>OX411321.1:23647708-26170208 GCA_948150665.1 Conistra vaccinii
GCACTCGACCACCTTCTGTTGACTTCTCTACCCACATCGCTGCTAGAAGATCAATATCTTCTACAGACTCGTATAGTTCGGATAGCTTTTCCAATATCTGTAAAAGTAATGAAAATGGAGTTTTTAATGACTGCTGTTGAAAAATATACGAATGTTCGCATGCGGTCTTCAAAAAGGAAATTCAGTCTGCTGTAGATATAAAAACTTAAATACTGGAGAATTCCAATACCATTAATTTGACACCTTGTTTAATGGTTCGTTGTATTCTAAATTAGGGGTGTAACAGAGACGTTTAGCGAAAACGGATGTGGAGGCGAAACTAAACATTTATTAAAGAATAAATTGACCTATTGGTGATCAAGAAGGGACCAATTTTATTTCACATAATACAGTTTTGCGGCTTTGTGACTTTCTACGCGATTTCTTAATGGTTCATACATTAAACTGGCCCACTAAACAGTTTTTCACTTGGTATGGACCTGACGGTGCCGGTGACACAAGAGCAAAAACGTGAATTTCGAATTATGACATCTACATATATGGTATATATCGTGCCTCCGTCTCATTTTTACAATCTATTTGTACTATTTTGTTTTGTTTTGCAAGTTTATGCACATCACACTATTTTATGTACTACCAATTCGTTATATTTTTTTATCTGACACAAATTTATTTTATTTAAGTATGCTTACACACTACATTATACCCCTAATTACGTAATACACATACCTGATTCACATCCGTTACATCACATCACACTCAGGTCCAGTTGAAAACCAGCGTCAGGCACTTATAGTGTCTGGCATTTTTTACTGAACTGGACCTTTTTAGCGCAGCCGTGAGGCACACTCCCGTGCTAATTTTCAATCGCATTTTACACTTTTTGTTAGATTTTATTTATTTATCTTTATACTGTTTGATTTATTTTTATCTTTATTGTTTGTTTGTTTTTTGTCTGCTGTATAAATTGTGTGCTTTTTGGTCTGTGTTAAATAAATTTATTTTCTTTCTTTCTTTTCTTTTCTTTACATTAAAGAACCTTCGCTCTATATTAGACTTCCCTTTAAATAACTCTGTTAGAAACTTGCGGAGGCGAACCATTAATGTGGATGCAGAGGTATGATTTGTTCCGGAAGTTCCACATTCGCGGATGCGGAGGCGAACCGTTGTAACCCTATTCTGAATGTGATATTATTTTGACACACTGATGCCCTGAGTCACCCTTAGGTTAGTGATTTTATCAGTTGTAGTAAGGTATAAACCTAGTTATACTTTATCGTCATAATAATAGTCCTCTAGATCGAATTTCAGCCATAGCGACCAGTCTCAGCGGAGACTAGCCGTCGGCGCCGGAGATATTATAGTGCACAAGTGTGTGCGCAGACACAGGTGCATTCTCTCTTCCGTCACTCTCATAGCCCGATGGGTCGGCAATCCGACACGGCCGGAGAGAGATCAGGCACACCAGACCAAGTGGAGGGGGAGGGATCAGGGCATATAGTCTAACCTCTGGTTCGAAAAACTCCTCTAAATCATCGAAACCGGTAATTTTTCTTTCGGAAAAGAACTCCAAATAGTTGACGTAAGGTTGCATAAACATGAGCCGATTTTTCGCCAAATCATTTGAAAGAACATCCTGCGATGGTTGAATCATTCCTAGTACTTTCTCAGCCATCTGAAATAAATCAATGTGGTTATGGATACATTGCTTATGTCATTAGAAAATATGACATTGCTATTGGTTGCATAATTTTGAAAAATGCGGATAATAAAAACAATTCAACTGCTCTAGATTACTAAATTCAGAGCATTATTATCCTCCTTCTTTTCACAAATTCTACCAAGATTCATGTTCATCTAATTGCTTTAAAACAAACAAAGAAACACTTACATCAGGGTCCACAATATTGTCGTCAATCTTGGCACTAGCTTGTCTGAAACTCCCTTGCGTCAAATAATCTATGTTATTATCTACAGCCAAATAGCCTGTTCTGATGGTAAGGTTGACTAGATCAACCTTCTTCACGTAATTGCCATCGACGTCATACATTCTGAAAAAGAAAGGAAAATTTATAATTTTTTGTTCTCTTGGCTATGGAAAAAGCATCATCAGTGACAGCATCTACTACATCCTATTCAATTTGAATGTTTTCCAACTTTGTTGGAGTCAATTTCTTATGAATATTGAAAGTGACTGTGTTTTAGTATTTTACACGAAGCAACTGCCATTTTATTCTGGCGTCACTATTGACATAATTATTTAAGTACTGATAAAATAACACGAGAAAACTATTATTGTTCAAGTGAAGGTTAGGCACTTCTGCCAACACCTGTATTAATATTGTAATTCATGCGTATTTGAGTTTTCTGTCTACCGTACATTAAAATTTATTGATACCTAAGATGTTTAGGTACAAGTTATAAGTTTATACTTTTGATAGTCTCTTTTGAGGTTCTGATCATCAGCATCATTTATTGAAAATAATGGTCTACTTGGTTTTCAGTAAATTAAGCTGGATTCTGTAAGGTATAACCGTATACTGCTTTCTTCTTTTTACTTACTTCAATGTACCTTCTTGCATTTTATGTAACCAACGTAGGGCGAGAGGAAATTCCATTGACAATTGTGGAAAGAATGTGTCGTTATATAAATCTCTGAATCCCGCTGGATACAAGACTCCATCGTTGATAAGATTGTCATAGCCTAGAAAAGAGATTTAAATCGTGTTTCAATTGATTGATTTATTGTGTAATTTCTTAATAGCAGACCGTAATTATTTGCCGTCATGATCAGCTGTCTAATTACGCAACACATTTTCGTAAATGATTCTGACTAATCTGTTTCATTTTGACAGTTCAACAATATTCATTGCGTTATTTACTGAGCAGATTTTTTTAACGAACTTATGAAGCAATGGATTAGCAATATGTTTCAAAACGATTCAAATTCCGATTATCGTGTACTACGTAATTAGGGTACTGAATTACATACCTATAAGCATTTTCGGTTATTTAACTTTAACGAAACAGTTATTTAACTCTTGAACTTACAATTTTTTTACAATTATGATGATTATTTTATTACTCAAAATTGAACTTACCCATCATCATAGGCAGTAATTCGTATAAAAGAATTTGCATCTCAATAGCTATATTGATATCTCTTGCAGTATAAAATAGTCTCTCGTCATCCCAATATGGGTTTATCTTGGCAAGTCTATCAGCTATGTGGTTGTGAAGCCTCCAAAACCAAATGGATACCATGTTAATTGTTATTAATGTGTTGGTTTCATCTGATGCTGAAATAAAGGTTATATGTATAGGTTTATGGTTAGGTTTAGGTGGTATTTATATTATTCATGTTTAGGTTAGGACTAGACTGGAGGACTGACTGTCATTCGTAGATCTTTGACAGTCGTACGGGGCCAAAGCAGAAAATTCTGACAACCAGCCTTATCAAAGGCTAACGATCAATCTACCTAGACTTTTCCTAACTATTTTGGGGCCGGCTTCCAGTCTAATCTGATACAATACACGACATATATTTTGTAACCTAATACGCTTAACTATTCTTAAAGAGTCATAAAGAACCATGTAATAAATCGACTCGTGTTTCACCTGTCAACGAGGCATCCTCAGGATGACGATTAACTTGTTGCGAACCCGGACACGACGTGTTGCCACGGCAAACGCCGAACATAGTGTCACTACGTTCGGTTCTTGGCGTATTGTATAAAATGGATTTCCGCAAAGTCACGCCTGAGTCAATTAACTATAAGTTACTAGGTAACAACCCAGTTACTGGGTTGTGGAGATCAGATAGGCACTAGCTCCATGTAAAACACTGGTTTTCAGCTGCATCCGGTTAGACTGGAACCCCAACATAGTTGGGAAAAGTTTAGACAAATTGATCGGTACCCATTAGTACAGATTTTTTTTTTCTTTCTTATGCAAAAGGTTGAGCTCTAGCATGCTTACAATATAATATGAATGTAAGTAAGGACGCCATATTTATAAAACTTTATTTTTTAATAATGTGGGAATGTCGGAATTAATTGTTGACCTACGTGTTTTATGACATCTTGTCTCATGAGGCTTTTGGTTCATAAAACAATCGGATTTGTTTTTATCCTGTGGCGGCCAAAGTCTGCCATTCTCTACTTCATACTTTAACAGTCCACCTTGATATTTCCTTCCTTCTAATGCTTTATCGAGAGTGTTTCCATAAACAGATGACAAATCAAATAAAGGCGTAGCCGACAGTATCTAAAAAAAAAAAAATATTACGAAAATTATCCATGTATACATTTATTACTATCTATATTTTAAACATATTACTATCAAAAATTCCAATCGATTTTAATCTTTGCAGATTAAACATCGGCACTCGGTTGGGCAGCGTTCGGGAAGCTACGCAATATCTTCTCGTCCCACATACCACAGTGTCTCAAAACGAAAGTCTTTGACCAGTGCGTGTTGCCAGTGATGACTTATGGCACTGAAACGTGGTCGCTCACAATGGGCCTTATCAGAAGGCTAAAAGTCACCCAAAGAGCAATGGAGAGGGCTATGCTTAGAGTTTCCCTACGTCAATCGGTCGAAGTGGCGGTGCTTGGGGGAGGCCTATGTCCAGCAGTGGACGTCTTTTGGCTGATATGATGATGATGATGATGAGATTATACATTAAAGTCGCTTTTCGTATGTCCGTGTTTTTTTTTTTTGGGTTCCCAAATCATCAAATGACTTCTCCCGCTCTGGGTGGAGCGGAAGGGCGTGTCAGACTCTTACTGACTAAAACCCACCCGTGTTCCTTCCCTTGCCTGTTCGGGGGCCACGGTTTCCCCTTAGGACTTCCCGCAACCCCGGCTGGCAGGCATCGGCCCTAGCGGACCCCTTCAGTTTTGCTGACATCTCTTTGAGGCGCGCGCGGAACACGACGCTCCGTCGACTGTATGTCTGTGTGACAATAACAAAAAGAAAATAGAACATACCCGCTCAGGCGGCGTGTCTTTCCTACGACATCCCACTTTCTGGAAAGTCATAGGTTTCGTCAAGTTGAGGCATCGGATACCAGTGAACCGATGGACCGGGTCGTCAGCTGGCACTTCGATTGGGGCGCACATGTGATCGTCTTTACCTTTAGGGGTACAGCAGTGCGGTGTCCACTGTATGTAGTTAACTGCAACATTAATAAATATTTTTTTCTTCTATTTATTCATTCCATCTCATTGCCTGTAAAAAAGGAGGAGGTTCTCAGTTCTTCGGAATATTTTTTTTATTTTACTCGAAGGCGGCTGGAACGATTTCAAAAATTCTTTTTTTGTTCGAAAGGGTATACTTTCCAGTCCTGACATAATGACAATGGGACCACATTGTCATTAAGTCGGGATTGGATGATGGAATCCTGGAGAAGTCGAAGGAACTCTTGAAATATTATAGGCACACCTCTAGCGATTTAGGTATTTTTTATAGAACTGTTGATTTTGCTCTCGGAAAGCACCATTTAGTGAAGTGGAGCTGATGATGAGGACCACAGATGGCCACCGGAGCTACTCAATAATACGTATTTTACGGGTCACGAACTTGCGCGATTCGACTACTTTAACATGGTTGCCAAGAAATTTATGCCTGTCACAATGCATAGGGTAAAGAGGAGCTGATGGCGAAGTACCAGAAGAACCCCTCAACAATGAACGTCCCTGCATCGAAAAAATCAATATTTTGTAAAAGGTGATGAGCAGTTGACATTAGGCTATTGTAACTTAGATAGATTATAAACCGACCCACTAAAAAGCGAGAAATAAAAACGTTTTCACAAAAAAAAACAACTGACTTCCACCACTACCCCTCCCAAGCGGGCCTAGTCACCCTATAACACGACAAACGCAGCGCCGATCTAAGATTTTTTTTGATTTTGGGTCGGCCTTCAGAAAAACGACGAATTCGTCAATATACAGCCATCAACACGGCACTTATTATACCTTCCTGGCTTCGTTATGAGTTACCCTATCGAAATAGTATAAAGAAAAACCTGTACATACTGACCTTTTCTCGCAGTGATGTGATATGTTTTCATTTTGATAATTTTCACTCGCATTACCTTGAAACTTTATCACAATATGACGAATACACACACTTATTCACCAAACCATCACTTGATTTCGGTAACACAATATGTGTAGGTCACATATAAACAGAACAACACAACTCTTTTCACTTGAAACCTTATCTAAAACCATAAAAACTTTTTGTTTACACAACGACAAAACTTCGCCGTCATGACGCATCGTTCCCGTTCGTCAAACTGGAAAAAACTAGTTTCGTGTACCGTCAGCGCGTTAGCGCAAAAACACTGCGAATGAAATATTTTTATGTTATTTTATAATTTAAAGATTTTTGTTGTTATTTTATTATAAATTATTTTATTCTGTTTATTATGTTATTTTATTTTAGATAACATAATATTACTTTTTATTATCTCACTGTTTGTGTTCTAATAAAATAGTAATGACCTGTTCAATGAAAGATCGGATTTTATCGGAGATATTTTTTTTGTTCTGACATATTCCAATTATTATTATTTCGATTTCTTTGAAAATAATGAGTCATCATCATTTCTACACTTATTTACTAACAGCTGTTTTACAATTATGGTGGAAAATACATTACATAAATTATTATTCTATCTATCTTTCCTTATACGTACCTAAATCCATATTCCAAATGCAAATGTAAGTTTGTAATCGCAAAAAGATTTTTTTATGTGTTAAAAATATAAGTTAACGATCTGTCTCGGTCAAGAAAAGGTCTTGACAGACTGGCAACCAGACGGACGGACAACGAAGTAAGTATGTAGAGGTGATTATTGTGTTTATTCATCATGATAAAGTTTGCCTGTTTGAATATTTATTTCTCCGTGTATCAATAGTAGTCGGTTTTTAGAATGTCTAAAGCAAAGGCAGATCAAATAAAAAACCAAGACATAGCGCTGCGAACAATACAGAGTGAAACACACGAAAACTACCCTTCCGCTCTGTACATACACGCTCAGACGCACACATTTACAATCAAACTACACCTCACTAAGTGCACACATGTTTACGAAACCAGCCTCACGTCACTGTTGACAGCGCTATTTGTCTTGGTTTTAGGTGCACTTCTGTCACGGGAATATCACATGATACTGCACAGGTGCATAGTTTTTTTTTATAACTAAACTACGGTTACGGGAAGGTCGCATGATACCGTATAGGTGGAGGGCATGTCTAATACACCGTATAGGTGCATTTTTATGCAGCTATGCGGTATCATGCGACATTTCGTTGACAATAGTTGTGCGCCTGTGCGGTGCAAAACTACTGTCACGATCGAGAAAGGGTTTTGACAGACTGGCAGACAGACAGATAACGAAGTAAGTGGAGGTAATTATTGTTTATTCATCATGATAAAGTTTGCCTTTTGAATTTTTACTTATCCATGTATCAATAGTAGTCGGTTTTTAGTAGGTATGTTTTATGCCATTCAAGTGGAAACTGTTACTGCCTCGCACGCGTAGCATGACAACCATAGAAACGGGTTTTTCGAAGGAAGAATAAACAAAATGACAGATAGACAATCACAATCGTGTCATTTTGTCTATTCTTACGTCGACAAAACGCGTTTATACATATCGTGGTCATGCTAAGCGTGCTGCGGTGCTGTACATAACCCCGTATACTTACTGATAGTTCTCCCAATTCCATGAAGGAAGGAGCTAGGAAAAGTTTGAAATAAATAAAATACATTTTGTTTTCAAGAAATATATTTAAAAAAAAACACAAAACTCAAACTCAAAGCATTTATTTGAAATAAACCAATTACAGGCACTTTTGAATTGTCAAGGGTTCATTTATAAAGATGAAGCTTGTTGCCCGACGACATATCGTATCGACGCATCGCTAGAACCGGGATAGCATGAAGGCGGCTAAAAAGATAAGAAATACAAATTATTCCACTGAAACTAAATAAATATAGTAAGTACCTAATAAGCTATATAGAAAATATTTACCACGGCGCGCGGTGGGGCCATAGGATAGTTCAGGATCGGGGCGCGGGTCAGCGTCAAGGAACCCCATGATGATAGCGCGACGGTCGGCGTTCTGTGACCTTGAGGACAGCCTCGCCATGCTACTTTACTTTGCTAAAAATATCATAAAACAACCATTTACTAAAGTAATAGTTTACGTATAAATACAATCCTGATCCTAAAAAACATTCATTCTATTTGAGGACATCCACCTTTTTTGAAAGTCGGTAAAAAAAAAACTAATAATCTCGACATTTATTTTTCTTACACATGTCTGATAAGAAAACTTCATGAAATAATAAAAACCTAATAGGAACATTTTTTCTTCTAATTGGAATTTTTTGCAGTCAGTACTTCGTACTGGTATTCCCGCCTACTATGAGCGCTGTGTCATGGTACGGGGGAATAGCCGAATTTTACTTTTGGAAATACGATTATGATAACAATACGCAATAGTATCAGTAGCTATTAGCCAAATTATGTTCGTAGATAAATAAGCTACATACTTATGTGTATTTCAAACAGTATACAAGAATATTTATCATATAAACATTACTAAACACGGCGGCGACAGCGCCAAAATTTGTGCATTACAAAACATTCGTTATCTTTTCACGGAAATATTTATCACTTTTCGATAAACTAACACTCAATACAAAATCTACACTTATTTCTCAGTAATTCTGTATAAAATTCTTATAAGATTACTCACCGTTTTCTTCATAAAAACATTGCGAACAAACGTAAACAACACAATGACAATTCACGAATTTTGACAATATGGCGTCGTCGCGTTCACACGAACCACAGATATTTTGTTTGTTATTTCTTCGTTCATTTTAGTGGTGTGCCCAGCAAATTGTTACTAAACCGGTCAAATATTAATCGATTAGTCGAATGATACAGCCAGATCGTGTTGCAAGTGCAAATAAACGTCAAATATGATCGTCCAATGGCGCCCGTGATCGTTATGCACCTTATAGGTGCATTTGACATTTGAGGCATTTTCTTATGCACCTATGAGGTATCACGCGACGTTTCAAAAGATAAAGAGAAAAATAACAAAAATTTGGGAAGTCAGTGGCATGTAACGAAATCTTTGGTTTTGTATTTTCGTTTTTGCCACCAACCAAAGTTTTTTTTGTTTAAAAGTGAACAGGATTATTAACTGATAATAATCAAACACAGAATATAATTTTGTTAATATATCTACGTCTATTGTATTTTATAATGGATTTCTGCAAGGTTACGTCAGAATAAATTAACCTTATCTTTTGATAATAATCAATTAATTTATGTGTCTAGACAGTCTAGGCACATACCTGTATCATGAAGATTGGCGATGTCAGTTGAGACGAAGACGAGGAAATGAGTGGCCAGAATTGTAAATTGTTGATCACGTCGGGGTCACCAATTTAGGAGTATGAGGAACAGGGTGTAAAGTTCACTCATCCACCATAGAAAAGGGAGGATCCTCCAACCAGACGGGTTGTTATGTCTGGCGGGCAACTGCCCCATATGTTGATTTCGGATAGTCTTATCTATGTTATTCGCTCAGTAAACTCTAACTGCGAGATGTAGGAATTGTGTGACGTCATGTCTTTTTGTTTCGTAGTTTTTGTATGTGGCGGTCTAACCGCTACAGGTACTTTAGCCTCTGACAAAAAATTTGTACGCAGTCGCCTTACAAGGGGTAGATCGCCTGATTTTGATATCCTTGGCTCAAAATCTGAAACAGATGAAAATGACTATTTACTTTTCTCTCCTTTTCAATAACTCTCTCACTGCTGTGAATCGTGACTCCGTATCAAAATTTCAACGGTATTTTTCTTTCTGTTTCGATTAGTGGCCTGGTGGAGTGTGGCACTGACAGGTATCGTCAATTGCTCAGATATTTGATCCGACCACCGTTTTGGGCTTCGGTCTCTAGGTCTTTTGCCCTCTATATTTTCATTCACCATTATACGTTCCATATTGTTGGTACCTCTGCGAGCAATGTGGCCGAAGTATCTCACGACATTTTGGTGGCAGGTCGAAGACACTATTTACTTGAATTCCTAAAAAACTGCTAAAGTTAACTTTAACGTATTCAATAATAAAATGATGATACAGTTTAATGTGAATCATTATGATTTGTCGTTTATACAACAAGGATCATGCACCCCAAGAAGCATTTCTCCTGTATCGTGGGTTTTACAGACTTGACAAGATAATTTTCCATGCACAAAGATACCCGTGTCAATAACATTGAGGTATTATTGTACTCAGAGCAGTGGTGGCCCAGTGGTATCGGCCCCGACTTATCAGTAATTGTAGGTCGTGGGTTCGAACCCAAGCAGGCGCTTTACTTTGTGTAAATAATTTCATCAACACTGCTCTCAAAAACGGTGAAGGAAAACATCGTGAGGAAACCGGCATGTCTTAGAACCAAAAATTCGAAGACATGTGACATCTACCAACCCGCACTGGGCCCGCGTGGTAGATTACGGCCCACTCCCTCTGACCGAGAGGAGGCCTGTGTCCCAGCAGTGGGAACATTAATAGGCTGATGATGATGATGATGATTATTGTACTAACGTATCAATTAAGGCATATTACGTGGGTGATACAGTATTTGGTCTCTGCGAAAATAATCATCACTCTCTTGCCCTTATCTCAATTTATTCGAGGTCGGTGCAACATGTCCTCTACTTCCACTCTTCTCTTTTAGTCTCCAACTCTCCATCTCAGTGGTTGCACCCCTTTCCTTTCTTTCTCCATAATTATTATCTTTCACATAGTTCATTCATCGTTTCTTTGGTCTTCCGTTGCTCTCCTAGCCATCCACACATTCTCCGCATTTTTTGAAATTTTCCGCATTCATCAGAGCAAAAATTAACCCGAAATCTGGCACTTCAAAACCAATCGCATAATAGCGAACTTTTTTTTTTGTTTTTTTGTTTGGGATGTTATCGAATAACTTCTCCCACTCTGGGTGGAGCGAGAGGGAGTGTCAGACTCTTACTGACTAAAACCCACCCATATTCCTTCAGTTGCCTGTACATTGCCAGGTGCCACGGTATCCCTTTTGGACTTTCCCGCTACCCCGACAGGCATTGGCCTTAGCGGACCCCGTCAGTGGTACTGATATTTCTTTGAGGCGCGCGTGGAACACAACGCGCCGTGCCGGGCTGGTCCTTATCGGACGGCGAGCTACCCATTGCTCTCCGTTCGCAAGCAGACAGGTTCTAAGTTTACCTTTATCATAAACAGCCGGCAGCATCCTGTACAGGGGTGTATGTGTGGCCCCTCTGGTCGGATGTCGCAGGTTGTTGCAAGACCCGTCCAGTCTTCTCCATTCTCCAGGGTCACACGGCTCAATGTCATTAATACACCAACTGGAAGTATAAAATTGATTTTACTTGATACAAGTGGCGCCCTGTTTCACCAATCCATACTAAAATTACACTCAGCGGCAGTAAACGTAGCCCAAGACCTAAAAGTGAATTTGTGAACAAAGTAAACCTTGGCAACTAAACTATTCTATGGTTGTTTAAATGACAGCAGGTGTGAAAAAGGTTCTCTAATTTGTTTAAGAGCGTGCATCCTAAAAGTTGGTAACGTCGTAAATAGCTGTCAAATATTTACCTGTTTTGATCAATTTGGAAATAATACTGTATGGAAATTAGAAATATGACTAACTAGCGAACTAGAATATTGATTATGTTAGCCATATTTTTTCACTAGTTAGCCATATTTCTTATTTCCATACAGTAATATTGCCAAATTAATCAAAAAAGCTAAATATGTGACAGCTATTTGCGTCGTTGCCCACTTTCAGAATGCACACTCTTACGAATAATTTCACATAAGATAAATTTAACATTGACTTGTATAAGAGTGTATGCCAGAGCTGTTTTAACAGTTCCATGCAATTTTAGTTAAAAGTTTTTTTTTCACATTCAAACAGTACAACTTTCTTTTTCATGATTTTATATTGATTGAAAAGTACAAAATAAAATATGAGTAAGATTAGCTTTAGTTAAGCTATGTTTGCCGTGGTCGATTCGTGGATGGTTGGTTTTTAAAAAGATCCTTTATCAATATTTTTAAGGAATTCCACAAAAATTAAAGCATTATAATTTTATTTTTAACAGTCTTAGGTACTTACAAAGTGGTATTATGTTTAGTATGTTGAATAATCTCGTCATCACTTAAAGCAATTCCATCGTACGAATCATACACAATCCCTAGGGTAACACACAACACGCTACTAAAACACAGAACACTTAGTAAAATCATGTTATTCGTTGAAGTTTGTTTTAACTTAAATTATGTGTTAGGATTTCCTTATATACTTAATAAGTAATTGGTACTTGTTAAGGCTCTTCTACACGTGAATAATCGCGCGACAGTGATTCCTTCTTATGTCGCGTCTTGAAGTCGCGCGCGACTTCATACAAAATGTACTTGGGACAAAATATTGTAACGAGACAGACACATCGTGCGACATTTCAAATCTATGTGGAAGAGCCTTTGTTACATATACGTGTGAAATAACTGATTCATTACTGCTTATTACTTATTGTCTAAGAGCATAATTTGTAATTAAATCATTTTGAAAATGTTCATCTTGGCATGTTAATTTTAAAGCTAGAATAATTTATCATAAACCTGACAAGAATAAAACGCGTGTAACTAATTGTGTTTTTTGTTACTTATGCAGTTTTATTACACGACTGCCCAAAAAGGAGTGTAATGTGTTCAGGGTTCATGTATGTATGTGAGTTTCTTTGTTCCACCATAACTTTTAAATTTCTGAACAGATTTGGATGTATGAGGTATCATTAGAATCCTTAAATCATCCCGAGTGACATAAGCTATATTTTATTTGAAAAATTAAATATTTGTGGCGGCAGTATGTGTCCATTTCAAAATGTGAAAAAAAAAACCTCAATTATTATTTACAAAATAGGTATCCAATTGAAGGCCTTGAATCCTTGATGAGCACATTCCAAAATTATATAATTTATTGGCATAAATTTTACGTAGGTAGGCAGTACTGTATGCAAAACAAACATTTCATCTTTGGCTAAACAGATAAATAAAATTGTTATTGCAGTCGGGGGACCGTTCTGTGGAACACTTTTTAATCTAATAGGTCCCCGACTGCAATAACAATTTTATTTATCTGTTTAGTCAGCGAGTAAATGAGTGACTTTTCGCTTTGTATACAGATTAACTGCTTTTTGCGTTTTGCGTTCGGCTCGCGTTGATAACACCGCTTTGCGTTCGGCTCGCGTTGATAACACTTCGTGTCCGAGTTCGCAACAGGTCAATCGTCGTCCTGAGGATGCCTCGTTGAGAGGCGAAACACGTGTCGATTTCTTACAGGGTTCTCTAACTCTTTAAGAACGGTTAAGCGGATTAAGTTACTAGATATACATCGTCTATTGTGTTTTTTTTAAGTTTAGTACCTAATAAAAACATTACACTGCACTGCATCATGAGTTTCAATTAATTAAGATTGTTAGGCGAGAGTACCTACTTACTTAATACATTAAATTAAGAGAACTCTTAAAATACCCAACCAGCAAAAACTAGTACTATAAAAACCATAGAACTTTTGTAAAAGACTGTCCTTGGTCCTATAAAACCCTAAAGAACGAATCTTTTATTCGCATTTATATCTCTGTTCAGTGACAAAATAATTTTATTACAGTGTTCCAAATGACGAAACAGTCCAATAAAATCTATGTAACAGTGATGCAGGTCTCAAAATAATGATGTACTGGCTACTGTAGGACCTTTTATAGTACTTTTTCATACTATAAGAGTTTAGTTTTCTTTACCTCACATTTTTCATTCACCATTCATTATTTTACATTCGTGATAGTGCAAGGTGCAAAAAATAATTTTACAAAAGGATACAAGCAATCTGAGGTAAGTAAGATTTTATTTTGTTATTATAATATTAGTCTATTACGGTGGAAATGATGTGCGACTGCAGCTTTGCTGATTAGGTTTACCATGAATTTAAAGTGCCGGGGCCTCGAATTGTTGAGCTTTTACTAAAATGTTTATCATATAAAGTGATTTCGATATTCTAAGAGCCATTATAGTACTTCCCGTGATAGGTAATGTTTTCACTGTCAGTCATCGTGGATTCAACCTAAAATTAGGGTTCTGTGTGAGCATGACTGAATATAATATATTATAATACACAGTGTTTTTTTTTACAATTTTTCTGAAGACAAAATGAAATAAAATGAAAAAAAAACTTAATGATAAACTGTTTACTGACGAATAGTGTGAATTAATCATGTAACCAGTTTTTTTTTCTTCCGGAAGAACTTACGTAGTTTTATCAAGTTTTACGTACCTAGTATTTATATTTCTTTATATGAAGTGCCTATATAGGTATGAATCTAGTAGCATCACTGAACTTTAGAAGCAATACCTTTATAAATATAAATTGTGTTTTTTCAGTGTACCTAATGGACTCCACACACTACAGCATCGGAATTTAACAAATAAATAATCATTCATTCATTCATTCATTCAATGGCCATGGAAAATCACACATTCTATTATTAAGGCGACGATAAGCTACTTTTAATCTATACCGAAAATTACGTCTAAACGAGTAGTGTTAATGATTTGGAAAAAAAATATATGTTAAATTAGAGCATTTTCTTAATAATAGAATATACGAATATTTTAATTTTAGATTATATTTATGTCGCAGGCATATTGTATGATTCGTCATTGTACAATCGGCGCCGTCCGTTTACAAACGTTTGCGGTTTTGCAAAATGCCTACGGCAAAATGTAAATTGCCTAGTCACTATATAATACGCCGAAACATATTTTGTTGGACAATTCAAACGCCGTCTACAAAATGCCGCGGCAAATTGAAGAATTTAGTTCTATATTTTACTACACGCGTCGCTGCTAATCAAAACAAGAAAAATGGCGTCGTGTAGTGGTTTTGTGACAGTGAATAATATTGAAAACAGTGCAAATGCTACGTGTACAAAGCACTTTCCAAAAAAAAAAAATATTTTAAAGACATGAAGACATTTTAAAGACAGCCAAAAAGCCGTAAACAAATGACAACGTTTTTGAGGTTATTCGGCACGTAAAAACTGCTCAGGTGTCCATGGAATCTGGTGCTCGAAGAACTAATGATAGATTTATTATTGCGAGAAAAGCAATTGTGTTATTCGTATCTTTATGTAGGTACTATCTGCGAATCCAAACGTTATACAAAAAGAAAAGTATTGTAAGTAAACCAATTATATCTCGAGATTTTACTACCTTTTATACCTATTTCGAATATTTTGCTTTATTTGGTATTGTCTGTCTGGTCACTGTCTGGTTTACAGGGATATAAAACAAGTAATCATATAAGTAAGTATCTACTTACAAATTGCTTATTATTCGTCTATCCCCGAAAAGCCGGACTGAGCCTGTCCCGCGCGGGACGTTTAAAATTGAACAAAAAATCGGGACGTCTGGCAACGCTGGTAGGTACCTGATTGCTCGAATAAAATCTGATTTGTCCAAACTGTATTCTGTGATGGTCACTCAACAATAACAATGTCGAAATTATAACAATTGAACATGTTGTCAATTTGCCTTAGGCATTTTTGCAAAACCGCAAGCGTTTGTAAATGGACGGCGCCGTTTGTAAAATGACGAATCATACAATATACCTGCGAGATTTACATTACATAGAAAATTAATTTGTAAAGTTGTGTCTGACGCGGATAAAAAACTGAGAATTACGCAAAAGCTATAAAGCGTATTTTTCTGAAACCTTCACCATTTTAAGAACAATTAAAATATTAATCTTGTAGTATACAAGCATCGATCACTAATAAAGAACTAGATACACAATCCCAAACAAAAGTTCTCTTAAAACTGTCACCAAATTTTGTTTAAGTAATAATACTTGAAATAAATATACATTAATGTAAATTCAACCTTAAACGCAATGCTTAAAGTTTATTTCACAAAGCTATGTTCAAAAAGCAATAAATTTTTACGACCGATACTATGTGGCATGTTTACTGTCGGAACGTTCGAATGCTACTAAATCAAAAGTGCACCCAAATGTTCAAGTGGGTGCTCATTCGGTGAGGACATTTTTTGCCGCTGATTGTGTATCTAGTTCTTTATTAGTGATCGATGTATACAAGTTTTATTAAAATACCTTTTGTTTTATGTATAATAATTTAATAATGCGTCAAATTGGGGACAGCGCTCCTTTATGGGCGAGTCCTTTTACTGGCTGGACGTACGACGCGTTGCGTGAGCTCAGTACAGCACACAGGCATCGTTAGGTAATGTATTTGGTATTCTATTGTTAATTAATCGTACTAAACTTTTTGTTGCTTAATACGAAATATTATACTTAATGGCCCAATTTTTCACGCCATCATGAAATTGTTGGTCTTTTTCGAATGTTGAATCATTGCTTGAAGATTCAGAAAAATCACTGGAGTTAGGACTCTTCAGAAATAATATATTATCTATGCAAGACACATTTTGTACGGAACCATTTCCCGTAATTTTGATTCCAACTTGGTTTTGGCTACTATTACTGCTTTGATTGTTTGATGATGACGAAGCTGATTTTTCAAAACGTCTATTCACTTCTCTTGCTGCGTTAATATCTTTTCCAATTCTTTAAATCCATAATTTTTTTTAGGGCAGAATGCACGTGGTATTAATTCCGTATCAAAATGTCTGAATATTGTTGTAAAAGTGAGCCAATAATCCTTTTTGGGACTTAACTGTCATTTAATACAAAACATTTATCTACATGTATGTCAGTTTTACGTCATTATAGTGATAGATACCTATTAATATAAAATACTAACAAACGCATTGCTAGGCACCATAAAAGTTGTTATACAATAATTCTGCTCTATTATAGTGTCTGTGTGATATGCTTATCGATAAACTTATAATCATCATTCTCCTGCCCTTATCCCAATTTTATTTGGGGTCGGCGCAACATGTCCCTTTTTTCCATACTTCTCTATTAGTCGTCATTTCAGTAGTTACCCCCTTTCTAGCCATATCATCTTTCACACAGTCCATCCATCGTTTCTTTGGTCTTCCCCTACTCTTATAGCCATCGACATTCACACTCAAAACTTTCTTCACGACATTTTCCTCATTCCTCCGCATCACATGCCCATACCATGACAACCGATTACCGCACAACTTTTCGGTCACCGGTGCCACTTTCAGACTTCCTCTTATGTACTCATTTCTTACTCTATCCATTCGTGTAACACCACACATCCCTCTTAGCATTCTCATCTCAGCTGCATGCAATTGCCTTTCATTCATCCCTTTGGTGGCCCAACATTCTGATCCATACAAGACAGCAGGTCTAACCATTGTTTTATATATCTTCCCCTTAAGTTTAAGGGGAATGCGGGAGTCGCAAATTGTTCCCGTGACCTGCTGCCATTTCATCCATCCAGTGTTAATTCTGTGCTTAACCGCCCGATCTATTTCGCCATCGCTTTGCACGAGTGAACCGAGATACCGAAAGTCGGAGCAGACTGGCAGAAGCGTGCCATCAAGCGCTATGGCTCCAGAACTAGAGAGACCGCCGAAATCGCAGAACATAATATGTTCTGCGATTTCGATTTCATATTATGTTCAGTTTTGGTTCTGCTGATTTTCAAGCCAACCCTCTCCAGCTTCTGCTGCCATTTCTCCAATCTGCTCTGGATCTCAGGTTCATCCTCACCGACAAGAACAATGTCATCGGCAAACAGCATGCACCAGGGTGCCTCTTCCTGTAAGTCCGACGTCAGGGCGTCCATAATCAACAAGAAGAGGTAAGGACTTAAAGCCGACCCTTGATCGATAAACTTATAATATGCATCAAAAAACTATTATAGTGCACTTACGATCTATTAGCGTGATCTGAAATTAGACTACATCACAAAAACACTCTATTGTAAAGTCTTTGTGACTACTAACGCACACGTACTATAACAGCGATCTGAATATCTACAATATCACAATATCGCCCTGTAGTTGAGTGTTCATCACTGCTATAACGAAACTACTATTGCAGTTCGTTTGAAACCCTTATTAAGCTAATCAGATAAATAAAGGCACCTGTTAACAATTTTATAGAGCAATATTATTATGTACTAGTTATATTATAACTTGCTATAGTACTTGACTATTGTTTGACAAGGTGGATCACAAAATGTTAGTTAACAAATTACACTCGACCGGAATTGCAGGAAACTTGTTGCAGTGGTATGAGTCTTACCTTGTTAAACGCACTGCTAAGGTTGTGGTCAACGGTTATTCCTCAAACCTGTTTCTGACACCCTCAGGCGTACCCCAAGGCTCCCATTTGGGTCCGTTGTTTTTCAATATATTTGTAAATGACGTGGCGTCTTGTTTTGTACACTCGAAAATATACTTATACGCGGATGATCTAAAAATCATAAAACGAATTGAGTGCAATCAGGATCCATATAAACTCCAAGAAGACTTAGTCCGTTTTTCCCAGTGGTGTTTGGACAATAACATGTTACTTAATGCTGACAAATGCAATCACGTACATTTTTCTAGGAAAAAAGGACCGTATTTTCGTAATTATAAAATTAATGACCAAATTGTTTACGAGAAAGAACTTATTCGTGATTTGGGGGTTCATATTGACAATAGGCTTCGGTCTAATATTCACGTTGATAAAATTGCTACTAAAGGGTTTAAAATGTAAGGTTTCATTCTACGTAACTGTAAAGATTTTAAGCACGCCTCAACTAAAATTGCAATCTTTAACTCAATAGTCAGATCAGGCTTAGAATATTGCAGCATAGTTTGGACTCCATTCTACGAGATACATAAACGTCGCTTAGAGTCAGTGCAGAAAAGATTTCTTTGGCACTTGTCATATCAGTGCAATATGGCCAAAAATCTAACTAGCTACAGCTCAAGCTTGAAACATTTCAAGATTATGAGTCTGGAAAATCGCCGAACGCTTCTGGATCATCTGTTTCTATACAAAATAATTAACACTCATATAGATTGTCCGCGGCTGCTGAGTCAAATACATTTGAATGTGCCTTACAAACTTGCTCGTGGGTCTAGATATCAGTTGCTCCGCGCTAAGGGCTTCAAAACCAATCTGGGTCATTTCTCCACCATTAACAGAATGCAGATTCAATTTTGTCGCCTGTCACGCTCACCCAGTGTAGATATTGATATGTCTTACTCTTTACATAAAGTCAAGGCTCTATTGCTTAGGGCATTATCCTAAAAGAGAAAAATTTAAATTGTAGTTCCTATTGTTTTTTTTACTTAAATCTAACTAAATTAGTAGAAAATATGTTTTGTTTTGCTTTGTAACTTTTTTTTTGTTTGTTTAGTTTGTAACTGTTTTGTAACTATAACTTTTCCCACGCCTATGTTTAATGCATGCCGTGGCAGCCTTTAATTAAGGCTACACTACAGAATGTAAAATAAATTTTGGGTATTTCAACATGATTTTTGGTGTATGCTTTGTTGGTTGTCCTTAAATAAATAAATAACGGTTGTATAAAATGGCGTAGTAAACGTTTACATCCTTTGTTTATAGGTATTTTTAGCTCTATAAGTATTTAGAGCAATAATGTAATGTCGAACGCTTTTATGCAACACTCTGGCACCGCTAAAACCTTAATAAATCGTTTATAGAGCTTTTTAGAGTTATGAGGAAAATCAATAATAGGACTGAATTGCTGGTTGGGTATGACTTACTGCTGGTATCAGAAACTAAAGTAGTAATGATTTAACACCAAACTAAAAATTAATTTTTGTATTAATGCTAATGTTCTACATTTACGTCATTTTTCTTTGAGGATTCTTGAAGTTAGTAAACATTTTATTTGGAACAACGACGCAACTGTAGGCACCCCCCGAAAATAATCTAAATAGCAACTAAAATATCAGAGTTAGAATAATCAAAAAATGTTTTACAAATAAGCCTATATCCTTATTTATGTCTTTTTGTAAAAAATATAATTATAACAATCATTAAAAAAAAAAATCAGATTAAGTAAAAAAAAAAAATTCTAAAGCTATTTTCTCTAATATTATGTTTTCACACTTATGTCATTATCGTTTTAAAGGTGCGTATTATTCTTGTTATAATTGCTCTACAATAATAACTTCCTTATTTATAAATTTTGCATAATCGGCTGACGGAAACTGAACGAGACACAATAGGAGTTTTATTGTATTATGCTTAGGGGCGTTTCCGTTTATCGTCCCTCAAAGTGTTCAAGGTTTAAATTTTTTATATATAAACGTCCAGTCTTAAATAATTCATTGATACCGTGTGAAAGGTTAAAAATAAAACAACATTTTCTATAATTATAAAATGTAGTAGATTTCTTTTAAATAACCACAATTTTCAAGTATATCACTTTACAATCTTTCCCCAAAATAATAAATAAAGAAAGTTATGAAAGTCGCTCAAACAGTTCTGTACGTCAGAAAGTTCTTTGTAGTTTAATATTTGCATGATATTGCGTTTCTGGCGGCTATGTGCCGCGGATATTACCTCTGCTCATGATTCGCTGAGAGTTTCTACAAAACAATATTTAGGATATTGTTTCTACAATTTTATTAATCCGGTTTTATTGTGCAGTGACTGGAGTAAAACTAAAAAGAAAAAAAAAGCGATGAAAGGTAATTGGAACTAGGTATTTTATTGCGAATGAGTATAATAAGATTAAAGCTTTGACGAAAAAGTAAATAAATAAAGGCAGTGTATAGAGTGCCACCATTGGCACTCTATCCCTATCGGATAAAGTGCCACTACAGGCACCCTAGTAACACCGCCTCGGCCCGGCTCAAGTGCCGCAAGCATTGGATTGTCATTGTCACTGTCACTAAGTCACGTTACTTGGTATTTTGTTTGATTGTCGAGGTTAGATCGCTGTAAAACACCACATTCCCAAAACATTACATTCTCTTGTGCCTAAACGGACCCTGGCACTTCGCCGGCCGCTGCCGCGGCACCGCTCGCTACGCTCGCTCGGCTCGTGCGTTGTGTGGTCACAGTTCTAACCTAACCTAACCTAAATAACAAGTGACAGTGACAATGCAACGCTCACGGCACCCTAGCCGGGCCGAGGCAGTGACACTAGAGTGCCACAAGAAACTCGCGGCACTCTATACACTTCGATAAATAAATTCGTGTTGACAGTGAGGGGATGGCTATACGAGTAGGGGAAGACCAAAGAAACGATGGACGGACTGTGTGAAAGATGATATGGCTAGAAAGGGATTGACTACCGAGATGACGACTAAAAGACTATTAGGAGTAGTAAGAAAAAAAAAGACAAATTGCGCCAACCTCAAACAAATTGGGATAAGGGCAGGAGAATGATGCTGATGGGGCCAACATGACCAGAGATTGCACAAAATACAGAGGTTTGGAAGGAAAACGGGAAGAGGCTTTTGCTCAGCAACAATGTGGGCACACAATTTTTGAAGTGATTTTTGAAGTGCAACCCATTGTTTTTTTATTGTTATCGCCTCTTTTCACAAGCCCAACGCAAATTTTTCACAGCCCAAGCAAGTCTTTGTACAAGCCCAACAATGCAAAGGTTATCTGGAGGCCATCGCTGTGTGCGATAAAATCCACCTTTTTTATAATGCTACCTTGGACCTTAAGATTTTTCCTTGGTTTTCATTACATTTATGTGCATGTATGGATGCTGTGTTCCGGTTAGGAGGGTTACAACGACACCGTTAAGACATTTTAGCTGTTCCTCAGGGATGGCCACACATCTGCGATGCCTCTGGAATGGCAATGCCTTTAGAGTGGCAGCGCATTTTCTATGCCTTTGTGATGGCAACGCATCTGCGATACCTTCAGGGTGGTAACGCATTTTCCATGCTTCTGTGATGGCAACGCATCTGCGATGCCACTGGTATTCTAGTCTACGATGCCTCTGGAATGGCAATGCATCTGCGATGCCTTTAGGGTGGCAGCGCATCTTTCATGCTTCTGTGATGGCAACGTATCTGCGATACCTTCAGAGTGGCAGTTCATTTTCCATGCTTCTGTGATGGCAAGGCATCTGCAATGCCGCTGGTATTCTAGATGTCTATAGGCAGTGGTAACCTGGTAACCACTTGTTTGCAGACCTATAAGTTTTTTTTTTATATTTATAAACACACACGGCACAGTTTCTTTATGGCACGGTATATAAACCACGCCGTGGAAAAGACGTGTCTGTCACCAAGCTTCCATAATGATCCATTATGACACTGAGGACGAAGCCTGGAATAAACCGTAGTTTTTCACGGCAAAAAAATATGTGTGTACAAAGGGCCTATAAGAATAAATAAATAATATTTCCCTCGCAATAATACTCTAAAAAAATCTATTGAGTACCTCCATCAATCTATACCTTCTCTAGCCACAACCCTTCCTGTCCCTCGCAGTGGGCCTGCAGTCCGTTGCACTGTCCCTCGCAGTGGTGCTGCAGTCCGTTGCACTGCGAGTGACGCAAACAGTTAATTACAGTTACAAACTGATGACGTCGACACGTGTACCGCGTTATGTTCACACAGCGGGTTTGACCGGTGTGGGGGTGGTACGGCTCATAGGAGAGAGCGGGTTGATATATTACGAGTTGTTAAACCCGGCAAAAATGACCCCATTAAAGTGTCAACAATACTCTCTTGCCTCTGTCCCAATTAATTTTAGAATAACTTGTTAGTTAAAAAAGCTTTGTGGCGCCATCTTCATCGCCACATGCGAACTACGCATCAAAAATCCTGACGTCACACAAATCCTGCATCACGCAATTAGAGTTTACCGAGCAAACGACATATATAAGACTATCCAACGTTAATCATCGGGCAGTTGCCCGCCAGATACGACATCCGTCTGGACGGAAGCTCCTCCCTTGAGTGAACTTTACAAACTGTTCCTCATGCTTCATTCCAAAGGCTCTACGACTGCAGTAGAACACATTCTATGAAAACTTCATGGAATTTGTTCTACCAGAATCGCGACGCATCGTCGCGGCACGCCTGTCTGAGCCTTAGCTTTCGCAGCAGTAAAATGTGTATAATACATACATACACTCACACCTTCTTCCCATGGAGGTAGGCAGAAACTACAAAACGCCACCTGCTACAATCCTTACTACTCCTTTTGCCTCGTTTACGTTCATACATCTGTACATACACGCACGCCGATTGCGAGTACTACCTGACCTTTTTGAAGAACATCACCAATCGACTACCAATTATATCATTACTAGCTGCACCCCGCCATTTCACCCGCACTTTTAATCCCGATATTCCCACGGGATCGAGACTTGATCCCGTGGCAATGTCGGGATAAGAAGTATCCTGTGTCCTAGTAAATCCAGCTCTAGGTCATGGTCTTCCCATGTGGTAAATTTCATCCAAAATTGTTTAGCCGTTTTAGCGTGAAAGAGTAACAAAAAAACTAACTCACTTTCTCATTAATAATATTAGTAAGGATAAGAAACCAAACGTTAGTTCTATAAATTCATTGTTAGCAAGAAAATCAACTTCAGATTAATGTAATTAGAATCTCCGCTATTATCGCATGTGTTGCAGCCCTTTAAAATCTACTAATCGATCGTATGAAGTTGGTCTAATTGGCGAAAACTTTGGAACGACTGCTTCCAAATTAATTGCTATAAACTAATAGTGATTGCTCACTGGAGACACGCTTTGGTAAGTAATTATGCATATTTTTCTCACTGCAGTTTATTCACATTTTGCAGCTGAATATCAGTATTTACGATAGAATGACTTCCATCTGATCTCCTCAACTAAAGATTGTGTGAGCAGTAATAGCGTAGTGCCTCGACTTCGAACCTCTGACTCTTCGGATTCATGTGCATATTGTATAATTATCACTTGCTTCAAAAACGGTGAAGGAAAACATCGTGAGGAAACCGACGTGCCCGAGAGATATTTCTCAACGGCATGTGAGCCATGTCAGAGACCTATTGGCGGCTTTAAAACTCTGACATCAGGTTAGTCACTTACCACACGAACAGAAGAACTGAAAACGGATTTGAACGGTGCAATTTAAATGCTTGTGGCACACCATTTAAAGTTAAAATAACAATAAAAGTTATTTGTGTGTGTTGTTTCAATTTTATTGTATGCCACAGGCAAGAATGGGAAAGTGCGGATACGCTTGTGGATTCATTATCTCAAGGAGCTCTCTGTTGGATCATGCATGATACAATATCAGACCATGCTTTCTTGCAGTTCTCATTGATATGTTGTGTGGCAAATACGTCTGTATTATTAGAAGATCTCTCTAACCAGCACTGTAGCTTGGATTCTGTTCCCGATGCTGGAAAATCCCATATTATTTAAAGTTAAAAACACAGACGTAAATAAAGACTATCGTAAAACCACGTTCTGGAAAAAGTTGGATTAATATTACATAATCAACCTATTACTGTTCCCACTGCTGGGACACAGGCCTCCTCTCTATGAGAGGGAGTGGGCCATAATCCACCACGCGGGCCCAGTGCGGATTAATATTACCAGCTTATTATTGTTTCACTGCAGCAAATACTTTGCAAATACATACTTCTTCTCATACAGAGAAGGCACGAGCATTGATCACCACACTAAACTTGTTCAAGACTGGTTGCCGACGAGATTTTAATTCATATGTATTGTAAAGAAACTACATGTCTTTAATCTAAATAGATCTAAATCTTTCGGAGTTTATCTTGAATATTACTGACATTGGTGAAGGTAAACATTGTGAGGCAATCTGCACTTATCCTGCTTCCTACAAAAATTTTATGTGTGAAAGTTTGTATGTTTGGATGTGACTCCAATCACACAAAAAAAAGTTAAACGGAATTAGATGAAACTTGGCACACAGATATTTTATAAACTGAATTAATAGGATACTTTTAATCTCGGTAATACGTTTCCGTGGGATATTTTCGGACATCCACGCGGGCGAAGCCGCAGGCAAAAGCTAGTACTTGGTTAATATAAGTCTGAAAATGGATAAATTATGTTTAAAACTATTCCAACCACCCAGCGTCAATCTAATTGTAGGTATCCATATAAAAACCTATAGTCATTGGTTTCTGTTAGAGACCCGCGTCTGTCATATCCCAGCTACCCGTCAATTAGTCGCCCCTGTGATTATTATTCACACACAGCCGACCCTATAGCATCTGGTTCTAATGATCGCGACACGTGACCCCCTGTAGGGGGTGCACGCTCGAACATGTCGGTGGATGTCAAAAAAAATTGATGCTGATTTGCAAAATGTGAATTTAATTCTGCTTGTCAAAAATGTATCGGTTGTAACGGTTGTTATAAGGCTGCAAATCCATATATTACTGTGATTCAGATTTTTTGCATTGACAATGTTTTACGATCGCTTCAGTAATCCGTTTTCAAGAATAGTGCGACTGGGGACTAAAGTCCTCAATTATTAAGATAGAGTTTAAAGATATCAAAAGATGCGTTACTGAAAGACCTACAAAATTGCAAAAAAAATACATTTTTTGTGATCTCACATATTTCGTTCAGAATCTGGCCATTTGTTTTAACTCCTCTGATTTTTAAGTGTATAGGTACTACTCAGGTACTCAAATAATACTCGTCATATAGAGTTAACATTTTTTTTAATTTATTGTCGGGTTCGTCTATTATTTATGCCTAATAATGAAAAAATATATGCAATACAGATGAAAAAAATGTGTAGAGCCTTTATCCCAATTGAAAAGGTAGTTCAAATAAAGCTTATTGTCCCTATCATCTCTAAAATTAAATCGTAAAAAATATATCGGATTTAACACGTCATAGCCAGAAAATTGATAATTTTTACGCTCAATCTACCGAAACGCTGACCATTTTAGAGTGGACTTCAAATCTTTGATAGCCTTTGCAATTTTGTTCCTATCACTGATACAGCGGAGGTCAAGGGAACCTGGACGTTTGTATCTCGATCAACTTGTTACAAGTTGTTTGGAAGATATCGAAAAAGTATAACCACTGTATAATATGAATAGCAATTAAAATTAAGTTGAAAAATGATTGCTCTGCGATTAATTGAAATTGTATCGTGTAATTTGGCAAGAAATCCGCAGGAGTTAGGTACTTTTTTTCGATAATCGAGCTTCTTTCCAACATTATAGGTAGTAAATTTTTCAATTGTCAAGTTAGTGTTGGTTCTCTGCTCATTTACAGGCCTACTATGGCTATTATTTACCCCACTATTTTATTTTAAAAGTATTATTTTCTTCACCTGTACATTATTTTTCATTGGTACAAGAGTACATTGAGAAGATAGAGCAGAACCTAATTTCTTAATATCATGCATTTCCAAATGCTCAAACATGATAATTATTTAAAATTAAACTCCTGATAACCATCTATTCTGAAAGCTCCAACTACTTTTGCGATTTCCTTCTTATTAAGCGAAAACAAGACAAGTATTCTTACACCCAACGAGAAATAAAAACGTTTTAATATAAAATATGCAACCACGCTGTATACTGTCAGTTTGCAGCATGGCTACAGCGGGGAGCTGTCAGACGCACGCTACAATTTTTACATCGCTTCACTTGCTTATTATCTGTGCTATATTATATTTTAGGAGTGGTAGGCATACACAGGAAGGTACAGATCCACAAAATGCTTCAAAATGTTTGTCGTGTCAGCTTTTAACTATCGAGGGGTTTTTGATTGTTGGCGATGACGGTGGAATTATATCCAACCTTTCAAGAATTCATTCAGCATTCTCCGGGGCCGTCAATTATGAACTCCTGATCCAGCACGAATTTGTAAACATTAGAATTATTTATTAGAATCACGACGCTCAGCATACTGCAGACCTGAAGCCGAGGCTGTTGCCCGATCTCATTTTCATTCTCCTGTCTTTATCCCAATTTATTTGGGGTCGTACAACATGTCGCTTTCTTTCTTCCATACTTCTTTATTAGTCCTCACCTCAGTAGTCACCCCCTTTCTAGCCATATCATCTTTCAGAGAGTCCATCCATCGTTTCTTTGGTCTTCCCCTGCTCTTATAGCCATCGATATTCATACTCAAAACTTTCCTCACGACATTTTCCTCACGAATCTGCCCTATCTGACAATACATTATTATTCTTTTACTCCGCCAGTCTGGGCAGTAGAAGTGCAATATTACTGTATTTGCAAAAAAATATAACGACATTTTCTAAAATAATTGTTGGAACGAACGTGTAAACCGGACAGTTTGAATGTGTCGTGTTTAGTTTGGAAATACGCCATTAGAGGCGCTTTATTTCATGCCAACTATCTGTCATGGTCGGGTTATACTCTCTCATTGTTATAATAAATATTATCTGCTATAAATTTTCAATTCTGGTTTATTTTACTCAAAACCCATCAGTAATAATAGAAACTACCATACATGTCGATTCAAACTGTTATCACTTAAAATAAAAGTATGTTTTATTGCAGATTGGGCCTGCTCTTTACCTCGATCTTGCCTGATGGAAAGCGATGGATGAGGTCTATGATGGATCGAGCGTGCCCAGAAGAAGCCTGTGCACTCTTGCTTTGAAATTTGCACTCTTGCAATTTCTTCAAGACAAGAATGGGCGGAAAGAATCTTATATATTTAACTACATATTATGTACACACATATAAACAGACAGAATGTGTCTCTCTTAAGAAAACTATAAAGGTCAGTTTGCAATCTTCCAATTAACAAGCAATTCTGCTTATTAGGTACAATTCTCACCTCCCTAATTGCATTACCAAGACACCAATTCCATTAATTCTTTAACAGTTCATTGAACTATAATCCTGCTATACCATCAATGTATTCTGCTACAGTTTGTGGTCAAACAGCTACTAATTGGTCACCACAATTGGTTGTCAACGCAACGAGGGGAAAGCACTAGGCAGCAAGCGTAGATGTGTAACTAATTTATCTATAGAGCGTTCAATTGTTTTGATTATATTATTGTGTTAATTGATTTCAAAACGTGTTTAGATTGCAGTGTTTGTATAGTGGATATTTGTAAAGGAATGGTGTTAGAATGGGCTTGTGGCTTAGTAGTAACAGCCGCACGGGTCGCTTGCCGTGGTTGGTTTGTGGATAGGTGACCATCTTTACATACCAAGACCTCTCCGTGCCTCGGAAAGCACGTTAAGCCGTTGGTCCCGGCTGCGATTCGTAGATCTTTGACAGTCGTTACGAGTAGTTAGAAGCCCGAAACTCTGACAGCCAGTTTTCAGGAGGTCAGATAGGCAGTCGCTCCTTGTAAAATACTGATATTCAGCTGCATCCGGTTAGACTGGAAGCCGACCCCAACATGATGATGGTGACATAATTATAATAGTCTAAGAATCATACTGATAGACAGGACAGGAGTAAAACATGTCATATTATGCTTTAGAATGTGATATTAACTATTGTTACTAGTAGTTACTACTACTTTTTTTTTATGGCACTTTTATGGGGTTTTATTTGTATGTATGCCAATGAACACATTTTATTTCGATTATTCATCTAATCACCTCACTCAAGTCTTCTAACGGCTTTCTATCTTTGGCACGTTCCCAACAATAGCTATTGACATGGAATATCCAGCGGTTTTTCAAGAAACCGTTTTTTTATCCTCACTAAAATTCTAGTCACAGTTTCACCAAATATAATAGGCTTTCAAAATATCATTGACAGCGATAAACACAGGACACACGACGACGGATGTCCAGCAGTTTATATGCCGATATAAAAGTCAATAAAGTCGCGATTGTCAGAATCGCTCAGAATTCCGTCGGCGATCGCTGACTCAATCGCTGACCGTTTTACATGCATCGCTCGTGCGAGATTTGTGGTGCAGACGGGCGGGCTTTCTAGTTGAAGCAAACTTTTTTTTCTTCTAAATAGCTAAAGAAGGAGAAGAAGAAGAACGGTAAAGGTCTTTTTGTCCATAATTAAACATTTAAGGTCATGAGAATGACATATAGTTACATAGGTATTATGAAAACATTTATAAACTTATTTTTAGTCTCTTAAAACGAATTTAATTGTACTCAAAATTAAGGAAGATGTTAAAAGCGTCTGTGTTAATATGAGCCCGCATATTACTGGTCAGTTTCCCTCATTCGTCAGTTTATTTAATTCGCCAGGAAACTACTTAACTGAAAATGTATTTTAAGAAACTTAATTCGCATTCTACTCTCAGTCTCTATCTGTCAAAAATATCTCCAATGTACATTTTTGAAAAGTTTTTGGATTTGATTGTCGCTGAGATGCTATTGCGACCAGATTAAGAACGGGTTTAATTACGGAAATTGAGTTTACTGGGTTATGGAGGTCTGATAAGCAATCGCTCCATGTAAAGTACTGCTATTCAGCTACATCCGGTTAGATAGGAAGCCGACACCAACATACTTACTCGTAGTTAAAGTCTAGTCAGATTGATTGATTTTTTCATAACGTAAATGTACCTTTTGATGTATTAAAGGTACAGACAGATATTTTCATGACGATAGAGCTTCGATTTTCTACACGGTATTTTTAAGTAGCGAAAGTAAGTATTTTCTCAAGAATAACACATACACACATAGCTTTATTCCTAGCGTTTCAACCGCCGCGTTTCACCCGCCGGTCTACACCACAGCCCCGAGCTCGTTTGACACTGGCATTGCTTTATCTGATTTACACTACATCTGCGCATTCTTTAGTCTGGCGAATTTCCTATCAGTAACATTTACATAGATCGTTGCACCTTCAATTGCTTTACATCCTGTATATTCTTTAATGTACACACGTCCTGTATTGGGGTCGTAATGTGTGTCAATTTATTTTTAAATGTGTCACTGCACACATAAACCGTGTCTTTGTTAGTCAGTAGGTAAAGCTACGAAGATAATTATGTATAGTTTTTTTTGACGGCACGGTGGGCGCAGTAGTTCAAGAGTGTTTCAAGTCTGGCTATTTGTGTATGTGAGTTTTAATGTTTATAAACGCACCCACAATACATAAAAAAATAATTAAAAATATTGTCTGCTTTGGCAAAATCTTTAGGCAAATCGAAATGGCAGGGCTGAGTGGGCTTTGCCCTGGCTGTGCCGGTAGTGCGTCTGCAATCTTTCATAAATACCCTACCAAAAGCTTAATCGCTAATTAAAAATATTGTCTGCTTTGGCAAAATCTTTAGGCAAATCGAAATGGCAGGTCTGAGTGGCTGATGCCCTGGCTGTGCCGGTAGTGCGTCTGCAATCTTTCATAAATACCCTACCAAAAGCTTAATCGCTAATTAAAAATATTGTCTGCTTTGGCAAAATCTTTAGGCAAATCGAAATGGCAGGTCTGAGTGGCTGATGCCCTGGCTGTGCCGGTAGTGCGTCTGCAATCTTTCATAAATACTTTACCAAAAGCTTAATCGCTAATTAAAAATATAGTCTGCTTTGGCAAAATCTTTAGGCAAATCGAAATGGCAGGTCTGAGTGGCTGATGCCCTGGCTGTGCCGGTAGTGCGTCTGCAATCTTTCATAAATACCCTACCAAAAGCTTAATCGCTTATTAAAAATATTGTCTGCTTTGGCAAAATCTTTAGGCAAATCGAAATGGCAGGTCTGAGTGGCTGATGCCCTGGCTGTGCCGGTAGTGCGTCTGCAATCTTTCATAAATACCCTACCAAAAGCTTAATCGCTAATTAAAAATATTGTCTGCTTTGGCAAAATCTTTAGGCAAATCGAAATGGCAGGTCTGAGTGGCTGATGCCCTGGCTGTGCCGGTAGTGCGTCTGCAATCTTTCATAAATACTTTACCAAAAGCTTAATCGCTAATTAAAAATATTGTCTGCTTTGGCAAAATCTTTAGGCAAATCGAAATGGCAGGTCTGAGTGGCTGATGCCCTGGCTGTGCCGGTAGTGCTTCCGCAATCTTTTATAAATCCCCTACCAAAAGCTATACTCGCTGTTTTGATTAGTTAACCAAAGAGCAACCAAGCTGATATTATAAGTAAAAAGATGTAGAGACTTCTACTCAACTATCGATCTTCAAAAACGGCACAATATCACACTATTAGATGACACGTCGAAGTAGAACGGCATATCGTAATTATTGGAAGCGAAAAAGAGACACGACGAAGAAAATGCAGCCATAATAATAATATCATTGCAACCAAACATAATTTTTATTATTATTAGTTTTGACGTTTACGCATGGAATTGGGAACAGGAACCGCGTAGGTACTAGGGCCCTACGCGTAGGGCTACATAAGCTCATACTAATATAAGCGGACCTCTCATTGTACGGAAATCCTATACAATGCGAAATCAGCATTATACTGGAAATGTATAGCTTGATTATGTAGCCGTGTGTACTAGGCTTATTATTTTGTTCAATGAATTTATAAATAAAGTTGATTCACAACACAAGGTGATTCACACATTATAAATCGATACATCAGTGAATCACCCATTATCAATTACTTAATTAATTATTCACAAATCAAATGAATATTCAAACAACGGTTTTCCTGTCCTTCGAATAGGAAATAGATAAATTAGATTCTGATTTTTGCACGAGTGTTGTACACGACATAGAAACACACGGTTGACAGCTGTCATATGAGCCCATTAAAATTATTGCTAAGTACTCTAGTATTGTACACTAGTATTGTAACCTATTAGCATAAAATATAAGCTGGTAAACAGTTGATGAACGACAAAGTAAACGCAGGAAATAAGGTTAGGGCTGATTTCACCAATGAAACTGAACTAATACCTATTGATAACTTAACGCGATCAGTGCGTTTAAACCGCGTTCAAGAGCTGGCAAGGTCATCATTGTTGTGAAATATTGACAGCTTTTGAACGTAGTTTATGTGCTGACCGCGTTTAGTTTCTTTGGTAAAATTGGCAATTAATTTAAAATGCGTATAAGAAGGCCTCCTTGCCGTAGACTGTGTTTCTTGAATCACTATAACCTGGGAGTCTGCAAGTCATGAGTTACAGGTTAGTTTGAGGCAAACCTGCAAAGTTGACAATCAGGTAAGATAGAGAATCAAGTATTGACACACGAAAGTGACATCTTAATGAGTCGCTAAATAAAAGTGCACTGTTGGATTTTCAACTCTCGCACTAAGCCTAGCGTTGAAGATCCAACAGTGCGCTTTTATTTATGGATTCATTTAAGTGTCACGTATTGAAGTCAGTGGAAACTGTTATGAGACGTTTGTTGTCCCGGACAACATGTTGCGCAAAAATTCATCTCAATTGAATTGAATTTACATTAAACCTCAATGACCTTGTCACTTTTAAAACTTCAACCCTTTTGCTTTAACATAATCTTATACCTCCATATCCAATAAAACTTGAGCCCTCAGACCAAGTTTTCTCAACTAAAGTAAAATACAACAAACAAAATAAAACTGTCATCACATATTTCTTTTTTGAAATACAAAAAGTATTGTATTACTAAATAAGCGAGGGACCAAACTGTTTATACGTTTAGTACTACCAACGTTCCTACACTTACTTACACCCTTCAAATTTAAGCCTTATCTCCATGAGTTTAAAGTTGAAGTGACTAGCACATGTAAGTTTGCAACCCCCATGTATTTTTATTAGGTTTTCTAGTGTAGGGTAGGTCGGGGGGTGGTTGTCATGACAACGGCACGGCTGTCAGTGATGGAGAACAATTCAGTTTGTTTTATTGTTTGAAATGGAAATAATGAGAGACTGGCATATTTATTAAGAGCTTTTAGTCATAGCTGCTAGTATATTTTTTTAGGTATACAGACAAGTGGCTATCAGAAGGAGCTCGTGGCTAAGTAATAACAGCCGCACGGGTCGATCCATCCGGTAAAGTAACGCTTGTCGGGGTTGGTCAGTGGATAGGTGACCATCTTTACATACCGAGACACCTACATGCCTCGGAAAGCACGTTAAACGATTGGTCCCGGCTGTCATTCGTGGATCTTTGACAGTCGTTACGAGTCGTCAGAAGCCCGAAAGTCTGACACCAGTCTTACCAAAGTGTATCGTATTACCCAGTTACTGGGTTGTTAGGCTTTGGTCAGATAGGCAGTCGCTCCATGTAAAATACTGGTATTCAGCTGCATCCGGAAAAACTGGAAGCCGACCCCACCATATTTGGGAAGAGGTTAGGCAGAGTGATTGATAGACAAGTGACTATCAACGCTTGTAGTAAATGTTAGTTTGGCTTCAGAGAGTGTGGTGTGGAGTTCGTTTTAAAAAAAAACACGTTTAAACCAAATAAATTATTCACAGTATGCTTTCGTAGAACTGATTTCTTTTATTTTCTTTCTCATTTATATTCTTCATTCAAACTTTGGTCCTTTTTTAAAATCACTAATTGCAAGGAACAATTTCTGATGAAAGACCCAAAATCTTGAACTAAACAGAAGCAGATTTACACCTTCCTAACTCAAGACCAATGCACAACACAGACTTTAAAAGAACCCTGACCAACAAACTCCAACCACAAACTTCTTCAAACATTACCGACTTGTCTTCAGAACTTGGGGCTCTTCATAACATCAATAGAGAAGTCCTATTCACGCTTAACATGTTTATCGGCGATTAAGAGCTCATCGCGGCCGATTCAGCCGCAAACCGTTTGCCAAGTTCGCAAATTGACGGTATTCATACATTGGAGGACGGTCGCTAGTGTGTACAGACTTAGTCTTAGACTGTTAGTGGCTGTGCATGTGTGTTCTGGATTATCAGGGAAGATACTGGACTTAGTAATTGTGTACTAGGAGTGTTTGTATTGAGGATCTTGTTGATCAGTTCCTGTAACATAAGACAAGTTGTTCCTCAAAGATGTTTTGTAAACTGAATGATATCAGTACGTAGAATTCCGTTTGGCTTGTGTTCGAAAATATAGATAGATAGATAGATAGATAAACTATTTATAATATGACACGAATCCATTCATAATGATGATGGTAATGAAGATGACGATGAAATCGATGATGGTATGATGATAATCAAAAAATGATAAAAATTAGGGGTACGCCAATTTTGATTTTGTTGTCGATATAATTTTGGAAGTATTAAACTGTCAGAAAAGCTGAATAACATTTTACTTTATATTGAATCAGAACATGACACAAGCAGACTGATAAAACACGCTAAAAATACAAAGTAACCCTTTTCTAAATCCCGCAATAGCCCTTCACTTCAGACACGTAATAAAAGTCATGAACTCAACAGAAGATACTAAATAAAACATACAAATTCCCATATAAATTCAACCTCTGAAAATAGCTGGAACACAAGTAGATTTGACAATTTATTACACGTCATAACAGCATTAAGTGCTTCTCAGAAACAGTTATAACTCATTTAAATGGAAGATGGAAATAACTTACGCTTTGAACGATTGTAACTATCTAATTAAAACATATGAGCATCTAGTAGAATTGAGTTTGGGTGTCCGTGGTTTGAATTTCGCGAAATTGTACGGTATGTCATGTTTATGTTGGGTCATAATAGAGAATATCACAGAGTTTAGAAAGTTTCGACAATCGCTTTTTACGATGAAAACATTGAAGTGATAAAAAATGCATAAACTGACGTTGTTGTACCTAAATAAGAACAAAGTAAAACATCACATCAATGTATCCTATTGAATTTAACATGACACTTGCAAGAATTAAGAATTCAGTGAATTTTAAATTTAATTTTGAGAAACTTTGTCTCATTTTCATTGTCGTTGTCCCATTTTTAACAAACTTCTTAAAAACAGATTTTTTTAATTGTATCTTTGTCGATATTTTCGTCAATTGTGGACCGATTTTGTAAATTATATTTTTATATAGTACAGAAAACTTACGCGATAGTTTCATATAAATTTTATTAACTTTGCTTGCGAAGTTTTTGAGTTATGTAGCTTCAATAATAAGTATTTTTTTCACTTAGATGTATGTTGTGACACTGACTTCCGAAATGAAAGTAATTTTCACTTTGTAGTTTTCTTTTGTTTAAAAGTTTTTATATTCTTTTAATAATTGCCATTTATAATGAAAGTTGGAAATAATTATGGCGTTATCATTATTTTCCCAAAACATTGGTTTATATTAGAATCGAAGAAATATAATACTGGAGCATGTTATTGACTTTGAATAATAAAAGCGATTCCCAGGCGTTTTGTCCATATTATTATGGTTTTTATGAGACACAAACAATATTGAAGCTTTTTGCTTTGACTTCAACTAATAACAATGAGCCCCCTGTGTTTTCTATCAACAATGTCAATCAAATTCACAATGTGAAACAAGTGTTTGTGGTAGAAAGTTTAGTGGAACACGGATACAAATGTTTGGTCATGGGTGTTGCGTGTCAAAGGATTTATCGTTTTAAAATCCAAATTAATATTATTAACAACTTTCCTTGTACGGTTACCCACAGTATTATATTTCGGCACCTTGATAAATTTTATTCTGAACAAAGAAATTTTAATCAAATAAATTATATTCCAAAAATTGCAGGAATCACCGCGGGGCATCGCACTACTGCAAAGTGAAATTCCTTTTCAATTACAGTCAGAAAAAGGTCAGTTTCAACCGTGATGGAAAGATATAAGGTTTATAATCGCTTGTTAACGAAGACCAATTACCTGGCCGGTCATTCGCTTACTGCTGCCAGTTTTCCAAGTAATATAGCAATCATTCATTCCTTTTGGTGTATAACATTCACGAGAGATTAATGTATTGCGCTTCTCATAACAAGTTGAAATATTAATTTTAACATTTGTCTTACATTTTCATCCTGGGAAGAAGAATAATTAGATAGTAAACTTAAATGGTTGAGATAACTATTCAGTTAGGGTTAATTCAGTCATAAATCCGGGGATTTTTTTGCTAACATATCACACCTCAACATCTTGTGCTAAGAGTGACATCAGGTACCATTCAAACGTCGCGTCGGTTCATTGGTCGTCTATTGTACCATTTTGTAGCAAATAAATATTTATGATTTGATTTGATTTGAGGTACATATGTCCGAAAGGATTTTCTGATTTAATTGTCATCATTTTAATCACTCTGAGCAACTGGTTAAGGAGCTATAGGATCATCAAACCCCACACATGACGTTGATTCTAGATTAACTAGGTTGAATTTAGATTGTACAGATCCTTAAATCCTACAGGTTTTCCATACCCATAGCCATAGCCTGAAGGATTTTATTACATCCAGTGTTCTATCCTATGTTTTGCCGTGAAAAATAATGGGTACTATGCCATGAAACATTTTATAGTTTTAAGTCGCAGTTGCAAAAGACTTCTAGTGGACGAAAATTAATAAAAAAAACTGACTATTAAACAATTAGGTACAACCTTGAATGTTATGAGTGAATCTCATAAAAGAACCATCAGAAAAAAATGAAGTATCATAAATTAATTTCTCCTATTTCGACTGCAATATAAAGATACATCTCCATACATTTATGGATAACCATCTTGACGACCAGATACCGATCGACGTTGTAAACAGAATACAGTCGTCACCGCCCATCCCGTGTTTATGTGTGTCGTAAAATATGATATAAATATCATCGTCGAGAATGATATTTTGATGTTAAGGGGAGGCTGTTTTTGGAAGCATTTTATTACTTAAATCTTCAGTAAAGTCTTCGTTAAGTATTCGGTTTCCAATGGCTTTCGTCAAAAAAACTTTAAAGTTAATTCTAGCGTGAATGTACTCATTATTCATCTTGGAATGTCACAGGGATGTATGATGGGGCCATCGTTCTTCGTAGTTTAACTAAGTGTATGAACAATTTGTCACCATCAACATTATTAATTAAAGTCAATGCGAATATAATTAAACACACTGATGACACAATTAACATATAAGTGATGATAGAGGACAAGTTTTAATTAATGATTTTTTCTTTGGTATTCAGACCAGACACTGTTAAATTACTTTTATACTTCCTCCAACTAACTAAATGAATGTAGAAGACTTCATTAAAAATATATTTTACTTCTCGTCTTACCTTTAACCCACTGATAATACCTGTATTAATCACGCGAACGAATACCTCATACGATCGAACACTTGTTGATCGTAATAAATCGTACGGCACCCGAGGGTTAAGTCGTAATAATAATTATGAATCTCTAATAAATTGCCTTTAATTACTCCCTTGATATTTTAATTTGCTGTGTGGCTCTGGCTACTTCTATGATAGAGTGAAATGCAAATCTATTTCAAATTGGATTCATGGTTTTTTTCTCTATAAATAGTTATGTAATATTATTACCTGTCATTACTTTTGAAACCCAAAGCATTTATATCAATTAAACCATATACTTAGGCACTTTTGAATTGTCAAGAGGTCAGTCAGTCGGAAAGATGAAGCTAGTTGCTCATTCCAAAGCGTAGTAGGTTTCTATGGAGAAGAAGAAACAGTAGTGATAGCCTAGTGGTGTGTCCCTCAGACTGCCAAGTCATAGGTCTCGAGTTCGAACCCACGGCACGCACCTCTGACTATTCGGATTCATGTGCGTATTGTATAATTATCACTTGCTTCAAAAACGGTGAAGGAAAACATCGTGGGGAAACCGGCGTGCCTGAGAGATATTTCAAGTCAAGTCAGAGGCCCATGGGAGACTTTAAAACTCTAAGAAGTAGAAGAAGAAGATTGCGTTTGACATTTCATTTCTTATGAATGTTGCACCACACTTTCATAACGGCAAGAATTTTTACTGTTGCGTTGAAATCGAATCAAAAATATTTAATCTTAAAAAGATACAAGAAATAATTAGATCATTAGTAAAAGTAGTCAGAGTACCAGTTAATTTGATATTTCCTATACAATATCCAATTACAGTTGAAAGTGTCGTGATTGTCAAAATAAATGAACATGATTGCTAATGATTCGCTGATCGTCACACTATAGGTGTTATTAAAAATAGATTGTATGATAAAAAGTGTACGTACAACTGGTTTGGATGTCAAGTAGTTCTGTAGATATTAGTTACAAATAGGTCGAAATTGGAATGTAAATAAAAACTAATGTCTTGCTACTTGATACTGAATGAACAGATACTACAGGATATTAAAGACACGATATTAAAAGAAGTATTATGTGTACAGAGTGATTACCTATAGCAAAAAGTCATTCGACGGAAAATATTGACAAAGAAAATCATTTTCAACTACACATTGTTAAAAAAACACGTGATAGAAAAAGAACAAACCGATAAAACTAAATTGTTTAGATTTTCCAAAAGACAACTCACAAATGGATATAAAGGCACTTAGATTTTCTTTGATGATGATTTTTATTTCTGTAAAAAAGGTTTATACAAAAACTTAAGTCAATAATATTTAAAGAACCAGATAAAGATGAGGTCGATGTTTCTTAAGCGAGTTCTTTGAGAAGAAAAACTGATACAAACTCAGAGGTTACACCATAAAAGAACAATCGAAGTTATTAAACCTCTGCGATCCAAAACAATATATGAGAAAATAAATTCTCTCTAGGTACTCGTAATAGTGCCCCAGACACATTTTGTAAACCCCAAATTGGCTATACATAACTCAACTACATAATGCTTGTTAACGCAGAGATATGTAACTGTATGCAAATAGTTTTAACCCTTGAATACATTAGCTAAAGCCAGAATGATTAATTGTAAATGAGTTACGACTTGCCTACAATTTCGTACTGTGTGTGCATAATTATCATTATTTAGTCGAGCCTTCTATCTAGGTATCTCGAAAAGTTAGAAACCCTTTTTGGACCAGTCCAGTCTATGTAAATAAACACTGTTCCTAGAATTATAAAGCCACATAATTAAACTCAAGCCGAATATAAATTAAGCTGTAGTTTTTTCTCTCAATTTTTTTTTGTGAAAATGATTTTGACCTTTACAAAAGCTAAGCCGTGGTAGAAGTTGCGAATATAATTCATAATTTTTGCCAATACGAGTACTTACTCCATCTGAACAGTGGTAGCCCAGCGAGCAGTGGCAGCCTAGTAAAGACGGCCGTGACTTACGAGTTGTAGGTCGTAGGTTCCACTTCCAACCCAGGCAGGCATTTTACTTTGTGTAAATTATTTCATCACCACTGTTCTAAAAACGGCGATGAAACACATGGTCATCGTGAGGAAGCCGGCATGTTCTGAAACGAAAAATTCGAAGAAATGTGACATTCACCAACCTGATCTGGACCCGCATGGTGGATAACAGCCGTGGAAACTTTATAGGCTGATTATGTTACTCCATCTAGAGCCACCAGTTTTTTCTCCAGAGAAGTTCACTCATTTTCATATATTAAGCTTTCATCCCGGACCTCTGTGCTACGCTTATATAACTACCAACTTATATTGAATAAAGAAGACCCCGAATAAAATAACATTGCGTGAATTAAAATACAATCATAGTCTTTGATCAAAATGCAATAAAACTCCGAAAAACTCCTGAAAAGCGATTGATTTCATTAAAAATTTACGTCATTCGTTGCAACCCCTTGTTTTCTTAAGGAAATTGGCATGATCCCCTGTTAGGGACGCATTGGGTAAACTTTCTTAGAACAACTACATAATAGATGATGTTACCTAATGCAAGGGAAATAATTTATAAGTGTATTGTGTGTCTTTAAGTTAATTCTATTACGGGGGAGTCAGAGAAAAACTCCTGGCTAAAGGCTGTAGTTTCCAATACGAATTATATTTTCAGAAGTTCAAGTCCTAGTTCCTTTTTAAATCTTGTAATTTGGGAAGAAATTAAATATTTAGTATGTTCTATTCGTCTATTTCGTTTTCAAGAAAACTGAAAATGTTCCATTGAAAATGAACCTTTGCTCCATTTGAAATAAATATACCTTTTTTACAGTCCGTTCAACCGATTCTGACTTCTATACCGTAGACTGGGCCTATAGGCTGGGCTTCTAGACCGGATGGCATTAAAAGCAAAAAAGTGGTTACAATACCAACTGTTAACTGCAGCTGCCATTCGTCATGCCACCAACGCAATATAATTCAAAATCGATTGAACGGATTTGTAAAAAAGGTTTAGTAAAATGTCCAATTTTATTTCAAATGGAATATACCAATTACTAGGTACAGTATGAGAAAAAGCCAAGAAGAGAGATAAAGACAGTTATAACAAATTATATGCTATATACAAAAAAAAAATTGTTTAATACACCTAATGCATTGTTTAACTTTTCTTTCTCAAACATGCATCGAAAATACCACCACCCTCTCTATATTTATCCGGGGTGAGACACGTCGCCGTAATAAAATGATGTATTATTAAATTCTATACGTTTGATGTTCTCGAATAAACACGATCTTTTTTGACGATTTTACTTTGTATTACGTTTCTCTTTAGATTTTTATTCTCTAGCTATTTTTTTAAAGAATGTTCTGAACAGGCTCTCAGGGAAATAAATTAATTGTAATCTAACAAATGATTTATTTATACCGATTTGAGAATAAGGTAAGATGCATGATTTGTTAAACTTCATAACTGAAATAGAATGTGAAGTTTAGCTGTTTAGTTTAGTGTTTTACTAACTAAAGACAACTCATCTTCAAGAAACCCAACAGGGACTGAATAATTAGATTTCAAAAAATGTGAAATCTATGTTGGTCTATCTAGCTAGTATATTTGCCATTATAAAATATATTTCTCACTAAAATCAGTAGCAGACTAGCAGCAAACTTTTAGAACGTCGTACTTAGACGTAATTGCGTTTGCAATCTATCTAATATAAAAATGAATCCCTATTTCCTTGGTCACGGCGTCACGCGAATAAATTGGTCCACCCGTTGTTCGCTAATTCTTTTTTTTAACCGACGAAAAAAAAAGGAGGAGGTTCTCAATTCGACACGTATATTTTTAACCGACGAAAAAAAAAGGAGGAGGTTCTCAATTCGACACGTATATTTTTTTTTTTTTTTTTTTTATGTATTACCACGCATAACTTTTTACTGAGTGGTCCGATTTGAACGATTCTTTTTTTATTGGAAAGGGTATACCTCGAATTTGGTCCCACAAAAAAATAAAAATTGAAACCCACCCCTAAGTGTAAAAAAATTCGGGTTGATTGATTTTTCACGTACTGAATTTTCAACTGTGAACCGATTCTGTTGTAATTTCGCACACATATGTAGTTCTGATGACAAAACTACACAATAAAGACCTGGACTTGATCTGATGATGGAGTCAGAAGACAGTCGCGAGAGCTCCTCACCAGTTTACAGCAGCTACATCGTTTTTGGGCTTATTTCATTCCCCCTGATGAGAACTTTACACCTAGCTGGGGTATGACTGTCATCGACGGTCAGAGGTTGACGCAAACATTAAAACCGCCTGGCCACGGAACGGGCGGCGCGAACGGCGCGGCGGTGTAATAATAAAAACTTTTTTGCAAAAAATTCAACCGACGAAAAAAAACTGAAAAGCGAAAAATAAAAAATAACTATGTATTTAGTGACAAATTGATGACCTTCAAATAACACAATTTTGAGGCGGCGCCATACAAACATATTATAATTACATAAAGCGTAAAATGTTAGGTTGATAGATCTTCGTTGAATGTGTTTTAAGCGCCGCCTCAAAATTTGTTATTTGAAGGTAATCAATTTGTCACTAAATACATAGTTATTTTTTATTTTTCGCTTTTCAGTTTTTTTTCGTCGGTTGAATTTTTTGCAAAAAAGTTTTTATTGTGTTTGTTCTAGTAAGGAGAAGGTTCTTAGGATAGGTAGGTGAAGGTAGGGTAGGTAGGTATGCTAGTAGGTATGTATGTAGGTAAGTAGGTATGTATGTAGGTAGGTATATAGGTAGGTAGGTATGTATGTAGGTAGGCAGTTAGGGTAGGTATTTAGGTGCGCCGTAGATAAGTACTTAGTGCTACCCCGTGCGAAGCCGGGGCGGGCAGCTAGTCTTTAATATAAAAAGCAATACATACTTCAATATAAATTCATGAATTTATTTGTTTTGATCATCATCACCATCAACAGCCGAGACTCCACTGCTGAAGATATGCTTCTCTTTTCTTGTACCAATCTCCACGCTCAAGTGCTAGCCTCATACAAGTTCTACCCGCGATGATAACAATGTCGTCTGCCCATCTCGCCGCCGGATGATCGACACTTCGTCTTCCAGTCCTTGGACGCCATTTGGGCACTGCCTTACTCCATCTGTCATCGATTTGGTTTTGGTCATAGCCATTCACTGTGATATGTACATCGCTAAACACAGCAAGCCTGTTTAATGGAAACCAGTTCATGTGTGACCCATATATTTAAAGCTTGTCTGATGAAATCGGAGACATCACTTTAAATACTATCTTACCCATTAGAGGCGCATTAAGTATTTAAAAGGGTGTCCCAAACGTAAGGAATGAATGAACCTTTTATTTATAAGTCGCTCTTATTTTGACTTGACATTTTATATGGAAGAATAAATATTACTACTGTTCTATCTATAAGGAATATATTCTCGAATTAGGACAAAAGCCGAGAAGGAAAGAGTCTCAGTCACTAGAGGTTAGTAAATTTCTGTGTTAATGAGATGTCTTTTTCATTGCTTATTAAGTGAATTAGGTAACCAGCAAATTGTGTACCTAACACACTTTCTATCACAATCTGAAGGATTTTGAAGGAAACATCTGATCCATTGCTTCATAATTCATGTTTGAAAAATTCGTTTGCTCGACAACGAAATAACGCAATGAATGTTGTTGATTTGACAAACTGAATGGCATAACCATAGTTAGTTTGTTACCCAGTCCATCTACCCATTAGGGCAGTGATAGCCTAGTGACGTTACCGTCCGACTGCCAAATCAAAGGACTCGAGTTCGAACCCAAGGCACGACCCTCTGACTTTTCGGATTCATGTGCGTATTGTATTATTATCACTTGCTTCAAAAACGGTGAAGGAAAAACTCGTGAGGAAACCGGCATGCCTGAGAGATATTTCTCGACGGTATGTGAAGCTAAATCAGAGGTCCATGGGCGGCTTTAAAACTCTGACACCAGGTTAGTCATTAAACACACGAACAGAAGCACCAAAGACTGATTTAAACAGTGCAGTTTAATTGCTTGTGGCAAACCATAAGTTGGAACAACAATAAATTATTTGTTGCTTCAATTTTATTGTATGCCACAGGCAAGAATGGAAAAGTGCAGATACGCTTGTGGATTCATCAATAGAAGAAGAAGACGCAATTACCCGCTGGACAAAACTCAGTTTCTATGTGTATCTACAGTTTTTCTTAGGACTTCAGTACTTATGGAATAGTTTTATAAGCACGAAGGAATCTTGTTTTAGTTGCAGTAGCTAACTCATTCAATAAAACAACATTATTCTCAAAATAAGTACTTGACTGTGTACAAAAAACATGGCGACTCTAAACGTTAATAAAAAAGAAAACAAACAAAATCGTTCGCTTCACACCACTGTCACATCACTTTGACCGTTACCATCTCACAAACATTTACAGAATTTTATTATCCACCTTATTTTATTAGAGATAGAGTACAGTTTACTGTGGACCAAAGGTCATAATCTTGGCGAAATAAACAGACAACTTAATGTCACGCTGTCATTCACGGATTATGCAAAGTAGCCAAGTTATTTTTTTTTCTATTACCATAATACGCGTGGCAGAATGTTTGATGTAATGAAGCAACGTGGGAAAGGCTAACAGGGGCCTTTACAGCTCTATGTCTATAAAAAACATAAGGCAAAGGATTGTAGGCTGTATGTGGAAAAGAATAAGGTTGAAAGTGGCAAAATTTGGAACTAATATGCGGGCATATTTGTCCGTTTGTTCTAAACCAAATTATCAAATTTCAGAGATATCACGTTTCTGCTACCGGCCCCTTTTTGTTCTAATGTAGATAGTAATTGATTTCTAGTTCACATCAATTGTTAGTACACTTAGTGGCTTCAATAACGAACCTGTTTTCGGGAGAGGTCGGCAATTGTCGGCTTCCCTCGGATGTCAAATTATCATAAATTTTGTAATACAGGATGTTAAGTATGGACTTACGTGGCTTGTTAGTACACAAATGATAAATTGACGCTCATTTAAGCAGTGAAGTAAAAGTTTTTGTTTGTGTTTCACGTGAATTAATGTGATGCTAACAAGGCGCAGCTTTCTCATAATTCAGTTAATATGTTTCTAGTTTATTTCATACATAATAAGCCTGATAGGAACTTTTCTTAGACGTAATAGCCTTATGATACGCTCATTGTTTTATTTTTACCTACAGAAAATGTCCTAGACGTACTTAATCACAAAATAAATAGCTAGACAATGCCATATTTGATATTTCACCAATGTTAGACTGGAAGACTGGAAGCCGACCCCAAGATAGTTGGGAAAAGGCTAGGAACCTTTTCCCAACTATGTTGGGGTCGGCTTCCAGTCTAACCGGATGCAGCTAAATACCAGTATTTTACATGGAGCGACTGCCTATGTGACTTCCACAACCCAGTAACTGGGTAATACGATACCCCTTTGTAAGACTGGTGTCCTTCTGACGACTCGTAACGACTATCAAAGATCCACGAATGACAGCCGGGACCAACGGCTTAACGTGCTTTCCGAGGCACGGAGGAGTCTCCGTATGTGAAGATGGTCACCCATCCACTGACCAACCCCGGCAAGCGTAGCTTAACCTGATGGATCGACCCGTGCGGCTGTTATTTCTTAGCCATGAGCTCCTCCTCCTCTGTCGAAGAAGACATACAAACCACAAAAAATAAACTACCCTGTATATTGTAAAAAACCAGGATCAATGAGCAGCAAATACTCACACACAATTGTATTATTTTAGCTGCAAATCTACTCCTAATCCACTTAAGATTTTAAAAACAAAAGAAAACTCATTTATTTCCAAAATCCACAAATCAGTGTTAGTTCCGCTTCATCCTGTCACTTTAAAATTCGGAAATACTCGTTTCACTTCGTGTAAACTCGGGTTATTTGAATGCGCAGGAGTGGCGCATGTCTGTTGCCAATTATAACAGCCGACTGACAAATGTGGATGACGTGGTGTACTGGTAAACACGGAATAAATTCGAATTTATTCATTTATAGAAAACAGAAAACTCTTACGGAACAAACACACAATATATCTTGTCACAAAAAATTATAACCCCCAGACTCTGCAGAACACTGAGGTTATCGGTAAGCTGGAATGAATAAAGTGTATTGTATCTGATATCGGAAAATTATTTAAAATGGCGCCTTTTATTAACCGACTTCCAAAAAGGAGGAGGTTCTATGTTTATCTGTAAGTTTAAAAAAAAATATTTCCGTCGATATTTTCGTCAATTGTGAACCGATTTCGAAAATTCGTTTGGTAGAGACAGCTTGCGCGGTGTTCCCATACAATTTTTATTAAGTTTGCTTGGGTAGTATTTGAGTTAGCTTCAATAATACGTACTTTTAGCCCTAAGTCTATGTCGATGATGTTATAATAACTTCCTGTCACTGTTACTTACGTGGAATTGGGTTAGGTACCACAACTAAGAAGTAACGAAAATTTTTTAACCAATGACACCGACTTCCGAAATGAAAGTCATTTGTCATTTTATTGTTTTTTTTTTGGAAGTCGGTTGTATTTTTTTGTAAAAAGTTTTTAACTGTGCAATTTAACACAGCCACGCGAAGTGACTTAAAAATATTAGCAATATCACCTTTTCGGAATTTGAAGAAAAAAGACCAAATACTCTGTATGAATCATGTGCACCACTTCCAAAATAGCAAGTCTTGACCGACACGCTGTAAAATTCATTTGTGATGACAAACATCAAAGTATTTTCTTCTCAAATGTACCAGCATGCTACGCTTACTTTGACTAATGTGCTGCACTGTACCAGCTCAAACCAACAGACAGCACGCGACATTAAAGTTTAATTTAACATACCTAAGAACACGGATGTCTTAATGAGTAACACCAAGATATTATTTACTTAGGACAGCAGTATTGGGAATTTATTAACTTCAAAGACTGGTAGTAAATTATATTGATGAATTATTGTGCAAAAGGTAAGAAAAATATGTCATAAATTGAAATAAAAGATGGTTATAAAAATTGAGATTGAATTTCGTGGAGATAAATCAAACGCTCGTCTTTGCTACCTAGCTCTCTATTGCATGTGCTTTAAGATATTATTATGTCCCTAGTTTCATTAAAGTAATATTGGATTGTAATATTTTATTTCATGGATTATTTGTTTATTGTTTGGAGTTGGGTAACACGCAGGCAGACTCATCGGTACCTAGCAATTTTTTCACCTTTTCCTCTGCCGGACAAAGATATCCGCTTACTCCTTTGGCAGTAGCTCATTTGATTCCTCTTTTTCTTTGTGACCCCAAATCCTTGCTAAATAATATTCATCCATGTCTTTGATTTATTACTTACCTACTACGGAATTTAACAAAGCTTTATTAATTACTATTTCTTCATTATCAAATAAACATAAGCCCAAATTCCAGCAATTCTACAAAGAGGAATTTTTAAGAACATCAAAACTTTGATAGTCATAAAATTATAACAAGTCCGCGACAATCTGTTCCAATTATTTTTTTATTCTTCTCAGGAACGTTTTTGTGTAATTTTTTTAATTAAGTTCAATTAAAATCGTATTATTCAGTTTCTCGTTGGAGGGAGTTTCGTTAAAAACTTTTTGCTCCGATTTCTTTTTGCTAATTAAAACAGAGTTTGAAAAATTTGAATTCTTTGCTTGGGTTGCTCTGGGGGTGCCTATTGCAGACTTGTTGTTGACAAGCTGTTTTTTGTTGTATTTTAATGTGCTAAGCGTAGTCTGCGGTTCCTTGCTCTGTTTAATTTGACGAATCAGTAACAAAATAAGCGAGATAAATGGTTGGCTGGAAGAGATTAATAATAATAATAATAAACCATTTAATTCAGGAGACGCAGGCCCATAAATAAATACCTTAACCTAAACATACTTTTTTTTTTTTGTTAAGTATAACATAACTATTTTAGACGAAGCCGACTTAATGCCTAAGGCATTAAGTCCGCCTTTGTACAGACGCCAGCACATCAAGTTACTACAATCTGTCAAATTTATTTAATAGATTTTCTACATTAACGCTGAAGAATAAGGTTCAATGTTGATTGGGAAAATTTGACAGATTGGAGTAGGTTGATGTGCTGGCGTCTGTACCTTAACGAGTGCGAAAAGTTTAAATAAATGAATGTGTAATTATTCTGTTTTGGCACGATCAAAGCATCACAACATTTCTGCGCCAATGAGTTTTCAAGGTGCGGTTTCATGGTCACAAAATTTCGGATTTACAAAGAACCATGAAAATCACATACATTCTGCACAATCGCTCCTTAAGCATATTAATTGTCTAAATAAAGAAGACTGGAGGGAAACTGGGGGACTGAAAGATTTCTCAGTAGCTGTTCGAAGTCTGTATTTCGGTCCGGTTGATGGCAATAGGCTCGCCCTCTATTATAGGGGACTAAACATAACAGGCGAAATGTGGGTGTACTTTAAATACACTTCTACCTAACCCTGCGGGGTTCACATGAAAGAAAGAAAGAAAGAAAGAAAGAAAGGGTTCACATGCGTGATATTATGTGTAAAGAAGACTGACAAATCATTTTTCCTCCGAAGTTCTCAAGTATTGATTGATTAGTTCCCATTTTCTTGGCGACATTCAAGTCGATTAGGGGAATCGTGTTACTATGGTGATTGTAGACGAACGGTAAACAATACCCCAGTTATGTTCTAATGCAATAGTCGTTAGGGGGACTTAGGGATTATTGGGAGAAAACCAGCCAACTGTTCATTCATTAAGAAGGATTGAGTTCTTGATGTCCTCAAAATCTTTTGTTATTGGCAGTCGTATTATATCGATTAGTTAAACGAAAATGTTCTTAAAATAAATCCTTTCAATATTTTTAACCAATGCTGGTGAAACTTGTCAGTCTAGATGACTGACAAGTTTCACCAGCATTGGTTAAAAATATTGAAAGGTGATTACTAATATTAAAAAGAGGTAAAATTTGTGAGTCCTGATGTAGGGGGTAATCTCCGGAACTACTAATCTGATTTTGGAAATTCTTTCACAAATGGAAACCTACAGTGTATATTTATTATATTTTATATTAAAACAAGATAATTCACGCAAACGATTTCGCGGGCAGAAGCAAGTTGTCATCATCATTACTATAAAAATGAATCCCTATTTCCTTGGTGACGGCATCACGCGTGAACGGCTGGACCAATTTCGCAAATTCTTTTTTTGTTGTGTCTGTTATAGTATGGAGATGGTTCCTATGATAGATAGGTGAAGGTAGGGTAGCTAGGTAGGGTAGGTAGGTAAGTAGATAGGGTAGGGTAGGTAGGTATGTATGTAGGTAGGTGTAGGTAGGTAGGTAGGTATGTAGGTAGGTAGGTAGGTAATTAGGGTAGGTAGGTGCCCGTAGATAAATGCTTACCATTGCGAAGCCGGGGCGGGCAGCTAGTTACTTATACAACCATATGCAGGTAATGTAAATACATACTGAAGTGAATTGGTTCCATGCTCTTTTAAGCAATATGGATTAAAGTGTTTTTAAATGCTCGTTGCAAAGTATCGCCACGTCAACTTTCTGATAGGTGTCACTCATATTTTAGTTCTTTCTTCTCTCTCTCTCTCTCTGAATATTTATTTAGTTTTCGAATTATACAAGAGGAGTGTCTCCTCTTGTAATTGGAAATCTAAAAACCATTCGTTGTGCTCCCAACATTTTTAAAGTGCACCATTATTTACTCAGCCAATATATTTTCTATCATTCTCTTGGACACTGGACTGTTTCAATGACAATCTGCACCAGATAAGCCCCAACTTTCAATGCAAACAATCGTAAAACATAGCGCAAACATCTCGGAGGCCAACAATAGCCCGCGAACAAAATCGTATAGACCCTTACGGAACTCGTAGACATTTCTAATAGCCCTTAAGAGTGAGGCAAACAGTTTTACTCCATTGTCCACTTCACTCGACATTGTTACTTGATAACAATCTTACTTTTTACTGCCCTGTTAAACGATTTTGATACTTGCATCCAAGGCATATTAGATTCTGCAGATGCAAGATTAATTTGGCGCACCGTTCGTGCCGTTTCCATGGTAACGGGTATTGTCCAAGCATTTTTTCCAAATATTTTTGAACGAAAATCAGCTCTCTGCTTTAGTCACTAGGGGTGAGTGTCCTTTGAACAGGTTTTCGCCAAGGATATTTTTATTATGGGAAGAATATTTTTCTGCAATTGAAATTTTATTTAGTTGGAATCGATGACATTATTACTGTTAGATACCTCGTATTTTTAGATGTCGTATTTGCCATAGAATTCTCTAACATTTTTGTGCTCTATTTCTTAGCTACATTTTTATCCATAGGTACAAACCAGTAAAGTGTTAATATTCATCTATTCTATATTTTTATCAGTTTATCAACAGAATTAGCACTGGACCAAACCTCTAACAAGTACCTACGTTCCCTTCTTCTCTCATTGAGGAAGACAGGGTAACTTTTGCATTATGACCCTCTCCAATATAAAGAACAAACTCAAAGGTCACGATCAAATTCCTGATTGTTCTAAGCTGGTTGACGAAGATCTCAATCTGTTAAAATACAAGATGCATAAAAGGACATAAGCATATAAGAACAAAACCCACTTACAAAATACAATACCTATGTCTAACCAGCAACTACTTTCCTGACTACATCAACACAGTCAGTAAAGCAGAACCCACACAAATCACAATACCTCTAACCAGCAACTACAATCTCATTGCTGCAGTGTTAAAGTTCGATCTTAATTTTTGTAAGTCTGATTATGTTTTTGAAACTCATAAAATTGTTTAAGAATATCACAAACTTCTTAATGTTGTAATGCTTACAGATACTAAAGACTACATCGATACAGTCAGTAGAACAGAACCCACACAAAACACAATACCTCTAACTAACTAACTAACTAACAACTACATAAATTATCCCATAGCTGCAGTTTTAAAGTTGACTATTTTTGTAAGTCTGATTATGTTTTTGAAAGTCCCAAAATGGTTTTAGAATATCACAATCTACTTAATGTTGCAATGCTTACAGATACTAAAGATTACATCGATACAGTCAGTAGAACAGAACCCACTCAAAACACAATACCTCTAACCAGCAACTACAATCCCATAGCTGCAGTGTTAAAGTTGACTATTTTTGTGCGAGAGCGCCTTGTTATGAGAATAAATCGTGCAGCGAGACAACACATTGAATTGTGCTCGTCTTTTATCCACCGTTAGGGATCGTACACATTCAGTTTGTAGTTTATTGAATGGACTACTTTCTGCCTCTTCAAAACAAGAGCGTAAGATTTTAAGTTTACGTTCAAGTCAGAAACGGAGTTAATTTGTGGGAAATTAATGTTTGTGGATAAATATTGACATGTTTACAGCGAAAAATACTTTAGAATGGTTAATTTTAGCCTATTCGTTGATCCAATTTAGTCAATATTAAATTGGTTCTTCTACTCATAAAATTCTTACTGCCCAGAATTTGATCGATATAATTAGCGACAGTTTCATGATAATGCAGCCCACGTTGAGAACGACCACTGTGTGGTTCAGTAGGAGGTTCTCTTCAACCTTTTGAACACCAGAGCATAAACGCACACTCGTGCCCTCCACGCCAAGCCACAATTTCAAGCCGCATTTTTGTCACATTTTGTGTCGTTGGCGTACAGGGCATGCGCTTGCTTGTCACGTATATGTGACTGTGACAATGGCGTTCAAAACCTCGCAAATATACCAACTCCTTAACATTAAAATACCCGCGCCTGATATTTTCTCCGCAGTTTCCGTTATCTTATAGTGTGCAATAAATACTTCAAGTCACCCGTCACAACGGGGCATCTCCGTATGATTGCGGACTGAACAAATAAAAACAGATTTAATGTTGGATACAAATAGATCTTACTGTGCTGTGTAAATTGTGGATTATTTTCAAGGAATTCCACTTAACTCACTCGATTTGGAAGAACTAATTCACTAAAATATGTTAAACATCATGTGAAAACCCGCAGACAAAGTTGGTCTGCTGTATAATGATGAATATAACTAGTAATAGTTAAAATAACAGTTCCGAAAATAACATAGTCCTCGTTTTTATGATGGCCGTTTTTGTAATTACAATGATAGTCTCAAAAAGTATATCATCTTACGTAGCTACTGAAGTAGCATATAATCTATAAATCAGATCAATTGAAAGATTAAAACGACGGACCATACAAACGGTCAATCAGCGGACGGAACAACTGCATACATTTAACGCACCATCTCGTTAATCCTTTAATTGATGCGACAGCGGCGCTCCGCTTTGTCGCATACTCTCATGGTAATGCTGAGCTGAAACGAACGATGGGATTGTGAAAAGTTTTTTTGTTAAGGCATAAGCACTACTGTTGCCAAAACTTGTTAAGAATTTTGGATAATGAAAATGTAATCCATATCTCTCGTTGAAATTCTCTTCAGAAATAGGTATTGAAGCAAATCGCTACCACATAAATTGTCAAAAAGTGCAATAACCTAATGTAATTTGAAAGGCAAAGATGAAAATATAAAATCCAGTTTTATTAAAATGAAAGAACTAATGAATTACTTACGATACCTATTATTATATGTATTAAAAACTAGCTGCGGCGCGGTTTCTGTGGGAATATTGCAATAAAAAGTATCTTATGTCTTAACCTAAGTCATGGTCTACCTATGAGACAAATTTCATTCAAATCCGTTCAGCCGATTTAGCGTGAGAACATAAAAACAAACAAACTCACTTTCGCATTTATAATATTAGTTAGGATAAGTTTTGAAGTAGATACTGTCAGTACGTAAATGAAAACAAACAACACAGACGTACATTCTGGTTACAAAACAACGGTAGCGAATTAACAGCAGGCGGTAATCCTTTAATTGATGCAACACGACCTCTTGTTCCGATTCAATCCGATGAGCGATTTAAATCGCTGTTTGTTGTCGCTCTTTGTGCGTATCGATTACAATTCACGTATAGTCAGCGAACATCGAAATACATTCTAACGATTACCGAATAAGTGTTGGCTCGTGAATCCTTTCATTAAAACCAGCACCTTTACTTCAGTTTTATTTATTAGTACACTGGTGATGGATGGTGTCTCTATAACACTCTGTCTTTTTCATTTCTACTATCCTTCACTTAATTTTGGGCATTCGATACCGTCTAACATTACACCACTACGTACTTTTTCCTTGTTCGCTTATAGCCATATTTTCAAAGGTATAAAGAGGCTAACAGAGGCAGGTTTTCCTTGTCAAAACATCTTCTACTGACTGAATAGACTTTAGAAAGTATTATTTGTATGAACTTAGCAAAACTTTCCATAGAACTCGAATGAAAATCAAGATTTCAAGAAAGTCACTTGTCATACAATACGATACATGAAAATTATACCCAATGTTGCCGCCAACGGGTTCCATTTACCAATCAATCAAATACATAATAGCACACCTATAGAAAATCCTCAATAGCAGTCGTTTTCACACTAGTGCGGTGTCAATTTTATGTAAATAAACATAGGTCAGCCACTGTTATTACTGTCAACATGTCGGTGCTAAATAACAGCGCGAGTGAGTAGGAATGTCCCAGCGACTGGAAACTATCAATTATTGTTGCACTGTGGTGGTTAAGGCTATTACATTGGCGAGTTTTGTTCTGGTTGTTTATTCATTATCATCTATGTATATTCTATTATTATTCTCATTCATTGCATGTTTTCGAGATTGATCAGCGATCCAAATTGTTTCGAGAAATGTACTTTACTTTACGTTAAGGGGGCTGATTTTAAATTAATTTATTCGTCCTTTATTCATTAAACACATTTAGGAACTTACATAAATTTTTCATAATTAAAAAAAATATATTTAGACAACTAAAAAAAAAATCTTTATTGATACAATAGGTTACAGAAACTTGTTTAAAACCTCTGACTCCTAACCTACTAGGTGTACTACCTACTAGGTGAACTAGGTGTACCTGTATGTCAGGAGTCAGAAATAATAATGATGAATGTTCAAGACAAATTTAATCAAAATGACAACAAGTGTGTGATTCATACTCAAATATTACAAAATATCTAAAAGCCAAGCTTATTCCCTTAATAACCACCGACAAATCAATCAAATATTTGCAATCCAAATCGCTCCCTTCATAGCCACTTACAAACTAGTGCACTGCACGACAAACCTTAATTAGCAAGAGGCGGCAATTTGCGGTCTTCAAATTGACTGACTGAGTCAGTGTTTGAGTGAAGCCTGATCGGTACCTTGGCTGCTATGTCAATTATGTAGTTTGTGCTTTTATGAAATGTGGTAAATGAACAATTTGTCGTTAGGATTGACGAGGTATTTGATTGGGACATAATTTTTATAAACTGCAAGTTTCGAAATCTGTTTCTACCTAATTGGTTACAGTTTTGATTAAAAAGAGAATTCGAGACGATGAGAAGTAGCGTCCGTTTGTCTGGTTCTTAGAACTTACTGCGATCATTCTAGTTTTGCTAAACGTGATGATTATACCTTCAGCTGTTATTAACGAGATACAATAGAATTTTAATTGTTATGCTCACCTGATGTCCAGTCACTGTAACGGTCAAGCGGTAGATTCTTTAAGTCATTTTCTGAAGAGAGAAGTACCTACAACTATTTATGTTACTGAGAAAAAAATAACTGCGTTAGTATAGATCTGCTTCCGTTTGCTTCTTTTGTTTTATTCCTTTATTTAGTGTGCAGTAAAGGGTTTTCTATCCATTTATCTACCTAATATCTTCAACAAGCGTGACACCCAGTAGAAAAAATCTCTCCATTTCCATACTAGCATCTTTATCCCCAAAATCTTTAAAGAGAAGTGCTCCCACGCTGAATAGAGATAGAAATCTAAAATTCATAGCGAAGCGTCTACAAAAAGTAGCCTGAACCATCCATCAGGGGGTAGACAGTAAACACAGTATTTGTATGCATTTCGCTGCATTCAATATGCGAGCAATCGCGTGCTCAGGCTATTTGCTACTAAATGTACGGAGTTTTTGGTACTTGTTTACTTGTAAAAGGATGAAGTAGATAATGTTATGCGTCGTATTCGTAATGTATTGGGTAACGTGCATAAAATTTATAAGAGATCTAAAATACAATAGTTGGAAGTCTTCATTTGTAGGGATTCATAATTATTGAGATTTTACGTATTAGTTTCTATATGAGACTTAAGTTTTAAACACTATTTTTCTATTAGTTAAAGAAGATCGTCAATAGCATTTGGTAGGCAATAGCAACATTTAAAAATATCAAAGTAATTTATACCTTTTGAAAAGCGATTACAGAGTTTGGATATTAATAAAAGTTATATGTTTGACACAAAATTATGTTTACTTTTACTTTATATGTTACTTTAGGAATTTATAAAGAGGTGTCTCTCAGGGCTCTATTTTTAGCCCGTTTGTGTCTATACATGTTTTTCACTTGTAGCAGGAACATTGTATCCTACTTTAAGTCAGAAATATCTTTTCTTATTTGGTGCCTCAAACAAATATACCTACGTAATTCATAGGTAAATAAATGGCAGATAGATAAAAATTCTCTCCCCTAACAAGACTCCATCCAACAACAAACATTTAAAATCGAATCCATCACCTCATTGCAAATCTAAAACTTTCTCAAACAGTCTACGTCACACCCCTGATACCTACACAACTTAAAAACTTTCCTTCAACAAGCGAATAACACCCTTATCGCCATTAAAATAAAATATATTAAATCTGTATACATAATTGGTAATCATGCAAAGTTTATCAAGCAGTTGTTGCACGGTAAAGTAATCTCTTTTGTTTGGATGTTAAGATGTAGTATGGTAGTAAATAAGAGATGGTATGTCAGTGGACCCTCGTTGCATTGTTTGGGAAGACGTTTAGGAAGAATGTCGCAGCGATTTCGGATATGTCAGTCGCGGCCGCCTGTCACGTCATGTGGCAGAGTGTTGGGGAGACTGGGGCCATGAAATGAGCGGGTTTGGACAATGCAGTTGACTATGACTATAGTCATAATAAGGTGAAGTAAAGAAAGTAATCTATTGATTCTATTAAACGACCAGTTATATTAAACTGGTCATAATTACGAGTGCACAACCACACATAACACCTGTTCCCCCGAAGAATTGGACAGAGGTGTAGGTACTTATAGTACACCTACATTTGGCCATTTATGTTGCACAGTAATGAAATCGGCATTCATGAAATATTTTTGTCAAGGATATTAATGCCATTATTTTATTTAATAAGAATGAGCTTACGTTTGTTTATAAAATCAGCACCGGTGGTGATTGTCGATTGGCTGCCTCTATGAAAATATATGAATCCTACTATATCCTACTATGAATATATTATATAATTATATAAATGTGAAAGTTTGTGTGTTTGGATGTTTGATACTCAATCACGATGAACGGATTTGGATTCAATTTGGTACACACATATTTTATGGATTAAAATATAGAATACTTTTTATTCCGTTTGTAGGTTCCCGTGGGATAATTTCCGACCTCCACGCGGGCGAAAGCAAGTACAGACGTAAGCATATCAACCTACTCAAATCAAATCTATCTGTCTGTCAAATTTTCTCAATCAACATTGAACCTTATTCTTTAGCGATAAAAAATCTATTAAAGAAAAACAGATTGTAGTAACTTGATATGCTGGCGTCTTTTTAACCCCCGACGGAAAACGAAGGGGTGTTATAAGTTTAACGTGTGTATCTGTGTGTCTGTGTATCTGTCTGTGGCATCGTAGCTCCCAAACGGTTGAACCGATTTAGTTTATTTTTGTTTTGTTTGAAAGGTGACTTGATCGGGAGTGTTCTTAGGTATGATTCAAGAAAATCTATTCAGCCGTTTGAAGATTATCAGGTCTTTTCTAATTGATGAATGGATTTGAGCATCTTCCACAGGTCTGATTGAGTCTAAATTTGGTAATCTGTTACTTCAATTGTATTAAAATAACATAGTAACCTTGAACTGATGCTGCAGCATTACCTGGTACTTGCAGGATACCCAACTCCTCACCAACTTACAGCAGTGGTATCGTGTTTGGGCTCATTGGAATGGTCTCAATAAATAGGTTATAGATATATATTTATCAGGGTGTGATATGGAGAAGAAAAAATAAATCAGGGTTAATTAGTAACTAACTTGACTGTAGGAAAAATACGCACAGTTGCACAGATTTATGCGAGGCACGTGTCCATCGTAGCGTATGTACTAGTAATTAGTATACAATAAAGTTTAAAAAGCAGGAAATAAAAGTTAAATTTAAAATTTAAAAAACCCCCGACACAAACAAAATCCTTTAAAAAGTTTCAAAATAAAATATTATACTGGCCGTTTATGTTTAATATAATTTGTAGTTAATATTTTGTCGTCGCATCGGGGGTCGGCATGCTATTGTAGAAAAGATATTTCATTCGTCGACCCCCGATGCGACGACAAAATATTAGAGTCTGGCTAACGAAAGTTGGCTCTGGAATTATTTGCGAACTTTTTATATAGCAACTCTGTATGAACGTGAACGTCAATTTGACAAGGTTGTCGTTCGGTATCTCTGGTGTATTTAGTGTTGTCATGCATGTATTTTTTAAATTTGCCGCCAATATTCTGGGGCCAACTTTCGTTAGCCAGACTCTAACTACAAATTATATTAAACATAAACGGCCAGTATAATATTTTATTTTGAAACTTTTTAAAGGATTTTGTTTGTGTTGGGGGTTTTTTTAATTTTTAATTTAACTTTTTTTACAATATAATATTATCACTTGTATTGATATATCTATGCTCTAATACGCTTCCCTCGTGGCTTACAAGTCCGTCGTCTTCCCTACCACCAAGTGATTGCTTACAGTAGGAGGGAAGATTGAATAACGTTTTGTTTATTTTTGCTTCGTCCTACCCGTAAACAATAGTCTCCGGTTTCCCAGATTATGGAATATAAGCCGGCTTCTAAGCCCTTGATTATGTTTTCATGTTCAAACTAAGTGCTGGGTTTTGAACGAAGGAATATAATTATGTAGGTAAGTATATAAAAAGTAATGTTTGAGTAAACCTTGAAAAAGTTATATATAAATAAAATCTGTCAAGTGCGAGTCGGACTCGCACACAAAGGGTTCCATACCATGTCGTACAAGATTTAACACTATGAATTTTTGTAATACTTTCGTAAAGGTAACAACAGAGGCGCTATAAAAAAACAAAGATTTGTAAAGAAATTGTCTAATTTTAATGAGAAAATGTTGTTGTGTTAAAATATAGGTGTAGGAGTATATTTCATTTATTTTAAGAGAAAAATATTAAGTTAACTTTATCCAGTAACATGCATTAACTAAAGTCAAAGTTATTTATTTGCTACTAACATAGTATTGGTAGGTATAAATAGGTATATATGGTAGGTAAGCAGGTAGATATGTAGGGTAGGTAGGGTAGGTTAGGTACCTACCTACCCTGGTAAGAAGGGTAGGGTAGGTAGGTAGGGTAGGTAATTAGGTAGAAATAGGTAATTAGGAAAGGTAGATGCGCCGTAGATAAGTACTTAGTGCTAACCGTGCGAAGCCAGGCCGGGTAAAGCTAGTTACTTATAAATAAAAGGATTTCTCTTGCTACATCAGACTATATTGTACAAAATAGAATGTAAGTAGTACGCCAAATTTTAATTATAACTGTGCGTTTGCACTGGCGAAACATTCACAACAAAACATGTTGGAATCTCTATTTTCTGTCAATTTTTCACACAATGTTTGACAGGAACTAGAGATTTCAACATGTTTTGTCGTGATGTTTCGCCAGTGCAAACGCACGGGTCAATACAGGTATTTATTTACGTTATTTTTGATAGTCATACAGAAATCTATTATTTCTTACTTATTATTTTTACACATCCCATCGGACTATGAGAGTGAGGGAAGAGAGAGTGCACTCGTGTCTGCGCACACACTTGTGCACTATAATATCTCCCGCGCCGAAGGCCAGTCTCCGTTGAGATTGGCCGCCATGACCGAATATTTTTACACCAATAATTTTTCTCAATATGAAATTGTATCCACAACGGTTTAAGCTAGGTAACTGAATAGTACACTGTATGTGCCAGCATTCATTTCAATGTTACTGAATATATTGTCTATTGGAGTGTAGTTTTAACAAGAGGTACACACATCAACACCGTCTAAGGATACTTTGAAAAAAGTCGATAAAGTTCTTAAAACTCAAAAAATACTGGCCGGTTTTAAAATCTTGTGAAGAAAGTTTATTTTGTAGACCTTTTTGGATGATCGAAATAGTATATGCTGCCATGATAGTAGGCACTTACTAATTCCATGTCATTACTCCGACTATTAAATAGTTATCTGTGGAATTTATATCGCATAATATAGCATGAAATACAAAATTATTACTTTAAGTTGCAGAAAATCGCCCATATTATATAAAATACGTTATGAATCGGCGTTTTTAGTATTTGTTGATTATAAACAGTATATGTTACATGATACACACAAGTTTCAAATTCCTAATTTGTTTAGTTGTTGAGATAGAGCTCGTATAAAAATGGTCTAAAACAGACAACTTCTACGGCCCCCTAATTCATCATTTTTGAAGATAAAAACAAATAAAAATTATATTTATTCTCTACTCGATGAGCTCTAGAAAATGATACCCCACATGCCAGGGTCAGATAATTTTTTTTTCAAAATTTAATTTTATTGTATGGCGACCCCCCTTTATTTTTTAATTTTATTATTTGTTGCTCTTACGGCAATAGAAATGCTCAATCTGTGAAATTTTCAACTGCCTACCTATTACGGTTCATGAGATAGAGCTCGCTGACAGACAGACGGACAGCGGAGGCTTATGAATAGGGTTCCGTTTGTCACCCTTCGGGTACGGAACCCTAAAAAGTAATTTACTAAGCAGTTTCGAATATAATTATGGATAATGGCTGAAATATACAAGATAAGTAATTGTTATTATTTTGAAGGACATGGTTTTAATTGATTTTCCCAATCTTAAACACGCAACTCCTAAAATGGTCAGTCCACAATGTACCTATCCTTGGCAAGGGAATTAATGATCACAGTATGGTTTTAAAGGAAAATGGAGCCTATTGTCCCCAATCTTGTTCTGACGATAACTCCTCAATTCCTCATATTATTATAATTATATTATTAGTATAAATTGAAAAAATTTAAAGGAAAGAAGGCGTGAGTTTACTTATTTACATTAAGCCAGTCAGACCTATGTAAGTAGGTAGCAGAAACATCCAAAATTCTTCAAATGGAGACTAGGAATATGAAACAGGTGTAATTGGAACTTTTTGGTTTAAGAGCCCCTACCAATTTCGCGGCCTAAAAACAGAAAATTCTAGTTTTTTCAGCTCAAATTTCTCAATAACCTTAAGATATTTGTTTCTTTTTTAAATGTAAATGAATTCATCATCTATTTAACTAGTAAGTGTACGAATCAAAATTTTGATAACTACTCAATATAAATTACTAAAAATAAAAATGTAACACACGTTTTTACGTAAGCTTCGTGCTTACGTAAAAACGTGTGTTACATCTGGTAATACACGCACGCCGCCGCGCCGGTTGCGAGTACTATGCACCTATCCTTTCTGAAGAACAGCACCAATAAGGTCAGTATATGTCCTCCTAGGGCGTGTGCGGTGTTTCCAGTCACATTTGCCCTGTAAATACATTTTGGTAGTCGCCTTTCATTCATCCTCACAACATGACCAAACCATCTCAGCTTACCCTTTTCAACTTTTGTCACTACATCTTCTTTTAACTCACACCGTTGTCTTATCACAAGACATCATTCCTCAGTCATTCATTCATAGTCAGATCACACGTGCTTTGCAAGGAACGCATTTCCACAGCATTTATTCTACTTTCATGATTCTTCTGCCACACTCAGCATTCACTTCCATACATAAGCGTAGGTACCAGCAAACCATTGTGAACAGCCAGTCGCGCCTTTTTGGACATCAACTGGTTGGTCAAAATCGCATTTAGAGCACCATTCCTCGCATTTACTCTCCTTTCCACATATTCATCAATGTTCCCATCCCTTGTAAACAGACTTCCCAAGTATACAAACTCACTTACTTTCTCCACACTCTTATCATTTATTTTCACACCACACACCGATACATCCTCTCCTCTTTCAAACACCATGACCTTCGTCTTATTCAGATTTATATTCATCCCTTTCATCTTATATGCTTCATCCATCATAGTCACCATGTCTTGCAATTGTTCTGCTGACGATGCAAGTAGAATTTGATCATCTGCGTAGAGAGGGCATTTGACAGGCAACTCATTGATCCTTAATCCGCACTCACCCTCTTTCAAATGTGTCAGACAACTATCCATGTACAAGTTGAAGAGCCACGGTGACGCTACACAACCCTGTCTAACACCCCTCGAGGTGCAAAACCAGTTCGTGTATGCCCCATTTATCCTAACTCGAGCACTGGCACTGACAGGACTATTGTAGCCAATAAGCCTGTTATTGTGGTGGTAGATCGACGAGAGCGCCGTGCAATGATTGTTGATATTGCTGTCCTCCATGATGAGAATCTCGTGAAAGCTGAGAAAGATAAAAAAAACAAGTAGGTATCTTGACTTAGCGCACGAAGTTGTAGACATGTCGAACGTGGACTCTGCAATCATTGTACCAATAATCGTAACGGTTAATGGCCTCATAGTGAAAAGCCTCGATCAACACCTCAGAAGGCTCTCATTGCGCGGCTGGGTCAAGGGCTTGATTCAGAAAGCAGTATTCCTAGACACGGCACGCATAGTGAGGAGGTTCCTCTCTCTAAGAGCCCTGACCACCGGCAGCTTGGACCCTGTTACTGATGCCGATGGGCGACTATTTTTAAATTTGTAATGTTTTTTTTATATTTTTTTTCATAAAATTGTAATTTATATGTATGAAAATTAAATAGAGGAAAATATAATATATTAATAATCTATATAAATAATATCTAAATATTACAGGAGTACAATAACATATGTATTTAGAAAGAAAGAAAGAATAATAGGTTTATTTATCACAGAAACACGTGCATACAAAATGACATGAGTAAGCAAAATAGAGAACAGAAATTCTCGGCAGCTGCACGTCATGACTGTGACAAGAAGACTTCCACTCAGCATAATGCTGTGCTATGGGGACCCACAGCACAGCAATGATTTTCAATGGTCACCCGAAAAAGACGTTCGGAAATCAAGTCAGGTTCAGTCATTTGGAAATAATAAATAGGTAACAAAATAAAATAAACACTAAAAACATAATACAACAAATATGAATAAATGTTATTAGATAACATAAAAACATAAAAATTTATCCACAGGCATCACCGAGCATAAATAATGTACTACCTGTGACATATTTTTTACTACACTTCATATCCAGTGTTTTGTCTCGCTCCCACCCTCACCATCACGTCGCTGCCGGCGCGCGCGGTCACAATTCAGTGTCTCCAGTAAAAAAGGGCACAACTCAAATTCGTCACTTTTCAGGAGAGGCAAAAAACAACACTTTTAATGTTTTTTAGTATTTCGCAATTAAAATCATAACTTCTTTCGACTTTGTATTGTAGATAAAAAATTGCCCTTTCCTTTAATAGTAATCACTTCCACATTCAGTCACTCCTACTATATTTTTTTTTAGTTTTTCTCGAGTTGTTCCCTTGTTAACGAAGTGTTAAGGGAATAACGTTACTTATACTAGTCAGGTTAGTCGTATTTAAAGTAATATTGCGAGTTATTCCCTTATTTTATAAATGCCTAAGGGCCTATTTCACGATGTCCGAATAGCCACTACTTACCGAATAAATTCAAAAATGGAACAGAATTTGTATGAAATTATCTGCCAAGTAAGTTAATAGGAACTTAATCGTAGGTGGTGAAACAGGCCCTAAGACAAATATAGTAACGACTTATTTCCTTCTGCTATCGATCAAACAAAAAATCTATAATTAAACAATAGTCTAGAAAATCTATTATTTATTTATTTATTTATTAAGTCTATACTTTAAATAAAACATCTAACAGTAAAAGAGATTGTAAAAATGAAAAAGGATGAAAAGGAAGAAAAGTGCCTTTATCAGGAAATTCTCTGATAACTACAGGGCCAATGTGTTAAGCTGTTCTGGAAACAGATAAGATTGGGTCACGGAGTGACAGGACCATCGAGAAGGATTATTATAAGAGAAGAAGATGGATGTTTACTAAACGAAGAATGAAAGGTCTTGGACACTAGAAGGGATACTTTGGAAGTTTATTCAGTTGTCAGGATAGTGTGCAAGGAGTGGGTAACTGGACAGAAGCAAGTTTTGAAGACTCTAGCTCAGATGCACGTGATGGAAATGAAATAGAAATAGATGAGATTGTTAGATTGTTGAAAGGAATGAAAATTGGGAAGCTCAGGGAATGGCAGAGTGTCTGCTGAAATACTGAAGGCAGGTGACGGGGTAGGAGGAAGCCTGTTGTGACGGATCTTTAATATGTATTGGAGAAAAATGCCCGTGCGCCGGATGAAAGGTGGTTTTTTTGGTGCAAGGCTGTAATCGCACCATTTTATAAGGGAAAAACCTCTCAGCAGTAGTCCAAAAACTGACACGGCATTAGTCTTTTGAGTGTTGTCCGCAGACTAGATAGAAAACCTTCGCATAGAGTATTATGCGAAGGTTTTAATAAATAGAGTAATAAGAGCGATAGATGAGAAAATATTAGATGTGCAGGCGGGATTTAGATAGAAAATGGGCTGTATGGATCAGATCTCTTTAAAGAGCATAGGCGAAAAACATCTGACAAAGAACAAGAAAGTCTAGTGTGTTTTCTTTGGCTTAGAGAAGGCCTATTACATGGTGTGGAGGGAAGAACTGTGGTCAACACTATCCATGTACGGTGTGGACTGGCGCTTGGTACGGGCACTTTAATATTTCCACAAGGATACCAATGCTTGTGTTATGATAAATGGGGTATGTACAGACTGGTTTTGCATCTCAAGGGGTGTTAAGCAGGGCTGTCACGTCACCGTGGATGTTCAACATGCACACGGATAGCTTTTTGCTAAATTTGAAAGGGGGTGGGTGCGGATTGAGCATGAATGAGTTGCCTGTCAAATACCTTCTCTACGCAGATGATCAAGTTCTACTTGCATCGTAAGCTGAACGGTTGCAAGACACGGTGACTGTGATGGATGAAGCATATAATTTGAAAGGGATGAATATATTATTATTCAGAACTTATTCACATTGAATAAGACGAAGCTTATGGTATTTGAAAGAGAAGAAGATGTATCGGTGTGTGATGTAAACATAAATGATAAGAGTATGGAGAAAGTAAGTGTAATAATGTATTTGGAGAGTCAGTTTACAAGGAATGGAAAGTGGAATGATGAAGATGTGGAAAGGAAAGTAAATGCGGGAAATAAAGTGAATAGTAGTAGTGGTAGTAGTAGTGCATACATGCGATTGTGATCAACCAGTCGATGCCCAAAAGGGCTCGACTAGCTGTTCACAATGTGGTGCTTGAGTGCTGGTGCCTACGTTTATGTATGAAGTGAATGTTGGGTGTGGCAGAAGAAGCATGACAGTAGAATAAATGCTGTGGAAATGCGTTCCTTGCAAAGCATGTGTGGCGTGACTATGAATGATAGGCTGTAAAATGGCAATGGTGCGGTTTAAAAGAAGATGTAGTGACAAAAATTTAAAAGAGTATGCTTAGATGGTTTGGTCATGTTGAGAGGATGAATGAAAGGCGAGTAACAAAAGGTATTTACAAAGCAGATGTGAGTGGAAATACCGGGAGGGGACGCCCTAAAAGGACACATAGTGACCTAATTGGTGATGTTCTTCAGAATGCTCAGGTACTCGTAACTCGTGCGTGTATAACCAGATGTATGAACGAAAACGAAACAAAAGGAGTATATAAAGCTAAGTAAGTTTATATATGTATATACATAATATGTATATACTTATATAAACTTACTTAGCTAGGACAATTGAAATTATTTATTTAAACATATTATGTTTAAATAAATAATTTCAATTGTCCTCGCTGTCCTCTTTATTGCCCGGTACAAAACTTAAGTCAGGATCGTCTTCTGCTCTTTGCGGTTCTGAAGTCAGCAAATTCTTATAGAAATCGAGATATTCTGTGTATATAGATGGTAGAAGTGTCATTATATATTTGAATACTAGCTTAATGATGTTATATCACTTTTAAAAACTTGAAAATTAATACGCGTAACACTGATTTAATTATTACAAAATAAATTAGCAAATTACAAATTAAGGAATAAAACGACTTATTTCTAAAAACAGTACACCACACGCTAATCCACCAAGAGCGATAAAGTGTTTAGTGGGGATATACCGTTTGAGACTTCTTGAAGCAAACGCAACAAATGCAGTTGTTCCCTTTCAAACATGCTTACCAAATGGATTATCTACATTTATTTCTTACTATATTTAAAAAACTTTGGAACTACATGAGTTGTGTCTTTTTGTAATTAAGTTAACTGTATTTATGCCTTTTAGTTCGATTGTGTTTTGGGGTTTCTTGTAGTTATGTCTATTAAGCAGTGAAATTTACTTGATATCTAGAGATGTGCCTTTAGACGCAGTCGAGTTATGCCTTTGATATATTACAAAAAAGTATGTTAGGATGCAGCTAGAGTTATGTCCTTTTGATATGTTATGTAACAGAACACGTAGATTACAATGGTGCTATAAAAACAAAAGGGCATAACTCGACTTATGCCGTTTTTGACTGGAGGCACTGAATTAAAAAAGTACAAAAGTAAAAACTAAGGAGTGCTGATAATAGCGGTAACGGACCAAGATTATTTGTTCCCGCTGAAACCATGCGCCAACGCACACTACGATTGTCAGCGATAGTTCGAACGCACACAGACACACTGCGCTCCGTTAGTTACCTAAACTAGTAGCGCGCCGAAATTGATAGGGGCTCTTAATGGGAGCCAATAAGGTAAAGTCCTTAGTAGTTTTTCCACTTCTTGCACTGCTATCTGACTTACCTATCAGTCCTAATAGAATACAATAGAATACTTTTATTTCACAAAGTCCATAGAGTTAGTAATAATTTTACTTAACATCTAGTGTTAATAAGTACATACACGGATTAACATAAAATTAAAATTCAGCGTGAAGCTGCATCCACCTCCGCAACATCGGGAATCCCACTGATCTGCGAACACACTGAGAATATAACTGTTGACTACTGTTGTACAAACATTTATTCATCAATGAACTCAGTTGATTTCAGTGTCATGAGTGAGATAATTTTATGTATGCCTGTGTTTCAAGATGCCTTACGGCTGCCTGTCCACTGGAGCGGAGAGGAGAGGAGAGGAGCGGAGATGTGCCAAAATTAGCCAATAGAGTCACACCTCTGGAGCGGAGTTTTGATTCTATTGGTTAATATTGACACATCTCCGCTCCGCTCCTCTCCTCTCCGCTCCGGTGGACAGGCAGCCTAAACTCGCACTTCTGAATCTTTTGAGGAGTTCAAACTACTTCCTGGCATTGTCGTCACCAAAACCAAGTTTGCTTTTTTTAAAGCATCTGTGTCCTGATTCAAAATTTCTTCCAAATAATTTGTTATAATGTACCTACTCGTTGTCTTTACAGGAACAATTAATTAATTTTTAATTCAGGGAGTCTTGCTATGCAAATTGACTACGTATACCTACCTACTTGAATTATCCGTATATTCAAATTACAACTGTTATTCTATGACATTTGTATGATATGGTTATCACACGGCAAATTAACGTAGTGTGTCTATTACATACAATTAATTTCCTTGACTGTATTTACATAGCTGTAAGTCTTACATGCTCTAAATAAGTTTCTTTCTTTTATCTCTAATTTATTATTGCACGAACAGGTAGACATATCTTCATATTACCTGTATTTTTTTTCTGTCTAGACACCTACATTTATTTTACCGTTATCAAAATGTTAAAGTTATCGAGTAATTAATTTATTGGTTTTTATAAATGTTTAACAGTTGAAAATAAAAAAATAAAGTCTTTTGACACTAATTTGTAACAACAAAAAACATTTTGGGTACAGCATTATCAGAGTTCTAATTAATTTATCATAGAGTGTCGTTAAGATAGAAATAGAAATTGCTTATTATCCAGGTAATAAGCAATTATACAGATTAAACACAAATAAAAATGTTTAAAGGGGGGGTCTATCTATAACATTTTTCACTAGTTTTTTTAAAATAAATACACAATTTTTTACCGAAAAAATGACTTCGATTCCGTTTTTTTTTTCGTAGTCGATAATTTTTTGTAAAAATTTTAATTAACCTGTTAAAATAACTCATAAGGTTTTGGAAATAATAAACAGAATCCAAATCGACCCATAAACTTCGGAGATGTGTCAAAAAACAGAAAGCAAATCTTTAAAAAATTAAAAATTGAATAACATGAAAAATGTTATAGATAGACCCCCCCTTTTGAAGTTTATTTTCGATATTTTTTCATGAATATTCAGAAAATTACGGGCGGTCACATGCGCATGGGCGACATTGTACAGAGATATTTAAAATGGTCAAGAGATAACCGCTAAAGACCAAAAAAAAATGTTTTTTTTAACTGAAGCTGTGCCTTAGCTTCGTATGAGGTAGACTTGTAATTGTATTACTTACATAAACTCACTATTTCATTCATACTAAATCATTATACGTAGGTTACGTCCTTCAATATACCATTATAAATGTCAAATAATTCCATCCCAGAGTTTTTTTGTATACCAATGTCTTAGGTACCCTATTCAAGTAGAAACCAAATACATAGTTACTTTTTTCTGCAATATGTTGGAGTCCAACATATTGCAGTAAAAAGTAACTATGTATTTGGTTGGACGATTCCCCAACTATTTGGAAAATCAATAAATATGAAACATAAAGTGGCAAAAAATACCAGTCAATAAATGGGGCTCACAAATTATTTTTGCATACTTACCGTACGTTTGCGTAACGAAAATTTTTCAAACAGTACTAAATGTGTTAATCTGTGCTAAAAGATGATGAGGCGCAATTGAAAATGTCCTATAAACAAGTCTCAGTTGAGATGTCAACTAGCTTCATCTTTCTGACTGACCGACCCTTTGAAAATTCAAAAGTGCATGTATAGGTAAAACTGCATACAAAGGTTTACTGGTTATAACTGCTATGAGTTTTGAGTTGAAACATGCAGCTAAGATGAGAATGCTAAGAGAGATACGTAGTGTTACGCGAATGGAGTTAGAAAATAGTGTCCAAGAGGAATATATCTACTTGTGTGGAGGTCAATTGTCATGGTATGAGCTTATGATGCCAAGGAATGAGGAACATTGTGTGGAAAGTCTTGAGTATGAATGGGGGTGGGTGTTACAGTTGAGAAAGACTAAAGAAACGATGTATGGATTGCGTGAAAAATTATATTGCTAAGAAGGGGTGACTTTGTTCCGACGGCTATTTCTTAGATAATTATTTATGAAGGAGTCATAATTAATAAACGCAGGAGAATAACACAAGACTGAATATTAAAAGAAAATAATACTTGAATAAAATAAAATAATAGTATATACCCAGTTCGTCAAAAGGTACCTATGAAAACAGGTACACATAACACAGCTGATAAGCGCAGAATTTTTATAACCATGTTAATGATTCATTTGACATAGATCTACAAAATTGCTCAAGTAAATAAAGTCTTCGTTTTTTTATTAATAGAGCCACAGAGTTTATTCTAACTTAGTCTGCATGAAGCCAGGAAGATGGTCAAACGGCTGATTTTGTTGACGTATGTCAGTCTGTGTGTCGGTGGGTTGACTGCCGTCCTTTATGATTGCTTCTCCGGGAAGCCCGCCAATAGGACTCAGCTAAGGATTTATGCGCAGAGAAATAATACAGGGTGAGTAACACACTACCCAATATTTTATGTGATACTGGAAACTAACAAATATAGATGTTATTGCAAAAAATTTTTAAAGACGGTGTTTTGCTTGTCAGTGGTTCATTTTCATCTTCGCCGCTGACTTAAATTGACCTGTTCGACCGCGCTTTTGAGGGTATTGGGGATTTTTGACGCATCCACACCGCAGTGCGGTTGAACCTGTTAACCTTATTTATATTTGTCTAGGGTATGTACCGTTGAAGTGAAACCCTGCGACCCAGAAGAATGGAAACGTCTAGACGGATCATGCAACAACCTAAAGTACCCCAGTAGAGGTACTCATCGCACTCCTACCGTTAGGCTGCTTCCATTTGATTTTAGTCCAAGTAAGTACCTACCTTTCTGACTTTTCTTACATTTTCGATTAAGTCACTTTCGTCACGAAATTGAAATTGTGAGAAATCTATTATTATTATTATTGTGATTGTATTGTCTTTTCCATATTATTTATATTGTTCTCAGACTACGAACCCAGAAAAGCAGCCGATGGCGGTGAACTAGAGTTAGCAAGACGATTAAGAACTGAAATTCTATGTACTGGCAAAACATCAGACCTAAGGGTCACTCAACTAGTTTCTTACTACATTTTATTTTGTATTGGTGATATTAACTCCATCCATGATGTTTGTAAGTGTAACGGGCAATAATTCTTTAAATAGTTTTTATAGTTAGTCATTCATTCAACTTCCAAAATAATATTACAAGTATACAAAAAGAAAAAGTGCTCATGCTGATTCTTTGGTCAAAAAATAGACCGGCCGTCTGGTCACGTGAAGAGTTGACCAACCCCTTGGCGATGTCTCAAAAAACAAAGTGGACACTCGGATCCCCATGGCCCTAATGTTTCAACCCCAAACAGCTCGAACATATTACAAGTCCGAATAAGATTGAAGTATTTGCACCGTTTGAGATTTTCCATACCTGCAGCAGCAGCCCCAGCACTGCCCGTTGTGTTAGGAAGATGGAATGGAGCAAGGGTTGACACACATTGCATCCCACACCTAAAACCTACCTACCTTCAGAGGCATTATGGTCATTCCGTTAGGTCTCTTCCCATCGTCACATAGCAACCAATTGGGTTCTAAAACAGTTGATAGAACACAGCTAAAGAGTACGACGGATGATGTCATTGATGCTGGAGTGCCGTGCCATCTGGCCTGTGTTCTTAATACAGGATAAACCGAGACAGTCGACACCTTCACCGAATTGGCAGCGATGCGGAGTCACGCAAGGAACGCCCAGACGCAAACAGCGAAAAGGCGGGGTCGCCAAGCATAGTACCTACTTTAGTGACTAGGTAGCTCCTGAAGTCAGAGGTCCGACGCTCAGCAGTATTGGTACGGATTAATAAGATTAATATGTACCAACCTGTAGAGCGACTGATCCCACTGCAACTAGGAAGATGGGTTCACGGGCCGATCTGTATCCGGGCAAGCCACTTTTCAAGCATTCACCGCGTCGGTCAAGCACAGCACTTCACAGTTAGCCAAGGAGGGGCTAACATTTTTCCGGTTAACTTTTCGGTGCTGTGGACAGAGGACAGGAACTAATACTGAACGCTCGGTCGTCTAAGGCCACATTAAATAACAAGGCCAAAGTGAATAATTTGGTGAATTTTGTCTGCTTCCGTAAAGAGGAAGAGCGTAGAACATAATATTTAACATTTGGGCCAAAATAACAGTGTCAACCTGTTCAGGGTGAATGTCGAATGAAAATAGACTAATTATTTTCATGCGGCATTCACTCTGATTAGACACTGTTACGAGTATGTCCGGAATGTCTTAGAAGCTTTCGATTTTTTCTAAGATGAAAGGAGTTTTTATACTTAAGTTTACCAGTGCCATTATTATTTTAGTTAATTCTATTATTGTTATACATAAATTCATAAGCTCATGCGTTTTTCTCCATGGGGGTAGGTTAAAACTATAGAACGCCACCTAATACGATCTATTCTCGTTTTTCTTTGTATATGTTCATACATCTCGTCGTACAAAAACGCCGGTTGCGAGTATTACGTACCTGATCTTTCTGAATTACTTCACCATTATGGTTCTTCTAGGGCACCCCCTCCTGGCGTTTTTACTAACATCTGTTTTAATAGTTACCTGTTTTTCATCGTCTAAAAAGGACCAGGCCATTTAAACATACTTACTCTTTAAAATTTTTGTCACTACCTCTTTTTTTGTCTTTTCAGTTAATTATGTAATGAATATAACAAACTGCTGCACGCCAGCAGGCAGAAACGACTACAGGTGTACACCAATCAAGGTCCCAGAAGACGATCCTGTGCACAGGTTTTCTGGCATCAGCTGCATGAACCTCACCAGACCACAGAGCTTCCAGACATATGGGTGTCTCGATAACGGCACTGACTTTGCCAGGGTAAGCATCAATTTATTTTTAACCGACTTCAAAAAAGGAGGAGGTTTCTCAATTCGACCGTATATTTTCTTTTTATGTTTGGTCCCGGATAACTTCGTTGTTTATGAACCGATTTTGATTATTCTTTTTTTGTTTGAATGGGTAAGCTCCCGAAGTGGTCCCATATAAATTTTATTAACTTTGCTTGGATAGTTTTTGAGTTAACCTCAATAATACATATTTTTCCCACTTAGTTTATATGGATGATAATTTACTGTCACTGTTCTTTGCATAGCAGGTAGTGGTATACGAATTAGTGTGGGATAGGTACCACACCTAAAAAGTGAAAAATAAAAACTTTATACTACTACTTTTTTTTTTAGTTTGTTTTATAATTAAACATTCGCGTCTCTTGGTTTCTTAGCAAATTACATAATAAATTATTATGAACGAAACTTTACAATATCAATTTTAGAATAGATACAGTGATCTGTTAGGTACTTCAGCTTAGTATTGATCCCTGGTTAACTTTTAACCGTATAGTTCGGAAGCGCCCCCAATTGGACCCGAACACGAAGACCTCCGCCGGCTCGGTAGCGGATCCAATTGGACCCCAAAATGATGACATACGACATCCTATTTTAATAATGAAAATATTTGATAAGCTACCCATCAAATCATAAGAATGTGCGTTAATTAAGAGAGTTGAATAAAAAACTTATATGATAACGCCATTAAATCTTTCATATTTAAAGCGCAACTTAATTAATTTACCTTAATAAAATTTAAGCCCGTAAATGTGATAATCGCCATTTTGATAACAGTGGTAGTCGAGGCTAAAAAACATGAAAATTGGGGATTTCGAACATCCAAACTCCACCGCAGGGGCAGTGAATAATACATCATTTAATTATTTGACGAATTCATCCATTGTTCAAAGTAACTATGTAGTGGTAATGAAGTTTTTTGATATCCAAAGTCGAAGTTTCGCGCCAATCGTGCGTGTTTACATTTTTACTTTTCACAAATATCACACATACACATGTAGATACGAATTAAAATGAGACAAATATTATTTAAAATATTATAAACAACTAGAAAATGTCCAGATCTTAACGTAATATACGAATACAGATCAAATATCACGTATTATTCATTACCACTACTCAATTTGTGTTCAAAATCTCCGATTAATAATGTTTTTTTTATTGTAATGATGTGCGAAAGCGATTATGCCAAACGATTTTTTTCGATCGACTCGATTAATTATTATGTCGAATGTCAGAAATCGATACATGGATATTGAAATAAAATTGTTTTAAGCATTAAATACATAAAACATTGTTTATAATAATGATTTATACTGTTCTAATGTAATTTTAATAGTTTTTCGTACATTATAATATAATATAGAAACCGAGTCAACAGACAAGACTTATCTAGATGACCGGGATAGGTACCTACGTCATTTATTTTATTTAACCTCTCAGGCCGCGCGGCGCGATTTCGTTAATTTCGCGCCGAATTGTTTCTATATTTGAATTCAGAATGCGCTCGCTGCTCAAAATTATTTTAATTTATTGGACAATTATTTATTGTGGATTTTATTTTTGATATTTTCTGATAGTTTGCTACAGAATGCCCAGGATACTTTTCTTAGGCTTAGCAAAATTTGGTTTGGGAATGATGATAAATTAATTCAAAAAATTGGGAAGGTATTCCGCAAACACTTTTAATTAATGACGTTAATATTTTTCGTTAATTGTATAAGCTCGGTAGTTTTTGTTTCTATTAAGATACTCAATTATTAGAAATTGTTTTTTTTTTGGTAGTATCCCAAAGAAATTTAAAAATCTGGTTTAGGGTATGTCGGACCACGCACAGTGAAGGGTTCTGCAGTTGGGATGAATATTTACTCATGCACATTGCAATGCATCAATTTTATCGACTGCAAAAATAAGTTTGTGTTTTCCGAAAAAGCTATGAAAAACAAAGTTAATTCTGCGGTTGTATACGAATATAATCCGTATCACAGACCCGTGTTAAAACTATATTCCAAACTGCAGAGCGGCAGCTTGGGACCTAAACAGTGCCTACTTCGTCCCGCAATCCAGCCCTGCGTGAACGCCCTGCGAAAACGCCCGCGTTGACCCACTGTAAGGAAGACTGGACTGTGCAAATGTATAAAATCTAAATTTAGACAGGACAGAGATACAGACCGACAAGCACATGGACAGACGGAAATGACAAAATTGTAAGGAATCCTTTAAGACTACGGAGACCCCAAAAACATCAATTCCGTTCATATTTGACAGAGATGCTATATGAGATGAATTATTACAAACCTCCTCCTTTTTGAAGTTGTTTAAAAATAACTAAATAATACCACTATGAAATTATTAAAACAACGAACAAGAGCAAGTTGAACTCGCCTGGAGAGGGTTCCGTACGATGAATATGTTATTTATCATGTTTTTATACAAATAATTTATCCCAAGGACAAACTTAATATTTTAGTTCAAAAAAACATTTTACAAATAAAACAACCGACTTCCAAAAAAGACACTACAAAGTCAAAAATAACTTTAATTTTAGAAGTTGGTGGCAAAAAACGAAATTTCAAAACCAAGTACACCGGGTACCAGAACTAAAAAGTGAAAAATATATTTTTTTACAAAAAATAAAATAAAACAACCGACTTGAATACTTCGAATACCACTACCTGCTATGTAAATAACAGTAACAGGAACTTATCATCATATATCATCCACATAGGCTAAGTGGGAAAAATACGTATTAATAAAGCTAACTCAAAAACTATCTACGCAAAGTTAATAAAAAATTTATGGGACCACCTCTGAAGTATGACCTACCAAACAAAAAAAGAATTATCAAAATCAATTAATAATTGACGGAGTAATCGCGTAACGACATACAAAAAAAAAACAGTCGAATTGAGAACCTCCTCCTTTTTGAAGTAGGATAAAAACATGTTCTTCATACATTCCAGGAATCTATAACCAAGTAAGAATTTCCGTATTTAAAAAAAAAATAGGCTCAATGGATTGGGAGATATGTGGGGGGAATGGTCTATTTTTTTAAATTCATAAAAAAATAAAACGTGTGCGGTCAGGTGACCCCCCGTCAGGCACGAAATTTCTTCTCATGTATGATTTAAAACAAAAACAAAATTTTCTCATTTAAAATTTTGACCAAATCACACTTTATCTCTCTCTCTTTCTATCAAATTAGAAGAAGACAGTCGCAAGTATGAACACTTTTTCGCGTGACTAGTTCTGCCAGTTTACTCCTACCGCAAGCCGCGTTAAAGAACTTCGTTCCAACAGGGCCGTAGGCAGGGAGGGGTTTTGGGGGTTCAAACCCCCCCCGAAATGTGAGAAACCAGAAACTCAATCCAGAAATCGACCCTCCTAGGGTTCCTCCGTACTGTAATACATTTGACAATTGTAATCTATTTCGCAGAGGAGTACTTTATAATCTACAAAAAAGCACTACGTCTTTATTTTTATCGAGTCTGACTTTGTATTGAATGAATTCCTGCAAGTTCAGCATTCTCTGAGAGTCTAACCTAGCCAAAAAAAATCCTGTTCTGATGAACTTTTCTACTAAACTTAAACTTACTTCTATTCCTGTACAAACTGTTAAAGGCAAAGAAAACCTAACGTATTCGAGTGGAATATCATGCAAAAAATTCGAGCTCGCTTCGCTCGCTCTTGCATCCTATATTCTCTAACTTTTCTACTTAACTTAAACTTACTTCTATTTCTGTACAAACGGTCAAAGACAAAGAAAACATAACTTATGTATTTGAGTGGAATATCATGCTAAAAAATTCGAGCTCGCTTCGCTCGCTCTTGCGTTTTGCCGGGCCCCCGATAGTACAATTTTTTATAAATCTATACTCTTTTTTACCCTCTCGAAATCAGAAATATGTTAATCTCCTAAAAAAATTCTACCCAAACCCCCCCCCCCCCTTAAATGAATTCCTGGCTACAGCCCTGTTCCAAACATATTATAGAATAATTAAAAATAAATATCTGAGACCCTGACATTAAGCCCTTTCAATTGATATGTCACACGGTATAGTTAGGCAACCTTTTTTTTTCATTTGCCCCCAAAAGTGACCCCAAATTCAAAATTCATTTATTACGTTACACCTCCGTATTTAGGTCACCGAAATTCATATGTAGGTATACCAAATTTCAACTTAATCGGTCCAGTAGATTCGGATTAAAGTGGCTGTGACAGACCGACAAACCGACACACGAGTGATATTTTAAGGGTTCCGTTTTTTCAGTCTTACGTACAGAACCCTAAAAACTTACCCCCTATACACATTGTACGTGATAAAATTATTAATATCAAAAATAAAATTGTTCATGGGAAATACACCAAAGAGTTTTTATTCAGTTTCTACCACTTTTTTCATGCTCGATTTTATTGCGAGTATCGATTAAGCTGAATGAAACTTTTGAATCGAAATAAGAAAATTGGGTAGACGGTCGGCACTAAGAAGTGTCACGTCGCAACCCAATTATTTATTGTAATTTTTATCAAGATTTGACCGTGGTTTTTATGTAGTTTATGTATGAAATGTTGTAAAAGTAAGAATGAAGAGAGAATGATAATATCTTATTTTTTCCCTTTCGCATATTTCCTGCAACAGAGTAGGTTGTTTATGTACATATTTTCAGTGAATTTAAATAACCTACCTTTTGCATAGGTGTGGTAATACCTATTTTATACAACTTTCGCAGTGTACTGACGCGGTTTGAGTGACCTCAACATATAATTAAAGATATTTGCCACAAACTTATTGTATGAAATAGGAGCGGTAACATATTTTTCTCAATAAATTCGAATGCTGAAAGTTGATGTAAATTCCTGAATTTCATGACGTAATTCGCAACACCCGTCGAGTCAGCTGATGTGCCACGTGTCAAAATCTTGTCGAGCAGAGAGGTTAAGGTGGTACCCCGACCAAACAACCTTGAGCATTCGTTCCCTCTTTGCCGCACCCCACCTCTACAATACTTCGTAAAACATTACTAGCGCCATCAGGCGAACAACTTACGAATACAAGTAAAAATCACTGACCTTAGAATTCACAGACATCACACACATTCATAAAAAGTACTCTGTGCACACATTCGAAAAATATTTTTTTGGAACGAAGTTATAATGCGCTGGTTGCGGTAGCTAGTAAAAATCGTCACGCGAAAAAGTGTTGATACTTATGCTCCATGCGACTTTCTTCTTTCGAATTCACATTGTGAACTTCGTCAAAATGTTAATCCAAGATGGCGGCACCGAAAATTTTGTCATATTTCGTCGTGGGTGTCGTTTTATTAGTTTTCAGGGGTTCTAAAGCCGATAGTGAGGTCAAAATGGAAATCCAAGATGGCGGCTCCGAAAATTTTCTCATTTTTCGTCACGGGTGTCGTTTTCGTACTTTTCGATGGTTCTAAAGCCGATTGTGAGGTCAAAATGGAAATCCAAGATGGCGCAAGCGAAAATTTTCTAATTTTTCGTCATGGGTGTCGTTTTCGTAGTATTTGAGGGTTGTAAAGCCGATAGTGAGGTCAAAATGTAAATTCAAGATGGCGGCAGCGAACATTTTCTTATTTTTCGTCATGGGTGTCGTTTTCGTAATATCTGAGGGTTCTAAAGCCGATAGTGAGATCAAAATGTAAATCCAAGATGGCGGCTGTGAATATTTTAAACTCGCGTCAGAAATTTTACCTATATTGATGGGTGATGGATGACTAAATTGTTTATTTTTGTTAGACTATAATTATTTTGAAAATAAATAAAATAATATACTACTAATGAATATTGTATTTAACCACGTATATTATAGTACTTTTATACTGATAAATAAAGCAATTCATGCAAAATTATTCCCTAACCATTCCAAAATATTCAAAGATGCACAACGTTAATGTTCAAGTTTTCACTTCTGTCGGCACTCCCGGAGTGCAACCCGTTGTTTTTTTAAATTTTAAGTACAAGTATACATATATACGGTATATAAAACTGTACCTATTGGTATAAAATAAATTAAATTAGGTGTCGGCAACAACTTTTTGAAAAAGGAAATAGGGGATGAAAGTTTGCTTTAGAATCTGTAATTTTTGAAATGTTAAACTCGCGTCAGGACGTGACCGTAAGATCCGTTGCCTAGCAACCGACAAAATATCAAAATAAATAGTCTTTGACATTACGTAAAGATTGCGAGGTAAGAAATTTTACCCATATTGATGGGTGCTGAATGGATAAATTGTTTATTTTTGTTAGACTATATCTATATCTATATCTATATCTTCTGTATATATGTATAATAAAATTGTAGAAAAGTTGTGTCTGTACAATGGAAATATATGAAAAAAAAATAGCAGGGGTTGTTATTATATCGATGCTGAACCCGAGATTGTAATTAATTTTTTTTTTTGTCTGTTGGTCTGTTTGTCTGTTTGTCTGTGTGTTTGTGCACGCTAATATCAGAAATGGCTTATTCGATTTAGATGCGGTTTTCACTAATATATTGTAGTAAGCTTCACTTAACATTTAGTGTTTATTTCATGTCAATCGGTTCATAAATAAAAAAGTTATGTCAATTTAAAGAATCACATCGAACATTTGTTATAGGTTAGGCATTTCTTTCCTTGATTTTCGGTATACTTATCTTAATTTTTATTTAGGGTTTGTATAAAAATATTATAAGTATTTGGTATAGGTTAGGCATTTCTTTTCTTGATTTTCTTTATTAAGTATAAGTTTATTAGCTCAGGTTAGTAATTAATTTTTCTAGCAATTCTTTTGTTTTATAAAGTTAGTACGCTTGGTTTACACGTCTCAACACTTATTACTTAAACTGTGATAATTTTAGACTGTATAATTAATAATCTGTAAGTATTTATAATTTAATTGTTTACGATAGTACGTGTTTACTAAATAACTGTGTGTTAAGTAGTAAGTACTATTTTATTGTAAGAAATGCCTCGAAGAAGATCCAACCTCTCCCAATGTAGCAGAAATGCTAAAAGGATGAGATTAGTTCGATCACAGGAATCTGAGGAAGGTCGTGCGGCAAGGCTCTCTGCAACTCGGGAACATCAGGCTAGGTTTCGTGCTGCAGAAACTTCGACTCAGCGGGAATCTCGACTGAGTTCAAATCGTTCCGAAATTTTTTTTTCATATTAATGGGGTCAAGTCATGAAAAAGTTTGAAAAACACTGCCCTACATTAATCCTACTATCCTACTAATATTATAAATGCGAAAGTTTGTGAGGATGGATGGATGGATGGATGGATGTTTGTTACTCTTTCACACAAAAACTACTGAACGGATTTTGATGAAACTTTACAATAATGTAGCTTATACATTAAAATAACACATAATCTACAATTTATAAAGATTTTATATGATTTGGCCATAATATAACGATAAGTATCAAGTAAGTCGGAAAAATTCCTGCCCTCTGAGATCTATCTTTGCGTGCGCTGCCTTTTTTTTTTTTTTTGGGTTGTTAATCATCCAATGACTTCTCCCGCTCTGGACGGAGCGGAAGGGCGTGTCAGACTCTTACTGACTAAAACCCACACGTGTTCCTTCGATCCTTGATATCTCTTTGAGGCGCGCGTGGATCACGATGCGCCGTCGACCCGGGCCTGGTCCTTATCGGACGGCGAGCTGCCCGTTGCTCTCCGTCCGCAGGCCCGCGCCTACGGTGGCCGGAAATCGGCTAACAATTCCCGACGCCCGGGACGTCTCCTACGGCGGCGGCGGCTAGGGTTGGTAGGGCGCGGCCATTGCCACTCCCTCGCGCGCTCCCTTCTCCTTCGCAAGCATTACTGCTTTGCAGAAGGAGGTGACGGCTTGCCATGCCCTCTCGCTCCGCACCATGGCCTGAACCAGGGCCGTACGCGAGAGGCCACCGCCGCCGATCGCCTCCACGAGGACACGGCGGTGGTCCACCCAAGCCGGACCTCCACCGTATGCTGCGTGCGCTGCCTAAACCGTTAGAGTTACATGAAGAAAATGTATTGTGGGATTGTTTGTCTTAAAGAGTTCTAAATAAAAGTCCGCGACAGCATCTATCTACTTTTTATGTGGAAGCCTTTATAACCAAAATAGTGAGCAATAAATACAGTTAAATTGAATACTTTTTTTACATTGCATATTTTAGAGTATTTAGTTAATTCTTATCAAAATAAATACCTTCATCGCTTTTGGTATTTAATGTAGATAAAGTTTGTCTTTTACACTAAGTAATTTTGACAAATAGTTTAAAAGTTAGAACGATAAGAATGACCTGCGATATTGAGTCGACGGCGCACAGAACGAGGGTGGAGGGGCGGGCCAGCCAGAGGATGACGCGCCAGAGCGCCAAGTGGAAGCTATTGCTTAATAAATAACGTAAATAACGCAATTAATTGTTGAACTGTCAAAATGAAACTCATTGCTATTGTAAGTGCTACGCAATTACCCCGCTGATTTAGGACATGTTACACGTTCCTGTGGGATAATTTCCGACATCCACGCGGGCGAAGCCGCGGGCAGAAGCTAGTTTTGAAAATAAATAAATATACTACTACTACTACTAATGAATACCTTTTGTATTTAACCAAATAAATGATAGTACTTTTATACTGATAAATAAAAGTAGGTATCGTTTTCGTAGTTTTAGATGGTTCTAAAGCTGATAGTGAGGTCAAAATGGAAATCCAAGATAGCGGCTGCAATTTTTTTTTAAATTTTTCGTCTTGGTTGTCGTTTTCGTAGTATTTGAGGGTTCTAAAGCTGATAGTGAGATCAAAATGTAAATCCAAGATAGCGGCTGTGAAATTTTTCTCATTTTTTGTCATTGGTGTCGTTTTCGTGGTTTTTTCACCCATAACGAAAAATGAGAAAATTTTCGTAGCTGTCATCTTGGATTTACATTTTGACCTCACTGTTGGCTTTAGCACCATCAAGAACTACGAAAACGACACCCATAACGAAAAATTAGAAAATTTTACAGACGCCATCTTGGATTTACATTTTGACATCACTATCGGCTTTAGAACCATCGAAACCTACGAAAACGACACCCATGACTAAATAAGAGAAAATTTTCACAGCCGCCATCTTGGATTTACATTTTGACATCACTATCGGCTTTAGAACCATCGAAACCTACGAAAATGACACCGATGACGAAATAAGAGAAATTTTTTACAGCCGCCATCTTTTTTTTTTTTTTTTTTTGGGTGGGAAATCATCAAATGACTTCTCCCGCTCTGGGCGGAGCGAAAGGGCGTGTCAGACTTTTACTGACTAAAACCCACCCGTGTTCCTTCCCTTGCCTAGACCAGGGCCACGGTTTCCCCTAAGGACTTATCCGCAACCCCAGTGGTAGGCATCGGCCCAAACGGACCCCTTCAGCTTCGCTGACGACTCTTTGAGGCGCGCGTGGAACACTACGCGCCGTCGACCCGGGCTTGGTCCTGATCGGACGGAGAGCTACCCATCACTCTCCGTCCGCAAGCCCGCGCCTACGGTGGCCGGAAATCCGCGATGGATTCCCGACGCCCGGGGCGTCTACTACCGCGGCGGCTAGGGGCTCGAGGGAGCGACCTTAGTCTCTGCCTCTCGCGCCCCGCCTCCTCCTTCACGAGCATTACTGCTTCGCAGAAGGAGGTGACAGCCTGCCATGCCCTCTCGCTCCGCACCATGGCCTGGACCAGGGCCGGACGTGAGAGGTCACTGCCGCCGATCGCCTGCACGAGGACACGGCGGTGCTCCACCCAAGCCGGGCAGACCTCCACCGTATGCTCCACCGTGTCCTCCGGGCGATCCACGCAGTGGTGACACCCGGGCGTTTCCTCCTGCCTGATCTGAAACAGGAACCTCCCGAACCGTGTCCGGTGAGGACCTGCGTCAGGCGGTAGGTGAGGGCGCCGTGGCGCCTCTCTAGCCACTCCTCAAAGAGGGGACTTATCGCCGCAATTGTGGCGTGCCCAGATCTAGGTTGCGACAATCGCACTCTCCAAGCCGCCATGAGATCCTGCCGGAGCTCTGTCCGCTGTGCCGTGATTTGTCGCGGCAGCGGAGTTACACCCCGGCGCTTCATCTCCTCGCGCCACTCCCAGATGTGGGCGAAGACTTTCGCCTCCAGATCCCATGGCGGCGTTCCGGCAAGGAGGCTCGCTGCCTCGCCGGAGATCGTGCGGTATCCCCGCACTATCCGGGTGGCCATGACCCTTTGGGCCGCGTGCAACCGGCGGGTTGGCTGCAGCCTCAGGGTTGGCTGCAGCCTCAGGGTTGGCGCCCACACCGGCGCCCCGTAAAGGGCCATGGACCGCACGACCCCCGCGTAGAGCCTCCGGCAGGAGGCGTTTGGACCCCTTAGATTGGGCAGAAGCCGCTTCAAAGCAGCCCCGGCCCGCTCCAGTTTGGGAGCCAAACGTCGGAAATGCTCCACGAAGTTCCACCGACTGTCGAGGACGAGTCCCAGGTACCTCATCGTCACCTCGACGTCGATGTGAACCCCTCCTGCCGTTATTTGGGAACCCGACGGTGGCGCGTTCCGAGGGCCATGAAAGCACATGACCTCGGACTTGACAGCCGCCATCTTGGATTTACATTTTGACCTTACTATCGGCTTTAGAACCCTCAATTACTACAAAAACGACACCCATGACGAAAAATTAGAAAATGTTCATAGCCGCCATCTTCGATTTACATTTTGACCTCACTATCGGCTTTAGAACCCTCAAATACTACGAAAACGTCGCCCATGACGAAAAATTAGAAAATTTTCACAGACGCCATCTTGGATTTACATTTTGACCTCATTATCAACTTTAGATCCGCTGAAAACGAATAAAACGACACCAATGATGAAAAATGCAGCCGCCATCTTGGATTTGACCAAATTCATTCAACTTTCTTGTACTTTCGCATTTTGTGTGTTTACAGTTTACCTACACAATAGTAGCGTCTTTTCGCAAAACTCAATAGTTTAAATACAAACTTATATTATTATCTACTGAATCGACTGATAATGTGACGATGTATGTGTGTGTGCTCGATCACGTGACCGACGCGGTGACAAGCGATACGTGTTTCCCCCTCGAGACCTTGCGGCGCACTGAATCCCGGTATGGGGCGCATGAATTACAGTAGTGAATACTGAATAGATTTTGGAATAAAATCTTTATAAAATCTAAAATTGGTCTTTTGAAAAAAAAAAAAACGCAAATGTTCGTTATTAAATTGTCTATCCATTAGTGTCAGTAGCAAAGTTAAATAATGTTTACTTTACGAGTAGATGCATATTATAAATCATTATTTCTCATTTTTAAGGTTTCCTTGGAAGGAGATTAATTAAACTTATACATATTAAAAAAAAAAAAAAACGATCAGTTTGAACTCAAGATTATGTAGAAATTTAATGTATTTTTATTAGTTGATATTTCTTTTTAAATAACAAGTAGTTCGCTCCTAAAAACTGTACAAAAAACGGCTAACGCGGCGTTTTGGTCAGGGAGCCGCCTTAACAGGCGGATAAAAAATATTATATTTCGTCTATATCAGGTACACTGTGAACATTGTTAGGGCGGGCCGGCCTTTGACCCGTTTTATTATAAGATGAGAATCCCAATTAATAATTCCACACTTCTTTTCTTACAGATTGTATTCCAAACTCCAGTGTACGATTTATCGAACACTTACAACTTGTCGCCAGGTTTTATCGACCAACTTAGGACATTCAAGAACGGTTTGCTAAAAATCGAAAGAGATAACGGTTTATTTCCACCAACTGATCCTGATTCAAATCTTTGCTTTTTGAATCAACGTCCAAGGGAAACGCGATGCCACAAGTATCGTAAGTGCCAATTCAAATGGATTAAAATTAATATCGGTTTCGTCAATTTTAAAAGTTTAACCACCAATGGATACCAAACCGTGGATACCAAATAAATTCAAAGAAGGAAAAAAAAAAATTGCTCAGATAAGATGCGCATCATGAAAGATGAAGATGTTAATATCTTTTTAAATTTTACAGAAGGGAACGCCGCCGTGGGACCGAATATTATCAACATTCTTTTCTACAGACAGCACAATAAGATTGCTGAGGAACTATACAAGCTGAATCCTTGTTGGAGTGATGAACGTCTTTTTTTCACCGCCAGGGATATTAACATTGCTATATCAGTGCAGATACTCTTTTATGAGCTGCTGCCGATTTTATTAGGTAAGTAGGTAAGGTGCGGGACATACACAAGTGGCGAGTGGCGGCGGTGTGCCGCGGGCGTTGCGCCGCCCGCCCGTTGTTAATTCATACAAAATTTATAAGAACGACGTGGCGCGGAACATACATAAAGGCGTGTGGAGCGAGCGACACGACACCACGGTGTGGCGCGGGCGTTGTGTGTATGTTCCACGCCACGTCAGTCCTATACATTTAAGGGCGGTGCAACGCCCACACCACACCGCCCTCATACCCGCGCTTCTCGCCACTTGTGTATGTCGATTATGCTTATGGCCGTAAGTCTACTTATGTACAGGTAGGGAACATTATTGTTGATCAGAATGATGACAATGAAAGTCAATAAAGCAAAAAAAATATGATTGTCAAAATATGGCAGTTCTGATTAGTATAATAAAAACATAGGTACCTACGAATAATTTAACTTCGCTGTAATATATTTGGTTATCAAAACTGGAAGTTATAAATGATAAACTAGGACGATAAAAGTAAAATAAATAAACAGTTAATTATTAATAACAATTAACAAACCCTGATCAGCAAGATGCCCAGCCACCACAAGCAACACCCGTTCACGAGCATAAGGCTGCCTGTCCACTGCGAACTAGTTTAAAATTCATACAAAACTGCGAAGCGGAGCGGAGAAACGGAGCGGGGAAGTGGTGTAGGGATGCGGACCGGGGAAGCGGAGTGGGGAAGCGGAGCGGGGAAAATCCATACTCGTCGCGTGAACTCGGCATAGCTCCGCACAGTCCGTCACTCCGCCCCGCTACCTTGCTCCACACAGTCCGTAACTCCACTCCGCATCAATGGACAGACCCCCGCTCCGCAGCCTCGCTCCGCTTTAACGGACAGGCAGCCTAAAGCAAAGATTAGCCAAAGATTCGCCATAATGATTTAATACTTGTTTTTACCCGCGGCTTCGCCCGCGTGGATGTCGCAAAATATCCCACGGGAACGTACCACCGAGATTGCATACCTAAATGCCGAGGAGGTCATAGACTCCTAGTCCTACCTACCGCTGCGCCCGCGTTCGCGTTAACGATTATTATTTTGTTACGCGTAATTTTGAATCTGCGATATCTTTTAAACTATTCATTTAAATGATAATATGATGTCACGGCATATTTTAATCTAAATTAAATGCCCAATTTAAATAACATATTTTATTCGATAAGGATTATTATAATAACGGTCATAATAGCTTCGGAAATAACAATGAAATTTTTAACAATCAAATTCTAAAAGATAAAAATGGTTGCTGTGGGTCATCCTTAGAAGATAGACGTATGCCGTCGCGGACTTTTTTGTTGAACTTTTTAAGATGAACCATTCTCTAAAACATTATTTTAACGTACCTTTTTTAAATAAACAAATAAATTACAAAGTGTTTCTGCAGGAAAATCAAGTTGTTTAAGTTTATAAGTTTATTTATTTCATAAGCAACAGGTTTTAACAAATTGTTGTAGAGGCCTTCTTTTAAGTGTGGAGATACCTGTACCAGAAGACCTCCCTATTCCATATCTATGTGTATCATATCAAAGCCTGTAAATAACAGAATTTTATAACAAAGTAGGTACAGTAACCAAACTAGAACTAGAGAAATTATGAAGTTATTCTTAAATTCTCTAGTGCTAGTTTTGTTATTAAAGAATTTAAGAATAATTAGTTAGGTACCTACTTAAATTCGTAATCACCACTCACATGTAAGGCCCGCGCGACCATTTAGGCTGCCTGTCCACTGGAGCGGAGAGGAGCGGATATGTGCCAAAATTAACCAATAGAATCGCACCTCTATAATATAATAATAAATAATAATAAAATCGTTTATTTATAAAAAGGGGCACATTTACAATATGTACCTAACTTAATAATTAAAATTGAGCACAGTTGCTTATTTGCCTGAACTAGGTTGAACCTGTGCTTCAGGCTTGGAAGTGCATAAATGCTTAATATAATAAATTAACAATGAGTATAAAGTATAAACTAAAATAAAATTAGGTAAACAAAAATAAAATAGCAAGTTAGCGGTTCTATTTGCAGACAACAAGTAGATCTTCTGTCTGTGCATAATCTATGGTTAGTAAATATTCTAGTATAATTTTTTTACAGCTAAAGTAATTTAATCTATAAATACTAAGTCTTCTGTTTAATCTATTGTACAGAAATGGGCCTAAGAATGTAAAAAATCTTTCTACAAAGACATGTTTTGAGGTTGCATTAGATCACAATAGACGATGTATATCTAGTAACTCAATCCGCTTAACCGTTCTTAAAGAGTTAGAGAACCCTGTAAGAAATCGACACGTGTTTCGCCTCTCAACGAGGCATCCTCAGGACGACGATTGACCTGTTGCGAACTCGGACACGAAGTGTTATCAACGCGAGCCGAACGCAAAGTGAGCTTCAACCGCCCGTCACCCCCACTTATATAGGATCGCTTATCGGCCCACCTCGGCCGGGATCGTTATCAGTGCGATAAGCGAACAATCGCAACAATGGATGGTTGCATTAGATGTGCATACTATATCATTTCGTTTTTTGTTAGTATTGTCAGCAGTGTAGGTAAACATGGTGTGCTGTTTTAATACTAAGTGCATAATGAAAAGCTGCCGAACAGTCGGCACGTTGCAGGATTTATATAGCAAATCTGTGGGAAAGAAAAAGGGATGGAAGTTTGCTACCTTTAAAATGGCTCTCTGAGCTCTTTCAAGAGGAAGTAGATTGGTTTTTGGTGCGCCACCCCATGAAGTTATGCAGTATTGAATTATAGATTGACATAGGGCCAAATAAACTTGTGTGATTAATTTTGAATCTGCAAATGTTCGCAATTTTTTTAAAACATATATTAATTTGCGCACTCTTTTAACTAGACTTTCAATATGTTTTTTGAAAGACAGTGTGTCGTCCATTATTACCCCGAGGTATTTTATGCTCCTCGTTTTGAGGATAAAAGGGCAATTACACATGTTGACTGAACGGTTTCCACATTGATGGGCATATAGATGAGGGTTAGTGATGTTAAGTTGAGGCTTGCTCTGGAGCGGAGTTTTTATTCTATTGGTTAATATTGACACATCTCCGCTCCTCTCCTCTCCTCTCCGCTCCGGTGGACAGGCAGCCTTATGGTCTACAATGTCCACCTCGCGAGCGCGGCCGCGTACAACTGCAGAAAAAAATATCTCACCCAACTGTCAAAACTGGTTACACTGCCATCTAGTGTTTTTAGTCAAACTATTTCATCAGCTAACCATTTAACTGTCAAACTGTCAAAATAGCATCGCATTTTATCATCATCATCAGCCTATTAATGTTCCCACTGCTGGGACACAGGCCTCTCTGTGAGAGGAAGTGGGCCGTAATCCACCACGCGGGCCCAGTGCGGATTGGTAGATGTCACATGTCTTCGAATGTTTGGTTCTTAGACATGCTGGTTTCCTCACGATGTTTTCCTTCACCGTTTTGAGAGCAGTGGTGATGAAATTATTTACACAAAGTAAAGCGCCTGCTTGGGTTCGAACCCACGACCCACAACTCGTAAGTCGGGGCCGTTACCACTGGGCCACCACTGCTCATTGCTTTGGTTTTTTGGGTGTTCATAACTAAACCTACTTTGCGGTTTTCTCCGTCTAGCTCATTTAGCATTGCCTGTAGTCCATGTTTTGATGGCGAGAGGATTATCAAGTCGTAGGCGAATCGTAGGTGAAACAAATTATCTCCGTTGATGGGCAATCCACGCTTCTCCCAATCCAGTCGGCGGAATATCTCTTCCAGGACCGCTGTTAAAAGTACAGGTGATACAGGATCACCCTGGCGAACGCCTCTTTCTATTTTTATCTCCTCGCCTTCAACGCATTTTATCACTAGATGTAATTAAAGACAATCGTCGCTTTGGATAGTGTACCATCCAGGCATAAGGCTGCCTGTCCACCGGAGCGGAGAGGAGAGGAGAGGAGCGGAGATGTGTCAATATTAACCAATAGAATCAAAACTCCGCTCCAGAGGTGTGATTCTATTGGTTAATTTTGGCACATCTCCGCTCCTCTCCTCTCCTCTCCGCTTCAGTGGACAGGCAGCCTCAGACTCGACTTTTTTATTTTGGATATTATGCTATCGTTATACATGTGAGTGGATCTATGCTTTACAGATAATTTATACTTTATCCCCACTTACAACTGTCTATTTCAGCTCTACTCTAGTTATTGAAACCCTAACCTAAACCTAAACGGTTAGTTGGTGGGGTTTTCACTTGCTGCTGCTACATTAACATAATTATTATACCTTTTATTCTCTCAGGCAGACATAACTTGATCAGGGATGGCATCATATCCTGTAACGGGGGTTGCAGGGACTTATACGATGAAAATATTCAACCACAAATGTCAGATGAATATGTTTATGGGCACAGATGGTTACACGTTGCACAGGACACTACATTAAAGTACGTATATTGCGTAGTTTTAATTCTAAAGAGTTTTCTTTTGTTGGTTTTACTGGAGACTTTTTTAGTTTATTTTTTGGTAGTAATAACAAATGTACTTATGTATGTACTAATGTCTGATTTCAGATTCTACGATAAAGACGGATGTTTCCTCAAAAGTATGCCCATGGCCAACTTTTCTGCTCGAACAGGGATCCTTCCCGAAGGTGATACCATGGCGCAAATTATTCAAGGCAGTTTTAGACAACCGGGTGGCAATTTCGACTACACTATTGACCCTGATGTAAGTACTAGGTATTAATCATAATAATCATAATCATAATCATTTAATCATTTGTTAACATAGGTAGGTACAATAAAATAGTTGTTATAAAAAAAATACAAGCAGTAAGTATTAGCATATTGAAATTCGTATCTCTTTCTCTTTCTCTTTCTCTTTTATTCCTTCTTTTCTTCTTTCTTTCTTTATTTCCTTTTGTGTTTTATTCATTCTTCAGTTAGTCTCAACTTCGGTTTCCCGCAATCACAATTATTATTTTTATTTTATTTAAATTTTGTTCCAGATGGCTGATAGAGTTGCGGGTGGCGCACTATTGTCTGCAGACGTGGGAGCTGACGATTTATATAAAGGGAGACTCTTTGGTTTTCCCCCTTACATAAAATATAAAGAATATTGCACAAAAAGGTCATACAAGAGCTTTTCTGACTTGGAGGATAGTTTTAGTCCCGAGGTAACCCAGATAAATATAATAGTGGTAGTTTGCCATACGTAGACTTGCACCTCATTTTTCACTCATTCTGGTGTTTTGTCATTTTTCCTGAACTAGAAAGTCACTCAAACCTTCGAGAACTTTTTCTTGTTCTGTTTTAGCAAGCTGCTTAACTTGCACCTTATTTGTTTTCCGACTACGTCATTGCCAACATGAATGTCGAACAGGTGAATTGCTCCCGCTATATGGGAAATGAATTTGTTGAAAAAATTGCTTAACATTATCGCTCCTTGACCGTACATATAGTCAAACAAAGACTTTAGTATACTGGCAAAAATATTTACTCAGTACACTCACAACATAAATCATAATTATCTATTCTATTTATGAGTCCGCGTATCACTGGTCAGTTTCCCTCAGTCGTCAGTTTATTTAATTCGACAGTTTCGTTAATTCGTCAGTTTCACTGATTCGTCAGTTTTCCCGATTAGACAGTTGCGTTAACTCACCAGTTTCCAGTATTTGCCAGTGTTCGTCGATTCGTCAGTTTGGTACACTCAAGAGAATTAGTTTTTACGTGTTGAATAAGCACATGGGGATAATTTAATCTGCTGTAAGAAATACATAACCATAAGTATTAAAAAATCAAACTTCATTTTGTATTTTTAACATTATAAAGGGGAATGCCAACTCTCCATAGACACTTCGGCCTCAAGTGCACACAATTCAAAGTATATGGATAGGATAATATGCGATTTAAATAATGAAACGGTCAAGGTCTTGGTTTAGAAAAAAGTTGGGGTTATTTAGATAAAATCGTTTTTTTCAATGAGGCAAAATCTTCAATTTGTGCTGCACTAAATGTTTTAATATGATTATATATTGATTCTAAAAGTAGATTCCAGGGGTTAGGTACTACTTAAATGGTAATAACAGATTGTACAATCCGGCGGTACATAGTAATTGTACTTACAAAAAAGATGTACCCGCAGTGCTGATGGGACAGCGAGCCGATTGGTCTTGTTACAGCCAGGAAAGAAACACTGATTTTGAGTGTTTGGTGCTCTTACATAATAAGGCAGCAGTATACTGTTGGATGTGTTCAAGCTTTGTTGTCCCGCTTGCTATGCACTGTCAGCTACTTCAGATTGCACCGAAGGTAGGTTGGATGGTTCAAATTGCTCCATAGGCAGACTGGATGGTTCAGATTCCGGTTCTGTAGTTGAACATGATGCTGCTCTAAACTGCTCTAACGAGATGATGATGGCAACTGAAATAATAATAAAAATTAAAGCTCAGTGCATAAAGACAGTAAACGTGAATTACTGTGGTTTTGGTACAAATAAATACACAATCAAAAAAATATCTATCACATTTTATATTATTATTAATTAATTTCTAAAAAATCTTTCTCAAGTTTCTAGACAATCTGTACTATGTGAAATATAACTTGTGCGGACACGAAAGAAGTTGAATATTACACTATAGACTCAGAAGTATGTCAGTATCAAATCTCAGAACTACGCTTGTATTAATTCTAAACTGTTGATAACTTACCGCTCTTGGTACAATCTGACAGGCAATCATTTCGAGTTGTTCATGTGGAGAATCAGACCTGAGTGTATGTGATCTTATTCTCAAAAGCAATCTGCCGCACGCAGCTGATGCACACTTGTCCATGACCATCAATCTGTACATTTTGTTGTTCGCACACTAAACTGTCACTCGACACTTGTACCTAATAAACAAGTCATAATTATTAGATATCCTAAAACAACACTAACTTTGATAGTACTCTGTCTATTTATTTAAAAATCATTTCTCAGAGGAAGACATGATACTGACCTGTTGTGTCGAATTGTTGTATAACATTTTGCTCTTTCTGCTATTTCCAAGAAATGCCTTCGTATTCTCGTGACGTTTAAACCACAATTAACACAGCGTAAATGACCTTTTGAATGAATTACTTAGGGAACGGAAGTACTCGGGCCAGCGACAATGCCGGGGTCTTCATAATTTGTGGATATCGAGTCAAAGTTCGTGCTGAGGTTATCGTTAGAAGCGGGAGCGGAATCCATGTTCAGGCCGTGGTCGTCAGGGCTCAGGGTTCAAAGAATCTTCGGAGTCCATTTAATAAGCGTATTCGATGGTTAAAATAACAAATTCGCAACAAAGAAAGTCGATTTGTGATTTGACATTGACATTGACTTGACAGCCGGCCGGCATAATTCAATGTTGCCACACCACACACAAAAAATTGATAGATCGATATCGATTTTTTTATCGAATCCTAATTTTAATACAAAATTATAATCGCCACTGTGACTCTTTAATCTTAACGACGTCAACTCTGATGACGTAACATTATTTGGTTAAAAAAAATTGATAAACAGTGTATTTTAGTTCAAATAATAAAACGATTAAGTACCTAATATTAAAAAATAAAATAAAGTCTTACCAGCGATTACACGACACGAAACACACACAAAACTCAAAATAATCACATTCACTTTTTCACTCACGGGGTCCCGACGTTTTTTTTGGTCGGATCAAAATAGGTATTTAATAAACGATGCTAGTTAGTGCAAATATTTATCTACCACGATGTATGTAAAAACTACTTATGGAAATAACAACACTTCCCGTCGATTTACACACAAAAATAATAAAAAATAACGAAATACGATGCCGAGCGCGCACTCATGACTATAACGTTTTACCTGCGTGTGACGTGCGACATCAGTCAGTTTCAACATTTTTTTCCAATGTTGGCTATTGATATTTTTGGATATTGGTTTTTATGATAAAAATCGTTAAAAAAGGGTGTATTCCCGTTCGTCCCACTGCCGTCGTCCCCCTGGTGGGACGAACGGGAATTTAATAATTAAATGATTTAGTTGACGAGAATATCCGTCAGGCCATAGAGTTAAATTGCTCACCGACCAGTTTAGCCCTAATTTCATAGTAGAAATAGAGATTTAAACCGTGTGTACCTGCGTCGGCCGTATGTCCGCCTCGGGGTTTGAAGGACAAATAGTTTGCGGCAGCCTTGCGGCTGCCTCGGGAGTTTAAAGGTTAAGAAGTTATGAACGTCTTTGTAAATATGTTTTCTTTAACATATTCTATCTTTATTGTGCTGAACAGCTAAAGAATTATATGTAATTAAAATGTGTAGTAGCGTTTTTGTTATGATCCTATGCATTCATTATTATATCAACTATCAATTCGCTTGTTCATTTAGTATCAATAGTAAAAACATAACACCGTATTTGTTTGAATACATCGAATAATAAGCATTACGGATCTGATATTATAAGTAAAACATCCATGAAAACATAATCGATTATTTCGTGAACGGAATTAATAATTATTGGCAACACTGCTGATTTTATCCACAAAAGGGAATTATTTTCACGTATTTATCGTTTCGGTACTTTTTATTTGTGCAAAAATGTTCCCATCTTGTTCGGATAAATGAATATCTTGTTAGATAACTAGAAATAACGATGTTTTTTAAATTTAAATTGGTGGGCGTTCTCGGGCCATAAATGGGCATCCTTCTTTAATAATAAATTAATTTAAAAAGTGGAGCTGGAGTTGTACAAGATAGATGCAACTCTGCTCACCTTCCTGATGTCATGTATGGGGCAATGGAGGACGGTTCTTCTCTAACCCAGGATGTCGACAAATCCGGAGGACCGATGAACCAATCAGGATTGAGCGGGGAATATTTCAGTGCGATAGTCTGAGCCCACTTTGGTTTTGCTTAGCCTTGAATCCTCTAAGCACACTGCTGGAGGATTCAGGTCTAGGCTATCGGTTGAGAAGAGGTGGTCAGGTAATATCTCACCTCCTTTACATGGATGACTTGAAGCTCTTTGCCCCCAACAATTTGCGACTGATGGAGCTACTGAAGGTAACAGAAACGTTCAGTAGCGCCATCAGGATGGAATTTGGTGTGGACAAATATGCAGTCACGCATGTAAAGCGAGGAGGGATTATGGAATCCGTGGGAACCCAACTCTCGGATTCCATACACCTTAGATCCCTCTCCTCAACTGAAACCTACAAGTATTTGGGTATGTCGGAAGCATTAGGCATCAATGTTGCCGACATGAAACAATCGTTGAGGGAGCGTTTCTTTGGCCGCCTGAATAAGGTACTAAATAGTCTTTTATCAGGCGGAAACAAGGTGCGCGCCTTCAACGGTTGGGTCATGCCGGTTTTGATGTACTCTTTCGGCATACTCAAATGGACTCAGACGGAACTTGACGCTCTGGATAGGAAGGTCCGTACATTGCTGACAGCAAATCGGATGCATCACCCACGGTCATCAGTGATGAGACTGTACATCCCGCGGAAGTGTGGGGGTCGAGGTTTCTTGAATGCCAAAACCCTCCACAACCGCGAGATTTACAGTCTCAGGGAATATTTCCTTCAAACTGACGTGGGGATGCACCGAGATGTGATCGCAGTGGACAAGGGCCTCACCCCGCTCTCCTTGGCGAAAGAGAACTGGCGCAAACCTGCAGTACTGGATACTAACGATCGTAAGGAAGTATGGCAAGGCAAAGAGCTTCACGGACGCTTTTTCCGGGCCCTCCATGGGCCTGACGTAGACTTTTTGGCGTCTATATCCTGGCTGCGCTTCGGCGACCTCTTCGGAGAAACCGAAGATTTTGTCTGTGCGATTATGGATGAAGTTATCATGACGAATAATTATCGGAAATACATTGTCAAGGATGGTACGGTTGACATTTGTCGGGCATGCCACCGTCCCGGTGAATCAATCCGACATATTGTTTCCGGTTGTTCTCGTCTTGCTAACGGCGAGTACTTGCACAGACACAATCTAGTAGCTAGGATGATCCACCAGCAACTTGCCTTGCAATACAACCTTGTGGAGTAAGAAGTACCATACTACAGGTATGTGCCCGACCCAGTTCTCGAGAATGGTCAGGCCACATTGTATTGGGATCGATCTATCATCACTGACAGGACTATTGAAGCTAATAAGCCTGATATTGTGGTGCAAGATCGACGAGAACGCCGTGCAATGATTGTTGATGTTGCTATCCCTCATGACGAGAATCTCGTGAAAACTGAGAAAGATAAAAAAATCAAGTATCTTGACTTAGCACACTAGGTTGTCGACATGTGGGACGTGGACTCTGCAATCATTGTACCGATAATCGTAACGGTTAATGGCCCAATAAAGAGGTGTTGGTCGAGGCTCTCCGCGCCTCGACCAACACCTCAGGAGGCTCTCATGGCGCGGCTGGGTCAAGGGCTTGATTCAGAAAGCAGTACTCCTAGACACGGCACGCATAGTGAGGAGGTTCCTCTCTCTAAGAGCCCTGACCACCGGCAGCTTGGACCCTGCTCCTGATGCCGATGGGCGACTATTTTTTATATTTTTAAATGTTTTTTATATCTTTTTTTAAGAAATATTTAAAAATGTAATTTATATGTATTAAATGATTTTCGTAGTTTCTGGAAACACACGAATAAATTGAAAACCAGACCGGGAATCCCTGTGAGCGTCGGTGGCTTGAGTGAGCCTGAGGATATAGCAAATCTTTTTAAAGAAGCTTTTTTTGTAAAATCTCCTCTAGGACCCTCACGGTCGGTGGTCGATGTTGTGCCCGGCATGGAAAGAGAGGTAAAATTTAAGTCCCCGGAGATTGCTCGGACTATTAGAAGTATGTCAAGGGGTAAGTCCCCCGGTCATGACGGGCTTAGCATCGAGCACCTACGATATGCGGGCCCTCACTTACCTAGAGTGCTTGCTATGTTGTATGCCTTTTGTATGGGTCATAGTTACCTGCCCGGTGAGATAATGCGAATAGTGGTAGTGCCAATTGCTAAAAACAAAACTGGTGACCTCGCCGACAGCGGTAACTATAGGCCCATTTCACTAGCTACCGTGATTTCCAAGGTATTTGACAGCATGCTTAATACACAATTAAGTAGTTGTACTACTATTCATGATAACCAGTTCGGATTCAGAGCTGGGTTATCAACAGAGAGTGCGGTGTTGTGTCTTAAGCATGCTGTCACGTACTATGCGAGACGAGGGACGCCTATTGATGCTTGCTTCCTGGACTTGTCAAAGGCATTTGATCTGGTTTCCTATGATTTGTTGTGGAGTAAATTAGAGCGGTTTAATTTGCCCACAGAACTCATTAACATTTTAAAGTTTTGGTATGGAAACCAGATCAACACAGTACGTTGGGCTGGGGCGTTTTCTCTTCCGTACAGGTTGGAGTGTGGGGTGAGGCAGGGTGGATTGAGCTCACCTACGCTTTTCAACCTTTATGTGAACGAGTTGATTGGCGAGCTCAGCAGTACCAGGCTCGGATGTTATATAGACGGTATCTGTGTCAATAATATCAGTTATGCAGACGACATGGTTCTGCTGAGCGCGTCAGTCTGCGGCTTGAGAAAATTGGTTGCTCAGTGTGAGGCGTATGCTAAAGTTCATGGCTTGGCATACAACACTAAGAAGTCGGAAGTCATGGTTTTTGAGGCTGGGGGTAGAACTCCTGATGCGGTACCGCCTGTATTACTTAATGGTACACCTTTGCAGAGAGTTTACAGGTTCAAGTATCTTGGTCATATATTGACTCCCGACCTCAAAGACGATGATGACATTGAACGGGAGCGGAGGGCGTTGTCGGTTAGAGCGAACATGCTGGCTCGCAGGTTTGCACGATGCTCACTTCCGGTTAAAATCACGCTCTTTCGAGCCTACTGTACTACTTTTTACACGTGCAGCCTGTGGGCTAGATATACGCAAAGATCGTACAACGCTCTCCGCGTTCAGTATAACAATGCGTTTAGGATACTGGTGGGGTTGCCCCGTTTCTGTAGTGCGTCAGGCATGTTCGCAGATGCGCATGTGGATTGCTTTTACGCAACAATGCGTAAAACAACAAAGTGTCTAAACAAAGTGTCTAAAAAGGATATCACTGTTAACCCCAAAACTGCAAGTCGCTTGGAAGCTTTTAAAGATAAACTCATTAATAAATTACCAGTTTTGTCAATTCATGCTGATCCCAATCATCTTTATGATGATTTTTTTAATGTATACTGTAAACAATTTAATTCCACCTTTATTCCCAAGATTATCTCTGTTAATAGTAACGCATCTTTCAGTGATTGGGCTACCATTGGTATTCATAAAAGTAGAACACGTCTTTATGAGCTGTACAATGAAAGGACTTATGTAAACACGACTGAATTTAATTTATATGTTAGAAATTATTCAAAATTATTTAAAAAAGTTTGTAGTATGGCCAAGTCACGTTATTTAAGTTCGAAGATTAAAAACAGTAGTAATGTTATTAAAACGACTTGGAATATAATTAATAGTGAAACGGGAAGGTCTGGTAACCGAGATACTGACTACAGCCTGTCTATCAATGACAATGTCATAAAATCAGACTCTCAAGTCGCCGCGGCCTTTGAAAATTTCTTTTCAGATATTCCCATTTCAACTACTAAATCCCTAAACTCGTCACCTTCTGTTGCTGAGTCTTTGCTAAAGGAAAATGTTAATGTTTGCGATTCGGAATTTAGTTTTGAACATATTACCTGTAGAGACATAATTAAAACCTTTCACACTTTAAATGTAAAAAAGACTGCAGATCTGTGGGGTAATTCTGTAGAAGTTGCTAAGTCTATTATTGACATTGTAGCACCTAGTTTAGCTCTTATATTTAATAATTGTATCGACTGTGGGGAGTTTCCTGACCTTATGAAAAATAGTAAAATAATACCTTTGTTTAAATCAGGTAGTACATCAGACCCCACAAATTATAGACCTATTTCAGTACTACCTACTTTCAGTAAAATATTTGAGAAATTAATTTTAGAGCAATTGCAAAGATTTTTTAATAAACATAAATTATTACATACCAAACAGTTCGGTTTTACAAGGGGTCGTTCAACTACTGATGCCGGTGTTGAACTTTTAGGACATATTTATAATGCATGGGAAGATAAATGCGATGCCTTGGGCATTTTTTGTGATTTGTCCAAGGCATTTGATTGCGTTCTTCATGAAACGTTAATCAGGAAACTCCGCCACTACGGGATCCGGAACAGCGCTCTGGATCTTCTTACTTCATACTTGAGTAATAGAATTCAGTGCGTTGACGTTAATGGAAAAAGATCTCCCGGATCTTTAGTAACAATGGGAGTCCCACAGGGCTCAATTCTTGGTCCCTTCTTGTTTCTTGTTTATATTAATGACTTGCCTTACCTCATAAAGGATAACCATGATATAGTGTTGTTTGCTGATGATACCTCACTTTTGTTTAAACTTAAACGTCAGCAGCTGGTTACTGACGACGTAAATAGCGCGATCTCAAAAGTAGTTCACTGGTTCAATGTTAACAATTTACTTCTTAATGAAAAAAAAACCAAATGCATTAAGTTTACTCTACCACACGTTAAGCAGGTGAAAACTAAGGTGTTGATAAAGGGCGAAGAATTGAATCCTGAAGTTAGCACAGTATTTTTAGGCTTAACTTTGGATGCTAAACTACAGTGGGGCCCACATATAGATAAATTGTCAAAAAAGCTAAGCTCCGCAGCATATGCTGTTAGAAAAATTCGTAATTTAACTGACATAGAGACAGCTCGTTTAGTGTACTTTAGCTATTTTCATAGTGTAATGTCGTACGGAATTCTGTTATGGGGAAATGCGGCAGACATTCAGACTATCTTTGTTTTGCAGAAAAGAGCTGTTCGATCAATTTATAAATTAAGTCCGAGACACTCTCTCAGAGAGAAATTTAAGGAGATTAATGTTATGACTGTGCCTTCTCAGTATATTTTTGAAAATCTTTTATATGCCCATAAAAACATAAAATTGTTTAAAAAATACAGTGATATCCATAACATAAATACTAGGAACAAACACAAATTTGTAGTACCTTCAACAAGGCTCAAGAAAATAGGTGGGTCGTTCAGATGTCAATGTATACGCTTTTATAATAAACTTCCAAGCCACGTCCAAGAACTGAGCCTTAATAAATTCAAATTATTCATTAAACGTAAGTTGTGCCAGAAAGCGTTTTATACCGTTAAAGATTACGTGGAGGACAAAGAGGCTTGGGATTGAGCTGCTCCGATTTATTTGATTTATTTTTGTGTTTACAGTCAGAATAATCATCTGCTCAATGATATGAATATTTACTTTGTGTAGTATAATATTTTTATATTTTATATATTTTTTTAATAATTGTGAATGTGAGGACTATGTGGGTCATATTTTTATTTTCTCTTCTCAGTTACTTTTAATGATAATCTGGCAGTTTGAGTACTTTTGCGGCCTACCCAAATGTCCTTTCTTTGGTATTGTTCGTCGAGTTGTTGAGCTCCTTAAGCTCTTGAGTTGAGCTACACGATTACTGACAAATGCGTGCATTGACTGGACAGGTCCACTCAAATCTGTATGGTTCTTTCCTCAAAAGACCATTTCTGATACAAATCTACATGGTCCTCAAATGATCTGACCAAGATTATTTCTGGGTTTTTTATTGACATTAATGTATTTTATATACTATACAATGACATGAATATTTACTTTTTAAAGCAATATATTCTTTTAATTACTTATTGTGAATGTGAAGATTATGTGGGTCATTCCTTTCATTTATACTTTTTTTGTTTTCTCTCTGTTAGTTTTTATCATGGTCTGGCAGCTTGAGTAATTTATGCGGCCTATCCAAATGTCCTTTCTTTGGTATTGTTCGTCGAATCGTTGAGCTCCTTAAACTCTGAGTTGAGCTGCACGATTACTGACAAATGCGTGCACTGACTGGACAGGTCCACTCAATCTGTGTGGTTCTTTCCTCAAAAGACCATTTCAGACACCAATCTACATGGTCTTCACATGATCTGACCAAGATTATGTCTGGACTTTAAAAGAGACTGTGACCTCTGAGTTTGTTTCGGCCTTTCTTCTCAGAGTAGTCAGATAGGAAACGCCGGCCTCATCTAGTTAAAAAAATATGTTTGACGTGTAAAAGTGTTTGTACAGACCTACTTACAGAAATAAAATCATTTATCATTTATCATTTATCATTTATCAAAAGGTGCGCTTCCCTGGTGCGCAGGGTATGGGGAAGCTCCAACAGTGTCTTAAGCATGGTTGCGAGTCGCCTGGACTGTGTATACGTGGGTCACTGTTGTGCTGTCTCTCATGGGATGTCGCAACGGTGACTAACCGTTATTTCATGTTATTTGTTGTTATTTCTGTATTGTTTCCCGTGTTTTTGTTTAGTGTCTGTGCTTACTAACATAGTCGTAAGTTTACTAACAAACTTGTTGAGTCTTGGTTACTCCAATAAATAAAAATTCTATTCTATTCTATTAAAATGAAATAAAAGAAAAAAAAAAAAAAAAAAAAAAAAAAATTACTTCTAACGTTACTTTGACTTAAATGTGAATATCCTTACGGTGTCTAAATAGAAATAAAATAAAATATAGTCAATTAAAATGGAAATTAATTGGAACGAGGAATTTAAAAACATTTCTTTTAATCTCAGACTTATTGATTACAGTTTTCTACCGACTGTACTTTGACTGACGAATTGAAGAAAACTGACGAATCAACGAAAACTGACAAATACTGGAAACTGGCGAGTTAACGCAACTGTCAAATGGGGAAAACTGACGAATCAATGAAACTGAAGAATCAACGAAACTGGCGAATTAAATAAACTGACGACTGAGGGAAACTGACCAGTGATACGCGGACTCCTATTTATTGACCGCCTCTGTGGTCACCTAGACCACAGAGGCGGTCAATAAATCTAGGTCTAGTAGTATTTTCTGCTCTAGTTGGTTAATGGTAGGGCTTGTTTTAAGTCCGCCTGACTAGCTACCGCCATCTTATCTAAGTCTGTCGCCATAACAACAATGTTTACAGCATTTTTGTGTTTCGGCAATATAATATAGAGGTAATATAGCCAGTTCCTGTGTGGTTGAGGATTCTTGGTGAAGTTCGCTTCTTCCTTCAGCCTGATTATTACTTACCATCAGGTGAGATGCAGGCCAAGGGTTTACCAGTTGTGGATTAAAAAAGAAATAATTTGTATTATGTATTATAAAAATGTCATATTATGATATGGTATAAAATACAATAGACGATGTATATCTAGTAACTTAATCCGCTTAACCGTTCTTAAAGAGTTAGAGAACCCTGTAAGAAATCGACACGTGTTTCGCCTCTCAACGAGGCATCCTCAGGACGACGATTGACCTGTTGCGAACTCGGACACGAAGTGTTATCAACGCGAGCCGAACGCAAAGTCAAAGATCGCTCGCGTTGATAACACTTCGTGTCCGAGTTCGCAACAGGTCAATCGTCGTCCTGAGGATGCCTCGTTGAGAGGCGAAACACGTGTCGATTTCTTACAGGGTTCTCTAACTCTTTAAGAACGGTTAAGCGGATTAAGTTACTAGATATACATCGTCTATTGTATTTTATGATGGATTTCCGCAAGGTCACGCCTGAGTCAATTAACTATGATATGGTATGTTGCTATATGCATAGCATATTAAGCCTGTAATATTCCCACTACTGCAGGCGGTGTGAGGGAGTGGGCCGTAATTCACCACACGGGTCCAGTGATATGATAATGATGTACTGCAGTAAAACGTTTTTGTTTTTTTTTTGTTTTTTTTTTTTCGGTGCCTTTTCGGCGTGCGCGTCTGAATTTATTTTATTTCAATCTCCGCACAACATGTTGGCAAGCAACTGATTTGATTTGATTTAAACATTGTTTGAAAGAATTAGGGACTCAGCTGCCTGTAAATCAACCTCCTTGTTTGACTGTACATCAGTGTTTCAGTCTTTCATATATTTTCGTGTCAGTCAAAATATCTTCGAGCATTTATTTCCAGCGTTTATACCGTTTGATGCAACGCTACAAATGTCCATCAGACATAGACTTGATGGGTGCAATGTGGGCTGAGAATCACGTGAAAGGCGGTAGGGTTCCCGAAGTCCTATACTGTTTGATAGTGGAACAACTGAGACGAACCATTGCTTCTGATAGACACTGGTATGAAAGCTGTAATAGACCACATGCGTTTACTGAGGGTGAGTCTATAGTCTATTCAAATCCTTGTATCTGTTACCGGCCAAACCCAATTTTAGGATGAACTAGTTTCGCCTAGGCCAAACCAGTTCTCCCAACACGCGATAGGACAAACCAGTATAGCCTAGGCCAAACTGGTTCATCCTGTTACCGAAAGGATAAACCAGTTTAGCCTAGGTCGAATCGGTTTATCCTAGTTAGAATTTACATGCTTTAGGATAAACTGGTACGTCCTAGTCTGAACTAATTTTACCTAGTCGGAAAGCATGTCGCTGCCTATACAAACGGGGAATCCCCGAATCACCTCTGGCTCGCCCCTCATGCTTTTCAACCCCTCTCGAACGAGTTTGGCCTAGGCTATACTGGTTTGTCCTATCGCGTGTAGGGAGAACTGGTTTGGCCTAGGCGAAACTAGTTCATCCTAAAATCGGGTTTGGCCGGTAACATTATCCATTGATGTAATTTCAACTTAAACAATATTAACTTTATGAGTGTGTAAATTATACTATTGAAAAGGTCATTATTATGTTTTGAAGTTTCGAACTGAACTATAAGGTAACTGGTTTTAAATTATTTTTTCCAACAGCTCCTATTGGTTTAAATGTTTGGAAAAAAAAATGAGAACGCAGATATTCTCGTGTAAGAAGTCAAGATATTTGGATGCAGGTTTAATCGTCTTGTAGAATTTCTTACATTAGCTAACCCTTTCAGCGCCATGAAATATAATAATTCTAAAGATAAATAAAATAGAGTTTACATTAGCTAACCCTTTCAGCGCCATGAAATATAATAATTCTAAAGATAAATAAAATAGAGTCGCGGTCAAAGTCAATTTCTATTTGCTCGACTATGTAGGTACAGTAATAATATATATTTTTAAAAGTCAACCTACAAAAATAGTTTAGTTATCAAACGATATTGGTGATTTTGGTTTTAGATTTTGGGTCTTTAAATGATTATATTATGAAGTGAATGACGTTTTCCCTCATTTTAGAACAACTGAAAGCAATTCGGAAGGTGACAATAGCAGGAATGCTCTGTTGGGTTGGAGACCACGTGACAGAGATACAACCAAGTGCTTTTTACACCATCTCGTCTAAGTAAGTAATTTAAAGGGGATGCGCTGGGTAGCCCGCAAAATTCCAATTTTCTTACCTTTTGTTCAATTTACGGGTCAGTATCAGTTGTATTGACGATTTTAATTAATCATCATTATTTCGTTATTTCGTATTTGTACGGTCGCTTATCATATTTTAATCAGCATACAACCTGCAAATGGCAAAAACTTTAACGAAATTAAAATTTTGCAGATTATCCCGACGCTTTTGCCTTAAGGGAAGGAAATTCAAATTTTCTTACGTTTTTTGCAAAAAACGTAAGAAAATTTGAGTTTCGTGGGCTACCCTAGTGCTTTCGCGTTAAGAATTTCTAGGGCAAGATTCCCAGACCGTGTTTTCGGGATCTATGAGTCTTGCCCCTTGTATTTAATCCGAAAAACATCACTTAATTTATTTTGATTAAAGTTTTATTACTTTGCGACAGCATTTGTCCTTTTTGTCTAAAACGAACTCATTTCTACCAGTTAAATAATTTCAAAATTCTATTCTTTCTTTTTTAATTCCTTGTTCTATAATTAAGTAGCTCTACTATTAATGACTATTCTCTTGAGTTTATCCAATACACTGACTGATTTGGTATAGGTGTTTGGGAGATTTATAATAATCATTTGTTTTTTTTTTACACAGAAACCCCTTGACGAAATGCAGTTCTTGCAAAATAGGGAAGTTGGACCTCTCTGCTTGGAAGGACTCAAGGAGTTGTAAACGATGAGTTTATAATTGATTCTAAATATAAAAATAAAAATATTATATACTTATATAAACTCACGCTTTCTTCTCACGGGGGTAGGCAGAAACTACAGAACGCCACCAGCTACGATCCTTACATACTCCTTTTCCTTCGTTTACGTTCATACATCTCTACTGGTCATACACACACGCCGCCGGCGCCGGTTACAAGTGCGTAGTACTTGACCTGACCTATCTGAAGAATAAAAATTATATAGTTGTCTCAAACATACAAATGTAATAATAAATTGTATTCTGCATATTTTTGACTATTTAATTATATACCCATTCTTAGTTTATTTTTTTTGTGGAACCTGTATTTTTTTATTCCTTTAATAGTTTTTTTACACCACTTAAAAGAGTACAAACATTGCACTTAGGCATAAAGATCTTACTACTGTAGGTATATAAATTATAAACTCCAACGTGTGTGGAAAAACACATTTTTTTTTAGGTGAATAGAAAAACTTTACTGATAAAACATTGCGAAATAATACTATTTAAATGAAAATGCTGAAGTGTGTGCCTATTTGATAATAGGCACATTGATGATATCATTTTAGGGTTCCTTAACCAAAAGGTGTCAACGGTCAATACTATGCCTAGTTTTTCTACGAACATTTTCATGATCATTCGAGCGAACGCTCTAGTTAATGCACGTCAAAAAAAATTTTTTTAGAAACGGAACAATGACAGATTGGCTCGGCTCGGTAAAAACCTAAAAGCAAATTTACTGTCTTTTTGCTAGAATGCTTGCTCGAAAGCTCGCTAGAATGCTCGCTAAAACGCTCCCGTTTATTTTTCTGTAACTTAACATTGGCTAGAATACTCACTAAAAGTAAATGCTCAAGTTTATCGCCACCTTAACATTGTAGGAACGATGGTAACAGTTAGACATTGACAGGGTCTTTATCCAACTAACAGTCTATTCTGTAAAATCTCACCGTGAAAACTGAGATGAAGTGAACTTGGAGTGAGCTGCAACCCTTAGCATCAGGTGGAAAGACAGCTCACTTCATCTAAGTTTTGATGACGATATTTTTCTAGAATGCACCAGCTGCTCTTTATTTTGTAAGCAGTACGGGTAGTGTTCCTCATTCAAGTGTCACCTTCTACAAAGTACGTGTGGATGACATCCTAACTAATATTATAAACGAAGTGTATAGAGGACCGTTAACGGCCCTCTATCCACCGCGGATAAAGTGCCTTTAATGCGGCATACGAGTAGCGCTGCCTCGGCACGGCTAGAGTGCCGTAAGCATTGTATTGTCAATGTCATTGTACTGTCATTTGTTATTTTGTTTGATTGTTGAGGTTAGTCCACGTTTGCTATAAACTTCAGTAACTTTAATGTTCAAAAATTCGAAATTTTGTTTTAAGTACTTATTTATCTTTACTTATAACTGAATCTCCTAATTTTGAATGAAATAAAGTCATATGTCCTAAGCATTGTTTTATATAATGTGCATTAATCCGAATTTTCATTTATAATTAAATTGTTAGTCTTAAAACATTTGCTAAAAATTTGGTTTTAGTGACAGAAACGAATCGCTGTAAATCTGACTCCACGCAGTATTGTCTGCCCTTTCACGCTGAAACGGATTTGGATGAAATTTGCAAGACAATTTTTATCGCAATATTCTCACGGCATCGAAACTTATGCAGGTGAAACCATGGGCTACAGCTAGGGTTCTATAGTATAAAAACTACAAAATAATAAAAACAGTGATAAGGCAGTTATTTCACAGACATCACGTGTAGGTACGGAACCCTTGGTGGATTCCAACTTATGCCAAATACTAGATAATTATACATGTCGAGTTAATTAATTTCTTGAATACCTAATCAATTGTTCTCGAAAACAATTTAGAAAACAGTTTGTTAAGAGTAAACTGCTGACAATTATCTATTATTTAGTAGGTCTAAATAATAGATAATTGTCAGCAGTTTACTCTAGTAACTACATTATAGGCAAAAAAGCCGTTTGCATTTAAATTTACTTGAATTCTACTGATAACTTGAATTAGGAAAACTAATAATATAAAAAGAAAAGAATTATCATCAGTCTTTACATGAGAACAGTTATCATAGACAGTGGGGTTAAAATGTTGCTCAAAAGTATTTTTATATTATTTCTTTTCATGGTGTTAAGTAATGCTGTGTTCTATGATAAATATAATGGCACAAGGGTTTCAGACACTATGTTGGCATATTATAACTCAACGGGTCGACTTGCGTGAGTATATTTTTTCGAATTAATATATATTTTTGAGTCATCTACACAATTGTTAACCAAAACATGGGGATTAATCGCATAAAGTATTATTTTTCAGCATAGGTTTGTAGTGGATACCTACTTCGTCAAAATTAATGTTTGTTATCGGTTTTATAGTCTGAGAGATTTCCGACTAGTTATTATTTTTATAATGGGGACAAAGGTATGTATTGTACGGTATAAAAAAAACCATCGGCCAGTCTTTGGGGACTGCCGATAGAAGACAAAACTAAGCAACTTTTTGATTCTCGCGTTGATGTCTTTCGTTCGATACATATAGCCTTCGATGATTCTGGCGTTGATGTCTTTCGTTCGATATATATAGCCTTCGGTGACAATGACGCGAGGTCCATGATTTTTGGTCATCCAAAAAGTTCTCAACGCGCCTTAAGAAATTTTACTTCAAAATTGTTGTAAACAAAGCAAAAGGAGATAGGTAGGCATGTTAGGCTCAAGAGCTTGATCCAGACAGCAGCGGTACTTCTGGACACGGCACGTATCGTTAGGAGATTCCTCTCTCAGGAGCCCTGACCACTGGTTGCTCGGACCGTGTTCCTGATACCGGTGGCCTACAATTTTTTATTTTACAGCTATTATTCAACTTGTAATATTTGTTAGTTAGTTTAGGGCAAATCTTGTAAACTGATTTAAAACCACTCCCTCTTATCCTACGGAGTTGACATTTTACATCTTCGTTCAATTTCAAAGACAATGCATTTTTATGAAAAGCATGATCTGATTAGCCACCCAGGATTGGCTCCTAACGAGGAAACTCCTCAACGGTCAAGAGTACAGACACGAAATTTTTTTTTGCGCTTTAATTATGATAGCCTATTCTAAATTCCACCATAAACTGGCTGCTGCACCCAAGATAAGCTTGAGACGAGGGAACTCCTGAACGGTCAATTGTACAGAAACGAAATTTAATATACGCGGTAATTATGATAGTCCGTTCTTAATTCCATTATAATCTGGCTGCTGTACACAGGATTGGCTCCAAACGAGGGAAGTCCTAAACGGTACACAGTACACACACGAAATTTTATATATGCATTTCATTATGATAATCCGTTCTAAAGTCCACCATGATCTGGCTGCTGCACTCAGGATTAGCTTCAATGGTCCACAGTACAAACACGAAATATTATATAAGGATAATTATGTATTAATATGTGCTATTTTACTAGATGAGGCTCAGGGTCTGATGATTGAGCCAGAGATGGCCATAGGAACTTCTCCAAAACACGAGACAGCACCATCCAGTTGGGACTCTTTGGCTTTGTCTTGAAAAGTACGTTAGCCCAAAGTAGTATCCAGGGTCTGATGATAGAGCCGAAAGGTGATCATAGTAGCTCCTCAACCAAACATAATAGTATCATTGTGTTTGCAGTCGTTGATTTTGTCTTGCTAAGAACTATAGCCCAAGGTGTAGTCCAAGGGCTCAGGATGGATGATGAAACAACATAGCCCCGTTGTCTACAGGCTATTTCAATATAATTATCTTATAAGTAGGTACGTTAGTCCAAGGTGAAGAGAAACAAGATAGCCCCGTTTTCTTTCGGCTATATTGATTTACGTTAACAAGTACTATAACCCTGGTTGAAGTCTAGAGTGATGGTGGAGCCAGAAGGTGGCCACAGGAACTGCTCAACTAAATAAGTGAGCCCTGATGTGTTTCGGCTCGTTAGTTTTGTCTTTACAAAAACTATAGCCCAAGGTGTAGGTAGTCTAGGGTCTGATGATAGTGCTGAAGTTGGCCACAGGAACACCTCAATTTTACAAGGTAGCCCTGTTGTGCTGATCTCGTTGGATTTATCATGACAAATACCTTATAAGTGAAGATGATAGAACAGATATTTTATCTAATTGTAATGCTAAAAAACACAATATAAAATAAATGTATAAATCTTTTCAAAAACAAAGTTTTATTGAACTAAGAATTAAAATAAGAATATAATAGTACATTATGATACGAGTGTGCTGTATTGGTTAATGCACACGCGTTTCATACGATGTTTTTCAACATATATGCGAGGAAAAAAAACAGTTTTGTTGTAAGGACTTCTGGTACAATAACGTAACTATAGAGATGATACATTTAGATTTATAAAGTTCAACTCACCTTTGTTGCCAGGTACAGACTATCCACTTCTTTTAAAATCTTCTCTACGTCGGTTGGTATTTTGGGTAACAATACTTTAAATTTCGTTATTTGGTTACATCCACACAACGTAAAAGATAACAAATATTGATGGAAAATGGCGCGCTGATATTTTTTTTGTTAAAGGCACTGGCAAAACCGCTGAACAGCATACCTGTATAATATGGGCGCATATTATACAGGTATGCTGTATATATTTTGTCACAAATCACACATTTTGACGGATGACTAAGAAAAATTTATCACGTTTGTTCGGAGGTGGAGACAAAATTTAAAACTTGAAAAAAATAGTTTTCGTTGCTAATTATTGCTAATTATTCTCTGTAGAGAGAGAACGACAGAGAAAGTGCGAATTTGGTCAAAAGGAAAATCCAATATGACGGCTGTGAAAATTTTCTCATTTTTCGTCAAGGGTGTCGTTTTCGTAGTTTTCGATGGTGCTAAAGCCAACAGTGAGGTCAAAATGGAAATCCAGGATGGCGGCTGTATTATTTTCTCATATTTCATCATGGGTGTCGTTTTCGACGGTTCTAAAGCCGATAGTGAGGTCACAGTCGACACCTATGACGGTAAAAATGAGAAAATTTTCACAGCCACCATCTTATATTTCCAAATTCACACTTCCTCTTTCTCTCTCTATCGAATTAGAAGAAGACAGACGCAAGTATGAAGCTGCGTTAAAGAACTTTGTTCCAAAAACCCGTTTACTTTGTCACACTATTAAGTCGCTCGCAACAAGAAAGACATGCCGTGCCTTGATAGTACTTACTAATTCCATACATCCATAATAGTTATCTATGGCGCCGATCACCGCACTAGTGCGATTATGTAAAGTAAAAAGCACATGGGTTTAATGCCACTTTACGAGCAAGTGTGTTTATTATTCAGCTTCTAAGGCAATAAGTAAGGTATTAGTAAGGTATTAGTATTTCAACTTAGATCAGCTATATACTGAATATGTTTAGCTTGATTTATGTAATATACGATCAATTAATTTATAATTTTATTAAAAGAAGGTATTTTATTTGTTCTAAGTCCTGCTGCCTATTTTCAGTACTTGCACCGTTGACGTCAAACCTTGCAACCCGATGGAACATCGACGCATTGATGGCTCCTGCAATAACCTCGACCACCCGTCAGAGGGCACCTTCAGTGTAGTCCACCCGAGGCTACTGCCTGCCTGTTACTTCAATGGTAATGTCCTATAATAATAATCATCTTTATTTCAGTCACACAGTCCATCAAATTGTTGATTATCCTTCAATGAAAAACCATACAATGAAACAGCCCACAGACGATGTTAGAGATTATTTAGCAGTAATAATAATGATTTAAGCTGCGTGTACACACGGCTACACATCAAGCTATACATTTCCAGTTTAAGCTGACCTCGCATTGTACGGAAATCGTTTACAATGCGAGATCACCATAAACTGGAAATGTATAGCTTGATGTGTAGCCGTGCGTACCAGCCGTGTAACGATGTACACGGTGGGGCTTGAAGGGAACACTCAAAACGTAGTGCTGTATTTACAATATTTTATGTCAGGTATATGTACCAGTAGGTAGTGTTGTTCTGTAAAAAATGTCAACGCAAAAACAGGTGAAGTAAGTTTAAAGTCAATACCTGGCATGGCATGGCAGCTCACTTCAAGCACTTCAAGCTAAGCAAGCCTAGCTAGCTAAGCTAAGCTCATTTTTTACAGAATAGACCGACTGGAATTTAATAAGCTAAATCATTAAAATAGCAAAGTCAAAGTCAAATCATTTATTTCAAATAGGCCCTTGAAGGCACTTTTGAACGTCAAAATTTACAAAATATAGTATTGATTCTACCGCCCCTTCCAAAAGGTAGTTTTCGTATGGAGAAGAATGGGCAAGAAACTCCACTAGCAGCACTAGCATATTATTTACAAAGTTCTCAATTCAGCTTATCACAATTTTTTTGTTACAGGCACGTATCCAAGACGGGCAGTCTCTGGCAAAGAACTGCCGCTGCCCAGACGAGTCCGCGTCAAGTTACTGTGTGAAGGCACTTCACTCAGCACTGTACTGACACAAGCAGTGCCTGGGTTTGGTATATTCGCTTTTTCAGACGTTGGATCAGCGCACGATACAAGTAAGACGTTGTTATCATAATTTTATCGTAGTTTAATAGTCTTTGGGCCTCCTGCAGTCAATTAATAGTAGTATCTGTGTTCGCAAATTAGTTTCCAAAAATGTAAACAAATAAGTGATTTTATAAAAATAACTTTTACATCCACACATAAAGTTCAGTTTCGCTACAACTGCAGCGATTTCTGGATGGCTTTTCAGGTTAACCAAGTTGTAGAAATATCTAGCGTCAAATATCTGGCTGTAGGTACATGTTGTTACTCTGACCGTGTTATTTTAGCAGGAATATTTCTTCAATGTCATAAAAAAATCTTAGTAAACAATTTTTTTTTATTTAATTGCTAATATCTTTCACGCATGACTCAAATGATTGATTCTGACCCTTCATATATTCTTTTCTGTCAGAGTTCTTCTTAGTAAACAAGACCGACTGTTGCTCAACGGGCATGAATGACTACATGTGTACTCCCAACATTGTGCCGAAAGACGACCCTGTGCATAGGTTCTCTGGCATTCGATGTCTGAACATGACCAGACCGCTCGACTTCCAGTACTTGGGATGCACCAACGATAGTGTGCCGAGTCCGGTAAGAAATTGTGTTTTATGTTTAATATTTTAAAGTTTTATGTTCTAAACGTCATTCATTTGTAAAACTCAAAAGTTTTATTTTTATTACTCGTATTATAAATATTATTTTATTATTATTTTATTCAGATTATTGTTTTGTAACGATTAGATTTCGTTATCCATCACGTTTCTAAAGTTTCGCCAGTGAATTTAATTTGACCCCGTATGCAATAGTCATCATCATATCAGCCGAAAGACGTCCACTGCTGGACATAGGCCTCCCCCAAGCACCGCCACTTCGACCGATTCTGTGCTTCCCGCATCCAGCGAATTCCTGCGGCCTTTACTAGGTCATCGGTCCATCTTGTGGGAGGCCTTCCAACGCTACGTCTTCCGGTACGTGGTCGCCACTCCAGAACCTTTCGGCCCCATCGGCCATCTGTTCTGCGAGCAATATGTCCTGCCCATTGCCACTTAAGTTTGGCAATTCTTCGGGCTATGTCGGTTACCTTGGTTCTCCTGCGGATCTCTTCATTTCTGATTCGATCACGTAGGGAAACTCCAAGCATAGCCCTCTCCATTGCTCTTTGGGTGACTTTTAGCCTTCTAATTAGGCCCATTGTGAGCGACCACGTTTCAGTATATGCAATAGTATAGCAGAATAAAAGAAGAGACATACGTAAGGGACTGTAGTGCTCATGAAAATAAACAACTTATTCTATGGTAGTAGTGCATAGTAAAAGTTGTTCAGTGAAGTATGAAAAAAAAAACTCAGCTATTCCATACAAAATTGCAGTACAATAATCCTATGTTAGCCGATCAAAATGCATGTCAAAGCAGTAAAAGTTGTTCCCTTTCATGAGTGCTAACACTCCCTTTGTATACCTACCATACAGTGATACAGTATTACAATTTGCTTTCAAGATCGCACAAGCCACATCTGTGTACGATCTGTCACAAATATACAACAGTGGCAACAAAGGTGATACAGCTGTAAGGTCGTTTGAAGGAGGACTACTCCTCACAGAGGTTGAAGATGGGATCACCTGGCCTCCCAATGGAACTGGCGGCTGTCTTGCTAACCAGCCTGGTGCAAAGTGCTTTAAAAACTGTAAGTTTTTAAGTGAGATTTTTTTGGGCCCTTTTAGGCGTCTAAAATAGAGACAGTCATTGTAGCCGAAATTGGCAATGTATATGTATAAGTTATGCTGTACTCCTTTAACAAGTCATTTTTGCTGAAAACGATTCATATCATAAATACGTTTCTAAAAGAGATTTAAACTGCGTATTGGTTCATCAGTGGGTTCCTTGATAAATTTTTTGGGTAATTTGCTGTATTAATGAAATAATGTTGGAGCACACACAAAAAACTTGCTGCTACATACTTCAGAGTATTCAGGTAACTGGCAAGATGGCCTCACGCAATCTTAAAACAAAACCTGTAGCATAAAATTGACGTATTGGCAGTTACTTACTGTTGTTTGTTATTATACTGTTGGTATTATACTGTTGATGGACTGTGGTGATACCCAACCTATGGTGGTTCTGCAATTCCAAATATATTATTTTATAGCAATTGGTTCAGTAGCTCTCATTGGAAGTAGATTTATGCTATTTAAAACTTCACCTAATTTTTACAATTCTTCTAGACGCGAACTCTTTGCTGACAACTCAGTTATTCGGTATATGGTTCATGAGGCTTCACAATTACTTCGCGGAACAACTTGCTAAGATCAATCCGTGCTGGGATGACAATCAACTGTTCTACAATGCAAGGGAAATGAATATTGCGTTTTCACAACAAATTCATATTTATGAGTGGTTGACGCTTTTAGTGGGTAAGTTTATTTATGGTTTTGCTGTTATATAATTATAATCCACTTTTCTATGTATCTTGCTTTGTTTTGTGCTTATTAAGGGTGGTCACAAATGCGACGGAAGATGCGTCGGATGTAAGTTGGTACGCTCGACTTGACTTGAAAGGAGATAGTCTTTTTTGTTCGGTGATTAGGACCTTCAAAGATTGTGGCGTCTATTAATGAAACACATATTGATTTGTTCCTCATGATCTCTAGATTACAGTGGTAGTAATAGTTATAGTTTGTTTAACTGTAATTATTACCAAAAATTCCTTAAAAGAGCTATTGTTATTAAGTGACTAGGTTGGCTTCACCAGTATTATAATTTAGTAAAATAGTGCACCGTTCAATAGTAAATAGTAGGAATATAGGTGTTTTGAACGGCATGAAAATCAAAAATCACTGTAACCAAGTTTTTTTGTTACTGTGAGTATATCAATTTCAACGTCAGATGACTTGAAGTAGATAGTATTTCAACTAATAAGATGCAAATCGCTCCACCTCTCATCTTGATACCGTGTCCAAAATGAAAATACTTAAATACCGCACGTTCAACATGCCTAGGCAGATATTGATGCTGTTGGTTGCGTAACCAACAGCATCAATATCTGCCTAGGCACCAAACAGTTGCAACAGTATCCAGCAAGAGTACCTGTTAGAAATTGAAGATTTGTGTTAGGAAATAAGCGTTTTCTAACAAATATTAGTATTGTTCTCTTTAGTGACAATGTCTTCACACATTGCATTGAAATCTTACTGAACAGTACCACAATATCCTTCTGAGTAAATGCTGTCCATCTTGCAGATTCCTTACTCTATACTTAATCTATTCACGCAGGAAAACAGAAATAGTTTGGAAAATCCAAAAGTGCACGCCTCATACTTATCACTCATTCAAAAACGAAAAAGAAATTCAAAACATAGTTTAAAAATGAACAATTTATCACTTTTCATGAAGTTGTAATGTCAACGACTGACAAAGATATTTACTTGGCGGTTGCTAGGCAACTTCAAGTCAAAGGTTGGAAATATTTAGTTAAAGATATTATATTTTAGTTAGTATTTTATTAATTATAATTAAACTACTTTGAATAAAACAGCCATTTTCAATAGGGTTCCTTCTACGGCAGAAACGAATGTATAAAAAAAAAATTGACTCAATTAATTGATTTTATCGCAAGCTACAATGTTTTCAGGGTTCATAAATTGACGGACAGGATTTTTTTTTCAAATTTTTTTATGCTTTTTCCATTTCTGCTGCATTAAATCAATTGTTAAAAAGTACAGTATTAATCTCCATTTAATCATCTATACAATGGTATATAAATTAAGTAGGTTCTGTGTACTAGCAGGAGTGTAACAATAAAAACAGTTACAGAAATGGGGCAAAAAAAATTTTTCAATCGTAGAGCACACTCTAATGCTTCGCATTACGAGTCGTGCAATATCAATTTCTTTTTAATTCGAAAGAAACTGAAAAAATAAAATGAATTAAGTGTTGTTGTCATTTGACAATTGTCTTTCTGAGTGTCAGATAGTGGTAAAATAAAGGTCCATTTTCTCTCGAGGTGCCACTTGATGTCCCTACTTAGTCGCGTTTAGTTAAATATCACCAACACTGCCACACTAGTTCAATATGTAGATAGATATTGATATATTTTGAGTAATATACCGCCAAAATGCTGTGATGTACAGAGTCAAAGAGTTCTATTAGGAGTGAAAATATAAATTGGTCTGTGGGTTAGTGCTGTCAGTTGATAACGTGTAATTTGTCATTAAAATTGTCATCATATCGTCATTGATTATTAGATTGACAGTGGAATGTCCATTGAACCTCAATGAACCATTATTAAAGGGTTGCTGTTTATTTTAGATTCTTTTAAGTTCTTTTGTGGATGCGTTTCATACGTGGGAACCTCACTCCAGAACCTATACCTACCTTATATTGAACTTGAATCGAATTACATAATCGCGAAAATCGAGTGTCTTATCGTATGAGGAGAATGAGTAACATGACTAGAGTCAAACTGATAAGCAACCAAAAACTGTATAATTACTACACACTTCGTTAATTTTTAAAATACTTTACGCAGAATAAATAAACTTAACGTCCCAAGTCCCAACAGTAATTAAAAATAATATTAGACACGGGTGTGAACCTACTGTATCGTCAATGGTTTATTTCTTTACTTATTAAAACAGATTTAGTCACCACCTTGAGCTATATTTTTTTTTTTGCATTTTTGACATTGGCGATGTCTTTTATTCCTATTTCCCGATACCGGCTAGACTTTAAATAAAAAAATCTACCATTTAAAGATAAATTGGTTACTTTTTTTTAGGTATAATAAGATTAAACTAATAGACGTTACCTAAAAAAAACTAGGGACTGAGGGGGCCTAAAAAAACTATCTCCTTTAATCACATTAGCAAGAGAAAAATAAAGTCTACATTCTATCAAAATATTCAAAAACGATTAAATTTTTTTTTTTAATTATTTTAGCTTTTAAACATGAAAAATAACATTAAGTCGTTTATGTCAAAGTTCGTGGAGTATGTTTTTTTATAGGTAATTTATATATTCGTTGGTAAGTACTCCAGAAGGAGCAACAAAAATATAAATACATTTTAATTATTATTTATTTATATTTCAGACAGTATTATCCATTTTGTTAGTGAAATTGTGCTTAAAACTATGTTACTAATACTTAGTACTTATTACAAAAATAATAAATGTTAGATACTCATAAAATAAAAAATAGGCCTAAACTTGAAAGCAAAGATCTGATGTTTACACTTTATACTAAGAATTTTATTGACAATGATCTTTTTTTAAAGAATCCAGTTTTGTTCATATCGAGTTTCTGAGGACAGTGATCTTTTTTTAGTGTTTCTGTTTTCATTTGATCATAGAATACCAGTCTCTCTAGTACATGGCGTTGTTATCTCTAATTATGAAAAACACTGACTATGATCCTTCTTCCCCCTCCCCCTTCATATGTGGCACTGTAAAGTGTAAGGGTTTACAGTGTCGAGTCTTAAAACTAATTTAAAAAAATTACACGTATGGAAACGTTTTTGTTTTTATTTTCGCGGTTTTTATTTTACAGTTTTTGTTTTTTCGTGATTTTTATTAATAAGGAATCTTACAGGTAAGAGAAATTTGATACAATGCGGTATCGCGTCAGATTCTTGTGGTTGCAGAGACTTTTATGATGAAACAATGTACCCACTAACAACCCTGGAATTCTTATTCATATTGCGCTGGTTCCATATTATACAGCACGGATCTGCCAAGTAGGTATACGCAAGTACTATCCCATCATTCAATTCTTTCAATTAAAAGGAATAACAAGATAATTCCCAAGGTCTCCACGATACAAGCTTTAAATAGATTTTGCAAATTGCTTTCTTTGCGTCTTATTTTTTTAAATGTAATCCTTGTTATGTAAAGCACTGTTTTTGGCAAATAAACATTATCATTATCATCATCATTATCATAAGAAACTTTAACAGGTTTAGGACATATCTTTTCGAGAGATCGTTAGTGTAGAGACGTAACAATACTAGTTCGGTAAACAGCCACTACTTAATTTACTGCTTGCAGTAAATTAATTTCTTTTCTTTCTTTGTCGACTCCATTTACTTATTTATATAAACGTATTTTTCCAGAATGTTCGATACTGATGGCACGTTTCTCAGAGACTATCCTATAGTCAACAATACCGACAGGACTGGGTATTTGGCTGAAGGCAGAAACATATTCCAGTTTACACAAGGAAAATTTAGAACACCGGCCAGGAAAGCTAATCATGGGGTTGATCCTGATGTGAGTAAAAAAGATAGAAACATTTTTTTGCGGTAAACATAACGTAAAGAAAGAACACAAAACAAAATCGAACAACTTGGGGGAAAATAGGCGTCACATCCACGCAAAACGACCATCGCTCAGCATAATGCTGCGACCCTATGCGAGACAGAGCCCCAGCGCTGGTATTCAGCCATAGCCGGCGTTGAAATTATGATGTTGACCGGCGCAGCATACAATGAAATATAAATAGGATTTAAAAGTAAAATTAATATACAATAAGTCTGCAAAATACAATATTTAAAATGTCAACATTCGTCATTGTATTCTAAAGCGAGAACAGGCTTTGATGAAAATTTGAAATTATTCATGAAAATAACAAACAATCTTTTTTTTAAACCATTTTTTGTAAAATAAGAATATATCGTCTTTGGGTGATGATGCACCATCTTTATTTATTTTACTCTCATGTCTCCTACACTCTGCTTCTACATCATGATCTTCTTAACTTTTCAACAAGAAGTCTAATCATCCTGCTTCAGTCTGTTTCGTACATCAGCTGATCACCCTTGAGTTGAAAATTGCAGCAGCTATCACGAATTTGGAATACTCTACGTATATTTCAATAATCATGTTGTTAAGCGATTTGAAAAGAGAGCTGCAATTTTTAATCACACTTTATAATTTACTTTTAAAGAATTTCATATTTATGGTGAACTAAAAGTGCATTTACAATTTATAAATTATGTGTTCGTTACATCTTTAAATTACTCATATTATCCTCTAGATAGCACAACTGGGTCTACCATACATACAACGCTCTGTGGACATCCCGACCAGCGACTTGCATAAGAACCGCTTGTTTGGGTTAAGGCCTTACATCGACTACGTTCACCACTGCTTCGGGTACAAAATCAAATGCTGGAATGATCTTAGGCAGATCATGGATGAAGATGTAAGGGTTAATTTGATTATCTTTAAAATAAAATAATATTAGCATTGATGTATGTGAAATTTTCCTGTCCTGCATAAGTTAAGAATAGTGAATCTCTGAAAATATAAAAGTATCGGTTTCAGTATAATAAACTAAGCACTACACTACAAGTATTGTATCTTATAGTTGGTATTTTATCAATAAAATTACGTTATTGTCGTTGTGAAGAAAGTTTTAACAAAGTAAATAAAATCTCCTGAAGCAGAACAAAAAAAACGGCAGAAAAGAATCTCAACAGATTTTAACTTTTTCATTTAATATTTCCAGAGAATCATAATAATGCAGGATGTGTATGAACATGTTGAAGACATTGATTTAATGGCCGGTCTTTGGTCTGAGCGCCTTCTCAAAGGAGGTAACATTCCTCAAACTCTGGCCTGTCTGCTGAAGGACAGTATCTTCAAGACTATCAAAGGAGACAGACATTGGTTTGAAAGGTGTAACCGACCGCATGCCTTTACTCAAGGTAAGTGATTTCTGGAATTCCCAATGTCCTGAAGATCCTCTTGAAGCTTTTTGATTCCCAAGCAATTTATTTTTACTTCAATATTCTGGTTATTAGAACTTAATATTCTTACTTCAAACAAATGATATTATTACAAGGGTAAATGCGTTATTATTCTAAGGGTAAATGAGAGATTTTTTTTCTTTAGATATTCATAAATAGCATTAATGATACTGTCTTTAATTGTGAATAATTAAATAAATAATGTATGTTTATTTAAGTATAAATGTGAATTTGTTACGTTATACGTGTAGGTTTATATTAATATTTTAGTTTAAAACTCCGCATATTTTTAACCCCCGACGGAAAACGAAGGGGTGTTATAAGTTTAACGTGTGTATCTGTGTATCTGTGTGTCTGTGTATCTGTGTATCTGTCTGTGGCATTGTAGCTACTAAACGGTTGAACCAATTTAGATTTTTTTTGTTTTGTTTGAAAGGTGGCTTGATCGGGAGTGTTCTTAGGACTCTTCTAATTGATGAATGGATTTGAGCATCTTCCACAGGTCTAATTGAGTCTAAATTTGGTAATTTGTTACTTCAATGGTATTAGAATATCATAGTAACCTTGAACTGATGCTGCAGCATTACCTGGTATTTGCAGGATACCCAACTCCTCACCAACTTACAGCAGTGGTATTGTGTTTGGGCTCATTGAAATGGTCTTAATGAATAGGTTATAGATATATATTTATCAGGGTCTGATAATGGAGAAGCAAAAAAAAACAGGGTAAATTAGCAACTAACTTTACTGTGGGAAAAATACGTATAGCGATATAAGGGAGGCACGTGTCGATCGTAGCGTATGTACTAGTAATACGTATATAAAGTTTAAAAAGCAGGAAATAAAAGTTAAATAAAAAATTTAAAATACCCCCGACACAAACAAAATCCTTTAAAAAGTTATAAAAATAAAAGCCCTGGCCCTTTTAATATTTTGACATCGCGTCGGGGGACGGCATTCTTTTGTAGAAAATATACACACATCAAAAGTGTCTAGGGATCAACATATATTTTTGCAATAACTTTTCTCCTGATTGATATTAATTAAAATTTTCTTTAAGGATTCATCAAATAAAGTGTTTTCGTTTGTCACAGTAACGATAAACCAAGTCACCTTTGCATTAATAAAGAAATTTGCCATTTTCCTAATAAAGGGATTTTTGACATTTGAACCACTAACATTAAAGTTCGAAAAAAGAATGAAATAACAGTTTTCTTTAAAATTTTATTGGGTAACTTAAACAATTAATAATCCGTGTTTCTACCGCGAACACTAACAACACAAGAACATCGGTTTGGCATACTCAAAATGAGTTCATCCAAATCACGCTGTGGAATGGCCGCCCATGTTCGTTGCAACAACAAAAAAAGGTCTTCTTGCGACTGGATACCCTCCATATTCGGCAGAGCTCTTCTCTGTAGCATATCCCATGCATGCTCAATCGGGTTCAAGTCTGGCGACTGAGCAGGCCAGGGCAGGACATTGATGTTAGCTGCGGCGAGAGTCTGTCTTACAACTCTTGCGGTGTGCGGTCGTGCATTATCATGCATTAACTGAAATAAGGGACCGATTTGCACTTGTAGAGGAACGATGACGTCTGATACAATCGTCTCAGCATAAATTTGAGCGTTGAGGTTGCCTCTAATCCAAATCAACTCAGTTCTTCCGCCGATCCAAATACCCGCCCATACCATGATGGTTCCACCACTATAAGGATGGACTTCCTGGCAGGATTTTAATCGCTGTTGGCGTCCAGGGGTTCTCCAGTGTCGTATACGTCTCATACCAAAACGAGACTCATCAGAAAAGCACACGAAACGCCATTGTTCTTCTGCCCAATTTCTGTGTTCAAGAGCCCATTGATATCGAATCCTACGATTGTGCATTGCTATAGGTGGTACCCGTAGCGGTCTTCGGGAATGAAGGTTCACTTCATGCAAGCGGTTTCTGACTGTTTGGTCGCTAATTAAGTTCCCTGAAGAGTGATGAAGCCTCACGGCTAACATCATGGCGGTTATTGTTGGAGCTCTTCGAGCTAAGATTGGAATGCATCGGTCTTGTCTCCGTGTGGTGCAGCGATACCGTCCTCCATGGCGCTCAGCCACGGTACCAGTGCTTCGGTAACGTGTCCAAAGTCGACTGATAACACTCTGACTTGTATTCAGAGCTAAAGCCACAGTACGTTGCCGGGAACCAGCTTCTATCATTCCCACGGCTCTGAGCATTTCTTCCCTGCTTAAATGACGTCGCTGCTCCATAATAACGTTGGTTTTAATCAGTAGTAGGGAAACAGTAGCACTAATAATGTCTTCAATGCGTTGTATGTTTTTATAGGGAAAATATTGACAGCTGATTTTCATCTTTTACTCGAATTTGATTCACAGTTCCTGATTCAAATTATGAAATGCACCAAAAAGGATCCATATAAATTTATAAAATCATAAATTTATTACAAAGCCACATCTCAATCTCAAGAAATCCGCATAAAAATGCTTGATCCCTAGACACTTTTGATGTGTGTATTTTCAATTTTTCATTCGCCGTCCCCCGACGCGATGTCAAAATATTATCTATAAATTATATTAAACTTAAAGGGCCAGGGCTTTAATTTTTATAACTTTTTAAGGGATTTTGTTTGTGTCGGGGGTTTTTTAAATTTTTTATTTAACTTTTATACAACCTTATTTTTAAACACTATAAATCGCGAAAAAAAATCAGCTGTTCCCTACATTTTGACGAGATATGCGGATATAAATGTATGGAACAGCTGATTTTTTTTTCGCGATTTCAGCTTTGGTCCTATAGTAAAAGTTGTTCATAATGATGAGTATAATGACCCCGTAAGAGGCTTGTAATGAATAAAAAATAAGGTTGTATATTCTCTTCTTGTTCTCACACACTATTGTCTACGTTTCTTTCTCATTTCTCCTTTCGCAGGTCTGCTGGAAGAAATTTCTTAAGAAATAAGCAGTACCTTTGTACTCAAGATTATGATTGTCGTATTTGAGTGTATTTTACTGTGTGTACACAAATAATAAAAAATAAATAAAAATTAATAAATAAATAAATACAAAATAAATAAAATAATTAATTAATTAATAAATAAATAAATATTGTACCTCCTTTTTATTTTTTCAGCTCAACTGCAAGAGATTAGAAAAGCGTCTTTAGCATTGTTGCTATGCACTGTTGGTGACGGTGTTACAGAAATACAGAGACATGCTTTCATGAATATAAGCCCTAAGTAAGTTTGTTTACTTGTCCAACTCCTAACTAAATGGTGCCAGCTTTAGCACTGTCTATATTTAGCTTGTATGATAGCGCGACACTCTTCGAGATACAAATCAAAACTATCAATTTATGCTATACAAAGTCCAATACCGATGGAACCAAAATTCAAACTTTCATTCACTAAGCTACAAATAGTGCTATTACACATACTACAGAAATGCATTTATTTAACTAATCCAACTTTTTATTACAGGAACCCATTGGTCAGTTGCTGTAAGATTCCGAAGATTGACTTCAGACATTGGGCTAACTGCACCAAGACGAGTGATTAATTATACACTTACTTCGAGGATAGACAAATCGTCCAATAATCCAATAAACTTTGATCGGTCATGGCATCGAACTAGTCATTCCACCTTCCAGATTATTTTCATATGACTGAACCTAAGCGTTTCTCAAGGCACTATTGTCGGGCCGATGCTGAACTATGTATTTTGTCGTCCAAACTCTCAGATTTTCTTGTTTTTCTTAAATTCATAACACAGGCAGATTTCTACAATTCATTTTTTACACGAACAAATGTTTTTGCAATAATTTTTGTCTTGTTTTAAATAAATTCACATTAAATACACTACTTTTAGATAGTTAATTGACTCAGGCGTGACCTTGCGGAAATCCATCATAAAACACAATAGACGATGTATATCTAGTAACTTAATCCGCTTTATCCGCTTTTTTAAGCGGATTAAGTTACTAGATATACATCGTCTATTGTGTTTTACTTTTAGATAGTTTTAATTGTAACTGAACTTTAAAACCAGAGTTTATAAAATAATTAAACAAAAAGTTAACCCCATTATTGAATGATACAAAACCAACTCACACCAAAAAAATTAAACGAAATTAAAACACGTAACACCCATACATAATACCGATAAATTGAAATTAAATATACGACTTTAAGAGAAATGGTTTATTTGAACTAATAGCTTATTTTCCTCAAAGCCCATCTCCAAGTCCTTTAACAAGAAAATTACAAACCTATACTTTACTACTTGACTTAGCAAAATTTCCTTAAGATCTAGAAACAGTATCCCTCTGTTACACGTACATCTTGTATAAAAATTAAATGCACAATATGCAGGCAGGCATATTATAAGTTGGGGGATTACATCGTTGATAAAAATACTTGGCTTAATGCTGGTCCTGCTCCACAACCACAACTAATTGATTAACATTTGAAAATACTGTTGGAGCTGCTGAAGATTGTAACACCATATTTGCATTGTATAAACTCAATCTCCTTTGTATTATTTATAATACATAGGTGTGAGTACTATGTACTAAACAGCTAACATTTACCGGGTAATAAGTCTTTCACTGACTTTAATGTGCCCCCCTGGCGGCTGTGAGTATGTCACGCTCACTCAGATGTCTCGCTGATGGTGGCGCGTGTGTTGGATCATGTAGCTCCCTTCGAAATGGTTGAGCTGAATGGTGCGTGCTGATCCATTCGTCATGTTCGTGAACGGGCGCCGTCAGTTGGAACTGGTCGACTCGTAGCTGCCATGGCTTATTTTAATTAAGTTAAATTTTTGAATTGTTCTTTGTGTTTACGGACGCTTTTAACGTGCACGTCTTTCTAGATTGTTCTCACATGTATAATTTCAACATGAATGATGTAACCAATATTTTGTAACAATTTTTTATTTAATAGTGTCCGAGTTTCTTGCCCGTTCTTCTCCATACATACGTACCTACTACGTTTTGGATGGGCAATTAACTTCATATTTCTGACTGACTGACACCTTTACAATTCAAAACTGCCTGTATCAATAGTGTTTCGTCACTAGTGTCCACTAGTGATTAATCACTAGTGTGTAATCGGCAACACATTTTTGGGAAAATTGGTGAATATCAGCATAGTGGATACAAAAGATTACGGAAATAAGAATAATATTTTTTATCACATTTATTCAAAAAGACGTAGTTTAATCCTCGTAAACAGGGACCAAAATAGATTTTTAATCCCTAGGGACTAAAAGTGATTTGGAATGTGGATATTGTTAGTAAAAGTTCTATTCAACAAAGAGATCGATCACGAACATTGTATGAAAGTAACAGGCTGGCAGAAGAGAGAAAATGTGATTTTGATCAAAATTAAAATCCAAGATGGCGGATGCGAAAATTTTCAAATTTTCGTCATGGGTATCGTTTTCATAGTTTTCGACGGTGGTAAAGCCAATAGTGAGGTCAAAATCTAAATCCAAGATGGCGGATGCGAAAATTTTCAAATTTTCGTAATGGGTTTCGTTTTCATAGTTTTCGAGGGTGGTAAAGCCGATAGTGAGTTCAAAATGTAAATCCAATGTGGCGGCTACGATTTTTTTATTTTCATAAATTTTTTATTTTGTGTAAATCATACGTGAGTAGGAAATTCGTTCCTGACCCAGGGTCGCACCGCACACATTTGTTTTCTCATAGAGGGTGATAAAAAGTAGTGTTCACCTCGGGAGCAACACTATTTTAAGCTCGAGTGATGTATTTTGAATCCTTCGCTCCGCTTTAGATTCAAAGAAACACTCTCGCCTTAAAAATAGTTGTTTGCTCCCTTAGTAAACAATCTACTATTTATAAGATTATGCTGCTGCTGATCATAAATTCATTAGCCTGATGATGATAAAACATAATAGTAAAAGGTGAATTGGTAAGAAATGGCTCAAGTTCAAAGTCCAAGCTCTCTTATCCTGCATCCTAACCAAAAGTGACTGTCGCGATTACGCGATAACGCGATTAATAATGTCGTACATACGCGACTTGATTGAACGTGCGATAATGTCATACTCATATAAAACGCATGACGCGGCGGCGATCGCGTACTGGCGCGCCGATCACTTTCAGTTAGAACGCAGCCTAAGAGTACTCTAGTTCCACAATGTAGTCCTCGGATTGATACAGACAATGATACTAAAAGAAAATTAATCACTAGTACAATAACCAGGCTAAAGCACTCACCACGACTTGATCTTTTACTGTAAAAATGAGAGCATTGCTTTATTTATTTAGCAAAAAAAACAAAATATGAAGTCTACTTTTTGACGCATGTTCACAATAAAACAAAGTCGTTGTAATACGAGAGTATACAGAGATATGAGCGAGGATGCGTAGCGAGGGATGTGTGTGAAACTAACATAACTAACCTAAGTTTTACACACTTTCCTCGCTACGCATCCTCGCTCATCTCTGGTGGAAACGCAGCCTTAATATCGGTGAGCCGTAATAAGGACAGATGGCGCCACTTTGTCTCGCTCAGTGGGGCAGCCGGAAAAATCTGAAAACTGGTTACTGGGACAAGAATTTTTGTGGACAATTTGTTTGTGAGTGTATTTTGGTGGATGGTGATAAAATGTCCGTTTGTTGTGCGGATGTGGCCCATCTAGTAGTTCCGGCACTTGGTATTTTTACAAAAAGAATAGAAAATAAGAATCTAAGATCCTCAATTTCTTCGATACCCTGGAATTTTGCCTACATCGTTAGTTCAAATAGCGTGAAGAAGTTACAAAGTCATTCAATAGGTCATACTATTATGCTATACGAGCATAATAGTGTGACAGAAACCCATAGTTGAAGATATAAAGTAAATATTCCCGCGGTACAATGCTACAATGTTTCTGTATGTGCGCGATTTGAGCTCACTTCTAAATATCGTCAGTTATAAGCTTTCCATTCCTAGTAGAACTTACATTTTGTAGGAAGAAATTAATGAACTATTGTTTGTAGGTGGAAATAGATTCGAAGAGACAAAAATATAATTGAAAGAATCCGAAGCTGTCCATGTAGCGTTGACTTTGGAATGAGAACAGATTAATATGACTCTTTATTATTAGAGAAAGAGAATTGTGATAAATGGTCTACGCAACTGATATTGACTAATTGACCGACATGCATCACACATTGACATGTCGTGTGGTGGAACGGAACCACGTTGGGTGGATTCGAACTTACTGCAGATATATAATCATTGTGAATTAAATAATTCTAGTATACCTAATCAATTCCTTTCAAAAACAATTTAAAAACAGTTTGAAAAGAGTAAACTGCAGACAATTATCTATTTTTTAAGACAATTATTTTTAATGACAGATAAGCAAAAACAATAAAAGCCTAAGTATTTTTTATTAAAACCCGTTTGCATTTAATTGTACTTGAATTTTTCTGATAACTTGAATTAGGAAATCTATATAAAAAGCAAAAGTCATTACTTGAGTAACAGTTATCATAGAAAGTAGGGTTAAAATGTTGCTCAAAAGTATTTTAATATTATTTATTTTCGTGGTTTTAAGTAATGCTGTGTTTTATGATAATTATAATGGCACAAGGGTTTCAGACACTGTTGGCTTATTATAACTCAACAGGTCGACTTGCATGAGTATATTTTCGAATTAATATACAGGGTGTTAAAGTAATTGCGTGCCATAGCTTAGGGGTAAGTTCAGTATCGATAAAGGAAACTATGAAAAATAAAAAAAAATCCAGAAAAATAAATAAAAAAAAAACAAAAATAATTGCAAGGTCAATCTAATTTAGTTTGGAATCAGGTATTTACAAAGATTAAAAATCAACTTATTTACTCATGTTTTAAGTTGATTTGATTGCTATTTTAAGTTAATAGGTACTAAATTAGGTTGACCCTGCAATTTTTTTAAAATGTTTGTTGTTTAATTATTTTTCTGGTTTTTTTTTATTTCTCCTAGTTTCCTTTATCGATACTGAACCTACCTACCTCTAAGCTATGGCATGCAATAACTTTAACACCCAGTATATTTTTGACTCATAAATAAAAGTCCGCCAGCATAATTTACCCCCATTTAATTATTAATACCCCATTAATATTAAACAGGGGTGGTGCAGAAAACCTCAAACGGCGGAAATATAACAACCTTATTGGTAACTATATTTTTGAGACGTTTGGGGTTGAAACACTAAGGCCATGGGGTCCGAGTGCTCATCGAGTATTTCGGGACATTGCCAAGCGGCTGGTCGACTCCTCACGTGACCAGAGGGCTGGCCTATTCTTCGGCCAAAGAATCAGCATTGCCATACAAAGTGGCAATGCTGCCAGCCTTTTGGGCACTTTTCCTGTTGACAGCGATGCGGACGAATTTTTTGATGCCCTATGATCGCTTCGCCCCCTTTTTTATATACTTGTACATATTACTATTATTATTTTAATTCTGTTCGTTTTTAAATCATGTAAATACGTGTGTGTTCAACGCCTGATAACAGGGCTAAATTAAAATTAAAAAGGGGGATTAATCGCTTAAATTTTATTATATTATTATTTGTAGTGGATGGCTACTTCGTCAAAATTCAAGTTTGCTATTGGCTATTATGTTCTAAAATATTTCCGACTAGCTATTATTTTTATAATGGAAACATAGGTAGGCGTGGTTAAAAAAAAAGTTAATTTCGGGGTTTCGCTAATAATGATTAATTCTTACACACGATCTTCAACCAGCGGCAGAATATCTATGTATGAACGTAAACAAAGCAAAGTGTGAATTCAAATATCACACGGCTATTATAATAAAATTAATTAAATTATCAAGATCTAAAATGTAGCCGTGTGCAAGATATTTCAAACTCAAATTCAAACGCAAAAAATTTATTTCAAATAAACACTTTTAAATTGTCGAAGGGATGGTCAGTCAGAAAGATGAAGCTAGATGCCCATTCCAAAGCGTAGTAGGTGCCTATGGAGAAGAACGGGCAAGAAACTCCACGGACACTCTTTTAAATTAAAATATTGGTTACATCATTCATGTTGTAATTATTATACATGTGATATCAATGTAGAAAGACGTGCACGTTACAAACGTCCGTATTAAAAATAATAAAATTAAATTAAAATACATACATATACATATTAAAATACATACTTGATAAGTAAGCAAGTATTTAAAATTATAAGTAGATTTTTCGTTTGTTCTTAAATCTGCTGTCTATTTTCAGTACTTGCACCATTGACGTCAAACCTTGCAACCCGATGGAACATCGACGCATTGATGGCACCTGCAATAACCTCGACCACCCGTCACAAGGCACCTTCACTATAGTTCAGCCGAGGCTACTGCCTCCCTGCTACTTCAATGGTAATAATAATAGTCGTTATTTTAAACACACATCCATAAAATTGTTACATAAGTAAAAGGCGTTGGTAAAATTGTTGATTGACAAGTGTTTAAATAACTTTTATTATACTAATTATTTCACAAACAACTTATTCCGCAAATGTTTAATTTTACGTTCTAACCATTGTTTGCGAGTAAATATATTGTAACCTCAACCTCTAAATATATTGTATTGTGTTCTCAAAACGGTGAAGGAAAACATCGTGAGGAAACCGGCATGTCTTAGAACCGGCGTGGTAGATTACGGCCCACTCCCTCTCACAGAGAGGAGGCCTGTGTCCCAGCAGTGGGAACATTAATAGGCTGATGATGATATTGTAACCTAATCTAACTAGTTTGGTTGCGGGTAGTCTAGTAAAAATAATATCTTTTCTTTTATTAGCACAATGCGTTTCTGGCATTAAAAAATTTAAATATAATAATTCTTGTCGGTTTATTAATTAGAATTAACCTTTTGCCTATAATTATAATATAATAATACAAGAAGAAAGAAAGAAAGAAAGAAATAAAAAAATAAAAAACGTTTATTTGCGGTAAACATGACGCATAAAAAGAACACAAACTAAAAAAATACCCTCTTTTATTGTATTTCATTCATATTAAGCCGATTACGATGGACTAGATATTTAATAGTATATTGTTGTAGCAGTTACACCGCCTCATATGAACTACGCACCAAAGACACGTCACACACGTCATGTCACACAAATCTTGCATCGCGCAATTAGAGATTACCGCGCGAACGACATAATTATATAAGACTACCCGAAATCAACTTTCGGGCAGTTGCCCGCCAGATACACCACCCGTCTGGTCGGACGATCCTCCCTTTTCTATAGACGATGAGTGAACTTTACACCCTGTTCCTCATACGTCTACATTGTATGTGTCAGGTGCTCCCCAGTTCAAAATAGTAGAATAATAATCATACCTCATAAGGATCTTACACGAAATGGCGGGTGGACATAGGTAATTGATTTAATTTAAAGATCGTTGTATATCTTTACTCGCAAATGCTTTACAGCATTGTCGCCGTACAAAGAAATGTTTCTACTGCTGCCACCACGGATATCGAGGGAGGATCTTGGAGGCGTGGCACATATCGCCTATACATGCGGTCAATCTGACCGCACCGTTTAGTAGGGACACGGTATCGAAAAGAAAGTATCGATACTGTACTCATGAGTAGTATCGAAAAAAAAGTATCGTACTCATAAAAGTATCGAAACAAAAGTATCGATACTTCAAGGTATTGAGTACTTTTCTTAGAGCCTAATGCGCATAGAGCATAGGTCAATATGAGTCAGTAAATAACGCCATTTTAACTTCAGTAGGGCAGGACATGAAAAAACAAATGGTATTGGTACACAAATTTAATACAATAATAGAAAAAGACAACAGACTGTAACTTCAAAAAAAAAAACATTGGAATAAAATTATTTAGTACTTTAAGGTAGCCACACACGTTACGATTTGCTTGCGCAAACTTAGGCTTGCGCAAATTTGCTTGACGTCGGTATTGACCACACACGTTACGATTTGCTTGCGCAAATTTGCTTGACGCCGGTATTGACCACACACGGCTCAAATTTGCTTGTGATATCATTTCTGTTTAGAGACCGTCCAGGTGTGTTATGCGGTAATGGCATCAATTGATGACGCTTTGGCAATAGTTGGAGGAGGCGGAGCGCGCGAGATAGAGACAAATGTTGCGACCTCGCGCCCCTAGCCGCCGCCGTAGGAGACGCCCTGGGCGTCGGGAATCGCGAGCCGATTTCCGGCCACCGTAGGCGCGGGCTTGCGGACGGAGAGCAATGGGTAGCTCGATTGTTGATTTAAAAAAAAACATGAGGGGCAGTCTTTGGGGACTGCCGATGGAAGTGAAAACAGTATCCTATAATATTATGTTAATCCAGGTAATAAACTATCTATCTGCCTCATCCAAATCCTATTAGTAGCATAACATAATGATTGAATTTTCGATCAGGTTACGTGTCCTGACGCAAGTTTAACATTTTTTACCCATCCCAAAAAAGGTGCACAACGCCGCCAAAGAAGTTTTTGCTTCAAAAAACTACTGAAATTGGAACACATGCCCCACACACGCTCAAGCAAATTTGCGCAAACTCAAATTTGCACAAGTTTGGAATCGAAAATTGAAAATCACACAAGCCTAGAAATTTGCGCAAACCTCCCACACACGTAATGGTAGCCACACACGTTACGATTTGCTTGCGCAAACTTAGGCTTGCGCAAATTTGCTTGACGTCGGTATTGACCACACACGTTACGATTTGCTTGCGCAAATTTGCTTGACGCCGGTATTGACCACACACGGCTCAAATTTGCTTGTGATATCATTTCTGTTTAGAGACCGTCCAGGTGTGTTACGCGGTAATGGCATCAATTATTCATGACGCTTTGGCTATAGTTGGCCTAATAATCGCTACAAAAAAATAAAACAAAGACGTAAAATTAACCGAACCATATGGTGTAAAGACTGGTTACGGAAAAGAGCATTATTCGCACATCAACTTATTAAACGAATTGAAAATTGCACCCAAAGACTGGCATAACTCCTCGTGGAGGCGATCGGCAGCAGTGACCACTCGCGTCCGGCCCTGGTCCAGGCCATGGTACGGAGCGAGAAGGCATGGCAAGCCTTCACCTCCTTCTGCGAAGCAGTAATGCTCGCGAAGGAGGAGGTGGAGCGCGCGAGGGAGAGACAAATGTTGCGACCTCGCGCCCCTAGCCGCCGCCGTAGGAGACGTCCTGGGCGTCGGGAATCGCGAGTCGATTTCCGGTTACCGTAGGCGCGGGCTTGCGGACGGAGAGCAATGAGTAGCTCGATTGTTGATTAAAAAAAAAAACATGAGGGGCAGTCTTTGGGGACTGCCGATAGAAGTGAAAACAGTGGACATTTTGTTTTGTTTAGCGAATAATTTAAGAACGATGTAAAGAAACACAGCAATATTGTGGCAGCGACTATTGTTTTTTTGTTTTGTTGTTTAATCAATTTTATTTTTTTATCACATGTCTTCAGCACTTCTTTTAACCTTTAGTTAAAACGTGGACAATAGTGTGGGTTACATGTTTGTTAAATATTAGGTTCATTATTTCTTTGTATTTTGTAGCATGTAACTGTTTTTTGTCCCTAATAAATAAATAAAAAAAATAAAATAAAAAAAACAGTATCCTATAATATTATGTTAATCCAGGTAATAAACTATCTATCTGCCTCATCCAAATCCTATTAGTAGCATAACATAATGATTGAATACTATCGTGAATTCATGCATGCCTAGTACTTTTTGTTAGGTTACTGCTCAGAAATTGTGCACAACGTGTAATGATTGAAATACTATCGTGAATTCATGCAAGCCTAGTACTTTTTATTAGGTTACTAACAAATTCTACTCTCCCTCCGTCTTACGAATTTTTTATGAGGTTACGTGTCCTGACGCAAGTTTAAAATTTTTTACCTATCCCAAAAAAAGTGCACAAAGCCGCCAAAGAAGTTTTTGCTTCAAAAAACTACTGAAATTGGAACACATGCCCCACACACGCTCAAGCGCAAACTCAAATTTGCACAAGCTTGGAATCGAAAATTGAAAATCACACAAGCCTAGAAATTTGCGCAAACTTCCCACACACGTAACGATTTGCTTGCGCAAGCCTAAGTTTGCGCAAGCAAATCGTTACGTGTGTGGTCACCAAAAATCGCTACAAAAAAATATATACGTAGGTACAATAAACCGAACCATGTGCGCCGCGACACGACTGATTTCAATGAATTTCTATGAAGTACCTTCCGATGCGTGCGACACGTCGGCACGTCGCCTTCTTAAAAATACATAGAAACCAGTCCTGTTGCGGCGACACGTCGCCTGCAGGTGCCACCTGTGATCAACTACGGAATTGTACCCGGCGCATGCCAGTAAAGCTCCCAGACGACAAGACTTTTTTCGACACCTTCAATTGTCTTCATCGTCATATTTCAGCCAATAAAACTTTCTCATGAATCACTCCGTCCATATGTGAAAACCGTATGAAAATCTGTTCGGTAGGTTTTGAGTTTATCGCATTTGATAAAAGAAATCTACTGAAATTTGAACACACGCTCAAGCAAATTTGCGCAAACGCACAAGTTTGGAATCGAAAATTTAAAATCACACAAGCCTAGAAATTTGCGCAAATTTCTTCCCACACACGTAACGATTTGCTTGCGCAAGCCTAAATTTGCGCAAGCAAATCGTAACGTGTGTGGCTACCATAACGATTTGCTTGCGCAAGCCTAAGTTTGCGCAAGCAAATCGTTACATGTGTGGTCACCAAAAATCGCTACAAAAAAAATATACGTAGGTACAATAAACCGAACCATGTGCGCCGCGAAACGACTGATTTCAATGAATTTCTATGAAGTACCTTCCGATGCTAGCGACACGTCGACACGTCGGCACGTCGCCTTCTTAAAAATACATAGAAACCAGTCCTGTCGCGGCGACACGTCGCCTGCAGTTGCCGCCTATGATCAACTACGGAATTGTAAAGCCAGTAAAGCTCCCAGTCAACAAGATTTTTTCCGACACCCTCAATCGTCTTCATCGTCATATTTCAGCCAATAAAACTTCCTCAATCACTCCGTCCATAGGTGAAAACCGTATGAAAATCCGTTCGGTAGGTTAAAGAAATCTACTGAAATTTGAACACATGCCCCACACACGCTCAAGCAAATTTGCGCAAACTCAAATTTGCACAAGCTTGGAATCGAAAATTAAAAATCACACAAGCCTAGAAATTTGCGCAAATTTCTTCCCACACACGTAACGATTTGCTTGCGCAAGCCTAAATTTGCGCAAGCAAATCGAAACGTGTGTGGCGTGGCTACCATTAGTAGAGTGATTGATTAGTGTAGTAAATAAATGAAGGTCAGGAATTCTGTGAACGGAAGGAACGATTTCGAGCAAAGATCGATGTTTTAGAAGGTTCAGAACGAATGAACTAGATGTCGTTGCCATAAACATAAACGTAAGCCGTAAAGTTGCAAGTTTTAAATGGGTAATTTCTAAGATTACCCATTTAAAACCTAATTTTTTATTCGATACGATACCTGTCAAAAATTACTCATTGAGTAAAAGTATCGAATGCAAAGTATCGAGTACAAAAGTATCGGTATCGAATAGAAATGTACTCGATACCACAAAGTATCGAACCTGAAGATAAGTGGTGTGTCCGCGATAGGAAATAGTTCATTATTACTACTAACATTTGCTTATTTATATAAAATACTACATATTATTGGGTAATCAAGAAATTAAGTATTGATTTTCATATAAGGCCCCCGGTATAGAAATTTTATGAGGAGCGAAATTTATAGAAGTGTAATACTTGTTTTATTCGTAAATAGGACGGTGGTTTTATGTTCGAAAGTTGGATAGTTTTAATTTTATGTAAGAGAGAATCTGAATAAACTAACTGACTTATTAAATGTCATTTGCAAACAAATATATTAAGAGACAGATACATGCCAGTGACCTTGAGTAGTTAGCTTGCGTGTTCTATACTGAGCTCACGCAACGCGTCGTACATCCAGCCAGTAATAGAACTCGTCACCAATTTGACGCATTATTAATTTATTATACAAAAAACAAAAGGTATTTTAATAAAACTCGTAGATTAAAAGATTAATATTTTAATTATCCTTAAAATGGTGAAGGTTTCAGAATAATACGCTTGACAGCTTTTGAGCAATTATTAGTTTTTTATCCGCGTTAGACACAACTTTACAAATTAATTTCACTATGTAATGTAAACATAATCTAAAATATTCGTAGATTAAATTATTAAAAAAATGCTCTAATTTAACATATATTTTTTCCAAATCATTAACCACTCGTTTAGACGTAATATCCGGTATAAAATCATTAAAAGTAGCTTGTTGTCGCCTTAAAGTAAAATGCAATCTTTGTTTAAAGGCAGTTCGATAAGTGCTGATTGCCAGCTTAGTTTAATAAATGACTTTTGAATTATATTTTTATTTGATTTGATTTTAAATTACGTCAAAACACACCCAAAAAACACTTCTCTTTGTTGCAGTCAGTTTCAATCGATATTTTTATCGATCAAATATTTATATCAACCCCTCATCCCTAGTTGAGGCTAGAGTTGCATGTGTGCGTTCAATGACTGTATCTGTACTTTCTAGTGCCCGCCCCTTTTCAGCATGTGTGCTCAAAAGTGCCCGCCTCTTTTCAGCATGTGTGCTCAAAAGTGTTCTTGTGTGCGTACGAAAATGCATCATGTGTGCTGTATCTATTTCTTTTGTTTTTATGGGAGTGTCAGGAGTGGCGACACTTGAACTAGAACAAATATAGCTTGAAGGCATATCTCCGGATATCTATGATGTAATTCATTCCTGGCCGCAGGCATTTGTTTTTTTAATCCCAAATTACCTAACAAAATGGGTGATCTCCTTTGTTCACCCACTGCTGATTACTGGCCTCCTCGCTATTGTGGCATGCTTCTCTGGTCTGTGCGAGTGAAAGAGTTAGTAATAAATGTAAATAGGCATTAAAGTAAGCAAAGAAAAGTCTGGAACAAAAAAATATTCTAAAGTTAAAAAGGAAAATGTTTTTGGCTTTCTCTTATCTAAACGCTATTGATAAGAAACGTATTGTCAAGAAAAAAATGTCAGAACTAAAACTAAATAACATTTGTGTCATGTTCTACAAAAAACAATTTGAATTTATTAGAAAGTAAAACAGTTTAACCTTGGCAATTACGATAAAGCAAACATACCACCTCGTATTATATCGTATTAAAACATTTTTATAAAGAAGACTTATGTACAGTCTCCAAATAATAGGTTAGAAAATATATAAATATATCGCAAGTGAGTTGGTTACAAAAATCCTGGCCAGGCGGTGATTAATAAATGACTTTTTTTTAAACATTGCAATCTCCTTGAAAAGTTCTTTCAATAGTTGTAATTATATTGAAAACACTTTTCAAGGAGAACCTTTGCCACTAACTTGACTTTAGTCAATTGTTAGTCAATTTAGAGTATAAATATGACCTAAATAGGTGACTACTTGGCCACCTAAGTTTAGGAATGTTCTTCTTGAAACTCTTGAAAGCGATATCTCATTGACGATTTTGGTTTTCCTACTGGACTTACGATACGTATCTGTTAATCGGTGAAATATTATTGGATTTACGTTGCTCAGATGATTGAATCTATGTTTCGGTGCATCAAATGTGTTTACGCGTGCAACGTGATTGTATGACGTATTTAGAGACGTGCAGTCAGTGAATTTATCGGTACAACAGCAAAGCACCTTGATGAAGAAACAAAATAATATTATGTGTTGGATCATCCAGTCCCTCTCAAAATGGTTAAGCTAAATGGTGCTGATCCATAGCCATAGCAGTGAAGAGACGGCCCGTCCCAGCACGATGCGTGATCTTGCTGGGACGGGCCGTCTCTTCACTGCTATGGCTTATATTTATTTAGTTTTTTAAATAAATGCATAAAGATTGAATAAAAAAGGGTACCTTGTTAGTGAGAGATTTGTTTTATTTTCCTTTAAGTATACTAGTTGTGGAATTCTCCCATGTTTTTTTATTAATAGTTTTTTGCTTTTAGAAATAATAGTTTTTTGAAGTGAATGATCTGTTTGCCAGGAAAAGTATTTAAATTGTCATGAAATATTCAAAAAACTGCTAATTTAATTAAAATAGAATTCTTTCAAAATCTAGGTCTAATGTAGTATTATATTCTAATCTAAATTAGTAAGGGGAAGAATTAAGTCACGACATGTTAGCAGTGTGTAACCGGACAGTGGAATGCTGTGCTCACGTTATGACCATTTTGTGGTATCATAGTTGGGCTCGATTTAGGTCTGTTGAGCCTCTAGTTCCGTTTTTGTCGTCATATTTCATAAATACGACGATATTATGGACCAATAAAACTATTTCATTCCTATTTATATTCAAACATTTTTATTTTCTACTTTCTGTAGGTATCTACAAACCAATAATATTACATAAATGTATTATGTAATATTATTTGTTTGGGATCATTCATTGGTTTGTTGGACCTATTTTCTGTTTCATAATTATGTGAATTCAAAGCATATGTTTGTAAAAGATTGCTTTCTTTGGTGGAAGGATTGTAACAAAACTAACCTCAAAACTGAACTGAAAATCAAAGAACAACAACCCCACAAAATAAATGGAAATTTTTATTGCCTTTGAAATTACCACATCAACCCTCTTATACATCCAATTTATGCTATATTAAAACATTTTTTGAAGCGCAACGGCGGTCCATAGAAAAATGGGCAATTTCCTTTGTTGGCCTGGTGGATAATAAAAACATGATAGTAAAAGCTGGATTGGTAATAAATAGCTCAAGTTCGAAGTCCAAGCTCTCTTATCCTGCATCCTAACCGAAAGTGACTGGTGACTGTCGCGATTACGCGATAACGCGATTAATAATGTAGTACATATACGCGACTTGATTGAACGCGCAATAATATCATATTCATATAAAACGCATGACGCGGCGACAATTGCTTACTGGGCGCGACTATCACTTTCGGTTAGGACGCAACCTACACGTTGTGTCTCCGGACACAACGTGTAGGTTGCGGGTTCGCAACAAGTCAATCGTCATCCTGAGGAGGCCTCGTTGAGAGGTGAAACACGTGTCGATTTCTTACCCCTGTATGTGTTCTTTATGACTCTTTAAGAACAGTTAAGCGGATTAAGTTATTAAATATATGTCTTCAATTGTGTTTTTATTTTGACTCATTATTATAAAAAGAGAATTGTGAGAAATGCTCTATGTAACTGAATATTGACTAATTGACCGACATGACCACCAAGTTCACAGACTGCCAAATAAATACTACAATCATGTTGATTTAATTAATGTTTTCTTTTTCTTGTACCTATACCTAATCAATTGCTCTCAAAAACAATTTAAAAGCAGTTTGAAAACAGTAAACTGCTGACGATTATTTATTTTTAAGGCGCTTGTTTTAATAACAGATATTTTTTAAATAAAACCCGTATTCAATGAATTTTACTTGGATTCTACAGACTGATAACTTGAATTCTACTGATAACTTGAATTATAAAAGCTAAAACACAAAAGAAAAGACTTATTATCAGTCATTACCTACTTGAGTAACAGTTGTCATAGAAAGTAGGCTTAAAATGTTGCTCAAAAGTATTTTAATATTATTTATGTTCGTGGTGTTAAGTAATGCCGTGTTCTATGATAAATATAATGGCACAAGGGTTTCAGACACTATGTTGGCATATTATAACTCAACGGGTCGACTTGCGTGAGTATATTTTCGAATTAATATTATATTTTTAACTCATATAAATAAATGTCCGTCAACATAATTTACCCCTATTTAATTATTAAGACCCCATTAATAATTAAATAGGGGTAAATTAAAATTAAAAAGAGGGATTAATCGCGTAAAGGATTATTTTTCACCAAAGATAATTATTTGTAGTGGATGGCAACTTCGTCAAAATTCAAGTTGGTTTATTTGTTTGTTTTGTTGGCTTTATGTTCTAAAAGATTTTCGACTAGCTATTATTTTTATAATGGAAAATAGTTGTAGTGCATGTAGTAGGCATGGTTAAAAAAAAAAGTTAATTTCGGGGTTTCGCTAATTATGATTAATTCTTACACACGATCTTCAACCAACGCCAGAATATGTATGTATGAACGTAAACAAAGCAAAGTGTGAGTTCAAATATCACATGGCTATTATCAAGCTATACCTTTCCAGTACAAGCTGACCTCTCATTGTTCGGAAATCCTATACAGTGCTAGATCAGCTTATACTGGAAATGTATAGTTTGTTATGTAGCCGTGTGTACGATCTTAAATTAGTTTCAAACTCAAACGCAAAGCATTTATTCCAAATAAACCAAGGCACTTTTGAATTATCAAGGGATCGGTCAGTCAGAAACATGAAGCTAGTTGCCCATTCCAAAGCGAAGTAGGTTCCTATGGAGAAGAACGGGCAAGAAACTCCACGGACTCTCTTTTAAATTAAAATATTTTTACAAAATATTGGTTACATCATTCATGTTGTAATTATTATACATGTGATAACAATGTAGAAAGACGTGCACGTTACAAGCGTCCGTATTAAAAATAATAAAACAAATTTTAAAATTAAAATACATCTAATGATAAGTAAGTAAGTATTTATAATTATAAGTAGATATTTCGTTTGTTCTTAAACCTGCTGTCTATTTTCAGTACTTGCACCATTGACGTCAAACCTTGCAACCCGATGGAACATCGACGCGTTGATGGCACCTGCAATAACCTCGACCACCCGTCACAAGGCACCTTCACTGTAGTTCAGCCGAGGCTACTGCCTCCCTGCTACTTCAATGGTAATATAATAGTCATTATTTCAAACACACATCCATAAAATTGTTACATTGTTACAAACAACTTATTCCGTAAATGTTTAATTTTACGTTCTAGCCTTTGTTTGCGAGTAAATACTCGTATATTGTAACCTAATCTAACTAGTTTGGTTCCGGGTAGTCTAGTAAAAATAATATCTTTTCTTTTATTAGCACAAGTCGTTTCTGGCATTAAAAAAATTAAATATAATAATTCTTGTCGCTTTATTAATTAGAATTACCCTTTTGCCTATATAATAAAATAATACAAGAAGAAAGAAAGAAAGAAAAAAAAAGAAAATACGTTTATTTGTGGTAAACATGACGCATAAAAAGAACACAAACTAAAAAAATACCCTTATTTTATTGTATTTCATCCATATTAAGCCGATTACAGATGGGCTTGATAGTTAATAGTATTGTTGTAGCGATTACTCCGCAAAATAAAAATATGAACTACGCATCAAAGACATGACGTCACACAAATCCTGCATCGCGCAATTAGAGATAACCGCGTGAACGACATTATTATAAATAAGACTATCCGAAATCAACTTTCGGGCAGTTTACTCCAAGAAATTTGGTTGTGTCAACTTTATCTATGTTATTATCACAATAGTGTACATTAACATTTGGAATGGTTGATCTTTGGGCATACCTAATATTAGTTTTCCCAAGATTTGTCTTAAGATTATTGTTGTTTAACCATTTTATCATAGATTCTATAGAATTGTTAATGTCAGCTTCGTATGTGTCTCTATTTTTACAAGCGTATAATGTAATGGTACTATCATCGGCAAAAAGTGTCATGGGCTGGTCGATACTTTTGGGTAGTTCAATAATATACAGTATAAAAAAATAGTGGTCCTAGGACCTGGACCAAGGACCTAGGACCAAGGACCTAGGACCTTGCGGAACGCCAAATTTAACTGCACGCTCTTTTGATTTATAAATAAGTTCATGTTTATTGCATTTATTTACTGCCGAAATTTCTGTAAATTTTCTTCTGTTGCTTAAATAGGATTGAACAAGACTTGAGACATTCTCTCTAATGCCATATGCTTTTAATTTGTCAATTAGTATGTCATGACGCACATAGTCGAATGCCTGTGTCATGTCACAATATATCGTGCATACAGGTATATTCGCATCTACTTTTGGCATGACATTATGTAGAGAATCATATATTGTCAAGTTTATTTCTTTGCCTTTTCTGAACCCTTTCGGTTCATTCGCAAGTATATTTTCTTTTTCGAGATAGGCATACAAATTTTTATATAAGTACTTTTCAAATATTTTTGACATTATACTAATAAGGGATATTGGCCTGTAGAGTTGCATTAGCTCTTTATTTTCCTTTTTAAATAGTGGTTTAACAGTAGATTTTTTCAGTGCATCAGGAAAAATACGTCTCTACGCAATGGTTCAATATATGGCTTAGATTTATAATCATACGGGATCTTACACGAAATGGCGGTTGTACATAATTGATTTCATTTAAAGATCGTTGTATATCTTATATATCCATACTCGCAAATGCTTTACAGCATTGTCGCCATACAAAGAAATGTTTCTAATGCTGACACCATTCAAACAAAATGTAATTCATTCCTGGCCGCAGACATTTTTTTTAATCCCAAATTACCTAACAAAATGGGTGATCTCCTTTGTTCACCTACTGCTGATTACTGGCCTCCTCGCTATTGTGGCATGCTTCTCTGGTCTGTGCGAGTGAAAGAATTAGTAATAAATGTAAATAGGCATTAAACTAAGCAAATAAAAGTCTGGAACAAAAAAATATTCTATTGTTATAAAAAGAAACCGTTTTTGACTTTCTCTTATCTAAACGCTAGTGATAAGAAACGTATTGTCAAGAAAAAAATGTCAGAACTAAAACTAAATGACATTTGTGTCATGTTCTAGAAAAACAATTTGAATTTATTAGAAAGTAAAACAGTTTTACCTTGGCAATTACGATATACTCGTATACCACCGAACTATAATAATATATCGTATTTTATCGTATTTAAACATTTTTATAAAGAAGACTTATGTAGAGGATCCGACCTAGCAACGACCTTCACATATATGTTTATTAACCGAAAAGTATTAATCTTTAGTATGTTAGAAAATATATAAATATAGCGCAAGTGAGTTGGTTACAAAAATCCTGGCCAGGCGGTGATTAATAAATTACTTTTTTTTAAACATTGCAAGTACTATTGAAAGAACTTTTCAAGGAGAACCTTTGCCACTAACTCCACTTTAGCCAATTGTTAGTCAATTCAGAATAAATGACCTAATTATGTGACTACTTGGCCACCTAAGTTTAGGAATGTTCTTGGTGCCCAAAAGTCATAAGAGATATAATTATATCATTGGATAGTTTTTTTGGATTTTATGGATTTGGATTGGATGGTAGTTTAGGGTTCCGTACCTCAAAAGGAATAAACGGAAAGATCACTCTCTTGTCCGTCTGTCTGTCCGTGTGTTACCACCGATTTTTTAAGGAACGGGTGGACCTAGTAAGTAGAAATTTATACCAGATACTGAGGTCTATAGTCCCTATTCGGTGTATAAAAATCAAGGCCCTGAGTCAACACAATAAAAAGATATGGGCAAATTTAGATTTTCGTGAAATCTTGTAAGTACCGTAATTTATATATTTTTTATTTTTCGGAATTTTTCCTTTACTTTTGCTGTAAGACCTTTCTTTTAACCAAAATTGACAATTCTAGGTCAACCGGAAGAACCCTTAGGTTTTAGGTCAAAAACCTAATGGTAGTTCCCGTTGACAGCACAAATAAAGGAAAAATTTAAGTTGAAAGTTAAAAGCTGCCCCCATACATATATACATAGTGGTCGCCAATTAAGATAGTCCTCTCAGTTGTACGGGCGCTCATACAATTTAGAATACTAGTTTCTAGGCACAGAACTATTTAGGTACCTGTACGAATGAAGCTCGTATGAATCAAGCTTTGTTACTAAAACGAATATCTAAATCGTTAAACGAATGAGTGCAATTTAAAAAAAAAGTCTTTTTGAATTTTTTTTTTATCATAGGATTTTTTTTGCCAAACCATTCGCGATATATTTTTAACATACTAAGACATAAAATACTTTTCATCCATTAACTAGATGGGTGAAGGTCGACTCTAGGTCGAATCTTATCCCACTACTAATTATTCACAAACCTCGTAATAAACTAATGATTTTTAGAATCTCTTAAGAAAAAACTCATAACGTATTTAAAATATTTTATGCTAGGTGTATGTACAGTAGGTAGTGCTTTTGTATATAGTGTCACCGCGAAAACAGGTGAAGAGAGTTTAAAGTGATCTGTCAATAGGTACCTGGCATCAGGTGGAATGGTAGCTTTCTTCAAGCATAATTCACCTTTTTCACGATTAGTTTTTTACAGAATAAACCGACTGGAGTAATAAGCTAAATCATTAAAATAGCATATTATTTACAAAGTTCTCTATTCCGTTTAACACATTTTTTTTTGTTACAGGCTCGTATCCAAGAAAGGCAGTCTCTGGCAAAGATCTGCCGCTGCCCAGACGAGTCCGCGTCAAGCTACTGTGTGAAGGCACTTCACTCAGCACTGTACTAACACAAGCAGTGCCTGGGTTCGCTATATTCATATTTACAGACGTTGGATCATCGCACGATACAAGTAAGACCTTGTTATCGTAATTTTATCATAGTTTAATAGTTCGGCGATTAGGCCCTCGAAAGGTTGTGGTGTCTATCAATGAAATGTATGGTTAATTTGTTCCTTATGATCTCTAGATTATAGTGGTAGTACTAATTATAGTTTGTCTAACGTGGGAATACTGAGAAATAGGATCATAACCCAAAATTTCACTAAAGAGCTATTGCAATTTAGTGAATAGATTGGCTTCCCCGGTATTATAATTTAGTAAAATTATGCACTGTTCAGTAGTAAATAGGAGGAATATAGGTGTTTTGAACGGTTCATGAAATAAAAAATCACATAAGTAGATAACAAAGCATTTTTATTACTGTAAGTATATCAATTTAAACGTCAGATCACTTGAAGTAGATAGTATTTCATCTAAAAAGATGCAACTCGCTCCACCTCCTGATACCGTGTCCAAGATGAAAATACTTAAATACCGCACGCTCACCGTTGGTAGGTACACAACCAACAACACCAACGACGTCTGCCTACCAAACAGTTGCAACAGTATTCAGCAAGAGTAGCTCTAGTGTTAGAAATCGAAGATTTGTGTTAGAAAATAAGCGTATTCTAACAAATATTTGTATTGTTCTCTTTGGTGAAAATGTCTTGGCACATGGCGTTGAAATCTTACTGAACAATAACACAAAATCCTTCTGGAGTAAATGTCCGTCTTGAAGATTCCATATTATTCATTATATTATCACACTGGAAAACAGAAATATCAATTTCATGCTATTCGAAAGAATCTGAAAAAATAAAATTAATAAAGTGTTGTTATTACTTGACACTTGTCTTTTTGACAGTGTCAGATAGTGATTCGGTTCGATATTTTAACTCGTTACTAGAGTAAATAAAATAAAGGTAGGTACATTTTTTGTCGAAGATTTGGTATTCCGGAAACAATAGCTACGGATGGGGGAATAGAATTTATTTCTGCTACAGACTATGGCACAGGTTTGTAAAATTCTTAATATAGGAAAATATCTTTAACAGCCTATCACCATCAGTCCATTGGAGCTGTAAAAATGCTCACAAAACTTTGGGTATGTGGCGATCCTTAACATTTATCTTAACAATATAACATATATATATCGTCGTCTAAAAGTGCTAATCTGCTAACTCCATTTTTACCGTAAATAAGTTTTTGGTATCAATGGAAAGAGCAAGCAAAATTCTACAAAATCGTAAAACTTGCTAACAGCGTCTGACACACGACAAACCTCTTTTCGCGCCTCAATCATATCTGCCAACTCCACGGTTGTCAAATTTGCCGCGTCAAACTTGCTAACTCGCACATTTCGCGCATTTTTTTTGAAAAGTGAACTCGCAAGTATGAAACAGATTATCAAGCAAACGCTCCCGTCGGATTTCAGAAAGTTTTATGATAATATTTTGTAATAATTGCTTAATTTTTTTTATTTATTCAGTAGGTACCATTCTTCCTTTTAAGACTGTTATTTAAAATGATTTTCTGCTAACTCCCGCATATTACATAAAATAAATTTGAGTTTTTCAAAATAAAATTTGCTAACTCCTTTTTTCTCATATTATTTTTAAAACAGATAATTGTAAAATATTTTTTTGTATAAATAAAAATAGCTTAATGTAATATCTACCAACGGGATCTTCATTTTTTTCATCCTATTATTAATAAGACAATAATTCCGTTTTTTTTGTCCCCTTACAAATTCACTACTATGGACTTAGCAGTTTAGCTCTCTTAGACGACGATATATATCTATCTTAAACAATTATAATTAAACACACACTTAAACATAACATATACATTATACAATTATACACTTAAATCTACAAATCATATTTACACTTATATAATTATAATATTGTTCATCATAGCCACACACAACAATAACGTACTGTGGAGCCGCGCTGCGGCTACGTCACGCGGTGACGTAGCCGAGGCGCATGAGTAGGGGGTCGCGCTACTCAGCGCGCGTACGGTCACCTTGCCTGACCTTTAGTCCGATCTCGCTGTCGCGACGCGAAGCCCACGCAACTTTGTGCCCTTCCAGTTATTTGCATACTCGTTATAACCCTTCAGGGATCATTACCAAAGGACCTTGTGTGAACTGGTGAATGTACCTTAACTATAAGACTTTCTTTGCTGTGTCGTAAACTATCTCTGTGTGTGTCGTCATCAGTGACTTTCTTCCGTGACTTTCTGTGTTCGTTATTGGATAATATAACCGTGAGTAGTAAAAGGAATATCTTTTATTTACCGCTCACAAACGAACGCAATAACTAGTGTTCCTACCCTCAACACTAAATTGGTGACCCCGCTTAGAATACGCCAGAAAGGCTCGACGACTACGTGTACCCTGAAAAGGTCGGTCAATATTATAAAGGAGCAAAGGGAAATCACAGTAGCACCATGAGTGATAGCAGTGACTCCGCAAAATCGTTCGGAACCAGCCGTTCGCGTCAACAAGCTCGTCCCGCAAAGTGCGTGTCCATTGACGAGCCATCCGACATTTGCCGTATCGCGGTACGAATACCACCATTTTGGCCGGATGACCCAGAGGTTTGGTTCGCACAAGTTGAGGCTCAGTTCGCGAACGCGAACATCACCAGCGACGCGACGAAGTTCAACCACGTCATCGGCAACCTTGAACACCAGTACGCCAAACAAATAAGGGATATTTTTCTCAACCCGCCGGAGAACAATAAATATGAGAAGCTCAAACACGAGCTCATTAAGAGACTGACTGCATCACATGAGAAGAGAGTGAAGCAGCTTCTCATACATGAAGAGCTTGGAGATAGAAAGCCTTCACAGTTCCTGCGTCACCTACAAAGTTTGGCCGGACCGAGCGTCCCTGAAGATTTTCTCCGGACTATATGGAGCAGTCGTCTGCCGAGCAACGTCCAGACTCTGCTGGCTTCACAGCCACATACTACTCTGGAGGAACTAGCAGACCTGGCGGACAGGGTTCAGGACATCGTGACCCCATGCCAAGTCGCTGCAGCATCGGCGTCAGGTCCTAGCATGCACGAGATGGCGAATGAGATCGCCGAACTGAAGAAGGCCGTGAAGAACCTGACGACGCAGCTGAGTAGGAGACCTCGATCGCAATCGCGTTCGAACCACCAACAGCGTCATCGATCCAGACAGCGGTCCGAGTCAAGCCACCAGAAGCAACCGTATTGCTTTTACCACTCCAAGTACGGGTCCAACGCTCACAAGTGCGTAAAGCCATGCGATTACGAGAAGTCGGGAAACTCCAAAGGCAGTCGGTAATGGCGGCTGACGACTGTCTGACGACCACCGGTCGCCTCTTCGTCACGGACCGGACTTCAAAGACACAGTTTTTAGTGGACACTGGTAGTGATTTGTGTGTGTTTCCGCGGCATGTTCTACGTGAACAACGTGTCAAGTCGAACTATCAATTATCGGCCGCTAACGGGTCTATAATTGATACTTACGGCTACCTACAGCTTAATTTAGATTTAAGTTTGCGCCGTAACTTTCCATGGCGGTTCATTGTAGCTGATGTCACCAAGCCGATCATTGGCGTAGATTTTTTAAGCTTTTACGACCTGCTTGTTGACATCAGAAATAAGCGTTTGGTGGACAAAACCACATCAATGTTCGTAACAGCTTCCGTTGCAAAGGCTTCCGCGACGTGTTCAGTGAAGGTCTCAGTCGGTGATTCCAGGTATCACTTGATACTTAATAAGTACCCCGAAATCACGCGACCCGCTGGCACACACCGTAAAACCACACACCACACAGTACACCACATACGCACCACACCCGGCCCGCCCATCTCTTGTTCCCCTCGCAGACTAGCTCCAGACAAGCTCCAAATCGCTAAGCAGGAATTTGAGATCATGCTTAGCAACGGCACTGCTCGACCTTCTGAGAGCCCCTGGTCGTCACCCCTTCATTTAGCGCCCAAGAAGGACAACAGCTGGCGACCCTGCGGCGACTACAGGCTGCTCAACGCGAGGACTATACCCGACAGGTATCCCATTAAACATGTCCATGACCTCACCCACAGCATAGCTGGTTGTAAGGTCTTCTCAACTATCGACCTGGTTAAGGCCTATAACCAAATTCCAGTCAGCGAGGACGACATCCAGAAGACGGCGATAACAACACCGTTTGGCCTGTACGAATTTCCTTATATGACCTTTGGTCTGAGGAACGCAGGTCAAACATTTCAGAGATTCGTCGATGAAATGACGCGTGGCCTTGACTTCTGTTATTGTTATCTAGACGATTTTTTAATATTTTCGAGAGATCAGCAGCAGCACGAGGACCACCTGCATCAACTCTTCACCAGGATGCAGAAATATGGCATCGTCATCAACACCTCAAAATGTGTGTTCGGATCTGACGAAGTCACATTTTTAGGTTATCGCATCTCTGCAGCCGGCACCAGACCCCTGGAGTCCAAGGTCGAAGCCATCAAGGACTTCCCTATACCTAAAACTGTTAGGGAGCTCAGGCGTTTCTTAGGGATGTTGAACTTTTACAGGCGGTTCATACCAAAAGCCGCAAAATTTCAAGGTCCCCTTAACGCCCTGCTAACTGGCTCAGTAAAAGGTCAACATCCCGTGGAAATAACAGGTGAGGCGCTCACCGCCTTTAATTTGTGCAAAGACAGCCTCTGCAACGCTGTATTGCTTGCACACCCTGACTACCAAGCCAAGCTCGCCCTAGTTACAGATGCGTCAGATCTGGCAATGGGTGCAGTTTTGCAACAGTTCAGGGACGACCAGTGGCAACCACTTGCCTTCTTCTCACGCAAGTTGAGCCCAGCTCAGCAGAAGTACTCGCCATACGACCGCGAGCTCCTTGCGATCTACGAAGGCATAAAATACTTCCGCCACATGCTGGAAGCGAGACACTTCACCGTCTATACTGACCACAAGCCGTTGATTTACGCTTTCCATGAGCGAAAGCACAACTGCGCTCCTCGTCAGTATAGACACCTCGACTTTATTTCGCAGTTCACAACGGACATTCAACATATTTCCGGCAAGGACAACATCGTCGCCGATACATTGTCCCGTGTCAGTGAACTGCAAACTCCAGTCGACTTTGAGGTTCTCGCTAAATCACAAACATCTGACCCGGAACTGTTGCAACTTCTAGAGTCAGAATCATCTCTTCAACTAAAGAGCCTTCATAGCCTCAGCCATCCAGGAGCAAACACGTCCGCAAAATTAGTTGCGCAGCGATACGTTTGGCCTGGAGTCCGCAAGGACTGTCGACAATGGTCACGAACGTGTCTTAGCTGTCAACGCACAAAGGTAAATCGTCATGTGTCATCACCATTGGGCACATTCGAATTACCCCGTGCTAGATTTGCCTTCGTGCACATTGACCTAATTGGTCCTCTTCCTCCATCACAGGGGTACCGGTACTGCCTAACGGCCGTGGATCGTTTCACTAGGTGGCCAGAAGTAGTACCGATTGTAGACATTACCGCGGAGACAGTCGGTAAAGCATTGCTGGCCAACTGGATCTCCCGCTTTGGTTGTCCAACAGATATTGTCACAGACAGAGGACGGCAATTTGAATCCGCACTGTTCCAATATCTAGCCAAAATAGTCGGATTCAAACATCGGAAGACCACAGCCTACCACCCAGCATGCAACGGCCTAGTGGAACGATTCCACAGGCAACTCAAAACGGCAATAATGTGCCACGCTGACCATAACTGGACAGAATCTCTGCCCTTGGTATTACTGGGTGTCCGGAGCGCTTTTAAAGAGGATCTCCAAACTTCTTCTGCGGAACTCCTATACGGTGAGCCATTACGACTTCCGGGAGAATTTTTCATTTCCGGTGACAGCGGCACCACTGACATCTCGGAGTTCACCACGCGTTTACGCTCGTTTGCCGCAAAATTACAGCCCACTCCAGCTGCACGCCATTGCAGGGACAAAATATTTGTCCATAAGGACCTCGCTACCTCAAGCCACATATTCCTTAGGGACGATGCGCTTCGAGGTTCATTGCAACCAGCATACACCGGTCCCCATGAAGTGGTACAAAAAGGCGACAAAACTTTTACAATACTTGTAAAAGGAAAACAGGTAAAAGTTTCCGTGGACCGCCTAAAACCCGCCTACATATTGGCTGACACGTCACCATCCGACCAACCTGTTCAAGAAGAGGAAGAACAGCCAACGGACTTACCCGTCAGAACTACCAGGTCTGGTCGAAGGGTTCGATTCCCAGATTATTATCGCCCGTAGGACGGTCTCTGGAGGGGAGTGATGTGGCGATCCTTAACATTTATCTTAACAATATAACATATATATATATATCTATCTTAAACAATTATAATTAAACACACACTTAAACATAACATATACATTATACAATTATACACTTAAATCTACAAATCATATTTACACTTATATAATTATAATATTGTTCATCATAGCCACACACAACAATAACGTACTGTGGAGCCGCGCTGCGGCTACGTCACGCGGTGACGTAGCCGAGGCGCATGAGTAGGGGGTCGCGCTACTCAGCGCGCGTACGGTCACCTTGCCTGACCTTTAGTCCGATCTCGCTGTCGCGACGCGAAGCCCACGCAACTTTGTGCCCTTCCAGTTATTTGCATACTCGTTATAACCCTTCAGGGATCATTACCAAAGGACCTTGTGTGAACTGGTGAATGTACCTTAACTATAAGACTTTCTTTGCTGTGTCGTAAACTATCTCTGTGTGTGTCGTCATCAGTGACTTTCTTCCGTGACTTTCTGTGTTCGTTATTGGATAATATAACCGTGAGTAGTAAAAGGAATATCTTTTATTTACCGCTCACAAACGAACGCAATAACTAGTGTTCCTACCCTCAACACTAAAGGTACATTTTTAAGGATCCAGTGTGGCAATCTTACGGATACGTGGAGCCATTACCATAGCGCGCGTAGCGGTTACCATTTTAGATAGATATAATATTTCGTGTAATAAACCGCCAAAATACTGTGAATCACAGTTTTATTAAGAGTGAAAATATAATGTTCTGTGGGTTAGTGCTGTCAGTTGATAACGTGTTATTTGTCAATAAATCGTCATCAGGGCTCGGATAACGATATATTTTTCGAAACGGTTTCGTACTACAAACCTAAAGAACGATTTGACGATTTGTTTCGTTTACGGTCGAACGGAACGTTATTAAAACGTTTTTGAAAAAGACCAAATTTAAATAGTTCTCGGTTAATAAAAACGTTTTTAACCGTTTTTAAACATGTTTGGGTTGATCGATAAGAAACTCGCAATACAACCTTAATCAATACGTAAGCGGCAAGCGCATTGGAATCAAGTATATTATGAAAAGAAGAAAAGTACCTACAATTTAAATAAACAAGTTCATGCTTGTCGGGGCACGAACCGTGCGCAGCTGTGTCCTGCGGAATAAACCGGTTTTTCAAAGCGTTCTCATTTCGTTTTTATTCCGAACAAAATGTTGTGCTAATAAGAACGAGTACTGTGAGAAACGATTTAAAAACGTTATTTAAAATAACGTTTCCTTATTGTATCAGACTGAGTAACATCGCTAGAGCCAAACTGACAAGCAACCAAAACTACATTCCGTTTCATGTTAATTTTTAAAATACTTTACACAGAATAAATAAACCTAAAAATAATATTAGACACAGGTGGGAACCTGCTGTATCGTCAATGGTTTATTTTTTTTCTGATTAAAAACAGATTTGTTTACACATCTTTAATTTATTTTATTTAATTTAATAATTATTTTTTTCATAATATCGCTAAAAACGCTTCAATGCATGCATTTTTGACGTTGACGACCATAGCTGGAATTGAATCAATTGAGTGCATTATCAAAACATTACCTTTTTATTACGATTTCGTGACCCCGGTTAGACTTTATCAAAAAAATCAACCATCTTAAATGATTAATCGGTTACATTTTTTAGGCATATTGCGATTAATACACATTACAAAACAGTGGGCCCAAAAAAAACTATCTCCTTTTGTAATGATTAGTAATCTCTTCGTTCGCAAATTAGTTTCCAAACATGGAAACAAATATATTATGTGTATTTAGGAAAATAACTTTTACACCCACACACATAAAGTTCAGTTTCGCTACAACTTCAACGATTTCTATGGCTTTTTCAATTGGGATAGTCATTGTGTGTAGTCTAGTCTAAATAAAATATCTGGCTGTAGGTACATGTTGTTACTCTAACCGTGTTATTTTATTTATTTATTTATTTATTTATTTATTTATTACAGCATGGAAGACTTACAGCTAAAAATAACAGTAAAAAAAGGAACAATAGTCGACAGAAAGCCAATTACAAGTCTTCGCGTTTAGACTTATGATAGAATTTGTGATTTGTGATTATTTGTGTTTTTTGTGTTTTCATTGTGTGTTTTTAGCAGGAATATTTCTTCAATGTTATAAAAAAATCTAATAAACAATGATGTATTTATTTAATTGCTAATATCTTCACGCATGACTTAATTAAATGATTGATTCTGAACCTTCATATTTCTATTTTTAACCGACTTCCAAAAGGAGGAGGTTCTCAATTCGTCTGTATGTTTTTTTTTTTTTTTTTTTTTTGTATGTTTGTTACGCGATTTCTCCGTCAATTATGGACCGATTTTGAAAATTGTTTTTTTGTTTGAAAGAGTATGCTTCCGAGGTGGTCCCATATAAATTTTATTAACTTTACTTGGATAGTTTTTGAGTTAGCTTCAATAATACGTATTTTTCCCACTTAGTTTATATGGATGATATAATGATAACTTCCAATCACTGTTATTTACATAGCAGGTTAGTGGTATTCGAATTTGTATGGGGTAGGTACCACCACTAAAAAGTGCAAAATAAAAACTTTTTACAAAAAAAGAACAACCGACTTCCAAAAAAGACACTACAAAGTCAAAAATAACTTTAATTTCGGAAGTCGGTGGCAAAAAACGAAAGTTCAAAACCAAACACACCGACTTCCGAAATTAAAGTTATTTTTGACTTTGTAGTGTCTTTTTTGGAAGTCGGTTGTTCTTTTTTTGTAAAAAGTTTTTATTATTGTTATTGATTCTAAACCTTTTCTGTCAGATTTCTTCATAATAAACAAGACCGACTGTTGCTCAACGGGCAGGAATGACTACATGTGTACTCCCAACATTGTACCGAAAGACGACCCTGTGCATAGGTTCTCTGGCATTCGATGTCTGAACTTGACCAGGCCGCTCGACTTCCAGTACTTGGGATGCACCAACGATAGTGTGCCGTCTCCGGTAAGAAATATTGTTTAACGTTTTTTCTAAATTTTTAAGTTTTATTTTATAAACGTAACTCAGTCATTCATTATTTAGTAAACCACAAAAATTGTAGTTTGGTTGAAAAAAAAAAAAAATTTAGGTTTTTGTTTTGTAACCATTAGATTTCGATGTCCGTTACGTCTCCAAAGTTTCGCCAGTGAATTTAATTTGACACTGTATTCAATAGTATAGCATAATAATGTACTCATGAAAATTAACCACGCTTTTCTGCCTACTCAATTCTTTCACTCCTCCTTCTTATCTTGTGTCTCACTTCCAATATCTATGTTCTACACACAGTAAGAATCTGCGTTCTTCTAACAATCTTGTGCTACTCTGTTCTTCTCATACTTCTGACTTTGTTCATTCTTCATGAAAGGAGGAATGAACTTTGTCCATTCTTCTTTGGAATGCGCTTCCTCTTGATATCAGGACGGCCACCAGTCAGTATGCATTTATGCGGAAATTGCGGAGCTATTTTTAAAATAAATAGAGTAGTCATCTCAACACCTCTTTTATTATAGTCGATATGTGTGTATGTGTATGTAGTTTATAACCTATTTATTTACTGTTTTACCTATTTTAGTTGTAATGCATTATGATATATTTTTAAATTAAATTTTTCTTTGTTCCTCTCAAACAGAGCACCTGCCTTCAAATCTCTACCACCACCCTTGTTTGACTGGTAGAGAATGCCTAAGGCATTAAGTCCGCCTTTGTACCTTTTTTTTGAGTGCGAAAAAAAAAAATAAATAGTAAAAATTGTTCTGAGAAGTAAGAAAAAAAAAAAACTCGGGGCAGTCTGGGACTGCCGATTGAAGTAAAAGAACGAAAGCTGTAGCTGTGTGTGATTAAAAAAATTACAATAAAAAAACAGTGCGCTTTCAACAAAATCTCCCTTCTTATGAATTTTCGATCAGGTCACGTGTCCTGACGCGAGTTTAAAATATTTAACCCATCCCAAAAAAAGTGCACAGCACCGTTAAAGAAGTTTTCACTTTAAAAACTCAGCTGTTCCATACAAAATTGCAATATAATAATAATATTTTAGACGATCATAATGCATGTCAAAACTGTTAAACTGTTACTGTTACTCTATAGGAGGCCCCTTCGTATATCTACCATTAACTACCATACAGTGATACAGTATATCAATTTTCTTCCAAGATCGAAGAAACCACATCTGTATACGATCTGTCACCAATATACAACAACGGCAACAAAGGTGATACAGCTGTAAGGTCGTTTGAAGGAGGACTACTCCTCACAGAGGTTGAAGATGGGATCACCTGGCCTCCCAATGGAACTGGCGGCTGTCTTGCTAACCAGCCTGGTGCAAAGTGCTTTAAAAACTGTAAGTTTTTTGAGTGAGATTGTTTTGGGCTCTTTTAGGCACCTAAATCAGAACTCAATCAGAAACAGTAATTGTAGATTCGGGAACATATAAACATAAGGTATGCTGTACTCCTTTATCAAGAAATTTCTGCTAAAAACGAAACTGCTGCGAAGTGGTTCTTTATTTGGGTTCCTTGATTAATTTTTGGGTAATAATGATTCTATTCTTATAATTATATTCTTGCTGGATTATTAAAATGTTAGAGCACACACAAAAACTTACGGCTAATTCAGAGTATTCAGGTAACTGGCAATCTGACAAAGAATTTACCTACGCGTAATTATTTACTGTTGCTTGGTTTTTATATACATACGGACTGTGGTGAGCATACAGCCTTTGGTGGTTCTGCAATAGTATGAATTGCAAATGTAATTTTTTTATAGCAATTGTCACATTGGAAGCAGATTTAAGGCTTGTGCAGACCAGCGCGACTTGTCACGCGACGCGACATCGTTTATTGTTATACCGTGAAGTTTTCTTATAAATTGTATAGTTCGTGTCACGAGCCTTTAAGGTCATCGCCCATTATAACAACGTAACGCCCCCGCGCGGGGCGGCCGGCGAGACGTCACCGCGCGCTATGCGAGGCGTCGACGCGCGGACGGCGAGGCGCCGGCAAGCAGGCTCCTCGCTCGAAGCGTGCTGTCTGTTAAACGGCGCGCCGTGTGACGGCTTGCGGGCCGCTCACTGCCGACGAGCCGTCCACTATTTTGTATAACCATCGTAAAATAGACTTTAATACATTTGACTTAAAATCCTAACTTGATTGAAAAGTTATTTGCCGTGTTGGAACTCGGAGCCGTGCTGCTATAATGAGCGATGACCTTTATGCTGCTTAAAACTTCACCTAAACTTTATAATTCTTCTAGACTCAAACGCCTTGCTGACAACCCAGTTGTTCAGTGTATGGTTCATGAGGCTTCACAATTACTTTGCGGAACAACTTGCTAAGATCAATCCGTGCTGGGATGACAATCAACTGTTCTACAATGCAAGGGAAATTAATATTGCGTTTTCACAACAAATTCATATTTATGAGTGGTTGACGCTTTTAGTGGGTGAGTTTTTAAATTTATGGTTTACTGTGTTATTATAGCGCTTCTCTTTACTTAATTTTCAAAGGTGATGTCCAAAAAATGACCCAGAATCGACAGAAATGAACTGTGTACCAATGGATTGGCATTTAAATATAATATAATGTTGCCAAAGCGGCAACCCTGAAATCGTTGTAGTATAGGAGCTAAGAGCAAAATAAAATAAGTAAAAAAATCTTTTTTTTTATGTTTTTTTATTTTTATTTGGTCCATAGATACTACAATCGTTATAGTACTGTGTGTATTATTGGTAATTCTGTAGCTAAGGATTGCAAATAAAAAAATACACAGTTGCTACTGGCTATTATGCGCGGGCGCGGCGCGGCGGACGGGGTGACGTGGGGGGCGGGGCGGTGTGGCAGGCAGGTAACGACTAACGACCATATCCCGTCGCAGTCCTTCGTTTGTTTTCGTTGTGAGCTGTGTGCTTTGTTTTACTTCGTGGATTTTAACTTGACCTCTGCTTTTGTATACTGGACACTGATTTTTCTTGTTGATTCGAAACTGTGGCGCGTTAAACCGGACTTCGATTTTCTTTGCGACTGGATATTGTTTAAAATGGATGAACGTAACCATTGTGTGACTTGTCCCCGTTCTGTTCTACAAAGGCGGCATCATGTTTTGTCCCTCGAGTTTCTGGAGTCACACCGGGACTTCGTGGAGCATATGTTCAGCACTTTACAAGCGCCACAAGAAGTAAGTACTATGGTTACTCAATTACATATAATATAGTATGTAGTTTCATCTTAACTTATAATCAAGGCGACACCCCCATGTCAGCGGCGTCGCTCGACACGGCGTGTTATCATATTGCGTCATGTTTTATTTGGATTAGTATAGAATAGTAATTAAACTAACACAACTGACAACGCACAATAACTACGAGTAATATTCGTCGTCGATTCATCAACAACCTATTAGATATGGTATAATAATGAGTCTAGTTTCGCGTATTTTCATGTGTTCGCTATAGATGTAAAACTCACGTTGTATACATATCAGATAGTATACCATAAACAATAGGTACTTTAAAATGAATGTGAGACTAACGAGGGAATGTTATTGCTTATTTCAGATTGCATTTGATGGCTCCAGAGCTATTTGTCATCCGTGCTGGCAGCGCATAGACTATAGCTTAAGACGACCTCCTCCACCACCACCCAGACCTCCAACTGCATCGATATCTACACCTGGCTTCGCACGCGCAGCAAACACGTCAAGACGATGTATTGTCGACGTTTGTAGGAGTTTGGAACTTCGCGCTGTGCCCAATTCAATGAAAGTATATATTTTAAGCTACTTTCATTTATACATACCACCTCTTGCACGGATATGTTCACACCACATAAGGAATACTACTTGGGAGGACTTACCAGGAAACATCGCCAGACGTCAAGACGATTTCAGAGGCGAGAACTTACGCGATATAGTAGAGTTATACACTCAGGCTCTCGAAAAAAAAAAGCTGCTGGATTTTGAAAAAATTGATGAAATAAGTCCGGACGAACTTCATAATTGGATCGGTATAAGTCACCAGCAATTCTATAGCATATTAGAAGAAACGTTTTCTTTACAAGAACGATTATTTTTATATTTGCAATCTTTAGCCACAGAATTACCAATAATACACACAGTACTGTAACGATTGTAGTATCTATGGGCCAAAAGAAAAAAAATATACAAAAAACAGATGTTTTGATTGTGATGTTGTGATTATGTTGTTATGTTGTGATTTAATATGATGTTGTTATTATGTTGCTGTTGCTTGTGAAATGTGTCGATGATAACTATCACAAGTGATACAACATTAAAACAACGTCATATTAAGCCACAACATGACGTAAACTTATTTTATTATTTGTTTTAAACGAATTTTTTTTCTTATTTTATTTTGCTCCTAGCTCCTATACTATAACGATTTCAGGGTTGCCCCCTTGGTAACATTATATTATATTTCAATGTCAATCCACTGGTATACATTTCATTCCTGTCGATTCTGGGTTTTTGGTCCATACATTTTTGGACATGTCCTTTTATGTGTTTGTTAAGGGTGGTCGCAAATGTGACGGAAGATGCGGCGTCGGGCGTAAATTCGTTAAGTTCCAGTTAGTACGTTCGGCGGACTATCGCATCATCGGTTGAGTGTGAAGGTTGAATGTCTTAGTATCTACTTGTTCATGAAAATACGCCATCTTCGATCAGACGTGCGACTACCCTTATAGTCCGGTCAATTTAGACATAAAAATAGTGGTCAAATAACAAAAATTCCCGGAGAGCCAAATATTGGTTAGAGGGAAAGATTGGTTATAGGAATAGAGCTGGGGTTTACCATTACAAATAAAGTTTTAAAAATCCCCATCGATCCTGTGTGCTACAAAAGTTATTCGGGGTTAAACGTCGAAATTTGGGGGTTTTTTTAATTTTTCTCGAAAACGGTAAGTTTTATAAAAAAAAAGCAAACCAAAGTTGTAATCTTAAAATTGTCTACAAAAATTCCTGAGATATCGCTATTCTAAGAGTCACATTATACATGATATGCACACATTTCCACGCCACCCGTGATGTAGTGTACTCGGCGCGTTTTTATACCGTGCTTTCCCTCTTTTGATTTCTTTAGATTTAGATATTTTAATCAGATTCATACTCTTGAAAGTCTACTTCAACAGTCATGTCTTCTTCGATTTCTTCATCTTCCTCTTCTTCTTGCTGCCTATGTTTATGAATTGTTCAAATGTGGCTGAGTCAGTACAAAAGGGGCAAAACGTCAGCATCTAAATTATTCGAAAAAAAAAAGATTTGACTGACTGCGCTAAAATATTTACAGAAATTGATTCCACACCTCAAACGATAATTACGGAAGGAAATTCGCTTTCTCCTTAAGATTTATGGAGCTCCAAAAAAAATTACTTGCATTGATAAATACCGATACTTAACTTTTGTAAAAAATACGCGAAACAAGAAACAAGTATATGTCTTCCTCCAACATCGGTGCATGCTATTCAACACTTGTATCGAGTATACTATCAAGTTCAAACATGGCTAGGCAATCAACTGAACCCAGAAGACTGGGGTTGGAAATTGATAGATAATACTCTGGAACTGATTCAAACTTTACTCCCACCTGCTCCAGAAAAACTCCTCAACACTATTTTTTGCAATTGCAAAAAAGGTTGTAGTGCCAAATGTGGCTGTAAACAAGTCGGGTTGCTGTGTTCTCCAGCGTGTACCAATTGCCAAGGTCAGTCTTGCTCAAATGTCCAGTTGAGTACATTAGAGGAAGATTCCTGTGATTTTAATGAAGAGACCAATGACTCAGACTCTACACATTTGAACAATTTATGAACATCCAGCAAGAGGAAGAGGAAGAAGAAGAAATCGAAGAAGACATGACTGTTGAAGTAATATCTAAAGAAATCAAAGCAATAGTTAACCCAATAATCAATAGCAATATCAAATATGATAGTTGTTGTTGTTTCTTGTTTCGCGTATTTTTTACAAAACTTAAGTATCGGTATTTATCAATGCAAGTAATTTTTTTTGGAGCTCCATACTTAAATCTTAAGGAGAAAGCGAAATTCCTTCCGTAATTATCGTTTGAGGTGTGGAATCAATTTCTGTAAATATTTTAGCGCAGTCAGTCAAACCTTTTTTTTTTCGATAAATATAAATGCTGACGTTTTGCCCCTTCTGTACTGACTCAGCCACATTTGAACAATTTATGAACATCCAGCAAGAGGAAGAGGAAGAAGAAGAAATCGAAGAAGACATGACTGTTGAAGTAGACTTTCATGAGTATGAATCTGATTAAAATATCTAAAGAAATCAAAGCAATGGTTAACCCAATAATCAATAGCAATATCAATAATCAATATTAATAATAAGGTATTATCTAGAACTTGACGGGTATTGTTTCCTTAAATTATACTTAAATTGTCATGACAGTTAGTGGAGTAGGCCTACAGGGGAAACCACGGTAAAAAAAACACGCCGATTACACTACATCACAGGTGGCGTGGAAAGGTGTGCGTATCGTGTAAATTCATGTATAATGTGACTCTTAGAATCGCGATATCTCAGGAATGGTAACTCTTAGGAAAAAATCATCAGGACCATTTTTGTAGAGAATTTTAACATTACAACTTTCGTTTCAGGTTTTTTTTTTTGATAAAACTTACCGTTTTCGAGAAAAATTCAAAAACCTCAAACTTTGACGTTTGACCCCGAATAACTTTTGTAGCATACATAGGGTCGATGGGGATTTTTAAAACATTATTTGTAATGGTGAACCCCAGCTCTCCACCAAGATTTGGCTCTCCGGGAATTTTTGTTATTTGAAATGTCTATATTGACCGGACTATTAAAAAAATAACCCAAGATAAAACGCATTTGTTTTTTCGCTGTTTTTTATTTTGCATTTTTATGTTTTTATTTTTTATGAAATCTAATAGGTAAGAAAAATTTGATACAATGTGGTATCGCGTCAGATTCTTGTGGGTGCAGAGACTTTTATGATGAAACATTGTACCCACTAACAACTCTGGAATTTTTACTCGTAAATCGCTGGTTCCATATCATACAGTACGGATCTGCAAAGTAAGTATACGCAAGTGCTATTCCATCATTTTGATTTAATTCTATCAATTTAAAAGAAATACCCAAGGTCTCCATGAGACAGGCTTGATCTAGTGTGGAGTTCATAAGCAAATTGCTTCCTTTGCGTCTTATTAAACAAAATGTAAACCTGTTTATTCATTTAGACTATATGGAAATGTAAATTACTGGTTTTGGCAAATAATATTTTCATTATCATCGTCATTATCATAAGAAACTGTAATAAGCTTAGGACATCTTTTCGAGAGATCATTAGTGTAGAGACTTAACAATACTAGAAGTATCAACTTCAATGCTAAGCTGTATATTATGTCGCAGAGATATTGTCAAACCACTGATATTATACGTATAATTGCACTAGTGAAATTATAATTGCACGAAACTCTCGATTTCATTATTTTTACACATTTACTAATTAATATAAATATATTTTTCCAGAATGTTCGATTCTAAAGGCTGTTTCCTAAGAGACTATCCTATAGTCAACAATACCTTCAGGACTGGGTATTTGGGTGAAGGCAGAAACATATTCAAGTTTACACAAGGCAAATTTAGAACACCGGCCAGGAAAGCTAATCATGGGGTTGATCCTGATGTGAGTGAGATATTGTATTCGAGAATAGGCTTTAATGAAAACAGATTCGGAATTATTTATGAAATTACAAACAATCATTTGTAATAAAACTTTTAGTAACAATATAAATATGTTTTTGGGTGATGATGCACCATCTTTATATTTTACTCTCACGTCTTCTACACTCTGCTTCTACATCACGATCTACTTAACTTTTCAACAAGAAGTCTAATCATCCTGCTTCAGCGCTGTTTCGTTTATCAGCTGATCACCCTTGAGTAAAAACAAATTTGAACCTTATCACAAATTTGGAATACTCTACATGTATTTCATAATCATTTTGTTAAGCTTTTGAAAAGAGGGCTGCGGTCCTTAGTCACACTCATTATAAAACATAGACGGACTCGTTGGTAAATGTTGACAGCCGCACGAGTCGATCGAAGTGTTAGGTTAGGTTAGGTTGGGCATTAAAACCTTAAAATTTTAATTGCAGCTACAAATATTTAGTTCTATTGGTTTATTTTTTTCTTTTAAATGTTTGTTCTTTGCAAGATAGATTTTCATAAATCTGTTACGTTTGTTAATTCGTTTGGTAGATAGTTTTTATGTTTTTACTATTTATAATGTTTGTCAATGTTCTGGAAAACAGTTTTTTAGTGGTCTATTTCAGTTACCTACATAAATTTTACTTTGTAAGCCTTTATTTATGGCAAAAAATGGAAGCCATCATATAAAACATAACACCTTACTACATATATATTTATAGATTAAGCGTAGATCTAAATGGACTGTTAGACAATAAGAAATAAATGTGACAGGCCAAAAAAGATTATATAATTTACTTTTAAAGAATTACCTACATATTTATGGTGAACTAAAAGAGAATTTACAACGCATAATTAATTATGTGTTCGTCATATCTTTAAATTACTCATATTAACCTCTAGATAGCAGAACTGGGTCTACCATACATACAACGCTCTGTGGACATCCCGACCAGCGACTTGAATAAGAACCGCTTCTTTGGGTTAAGGCCTTACATCGACTACGTTCACCACTGCTTCGGGTACAAAATCAAATGCTGGAATGATCTTAGGCAGATCATGAACGAAGATGTAAGGGTTAATTTTTTTCTTTTTAAAAATATTAATATTCGCATTGATGTACTTATGTGTAATTTTCCTGTCCTGCATAAGGTAAGAATAGTGAATCTTTGCAAATATGAAAGTATCTGTTTCAATATAATAAACTAAATCAATATAATAAGCACTACACTACAAGTATTACTATTGGTATTTTAATCAATAATATTACGTTATATCGTCGTTGTGAAGAATGTTTATTTATCACAAAATAAATAAATGAAACTCTACCTTTAAATCTCCTGAAGCAGAAAAAACGGCAGGAAACGGATTTCAACAGATTTAAATTTTTAATTTAATATTTCCAGAGAATCATAATAATGCAGGATGTGTATGAACATGTCGAAGACATTGATTTAATGGCTGGTCTTTGGTCTGAGCGCCTTATCAAAGGAGGCAACATTCCTCAAACTCTGGCCTGTCTGCTAAAAGACAGTATCTTTAAGACTATTAAAGGAGACAGACATTGGTTTGAAAGGTGTAACCGACCTCATGCCTTTACTCATGGTAAGTGATTTCTGCAATTCCCAACATATTATAAGGAAAAAAAAAATCTTCAAGAAGATCTTCCTCTTGAAGATTTTTGATTCCCAAACATATTTATTTTTGGCAGTGTATAGAGGACCGTTAGGGGCACTCTGTCTCCGCAGTTTATTAAGTGCCGTTTACGTCACTCTATCTCAGCAGTGTATTAAGTGCCGTCAGTTTGCGACATACTAGTGACGTGATCAGAATTTATTTAAAAAAAAGGTTATAAAAATTAGGTATTATTTAAAAAAACGTAAAATATAGTACAGTGCGACAGGGAACCACCACAATACACATGTTTAAAACGGGTACGTATTACAATACCGACATTTCATAATAACTATGACTGAAATACCGACGTCCAAAACAACGAAGTTCAAAATACCGAAAGTTTTAAATACCGATAGCCGTTATATCGAAACATACCGATGTCCAAATGCCCGAATGGACGAAATCCCGAATGGTCAAAATACCTAAAATGATGCATCACTTGCGAACTATTTATATGTCTGTATAAGTAGTAGATCAGTGGGTGAAATAGGTTAGGTTAGGTTAGAACAGTGACCAACCGCGCGTGAGCCGAGCGAGCGAAGCGAGCGGTGCCGCGGCAGCGGCCGGCGAACGCTACTTCCAAGTTGCTCGCAGAATTTATTTCACCATTTTCTAAGTATCCGGGTTTTCCCAATGTCCCAAATTACGAAATTACTTAATTGGGATATTGTGAATTATACCACTGGGGAGTATACATGGGGAAGGATGCAACATGCAAGCAGGCATACAGCAGGCATGCAGCGTGCAAGCAGGCATGCAGCATGCAAGCAGGCAAACAAGCATGCAACATGCAAGCAGGCATGCAACATGCAGCAAGCATTGTTTCTGTCACGGCTCCGGCGCTGCGGGGTTTAGGCGGCTCCACGCGAGCTTATCGTCGCAGATGGTTTAAACGCTCACCACCGCAGCTTCGGCTTGCTGGCCGGCCTAGGCCGGCCAGCCTCAGCCGCGGCGGCGGCCCTTCAAACCACCTGCTCCTCAGCTGGCGGGCCGCCCAACCCCTCCGCGCCTACGCGGGCTTAAATTACACTCTAGGGGTAGGGCAGACAAGACTGCGTGAAGTCTGTTTTGCAGCGATTCGTTTCTGTTATATTTAAAATAATAATTGTGTTTTTATTTAGATCTTCGGGTTTTTAAGCTTCGGGATATGGATCTTCGGGATTTTAAGCTTTCGGGCAAATAAACTTTCGGGATTTCAAACTTTCGACCAAACAATCATTCGGCGTTTAATTTTTCGGGATTTCGTCCATAGGTAACTATTTTAAAATAGGTATTTTGAATTTCGGTATTGTAATACGTACCCGTTTAAAACCACACCATGCATGCAACTTGCACGCAGCATGCAAGCAAGCATGCAACATGTAGGATGTAAGCAATGCATACAACATATTATAGCATGTAAGCAAGCATGCAGCATGCAAGTGAGGATGCAACATGCAGCAGACATGGTTTCTGTCACGGCTCCGGCGCTGCGGGGTTCCGGCGGTCCCACGCGAGTTTATCGTCGCAGATGGTTTAAAGCCCACCGCCGCAGCTTCGTCTTGCTGACCGGCTTAGCCAGCCAGCCTCAGCCGCGGCGGCGAGCGTTACAACCACCTGCTCCTCAACTCGCGGCCCGCCTCGCCCCTCCGCGCCTACGCGATTCTAAATTACACTGTAGGGGTAGGGCAAACAAGACTGCGTGGAGTCGGATTTACAGCGATTCGTTTCTGTCTCTAAAACCGAATTTTTTGCAAATGTTTTAGGACTAACAATTTAATTATAAATGAATATTCGGACTAATACGCATTATATAAAACAATACTCAGGACATATGACTTTATTTCATTCAAAATTAGGACATTCAATTATTATAGTACTCGATATTATGACAGAATAGTTTTAGAAGTAAAGATAAATAAGTACAATAACAAAATTTCGAATTTTTGAACATTATGGTTACTGAAGTTTATAACAAACGTGAACTAACCTCAACAATCAAACAAAATAACAAATGATAGTGATAATGACATTGACAATACAATGCTTACGGCAAGAGTGCCGTAAGCATTGTACTGCCCGGCTAGAGAGCCGGGCAGTGCTATTAGTATGCCGCATTAAAGGCACTTTATCCGCGGCTGATAGAGTGCCCCTAACGGTCCTCTATACACTTCGTTTATTTTTACTTCAATATTCTGATTATTAGAACTTAATATTATCATAAGGGTAGATGAGAGATAGTAATAATATAACACTTTAAATATTCATATAGCTTTAATGACATTGTATATAATTGTTTTTTTTTTTTCTTTTTCTGTACTAATAAGAACTAAAGTTACGAAACGAATTACAATCTAGCCTAATAGGCTAATAAGCAATTTAACTCTAACTTAATATTTTACGAGATAGATTACGTTATAACTAAGAATAGTGTCAATTTGCACTTTTACTCAATTTCGTAGCACTTTCTTAGGGTCTGATAATTCATGAAAACACTTTGTTCATGTGTTAAATGTATAGCACAGCATTGTTACTATTATTTATTCACTATTTATACACTACACTAACTCAAATGGTTTGGTTCTCTTTAGCCGACGCACTATGTCCGTATTGTCTATAATTGTGAATAATTAAATACATACCTTGTTTTTACTTTTTTTCAGCTCAACTGCAAGAGATCAGAAAAGCGTCTTTAGCATTGTTGCTATGCACTGTTGGTGATGGCGTTACAGAAATACAGAGACATGCGTTTATGAAAATAAGCCCTAAGTAAGTTTACCAAACTAAATTGTGCCGCTTTGGCACTGCCTATGTTTAGCTTGTATGTTTAGATAGAAAGCGCGACACTTCGAAATACAAATCAAAACTATCAGTTTATGCTATACAAAGTCCAATATCAATGGAACTTAATTCAAACTGTCATTCACTAAGCCACAAATAGTGGCAATAGATTCACATACTACAGAAATGCGCTTCAAAACTAGGTGCATGCCCGCATTTATTTATTTAACTAATCCAACTTTTAATTACAGGAATCCATTGGTCAGTTGCTGTAAGATTCCGAAGATTGACTTCAGTCATTGGGCTAACTGTACAAAAACCAGTGATTAGTTAAAGTACCTACATACACTTACTTCGAGGATACACAAATCGTCCAATAATCCAATAAACTTGGATCGTTTATGGCATCGAACGAATCATTCCACCTTCCAGTTTATTTTCATGTGATTCTAATCGTTCCTCAAGGCACTATTGTCGGGCCGATGGTGAACTATGTATTTTGTAATCCAAACTCTACAATTTTCTTGTTTCTTCTTCAATTAATAACAGAGGCAGATTTCTATAAGGGACTAAAATTTACATTTTACACAAAAAGATGTTTGTATTGAATTATTTTTTTATTTTGAATTTTGTTGAATTATTTTATAATTCTTTTTCTTTTTTTTAAATAAATTGACATAAAAAACACTACTTTTAGATAGTTTTAATTCTGACTGCATTTTAAAACCAGAGTTAATAAAATAATTAAACAAAAAATTTATCCTATTATTGAATGACACAAAGCTAACTCATACAAAATACCGATACATAGAAATTCAATATATGACATAGCCAGAGAAATGGCTTATTTTAACTAATAGCTTATTTTCCTCAAAGCCCTTCCTCAGGTGCAATAACAAGAAAATTACAAACCTATACTTTATAGAAACAGTATCCCTCTGCAACATCATCTGATCTCTCAATCGATCGATAGTGTTGCAGCAACTTCAAGTATAAGCGAGCGAAGTATGCTGATGTTGAATACACTTGAAACTTTACCCACTGCGCTAAAGCAGAGAAGAACTTCACGGATTATCATACTCATTATTTTTATCAATAGTGTTACGTCACTAGTGGATAATCGGCAACACATTTTTGGGAAAATTGGTGAATATCAGCATACTGGATACAAAAATAAAAAGATTACGGAAATGAGAAACATCTAATTATTCTTTTATGATTATGCTGCTGCTATCATAAATTCATTAGCCTGGTAGATGAAACATAATAATTAAAACTGAATTGGTAATAAATGGCTCAAGTTCGAAGACCAAGCTCTCTTACCCTGCATCCTAACCGAAAGTGACCGTCGTGATTACGCGATAACGCGATAACGCGATTAATAATGTCGTTCATACGCGACTTGATTGAACGCGCGAATTCGAACCTGGGCGCGCGTTCATATTCATATAAAACACATGACGCGGCGACGATTGCGTACTGGCGTGACAATCACTTTCGGTTAGGACGCAGCCTAAGAGTGCTCTAATTCCACAATGTAGTCCTCAGATTGATACAGACAATGACACTAAAACAAATGAATTACTAAATAGTACAATAACTAGGCTAAAGCTCTCGCCATGACTTGACCTTTTACTGTAAAAATGAGAGCATTGCTTTATCTATTTAGAAAAAATAACAAATGACGTCTACTTTTGACGCCTGCTCACAATCACAATAAAACAAAGTCGTTGTAATACGAGAATTAAGGCTAGGTTTTCCGGACCTGTGTGGCTACCATGAGTTTCATTTAACCTTCTCGATCAAACGCATCGAGCGCGTTCGGCGTTCCGATTGGCCCTTCACCGGTGAAGGCTGGCCGGCTGCCAATCGGAGTGCCAAACGCGGTCGATGCGTTTGATCGAGATGGTAAAATGAAACTCATGGTAGCCACACTGAAGGCCTTTGAAACGCTACCTCCGCCTCCCCCAAATGCAGAGCGACGTATTCATTTACGATGCACCGCCTACGGTTTCGTGAAAAATCTATGCCACAGCATAAAATATTTGCACAAAATATTTGCGACTCCGTATCAAAGTTGCGACAAACGCTAGGGCGACAGTACGATAGGTCGACCATCAGCGGTGCGACAGCACATCAGCTCGACGAACGTTAGTGCGACAGATTGTTTTCACGACAAACGATGGCACGACGAAACTTTTGATCGACAAACGTTAGTGCGACTGATTGTTTTCACGACCATCGATGGGACGACGAAACTTTTGATCGACAAACGATAGCGCGACACAACTTTCGCTCGACAAACTAAAGCACGACAAACATTTCTAGAATATTTTGTTGCTAATAGCAGATAAGAAAAAAATTAAAGTTTTACGTTCTTTAATACATGGCTTTCGTCTACCTTGCTCGTTACTGCACTTGAACACTGCAGTCATTTGACATTGACAATAAAGAATATTGCCAAAACCCACCCGTGTTCCTTCCCTTGCCTTGTCAGGGGCCACGGTTTCCCCTGTTGGTTGGGTTAGGTTAGGTTGGTTAGGTCTGAGGCACACAAGTTTTATTTATTATTGCCATTGATTGTCCAAGGTTTTGTATAACAGCACAAACAAAGAGCTTAATATAAATCCACTCACAGTGAAGGAAGCTAGAAGTAAGATTAAATCATGGCTACTTACTCATGACTATGAACAAACCGAACTCCTTCTAAAATAGGTACGAATAAAACACATCCCACACAAGCACACGCTTCTATTACATCTCATACCACACACCTGCATTACACACTCACACACCAAAAACACTATACACCATAAACACTATACACCAAATACTCATAGAAATGACTCCCAAGTAATGTTTTTCATGTTTATATTTTTTTTTTTTTTTTCTTTTAAATTTTTCTTTTTTGTATGTGTTTTAGATTAATTCTTTTTGCATAAAAATCGACACATGTAATTGGGAGAAGACACTGGCTCCTGTAACACAGGTGCTATACCTAGCGCAGGAGTCAGGGCCTCACTATCTTTGTTAAAAATTATTTATGCCAATAAAGAAATTTATTATTTATTATTATATCTCTTTTATTTCATTTTAATACATATAAATTACATTTTTAAATATTTCTTAAAAAAAGATATAAAAAACATTTAAAAATATAAAAAATAGTTGCCCATCGGCATCAGGAACAGGGTCCAAGCTGTTATTATTATTATTGATTAAAAATTTTCTTTGAAGTATATTCTGCTGCCTTTTTTTACAACTTTGAATTATCTCTGTAAGTAGAATGGGCTAAAAATGGTCTTACTGTTTCGCGTACACTGTGACCATATTCTTTTGTTTTGGATGTTTCTCACCGCTCATGAAAATCCGTAAATATTGACAGCTACATATGAAGTAACAATTGTCGTACTTTATTGTCAAGTGACGTACCTACTGCTACAGCTATAATTTATCGAATCTTTATTTTAGGCTATCGACATTTTAGAACGACATTTTATCGTATACGATAGTATACGATAGTATACGGTAGTAGTACTAGTGACAGTGAGTAAATTCAAAACTGAAAGTTGTTCACACAGAGCCAATACGATAAAACCACGAATTCGTGAAAAAAAATATTGTATTGCTAGCTCCGCTAATACATTTGGTCGTTTTATTATACACTTTTGTTTGAAACAGCTATTTTTTTCTAATTTTCATTATTGTTGCCAGAGTGTAAGTTGTTTATAAGTAACCTACATCCAACAACCGGACACATTGTTTATTGTGTTTGTTAATGTATGATATGATGGTAGCAAAGAAAGTTCGATGGAGAGTGAATATAGTAACATGGATGTTTAGGGGTGTGAGGAACAGGGTGTAAAGTTCACTCATCCTCTATTGAAAAGGGATGATCCTCCGACCAGACGGGCAGTCTGGCGGGCAACTGCCCGAAGTTGATTTCGGAAAGTCTTATCTATGTTATTCGCGCGGTAAACTCTAAATGCGCGATGCAGGCTTTGTGTGACGTCATGTCTTTGCTGCGTAGTTTGTTTGTGGTGGTGTAACCGTTACCGATGAATCTGATTAAAAAATCTTAGAAAAATGTGTTTTATTAAAACTTCTTCATAAACGACGATAAAAAAAATTATACGACTCGCACTTGACTATAATTTTATCGATAATAATTTGTAATGTGTCAAACACTATTGTAAGATGACAATTAAACGTCATCATATTGCATAGAAATAATCACACTTTTGAAAACAATATTATGAATTAAAACTATAATATAATTACGAGATATTTTTTCTGAGCTGTTTCTTAACTAATGTATTCTTCTTTTATTTGATTTTTTTTCAACGACGACGGCGAGAGCGTATTTTTTTAAATTTTGACACAGGTCCACCCTCGATGAAGTGGACTCTGCATAGATAATACACTCGAGCCGATTTAGCCCGATTTACTATTTTCGATTTTATTTTTAAAAAATCTACTAAACTCAAAAATCCAACCGTTAAATTCCCTCTAAAATACGATTATCTCATCGTACATGCAATTTTCATATTGTTTTGTGCTGTAATTAGGAAATGAGACTGAAAATGGTTTTGAAATCGACCCTGTTTCGGATTTTATTTTTCATCGAGCGAATTACAATTTATCGTGTTTTGAACCGTTAATTTCCCTCAAACAAAGATGTATCTATGGCATATATTTTTTTCAGGACCTAAATACACTAATTTGACTATTTAAAATTGATTCTAAAATAGGCAAATTTGGATAACCCCCCGTTAATATCGGTGAGTTGCCGTAATAAGGATAGATGGCGACACTGTTACGCTCAGTGGGGCAGCCGGAAAAATCTGAAACTGGTTACTGGGACAAGAATTTTAGTCGACAATTTGTTTGTGGGTGTAGTTTGGTGGATGGTGAGAAAAGGTACGTTTGTTGTACGGATGTGGCCCATCTACTCTGTCACTTGTTATTTTTACAAAAAGAGTAGAAAATAATAAGTATCTGAGATTGTACGTCAGGCCAATTTCTTCCATACCTTGAAATTCTGCCTACATCGTTAGTTCAAATAGCTCGTATAATTATGTACAGAAACCCACTGTTGAACTTATAAAGTAAATATTCCGAAGTACAATGCTACAATGTTTCTGTGTGTCCGCGATTTCAGCTCATTTCTGAATATCGTCAGTTCTAATCTTTCTATTCCTAGCAGAACTTACAATTTGTAGAAAGAAATTTACCATTTGTAGATGTTTAAATAGATGGAAAACGAAAAGACAAAAATATAATTGAAAGAATCCGAAGATTGGTCCGTTGAGTTTGAAAAGAGAATAGAATAGAAAACTCTTTATTATTAGAAAAAGAGAATTGTAATAAATGGTCTATGTAACTGGTATTGACTAATTGACCGACATGACCACCAAGTTCACAGACATATCGTGTAGTGGTACAGAACCCTTGATGGATTCCAACTTACTGCAAATTGTTTAAACAACATATTATATAAAATATACAATCATATTGAGTTAATTAATTCTTGTATACCTAATCAATCGCTCTTAAAAACAATTTAAAAACAGTTTGAAAAGAGGAAACTGCTGACAATTATCAACTTATTAAGGCAATTAGTTTTAATTACAGATGCCTTTTAAAATAAAACCCGTTTACAATTAATTTTATTTAAATTCTACTGATAACTTGAATTAGGAAAACTCATAATAAAAAAAGAAATGACTTATTATCCGTCATTACTTGAGTAACAGTTATCATAGCATGTAGGGTTAAAATGTTGTTCAAAAATATTTCAATATTATTTGTTTTCGTGGTGTGTAATGCTGTGTTCTATGATAATTATAATGGCACAAGGGTTTCAGACACTATGTTGGCCTATTACAATGCAACGGGTCGACTTGCGTGAGTATATTTTCGAATTAATAAATACTCGTATTATTGAGTCATATAAATAAATGTCCATCAAAATAGGGGCCTACCCCTATTTTGATGGACATTTATTTATATGATAAAATGATGATGATATTGTATGATGTATGTGTATGATTTTTTTTGTTAATTTACCCCTATTTAATTATCAATACCCTAGTATTAATAATTAAATAGGGGTAAATTAAGATTAAATAGGGGGATTAATCGCGTAAAGGATTATTTTTCAGCATAGGTTTGAAGTGGATGCCTACTTCGTCAAAATTCAAGTTTGTTACCGGCCTTATAGTCTGAGTAATTTCCAACTACAAGTAACATAGGTAGGCATGGTACGGTCTAAAAAAAAGAGATTATGTTTCGTTTATTAAGATGAATTCTACACACGATCTTCAACCAGCGCCAGAATATATATAAAGGCAATACGTGGTCTTTATCAGAAGAGGTCTTATTGTCTCTCATGCGTGGGTTTGCGGGCGAGGAGATGTAATGAAACAATAATATTCTGAATAATCACAAATCACTGATCACATTAGGGGATGAACTGATGAAGTAAACGTTCCCCCCAGTACGTGAGTCGCGAGCGCACATCAACCAACTCACTGCCCTGCAAGGGTAGTCCCAATGATCATCAATATCTCACTCATTAATTACTCAATGCCGGCTTCGATCCAAAGTCGCGATCCCGCGTTTTTTTGACAGGAGGCCGCCTTCTCAGTACTGGGGGTTACGTCAAGTTGACGCTGTCACAATCGTTCTGAAACCAACTCCTTAAGTCCAGCGTCGCAAAACCTTTAGACGCGCCGTCACGGCCACCCTGACTATCACACGTCCTCGTGTGCTTAGTCATCCTGATATGGTCCATCTCAAATGTGAGAAAACAACATTTCATTTGCAACCGCTCGTCCAATCCTGACATACTACGTAAGGATCTCTCACTTAGTAGCAGCACAGAGCTCAACGCACCGATTACACATTGCATAAGCTGGGCGTACTAGGCTCAACCCCCAACTTACCATGCGGTATGGACCGGGCGCGCAAGGCCCCTTTCGACCAACCACCATCATACCATGCGGTGTGGACCGGGCGCGCAAGGCCCCTTTCGACCAACCACCATCATACCAAGCGGTGTGGACCGGGCGCGCAAGGCCCTTTCGACCAACCACTAACACACCATATGGTGTGGACCGGGGCGCACAAGGCCCGTTCGACAAACAACTAACATACCATATGGCGTGGACCGGGCGCACAAGGCCCTTTCGACCAACCCTGCGGCGTGGACCGGGGCGTACTTAGCCCCCTCGACCAGCCACCTACACAACATGCGACGTGGACCGGGGCGTACTTAGCCCCCTCGACCAGCCACCTACACAACATGCGGCGTGGACCGGGCCTACTAAGCCGCTTCGACCAGCCACCTACACAACATGCGGCGTGAACCGGGCGTACTGGGCCCTTTCGACCAGCCATCTACCCAACATCCTGCGTGGACCGGGCGTACTGGGCCCCTTCGACCAGCCATCTACACAACATCCGGCGAGGACCGGGAGTACTGGGCCTCTTCGACCAGCCATCTTCACAACATCCGGCGAGGACCGGGCGTACTGGGCCCTTTCGACCAGCCTTCGAAACAACATGCGGCGTGGACCGGGCGTACTGGGCCCTTTCGACCAGCCCTCAACACAACATGCGGCGTGGACCGGGCGTACTGGGCCCTTTCGACCAGCCACCCACCGCTTCACAACGCGGTTCTGCCCGGACGTACTAAGCCGTTTCAACCAATTTTAGCAAATCCTACACAAAACACACAGGTAGTCACCACAGCCACACACACACACCAGCACCAGTAGCTACATTAATTTTCATGCACATCCACTTCATAATGGCTTCATGAACATGAATGAATTTCGAACGTAATTCAGTATTCGTAGCAGTTATGTAAGGTTATCTTAACCAGCGATGCGACGAGGGCACCCCATGCCCTCAGTGGATATTTAGCAAGCAGTGCTATCGCTATTAATAGAGGTGCTATTTCATTATTTTGTTTCAATCACGCGGCGATTCGGCCTGCTCACAATCAACCACACTCAATACATATTTTTTTTTTTTTTTTTTACTATTCCATCAAACAAGTCATCTATGAAAGCAGTACAACTTAGTGAATTCAACGCCTTGTTGTGCATCGCTGTGAAAGGCACACTATCAGTATGAAGAACTTACCACGCTTCTGTAATACTGCCAGAGTCCCACTAACGCATCGCGACCATTGCCTTCAAGGTTGGTATTGATATAGACATGTTTGGCACGCCTTTTCTCGCATACAGCTCAGGTAAGTCGACTGAATCTACTCTTCGTCTAGTGGTCAACCAGATAGAGGACACGATTCATCATAAAGGCACATGCCTGGGAACTTTAATAGACATCGAAGGAGCCTTCGATAAATCCAACTTTTCCAGCATCAGCAGCGCCCTCTTCAGACATGCGAGTTGAACTGGTACTAACGGACTGGTTTACAAACATGTTAAGCAAACGAGTGGTTCACCTTGAGAATGAGCGGCAGTTGGCTATGATAGCCAGAGGCTGCCCCCAGGGAGGGGTTCTGTCCCCCTTCTATGGAATCTGGTAATAAATGACCTCGCAATCTTTGTATTGGGGAAGGTGACGGGAGCGATCTGTAACCTCACTCAGCAAGCACTAAGTATCGTAGAAAGTTGGTGCAGGGAATTTGAACTATCAGTGAACCCCACTAAAACTAAACTAGTCATATTTACCCAAAAACAAGCATCAGGCCCTTTCCGCCTACTCAAACTATTCGATACAGAACTTCAGTTGACCAACGAGGTCAAGTACCTCGGGGTAATTCTAGACAGAAAGTTAAACTGGAGTATTCATGTAGACAACGAGCTTAACAGGGCCTGCATCACCTTCTGGCAGTGCAGGAAAATGATAGGTAAGAAGCGGGCCTATCCCTCAAAATCATACTGTGGTTGTACACAGCAGCGATCCGCCCCATGATCGCTTATGGGGCCGTAGTCTGGTGGCCCCGCACTCAGCTGGTTACAACTTTCAACAAACTACAACGCATGCAAAGAGCCTGCATGGCTACCATGGATCGTGGACGAACTTGCCAGAAGGGGTCGAGCATGGCACCAGTGGGGCCTAAACCCATCACGCCTCTCCCCTTCAGATATCTACGCACTCTGATAAAGAAACGAACCAGGGACCACCATCACCATTACAAACTATGGTTGGACTACGGTGAGCGTAGGCAGGCCACGGCTCCCTACAATCGATGGCCGGTTCACGAAAAAGGTTCTCTGACTAACGAAACAATAGCTACGTACAGTCACAGCAGCTGTAACTGGCCATGGGTCATTTAAACACCCAGTCCAGAGTCCCAGACAGTCCGCTGTGCAGAGCCTGCATGGAAGACGACGCGACAGCAGCTCATGTGCTGTTAAACTGCCCAGTGGTCGCCGCATACAGGACAAGTTACTTCGGTAACCCAAGTACCCTACATGCGATTGTCAGTGACACCTACGCGTTGCTGGCCTTCTTTGAAGAGCTGGGGTGGTTTGAATAACCGATTTTCACACCCATACGCAAATTACGCGCTTTGACGTGGAGTTGCGGATACCAGCCCGTATTACCTAACTATTTGGTATGCCCGAGCATCTTTATGTAAATAGAATTTCAAACATAGTTTGACATGCCCACCCTCCTCGAGGTGATAGGCAGGGCACACTCTCTGACCCTCACCTAACCAGCCATGTCTAATGTGTAGGTCCCATGCAATAGTGGGAGATCTAACCACCATCAACATGGCACAAATTCGGCCCCCGGGCTTGTACTGAGAAAATCTGGAATTTCATCAATCATCAATCAATGCTGATCTTTATTGTGAATCATAGGTAGGTACATAATACAGGTCTAAGATAATTAAATTGTAATCAACTATGTCCCTCCCTTAGGGCATACAATAATTACACAGAAATTAAATTTCACTTAAATTAAATGTTACAAATTATGATTAACATTTCAAAAATTAAAACCAATTTAAACCTGCTGTTTAATGTCCTCTAAACTAATTCCCAGAGTGACTCTTATCATCAGCTGTTTGCAAATCTGATCTTCCTAACGAGAATAGAATAGAATACTCTTTATTATGTACTCCATAAAAATTACAGACATAGGTTTAGAAATTTTACTTAGGGTGACACAATGGGCGGTCTCACCCAAACGAGCTGCATAAATTTTCAGAATTGCTTCGCTTGTGGCACTCTTCAAGATTGATACCACCGCTACCAATGTGTCATTAAGTTTAGGCTTATTGTTAGATTTTCTGGTTTTTATTTCAGAAATGTCTGAATACTGTCTGAGTCTCTTCAAGGATACTAGAGTTGAGCTCAAAAACTCAAAGCATTATTTTAACAAACAACTAACAGACACTTGAATTGTCCAAAATCCTAGTAGAAATGTTATGGGAATTTAATTCTTGATATAAAACTTTATCATTGTGAATGGGCCGACATGGTGAAACCTAAAGTACCTAGTTCCAAAATGAAAATCTAGATTGATTATTCACTCCATGGGGTCACATGACATCTTCATATGTTGACTGTCTATTCCTTAACCAAAACCATAACATTCATTAAAATAATTCTGAATCTGCATGGGGTGTCCATACAATTGGGTCATATTAATGCTGATTCTTAAAATTTGGTTATCAAAAAACTTGTTCCTTCAGAGGATTAAATGGGGCCAGTACCTACTACATCAAGACCACACCAACTTACTAGTATCAACAATAATTTCAACCCACCAATGTGCGCTATGGATTTCATAATCAAACCAAGTATAATTGAAAGGTGACTTACATGGACTGCTTGTGTTACCTACTTACAAAGATTAGGCGTTATAAGAATTTCCATTGCCAAGGATGTTCCCGTTACGTTCTTTATTGGTCACTTCACTGATCACTGGTTATTATAGGTTTAGTCACTTCACTGGTCTCCTCATTACCTTGCCCTTCGAATCCCACTTCTGATAAAGGCAATACGTGGTCTTTATCAGAAGAGGTCTTATTGTCTCTCATGCGTGGGTTTGCGGGCGAGGAGATGTAATGAAACAATAATATTCTGAATAATCACAAATCACTGATCACATTAGGGGATGAACTGATGAAGTAAACGTTCCCCCCAGTACGTGAGTCGCGAGCGCACATCAACCAACTCACTGCCCTGCAAGGGTAGTCCCAATGATCATCAATATCTCACTCATTAATTACTCAATGCCGGCTTCGATCCAAAGTCGCGATCCCGCGTTTTTTTGACAGGAGGCCGCCTTCTCAGTACTGGGGGTTACGTCAAGTTGACGCTGTCACAATCGTTCTGAAACCAACTCCTTAAGTCCAGCGTCGCAAAACCTTTAGACGCGCCGTCATATATTATGTATGTATAAACGCACACAAAGCAAAAGGAAGTAGGTAGGTATGAAAGTTTCGTAGTAGAGTCCGTGGATGGGTGGAGACTCCTCCGTGCTTTGGAAAACACGTTAAACCGTTGGTCCCGGCTGTCATTCGTGGATCTTTGACAGTCGTTACGAGTCGTCAAAAGCCCGAAAGTCTGACAACCAAGCGGTATCGTATTGCCCAGTTACTGGGCTGTGGAGGTCAGATAGGCAGTCGCTCCATGTAAAATGCTGGTATTCAGCTGCATCCGGTTAGACTGGAAGCCGACCTCAATATAGTGGGGAAAAGGCTAGGCAGATTGATTTTTGTATAGTTTGATAATATATGTAGCCATGTGTACGATTAGTTTATAATTATAAGTAGATATTTCGTTTGTTTTAAAACCTGTTGTCTATTTTCAGTACTTGCACCATTGGCGTCAAACCTTGCAACCCGATGGAACATCGACGCGTTGATGGCACCTGTAATAACCTCGACCACCCGTCACAAGGCACCTTCAATGTAGTTCACCCGAGGGTACTGCCTCCCTGCTACTTTAATGGTAATGTGCCGTCTCACTGCCCATCGTCGTATAATTGTTCATCATAACCATTGAAACTTTTGTTCCACCCACTGCTGATTACAGATTTAAATAGGCATTAAAATAAGCAGAGAGCGTATCGCACCCCCAACGAATAATATAGTAATCAATCATTCAAAATTTTATAGGAAAAATTAAAAACCGTGCTAATATCTCAACAGGGGCGGATCGTAGGATGGCCATTTAAACCTCAAAACAAAGCTAATTTTTATTAAATATTCATACAAAATAAAGTTATTCACGAAAATAATTTTACTGAAATTACAGGTCAAAGTAAAGTAGGTACGCAACGCATCATTACTAATTATTCGTGTGCAAACTCAACGATATCGTAGTCAGTATTAATGCATTACAGTGTTAATATTCGTTGAACTATGGAGTCAAAAAACCTAACGGCAATCATAATATAATTATGATATTACGATATTATTCGGGTGAAATCCAAGTGATAGAGTACAGTAATATTCCATTATGGTAATATTCGTCGATGTAAGATGTCAAAAGATTAACAGTAATAAAATGTTGCAAATAGTATTAGTTTAGTAAATAATTCAGTACCGGATATTTGAAATGACAGAAAAATTATAATATTAGAGGAAGTATTGATATTATTACTATAGAATTTATATAATTATTGTAATGGAAATCTGGTGGACTGTATTTTTACGTAACTCAATAATAGAAAGAGAGGGGGATATTACTTTAAGTTTTCACTTCAAAAATTCCAAAAAAAATTGCTAAGTAACGCCGTCTAACGAAAATGTCAGGAATTTAGGTGGCTTGCTGCTTCTTTGCTGTCAGTACAAGAACGAAAGCTGTATACGTAATGTCAAAGACTATTATTTTGATATTTACTTTGACGGTTGCTAGGCAACGGATCTTACAGTCAGTGTTTCTGACGTGAGTTTATCATTTTTTACCCATCCCAAAAAAAGTGCACAACGCCGTTAAGATGTTTTCACTTCAAAAAAAATATTAATTATTTATTAGAAAGAAAAAGAAAAGAAAGAAAAATTATTTATTCTGCACAAACTAAACGCTCATTACAAAAAAACATAACATTTAGAACTACTTGACAGATTAGCCAAAAGCCTCATATTCATCACATTAAAATAACAAATAAATTAAAAGTTAAGTGTTAGTGTGTGTGGAGGGTGCATCCTGAAAGTTGGCAACGTCGTAAATAGCTGTCAAATATTTACCTGTTTCGATTAATTTGGAAATAATACTGTATGGAAATAAGAAATGTGGCTAACCAATTGACTAGAATATTAATAATGAATTGCAATTAATAACATTGCATTTGATGTTTTACCCGTTTTAGGTGAAAAAAAGGCATTTGAAAAGTTTCCAAATACTTTTTTTACATCTAAAACTAACTATTCGGTGTTACGATATTAATTATTGCATTTCATAATCAATATTCTAGTTCGCTAGTTAGCCACATTTTTTATTTCCATACAGAAATATGATCAAATTAATCAAAACAGCGAAATATTTGACATCTATTTGCGACGTTGCCAACTTTCAGAATAAACACTCTTAAGTGTTATTATAAAATCGATTGCTTTAAAAATATTAACTTCTAGCTTTTACCCGCGCGCGGCTTCGCCCGCGTTGAGTTCGAAAATTATCCCACGGAAACGTTCTAACGGGATAAAAAGTTCTAGGTGATAAATTATCTGTGTGCCAAATTTCATCCAAATCTGCTCAGCCGTTTTTGCGTGATTGAGGAACAAACATCCAACCAGATAGATTGATTGATTGATTAGTGTTTTACCTTTTTACCTAAATAAACTTTTGTTATTTATTATTATTATTATATATAACCATACAAACTTTCACATTTATATAATATTATGTAGTAGGATTTTACAATGACATTAAAACAACCACGTTAGCAGATAGAAAAGAACGCGTTGTTCCCAGAGGTCCACGAGTCTATTGTTCTCGAAAAATGAAAAGTAACTCAATAAAATAGGCGAGTATTTTTTTTTTAATTATAATTTTTATACCTCTATGGAGTAGCTTCATTTAGCCAGCCAATATAGGTACTTTCAGCACTTTTCATTTGTTTTTTTTTGTACATAATTCGTACAATACCTACGTGCTATTCAAAATGTTTCTATTCACTCAGTGAGTAAAAGAGAGTAAGAGTATTATTCACTGTTATCGATTAATAAATGCCCTTTTTCGAGTGACAATGGTAATAGTATAGTAAGAATCACTCCTTGGTCGTGATTCAAGTGTAAGAATCCTGAGTGACGCGAGTGATTCATGGCACTCGATATAAATCCGTTTTATACAAGAGCTGAATACTATTACTTTATACCATTCCCCCTCTAAAAAGCTTATTTTATTCACTGAAAACAGTGAATTAAAAGCTCTTTTAATCACTATTTTGGTGTTTGAATTTAGAACACACCAATGTATTCGACCTCGTATCTCAATGCTATACAACCTCCTTAACACTTTCGACTCCACCCATTTTCATAGAACTCATAACTCATCATTCCGCCATAAAAATCTATGACTTTTATTATTTGTAGTTGGAAGTGAAACCTCCGGGAGGTTTCACTTCCAACGTCCACGAGGGTTCCCGGTATCCCATACCCAAGTAGGTGAACCCTCCAGGAGGGCTCCCGACACTGAACGTCTACATTTAAAATGAGCCCTCCGCGAGGGTTCCCGACATCCTATATCCAAGTAGGTGAACCCTCCAGGAGGGCTCCCGACACTGAACGTGTTAACCTTTTATTAAATGTCTATTTTCGCTTAAATCTTTCTTTTTCTCGTAGTCACGGTATAAAGTATAGTATGCAACTCTTGAATAAAACTAAAATTTATATCGAGGGCCATGAATCACTCGCGTCGCTCAGGATTCTAACACTTGAATCACTCGCTGCGCTCGTGATTCAATCATCATGAATCACTTCCTACGGTCGTGATTCAGTCGTTAGAATCCTTCACTTGATCGTGATTCATCTATGGCCCTCGCTTTAAATCCGTCCTTTATTCATTAGTTGCATAATAAGAATTATTGCATTTCATAATCAATATTCTAGTTAGCCACATTTCTTATTTCGATACAGTAATATTGTCAAATTAATCTAAACAGGGAAATATTTGACATCTGTTTGCGTGCTAAACACATATTTTTGTTACAGGCACTTATCCAAGACGTGCAGTCTCTGGCAAAGAACTGCCGCTGCCCAGACGAGTCCGCGTCAAGTTACTGTGTGAAGGCACTTCACTCAGCACTGTACTGACACAAGCAGTGCCTGGGTTCGCTATATTTTCTTTCCTGGACATTGGATCACCGCACGATATAGGTAAGACCTTGTTATCGTAATTTTATCATAGTGTCTTTGGACTTCCAGCAGTCAACGTTTACAATGATTAGTAGCTTCTGCGTTCGTAAATTAGTTTCCAAAAATGTAAACAAATATTTGTGTTTTTAGGGAAATATCTTTTACACCCACACATAAAGTTCAGTTTCGCTACTACTTCAACAATTGTACTATTCCCTAAGTTGAAAGATACATAATCCAATAAAAAAGAATGATCTCGATCCGGTTAAGAGTTTCGGAGAAATGCGTGGACAAACATACATACATACAAACAAACATACATACACATGAAATTTGGCACACGTGTTGAGAAGCCCACATACAGTAACATTTATGTGAATATTGTGCAATTCCAACAATATTACATACATTCGTATCGAATTGATAACTATTGGATTATTTTGTTAGTATGACAGAAACACATCTTGAATCTTTCACATTTTATTTAGCAGAGAGAGTACAGACGGAACCGCTACCGATCCATAAAACCACAGAGTGTAAAGCCTGTCACACACGGCCAATACACCACAGATAATACAATCATGTGTACTATCTCAACAATAACTTCCTCTTATTAGAAGTCGGTAAAAAGAAAATGTAGATTTCATGCTTCGGAAGGAACGATAAGCTGCGAACTAATGGTCATTACTTACGTTGGAGCTTGGAAAGCGGTTAAAAAACTGACATCAGTGATTGGTTGATAGACCTTGCAGAGTTGCAGCTCACACAACAAGAAGAAGGATAGGATTAACATGTAAAATCCTATTGGAACCAGAGCGAGATTTTTTAAACAAACATTGTATTAGTTGTGTTTATCATCCATGGAATTTATGACATTACAATAACGTACATTCAATACAATATATAAATTATCTGTCAAAAATAAATTAATATCGACACCTCTGCAAAATACGGCACATCACTACCGAGACCAAAAAAGTGGACAGTTTTGCCATTAAGCAACCCTTACAACTATATACCTGTCCTTTTTTGTCACACGGAATGTGTCATATGTATAAAGGGTATGACTAGACTGAGAAATTTCACGTTCCCTCTATGCTTTAGTTATTACTCTGAGGAATATCTTTAGTTCTCATTACCAAATAATGTACCTCAAGTAGGTCTCAATTTAAAACCTAATGGCAAGAAACTAGATGCTATTACGGAAACGGCAGTGTATAGAGTGCCACCATTGGCACTCTATCCCTATCGAATAAAGTGCCACTACAGGCACTCGTAACACCGCCTCGGCCCGGCTAAAGTGCCGCAAGCATTGGATTGTCATTGTCACTGTCACTAAGTCACGTCACTTGGTATTTTGTTTGATTGTCGAGGTTAGATCGCTGTAAAACACCACAATCCCAAAACATTACATTCTCTTGTGCCTAAACGGACCCTGGCACTTCGCCGGCCGCTACCGCGGCACCGCTCGGCTCGTGCGTTGTATGGTCACAGTTCTAACCTAACCTAACCTAAATAACAAGTGACAGTGACAATGCAACGCTCACGGCACCCTAGCCGGGCCGAGGCAGTGACACTAGAGTGCCACAAGAAACTCGCGGCACTCTATACACTTCGAAAGAAAAATAATTCGGTTAAAAATAAGGTGGTATAGCTGTGGCTACATCAGTCAACTGCATTATTTTTCTTATTTAATATATAATGCTTATTTCCACAGTATTATTTCTTATGGCGTTCTGCTGTGGGAATTGGCAGCTGACGTAGATTTAATTTTCATTTTACAAAAGAGAGAAATTCGCGCGATCTATAAAATTAGTCCTCGTACCGTGAGTGCCTTAGAAATAAATTCTAAGAAATTGATATTCACACTCAGACTTCTCTATATATCTTAAAAAGTATTCTGTATATTCGCAAATATTTAGGAGTTTTCAAAATAAGAAGCGATTTCCATAATAGAAATACACGTGATACCCAGTAAATCATTTCTTATAAACAGTATCCGCGTTTATAACAAGTTGCCAAAGTCGGTTAAAGAACTTAACTCACATCAATCGTCCTTATCAAAAAAGCATACTATAAGATTAAAGATTACGTTGAAGACAAGGAAGTTTGGCAATAATTCCTTCTGCATTATGAGTCTTCCTTGGTACCTCATTAACGGCATAACTATGTAAATGTCTATTAACTGCTCCCAAATTACGATGATTATGTTATTTTACCTTACTTTGCTTAACATAATCTTTTTAGTATTTGACATTATATACCTTCAACATCTATTTTTTTTTATTATTATATTTGTTACAGCTGTAGCGGCAATCATTCAGTATTCAGAGTGTTTATTGTGGATCATAGGTACAAAAATAGCATCATGCATTTGGTTTAAATAGATTTTTAATATGTTATTTATCTTCTACAAAGGTAGATTCTTTTCCTTTAGATTTTGTGAATGTGAGAACGTTGTAGGCTTAAGACTGTAGATCAGTGGACCATTTTCTATTTTGCTAAGTATCTGGTACTTTTTGATAGGCCTACGCTGTCCTCTCATACCTATTAACACTGTAATTTAAAAAACCATTTATTTTTAAAAGAGTAACCGTGGAGTGTCTTGCCGGCTCTTCTCTATAGGAAACGACCTTGTGGAACCGTGCACCTAGCTTCTGACGTTTCATTAGTGCCTTTGTAGGTTTATGTGAAATAAAATATTTTGAATTTGAATTTGTATGAGATGACTCAAATGATTGATTCTGAACCTTTTTTTTCTGTCAGTTTTTTTCTTAGTGAACAAGACCGACTGTTGCTCAACGGGCATGAATGACTACATGTGTACTCCCAACATTGTGCCGAAAGACGATCCCGTGCATAGGTTCTCTGGCATTCGATGTCTGAACTTGACCAGGCCGCTCGACTTCCAGTACTTGGGATGCACCAACGATAGTGTGCCATCTCCGGTAAGAAATTTTGTTTTATGTTTTTTCAACATTTTTAAGTTTCATTTTATCAACGTCATTCATTTATAACGGCCAAAAATTGTCCTTTGTGTCGTGATTTCTTTAATTTAATTTGAAAATAATAAGTATATTTTAATATCGATTTATAATATCCACTGTGGCAACACTATCAAAGCACAAATGATTAATATTCTAAGAAACTTTTAAATGTATTTTCATTATGGCAACTGAATGTATTATTTTACTTTGGCAACACTTAGAAATAACGGTTATGATATTATCGTTATTTCTGGGTGGGGTCAAAAGTCGTTTTAAATGGTAAAATGTAATGCATAGTCAGTCTTCGTTTGATTGTGAAATTGTACAGTTGTCTGGATTAAAAGTATTAGCAAGAAAAGAGCGTTTTCTTTATAAGTCAGAAGTGGGATGAACCACGAGCTATATGTTGGTGAAATCGTGAGTAGTTTTATGAATTCTTAACATTATTAATTCTTTTTGTCCCAGTTATGTTCAGTGAGCAATGAGTATGGTTAGTTTGTAGTCTCATGATTCGGTAGCAATCATTGTGGCGTATTTCCCAGATGGTTAATATTTAAATCATAGTTAAAAGTAATTGGGCTGATGCACGTGCTACCTTTGGTCGAGGCAACTCCTCGATAAGGTTATCGTTGCGTTGGACTAATTTAAAATAATATAATGAGTAAATGGTTGGGCCGATGCACATGCTACCTTTGGTCGAGGCAACTCCTCGATAGGGTTATCTTTGCGTTGGACTCATTATAAACAATAAGTAAAATAGTTGAACCAGTGCAATGTGATACTCTTGGTCGAGGCAACTCCTCGATAGAGCTATCATTGCATTGGACAACCAGGAAAATAAATAAATTAGAAATTTTGCGAGTGAATGTTGGGAATTCCGCCACGAGATTTCACTTTGAATATTATCTAAATAGTATTTTAAGTCTGCTCCGTTCACTGAATTTTCTGAGCAGCTTTATATGTAGTTTGTTGATGGTACGGTGGTATGCTGGCTTGGTTATGGTTTGTTTGTTGGTTTGTTTAAACAGCAGCTTAGATTTTGTTTATTGCGGTTATGACTAATGACTGCATGAGCTATTTATTATATAATAAAATATATATTGTCTCCTATGCGGCGTGCACTCGGGTTCAGCCATGTAGGTGAGCTGTTCAGAGATGTACGAGTATAGTGTAGACCTCATGCTGCGTGCACTGTGGTTTAGCCGTGTGGGCGACCTGTGATGTACGAGTATCCTATGCTGCGTGCACTGTGGTTTAGCCGTGTGGGCGACCTGTGATGTACGAGTATCCTATGCTGCGTGCACTGTGGTTTAGCCGTGTGGGCGACCTGTGATGTACGAGTATCCTATGCGGCGTGCACTTTGGTTCAGCCGTGTAGGCAACCTGTGATGTACGAGTATAGTGTAGATTCCTATGCGGCGTGCACAATGGTTTAGCCGTGTGGGCGACCTGTGATGTACGAGTATAGTGTAGATTCCTATGCGGCGTGCACAATGGTTTAGCCGTGTGGGCGACCTGTGATGTACGAGTATAGTGTAGATTCCTATGCGGCGTGCACAATGGTTTAGCCGTGTCGGCGACCTGTGATGTACGAGTATAGTGTAGATTCCTATGCGGCGTGCACAATGGTTTAGCCGTGTGGGCGACCTGTGATGTACGAGTATAGTGTAGACCCCTATACGGCGTGCACTTTGGTTTAGCCGTTCAGGCGACCTGTGATGTACGAGTATAGTGTAGACCCCTATACGGCGTGCACTTTGGTTTAGCTGTTCAGGCGACCTGTGATGTACGAGTATAGTGTAGACTCCTGTACGGCGTGCACTTTGGTTTAGCCGTTCAGGCAACCTGTGATGTACGAGTATAGTGTGTAGACCCCTATACGGCGTGCACTTTGGTTTAGCCGTTCAGGCGACCTGTGATGTACGAGTATAGTGTAGACTCCTGTACGGCGTGCACTTTGGTTTAGCCGTTCAGGCAACCTGTGATGTACGAGTATAGTGTGTAGACCCCTATACGGCGTGCACTTTGGTTTAGTCGTTCAGGCGACCTGTGATGTACGAGTATAGTGTAGACTCCTGTACGGCGTGCACTTTGGTTTAGCCGTTCAGGCGACCTGTGATGTACGAGTATAGTGTAGACTCCTGTACGGCGTGCACTTTGGTTTAGCCGTTCAGGCAACCTGTGATGTACGAGTATAGTGTGTAGACCCCTATACGGCGTGCACTTTGGTTTAGCCGTTCAGGCGACCTGTGATGTACGAGTATAGTGTAGACTCCTGTACGGCGTGCACTTTGGTTTAGCCGTTCAGGCGACCTGTGATGTACGAGTATAGTCTAGATAGTTCTATGCGGCTTACTCTAGTTCAGCCACGTAGGCGAGCTTTATGGAGATGTATGCGTATAGTTTATAACAGCCGCGTAGGCGTGCTGTAGTTCAGAGTTTAAAGATAAAGATGTACGAGTATAGTTTAGAGTTCTATGCGGCTTACACTCTAGTTCAGCCACATAGGCGAGCTTTATGGAGATGTATGCGTATAGTTTATAACAGCCTAGTAGGCGTGCTACAGTTCAGAGCTTAAAGATAAAAATGTACGAGTTTAGTCATTTATAACAGCCGCGTAGGCGAGCTGTAGTTCAGAATTTCAAAATAAACATGAACAAGTACCTACAAGTATAGTTTAGAGTTCCATGCGGCTTACACTCCAGTTCAGTCATGTAGGTGAACTGTAGTTCAGAATTTTATGTGGATACTTATGTGATACTATGCAGCCATGTAGGTGAGCTTTAGTTTAAAGCTTAACGTAGACACTAGTTCAAAGCTTAACGCAGATACTTATGTGATTATATGCAGCCATGTAGATAAGCTGTAGTTTGAAGCTTAACTTAGTCAATTACGTGATCCTATGCAGCTATGGAGGTTAGTTGTAGTACAGAGTTTAACATAGGCACAATATGTGATCGTATGCAGCCATATAGGTGATCTGTAGTTCAGAATTTAACATAGGCAGTTATGTGATCTTATGCAGCTACGGAGGTTAGCTGTAGTTCAAAGTTTAACATAGGCACTTGTGTAGTTCTATGCAGCCATGTATGTGTGCTGTTAGTACGTCATGAAATTGATGGCCGAAAGGCAGTAGATTGTATAAATTATGTAATGCTCGAAAACAAAAGAACTGTCTTGAAGAAAGATCACTGCGTCTTTAAATGAAAAATATCTTACTTACATAGAACTGCGTCATATTTTTTTAACTTGTTTTGGCAACATTTTTGTTAGAAAAAGCGGAGGTTAATTCAATTGAATTTTTGAATAACACAAGACAGAAAGCAATCATCTGGTCAAGAGTTGTAAACTGTTAACGATTGTCAATGACAACAACTCAAATCCTAGTTCAAAATTGCGATTACATTTTATATATTTTCTAGTTTTTTTTGCCATATTCTTATGTAAGGAAGAACACTGAAAAACTAGTCACTTTTCAGATGTTTCAAAACTTTCAAATAAGATATCACCATTGTTCTTTTTAAAGATCTGCCAATCATGAAACGGTTTGCGAGTTCTATTACCAAACCGAAATTTCAGAGTTGATGATATTGAAACCAAATTAGTGTTAATAGGTCAGCATTATATCGAACTACTGTTATGAAGGATAATAAGATATTGTTTTTATATACCCTTCAAATAAAGTGACTTGGAATCGATTGGAACTATCAATTGGTCTATAATTATGTTGAGGTAGAGACGACCATAGTTAGGGTTTGGTGTAGTAGGAGTCAATGCTAAAGGGCATTACTCGGGCGATATTATATTGACTAGAAGTACACGGATAAATCCAAATCAAGAATATCACTTACATCAAGGCTGTTATAAAATAATTCATAGTAAAGCAGTTACGTAATTGTAACTTCTTTTACAGCAGTCCTTTCAAAACTCCTTACCAGATACTTTAATTGCGAGTGTAAATCCCGCTACAGAAACTAAAACCTTGTCTATCAGTAAAGATTTTATCATTACTCAAGAATTGGATCTCAACAAATCTGATATTAAAAACGGCTAAGACATTAATCAGTTCACTTTCGAAAAGCCCTATAAACTTTTTGCCAAGAATAGGAAATGTCTTGCTCAGACCGAGTGAGGTTAGTTGCACAAATTAAAGCGCAATGAATAGTTGCACAACAAGCCCTTGCTTACTCTGTATGAATTAGATACTGGGCTACATACAAATGCCAGCTGTTTGGGGTTCTTACTCTTAATCTTTTTATTTTTGAAACCTAAACGCAGATCATTGTATAGACGTTCCAATAACTTTGTGATTAAAAATCATAACGATTTGGGCCATTTCGGTTTTACACAAACCATAATTATTGAACGAATTCAAAGACAATAATGGTTTCTTAAATAAAGACGATAAATAAAATAATTTTTTTTAATAATTATGTAGCTTGTATAGATTGTGCATATAGCAAAGATAATACGCCAAGAACGCGTAATGGGCAATTTTGCATCATATTTCCATGCCATATACTTAGACCTTTTGACGTTCGAAAAGTGCTGATTCTCAGCCTAGTTTGAATAAATGACTTTTGAATTTGAATTTGAATTAGATCATTTTTAACCGTTTGTCTATACTTTATCCATAGTCAAATCAAATCGAATCAAAAATATTTGTTAGAATAGGGTACAATAGATAGCAATAATTTTAGTTTCAGCATATTCTGCCATGATATGGCGTGCAAATACATTTCATGTCAATTCAAGTCGTTATAATTATTACACATTAGGTTCCATTGACTTATTCTCTAAATATTCCTTATGAGTGTAATATTGTTTATACAGTAAAAGTTTAAATAGATTTTTTTGAACAAGGTCAATTTGAAAAGAATTCGGTAAATGGATAGATATTATAACAGACATGCAGTAGACATTTATCATAAATAATTTTTAATTTTATTGGTGGCAACTGGAGTCTATCTTTATGACATTTCCGGCTATTTACCTTGTCGCCAATAGTTTCAAAAACAAAAATTGACGATTTATTGATGCATTTACAAAATATCTCATTGTTAGACCAATTCATAATTCTCAAAAATTTACAAGCATCAACTAGAATAATTTTCATTTCAGATCATGGCAAAGTTTTCACCTCGAAACAGATTAAAGACTTTGTGCTAGGGAGGTTAAAAATGTACTAAACGCAGTTGCTTGTCCTCGAGCAAATTGCCAAGCCTAAAGGTTCAACCAGACGATTCTGACGACCTTGTCTACTCAAAAGTTTGGCAAAAACGAACGCATCTTGGACCAGCAACCGGTTAAAGTACGATGGGCTATCATCCTCAGTGCCATTATCGCGACAGTAATAAAGTGCATCAGAATTGTTTATTCGACATTAGGTTTAAAGGGTCGTCTGAAAAGAACTTCCAGAATAATGAGCCTAATATGTAGGTAGGTTTAGTCCCACCCATTTTTTTAAAATATTGACGAAATATAAGAATTAAAGCCTCTAATAAAATCTTGTTTAATGCTAATAAATTATATTTGAATCATTTATCAATTCGGTTAAATATACAAAAATCAAACCGTTTAATTAAGATAATTAATTATAAAAGAATATGTTTAGTAAATAAAAAAAAAGTACTGAAACTAATTCCAAAAAGATGGCAAAAGTAATAAATATGCCAGAGTTAAAAGGTGTCACCGTGGATCCACATCAAATCGTTAGGAATAGAAAAATCCTCTGGTTCGGTATTGATTTGTCCGACTTTAATAATTATAATTTAGAATCTGACAAATACCGGTTAACACGAATTGCTATTTATTTATATAATAGTTGTTAACATTAGTTTCAACCCCGTCGGTTTCGTGCTGCGAGCGCGGCTGCTGAGCGTGGGGTCCTGGGTTCGATTCCCAGGTTGGGCAGGGTGTTGTTTGATTTTTCCACTAGGAATTACTTGGTAGCGGCCTGGCGATTGGACGTTGGACACCCTGTGCCTCGCAAAGCACGTGAAATGGTGGTCCTGCGCCTGATCCCTACCCGGTTGCGTCGGGTTGCTGTTCCGTCGAACTGTAGGAGAGCAGAGAGTGCATCTGTTTGCGCACACACTATGCCTCCTGCGTGCTTGACTGGTCTCTGTTGAGATTGGATGCCCCGTGGCTGGCTTCTGTTGAGATTGGCCGCCTCGTGGCCGAGATGCGGTCAAGAGGATTTATACTAGTGAAGTGATGTGAAGTGCATACTCGTTTCTTTAATCAGGTATAGGTAGGTTAGGTACTTATGCATTGAATGTATAATGTATAGTATATTGTATTGTATTTATTTATTTCTGAGTACATGGTACATTAGGTCTTACATGAATTACTGTTTCACATATACTAACATTGCTGGTGTAGAAATATTAAATGATATGCTAGTTACATGCAAATCAGAAGGAACAAAGAATAAATGAGAATGTCAAAATAAAAATTACAATGTCCAAGAATTTATAATAATGTCAAAGCAGAATTAGAATTAGAATTTATTTATTTGTAAGAATGTAATTTTACATAGTATGGTGTTAATAATATTTTTGTTAGTTCTTTACATTTTACCACAAAATTTATGGTGTACAAATATTTACTTGTCATTCTTAACTAAGTACAAAATTAATTATAAGATTTGCAATTTACAGTAGATAAGTCCAATATGAATTAGTATTATTAAAATTAGGTAATCGTTACTTTAAAATGTCAAAATTAAGTGAATGTCATCTTGGATTTTTACAATATTCCATATATTCGCCAATGTCATAAAAGTTAAGTCTATGTCATCTTAGAGTTTTACAATAGTCCTTATATTCGCCAATGTCATAAAAGCAATGATCTAATAGCCAACTTGACAGCTTTTTCTTGAACATGGGGATGGGAAGTTCCTTAAATGAATTAGGTAACTTGTTATACACCTGAGGAGCAATTCCTGTAATTTTTGGGAATGTTCGTATTCTCATTCGCCATCTGTCAAAACTACAATCAATTTACCAACATTTTCGACAAGTTTGACAGATTGCGACTTGAGTGTGAACGTTTTTTATGTACGAGAATTGGCCTTCAGGACTACTGTACTAATTTCATTATTAAGATTTTAATTACATTATGAAAACGTATGATTTAAAAATTCATTGACGAAATAAAAACGTCTGAGAGCCAATCAAACATTTTACATTTATTAATTGGTAACGTTCTCAGGGCAGGTATATCTTGATTATAATAATATATTTTTGTATAGTTACTTATATTTGTTATTTGATGTATTGCCTCAGTGTCGTGATTATGCGTGCTTCGGAGTTAGCACGCCGTCGGATGGCCGAGTGTCGTGATTTCTTTAATTTAATTTGAAAATAATAAGTATATTTTAATATCGATTTATAATATCCACTGTGGCAACACTATCAAAGCACAAATGATTAATATTCTAAGAAACTTTTAAATGTATTTTCATTATGGCAACTGAATGTATTATTTTACTTTGGCAACACTTAGAAATAACGGTTATGATATTATCGTTATTTCTGGGTGGGGTCAAAAGTCGTTTTAAATGGTAAAATGTAATGCATAGTCAGTCTTCGTTTGATTGTGAAATTGTACAGTTGTCTGGATTAAAAGTATTAGCAAGAAAAGAGCGTTTTCTTTATATTTGTATGGAAAAAAAGTAAAAATGTTTTATATTTTTTTTAATATATTTTTTTTCGATTAGATTTCGATGCCCGTCACGTCTCAAAAGTTTCACCAGTTAATTTAATTTGACCCTGTATACAATAGTTTAGCAGAATAAAAGAAGAAACATAATTAAGACTCATGAAAAGTAACAAAGTTGTTCTGTGAAGTATGAAAAAAAAACTCTGATCCATACAAAATTGCAATAAAATAATAATATGTCAGACGATCAAAATTCATGTCAAAACAGTCAAAGTTGTTCCCTTTCGTGAGTTACTATTTTATAGGAAGTCCCTTCGTAAACCTACCATACAGTGATACAGTATAACATTTGCTTCCAAGATCGAACAAGCCACATCTGTATACGATCTGTCACAAATATACAACATTCGCAACGAAGGTGATACGGTTATAAGGTCGTTTGAAGGAGGACTACTCCTCACAGAGGTTGAAGATGGAATCACCTGGCCTCCCAATGGAACTGGCGGCTGTCAACCTAACAGGCCTGGTGCAAAGTGCTTTGAAAACTGTAAGTTTTTTGAGTGAGATTGTTTTGGACTCTTTTAGGCACCTAAATCAGAAACAGTCATTGTAGCCGAAATCGGCAAGGGTATATAAGTAATGCTGTACTCTAAAACACACATACACACACACACATATACACATTTAGACATATACATTTTTGCTAAAAACGAAACACATCTTAAACAAGATTCCTTCTAAAAAAGACTTAAACTGCGAAGTGGATCTTTGTTTGAGTTCCTTGATAATTTTTTGGGTAATAATGATTGTCTTGCTGGATTAATAAACACTGAAGCACATACAAAAAATTTACAGCTACTTCAAAGTATTCACATTATTATTGTTAACTGGCAATCTGGCCTCACACGATCTTAAAACAAAATGTGTAGCATAGAATTTACCTACTGGTAATTGTTTAATATTGCTTGGTTTTTATGTAGATGGACTGTGGTGAGCATCCAACCTATGGTGGTTCTGCAATTGCAAATGTATTATATAGTATAAAGAAATTGATTCAGTAGCTCTCAGTGGAAGCAGATTTATTTATGCTGCTTGAAACTTCACCGAATCTTTTTAATTCTTTTAGACTCAAACGGCTTGCTGGCAACCCAGTTGTTCAGTGTATGGTTCGTGAGGCTTCACAATTACTTTGCGGAACAACTTGCTAAGATCAATCCATGCTGGGATGACAATCAACTGTTCTACAATGCAAGGGAAATGAATATTGCGTTTTCGGAACAAATTCATATTTATGAGTGGTTGACGCTTTTAGTGGGTGAGTTTTTAAAATGTTTTTGCTGTGTTATTTATTTATATAGGCTTGTTAAGGTGGTCGCAAATGCAACGGAAGATGCGTCGGGCGTAACTTGGTTAAGTTCCAGTTAGTATGCTCGGCGCACTAACGCATCATCGGTTAAGTGTGTGTAAGGTTGAATGTTTTATTATCTACGTGTTAATTCTACGTGTGCGTTTTACGCGACCGACGATACGCGACGCATCTTCCGTCAGATATGTAGGGTAAGGGGGAAGAAGAGGTAGGATAGTCAATGGGAGACAGAGCAAAAAAAACTTCCAGCACAAGTAAGAAAAATAATAGTCTTAGATTCTACTTATTATTTAATAGTATATTATGTAATTAGTGAATAAAGGACGGATTTAAAGCGAGGGCCCTAAATTAATCACGAGCAAGTGAAGGATTCTAACGATTGAATCATGACCGTAGGGAGTGATTCAAGTATTAGAATCCAAAGCGACGCGAGTGATTCATGGCCCTCAATATAAATCCGTTTTATTCAAGAGTTGCATACTATACTTTATACCATGACTACGAGAAAAAGAAAGATTTAAGCGAAAATAGACATTTAATAAAAGTAAGTAAGTAAATTTTATTTGTTGAAACATGGTGTACATGATACATTGATTATTTGCATGCAGGATAATAATGAGATACAGAAAAGTTCTAACATTATGAAATTATTATTTAATCTGGTAGAGAAATCGCTAAAATCTTCATTGATAAGGTTGTTCTCGTAAATATCGGAAATAAAAAATAGAAATTTTTATGTTGTAAGTAAAATAATTTCTAGCATTCGTACTCTCTTCTGAGTTAGAAAACTTAACCGGACTCAGCGCTTGTCGTAGTTGCAAAATCTACTAACATGTTCAGCCGCATATCATGGCGTACAAATTGGTAGTAAGAGATGGTGCATAAACCGTCATAATATTCATCAAAATTACATTTCATCATTATTCATTAAATATTAGGTATAATTACAATTCAATAAACATATTTTTTTATACAATTCAATGTCAAAGTAGTCATTATATGTATAAATTGGTCAATAAAAAAAATTAAAAAATTAAAATTATAACTGTCATTAAAAATATTATTACAAGTCTAATAAAAAATAAATAAAAAAATTAAATAGATTACAATAACATGTCAAATAAAATACAACATTGTCATCTCAAAAATAAAGAAAATTGTCCTCTTTCATAAACTCTGCTATACTGTAATATGCTTTTTTAATTAGTAAACTCTTTAATTTACTTTTAAGAGTAGATATAGTTAATGTTCTCCATAATTTGGGCAATTTATTAAAAATGGTCGGAGCCATGCAAAATATGCTCTTACGCATAAGAGTTGTTTTAGTGCCGTGAACACAGAGTTTGAAATTATCAGGTCCATTCCTAGGGACAGCATCAGACAAACGCTGAAATAAATGAGGATTGGACTTAATGAACATTACTGTTTCCAGGATATAATAATGATGGCAATGTCAAAATTTTACGTTCTACAAAATAAGATTTACAGCTGTCCGTTGTTTGCAGTCTAAACATCGATCTAAATCACCTGTTCTGTGCCCGAAACGCTATTTCATTGTCCGTGCTATTCCCCCAAAAGATGACTCCATATCTAAGCATTGATTCGACTAATCCATAGTAAGCAGTAATTAGTGCATCTGTGTTGAGAACCACAGCGAGCTGTTTCAGAGCGTAGGCTGCACTACTTATTTTTTTACTAAGTGCCTCTATTTGAGGTTTCCAATTCAATTTAGAATCTATTAATTAGTCCCAGAAATTTTGTTGTGTCAGCTTCATTGATATTTATATTATTAAATTGAACATTAAGATTGTTGATTGTTTGTGTACGTTGTCTAAAGTGCATAACGTTAGTCTTTTTTAAATTAATTATTAAATTATTATCATTTAACCAATTTATAATAGATCATTATTAATGTCATTTTCATAAGTGTTTATGTCATTACAAGGTATTGTCAAAGTGCAATCGTCAGCAAAAAGTGTCATCGGATGTTCAGTTATTTTAGGCAAGTCATTTATGTACAAAGTGAACAACGGAGGCCCCAATACACTGCCTTGAGGTACTCCGTATAAAACTTCTCGTTCTTCTGATCTTGAAGTTTCTTCACGTTTACTTTTTTTGTTTATTTTACTAATTTCTGTAACTTGTTTACGATTATGAAGATACGATTTAATTAATTCTAAAACGTTGCCTCTAACACCATAGGCTTCAAGTTTATCTGCCAGGGAATTATAATGGACGCAGTCAAAGGCCTGTGTCATGTCGCAGAATATGGCACAGACTGGTGTTCTCTTATCTATATTTAGCATGACATTATATAAAAATTCATAAATAGCCAAATTTATACTTTTATTTTTCCGAAATCCCTTTTGTTCGTCACTTAATATATTATATTTTTCTTAATAGGTATTCATTTCACCGTATATGTATTTTTCAAACACCTTAGACATAACTGGTATAAGCGTGATCGGTCTGTAATTTATCATTAATTCGTGATTATCTTTCTTATAAAGCGGTTTCATTATAGACTTCTTTAATGCATCAGGAAATACACCTGCACTTATGCAAAGATTAATAATGAAACACAAATGAGTACATATTTCAAATGCAACTGCTTTCAATATTTAAATTTATTTCAAAAAGTTAACACGTTCAGTGTCGGGAGCCCTCCTGGAGGGTTCACCTAATTGGATATGGGATGCCGGGAGCCCTCGCGGAGGGCTCATTTTAAATGTAGACGTTCAGTGTCGGGAACCCTCCTGGAGGGTTCACCTACTTGGATATGGGATGCCGGGAACCCTCACGGAGGGCACATTTTAAATGTAGACGTTCAGTGTTGGGAGCCCTCCTGGAGGGTTCACCTACTTGGATATGGGATGCCGGGAGCCCTCGCGAAGGGTTCATTTTAAATGTAGACGTTCAGTGTCGGGAACCCTCCTGGAGGGTTCACCTACTTGGATATGGGATGCCGGGAGCCCTCGCGGAGAGCTCATTTTAAATGTAGACGTTCAGTGTCGGGAGCCCTCCTGGAGGGTTCACCTAGTCGCATATGGAATGCCGGGAGCCCTCGCCGAAGGCTCATTTTAAATGAAGGTTTTTCTTAGCGAATACAGATTATAAACCGTGAAAATAAAATCTGATGTATATTTTAACAAAACGTTATGCCGGCAACCCTCCCGGAGGTTTCACTTCCAACTACGAATAATAAAAGTCGTAGACTTCCAATATGTATGGCGGCATGGCGTATGAGTTCTATGAAAATGGGTGGTGTCGAAAGTGTTAAGGAGGTTGTATAGCATTGAGATGGCGGTCGAATATATTGACGTGTTCTAAATTCAAACACCAAAATAGTTATTAAAAGAGCTTTTTATTCACTGTTTTCAGTGAATAAAATAAGCTTTTTAGAAGGGGAGTGGTATAAAATATTTTATACTATTCCCCTTCTAAAAAGCTTATTTTCCAATTAGGTGAACCCTCCAGGAGGGTTCAAATTCAAATTCAAATTCAAAATTATTTATTTGCAAATATGGGTAAACAATGTGCAGATGTTTTACATTCATGTAATAATTGTATATCACAGTCTTAGTATCACCATATTTTACCTTTCGGCATGCAAGGTACGTAAAAAGAAAAACACAGAATAAATAAAAACTAAACAGAATAAAATTAAGAATGAGATCAGTCAAACTAGTTTAAAATTATAATTACTATAATTTATCCTGCAAATATTCAGATACACTGTAATATGCTTTATTTATCAAAAATCTTTTTAGTTTTTTTTTGAAAATAACAGTCGATGGTGCCTCCATTAAATATTTAGGTAGGTGATTGTATACACGGGGAGCCATGCAAAATATACTGTTATTTAAAAGAGTTGTTTTATTATTAGGACAACAAATTTTATTACTGTGTCGTTTACTTTTATAATTTTCGAAGGAAATAATGTTTGATCTGACAAAATGAATAATTTCATAAATGTATATGCATGGAAGTGTCATTAATTTGAGATATTTAAAATGCTCTTTGCAACTATCTGTTTGTTTAAGTTTACATATTGATCGGACACATCTTTTCTGAGCCTTAAAAGCATCGTCTTTATATACAGAATGTCCCCAAAATATTATTCCATACCTTATTATGGATCCCACATAACCATGGTATGCAGACAGTACAGTCGATATATCAGCCATCTTGGAAAGCATATGTAAAGCATACGATTGTTGATTTAATTTTAAGCATAAATTCTCAATGTGTGTTTTCCAATTTAAACTGCAGTCAATATTTAGACCCAAAAATTTTGTAGTTTCTACATGAATGACTTTTTTATTTGAATATTTTATATTAATGTCACTAAATTGTGCAACTCTATTGCGAAATATCATTATGTTAGTTTTATCGAAGTTTAATTTTAAATTGTTAGATGTAGTCCATTCTATAATTTTTTCGATGGTGTCATTAATATCTTTTTCAAGTGTCATTCTGTCTTTACCGTTAAATACAATGGTACAATCATCAGCAAAAAGAAATGTTGGTTGTTTTATAATTTTTGGTAGATCGTTGATGTAAATAATAAATAATAATGGTCCCAGTACACTTCCTTGTGGGACTCCTAAGTTTACATACCTGTTTTCGGATGTAAAATGAACCTCTTTTTTTATTTTTGGGCATATTCGAGTGATTTGGGTAAACTGCTTTCTATTGCTAAGATATGATTCAATAAGTTTAAGTACATTACCACGAACTCCATACATGGCTAACTTTTGCAAAAGTATTTTATGATTAACACAATCAAATGCTTTGCTGAGATCCATGTACAGTGCACAGACTGGAGTTTTTTTATCAATATTAGTCATTACTTTCTGGAGGAAATTATAAACTGTTGTGTTTATGGATTTATTTTTACGGAATCCAGTCTGCTCTTCGGCTAGTAGATGTTGCGATTCAAAGAAATTATATAATTTGTTGTGAATTACTTTCTCAAAAACTTTAGATAATATTGGAACTAAAGCTATAGGACGGTAACAGGACATTGAAAGTTTATTGTCTTTTTTGAAAAGTGGTTTTATTAATGTGGTCTTTAGTTTATCCGGAAACACTCCGTTAAATATTGCCAAATTTATAATATGACACAGTATGTCAGAAATTTTAAGAGAAACCAGCTTCAATATTTGTGTTGAAATCTGGTCAAATCCAGTGCTGCTAGTTGGTTGCCACCACTAAACGTCTACATTTAAAATGAGCCCTCCGCGAGGGCTCCCGGCATCCCATATCCAAGTAGGTGAATCCTCCAGGAGGGCTCCCGACACTGAACGTGTTAACCTTTTATTAAATGTCTATTTTCGCTTTTCTCGTAGTCATGGTATAAAGTTTAGTATGCAACTCTTGAATAAAACGGATTTATATCGAGGGCCATGAATCACTCGCGTCGCTCAGGATTCTAACACTTGAATCACTCGCTGCGCTCGTGATTCAATCATCATGAATCACTCCCTACGGTCGTGATTCAGTCGTTAGAATCCTTCACTTGATCGTGATTCATCTATGGCCCTCGCTTTAAATACGTCCTTTATTCATTAGTTGCATAATATACTAATACTTAAATATAAATAAACATCATTAAAAAAAACCTGAAAAATTGGTCAAAGTCATTGGACTATGTATGTTTTTTTTTTTGATAATACTATTTTCATAATAATTGGTAAGCTGAAGTCACTCCAGCAGAAGCAACCAAAATAGAATAGTGCATTACTGTCGCGACCTGCAACTGGGGCATTGCCGGACGATCGTGAAAATCGTGAGTCCATCAATGCCTGGTTACGGCCAAGGCTTGTAATTTTCTCAAATAATGCGCGCAAATTCAAACTAAGTAAATTTATTAAAAATTCCAGAATCAAATCATTGATTTTTCAGTCGTACTCAGCGCTTCTCCTCCACATTTGTAATGCGCACAGCCAAAGTGTGGAACTCTCTGCCGGCGTCTGTGTTGGGATTCCACATTAACCCATCTGCCTTCAAAGCAAGAAAGAACAGGCATCTTTTGGGTACGCTCGTTCCATCATAGACCTCATCCATTGTTTTCCATCAGGCAAGATCGACGTCAAGAGCAGGCCCATTCAGCAATAAAAAAATTAAATAAAATAAATCTTTAAATGAGCGTTTCCTAATTATTAGGGTATATTATAATATAATATATAATATAATATAATAATAACATTTATTCAAAAATAAAAATTGGTAAAATATAGTATAAATCTTAGAAATAATGTAGGTATTACATAAGTATGATGCCTGTACTAGGATAAACCTGTATCACAGGCGGCAAAAGTTCTTACAAGTGCTATGTGGACAACTGATTTCTTAAACAATATTTAGCATAAGTTTTAAGAATAGTGACATAATTAGTTAATTTAGTATGTTATCATAATCTACTTAAATACTAATAATTAAAGTAAATGATTTCTATATTACTAAGGGAAAATACATAGTTGTTAGCACTTAGTTACACGATTATGATTATGTTTGCAATGTTATTATATTCGTTTATCTAGATTGAAACAAATACTACATAAATCACCTTCAAGGCTACGTTAGATTGAATTGATTGAAACGGTCGGCTAATGTGCTTAGACAGCGACAAATCGAAGGTAAGTAGGACAATGCAGTGGCCAGGTATATTGTTGAGTCAGCTACAACCGGTATGACGCACTATAAGGTGCTCTCATAATTGATGGAATTAATATATCAGTATTCTGCTATTCTCCTAGCAGGGCATTCAGCGTCTCCCGTTTTGTAATCACTGGACTTTTTAAAGCGTAAGCAAGTTGCACATTTCGGAATTTCGGCTTTCTTCGTGCATTCTGTCATAGAATGGCCTGCGTCACCACAGTGACCACACGTAGTCACGGTCTCTCGGCAAGTTTTTGCTGCATGGCCATATTGTTGGCATTTATAACACCTTGTTACCAATGTAAAGTCCCTGACAGGACAGGACGTCCAGTTAATAAAAAGTCTTGATTGAGCGATTAGGGCTTTACGTATATCGGCTGAAACTTCAACAACGTAGTTACAGGTCGTAGCATCTGTCTTCCCCGATTTGTGGCTTAATTTTATCAAAGTCAAAAAAGACTCCAAGGACAGTGCTGGTAACTGGTCGGCTACGTTTTGTTTGAAAATGCACCTGAACACCTCATTATCAGCCAAGGAAATCGGCACTCCTACAACCACGATCCGAGGTTTGCGCTTGCTGGGCTCGTCGGCGGTAAGTCCAGATGTAGAGAGCTGGACTGCGTTCTTCAGTTTATCAGCGTCAAGTTTCGTCTCGATATTATATCGGGTGCGCGGCAGGATCGTTTCGGTACTGGTTAACGTCACGCGTTCTACTGCATATTTTGTTTTCAGACATACTGCGTGTCAAATATAGCCTGACCGCATTATCAAAAATGTAAAAAAAACAATTTTTTCCTTTGTTTAGTTACCGAGGTTACTAAAAATCTGTTTTCAGAAATTTTTATGACACGAAAATCCAAAAGAACGTTTTGCAGCCGCCTGACAAAGGCGCGGTGCTTGTTACGCTCCTATTCCTCACGACACCGATGATGAGTCAGACAATGATTAAAAACGATGAAATTTTTTCAATAAACAGTATAGGACAACTTGTTTCATTATTTCTAACAGTTTTCAGACAGAACACTATGTTACCGATCGCAAAAAAATTTCAACACGTTCAAAATGGTTTCAACACATTATGATGCCCACATTTTCTTCTGAAAAATTATTTAGTCGCATCAATTGACCAATGTTCACATCAAAACATGATTTTCAGATGGGTTTTATTTTTTGTCTCATTTTTAATTTTCTCAAATGGCCTACAGTACTGGGTACCGGTGATGCTACAGTTTCAGATGCTACTATTCCGATCACTGGTCATCACATTGACCTATGTTTACACTTTATCCTAAGAATGTTATTGACAATGATCTTTTTTTTAAAGAAGCCAGGGTTTTTCATATCGACTTTCTGAGGACAGTGTTTTTTATTGTGTGTTTTTGTTTTCACTATATCATAGAACAACATTCTCTCTACCAAATGGCATTTTTAACTCTACTTATGAAAAACGCTGACTATGATCCTCCTTCTCATAAGCGACCATCCTTACAGTGTCGAGTCTTCGGACTAATTTCCGAATAATTTGTACACATAATATTAAGCAAATGTTTTTGATTTTTCGCTGTGTTTTATTTTACAGTTTTTGTTTTTTCGTGATACCTATTTATTTTATGGAATCTTACAGGTAAGAAAAATTTGATAAAATATGGTATCGCATCAGACTCTTGTGGGTGCAGAGACTTTTATGATGAAACAATGTACCCACTTACAACTCTGGAATTCTTACTCGTAAATCGCTGGTTCCATATCATACAGCACGGATCTGCAAAGTAAGTATACGCAAGTGCTATTTCATCATTTTGATTCAATTCTTTATTTTTATAAGAAATAAAAAGATAATACCCAAGGCCTCCATGAGACAGGCTCGACCTAGTGTGGAGTTCACAATAAAAATGTTTTTTTTTAAACGTATACCTATCTATTTATTTTGTAGACTATAAGGAAATGTAAAGCACTGTTTTTTTTCAAATAAATAATAATATTATCGTCATTATCATAGAAAACTATAACATGTTTAGGACATCTTTTCGAGAGATCGTTAATGACGCGACTACACAATACTAGAAGCAAATTTAATGCTAAACTGTATATTATATGGTAAACTACCACTACAATTTAAGTTTGGTGTGGGATGCAACCACTGGCCACGTGAAGAATCGACCAACTCGAAATCGGCTTATTTTTAGGTCAAAGAATCAGCATTGCCATCCAACGTGGCAACATTGCCAGCTTTTTGGGCACTTTTCTCACTGACAGCGATGCGGACGAATTTTTTGATACACAGTGAGCCGTTTATTTTAGGGTTCCGTACCTCAAAAGGAAAAAATGGAGCCCTTATAAGATCACTTCGTTTTCCGTCCGTCATGCGTCATACTGTCAAGACCCTTTTTCTCAGAAACGCGTGTAGGTATCAAGTTGAAATTAATATCAAATACGTACGTCAATGTTCCTTTGGAGCTCTAAAAAACTCAAGCTTCAAAGTCAACGCAAAAATAAATTGGGTTACTTAAGCGTCATATTTTGATACTCGTAAATAAATGAAAACCTACAGGGTACTTCCCGATAACCTAGAATCATGAAATTATGCAGAAAGCAAAGTCTCACAGCACATATAAAGGAAAATGTGTAGTTTTACCACACAAAACGTTTGTTTTTTTGTGTTTTCAAACTTTTTTGCCGTTGGAGAATTGACCGTGATGTAATGTCGATGTATGAGATACTCGTAACATGTTTTTCAATTACAGTGTTAAGTTTGTTTTTGGAATAAAATCATCCCACTTGCGGAATCCTTCATTGTTTTGGTTTTTTAAATTTTTTCCTTTACAATAGTTAATTGACTCAGGCGTGACTTTGCGGAAATCCATCATAAAATACAATAGACGATGTATATCTAGTAACTTAATCCGCTTAACCGTTCTTAAAGAGTTAGAGAACCCTGTAAGAAATCGACACGTGTTTCGCCTCTCAACGAGGCATCCTCAGGACGACGATTGACCTGTTGCGAACTCGGACACGAAGTGTTATCAACGCGAGCCGAACGCAAAGTGAGCTTCAACCGCCCGTCACCCCCACTTATATAGGATCGCTTATCGGCCCACCTCGGCCGGGATCGTTATCAGTGCGATAAGAATACGAATTAAATACGAGTATTCCGAGGTCACCATTGTTGCGATTGTTCGCTTATCGCACTGTTAACGATCGTCGTCCTGAGGATGCCTCGTTGAGAGGCGAAACACGTGTCGATTTCTTACAGGGTTCTCTAACTCTTTAAGAACGGTTAAGCGGATTAAGTTACTAGATATACATCGTCTATTGTATTTTTTTTTTTCCTTTACATACTTTACGTACATAATGTAGGGGGTGGATTTTTGAGATCGGGCAGTAAGGACAGCTATCTTAACCGTTGTTGTAGCTACGGTAAACGATCTTAAGAGACTGTCTTTAACATTTTGATCTGCATTCACAGATTTTGAAAATAAATGTCATTCAGCGAGAAAATGGGCAGTTTTCACAAAAACTTTTTCTGATGCCAATCGATGCTCTTTCTCATAATGATAAAAATACTCTATAAAGGTGGGTCCAACTGAGGTTTGAGTACTAGAAAAGTCAGAAAACGCATAAAACTTTCCCATACATTTCGTACGAAATGAGGTTCCAACCTACTTTTAACGATGGACAGACTTGCAGAAAATTAACAACTAGCAAAAACTAGAAAATTATCAAAAATCAACCCTGTATATATTTCAGTGTTAGAAAAAGTAAACTGAATTCAATGTAATTTATGAATGTTAAAATAAATGTATTTTATTTATTTATTTGTTTTCTTTCTTTGTCGACTTCAATTACTTATTTATTTATCAAAATATATTTTTCCAGAATGTTCGATACTAACGGCTGTTTCCTCCGAGACTATCCTATTGTCAACAATACCGGCAGGACTGGGTATTTAGCTGAAGGCAGAAACATATTCCAGTTTACACAAGGCAAATTTAGAACACCGGCCAGGAAAGCTAATCATGGGGTTGATCCTGATGTGAGTTATTCATTGTATTCCTAAGCGAGAACAAGCTTTGATGAAAACAAAACAGATTTGGAATTATTTATGAAATTAACAATCATTTTTAATAACACTTTATCTGTGGAAAAAATTTAGGCCACCATTTAAAACATAGCACCCTTACTACATATTTAGCGTAGTCCTAATTGGACTGTTAGAAAATTCTTCCTACTATATGTATACTTCCTATTATAAATGTGAAAGTTTGTATGTTTGTTACTCAATCACGCAAAAATAGCTGAACGGATTAGAATGAAATTTGGCGCACTGATAGTATATAACTTAGATTAACACATAGGATATTTTTTATCCCGGTAGTACGTTCCCATGGTATAATAAATTTTCGACCTCTAAACGAACGAAGACGCGGGCGAGAGATAGTAAGTCAAAACAGAACCTTACAATTTACTTTTAAACAATAACATATTTACGGTGAACCAAAAGAATATTTACAATGCATAATATGTGTTCGCCACATCTTTAAATTACTCAAAATTCAAAATTCAAAATATTTTATTTCACATAAACCTACATGGGCACTTATGAAACGTCAGAAGCTACGCACGGTTCCAATTGGTCGTTTCCTATGGAGAAGAGCCGGCAAGAAACTCCACGGTTACTCTTTTAAAAATAATTGGGTTTTACAATATTTACAACAAAAAAATATATAAAAAAATACAGTATTATTAGGTATGCGAGGATAGTGTAGGTCTTTCAACAAGTACCAAGCATGTACTTAACAAAATAGAAGATGGTCAACAAGTGTACAGTCCACTAAGCCTACAGCGTTCTCACATTCACAAAATAGAAAAGAATCTATATAAAAGATAAATCAATTAATAAAAATAAAAACTATTTTAAACGAAATGACATGATTGCTATTACAACTGTAACAAATCTGAATAATTAACATGTCCACAAAAGTCACTAATAAAGAGTTGAAAATTAAATAGTAGATATATAATGTCAAATAAAATTATGATTATGTCAAGGAAGAATGTAAATAAAACAAAAATATAAACATGGTAATTTGAGAGCAGTTAATAGAATCTTACATATTTTGCCGTTAATGAGGTACCAGGGAAGCCACATGTGCAGAGGGAATTATTGCCAAACTTCTTTGTCTTCAACGTAGTCTTTAATTTTATAATATGCTTTCCTGATAAGGACACGTTTGATGTGGGTTTTGAACTTCCCATCGCTAAGTTCTGTAACCGACTTTGGCAACTTGTTATAAAATCGGATGCTGTTTATAAGAAATGACTTGCTTGTTTTAGTTAATCTAAATTTGGGTATCACAATTTCATGTCTACTACGTGTATTTATATTATGGAAATCGCTTCTTATTTTGAAAAGTCCTAAGTTTTTCCGAACATACAAAATATTTTCTAAGATATAAAGAGAAGGCAGAGTCAGTATATCAATTTCTTTAAATTTGTTTCTAAGAGACTCGCGAGGACCCATTTTATAGATAGCGCGTATTGCCCTCTTTTGTAAAATGAAAATTGAATCTACGTCAGCTGCCGATCCCCACAACAGAACGCCATAAGACATAATACTGTGGAAATAAGCAAAGTATACTAACCTAGCTGTAGCTATATCAGTCAACTGCCTTATTTTTCTTACTGCATATGCAGCTGAACTTAATCTACCTGAAAGAGTTCTAATGTGGGCGCCCCATTGCAATTTTGAATCTAAAGTAATTCCTAAAAATACAGTTTCCGTTATTGCATCTAGTTTTTTGCCATCAAGTTTTAGATTTAGACCCACTTGAGGTACATTTGGTAATGAGAACCTAATACATTTAGTTTTGTTCGCATTAAGTAAAAGATTATTAGCTGCGAACCATTTCGAAAGAACAGCCAGACTATCGTTGACGTGTAAGACATCTGTATCTTTTCTATCTATTTTAAAAATAAGAGAAGTGTCATCAGCAAATATAATTATATTCGATAAGTTAGCCATCATGTAAGGAAGGTCATTTATATAAACGAGAAATAAAAAAGGGCCGAGAATTGAACCTTGAGGCACGCCCATTTTAACTAGAGACCCCGAGGACGTCGCCCCATTAACGTTTACTTTTTGCCGTCGATTTGATAGATAGGAAAGAACAAGGTCAGCAGCTTGGCCACGAATTCCGTAGTGGTGTAATTTACAGATCAGTGTGTTGTGGTCAACGCAGTCAAACGCTTTTGAGAGGTCACAGAAAATGCCAATTGCATCCTGGGACTTCTCCCAGGATTCTAAAATGTGACTGATGAGTTTTACTCCTGCGTCAGTCGTTGACCTACCTTTCGTGAAACCAAACTGGTGACTATGCAAAATCCCATTTGAATTAAAATGTGACAACATCTGGTCTAGCATGATTTTTTCATATATTTTACTCAATGCTGGTAGAACAGATATAGGTCTATAATTAGAGGGATCACTCTTACTACCCGATTTGAAAATTGGTACTACTTTACTCATATTTATTTAACTTCTAGATAGCACAATTGGGTCTACCATACGCACAACGCTCTGTGGACATCACGACCAGCGACTTGCATAAGAACCGCTTGTTTGGGTTAAAGCCTTACATCGACTACGTTCACCACTGCCTTGGGTATAAAATTAACTGTTGGAATGATCTTAGGCAGATCATGGATGACGATGTAAGGGTTAATTTGTTTTTCTATCTAAAAATATAAATATTCTCACTAAAGTATTTGAAATTTTCCTTTCGCACATAAGTTAAGAATAGCGAATAAATAGTCTCTGTTTCAAGATAGTAAACTAAACTCATACATTAATAGTGATGAGACTGTACATCCCGCGGAAGTGTGGGGGTCGAGGTTTCTTAAATGCTAAAACCCTCCACAACCGCGAGATTTACAGTCTCAGGGAATATTTCCTCCAAACTGACGTGGGGATGCACCGAGATGTGGTCGCAGTAGACAAGGGCCTAACCCCGCTCTCCTTGGCGAAAGAGAACTGGTGCAAACCTGCAGTACTTGATACTAACGATCGTAAGGAAATATGGCAAGGCAAAGAGCTTCACGGACGCTTTTTCCGGGCCCTCCATGGGCCTGACGTAGACTTTTTGGCGTCTATATCCTGGCTGCGCTTCGGCGACCTCTTCGGAGAAACCGAAGGTTTTGTCTGTGCATTTAGGACCTCTTCTATTTAATCTATTTATAGCAGATATTAAGAAATGTTTTATTAACTCGTACATTCTATTATACGCCGATGACATGAAAATACTTAAAACAGTACGTTGTTCATCTGACATATCACTTCCCCAGGATGATCTCAATAGGTTTGTAAATTACTGTAAATTAAACAAACTCCAAATCCAAATGCTTCCATATGACTTATACACGACAGAAGAAGAAATTGGTTCAGGGTACACATTGGATAGCCAAACAATCACTAAGGTGAATACTATTAGGGTCTTGGGCGTTATCCAGAACAGTAAACTCATATTCCAAATGCATATTGATGAAATAGTTAAGAAAGCGCCCAAGTCCCTAGGTTTCATTATCAGATCATCTACTTGCTTCAGCTCTCTAAAACCACTCAAGTATTATAATGTTCATACGTACGCAGTCACCTTGAATATGCATCTCAAGTGTGGAACCCAAAATATGACATGTACAAGTTAAGAATAGAAAGCATTCAGAAAAAGTTTCTAAGATACACTCATCGTTGTAAAAGATACCATTTTCTACCACTGGAAAACAGACGCCATGCTAATGATATTACTTTTCTGTTAAATATTGCCAATAGTTCCATCGATTGTTCTCATTCTCTTCATCTCCAAAATATCACTCCGAACCAATCACGTAGGCTTCAGGCAGCGACCACTTCTTCACATTTCATTCGCATCAACAAACTACCGACAAAATGCCTTCTTCTTACGTAGCGCAGCAAGCTTTAATTAATCTGCCTTCTCACTTAGATATTGATCTATTTAGTACCAGCCCTAGCACATTATGGCGTATTTTAAATAAAGAATACTTTGGTATAGACCGCAATGAGTAGCATTATTCATTCGGAATTAAATATCATGTAACACGTCATGTGTAAATTTTCTTTCATTGTCTTTTTTTTTACTGTTTTTAGCACAATGAATAAAGATGACACGATTACTAGATACTACCTAATTATTATGTTTCATAAATTTCAAGATTTTTATATCATGTATTGTTTTACAGAAGAATTTATTTTATTTTGTTTTGTTTTGTTTAAAGAAGAATTTGTTAAGTTAGATTAAGAAGACTTTGTTTTTAATTTAATGTTTTTTTTTGTATGTTTCATTTCTTTCTTTTATTTCTTTTAATTTTAGGTACCTACATAGATTTTAATTTGTGGAAGCTTGTAAATGGCAACCGTAAGCGCTATTGTATATACTAAATGGATATTAGACTATAAGCTTTCCTAAGAATAAATAAGTAAATAAATAAATAAATAATGGATGAAGTTATCATGATGAATAATTATCGGAAATACATTGTCAAGGACGGTACGGTTGACATCTGTCGGGCATGCCACCGCCCCGGTGAATCAATCCGACATATTGTTTCCGGTTGCTCTCGTCTTGCTAACGGCGAGTACTTGCACAGACACAATCTAGAGGCTAGGATAATCCACCAGCAACTTGCCTTGCAATACAATCTTGTGGAGTCAGAAGTACCATACTACAGGTATGTGCCCGACCCAGTTCTCGAGAATTGTCACGCCACATTGTATTGGGATCGAACTATCATCACTGACAGGACTATTGTAGCCAACAAACCTGATATTGTGGTGATAGATGTACAAGAGCACCGTGCTATGATTGTTGATATCGCTGTCCCTCGTGACAAGAATCTCGTGAAAGCTGAGAAAGATAAAAAAATAATTTATCTTGACTTAGCACACGAGGTTGTCGACATGTGGGACGTGGACTCTGCAATCATTGTACCGATAATCTTTACGGTTAATGGCCTAATAGCGGAGAGCCGCGACCAATACCTCAGGAGGCTCTCATTGCGCGGCTGGGTCAAGGGCTTGATTCAGAAAGCAATACTCCTAGACACGGCACGCATACTGAGGAGGTTCCTCTCTCTAGAGCTCTGACCACCGGCATCTTGGACCTTGTTCCTGATGCCGATGGGCCACTATTTTTATATTTTTAAATGTTTTTTTTTAAATAGTTTTTTGATAAAAGTATTTAAAAATATAATTAATATGTAGGAAGATGTAATAAAGGAAATAATAATATTATTAGTATTTTCTTAATAAATTATCGATAATATTACGATATATTCGTTCTGAAGAAAATTATTATTTATTATCACAAAGTAAATAGATAAAATTCTACCTTAAAATCACCTGAAGCAGAAAAAAAAATGCAGAAAACGCATTTCAACTGATTTTAACTTGTCATTTAATATTTCCAGAAAATCTTAATAATGCAGGATGTGTATGCTCATGTCGAAGATATTGATTTAATGGCCGGTTTATGGTCTGAGCACCTTATCAAAGGGGGCAACATACCTCAAACTCTGGCCTGCCTGCTGATAGACAGTATCTTCAAGACTATCAAAGGAGACAGACATTGGTTTGAGAGGTGTAACCGACCTCATGCCTTTACTCATGGTAAGTGATTTCTAAAATTCCCAACATAATATAAGGAAAAAAGATCCTCTTGAAGCTTTTTGATTCCCAAGCAATTTATTTTTACTTCAATAGTCTGGTTATTAGAACTTAATATTCTTACTTCAAACAAATAATATTATTGTAAGGGTAAATGAGAGATATAATAATATAACACTTTAGATATTTATCTTCATGACATTGTCTTTAATTGTGAATTACCACATTTTTCACTTTTTCAGCTCAACTGCAAGAGATCAGAAAAGCGTCTTTGGCATTGCTGCTATGCACTGTTGGTGACGGCGTTACAGAAATACAGAGACATGCTTTTATGAATATAAGCCCTAAGTAAGTTTGTTTATTTGTCCAACACCTAACTGAATTGTGCCGGCTGTAGCACTGTCTATGTTTAGCTTATAAGTTTTACATAGATAGCACGACACTCTTCCAAATACAAATCAAAACTGTCCAAAACCAATGGAACCAAATTCGAACTTTCATTCACTAAGCCACAAATGGTTTCAAAGTTAAGCGCATGTCCGTATTTATATAACTAATCCTAATATAAACTTTTAATTACAGGAACCCATTGGTCAGTTGCTGTAAAATTCCGAAGATTGACTTCAAACATTGGGCTAACTGCACAACGACGAGTGATTAAAATGCACAAATTTTGAGGATAGACAAATCGTCTAATAATTAAATAAACTTAGATCGTTTATGGCATCGAAGGAATCTTTCCACCTACTAGGTTATTTTCATATGACTGAACCTAAGCGTTCCTCAAAGCACTATTGTCGGGCCGATGCTGAACTATGTATTTTGTCGACCAAATTCTGACATTTTCTTCTTTTTCTTCAATTCATAAGGAACTGAGGCAAATTACTATGAGGTACTACAGCAGGGCTATTACCTAGCTTGCAGAAGCAATGCGATAGCGATCATTTGTTTCATTTTGACAGTTCAACAACATTCAATGCGATAATTACGTTGCAGAGCAGAATTAAATTTCGAACTTATGAAGCAATGGATTAGTAATCTGTTTCAAAACAAATTGATTGTGTATTACGTAATTAGGGTACAGTTCACTTTTTACAAGAACAAATGTTTGTCAATTATTTTATCAATATACCTATGTCTTGTTTTAAATAAATTCACATTAAAAACACTACTTTTGGATAGTTTTAATTCCAACAGAATTTTAAAACCAGAGTTAAAAAAGCAATAAAACAAAAGTTAACCCTATTATTAAATGATACAAAGCTAACTCATACCAAAAAGATAAAACGAAATCAAAACACGTAACACCAATACAAAATACCGATTTAGAAATTCAATATAATTATCACATAGCAAGAGAATTGGCTTATTTGAACTAATAGCCTATTTTCCTCAAAGTCCATCCATGAGTGCAATAACTAGAAAATTACAAACCTATTCTTTACTACTTGACTTATCAAAATTTCCTGAAGATCTAGAAACAGTATCCCTCTGCAACAACATCTGATCTCTCAATCGATCGATAGTGTTGTAGCAACTTGAAGTTTATGCGAGCGAAGTATGCTGATGTTGAATACACTTGAAACTTTGGGTGTTTTCTCGTGGACCTACTTTTTTGTCCTACCAGTAGGTCCACGAGGGTATGTTATTTCTGTTGGTCCTACTGAACTGTTGAAACCAACATGAACCTCCTGTGTATAGAAATTAGACTAGGTGTGGTTTCAGTTGTCCTACTGCTTTCATTGAAAATAATACAAAATTACAATATTGCTTTATTATAATATAAAAAAACTAACTAAATATTTCATTAATATTTTTACTTTGTCATATATAGATAACACTTAAGTTAATATTTTATTAATATTCTATCCTCCTTACTAATAAACGTTGTATAGCGTCTGTATAGTTACACAACGCTTTGTCTTCTTCTTTCGAATGTCAAATTACTGACGACTGAAAGAGAGAAATCTGCGTGTAGCTATACAGACGATATACAACGTTTATTAGTAAGGGGTTAATGTGTACTATAATATATAATACCTGTCATCACTCATAACACGCTTCGACGCAGACCGTTCTCTGGCGCCACCTAGTCACACCTAGTGACTCCTAAAATTCTTTATACAGCAGGTTCATTTTGGGTTCAACACTTCAGTAGGACCAACAGAAATAACATACCCTCGTGGACCTACTGGTAGGACAAAAAAGTAGGTCCACGAGAAAACACGCGAAACTTTACCCATTGCGCTAAAGCAGAGAAGAACTTCACGGATTATCATACTCATTATTTTCATCAATAGTGTTACGTCACTAGTGGATAATCGGCAACATATTTTCCAGAAAATTGGTGAGTATCAGCATACTGGATACAAAAATAAAAAGATTACGGAAATAAGAAACATCTCTTATTATTCTTTTATGATTATTAAAATGATTAAACCACAGACTTACTCAGTTTCTTAATAAAAATAACGTCATTGCACTAAATCAGTATGGTTTCAAAAAAGGAGTTTTGACTGAAGATGCAGTCCTTGACTTAAGTGAATTTGTTGCAAGAAAGCTTGATGTAAAACATAAATGTATGGGCCTATTCCTAGACTTAAAGAAGGCGTTTGATACAGTCTCTGTTCCCATCCTTCTTTCGAAACTGGAGGACGTCGGTATACGTGGACTAGCTCACGATTTTTTCGAAAGTTATCTGACTAATCGTAAATTGTGCGTTAGAGGTTACGTGGTTTCCACGTAAGTTGTGAGGAAACTACCACCATTGGAGTCCCGCAAGATAGTGTGCTGAGGCCGACCTTATTCCAGGTTTACATTAACGAGCTTTGCTCCATACCTGTCATGAACTCTAAAATATGCATAATGCTGACGATACAGCAATAGTATAGTAGTCTATGGGGCAGATTGGGAACACGTTAGAGCTGCTACCGAATCGTCACTCTTGAAACCGTTATTAGTTGGTTGCGGCTAAATCTCCTTACTCTGAACCTGGATAAGACTTAGTACATCCCTTTTTAGCTACATTCTAGTGCGAAACCACCGATAGACTTTATAATTAACTCTCACGCTTGTAATGGCCAGATACATTGCTCTTGTCTGTCCCTTCGTGAGGTAAATAATGTCAAGTATCTAGGAGTTGTGATTGATAGCGGACTCAACTGTTACTTGCACCTTGATATGATAAGTACCAGAGTTAGAAGATTGATTTATATATTTAAGCTTCTTAGGTCTTCTGCTGACCTCAAAACGATTAGAATGGTGTATATTGTTATTTGCCAGTCCGTCATCTCCTATTGCATCTCAGTATGGGGAGGTGCAGCTAAGACTAGGTTTCTCAAGTTGGAGCGAGCACAAAGAGCAGTCCTTAAGGTGATGTTAAAGAAGCACTTTAGGTATCCTACTTCACAATTATACAAAGATATAAGAGTATTTACTGTAAGGCAGCTGTTTGTGCTTCGATCTGTACTCAAAAAGCACACCAAGGTACGCCCACCTGACCCAACACGCCGTAGGACAAAGCCTCTTTGCATCACGGAAACCCACAAGACCGCTTTTTCTAGACGTCAGCATTATGTTCTTAGCTCACATTTATACACAATAATAAATAAATAAATAAATATAATTGAATTGGATGGTTACAGGGTAAAAGCTAATATAGAGGAGTGGATAACTGATCAAGATTATGACGCAGTTGAAAATTTACTTACTTGGATCTGTTGATTCTCTTCCATTGGTTTTCCAATCTTCCAGAGGGTCCCACCCTCCTCTCATCTCCACGCACACAGCACACTTCCCACATAAGTATGCACATAACACGCCATGACACACCACACACACAACATACATAAACACATACATCACGAACCACCAAAATACACTAACATACACATCTGTACTTACACTTACCTACACTACGTTTTTTCTTTTCACTAGTACATAACCTTATCTTTGACAATAATTATGTCATTCTAAAGGGGTTTGAAGATTTTTGTATGGAGGGTGGCCCTAACGTGAGCCCGCCATTTTGATTTTTTTTCAGAATCGCGGTGAAAATCGTAAGTTATATATTTAGATAGAAGACACTTATACAAACAAAAAATGTCGTATAACATAATATCCTAAAGCGTCAGGTTTCTGAGTTATTCACCGAAATATAAGTCGAAAACTGAACTCCGAAACAGGGTTTTTTTTTGTTTTTTTTCCCTTCAGGTAAGTATATTGAACTATGAAAACATAATTGCATTATGTATAGGTAATATTTTAGTTTAAGAGCGAAAGAGACAAAAATATATGTATACCCCCCGTCGAATGAGGACGTGTGTTATATGGTATATGTATTATATGGTGCATGGCATGGGCGCGACACCAAAAAATCCTATTTAGCCTCACGCTGCCTTCTTGGATGATATTATTTATACCGAATATGATTAAAAAATCTTATTTTTTATCCACAAGGTGTAGTCAATTAATTCATGTATAAATAACTTAATCAACATGAAGTAACTACAACATAAATAAATAAATTCATTATAAGAATTGTTATTTTTATCTTTGAATATCTCAGAAACGTGACGCTTTATGATGTTATGTTACATCAAGTTTTATGTTTGTATAAGTGTCCCCTATCCGAATATATGACATTTATTGCGCATCTCGATTTTGAAAAAAAATCAAAATGGTGGCTGATTTTAGAGCCAAAATCTTCAAACCCCTTTACTTGTATCTGTATGCTCACAATATTCGCTCGATTTTAATGTACTGCGAAGACACTGCCGCCCAAGATACAGGATTTTCCTAGTTTGGGGGGCAGGGTACCTACTCTTATTGAAAGAAAGAAAGAAAGAAAGAAAAATATTTTATTTGGGACACGCACAGGAAATAAAAACAGTACCTAATAAAAAACTAAAAGGAGCATATAAAACTAACAATAAAAATAGTTCGTATAACCAAAAATAAAGAAAAAAAAATAATAACTATTAACGACCTGTGCGAGGCCAAAAAGGCCACTATCTCAGCATGTGCTGCGATATTTAAAAAAATAAATACCGCAGCGCTGGTATTCTGATAGGGCCCGCTGTGATGCCACGGACATACCCACGGACACATCCCACTAGGGGATTACAAAATAAATAAATAAACAACAATTATTAATAAATACAAATAAATAAACAAATTTAAAAACCGTAAACTAACTAGCTATCGGCTCACGCACGACGCCGGCGCTCCTACATCACTTATCCTAGACTAATTTGTCTATGTCATAGCGCATGACAAGTGAAGAGACGCAGGCGCACTGTATGATGCTATTATAGTCTGTGGTATAGAATACATATTATTTTATACATCTGTGCATTCGGCTGTCAATGTTTGTGTATTATTAAAATAAATAGGAAAAAGAAATTAAAAGTATTGTTATGAATACAAATACACTACTCTGTACCGTATTGATACAAATAACAATGAGTGAATAATATTAGATACTGCAAGAAAGTGGTCCAAATAAATAATATTAAAATGTATCGTTATAAAAAGTATGACTTACTCTTGTGTTGCGTTGTGTAAAACGAAAGAAAGAGTTACAATCAACGAGCAAAACAAAGCGATTGGAGCAGAAATCATGGCGCCAGGAACATAAGGCTCCGCCATGGTCACCTATACCAATTGCGTGCAGACCCCGGGTAAGTTAGAAACTGGTTTCCTTTTGTACTCGTATCAAATGTTGCTTATATGTAGTACTAAAAGTCCCAACCGTTCTTATAGCACGAAAAGGAGGTGGCAAGTCGTTCCAGCAGCGAGAGGCTGCGAATTTAAAGCTTCCACGGAATGCAGCAGTTTTATGCGTTGAGGCCAACAGAAGGTATGATGATGCTCTCGTCTTAACTTTATTAATGTCACGTGACCAAGTCAGTTTCCTATATAGATATTCTGGTTTTTTTTGTGAGAATGGTGCCAAAGAGTAGGGTAGCCAGATGAAGTTTTCTGCGATCTGACATTCTCATCAAATTACCCTTATTTAAAAATGGAGTTATATGGGACCGGGGAGGAACATTGAAGCAAAATCTCGCACAAGCATTCTGCACTCGCTGGATCAACTTTTCGCTTCTACCGAGAATGCACGGACCATACACAGTGTCAGCGTAGTTCAGCTTGGATAAAACAAGTGACTCACAGAGCATCACCCGCATATCCACACTTATGTAGGGCCGTACACGGTACAAAAGCTTTAAACGGTAAAAACAGTTGCGCACAGCCTCAATGATATGTGTCTCAAAATGCAGATGCTCATCAAACACCACCCCATGATTACGGGCTTCTTGCACCCTATCAACAGGACACCCATCAATCTTCAAGTCCAGATTGTACCCTAACATCTTGTTTAGAAAATCCCTTGATCCCATGAGAATGTACTTGGACTTAACTGGGTTCAGAACCAAACAGTTTCTTTTTGACCATGCTGAAATCCTAGATAAATCTTCGTTCATACTTTTTACAGCATCAGCAGTGTGTTGAGGGCGGAACGAGAGATACATCTGCAGATCGTCAGCATATAAGTGGAACTTAGTGTTATTGGACTTTTGACCTCATTACTTACCTTTGTATAACACCATTCTGTATAACTATCTATTGTCAAAGCTGAATGCCTAGCCGACAGTCTCGAAGCGCAATGCTCCCCTAGCCTCCTACCCGTAGACCAAATTCAACTCAACAAGGTCAATGCGGAAGTAGAACGCAGAACCTCTCTGCCCCCCGTAGAAGACCCTGATAATCCTCTGGCCCCCGTCACTCCTGACGAAGTCCAAGATATCATAAAGGGTCTTAAAACTCACAAAGCCCCCGGTTCAGATGGAATCACCAATAGGGTGGTCCAACTCTTCCCCACTCATCTCATACTACTAATGTGCACCATCTTCAATGCTGCTCTTAGTAACAATATCTTTCCACAGGCTTGGAAAGAAGCTATAGTTATAGGTATCCCTAAACCCGGTAAACCCAAGTCAGATTTCTCCAGCTATCGCCCCATTAGTTTGCTCAAGGTAATGGCAAAAATCTATGAGAGACTTATTTATAAGCGACTCAAAGACTATGCTGAGACCAAGGGCCTCATTCCTAACGAGCAGTTCGGCTTTCGAACTCAGCACTCTAGCGTGCATCAGGTCCACCGGATAATATAACACATTAGCGGTGGTTTCTATCGTAGTCTCACGACCGGTGCTATCTTCTTCGACATAGCAAAGGCGTTTGACAAAGTCTGGCACAATGGCTTAATATACAAGCTATACCAGCTCGGTGTGCCAGATCGTCTCGTACTCATCTTACGGGACTTTTTGTCAAATCGCACCTTTCGCTATCGTATCGAAGGAGCGTTATCCTCCCCCCGTCTCATTCGCGCAGGAGTCCCTCAGGGCTCAGTTCTATCTCCCCTCATTTTCACACTGTTCACCAGTGACATCCCAAAGAGTATAAAGTGTCAGTTGGCTCTGTTCGCAGACGATACGGCCATATACTGCAGCGGGCAAAGTTCCAACCAGATGATCCTTAACTTACAAAAGGCAGTCAATAACCTTGGCACCTGGTCTAAGTTATGGAGGATCGAGGTCAATCCCGACAAAAGTCAGGCAGTCTACTTTTCAAAGCTGCGTCGTAGGCCCATCCTTCCCCGTCCAGTCACCATGTTTGGCAAGCCGATCCCCTGGGAGAAGCGAGCCAAATACTTAGGTGTAATCCTGGACCATCATCTCACTTTCGCAGATCACGTGAAGGCGGTTTGCTCACGAGCCTCCTTCGCTCTAGGTAGACTCTTTAGTTTAATGAATGCTCGCAGCAAATTGCCACTTAAGTGCAAATTGCGCATCTATACCGCGTGTATCAGACCCATCATGACCTATGCGGGAACCGTATTTGCCCACGCGAATCCCCGTACGATCCATAGGTTGCAAGCCTTACAGAACCGTGTCCTTCGTAGGGCCACGGGAGCCCCCTGGTTCGTTAGGAACGAGATCCTCCATCTCGACCTTAAAATCCCCACCATTCATCAGTTCCTTAAACGTATGTCCAAGCGGTACTTTGACTCCGCAGTCAAACATCGGAATCCCCTGATAGTCAAAGCAGCTAGCTATGTCCCGTCCAATAATCAAGTTAGTAAGGCCCGTCGCCCTAGGCATATCCTCTTAGACCCAGATGACCCCATAACTCTCCACCAGAAGAGCAGTAGGGCCACAAGTACAGTTCACAAAACACGCCAACACAACTTCAGACCTCGCCGTAGAGGACCGCGACCGCGACCCACCCGAGTAAATGATACTCCCCCCCGACCCTTGCTCGATAACGATGCGCCAGCCCGCGTTTTTGCTGAGCCTGTAGCTTTAAATTCCCCGATTAATAATAATGATCTATCCTTGATCCAGGCTGTCCCTCTTGCTGTCCTCCCCCCAGCGAACGCCCTAAGCCGAGGTTCGTACCCCACAGGGGGTGCCCTTAGCGAGCGTTCGCCTAGTTTTAATTAGCTTAGTTTGTATGCCCCTGGCTGGAGGCTTTGAGTTCTTTTAGGAGCTTAAAGCAGCCACAGGAAAGTCCGGTTAAGCAGCGAGTACCTTAGTGGTAACCTGCGAGATGCCCTAGTCCAAAAAAAAAAAAAAAAACTATCTATTGTCAAAGTTTATGTTTTCCGTGAATAATTTTTTTATTATTATAGGGTCTTTGACATTTCTCGGGACCCTAAGGCCCCGGACCTTTAGAAGGCGTACGAGAGGCCGAAGCCAACTCGCAGAGGCCCGTTAGACGTTTGCCACCGACTTCCGAAATTTTAGTTATTTTTCACTTAAAGTGAAAGTCGGTTGTTTTTTTGTGAAAACGTTTTTATTAGGTAATAAGTAAACAGAAATAAACCATCCCAAAACTAACCAACTACTGTCTGTTAAACACGAGACTTTACTACTGAAACAAAACTCAGTCACCCAAAATGTTTGATGGGACCTAACCATTTGGCGAGCGACAACGACAGCGCGATCTAGCGATAGCGGTGCAAAGTAGCACAACCTAGTGACCTTAATGTAAAATGTTTCTAACTTCTAACTAGAGAATTCTGAAAATAATTTTCAGAATTCTCTAGTTTTGTGATGAGAAGGCGGTTCCAAGTGCTCCATCAATCCCTACCTAGTAGTTAAAGTGCCGATTCCACTGGTATTAATCGAAAAGTGTGAGCAAATAACTACATTTAGAGGAGCTAATCTACTCATCACGCCGAAGATCCTCATCAGATCTTCACCAAATTTTTATGAGACCAAGTTAGAGTTAGTACCTTTCAGACACCATTGAAACAAAAAAACCAGTGAAATCGGATCTAATAAGGCGACGATATCCAGTAGCCCTCTTTTTGGAGGAAGTACCCCTCCAATGAAAAATCGCCGAAGACAAAAAGTTCTATAAAGTCGTAAAACCTGTATACCGAGTTTCGTCCAGATCGGTTGTAAACACCAGATCGGTTGTGTACAACCTGTAGAGTAGTACCAACAAACTGACACACGAAAGCAAACTTTTGTGAGACTTGAAGCAGAGACGCTTCGCTCGCTCGTTTAATTATAAATATGTTCTTAATCTTAGTTCTAACCTAATTCGATAACAGTGCATAATAATTAAAATACAGAAAATCCAAGTCTTTATGGATACCTAGTTATTGTTTCCGAATTCAATTGAACAATGGCTCCATACTGTAATCTGCACATGCGTTAGGTTTGGTTCAACAATTTGCAGTCCTTTGCATTTACCTTTACGTATAAGTTAAAATTAAAGTGCAGTTCCATTTGCCAATAAACAGTCCTTTTTCATTAAATATTGATTTATCATTTATACAGAACCTGTTGAAGATGTACTTCAATATTTGCAACACAAAAGCAATGAGCGCAGACTACAATGGGTCGTACGGTTAAGAACTCTCCCACACTGCAAGACTCAAAAAACAATTATTTTTATTATTATTATGCTGCTTCTGATCATAAATTCATTAGCCTGGTAGATGATAAAACATAATAATAAAAAATGAATTGGTAATAAATGGCTCAAGTTCGAAGTCCAAGCTCTCTTACCCTGCATCCTAACCGAAAGTGACTGTCGTGATTACGCGATAACGCGATTAATAATGTCGTACATACGCGACTTGATTGAACGCGCGATAATTGGCGGCCCCAAGTCGAATTAACTGCCTCTCGAGTTAGGAAACTTATTTAGGCCTTTAAGAAACTTCGTCATGTAGCTGATTTTAATCTTCTTCGCTCTATAAGTATACCTTTCTTATTGGTTATTGTATCACGTTGTCGGGAGGAGCCTGTAAAACAATTATGATTCATCTCGAAAGAGCTCAAATATCATTGCTCAAAGTCCTGACCTTCAAACCGTATCGTTTTCCGACCATAACTTTGTACCAAAACTGTAAAGTGCACAGTGAGACAGCTATATTCTCTCAATATCACATTGAAGCAACACCTAATAACACCTATAAACAACAGTTACAAAAGTAAACGCACAATCGCTAATGTTTGTAAATACGTCAAATGTAAGACTGCCTCAGCTAGACGGCAACATCTTTTTCTTGCTACGCATATCTATAATAAGATCAACAAGGCACTACTTATTAACCCATTCTCTAAAAATTAAATTAAAACGAAAATAAACACCTGGCTACAAACATTGGACTACATACAGACTGAAAAATTAATAACATAAACCTTGCAATTGCCAGGTCCCATTATAAATATGCACGATAAATATATATATACCATGATATTCATTCACACGTACGTTCACACGTACGTTCACGCATACTCACACACACACAGACAGATACTCACTCACACACACTCAATCACGCTCACACATACACAAACATGGATACACCTCACACATACACCACAAGCAGGTATGTTTTAATTTAAAATTGTTTAATTTTTATTGCATAATATCTGTGTAAAACTACAGGGAGAAGACACTGATTCCTGTAACACAGGTTACCTAGCGCAGGAGTCAGGGTTTCCATATAAAAATGTAACATACCTTTATGTCAATAATAGTACATTGTGATACGAGTGTGCTGTATTGGTCATTACCCACAAGGCGGTATTATTCGCGCGAGCCACATAGCCGAGTGGGTAATGATCAATGCACACGCGTTTCACACGACGATTTTCAACACATTTGCGAGGAAAGAAACCGTCTTGTTGTAAGAACTTAATGCTACAATAAAATAACTTTAGAGAAATGATACATTTAGATTTATAAAGTTCAACTGGCCTTTGTTGCCAGGTACTGACTATCCACTTCCTGCAAAAACGTTTATATGTCGGTTGGTGTTTAAAGGTAAAAAAAAAAGAAACTCAAAGTATTGTTACCCAACAACACTTTGAGTTTCTTTTTTTTTATGGAACCACACAACTTATACGATAACAAATATTTATGAAAAATGGCGCGCGATGCGCGCGCAATGTCGACAAAGGCACTGACAAAACCGCTGAACAGCCTACCATCATCAACTTGAAAAATTTGATTTCGCTGCTAATTATTACTAATTATTCTCTATCGAGAGAGAGCGAGAGAAAGTGCAAATTTGGTCAAATGGAAAATCAAATGGAGTATGGCGACTATGGAAATTTTCTCATTTTTCGTCATGGGTGTCGTTTTCGTAATTTTTGATCATGCTAAAACCGATAGTGAGGTCAAAATGTAAATCCAAGATGGCGACTGTGAAAATTTTCGTCATTGGTCTCGTTTTCGTAGTTTTCGATGGTTCTAATGCTGATAGTGAGATTAGTGAGGTAAAAATCAAAATCCAGGTTTTGTCATGTTTCATCGTACTAAGCCGATAATCAATCTTCCTAGCCTTTTTCCCAACTATCTTGGGGTCGGCTTCCAGTCTAACCGGATACAGCTGAATACCAGTATTTTATATGGAGCGACTGCCTATCTGACCTCCACAACCCAGTAACTGGGTAACGGTACGCCTTGGTAAGACTGGTGTCAGACTTTCGGGCTTCTGACGACTCGTAACGACTGTCAAACGTCCACAAATGACAGCCGGGACCAACGGCTTAACGTGCTTTCCGAGGCACGGAGGAGTCTCGATATGTAAAGATGGTCACCCATCCACTGACCAACCCCGGCAAGCGTAGCTTAACCTGATGGATCGACCCGTGCGCCTTGTTATAACTTAGCCACGAGCTCCTCTACTACGTACTAAGCCGATAGTGAGATCAAAATTTAAATCAAAGATGGCGGCTGCGAAAATTTTCTCATATTTCGTCATGAGGGTCGTTTTCGTAGTTTTTGATGCTTTTGTGCTTTATAACCTTCGAAAACTACGTAAACGATACCCATGATGAGTAATGAAAAAAAAGTTACAGCCGCCATCCTGGATTTACATTTTGACCTCACTATCGGCTTTAGAACCATCGAAAACTACGAAAACGATACCCATGACGAAAAATGAGAAAATTTTCGCAGCCGCCATCTTAGATTTCCATTTTGACGAAATTCACACTTTCTCTTTCTCTCTCTATTAAATTAGAAAAAGACAGACGCAAGAATGAAGCCGCTTTAAAGAACTTCGTTCCAAGAACCTGTTTACTTTGTCACACTATTAAGTCGCAATAAGAAAGACATGTCGTGCCTTGATAGTACTTACTAATTTCATACTGCCATGTCATTACTCCGACTAGTAAATAGTTATCTATGGCGCACATAACCGCACTAGTGCGATTATGTAAAGAAAAAAGCACGTGTCTAGTCTATAATACACTGCATTATGAACCTAAAAGCGATTAAATAAGAGCCACTTTACGAGCAACTGTGTTGAAAAATACAAGGTGGAGACAACAATACAACAAAAAATTTAACGGCGTGTCCATAATGACGTTCCTATTCTGTATACAAAAATTCAAGTGAATATAAATTCTATAGTTTAGTCATTATAGCTCGGCAAAATCCATAGTCGGCTCGGGCTATTCCGTTTATCCAACCCAAAAATCAACTCTAAGGTGGATATTCTGAAATGTATGCCCGAGAATTCACCCAAGGCCTAGTTGGATAAACGGAATTTATAGATTTAGGGTGGATCCGATACATTACATTAATTTGTTTGAAAAACTCATTTTTTTATTTCGAAGCTACGATTTATTTGACAGTTCCAAAATAATCATAGGCATTAGTAGTGCCAGTAATTTTTTGTTGTATGGTGGTCTCCACATTGTATATTTCATATATTTCAATGTCATATTCATATAAAACGACGTGGCGACGATTGCGTACTGGCGCGACGATCACTTTTATTCGGTTATTACGGTTAGGACTTATTTCGGTTAGGACGTAGCCTAAGAGTACTCTAGTTCCACAATGTAGTCCTCGGATTGATACAGACAATGATATTAAAAGAAAATTAATCACTAGTACAATAACCAGGCTAAAGCTCTCGCCATGACTTGACCTTTTACTGTAAAAATGAGAGCATTGCTTTATTTATTTAGCAAAAAAAACAAATGACGTCTACTTTTTGACGCATGTCCATGTTCACAATAAAACAAAGTCGTTGTAATACGAGAATTAATATCGGTGAGTTGCCGTAATAAGGATAGATGGCGACACTGTTTCGCTCAGTGACCAGAAAAATCGGAAAACTGGTTACTGGGACAAGAATTTTTGTCGACAATTGGACTGCGTTATGTAATAACGAATTAAGCGACGAAATCGAAAAAAAAGAGTTATGAATGCAGATCGACTATAGGTATGATAAACTATGTATTCAGCTATTTTTGTGTTCAAAAATCACTCTTACGGCCTTATAATAAGGGGTTGAATCAAGCGACATTTCGAACTTTGCTAGAATTTGTGCACACATTCGTTTTGTATTAAAGAATTATGCGTCAAAATTACAGTTACAAACAGTTTTCAAATTGCATAAACGAATTAAACACGTCCACGATGAAGATAATTCAGTTTTGCCTTTTGATTTAACCGTTTTTAAACCGCAGCATCGAATTAACCACCAAAATTTGATACTTTATTGCGATTTTTTTCGGTTGAAATAAATTGGAACATAAGATTGAATCCAGTTATTTTATTAAATTTTACTTAAACAAAACAAATGTTGTAACACTTCTACGTCTTACTAATACTTTTATTCCTTTTTTTTCTTTTATTAATTACCTATACACTATACCATATTATTTTTTATTCTTCATCTTCTACTTCAAAATCAATGGATCCATCAAAACCTTCAACATCATCTTCTAAATCACGAGATCCAGTTACATTTTCGTAATATTTTCTCGCATCAGATGGTATGAGATGAAGGAGGGATTTTATATCATCTAGCTTCGGTTGAGAAATAGGTTTTCCTTGTGGCCAAAGTTGCTCATAATGCCTTGATAATGTCAATGGAGAAGGAAATCCAAGATGCGAGAAAATATTACGAAAATTTAACTGGATCTCGTGATTTAGAAGATGATGTTGAAGGTTTTGATGGATCCATTGATTTTGAAGTAGAAGATAAAGAATAAAAAATAATATGGTACAGTGTATAGGTAATTAATAAAAGAAAAAAAAGCAATAAAAGTATTAGTAAGATGTAGAAGTGTTACAACATTTGTTTTGTTTAAGTAAATTTTATTAAAATAACTGGATTTAATCTAATGTTCCAATTTATTTCACCCGAAAAAAATCGCAATAAAGTATCAAACGACAATAATGCCGTATAGTACGTTATTGATAAATAAAATGGTCTGAATATGGCTTAAAACACGTTAACAAATTAAGCGGAAAAATGGCTATAACTACAAAACTGTATAGTTTAGCCTTATATTTTTTTAACTAATGTGAACTTATACATATTTTATATGTTCAGAATAAAAATTATACTCTTGACTTATTAAATGTATGCACAGCGACTATTTTAAGTTTGAAATTTTTGAAGCTCATTTTCTCAGGATTTGTTAAATGGCGCTTAATCGGTTCTTACATAACGCAGTCCAATTTGTTTGTGGGTGTATTTTGGTGGATGGTGAGAAAAGGTACGTTTGTTGTGCGGATGTGGCCCATCTATTCTGTCACTTGTTATTTTTACAAAAAGAGTAGAAAATAATAATTATCTAAGATTGTATGTCAGGCCAATTTCTTCCATACCTTGAAATTTTGCCTACATCGTTAGTTCAAATAGCTCGTATATGTATAGAAACCCATTGTTGAACTCATAAAGTAAATATTCCGAAGTACAATTCTACAATGTTTCTGTGTGTCCGCGATTTCAGCTCATTTCTGAATATCGTCAGTTCTCGACGCGACACGAACAAAACTTCACGGTATAACAATAACCGGTGTCGCGCTGGTCTGAAAACAAGCTGTTTTCAGACCAGCGCGACACCGGTTATCATACAATCTTAGATAATTATTATTTTCTACTCTTTTTGTAAAAATAACAAGTGACAGAATAGATGGGCCACATCCGCACAACAAACGTACCTTTTCTCACCATCCACCAAAATACACCCACAAACAAATTGGACTGCGTTATGTAAGAACCGATTAAGCGCCATTTAACAAATCCTGAGAAAATGAGCTTCAAAAATTTCAAACTTAAAATAGTCGCTGTGCATACATTTAATAAGTCAAGAGTATAATTTTTATTCTGAACATATAAAATATGTATAAGTTCACATTAGTTAAAAAAATATAAGGCTAAACTATACAGTTTTGTAGTTATAGCCATTTTTCCGCTTAATTTGTTAACGTGTTTTAAGCCATATTCAGACCATTTTATTTATCAATAACGTACTATACGGCATTATTGTCGTTTGATACTTTATTGCGATTTTTTTCGGGTGAAATAAATTGGAACATAAGATTAAATCCAGTTATTTTAATAAAATTTACTTAAACAAAACAAATGTTGTAACACTTCTACATCTTACTAATACTTTTATTGCTTTTTTTTCTTTTATTAATTACCTATACACTGTACCATATTATTTTTTATTCTTTATCTTCTACTTCAAAATCAATGGATCCATCAAAACCTTCAACATCATCTTCTAAATCACGAGATCCAGTTAAATTTTCGTAATTTTTTCTCGCATCTTGGATTTCCTTCTCCATTGACATTATCAAGGCATTATGAGCAACTTTGGCCACAAGGAAAACCTATTTCTCAACCGAAGCTAGATGATATAAAATCCCTCCTTCATCTCATACCATCTGATGCGAGAAAATATTACGAAAATGTAACTGGATCTCGTGATTTAGAAGATGATGTTGAAGGTTTTGATGGATCCATTGATTTTGAAGTAGAAGATGAAGAATAAAAAATAATATGGTATAGTGTATAGGTAATTAATAAAAGAAAAAAAAGGAATAAAAGTATTAGTAAGACGTAGAAGTGTTACAACATTTGTTTTGTTTAAGTAAAATTTAATAAAATAACTGGATTCAATCTTATGTTCCAATTTATTTCAACCGAAAAAAATCGCAATAAAGTATCAAATTTTGGTGGTTAATTCGATGCTGCGGTTTAAAAACGGTTAAATCAAAAGGCAAAACTGAATTATCTTCATCGTGGACGTGTTTAATTCGTTTATGCAATTTGAAAACTGTTTGTAACTGTAATTTTGACGCATAATTCTTTAATACAAAACGAATGTGTGCACAAATTCTAGCAAAGTTCGAAATGTCGCTTGATTCAACCCCTTATTATAAGGCCGTAAGAGTGATTTTTGAACACAAAAATAGCTGAATACATAGTTTATCATACCTATAGTCGATCTGCATTCATAACTCTTTTTTTTCGATTTCGTCGCTTAATTCGTTATTACATAACGCAGTCCAATTGTCGACAAAAATTCTTGTCCCAGTAACCAGTTTTCCGATTTTTCTGGTCACTGAGCGAAACAGTGTCGCCATCTATCCTTATTACGGCAACTCACCGATATTAATTCTCGTATTACAACGACTTTGTTTTATTGTGAACATGGACATGCGTCAAAAAGTAGACGTCATTTGTTTTTTTTGCTAAATAAATAAAGCAATGCTCTCATTTTTACAGTAAAAGGTCAAGTCATGGCGAGAGCTTTAGCCTGGTTATTGTACTAGTGATTAATTTTCTTTTAATATCATTGTCTGTATCAATCCGAGGACTACATTGTGGAACTAGAGTACTCTTAGGCTACGTCCTAACCGAAATAAGTCCTAACCGTAATAACCGAATAAAAGTGATCGTCGCGCCAGTACGCAATCGTCGCCACGTCGTTTTATATGAATATGACATTGAAATATATGAAATATACAATGTGGAGACCACCATACAACAAAAAATTACTGGCACTACTAATGCCTATGATTATTTTGGAACTGTCAAATAAATCGTAGCTTCGAAATAAAAAAATGAGTTTTTCAAACAAATTAATGTAATGTATCGGATCCACCCTAAATCTATAAATTCCGTTTATCCAACTAGGCCTTGGGTGAATTCTCGGGCATACATTTCAGAATATCCACCTTAGAGTTGATTTTTGGGTTGGATAAACGGAATAGCCCGAGCCGACTATGGATTTTGCCGAGCTATAATGACTAAACTATAGAATTTATATTCACTTGAATTTTTGTATACAGAATAGGAACGTCATTATGGACACGCCGTTAAATTTTTTGTTGTATTGTTGTCTCCACCTTGTATTTTTCAACACAGTTGCTCGTAAAGTGGCTCTTATTTAATCGCTTTTAGGTTCATAATGCAGTGTATTATAGACTAGACACGTGCTTTTTTCTTTACATAATCGCACTAGTGCGGTTATGTGCGCCATAGATAACTATTTACTAGTCGGAGTAATGACATGGCAGTATGAAATTAGTAAGTACTATCAAGGCACGACATGTCTTTCTTATTGCGACTTAATAGTGTGACAAAGTAAACAGGTTCTTGGAACGAAGTTCTTTAAAGCGGCTTCATTCTTGCGTCTGTCTTTTTCTAATTTAATAGAGAGAGAAAGAGAAAGTGTGAATTTCGTCAAAATGGAAATCTAAGATGGCGGCTGCGAAAATTTTCTCATTTTTCGTCATGGGTATCGTTTTCGTAGTTTTCGATGGTTCTAAAGCCGATAGTGAGGTCAAAATGTAAATCCAGGATGGCGGCTGTAACTTTTTTTTCATTACTCATCATGGGTATCGTTTACGTAGTTTTCGAAGGTTATAAAGCACAAAAGCATCAAAAACTACGAAAACGACCCTCATGACGAAATATGAGAAAATTTTCGCAGCCGCCATCTTTGATTTAAATTTTGATCTCACTATCGGCTTAGTACGTAGTAGAGGAGCTCGTGGCTAAGTTATAACAAGGCGCACGGGTCGATCCATCAGGTTAAGCTACGCTTGCCGGGGTTGGTCAGTGGATGGGTGACCATCTTTACATATCGAGACTCCTCCGTGCCTCGGAAAGCACGTTAAGCCGTTGGTCCCGGCTGTCATTTGTGGACGTTTGACAGTCGTTACGAGTCGTCAGAAGCCCGAAAGTCTGACACCAGTCTTACCAAGGCGTACCGTTACCCAGTTACTGGGTTGTGGAGGTCAGATAGGCAGTCGCTCCATATAAAATACTGGTATTCAGCTGTATCCGGTTAGACTGGAAGCCGACCCCAAGATAGTTGGGAAAAAGGCTAGGAAGATTGATTATCGGCTTAGTACGATGAAACATGACAAAACCTGGATTTTGATTTTTACCTCACTAATCTCACTATCAGCATTAGAACCTTCGAAAACTACGAAAACGAGACCAATGACGAAAATTTTCACAGTCGCCATCTTGGATTTACATTTTGACCTCACTATCGGTTTTAGCATGATCAAAAATTACGAAAACGACACCCATGACGAAAAATGAGAAAATTTCCATAGTCGCCATACTCCATTTGATTTTCCATTTGACCAAATTTGCATTTTCTCTCGCTCTCTTTTCTTGCTTAGCTTGTTTTCAGACCAGCGCGACACCGGTTATTGTTATACCGTGAAGTTTTGTATTGCGTGACAAAAAGCGCTGGTCTGAAAACAGCTCTAATCTTTCCATTCCTAGCAGAACTTACAATTTGTAGGAAGAAATTTACTATTTTTAGATGTTTAAGTAGATTGAAAACGAAGAGACCAAAATAAAGAAAGAATCCGAAGATGTAGCGTTAAGTTTGGAAAGAGAATAGAATAGAAAACTCTTTATTATTAGAAAAAGAGAATTGTAATAAATGGTCCATGTAACTGATAATGACTAATTGACCGACATGACCACCAATTTCACAGACATGTCGTGTGGTGGTACAGAACCCTTGGTGGATTCCAACTTACTGCAAATTGTATATACAACATATTATACAAAATATACAATCATATTGAGTTAATTAATTCTTGTATACCTAATCAATCGCTCTTAAAAACAATTTAAAAACAGTTTGAAAAGAGGAAACTGCTGACAATTATCAACTTATTAAGGCAATTAGTTTTAATTACAGATGCCTTTTAAAATAAAACCCGTTTGCAATTAATTTTACTCGAATTCATCTGATAACTTTAATTAGGAAAACTCATAATAAAAAAAGAAAAGACTTATTATCCGTCATTACTTGAGTAATAGTTGTCATAGCATGTAGGGTTAAAATGTTGTTCAAAAATATTTCAATATTATTTCTTTTCGTGGTGTGTAATGCTGTGTTCTATGATAATTATAATGGCACAAGAGTTTCAGACACTATGTTGGCCTATTACAATGCAACGGGTCGACTTGCGTGAGTATATTTTCGAATTAATCAATATTTTTGACTCTTAGAAATAAATGTCCACCAAAATAGGGGTAGGGTATTAATAATTAAATAGGGGTAAATTAACGTAATAACGGTAATAACGCTATGCTTAAGGTCCATAACTGGTTTACTGAAAATAATTTGGTATTAAATGAGAAGAAAACTAAATGCATAAGATTCGCGTTACCGAATGTTAGAAGTAGTGAGTGTCACGTTGTATTGAATAAGGAGACACTAGAATTCGTCGAAAAGACGGTTTTCCTAGGGATCACGCTTGACTCAAAACTACAGTGGGGTCCTCACTTAACATCACTTGCAGGGCGGCTAAGTTCAGCCGCTTACGCTGTTTGGAAAATCCGCCAACTAACAGACGTGGATACCGCGAGACTGGTCTATTTTAGTTACTTTCATAGCATCATGTCTTACGGTATTTTGCTGTGGGGACGGGCTGCAGATATTGAGTCTGTCTTTATTCTGCAAAAGAGGGCTGTCAGAGCCATCTACAACCTCCGCAGACGCGAATCTCTAAGGGAACTGTTTAAGAAAATTAACATCATGACGGTACCTTGTCAGTATATATATGAAAACATTATGTATGTTCGAAAAAATCTACATCTTTTTCGTAAGATAAGTGACAGGCATAATTTTAACACTAGAAATAGGAACAAATTAGATCAACCACGTTTTAGATTGTCTAAAGTACACACTTCTTTTATGGGGTACTGTGTAAAATGTTATAATAAAATACCACTCGATATTCTTCAACTTAATGAGAAGAAATTTAAAACATGCATTAAACGCACACTATGTAGACAAGCATATTATAAGTTAGATGATTATATCGTAGATAAAAATGCTTGGCTTAATGCTGGTCCTGCTCCACAGCCACTTGGGCTCACTAGTTGAAATTATTGTATTTGGAAGAGTTGCTACCCCTTTTCTTATTTTTTTTATTTTTATTTATATTATTTTTCTGACATTACGAACAACATGTTTATTTTATTTTTATTTTTTATTAACCAATTTTGTATTGTTGAATATTCCAATATTTGATAATGATTATCTTTCCTTTTGAAAGTATAATACATTGCAAACTATAGTTTTGTATAATTTAGAAGCATTTTTTCAGTTTTTGTAAATGTGAGTACCATGGGGCTGTTTATTCTGTTATTATATTATGTTTTATGTTGACTTGAAAGAGCATGGCAGTTGAGACTTTGTCATGCTTACTTAAATGTCTCGCCGATGGTGGCGAGTGTGTTGGATCATTCGGTTCCCTACAAAATGGTTGAGTTGGATGGTGCTGATCCACGCGTCATGTTCGTGAACGGGCGCCGTCGGTTGAGACTGGTCATCTCTTTTCTGCCAAGGCTTATTTTAAATCTTATACTTTGAATCGTCTCTATTTCTTTTTTTCACATTGTTCTCACATATAGAAGCAACAAGAATAATGTACCCAGGATTTTGTAATGTCTTTATTTAAAAGAGTGTCCTGGGAGTTTCTTGCCCGTTCTTCTCCACAGAGATCTACTTTTTGGAATGGGCGACTAGCTTCAACTTTCTGACTAACTGACCGACTCTTTGACTATTCAAAAGTGCCTGTAAATGGTTTAATTGAAATAAATGCTTTGAGTTTGAGTTTGAGTTTGAATTAAGATTAAATAGGGGGATTAATCGCGTAAAGGATTATTTTTCAGCATAGGTTTGAAGTAGATGCCTACTTCGTCAAAATTCAAGTTTGTTACCGGCCTGAGTAATTTCTGAATAATTTCCAACTAGTTATTATTTTTATAATGGTAAGTAACATAGTTAGGCATGGTACGGTCTAAAAAAAGAGATTGTGTTTCGCTTCTTAAGATTAATTCTTACACACGATCTTCAACCAGCGCCAGAATATATATTATGTATGTATGAACGAACACAAAGCAAAAGTAAGTAGGTAGGTTACGAGTCGTCAGAAGCCCGAAAATCTGTCACCCAGTTAAGACTGGGTGACAGATTTTCGGGCTTCTAGTAGGCCAGTAACTGGGAAATACAACACCCCTTGGTAAGCCAAGGGGTGTTGTATTTCCCAGTTACTGGGTTGTGGAGGTCAGATAGTAGTGTTGCCCAAATGCAAGACCAAGACGAGACTTAGCTAGTCTTGGTCTTGGTATTGCGCTCTCAGTCTTGGTCTTGGTCTTGGTCTTGCAGCAATAGTCTCGCAAGTCTTGCAATTCCCTATTTTTTTTTTTTTTTTTTTTTTTTTTTATGCTAGCCTGTGCTGTCCCACTCCTGGGCAAAGGCCTCCCTCCACTCCTTCCATCGATCGCGAGCCCGCGCGTCCTCCTCCCAATTTTGACGGAACTTATCCAGCTCGTCCCGCTATCTCCTACGTGGTCTGCCGCGACCCCGCCTCATTGTCTCAGGGCACCAGTTTTGTGTTATTTGGGCCCACAGTTTGTCTGACATGCGGCAGACATGTCCTGCCCAGTCCCATTTAAGTTGGGCAGCCTTTTGAGCCACGTCAGCTATTTTCGTTTTGGAGCGCAGTATTGTGTTTCGAACACGATCCGTTAATTTAACGCCTAGTATACTGCGCTCCATTGCTCGCTGGCGGACCTTGAGTTTGGACTTCTGGATGTTAGTCAAAGACCAAGTTTGTGCACCATAGGTTAAGACGGGAAGAATACACATGTCCATGAGCTTGCGTTTCAGTGCCATAGGCAGCTGACCCTTGAAAAGTTCCTTCATGGACCAGTAGCTCTTCCAGGCGTTTTCCGTTCGTCTTGTGATTTCTTTATCTTGCCTCGCCTGGAAAGAGACTACTTGGCCCAAGTAAAGGTATTCCTGGACATGTTGTATTGTCTCCCCGTCTACTTTTATGCTTCCAGGTGTTTTGTTGCACATAACTTTGGTCTTCGACATATTCATCTTCAGTCCAACCTCGAGGCTTGCATTACTTAGTTGTTGGAGCATCAATTCAAGTTCAGTGGCTGAGGATGAAAATAGGACAATGTCGTCGGCGAAACGTAGATTTGTCAGTCTCGCTTCGCCAAGGACAATGCCTCTTTCCCTCCATTCGGCTGCCAACTTCCTGAAAATTTCTTCGAGGGTACTGGTGAACAATTTAGGAGACAGCGGGTCGCCCTGTTTGACACCTTTCTCTATTTTAAATTTTGGACCTGTGGTTTCAAGCTTTATTGCGGCTGTACTATTTTTGTAAACGTTGCGTAACAGATTTATATATGTGGGATCAATGTTTTGGTTGCTTAAGGCGTCAAAAATGGATGTGTGTGAAATGCTGTCGAAAGCTTTGGAGTAATCAACAAAAGCGAGGTATAGCGGGATTTTATATTCTTGATGTTTTTCTATAAGTTGGTTGACTGCATGCAGATGATCTGTCGTGGAAAGGCCAGGCCGGAAGCCTGCTTGCTCAGGAGGTTGATGTTTATCTAGTTCGCCGGATATGCGGTTTTCTATTATTTTGATGAATGTTTTGTAGACATGTGATATTAAACTAATGGGCCTATAATTATTAATATCTGATTTATCACCTTTTTTGTGGAGAAGAATAATATTGGAGTGACAGAAATCTCGAGGAAAGCTACCTGAATGCAGAATGCTGTTAAAGAGCCGGGTTAAGTATGGAAGGAGAATAGGTTCGCCTATTTTCAGTGATTCTGTGCTAATACCATCTTCGCCACATGATCTATGGTTTTTCATTTTAGTGAGGGCTACATGAACCTCGTATCCGGTTATAGGTGGAATACTGTCAGGGCAGAAATAATCGGGTGTTGAGGGTAGTTGAGTGTCGTTGGAGTAGAGGGATTTATAAAATGTTGTACATATATCTAATACTTTTGTTCTATTCATATGTTTCTTACCATTGTCATCTTTTAAATATGTGATCCATGACTTGTGATTAGAAATACCGTGTTTTGCTTTTTTCAGGGAGCAGTTATTATCTAGTGCATCCTGAACTAGTCTATTGTTGTAATTTCTAATATCTTTTCTAATATTACGTTTAACCTCTTTATCTTTAAGTCTATATTGTATATCTCTATTTGTATATAAATTCTGCCTCTGATCTATTAATTTTACAGTTTCGTCTGATAGTTTTTTGGTTTTATTTTTTATTTGTGTTACTATTTTGCTGGCTTTAGTTAAACTTTGTATTATTTCGTCGTATTGTTGCTGAACATCTTTATCTTTAATTTCTGAATCTAGCATATCAAAACTATTTCTTAGCTCTAGTTTAAACTGTTTACTTCCTAGCATGAGTGATTGTTTATTCAATTTTCTTATTTGATTTTTCATATATTTTTGCCGATTAATTTTGGCGTCAAGTTTTATTATTGCACGTACAGGTCTGTGATCAGAACTAAATTTAATTTGATTTATGATTTGAATGTTTTTAATTATTTGTTTATTTGAGGTAAGAATGTAGTCTATTTCATTTCTAGTTTGATTATTAGGAGATACCCAAGTCCATCGCCTCTGAGGTTTTTTGTAAAAGAAACTGTTGCTTACGCATAAGTTCTGGCCAAATGTAAATTGAAGAAGGCGTGATCCACGTTCATTACGGGCTCCGACGCCGTGTGGACCCAAGATATTGGTGTTGTCTAGATCTTGCCTTTGCCCAATTTTGGCGTTAAAATCACCTAAAACAATGTTCCAAGTGCTTCGATGTTCATCGCAGGCTTTGTCTAATAGGTCGTAGAATTCTTCTATTTCGTCGTCTGGGTGGCTTGTCGTAGGAGCGTACACTTGGATGATAGATAATGTTTGTGTGCTTGAAACTTGAAATTTTAAGACTGCAATCCTGTCAGAGTAGGATATGAATTCCGAAATATTGTTTTTCCATTTTTTTGCAACTAAAAATCCTACCCCATAGAGTCCTCCACTCTGTCCATTATAATAGAATATGGTGTTTTCTCTCTCTACTGTATCTTCACCGCTTCTTCTTACTTCTGATAAGCCAACAATATCCCAGTTGATCTCATTTAGTGCATTTTCGAGCTCAAGTAGACGATCTTCAGATTTAACCTCTATAGCTACGCGGCGCGAGTTCGCGACAACCCGCCAAGCCGCGCGGCACGCCCGCGGCGCGTCAGAGATAAGAGCTCGCTAACATAAACAAAAACTGAGAGCTTTTTTTTACGTAAATAGTCTTATCGTTAATGGTTTTGGGTTCCTGATTAGACAAAGGATTTTTTATAATACCTCGAATCTTTGTAAGCGAACGCTAGTATTGATAAATAAACATTCTTATAAGATTCTTATAAGAAATTCCGTTGTTCATTGTTTTGATTATTTATAATAAAACTACTGGTTCGATTCACATGAAATTTCGCAGGATACATTATGAATACATATACTATTGGTCAAAACCATTATTAACGCATAAACACAATAAATAAAAACACATATAATCAAAAAAGTTCAATAAATAGATAACCGTATCATTACGTAACTTTATTTAGTTGACAAAAAAATATTGAACTCTTTTTTTTCTGTATTATGCATTTTTATTATTAATTAGTTATTCAAGAATATAAAATAAATGACTTACCAGCGATTACATGCACAAAACACACACAAAACAACAAATTCCACATCAACACGTTTTTTCACTAACGAGTTTGTTTACATTTTTTGATGGGTCCGTAATAGGTAATTACGATGTTATTTAGTGCAAGTATTAACTATATACGATGACGACACTACTTAATTATTGAATTATCACCATTTCCCGTCGATTTACACTTAAAAAACAATAGAAAACAAATAAATACGACGCGTAGTGCAGCGCGCTGAACGCATGCGCAGTCGCCATTTTGCCGTGCCAAAATGTCCAATTTTTACTTTTTTCTAGAATTGTTTCTGCATATTTTGACGTTTTAGTCGATGTATTTGACAAGTATATTACCAAATCCATAGAATAAAATTAACTGTAGACCATATTAGCCCCTATGCATAGTACAAATACAGTTTGAATCAGCGTGAACGTACTGTATCCGTTCGGCGACAGACCCGCTTTACGGTATTGGAAATTTTCGTCGCCGTTCGGCGACGGCCCCGATTTAGAGGTTAAGAGTACGAACGTTGTAGGTAATAACATTAAGTACTTTATCGGTATCCGGTTTACTAGTTGCTGTGGTCGTTGAACGGGGGATCGATCTCACCCGGAGATTCTTAGCACCCCTGACTCCAGGGCGAGGCTGCCCACCGTCATCAGCAGCAACGCCACTGGAGCCGCCGTGCATTTGGGGCCTTTTGTTCTTCTTCTTCATCATGTTTGTGGAGGGGATTAGACATTTAACCCATCACGCTTGTCTAATGCGGGTTGATGGGTGTAATATGCTAATTCCCTATTAGCCTAATTCTATTTATTAAAGATCTTCAAGGTCATTTCATTTTATCCTCCTGTGCCAACCCTACCAAAATAGGTAACCATTTTGTATGCCTCTGTTCGTACTCTGTGGCGGGCGGCGCGCGGTGGCAATCAAACAGTGTCAAATGCTGTGATACACTTGTCGCAGTCTTTGATTAAGCCGCTTTGTCGGTAAAATATCAAACAAGTAGGTACATAAACACTGACCAACCAATGGTTCATTCGCGTAACGTAATTTAGAGATAAACCATACCATACTCGTAATACCTCGTTAACATTCAGCCATTGCCATTTGTGTTGCCGGAAATATTTCCCTAAATATTGATGTGGCAACGTCAAGGGAAATGTGTAACATTGCCGCTTCACATGTCTTTCAAAGATTCAACACAAACACTCATTCCCATTCGCGTCCTTTGATGTCCGCCAAAAAACCGCCAATTTGGACCCGCCCAAATCTCAGTTTGACTTAACTGCGAGACGCAAGAGTCTCGCAGGCTTAGTCTTGTTCTTGCTTAAATCTTGCAGGGTCAGTCTTGGTCTTGGTCTTGCTAAAATAAGTCGGTCTTGGTCTTGGCCTTGGTCTTGCGAAAATGCAAGAACAAGACCAAGACTGCAAGACCAAGACCGATTTTGGGCAACACTATCAGATAGGCAGTCGCTCCATGTAAAATGCTGGTATTCAGCTGCATCCGGTTAGACTGGAAGCCAACCTCAATATAGTTGGGAAAAGGGTAGGCAGATTGATTTTTGTATAGTTTGATATATAGCCATGTGTACGATTAGTTTATAATTTTATGTAGATATTTCGTTTGTTTTAAAACTTGCTGTCAATTTTCAGTACTTGCACCATTGACGTCAAACCTTGCAACCCGATGGAACATCGACGCGTTGATGGCACCTGCAATAACCTCGACCACCCGTCAGAAGGCACCTTCAGTGTATTTCACCCGAGGGTACTGCCTCCCTGCTACTTCAATGGTAATGTGCCGTCTCACTGCCCATCGTAGTAAAATTGTTCATCATAACCATTGACATTTTTGTTCCACCCACTGCTGTTTACAGATTTAAATAGGCATTAAACTAAGCAGAGAGCGTATCGCACCCCTAACGAATAATATAGTAATCGATCATTCAAAATTTTATAGGAAAAAAACTTTTTACAAAAAAGAACAACCGACTTCCAAAAAAGACACTACAAAGTCAAAAATAACTTTAATTTCGGGAGTCGGTGTACTTGGTTTTGAACTTAGGGTTTTTCGCCACCGAATTCCGAAATTAAAGTTATTTTTGACTTTGTAGTGTCTTTTCTGGATATTGTAGAAATATTTTGGTTCTGTAATTTTTATTTTATTAGTTGAGTTGTGTAAATTAAAGATTGATTTACTTTAAATAATTCCATGTTTAGTAAATATTTTGAACTTTAGTTATAGATAATTGGTTATTAAATACCTTATTGCACGACTCATAATGCGAAGCATTAAAGTGTGCTCTACGATCGATTTCTTTTTGCCCCATTTCTGCAACTGTTTTTATTGTTACACTCCTGCTAGTACACAGAAACTACTTAATTGATATACCATTGTATAGACTATTAAATGGAGATTAATACTGTACTGGACTGTTTTAACATGCAGCAGAAATAAAAAAAGCATCAAAATAGTTGAAATAAAAATCCTGTCCGTCAATATAATGAAACCTGAAAACATTGTAGCTTGCGATAAAATCAATTAATTGAGTCAATTTATTTTTTATACATTCGTTTCAGCCATGAAAGGAACCCTATTGAAAATGACTCTTTTATTCAAAGTAGTTTAATTATAATTAATAAAATACTAACTAAAATATAATATTTATATCTAAATATTTCCAACCTTGACTTGACGTCCGTTGCCGGGCAACCACACAAAGTTAATCCTTAATATTATAAAACAAAGTCGCCCGCCGCGTCTGTCTGTCTGTCTGTCTGAAAGCGATAAACTCAAAAACTACCGACCGGATTTTCAAACGGTTTTCACCATTGGACGGAGTGATTCATGTGGAAGGTTTTAGTATATAATTCATTAAGGTTTTGTGTAAATTGGCTGAAATATGACGATTATTGTTGAAGATGTCGGAAAAAATCATGCCGACTGGGAGATTTACTGGCGTGCGCCGCGTAAGCCGTGAGAGATAAATCAAATTTATGTTCTAGAGTATTGTATATCTTAAAAAGTTAAACAAAAAATCTGCAATGGCATATGTCTATCTTCTAAGGATGACCCACAATAACCATTTTTATCTTTCAAAATTGTATAAAATTTTCATTGTTATTTCCGAAGCTATTTTGACCGGTATCATATTAATCCTTATCCAATAAAATATGTTATTTAAATTGGGCATTCCATTTCGATTAAAATAAGCCCTTACATCACATCATTTAAATGAATAGTTTAAGAGATATCACAGTTTCAAAATTACGCGTAACAAAATAATTATGGTTGACGGCAACGCGGCGCAGTAGCCTACCACTGCGTCCGCTGAAAGTTAGTCAATGATCTTTTCCTCGGCTATTAGGTATGTATTCCCGGTAGAACGTTCCCGTGGGATATCAACATAACATAACATCCACGCGGGTGAAGCGGCGGGTAAAAGCTAGTATCTAAATAAATAGTCTTTGACATTACGTAAGGATATCGAGGTTAGAAATTTTACCCATATTGATGGTATTCCTCATGTGTTTTACTCGGCTGTCCAGCCTAAATAACCCTGTTTAATCTAGCTCTAAGGCTAAGGAGTAAAGTTTCCTAGATTTAGACATTTTGCTTGATTTGGGGTCATGCAACAAAACCATTGTGCGCTTTTATAATTTCTAACACGATGATATTATCGTGGACATCCGCGGTATCACGATAACACAGAAATATGAAGATGCTTTTAAAATTTCGACCACGATAACGTTATTATTTATTTATTTCAGACAATTTATAGTCCATAGTTTCTAGTTACATACATACAACTAATTAAATTCAAAACAGATAAAAACCCAAAATAAAATTGTGATTAATTAAATTTAAGCAACTCAATAAAAATAGTAATTAAGATTGAAAATTTAATGTCAATTTGTAAGATGTAAAAAAAAAGAAAATGCCAAAATATAAAAATAAAGGCAGTGTATAGAGTGCCACCATTGGCACTCTATCCCTACCGGATAAAGTGCCACTACAGGCGCCCTAGTATTCCGCCTCGGCCCGGCCAAAGTGCCGCAAGCATTGGATTGTCATTGTCACTGTCACTAAGTCACGTCACTTGGTATTTTGTTTGATTGTCGAGGTTAGATCGCTGTAAAACACCACATTCCCAAAACATTACATTCTCTTGTGCCTAAACGGACCCTGGCACTTCGCCGGCCGCTACCGCGGCACCGCTCGCTACGCTCGCTCGGCTCGTGCGTTGTGTGGTCACAGTTCTAACCTAAACTAACCTAAATAACAAGTGACAGTGACAATGCAACGCTCACGGCACCCGAGCCGTGACACTAGAGTGCCACAAGAAACTCGCGGCACTCTATACCTACACTTCGAAAAATAAAAACAATATTGCTGACTTGATTGTGCAATCATAACTCACTGCTGTAAGCGGCGGCACGTGGCGCGCTTGGAGGTATAAAATTTATATTTCCAAGCGTAGTGTTACATGTCGCTTACTTACTTTCTTTCTTTATTTGACGAACAATATATTGTAAAAAAAAAAAATGTTTTTCAATTTTAATGTGAATTTTGAATATAATCTTGATTTGATTTAATTTAATTTTAATCAAATTAGTTTTAATCTTAATTTAATTTAATTTTAATCTTGATTTAATTTGTAAATATTATGTTATGCTATACCAATTGTTATTATGAGTCTATATGTTACTTGAATTAAATGATTTGAATTTGAATATAAATTTCAAAAAATAAGGAATACAATAAATAAAATGTTAATTATTATGATATTCTATCTGCTCCAAGCCCGATATACGGGTTATAACGTGCACGTATCAATTTCCATACTACACGACACTTACACGACATTTTAAAATATAGAATATTTTCTTTCCCTACGGGTCCATGAGAATTTTTGGTACAGTCAGCAATAGAAGCTTGGCTAAGGGATAAATGTTTATTTTTTAACTAAGAACTCTTTACTGTATCACATGAATGGTCATCACCAGGCAGATCAAAACCCAACTAGCCGAGTGTCAGCATGGTTTTAGAGTCGGTAAATCCACTGTGACAAACCACATAAATTTTGTAGACTTTGCTGTCACCGAAATGGATAAAAATAAGCAAGTAGACGTGGCGTATTTTGACTTTAAAAAGGCGTTTGATCGTGTCCAAAATGACGTACTTCTTAGAAAGTTATCCGCAATAGGATTTACCCCGAAGTTGCTTCAACTCTTTTCCAGCTATTTCAGTGACCGGTATCAGTATGTACAAATCTCTGGGCATAAATCTGCCCCTTATACATATAACTTCCTCTGGTGTAAGCCAGGGTAGCACCCTGGGGCCTACGCAGTTTATTGTAATGGCGAATGACCTGCCGAAGGTTGTCAGGACGGCACGGTGTCTCATGTTTGCGGATGACCTGAAGTTATTCTTGGGTATTAATAGTGAGCATGACTGTGAGGCGCTGCAGAGAGACATCGATATGGTGGTAAAATGGAGTGAAGCCAATCACTTGGAATTTAACACTTCTAAGTGTAAGACTATTTCTTTTACCCGTTTGCGTGCGCCCATTCAGCATAGCTACCACATATCGGGTGTCCCTCTGGAGCGCGTCAACGAAATAAAAGATCTTGGACTGACCTTAGACGTGAATATGACCTTTAATCAGCACATTAATAACATCTGTGGTAAGGCATTCCAATCACTTGGTTTTGTCATGAGACAGGCAAGTAGGTTTAAAGACAGGAATGCTATACTGACTCTTTATTATTCGTTTGTGCGTAGTAAACTTGAGTATAATGCGCTGGTATGGGATCCACATGAGCAAAAATATAAGCTCATGATAGAACGGGTCCAACGGAAATTTGCTCGCTACCTATATAAAAAAATATATGGGTATTATCCCTATTTGTATCCGTCTCTGTTTGTTGCGGGAATGTTAGGCATCAACACCTTGGAACTGAGACGCAAGTGTGCACTTTTGATGCACTACTACTTATTGCTCAATAATAAGATCGATGACGCGACTACTCTAGCTCGCTGTTCATTGTTTGCTCCGGACCGGCAGCGGCGGTCGCGCGCCTGTGCCTCGCTGTGCCTGTTCGCGGCTCCGCCAGTGCGTACCCATACTGCTCGATATGCTCCCACAAGCCAGGCGATCAATCTGCTGAACGCCCTGATTGCTCAGGAGCCCGATGTTGACATATTTATGTATAGCAGTAAATCGATGTTAAATATTTGCATGAAGTTTTTTAGCTAAATGTTGTTGTTGGCTTGCTGCGCGCTTTGGTGTTTACTGTAAGTGTAGCAAGCAATTGATATAAATAAATAAATAAATAAATAACCATAAAAAATCACAGTTTTAGTTACAGTAAATAATTATAACTAACTAAAATAGGCTTAAAAGAACCTATCTAAAATAGACGAGTTATTTTTTTTTAAATTTGCTTGTATACCTCTAGCCAATTTAGGTACTTTCAGCACTTTTCATTTGTTTATACCATTCCCCCTCAAAAAGCTTATTTTAGAAGGGAGAGGGAAAGAGGAAATAAAAAATGTGGCTAACAATCGAACTAGAATATAAATAATGAATTGCAATTATAACATGTTGTAGCCGTTTTAGGAGTAAAAAAGGGCATTTGGAAAGTTTCCAAATACTTTTTACATCTAAAACTAAAAATTCGGTGTTAAGATATGAATTATTGCATTTCTTAATATTGCCAAATTAATCAAAACAGGGAATAATTTGACATCTATTTGCGATGTTGCCCACTTTCAGAATAAACGCTCTAAACACAATTTTTGTTACAGGCACGTATCCAAGACGTGCAGTCTCTGGCAAAGAACTGCCGCTGCCCAGACGAGTCCGCGTCAAGTTACTGTGTGAAGGCACTTCACTCAGCACTGTACTAACACAAGCAGTGCCTGGGTTCGCTATATTTTCTTTCATGGACATTGGATCACCGCACGATATAGGTAAGACCTTGTTATCGTAATTTTATCATAGTGTATTGTCTTTGGACCTCCAGCAGTCAACGTTTACAATGATTAGTAGCTTCTGCGTTCGTAAATTAGTTTCCAAAAATGTAAACAAATATTTGTGTATTTAGGGAAATATATTTTAAACCCACACATAAAGTTCAGTTTCGCTACAACTTCAACAATTTCTACGGATTTTACTATTAGACTGGTAATTGTGTGTAGTCTTTAACAAGGATTTGAATATGGACTACTTCTTCAGTTGCGACAGGTTAACCAAGTTGTAGATGTTGAAATATCTTTAAAAGTCAAGGAGGAGGATTTAACAAAAAAATATTATAACTGTAGTCAATCAATTATCTGGCTATAGATACATGGTGTTACTCTGACCATGTTATTTTAGCAGGAATATTTGTTTAATGTCATAAAAGACTAATGATAATGAGATCATCCCAATAGAGGTTACGAAATCTCTCCCCTCATGATCTTTATTAGCTGAATCTTTTCTAAAAGAAAACTTCAGTAAGGACATATTCCAAGTTTTGAATTCAAGCCCATTTGTATTGCCACAATTAAAAAAGCATTCAAAAGTCTTAACATAAAAAACACTGAAGACATATGGGGGATTTCCGTTAAGGTTCTTAGAGATATCATTGACATAATTGCTCCTGTCCTAACAGGCATATTCAATCAATGTTTAGATACGGTGATTTAATGAAACATAGTAAAGCAGTATCAATTTTCAAATCGGGTAGTAAGAGTGATCCCTCTAATTATAGACCTATATCTGTGCTACCAGCATTGAGTAAAATACCTATATGAAAATCATGCTAGACCAGATATTGTCACATTTTATTTCAAATGGGATTTTACATAGTTTGGTTTCACAAAAGGTAGGTCGACGACTGACGCAGGAGTAAAACTTATCAGTCACATTTTGGAATCTTGGGCGAAGTCCCACGATGCAATTGACATTTTCTGTGACCTCTCAAAAGCATTTGACTGCGTTGACCATAAAACACTGATCTGTAAATGACACCACTACGAAATTCGTGGACAAGCTCTTGTTCTTTCTTATCTATCAAACAGGCAGCAAAAAATAGACGTTAAGGGCAACGTCTTCGGGTTCTCTAGTTAAGATGGGCGTGCCTCAAGGATCTATTCTGGGCCCTTTCCTATTTCTAATTTATATTAATGACCTTCCTTACATGATGGCTAACTTCTCTTGTGTTTTAAATAGATAGAAAAGATACGGATGTTTTACATGTTAACGATAGTCTGACAGTTCTTTCGAAATGGTTCGCTAGTTATTAATCTATTACTTAATGCGAACAAAACTAATTGTATTTAGTTCTCATTACCAATTAATGTACCTCAAGTAGGTCTCAATTTAAAACTTAATGGCAAGAAACTAGATGCTATTACGGAAACTGTATTTTAGGAATTACTTAAGATTCGAGATTGTTATTATTAGAGCTCTTTCAGGTAGATTAAGTTCAGCCGCATATAAAAAAAAATATTCGGTTAAAAATAAGGCAGTATAGCTGTGGATATTCGCAAATATTTAGGACTTTTCAAAATAAGAAGCGATTTCCATAATAGAAATCTATATCTAATAAGCTGCCTAAAGAGGTAAAGAATGCGAACTCGTTTAATATTTTTAAAACTAAATTAAAAAATCACATTTTAAACGATCAAACATTACTACCATAAACGAACTTGCCCTACTGCTGCGTTGCTTTATTGTGGCACCAAGTTCGCATTCCATATCTGTTATGAATATTCTTTTGCGGGTGGATTGAAAAGTTTTTAAGTTTTGTGTCTCGTTAATGTTATTTGCGTACGAAATGAAATGAAATGTTATTAGCAAATTAATGATTTGTATGTATACTCGTATCTACCTGTTTAGTTTGTGCGTCAAAGTTCTTATAATACTATAAAACATATTTTAAGTTCTAAAAATGTTCTCAAGTAAGTGAAATCCTTGTAATTTCTTATTGAGAAATAAATTTCTTTAACCATAACCATAAATCCACGTGATACCCAAATTTAGATTAGCTAAACCTAGTAAATCATTTCTTATAAACAGTATCCGCTTTTATAACAAGTTGCCAAAGTCGCTTACAGAACTTAGCGATGGAAATGAGTAAGATTACGTTGAAGACAAGGAAGATTGGCAATAATTCCTTCTGCATTATGTGTCTGCCTTGGAACCTCATTAACGGCGTCGGACTGTAGATCTGTGGGCCATTTTCTATTTTGCTAAGTATCTGGTACTTTTTGATAGGCCTATGCTGTCCTCTCATACCTATTAACACTGTAATTTAAAAAAACCATTTATTTTTTAAAGAGTAACCATGGAGTGTCTTGCCGGCTCTTCTACATAGGAAACGACCTTTTGAAACCGTGCACCTAGCTTCTGACGTTTCATAAGTGCCTTTGTAGGTTTATGTGAAATAAAATATTTTGAATTTGAATTTGTATGAGATGACTCAAATGATTGATTCTGAACCTTTTTTTTCCGTCAGTTTTTTTCTTAGTGAACAAGACCGACTGTTGCTCAACGGGCATGAATGACTACATGTGTACTCCCAACATTGTGCCGAAAGACGATCCCGTGCATAGGTTTTCTGGCATTCGATGTCTGAACTTGACCAGGCCGCTCGACTTCCAGTACTTGGGATGCACCAACGATAGTGTGCCATCTCCGGTAAGAAATATTGTTTTATGTTTTTTCAACATTTTTAAGTTTCATTTTATCAACGTCATTCATTTATAACGGCCAAAAATTGTCCTTTGTATGGAAAAAAAGTAAAAATGTTTTATAATTTTTTTTATATATTTTGTTACGATTAGATTTCGATGTCCGTCACGTCTCTAAAGTTTCACCAGTTAATTTAATTTGACCCTGTATACAAAAGTATAGCAGAATAAAAGAAGAGACATAATTAAGGGAGTGTAGTACTCATGCAAAGTAACAAAGTTGTTCTGTGAACTATGTAAAAAAAAACCCTGCTGGTCCATACAAAATTGCAATAAAATAATAATAAGTCAGACGATCAAAATTCATGTCAAAACAGTCAAATTTGTTCCCTTTCGTGAGTTACTATTTTATAGGAGGTCCCTTCGTAATCCTACCATACAGTGATACAGTATAACATTTGCTTCCAAGATCGAACAAGCCACATCTGTGTACGATCTGTCACAAATATACAACATCGGCAACAAAGGTGATACGATTATAAGGTCGTTTGAAGGAGGACTACTCCTCACAGAGGTTGAAGATGGAATCACCTGGCCTCCCAATGGAACTGGCGGCTGTTTTGCTAACAGGCCTGGAGCAAAGTGCTTTGAAAACTGTAAGTTTTTTGAGTGAGATAGTTTTGGGCTCTTTTAGGCACTTAAATCTGAAACAGTCATAGAAATCGGCAAGGGTATATAAGTAATGCTGTACTCTTAAACACACATACACACACACACATATACACATTTTATACATTTTTGCTAAAAACGAAACACATTTTAAACAAGATTCCTTAAAGAAATGTTTCTACTACTGCCACCATTCAAATAAAATGTAATTCATTCCTGGCCGCCGACTTGGGTTATAATGATTGTCTTGCTGGATTAATAAATGTTGAAGCACATACAAAAAAAATACAGCTAGTTCAAAGTATTCACATTATTATTGGTAAATGGCAATCTGGCCTCACACGATCTTAAAACAAAATGTGTAGCATAGAATTTACCTACTGGTAATTGTTTACTATTGCTTGGTTTTTATCTAGATGGACTGTGGTGAGCATCCAACCTATGGTGGTTCTGCAATTGCAAATGTATTATTATAAAGAAATTGATTCAGTAGAAGCAGATTTCTCATTGGAAGCAGATTTATTTATGCTGCTTGAAACTTCACCGAATCTTTATAATTCTTTTAGACTCAAACGGCTTGCTGGCAACCCAGTTGTTCAGTGTATGGTTCATGAGGCTTCACAATTACTTTGCGGAACAACTTGCTAAGATCAATCCGTGCTGGGATGACAATCAACTGTTCTACAATGCAAGGGAAATGAATATTGCGTTTTCGGAACAAATTCATATTTATGAGTGGTTGACGGTTTTAGTGGGTGAGTTTTTAAAATGTTTTTGCTGTGTTATTATAATCAACGCTTCTCTTTATTTTATTTTGATATGTAGTTGCTTGTTATTTATATAGGCTTGTTAAGGTGGTCGCAAATGCAACGGAAGATGCGTCGGGCGTAACTTCGTTAAGTTCCAGTTAGTATGCTCGGCGCACTAACGCTTCATCGGTTAAGTGTGTGTAAGGTTGAATGTTTTATTATCTACGTGTTCATTCTACGCGTGTGTTTTACGCGACCGACGATACGCGACGCATCTTCCGTCAGATATGTAGGGAGGGAGAAGAAGAGGTAGGATAGTCAAAGGGAGACAGAGCCAAAAAAAAATCCAGCACTAGTAAGAGAAATAATAGTCTTAAAATCTACTTATTATTTAAAAATTATTTTAATTTAGCTTTTACTTAAACATAAATAAACATCATAAAAAAAACTTGAAAAATTGGTCAAAATCCTTGGATTATGTTTTTGTCTCAAATAATGCGTGGAAATTCAAACTAAGTAAATTTATTCAAAATTCCAGAGTCAAATCATTGATTCTTCAGTCGTACTCAGCGCTTCTCCTCCACATTTATAATGCGCAAAGCCAAAGTGTGGAACTCTCTGCCCGCGTCTGCGTTCCACATTAACTCATCTGCTTTCAAAGCAAGAGAGAACATCATCTTTTGGGACCGCTCGTTCCATCATAGACCTCATCCATTGTTTTCCATCAGGGGAGATCGACGTCAAGAGCAGGTCCATTCAGCAACAAAATAATAAAATAAAATAAAACTTTAAATGAGCGTTTCCTAATTAGTGGGTATGGGTATATTATGTCGGGAGCGCGGCGGGATCGTTTCGGTACCATGTAACGTCACGCCTTCTACTGCACCGTTTGTTTTCAGACATATTGAATGTCAAATACAGCCTGATCGCATTATCAAAAATTGTCTAAAAATTTAACCGATCTGCCCTATAGCAACCCTGTTATTTTATTAATCCTTTGTTTAGTTACCGAGGTTACTACAAACCTGTTTTCAAACATTTTAAATGACACCAAAAACCACAAGAACTTTTTGGAGCCGCCTGACAAAGGCGCGGTGCTTGTTACGCTCCTGTCCCTCACGACACCGATGATGAGTCAGACAATGATTAAAAACGATAAAAAAAAATCAATAAACAGTATAAGGCAACTTTTTTCATTAATTCCAACAGTTTTCAGACAGAACACTATGTTACCGATCGCAAAAAAAATCAACACGTTCAAAATGGTTTCAACACATTATGATGCCCACATTTTCTTCTGAAAAAATATTTAGTCGCATCAACTGACCAATGTTCACATCAAAACAAGATTTTCAGACGGGTTGCTATGGGTTTTATTTTTGTCTCATTATTTTTTTTCTCAAATGGCCTACTGGCTACCTGTGATGCTACAATTTCTGAAAATTGTGTTTTCAGTATCTAAAATCAGCATGGTTAAGAAAATATAATTGATAATATTACTAAAATAACAATAATTATGAGTCATCACATTGCCCTATGTTTACATTTTATCCTAAGAATGTTATTGACAATGTTTTTTTGTTTTAAAGAAGCCAGGATTTTTCATATCGACTTTCTGAGGACAGTGTTTTTTATTTTGTGTTTTTGTTTTCACTATATAGAACAACAATCTCTCTACCAGATGGCGTTGTTAACTCTACTTATGAAAAACGCTGACTATGATCCTCCTTCTCATGAGCGACCATCCTTACAGCAGTGTCGAGTCTTCGGACAAATCGAATAATTTGTACACATTGTAAACGTTTTTGATTTTTCGCTGTGTTTTATTTTACAGTTTTTGTTTTTTCGTGATACCTATTTATTTCATAGAATCTTACAGGTAACAAAAATTTGATAAAATGCGGTATCGCATCAGACTCTTGTGGGTGCAGAGACTTTTATGATGAAACAATGTACCCACTAACAACTCTGGAATTCTTACTCGTAAATCGCTGGTTCCATATCATACAGCACGGATCTGCAAAGTAAGTATACGCAAGTGCTATTTCATCATTATGATTCAATTCTTTATTTTTATAAGAAATAAAAAGATAATACCCAAGGCCTCCATGAGACAGGCTCGACCTAGTGTGGAGTTCACAAGCAAAATGATTTTTTTTAAACGTATACCAAGCTATTTATTTAGAAGTCTAAATGAATAGCTAGGTATACGTTTTAAAAACAGAGTTTTACATTTCCTTATAGTCTAAATTTTAGACTTTAAGGAAATGTAAAACACTGTTTTTACAAATAAACAAAAAAAAATTCGATCGTAGAGCACACTCTAATGCTTCGCATTATGAGTCTTGCAATAATGTCAACGTCTTTATCATAGGAAACTTAAAGGATTAACTTTAAGAGATCCCCCGACTGCAGTACTTATCTGTTTAATCAGAGAGTAAATGAGTGACTTTTTGTTTTATATACAAATTAACTAATACAGCTTGTTTTTTACTTTTAGTTCGTTTTTGGAAGGGCAGTCTGTTTTTTCATTTAAAAAAATCCTTTACGTATGTAAAGGATTTTTTACCTTAACCGTTGTAGTTACACGAAAACGGTCTTAAGAGACTGTATGTAACTTTTTGAGACATTTTGATCTGCATTCACAGATTTTGAAAAAAAAATACATCAGCGAGAAAATGGGCAGTTTTTACAAAACTTTTTCTGGTGCCAATCGATGCTCTTTCTTATAATGATCAAAAAACTTTGTAGAGCCGACTGAGGTTTGAGTACTAGAAAAGTCAAAAATCGCATAAAACTTTTCCCATACATTTCGTAGGAAATGAGATTCCAACCTACTTTTAACGATGGACAGATTTGTAGAAAATTAACAACTAGCAAAAACAAGAAAATTAGCAAAAATCCACCTTGTATATATTTCAGTGTTAGACAAAGTAAACTGAATTCAATGTAATTTAAATTATGAATTTATGAGGAGGAAGGCTCGTGGCTAAGTAATAACAAGCCGCACGGATCGATCCATCAGGTTAAGCTACGCTTGCCAGGGTTGGTCAGTGGATGGGTGACCATCTTCACATACCGAGACTCCTCCGTGCCTCGGAAAGCACGTTAAGCCGTTGGTCCCGGCTGTCATTTGTGGATCTTTGACAGTCGTTACGAGACGTCAGAAGCCCGAAAGTCTGACACCAGTCTTACCAAGGGGTATCGTATTACCCAGTAACTGGGTTGTGGAGGTCAGATAGGCAGTCGCTCCATGTAAAATACTGGTATTCAGCTGCAACCGGTAAGACTGGAAGCCGACCCCAAAATAGTTGGGAAAAAGGCTAGGAAGATTGAAGATTGATTTAAATTATGAATTTATAATAAATGTATTTTTTTTTGTTATTTGTTTTCTTTCTTTGTCGGCTTCAATTACTTATTAATATAAATATATTTTTCCAGAATGTTCGATACTAACGGCTGTTTCCTCAGAGACTATCCTATAGTCAACAATACCGGCAGGACTGGGTATTTGGCTGAAGGCAGAAACATATTCCAGTTTACACAAGGCAAATTTAGAACACCGGCCAGGAAAGCTAATCATGGGGTTGATCCTGATGTGAGTTAGTCATTGTATTCCTAAGCGAGAACAAGCTTTGATGAAAACAAAACAGATTTGGAATTTATGAAATTAACAATCATTTTTAATAACACATTTAGTAAGAATAAATGCGTAAAAAATGCGTTCTTGGCCTAATTATCCAGCTTCAGTCTGTTTCGTATATCAGCAGTACCATGAGTAAAAGCGAATTTGAACCATAAGTGTTGATAAGCGATTTGAAAAAAGTGTTGCAATCCCTACTTTATTATTATATTATTATATATATTATTCATAATAAACCCTTGACTAAATGATAACACCGTACGGGTCCATCGGAGGGTAACGCGAACTTACATTATCCAATTTGCAGAGCACTAGGTGAACTAGCGTGCTAAAATTGAATGGTGTAAAGCCAGTTAAGCAGTTAGTGATCCCGTCTAGTGCGAACGTATGGGCTCTGCTACGCTTGCTCATCTAGTGCACTAGCTAGTGTACCAGATTCTTTTCCAACCTCCAAGCTAGTAAGAAATAAATGTCACAAGCCAAAACAGAACCATACAATTTACTTTAAACAATAACATATTTACGGTGAACTAAAAGAGTATTTACAAAGCATAAATTATGTGTTCGTCACATCTTTAAATTACTTATATTTATTTAACTTTTAGATAGCAGAACTGGGTATACCATACATACAACGCTCTGTGGACATCACGACCAGTGACTTGCATAAGAACCGCTTGTTTGGGTTAAGGCCTTACATCGACTACGTTCACCACTGCTTCGGGTACAAAATCAAATGCTGGAATGATCTTAGGCAGATCATGGATGAAGATGTAAGGGTTCATTTAATATTCTGACAAAAGTATTTGAAATTTTCCTTTCCTGCATAAGTTAAGAATAGTGAATAAATATTCTCTGTTCCTAGATAGTAAACTAAGCTCATACAAGTTAAAAATAATGAATTCGTATTTAATTACAAGTATAATGATATTATTTGTTTTTTCTCAATAAATTATTGATAATATTACAATATCGTCGTTGTAAAGAAAATTTTATTATCACAAAGTAAATAAATGAAACTCTACCATATAGGTCTCCTGAAGCAGAAAAAAAACGGTAGAAAAAGAATTTCAACAGATTTTAACGTTTTCATTTAATATTTCCAGAAAATCATTATAATGCAGGATGTGTATGAACATGTTGAAGACATTGATTTGATGGCTGGTCTTTGGTCTGAGCGCCTTCTCAAAGGAGGCAACATTCCTCAAACTCTGGCCTGTCTGCTGAAGGACAGTATCTTCAAGACTATCAAAGGAGACAGACATTGGTTTGAGAGGTGTAACCGACCTCATGCCTTTACTCATGGTAAGTTTTTTTCTGAAATTCCCAACTTAAAAGGAAAAAAGAACATCTTGAACCTCTAGTAGCAGTAGTTCAGTCTGTTGTTAGTCTGGTTGACCGAACTACTGAAACTTTCAGTTGCAATAGTTCGGTTCTAACAAAGCACCGAACAACTGAAACTTAAATATGTACCCCTTTAGTTCGGTAAATAAACTAGGCATATAATGTAAACAAACTATATCTTGGATTTTTTTAAATTAGCCCATTTATTCTGAATTTAATTAAAAAAATACGAAGTGTATATTATTATTTTTATATCGTCTACATATCTCGGGACCATGGGATCCCGGTCTTTTGGAAGGCGTACGAGGGGCCGAAGCCAACTCGCAGAGGCCCTTTAGACAATTTTAAATGAAATTTATTTATTTATTTATTTATTTATTTATTTATTTATTTATTTAGGCGAACCAACTAAATACACACAAGGACATTCAAAGTACATATCATTAACAAATACAATAGAATTGCATGCATCTAAATTATAGGTAAGCACAGCATTTTAATTAGATCTCACTATACAATAATAATTAATATATAGATGGATAACAATTTAATTAGAACCAGAATATCATTAATCTTAAAATTAACTTGAATTGAAATTAAATTGAATTAAAATGAATTGAATTAAATTGAATGAAATTAAATTGAATGAAATTAAATTGAATGAAATTAAATAAGATTTAATTAAATTAAATTAACTAACAAACTAAAAACATAACTAACTAAAATTATAATCAAAGCACACGCACAAAACAACATAAACATACACAAAATAAAATAAAAAATAAAAAGAGAAACATTATTAAGCAAGAATTACATATTATTGAGCAAAGCTCTTTTAAACTTTGAGATGCTGCCTGAAAATATGTCAAGGTCACAATCGTGAAAAATGTCGTTACACCTTCTGAGGGCATAGGAAAGGGGGGCATTTCTCCCGTACTTGGTTTTGCGGCCACCAGGAGCAAAAGGCTTATAATTATGAAGTCTAGCTGACGACCGGGGTGTAATAATATTAATTGAAGATAGAAGCTGTGAGCAATCCACGCCTTGATTTAATATCTTAAATAAGAAAATTTGACCTGCAAAATCTCGACGCCAGTGCAAAGATTTCATTTTAAAGTGATTCAGTCTATCTTCATAGTTTTTAACTGTATTCCTTATACCTGCTTTATAAGAGAGTCTTTTTATAAATTTAATTTGAACTCTTTCGATGCGTTGAATATGGATGTTATGTACTGGGTACCAGACGATAGAGCAGTATTCTATATGACTACGAACTAATGCCGAAAACAGAACTTTCAGTGCTGTCAAATTACTGAATTGTCTTGTGTTACGGTTTAAAAATGCTAACATTCTATTGCTTTTATTTATTACGGTTTCGGTGTGTGTTTGAAATTTCATTTCAGAGTCGATAATGATGCCCAGATCTCTAACTTCAGACACTTTACTTAATATTTGGTTCCTCATTATGTACGTAGAATTAAATTTATGTTTTTTACGAGAAAATTTCATGTGATAACATTTGCCAACATTAACTTGCATGCTGTTCTTCTCACACCACACACAGAGCCTATCAATATCCTTCTGCAATAGATCCTCATCGTTCTTTGTCATTACAACCCTATAAAATTTTAAGTCGTCGGCATACATTTCAAAATGAGAGTTTTGTATGGAATATTTAATGTCATCAACAAACATTGTGAACAATACTGGGCCCAAGTGTGTCCCCTGTGGTACACCAGATGTGGGCGTGAAGCTGTTGGATGAGTGTCCATTTACTACTACTCTTGCTGTTCGGCCAAATAAGTAAGACTGGAACCATTTCAAAAGTGACCCATGAACACCGAATGTGATTTCGAGCTTTTGTAGCAAAATGCTATGGTCAACTTTGTCAAAAGCTTTGCTGAAATCGCTATAGATGGCGTCAACTTCGTTACCATTACTCATGTAAGCTAGAGTTCGTTCGACAAAGTTGGCCAAGTTTGTGGCAGTTGATCTATTTCTAAAGAAGCCATGTTGATGTTCCGTAATAGAGCCTTTGATATGCCAATTCATGATGGGACACAAAAGTGATTCGAGAACCTTTGCCAAAGTGGGCAATATACTAATAGGCCTGTAATTGCAGACATCAGTCTTATCCCCCGATTTAGGAATTGGTATTATTACGGCTTCCTTCCATATCTCCGGAAAAACTCCATCAAATAACGATCGGTTGTAAATTATACACAATGGCTTAGATAAAACATTAGCACACTCCCTAATAAACAGTGGAGGTATACCGTCAGAGCCGGGCCCTTTAGCAACATCCAAGTTCTTTAGTTTTCTCTGTATGCTAAGTTCAGATAGTGTTACTTGATGTAAGTTGTTACTGTTGCTGGATTTATAAATATGTGCAGGGTCAGGACCACTGCCAGAAATAGGGTTATATACCGATGCAAAGTTCTCCGCAAATAAATTAGCTATGCTTATGCCGTCGGTCGCAGTGCTATTGTTAAGCCTCATGTACCTTGGTATAACGCTTTTGTTATCGCGTTTGTTTTTTATGTATGACCAGAAGTATTTAGGATTCTTAATCACATTACTTTGTACATTTTGTAAATAATTCTGATACAACTCTTTTATTTTTCGGTTAGATCGGTCCTTAAGCAATACGTATTCAAATTCATCTCGTTTATTTTTATATTTTTTCATCCTCTGCCGACATTTTTCTTTTTCTTTTAACATTTTTATTAAATTGTTATTATACCAGACTGGGTATGACTTTTTACCAGCATTCTGCCGCGGGACCAATTCAGCAATAATCTCCTGTAATACAGAATAGAAAGCAGCGACTGATAGATCAATGGTATCCGATTTTAAAACAGTGTCCCAATCTGTTTTCTCAAGACGATTTCTAATTTCACTATAGTCGGCTTTATGGAATTTATAAATCTTGGTCATTTTATTTGTAAGTGTCTTAGGAAGGCTGAGATGAATGGTGATCTGTAAAGGTGGGTGAAAATCATCGACTCTTGATATGGAATCACAAGACCGAGTTACCTCAATCGGATAAGTTAAGTTAGATATAACTAAATCTAGAATCCTATTCTGTTTATTTTGGATTGAGTTATACTGGTATAGGTCGTTAGAGGATAAGAATTCTATAAAAATTTTGCTTATATTATTGGTGCCGATATTTGGTACCGCATGTTGATGTAGTGATGTTTTTGTCCATTCTACGTTACTTAAGTTGAAGTCACCTATTATAATTACGGGTTCATCATTAATTACACTACCAACTCTATTCGTAAAGTACGTTATAAGATTAATGTTTACCGGAGGAGCCAAATAAGTGGCGCACAAGTGAATTTTCTTAGATGTTTTAAGAGCACGATTAGTTGATAAGTCTAGAGTCACCCATAAGTCCTCACAACTAGACTCGAATGATGAATTTCTATAAGCATTTATAGATTTATGAATTGCGATAAGCACACCACCTCCCTCCTTACCCCCAGAAAAAGTTCCCGACTGTCTATCTCTTCTAAAAATCTGATAACGGCTATCAAGAATTTCTGAATCTAATATATTTTCATTCAGCCAGGTCTCAGTGAGCACAATCACATGAAAATTCATATTCAACACATTTAAAAAAACTGTATCTAATTTTCCGCGGATACTTCTGGAATTTTGGTAATAGAAAATTAATTGATCGAATTTTAAAGTTGAATTACTTTGACAATGACAGATTTTGATTGAAATGAACGTGATTAATCTAATTTTTTAAGACTTTCTAAACTTGTTATAACACGTGTTAATGAACCTTCCTCTTTCCTGATTAGAATTTTTCCATTTCTAACCCAGACAAACTTGTATTTCTTCTCCTTGGCTGCGATCCTGGTGGCTGCATGCAATGATTTGTTAGCTAAAGTGAGGTGTTCGCTTACATAAACTGGGGATTGCTTGTCTCCGTAACCCAGTAACTTGGTGTTCAATTTATTGTTGGGGTTCGATCTGTTGTACAAGGAAATTGCCCCAAGAAGATTATCGCGCTTAATTTTGCTTGGTAGCTTGCAGATAACTGCTCTCGGTTGATTCGACGACGCGTTCAACTTTTGTACTCTAGCGCAAGAAAATATCTCACTTTCTGCTAGAGGATAGGACACAACGTTGCTCAGTTGTACTAAAGTTTTGACTAGGTTCTCTTGCTTATGTTCGGGTAAACAGTGTATTTCTATATTGTTTTGCCTAGCATCTTGCTCTAATTGCGCAATTCTTACTTCCATTTCTGTCACCTTTTTAATCAAACAGCTATTTTCACTGCGCAGACATTTTACCTCTTCATTACAAGCTTTAAATTGGGCCGTCATGTCTTCGAAATCGGCGTTCATAAATTTGATTGATTTTTCAAAACTAAAGATTTCCTCTCTCATGGACGAAAATTCGTCATTCAGAATTTCCTTGATTGCGGCGCGTGTTTCTGTTCTTATAATGTCTATGATTTCAGAGCGCAGTATAGATTTCGAATCCTCACCCTGATCAAAATTATCTCGTGTCGTTTTGTTGCTTTTGTTGCGATATGTGACGTTCATCGTTGTTGACTCATAATTTGATTCAGTAGATAAGCTAATGTTTGGCTCAGATTGATGGTGAATAAGCGGTGACTGTCGCTGTTGGCTTGAAGAACCAGATACAACAGGCGAGATAGGCGGCGTTCGATTTAATGGCATTGTAACTTGGTAACGTATTTATTGGAAGAAAAATATATAACAGAGAATATAGATGAAAAATGTTATCGTTTTGAACTCGGGGCTTCTCGTATGGCACAAACAGGACTTTTGAAAATACAAAAATAATATCGATTCGTGAGATTCGAACCCGGCCGGCTTCACGGGGCAGGTACACGCTGTAGCCACACGACCAGACGTACGCTGCTTATAACCACGAAATAAATAGCTTGCTTGGAACGGTTTGCCAATGTAGTTGTGGGTTGGGTTGGTACCGTTATACCACAGTCCGAAGTTCACTTTTACGTTCACTTTTTAAACTGATTACGAGTTCGTTATTTTACTAAAATGTCGTTTTGAGATAGTTCCACTACTTGCATCACTATAATATTTTCACAGATTGTCACTTATATATTGCACTTTATGCTTGTGAATTATTTTTAGCAGATAAGTTATTTTAAACCACTTTATTAAATTAAAATTGTAAGGAGAACTGACAGCAGGTCTGTACGCGGTCACGCACGGACGACGTTATGAAAAACGTGACGAAATGAGGCACCAACCGACGGTTACCCTCTATGCACTATGCAAGTGCACCCAAGGACAACCCCCGGTTGGTGCAGGACTATTGCAGAACATGGAAACAAAACATTGGACTATGGGTTTGGGTGGCTTAAGTTGACTGGTGACCTAGAACTATGAAAGGTCTATGGCCCCTGCCTGATCAATGTTTTATAATATACACAGATAAAATGGCAGGGGGTGACTTGCACACTCAATAATGGGCCCCCGAAAACGGTCACTAGCACAAAGTGTCGTAGTGACAAGGAGGCAACATGTCCTGAGGTGCTTATGAGGAGTGGAGCGGTATTCCACGGCTATCAGGACAATCCCGGAAGTACGGTCAAGATCCCTACCAGCATCTTACTGGAATACTTCCTTCCTCCGAGCACGTTTGCTCTTGCGAATCTCCACTCAAGCCGGCCAATTAAGGCAAGAATGAAGTGGGAGCTCTGTTCCTCGTCAGTGTTCACTCCACCCGGCCAATTAAGGCAAGCCAGAGATGAGGAACAAGATTTCTCCCGGGAGATAGGGTCTGTGGGGTCGCTACTGCCCAACAGCTCGCCACATGCTGCCCTGCGGTTATATTATTTAATTATAAAACTTTATTTCGGGTGGCATAGACCCATAGAAACCTTAACCTAGTACAAGTTTATTTACATTTTTATATGACTGGCCACACTAAGACAAGACATGACCCACTGATTCTGAAAAGGACAATCAAAACGTAGAGCTATTGCGTTCAGAATGCTGTTGTTGCTACCCCGTAGACGGGCCAGCAGGAGCGGTATAGAGTGCCGCGAGTTTCTTGTGGCACTCTAGTGTCACTGCCTCGGCCCGGCTAGGGTGCCGTGAGCGTTGCATTGTCACTGTCACTTGTTATTTAGGTTAGGTTAGGTTAGAACTGTGACCACACAACGCACGAGCCGAGCGAGCGTAGCGAGCGGTGCCGCGGTAGCGGCCGGCGAAGTGCCAGGGTCCGTTTAGGCACAAGAGAATGTAATGTTTTGGGAATGTGGTGTTTTACAGCGATCTAACCTCGACAATCAAACAAAATACCAAGTGACGTGACTTAGTGACAGTGACAATGACAATGACAATCCAATGCTTGCGGCACTTGAGCCGAGCCGAGGCGGTGTTACTAGGGTGCCTGTAGTGGCACTTTATCCGATAGGGATAGAGTGCCAATGGTGGCACTCTATACACTGCCTAAAAATTAATGCCCAATTTTCAAGTTTAAAAAAAATCCAACCTTGCTACAATTTTTACACATTTTGAAGGATGATATTACTCTTGCAAACAAAGTCGACCAGTAGGTACAAAACATTTGGAAATAAGACATTGCCAAAAGAAGCAAGAAGTATGTTGAAAGAGATTTTATTAGAGAAGCACAAGTACAATTAACTTGTGGGGAAATTTCTACAGAGATATTTTTATACAAAGTCGTTTTTTTTTCGTGTTAAAAATAAAATAAATAAATAATTATATAGCATTTATGACACTGTCTATAATTGTGAATAATTAAATAAATATACCTTCTTTTTTATTTTTCCAGCTCAACTGCAAGAGATTAGAAAAGCGTCTTTAGCATTGCTGCTATGCACTGTTGGTGACGGTGTTACAGAAATACAGAGACATGCTTTTATGAATATAAGCCCTAAGTAAGTTTGTTTATTTGTCCAACACCTATCTAAATGGTGCCAGCTTTAGCACTGTCTATATTTAGCTTATAAGTTTTACATAGATAGCACAACACTCTTCGAAATACAAATCAAAACTATCAATTTATGCACTTTATGCAATTCATTCACTAAGCCACAAATGTCCGTATTTATTTAACTAATCCAACTTTTAATTACAGGAACCCATTGGTCAGTTGCTGTAAAATTCCGAAGATTGACTTCAGACATTGGGCTAACTGCACAAAAACGAGTGATTAAAATACTACATGCACTAATTTTGAGGATAGACAAATCGTCTAATAAAGTCTTTCCACCTACTAGGTTATTTTCATATGACTAAACCTAAGCGTTCCTCAAGGCACTATTGTCGGGCCGATGCTGAACTACCTATGTATTTTGTCGTCCAAACTCTGACATTTTCTTATTTTTCTTCAATTCATAACTGAGGCAGATTTCTATGAGGGACTACAGTTCACTTTTTACACGAACAAATGTTTGTAAATTATTTTGTCTTGTTTTAAATAAATTTACATTTAAGACACTACTTTTAGATAGTTTTAATTCCAACTGAACTTTAAAACCAGAGTTAATAAAACAATAAAACAAAAAGTTTACCCCATTATTAAATGATACAAAGCTAACTGATACCAAAAAGATAAAACGAAATCAAAACACGTAACACTTTTGGGAATTATAGAATTTCAATATACCACATAACAAGAGAAATGGCTTATTTGAACTAATAGCTTATTTTCCTCAAAGCCCATCTCCGAGTGCATTAACTAGAAAATTACAAACCTATATGTATAGATAGAATAGATCTCCAGGAAAATTTGCTAAGTCAAGTAGTAAAGTATTTTGACTTAGCAAAATTTTTTGAAGATCTTGAAACAGTATCCCTCTGCAACAACGTCTGATCTCTCATTCGATCGATAGTGTTCTAGCAACTTTAAGTTTAAGCGAGCCAAGTATGCTGATCTTGAATACGCTTGAAACTTTACCCACTGCGCTAAAGCAGAGAAGAACTTCACGGATTATCATACTCATTATTTTCATCAATAGTGTTACGTCCATAGAAATATTTTATATCTATGGTTACGTCACTAGTAAATAATCGGCAACACATTTTTGCAAAAATTGGTAAATATCTAGATACAAAAATAAAAAGACTACGAAAATAAGAAACATGTTATTATTCTTTAATGATTATGCTGCTGCTGATCATAAATTAATTAGCCTGGTAGATGATAAAACATAATAATAAAAACTGAATTGGTAATAAATGGCTCAAGTTCGAAGTCCAAGTTCTCTTACCCTATTTCCTAACCAAAAGTGACTGTCTTAATTACGCGATAACGCGATTAATAATGTCGTACATACGCGACTTGATTGAACGCGCGATAATGTCATACTCATATAAAATGCATGACGCGGCGACGATTGCGTACTGGCGCGCCGATCAATTTCAGTTAGGACGCAGCTTAGGAGTACTCTAGTTCCACAATGTAGTCCTCGGATTGATACAGACAATGACAGTAAAAGAAAATTAATCACTAGTACAATAACCAGGCTAAAGCTCTCGCCATGATTTGACCTTTTACTGTAAAAATTACAGCATTGTTTTATTTATTTAGCAAAAAAAAACAAATTACGTCTACTTTTTGAAGCATGCTCACAATAAAACAAAGACGTTGTAATACGAGAATTAATATCGGTGAATTGCCGTAATAAGGATAGATGGCGACACTGTTTCGCTCAGTGACCAGAAAAATCGGAAAACTGGTTACAGGGACAAGAATTTTTGTCGACAATTTATTTGTGAGTGTATTTTGGTGGATGGTGAGAAAATGTCCGTTTGTTGTACGCATGTGGCCCCTCTATTTTGTCACTTTATATTTTCACAAAAAGAGTAGAAAATAATAAGTATCTGAATTGTACGTCAGGCCAATTTCTTCCATACCTACCTAGAAATTTTGCCTACATCGTTAGTTCAAATAACTCGTATATTTATGTACAGAAACCCACTGTTGAACTCATAAAAAGTAAATATTCCGAAGAACAACGCTACAATGTTTCTGTGTGTCCGCGATTTCAGCTCATTTCTGAGTATCGTCAGGTCGAAGCTTTCCATTCCCAGCAAAACTTACAATTTGTAGGTAGAAATTTACCATTATTAGATGTTCAAGTAGATGCAAAACGAAGAGACATAAATATAATTGAAAGAATCCGAAGTTGTCCATGTAGCGTTGAGTTTGGAAAGAGAATAGAATAGAAGACTATTAGTAGAAAAAGAGAATTATGATAAATGGTCTATGTAACTGATATTGACTAATTGACCGACATGCCCACCAATTTCACAGACATGTCGTGTGGTGGTACAGAATCCGTGGTGGATTCCAACTTACTGCAAATATATACAACATTTATTATTATTATACAACAATATACAATCATATTGAGTTAATTAATTTTTGTATACCTAATCAATTGTACTCAAAAACAATTTAAAAACAGCTTGTAAAGAGGAAACTGCTGACAATTATCGATTTTTAAAGGCAGTTAGTTTTAATTAAAGATACCTTTGAAAAAAACCCGTTCGCAACTAATGTTACTTGAATTCTACTGATAACTTGAATTAGGAAAATTAATAATAAAAAAAGGAAAGACTTATTATCAGTCATTACTTGAGTAACAGTTGTCATAGAAAGTAGGGTTAAAATGTTGTTCCAAAGTATTTTAATATTATTTCTTTTCATGGTGTTAAGTAATGCTGTGTTCTATGACAATTATAATGGCACAAGGGTTTCAGATACTATGTTGGCATATTATAACTCAACGGGTCGACTTGCGTGAGTATATTTTCGAATCAATAAATTTTGACTCATATAAATAAATGTCCATCAAAATAGGGGTAAATTAAGATTCAATAAGGGGATTCATCGCGTAAAGGATTATTTTTCAGCATAGGGTTGTAGTGGATGCCTACTTCGTCAAAATACAAGTTTGTTACCGGCCTTAGGCTGCCTGTCCACTGAAGCGGAGAGAAGAGAAGAGGAGCGGAGATGTGTCAAACTCAATATTAACCAATAGAATCAAAGCTCCGCTCCAGAGGTGCGATTCTATTGGTTAATTTTGGCACATCTCCGCTCCTCTCCTCTCCGCTCCAGTGGACAGGCAGCCTTATAGTCTGAGAAATTTCCGACTAGTTATTATTTTTATAATGGTAAGTAACGTAGGTAGGCATGGTACGGTCTAAAAAAAAAGGTTATGTTTCGCTAATTAAGGTTAATTCTTACACAATCATGGTCTTCAACCAGCACCAGAATAAAATATGTATGAACGTAAACAAAGCAAAAGGAGGTAGGTATGTATGAAAGGTTCGTTGTAGAGTCCGTGGATGGTTGACCATCTTTACATACCGAGACTCCTCCGTGCTTTGGAAAGCAAGTTAAGCCGTGCGTTGGTCCCGGCTGTCATTCGTAGATCTTTGACAGTCATTAAGAGTCTTCAGAAGCCCGAAAGTCTGACACCAGTCTTACCAAGGGGTATTGTATTTCCCAGTTACTGGGTTGTGGAGGTCAGATAGGCAGTCGCTCCATGTAAAATGCTGGTATTCAGCTGCATCCGGTTAGAATGAAAACCGACCCCAACAGAGTTGGGAAAAGGCTAGGCAGATTGATTTTTGTATAGTTTGATATGTAGCAATGTGTGCGATTAGTTTGTTTTAAAACCTGCTGTCTATTTTCAGTACTTGTACCATTGACGTCAAACCTTGCAACCCGATGGAACGTCGACGCGTTGATGGCACCTGCAATAACCTCGACCACCCGTCAGAAGGCACCTTCAGTGTAAAACACCCGAGGGTACTGCCTCCCTGCTACTTCAATGGTAATGTGCTGTCTCACTGTCCATCGTAGTAAAATTATCCATCATAACCATTGACACTTTTGTTTCACCCACTGCTGATTCCAGATTTAAATAGGCATTAAACTAAGCAGAGAGTGTATCGCACCCCCCAACGAATAATAATGGTAATCGATCATTCAAAATTTTAAAGGAAAAATAAAAAACCGTGCTAATACTCAACACGGGCGGATCGTAGGATAGCCATTTAAACGTGAAAGCAAAGCAAATTTTTATTTTTATTAAATAGTCGTACAAAATAAAGTCATCTACGAAAATAATTTTACTGAAATTACAGGTCAATAGTATCGTTGTAAAGTAAAGTCTATTAGATCTCTTTGGCTCAATGTCACTTGAAGAGCTGTTTTCAAGGCGCGTTTAAGCAGCTCCTAACAGCCTCCCATAAATGGCGATGCAATTGGAATAAAGCTCCACTCACACTGGTTGTTGGCAGCAAAATCTTGTACAGAGTCGCCAAAAAGTTCATTTATCTGCCGGTTTGCCCCAATAAAAGTGGAGCTGTTATCTGAAAGCATTTTTCTTGGAACATCTCGATGGCCATAAACCGACATTTTCAACAATATCTTGGTGCACTCAGTCCCGGATTTCCACCTAGGCCTGCAAGGCCCCGGCCTAAGGACCAAGCCACCCTGAAAGCCTCATTACCCACCCAGCTACACGGATCAGGTAGCTTGCCTCCCTGACGGGAAATCGAGCTTTTGTGCATAAGTCAACAAAGCAACTCATATTTTTTCTGTTTAAAAATGATCAAAAGAAATGTCTTTATAGTGCTAAAAATATTCGAGCTCGCATCGCTCGCTATTGCATCTTAGGGGCCGCCTCCATGAGCGAGAGAATCGCGGCGATATTATTGTCGTGCCACGTATTTCTATACACTCTCTTAGAGGCCGTCTCCAAGAGCGAGAGAATCGCGGCGATGCGATGAGTGGCTGAGTGCGAGCGAAACGTCATCGTATCGCCGCGCGCTCATCGCGACTAGCGCGCGCCCACCGCGCTCTCGCCGCGGAACGTGGCGCTATCACAGCGAGAGCAGCAGGCGTCTCGCCCTCGTCATTTCTGCGTTGCCTGTCTGCCAAGCAAGAATGTTACGTATTGACAAGTTTTTTAAACAATAAACAATGTTAGACATTGAAAAGTTTCTTTAACAACACTATTGCACAATGCCTCGTCGCGGAAACGCGGCGATCCCGTTACGAGTCGCGACGATGCGTTGGCGGAATAATTGTTCGTTCGTGGAGATTACCCGACAACGTAGAAGCGCGGACCCGTCGCGATTATTGTGGATGCGGCCCCTTAGTTACAGCATAACCTCGACGAGTAATAGTCAAAAGAAACCTACCTATCCGAGTTGCTTAAATTATCGCATGTATCCAAAGTTCTCTGAGAAAGATCACCGTTCACTCACTGCCGGCACCAGCTATGGAGAAATCAATCATGTAGGTTTTTACAAAATTACTATAATTTAGTATTGCTTAAAGATATTACGTTGATTACAAGGAGGCCTCTTGAGTGTAAAGGAAAACGAGGAAAAGAACGTCTTTGTTTAGAAACTTTGATTTCTAACGACACTGTTGACGTAAACGTATATACATAAACTGCATTTTGTCTAATATTTAATTATAGTAATAGTAGTTTCTCGATATCTTGCGGACCTCACTACGGCATCTCTAAATTCAATATTGCTGTTTAAGCTCGTTACACACCAGTTCATTAAAACCGTGAGCAGCTTTGACTTGGTGGTACTGCATAGAGGAACAGCTGGGTGACGACCATCAAGAACAATCGGACAAGTGATGTTGTAGTCGATATTCCTCATGTATTTTGCTTGGCTGTCCAGCCTAAATAACCCTGTTCGGTTTAACTCTAAAGCCAAAGAGTAAAGTTTCCTTGATTTAGACATTTTACTTGATTTGGGGTCATGCAACAAAACTATTGTGCGCTTCTATAATTTCTAACATGAATGATGAATTATCGTGGATATCCGCGGTATCACGATAACACAGAAATATAAAGACGCTTTTAAATTTTCGATCACGATAACGTTATGACGTGCGCGTATCAATTTCCATACATTTTATGAACGTTATTTTTTAAATTTGATTGTTTACCTCTATGGAATAGCTCCATTTTGCCAGCCAATATAGGTACTATCAGCACTTTTCATTTGTTTTTTTTGTACATAATTCGTACAATACGTGCTTTTCCAAATTCAAAATGTTATTATTCACTCAGTGAGTAAAAGAGAGTTTTATTCACTGTTATCGATGAATAAAATGCCCTTTTTCGAGCAACAATAGTAGAATAGTATAGTAAAGAATCACTCCCTACGCTCGTGATTCAAGTGTTAGAATCCTGAGTGACGCGAGTGATTCATGGCCCTTGATATAAATCCGTTTTATTCAAGAGTTGCAAACTATTACTTTATATAATAAGAAATAGGAAATAAAAAATGTGGCTAACTAGTGAACTAGAACATGAATTAATAATGAATTGCAATTATAACACTGATGTAGCCGTTTTAGGTGTAAAAAAGGCATTTGGAAAGTTTCCAAATACTTTTTACATTTAAACTAAAAATTCGGTGTTTAGATATAAATTATTGCATTTCATAATCAATATTCTAGTTGGCTAGTTAGCCACATTTCTTATTTCCATACAGTAATATTGTCAAATTAATCAAAACAGGGAAATATTTGACATCTATTTGCAACGTTGCCCACTTTCAGAATAAACGCTCTAAACACATATTTTTGTTACAGGCACGTATCCAAGACGTGCAGTCTCTGGCAAAGAACTGCCGCTGCCCAGACGAGTCCGCGTCAAGCTACTGTGTGAAGGCACTTCACTCAGCACTGTACTAACACAAGCAGTGCCTGGGTTCGCTATATTTTCTTTCCTGGACATTGGATCATCGCACGATATAAGTAAGACCGTATCGTAGTTTTATCATAGTGTAATTGTCTTTGGGCCTTCAGCAGTCAACGTTTACAATGATTAGTAGCCTCTGCGTTCGCCAATTAGTTTCCAAAAATGTAAACAAATAGTGTTTTTAGGGAAATATATTTTACACCCACACATAAAGTTCAGTTTCGCTACAACTTCAACATTTTCTATGGATTTTACTATTAGACTGGTCATTGTGTGTAGTCTTTAACAAGGATTTGAATATGAACTACTTCCTCAGTTGCGCCTACAGGCTAACCTAGTTGTAGTCAAGGAGGAGGATTTAACAAAAAAATATTATAACTGTAGCCAAATCGTAAATCAATTATCTGGCTGTAGGTACACGGTGTAACTCTGACCATGTTATTTTAGCAGGAATATTTGTTTAATGTCATAAAAGACTCATAGAGATAATGAGATCATCCCAATAGAGGTTACGAAATCTCTCCCCTCATTATCTTTAGTAGCTGAATCTATTCTAAAAGAAAACTTCAGTTAGGACATTCCAAGTTTTGAATTCAAGCCCATTTGTATTGCCACAATTAAAAAAGCATTCAAAAGTCTTAGCATAAAAAACACTGAAGACTTATGGGGGATTTCCGTTAAAGTTCTTAGAGATAATCATTGACACAATTGCTCCTGTCCTCACAGGCATATTTAATCAATGTTTGGATACGGGTACGTTTCCTGATTTAATGAAACATAGTAAAGCAGTACCAATTTTCAAATCGGGTAGTAAAAGTGATCCCTCTAATTATAGACCTATATCTGTGCTACCAGCATTGAGTAAAATATATGCTAGAACATAATGTTGTCACATTTGACTTCAAATGGGATTTTACATAGTCACCAGTTTGGTTTCACGAAAGGTAGGTCGACGACTGACGCAGGAGTAAAACTTATCAGTCACATTTTCGAATCTTGGGGGAAGTCCCAGGATGCAATTGGCATTTTCTGTGACCTCTCAAAAGCATTTGACTGCGTTGACCACAAAACACTGATCTGTAAATTACACCACTACGGAATTCGTGAACAAGATGCTGATCTTGTTCTTTCGTATCTATCAAACAGACATCAAAAAGTAAACGTTAACGGGCCTACGTCTTCGGGTTCTCTTGTTAAGATGGGCGTGCCTCAAGGATCTATTCTTGGCCCTTTCCTATTTCTGGTTTATATTAATGACCTTCCTTACATGATGGCTAACTTATCAGATATAATTCTATTCGCTGATGATACTTCTCTTATTTTTTTTTTTAAATAGATAGAAAAAATACAGATGTTTTACATGTTAAAGATAGTCTGGCAGTTCTTTCGAAATGGTTCGCAGCTAATAATCTATTACTTAATGCGAACAAAACTAAATGTCTTAAGTTCTCATTACCAAATGTACCTCAAGTAGGTCTAAATTTAAAACTTGATGGCAAGAAACTAGATGCTATTACGGAAACAGTATTTCTAGGAATTACTTTAGATTCGAGATTGCAATGGGGCGCCGGGCACATTAGAGCTCTTTCAGGTAGAATAAGTTAGTGCATAATTATGCAGTAAGAAAAATAAGGCAGTTCACTGATGTAGCCACAGCTATGTTAGTATACTTTGCTTATTTCCACAGTATGTCTTATGGCGGTCTGCTGTGGGGATCGGCAGCTGGCGTAGAATCAATTTTCATTTTACAAAAGAGAGCAATTTGCGCGATCTACAAAATGGTAATTCCTTCTGCACATGTGGCTTCCCTGGTACCTCATTAACGGCATAACTATGAAAATGTGTATTAACTGCTCCCAAATTACGATGATTATTTTAATAGACCTTACATACTTCCTTGACATAATATTTTTATTATTTGACATTATATACCTTCAAAATCTATTTTTTTATTTTTTTTTATTAGATTCGTTACAGCTGTAGTGGCAATCATGCATTTGGTTTAAATAGATTTTTATTATGTTATTTATCTTTTATATAGGTACATTCTTTTCCTTTAGATTTTGTGAATGTGAGAACATTGTAGGCTTAAGGTGAAACACTTTGATATTTTTTCCATACAAACTTCGGAGGGTTTTTACTCCACTGTTTGACATCGTACATTCAAAGTTTAACATGATATAGTTAGGTCTCATTATTAAAATTGTCTGTACGGAAGCAGAATAGTAAAATAAAAAGCCATTAAAAAGTTATGAGCCAACAAAGATTCGTTTTTCTTGCTAATTTTAACGCAACTTTGGGCGTAAATAAGTAATACAAGAAGTGTGAAATCTCGAAAACGAAATCCGTACCGACACAGCAAAATTATCGAAGATTTCAATAAATTTTATTTGTAATTGATTTATGCAGTGGTTTTTTCAGAAAAACCTTTTTACCAAAGGCCTTTTCGTAATTTTTGACGCGCTCGTTTTACTATAAACTATTGTGCGTTTCACTCAATAATGTTCCCCCGGCGCGGGTGGCGCGGTGCGGAGGGTGACGCTCGCGCACACATGCACGAAATGTCACACGCCTGAAGCTCTTTCGTTTGATTCAGGCACACACGTGCGTGTTGTAGTGTTTCCACTTTTACCTACTTTATCTGTTTGACTTCGCCCTGAGAAAATTATCGTAGGTATCGTTTGAAATTAGAATAAAATTGTTGGTTTGAGTGGACGCTGCTGTGTCAGTGAATTTGTGTTGGTTGATTGAAGAACAGTACCTACCTACCAATCAATCTTCCTAGCCTTTTCCCAACTATCTTGGGGTCGGCTTCCAGTCTAACCGGATGCAGCTGAATATCAGTATTTTACATGGAGCGACTGCCTATTTGACCTCGGTACCGATACCCCTTGGTAAGACTGATGTCAGACTTTCGGGCTTCTGACGACTCGTAACGACTGTCGTCAAAGATCCACAAATGACAGCCGGGAGCCCGGGACCAACGGCTTACGTGCTTTCCGAGGCACGGAGTCTCGGTATGTAAAGATGGTCACCCATCCACTGACTAACCCCGGCAAGCGTAGCTTAACCTGATGGATGGACCCGTGCGGCTTGTTATTACTTAGCCACGAGCTCCTCAGAAGATTGAAGAACAGTACCGTAATTACGTAATACACGATTAATCAAAATTTGAATCGTTTTGAAACATATTACTAATCCATTGCTTCCTATGTTCGGAAAAAGATCTGCTCAACAACGTAAATAACGCAATGAATATTATTGAACGGTCAAAATGAAACTGATTAGTCGGAATCGTTTACAAAAATGTGTTGTGTAACAGACGCCAGCACACCAACCTACTCCAATCTGTCAAATTTTCTCAATCAACATTGAACCTTATTCTTTAGCCATAAAGTTGAAAATCTATTAAAGAAATTTGACAGATTGTAGTAACTTGATGTGCTGGGTACAATTTATTATACGTAATCTATTTTCGTAGGTACCTACCTACCTCCTCGAGCATATTTTCTGTTATAAATTATAATATAATTATATCTTCTTTTGGCCAATACCTACTTAGGTACCTACATTTTCTACCTTACTGCTAGGCCACGACTTGCTTGAGGCTAAAGTGCCTGCTACACGGTTGCCAACCACGTCCCTGACAGAGGTGACCTTGGTTAGCGACCCGCAAAGTTGTTTCAACGTTTGGTCGTATAAACATCATCTTCACGGTTGTAAGCCACCAAGGTCACCTCTGTCGGGTCGCGGTAGGCGACCGTGTAGCAGGCGTTTTAGCGACCGGCGCGGCGCGGCGTTGCCGCGTTGTGTAGGTACGTTGGTAGGTACCCTATGTAGGCAAGAGAAGACGTAGGTACGCTCTTTGCATTCACACTCTTTACCGACGCCGACGACGCGGGCGCGCTATGGCTTTTATTTTGTGGTCGTGGAAATGGGGGGGAGTGCTCGAGTAGTAGGTATTTAGTAGGTACCTATCTCTATCTGGATTTAAAAAAATATTTTTGCATTGGTTAGCTCCATTCTTGAGAAAGACTGTAGGCCACCACGCAACAACACGCTAACATCACGCTACAACCCTTAGGAGCCGAGCAAAAAGAAAAAAGTCAGAAAGAACGCTAAGCGAAAACGAAGTAAAAGCGCGGGCGGGGCGATAGGATGCGATGCGGTGGGTCGGGGGCCGAAATTTCACACGGACGAAGTCGCGGGCAGAAGCTACTGTATATGTATTATAAAGGTTTATGTAGGTACTTATAACATTTATCGTAAATCAATATTACAACGATATGAAAAAAAAAATATATATAGGTAAGCTTCCTCTGGCAGTCGGGTAAAACTTTATTCTATTGATAACGTATTTAGGTATGTACTATATGTAGGTAGGTACATACTTATACCAACTGTTCCCCACGCTTTTACCCGCGTTCCCGTAGGAACCTATCCTACTGCTCGGCTCCCATGAGCAGCAGTGTGATGTTTTATAGCCTAAAACATAACCAAAGGCTACAAAAAAATGATTAAACTGGTAGGTACCTACCTAGTTTGTGAGATTAGCGCATTCAAACATCAAACTAATAAACTGTACAGCTTTATAATATTAGTATTTTTAGATAAACCTAGTATAGTACCTATCTATAGATTACTAAATCAACAAATTGGCAGCAGCTGATTATGAGTTAGGAAAATACCTACGCCGCGTCGCGTCGCATGATCTTCGCCTCGCGCTTTCGTTCGAGCTGCGTGATAGCGTCTTCGTAAGCCGACGCGACGTTCGCCATTGGATTTTCGACACTCTGCTTAGCGTCGAGAGTTGAATATCCAACAGTGTATTTTCTTGACGCACTGGGATACGCGCTGAATGCGCTCTGTTGGATATTCAACTCTCGGCGCTAAGCAGAGCGTCGAAAATCTGATACGCGCAAAAAAATTGCGAATAGGTTTGCTGTTTTAATCATTGTCCACATAGCTTCCGTGGTCGAGCGGTGTAATGTGGCACTTGCGAAATCAGAGGGTCTAAGTTCGCACCTGGTTAGTCTATAATCTCTCCGTCGTTTTTTTTAATCTCTTTGGTTTTTTTTTTTAAATCTTATCAAAAACAAAACAGTTTCGTCACATTTGCATTCTGCTTAGTAGGTACCTAATGAAATAATTACCTCGACTGTTTGTGATAATTTTGCTTGTATGAAGGTTAGGTATACAAGCAAAAATATCACAAACAGTCGTGAACACTAAAATGTAGGTAAGTAGGTACCTACCTACCTTATGCGTACGTACGTCCATGAATAGGTAACTAAGTAAGTAGGTACCTACTTACCTAGAAATAAGAAGATAGTAGTAATTTTGTAAACAATTTATAGACCGTAGTCAACTATAACAATTAGGTACACATAGGTACATATCTATAATTCTCGTCGGCGCGGCGGCGAGCGACACAGCGGCGGCGGTATCTTATAAAGTACTCTGTGGCGGCGCGCGGCGGGGCGGTGCACTATTGTGTGCTTCGTATAACATCGTTTCAGTTCGGAACGGTGTTTGTGTGCGCGCTAACTAGACGTGCGGCTAGACTAGCGTCTAACTGCTCATCACTGATACTATCTCTGTCGCACAGATGCCAGATGAGATAGCGTGCTTTTTGGCCGCGCCCACCAGTGAGTTCGAGCCCGCGACTTGTCGGTTCTTAAGACTGTTGATCTGTGGACCATTTTCTATTTTGCCAGGTATCTGGTATTTTTTGATAGGCCTATACTGTCCTCTCATACCTATTAACACTGTAATTTAAAAGACCATTGTAAAAAACATTTATTTTTAAAAGAGTAACCGTGGAGTTTCTTGCCGGCTCTTCTCCATAGGAAACGACCATTTGGAACCGTGCACCTAGCTTCTGACGTTTCATAAGTGTCCTTGTAGGTTATGTGAAATAAAACATTTCGAATTTGAATTTGAATGAGATGACTCAAATGATTGATTCCGAACCTTTTTTTTTCTGTCAGGTTTTTTCTTAGTGAACAAGACCGACTGTTGCTCGACGGGCAGGAATGACTACATGTGTACTCCCAACATTGTGCCGAAAGACGATCCCGTGCATAGGTTCTCTGGCATACGATGTCTGAACTTGACCAGACCGCTCGACTTCCAGTACTTGGGATGCACCAACGATAGTGTGCCGTCTCCGGTAAGATAATAAATATTGTTTAATGTTTTTTCTACATTTTAAAGTTTCATTTTTAAAACGTCATTCATTTGTAACGCCCAAAAATTATCCTTTGTATGAAAAAAAGGAAAAATGATAAATCTTTTTTTTTTAGATTTTTGTTTTGTTTCGATTAGATTTCGATGTCCATCGCGTCTCTCGTTAATTTAATTTGACCTTGTATACAATAGTATAGTAGAATAAAAGAATAGACACACTTAAGGGAGTGTAGTACTCATGAAAATAAACTACTTATTCTATGGGAGTAGTGTTCTGTGAAGTATGAAAAAAAAAGTCAGCTGTTCTATACAAAATTGTAATTTTGTAATATATGTCAAACGATCAAAATTCATGTCATAACAGTCAAAGTTGTTCCCTTTCGAGAGTGACTTCTTTATAGGAGGCCCCATCGTTTACCTACCATACAGTAATACAGTAAATTGATTTATACTGTATTACTGTATGGTAATACAGTATAAATCAATTTGCTTCCAAGATCGAACAAGCCACATCTGTATACGATCTGTCACAAATATACAACATCGGCAACAAAGGTGATACAATTATAAGGTCGTTTGAAGGAGGGCTACTCCTCACAGAGGTTGAAAATGGGGTCACCTGGCCTCCCAATGGAACTGGTGCCTGTCCTGCTAACTGGCCTGGTGCAAAGTGCTTTGAAAACTGTAAGTTTTTTGAGTGAGATTGTTTAGGACTGTTTTAGGCACCTAAATCACAAATAGACATTGTAGCCGAAATCGGCAAGGGTATAATAAGTTATGTTGTACTCCTAAACACACACATATACACATTTACAAATATACATTTTTACTAAAAACGAAACACAATCTTAAACAAGATTCCTTCTAAAAATGACTTAAACTGCGAAGTGGATCTTTGTTTGGGTTTCCATGATAAATTTTTGGGTAATAATGATTGTCTTGCTGGATTAATTAATGTTGAAACACATACAAAAATCTTACAGCTACTTCAGAGTATTCAGGTAACTCACAAATTGGCCTCACACGATCTTAAAACAAAAACTGTAGCAAAGAATTTACCTACTGGTAATTATTTACTGTTGTTTGGTTTATATGCAGATAGACTGTGGTGAGCATTCCACCTATGGTGGTTCTGCAATTGCGAATGTATTATTTTATAGCAATTGATTCAGTAGCTCTCATTGGAAGTAGATTTATGCTGCTTAAAACTTCACCTAATCTTTATAATTCTTTTAGACTCAAACGATTTGCTGTCAACCCAGTTGCTCAGTACATGGTTCATGAGGCTTCACAATTACTTTGCGGAACAACTTGCTAAGATCAATCCGTGCTGGGATGACAATCAACTGTTCTACAACGCAAGGGAAATTAATATTGCGTTTTCGGAACAAATTCATATTTATGAGTGGTTGACGCTTTTAGTGGGTGAGTTTTTAAAATGTTTTTGCTGTGTTATTATAATCAACGCTTCTCTTTATTTTATTTTAATATTTATGTGCTATTATTTATTTATACCTATGGCGTAACTTCGTTAATTCCAGTTAGTACAATCGGCGCACTAACGCATCATCGGTTGAGTGTGTAAGGTTGAATATTTTATTATCTATGTGTTCATTCTGGCGTTATGCGACCGATGATACGCGACGCATCTTCCGTCAGATATCTACGGTAAGGGGAAGAAGAGGTTGGATAGTCAATGGGAGACAGAGCCAAAAAAACTTCCTTATTTTAAAACACGTTTAATCACATTAACAAGAGAAATAATAGTCTTACATTCATATATAATGTTTAAAAAATATTTTAATTTAGCTTTTACTTCAATATAAATAAAAATCATAAAAAAATCACTTGAAAAATTGGTCAAAGTTTATTTATTTATTTTATTATGTATGTACACACAGTATAATACATAGAGATACGACAATCATAATTATGAGTACAAAGGTACTGCTTATTTCGAAATTTCTTCCAGCAGACCTGCGAAAGGAGAAATGAGAAAGAAATGTAAAAGTGAAAGTTGTTGGACTATGTTTTTTTATTGGTTACTATTTTTATATATGGTATCAACTCCAGCAGAATCAACAAAAATAAAATAGTACATTACTGTCGCGGCCTGCAATTTGTTGTAAATGCCTGGTTGCGGCCAAGACTTGTATAATAGGTAATATTCTCAAATAATGCGCGGAAATTCAAACTAAGTAAAATAATAGTTTGGAAAATCCAAAAGTGCACGCCTCATACATAACACTCATTCATAAACGAAAAAGAAATTCAAAACATAGTTTTTAACAAAAATGAACAATTTATCACTTTTCATGAAGTCGTAATGTCAAAGACTGACAAAGATATTTACTTGGCGGTTGCTAGGCAACTTGGTCAAAGGTTGGAAATATTTAGATAAAGATATTATATTTTAGTTAGTATTTTATTAATTATAATTAAACTACTATGAATATAAGAGTAATTTTCAATAGGGTTCCTTCTAGGGCTGAAACGAATGTATAAAAAAAAAATTGACTCAATTAATTGATTTTATCGCAAGCTACAATGTTTTCAGGGTTCATAAATTGACGGACAGGAATTTTTTTTCAACTATTTTGATGCTTTTTCCATTTCTGCTGCATTAAATCAATTGTTAAAAAGTACAGTATTAATCTCCATTTAATCATCTATACAATGGTATATAAATTAAGTAGGTTATGTGTACTAGCAGGAGTGTAACAATAAAAACAGTTACAGAAATGGGGCAAAAAAAATTTTTCGATCGTAGAGCACACTCTAATGCTTCGCATTAAGAGTCGTGCAATTATAAATTCCAGAATTTATAAAAGTAGAACAACGTTAATTCTAACCATAACTTCTTTACTTTAAACAGCTCTATTTTGCTAAGCCAGTTCGAAATTTAAATAATTTTTATTCATAAGTTACCTCCTTGGTTGCCATGTGTTGAAGTAAAAAGTTAGCTCCATTTTTAAATAACACGACAGATATATTATGAGTTTTCATAGTAATCAGGGTGTAAAGTTCACTCATCCACCATAGAAAAGGGTCGATCCTCCGACCAGACGGGTGTTGTGTCTGGCGGGCAACTGCCCGTAAGTTGATTTCGGATAGTCTTATCTATGTCGTTCGCGCTTTAAACTCTAACTGCGCGATTTGTGTGACGTCATGTCTTTGCTGCGTAGTTCGTATGTGGTGGTGTAACCGCTACAATGTTATTGACAATAATCTTTTTTTTTACAGAAGCCAGGGTTTTTCATATCGACTTTCTGAGGACAGTGATTTTTATTTTGTGTTTCTGTTTTCACTATATTATAGAACAACATTCTCTCTACTAGATGGCGTTCTTAACTCTAATTATGAAAAACACTGACTATGATCCTTCTTCTCATAAACGACCATCCTTACAGTGTCGAGTCTTAGGACAAATCGAATAATTGTACACATAATACGTAAATGTTTTTGATTTTTCGTTGTGTTTTATTTTACAGTTTTTGTTTTTTCGTGATATTTATTTTATGGAATCTTACAGGTAAGAAAAATTTGATAAAATGCGGTATCGCATCAGACTCTTGTGGGTGCAGAGACATTTACGATGAAACAAAGTACCCACTAACAACTCTGGAATTCTTATTCGGTAATCGCTGGTTCCATATAATACAGCACGGATCTGCAAAGTAAGTATACACAAGAGTTATCCCTTAATTTTTATTCAATTCTTTATTTTTATAAGAAATAAAAAGATAATACCCAAGGCCTCCATGAGACAGGCTCGACCTAGTGTGGAATTCACAAGCAAAATGATTTTTTTAACCGTAAACCTAGCTATTAATATAGACTATAAGGAAGTGAAAACCACTGTTTTTATAAATAAACAATAATGTCAACGTCATTATCATAGAAAACTTTAACAAGTTTAGGACATCTTTTCGAGAGATGACGCGACTAAACAATACTAGATGTAGAAACTTTAGTGCTAGCCCACACCAAACTTAAATAAAATTGTAGTGGTAGTTTACCATATAAATACAGTTTTTCACTATACGAGTACTCTCGGACCGAGTGCGCTCATACGAGCTAGATAGTACATATTATAAGAGTCCACTTGGAATTTGGTTGACACGTTACGAGTTCAGCGTCAAAGTAGCATTTAATTTTGTCATGAATATGAATGATGATTAGTATTACGGCATTTCGGGCGTCTTTGTATTTTCTTAGTTGGCGCCATTTTGTTTTTATAAATTGATCCAAGTGAACTTATGAAAATAGAACCGCACCCGAGTCCACTCTGATCGGAGGCCGCTGTCCGAGTAGGCTCGGATCACGTGTTTAGATGCTACGAGTGGCGTCCGAGTAGTCATCCGAGTATACTCGGTCCGAGAGTACTCGTATAGTGAAAAACTATTTATATGGTAAACTACCACTACAATTTTATTTAAGTTTGGTGTGGGATGCAATCTATGTCAATAACCTTGCGCCATCCCATCTTCCTAACACGGCGGGCTGTGCTGGGGCGGCTGCTGCTATTATTTTTGGTTAAAACACCAGGGCCATGGGGTCCGAGTGCTCATCGAATATTTCGATACATCGCCAAGCGGTTGGTCGATTCTGTACGTGACTAGAGCAGCCTCTAGTCACGTGAAGAATCGACCAACCCGAAATTGGCTTATTTTCAGGTCAAAGAATCAGCATTGCCATCCAACGTGGCAACGTTGCCAGCTTTTAGGGCACTTTTTTCACTGACAGCGATGCGGACGAATTTTTTTCTACGCAATGAGCTCTTCTGCTTATTTTTAGGGTTCCGTACCTCAAAAAGAAGTGGAGGTATCAAGTTGAAATTAATATCAAATACGAACGTCTATGTCCCTTTGGAGCTCTAAAAAAATCAATCTTCTAAGTAACGCAAAACAAATTGGGCTATTTAAGCGTCATACAGGGTACTTCCCGGTAACCTAGAATCATGAAATTATGCAGAAAGCAAGGTCTCACAGCACATATTATATTTTTTTGTGTTTTCAAACTTCTTTGCCGTTGGAGAATTGACCGTGACGTATATCGATGTATGAGATAACATGTTTTTCAACTACAGTGTTAAGTTTGTTTTTGGGATAAAATCATCCCAACTGCGGAATCCTTCATTGTTTTGGTTTATTTTTATTTTTTCCTTTACATACTTTACGTACATAATGTAGCGGGTGGATTTTTGAGATTGGGCAGTAAGGGCCCGACCTTAACCGTTGTTGTAGCTACGGTAAATGGTCTTAGGAGACTGTCTTTAACATTTTGATCTGCATTCACAGATTTGAAAAAAAAATACATTCAGCGAGAAAATGGGCAATTTTGACAAAACCTTTTTTTGATGCCAATCGATGCTCTTTCTTATAATGATCAAAATTTCTATTGAGCCAACTGAGGTTTGAGTACTAGAAAAGTCTGTAATCGCATAAAACTTTTCCCATACATTTCGTAGGAAATGAGATTCCAACCTACTTTTTACAATAAAACTAGCAGAAAATTAACAACTGCCATCTCAAAAATCCACCCTGTACTTATATTTCAGTGTTAGAAAAAGTAAACTGAATTCAATGTAATTTAAATTATGAATTTTAAAATAAATGAATTTTATTTATTTATTTGTTTTCTTTCTTTGTCGACTTCAACTACTTATTTATAAAAATAAATTTTTCCAGAATGTTCGATACTAACGGCTGTTTCCTCAGAGACTATCCTATAGTCAACAATACCGGCAGGACTGGGTATTTGGCTGAAGGCAGAAACATATTCCAGTTTACACAAGGCAAATTTAGAACACCGGCCAGGAAACCTAATCATGGGGTAGATCCTGATGTGAGTGAGATATTGTATTTTTAAGCTAGAACAAGCTTTGATGAAAGCAAAGCAGTTTTGAAATTATTCGTGAATTTAACAATCATTTGTACACCTTTAGTAAGAATAATAATAATTATGTCTTAGGGTGACGCATAAAATATAAAGATCCATCTTTATAGGTATTATACGTCCTCCACAATGCATTTCTGCATCACGATCTTCTTAACTTTTCAACGAGAAGTCTAATTATCCTGCTTCAGTCTGTTTCGTGTATCAGCACACAGCATGCAGCATGTGCTACATACGTGGTCTTCATCATTTTCATAGCCTAAAGCAGGCAACAGTTTTGAGCAGTTGACATTAGGCTATTGTAACTTAGATAAATTACAAACCGACCCACTAAAAAGCGAGAAATAAAATATTTTTCACAAAAAAAAACAACCGACCGAAAAAATATCCGTGTCTTTGGTTTTGTATTTTCGTTTTTGCCACCGACTTCCGAAATTTTAGTTATTTTTCACTTTATAGTGGGACTCTTAGACTATAGACTAGACCTATAGACTTTTTTTGTGAAAAAGTTTTTATTTCTTTAGGCAAGAATGTATTCTTTAGCGCTCTTCGGAATGTGCGGTTCGGACAACGATCACTACCGAAATGAAGAAGTAGTGTAATGAGTAAGCTCTTTATCGTCTCGCACTGCAGCACTAGTTTAGCTTTTTGCAAATTGGATAATGTAATGCCCGCTTTAAGTTAGTTGGGAAAAGGCTAGGTAGATTGATTCATAATGAAACCTACAATTTTATTTGCAAACTACAAACATTTAGTTCGATGTGTTTATTTCTTATCTTTTTAATGTTTGTGAGTTACAAGATAGATTTTTGACAAGTTCGTTATTTTGTTAATTCGTTTGGTAGATAGTTTGAATGTTTAGTTAATCTAATTAGGTTAGGTACTTACCTACTGTTTTTAATGTTTGTGGAAACAGTTTTTTGTTGTCTATTTCAGTTATCTACACAACTTTTACTTTGTATGCCTTTATCTGTGGTAAAAATGTAGGCCACCACTTAAAACATAGCACCCTTTATATATTCAGCGTAGTCCTAACCTAATTGGACTGTTAGAAAATCCTTCCTACTATATAGGGTGACTGGTAATTAGTGACCGATACTTAAACCCGTGACTTTACTCATCATTAAACAACTTTTACTATGGGACCAAATAAGAAATCGCGAAAAAAAATCAGCTGTTCCATACATTTTGACGAGTTTTGCGAACATAAATGTAGGGAACAGCTGATATTTTTTTGGCGATTGCAGATTTGGTCTCATAGTAAAAGTTGTTCATAATGATGAGTACAATGACCCCTTAAGAGATTTCGGGTATGAATGGTATGATACACCTTATATAATGTGAATATAAATATATTATAAATATGTAAATGTGAAAGTTTGTATGTTGAGATGTTTGTTATTCAATCACGCAAAAACGATTTGGATGAACTTTAACGCACAGATAGTTTATAACTTGGATTAACACATAGGATATTTTTTATCCCGGTAGTACGTTCCTTACACCACGCGGGCGAAGCCGAGGACGAAAGCTAGTAAGAAATAAAATATGTCACACACCAAAACAGAACCTTACAATTTACTTTTAAACAATAACATATTTACGGTGAACTAAAAGAGTATTAACAAATCATAAATTATGTGTTTGTCACATCTTTAAATTACTCATATTTAATTAACCTCTAGATAGCACAACTGGGTCTACCATACATACAACGCTCTGTGGACATCACGACCAGCGACTTGCATAAGAACCGCTTGTTTGGGTTAAGGCCTTACATCGACTACGTTCACCACTGCTTCGGGTACAAAATCAAATGCTGGAATGATCTTAGGCAGATCATGGATGAAGATGTAAGGGTTAATTTAGTTTTCTATTTAAAAATATAAATATTCTGACAAAAGTATTTGAAATTTTCCTTTCCTGCACAAGTTAAGAATAGTGAATAAATAGTCTCTGTTCCAAGATAGTTAACTAAGCTCATACAAGTTAAAAATAATTAATACGTATTTAATTACAAGTATAATAATATTATTAGTATTTTCTCAATATATGTATTAAATTACAAGTATAATAATATTATTAGTATTTTCTCAATAAATTATCGATAATATAACAATATCGAAAAGAAAATTTTAGTATCACAAAGTAAATAAATGAGTCTCTACCATATAAGTCTCTTGAAGCAGAAAAAAAAACGGCAGAAAACGCATTTCAACTGATTTTGACTTATCATTTAATATTTCCAGAAAATCATAATAATGCAGGATGTGTATGAACATGTTGAAGATATTGATTTAATGGCCGGTCTATGGTCTGAGCGCCTTATCAAAGGGGGCAACATACCTCAAACTCTGGCCTGCCTGCTGATAGACAGTATCCTCAAGACTATCAAAGGAGACAGACATTGGTTTGAGAGGTGTAACCGACCTCATGCCTTTACTCATGGTAAGTGATTTCTGGAATTCCCAACATAAAAGGAAAAAAAGATCTTCTTGAAGCTTTTTGATTCCGACGTAATTTATTTTTACGTCAATAGTCTGGTTTTTACAACATAATATTCTTACTACTACAAATAATATTATTATAAGGGTCAATTAGAGATTATAATAATATAACTCTTTATATAGCTTATTAATCATTAATATTCTTAAGTATGTAAAATTTTATAATTATGAATAAATAAATTATATATTTTTTTTTTACTTTTCAGCTCAACTGCAAGAGATCAGAAAAGCGTCACTAGCTTTGTTGCTATGCACTGTTGGTGACGGTGTTACAGAAACACAGAGACACGCTTTTATGAATATAAGCCCTAAGTAAGTTAGTTTATTCTGCCGCAACCTAAATAAATTATATCAGCCGTGGTGCTATATTATGTTTAGCTTTAGTTAAATATACATAGATAGCGCGACACTCATAGAAACTCCAACACTAATGAAACCAAATTCGAACTTTCATTCACTAAGCCAAAAATTGTGGTAACAGAGATTCAAAACTAAAGAAATGCGTTTCAAAATTAAGCGTATGTCCGCAGTTATATTACTAATCCAATTTTTAATTACAGAAACCCATTGGTCAGTTGCTGTAAGATTCCGAAGATTGACTTCAGTCATTGGGCTAACTGCACAAAGACGAGTGATTAATTAAAATACCTACATACACTTACTTCGAGGATAGACAAAATGCAATAATTCAAGAAACTCACATCGCTTTTGGCATTGAATGAATTTTTCCATCTTTCAGATTATTTTCATGTGACTGAACCTAAGCGTTCCTCAAGGCACTATTGTCGGGCCGATGCTGAACCATGTATTTTGTCGTCCAAACTATCACATGTTTATCTTAAATTAATGAGGCACATATCTATGAAGGATTACAATTCACTTTTTACACATACAAATGTTTGTAAATTATCTATCTCTTTTTTTCTTATTTCAATAAATTAACATACAAACAATACTTCTAGATAGTTTTAATTGTACCTGAATTTTGAAACCAGAGTAAATAAAACAATTAAACAGAAAGTTCACCCCATTATCGAATGATGCAAAGCTGACTTATGAGTTAGCTTTTAAGCTATTGCATAGCTTCTATCGCGGGCCTTGACCGTGGAGACCGAATCCAGAAATTCCGTGACGAAAATACCTAACGCCTAACGTGAGTGTTGTATTGAAAATTATGTTTAACTGTTTGACAACAAAGTTCAAATTTACTTAGACGAATGATCCTTGACTATTAATAGTTAAATTAAAACCTTTTTATTAGTTTGATGTTCCCATTACGTTGTATCAAGTTTAAAAACTATAAAAGTGAATAACAGTTCCTGTCAATGTCACCATTGCTATTTCTTGTATTCGGGTTAATATTTTACAATTGCATAAGTTGATACAAAATCCTATGCAATAGCTTTACCGTGGCAGTCCCCGAGTGACACACGTCTTTTTTTTATGTTTTGTTCTTTTGATATGCCAAAAGGACAAAACAAAATCAAAACACGTAACACCAAGACGAAATACCGACAAACAAAACTTCGCTAAAACATTGAAGTATTTAACAGAGGGCAAAACTAGCTTACCAAACAAAACACTCAAAACCCCTCACTGCCACTCAAAAAATCGATTCATAACAATATACACCCATCAAAGTTTAATGCCGTCAATCAATACTGTTTGAACTAAAATGCAAGGTAGCTTCAAAAGGGCAAGGGGATCGCAAGGTAAACAGCGGGGCCCCACTGCGGGTAATTTACCAATTTACCCTAGCTCTAGTAAGCTAGAGGTTTGATTACTGATGCTACCACCTGACGTGAAAACCTTTAAATATAGATTTGTAAGGACTTTCTATTTTAGTGTGTTTCTACCCGACTGCGGCAAAGCCAAAAAGGAGGACTATTATAATTGCAGAAGAAATTATTATAAGCTATGAAAATTACTTAAGACAACCTATGGTTAGGCTGTGGTCCTATTTATAATGCATGATGTGATTATATTCAGGGTGCATCAGGTCAGATCATACTGTCATTATTGCTCGATTGCTAAGATGGATGATTAACCTCTGGACTGACGGCCGGGTCCCCGTGGTCCGACGTCAAAAAGTGTTGACTGACGGGCGGCCAATTTGGACCCCACCGGCCACTCAGTTAATTTTGAGTATTATTTGTATTATAAATAGTGTTTACTTTCGTGGAACAGGTTTATAATTAAAGTCTATGAACGAACGATGACATAAAACATGACATGACCGACATCTGACAGTAAATTCATTGAATAAATTCAATATTTATTCAGTTCATACGGTCTGCGCGCAAAATGGCCGCGCGTGTGGTGTTTGTCTCGTGTTTTGTTTTCGATTTTATTTTGTTTTAGTTAATTTCGGTAGTCCTCAAGCCTTTGTGTAGTGTTTTCCCATGAGTAAATAACATCATAAGTTCGAATGTACATTCAGATTTGAGTATAGTGCAACGTAATAAAAACTGTGATCCAAATAAACTGGTTCGGTTTCTTCCGTGTTAAAACTTTTAATGGCGTGGTCAAACGTGGTGTTATTTTTGTTAAAAATAAACAATTATATCAGTTGAATCTCTGTTAGCTATTGTATAAATGACGAACAAAAGATAAACTTCAGTGTAAAAGTGTTTGTGTGTTAAGTGATAAGGAGAACAAAGAAAAAAACAGGTTCCGATAACGTGTCGGCGGCCCGTCGGGAGGTGACGTCATCGCGTGGTAAGTCATACATAAATTTTTTATTTCAATATAATGTAGGGGGACGTGTAGTTTTTTATGTAATTCTTTAACGTTAAATAATATATCAATTTAAAAAAAAAAAAAATTATTGATAATAATATTTTCTATATTTTTCAATTATTTTTTTCTTTACGGTAATGGGGAAAAAGCCCCCTTCTCGTGACTTTACATTAAAATTAAGAATATAATAGGAAAATAACATTTAGTTATCTAGTTTTATTGTGTTAGTTTATTTTATACCGATTCCAACTACGTAAGTATTATAAATAGCTCCCATACGAAACTTTAGAGATATAGTCGTTCTAATCTCAAGTGGCAGGCTTCGTGGGGGGTCTCGGGACCACCCACGCGCAGCTTGACAGCTAACGGTTTTGCGCCGGCGCGCGCGTGACCGTCCAGAGGAGCTATCATACGGGACCTAATGGTCTCCTATGATAGCGATATGAAAGGTTGATATGAAAGGTTGGTAACCAAAATCAAAATGTGCATAACAAATACAAAATATATACTCATGCAGCGAAAAATTTTGCAGTTGCCACATGCCACGGGTAAAGTCTTACCCAAATCACAAAAACGTTTTCTTGTTGTCTCAAGTCCGCAGTCGTCGTGTTCGTTGGATTCTGAAGGATAGGTAAACAGTGATATTGTCGACACATAGCTGACGGACTGTTTGCAACAACTTTATGCTCATACTGACCAAATATTTAATTTAATTGCCTATGCAATATTAATGATAACGTCATAGGGTTCATGATTCTGAATTATGGGAATTGTTTAGGGTTAATAATATATTTAAACTTATTACCATGAAGTCATAAGGAAACAGTTAAAACGGGACGAAATAATGAGTTTGGGACGTTAATTAATTTTTCTGTTAATCGTTTTATCCAGAAAACCAATACATGACATAGCAAGAGAAATGGTTTATTTGAACTAATAGCTTATTTTACTCAAAGCCCATCCCCGAGTGCATTATCTAGAAAATTACAAATCAATTCTGTACTGCCTGACTTAACGAAAATTTCCTGAAGATCTTGAAACAGTATCCCTCTGGTACAACATCTCAATCGATCGATAGTTTTGTAGCAACTTGAGTGAAGCATGCTGATGTTGAATACACTTGAAACTTTACCCACAGCGCTAACGATAGAACTACACGGATTATAATATTCATTATTTAAATCAATAATGTTACGTCACTAGTGGATAAACGGCAATACATTTTTGGGAAAATTGGTGAATGTCAGCATACTGGGTACAAAAATTAAAATAAAAAATTTACGAAATAAGAAACATCTTTTAATATCTGTGAGAGAGATTATTATGATGCTACTGATCATAAATTCATTGGCCTGGTAGTTGATAAAATAAATATTAAAAGCTGGATTGAAAGTTTCCTTATTATAAGAAAAAGAGACTGGTGATAAATGATCTATATAACTGATATTGACTAATTGACCGCGCGACATGACCACCATTTTCACAGACATGTCGTGTGGTGGTACAGAACCCTTGGTGGATTCCAACTAACTGCCAAATAAGATAAAGATATACAATCACGTTGAGTTAATTATTATTTATTCTTGTATACCTAATCAATTGCTCTCAAAAACAACTTAATAAAAGTTTTAAAAGTGTAAACTGCAGACAATTATTATCTATTTTTTAAGACAATTAGTTTTAACTACAGATATGTTTTAAATAAAACCCGTTTGCAATTAATGTTACTTGCATTTTACTGATAACTTAAATTAGGAAAACTATAATATAAAAAGAAAAGACTTATTATCAGTCATTACTTGAGTAACAGTTATCATAGAAAGTAGAGTTAAAATGCTGCTCAAAAATATTTTAATATTATTTATTTTCGTGGTGTTAATTAATGCTGTATTCTATGATAATTATAATGGCACAAGGGTTTCAGACACTATGTTGGCCTATTACAACGCAACGAATCGACTTGCGTGAGTATATTTTCAAAATAAATATAATTTTTTATATCTATTTTATCTACATAATAATTTGTCAAGCAAAATAATGATTGGATACATCGCGTAAAGATTTTTTATAAAAGGTTTATCAATTGTCTCTTCTGACCTGCTGTCTATTTTCAGTACTTGCACCATTGACGTCAAACCTTGCAACCCGATGGAACGTCGACGCATTGATGGCACCTGCAATAACCTCGACCACCCGTCAGAAGGCACCTTCAGTGTACAACACCCGAGGGTACTGCCTCCCTGCTACTTCAATGGTAATGTGCTGTAATAATCGTTATTTCAAACACACAGTCCATAGAGTTGTTACATAAATAGAAGGCGTTGTAAAAAATTGTTGGTTCACTAAAGTTTCACCAAAACACCGTTGACAATTTTTTTGTTTACAACCAACGTTTCATACCTTTTTATTTCACAAACAACTGGCTTATTGGTTACTCGCCCGAACTATTGCGTACGAATTCGGGAGAATCGACCATTATAATAAATATTCGTTTCTCTTGAGGCGATTCGCACAAATACAATTTATTTATAGACGTATTTGATAACGTTCTGCAGCAAAAGTAGTAGTAAAGTACACTGGCGCACAGAACTGATTAGGGTAAAATATATTATTGAAATAAACAAAACGAAAAATTAATAAATTATAATTTAAATTCAAGGTAAAGTAAGGTAACTTGAAACGGTGAAAATAAAATGCCTGTATATGTATGATATAAGTACTTATCGTCCCCTTGTAACAAAAAAAAAACATATCTCGATTTTGATCAATATTGAGTCAGGTATACCATCTATCTCAAAATAACAGGTTCTGTTAAGTCACAAAGACATGTATCTCAATGATACTTTATTTCTAAAATGGTGGTTAACGTTTCTATATTATGCGTAAAACAAGAAAAAACACAGAAACTTATTTATTTATTTTATTATTTATGTACACACAGTAAAATACGTTCACATACGACAATCATAATTTTGAGTACAAAGGTACTGCATATTGCTTAAAAAATTTTTTCCAGCAGACCTGCGAAAGGAGAAATGAGTAAGAAACGTAGACAATAGTGTGTGAGAACAAGAAGAGAAGAATATTAATATGTGAAGTCTTAAGGGTCCGGCGAACACGGCTCGTAACTGCAAGTCGAGATTGGAGGAAAATGCGTTTGGAATGTTGTTATCTCTGTTCTGTTGTATTTTTGTGTTGTTGTTGTTGCCTGTGTCTGTTGTGTGTTATGTGTGTTGTGTGTTGTTAGCGTTGTTACTAGCTATCGCAATTTATGATAAATTTGGATGTGTTCCGTAATACCAAAAATGATGAATGAAAACTTAATATTCTTTCATAATTTTTTCTATTCTTTGTAACTTGATAATATAAGCTATGCTTCTGCTGAAACAATATTCCAAATATTGTTGTTTATAATACAGAAAAAACAGTATGAAAACATGTCATTTAGCTGGTAAAATTGTGCGATATTCAATTCGCTTAAACTTTATTTTAGGTAAGTTTTTTGGAAAAAAGAAGATGTACAAGCCTAGATAAATACTGTCTAAATCCGAATATTAACATAATATGATGGAAATATGCTCAAATTGCAAATGATTTAGGTACAACGTTTGTATGGACAATTCAAGGGTCGCCGCGGTCTTAAACTAAAATATTAAAATAAACCTACACGTATAACGTATCAACTAACATATACTTAAATAAATACATACAACTTAAATTTATAAACATACATACTATAGGTATATAAATACTCACAGTTGAGAGGAAAGGTAATGCTCTTTTACTCGATATTTAAATTGAGAAACAGTTTATACTTATATGAAGATACCTATCTGAGTTTTTAACAATATGCATAAAACAGAAACATATGTAAAGTTACTGTGTTATACGATGAATGCACACATAAACAAAGCGTATGCGTGGGCGTACATGTTTGTTGTTTGGCGCGTCAGTAGTAAGCTGCCATTTTTATAATACTAACATAACATAACATATAACATAACAACACTCTCGTAATCCCCAAAGCGTTAGGCAGAGGTGCACATATAGTACACCCACATTTCGCCAGTTATGTTTAAGTCCCATGTAATAGGGGGCGAGCATATTACCATCAACCGGGCACAATTCCTGACTCTGGGCTGCTGCTATGAAATTCCAGATGGAAAACCTAATAACACTTTTCCCGATCCGGGAATCGAACCTTGGACCTCTTCATTCTTTGATATTATTATGGTCTCATTGATATCCTAGAGAAGACCTTGTATGTAGGATCCTATCTATTTATTCCAAGTAACCAACTATGAGTATATTTTTATGACTGTAATAAAAATGGTTAGTAGACGTGGCGGTAATAAAATAGACTTTTTCAACGTGGCGGGAATAAAAGCGGGAGTTTTCAGAGTAGACGTGGCGGGGACTCGACGTGGCGGGACTCGACGTCAAGGGAATAAATCTTCATGCTCAGCAGTCGCGCTTGCGACCACTAGACCAACGAGACAGTCACTAAGTTTTATAATAATACGATGTTTAAAATGGGTTAGTGTGCCGTTTTTGTATATCTAATGTTGTTTAGGTAACTTATCGAACCCTTTTTTACTTATAATATCATTGGTAAAACAATAACGTATCTAAATTATCTTCAAATTATTTAGTGTAACAAAAACGTATCTCAAATCGTTTTACCCAAGGTCATTGCGGGTTTGAACTTCAGATCCAAAGCAGATTGGAGAAATGGCAGCAGAAGCTGGAGAGTGTTAGCTTGAAAATCAGCAGAACCAACACTGAACATAATAATTATATGTTCTGCGATTTTGGCGGTCTCTCTAGTTCTGGAGCCATAGCGCTTGATGGCACGCTTCTGCCAGTCTGCTCCGAGTTTCGGTATCTCGCGGGTTCACTCGTGCAAAGCGATGGCGAAATAGATCGGGCGGTTAAGCACAGAATTGACACTGGATGGATGAAATGGCAGCAGGTCACGGAAACAATCTGCGAAGATTTATAAAACAATGGTTAAACCAGTTGTCTTGTATGGATCAGAATGTTGGGCCACAAAAGGGATGAATGAAAGGCAGTTGCATGCAGCTGTGATGAGAATGCTAAGACGGATGTGTGGTGTTACACGAATGGATAGAGTAAGCAATGAGTACATAAGAGGAAGTCTATGCACCGGTGACCGAAAAGTTGTGCGGAAATCGGATGTCATGGTATGGGCATGTGATCCGGAGGAATGACGAAAATGTCGTGAAGAAAGTTTTGAGTATGAATGTCGATGGCTATAAGAGTAGGGGAAGACCAAAGAAACGATGGATGGACTGTGTGAAACATGATATGGCTAGAAAGGGGGTGACTACTGAGATGACGACTAATAGAGAAGTATGGAAGAAAGAGACATGTTGCGCCGACCCCAAATAAAATTGGGATAAGGGCAGGAGAATAATGATGATTGTAGGTTTGAACTTGTATACAAAAGCCAAAGTACTGAATAATAATACGAGTAATACATGGTATTTTAGTTTTTGTTATTTCAATACAAAATTTCGTTTAAAAAACTATAACCCGACTACGGGAAAATAAAAGTGATCAAAAAAGTACGAAACAAGAAAATATTTCAGATAGAAATCAAGACATAATGTAGGTACAAAAATGGTCAGGGTAAAGTCATGGTCGAATGCCTGTAGGCTGTACCCATGTGGGTGCCAGGAACACCTACAAAATTATAATAGCATGCGACGACGGCTTTACCCTGATCATTTTTGCCGTAGTCGGGTAAAAAGAAGGAACAACGTGATTTAGGTAGGCATAGAGTAGTGTAGTGCAGTAGCAATTTATATCTTCTATGTAACTTGTAGTTACTACAATCTGTCAAATTTCTTTAATCGATTTTCAACTTTATCGCTAAAAAATAAAGTTCTATATTGATTGGGAAAATTTGACAGGTTGGAGTAGGTTAATGTGCTGGCGTCTTACATTTTATTCGGAACGAAAACAAAATGGTAATCCAATAACGTATAAGTGATAAGAAACACATTATCAAGACAGATACCTACATATGTCAAAACTTAAACAAAATGACAAATTGTTACCATTTTGCAAAAAAAACACGTTTAATTTATAAGAATTTAGAGAAGTTTTGGCTTGATAAGAAGGCATAAATTACGATAAAGGAAACACAAGCTTTATCGTATTCAAAAATGTTCTAAAAAAGACTCGTTTTAATGTAGGTACGAGTACTAATAATTATTCACATACATTGTAGTGCAAAAATGATAAAAAAATAGAATATCTTTAAAAAAACTCAAAAAGTGGTGTTGTATTTTCAATATACAACGAAAGGAGCATTAACCTGGGGTTAGAAAATAAAATCATCAAATTAAAATAACATAATTACAAAGACGGCTGATTCGAGGTGCGCAGGAAAAGATATGAGGACTCGAAGGACTTGGCGGAGGCCTTTGGGCACCAGTGGCATAGGTTAAACAAAAAATAATAAACATAGATCTCAATTCACGCTTCATTTAAACATGTTTGTTACAGGCTCGTATCCAAGAAAGGCAGTCTCCGGCAAAGAACTGCCGCTGCCCAGACGAGTCCGCGTCAAGCTACTGTGTGAAGGCACTTCACTCAGCACTTTACTAACACAAGCAGTGCCTGGGTTCGGTATATTCTCTTTTGCAGACGTAGGATCAACGCACGATATAAGTAAGACCAAGTTATCGTAATTTTATCATAGTTTATTAGTCTTTGGGCGTCCAGCTGTCAACGTTTATAATAATCGGTTGCATATGCTGTGTACGCAAATTAGTTTCCAAAATTGTAAACAAATATTTTTGTTTTGCTAAATTACTTTCACACCCTCACATTATACAGTTCAGGTTTGCTACATCTTCAACAATTTGTATGACTTTTTCAATTGAACTAGTCAGTCTTTACACTTGTTTAAAGTTGATTCATCGGTTACGCCTACAGATCGATCAAGTTAGTAAAGTTATTAAAATATTATAACTAAGAGTCAAGGAGTCAAGATACAAAGAAACAAACACAAAACAAGAATTTTCTTTCTATAAATAGAAAGAAAATTCTTGTTTTGTGTTTGTTAGCCAGATATTTGATTTACGATGTGAATAGTTATATTTTCTTTGTTTTAACAAAGAACAAGGTAAGTACAAGTTGTTACTCTAACCGTATTATTTTAGCAGGAATATTTCTTCAATTTCATAAAAAAATCTTAAAAAACAACGACTTTTATTAGCTAATATCTTCACCCATGACTCAAATGATCGATTCTGAACCTTCATATTCTTTTCTGTCAGAATTCTTCTTAGTGAACAAGACCGACTGTTGCTCAACGGGCAGGAATGACTACATGTGTGCTCCCAACAGTGTGCCGAAAGACGATCCCGTGCATAGGTTCTCTGGCATTCGATGTCTGAACATGACCAGGCCGCTCGACTTCCAGTACTTGGGATGCACCAACGATACTTTGCCGGCTCCGGTAAGAAATAATGTTTTATTTTTTTTCAAAATTTTTAAGTTTTATTTTACAAACGTCATTAATTTGTAATGCTCGTGCTAAGTAATAACAAGCCGCACGGATCGATCCATCAGGTTAAGCTACGCTTGCCAGGGTTGGTCAGTGGATGGGTGACCATCTTCACATAACGAGACTCCTCCGTGCCTCGGAAAGCACGTTAAACCGTTGGTCCCGGCTGTCATTTGTGGATCTTTGACAGTCGTTACGAGTCGTCAGAAGCCCGAAAGTCTGACACCAGTCTTACCAAGGGGTATCGTATTGCCCAGTTGCTGGGTTGTGGAGGTCAGATGGGCAGTCGCTCCATGTAAAATACTGGTATTCAGCTGCAACCGGTAAGACTGGAAGCCGACCCCAAGATAGTTGGGAAAAGGCTAGGAAGATTGAAGATTGATTAATTTGTAATGCTCAAAAATTGTTATTACTATTTTATTTAGATTTCGATGTCCGTCACGTCTCTAAAGTTTCGCTAGTGAATTTAATTTGACCCTGTATACAATATACCAGAAACAAAGAAAAGACATACTTAAGGGAGTGTAGTACTCAAAGGACTCTCTCTTTAGCTTTACTCAAACTCAAGCTCAAAGCATTTACTTCAAATTAACCAATTACCTACAGGCACTTTTGAATTGTCAATGGGTTGGTCAGTCAGAAAGATGAAGCTAGATAAAGAGAGTAAAGCTTCGTGCAGACAAGCGCGACGCGACAACGCGACGCGACACCGGCTATTGTTATCCGTGAAGTTTTCTTAGAAATTGTATTGTTCGTGTCGCGTCGCGCGACAAGTCGCGCTGGTCTGCACAAGCCTCTATACCCTCTCTTTAAAATTAAAGTTCGCGAGCACATTCGTAAGAAGCTGTCATCACAACGTTAATTATTATTATTATTATATAATTTATTTCAGGCTGCGCCCATAGTGTTAGTATCAATGATCTTAAAAAACTAGTGTTAGTAGACATACAAGATTAAGTGTGGAGTTTCATCCAATGTTGCAGCATTGGAGACTCCCATCTATCTGCGAATAAACTCAAGATAGTGTTGGTACTGCCACGAAGCCGAGCAAGCAGAGAAGCGCTTCTTTTACGTATGGCTGCAAAACCATCTATACGCCTTTCCGCGAACATCATTGACTCGCTACATCGCCATGGCAGCCCCAACAGTATCCTGAGTGCGTTATTATACTGGACACGCAGATCGCTATATGTACGCAAACTATAACTAGTCCACAGGCTGCACGTGTAAAATGACGAGCAAAAAGACTTAAATAAAGTGATCTTGACCGCCTCAGTACATCGCGCAAACCTGCGGGCCAGCATGTTACAGCGTACCGACAGCGATCTACGTTCCCTGTCAATGTCCTTGTTATCTTTCAAATCGTCGGTAACCCAATGACCCAAGTACTTAAAATTGGTCACCCTATTTAAGGGTGCTCCGCAGAGCGATATCTCAGGCATAGTTGGATAACATAATTTCGCTCTTTTTGGTGTTATACTTGAGTCCCTGAGCTACCGCGTATGCTTCACAGATTGACACCAGTCGCCTCAAGGCACCGATCGATGGGCTCAGCAACACCATATCGATTAATGTTTTCCCATTGTTTTTTTTTTTGTAGTATATTCGTGTATTTGTTCTTTTAATTTTAAATAATTAGGTATATTATATATTTAGTTTAAATAGGTATTTTTTATTTATTATAATAGGTATAATAATATGTATATCCTTATATTTAAATAAATATTTATTCCAAAATTTTCTATATTGCACTTAAAGTATTAATAAATATATAAATACTCATGAAAATGAACAACTTTTTCTACGGGAGTGGTCATAAGTAAAAGTAGTTCTGTGAAGTAGGAAAAAAAATCTGCTGTTCCGTACAAATCTACAACACAATAATAATATGTTAGACAATCAGAATGAATGTCACAGTCAAAGTTGTTCCCTTTCATGAGTGTTTACACGGCGTTATTGGACATCCTTTCGTTTACCTACCAGACAGTGATACAGTATTTCAATTTGCTTCCAAGATCGAACAAGCCACAGCTGTATACGATCTGTCACCTATATACAACAGTGGCAACAAAGGTGATACAATTATAAGGTCGTTTGAAGGAGGACTACTCCTCACAGAGGTTGAAGATGGGATCACCTGGCCTCCCAATGGAACTGGCTTCTGTCCTGCTAACTCGCCTGGTGCAAGGTGCTTAAAAAACCGTAAGTTTTTTGACTGAGATCGTTTTGGGCTCTTTTAGGTGCCTAAAACAGAAACAGTCATTGTGGCCGAAATCGGCAAGGTATACAGGGTGTTTGGCAGAACGTTGAACATACGAAAATGGTGGATAGGTGGGGTCATCTGCTACTTACTCAGCCCTAATTTATTTGACCCTGGGCCCCGGATATTTAAAAAAAAAAACATTTTTTGCTTTGTTCCTTTTTCACCACTTTAAAGTGTAATTTTTATTAAAAATGTTTTTTTTTTTAATCTTTAATGTTGGCAGATTCTTATAAAATTATTGCTTTATTCAGATGTTAGCTAGAAACTCTCTAAAACGCTCAAACTTACAGAAAGATGTAAAAAATACTTAAATTAATTTCAACTTATTTAAAAAAAAAACAAACCAGGGGCAGTTAAATTAGGGCTGAGTAAGTAGCAGATGATCCCACCTATCCACCATTTTCGTATGTTCAACGTTCTGCCAAACACCCTGTATAAGTTATGTTACTCCTTTACCAAGACATTTTTGCTAAAAACGAAACACATCATAAACAAGATTCTAAAAAGACTTAAACTGGGAAGTAGATCTTATTTGGGATCGTTGATTATTTTTAGGGTAATTTTATTGATTGTCTTGATACATTAATAAATGTTAGAACACACACAATAAACTTACAGCTACTTCAGAATATTCAGGTAACTGGCACACGATCACACGATCTTAAAACAAAATCTGTAGCATAGAACGTACGTTCTGGTAATTATTTACTTACTGTTGTTTGGTTTTTATATGTATAGACGGACTGTGGTGTACACCCAACCTATGTTGGTTCTGCAACTGCAAATGTATCATTTTAAAGCAATTCGTTCAGTAGCTGTCATTGGAAGCAGATTTATGCTGCTTAAAACTTCCCCTAATCTTTTTAATTCTTTTAGACTCAAACGCCTTGCTGTCAACCCAGTTGTTCAGTATATGGTTCGTGCGGCTTCACAATTACTTTGCGGAACAACTTGCTAAGATCAATCCGTGCTGGGATGACGATCAACTGTTCTACAATGCAAGGGAAATGAATATTGGGTTTTCGGAACAAATTCATATTTATGAGTGGTTGGCTCTTTTAGTGGGTGAGTTCTACATTTTATGGTTTGCTGTGTTATTACAATCAACGCTTACCTTTACTTAATTTTCATATTTTATGTGTTTGTTAAGGGTGGTCGCGAATGTGACGGAAGATGCATCGGTCGTAACTTCGTTAAGTTCCAGTTAGTACGCTCGGCGGACTAACTCATCATCGGTTGAGTGTGTAAGGTTTAATGTTTTACTATCTACTTGTTCATTCCGGCGTTACGCGACGCATCTTCTACCAGATGTGCAACCACCCTTACAGCTTACAGTGTCGAGTCTTATCGGAAATTCAAACAATAACACAAAAGAAAACGCTTTTGTTTTTTCGCTGTTTTTTATTTTGCAGTTAAACTTTTTTAAATTTTTATGGAATCTTGTAGGTAAGAAAAATTTGATAAAATGCGGTATCGCGTCAGATTCTTGTGGGTGCAGAGACTTTTATGATGAAACAATGTACCCACTAGCAACTCTGGAATTCTTACTCGGAAATCGCTGGTTCCATATCATACAGCACGGTTCTGCAAAGTAAGTATACGCAAGTGCTATCCCATCATTTTGATTCAATTCTATCAATTTAAAAGAAGTAACGAGATAATAGATAAGGATAATAACCAATAACCTAATAATAAATTTATCTATCGATAAATACCACTTTTGAAGTAAACTTTTCATAATAGAACAATAAAAAACAGAAATTTAAAAATAAAAATAAACCATTATAAAATCCAAATTTAAATCATACGCACCCTACTAAATGCGCGAAAATCAATGAATTCATAGCTTTCCTTAGGTTGAGATGCCGTCACGTCCCCCTCTTTGATATCCTGTCGCAGGCACACAATCCTCGCGCATTGCCCGCGCCCGTCCACGCTTCTTGTGTCTCAATGTTACTAAGCATATATTCTCGAACATAGCTTCTGTTCTACTTACACAACCCACCATATTATTCTCGAGACGGTAAAACATGTCATCTGCTATAATAATATGGTAAACTACTACTACAATATATTAAGTTCTAATTATAAGTTCTTAATTTAGTGCAAATGCTTGTTATTTATTTCTTTCTGAGTCGACTCCAATTACATAATAATATAAATATATATTTCCAGAATGTTCGATACTGACGGCTGTTTCCTCAGAGACTATCCTAGAGTCAACAATACCTTCAGGACTGGGTATTTGGCTGAAGGCAGAAACATATTCCAGTTTACACAAGGCAAATTTAGAACACCGGCCAGGAAAGCTAATCATGGGGTAGATTCTGATGTGAGTGAGACATGTGAGCGAGAACAGACTCTGATGAAAAATAAACAGATTTAGAATTATTTATAAAATTATAAACAATCATTTGTAATATTTTTTTTAGTAAGAATAAGAATATGTCTTTGGGTGATGATGGACCATCTTTATACAGGGTGGCAGGGACATCGACTCGAAGTGAGTAACCATGGATTCAGTACATGATTCTGAAACCTACGCGGTGCAATACCTACGCGGTCAAAATGTATGGAACCGTTTTTTTTTTAAATAACCGACGACCAATTTCAACGCAGGGGTGTTCAGAATCATGTACTGAATCCATGGTAACAGGCTTCACGTCGATGTCCTGTACACTCTGCTTCTACATCACGATCTACTTAACTTTTCATCGTGAAGTACCTATATTCATGCTGCTGCATTGCTGTTTCGTACATCAGCAGATTACCCTTGAGTAATAGCGAATTTGAACCTTATCATGAATTTGGAATACTCCTTCGTGTTTTTCAATAATGGCTAAATGATGACAGCCGCAAGAGTCGATCGAAGGGTTAGGTTAGTAGGGAAAGGGCTACATAATAGACCTTACATTTTATATTGCAACTTTTAAATGTTTGGTCGTTGAAAGATAGATTTTTATAAGTCTGTTTTGTTTGTTCATTCGTTTGGTAGATAGTTTTTATGTTTAGTTTGTTATCTAATTAGGTTAGGTAGTTACCTACCATTTTTAATGTTTCTCAATATGTTTGGAAAACCGTTTTTTTGTTGTCTATTTCAGTTACCTGCACAAAGGAGTTTGAAGATTTTGGCCCTAAAATCAGCCACCATTTTGATTTTTTTTCAAAATCGAGGTGCACAATAAATGTCATTATATTTGGAAAGAGGACACTTATACAAACATAAAACTTCATATACAATACCATCATAAAGCGTCACGTTTCTGAGATATTCAAAGATAAAAATAACAATTATTATAACGAATTTATTTATTTATGTTGTAGTTACTTCATGTTGATTAAGTTATTTACACATTAATTAATTGACTACACCTAGTGGACAAAACATAAGATTTTTTAATCATATTCGGTATAAATAATATCATCCAAGAAGGCAGCGGGAGGCTGAATAGGATTTTCTTGGGAGTCGCGCCCATGCCATGCACTATATAAGACATATACCATATAACACACGTCCTTATTCGGCGGAGGGGAGACAAAAATATATGTATATATACATATATTTTTGTCTCTTTCTCTCTTAACTAAAATATTACCTATACATGATGCAATTATGTTTTCATAGTTCAATATACTTACCTGAAGGGAAAAAAAACAAAACAATCCTTGTTTCAGGGTTCAGTTTTCGACGTATATTTCGGTGAATAACTCCTAAAACTGACGCTTTAGGATGTTATGTCATATGACATTTTTTGTTTGTATAAGTGTCCTCTATTTAAATATATAACTTTCAATTTTCACCGCGTTTCTGAAAAAAAATCAAAATGGCGGCATCATCTTAGGGCCACCCTCCATACAAAAATCTTCTAACCCCTTTACTTTGTATACATATCTATATATATATATATATATCTATGGTAAAAAATGGAAGCCATCATTTAAAACATAACACCTTACTACATATTTAAACGTTTAGCGTAGATCTAAATGGACTGTTAGAAAATAAGAAATAAATGTGACAGGCCAAAACAGAACTTTGTAATTTTCTTTTAAAGCTTTACATATTTACGGTGAACTAAAAGAGTATTACAACGCATAAATTATGTGTTCATCACATCTTTAAATTACTCATATTTATTTAACTTCTAGATAGCAGAACTGGGTATACCATACTTACAACGCTCTGTGGACATCACGACCAGTGACTTGCATAAGAACCGCTTGTTTGGGTTAAGGCCTTACATCGACTACGTTCACCACTGCTTCGGGTACAAAATCAAATGCTGGAATGATCTTAGGCAGATCATGGATGAAGATGTAAGGGTTCATTTGATTTTCTTTAAAAAAATATATAAATATTAGCATTGATGGTAAATGTGAAATTTTCCTGTCCTGCATAAGTTAAGAATCTCTGAAAATATGAAAGTATCTGTTTCAATATAATAAACTAAGCACTACACTACGAGTATTATTATTGGTACTTTAACAATAATATAACGTTATCGTCGTCGTGAAGAAAGTTTTATTATCACAAAGTAAATAAAATCTCCTGAAGCAGAACAAAAACGGCAGAAAACGAATTTCAACAGATTTTAACTTTTCCATTTAATATTTCCAGAAAATCATAATAATGCAGGATGTGTATGAACATGTTGAAGATATTGATTTAATGGCTGGTCTATGGTCTGAGCACCTTATCAAAGGAGGCAACATTCCTCAAACTCTGGGCTGTCTGCTAAAGGACAGTATCTTCAAGACTATCAAAGGAGATAGACATTGGTTTGAAAGGTGTAACCGACCTTATGCCTTTACTCATGGTAAGTGGTTTCTGAAATTCCCAACATATAAGGAAAAAAGATTCTCTCCGAGCCAAGCAATTTATTTTTACTTCAATATTCTGGTTATTAGAACTTAATATTCTTACTTCAAACAAATAATATTATTGTAAGGGTAAATGAGAGATATAATAATATAACACTTTAGATATTCATATAGCCTTAATGACATTGTCTTTAATTGTGAATAATTAAATATATACCACATTTTTCACTTTTCCAGCTCAACTGCAAGAGATCAGAAAAGCGTCTTTGGCATTGCTGCTATGCACTGTTGGTGACGGTGTTACAGAAATACAGAGACATGCGTTTATGAAAATAAGCCCTAAGTATGTTTGTTTATTTGTCTAATACCTAACTGAATTTTGCCGGCTGTAGCACTGTCTATGTTTACCTTGTTTTGTCTTAAACATTAAGATAAATAGCGCGACACTCTTCGAAATACAAATAAAATTAACAATTTATGCTATATAAAGTCCAAAACCAACGGAACCAAATTCGAACATTCATTTACTAAGCCACAAATAGTGGTAATAAATTCACATACTACAGAAATGCGTTTTAAAACTAGGTGCATGCCCTCATTTATCCCGATTTTTTAACTAATCCAACTTTTATTTACAGGAACCCATTGGTCAGTTGCTGTAAGATTCCGAAGATTGACTTCAGACATTGGGCTAACTGCACCAAGACGAGTGATTAGTTAAAGTATCTACACACACTTACTTCGAGGATAGACAAATCGTACAATAATCCAATATACTTGGATCGGTCATGGCATCGAACGAATCATTCCACCTTCATGATTATTTTAATGTGACTGAACCTAAGCGTTCCTCACACAAAATACATAGTTCAGCATCGGGCCGACAATAGTGCCTCTATTGTCGGCCCGATGCTGAACTATGTATTTTGTCGTCCAAACTCTCATATTTTCTTGTTTTTCTTCAATTCATAACACAGGCAGATTTCTATGCGGGATTACAACTCGCTTTTTACACAAACAAATGTTTGTAAATTCTTTTATCATTTTTTTTCTTATAATAAATACACATAAAAAACTCTACTTTTAGATAGTTTTAATTATAACTGCATTTTAAAACCATAGTTAATAAAACAATTAAACAAAAAGTTAACGCCGTTATAGAATGATACAAAGCTAATCTCATACCAAAAAGATAAAACGAAATCAAAACACGTAACACCAATAGAAAATAGCGATACACAGAAATTCAATTATGACATAGCAAGAGAAATAGCTTATTTGAACTAACAGCTTAATTTCCTCAAACCCATCCCTGAGTGCATTAACAAGAAAATTACAAACCTATACTTTACTACTTGACTTAGCAAAATTTCCTGAAGATCTTGAATCATCTGATCTCACAATCGATCGATAGTGTTGTAGCAACTTGAAGTTTATGCGAGCGAAGTATGCTGATGTTGAATACACTTGAAACTTTACCCACTGCGCTAACGCAGAAAAGAACTTCACAGATGATCATACCTACTCATTATTTTAATCAATAGTGTTACGTCATGAGTGAATAATAAGCGATACACGTTTGGGAAAAATTGATGAATATCTGAGTTGGTAGTAGACTAAAACAGTTAAATTTTTCAGGGAAATAAGAAAGATCTTTTAATATCTGTAAGAAAGATTATTACGATGCTGCTGATCATAAATTGATTGGCCTAGTAGGTGACAAAAACATAATTGTAAAAGCTGTATTGGTAATAAAAGGCTCAATTCCGTAGACCAAGCTTTCTTACCCTGCGTCCTTATCGAAAGTGAATGTGGTACAGTCAACAGCAAAAGTAGATGATCAACATAAGAAATTTAATACTATGAACGGAGTTCGCGTCAGAACTGTGTGGCGTCGGAGTGATTCAAAAGTATGTGATTCTAAATTGTACCAATCATTTACTGCTAGTACAACTGCCATATATTCGTGATCACTTTTGACTCCAAAAGTTATAAACTCAATTCGCATCAGAACTAAGAAGTGAAAAAAATATTCAAAACTAGTGAACAGTTAAAATCAAAAATTAAATTATAAAACTGAGGCCACGTAATCATGAGGCAAATAATTCATCCATACTTATTTTTTAATTATCCCAGTAATTTAATTTGTTATGTTTTACGGAAAAACAGCTGAGTTGGATAAAAATTTGCATATTTAATATATGCCTAATGCATTAAAAATCATATAATTGAAAAACTTTACTATTTTTTTATTTATTTTTTGTAACTTCTGTAAAAAGTTTAAAAGTAGCTGATGTGATACAAAACCATAATTCAATCAATATTATTATCTTTGCGTGTTTGTGAATTTATGTCAATGTTCAAAAGTAGCTGATGCGATACAAAATCATAACTCAATGATTGCTTCTGCCCAGTCGGCTACAATATATTTGTAGCAACCTCATACCCTCAACCTCAAGTTTTGTTTCTTTTTGTTTTTTGATCTTTTTTACTTTGACGTCTGTCACAAACTGACAATCAAATATAGTAGTCGAGTTTATAACTTTTGGAGTCAAAACTGATCACGAATATATGGCAGCTGTACTAGTAGTAAATGTTTGGTATAATTTACAATCACATACTTTTGAATCACTTCGACTCCACACAGTTCTGACGCGAACTCCGTTCATTAGTATTGAATTTCTGATTTTGATCATCTACTTTTGCTGTTGACTGTACATACGCGACTTCACTGAATTACGTCATATTCAAAGAAAACGCATGACGCGGCGACGATTGCGTACGGGCGCGACGATCAGTTTCGGTTAAGACGCAGCCTAAGAGTGCTCTAGTTCCACAATGAAGTCCTCAGATTGATATAAATAGACAATGACACAAAATTAAAATTGATCAATCAATCTGCCTAGCCTTTTCCGGTCGGCTTCAATTCCACCCGATGCAGCTGAATACCAGTATTTTACATGGAGCGACTGCCTATCTGACCTCCACAACCAAGCAACTGGATAATACGATACCCATGGTAAGACTGGTTTTCAGACTTTCGGGCTTCTGACGACCCGTAACGACTGTCAAAGATCCACGAATCACCAACCAAGGACCAAGGGCTTAACGTGCTTTCCCATCCACAGAGCAACCCCGGCAAGCGAAACCTAAAGCTGTTGAGGAGCTCGTGGCTTATTATGCCGCCACTAAATAAAAATTAATCACTTGTACAATAACCAGGCTAAAGCTCTCGCCACGACTTGACCTTTTACTGTAAAAAATGAGAGCATTCCTTTATTTATTTAGTAAAAATAACAAATTACGTCTACTTTTTGACGCATGTTCACAATAAAACAAAGTCGGTGTAATACCAGAATTAATATCGGTGAGTTTCCGTAATAAAGACAGATGGCGCCACTTTGTCTCGCTCAGTAGGCAGTCGGAAAAATCTGAAAACTGGTTACTGGGACAAGAATTTTTGTGGACAATTTGTTTGTGAGTGTATTTTGGTGGATGGTGAGAAAATGTCCGTTTGTTGTGCGGATGTGGCCCATCTAGTAGTTCCGTCACTTGCTAAATTTACATAAAGAATAGAAAATAAGTATCTCAGATCCGCAATTTCTTCGATACCCTGAAATTCTGCCTACATCGTTGGTTCAAATAGCGTGAAGAAGTTACAAAGTCATTCAATAGGTCATCTTATGCTCTTATAGGTACAGAAACCCATACTTGAAGTCATAAAGTAAATATTCGCAAGTACAATGCTACAATGTTTCTCTATGTGCGCGATTTGAACTCACTTCTGAATATTGTCATTGCTAAGCTATCCATTCCTAGTAGAACTTACAATTTGTAGGAAGAAAATTATTTATAGATGTTAAAGTAGGTGGAAAACGAAGAGAAAAAATATATTGAAAGAATGCGAAGCTGTTCATTTATTATAGCGTTGAGTTTGGAAACAGAATAGAATTTGCTCTTTATTATTAGAGAAAGAGAACTGTAATAAATGGTCTATGTAATAAATAAATAAATCGGTCAAGTGCGAGTCGGACTCGCACACGAAGGGTTCCATACCATGTCGTACAAGATTTAACACTATGCATTTTTGTAATACTTTCGTAAAGGTAACAACAGAGGCGCTATAAAAAAACATAAAGATTTGTAAAGAAATTGTCTAATTTTAATGAAAAAATTTTGTTGTGTTAAATTATAGGTGTAGAAGTCTATTTCATTTATTTTAGTAACATGCATTAACTAAATTCAAAGTTATTTATTTGCTACTAACATAGTATTAGTAGGTATAAATAGGTATATGTGTTGTAACAGTAACTGGGTTGTGGAGGTCAGATAGGCAGTCGCTCCATGTAAAATACTGGTATTCAGCTGCAACCGGTAAGACTGGAAGCCGACCCCAAGATAGTTGGGAAAAAGGCTAGGAAGATTGATTGATTGAAATAGGTATATGTGGTAGGTAAGCAGGTAGATATGTAGGGTAGGTAGGTTAGATTAGGTAGCAGTTAGGGTAGGTAGGTAGGGTAGGTAATTAGGTAGAAATATGTAATTAGGAAAGGTAGGTGCGCCGTAGATAAGTACTTAGTGCTAACCGTGCGAAGCCGGGCCGGGTAAAGCTAGTTACTTATAAATAAAAGGATTTCTCTTGCTACATCAGACTATATTGTACAAAATAGAATGTAAGTAGTACGCCAAATTTTAATTACAACATTCCGTCAATACAGGTATTACGTTATTTTTGATAGTCATAATTCAAATTCAAAAGTCATTTATTCAAACTAGGCTAATTACATAAGACAGTCCCCCAAAAACGCCCGCCCTTCACCACTTCCTAGTGCTTTTGCTGGAAAGAAGAAGTGGCGCAACAAACTCGCTAGCAGCACAGCTGTCTGTTCAGTTACGAAAAAAAACTTGATTCTATACAATAGTATGCAAATATTTTACATTACTCAACACAAAACATTAAATAAAATATATTTGCCATAATGACAGCTAGCACACGCCAATAAACCAACAAAAAAAATTATCGAAATCTAAACTCAAGCGAAAATAAAAATTGTTTTTACACATCCCATTGGACTATGAGAGTGAGGGAAGAGAGAGTGCACTCGTGTCTGCGCATACACTTGTGCACTATAATATCTCCCACGCCGAAGGCTAGTCTCCATTGAGATTGGCCGCCGTGGCTGAATATTTTTACACAAATAAGTTTTCTCAATATGAAATTGTATCCACAACGGTTTAAGGTAACTGAATAGTACCCTGTATGTACCACCATTCATTTCAATGTTACTGAATATTATTGTCTATTGGAGTGTAGTTTTAACGTGAGGTACACACATCAACACCGTCTAGGGATACTTTGAAAAAAGTCGATAAAGTTCTTAAACTCAAAAAATACTGGCCGGTTTTAAAATCTTTTGAAGAGAGCTTATTTTGTAGACCTTTTTGGATGATCGAAATTTAAATGATCGAAATAGTATATGCTGCCATGATAGTAGGTACTTACTAATTCCATGTCATTACTCCGACTAATAAATAGTTATCTGTGGAATTTATATCGCATAATATTAGCATGAAATACAAAATATTATTTTTAAGTTGCAGTAAATCGCCCATATTATATAAAATACGTTATTAATCGGCGTTTTTAGTATTTGTTGATTATAAACAGTATATGGTACATGATACACACAAGTTTCAAATTCCTAATTTGTTTAGTTGTTGAGATAGAGCTCGTACAAAAATGGTCTAAAACAGACAACTTCTACGGCCCCCTAATTCATCATTTTTGAAGATAAAAACAAATAAAAATTATATTTATTTTCTACTTGATGAGTTCTAGACAATGATACCCCACATGCCAGGGACAGATTATTTTTTTTTCAAAATTTAATTTTATTGTATGGCGACCCCCCTTTATTTTTTAATTTTATTATTTGTTGCTCTTGCGGCAATAGAAATGCACAATCTGTGAAATTTTCAACTGCCTACCTATTACGGTTCATGAGATAGAGCTCGCTGACAGACAGACGGACAGCGGAGGCTTATGAATAGGGTTCCGTTTGTCACCCTTCGGGTACGGAACCCTAAAAAAGTTAAAATAGATATATATATATTACTAGCTGCCCTCCCCGGCTTCGCACGGGTAGCAGTAAGTACTTATCTACGGCGCACCTACCTATCTACCTACCCTGCCCTACCTACCTACTCTACACTGCCCGACCTACCTGCCTACCCTGCCCTACCTCCAGTACCTCCCTACCCTACCCTGACCGACCTACCTACCTACCCTACCCTGACCGACCTACCTACCTACCCTACCTACCTACCTTCACCTATCTTCCTATCTATCTATCTACCCTGCCCTACCTAATTACCCTACCCTGCCCGACCTACCTACCTACCCTACCTACCTATTTATTTATTTATTTATTTAACACTTTAAGCACACAAATGTACAGAGGCGGACTTAATGCCGTAGGCATTTTCTACCTATCTACCCTAACTACCTACCTTCACCTATCTTCCTATCTACCTACCCTGCAATACCTAATTACCCTACCCTGCCCGACCTACCTACCTACCCTGCCCTACCTACCTACCCTGCCCTACCTACCTACCCTACCCTGCCCGACCTACCTACCTATCCTACCCACCTATCTACCCTATCTACACCGGTAGACGCCTGAGGGGAATAACTGATCGAGTGGTAACTGATCAATTATTATCGACCGCCAAGAGTAGAAAATTATTAAAGTACGCTATTAAAAAATAGGGGTTGGAGGTAGAAGGGTGAAAATTTTGGGTTGTATGTATTTTTTAATGCCGAATCATAAAAAAAATACAGTAAAAAAACTTGTCCAAAAAAAGAAAAAATAAATATTGGGGTGGACTACCCTTATCACTTAGGGGTACGAAAAATAGTTTACATCCTATTCTCATACCTACCAAATATACACAAAAAATTTCATAAATATCGGTTAAGCCGTTTCGGAGGAGTTTGGCAACAAACACCGTGACACGAGAATTTTATATATTAGATATATGTGACTAGTTGGCCGCCGAGGTCTCCTTTCTGATCTTCCATGATTATCATCGGTTTACTAATAAAATTCTGGGATGATATCATCATAATATATTACACCATTTCCTTCGATGTTTTATTTGATGTTGTTTTGACACCTTCGAATATATCCTCAAAGTTAGTAGATTTCTAACATGTTGTCTGAAATTGTACTTATAATTTAGTAACTACGCAGAATAGATAACTGGTCTCTGCTTCATTTGATAAGCAACCAATACGAAAAATACATAATCCACAACTGTTTCTTTAAGTCATCTCAATTTTCATATTAGTATCGTGTCTTCAATGATATTGTAATCTATGACGGCTCTCCGCAGAATTGTGAGAATTGGCCTCGCTTCCGTATCGTAAATCAGTTTAGCGTCTCTTTCTAAGATGTACGGGGAAACTGCATGCTCTGGGGTTTTAAATTTTGAGTAGGTGATATTATGTTTTACCTTCATGCTCTGTATTTTAAAGTGGGTAAGTGATTTATCAGTGTTGGGAACAGATTTTTTTAATAAGTATCTACATAAACTGTAGATGGGATGCAGTCCCGATTGTGTTGTGGTTGTGATTGATTGTGTCCCGGTTGTGTTGGTGTTGTGCGCCATGATGTTAGTTGTGGAAATAGTAATCATGAAGACGTTTCCTTGTTTGTTTATTTTGTTAAAGCTAGTAAACTATGTAATAAGTTTTACACATCTTTAGCTATTTGTCACCATTTGTAACGAGTTTCTGAAAACCGCAAACAACCTTGACCTATTTTGAAATAACCCTTTTGCTCTTTATTACTTTTTTTCTAATTTTGCGTTCAGATCAACAAAAATTACGACCAACATAAAGGCATCACGGTAAGTTTACAACCTTACCCGTTTACGTCCACCTGGATCAACATACCCGTAAACATTTAAAGGGAAAATTAGTTAATTAAAAAATGCAAGTACCACCCAAACCGGCGTCTCCGTGTTTAATGAAACAAAAAAAGTAAAAAGAATAAACAGAGAAATTGTTCTTAATAAACTTGTCACGCGAGAGGGCGAAAGTTAATTTCCTGTTTCGTCCAATCTACCAGGAGACGGGGCTTTGTCCAGAGCGAGACGAGCGATAAAACGCATAGCTTTATTTCGCACACTATAAAAGTCTATAAACTATTAGAATTGAAATGCATTAGGATTACGTTAATAACCTTTTTGTTATTATATTAAACCCAGAAGGAAGACACCTACTTCCATATTCCGTCATACTAAGAGGCATCCCGTCATTAAAAAAGTTGGTCATAGTAACAGTTTAAATACTGTAATGTTATGAATGTGTTCAATAAAGTTGAATTTTTTACTCTTGCGGGAAGTCAATAGACCTGCTATCTAATTATGCAACACATTTTCGTAAACGATTCCGACTAATCTGTTTCATTTTCACAGTTCAACAACATTCATTGCGCTATTTACGTTGTTGAGCAGATTTTTTTTGGAACTTATGAAGCAATGGATTAGCAATCAGTTTCAAAACGATTCAAATTCTGATTGATCGCGTATTACGTAATTAGGGTAAACTTAGTTAACCGAAAAAACAAGACCTGACTTTCTGAGAACTATACCACTTTAAAATAGATACACCCTACCGAAGTACAATAATGTATACGAGATGAGGATTGCAGAATATTTTGTACCTTTTTTCCATAATAAACTTCCAGAAGACTTACAAACGTTATACAAAGCGAACTCCAAAAGTTATGATAAAAATCTAAACGTTTTCATACACAAAATTTTACCTAATGTGAATTGTATGTATTAATGTAACTAAAAATCATTAATCGTCATTGTAAAAGTATTATGCCAGCACACAGATAAACCTTTATAGGTTTTTGTTGTGTGGCTAAAACGAAAGTGGTTGGTTACACTTTGCTAAAACTCTTAAATAGGTTAAATGCCAAAACCAAAGTGTAACCAACCACTTTGGTTTTGGCACTTAACCTGTTTAAGTGTTTTAGAAAAAAAAAATATAATATATTCACCATTCTTCTGGTAGACATTCTTATATCAAGGTTTAACTGCAAACATACATACGCGGCGCACACGCCGCACGTGTGACGGCTGGACTTTACGTCAGTGCAGGTTTATACTCTACGCGTGGTACAACCGATTGATTCAACCTGCGTATCTTCTAAAAAAATTAAACATTACACGATTATGATGTGTATTCAGTATGTGACAGCGTGCTTATGCCTCCATTCATTAGTAAAACATGTTTTGTTATAGCCTTCGCTGTACAGCTGACCTAACAGGGAAAAATTAGTGTTTTATTGGCGACCACGGCTCCGTCGGCTGTCGCGGTGTTATTTACCCCCGCGTCGAGGGAAGGTTAAAAAGCCTTGTCGACTTAATGTGATTTAAGTTGAGCACCAAGATTTCCTGTTGTTAAACATTCTGATTCGCTTTTTTTGTTAAGTGTTTTTTCTTATTTATTTATTTGTTCATTCTGATTGGATTCAGGGCTGGGTGTTTATTTTTTAATCGATTCGCGGAGCTAGCCTACGGATTCATTGCCTTTTTCTTATTCGTCTTTACATTAACTTTCTGTGCGTTATTCCACGTCTCCTTCCTAGTCTTAATAGGTGTCTCAATCTAAGGCTATGTAAGGTCGACGTTCCAATCTTCAGATCACTTAAACCATTTGACAGCTTTATCATATTGCCATAAAATGTAAATGCAGATTTATAAATTAAAACCCATTTAGAACTTCACTTGCAGTTGTCTATTTTCTCAGCCATGATATATGATATTATTTGCCTTTTACGATACTCTTATACAGTTCAAGTGGTATAGTCATAACCAACACTACTCATCTGATGAGCAATGTGCTATCAACCTAGTTTCAAACTGTAGCACAAACTTCGCAAGTATGTTAGTTAGTATCTTCACCATATTTCCCTAGTGGCGAAACATAACTCCTCGTATCAAGGAGAGTGCGAATTAGTTTAAAGTTTATCTTGAATTAAACAGTACAGAGAATCTAAAGAAGGTTCTTTTTAAAAAGATGGAGGACAATTTGAAGAAGATTTTACATTACCGGTGCATACCTTCAAAGATGTTATATGTTTTATTACTTACTTATGCTAAAGCCTGAAAACACGTCGTATCGGAGGATTCTGAAAGAGTAAAGGCATGCAGAGTTCCAAACGGAAAAAATATAATATCAACCTAAAGACGATAAGATACAGAATTTGCTAGCTATAAGGACTCTTCACGGTAAAAAAAAAACACTATTTTCCAAAAAACGATTCAAAAAAATATTAATTCCTTTCATGATTCAAAGCAGTCCACGACAAAAAATACTTCAGATTTCCTTCACAAAACCACAAGAAACAAGCAACCTAATCACAGTATACAGAACGTCCCCCAGCAATTTGAAAATCACAAAATTAGTGCTTTCAATACCAAATGGTTGCACCATAATTGCAGTTCTGAAGTTTTTGAGGGGACGGTGATCATCCCCCTTATTCACGTCTAGGGATTGATTAAAGGGATTGAATTTGTGGGGTAAACCTGCAGTCTTATTGCGTAACACACTGATAATCACAATCCTTTTCAGTTTGACAATTCAATAATATTCTTTACGTTTGCATTAGAACCAAAAATTCGAAGACGTGTGTCATCCACCAACCCGTACCGGACCCACGTGGTTTATTACAGTGGAGGAGACCTATGTCCCAGCAGTGAAATCAATTAGGCTAATATGCATTGCGTTATAAACGTTGTCAAGAGCAAAAAATAAATAAACAGTGATAGCAATGGATTTTGTTGTATTGTCTAAATGAAAGGGATTGTGATGGAGAGCGAGTTCCGTAATAAGGATGCTCTTCCTGTAGGCCCATAATGAAGATGTTATTATTATGGGCGTGTAAACTTTGATTGCCTTTGAGGGAAATTGGGGTAATTAAAAGTCGATGTAAGAAGGGTAACGTGTTGCTTGGGGGAAGGTGGAGTGTGGTTTGCAAATTGTATTATTTGAGGTTGTCGTATTTTAAGTCAATAACGTGTTGCGTTTTCATCAAGATTACATGGTGTACTACTGGTTAGAAAGGTCCAGAAATATCTTGATAAACACATCATCCAATTTTTTAAGAATTCTTTATCTTAGCGATAATACACTGTTCTCTGCGTTCCTCTTCCTCTCCACAAAATCTGTTAACCACTATCAAATCCACAGTTAAAATGGTTATATTGCTCATTAAGGTGGAACTAGTCCCGGGCTCGAACTCAATGGTGGGCATGGCCAAAAACCACGCTGTCTCACCTGGCATCGTGTCCGACAGAGATAGTATCAGTGATGACCAGTTAGAAGCTGGTCTACATGGACAACGTATAGTTCGCACGCACAGAAACACCGTACCGACCAATTTTAGTAAAACGAGCGCGTCAAAAATTACGAAAAGGCCTTTGGAAAAAAGGTTTTTCTGGAAAAACCACTGCATAAATCAATTACAAGTAAAATTTATTGAAATCTTCGATAATTTTTCTGTGTCGGTACGGATTTTGTTTTCGAGATTTCACATTTCTTGTATTACTTATTTACGCCCAAAGTTGTGTTAAAATTAGCAAGAAAAACGAATCTTTGTTGGCTTATAACTTTTTAATGGTTTTTTATTTTACTATTCTGCTTCCGTACAGACAAAATTAATAATGAGACCTAACGATATCATGTTAAACTTTGAATATACGATGTCAAACAGTGGAGTAAAACCCCTCCGAAGTTTGTATGGAAAAAATATCAAATTGTTTCACCTTAACAATGAACCTAATGCATTGTTTAGATCATCAATGACAGCAGCTTCATCCTCACACTCAATGAAAGACTAACCTCACTATTTTATTTTAATTAAAACAAAGCCAGCAAATAAAGGCGCAAACACATAACATAACACAGTCTAGTGACCACCATAAACGGTTTATGTTCTCATAAACGTCAGTAAGACGAGCTTCATCCGAACTTTACTAAACGCTCTCGTAAATTAAACATTTTATGAGAGCTTTATGAAGTCGTTTGGCAAATGTCTTCGTTTGTGGTGTCTTCTCTGTTGATATGGCTTAGATTTTAATATTTTGAAAGGCTGTTACTAGTCTTAGGCTGAGTAAAATATGGTGCATTGTATCTTGAACACCGTATTTTAAGTTATTTTTAAGAAATTATTTAGGTATCTCATATTATGTCTCCAGACACGACATAACCGCTCTGAATAACTGAAGATTTACTCGAAACAGGAAACGTCAGAGTAATATGAGTACAATCAAATTTGTTGTTTTTTGTAGGCACCGTAAGTGCTCGGTGACACGACGCAGTCACCGCACCGGCACCGCGCCGCCACTGCACCGCTGCTGCCGTGCTGCTACCGCGCCGTTTATTGTATAAATTGTTTTTTTATTCCATCGCTGGCCGCTTGTAAAAATGCACGCATTTTATAAGGGATATGGCAAAATCAAGCGGAGACGACTCGGCGGCGGCGCGGCGGCGGTGCCGTGTACACAAGCCCTAAGACAGCGCGTTCACTAAACTTTGAAGGAACTCAGGAAGCTGTCAAGGCCCAATATTTACGAGAAGATAGCAAACATTTTTAGGAAATAAGGTAAAAATATCTGAATATTTGTTCAAACAAGTCAAGCGAAACGAGACATAACAATTGAAACGTAGAAATCTTCCTTTAGCAAACCTAATAATAATTAAAGCTTCAATTCAAACACATAATTTCCAGCACACTAAACTATTCCCATCAAATCAAACCATTCTATCTAAAACCCATCTAATATTCGGAACATCTCGATACAGTTCTAGTCGGAAACAATTCGATAATCGATTGGATATTCCTCCGCAATGCACTAGGGAATCGAGTCGACCACGGTATTCGATTCAATCGGTACGATTACTGATTCAATATTAGAATTGTTCGGGCGTTATGTCTTGTGTGTTAGACTAATGTTTGGGGAGATGTATTGGTTCCTATTATGCCTGTGAGATTGTTGTTGTTCATTTTGGAGCAGACTGGGGTATACTGCAGAATAGAGATGGTGACAAAAATTTTTCTTTGTCCTTCTTGTAGATTATTAAAAAATATTAGACACGTATTTTTTCTTTTTTACGTAATCAAAAGATTACGGCAATACATTGAGTAGGCAGTACGTTAAAATGTGGTATGACGTCACTGGCCGGTAGATTTCATACCGACTTGTGACGTAGCGAACTCCCAACGATCTAAACCATTTTTTATTAATACAATATAGCAAAAAATACGTGTCTTATATTTTTTTATTATCTGACTGACTGACAATTTTTTTTGTCCAGTCGTTATCCCTATTGTTTCATTTCATCAAAATTAACTTCATCATCTCTCTTTTTCTCTTCGTCTTCTTTTTTTACATCCTCAGTTGCACTTTTGACCATTTGGATATATTTATAGGACATGCATCTATAGCTTTGTTTAACTGTACTGATAATCGGCATGGTATGTCTGGTTTTATATTTTTCTTCATCTAATTAATATTTTATGCTGAATTCCATTTAATTTGTCTTCATATACTTAGGTACACATGTTATTCATAGACGGCTGTTCAAGTCGCATGTAAATAGATTCAACGTTTTATAAAAGCGACAGAAAATATTCAATGTAATGCAATGGATTACATTGAAAATTTTCTGTCACTTTTATAAAACGTTGAATCTCTGAGGCCCTATAGTGCTGCTACAAATACCGTTGAATATCCTTATTTTACTTATAGTAAAGTCAGTAAGCATATCACAATATTTATCATTTACTTCTCTAATTTCTAACCCATCCTCATCAAAACTAAACACCATACATACAACCAAGCGAACCGTACGAAACAAAATAAACACTAGTTACGGCCGCTGCGTTCAACGCCAATCGAGCGTGCAAAATAACACTTCATCATTTGAATTCGGCGTCGCTCCCATACGGTAATACGTCATATCAATAGCGGGTAATGACCGGCAGTTAATTAGGCGTCATTGCGCGCATCGGCATTCAATGCGGTGGCCGTACATTGTTGTAGGTTTTGAAATATCTGTGTTTCGTTAGAGAAATAAAATCTAGATATTTTCAAACTTGGACAGCTTGTCAGTAACCGATTTCTTATTGTCTTGCTTCTAAAGCATCAAGTAGTAGCGTATTGTATACCCAGGAACTATCTACCAAAGTGGACGATAGTCTGAAGTATATAGATTGAACATTATAGTCTGGAAATCTAGCCTTTAACCATCATACAGCAGAAATACATACTAATTATTTATCTGCATGAAACAGGCCCTGTAGAGCAGTATTTTTTGCCTGTTGGAATTCGTACTGATACTGATATTACCTCTACTTAATACCTATAGAGGTAAGATCAGTACGAATTCGAAATATGTATCTGTGAGTAGGTATGAGCGAAAGCCTTTGTTTTTGACTGGGACAGTTCATCATAATCAGCCTATAATGTTCCCACTGCTGGGACACAGGCCTCCTCTCTTCGAGAGGGAGTGGGCTGTAATCCACCACGCGGGCCCAGTGCGGGTTGGTAGATGTCACATGTCTTCTGTTTAGCTTGTCACTTATTTTTGGTTCTAGGACATGCCGGTTTCCTCACGATGTTTTTCCTTCAGCATTTTGAGAGCAGTGGTGATGAAGTAATTTCACACAAAGTAAAGCGCCTGTGAGGGTTCGAACCCACGACCTATGACTCGTAAGTCGCGGCTGTTACCACTGGGCCACAACTGCTCTCACTGGGACAGTTACGAGCTTATTATTACGCAGATTTCAGTTCAATTTCCGCGTACCATTAGGTTGTACGTACACCATGTTGCCACAAGAGTCCAACAAACATTGTGTCCGCACTGCGATGACGTCATTTGCCGCTGTTTGCTGTTTCGGGACTGTAATTGAAGCTGCGTTTGACTTGTAGATCATAACCCGTATATTAGCTGCTTATCGCAACTGAAGAGTAACAATAACTCAATAACTAGATATTGGGTAATCTCAGAAACGGGCAGTGATATTGGAACTATCTCATTTCATACAGAGTTATAGCCATTTGTGGTATGTTTCCTGTCTCTTACCAAGAATTTGTACCAGAACGAGTAATTGTTCTAATATGCGGAGCGGGATAATTTTTTCAGAAAAGGGCAAAATATTTTCTTATGACATGTTGACTAGCATGCTTCGAACATAAATCGGGGGCTTCAAAACTAATGAGAAGAAAGCAGTGGTGGCCCAGTGGTAACGGCCCCGACTTAGGCGTTGTAGGTCGTAGGTTCGAACCCAAGCAAGCGCTTTACTTTGTGTAAATAATTTCATCACCACTGCTCTCAAAACGGTGAAGGAAAACATCGTGAGGAAACCGGCATGTCTTAGAACCAAAAATTCGAAGACATGTTACATCTACCAACCCGCACTGGGCCCGCGTGGTGGATTACAGACCATTTCCTCTCACAGAGAGGAGGCCTGTGTCCCAGCCGTGGGAACATAAGCTGATTATGAAAACTATATTACGCCAATTAAAAAAAAATCTCTAGGTATAGAATAACTAATGAAAACACAAATCATTAAATAGAGAGATGACTCATCCGATAATGGCAAGCTATTAACTGAATCCCACGCTATGATTGCCTATTTTCTTCTGAGAATGGGAAAATAAAAATATAGCAAGATAGAACTGATTTTTCTTTGATTATCTACTACACGACGACGTAGGAAGGCATAAATTTATGAGTAGGATTGATTTTGGAGGGTAGGTTCCCGGGAAACAGAATACTACGTGGGGTCACAATAACAACACATGTATGACTAACGCATAGTAATAAGAGATGATACACATGGTCCTCTTGTCTACTAATACCTAATAACAAAGTGTACTTAGGTAATCAAAAATCCGTCCACAAACTTGCTTAGATGTTGTCAAATTACGAATTTATTTTCGTAAGACCGAGTCAAACTCAAACTCAAAGCACTTATTTCAAATAAACCAATTGTAGGCACTTTTGAATTGTCAAGGGGTCGGTCAGTCAGAAAGATGTAGCTAGTTGCCCATTCCAAAGCGTATTAGGTTCTTATGGAGAAGAACGGGCAAAAACTCCACGGATACCCTTTTAAATCAAAATATTGGGAGAGCGATGCAGAACGTTATAAGCGTCAGTAATGAAAAATTTTAAAAACAATTCTAAAATGTAATTAAATTAAAATAAATAATTAATAATGAGTTATTCTTATTCTTCAACACCGTAATCGGTTATGTCTTTATTATAAAATATTAATCAGCAGATTAGTAGAGAGGCTGATTATTCTTACTACTAGGCTATATCTCTAAAATTGTAACCTAAATAAAATATAATTAGGTAGTATCACAATGGATCTTGTATTGTATCTTATGGCTGCGGTGCGACAAGTCGCGCACATACCGCGTGTTGCGCGCTTGTCGCAGACACATCCGACGTGCATGTCTGACTATACCACGACACATACACAGGCTCCTAAAATGACGCTAAAAGACATAAAAATGGAAAACTGTATTCAAAGAAAGTGTAATTTTCATTATATTCAAACACTAGCGACCCGCTCCTGCTTCACACGGTTTTAACGACTTGTCAAAACATCGAGATTTCTTAGTTATATGTAGCTTTATTTTATCGTATTATACACATAAACCTTCCAGAATAAATTCTCTAAACGACGACGGTGAAAACCTCATGAAAATCTATTGCGTGGTTTAAAAAAACAATGCGATCATGACAGACTAACACGAAAAGCGACTTTAATTTATAATATGAATAAATTCAAAAGTCATTTATTCAAATTAGGCTGAGAATCAACAGTTTTCGAACGTCAAAATTATATAAGACAGTCCCCCAAAAACACCCACCCTTCACCACTTTCTAGTGCTTTAGCTGGGAAGAAGAAGTGGCGCAACAAACTCCCAAACTCTCAAAATAGATAATCATCACGCCTGTATTTCCCGAAGGGCTATGTAGAGGGGTACAACATTTTCCCAGTTATGTTTAAATCCCATGCCTCAGGGGCGAGCCTATTGCCATCAACCGGGCACAAATCCAGACTCCGGGCTGCTACTGAGAAATTCCAGATGAAAAAACCGAATAAAACTTTGCCCGACCTGGGAATCGAACGCAGAACCTCATGTTCAGCAGTAGTGCTTGCGACCATTAGACCAACGAAGCAGTTATCACATTCGTATTCATTTATTACAATCCATAGTATTTATAAGATGTTGCATATGTAATGGCTTATAGCTAAATACAATATGGACCCTGTTAGATACAACATATGTTAGAAATACAAAATGTATTTAATTCTGTATAGACTTTCATAAAACCAATAAGGATTTAAGTAGGTAAAATCGGCATGATCTAGCAATTGAGCGCGCTTCTGCAGTGCGTCAACAATGTTCGCTGAGTCACGCACTGACGGCTTTGATGCCACCTGGCGCAAAAAGACAGCCTCACTGCTAAGCAGATTGCGTGGGAGCAGTAACAGCATCCTGAAGGTAATAGGCAATAAGTTAGACAGCCCACTGGTGTGGAGCCTCACCCAGAGGACTAAGTCTGTCTTAGTTATTAGGTACTAACATAGTTTTAAGTTCCTAGTCTATAAGTATATTGGATGTATCTCGTTATCCTTGTATCAGTGTATTCAATTGTTGGTGAGCCAAATAAATAAAATAAAATAAAACAATATAAATGTTAATAAGAATTGTAATGGATCAATGGTTGTCTGAATAAAATAAAATATTATTATTATTAATTGAGAGTTATTCATGAAATCGCAAAATAGAGAACCCAAGACCATTCGTGGCAAGAGACCTGCCATAAACTGGCTGATAAATATTATAGCACTTCTAAGTATTGGTGCGACACGTCTCGTGAATTCCGCGTGTGTGGTGGACGGATACGACATCCGACGACGTGCATGTGCATGTCAGACAGTACCACGACCGACACGCGGACTAATAAAATTACGCTGGGTGGTCAATAGCCGGAACACTTCCGTTTTTGCTTGACTCATATTGTACTTACCATTGACGTCACTGGATTGCGACTAGTAATGGTAACTTTAACACCGAATTTTTATCGGAGACTTAATATAATTTTCAAGTTTCGAGTGAATTTTCTACGAGTAGTTGTAATATTTTTTTTTTACTTAGTTCTTTTGTTGAAGCAATCAAATCTTCAATTACACACAGCAGCATTTTAGCGGCGTCCAGTCCTAAACTCGCAGTCGGCACGTCGAGTCCGCTGCAATCGAACATCTCCGGAACATTCTGTAGCTTATACTACCAAATAACAGATAACTGCCTTCCAAGACAACCAAGCAACAACCACCCCTGGGAGTAAAGCTGTAGGGTTCAGAATCGTGTGTGTAACAAAGGCATTTATCAGGAAGCTTGCAAGGAGAAATGCGTCGGTACATACTTGTGAATGGAGCATCATTTCTGGATATCTCGCGTAAAGATTCTTGTGTTACCGAGATGGCAATGACTATTCGTAAATAAAGCTACTAATGAGGCACAGTTGAATAGAACAAGTGAAATAGTTTTAAGCAACTTAAAATTTTCAGAAACGACCTATCCTTGGCTTGAAAATCATGAGAAAAATGTAGAGGTGTGCATTTTAATAAAGCTACTAGTAAGGCACAGTTGAATAGAACAAGTGAAATAGTTTAAGCAACTTTCAATTTTCAGAAACGACCTATCCTTGGCTTGGAAATCATGAGAAAAATGTAGAGTGTGCATTTTAATAGGGTTTCATTTAAGTACTTAGTTATTAGAAGACACTTATAGACCAAGTTTATTGGAGGATGTAGGTAGTAAAACTTGAAGTTGTTTGACGTACCTCGTTCCTTTAACTGGTACATAGTCACACGCAAAAAGTAATAGATTATAATCTTCTTTACCTGTAACGAGCTCCAGTACCTACATCACCGCTTGTACTACCTTAAGCTGCCATTCCAAAATCTGTATCTAAAACAGAGCATCTCCGAATGTGCCTATTACCAGCGATGCATGAAAAGTGTTATTAAGGTACAGTACGACACAACTTAAATGTAGCATACATTTGAGAATTTTCATTAATTCATTTCAATTTTACGAATGTATTTGCTATATAGCTTTACAAGTTATTGCGTTTTCGTAAAGATCTTTTTCACCTAAAGCTGATATAAAGATTGGTGATTTTTAAGGTGCACTCAGTTCGGATGGAGATCGGTTTTACGAATTTTGCCGATGCTACATCTAAGTTGTGTCGTACTGTAATAGTTTCGAGGAACTGACTGAACAATTAACTTAATGAATATGCCGCTAGTTGTAAGCAAACAGGCGGTGCGTCTGTCTCGTCTGTGTGTGGTAGGTAGGAATGTCTGGTGTACAGTTTTAATGGTATTGTAACTAGATTTGCATTCATCGAATGATTGATAAGATTTCTTTGGTTATCGATATGCGTGGCCGGATTTGTACCTTTGTGAATTAGAATGAGGATGATAAGTTTACTGTAGAGTTAGGTAAGTTACGAATATTTTTTAATTTAAACTTGCCTGCGTAGTTACAATAAATAAATAAATACCTGCCACCACTGCCTACCACTTCAGATCAAAGGTCTCTTCTCATACAGAGAAGGCACGATCATTGATCACCACGCTTCCTCAAGATGGGTTGGCGATTTCAAACTTATATTAGCTATAAGTCCAGGTTTCCTCACGATGTTTTCCTTCACCGATGTCAATAATGTCCAAGATAAACTCGTAGCGTAGTTATATTGTCGTTTATTAATTTTCTTTCTTATCATTTAAAAATGTCTTAAAATAAAAAGACAAAAAAAATAAAAAAAGCGGTCTGGCGGTGTCAGGAGCAAAGTCCAAGCTACCGGTGGTGAAGGCTGCAGAGTAAGGAACCTCCTCACAACGCGTGCGAGCCGTATCGAGGACTACTGCCTTCTAAATTAGGCCCTGGATCCAACCGCCTAACGAGAGCCTCGAGAAATGTTGGTCGAGGCTTTCGACCATCAGGCCATTGGCCGTTACGACAATCGGTAAAATGACAGTCGAGCTCACATTTCACTGTATTTCAACAACCTAGTGTGCCAAGTCCAAATATTTTATTTGTTTCTCTTTCTCAGCTTTCACGAGGTTCTCTTCATGTAGAATGGTAACATCGGCTATAATTTACTACCTTATTTTTGGTTTATACTAAACCTCTTAAAGGGTCATTGTACTCATCATTATGAACAACTTTTACTATGAGCAAACGCTGCAATCGCGAAAAAAAAATCTGCTGTTTCAATTTATGTTCGCATATCTCGTCAAAATGTAGGGAACAGCTGATTTTATTTTCGCGATTTCAGCGTTTGTCAAATAGTAAAAGTTGTTCATAATGATGAGTACAATGATCCCTTAAGAGGTTTAGTATAAACCAAAAATAACGTTGTATAATATAATGCACTATAGTGCATAATTATTTAAAAATGATTGATGTAATGCGTAGGAGTTATAATTGCTATCTTAAAACAGGAGTAATGTTTGAATTACCTTCCCATTGCTCTGTTTTATGTCAATCATAAAACCAATACTACCACAATTATTTCAAATTAGTTAAGTTATTATTACCTACTAGTAATATGCAACCAATATCCATTTCCATCCATTTCAATTTATCAGTTACTTTTTCATACTTTTCAATAACACTCATCACTGATGAAAATAATTATGTAGGGACTGTATTTATCATTTCACTTTAGGTATTAATAATGCTACCAAAACATAATTCTCACTGGCCAGTGATTCAATAAATCGATGTCTACCGTCACAACTAGCAATCACGCATATGCGACATAATTGTCTGATTGATTGATTAGTGGTTTCCATTAGATACGTCCGCAGCAATTACCTACTGCTACGAGTATGTATCTACAATCACGATCAAAAATTGATCGCTGGACTGTGTGAAAATTTAGGGATCCCCCCATTTTGCCTAAAGGATTTTGACAAATTTTCATTATCCAAACAAATTTTAGCAACCTTTTTTTATACCAATGCAATATTTGGAATGATTTTAGTACGCACATTTTCATTTGGTCAAAGGACATCATTCATTTTGGGCTAAATGTGAAAGTGCCAAACAAAAAAAAAGTTATATTCCGTTAGAACATGTTATTCCGTTCACTTTCCACTATGGGACCAAATCTGTAGGGCCATTCCCTGCGCTTTTATACGTCTTTGTAAAATACTGTTTTCAGTATATTTAAGAGTAATATAATTATAATAATAGCTTTTTATGGCAGTAATAATTACAGTCATCATCTTTTATTGTGAAACTAAGGTTCTAGGGTTATTCTCCACATAACTACAGTATGCGAAATAAAGTTTTTTTTTAATAGTAGTAGTCTAAGCTGATTCAAAAAAAGGTATCACTAGTATTAACTGGTTTTATGTCCATAAAACACCACATGCATAGAACAGAGGTGTGGTGGTACTCTTCTTTAAAAAAGGCGACAATGCCCTGCTTAAGAACTATAGGCTCATTACACTTCTGACCCATATCTACAAGCTGTTTTAAAGAGTCATCACGAACCGTCTCGCGCGCAGGTTTGACGACTTCCAGCCTCCCGAACAAGCCGGATTCCGTAAAGGCTTTAGCACTGTGGACCACATACATACGCTGCGGCAGGTTATACAGAACACCGAAGAGTATAACTTGCCTCTCTGCTTAGCGTTTGTGGATTACGAGAAAGCCTTCGATTCGATCGAGACATGGGCTGTACTGCAGTCTCTTCAACGGTGCCAGATCGACTATCGGTACATCGAGGTGTTAAAGTGCCTATACGAAAACGCCATTATGTCAGTCCGACTCCAAGATCAGACCTCGAAACCTATCCTTCTGCAGCGAGGTGTGAGACAAGGAGACGTTATCTCTCCAAACTGTTCACCGCTGCACTGGAGGATGTCTTCAAGGTTCTGGACTGGAAAGAACTAGGCATCAACATCAATGGCGACGACAACCTTCGGTTTGCCGACGATATACTTATCATGGCTGAGACCATGGAGGACCTCAGTATACTGCTCGATGACCTCAGTATAGCCTCCAAAAGAGTGGGTCTTAAAATGAACATGGACAAGACAAAGGTCATGTCAAATGCCCATGTAACACCCACTCTCATAGAGATCGGAGACGCTATGCTCGAAGTTGTAGACGAGTATGTTTACCTAGGACAAACTGTCCAGCTAGGTAGGTCCAACTTCGAGAAAGAGGTCAAGCGTTGAATCCGACTCGGCTGGGCAGCATTCGGGAAGCTACGCAATATCTTCTTGTACCAGATACCACAATGTCTCAAGACGAAAGTCTTTGACCAGTGCGTGTTGCCAGTGATGACTTATGGCACTGAAACGTGGTCGCTCACAATGGACCTTATCAGAAGGCTAAAAGTCACCCAAAGAGCAATGGAGAGGGCTATGCTTGGAGTTTCCCTACGTGATCTAATCAGAAATGAAGAGATCCGCAAGAGAACCAAGGTAACCGACATCATATCAACCGAAAGACGTCCACTGCTGGAAGACATAGCCCGAAGAATTGCTAAACTTAAGTGGCAATGGGCAGGACACATTGCTCGCAGACCAGATGGCCGATGGGGCCGAAAGATTCTGGAGTGGCGACCGCGCACCGGAAGACGTAGCGTTGGAAGGCCTCCCACAAGATGGACCGATGACCTAGTAAAGGCCGCAGGAATCCGCTGGATGCGGGAAGCACAGAATCGATCGAAGTGGCGGGGCTTGGATAGGTCCAGCAGTGGACATCTTTCAGCTGATGAGCAGCTATGATGAAAATGGGTCTCCCTTGTTTGATCTAAAAGAAAATGACAAATTATCACTTCCCAAACAATTTTCTGCATAATTTCATTTGCCAAATTATTACTTAGCAAATAAAGTCTTCACAAATAATTGTAACGCAAACCTAATGTTTGGCAAGTGAACGTTTAAACAATAACTTGCTTACCAACTAGTACTTTTACCAATTTTAATTTAGTCAAATATTTCAGTTGGTATAACATATTTTACGCAAAATATAATAAGCCAAATACTTAATTTCGCTAGTTTTCAATTTACGAAAAAAAATCGATACGATGTGGGTGTAGTAGGGTGGGGAAACACCATGGGACACCTTAAGGGCATTATCCTTGACCTTGATGTTATTGACCTAGATGTCAAGGTCAACATTCTGAAAGTCAAGATCCGCGATTCTCAGGAGCAGTAACAGGTCAATATCATGATTTGCTTGCTTCAAGCATGCAGCATGCAAGCAGGCATGCAGCGTGCAAGCAGGCATGCAGCGTGCAAGCAGGCATGCAGCATGCAAGCAGGCAAGCAGCATGCAAATAAACATGCAAGCAGGCATGCAACATGCAAGCAGGCATGCAACATGCAAGCAGGCATGCAACATGCAGCAAGCATTGTTTCTGTCACGGCTCCGGCGCTGCGGGGTTTGGGCGGCTCCACGCGAGCTTATCGTCGCAGATGGTTTTAACGCTCACCACCGCAGCTTCGGCTTGCTGACCGGCTTCGCCGGCCAGCCTCAGCCGCGGCGGCGGGCCTTCAAACCACCTGCTCCTCAGCTCGCGGGCCGCCTCGCCCCTCCGCGCCTACGCGGGTTTAAATTACACTCTAGGGGTGGGGCAGACAAGACTACGTGGAGTCGGTTTTGCAGCGATTCGTTTCTGTGTATTTGTTTTACGACAAACAGTTGGTCGGAGACAAAAATTACCAAGACGCTTTTAGCCTTACATAAACTTATAAAGAAGTACGCTAATTACATCGCATACAAATGATTATATTAAAATAAAAGCGTATTTTTTAATTATATCTTTATATTTTTTGTCATAACAAATCAATTGACTAAATGTTTATTGTCTAAAGATAGTTTGCTGTAATAAATCATTTGATTAAAGACCAAATGCTTTAATGACATTATCCTTGGTAATATTCTGCCAAGTAAAAATTTGACCAAATGAAAATGTGCTTACTAAAATCATTCCAAATATTGCATTGGTATAAAAAAAGGTTGCTAAAATTTGTTTGGATAATGAAAATTTGACAAAATCCTTTAGGCAAAACGGGGGGATCCCGATGAAAATAGACCTAAAACCAGTTAATACTATAAGTGATAACTATTTCAATCAGCTAATAATAGTACTGTCGAAAAAAAACGTTATTTCTCATACTGTAGGTATGTGGAGAATAACCCTAGAACCTTAGTTTCACAATAAGAGATGATGACTGTAACGATTACTGCCATAAAAAGCTATTATTATAATTAGATTACTGTTATTCTCTTAACTAAAACATACTGAAAACAGTATTTTACAAAGACGTATAACAGCGCAAGGAATGACCCTACAGATTTGGTCCCATAGTAAAAAGTGAAGAGAATAACATGTTCTAACGGAATATAACTTTTTTTTTGTTTGGCCGGCATTTTCACATTTAGCCCAAAAATGTATGGACCGTGAATGTTCTCCTTTTTACTTGGCAGACTATTACCAAGGATAATGTCATTAAGGCATTTGGTCTTTAATCAAATGATTTATTACAGCAAACTATCTTTAGACAATAAACTTATAGTCAATTGTTTTGTTATGACAAAAAATATAAAGACAAAATTAAGATTTTTTGGTAATTATATAATTAAAAAATGCGCTTTTATTTTAATATAATCATTTATATGCGATGTTATTTGCGTACTTCTTTGTAAGTTTATGTAAGGCTAAAAGCGTCTTGGTAATTTTTGTCTCCGACCAACTGTTTGTCGTAAAACAAATACACAGAAACGAATCGCTGCAAAACCGACTCCACGTAGTCGTGTCTGCCCCACCCCTAGAGTGTAATTTAAACCCGCGTAGGCGCGGAGGGGTTTGGGCGGCGGCCCGCGAGCTGAGGAGCAGGTGGTTTGAAGGCCCGCCGCCGCGGCTGAGGCTGGCCGGCGAAGCCGGTCAGCAAGCCGAAGCTGCGGTGGTGAGCGTTAAAACCATCTGCGACGATAAACAAACAGATACAGATACATAACATGCTGGTCCTGCTCCATAGGACAATTTAGAGTCTAAACAAAATCAAACTGGTTGCAGGATACTCCTAAATCAGCCAAGTACTCTAAAAGTTTTCTGGTGATGTGTGTACGCATTTATAATAAAATTCCAAAAGAAATTAAATTGTTATTTAATATTAATTCTTTTAAAAACAGACTCTTTAAATGGCTGAATGAACATAATTTTTATGACATTAAGGATTTTTTTGACATTAAATTATAATTCACAAATAATGACGTCGATAATGTTTATAATTTTGACATTTTTAATTTTATAATGATTGATTTTATTGATTTCCTTTTTTTTACTTTAAGTTATGTTATGTAATGTTATGGAACTGTTGCGAATAATGTTTACTTTTATAATGTTTTCTTTTATTGTGACTTTTTGATTTTGTTCGTGGAGATTAATTTCTGACATTAAATAATATTATGTTATGATGATTGTATTGTGGAGAATGTTTTATAGCTTTGACATTTTATTTCTACTTACTAATTAATTCTAAGTATTTTGCATGCAATTGATACACGATGTTGTATAGCTAAACATGTGGACTATATTATATTACCAAACTGTAACACCTTTTATACCATGTTTAAGGCAAATAAAGACTTACTTACTTACTTACTTACTTAATTGTATTTATTTTTCATTATATGACATTGATTTTACATCCTGTGATTAGTTCCTCACACACTGACTTATTAATTGTAAATTTTTAGTAGATTCGTCTATTTTTACAATGTTTGTGAATATGTGAACACCATGTATCTACCACATAATTAATTTATCTGTCGTTTGCTCCAATTTAAATTATTCTTACTGTATACAGTAATTTTATTCTAGGTGCATCGTCTTCACATATTATAATTATATAAATAATTTACTTATACAAAATATTGTAAAACATTTTAAAAGAGTAACGGTGGAGTTTCTTGCCCATTCTTCTCCATACGAAAACTACATTTTGGAAGGGGCGGTAGAATCAATAATATATAATAACTATAATTTGTAAATTTTGACGTTCAAAAGTGCCTTCAAAGGCCTATTTGAAATAAATGCTTTGACTTTGACTTTGACTTTGACTTTAACAGATAAACAAACCTCGCAGCGCCGGAGCCGTGACAGAAACAATGCTTGCTGCATGTTGCATGCCTGCTTGCATGTTGCATGCCTGCTTGCATGTTTATTTGCATGCTGCTTGCCTGCTTGCACGCTGCATGCCTGCTTGTATGCTGCATGCCTGCTTGCACGCTGCATGCCTGCTTGCATGCTGCATTCTTGAAGCAAGCAAATCATGATATTGACCTGTTACTGCTCCTGAGAATCGCGGATCTTGACTTTCAGAATTTTGACCTTGACATCTACGTCAATAACATCAAGGTCAAGGACAATGCCCTTAAGGTGTCCCATGGTGTTTCCCCACCCTACTACACCCACATCGTATCGAATTTTTTTCGTAAATTGAAAACTAGCGAAATTAAGTATTTGGCTTATTTTATTTTGCGTAAAATATGTTATACCAACTGAAATATTTGACTAAATTAAAATTGGTAAAAGTACTAGTTGGTAAGCAAGTTATTGTTTAAACGTTCACTTGCCAAACATTAGGTTTGCGTTACAATTATTTGTGAAGAGTTTATTTGCTAAGTAATAATTTGGCAAATGAATTTATGCAGAAAATTGTTTGGGAAGTGATAATTTGTCAATTTCTTTTAGATGAAACAAGGGAGACCCGAAAATTTATAGCTGTGATAGCCTGACCGTCGGACTACCAAGTCATAGGTCTCGAGTTCGAACCCAGTGCACGCACCTCTGACTTTCGGATTCTGTGCGTAATGTATTTCTATCGATTACTTCAAAAACGATGGAAGAAAACATCGTGAGGAAACCGGCATGCCGACATATTTCTCGATGGCATGTGCAGCCAAGTCAGACGCCCATGGGCAGCACAAAAACTCTGACACCAGGCTAGTCACTGACCACAAGAAAAGAAAAAGAACTGTGAAAATTGATTTTAGAATGAAAAGCTTGCCGATTTGATGAAAAGATAATTGTGTTAAAGAACTTACTGTATCAAGCATTTGTTATGCATAAGAAATAGTTATAAAGAGAAGAAGACTTGATTTTTATGATGAATATTAGAATAGTACTTAAATTAGTTTTAGAATTCGTCTCTCTACTTAATTGACCTACTAATCAAATGAATGCATGCACCTATGAATGTACTTAATATGTACCTAGGTATATCATCACAAGACTTAATGTAAAGTAAAACAGGTATATATCATGTTCTACTGCTATGTTTGGTCTCAGACAGTAAATTACAAACAAAGACGTAATTAACAAGTATATCCTTCAATCCATGTAAGTTTCTTAATTCTCGTTAAAGAAGCTTGGCAGAGAATAAAAACCAAATAAATGCCCATTCTTTTCCTCACAGCGTTCAGATACATGAAGACGAATGCAGCTCGATAACAATTAAAATTTTGTTGTGTCTCATTAGTCTTGATAGTATTCATTAGTCTTCTTGATAGTATTGCATTATCAGTGTATCACTCATTAGTTTGGCATGTAGGTATCAGGGCACGCATGAAAATCTTACCTTCCAAAGTCAAAAATAAATGATTGTCCCAGGATATTTCCTGGAGAACTCCTGCTGTAAGGAAAAAAAAACAAAGCTATTATGATAGACTTCATCAACCATACACTATTCCCCGGAAAATTATTAGTCATACGATTCTGATTGATATTTTTGTTTGTGTTACTCATTCTTCCTCGGAATCATAGTTACAAGTAGGTTATGAGTAACCTCCTTTATGTTATGAGCTCCAGTAACAAGGCCATTCCTTTGCCTTGATTCAGATGTTGCGAAATTGTGTCCTATTGTAATTGTGTGGTGACTCATATTCAAATATATTTTTTTAGGCATATTTTTTGGAAGCCCGAGTTTAGCGAACTTTAATAAGGGCCATATCTGGAGTAAACCACGATCACATTTTGTCGTAATAAAATGACGAAGCCTAAATTCATCCTTAAACTACCGGAGAAACTTACTTAAGTTTTCTTGTTTAACACACTGTAAAAACATAAAAATAAAAATCACACTAATCCTAAAGCTGAACACCTCTAAATTCTTCGAAAACTGAAACAATTAAAATAACTCAAACACGCAATAAATACAGGGTGTTCAAAAAATGAAAAATCTGTAACTCCGTTTATAAGACTAAAGTACTTAAAGTGTCCCAATTAGTGAGTTTTAAGTGACAAATGTGAGCAGTTAAAGGAACTTTGAACTTGTTTCAGTCATACAATTTGACTAATGGGCTTAAACAAAAATAGATTTGATTTGTTACTTGAGAGGACTACCACTTTGTAGTCACGTAACGGGTGCGATGTGACTTGGCCGACGTGAGTGGATCAATGTACCTGTTTGATTTTTTAAAGAAAGTACAAATATCTGAAATCCATAATTTTGTAATGTTAACTTCTTTTTAATCGAAAACTTGCCCTCGCACCACTTGACGGTTCTATGGACTCAGGAAAAAAGCTTAAACCAAGACGCTTAGGCTCTAGTCATATCAAGCGCCCGAGGAGCGCGGCTTGTACGCTGCGTTTTGGGCGCTGTATAAAATTGTATGAATTTCTATGTAACGAATTATAACAAGCGCTGCCGTCAAAGGGCCCGCGGCGTACGCACGTCGCGTGATCCCTTTACGTGGACCTAAGTTCTTTACTATTTTTCCTTGTCGTTTTCTCTGCATCAGTAATAAACTTAAATGAAACAGTTATACTGAGCATGTTGAGGATTCAAGGTTACAAAAAAATATGGAAATCTTGTTGCTTCTGAGGACCGTCAAACGCGCGGCAGGCGCGCGGTCAGCGCGCGCCTGAAACACAGCGTACTGTGCGCGCGGCTCGGGCGCTTGTGAAACCATTCAGGACACAATACTTCAGAGTAGTCTTTATGGATGGCGACTCTGACGAAATGTCGTACACTTTAAAATGATCCTCTGCTTTTATTAATAGCTCTTATCTATCAGGGTTTTAAAAATTGTTTAAGTGTTTAATTTTTATTGGGTGATCGAACACCGACTACACCGACACGACCTATGACTCGTAAGTCGCGGCTGTTACCACTGGGCCACAACTGCTCTCACTGGGACAGTAACGAGCTTATTATTACGCAGATTTCAGTTCAATTTCCGCGTACCATTAGGTTGTACGTACACCATGTTGCCACAAGAGTCCAACAAACATTGTGTCCGCACTGCGATGACGTCATTTGCCGCTGTTTGCTGTTTCGGGACTGTAATTGAAGCTGCGTTTGACTTGTAGATCATAACCCGTATATTAGCTGCTTATCGCAACTGGATATTGGGTAATCTCAGAAACGGGCAGTGATATTGGAACTGTCTCATTCCATACAGGGTTATAGCCATTTGTGGTATGTTTCCTGTATCTTACCAAGAATTTGTACCAGAACGAGTAATTCTTCTAATATGCGGAGCGGGATTATTTTTTCAGAAAAGGACAAAATATTTTCTTATGACATGTTGACTAGCATGCTTCGAACATAAATCGGGGGCTTCAAAACTAATGAGAAGAAAGCAGTGGTGGCCCAGTGGTAACGGCCCCGACTTACGAGTTGTAGGTCGTGGGTTCGAACCCCAGCAGGCGCTTTACTTTGTGTAAATAATTTCATCACCACTGCTCTCAAAACGGTGAAGGAAAACATCGTGAGGAAACCGGCATGTCTTAGAACCAAAAATTCGAAGACATGTGACATCTACCAACCCGCACTGGGCCTGCGTGGTAGATTACAGCCCACTCCCTCTCACAGAGAGGAGGCCTGTGTCCCAGCAGTGGGAACATTAATAGGCTGATGATGATGATGATGATGATCGAACACTGTTATATAGGGTTCGGTTATTGACGTTACAAACATACACACAATCGTGTTACATTCGTTTTTACCACTCAGTAGATATCACAGAGAACCTACTAGGAATGTCATGATAATATTTGAATTTTTCACTTCGTTGTCCTGAAACACTGCATCCACAGCGTGTATAGGCTTTGAGGATAATTTTGTTACGTTTTTCCGTTTCATCTTGATTATGCGACTTAATATTTCCTGAGGAAAAGTGTCGGTACTTAAGTTGGTCTTACCGCTTGTTCCATCTTACCAGATGGAACAAGCGGTAAGACCAACTTAAGAAATAGATGTCGCTATACCTAGCGACATCTATTTCTAAGTGTTATTGATGTATCGATTTGACATGAGTTATCCTCGGACTCGGGACTGGTAAATATAATGCATTGTAACCATTAGCAGATAAAACGAATGCCAAAAACAACATCCTGTGAATTATTTTTATTAACTTTCGATCATTCACTGTAACTTAACCTTCTGTAATTATTATTCCATATATCCCAGCCTACATTGACCAGACTATCACGCTGAGCTGTTCCACTACAGTAATTAGATACGTACGACTAATAACCGGCCATTAAGGCAAGCTACTGTATGTACTTAGTGCCTCCACGGTTGAATGGTTGCGATCAAAGTGGTGCTAATGGTAAACACAAAATACAAAGTACAGAAGCACTATTCAACGAGCGGAAATATAGAATCGTATGAGCGGAGATCTCAAACTTTCTCAAAGTCGATAAGATCATAAAAAGTAGGTAATAAATGAGTCAAAAGTCCCAATCTCCTTGCACAGCACACCCTCTGTTAATTATACTTTAACCTGATTTAGACTTAACGAACAAAGAAACAGAAAAGGCATTCTTTTCCCGATGTTCTTGATATTTTAGTATAAAGTACCTGGATGACCGGTTTTTTTTTTGGTACGTTTTCTAAAAACGAAACTTAGCTAGATCGATGTATTGAAATTAGATAACTGCGAAAGAATGCCCAATAATTCTTTCTGCGAAATAATTCTATCCCTGTTTATGCAAAGAAAATTGACAGAGATTGATAGAATGTGTAATCGCTCGTTTGGCCTAAACTCTAAGCCCACCTTCAAACAATTTGACAGTCACTTGTGCGTTTGCACCCGCTGTAAGTACGTGAGCCGTGTACTGTGTATGTTAGCCGTGTCAGTATGTACGTGAGCCGTGTCAGGTGCGTGAGCCGTGTCAGTGTGTTTGTGCGTTTTTGCTAGTTATAAGGAGCTGAGCTTCTGTACCTATTTATTTTGTGGTGGTGCTAATGGCAAGCATGGAAAGCCACGTGGCAAAGTAAGGGGTAAAGATCAATATAATAAGTTGAATGTTCTGTTGCTACGAGATAAGGGATCTTTCGTTTGTCATTTGGAATCGGATACTCTTGAGAAGGTACCAGGTAGGTAGAGTCGGAGCCAAAATGAGTGTACCTATCGTATGAAAGTGCAATATTATATTGGTACTTTTTTTAGGGGGCGTATGTCTTTAAAACCTCGTGTTGAATTATATTATAATGTAATTTATTTACTTCAATATAAAATCATTTGTTATCGTATATTCATTGGTTTTCATACACAGACTCTTAATTGCCGTCGTTCCTTCAATACTCGATTGTTTTTAGTGAAATCGGATTCAGGGGTTTTCACCTAAAAGAAGCAGGAATGGTACTTTTATGTATAATGAATAAGAAACCGATGAAATGTTACAAATTAATTCATTTAATATCACAGATTTAAATACAAAATTTACATTCGGTTAGTATCTACATACTTATCTAAAGGTCTAAACTATTAAATGAAAATATTACAAGCTTAGCGAACTATTTCAATATTATTTAACATTGGACTACTTAATAAAGAAATTCGATTTAGGCACATAGCCAACAACGCTAACTTCCTCGGCACTCCATTAAAAAATAAATGATCCATGAAAATAAAGCAAGCTTTTATGCTAAACTTTGTTATAGAAATTACTATTAGAATTTTCATCATTCATCTTCATTTTCTAGATTTATTATGATCTGGTTCTAATCTAATCAGATCTGGCTGAATAGTAATATTTTCATTAATTACAATTAGATTGTATAATTATACAAAGCTTAGAATACTAACAAAAAACAATAATCATAAATGCATATCAAATTGGCAGTTGATTAATTGATTCGTTCAGTCTTTGAAAAGAAAGCATTATTTTTACATAATTCTATAGATCCCTTTCTAAAGTTTGCAGACATTTCAACATTCACAGATTTTGGTATCAAAATTCATTCCACACAATCTTCGATGGACGTTAAAATTAGGACTTCAATTTGATTATTATTGATAGACAATTTTTATGGTCCGTACCAATTATTCTTTAGCTAATTTATGTAACTTAATTTTAGACTCACTACAAAACCAAATTGCTAATAATATCCACAAAAATATAAAATAAGTAATAAATAACATAGTTTTACTAACAGGTCTGTTAATAGAACCTATTTCGTTCAGACAACTGTTTCTAGGCACATGCTCTGGAACTAATAGGAATAACATTCTCACATAAATACATATCAAATAGGTACTTAGTAACATTTGCAATGTGTTCAATGTAGGTATGTTAATGACTATACAGTTAAAAATGCACGTAACGCATTCAAGGACACTGAACGAGACACAATAGACGTTTTATAGTTATAGCGTCTTTGGGTGTTTAGTATCGCCCAAAGTGTTAATATCAAACATTTCATAAATGTGGTTAGGTCATTAGCATTCATTTAAATTTCACATTTCTAATGACCATTAATACTATGAATGAAAATGTTTTTGACATGAGCGATCGAATTTTAAAATGAGGTGATCTGTAGTTACTGGACCCACTTACAGACAATCTAACAACAAACACAGAAATAAGTAGTATTTAACAGGAAAGCCTGAACAAACGGTTAATGACACAGGAAGCAATATTGCATAAACAGCTGACGAAGAGCCAAAAAGAATTGCTTACTATGTGATTTCAATCAGAACAGGATTACCACTCATTATTACGTACCTACACCTTTTCTGTCAAACTTACTTACAACAAGTTCCAACAGGCAAGACTGTTACAAAACACTTCAAAATTTTAATAGCAGCATATGAATTCCCATTAGTTCCTTCAAAAAACAACGTTAAACAAAATCACTTGACAATAGTCAAACATATTTTATCTCTATAGCTGGTATCAAGGTGTCCTATGGGTAACGTTACTGCTACATCGACCTTAGACATTGATGTAGGCGATGCTGTGACCAGCTCAGCGAGTGCGGACGAGCATTCACTTGACCTGGATGTCATTGTCCGTGCTGTAAAGAGATCAGGAGTTAGAATGTTCAAGGTTGAATATTGGCACTGACGACTAAAGTTGATAGCCATAAATCTGTCTAATATGCTATCCTAACTTGACAAATAATGGACTGAATCAATCACGGGTTGTACGGGCAGGAAATGTGATTACTCAGCTAACTAATAAATACCCGGGTCCTGCGTTATGACTGTAGGTTCAGCTGGTTCAGCACATAATATGGATTGCGAACAAGATATGGTAGTTTTAGGTCCCGTATTGGTAATTTAAAACCAAGCATGCTTTAATTTTGATTTCAACGGAATTGATCGCCGATTAGATAATGCGGACATAAAACTTTGTAAAGGTCTACTGACTTTTTAAAAAGGGGTCCAATATTTGAGTGCCGTCGAAGAGTGCAGCTGTGCTTATGAAATATCAAGTTTCAACTTTCGAAGATGCAGGTAAATATTTATTTTAATATTATAAGTGGATTTAAAAATCGTTTAGTATGATAACACAAAGATGGATAGTATTTAGTTACATTCTTTTCAGAAATTTTTTGGTCGGACGTTTATACGTCATGTTATTTTCCCTATACTTTATTGCTAGGTTTAAATACTGATATTGCCTTCATTTTCTTTATTTATATCAACAAAAATACTCACAATTGGTATAACAACTGGACGCGGAATCCCCGGAAGGGCTGTAAGGCTTCATCTCGTAATGGTTACTTCCGGCTGACGACTGATGTCTACTCCGGTTCCCAAATGGGGACGAATAGCTAGGGGTGGAAGAATAATGGCGCATAAACCAAATGGATGTGAAAAGTTATTACTATACAAACAACAATATCTCATAACATCACTTTTTATGTTACGACCTTTTTCTTTCACCGTGAGCAGGACTTGAGCCCTTTAGGTTTTATTCAAAGGAAAGTATTAGAAAAATACGGAACTATAAAAATAGATTGTGCAATATTATTTGAATTCGGACGTTTATGTGAAGATATTGCTTTTTATGACCTAGTTAGAAATCCAGATAGGGAAACTTATGTGATGGTAGGAGGATCGCCCATCAGAACGTTTGTTGGTACACTGTTACCGATATGTGCTTTGGTAAAATATTCTTCACAGGGTGAGCAAACGATACTCGTACAACGCAGACAAAATGAGAACTTTATTCTGAAAAGATTATCAGAACCAGAAATTGTCGATGGTGGTAATGTAAACTATTGTCGTCCTTAGCGCGAATCGCAGTCAAAATATTTTACTTGCCCTGATATAATCATAGGGTAAAATCCTCCAACTACAGCCATGGACCAATTCATAAACATTACTAACCTATCTCTAACATGAGGCATGTCGTAGTGGTTGTCGGGTCCCTGCATCCAGTACTCGTTGCAGGTGCGCGTCAGGTCGGGCCCCGCCGTGCTCTTGTCCCTGCCTGAATGTGTCTTTGGTATACCTAAGTGAATAATAGCTATATGAATGAATGAATAGCTTAAGGGTAAATAAATGTATCTTCTCTTTCAGAGGGATGTTCAAAGAAACATACAAAACTTCAGGTTAGTACGATCAGGGAAACGGGTTGATTGTTTGAAAATTGCCTTACTGAATTAAATGGTGTGTGTAGTCAAATCGAAATTCTTTATCAATCCTATGAAATGGATATGTTAGTCCGTTAAGCAATGTATTTCCCGGACATAAATTCATGAACCCAGATGGTGGTACGTCTAATTATAAAACTAAAATCTTACTTCAATATAGATTGACATAAGCAAAAAGTACGTTTACACATAATAGAAGAAACAATAAAAGATATTGACGATATCATACCTATTCTGCCAGCAGAATAGCCAGGTCTGCTCCTGTACTTGCACCATACATACAAGATGGCGACGCCGGCAATCAGCATAGCGACTGTAATGCCGATACCGACGTATAACGTCGTGTTGTTGGTGTAGAACCCTGAGAAACAGTAGAAGAACTTAATGATCTCATAGAAGGTAGTAAAGGGATATGAAATGATAACTAGATACTAATGATACAAGTAAATTGTAGTCAAAGGAGTGTCGAGTACAGAAACAGCAATAGCTGAATCAGAATTGTCCGAAATAACTAAATTATTTAGATATAGATGATAAATAAAACAACTATAGTGATGACAATTTTAAACTTGAAACTCAATTAATATGTAAAGTTGTCTATGGACATTTTGAAATTTTTTCTTACTCATGCCACTAGTGCACTGGCCGTCAACACAGGCTGCGTGTTGAAGTGTAGATCCCTGGCAGTTATTGCCAGAGCATTCCCTCCTTCGTATTCTGACACAGTCTCCACTGCAAGTAGACCATGAACTCCATGATGACCAGGAACCACCTGTACAATTTTCAATTTTTTTTGTTCTTAAACATCTGTTTTTATTTTTGATACGATGCATGAAGGTACAAATTGAAATTCTTACACACGCTAAAAAAAATTATCGGTACGATAAAAATTGGAATCCAAATTGGGAAGTATGACAGAAATTATCATTATAGGCAACTCTTTTTTCCCCACGGTTGATTTTAGGCCTCCTCCTATTTTACACGCTATTTTGATTCTAGAGTTTATCTGCTGTCCTTTGAAGGTCCGCCACCCACCGAGCTGTTAGCCTATCATCTCTCAGCATTGCCATGTCTATGAAATATTCTTTTATTGATTAAATCCGTATATTTTTACAACACTTACTATTCTGACATGAAACACAATCCTCATCGCTCTGTGAGGCGTGACCCCTGCACGGAGCTCCACCATTAGCAGGGGGTGGCTCGGTACAGCTGCGTGAGCGCCGACGACCGCTTGTAGCAGAACCACACCGACAAGGAGCCCAGCCCGACCATTCTGACCAGGCGCCGTTTACTATATGAAAAATATCCACGTAAATCAAATACAAATCAACATAAAATGCTGTATAGAAGTTAGAAAGTGAACTTTCCGGTCTTTGGTTCTACAAATCACATCGATTTTAAATCGATTGTGGAAGTCAGCCCTTCAGGGGGTAGTACCTATACAGGTTTGGGTGTTTCTGCATATCAAATGAATATCTATAGTAAACGCACACCTACGACATAATACATAATATTAAAAAAATCTTTATTGTAGCACTTCTAGAAGTGATGTCCTTGTCAACATGTCTCTTCAAGGCACCAGTTTAATAACAGACTGAGTTATATAACATAGATCATCGCCATCATCACAATGGCTCTAACATTGATAATAATAACTAATAATATAAAAGTTAATACAACATACCGTACACAGACAAAACAGCGACGTCGGACTCCCGCCGACCCGCGATGTTCTCCGCCACGCAAGTGTAGTTCGCGATGTCCTAGACAATGACATTATGTAAATCAATGAAAACCTAATTAAATTGGAAATTGTCCGCCGACAATTCATTTTTTGCAGTCCCGTGCTTTATAATAGAATAAATAAAGAGCTTAAAATTTATCCACGTACGCTCCGGGATTGCAAAATAATTATAAATCAATGGCTTCATACTCTTACTTATGAAGAATTGGAGAACTTAGTGAAACCCTGAAGATTATTTCTTCCATAAACATGCACACCAAATACGCGTAGCGTGGAGTGTGCTCGTGGGGAGCTTCCACAAGCGCACTCTACGCTTACACCCTACAGACACGCACGACACTCTCATATAACACTCCCACATGCACAACACTTACCTATTTCAATTTAATAACTTTTTCATTTGTACTACTCTAATTTAATTGATTTTTTTTCTATTTTATTTTCTTATTATTTTAATTTATTTTTTATTTTAATTTAATTTTGAATATTTTTTTTTACTGTTTAATTTTTCTGATATTGTTATTGTTCTTTTTTTTTAATTCCTACTGTACTGTACTCAAAGGAATCTGGAACGCTGTCGTCTCCCTCTTGGAGGTGGGCGTTAATAGCTGCGACACAGTTTTACAACTAATGTAGCTATTTACGTACGCAAAATAATTTGTAAAATATGTTTTGTTCCAATAAAGATTATTACTTATTACTTCAAAAGTGTGTTCATGTAATCATTTTACAGTTAATACAAACTACATGCCTATAAAATGGGAAAGTAATAGGCTCGCCCACTATAACGTGAGGAATTAAACATAACTGGCGAAATATGGGTGTACTAAAGGTGCAACTCTCCCCAACTCTTCGGGGAAACAAGGCCTGATGTTTTGTTATGTTATGTCTTTAAAAGCTGCCGGAAACACATACTAATTACTATCATAATAATTAAAAAATATATAATCTTTATATATCTAATCGCTTTTTAAGAATCACATTTACCACTTTATCAGTATGTTTTAGGGAAGTCTTTATGAATACAATACATGCAATATTTTCCTTGTACAAGCAATGTACTAAAAGCAGTTCACATCCTTAAGTATAAAAGATTCACACAGACTTAATAATCTAACCTGGAATAAAAATTATTAGAACTCACCTGTAAACTGACTTTTGGCAAAACAAGAGTTTCAACAGTAGGTTCAATCGTAACTCCATTCCTAGTCCACTTGATGGTAGGAGGTGGAGCGGCTGGTGGTGGCACACATGTGAAGGTCACTCCTCTGCCAGCCTCTATCGTTGAGGAAAGAGGCTGCTGCAGGAATTGCTTCTTAATGTCTGGAGGACAAAAGTTCATTTTAGTGTACAAGACTTTTATTCTATAGAAGTTTATCGGCAATAAATTGAATCTTGTGGATGTGAATTTGGATTCTAAAAGTCATCGTAAATATGATTCGTAGACCGTTTAGGTAGATTCAGGACTACATAAGAAAAGAGAAACCGCGCGATTGCTTTCAATAAAGAAAACAAAGATCACTCAACAATTAACACAAGCATGAAAACTTGCATTTCATGGAGTTCTATGTCAAGTGAAATCATTAGCAAATAGAAAACTGACGAGCCACTTTCGTTCGAGACTTTCTCTAGAACAAACGTAGATCCACCCTCATATCACAAATAGAAAGCTAGTGAGCATTCATCAAAGTGCAAAGTGCTCGAGTTAACGAGCGGAAATAATGTTTCCTGCATATAATGGTTCCGTTACCAACCCTCTTAAAAAACGAGGGATGAAAATAAAAATAGTCGTAAAAAATTTTGGACACCTAACTTGAAGCTGTATCGTTAAAAGTTGAATGTTTTCGATGGATACACAACGGTCTGGAAATTAATAGTAAGTGAAACTTTTGCTGAAGCGGATACACACTATTATCGAAAAATCACTTTTTTCAAGTTTTGAAACACTTTCTTTCTTTCCACCTTATAATAGTTTCTACTTGAACTTTTTTCTGAAACTAATGGCGTTCATTTTGAAACGTACCTTTTTTATAAATAATCTATAAATATTGCCTTCACTCCTAATTTGATATTTTAGCATTCTATTTTCTCCCTTGCCTCCCACATCCTTTCCACACGTCCAAACCTACACATCTTCAATTCCGTTGAAAAGTAATAATGTCGTTAAAATATTCCAGCTTTCTGAAGTGTCATTTTGTTGATTATTTCTTTCGTTAACATGGCGTGTCGAGTCGTGGCGTGGGGTGTTTATTTCTAGACAATAGGCGTGCCCCTTAATTGTCTGCACTCCACTTTATTTTCGTCCTTCTTCTTATTGTTACAATTTATGCGTTACGTTTCGGAGTTTTGTGTTACGTTTGTCTGTAGTTTGTTTCATTTTATTTTCGAAGTACCGTCGAGATTTAATTATGAAGTTATTATGAGTGAGCTTCATTATATTATCGTTTCGTGCGACAAAGTACAATTGAATTTCAAATTCAAGTCTTTTATGATAATAATCAAGGAAATCTGTTGTCAAATAATGCTGATGGCCAAAGATATTTCACTCCCGAAGCACAAGTTTGCAATATCATACATGAAGAAGCTGTCCTCACACTTGGTACTAAGCCAACTAACAAGTTCCATCAAAACAAACTATCAGTAAGAAACATAGCTATTACGTACAAAGATGGTCTATAATAGATAGATAGTGTTAAACTGTAAGACGTAAGCACAGGTTCCAAGACACAAAAACAAGTTTAAGTACCAGTAAGCGACGCAACCTGTCCTGTAAACCTAACACGATACTGTTATACGAGTTTTCTTTGACATAACTTGTGTGACCGCTTACCTACAATTCAGTTCACTGCATAAAAGGCTAAGAAGGGTAAATTAAATTAAATTAGTCGCACAGCGCCGTATAACTTGTTCTTTGGATTTGATGTAGAGAATATTGATAGAACGTCATCTTGCTTGACTAGTGTTAGCGGCTAGTCATTCAACTCATTCAGGCTTTAGATGAATGTTAGTATCGGCTACGTTTCAAAAACCTATCACTGTCCACACCATGTTCGCTTTTTGGTAATAATTAACCATATCTGACACATTTCGTTTACAGTTATTCCATTGGGTATAACTCTGCCTGCGGCCCTACGATTATGTCATAACTTTCAATACCAGAAAATTTCTATAAAATTGATAAACCATCTCGTTAGCATAATTTATAAAAATGTTGGTCTTAAAACTGCTCCAGGCGTATCGTTTACTAAATAATAGAAACATTCGAATGTTAATGATATCAACGAGAACATCGTTAAGCAGCGGAAACTATTAACTTGTAGAAACAAAATATATTAATGAAAAACAAAACTGAACGCGGCACGGCTCTTAGTTCTACTTATGATCATCGTAAAGTTTTTAATTTTACCTGTTGGATGGAGAATATTTATGAGAAAGGGCATGCTCCGGTTAACGGTAAATATTTTTAAACAGGAAACACAAAATATTTGTTCGATGGGACTGTGATCAATTATAATTCTGTGTGTTCCCAAATTCATCCCACCTTGGGAGTTGATATAGGAGCCAACTTTAACGTTTTATTCAATGTATGAGAAGCAAACAGTAATACTGATAACGTTTTATGTTCTCAAATTGGTGGCCTTAAGGGCTGTATCAGTCGACCACATGAATTCTAAATTCACTACGTATAACGTAAATGTTTGTAGATTGTAGATACCGCTTATTAGCAGCTAGCAGTTCTACGCTGGATAATAGGTTGCTAAGCAATAAATAACTTTTATTTTCTTTGATAATACTACGTAATTATTGTCTATCTCCTGAGATTAAGGTTTTTAATTACTTTCTGTGTTATAATTATAGGCTTGAGAACGATTTTAGTTGCTTTCCACTTCCAAAAAACTAACATAAAATTTTAAATTCCAAACGGGACTTTTTAGTTTTAACTTTAGTGTCCTCAAAGTTTTAACTTGGAAAACAATGCACTAAAGTCTAGTGTTCAAAGTTTACAGCTAACTTGGCACGTAGACCCAGTTGGCAGGGGGAAACACTTCTTGGCGCGAGAAATTGCCAAACGACATTGTGAATGGTGCATACGAGTCGGTTAGAAGTAGGACCAACTGTGAAAGAGCATCGATTTTAAGTGATAATAGGTTTGTTCTCATAAGAGGTACAACAGAAATATACTGCTATTAACTGGAAAAACCGCAGATTACATGGTCCCAAATCATGCAATAATTAATTTATTGTTAAGGATATATTCATGCTCAAGCAAATATAGAATTCTAAGACATTAGAAGACTGAAAACCTATTTTTATACATAGAAAAGACGAGATAATTCCCTACTACATAAGTAAACAACAATAATAAATTAGCGATTGGACGTATAAAATTAAATACTTACAAGCAAATTCAATGAAAACACCCTGACTCCTTATCCGGCCTTTACTGTTCCACGCATAACATTCACAGCTATACTTCTTATTGGCTCCATCTAGCTCATTTCTTGTCACATTGAATTCTGCTTCAATAACCCTTACTCCATTATGAGGGTCCACATGTTCTAGTTGAACAGTTTTGTCTGACCTTACATCATTGCACTTGAAATAAACTTGAAGAGCATTGGCTGCTCTACAGAGTAAATTAGCTGGTCTATTTCTAAGGACATATGAGTTTTTTGGTTCTAGCAAGAAAATTGGCAGTCCATCTATCGTTTCATCGTTTTCTGGTAACGGTATGTAGTCATCTTCTTCCTCAGTCTCTGCTTTGAAGTCAGACAGATATGGATCGAAGTTTAGAAGACCATCTGGGTGTATGTACTCTGGTCTAGTTTCTCTTGTTGTGTGTTCTGGGTCTGAAACAAATTGATAAGTTGGTTGTGAATAGTTTATAACGTTAGTATTAGTTTGTTCCATGTTGTTTTTTTTTTCTTTAGCCCATACTGTCCCATTGGTGTGCTGGGGATAATAAATCAAGGGTTTTGCCCAACGCACCAGTTTTCTATTTACTAATCTTAATAAAATAAAATAATATATATGTGTTGTATAATTTAATATAATTGTATGTATTTAATATATAAAATATTTCTTTATTTATAAGAATGTAGTTTTACATACCTAGATGGTGTTAATATTTTTGTTATTTCTATACATTCTTCCACAAAATACATTATTCCATACAAATATTCAATTGTCATTCATAACTAAGTAAAATATTCATTTTAAGATTTGTGATTTACAATGATTTTTTTAATTTAATGCAAAGCGTATTCGTATAATCTATTCGTCATTACGCTGCAGGCAAAATGCCATAAGGAAAAGTGATGGAACAGGCACTCGGTGTACAGGTCAAACGAAAACCTCATTAAATTTAAAGATATTATAAAAAGTAGATAAAGCTTCTATTAAAATTACTAAACATTTTAGTATCCATTCGTCGGTATATCAAAGAGCGCATGTAGCCCACATCAGGTAGCCGTCTTTTCGTTGATAAATAGTTAAGATTACAGCGAGTAAGCCCAGTCGGTGCTACTGCATGTTTTTAACCAAGATCATAAATATTTAAGCGCGCATATCTATGCTATGAAAATAGACTAGATAATGGCGTAATCAAGGATGCCCATAGATGATTCATGGAGCATGCTATCGTAGTTAAAATGAATGAATAAATTAGTGTTTTGATCTTAGATTAATTGAGCAGTTACCTAGTAAGAACTATTAGGTACTAGAAATAGTTTTCGAAATAAATCATTAATATCTTCCTGCCCTTGTCCGATGTTACTTGATTTTCGAAATAAATATAACACACCCAAATGTAAAACATTCAAGCATTTGTGTGTAGGTAGCATTAAAATTGTATTTTATTTATATTAAGTTATTTATGAAGTCTCTCTTTTTAACAACTTCAAAAAGGAGGAGGTTTTCAATTCGACTGTGTTGCATTTTTTTTGTATGTTTGTTACGCGATTACTCCGCCAATTATGATTCTTTTTTGTTTGATAGGTCATACTTCAGAGGTTGTCTCACATAAATATTATTAACTTTGCTTGGGTAGTTTTTGCGTTACAGTATGCGCGCACTACGAAAATAAATCGTTGCGACTTTTAAAGTGTGAAATAAAATAATGAATAAATCGCAAACGATTGATTTTCGCAATGCGCGGATTGTAGTACATTTCTGTTGTTCACTGATTGACGATTCTTCGCAACGATTTATTTTCGTAGTGCACGTATACCCATAGTTTCAATAGTAGAAAACTGAACTATTACAGGGAATGTTAACGACAATGATGGTACATTGTCGTTAAAATTCCCTTAACGCTTACCTAAAATCAAACAATAACACTGCCATATCAAACGTTCTAAGCCCAATCATATCATTAAATTCACCATCACCACCAAAGGCTATCGCTATCCGACTCAATATCCTTAACCACCTGTCAATCCCAAACGGTCGGTTACACACAGAAATCAGCGACGCGTTATAACAGACTTGCCACAAACAGTATTAAGGACATAGAATAGATAGGTGCAGAAGGATAACTCCATGCAACGAGCGTAAAAACATACACATGCACACATAGACTCATACTCACACTAAACAGTATCATCTGTAGTACACTTGACTTATGCTAGTTAACAAAACAGGTAGGTGTTACAAATTGCAACCAGCATCCTTACTACATAAGTTAAGTTAAGGTACTGATAGAAACCCATACATACTTCAGTTTCACAAAAGAAATAGCAGGCAGAAAAAGTGTTTTTTTTTTAAATATAAAGCCATATTTGGGGAAATCAGATTACAATAAATCTATTTAGACACAGACACATACGCACACACACCCTCACACACACACTTTTACATTGATATTTTTGTATTTGTGTTCAAACAAATGCAGTTCGATGTGCGTGAGCTGGGTCAATGAGTGCGTGTATTTCCGTTATTGAGTTGACCTTCTGTACCTATCTATTCTGCGTTTAGGGTGCGCGCACATTTGCGGCAGAACAGTGAGTGAAGTGTACAACTAAAGTGATTTGAACGGCGCACCCCGGAACGCACCGAAACGAATCGCGACTCAAAATGATTATGCGGATGAAGCCAGCGTAGTGTGAAAACTGTTTTGTTCCTGATAAGGTGGTTTTTTGCAATAGGCTCACCTCCTATTACATGGTACTTAAACATAAACTGGTGAAATGTGGGTGTACTATGGTACACCTCTGCCCAACCCTTCCGTGAAATACAGGCGTGAGGTCGTATGTGTGTGTGTATTAAATACATAAATTACATTTAAGTTAAACTTTTTCCAAATCGCAAAGAGGTATAATTTTGTTTAAAGTTTTGTCGCCAATTGTAATCGACTGTTTATTGAATCAATTTAGCTACTAATAATGGTCTTCTACATCCTGCCATTGACAAACAGGAGGCACTAGCACTTGCTAACCTTTCATAAAATTGTCAACAGACTAAAAATACCCCGATTACCATAACAATTTCGAACCACTTACGATTTTTAAATGAGCTAATGAAAACAATCGCGGTTGCGTGTTTCAACCCTGTAATTGAAAACTGCGACTGATCACAGCAGTTGTTTCGCTTGTCTTTAGACTTATTTTTACATACATAATTGAAGCACTCATACAATGTAATTTTATGATTATCCAATAAACAAGCTGACGACTATTAAAAAGTTAGTGTAATTGGTACTTGAGAAGAGTGATGTCAACCTGTTTCAAGATGAGGTTTAACGAGGTAAACAAAGCTATTAAATAAGTTAAGATTTCAGGAGTCTTATACGTAGAGCTTTATGACTCATAAGCGATAAAATTCACGGAAAATATGACTTTAACAAAACCATGACAAATATTATATAGTAGAAAGATATCTTGAAATATCGCTTCTATAAAAATCAATTCAATGATTTTTGGATCCATATTCTGTTTGGGTGCCGAAAGGTGTTTAAAACTTTTTTAACACAGTTAGAGGCACAGATATTTTTGTTGGAAGATTTTATTTCCAAAACACCACATGTAGGTACTCATGAAATATCTGGAGTTGGCTTCGATCAATATACAGCTCATAATGTCAGGCCGAGTCCAGACGTGTGTAATATGTAATGTAATGTATCGCGAATTCTGCGTGTGGACGGCACGGCACTACAAACATAACATGTAAAGCTGTGCAGACCAGCGCGACTTGTCGCACGACGCGACACCGGTTATTGTTATACCGTGAAGTTTTCTTAGAAATTGTATTGTTCGTGTCGCGCTGGTCTGCAAAAGCCTTAACGCTCTGGCTGGCGCTGGCATTGATCCATCGGTACCCTAATTACGTAATACACAATCAATTAGTTTTGAAACAGATTACTAATCCATTGCTTGATAAGTTCGAAATTTAATTCTGCTCTGCAACGTACCTAATTATCGCATTGAATGTTGTTGAACTGTCAAAATGAAACAAATGATCGCTATCGCATTGCTTCTGCAAGATAGGTAATAGCCCTGCGGCTGTCGGTTTTTTGCGCGAACACAAAGGCTCTTGCAGTTGAACACATGCAGGAGTTTGTTTGCCGTCCACACTATTCGCATTACATTACATATTACACACGTCTGGACCCGGCTTTACATCTCAACCATTTATGGGCGCATTGCAAATTGTCTTAACCCAACGTGCAATGACGACAAAAACGGTTTAGCTAACCGTTTACGCGTCTTACCACTGGCCTGTTAATCAAGGAGGACGAAACTCTTGTCGTAATTGGCTTTAATAAATTTAGGATGTTAACTCCATGTAAGTAACCAAGTCTTCTTGCGTAACTTCCTTTTAAACCATGTTGGATTATGAATACAGGATATTACGTCAGAATTTATTACGTTTGGCAAATTAGATGGTGTTAATATGTAATTATTAGGGCCAGTTATGTTTATATCTGACTTTTGACATCATTAAACAGGTATTAAGGGCCCAAAGGCCAATCTTCTCAATTTAGATTGCCATATGCTTGTGAATGACCCCATTCAATATGCTTTTAGGCTTATACGTGTAGAGTTATAGACAAAGCTGTACGGGATTGTCCTTAGCTATCTAGAAGTTGTAATTATTATCTGTGTTAGTTTTGATTCGGCCATCTTTATTGTGATCTACAAAGATCCTAAAATAAAAAACCTTCCTAAAATCGATTTTAAACCCATAAGCCTGTACAGTCTACATATACTCATTTATCTGATAGTATAGTGTGACCCTTCGTCAGGTTTCCCCTCAAGCTTCCTCCGCTCTTTGGTTTAACGCCTCCTAGGGCGTCATAAGTGGTGACTCAGGGATTATATGAAGTGGATAAGCAGCATCCATCACACTAATAACTCCACTCTAAGAAAATCTGGCCTCCCTTCGGATTGAGGACATCAAACGACAGCTACTCAAAATATTTGATAGTATTGACAAAGAACACTAGAAAAGTTAAGGCTAAGCTTTCAACGCTAGGAAAGAGATGGATCGGAAGAAACTGTTATGGATACTAAAGGATTTACAGATATACTTTGTGGAACTACTAGTCTATAATAGTACAAACAAAATAAACAGAAGTTTATGGAAAAGGCAGACAAAGACAAGAGCTATGAATGAGAAGACGGCGAGACGAGCTTCTTGACGCCTACAGACAGGATTTGTCCACACTAGCCTCAGACAGAGAGGAGTGGAAAGGAGAAAGGGAGGCCTTTGTCCTTTATTGGGACAACACAGGCTGAAAATAAATAATCACTAGAAGATGACGGATAATCATTTTGATGATCTAACAGTTCATCATCATATACTTAACTAGTAGTAGGTAATTTAATAAATGATATAGGCAATATGCATACCAAAAGGATATAAATCGCAAATGAACCCAATCCGATATGTCAACGCCACAGCTCTCCGATTGATTACATTCACAGTACGTCGTTACCGATATGAATGAAAATATGGAATGTATCTGCTGCTTATTATTCCGCGCAAGTGCTGGTCCCGAGAGGAACAGGTTACTACGCGCGTAAGCGATGGATTGACATCCTGTCAGTATCAGCACCAGTACTTATGTTATGCATAGTATGTTGCGGGTGATATGATTGGTAAGGAGAGTAACTTTCGTAAGAAGCAAATATACGTTATTTTTAGTACGTAACGTCATATTTACCAGATAATACTTAATGTATAAGTAGACATAAGTAGACATATGTCAAAGATATTACTAATGGGTGTTAGTCGTTACCAGTATTCTTACCAAGACCTCCTACAAAGCTAAATATGCGTATGCAACCGTAAAGTCACAAGTCCGCGCTAGGTTTTCATGGGCTATTGCCGATTTCAATCACTACTGACTGAACACTCCCAACATCTAAAATAATTGATTCGAGAAACCAAATGACACAGACTAAAGGCGTGTTTCGTTTTTAAGATCCATTTTAGGACCCACATTACAAATAGTCTCAATAAAAATTGAAGTCTGAGAAACCAAAAATCTTTCAACGGGATTACAAATAATAACTGTATTGTATCTACTAATTATCCACATGAAATAAGAGTGTAATGCAGGTGGATGGGCAGCTGCATTCATCACAATAGACTTCTCAAATTACAAATCTTGTCATCCGAGGGGATCACGGCTTTATCTCCCCGAGATACGTTGCCACTATGACAACTGACAAGCATCTTATTCGCCGTGAATCTGCGGGCTGTTATTGTATCTCTGAATTATCTCTATTGATTTTTCTCATTATTGTAACGTTTGACTTACATTCTAGCCAGATATGTATGGTTAGAATTAAATCAGGGCTCCTGTTTGATCTCTATTTTCATTTACTCTTCTAAATAACTTAATTGATATGGGAGTTGGACTTGTTCAGGTTGAAACTTCCCTTCCCCCGACTTTCTGGCTTTTGCCAACCCAAAGTCACCAAAACGCTAAATCGGTAGTTTTTGGAAAAAATTGGGAAGCTACTCTTTACTCATGGGATACTTAAAGTCGACCATGAAATTATCGTAAAAGAAGCTGCAACATCTCCTATATCTGCTAATAACAACATGCAATCACCAATAACGCGTCGGAAATATATGACTGTAAATCCCATATTTCCCATATTAATACTTGTGGTCAATAGAAGTCCATGTTGAGCGACAGGCCATTGACAAATTGATACCATAAGATCTATTAAGTTTAGATATGAATTATATAAAGGATATGTTCATAAATGGTCTTTGCTACGCCATTACAGTTATAATTGAAGCATACATCCTTCACGTTATAATTGGATGAGTTCAAGTGGTAATCGATTCAATTAGTGGTATAATCTTGTGGCTACTGTTCTCAACGGCCTGTTACACTTAGACGTTCGTTCATGGATGTTAAGTACTATGTGTTTTAAATAGAGCTCTTAAAATATGAATTGCATAGACACTATTCTTAAATGGTACTAATAAGTTTGATTTGATACCATTTTGAAGCAATATAGCCCTTATAACTAATCGGATTTGTGTTATGATTATTTCAGTGCAAGGGGATACTTAATCTAGGGGAGATATACTTATTTGGAATATGTGTAGGTAACTGCTCAGCCTTTAGGTCTTGAATTGCACTTTTGACCGCCAAAATCAAGTTTTCAAAGTTTAGATGAAAGCTTTGACAATAGTTTTGTAATGTTGATAAAATTTAACAAAGTGCAATCATTGTAAAACCAAAGATATTGTTACACCCACTAATATATTTTTAAACAGCTGCAATCCTACAATCGCCCCCTCACGTATGACTCAAGTGGTCAAAGGGTTGATACAAAAAGCACCCCTAAAAAAAAAAAGACCAGTATATCAATCACACATTTAAAAAATCTGATAAATAACAATGAAAACTAATCTCAGTAATCTCACCTCCATTCATGACACTCCTCGCACACATGAAAAGAAAGAACAAAATCCTCAAAGTCCTTTTCAAAATCATCACTGATCAAAAATTCACTAAAACTTCATTCAGTGTTTATAAAATCGCGATGTTTTTCGGAAAACTAACGAATGGGAATGAACGTGCGCGCGTCGCGGCAGTCCGCGGGTTACTGGAGAAGAGAATGAAGCTACCCCATACATCATGGTGATACATTGTATGGGCCATACGGGGCCATAGGATGCGTACTAATTAATATTAATTACGTTTCCTCCTTTAATTTTTTGTTCTAATGAGACTAGAAATTGAAACAATTGAAGAGCAAACAGAATGTTTTAAATGTGTTAAGAGAGAAATTAGCGTGTGAAGATCGTTAATTGGAATAAAAATTTGGTCTGGTTATGGCAAATAACGGGTGCGGTAGAAATTATGTAAGTAGATATTTATAAAAAATGGTATAACTTATTGTTAACTTAAAACAATAATAGAAACGGCAAAAACTAGAAAATAAAGTAATGGAATATTGATATTTAAAAGTTTTATTGAAATGAAATTTTTAATAGAACTTGGAACCTTTCATCAACTACAAATATTTTTTATTATCAATCATAATATTAAATACTAGGTATAAAACTGAAACCGAAATCAATTTTAAAACCTAACCAAAACAATTGAGTGTGTATTGAATATTATTAGTTACCTACAACTACGAATAGGCTGGTACTAGTTTACAAAAAACAAAGGCTCTAAAGATAGAACAAACTTACATCAAGACACACAACGCCATCTATCTTTAAGATTCTATAAAATCTCGCAATGCCGAACCCCACAACGAAAGCTCTTTGCACCCGACCCGGTAAACCGATATGGTATCAAAAGCTCGATCAACAAAAAGCTCAGCGCACAGCGTGAGTTGTTCCAAATACAAACACTAGATGGCGCTGCGCTCTCCGAAACTGTTGTAAAATAGTTCCGAAACAGCTCGACAGACGTCGCTTTGGAAATATTTGTAAACAACGCTATCTACTGATGTAGTGGCGAACGTTGTTATGAAGGGCTGTTCTGCAAGAGCGGACCCTACTACACATTTCAGTCGTTTGTTCAACCATGGTTCAAACGTAGTAACCGGGCCCAAAGTAGCTATGGTTCTGATAGAATAGGTGGCAGTACCAGGCAGTTTTTGTCGGTGTTTGTCGTAACCGGTCCCTGATAGTCTGTACAGTTTGGTACTTTGGGCCCGGACTATACGCATGACGGAATCAGCAACACAAGGACAAGAGAGGTTGGTTGGAGCAAAGGATTAATTTGCTTAACATATAGGTAAGAATACATAGGTATATAATAATAGGTTAGAATAGCACCAGGTGTTCCATCATCATCATCATTTCAGCCGAACGACGTCCACTGCTGGACATATTCCACTCCCAAGCACCGCCACTTCGATTGATTCTGAGGTTCCCGCATCCAGCTGATTCCTGTGGCCTTCACAGGATCATGAATCATCATCTTATGGGAGGCTTTCCATCGCTATGTCTTCCGGTACGCGGTTGACATTCCAGAACCTTTCGGCCCCATCGGCCATCTGTTCTACGAACATGTGCCCTGCACATTGCCACTAAGTTTGGCAATTCTTCGGGAATCATGTTCTTGTGCACAGTGGGCATAACCTAGATTTAATAACGTAACAGGATGATTTACACCAGAAATCTAATTATCAATAATTCAAATTACTATAATAGAGACGGTACTCGTCACGTCGATTTTTATGGGATTAAACATTTGTAAGTATCCTCTAAGAAAACCTTAATCTACTACTAAACTCCTTTGACCCTGCATACCAACCAATTTACACACGAAACGTCTTCGCTAGAAAATTCAAATGATTGATTTCAAATTCAAACTTGGAAGAGTAGTGTTGCCAACATTGAATATTGATTGCACAAAAGGCGTTTGGCGCCAAAGCGTATTCTCAATTCAAAATTATTCGAGAACCATCGACTCCTTTTGATGGCACAAAAATATGTAAGTAGCTGAATTCGTCAGTCACATTTTTATTCCGAATAACATTTTCTATTTCGCTTGCTCCCCTTGAAAGAACATCTCCTTTCCTGCTCTTAATTTGCGGTACGGAAATTCAAATTTGACGGGTTGGCTCGCCTTTCCGCTGAATTTCGAAGTATAATGAGCCTTTAAAGGTGGAGCAATCAATAAAAATATCAAAGGTTTACTTATTTTACGGAAAGCTTTGACTTTGTTGGAATATTTCACATTTACATGAAAAATTCGTAGTGAAGGTAACGAATTTGCATTGATTCGAATTTGCCTTGAATGTTTAGGCACTTTGAATCAATATAAGATGTCAATACAACCTGCCTGTTACCGTAGATCCTGCTAAATTGTCAAGATCGACATCATACGCGGTGATCAAAATAAACCGAAAATAATAACCAAACCGCTAGCCACTGGAACCGATTATAATAATAGTTTAGTGAGCAAAGTGGATAAAATGGACAAACTTAAGTAAATCCGTATTTGCGGGTTCGCGGCCGGTTGTTAGAGACACTCCAGCTGAGTTTGTAGGGAACCGCTTGAGTGTCTGGGACTTTTATACGAGACGATGAAAAAACCAGGAATTTTCATTTATTCAGATTAGGCTGATTCGACGGTTGACGTCTTTCTCGAAGTTGGACCTACCTAACTGACTCGGCTGGACGGCGTTCGGGAAGCTGCGTACTATCTTCTAGTCTCATATACCACAGTGTCTCAAGACAAAAGTTTTTGACCAGTAGGTATGTGTTGCCAATGATGATCTATGGCACTGAAACGTGGTCGCTCACAATGGGCCGCATTAGAAAGTCACCCAAGGGACACTGAAGAGGGCTATGGGGCTTGGAGTTTCTATACGTGATCGAATCAGAAATGAAGAGATCCGTAGTAGAATCAAGGTAACCGACACAGCCCTAAGTATTGCCAAACTTAAGTGGCAATAGGCAGGGCACATTGATCGCAGAACAGATGGCAGATGGGTCTGAAAGGTTCTGGAGTGGCGACCGCATACCGGAAGATGTATCGTTGGAAGGTCCCCACAAGGTGGACCGATGACCTGTTGAAGCCCGCAGGAATCCGCTGGGTGCAAGAAGCACAGAACTGGTCGAAGTGGCGGTGCTTGGGGGAAGCCTATGTCCAGCAGTGGACGTGTTTCGGCTGAAATGATAATGATGATGATGAGATTAGGCTATTGAGGGATGAATTGAATGAGTTGTGGATGGATCAACCATTAAACTTGTCACAATTAAATGAAAATATTATGGTAACACCGGTTACTTACTGTAACCAAAAATAGTTTGATATTTCATGCCTGTTTTCCCCGAAGGGTTAGGCTGAGTTATACTAGTATAAACAGGTTTAGCAAAATGTTGTCTGCAATTTACAGCCCGTGCTGGCATTTAAACAGTGTTCCTAGTGTGTGTGTGCATTACAAATCGTATCGTCCCCGTCTCTTCCACCCTAAACATCCCACAACTGTCAACTTTGTATATTTCTTCCTCTTCGTTCTGTTTAGCAGCCCCGTCACGTGCTGCAAACGAATGCGGGACGACGACGACGCGTCTCCAATTGTTCGAATCTTGGAGCTTAACTCGATCAAGCGGGTTTAGTTGCCAAGTGATAAACCGCTTATAGACCGCACTTTTTCGGCTCACGGCTGATTGGAGATCGATAGCACGTTGGATGGTCTGCTAGCCTAGAGAAAGGTTTAAGTGATTAAAGTGAATGTGTGGGTGAGATTGGTAAGTGGCTGTTTTTGTAGGTTGTTGCAGACCTACGATTGTGGTTAGCAGATTATTATAATCTTTCCTACCCTACCACTCTACATTAGGAAAAGTAACAGTTAGAGACGGACTTAGAAAAAAGATGAGATGAAAAATTCGAAGGTTTCGGTAGGTATTATTTACGTACGGTACGTTTTTACGTAGCGGTAGAAGTACTGCTATGTAAAAATACGTAAATAGTACAAACTAAGTATTCAGCTTGATGTAAATAATTCTTAGTTATTTGTGTTACAAGGGACAAAGTAATATTTTGTTCTTCCAGGGCGTTATTTTGAATTCAGAGCTAAGTGAAGGATTCTATAGTAGATTTGTATTGGATTGTAAAGTAGAATCCTGAGCTTAGCGTGTATTCAATATAGGTACGCCGCCCGAGAACAAAATATTTTGTCCCCGAGTGATACACACTATTTGTCATCACTACCTATAAGAAAAATAAAAAGCTAGTTACTCGATTTTTTTTTTATATTAAACCGTCATGCGAGCGCCTCCAACCTAACTACTCAAATCAGTACGCAATCAAAAGCACGGAGTGGACCAATCAGAAGAGAGAAACCTCAAACTCCCTAGGGAGCAAAGTTGAATTTTGCTCCTATCCTCTATAGGCAATTGTCGTTTTTCGAATAAGTGTAATAAAAAAATATTCATACCTACTTACCTACTCAAAATGTGTTCGCAAAAACAGTTTAAATTAACCCTGTTTTGCTTCTTTTGCCTCAAACTAGATCAAACTCTGCTTGTTTAATTAAAAAATCACGTTCATAATCCTTCCTAATCCCCGCCACTTGTGTCATTCCAACTTATTTTATCTTGCGTCTCGCTCGCACACAACTGTCAAAATTCCCACAGACTATACGAACTTTATTAATTTGTTTTTTTCTCGTCGAATTAAAACCTTTATCTGATTATCTTTTATCGGTTTTTCGAAACAGTAATAAATAAAATGAAATAATTTTATTATTTTCGTTCGTTCAGTAAGCTGATGTGTTTTTACGCTGCAATGATTTTCAATGAACGTTTTATTTTTTGGCGAGTGATGTTCATTTTGATAAAGCACTATTTAATTGAATATGACCTTTTTTGTGGCCACAGGTGTACAAAGTTATTGGGATGGGACAAGTGTTGGTTATTATGTGAGAGCTTTTTGTAAGCTTTGTTATCGTTGAATATTGCATATGTGGGGATGGCGTCTAATAATCTATTTATAATATACTAGCTTCTGCCGCGACTTTTTCCGCGAGACTATAACCTCCCTCAAGAATTGGGCTATCCAATTTTAAAAAGAATTTTTCAAATACATTTGGTAGTTTCGGAGATACCCTTACTTGTAATTCTTATCCACTGTTTTGTATTGTGTACTTATTTATTTATTTGTTAGTAATTTTAGTTTTGTTCATAAATAAGGTTAGTATTGTTAGGTGTAAGTGCCGCTTCTAGCGGTGAAAGCCTCTTTCAAATCCCGACATAAAAACTTACAATAATAATAAATAATATTATTATTATCATTTTATTATTATTTATATATATATGTCTACATATCTCGGGACCCTGGGGTCCCGGACCTTTGGAAGGCGTACGAGGGGCCAAAGCCAACTCGCAGAGGCCCGTTAGACGTGCTTAATGAAATGAAGCACCAACCGGCGATTATCCCTGTATGCACTATGCAAGTGCACCCAAGGACAACCCCCGGTTGGTGTAGGACTATTGCAGGCAATGGAAACAAATTTAATGGACTATGGGTTTGGGTGGCTAAAGTTGACTGGTGACCTGGAACTATGGAAGGACTATGGCCCCTGCCTGATCAATGTTTTATATATACACGGATAAAATGGCAGGGGGTGACTTGCACACTCAATAATGGGCCCCCGAAAACGGTCGCTTGCACAAAGTGTCGTAGCGACAAGGGGGCAACATGTCCTGAGGTGCTTATGAGGAGTGGAGCGGTATTCCACGGCTATCAGGACAATCCCGGAAGTACGGTCAAGATCCCTACCAGCATCTTACTGGAATACTTCCTTCCTCCGAGCACATTTGCTCTTGCGAATCTCCACTCAAGCCGGCCAATTAAGGCAAGAATGAGGTGGGAGCTCTGTTCCTCGTCAGTGTTCACTCCAGCCGGCCAATAAAGGCAAGCCAGAGATGAGGAACAAGATTTCTCCCGGGAGATAGGGTCCGTGGGGTCGCTACTGCCCAACAGCTCGCCACATGCTGCCCTGCGGTTTTCTGTATCTCTCTTGGTCTGGCTCCTCATTCTAGAGTTGTTCCGGCAAAGTAAACTCTACCGGCACAGACCTAGAGTTTGGAGCGCGCAAGCCCCACCACGACGTCAACGTAGAGATACGGCGGTGGGGTTATTATTATTATTATTATTTTTACCATTTTATCCGTGTATACCATAACATTGATCATGCAGGGGCCATAGTCCGTCCATAGTTCCAGGTCACCAGTCAACTTCAGCCACCCAAACCCATAGGCCAATATATTTGTTTCCATATGCTGCAATAGTCCTACACCAACCGGGGGTTGTCCTTGGGTGCACGTGCACAGTGCATACAGGGACAATCGTCGGTTAGTGCCTCGTTTCATTAACACGTCTAACGGGCCTCTGTGAGTTGGCTTCGGCTCCTCTTACGCCTTCCAAAGGTCCGGGACCCTAGGGTCCCGAGAAATGTCAAAGACGTAAAATAAAATAATAAAAACTTTATTGTTCTAGAAAACGGTACAAATTAAAAAATAGCACTAGCCTCCACACTAGGATTCCCTGTGTCGTGGAGACTAGTCTCCTTCGTCTTACAGCTTTATAACATAAAGTGCTATAGGTGGGCACATACGTAACATCGGTTGGTAAGATCTTTGGCGACAATAATCAAATGTTGTTCCAATACAATAAATTCAACATAAATATACCTACATTTAGATGCATTGAATTAAGTGTGTAGTGTATTAAATTCAATGCATCTAATCATACAAATAAACAAACAAACAAAAAAAATTTACTTCTCATAAAATATATAAGTAATATAATATTATAGTATAGAAAATATGGTCTTTCATAAAGAGTAAAACATAAACCATTGATGCTATATTCAACTTAGTCTGTCTCCAGCTGAAAATGGGGGAAAGATACTACTACTAAAATATGTATTTATCCGAGTTGAATAAAGGCAAAAGGCTTTTCATGGCACGATGGTCCTAACACAGGACATTAGGATAAACATAGCTAAAACAAAATAAAACATTCGTTTTATAGTATATTCTTTAAAAAAAACACACTACAATTGTCCCCAAAATCTAACTGACCTATGTGCACAAAATAGATTTGAAAACCAAGCTCCGTAAGGCAGTAATCCTGCGGCAGCTAACCGATATAGCATCGCGTTTGAGCTGTGAGCTACGGATATAATCCCCGAACAACCCCGCCCTACCCTTTAACCAATACGTGACCACAAGCATTATGTGGCATGATGTGGGAAAATTTGGATGTGGTGTCTCTGTTTTTAGGTGAGAGGGTTTTTTTGTTTAATGTGTTCTGCCTAAAGTGCAGGCCACACTGAGAACGCCGCTAAGTTCGTTTATTTTCGCTCATGTAGCTAACGCCGAAAGCTATAGCCGATATTACCCCGCACGTAGTGCATTTATTATTATTTTATTTGAAATATACGCAAACGAACCATGCATGAATGCAATGTCTTAAAGGTAAGAATCACGCCAATTAAAGGCTGTACGGCTTAGGTACCCGAAGAGTTTTATGAGTTTCATTGTTCCTGCTGTTACGTGGCTATACCGGATAAGGCACGGGCCAAAACCGTAAAAACATAAGTTTTATAAATATGTCGGAGAGTCAACACTGATCCGGAAACGTCAAGTAGAGGACCTACTTGGGTGGGGACAATTGTCGGTTGACATTTGATATTTTTGATGTTTCGGTAGGCGAAGAGGAGACGTAGGAGCGGACGGAACGTACTTCTTTGTTCGAGACGCTCTTGCGAGAAATTCCCTTTGCCATCCTATATTGATTCACCGCGTTTCCGAAATCTAATTGCGTTCACGATATATTTGTAATTACTAAACTGTAGCGCCGTAATAGACGCTTGTACCAAGCATTTTAAATTTTATTTAGATTACCCATCCGATATGGCCAACCACAACCACCAATACCTACGAGGAGGCCGAAATGCCTTCGTTAAATATAATTATATTTGTTTTTTTTATTTAAGATTGATTTCGAGTAAAAAACATGTGATTAAAAAAAAAACAAATTAAATATAGCCCCTGAGCCCAAAAAGTTCATTTATATTCTTTCAAACCTGTATTTTATTAAAAGTTTACCTTAGTGTCCCAATTTTACCCCACATTCCCATATTTATGTCAACCGATTATCCAAACAATTTCAATTGACATTTTATACCACATCCGTCACCTCCTCATCCGTGTCCCCAGCAGGCTTGTCTCTTGTCTCTCACAATCGGCTCAGTGTCCACCGCACCGTAAAATTGTATTTGACGTTCGCTCGGACGCGGGGAGAGCCGGCAAATTAACGCAGCTTAGGAGAAAATCTCCGTGTTATGATATTGTGGCATTTGTGGACCGATCATCGCTTTAAGTATGCTACGGGATTTATTAAGTGGATTTTTTGGACAGGTGCATTTGGGGTAAATGTTGTTTTGTTGTCTTAATGGTGCGAGCGAGCTTGTATTGTAGTAAAGCATTGATTTTCAATAAGGATTAGTAAATCCTCACTAACGCAACACCTGAGCTAGAATGAAAGTGATATGGGAATTCTGTCATGTTTCACCATATTGCTAAGATTACCGTTGCTGCTCTTGGAGCTAAGTATAAGGAAAATAGGTGCCTGTTTCACCACCGACGATTAGGTTCCTATTAACTTACTTGACAGATGATTTCATACAAATTCTGTTCCATTTTTGAATATATTCGTTAAGTAGTGGCTATTCGGACATCGTGAAATAGGCCCTTACTGTCATAAGCTTCTGAAAGCACTTGAAAACTGATGTAATTTTAACATCATGTTGTTATCAGTTGCTTAAGAGAATCCTCTCGGCATTATTCCTTCATCATCATCATCATTTCAGCCCGGAATCACCCACGTGACTGCTGGATATAGGCCTCCTTTTTTTTCTGCTGTACTTCCCGGTTCCGTACGTCTCTCATCCAGGTGTTTCCCGTGACTTTGACGTACCTATCATCAACCCAACGCGCTTTTGGATGACTTTATTACTTAGGTGCCTTTTAGTGCATTCAAAGCTAGGCATGATTAGCACTTTTGCCGAGCCACACAGATCACATGGTTTACTCAATTAAATCATGCAGAACACTAAAATCGCTACACCCATGAACTTTTATACCATTAATATATCTTCAACCAAAAAACATTCGTACCATAATTTTCTCCTACAATTTATAAAGGTTGCATATTTCGCAGCAGTCTGCAGCCCGATCCCATGAGGGTTGATAAAAAGTGACGCTAAAACGTCTCTCATTCGCCCGGAGTGGGAAAATCATATTCTGTTAAACTCGTTATGTGTCCACGACTCGCCTTGTAGCGCTGACCTAGCAGGGGATGGAATAGTGTGGATCGTGCTTTGAAATTTTTTGAGAAAATTGTTTTTGGTTTTTAGAAAATGGTGTAACTGTTTTTTCGGTTTTGATACAAGCTTTTTGGAAATAAGAAATAATGATGTTAAAGAAAATAATGAAGAAATTCTAATTTTCTTTATCATGCTCCTGTTAACTGTTTTTAACCGACTTCCCAAAAAGGAGGAGGTTCTCAATTCGGCCGGTATGTTTTTTTTCTATGTATGTACATCGATTACGCCGCGGTTAATGGACCGATTCGCGTGATTCTTTTTTTGTTCGACGCGAAATAGCTGCCAAGTGGTCCCATAAAAAATTCTTTCAGTTTGGTTTAGTAGTTTTTATTTTATTAGCATTATTGTTATTTGGACGATGTCATTTTGACGATACTTTGTATATTAGTATGTCGATAACTTTACCATTTCTAATCCGATTTGCGTAATTCTTTTTTTGTTCGTTAGGGTACACATTCAAATTGATACTCTGGTCATCTAGTCAGCATATGATGATGGGATCCCAAGGAAATCGAGATGAACACTCAATTTATAAGCATATAACTGTTACGTTTCAGACAATATCATACAATTTGTTCAATTATTTGCGTTTGATGATGATTTCCTATGGATGAGCTGATGATGGCAGGTACAACTCCTCAAAGGTTAGGAGTTCAGAGAAAATTCTTTCAAAATTATACGTACATATGGATAGAGAATAGTATTCCTTGAGGCTATTAGGTTAATCTTGAAGGTAAATCTCATTAACGTTTAGGTTTAATAGTGTTAAATGATGTGCTGTGATTGTTAAATAAATAATAAGTGAACACTTCACATCATAGCCTACAGCCCTTTTGCCCAGAGTAACATGGGTGTGCGTTCTCCGCCTGGTGCACCTGAACCATCAGATATTTCGCGTCGAACAAAAAAACATCACGTAAATCGGTACACACGTAATAAAATGAAAACCAAAAGAAGAAAAAACATACCACCCGAATTGACAACCTCAACTTCAATGATGTCGGCGAGGAGAAATAAAATATTTAATCTTGATTTAGCTGCCTTAATCTTTGCATTTCCTTTAGTGCTTTGTCATCATGTGGTCTGTTCAGTAATTTTGACGGCTCCAAATCACTTAATGCCACACCATCTAAATTCTTCACACGACTTAAAGCCACATTATCTGACCTTTTGCAAAATTCTTTTTCCCGAGGTCTATTACCGCCCTCTCCAATGTCGTACCTTGAAGCTTGTTAGTGGTATTTGAATTTGTGTGGGGTAGGTACCACAACTAAAAAGTGAAAAATAAAAACTTTTTACAAAAAAAAAACAACCGACTTCCAAAAAAAAACACTACAAACTGAAAAATAACTTTAATTTCGGAAGTCGGTGGCCAAAAACAAAATTCAAAACGAAAGACACCGACTTCCGAAATTAAAGTAATTTTTCAGTTTGTAGTGTTTTTTTTGGAAGTCGGTTGTTTTTTTTTTTGTAAAAAGTTTTTATATAGCTTTGGCGCCATTTTGAACTCTATTAGTATTGAAACTAAGACTACAAAATTTTATGATACAGTCGCGTCCCGCGGCAAGTTATAATGAACGCACTGATCATGTTTATTTTATTTGCAGATTTTTTTTTTTAAGAACAAAAATACCTTCTTTAAATTGTTTGTAATATTTTGACAAAAATGTATGAATAATTCATACATTGATTGTTTCTGAGATGAGATAAATTACGAGAGTTGGCCTTTTAAAATCATTTTAACTACAGTATGCTAATAACGCCAAATCTATAATAATTCTTTATAAAATCCTTGGCAGAGAAAAATAAAAACATACATTCATGACATTTGTGTGATTTAAAAGTGACAAAAGTTATTGGGTTTTTCCATCTGGAATTTCTCAGTTGCAGCGCTGAGTCTGGATTTGTGCCCGATTGATAGCAGCAATAGGCTTGCCAGTATTACATGGAATTTTAACATAATTGGGCAAAATACATGCTTTGCTTTAATAAAATACAAATTACAAAATACTATCTCGCACTTATTTAAAATACGAATTACAAAATATTTTTAAGTCGTGTATTTGAAATATAAAATACAAAATACAGTATTTTAACTATTTTTATTTAAAATACAAAATACAAATTACAAACAGTCTGGTGTTAGGTTAGGTATATAAATAGAATAGAACTAATCCAGCCCAGCCTTAGGCAAAGGGCCATCTTAGGCACCTTAGGCAAAGGGTCTTACCATCATATTTTACAAAATGGCGACCGCTAAATATATGTCACAGCATTCACATGATTCACTCCATCGCCGAGTGAAAATTACAATTGACAAGTTATGTAATTGACAATTTGACGTATGTACCTGCAGTACAGACTACAGTACAGTTTAAGTGCAGTGTTGCCAACTTTAAAGATTGACATATTTAGCGGTCGCCATTTTGCTTACGAAAGCTATCGAGCGCTATTTTCTGCAGATCGCAGTCGCACCCATTCATAAGATCACTAAATGTATTTATGTTCAAATGTATTTTGGAGCCATAAGTATTTGAAATACTAACTACAAAATACCTCAGCGTGAGGTATTTGAAATACCAATTACAAATTACATTTATAAGAAGTAATTGAATTACAAATACCAATTACGTATTTGTATTTCAATTACGTATTTTAATTACAAGTAATTCAAATACTGCCCAACCCTGGGTACATCTCTGCCTAACCCTACGGGAAATACATGCATGATGTTTTCTTTTTCTTTCTTTCTTTGATGATATGTATGTAAAAGTGACAAATTTGTCGACGTATCCTCATAAAGCCCAACACAGCTACTTCGCTGTGAAAGCAATACTGTATTGAGTTTTTAGTGCTCGCAGGGCTCAACTGTCGTGCGATAACAGAAAATATTGGGTACGGAACCTTTTTACGGCGAATGTGGGCGATGATTGATTTTTTGATTGGACTACTATCGTGCCCTACTTAGGCAGGGTTTTGTGTAGGGGAGAAAAGCAACATGTTGTGTTTTTGGGTACTTGTATTTGAAATAAAGTAACTAAAAGTGCGTTTCTATTACATTTTTAGGTGACTTACATCATTATACTTTTCTTGATACTTACGTTAAACTTAAAGTCTATGGGTATATTATTAAAATAAAATTGTGTTGCAATGAAATTTTTTGAGCATGATTTAAATAATTAACTAGAGCTATAGTACGGAAAAAAACGGTAACTTGAAAGTAATAAGAGCTTCAATCTTCAATGAAAGTTCTTGAATTTTATTTCGCACAATCTGCCCAAAACTTCTGCCCTCACTACCAAAAGCACTCAAAACCAATATTCTCACAGGAAAAAACCCGACAATGACCACCGCACTTCAGCGGGACCAATGTCGGAAAAATTAATAAAAAACAATACGAACTCTCCTGAAACCACTGAGCCGTTATCTCTTACAATTATAGAACATTTTTATTCATTTATTTTGATCAATTCAAGTCAAGCACCTATCGCATTGCACGGGTTGAAAACTTTACAACTTTATTTTACACTTCAGCAAATCCTTTCTCAACTTTATCCCGATAGACGGAAGGGTCACATTGCAGCTATCGAGGGGCAAAAATATGTTGGTATGGGGTGTGTAAGTGGTTATTGGAAAAATGACTTTTGAAGAACTCTTAAAATATTGGTCGAGAGGTTCTCATTGCAAGACGACACGATTTCGGTATTACTGTAGAACAAAAGAGGTATTGTTTAATAGTTTTGTTTGTGAGAATTATTTACAAGAGTGGGTTTATTTGCGGAATGGACCAAATTATTAAATAACTAACTTAAAAATATACGAAACAGGAATCGTATTTAAAAGTAGCTATGGAATGGCTATTAGGGGTGTAACGTAATTATGTAAGTAGAATCTAAAATAACAACATCCCTTGAATATACTTTATTTATCTTATTGGACTATACAGGATGGCAGGGACATCGGCGTGAAAACTGATACCATGGATTAAGAACATGCTTCTGAACACCCCTGCGTTGAAATTTTTCATTAATTAGCAAAAAAAAACAGCTGTTTCATAGAAAATTTCAATACCTACGCGTTCAAAATGTATGGAATAGCAGATTTTTTGTAATAACCGACGAAAAATTTTAACGCAGTTGGGTTCAGAATCATGTACTGAATCCATGGTATCAGTTTTTGCGTCGATGTCCCTGCCACCCTGACACTCTGACTATACTGACTCTATAGACTCTGATATCAACAAATCCGTTAACATAGTGAGAATGGGCGATTCATAAAATATATCTAGTTAATAACACGCGCCTGCTGCTTGTGTGGAGTTTTATGAGAATAATATTATTATGACACAGAGTGGGCGGCATGATAACGGAGAGGCTTTGAGAAAAATGAATTTGTGGGCTACTCGTGCCTAGATATAGTCAAAAAGCACTTAAAGGTAAATGTGAAGAAATAAAAAATAAATAAATTTATTTAGTTTTAACTTCACACTACAATATTTAATTTTATATAGAGCCTAGCCTCCTTTTAAGTACTTATAAAACATACCTGTGCTAGGAGACCCACTCGTCTAAAACTAGAACCAATAATAGTGTTGGAGTGTAAATAAAAAGAAATTCAACTTATCTATTAGGTGTGTGTGTGTGTATGTGTGTGTGAGTGACTGTCGCTTATTGCCAAATTATCGCATGATGCTTTGTAAAATGGTTTCAATGTCGTCATAGCTCTTGCGTTTTAGCCAGTCTATTAATGATTTTGCACATTCTCGATAAGTCAGGAAGAAAAACGAGTTCAACAAAAAAGCCATTCTTGAGTGCTTAATAGGTAACGATCAAACAGATTTCAGAAATCAAAAGTACCAGCGTAGGTACCTATTACGAGTATCCGTACTTTGTTGGATTTTTGTGATTCAAATAAATGCTGATCAATATAAAACCCTTCATTTGACTGTAAATCACAGCCTAGAAAACCATTTTTTCACATTTATGAAGAAGTGCATCAATAAGCGAACTGTACAAGCCGGAAAAAACGCTATCCTTAGAAAATCATTTGTATCAAATCATTATAACAGTGCTACAATTTTACTCGAGGCTTTCCACACCCTCGACATAGTACATACAACCTACAATATAAACACAAGGTATATTCCATCCAGTATATAAAATCAGTATCAAAACAGCTCCCAGTACAGTAGATATTAATAAGGTATATATTTTACGGCAGCGAACATTCGAGGGTGTCGGATTTTCTCGCTATCTCCAGCGGCCGTGGTTTGACCGACATATTCTTAGCGCTTGCCTTACGAACCCTGGCACAAAAGTGTAGAGTCGGCTAAACCTTATATTTTTAGGTAAATTACGTATTAAATCAAATATGTTCCAAAGCAATTGAGTGAAAAAGTTATTTCCTTAAACACTGAAGAGACAAAGAAAGAGGTACAAAATAAGACCACTAAGATCGAAGATTTCTCGCACTAAATACATTTTAGAATGAAAGTGCGTGTCCATATTCAAATGCTCCTTTCTACCTTTTAACCGCCTCTGCGGTGTAGTGGTTAAACCAGCTGTCTCAACCCCGGAGGTCCCGGGCTCGATTCCCAGTGGGAGCAAAATTTTCTGCTCAATTTGGTTGGTGGTAGGGCTTGTTCTAAGACCACCTGGCTAGCTACCACCATCTTATCTAAGTCTGTCGCCATAACAACAATGTTAACAGCATTTTTGTATTTCGGCAGTTAGAGATAAGATAGCCAGTTCCTCTGTGGTTGTGGATTCCGAGTGAAGCTCGCTTCCACCTTCGGTGAGATGCAGGCCAAGAGCTTCCCGTTCTTCTCGAAAAAAAAACGTGCATCCAATAACAGGTGATGCTCTATAAAATCCCCGAATCAATTTCAATTCACAGTTTACAGTAGATAGGTTTAGGGTCGTAGCGCCACTAAAGACCATTTTGCAACGTCACTGCATTTTTTGGACAGAAAGACACTGAGACAATTTAGTAAGACCTAGCAATTGGAAATAAAAAGGACGATCTCAGACCGTTTCCATTCGTTCCTTGTTCAAAAAGAAACGAATATATTTTTACGATTGCCACGCCATCACACTCAATCCGATGAGTTAGTGTCGCAGAGCGCGCGCGACATACGCTGTTCTATATTCAAATTGAACGGCGCGCCGAGACCGTCGCCATTTTGTCGTCGTCACCCGAATAAGATGGCGGACGGTAAGAGGCTTAGAGGAAATGTGGTCGGTATGTTTATTGAGGGCTTTTCAAGTATATTTAAAATAAATTGTGTTCCATAGGAACTTGAAATGTTTAAGTTGAATTAACATGGTGATTTCTGGCTCTTACGTCTTTTTTTTTACTTTAGAATGATTTTCAACTGTCATTTACAACAAAATCCCTTTCTAATAAATCAGGATGCAAACTGACTTAATGGTTTCAGAGTCACAATTGCATATCCAGAAAAAATCTACCATGACTTTTAAATACCTCAGTAGCAAATAAATATTTCTGCACACAAAAAAGGTGTCAACTTGATGCACCTAAAACATCAGGGTTGGCCCACACAATATTATGTCAAACATTATTTGCTGAGTAAACAAAAACAACTCGAGGGATGGACGATTTGGGAACCATAATGTACTCTCTCTAGAGATTATTGTCTACACATTCGATATCAGGAGCTGGTAATTGAAATAATTATAATTATTTTGTGTTCTTCAAAGAACAATTATTTTCTTTTTGCCTCTTCCAGTGGATAATTTGTTAAATATTAAAATATATCAAACTATTTATAGTTTTTGAAATTAATGGTGAACCAAACAATTAAATGCAACCCACCAGGGCTACAACATAGAACAGCTAAAAAAAATTGTATCGGAACAATATAACTACATATTTCGCAAACGAAACTTAATAAATAGTGCCGAATGTACCAACGTTAACGAGCATGTCACGAAGGGCGCTAAACAATCGCTTTGTTAAGGCAATGAAGACGTATTAGGGCTGAGGGTTACTTGCGGATGAATAATTGTAATGTCTCCAGTATTCCATTTTCTCCCCGTCCCTGAATTAATAAAAAATATTTTGAAATCTGAAACTTTGTTTTTAATTCTATTTCAGCTTAACATTTAAACAAATCTGAAACCGAACAATTCATTCACGTGAGTATTAATATCACCATTATAATAACACCTGATTTTGGATTGTTAACACCATTCTGCTTCATCGCTTCTTTGTCGTTCAAAAGGACCAAATATTCAGCAATCCATCAAAGAACATTTAAGTGCCTACAAAAACAATTACCATTAAATCATTACAACTTTTGGACATCCCTAACCGTGCGTTCAACGTGACAATGGCCCGACTGAATAGTTATCTGTTTAAACCTGGATTAGCACTCGATAAACCATGATTAATAGTCGTGCCGACGGACTGTACCGTCCGCAGACTAACTGACAATATTTATTGAGGGAGTAAGTTTAATTGAATTTCTTATTGAATGTCTGTGTGATTCTAAATTATGAATTATTAAAATTAAAAGCTAGATTCCCTGGGTCTTTTTTGTTTTATTTTATTTTATTTTATTTTATTTTATTACTTTTAGGAAAACTTACAGCTAATACATTTCTATAAAACTAGTACAATGTGTAAAAGATGGCCAATTACAAGTTTCCACAACTGATTAATGTGAGTAACATTGACAAATACGCGTAAACAGCGACGTAAGAGATACGCAAATGATATAACTCACTCTCAAAAAAGTACAATAATAAAGAGAAGAGAGAAAAAAAAAAAAAAATACATGGTTATACATCAAAAAAACAATTGTTCAAACTGTTTATCATGTTATACAGAATAACTTTTAATTTGACGTATTCCTTTCAGGAAGTTATAGTGTGACCCATTTGCAATAATTAAGCACCCATAAAGCCAAGGAGAAAATTCGTGGGATTTGAGAAAACTTGTCTTGGTAACATGAAGTGAAGTGAAATTAAGTAGTACTTGTTTTCTACTGAAGACACCAGTATCCACCAGTGTTTACAAGGCTTTTCATATAATCCCAGTTTACGGTTCACTTATCGCAGAAACTATGTTACAAGTGAACCGTGACCAACAAGTAGGAAAAAAAAAAACTTAAAAACTACTTCGCGACGTATGAGCTGGTAATAAGTCATCATGACGATAGATTGCTGTTTTTTAAATAAAAATATTTATTTTTGAGATTTAACTTGTGTACATTTTTTATTAATGGTAAAAAAAAAATCCTTTAATTTTAAACGGTATAAAACAGTTAAAAATGAAAGGAAAAGTATATTTAAGTAACTATTTTTGTTTTAGAAAATATGGTTACATCGAAAGGTTTTGTTAGAGTATTAGGTACTCAGTGGAATATCAATGACGGCCATTTAATTTGAGAGTTTGGATATTTCTGTTTTTTCTGTTCCGTGGGATATTAAATGAAATTGTCTGGAAAGGATATGTCTGGTGGCACAATGAACGATTGCCTAGGTAGTCAAAACCAATGTTCAGTTATGATTGTTATATTATTGTAATTGTTGTATTTAATAGTTTATCAATTAATAAGTTATAGGTGTCAGGAACTTACGCAAACCGGTCAAATTAAGGTTTATACACTCAGGATTTTTCTTAGTTTTTTTTTATTATAACGCCATCTGTGAGCCACCACATGTACTAATTGGTAGCATGCCTTTGTGAGGTTAGAGAAATATTTAATATTTTGTTGGTCTGAGATCAGATCTTGCAGTATTTTTTAAATATTTCTCTTTGAGTGCACCTATTATAATTGTATATCACAAAGTATTTTTTAGTGAACACATAAATAATGTGTATTTATGTGTTCACTAAAAAATACTTTGATAAATACTAAAGATGATAAAATGATATTTTTATCATCTTTAGTTCCGTACATTTTCTATCTTCAATACCCATAATATTATTTATCTTTACCTACTTGTTCGTATTGAAAGGGGATAAAAAAAGAAACTATGTAATTATTGCCAAATTCTTTTATCGTCGGTACATACTTAAATAAAATGATAAAAAATTCACTGTCTTCTAGAGTCACCAAAACATTGTCCAAAAATGACGCTGGTGCTAGAAGTTTATCTTGATGTCTTGCCCAGCCAAGATACCATACTAGCGACATGACAGCAACAACCGGTGTTGGTTGTAGAGACAGTGGTGGCGGCGGCAGCGGTGTTGATGACCCATGTTCCACGGATGTAACAACTTGTAATACCTTTGATGAGTCATGAATCAGGTGTCGATTCACTCCAACCCAACAGGCTTGACATGCATATATTTTTGCCATATCCTGAAAATATTATTAAAATATATTACCTATATTAAAAATGACATGACCTAACTGGCGAAATGTGTTGTAAAAATAACACAGATTCCTACAATGAAGTTATTGTATTTCACCTCGCCCAAATCCTTCGAGAATCACTGGGGCGTGATGTTATATTTATGTTGAGTTTTTACATGACGAACACTCCTTCTATCTTTCCTGATCGTCGTTTCCATCGCTCGTCTATCCAGTTTTGAGGGATCTATCCCATTCGTTATACCATTTTCTTTCAAAGACGCCTTTTTTATTTATTAGATAGATTTTCTAGCCGGGTAATAAATAATTTACCTGATAATTATTATCATTGGAAATAAGGGTGGATAAAAACAATGGCTGTCCATTGCAACAGTATAAAAACGTCGACGTCTTGGTTTTCTGAGCCCGACTGAGATACCACATCCACGGCAGACCATTGTATGACACAACAATCTCTCTTATTGTCAGCAGCTTCAGTATTTAATTAATTATAACAGTCGAGACAAGCGTATCCATCTAATGGGAGCTGGAACAATAACAAAAATATCATTGTATTTTCAAATTATAACACAACTGCTCAATATATTGCCACTACTGCATGGTTCACGCGAATGCCATACTTCGTACCTGATTTGTTAACCATCGAGCGAGTCTCACTTGCAGGGGTAACACCAGGCTTCACACGATATGTCTACGAATCCGCTGCACAGCGATGCCACAATTGATGCACCTTATCATAATATCCAAATCGAAAAGTAACACAGAATCCTACAATGAAGTTATTGTATAACCTCATTGGGATCCTTTATGAACAGGAATAGTAATCTAGATGATATCAGTCTATAGCAATGGTCGAAAACGTCGAAAATAATCGCACAGTAAGCAAAGAACACAACTTGGAACTGCAATGCAAATAAAGCAAGCAGAAAATAACTGGTCAATTCAAAATAATATGTCAATGTCAATGGTCAATGTCATGTCAAAGAAATAATAAATACTTACCTTCATTTTATTAAGAAATGGGTAAAGCCTCTCCCCACGTGCGCGTTTTTATCACACGATAATAACGCAAGCGTTTTTGCTATATCTGCTGTCAGTACATTTTGTGTTAGGACGGCCACGAATTTACTCACTCCTGCGATTATAACGACGCAATAGAAATAGGACGCTTGCGTTCCTCCGTCTTGAGATATTCCGATATGTTTACTTTGAACATTTTGTATTAGAACGCATGCGATTTCACACACACCTGCGTTTTTACACGACACGCAGACGTTAGAAAATATATCGAATGATAGCAAAGCAGGAATGGACGCATTATTGCAATAACGCTTGCGTTATTATCGCGCGATAAAAACGAGCTTGTGGGGCAGAGGCTTAAGTATTTTTTTTCAAACACGTTAGATGTGTACACAAAAATATGTTAGTAATAATGTCGTATTTTATAAGCAATTACATTACAATAATTACATACATTCGTTTGATCTAAAATAAGCGGGTTGTAGTTATTGTTCACATTCTTTAAAGGTAATTATGGGATAAAATGGAACGTCAAAAATCTTTTTAGTACTTCCTGTTAAAAATGGCAGGGCGGAAGCTATAATATTGAGTATTATTTATTTGAGAACTATGCTACGCAAGTAATACTGAATTTATAAATCCATAATAATTTAAATCTAAATTTTTAAATCTGATTGTAAAACCTTAAATCTTGAACATTTTCGATTCAGACAACGACCAAAGGGCAGAAACTGAACATGTCTTTTCAAAAATACATAAAAATTTGATTTTCTCGAATCCCATGAATTTTTGCTTAGGCTTTATGGGGCGCTTAATTGTTGCAAATGGGTCACACTATCATATCTGCGAAGGGATACGTCAAATTACAAGTCACCCTATTCATGCATCAACTGACATTAGGTAGAGAATATCCCAATTCTTTTTCATTTTGCTTTCAGCTGTTCTTTAAGTCGCCGCTGTATAGCAGAAGCTTGGCCTCAGAGGCAGTCATCCTAGCGCCTCTTACCAGTCTGTTTTGATTATTCAGTATTATACAGTTTAGTGTTTCCACAACTTTGTTAGTTTTCATTTCCTCGTTATTCAGTGATCTGGCCTCACACAAGTTGATAATATTCATTTTCTCAACAAACAATATTAATATACTTAATTTTATGCCTTTTATTTTGCCCTCAGTACTTCGCCGTGCGTATTCTACTCGAAGCGCGGAAGGTTGCGGCGTGCGGCAAACAGATAGTGCCGGACCGCCGCAAAACTTCGGATTAGCGCCGCGTGCGGCCGGCGGACATGTGCGGATATTCTTTTACGGAGTTATTATTTAATTATTTGGGGAGTAATTAAGTGAAGAATATAAACGAGTCTTGCTTTTTTTTTTGTTGGAAAATTAAGCTATCACAATTATTGCATTTTTAATGGTTTGGAGTCATAAGCAGTACAAGACATGGTTTAGTGAATATGTACCTACTCATATACATTCCCTGATTATTATCTAAATCAGCCAATGAGCATTATCGCACTTTTATTACTTAAAGAAAAGAAAGAAAAGCAAAAAAAGAAAGAAAAGAAAGGAAATAAAAGAAAGAAAGGAAATAAAATAAAGAAACGAAAGAAAGGAAATAAAAGAAAGAAAACATGTAGGTATACACACAGAAATACTGTACTGATACTACATTGAGGCTCCTACAAGCTCGTAGGTGCCTAAGTGGAAGAACTATAGTGTACCTATTTTATCTGGCATTCGTCCGCGACAAATCCTTAGATGAACGTTACCCATAATATTCAATTCGCAATAGTTCAATATTCAACATGTTAATCTTAGATTGAATTACAATATAGTGTAGACGGCTCACAGTTCGCAGTCTGAGCGGTTCCTTCGCATATGTATGCAGGAGTACAGTGTGATCTAAATATACAAGTTTCAATGTAGGTTACAATCATAATTTATTCTCATAAACATGGTTATGAACTACTGCTGGTACCGCTGGTCGGTAGATTTTAATCTCCCAGAACATACAATTATCGTTGTAAGATACCAATATAAATGGTAAGTAAGCAAATAAAAAATAAAATAAAAATGAAGTACAATTAGGTATTCCAAAGGTTGGAAAAAGTAGATGCTACAGTTTAGTATCAATCAATCTGCCTAGCCTTTACCCAACTATGTTGGGGTCGGCTTCCAGTCTAACCGGATGCAGCTGATGCTACAATTTAGTATATCGATTCATAATACGTAAAAAAGTTATTTGTTTCTCTAGAGTGCGATAAACCTGTTGAAAGCACTTGGTAGGTGCACAGTTTTTGTTCGTGTAGAAATCCTCGTAGAGGTTTACATAACTGTCATGTGGAGGGGCTCCGGGATGTCCGATGGTTGAAAACTAAGCACAACCACTTTGAAATTAGTCTATCATTGTCAAGACGATTGAGCACACTATCGTCCTTAAGCACGAAGAATGCAAAGTGGGAATACTGTTTTGAGAAACAGCTAAATATATAAAAAAATTGCGTAGAACAGCAAAACACCACAAATCCAATCACCCTGTATATCACAAGACACAGAGATACACCGGTTTATGTAAACTCAGCCGGTGGGAGCCACATGTCGACCCACACCTGACGGTCGAACACCCTGTATAATCCTAGTCTTAATTAAACACAGTGTTAATCTGTTTCTGTAGGAGATTAGACGAATAGGTAATCATTTTGAAAGTACTTATATTAACTACTAATGCTTAATCAAAGTTTTCAATAAGAACTTTTAGTTTAGCTAGAACTAAAATGGTTCTGAAAACTTAAGATTGTAATCAAACTAAAACTCAAAGCATTTATTTCCATTAAACCATATACAAGCACTTTTGAATTGTCAAGGAGTCAGTCAGTCAGAAAATATGAAGCTAGTTGCCCATTCCAAAACGTAGTAGGTACCTATGGAGAAGAACGGGCAAGAAACTCCACGGACACTCTTTTAAATAAAAAACTGTTACACAAAAACTAGTTACATCATTCATGTCAGTTTTATATAAACATTGACATTGTTGAATATTACATACAAAATGACATGATTACTTTGTAAAGTATTATATTATTTTAATTATTGTGAATGTGAGGACTATGTGGATATTTTTTTTTTTCTCTTCTCTATTTTCTTTTCTTTCTCAGTTAGTTTTAATTTAATGATGGTCTGGCAGTTTGAGTAGTTTATGCGGCCTACCCAAATGTCCTTTCTTTGGTACTGTTCGTCGAGTTGAGCTCCTTAAGTTCAGAGTTGAGCTCCGCGATTACTGACAAATGCTTGCACTGACTGGACAGGTCCACTCAAAGCTGTATGGTTCTTTCCTCAAAAGACCATTTCAGACATTAGTCTACATGGTCCTCATATGGCCTGACCAAGATTATGTCTGGACTTTAAAAGAGACTGTGACCTCTGAGTTTGTTTCGGCCTTTCTTCTCAGAGTAGTCAGATAGGAAACGCCGAACTCATCTAGCAAATTTTTAACATACATTTTAATATGACGTGTAAAAGTGATTCCAATATCCTATTTACAGAATAAACAATTTCATTTCATTTCATTTCATTTCATTTCATTTCATTTCATGTTGAAATTATACATGTGAGAACAATGTAACGTGCACACGTTAAAAGCGTCCGTAATAAAACGATAAAAACAAAAACAATTCAAAGATTAAAATAAATTAAAATAAGCCACGGCAGCTAAGAGATGACCAGTCCCAACTGACGGCGCCCGTTCACGAACATGACGCATGTATTAGCACCATTCAGCTCAACCATTTTGAAGGGACCTAAATGATCCAACACACACGCCACCATCAGCAAGACATCTGAGTGAGCATGACATTCTCTCAGCCGCTAGGGCACATTCAAGACAATGAAAGACATATTACCCGGTAAATGGTAGCTCTGTAGTACATAGTACTCACACCTGTGCTATAGGTACAATTATACAATACAAAGGAGATTGAGTTTATACAATGCAAAGATGGTCTTACAATCTTCAGCAGCTCCAACAGTATTTTCAAATGTTAATCAATTAGTTGTGGTTGTGGAGCAGGACCAGCATTGAGTCAAGCATTTTTATAAGCGATGTAATCGGCCAACTTATAATATGCCTGCCTGCCTAGTGTGTGTTTTATACAAGATTTGAATTTTGTCTCATTCAGTCGAAGTATGTGGAGAGGAATTTTATTGTAACATTTTACAGTACCCCATGAAAGATGAATCTACTTTAACCAGTCTGAAACCTGGTTGAACTAATAGGTCCCTATTTCTTGTACTATCATTTAAATAAGATTTTACTAAATTAAGCGCAACTTTTCCAAGTCCGTAATGCTTAAGTTTCAAGAGTAAGGTTTCGTGATCAACGCAATCAAACGCCTTAGAGATGTCACAAAAGATCCCTATGGCGTCTTGGGCATCTTCCCACGCGTTAAAAATGTGTCTTAATAAGGTTATACCGGTTAATCTGAAATGAAATAGGCAACTATCCGTAAAGGAGTTAATTATAATAAAGTCTTTACTTTATTTATTTTCAGTAGGACTCTAAAGTAAGTGTTGCACATGTGAAAGCATATGGAAGAAGGATCATGGAAAATAGTCCTATGTTTCTTCTTTCAAGAAACCAAAGGAAAAGATGATGCCCAAATAGTGGTTTTTACTCATAAACTGGCATAAAAAACCACCATTAAAATAAAAATTCATTTCTCAAAAACACATTACATACACGACCACCAAAAATCAGAACCGATTGAAACCACCATTTATTACGACTCGATCGCGCAAATGTTCTCATATCGATATGAAATCGAATTAAAATTTGTAAGTATCGAGTTCGTTGTCCAATGGAGCGTGGGTTAATGGTAATATTATACGAATGTGTGGAACAACTGTTCGGAAGTGCGGGAAATATTGAAGAGTACTCGCAATGGGTTCCTGATTGGATTGGATGGAGTGTCTTAGATTTCGTTACAGTTGGATACTTTGGATGGCTACTACGTACGCGACATCTTCTAATGTGATCACATAAAATAGATATTGCATTACTGTAAGATTTATATATACCTGTTACATAATGCGGCTATTTAATCGGATAGTCTGTCTTCCATTCCATGGGATAAAAAAGCTAGCATTTAAAACTAGGTTCCAGTAAAAATTATGTGAAGGACTCTCTCACACTTCTTTCTTTTCAGCACTAGCTCCTGGTTCTCCTTCTTCATCGCGGCCTTTTATTGTATTCTTTTATCTAAGTCCCTACTTGATTATCTTGTGTTTTCTCTGTACAATTATGTGTTGTATTCACTAGTAAGTTGCAGGTCACCATATCCCTGCAACCTGCAACTTAATAAAGATGTACCTACATAAATACCCGTTACCTTACGATGCGATCGTAACTGTCCGTGTGCTTTCGCGTCAAGACTGCGGCCTGCTGTTGCACTATTTTATATTTTTCAATTTCATTTTGTACAATAGTTTTGTAAAAAGCGGTTATTAATCAATGGTTGCAGTCATTAGTTAAACACTTAAATAAAAATCTATTTGTTCCGAAACAAATTATACAAAAAAACCCTTTGCTCGAATAAATCATATTTAAAAAAAAGTGCCTATCGGTTCATTTGGACCAGCGCATGCCGCTAAACGCGATCAAATCTAACAAAACATAAATTTAAATTTAGAAACGTAGGGTGTAAACCCTTTGTGTTTCAAAAATCAAGCGGTGTAAGCGACAACAGATCAACCAAGCTAGTAATTACGAAGTAATTGATGGTATTGCTTATTTTACAGTTCCATTGAAGGTTGTTACCAGAGAAATCACTTGGAATCCCTTACTGGCCGAGCAATGGAATTATAACAGGTCTGTGTAGACGATCTTATTGCTACGATATTCGTAGCGGGCTACGTCCGAAGGTTGTGAGTTTTTAACATTTTCGAGCCACGAATCCGCTTCAAGCGCTGTTTTTACAAAAAAGAGTTTAATAGAATTTGGCGTATCTTACTAATGGAACGGTTGGCGTAATGAAATAAGGTATTTCTGCTCGTAATGGAGAATGTTCGAGACGATTTATTAAAAAATCGCTCGTTTTTCAATATGCGGCTCGGATTCAGAATCTGTTGCTTTATTTTTGTTCGTGTTCGATTTTAGCTGTTCTAATTGAGAAGGGAATTCTGATTGCTAATTGCAAAAGTTAAGTGTAACTGCTAATGCAACATGTTCATAAATTATTTTTGGTACATTTATTTTGAGATTAGGTAACAACAAAGTAGGTGTAAAAAAAGTCAATGAATAATGATGATTACGATAATTTCCATTTGACACACGTACATTTTTAATTCTCTAAACAATTTCTTGACTTTTTTCAAATCTTGCAAAGAACCACTACATTTTCTTCAAAGAAAAGAAAAAGAAATCCTCGCCAAAAGCGAATCAGTGAAACAATAAAATTAAGCATTATAAAAACACCTCGACCGAATTATCTTAATCTGCTTCCATATACCAACTGTCAAGTTAAAAAAAAGAAAAAAATCCTAGAGCTTTATCGCCAATCTCAACGAACAAAGGGGGGAAGATACTTAGCATAATGAGTGACATTCCACGCACCGTTTAGAGAGAACGAGATGGGTAGATACAGGATTCTGTTAACAAGAAAGGGACGGGTAGAGATTTAGAGAGAACAATATCGCAATCTTGTTTCTGGGCCATTTCCTTTAATTAGTACAGGACAGCAGGATTGCTACGTTTGTGCTGAGTTACTGCCGGATGCGACTGGTTAACGTGTGAAGGGTTGAACGTTTGTATAAGGTAGGGTTATGTCAGTGAAGATTGTAAAGTTGAATATGTAAGTGAACATAAATGCTATGATGTGGAAGACAAAAGAACGACCATAGGGGATATGGATGAACTGGAAACAAAAACTGCAAGAAATAAGGAAATAATGGAAGACAACAATAATGGCCAAGACACTATGGTTAAACTAATCAAAGGAAATGAGTTTTCGAGGCTGAAGTCAAATAAGGAGGTTTCTTTATTATTATCGATTCGAGTCCTTTATGACTTTGATTATTTCAATATTTTGAACTTACTAATATACACCATTCATATTCACCCAGACACAAGACGTAACTCAGCCATGATTCATGAGCTCTCAGTTCATTGGAGACAGAATGCTGATGTGTCAACTGAATGTGAATGCGAAGCTGTTATAGGCTTATTTATGTGATGTACCAGCCATGCCATGTGGACTTTAACGTACTGATATATATACTATTTGACTAGTCCGTTCATCACTTTGCTTTATCAGATTTTCACACAAAAATCGTTCATGAAACATTGGCGGACAAGTTCCTATAACTTCAATTTTTATTTGCCTCGACTATGAGATTATTTTAAGTTTTTGCTATGATCTGTTTCAAGAAATTGGTTTTAATTGAACGATTCGTCTCTTCAAGAGCCTGATCTTTAGCCAAATACCGACAGATTTATTTCGTTTGTTGCTCATTCATATTACCTATAAATCCTACAATGATTCGAAGATAACGTTTTTTCACATCTGCTTTAGTTCTGTCATTGCTTTTCGTGGGAGTCCCTATTATTCCCAAATCTGCACGAATTTAAATGAAATCTGTCGTGCTCTAAACAATAGAAGTCTTTTGTACACACAGTATATCTATCACAGACGATATGTCCCAACATTTTCAACCACCATTAATATTATTAAACAAAGACAACCCGTTTACAACTGCGCGGTTAGCGAGAATCTTTCCATCGAATTAACCCTACAAAACCGACTGTGGGTCATAACGACCGCACAGAGAGGGCGACGCGGTTGTTACATTAAATTGAGACATTTAACATTGAGAGCCTTTTGTGTTAATGGTTAACACGGATGACACCGTGCTTGATAAATACGGAACTGTGTCTAAAGGATATGGATGGGTTGAGTGAAATATGAGCTAAATCAGCGTTAAGGTTTTAATGTACCTATTTGATACATGTCACATCGTGCTCATGGCCCTGACATTGTGTTAAGAGGGTTTACGTCGTACGGCTTTTCATACAATCTTTCATGCCCTTATTTTTCGAAATGTCTGAACCGATTTTAATTAAACTTCATACGCATATGCAAGATACAAAGGTCTAAAAACTTAGTTAAGAACATTTTCGAAAAATAGTGTAACAGCCAAATTAGACCGATTTTTAATTTTCCATACAAACAGAGATTTTCAGTTATCTATTTTTAAAATAAGACATTTTGAAAATGTTCTGCAAGTCAAATCAATGGAACTCATAGCACATACCTTAAATAGGCAGAAGAGTATGAAATGAGGTTGTAACAGTAGGTAAAAAGGTACTATACAATAAAAATATTGTTCTATAAAATTCACGTTGAAAGAAAAAAAACCTTGTAAAATACAAAAAACAGATTCACAGCACAGCCATGAGCTTTATTCAACACCAACTTGGCAACTACCAAAAAACTCGTCGCCAAAAACTGCAGAATTAATTAACTCAGTTCTATCAATATGCTCTCACATTACTTGGCAGAGTTCAGAGTCTTGGCTGGAGGGGGGAGAAAATCAACAAAAAATAGTTCATAAATCATAGCGGGCAGACGGGCGGGCAGAGGATTCTGAATACGTAATGAGCTCCCATTCATTTGAGGGTTACCGGCCACATTTTTATCGTTTCGTATGGATTTTTTCGCGATTTGTGAAAAATATTATGTGTTTTGGCAGTTCTAAGCTGGTTTATCTACCTACGGTACTAATCTTATTTTGGTGAAGATTCGTTCTCCGTTCTTGGCTTCATTAAAGTAAATAACAGTGCAATGTCATTAATTATTAAAACAAAAAGAAAATAAGTAAATGTAGATTAAATGGGACTTGTCGATAGCTTTTTTGTAATCTTATTTTGTGTACTTCCTATGCACTCCAAACTTTTGTAATGTATGCCACGTTTGGCTCTATAATCGTCACTGCTTTTACAGCATAATCACAGGTGACTTCGAAAATTGTTACAGTTGTTGAAACTTAAAACTCAATATAATTATAGTATATCAGCCTGCTTTCATCTCCATTTACTCCACCATCTCAACAAACACTTTAAGCAGGTAAACATTCTAATTACAAATTATCAACAAAAGAAACCTCGACTACCCTCCTTTCCTGTGCAATGGGGGGCACTTATTCACGCGGCGTTTCCTGCCCTGTGTTCAGAGGCATTGTATTTTTTCCCTGGGAACTTTTTCTCTTCATTTGTTTCCCGTTTTTTCAGCTTCAGGATTTCTTGAACCCATATTTCACGCTCATATTGTCCCCAATTTGCATCTAGACTCCGGAGTTTGTTTGCTTTGCTTTTTAAAGGTAACATTTTTAGAAGCTTTTTTGTTCGTGGTTTTTTATTGAGTTCTTTTGTTTTTGCTTTGAAAAAGATTCTTTGTAATGTCTACTAAGTTTTTTCTCGTTATTTCTTTTTCATTAGAAATCATATTACCCTACACTTGATTCTCTAAAATAACAAAAAAAAAAATGATACTTACACAAAAAAATTAAAGAAAAAAACACAGATTTTTCGTTTATTATTTTGCAAAAGTCGGCAATTTTTCAGAACAATGTCTCAAACGAAGATTGGAATTGCTTAGGATAGCTCATAGCCTTATGCTACAGCACACCTAAGAATTCTGCTGATCACCTAAGCCCAGCATGACACACAAGCAACTATCCCTAAACACCACATATGCCTAAGTGGGTCGTCATAATTAAAAGCTGCACTCGACTTGGGGTAACGTAATGCAATTACAGCTGAATTTTTCGCGACATATGGCGGTAGATGCGCTTGCGATGTAGGGTGGAGCGCTTTCTAAACGACGATGAACGAATGAGTGGAGTATTTTGAAGTTTTTTTGATATTGATTTTATGTTTTTTTAATGTTTGGGGTGTATTTCGCCGCAAACGTTTGCCTGATAAGATCTTGAATACTTTTGGTAAACATTGCACATAATCCCGCGATATTATTATCATCAAATACTTCAACAAAACTTAAAAGATTTATATTTTAACATATCACGAGGGCCAAACGTCAAATATCTTAGAGCCAAAGGATATTAACTGAATTCAAATTCAAAATATTTGATTTCACAGTAATTTACATGGGCACTTATGAAACGTCAAAAACGTCGTTTCCTATAGAAAAAGAGCCGACTAGAAAATCCACGGATATTCATTTAAAAAAAATAACATAATAATAACTGATTCTCAATCTCCACGAACCACAAACACTTCTTTGGTTTTGAGCAACATGAATAACGAAAGTAATTTTGTAGATGTAGCTTATGTCTTTCACTATCCCAAAACACGCGACCAGAAACATAAGGAATAATCCCTACATCAAAAACTACAATTGCAACAGCATCCACTATCATTTGACGATATTAAAAGCTCTACTCCATTTTCATTAGCGTAGGGCGTTGTCCCTAGAGCCTTTAAGCCCAAAGGTACATATGGCGTGTAAATGCTCTTCGTATTGAGTAGCAGCCCTTCACTAGAGGCCCTAAAAAATATTGATGCGGTTGCAAATTGTTGTACAATGTTATTGTGGATTTTTCGAAGTGTGTTCTGTGGTGGAGCTAGGGGATCGGTTTGCAGTATAATCGAGAAAATCTCACTGTTCATCTGTCCAAGACATTTTTCTTGTCTGGTTTGGAAAAAATCTAACAAATTATTCAAAAAAGCTTGAGGTAAGGATGTTGTTAACGTGCTACATTTTCTAAACATGTACGGCATACCCACGGCCCACCTAGCCTGGAAATGCAGACACTTTTTTCAATTTACAAGGAATATTCACAAGTAACAGAAAAAGGATAACAAAGTTATCCTTTTGTTCTAAACCAACCATAGATTTTTATCTGCTATCAAATGAATATTTTAAAATTGATATACTAAGTACCTATTACCAAAATTGATGTGGTAGGTATGTAGTTTTCTGTAAAATCCAAAACAATTATAGCCAAACCTAAAAGCATTCATCTGGACTACTTCAAACCCGAGCTCCGATTGCAATGATAACTGCCCTGGGGGATGCTCTGCGACCATTATACTTATTGTGATCAAATGGCAGTACACCAGCGCATATGTTGTGTGATCGTAACGTAGGCATAGAATATTCGGTTAAATGATTTTGATACTTTCATAGGTCTAAGGATGTAAACGACATTGCTCATTATAACAGCACCGCTCCGATACGGCAAATAACTTGTCATTCAAGTTAGTATTTTAAATTAAATGCATTAAAGTCTATTTTACGTGTGGCGACTCGCGGGCAGTTAGCGGCCGGCGCGGCGAGCCGTCCACTACTCTGTATAGCCATCGTAAATTGATTTAAAATCTTAACTTGAATGACAACTTATTTGCCGTGTCGGAGCGGTGCTGTTGAACGACGTCCTTAATAGGTATTATCTCTTAACAGTGATGATGCACCTGCCACTCTAATATCGCCCAATTAATACTTTTCAATTGTATTAAATTTGCATAAAATACCAATAATTCTGTTATTGAAAGCAAACAATTTATTGTTTCTAGAAAGATCGATTAAGTACACGAGATTTAATTTTTTTTTTGTCAGAGATTGATTACTCAGAAACCAGAATTGCTCATCTCATTATTGATATACTGACTGTTATATTATTAGAAAGACAAAGGCATGTTCATGTTATATCTTTATCATCAGCGCTTACAAAATAAATCCCGTAACTCGCAAGTATCAACATCATTCACCTTCTACGTCACTGCTTCACAATTGGCAGCGCATTCAATATGCATTATTGCGGCACATTGTCCAAAATGTTGTTTATTTGCGCAAGCGCACCATAACGTTGCTACTCGACAAGTGGGTACATTATCATACATGTTGATAATTATTATAATTGATGGATTTCTTCTGTTGAACCTAACGTTTCGGTACCAAATTAATTTTCCCCAATGGCACCGCTTATATTCTTCAGACCCAGGCTTTAAAATTTAGTTATTATTATTATATTTACCAATTTTTTTACAAGAAAACGTATCTGTAAACAATCTACTAACAAAAATAAACATCATTTAATTTAATTTTAAAAGTAAGTAAAGTCTTCTATTCTACAGTTTACGCCACGCTAGAAAAAGTGTCAGTATTTTTTTTTGTTTCATGTTTCATGAAATTGAATAAAAATGCATTTAGCGTTTTTTATAGATATACCTACCGAGAAATATAGGTGAAAACATTTGACTTAAAAAAAAACTTCATGCCCACTTCACGTTCTTTTTTTCATACAGTAGTCATTACATTACAAAAAAAAAATCTTTGTCAAGTTTCTACTACCATCCATCATATAGTCATATTTTATCGATCGCCCAGATTTTAAGGTCAACGCAATACGAAACTCTTGAAATACGTATTTAACGTGTCCCATATGGTAGTGGGGTACCACCATGGGGGCGTATTGTCCAAGTCGGCTTTTACACCATATGGTCCATATGGTCCAAAAATTTCATAAACAAGTGCTCGCAAAATCCCGCTTTAATGTTCTGCGATCACTCATACGTTTAGTTTCAAATACCATAAAACGCAAACTTGAACTTTGTTTATAGGTGATAAAGTTGAAAATAGTTTTGAAACGAATGGAGATTTTATTAATGAAATACGTTTCTCTAATATTAACCTTAATATTCATGCAGTTAGATTCAAAATAACAGAAGCAAAACCTAACACAAATACAAAAGTATTGAGCGCAAGTTTTAAACGCGACAAAACTACTATAAACGAGCTTGTCAAGGAACGTCCTTTACGCTAATGTAACGCCAGGACTCGTAAAAATAAAGTTGAAATTGCATTGCCAGAAACAATAAAAGAATTTCACAATTAATAGGGTGAATGATCCAAAGGCCATTGAGAGTACAAAAGGGATGATTACGTAGCAGGGCTATATTGTTGGTGATCAGGACACCATATGGCAGGTTGGTATTAGAAGCGTTCTGTATTATGGGGATTAAACTGAGCATATTTTAATAAGCAGTACAGGTGTTGTTTTGATTCGCGAGTTCGTTGTTTGCTTTGTGGATGACACGCAATGTATTGTTATGGAGTGTAAACTTTTTTTTATTTTTTATATATCTATTAATTTATATCTATTGCTTTTAATACATACATACATTTTGTTTCATAGAGAATGCTGCATTGTGGACCAGTATTATTGTAATATATTACAATTCTTACTGCAATATTTTGGAGTTGAACAACTTTCTTCTATAATTTTCGAAAATCATAGACTGATTTGAGTATTAAAAGAAATCACTTACTTATCTTATATCTACTCCTTATTTTCTCTCTCCCTAAAAGAAACCAAATGCAATCCAACAAAAACAAAGTCATCCAAAGCCAATACTTCCACATTCACACCCACTTCATCATTGTCTGGATACAATCGACTCGGTTCCTAAGGGACGAGTCACAGACCGATCGTCCAATCGGAACAACATTAGCAGTAGCAGCTAATCTGTCGGGACCTGTCCGAGGACCGATCGCAATCAAACTTGCACATGTGAACTTTGCTCCGGCATCATCCGTCACGACTTGGAATTAATTTTGTGAAGATTTTCCTCAACGGGCAGAGGCACAAACAATTTTAGTATTTACTTCTGATTTGCAAGCATTTTGCCGAAATATCTGAATAGCCAAAAAGTCTTTCAGTTTTAGAATCATTATCGTTTTTAGAAGTGGAGGGAGGCCTTTGCTCAGGAGAGGCACAACAAATGCTAACAAAAACAAAACAAGATGCAATAACGATACCAATAGTGTCTTCCTGTGCAGTCTAATCTCTAGTTTTTCATACATAGAATCAATCTTTTAAAATTGTAATACAATACATTCTCATCATCATCACTCACATCTCAGAAATCTGCTGCAATGCATCGCCTGATTAGTTTTTTAAGCGAAATCTAAAATCTAAACGCTCTTTGCTACCATTAAATAAAACATTTTCATATTTTGTATCACTCTTTCGACCCTAACGCCCATTAATTCAATATTCCAAATAAATAATCTCCTAATCTGTTATTTATCATAAATAAAATAGGATTACGTTGGCGCAAAAACGATACATCTACAAACCCAGGGCTACTACTTTCCCTCATATGACACGTGCGAGAATATCCATGGCGTGTGCCAGCAATTACTTATCAAGGAATCGGGAAGTACTTCTATTGATAAACGATTTAAGCTCAATTTGCTGATATTTGACGTTATGTTGAGTTACATTATCGTTTTAAGTTAGGGTAAAGAGTATGTTATCTTGCCAAATTGACACTACAGAAATGACATCTTTCTCGTTAGGTATTTCTTTTCCAATTGGTAAAGCAGTTTTTCTAACCATATCATAGACATCCAAAACTCGACCGTACCTATTAGAAAGCTCAGCTCAGCTTCCATAAATATCCTTTCTTTATCCGGGATCAACATGGAAGCGTGAATCTTACAGCTTCTCTCAAATAGTACAAATCGTTTTCCCCGGAGCCATTGTTCCATCAATCTCTGTAACAGGCTGACTCGTCATTGACATCTTATTAGGAGTAAACACCGAAAATGTCAGGCGGAAGACTGGTCGGGAACGTTCGTCCGTCGCGGGCGTCGGGGTCTTGTACAAATCGTTATTTCTGCAAAAGTTAATGGTGGTGTAATGTAGATTTGAAAATCGGTATTAAAATTGAGTGAAAGAGATTTGTACACACCAGATTATACACAAACATGCTTAGAACAAATCCTTAAATTGATTTAAAAGCAAATAGCCTTTTTTACTAATTATGTTCTTTGATAATATTATTATTGTGGTTGAAGACCACGATCATGTTCGAAGTTTCTATGTATTTAAACATTAGCACGGTAAGTAAGTATCATTTACCTTTTTAGCCTGCTTTACCTTACTCCTTTCCAAGGAGTCAGACATAAGGAAAATAATTGGTCCATCTTCAACTCAAAACAATTCGATGCCCATGACAATGAACTTCTAGTTCACTGGATGGTTTTGGCAAACTAAGGCATCAATATTATGTAGGTACCTCATGAATTGTCTCTTCATCTACACCTTTCATAAAACCTGCAAAAGAATAATTTCTAATAAAACGCTGAATATATTTCACAGCTGTATAAACCTTTGTAGCATCAAAAGTATATTAAGGGAAAAACATATTATTTTCCAAAAAAAGATACTCGTTTTTAGCTTACGAATCACTTTTATTGTGGCGGCGAAGACAAATGACTAGCAAGCCTGGCTGATTCTCTCTCCGTCCATCGCAAACACATTTTTTACTTGTATCTTATCATTTTTATACAATCTGTGTACAATGGAGGAATAAAAAAGCTTTATTGTAAGGATTTTTGTGATTAAATGTTGTAATTAATCATGAAGTTGCTGAGATCTGAAAACATAATGATATTTTACGTTTTTTTAATCATGGAATCTATAACAGGTACTATTACCACAGTTGCAGAGTAACAATGTAGATAAATAAAAAACTAGAAGATAATTATTTTGGAATCCTTAACGAATGTGAAAGCAGGTGAATTCAACTTCTTTTAAGAAGGTATGTCTTGGACAAAAATACTTCATAGCAAACTCTGCATTTGTAATTAACAATTTAATCGCAACCTGCATTTACTTCAACAAAGCTTATAAAAAAATTCAAACATAACTTCAAATGTAACGAGAACATTATTCAATTCAGTTATTCAGCTCACAACAGTAGCTAATCCTTACAATATTTCTTTAAATTTTCTCATTAACGCGCCGAGCAAAATAAATGGAACAGATTTTCATTGAGAGCCAACGAATGGCCAAAAAAATGGCAAGAATCTGACAAATGGTTTTCCTTTAACGTCTGCGCCCATCTTATTATCGTTACCCACTACCGAACAGAACTCATTTGGGTCTTCTTTTAACTTTCCTATATATTACCCATCAATCGAATTTATGCCCTGTACTCTCATTTTTATGACCGATTTTACTTTGGCAATTTTTACTGTATTAGCTTCGGTTGCAGTCATAGGATTTAGGTTTTTATTACTTTCTTATTTGAGCTCAATTTCGTCTGTAGCATCTTCGAGTATGATATCAATTTGAGGAGAAGCGTCTGTGTTAATAGCATTATTCGCAATCTCATCTATACAGTCGGGGGTTAGGCCGACTATATGAAGTATCATTTTTTATGCGACATATAAAACATATTTATTGCAATCATAATCGTTTCAGTTTCTCCAGTGCCATGTTTGGGTGAGATAAATAGAAGATAATGGTTGGGAAAACTTTTTTTATTGATGAACTTAGTTTACCTATTTTTTGTTTGTTACTGGTATTATTATGAGAACTCCATGTTTCATACATCTTAAAAATAAGCCATAGCATCCATTTATTTCTTCGACTTATTTGCATAAATCAATAACCGACTTTTTTGTCAAATTGACGATTATTTGTTTCATACTACGAAACAAAGTTTTCAAAACCTATAGTAAGGTGATAAAGGCAATAATGTTGCTGACCGTACACAGTGAATAGTGAAATAAACCACAGTTTTCAATATCGCGACGCTATTGTCAAGCTGACCCTACCACAACTCAATGCGCTCTCAATTCACAGCAGTTATTATTATCTTGACCTGGTGATTGAGCTCTCCTGCTCTCTATCGTCGAAAAGCTCTCTCATTGGCCGACCGATTCCTTTCACGCCTCCCGGTCGGCGCTTATTGGTCCGTCTCGCCACGCCTTCACAACTTCAAACGCTCTGTTAAGGGTAGTTCAAAACCCCACTTATATATTTTTCACCCTTATGTTACTCACATTCGTATTGTGGCCGTCGGGTAGTACGCACGCGCCTTCTCTGTATCGCCGCGATATAAGTGCGAAAAGTTTCGAGTTTGTGTGCTGTTAATTAAATGACTAAACGATGACAATGGACGTTCAAAATAGCTATCAAAATTATAAAGAGACGTCTCCTGATTCTAAAGAAACTAATTTGAATATTGAGAGTGCTAGAACTTCAAAAATAAAACCTGAGATGCAGTCAACTGTTTTAAACCCAGGAAAAGCTTCGAAGAGGTCGTTTGATGTGGCATTTCTGATGATGCCGGATGAAAAAGTACGACCAAAACCACCAGAAAGGCAGTTAAGAGTCTCGAAGCAGCTTTTTCACAACGAAGAGTGGGATCAGGCGCCTAAGAGGATGCCTGAAATTTACAAGCACAGTGATTACTCCAGTGACAATACGATGGACTTAAAGGACCACGATGACGACCGAATCAGCGCGAACAACAACATATCCCCGAGCTTCGGGTCTGATATTAATATTGATGTCGGAACAGATGAGTACCCTGGCAAGTCTATGTATTGTAGTGACTCTGATAATTCGGAGCGGTCACGGAGTCGACCGAATTCCAATGAAAGTGCGGCGCGCCAACCGAAGTTTCTTCCAGAATATAAAAACAAAATATTTGATGATCCGACTTTGATCAGCATGCAGTCAAGAGCGAGGTACGAGAGGTATTCGGAGAAGACAGATATGTCTCCAAAAAGTGCGTTTACGAAAGTTTCAAACTACTCTATGAGATCACCCAACCCTTCGGTCAGCCCCGACAATCTACTGTACCAGAACTCCGTAAGTCCGCCGCTGTCTGCTGCCAGTCCACCGTCCAGTTCTTTCAATAAGACACCAGGTTTTAACAATATCCTCACACCAGCTCATCTCATAAATGGCAGCCACTTTTTTAAAGGTCATAATGTGCCATCGTCTTCACCAAACTATCCGGACTCAGCGATGAACCAACGATCTTCAGGTTTCAACAAAAATAATATGGAATACCATGATAAACACGATACAAAAACACCACAAATGTCACCAAATAAATTAAACTTTCTGCCATTTAGGCCGGAAATATCGTATCTTCAAGCTGGGTCGTCATACCCCTTTGGAGTTCAGAACTTCCAGTCACCAAATCCAGATTTTATGAAGTTCCCTGTGCCACCGAGGGAGAATCCTTTGATTGCTAATCCCGCTGCGGCCATCCTCAGTACATTATTGCCTCCAACATTGGCCGCATTTTCTCTGCCGTCGCAAAATGTTTGTGCTAAGTGCAGCATCAGCTTTCGGATGACTTCAGATCTGGTGTATCACATGCGTACTCATCACAAGAGTGAGTCAGCGATCGACCCGCATAGAAGAAAAAGGGAAGAGAAATTGAAATGTCCCGTTTGTAACGAGAGTTTCCGTGAAAGGCACCACCTGACCAGACACATGACAGCACATCAGGATAAAGAAGGTGATTTAGACGAGGTGCCAGCTGGGCATAAGAAGAGCAAACAATTTTATTCACACAATGGTAGTTCTCTCATACATAAATAAAATAATCTATATGGACTAAGTGCCGAAACACATGCGTCGAAAACTGTTAAATGTAAATTAATGTCTTTGAAACTGCGCAACGAGAAGTGAGTCTAATAAAATTGAATGTATTATAAAGTTAGTGTTCAATTTTGGGATTCAATTCCTCCTACTGCCGAAGGCTTAGCATAAATTATTTGTAGTGTTTCGGTGCAAATATTTGGACAAATTGTATTAAAATTAGTATGACTATAATAGGGGAATATGTCAAGTTGGAGTCTATTCCATTGTTTCGATACTGTTAATAATTGTTGTTATCATCTAATCTATGTGCAATATTAGTTATTAAGTATTTATTTTGTAAATATTAGTTATAGTAGCGGATCATTAATTACAGAGGTTTAAAAGTCTACTTTGATTTTTATTTTGTTTTCCTTTTCTCTTATGTCTTCGAACATAGGTACTTAGTTTAATTCGGAATTAATCATCTGTTAGGTACTAACACTACATTTTAAAATCACTTTTCAATTAATTTTCTTGTCTTGATTGTGTGTTTTATAAAACAGAAACCCTTTACAACTTGTTCTATCCTGCTGATTAGATTCCAACTCTAAATAGACCCATGGGAATAATCAAACCACTAGCTAATACTAAATCCAATTTTCTTTATAGCTTCCACAATTATAACAATTACTATCCTCCATACTCCCTTCGATACGAAACATATCTGATGCATAGCTTCCCTGCTAGCATTAGACTCGCTAACAGGGCGAAGTGTAGCGAATTTATGCGTGGGGTGACAGATATAGACGTCATTGTACCCCTGTTTTGGCTGATTTGATTTAAAATAATGTTCTATTTGGTTATCTTTATGATTTTATTTCTGTTTAGGGTGAGTAGCAGTAGTCTTCAAAGGTATCATTAATCAAGGCGTAACGGAGATAGAGACCAGTTTTTTTTTTAAACTCATTCCTTATGTTTTATTTCCGAATCAAGTTTTGCGATAATTAGTAAATAGGTATCTGCTCCTCAATCTTACTGAAAGCATTATATTCTAATTCTACAATTAAACATCACTGCCGTTAGCACACATATTGATTAGACAAAGTAAGCTTAAATTGATACTGTTTTGTTACCTGCTCTTGTTTAATCTCCAGCCTTCTTCTTCGTCTAGTGCCTCTCTATTACTAAAGGTTAGCCATCAACTGAATATTTCTGTCCAGCTGGAAGAGGTAAAATGAACTAGGAAAACCATAATGACTTATGAATCACGGACGCTAAGGCTATATTTCCTATTTCACTTAATGCAAATTACTAAACCTACTAACTCTTAAAACAATTTGGAAAACTTGAATTCCTTGTATCACACCTGTTCTAATTGACTTAAAATGTAAATGAACAGCATGCAGCCGAATAAGAAGAAAGATATGAAAATAAAAATTATGCAAAAACAAGAAAATATAGTATTATAATATAGTATTTGCCAAAGATGACATACAAGTTACACCCCATCTTTCACCCATTCCCATATCCACCCGATTATTAACAACATTCATAAATAATCAATAATCAAATTCATCAACACATCAATCCTCCCAGTAACTCCATAGAAAAGTCACATCCCTTCTATAGTGTTGGAACTAAGGACCCATGACGAATTCCTTGCGAACAGTGCGATTCCCATGTGTCGTGGACGTTAGCACCAATGTAGGTTAGTCCGGTTCGTTGGCGGGACGGCCGCGACGAATCGCTATGGGAAATTAGGATCAGATTTCGGTGATTGTAGGGCATAGAGAAACGGATTTTGGGTATTTAGTGTTGTGTTCTAATTTTTTTTTTTGGATAATTTAGTTTTATAAGGAACGCATTCATAATTTGCTGAATTGAAGATCAAGAAAGAATATTTGGCGTTTTCGGTAGGTGACGGTTTCCCAACACTCACCATATAATGATGCGAATTCAGGAGAAGCTACAGCTTTTACAGGTAAAATGAGTTATAGCGGTACTAGAAAACAGATTTACGGCACCCCGACTTTGACGGTCTCGAAGTATCATCCAGGTATAAAATATTGACTCCACCAAACTTCACCGCGCCACAAAACCATAACCGTGCAAAAACAAAATCCGTAACTCGACTTTTATTTCGACCAACGTCCGCATAACACGAATTTCCAAAACTTGAAACAAACATGCACTAGCAAGTACATCTGTGTGTCGTAATGTGGAAACTTCTTGGTGTCCACGTAAGTGCGAAGAGGACAATATTTTTGGTGGTCTGCCGAAGCGTGAGTAATTCAATAGAAAATATTCATACTGGGGACAGAGACCGGCGCCCCTTTGCACGATTGTATGGCGTGTTGTTATTTAGAACTAAACGTGAATTGTTTTTATATATTTTTATTTTTTATTTATAAATTATTATTTCATTTAGAAATATAAAAAAAATACAGAAGAAATACAGACACTGCCTACAATTAGGCAAGAACTTGCTCATCAGACAAAGGAGCAGGAAATGATGCCAATGAAGTTTAAAATTCGTCTCATGGACAACAACAGCAACACAAAATCGACGACGGTGAGATTAATGAGATTATTCTTAATAATCAGAATACCAAGACTGATTGTAATTAGTTTATAATAATTACTATTATTCATTTCAACGATGATACTTCAGCCACTTGGGAGACCCTGTAAGTAAGATATTATGTTATGGCACTTTTGTCAACGTCGTGGTATTAACATTTTACATATTATAATTGCACGGCCTTTTGTCAATCAAGTGCAAAAAGTTCTTTCTTGATATTGAAATGGAGACGCATTTCAATATCAAGAACGAACTTTTTACACTTAATTTATAATGTTACTGGACACAATCAATGATTTACTTATAAATAGTTTAGCAGATGGTTTTCATAATTTACAAAATTCATTTTTGAAACCGAAAAAGTAAGCATAGATTGTTTTTTTTTTCGGATCTAAAATTAGCATCTTCAGTTCTGCAAACACCCTGTACACTCGGTGTTAGCAGACGCCAGCAGTAAGACGGATGGGTCGCGTAACACACAGCTACATTTGAATAGTACCCTCGCTCTAAGATATGCAGCTTAGACTGACTTGGTCCTTATGACCCGAACAATTCACGATTTTATAGAATCTCTAGCCAGAACTGATAATATGTTTTTACGTTTCTTGATGATGAATCTTTACAGATTTACTGGTATTTTACAAGAAACTGCATAAAAAGGCCTAAAATGTTTATTTATTTTGCTAATGAATAAGTGCTAATTTGTCAAACCAATGTCTTGATCTTGAACCATGATTTTTACTGAAGAAATTGCTTATTGAGATGATTAATTAGAAACTTCTTGAATGTTACGATGCTAATACCTCTTGATTATGCGTTATTTTTATATTTATATTTCTGAAAACTGAAAACAAGTGAATTTGCTATATTCTTCATGAAGTTATTTGTTTGTGTTTCGAACTAGTTCAGAGCAATAGTTCAATGCATTTGAACTCCCGACCTCTCGACCGACGGTCAAACTCAGCCAAATAAAACCAAAAACTACCAACAGATGGATATAAATGACTAGACAGCTAAAAGAATCGTTCAAAACATTAGACCGTCATGCATAATCAATGCAAAAGCAATATTTTCCACTCAAATAGCTACACAGAATACGAAAAATAATAAATATGTATTTTGCTGAACGCATTTACAAGATTACAATATTAGCGAGCACGTCCTCGCGCTGCGAACGCGTCATTACAAATGATAAATAGTCGGCACACTTCGATAATCAAATTCTAATTTCGAATCTGTTCTACCCTCGCGAATATTTTTTCGAAGCAAGGGAAAGGCGGCAGGCAGCCTGTTTTGTATTGTGAGAAGATTGTGACTTTATTAACCGTGAACGAATGGTCTCTTTAACCGATTCACCACGGAGGCCACGTGACCCGGAACCGATTATGGTTCCGTACCCGATTTGTATGTATTTGTATGTAAATTGGTGCGTGGGGTGAAGAGATAACCGGGCGTGCTTGATAGGGATCTCTGTTATTGAATTAAGTGTTGGCGTTTAGTGATTGCTTCGATGAATGTGTCTCTTCATTGGAGGATTTTGTTGTGATTATTGTGTGAGGAAAAAAAGCATTTTTTTTTAAGGATTTCGTTGCTTTTCCTTTTTCTGTTGCCAAGTCATCAAAAGCATGTTAGAGGCGCTTCGATAAATCTCTTGTTGGGAACATGTTAGGAAAACGATATCCTAATTCGTTCTTTAGGACCTTATTGAAGCAAACAAAATTTCTTGAATGTTGCTGCAATGTAAGTAGGTATAATGTTCCTCTACTTCTACCTTTTACGAAACATTTAGAACTCTTGTAACGAAAACGTAGTTTCCAACAAAGATTTTCGATTTTCATATTCTCCAGAGCATTTACAATTTAAAATTCCTCTAATTATTCAACGGAATAGTACCAGGCTATCATAACTAAGAGGAACAATGGCAGTGAATACTTCCTACGCAGACATAGGGTGGGCAACAACGCAAGAACAGACGGAAAACATTGGACACGGTCGCCGGACCCAAGATACTGTTGTCATGTAATTGTTAGGGTAATATTGTAATGTATGGGCAGCTTGGAATGTTGAGAAGACGGTGGTTATTTATGAAGGAAGTGGGACTGTCCGTAGCTCTGGAATGCTGCTTAGTGCACTAGTGACCAAGAAGCCGGCTAGGCCTGACTTGATGAAACCCCCGTCAAGATTGAAGTTCCTTACGCAATACTCATATGCACACACACACTCGTGTATCATAGAAAGAGACAGGGAAAGAGAGGAAGTCGCATGGAGGGGGCATAAAGCTTTTTCTTTACGTGACGATTTCAACTCCTACCGCCAGCCGCGTTATGAAACTTCTTTCCAAAAACAATTCGCTACTGATGGTCTTGAGGCATTGGAAAGCGGGTTGAAAATCAATGGAACTATGCATTCTGTTGCTGTCGGTCCTGACATTTAACTATTGTCGAAATTCATTGGAACAAACGAAATATTGTTACTAGGTACTTCTTCTGTTTCTCGAGTACGTAGATGGTATTTTTTTGATTAGTTGGGTCCAGTTGGTGGTCACGTTAATAGCAGCGTCAGTGGCGTCATTACTGCTACCTGAGAAGTAATAAGACCATAATATTGCTCAATCGCTATACTTTTTATTAGCTTGACCTTTTGAATCTATGTAACGGAATCTTGAAAATTAACTTGAAAAGGACCATGGGCAACTTTGTATGGAGTCTGGTACCAACGCTCAACAGTGATGAGACTCATGCCATGTGAAAGCTTTTGGGGTATTGTTTAATTCATTCTATGGCAGCTAAGTCGAAATCGAGCGCGAACATGGTGTTTTTGACCATTAAAAAAAAGTTAGGTTAGGTTAGGATAGGGATGAAACCCATGCCATATGGAAGCTTTTGGGGTATCATTTAATTTATACTATGGCAGCTAAGTCGAAATCGAGCGCGAACATGGTGATTTTGCACATTCAAAAAAAGTTAGGTTAGGTTAGGTTAGAGATAAAACTCATGCCATGTGTAAGCTTTAGGGGTATCATTTAATTTATACTATGGCAGCTAAGTCGAAATCGAGCGCGAACATGGTGATTTTGAACATTAAAAAAAATTTGGTTAGGTTAGGGATGAAACTCATGACATGTGAAAGCTTTTGGGGTATCATTTAATTTATACTATGGCAGCTAAGTCGAAATCGAGCGCGAACATGGTGTTTTTGACCATACAAAAAAAGTTAGGTTAGGTTAGGTTAGGGATAAAACTCATGCCATGTGAAAGCTTTTGGGGTATCATTTAACTTATACTATGGCAGCTAAGTCGAAATCGAGCGCGAACATGGTGATTTTGAACATTCAAAAAAGTTAGGTTAGGTTAGGTTAGAGATAAAACTCATGCCATGTGTAAGCTTTTGGGGTATCATTTAATTTATACTATGGCAGCTAAGTGTTTTTGAACATTCAAAAAAGGTTAGGTTAGGTTAGGTGGGATGAGAGGGCGGAGCGCATTCATGAGAGGGCGGAGGACATCCACGGGTGGGCGGAGGACATCCATGAGGATTTTCAAGGTCGCAACAAAAAAGCATATCAAGGGATGAAACTCATGTCATGTGAAAGCTTTTGGGGTATCAATTAATTTATACTATGGCAGCTTAGTCGAAATCGAGTGCGAACATGGTGTTTTTGAACATTAAAAAAAAGTATAAAATGAAGGACAAATAATTCAGTAAGCATTGTATATAATTATGAAAATAATAATAACATCTCTGAACGCTTAATTAAGTACCTAATTAATTATTTTTGCTTAACATTAGAAAATACCTAATAACATTTGAGGTAACAAAAGTATCTTTGTTTTCAATAGTAATGTTAGAATCCGGAGGGGAAGGGGCAGGGAAAGGCGATAAGGTAGATCGCTACTTGCGTAACAGTATAATTAAGTAAATTGTAGCGGTTACACCGCCACATACTAACTACTCATCAAAGACATGACCTGATGATTAGTTTACCGCGCGAACGACTTATATAAGAGTATCCGAAATCAACTTACGGGCATTTGCCCGCCAGACACCACACCCGTCTGGCCGGAGGATCCTCGACTTTTTCAAATGAGGATGAGTTAACTTTACACCCTGTTCTTCATACCACAAAAAAAATAATAACAGTATTAAGGTTATCATAGAAACGGGTCGAAGCGACGCTTCGAAGTTCGCAACAGTCTCAGTGCGCGGAGGCGGAAGGTTTATCTACTGAGCGGCCGTAGGTAATTATTTCAAGGTCTTTGCAGATTGTGTTTGGTAACACACAAAGTATTTGTCATCGTTGCTGGCAAAGGATCGATGCTGCTGCTGCACAGAACGTCAAAGAGGAACGTAGCATCTTAGAAATACACGACGTCCAAGAACCTGCGGCTAAAAACATTTCTGTTGGAGTTGAACCACATTTTTTTTTTAAACGTCGGAGCGTTTCCATACTACCTTGGTAATTATTTCAAGGTCACTGCTGAGACTTATTACCATTACTTTATTATACTGTGCCTGCGTGCACAGAGCACGCGCATATACCTACACAAAAAAAAAAAACAAGAAAAACGTTACTATTTTCTATGAATTTTATTTTCTAGTTTCTCAGTATTGAAAATGTTCCAAAACACCATGTTCGCGCTCGATTTCGACTTAGCTGTCATAATATGAATGAAACAATACCCCAAAAGTATTAACTTGGCATAAGTATCATCACTGGGTATTGAATGCATTGGAGATGTCCAACGACACCGCCGACATCACCCTGCCCCGGGACTCCGCTTCCTCCGCACGGCACGGTAAACCTAACCTAACCTAACCAAAAAGGGTACCTTCCTACCTTACCTACCTACATACCTACCTACCCTATCTATCTACATACCTACCTACCCTATCTACCTCCATACCCTAACCTAACCTAAGTTTTTTGATTTTCCGGGTTGGAATATCCTCATTGAAGTCCGCCCCGGGGCGGGCGAAGGGATCTGTCAGAATCCTACTGACTAAAAACCACCCCATTGTTCCCTTCCCACACTTAGACCGAGAATCATGAGATCAACCTAACCTAACCTATCCTGACCAAACATAACCTAACCTTTTTTAATGTTAAAAAACACCATGTTCGCGCTCGATTTCGACTTAGCTGCCATAGAATGAATTAAATAATACCCCAAAAGCTTTCACATGGCATGAGTTTCATCACTGTTGAGCGTTGGTACCAAAATGACGCATGGTCCTTTGCAAACGTATCAAAGACCAATGATAAAACAATAATTTAGTATCTTGGAGCTGATCTGATGATGGAACCAGTAGGTTGATAGTGGAACTCTTCAGCGGCTTTTAGTAAACCCCTCGAGTTTGGGCTCATATGATTCGGTTTGACGAGTCCAATATATTGCACTTGGTGTCGAGGGTCTAATAATGGCACCAGTTTATTTTCTATATAGTTCGCATAATTCGTTTCCGTATTTATATTAAAGGTACCTATATATCTTTACCTATAATAATTCTCTCTAAAACAGGAACTATAAGTATCCGTTCCACCATAGCACCAATTTTTCACCCAAAAGACCCAACATTCACCTTAACTATCCCTGTACCTTTCCCATAGCACGCAAGACAAAGGCGTATCGTAAATAAGAGGAACTAACGCACTTCCCTATCCGTCGTGACGAGTTACGAACAAACTAACAATAGAGTTAAATATTTGGGACCTTCCGTTGTACTTCATTGTACACGGCCCTCAAAATTATTCAGGGTTTTTGTTTAGAAAACTATCTATTTACAGAGTTTTACATGCTTATGTGTTCTGGTATACTGTAGTATACTTGCAAGAAGCAAATATTAGGCCTTATTGGATTTTAAAATCAGACTTACTAATATTCATAAACAGGGTGGCAGAGACATCGACGTGAAAACTGATACCATGGATTCAGTACATGATTCTGAACCCCCCTGCGTTGATAATTTTTATCGTTTTTTTTTTTTTAATTTGCTGTTTCATAGAAAAGTGCCATACCTACGCGGTCAAAGTGTATGAAAATCTGTATTTTTTTTTTTTTTAATAACCGACGAAAATGTTTAAGTCAGAATCATGTACTAAATACATGGTATCAGTTAGGCTTTCACGCTTAAACGGCTGAACGAATTAGGATGAAATGGCACATGCAATGTGCATGTGCCATTTCATCCGCTTATGTCTTTGTCTTTCACCCGCTTATGTCTCCATCCCGTAAGAACATATTATGTTCTTACGGGATGGAGACATAAGCGGGTGAAAACGCGGGGCGCAAAGTGATCAATAAAGAGATCTATCAATTTTAATGTCAGTTTTCATAAGTGACCTAAATACTTCCAGCCAATATAAAGTAAGATTTACTACACAGTTTTCTCAAGAAGATGTTGCTAGTAGCCTTGAAGAAACTGTGAATTGTTTTAATACAAGAACGAAATCTATATTATGAATTTATGACACTGCTTTAAATCCAGACATACAACTCAAAAAGTAACAATACAAAGTTTCTTTAGGATTGCCTGTGATTGTTAACAAAAAATACTTTATTTTCTTGACGGACGCCAGAAAGATTCTTTCAAATTTTTTTGTTAGAATAGGTACTGAAAGAAACAAAGTCTTCTCAGGTCGTTGAAAAATAACCCTGAGAATTATGTATTTCGCAGGAATTTAATAGAATATAATACAAATAAATTAGAATATAAAGCAGCGACTGTTTTCACTGAATTAGCAGATGGTTGGCTCGGAACGGATACTGTTCAAAATAAACCTGATTTATAACGCCTTATTTACATTTTGTTGGGACTACATCTTGGAATATGGAGGCAAGAATATCTTAAAATAATAGTTTCAGAGCAATATTATATTGTTGGAATAAACATTTGTACCCAAATTAAGAGATTGCCTAACAAAAATAAATAATATAATAAGATTTTAGAATACTTACAACAGATATGATTAAATCGGTTCCTCGATGAAACTTGGTCATGACAAGAGTTTCAATTATTTTATGGATGATGATGCTGAAGTATTGATGAAGTGATTTGAGAAATCACCGTCAGACTTCATGAAGATCTGAAAAAAAAAAAAGGATCCAAGCAATGAACGCACGGTTTATATTATTATATGAGTTTCTACCAACTGTACACAGAATATATAAATATATTCTTTAATCTCCGGGATAAAATTAGTAACGTATTCATCTAGATTCATGCGGAATTATAAAATGGATGTTTATTCATATATCATGCATGGAATTAACCTGCATCATTACAAAATTGGCCCACAATAACCCTACAGTTACTGGCAATTTATAAATTATGGTTTCCAAACACCAAAACAATAAAGTTGGTAGCGAAATAGCGAACGGTTGACAAAACACCGCATCTATTTAGCATATGAATTAAATACAGTGAAATATGGTTTAAATTAATATGGATATATGCCGTCGCGCAGAGCGGTTGCTGGTGGGTTTCATTTGGTACTCAGTTTGATGGAAAATCTAAAACAAAAGACAGTTTTATAGATTTTTCCCATAATTGGACAAATAATATTCTCGAAAGACTGACATTTATTAGAGATCTTGCATACTAGATGGCCACCACTACGACCGCGACTAGTTAAAGTATAGCAACCAATACGAATCACGCACTTGGTCGCAACGGCCAACTAGCCGCACACCATACAATACCACAGGTACCACTAGACGGCCGCGACTGGCCAAAATCGTAGCAGCTTAGTGTGCGAGATCCCTTAAGCTCTTGCAATTAGATTCAACACATAGAACATTATCCAGGCAGTTCATTAATATTAAGAAGATGATAGAATAGCGATTGTGAGAATGTTGAGTTTCAACTTACTTGTGAACTCAAGATATCAGCAGCAGTTGTTCGACATAGAGCCAATGCTTCCCTAATGTACGGTCATAATATAAACTGGATTGGCGCTTGACAATAAACTGGTCTCAACTTCTCAGTAGACGTACAACATTTTTGAAAAGGTTGGTAAAAGACAATCAATCAATCCACCTACCTTTAACCTAGCCTTTTCCCAACTATGTTGGGGTCGGCTTTCAGTCTAACCGGATGCAGCTGAATACCAGTATTTTACATGGAGCGACTGCCTATCTGACTTCCACAACACAGTAACTGGATAATACGATTGGTAAGACTGGTGTCAGACTTTCGGGCTTCTGACGACTCGTAACGCTGTCAAAGCTTCACGAATGACAGCCAGGACCAACGGCTTAACGTGCTTTCCGAGACCCGGGGGAGTCTCGGTATGTAAAGATGGTCACCATCCACTGACCAACCGCGGCAACCGTAGCTTAACCTGATGGGTAGACCGTTGCGGCTATTATTACTGGACCCTATTCAATTTAACTGACAATGAGACATAGTTCTTAGGAAAGTGAAGGGAGTTTATGATAGAGTGACGCTTGACAACGGAGAACGGAAGAAAAAAAAAAAATTGTTGCGCCGAACCTCAGTAACATGGGACTAGAGTAGAAAGATGATGAAGAGATGTATTTCTTAAAAACTGAAAAGATTGACATATTATTTTCAAGACTGTTGCTGTTTAATTAAACTGTGGCAGCATCTGCACTGTGGCCCCGACTTACGAGTTGTAGGTCGTGGGTTCGAACCCAAGCAGGCGCTTTACTTTGTGTAAATAATTTCATCACCACTGCTCTCAAAACGGTGAAGGAAAATATCGTGAGGAAACCGGCATGTCTTAGAACCAAAAATTCGAAAACATGCGACATCTACCAACCCGCATTGGGCCCGCGTGGTGGATTACAGCCCACTCCCTCTCACAGAGAGGAGGCCTGTGTCCTAGCAGTGAGAACATTAATAGGCTGATTGATTGTGGCAGCATCTACATCGGCATATGTCAACTACGCATGAAAGACCTGACGTCACACAAAATCCTGACGTCACGCAAATCCTGCATCGGCGCGAACGGCATATAGTAACGTAGCTGCCCGCCAGACACGACACCCGTCTGGTCGGAGGATCCTCTAAAGACGATGAGTGAACTTTACACCCTGTTCCTAATGCCTCTAAAAATCTATGAAAGAAACTTACAACATTGACGGGTTGTCGACTGTCACCCGTAGCCTACTGGTTTTATAAAATAGACAGTAATAATGCCTAGAAGAAAGGAACTTGGTTGTCTGCACAGGTATGAATGAATTAAGGTCGTAAGTGGAACCCATTTGAAAGTAAGTCGAAAGTAATAAGCGGGCTCCCGCGACAATATTCACTGAATACATTATATTTTGTCTTGCTGTACGGTTCCTACTTAGGTAACTATAACTTATATGTGATGTATGGCGAATATGTGAATGTATGTGAGTTTGTGAAGGATAAATCGTATTCACACACTTAAAGAAAATATGGTGTGGGAAGAGGCAACAGTTTCCCTTTCGTAATTAACAAAAAAGCGATTTAGAGATCCTTTTATAATGCCTTCCACAAGATTCAACAACGCTAAACAGCACCATTGCTTCTGACTGCCGTTAAAATCATTAAAAAATCTTATAGAAATTCATTTACCGTAGTTTTATTGACAACCAATAAGAAGATCATTACCTGAATTGTGACTTATTGCACGACTCTTAATGCGAAGCATTAGAGTGTGGTCTACGATCGAAAAATTTTTTTTGCCCCATTTCTGTAACTGTTTTTATTGTTACACTCCTGCTAGTACACAGAACCTACTTAATTTATATACCATTGTATAGATGATTAAATGGAGATTAATACTGTACTTTTTAACAATTGATTTAATGCAGCAGAAATGGAAAAAGCATCAAAATAGTTGAAAAAAAATTCCTGTCCGTCAATTTATGAACCCTGAAAACATTGTAGCTTGCGATAAAATCAATTAATTGAGTCAATTTTTTTTTTATACATTCGTTTCAGCCGTAGAAGGAACCCTATTGAAAATGGCTCTTTTATTCAAAGTAGTTTAATTATAATTAATAAAATACTAACTAAAATATAATATCTTTATCTAAATATTTTCAACCTTGGTCTTGATGTTGCCTAGCAACCGCCAAGTAAATATCTTTGTCAGTCTTTGACATTACGACTTCATGAAAAGTGATAAATTGTTCATTTTTGTTAAAAACTATGTTTTGAATTTCTTTTTCGTTTATGAATGAGTGTATTGTATGAGGCGTGCACTTTTGGATTTTCCAAACTATTGTATAATTACTAAGTAAATCAAATTAAGCTTAGTTGTAAGATAGAGAAGAGAGCTTTTTTAACCGACTTCCAAAAAGGAGGAGGTTCTATGTTCGACTTTATGTATGTTTTTTTTTTTTTTTTTTTTTTATGTGTGTTCACCGATATCTCCGCCATTTGTGGACCGATTTTGAAAATTATTTTTTTGTTTGAAAGGGTAAGCTCCCGAGGTGGTCCCATATAAATTTTATTGACTTTGCTTAGATAGTTTTTGAGTTAGCTTCAATAATACATATTTTTCCCACTTAGTTTATATGGACGATATGATGATAACTTCCTGTCACTGTTATTTATTGCAGTTAGTGGTTTTGGATATTGTGTGGGTTAGGTACCACAACTAAAAAGTGAAAAATAAAAACTTTTTACAAAAAAAATTAAAACCGACTTCCAAAAAAAACCACTACAAAGTGAAAAATAACTTTAATTTCGGAAGTCGGTGGCAAAAAACGAAAAATAAAAAACAAAGACACCGACTTCCGAAATTAAAGTTATTTTTCACTTTGTAGTGGTTTTTTTTGGAAGTCGGTTTTAATTTTTTTTGTAAAAAGTTTTTTCATACCTATTGAAAACAAACTTAATTTACTTGAAAACAAAGTGGCACTTTAAACCGAACAATCTTCCAAAAAGTCGCCGGTATGAATGAGCTACAAATTCAACGCTCCTATAAAATTGAATCTAGTGTGATCCATTAAGGTTCGATTTGGGATCGTAAATCGGATATCACATTAGCTTGATGTATGGAGTGACGTGGTGTGCTTATATGTGATGTTAAGGCGATGTGAGAATTCTTAAGAATATCTATAAGAAAAATACAGTTTTTTTTTTATAATTTATTTTAATTATGAAAATGGTCTCAAGGTTAAATCTGTTTTATGTCTTTTTTTCTTTGTTTATTTCTGAAATTAAACTCATACTAAATATTTCAATTCATTTATTTATTAGTTTCTTTTGAAACTTTAACTTCAACTTTCATTTGTCATCGTTTATTTATTTGAAGGTCTATTGTGTTCACCTTATTCGTTTTCGTACAAAATCAAAACAACGTTTTAAAACAACAAAATAATAAAGAAATATAAAGTTGTAGCACTAAAAATCAATTCTAAAACTAATAAATTGCTCAATGCTTACCTGATTTTGAGAATGTTAAAATTATGAAAATCAGTAGCCCCCCACAGCAAGTATCTTTTTATCTTAGAAAAATGGTCCTGGAAAAACGCTGAGCCTTAAATAAAAATATGATTACTAGTTGTCAAACGTTCGCGATGTCGTCTGAGCCATGATTTATAGATTACTGAGAATGTGCTCAACTTGATTGTATGTTTGATAGAAGACCCGTAATAGCTAATATATCGCCTTTGGAAAATAATTGGTGAGTTTTTTTACACATTACTCTTAGTGAAGAAGAAAACTTTCGTAGAGCAGAGTGTTTTGCGCAATTATGTTGTTTGTTCCATAATTTGAGGGCAAAAAAACACAATAGACGATGTATATCTAGTAACTTAATCCGCTTAACCGTTCTTAAAGAGTTAGAGAACCCTGTAAGAAATCGACACGTGTTTCGCCTCTCAACGAGGCATCCTCAGGACGACGATTGACCTGTTGCGAACTCGGACACGAAGTGTTATCAACGCGAGCCGAACGCAAAGTGAGCTCACTTTGCGTTCGGCTCGCAACAGGTCAATCGTCGTCCTGAGGATGCCTCGTTGAGAGGCGAAACACGTGTCGATTTCTTACAGGGTTCTCTAACTCTTTAAGAACGGTTAAGCGGATTAAGTTACTAGATATACATCGTCTATTGTGTTTTATGATGGATTTCCGCAAGGTCACGCCTGAGTCAATTAACTAACTAATTTGAGGGCAGTTTTCTATTATCTATTTTTGAAAGCTTTAACGGATGTTATGGATAATATTTAAGCTTTAAATAGATTATATTCCTATGTTTCACGTTGGATTATATTCGAATGCAATGTGAATTGTTACTGAATAAATAAATCGTTTTTTTTTTTATTGAATTGAACCAATCATTAATTTGGAGAAAAGTTATTGCTAGTGTAGCGAGTCTCAACAGTAAACTATTTTAATTTTCAGACATTACCCATGTGAATAACACATGTTATAGTTTTTTAGAATCCATATGGATAGAACTATGAAAACTATGTGATGTGGTTCGAAAAATACTTCTTATGCTCTAACAAAAATGCACGAACCTAGATTGCCTTCCTTTCAAGGAATCTTTAACTCAATAGCTTTGATTTGTATTTTGGTCCTTCGAATCGGACCCGGACAATAATCAGTAGGTACTGTAAAAGTTGTCTGCAAACCTTACATCATGCAGGAGGTTGGTAAAAAATTACTCTGATTACATTCGATCACTCAAGCGAGTTTAGAATTAGCTTCAAACTTAAATATGCGGCGATTTTGTTCATAAAACAACAGTTACATGATATATGCACCTAAAAGTGAGCACGTACTCTTTAAATAAATAGCGAGTTTTCAGTAGTGCTTCTTATTTTCACCACTCCATATAGATTACGTGTGAAAAATAAGGAAAATGCATCATATAGGTACCGTCATGGCCAGGGAAGTTAAGGACTACTCGATACGCATACTCTCGGACAGCATGGTTGTTCTGCAAGCGCTAAACAGTTACACTGTTGACTTCGGGGTGATATACGAGTGCCACCAGCGCCTTAACCAGGTGTAGCCTCAATAATATAACTATTCAATAGATCAAAGGACACAGCGGTTCGCGGGGCAATGACGCAGCTGACGACCTTGCCAGAAGACGCTCGGGCATGGCACCAGTGGGGCCTGAACCCATCGTGCCACTCCCCTTCGGGTACCTACGCACTCTGGTAAGGAAACGAACCAGGGACCAACATCACAAACTATGGTCGGACCACGGTGAGTGTAGGCAAGCCAAGGAGGCACTCCCTACAATCGATGGCCGCCTCATGAAAAAGGTTCTCCGACTAACGAAACAACAGCTGCGCACAGTCACAGCAGCTGTAACTGACCATAGGTCATTTAATAAACACCTCTATGTCATAGGAGTCACAGACAGTCCGCTGTGCCGAGCCTGCATAGAGGACGACGAGACAGCAGCTCATGTGCTGTTAAACTGCCCGGTGGTCGCCGCTTACAGGGCAAAGTACTTCGGTAACCCAGGTACGTGAGATTGTCAGTGACACCAAGGCGTTGCTGGCCTTCTTTGAGGAGCTGGGCTGGATCGAATAACCTTTTTTCCCACCCGTACGCAAAATACGCGCTTTGATGTGGAGTTGCGGATACCAGCCCGTTTTACCTATTACCTATCATATAGGTAGGAATTGTAACCGCTGCGCGCGCTTACTGTACCTACCTGATGTATTTTTTTTCTTATTTTTATGTACCAATGCAACACTATAATATGTAGGTAACCTAAAGTTCCATATACAAAAGTCGTATGTAAAAGCTAGAGTAAAAACAAATACATTCAAGTATTGTGTGGCCATAAAACCAGCGGGCCGTCACGATAGCGACGTAAAATATTGACAGCCGCCATGCAAATATTGCTGGTATGAAATAAAATGCCGATATGCTGGAGCGAGTATCTGTATTTCTTTGTTCGACTTGATTTTAAATGTGTTTGGTTTTAGTATGGCTTAGTGGCGAGCTTTTTTACCATCGATGATAAGTTTGAAGTTTCTTTTGCAGCAGCACTCTTTTGTTACATACATTCTGTAAACCGGTAAATACAATAATGTTGGTAAAAACACATCAGATACGGTCAACTGTGAAATCTTTACTTTCCATGAGTAACTTTACCCATGAGTACAGTACTTTAATATCTCTCGATTACTAAAAATCTGTTGCCGCCATAAAGACAATATCTCTCAAAAACTTGCTGTGGTCTAACGATTTTGTCACAATTATAATTATGCATTGTTTTTATCGATCGTAAAAACCTTAAAATTGTACATCTCTTGTAGTTCCTAACTGTAAAAAAGGACCATAACCAATAAACCCTGTAAAATAAACAAAACCCCATCATGAGTTTTATACAAAAAGGTGTAATACATTGCTGAAAGCTTTTTTCAGTTGTCACCGGACAGGCCGCCCGGCCGGCGGAAACGGCCGAATCGCTACGGTGACGGGTTACCAATTGACGAGTGCTGTCTCTTTCTGATTGCAGGTGTAAGAGAGGGATAGCTAGAGTTTTAAAGCACAAATTGAGAGAGGCATCGTTGACGATGGTCCCGCAGGAAACAATACTCGATTCGGTGAATTAATGACAAGCAGGGGTGCGTAGATGAGTGTGGGATTGTAAAATTGGTGTTTTTAATTGTTTGTGCTGATTTAGGATTAGAAATGAGATGATTTAGCAGTAAAAATTGACGCGGTAAGTCATTGAAATACATTGGATTGATATTCAGTATCATCAAAGCATAATGTACCTAAGTATAAATCATGTACTATCTATGCTTAAACAAGTTTATTATAAGACTAACTGTTCGTGCCCGGCGTCGCCCGGGTGTATTTCCAACTTTTTCGGTGGATTTTCCTTTATTCGAGCCATGTCTAGTCAGTGATTACAAATACAACAAAAAAAGAATCTGCTAAATCGGTCGAGCCATTCTCTAGTGATGATCTTTCATACTTGCGGCAATAGATTTTTATATAAAGATAGTTTTTTTTTTTATGTACCTCCTCAAAATAAACTAAACGTAAATTCATGCAAGCCTAGTACTTTTGTTAATTATATACTAGACTATTTGTTCACCCAAATTCCTATTAGTGGAATAATACTAATGATTGTAATACTATCTTGAATTCATGCAAGCCTAGTACTTTTTTTAGGTTACTCTCAGAAACTGTGTTGACGTGTCGTGAACAGTACCGTCTAGTATGACGATAACTTTTTTTTACAACATCCGATTTTAATGAAACAACGCCTATATTCTCTTCCAAATCTCTATCTACCTGTGAAAACTACATTAAAATCCGTTTAGTAGTTCCGGAGATGTGCGCGAACAAACAAACAGACAGACACCGGATGTTACTGTTTTATTATATGTATAGATGAAGATGACCTTATTACTTTATAAGATGATTTTATTATCTTATCTTAAGTGGACAATAAAATGAAAAAACAGCAGTATGATATCCTTCGATTAAAAAGATATTTCCCTAGAAACTATCTAGCTCCCAACTTACCAAACAGCTGCTGTTAACGCTAATGTTTTTATCTGAATTAAGTATTCAGTGAACATTTAAATCTGTTAAAATCTAAAAACGTTTTTTTTACAAATATAAAATCAAGTTATAAGTTTCTACGTTGCGTACCCCTGCCTGTAGCAATATTTCAGTAAAACAATGGTTGTGTTGGTACAAAGCGAACGATGCGTCGCTCGTTCGGATCAACCTGCGGATATTACCTCTATACGATACGACCTGTAATTACGTTCGGTAGGATGCTGGTTCGATTTCTAGGACAACGAATTGTTTACATAATTTATCATAATTCACCTTTTCTTTTTGCAGGAGAGATAATTATTTACCTTATGTTTGTAGTTTGGGATTATAGTTGTCCAGTGAGTCCTTCCTGGAGAGTCATGTAATTTCGTCTTCACAATTTAAAAATCTCCTGATTCTTTTCACGCTTCTCTTTGAGTTCCTTGCTTTTCTCATTTTATTAAAATAACTATCAATTTCATCGCATTTTGTTTTTTGGACTGCCTTTACCACATGCACTGCGTTAAGATCTTGACATCTGTGTAATAGGCTTGTCCACCTACTAAAATAAAACAAAAACCGTCTATAATTTAATCCATCCAAAGGTTGTCTGTTAAATATCGCTTTTAGCGACAAGACCGCCCATTGTGTCACCCTATGTAAAATTTCTACATTTAGATCTTTACCTACTTTTTATGGTGTACATAATAAAGAATATTCTATTCTATTCTATTCTAAAATTCTCTGGTTTCTAATCCCTTTTTCAAAAACAGAATCAGAAGTGAAGCTACCTAATCCCCGGTCGTGATTAGCGCGGTCCGTTCCGGCGCGCGTCCGGTGATCGGAATTAGAATGGCGCGCAGAACCGTTCCGATCATTACGCGTTCCGGACCGGCGGCCGATGTAACGACTAATTGTTGATACGGCAGCGCCTTTTGTTTGGTCGCCATTACGAAGGGATATTAGATTAGAATTATGTTTTGGTATCAATTTTGTAGGTATTGTTTTGTGACTTTAATTGTTATGTTATGACGTAATTGGTTAAGGGTTAAATTCTAGAAACCCGACGTTAAAAGTACGATATCAACTAAGTATGAATTACGCCAATTCTTGGCAGTGTAGATGTTTTTGGACCGGTGTAGGATTTGTATCAAAATTAATGAAATAAAATTATTTTTTGCGGATGATGATTCTTCTCAGATAGTCTCCGAAAAAGCCTCTTAAACTTTATTACCTTATCAAATATTGAGTAAAGATTACTTTAAACATAATTATTAAAACAAACCTGTCTCAAGCACTAACAATAACAAACATCTTTCTCTCTACAGCCCCAAAATTAACCGCCCAATAATAATTAAAAATCGTACTAAATCGCCCGAAAGTTAATCAACACCGAACGAAAACTTTTCGAACAGAGTCTCAGTCCCCACAAATCACGAACAAAATTGTAACTAGATAAAAACATCATTGGTGAACAAAACCCGGAACTTTCCTACTCTAATAACTGCTGAGAGAGTTAATGACTTATGCCGGTGGAGTGTGAACGCACTTTAAATGTTTTTGGGTACGGCTTCCCCTTAAATATTCGGTTACGTTCGCGTTCGTAGTTTTGAAATGTGATTGTGTTTTTCTGTGAATTAGGTAAGGGAAGTAGTGAGTTTACAAAATGTTACTAAAATAACGTAACCTACTCTTACAAGATTAAACAAGGAATAGTGTAGGCTTCCCAAAGTATCATAGATACAAAGCAATTAATTTAAGCTTCAACCATCTCAGCTTATAGCAGTCCACTTGTGACGAGGTCCTTCCTCCTTTCTCATCCGTAGGGTTATTACGTATCTTGCAGAAGCAATGCGATAGCGATCATTTGTTTCATTTTGACAGTTCAACAACATTCAATGCGATAATTACGTTGCAGAGCAGAATTAAATTTCGAACTTATGAAGCAATGGATTAGTAATCTGTTTCAAAACGAATTGATTGTGTTTTACGTAATTAGGGTACGTGTTTCACGTAATTAGGGTACCGATCGCTTATTGCTGGCAATCTTTTTATGTCTGGTCACTTCATCATTCTATTTTCAATTCAAATTCAGAACGCCATATACTTTCAAGCAATATTATTTTCAGTATTGTCGTCATTACCATAGATAATATACTTATCAGAGCTAGCGCAAGCCACACACCCGCTACATACTATTTTGGAAAGTTATACCTACTTACTTTTCTATAGTTTATACCTATCTTATAATGTGCTTATTATTATCAAACAAGTTTTTTATTAACATGTATGTGCTAAAATATACATTGTCTTCAGTCTGTTTTCATTATTTCTACTAACCTACACTACCTACTCAACGTTGTCCGATGAGGTTCCCTCATTCTGAGCTAGCAAGAGGGCACAGAGGGACACTCCTGGTCACACTGCTGGATATAGGCCTCTCCCAATACCCGTAGCATGACCACCGTCGACAAAATCCGTTTCTATGGTGGTCATGCTCCAGTCTATCCCAGCCACCTTCGTTCATGTATTTGGGCGGTGTCAAATACTATGCTTGCCGATACAAGGTCTCCACTCCAAGACTCGTCTGCTCCACCGGCTACCTAAAGATGGCCAGCCCACTGCCACATCAGTTTGCTTACTCTGCAAGCTATGCCGATAACATTTATGCTTACTTATAACTATGTCAGCAAAGTTATGCATTACAGAATTGTTTACCTAATTTAGTTGTTTCAGTTGCTAATACTGAATAGGAAATGAAAACAGAGCATTATTCCTTTTGTTTTTCCTGCAAACACACTTCCTCAACCATCCAAATAAGGATCAACAAATCCACGAAGGAAGGCGAAACATTATGTACTTAAATCCAAACGAACTATCGCGGTAGGCGGCACTTCGGCCATTATCTTATCGAACGCGCAACGAATCAGTGGGCACGCGAGTTACGACCGTCGCCGAATGCCGCCGAACTTTAGCGAGGGAAACGTTTCAAAATTCGAATTCTAAAAACTGTTGTTAAGGGGTTGTTGGTTTTTGTTTAAAAAAAAGGGTTATTAAAAAGAATTTGGAGGAAAAAAAAACTTTTCTCAAACATGCTAGGAAATTCGAATATTATTTTGACAACCTTCTTGGAGATAAATTGTAATTGCTGTACTGGTCAAAAACAAGTGAGCATCAGGCAATCTTAGTATGAAAATCCATATCTGTCGTGTTTAGCAGCCAAATAAATTACTATGACAACTCATAACTTATCAAAGATTTTATTTAAATTTCGAACTGGCTTAGCAAATAGAGCTGTGAAGAAACAAATTACAATATTGGCGCGTCAAAAATTTTCTTTGTTTGTCATTGATTCTATAATTTAAATTAATTTAAAAATAATTTACTTGGTTTGAATTTCCGCGCATTGTTTGAGAAAAGTACTACAAAAGCCTTGGCCGCAACCAGGCATTGATGGACTCACGTATGTGTGCCTCGGCTTCGCCTTGGCCCACATTTTCACGATCGTCCATCAATGCTCTAATTGCTGGCCTCGACAGTAATGTACTATTTCCTATGAAACATACGTTATTTTGGTTCTTTGGTCTGCGATCACCATTTTAGCTGATGGAAATTTTCTGTCATTATCTGCTTTGCTAGGATTATACCCTAAACACCTATATTCCAACACTCAAAATATTTTAAACCAGCAAAGGCTGCCCAGTTCACACAAGGCACACACTTTTAGATTCTGAGATGCACGCGGAAACAAATCGATGTGAGTAATTTTTTCCAAATTTTTTCTCACATCCCCTTAACAAGCTCACCTGCTAATCGTCACACAACAGTCCTACAGCTAACATTGAAACGAGTGTGTCGACGTGTTAAACCAGATATCGTAATGACGCCGAAACAAATGGTACGGAACGATTCCAGTTCTTTTATTCTAATGTGCGTGTGATTAGGAGGATTTTGGATCGGTTGTTTATGGGGATGGACAGAATTTGAAAAGGTAATAAATGAAATAACCAATGGAACGAGGAATCACTTTCCATCACTGGACACAAGTTGCTTCGGCTAACCTGGAAGTCTATAAACAGACTCCGGACCCGGTTGGCTGAAGCAAGAAAAACTTGTTCAGGTGGAGATTCATAGATGACTCTGTCCTGGAGTCTAAATGTGGTGCTTGTATACACACTATTGGACACTTAATATCTTGTCTTGATTGTCCTGTTGTATGCACGTTGTAGGAGCTGATGGACGCTACTGACGTCTGGGTCGACTCCATTTAGATTGCCATCGATATGCTGCGAAGAAGTCTTGACACCTAAGCTTACGAGATGTCCTAAACGTTTGATAAAAGTGACATCGAGAGATGGCGGGAAATGGCTCCGACCATATTTGCAATTTTTGACCAGCTTACTTTGACGAATATTTGAGACCTGAGAAAATCCAGTTGACACTAAAGTCACTAAACAGCTTGACGATTGCTTCACAGTGACATAAATATGAAAATACAGAACCCAATTTTGGCAATTTGATATTGCCAAATACAATCCTAAGTATTAAGAGAAAAGTTAAAGCTACAAAAATACTGAATCAAATGATACGTAACGATTTACGATTTATGCGATTTGATCAGTCATGTCAGGTGTGTAGCAATTCAAAAGATTTTGCTGTAAAACAAAAAAGGTAATGTTCGGAAGGATGTGGTATCAAAAATTTTTTTACAACCGACTTCCAAAAAAAAAAACACAATAAAGTGAAAAATAACTTTATTATTTGCCACTTTGTAGTGTTGTTTTTTTTTGGACGTCTGTTGTTTTTTTTTTTGGTAAAAAATTTAATTTAATTCACTCTTGTTGTACCTACCCCACGCAAATTCGAATAGCACTACCTGCTATGTAAATAACAGTGACAGGAAGTTATTATAATATCATCCATATAGACTAAGTGATTATATACGTATTATTGAAGCAAACTCAAAAAGTACCCAAGTAAAGTTAATAAAATTTATATAGGCCCAATTAGAGAGCCTACCATTTCAAACACAAAAAGAATTTTGCAAATCCATCTATCTATATGACAAAGTTATGCCCAAACATACATAAAAATATAAACATCCAAATTGAAAACCTGCTCCTTCTTTTGAAGTCGGCTAAAAACCATTTCGATTGAGTACGAGTAGGCATCGAAGTCTGCTTACCTACTCTGTTCTTTACCAAAAAATGTTCAAATTAACCAAGTACCAGGGCACCATCAACACTGTAGAACGTTGTCTGTTTAATATTTATGAGTTTCGCAAAACGCATCAGCGTGCGGTTTGTTTAATAGCGTTGTTTTTAAACGACTATTTGACGGGGAGAGAAACCCTTTAGGCTATAACTGGGGACCGATAGGGTTGGCACTTAAGAGAACACTTTTTATGGAATGGTAAATTTCTCTGCAATGTTTTAGAGTGTTTTGTGCGTGCAGTCACGGCTTATTAGCTGTTTACATACATACATAAACTCACGCCTTCTTCCCATGGGGGTAAGCAGAAACTACAGACCGCCACCTGCTGCGATCCCTACATGAAATTTTTTAAGACGAAAATTATCAGGACTTATCTCAAGACTAGCTTATGCAAAGTTCTTGGAACTAAATATTTAACCCACCTATTTTAATTACAGAGAAGCTTTGAGTGTCATTAAAGTTACAGAAAATTAATTTTAAAATGTATTCACTTCATCATCAGCCTATTAATGTTCCCAATGCTAAGACACAGGCCTCCTCTCTGTGAGAGGAAGTGAGCTGTAATCCACCACGCGGGCCCAGTGCGGGTTGGTAGATGTCACATGTCTTCGAATTTTTTGGTTCTAAGACATGCCGGTTTCCTCACGATGTTTTCCTTCACCGTTTTGAGAGCAGTGGTGATGAAATTATTTACACAAATTATAACGCCTGCTTGGGTTCGAACCCACGACCGACCACTCGTAAGTCGGGGCCGTTACCACTGGGCCACCACTGCTCTATACTGCTCGGTATTCACTTAATCAATCCTAATTATTAATGTTATAAATGCAAAATTACGCTTTCTTACTAAAACGACTGAACGGATTTGGATGAAATTTGGTACATTGGTAAGCTTTGACCTGAAGAAGGACATAGGCTACTTTTCATCCTGGATTGGACACGAAATCGTGGACAACAGCTCCTATGTATTTTAAATCGAATTTGCTGGACTAACTAGAAGTCTAGCAAATTCGATATAAAAAAAATACATAGGTAGGTACGATTGGCTGTTCTATTGTCAAACTAGATATCTGACACAAAATGTATAACTAAAGGAATCTGCCCAATTCCCATGCCAGCCCTGCAGGTAGTGTTTGCGGGCGCTAAACGGTAGCGTACCCGCTCAAACCGCGTTACACCGTCATCTTCCAACACAATCTTCTATAACTGATTTATACTCCAAATTGATATCGACTCTTTTTTTCAAATACCTATTACTAAAGAAAAGAAGATCATTATTTCAGTAGTTCTCTAGATAATATACACAGTTTTTCTGCCTATTTGGATGTCAAAATTCAATATTAGACAAGGTGGATGGGCGTTTCCGTAGAAATTGGTCCCGGTTACAAAATGGAGAAAAGTGGATTATGGAAATTTATATATGGAAAAGTGGTAACAAAATGGAGGTAACGTTTTCATGTTTTCCAATCTAAAATTGCGTGTAGTTAAACAATAGAACAACGAATGCTGCAAGTAATTCAATTAATCATTTTTACGATTATTTTATTATAGTTAACAATAACAACATTATCAAAAACAAAAACTTACCAGCAGAAATTCCTCTAACAAAGTGGATGAATTACACGTAGACGGTAACGCTTTGCAAGTTTAGACACGAATGATTTTGACAGCACCTGATTGCCAACCGAAAAAAATTGCGGAATCGATGAATAATGTTGCCAGGAAAATAAGTGTGCTAAGATTTTGGAAGTTTATTTTTTACTTGTGGAGGAAATACCGTTACAAAGTGGAATTTTCCACTACATCCGAAATCGTGGGACACAATTAAAATAGTAAAAAATAATTATTTTTGTATTAAAGTGGCTGTAATTTATGTTTAATTTTAAAAGAAATCATATATTTGAATATATTAAAACCTTTTTACATGCATGCTTAATTTTATGTCATCAATAATCTAAATCAAAGTGTGTCGCGACACTGTGGGACACCTGAAAACTGGGGGGGTTCCAAACATATTTTCGTCTTATTTTAATCATTATTATAGTAAAAATAGACTAATTCACTGTTATTTACTGAGTTTATTTATTGTACTATCATAATAAATAGTGAATTACAATAATAGGCCTTCGGTTTTCTAATGAATTATAAATAAAGTCATGGGACAGCACAAAATGAGAGTGGATCAATTTCTACGGAAATGCCCGGATACGACATTACGACAATACATTAAGAGGGTTTACGTCGTACGGCATTTCATACAAACTTTCAAGAACTTGTTTTTCGAAATGACTGAACCGATTTTAATATTATTAAACTTCATACGCTTATGCAAGATACAAAGGTCTAAAAACTTAACATTTTTGAAAAATTGTGTTACAGCCAAATTAGACCGATTTTAAATTTTTCATAGAAACAGAGATTTCCAGTTATCTGCTTTTAAATAAGACATTTTGAAAATGTTGTTAACTAAGTTTTTAGACCTTTGTATCTTGCATATGCGTATGAAGTTTCATTAAAATCGGTTCAGTCATTTCGAAAAACAAGGGCTATAAAGTTTATATGAAATGCCGTACGTCGTAAACCCTCTTAAACGGCGTATATCTAATGAGGTTCCCAGTCTACATTCAATCAAATATAACTAATAGCTTAGTCACTATAGCTACTCGAAGATTGACAAAATCCATAGTCGGCCCATCACTACTATTTAGTTTGTTTGAAAAAATCACTTTTTTAATTTCGATGCTAGGATTTATTTGATGGTCAAAATAGTCTTATACAATAGTATTGCCAGTGTTTTCGTTTGTTGTCTCCACATTGTATAAAGATTAAAATATTGTATATTTTTTAAATAAATTTCTACCTATTTATGTACTTCCCAATTTGATTGAATATAATATAAATTATAATATATATAAAAAAGTAAACTTTTAAATTTTGACACTGAAATATCGATGGCAATGCGGAGTCTATATTTTAATCTACAATCAGTATTCCTTGTTTTTCTTCTAAACAATGTTCTCATTAAAAACACCTACAAAAAGAATACAGTGTCTACCAGTATACCACTTCCATTACACTGCATAACAGGTTAAATAACATCACAACAGTTGTCTAAGTTAAAACGGATCTGGTATTTGCATATTCCAATCTCGTAGAGCCTCGGGCTACGCGCTACGGCGCTACGTAGAACCGCTACGCTTTCGTAGAGGCGGCCCGAAAAATGTGTAGCCAGAAGTTTGATATCACTTGATACTGGTTTTAGTATGGGACTATTAGACTATAGGAAGAGGCTTCATTGGCCGTGCATTGGGACATAAGAGGCTTTGGATTATGATGATGATTCAGTAAGAAGGCGAAAAAGCTTTAGGGCTTAGCTTAACTTGAAACTGTTTTTTTTGCTGAAGTAAGACATCTCTTCCTAAACATACTGTTCGAATGCCTAAGTATCTTGTCCAAACTAAGAACAAACAAACAAAACAGATGATCCATCTTGGTTTGACCAGTCCTACGCCACGTTTACCAATTCAATTTCTTAATAGGTTAAGCTGCTTTACTTTTCAAGACCCACTATTTAAACATAATATTATGGTTTATTTTGAAGACTTTTGCAACAAAAGAACTCATTTTGCAAAGTATGTAACTTTGGATTGTTTTTATTCATTATGAGCGAAACTCTATCACTGCTTTTTACTTTGAAAACCCCTCACTTCTTCAAAAGGTAAATAAAAGTATAGACAAATGGTATTATTGTAATTTATTGTGTTTATTTATGTTTACATCAATTTTAATGTAATAGACTGTCTGAAAAATCAGAAAGATTTATTATTAAAGTAATTTTTGGAATGTATTCCATACATAACCACTCAAAGCTTACGGATTCCTACTTAGCCTGCGTACAATAAAACGCCTATAACCGCCACGTCAACCCGCCCGCCGGTTGGGCGCCGCCCTAACTTTCCGTTTCAGGCCATTTACGGAAGGGTTTGCCAATTAAACAGTTTTACATGGCTTTAGCTTGATTTTATTGTGGTAACATTTGCATGAAAATAAGCTGGAATGGGCTGGGGCTTTGGTTTTGTTCGCGCACGATTAGTGGGGGTAAGTGTGGTTGGAGTTATTTATAACTAGCTGTATCCCGCGGTTTCACCCGCACAAGTCTCGATCCCGTGGGAATATCGGGATAAAAAGTATTCTATGTCTACGCATGTGCTAAATTTCATAGACGTTTTAGCGTGAAAACATAACAAGCAAACAAACTCACTTTCGCATTTATAATGTTAGATAGATAGATAGAATATTCTTATTCTTTTTTCTTCTTCTTCTTCTTCTTCTTCTTCTTCTTCTTCTTCTTCTTCTTCTTCTTCTTCTTTTCTTATTTCTTTCTTTCTTCTTTCTTTTCTTAATATTAGTTAGGATATTACATTATGTAATTTATATATAGTATATAAGTTAGGATTAGGATTATTGGTATTAAATTCTTCAAAAAGGATGCCTAAGCATAGCTTAAATAAGTTGAAATAAATATAGGTTCTTCTAACAGTAAGAATAAAAATAAGGAGTTTAATAAACGATTCCAGCAAATTATTTTGTGGCAACATCTTTGATGAATATCACGTAATAGTTGTAAAACTACGTCAATTATACTCTGCCTTTCATTGCGCTTCAATTGGTTTTAGTACCTTCTTGTCATATTCAAACGACCAGACATTGCAATAGCTTCAGCATTCATGTAACAACGTTTCTCATTATATCCCAAATATACCTACACAATTCTTTTGAAGCTATCAATCAGAAGCAATCAAAATATGAAACGTAGTGTCACTGGCTAAACGTCTTCTCCAAATCAGGGGGCAACACTGAATCATATTTTGTTGTGTAATGAAATTCGGAGAACACCCTACATAATTTACGCATACAGTCAAATAAACGCTGCGGCTGCATCTGCAGAACGTTCAATTTTCATACGACTCTACAATTTTAAAAGAGATAACAGCAAAACACGCCTTCTGTTAGTATATCATCTGAATATCAGTTAGACGCAACAAAATGAAAATCATTTATTTGCTTGAATATAGGTACGAGTAGGTACATGACGTCGCTTATACTACAACACCGCGAACATGCATTTTTTCCGTTATTCATTTTTGAATGTCATTGGATAGAGAAATGAAATGAAATGAAATGAAATGAAATTGTTTATTCTGTAAATAGGATATTGGAATCACTTTTACACGTCATATTAAAATGTATGTTAAAAATTAGCTAGATGAGTTCGGCGTTTCCTATCTGACTACTCTGAGAAGAAAGGCCGAAACAAACTCAGAGGTCACAGTCTCTTTTAAAGTCCAGACATAATCTTGGTCAGGCCATATGAGGACCATGTAGACTAATGTCTGAAATGGTCTTTTGAGGAAAGAACCATACAGCTTTGAGTGGACCTGTCCAGTCAGTGCAAGCATTTGTCAGTAATCGCGGAGCTCAACTCTGAACTTAAGGAGCTCAACTCGACGAACAGTACCAAAGAAAGGACATTTGGGTAGGCCGCATAAACTACTCAAACTGCCAGACCATCATTAAATTAAAACTAACTGAGAAAGAAAAGGAAATAGAGAAGAGAAAAAAAAAAAATATCCACATAGTCCTCACATTCACAATAATTAATATAATATAATACTTTACAAAGTAATCATGTCATTTTGTATGTAATATTCAACAATGTCAATGTTTATATAAAACTGGTATAATTTGATGATTTTACTGAATAATTATAATGTCAATTTTCAAGGTTTTATTTTATTACAAGGTTTAGCAGAGCGAGCAGCTCAATCCCATGCTTTTTTATCTTCTAAATAATCGGAAATTCTATAATACCCTTTTTTACAAAGTTTGGTTTTAATGAAGTTTTTAAATCGTTTAATGGGTAAGTTTCGAATGTCAATGGGAAGTTTGTTGTAAAAGCGTATACACTGACCCATGAACGAGTTGCTTACTCTGTGGAGACGAGTGTGATGTACAGCAAGGTTGTGTTTATTCCTGGTATTTAAACTATGAATATCGGACATTTTCTTAAAATTTGATATATTTTTCTGTACATACAATAGGTTTTCTAATATATATTGAGAAGCTACAGTCAGAATGCCTATTTCTTTGAATTTTTCTCGAAGGGAATCTCTCGGACCTAGGTTGTAAATGGCTCGAACAGCCCTTTTCTGTAGAACAAAGATAGTATTAATGTCCGAACAGGTTCCCCAGAGAAGAATCCCATATGACATAAGACTATGAAAATAACTAAAATAAACAATTCTGGCTGTATCTACGTCCGTTATCTGTCTAATTTTTTTAACAGCATAGGCGGCCGAACTTAGCCTTCCTGACAATTTTTCTATGTGTGGGCCCCATTGCAATTTACCGTCAATAGTGATTCCAAGAAAAACTGTCGACTCAACAGGGTTCAGTTCTATTCCATTAACTTGAACCTTGGTAGTTAGCTGCCTGACATTTGGCGTTGAAAATTTAATGAGTTTAGTCTTTTTTTCATTCAGGAGAAGATTATTTACATTAAACCAATGCACCACTTTAGAGAGTGCATCGTTAACTTGCTCAAAGTTGACCAACTGACGTTTGATTTTAAAAATAAGGGAAGTGTCATCTGCAAATAATACGATCTTGTGATTATCCCATATATGGTAAGGTAAGTCGTTTATATAAATCAAAAATAAGAAAGGACCTAGAATTGAACCCTGCGGAACGCCCATGGTGACCGCGGATCCTGAAGATCTCTTGCCATTAACATCGACCCTTTGAATTCTATTGTTCAGATAAGAAGTCAAAAGGTCGAGAGCCTTGTCCCTCATACCATAGTGCTACAGTTTCCTGATGAGTGTATCATGATGTACGCAATCGAAGGCCTTGGACAAGTCGCAGAAAATGCCAAGAGCATCTTGCGATTCCTCCCAGGCCTCGAATATGCTCTTCAGTAACTCCACGCCCGCGTCTGTAGTTGAACGACCCTTTGTAAAACCAAACTGTTTCAGATGTAGTAAATTAAGTGCATTGAAATGTCCTAACATTTGTTTCAAAATTAATTTTTCAAAGATCTTACTCAAAGTAGGTAATATCGAAATAGGCCGAAAATTTGTGGGATCAGTTGTGCTGCCAGATTTGAACAGTGGAATCACTTTGCTAAGTTTCATCAGATCAGGAAATACACCAGATGCAATACAAGAGTTAAAAACAATTGCTAAAAAGGGTGAAATAACATCAATTATTGAAGACATGGTATGTACTGATAATCCCCAAAGGTCAGCAGTTTTTTTCACATCAAGATCCTTAAAAGATTCTATAATGTCTTTAGCAGTAGCAATTTTGAATTCAAAAAGTTTTTCACATTCTGGTACACATTCTTTTAGTATTGAGTAAGCAGAAGTGGAGGATGACGATGACAGAGTTTTGGTTGTTAAAATGGGAATATTAGTGAAGAAATTTTCAAACTCAGTTGCCACCTCCACGTCTGCCTTAATATCTACATCATTATTTTTTAGATGGAAGTCACGATTCCGTACTGTCGTTCTTCCCGTTTCTGAATTAATAATATTCCAAGTTGTTTTAATTTTATTTCCAGAAGATATTATTTTATTTTTAATGTGAATGGCTTTTGCTGAGGAACAGGCTCTTTTAAAAGTTTTAGAATATTTCTTAACATATTCTTTAAAAGTTTCATTGTGGTTGTATGTTTTTTCATGATACAAGTCAAATAAGCTTTGCCTACTTTTGTAAATACCTGGTGTTGCCCAATCACTAAATATAACGCGATCACAAACAGGCAATGTTTTTGGGGTGAAAACCTTCCTAAACTCACAATTGATGAGGTTAAATAATAAAGTATAAGCTTTATCCGGGTCGTCGTGATAAGGCAAACCTGGTAGTTTTTCCATTAAATTATTTTTAAATTGTCCTAATCGACTTTTATTTACAGGAACAAAACTCACAAGTTTTCTTTGAGCTCTGACTGCTTTCTGAGGGAAAGTGACTAACTGGCCACAGTGATCAGAGTCCAACTCATTTATAATTAAATGGCTAGAAGGTTTTAAGTTTGTAAAAATATTGTCAAAAAAAATTTCACGCGTTGATTAAACCAATTGCATTCAAGATAACTCGCCAATCACAGGCTAGAATTCAAAATTTGTAGCACCGCGAATGTCGGTGATTGGCTAGTTTGGCATAAACACAGTTAAGAAAAAGGCATATTCGCGGTATTGTAATATAAGTGACTATGAAGTGATATACAACAAAAGATGTTTAAACCATATCCTATCTTAACAGGTGCACAAATATCTATTACAATAAATAATAATAAATAGATAGATAGATAGATAAATCGTCGTCGATAATTTGGTGCACACAAAAGAAATAGCACAACATACAAAAACACGATTAAATAATAACTAAATACATGAATATAGATACAAAGTCCCAATATACAAAAAACAAATAAAGAAAACAAGACATTGTGAAATCTTACATTCATATATAGATAATGTTATTATTAGGGTGTTGAATATGACGGACGGAATATAGGACGTTTGAAATAATGTAGAAATTTAATTTCAGTACCCATTCAGCTTTTTCTGAAGGGTCTCCTCTTTCCTCACGTAATTGGTTATGAAAACGGTCACACCAACTCAAAAGCATGATTTCTTTATACAATTATACAAAAGCAATCCTACCCAGAACTTGTCATGAACGTTTCGCGCACCCAGTGCGTCCACCCATTAGCGAATGACGATAGTAGCGCATCAATCATAGCACAGCCAATTCATTACCACCACTCGGCGCAGATTGCCCGTAAGCATTACCATTATCTACCACTGTCCAGTGCACAGTGTTCATTCATTCATGGTCACCTTTTAATTTTTTGGAGTATTTTTTCTGGTATTAGTAATTTATACCGAAAATTGACAATAAATTAAACTTGACTAATAAATACTACTAAGTAACCAGAAAAACAATAAATAATGTGAAGAATTCAACTGAAAAACTATGACATCGGAAAAATAAACGACTGGTACTGAATGTTAACTGCTAAGGCAAACTGTTGTTTTTGAAAAATTACTATGCCGAGGAATCGCCTACACAATTTTCTTGCTCAAGAATTACCTCGTAAATACAAAAAAAATCAAGAATTCCTCGGAAACCAAGTGACATTTCCAATATTTTCTCCAAAATATTGTAATATCACGGCATGATCGATCATGTAGGTCCTGACGTATCGCTGTGTTCATATTGTGACGACAACTTTGTCGGCCGCATATGTGATGGCTCTGACGTCACACTGCAATCTAGTAAATGGTTAACATGGAGTAAAGAATGAAGAGAAAGATTTCATTGAAAAGTATGCAACTTTTTGCCTCAGTCACCAAATACCTAAACAATGAAAAATTTTGTAAGGCAAGAAGACCGCATGACTAGGCAAAGCAGTATGGGATAAAATTAGCTAGAAACACTCTCAAACTAATGAAGGTTTAGTAAAATATAATAAAAAGTAGGTAGTTCTGAGTTTTTTACGTAATTTTATGACCTGAGCAAGAGACAGGCAGTATGCTTGAGCTGAACAGCTTAACAGGAAATAAAGTAAATATTCAGTTCTAGAATTCTTTTGACTTTTGGATTCCTTCCATGATATTGGCATGAACGGAATAAATTGTATTCCTACACTTTAAGGTATACCACATCCACACAACCCCCTTCCGAGCTCATCAAACGATCTGACAGGTCCACTGCGTTCCGTTGTCCAATTTAATTATATTTGTCGGGTCGCCAGCCATTTTTAATATTTCCTCACATGTTCTGACGCATACGTATTGTGGAACGCTTGCCAAAAGTTATATCTGCTTTGAAGACAGATTTTTCAGGCTGGACCATTTTTCGAATTATATTTCTTGTACCATATTGAATTGGGTAGAAAATCTGGGTTTTGAATTGCTGATTCAATTGTTTTATTAAACGAAGTTCTACGCTAGAAGCGGAACAGAATATTGAGTAGAAAACGACCATCTCTCATTTTATTTGACGATTATCGCTAAAAGAGCACTCATAATAATCTTTCCTTGTGAAAATAGGAATATAACTGTTACAATTTTCTCTATAATAGTCTACAAAGAGATATAGACAAAGTTTTACCTACCCAAGCAGCGCTAACACTCACAGCAAGTATACCTATAGACATCAGCACTGTCACAACTCAGGTAAATGCTCAACATCCTCTTCTGTCACAAACTCCTTACTCATGTCAGCCAAGGCCCAAAGGCACCTTTTCTTCTCCAAGATGTAAATCACAGTCTACACTAAACAATACGTTGACTACAATAGCTCCATTTAATCACGAAGTAGCTTATTGCAGTAACGTTATTACGACGCCCTCTGCCCCAGTGCGATGCAGTAAATTTCAATCAAAATGATGGTAACTGCCGGACGGACGGCCGGGAAGATTCTGGGGTTGGTTGGAGATGTCGCAACGATATCGCGTAGACTGTGGCTTTATATTATATGAAGTGAACTTCCAAGTCTTCTGATCTCAGGTTAACTAGAAGACCCGACTGAGAGTTCAAACTGATTCCATTCAAGTCAGAGAATGGACAACGAATAACTAAAAAAGTCGAAAGAAAAGCTACCGCAACCAGCGATAAATTGACGATAGTGCAGCAAATATTTTCGGTGCTGTAACAATATTCTTGATGATTTTAATTTTCTTTTTGACCTTTTGTCCTATACAGATTTCTAAACACAAAATTTTTTGGGCGTACATTTTCCTTCATAATTTTATATTTGTTTTTGAAAATGAATAATTTATCTATCATAAATAATAATAATTCACCTTATTTTCCTTCTCAGAAATCCTCCACAATTCTGAATACAACAATATTATAACAGAATCTGCCGTCCGGCGGGCGGCGACGGGTAGATGAAATATGCGGCCCGTGTCGAGCAGAGACTACACGACACGACACTTTAAAATATTAACACCGTATATAATAATACGAATAAACGGATTATCTGTTTAATTTCAATCAGTTTAGTTGTATGAAAAATTGTTGCGAATAAAGCGGTTTTTTCATTTTGCCGGTTGAGTGTATTTTGCTGATGAAAAATATTTCAGTAAGCTGTTCTGAAATTACAGAACTAGGTATGTATCGTATAGCTAATAGTGCAAGACTAAGCACTAAGGGGTTTATTTATAAACGTTGTTTAAAGTTAAGTAATGTTAAGCTACTATTTAACCATAAATTTTTGACGTTTGAACGTCACCTAACTTTAAGCAACGTTTATAAATAAACCCGCAAGTACGTGCGGATGCCTACATTTTTTAATACCAACTTAGTAACCAATTTCTGCGTAGAATTATTCGGGAAAAGTGAAAAAGTAATAATTGTTTTCCAATTTATTTTACTTAACGTTAACATAAAATTGCAAGGAAAAATTTACAAGAGACAACAACAGATTCCTGAAAAAAAATCCTTCAATAAACAAATCCAGCAACTCAACAATCTTGCCGAACTCACAGCTCCTAAATCAGAAATAAACAAAATAACACAATGATACAGCAGTTTTGCCGCCCAACTATAATGGCGAACAGTTTGCTGGTAGCGCCACTGAAACATGGGCAATAACTTTAAGAGTTTTCGCTATAAAGTACAGCAGGCGACAATACGCCGAAACTGCGATGTAGGCAGCAGTTAGAGGTGACAACAGTCAGTCGTGTGAAAAAAACAAATGCATAAAAAATGCATGCCATATTTTTTTTTTACTGTTTGCATTCGCTGAATAGTAAAAAAAACACACTGTACAGTTTCGCTCACTATAGTCAGCACAAGCAACAATTCTGTTTTGCAATGCCGGTTGCATTGCAAAACACAATTTTTATTAAGCTCAAAAGTGAGCCTGGTAAACATATTTGTTTATTTAATACAATTATGCACGATTGCACGCGTAGCTTGACAAAGGAACGGGTTTTGTTGACGGAAGAATGACAAGACAAAATGACAGATTGTGATTGAGAATCTGTCATTTTGTACAGGCTTCCGTTGACAAAACTCTTTTTCACATGCTGGTTTGTATTTCAACATAGCGGGGAAGGTTTTTTCAGTGCGTCGGGAAGCACATTAAGCGGTTGGAACTTTGACAGTCGTTACGGGTTATCAAGGACCCGAAACTCTGACCACCAATCTTACCAAGGGGTATCGTGTTACCCAGTGACTGGGTTGCGTAGGTAGGATAGGCAGACACTCCATGTAAAATACCGGTATTTAGCTGCATCCGGTAAGACTGCAAGCCGACCTCAACATAGTTGGATAGAAGGCTTTTAAGCCTGCTTACGTCATTTAATTTACTAGCTTATAAAGTAAATGCTTGATAAAATTGAAATAGCTTGCAGTTGTAGGTAATGTAAGCTCATAAAAATTTATGCAGAACAGTTTTAAAACCAGATTTTTTACAAGCAATTCAGCGAGTAACAAGACGCAGGTGTAAAATATTATTTTCTTTTTTATTCGTACATCGTTGTATACTTTGGCAACAATATGCGAGAACAATCCTACGTAAAAGCCTCTCCGTATGTTCGCATATGTACATAATGTACATAAAGATGGCTGTGTCCGGTATAACGCATTCCTTATAGCTAAGTAATTGAACGAAGAAATGGAAATAAAAGACGCACTTCTACTTCCGAGGAAAGTGGAAGGAAATCTGGTTTATATTTTGAAGTAGGTAGAGATTTCTTTTTTAGACATTTTCCTTTGAAAGTCAAAAGAATATTTACCGGTTTTACTACCGCGGGGAAAACGCCTGTTTATTGACTATGGGATTGTTTTTATTTACGTTTCCTAGCAATTATTACTCACCATTATCGCCTTAGCACCTACTTTCTGTAGGAATACTTTTTTGCCGTGAATCATCCAAAAATATTTATGTGTATTGACCGCTATTGAATTTAATTTCCAAGATTAGAAGACCCACCGACACCGACTTCCTCAAGCTCCTCTAAAAACTAAGACAAAGTAAATACTCCCCTACCTAGCCTATTTACCTACCAAACAGTATATAAGCCTCAAAATTCGCAATAAACAAGTGTACCTGTGCCACACATCCATAAAGCACGTGCCGATTCCACTTCCGTGCCGCCCTCACTTCCGGAGCGGGGCCGCGGCGCCCGCGCCCCGTATGTAAATGTAACGACTCGTAGATACCCACTTGTTTATGTGATTTAATACCGACTTCGTTTCAACGGCCACGACATGTTTATTGCCTTATAATAACTGTTGGTTTTAATTTTTATGCGGAAAGTTTTGTTGGTAAGAAATGCATGTTTTTTGTTTATTTGTTATTACTTCGGTTTAAAGAACTTTATTCTCATGAAGACAACCGTCACTTACATGACGTTACATGAACGTTAAATCTTATTACTAATTATATTATAGCAGTGTGGGTAAAATAAAATTTAAAAGCAAAAGTACGCTCATTGTGAAAAAAATTGGAAACGAGTTCATTGCATTCCTAAGATTATTTTGGATTGTTTTATTTGGATACCTATTGATAATTATCTTTCTTTGCTTTGCTTAAGTTTAAGACATCGCAGGTCCGAAGAAAAAAACAAACCTTGCTTCATTTACATTGTTATCGTTGCTGAATATTAGAGAGTTCCAAACCCATATAATAAAGGGACTGAAATAGCAACAGCAGCCTTACATCTGAAGGCCAATTCTCGTACTTATAAAACGTTCAAATTCAAGTCGCAATCTGTCAAACTTGTCAAAAATGTTGGTAAATTGATTGTATTTTTGACAGAATGCGAATGCGATTAGAATGCGAACGTTCTTAAAAATTACGGGAATTGCCTCTCTGAACGCCTCTAGTTTTAAGACTACATTATAAGGTAGAGTTACCTGGTACATTTTCCTGTTTTTGTTCCACACACGTTGTTCTACCAGAACAGGGCCCTGAAATATGTTATTATCATATTCAACTCGCAAGGAATGAGATGTCCGTAGTATAGTTTTACGCCCCGACTCCGCCTTCCCATTACCTCGCCGCCCGCGGCTCTGTGGTAACTAGGAAACAACACATGGATATAGGATGCAAGGAATCGCTAGCAAATATACCGAGACTCCATAGACCAACAAAAATATTGCAACTACGTGAGCCCTCAAAATGCAAAGATCACTGGTAAGTTTTATTAAAATAGTTCCTCTTCTTTAGCAAAGAGTGACTGAGAAAGCCCATCCGTGTAAGCCCCACTGCGACCAATTGGTCCTGCGGCGTGTATCACTATTTTGACTGCCTCTGTGGGCTGTTTCACTCTATAGTTTGACGGATATTCTCGTCAATTAGACCTAAAATAATAATAAAAAATACAGGTGACATCGGGAAATTCTGATAAATATCAAAACTGCCGTAAAGCGCGCGTGAATGTCAAACCGCGGAGCTTGACCGCGGATAGAACAAAAACGACTGGCATAGAAATAAGGCTACCTTAATAATTATTGTAATAGTGGCTTCCATAATCTAGTCGTTGATGATGATGGTCAGCTGAACCAAGCAAGAAGCAACAATAAAAGTAGAAACACAACACCGTGACATCTTTTTGATTGCTACAAAATACTATTACAAGCGTATCCAGTAAACACAACTCCTGGTAAACCCGGTGTGCAAGATAAAAAATAGGAAGAGGTCTGGCGTAAAATATGTAACTTACATATTGGCAGCGGAGGCAGCCATATTGAGTGAGCGGTCCGCTGATGGCCCTGCTACTGTATAAGTTGATATACTTCAGAATAGTTCTGTGGCCGTCAGGAAAGAGAAAATGGATTCGCGTGTAAGTATAATAATGATGGAATATAGATGATGCTAGGTATAAGTTCTGTTTTGCAGATGTATGTGGGAATATTAGGTTGAAGGACTGGCAACATTATTAGAATGGGGAATGATAGATGATCGTCATGATAACACTGAGTAGAAAAATAAGTGACAGACAACAAATGACCACAAGAGGAAGAAGTACGTAAATTAAGACGTAAGATGAAATTATTAAAATAGAATATTTCAAACTGAAGACAAATCGTTTCCCTCCTTGATTGCACTGGTGTGATCATCTAATGGCAACCAATCTCGCCCAATTGCAATAATGAAGTCATCAGAAAAATACTAGCACTTTTTTTGTAGAGGCTCCCGAGCAATCATAGATTTTAAATTATGACCTCAAGTAGGACTCTAGAACCATGGCAGTAACAAGGTGAGGCAATTGAGACAAAATTGTATCGTCCAATTAAATCAGACGTCTAATACCAGTGATTGAAATAGACCCACTATCGTGCTACCTTTTTTCTTTCCACTCTTTAAATACCAAAAACAGAATGAAAATGAGCCAATAACTGTAACAAAGTGTTTTCCCAAAGGACTGGGGCTCAACGGACAGGGGTCACATCGGATCCAATTTATGCACAATCTTACCTTCCTTATGATATTGAATATTTTTTGTTAGACAAATAAGATTTTGAAGATGTTTTGTTATGGGAACAGAAGAGAATATACTTACAGTGGAAAGTGTGCGCGGAATCATTAAATTGACGTATCTAATCAATCGAGAGGAGGCCTGTGTCTGACAGCAGGTCTGAGATCCAGCATTGGGAACGTTATAGACTGATTATTCTTTGATAAGCTAATCAATCGCTATTTGATCAAATTACTATGACAGGAATCTAATATCCTTTCAGATCCACAGAAAAATCTTAGCGCAATCGTGAAAATTACACGAATACTACAGGACATTCTGTCATAGAAGTACTAATTATGTAAGGACGATAAGAACAACCAACATTACCTTGAAACAAAGCTGAGAAAACTGGGCTTGAAAACAGCATAGATACCTACCGCCTACACAATTCCAGCTCACCCCAGATACCTATAAATTAAGGCAGCGAGGAATATGCATAATAATATATGTTATATGAGCTCCGTACAAACAAACAGTTGTTCTAGCGAGTATAACGCAGGAAGTGTGGTACCGCACACAATGTCTTATGTTCACTCGACTGGATGTGGCTGGAGGTGCGAATGTCGCGGTGGTGGAGAAGGTATATTGAAGGTTTAGTCTATTACAAGGCTTGATATTAGCATACATTACAATAAGATAGTTTATCCCGATACGAGAGAAGAGGAATTAAAGATACGCTCAGCACAGGTGCCTGACTAACTGACAAACAACTCCCAAACGTTAACCATTGAAGACAGAAATATTATTGCAGCAGCAACAGATCATATATACAAAAGATAAATCTGCACCATTAACGAGTTATGTTGAGCAGGAAGTATAATAAAGTCCTCATCCTCACATTCTTTAACCAAAACCACGTGTGAGTACTAAGCAGATCACTCTTAAAATTGCAATGTTAAATGTTATTGTGTCTATGTCTAATTCCTCATCTGTGCAATTCCCGTAATTTTTAAGAACGCATTCTAATCTCATTTGCAATCTGTCAAAAATACAGTCAATTTACCAACATTTTTGACAAGATGATAGATTGCGACTTGAATGTGAACGTTTTTTAAGGACGAGAAGTGACGTTCTGTATAATTATGCTAAGGGCCAATTGAACCACACATAAAAAACCTCGTTCAATTTCTGTCAATCATTTGAAGATGACAGACGGAATTTGACTTAGACTTTAATTGATTTTTTGACATTCTGTAATTGATTTGACCTAACATTTATGTTAGGTGCATATGTCTTTACGTCACTTAATTAACTTTATGTATTTATTAATCACTTAACATTTTAACACTTATTTAATTGCTTATCTAGTGACACTTATAAAATTGTGTATTGTTGTTCGTATATAAGGGTGAAAGAACTGAAAAAAAATAATTTTTTTTGCTATTTGTCCAATGCGTGCATTTAGTTATTTGTGGTACAAGTGGGGCTAAGTATAAGTTGCAGAGCTTTTACTAGACTGCTCAAAGCGAGAAAAGAGTCATCGACTCCGAATTCTTCATTAGGAGGAGTAGAATACCACATCCACTCTATCCATCCTTTTCCCACATCGTTGCCCGCGCCCCACCGCCGCCACTCACATGGGAGTTATGCAGATTCGCTCGGTATTTATCGTGAAACTTCAACAGATACGGGCCGACACCGCGAATCTGATTCCGTTTCTACTATCAACCAGATTTATTGACTGTAATAATGTTATTGGACGTTTGTTTTCTGGCGTTCTTTTTCGAGATAAACAATAGGTACGTTTGGCGTGTATCAGATTTTGCGGAGTTTAGATGTTACGTAGGTAGATTTGACAGATATCTGCGTAATGCGGGATTTTGTTTATTCCATGCGAGGTTGGTAAAATATTTTGGAAGGGAGCAAAGACGTTCTAAATCTTTCTTGTATAATAATAATATTTATTTATGTATTGTAGTTCCTACCTATAACTCTAAAGGGTGACGAAACATTTGGAAAATGGCGACCAAACAAACAGTGAACCCTAATAGTTCGAAACCAGAAACTGTTTTGAGTTCAAGAACTATGAGTTCATGAGTGAAAAAACGATCTCTTTGAAAATGCTTTGAAATAATATCATCGTTTTTATCCGTATTATTTGTATCTATAGCTATACTCCATTTAAAATAATATTAGACATTTAAACAAACTTTTTTACAGTCCGTTCAACCGATTCTGACTTCTGTACCGTAGGCATAAGGATGGCATTAAAAGCAAAAAGTGGTTACAATACCAACTGTTTACTGCAGCTGCCATTTGTCATGCCACCAACGCAATAGAAGTCAAAATGGTTGAATGGACTGTAAAAAAGATTCATATAAATGTCAATCTTATTTCAAATGGAATAAAGGTATATTCACAAATGATTATATCAGTTGCAGTAAGTTGATAAAGAAATCCGAGACAAATCTACTGCTCTATAAAGCCTTTTTCTTCCTAAACTTCTTCTTATCAGTAAGCGTGACATTTTACATCGCTGCGTGGGTACCTCAATCCTCTCTCGTATTCAGAAGGTGTTGCCAGTCATTACTCGCGGCAATATAGATGTTTAAGTGAGCATTTAATATTTTATTAGCAAGATTCGCGGAGAACGCGCTGTTCTCTAGGGTTGACAGTGCGGAAAACGAGTAGGTAGGTATCTGTTTTTGGTCTTAACTTTAAAATTCTATGACAGTTGTTTTAGCCCTTAACCACTTTTATCAAAATGTTAGGTTAATAAAATACGACTTGACAACAAATACAATTTTAGCCGAAGATGAGTACTTATTCAATAGATTTAAATTTTTTACTTTTCTGCATATTACATTCTTGATGAACTGGACTTGGTTTTCCTTGCTCAATCTGCCTAGCCTTTTCCCAACTGCCTAGCCTTTTCCCAATGTTGGGGTCGGCTTCCAGTCTAATCAGATGCAGCTGAATACCGGTATTTTACATGCAGCGACTGCCTATCTGACCTCCACAACCCAGTAACTGTGTAGATAATATGATAACCCCTTGGTAAGACTGGTTGTCAGACTTTCGGGCTTCTGACGACCCGTAACGCCTGACAAAGATTTATGAATGACAGCCGGGACCAACGGCTTAACGTGCTTTCCAAGGCACGGAGGAGTCTCGGTATGTAAAGAGGGTCAGCCATCCACGGACCACCCCTGCCAAGCGTAGCTTAACCTGATGGACCGACCCGTGCTGCTGTTATTACTTAGCCACGAGCTCCTCTTTCTTCCTTGCTCAATACGCCTACATAATTACCTACACAAAAAGACAATGACTATAAGTCTGTCTCTAAACCGGCTAAGTCTAAACAAAACCTAGTTCCACCACCCCTAGAACACAAGAAGCGTACTCCAGTGTTATCTAGATCACGTAACGCGGATCGGGCTCGCGCCTTGCATATTCCTCGCCTTTAAACCTTATCGTTTTATATAAATTAATTGCGCGGAACAGAGATTTTGGTGGTTACAGCGCTCTGTATACTTACTGAGGAGGCCTTGAAGGCAGCGAGTTCCAAAAACGACGCTAAAATATTAGACGCTACAGAAAATTAATTCACAAACAAAACAAGACAAGAGCAAGTTGAGAGGTTATGGATTATGTATCCTAAGCCCTGAAATCTTATAATTATTGCGATTGTTATATAAGTGGCAAGCACTGAAGATATACAACCACGACAGTTAAAAATCAACTTATAAAGAGGGATTTGTCACCATTTAAAAATATAAATGATAAAATTTTTCATTATAATAATTTTTATAATTCCTTTTTGTTTTATAAAAAATATATTTTGAATGGTTCAGATAATATTATTTTTATTTAAACACACAGTAAGACATGATGGTAAACTTAAGCCAATGATATGCTTCGTAGAGCAAAAATTATGAATGGTGTCCCACACGCTTATTTCAGAGCAACACAGAATTTCTTAGTTATCTAGCTTGTTGGTTAATTAAAACCATTTTGCGTTGATTTGGAGGGACCATAAAATTTAATATCTACTCTTTCGAATTCGAATAATGTCGCGGTATAATGATAAAATTTATTAATTAATATTGAATCAATTATAATATTCATTTATCACTTTTTCATGGTGCGGTAAACGCTTATAATTAAATAGTAGAAAGTTTCATTGTAGATAAAAAATGATAATTGATACATTTTAGAACATAAAAGAAAAAAGTCTGTTCAAGTGGATGCTTACAAAATCAATCCTGACTAAAACCAAAGAACAAAACATAAATAGTGACGGAAAAATAATAAGCAAAAAGCGATCAAAGTTTGTCACCCCAACCGAGGAGAGGCAATATCGCGTTTATAGTTAGAGAAAAGTCCCGCGGGGACATTATAACTAGCCAATGATTATTTTGTTTCGCTGTTTGGGGGCCGATTCTGGCAGTGGCAGCGTGAGGACAAAAATGTGTTCACTTATTATTGCAAAATAAAATCGACCAGTCTGAATTGACTAAAATGATCACTGCGTTTTAGTCCAAAAGTCCAAGTTCAGTGATCCTACAAAAATTCTGCCATGAAGTGGGTTTTAAACAAATCTGTATTTTATATGGTTTTTGTGCCTTAAATATCCAACCAATATAAATTTTCTAAAACTGAAAAGTCTTATAGCTTGCTAATCTTCATTCTAATTTGTTCTCGGTGAGTTTGAAACCATTTTAATCTACACTTTAACGATTTAAAAAAGAAGAGTAAGTACATTTCGAAATATTTCTACAATATGATCTCTAAATAAACTTTGCAAAGCTTCTACATTATCTTAATTTTTTTTTATTAAAGCAGTTCAACTAAAACACTAGAAATTCCCACCAAATTCAATCCACCACACACAGAATACGCGCCCTCTCGCTCTCTACCCCTCCCTCTTAAGATGCTCATAAACATGTTTTTGTCGCAATAAAAATGATAAATCATCCGGTTTTTTATATGGTCAATCAGTAGATACAGTGTTTTCGCCATTGACAGATAAAATCTATGGACTCACAGTTTTTCTTTAATGGAGGAAAAACTCGACGGAGTAATAAGAAAAGTCCGATTATGATTGATGGTGTTATGATAAGCGGTAGTTGGGCTTTTTATTGGTAAACAGCTTTTTGGTTAGTTAATTGACTCAGGCGTGACCTTGCGGAAATCCATCATAAAACACAATAGACGATGTATATCTAGTAACTTAATCCGCTTAACCGTTCTTAAAGAGTTAGAGAACCCTGTAAGAAATCGACACGTGTTTCGCCTCTCAACGAGGCATCCTCAGGACGACGATTGACCTTTTGCGAACTCGGACACGAAGTGTTATCAACGCGAGCCGAACGCAAAGTGAGTTTGACTCACTTTGCGTTCGGCTCGCGTTACACCACTTCGTGTCCGAGTTCGCAAAAGGTCAATCGTCGTCCTGAGGATGCCTCGTTGAGAGGCGAAACACGTGTCGATTTCTTACAGGGTTCTCTAACTCTTTAAGAACGGTTAAGCGGATTAAGTTACTAGATATACATCGTCTATTGTGTTTTAACAGCTTTTTGGTTGAAATTCGCATTTTGAAAGATTAATTCTTAAATTATACAAATATGGAGTAGTAAAGAAAGAAAAGAAAGAAATAAAGAAAATATTTGACTCAGGTTAAGGCACACAATATTCACATAAAAACAAAAAAAATATTAAAATAGTATTGTGTGCCTCACGACTGCGCCAAATAGGCCCAGTTCAGCATAAGTGCCAGTCAATTAGTGTCTGACGCTGGTTTTCAACTGGATCTTATGTTAAGAGAACTTCTTACGGATGTAAATCAGTTTTATAGTGTGTGTAAATATATAAATAAAAAATAAACACAGGCACTTTATTTAAAATCAATGACGATGCCATTTAACCCTTCTTATGGCGGAACGTGGATCCACGCGAGACACAATGGCTTTTTTGCTGTAATTACAGCACGCAACCGGTTAATTAAATGGAAAAAGCAACTGCCACGGAGCTAAGGACGTTTCATCTCAAAGCAGTTTCAATGTTGTTTAGAAATAATAAACAAAGTCAAGACCAAGATAGGTACATAAAGAAAAAGAGAAAACAAGATTTTCTACATGAAAAAATAATCTACCTAATAGCCTCTTTTTTTTCTAGTTCCAATAAGCTCATGAAAGACCTTATTCTTATACAAGGCTAAAAACTCGTGTTTTTTATAGCCTACCTATCTCATTTCGAGTAGGCAGTGACAATAATGTATTACTTACGACGATTATAAATTATGGCCGGGCTATTCTGCAAGCAAAGCTTACGTTATGCCTTATTGAGTATGCGACGAAAACAATCGATGAATTATTGCAGAATACGACCGCAAATAAGCCTTATATCATATTTTCTTTATTAATATTACCCTACTCATGGATAATATTATCCAACTTTGTTTTTAGAAAGTTTTTGGCAAATAATAACAGAATGAGAAGGGAAATATTTTTAAAGATTAGCATTGTTGATGTTGTTATTGTAATTGAATGTAGATCAGACTTATGAATACGTAAAACTTTTAAAATACTAAGTGCGGATTTCAACAATGAAATTGAACGCTTTCAGCCCATTTAAACGCGTCAAGAGCTGTCAGCGTACAATATTCCATAACAACTTTGACACTGACAGCTCTTGAACGCGTTTTAGAAATGCTGATCGCGATTGATATAGTTTCATTGGTGAAATCATACCTAAATGGTTTCTTCTTATGGTTTCAAAAACCAATTAAAAATTAACCTAAGTACCTACAAACAATATTTAAAATAAAATAGGTAATTATGTCCGTCGGAACAAACGGTAAGTAATTAATGATGAAATCAGATAACAACAAATCAAGTTGGTAGGTAGACAATAGGCACAAAATAGCTTGAAGCCCACATAAAGAGACAAACATAAATTGCCTGAAATTGTTTCTAGCAAATCAAGATAAAATGTTTACAGCCTGTATAACAAGCGACAGTCTCCGTTTTTTCGGCACCAAACACTAAAATATTATGTTTTCGTCCCCCAACAAAAACTAGTTAAACAAAACGATACAATAAGTCTCAACAATAAACAGCTAACAAAAATTAACTTTACAACTAGTATACAGACATTCCGTTCCTTATTATTTATCCCCTACAATGTTTTCCATAACATGCCACTGTGTTTTTCTGTGTAATATTTTTAGTGCAGATTTTATAGTAGAGAGGAACACTGTGTTCGAAAATTGATGGTGTGCGTCTGCAGGACCAGTTTACATTATGGTGTTGGAATCGGCGCCAAGTTTTGATGATCATGGTTTTATTAACCAATATTGGTTGACGGAATTTTCGCAGGGTTTGCACCATGAGGCGTTTCTTAATCTGAGATTTAGAGAGCTCTACCTATAGTTTTATTTGTTCGTCACCTTTTTCTGGATTTTGGTGACCCCGGTCACCTTGTGAAACATTTTCAGGTAAAAGAGTAATAAGATTAACAATGGCATGGATAGGCAAAAGCAAAAGAAGCACTTCTAACGCTCATTCGGTATTTCATGTTTCATTACAGATACCTGAATCGTCTAATCATTAAGACAACGAACAACTAGCCAGATCATGGAGGAAAGACTACTCCATGGGTTTGACAAACGCTTATCATCAATAGTGGGTTTGGCGCTTTGCTAGGGCAACAAGCCACAAAAAAGAAAGGATCTTTTAACTATGATTTAAATCTGGCGATTCTCGGTGCAATCGGACGTCATAAGGTTCCCCAGAGAGCGGCAGTTAGTCGCGGCGTCGCCTCTTGATTGGGATCGTCGTAAAACGATCCTCGCCAACTACAGCAGTAGGGAGATTGTTGAAACTTGTCGATGGAATAGCGTTTTTAAGTCTGCAACCAGTCTGGACGTATAAATATGGCCATATTTGAAGAAACTAGACATAACGACCCGCTTGGGAAGTGGTTAGGATAGAACCATGGGTGACCACGTAGGTCTACAATAAAAACTCTTTTATATCTCGCCTTAGTGTGTCGGTTTGAATTTATGTAAGTTATAATTGCGTACCTAATATCAACTGCTCTTCACCTTTTACAAAATAGGTACCTATAGTCAGGGTTGGGCAGTATTTGAATTACTTGTAATTGAAATACGTAATTGAAATACAAATACGTAATTGGTATTTGTATTTCAATTACTTCTTATAAATGTAATTTGTAATTAGTATTTCAAATACCTGACGCTGAGGTATTTTGTAGTTAGTATTTCAAATACTTATAGCTCCAAAATACATTTGAACATAAATACATTTAGCGATCTTATGAATGGGTGCGATCTGCAGAAAATAGCGCTCGATAGCTTTCGTAAGCAAAATGGCGACCGCTAAATATGTAATATCTTTAAAGTTGGCAACACTGCACTTAAACTGTACTGTAGTCTGTACTGCAGGTACATAGGTACGTCAAATTGTCAATTACATAACTTGTCAATTGTAATTTTCATTCGGCGATGGAGTGAATCCTGTGAATGCTGTGACATACAGGCTGGCAGGGACATCGACGCGAAGCCGGTTACCATGGATTCAGCACATGGTTCTGAACCCCCCTGCGTAGAAATTTTGCGTCCGTTATTAAAAAAAAAATCTGCTGTATGAAACAGCTGATTTTTTTTTTCGGACACCCCGTATTTAGAGGTCGCCATTTTGTAAAATATGATGGTAAGAATATATTCCCTTTGCCCTAGGCTGGGCTGGATTAGTTCTATTCTATTTGTATATCTAACCTAACACCAGACTGTATTTTGTAATTTGTATTTTGTATTTTAAATAAAAACAGTCAAAATACTGTATTTTGTATTTTATATTTCAAATACACGACTTAAAAATATTTTGTAATTTGTATTTTAAATAAGTGCGAGATAGTATTTTGTAATTTGTATTTTAATTAAAGCAAAGCATGTATTTTGCCCAGCTCTGCCTATAGTTAACGCAAAAAAACTGCGTCGCTACTGAGGAGAGTGAGGGGCAGTCGGAACAGCATCCTGAAAACTGTAGCCGAGAGCTTCGGCTCTCCGATTGTACAGCAGTTTGTGCGGAGGTTGATTTTTACTAACACTAGGCAATAAGTAAATTTTTGTATGTTACTAACACTACATGGATATTTGTGTCCGAAATAAAGAAATTCTATTCTATTCTATTCTATAGTTACCTATATAAATTTTGGGCAGGGACGTTAATTGTTCGGGAGTTGTCCCGGTACTTCACCATCAGCTCCACTTCACAATATGCATTGTGACGAGCATAAATTGCTTGGCAACCATCGCAACCCGTGAAAAACTTATTATTGAGTAGTTCCAGTGGCCATCTGTCGTCTTCATCATCAGTTCCACTTCATAAAATGGTGCTTTCTGAGTTTTGTTCTATAAAAAATACTCAAATCGCTATAGGTGTGCCGATAATATTTGAAGAATTCCCTTGATTTTTCCAGGATCCCATCATCATTATCATCATCCTGATTCGATGACAATAGGACCTGGGAAGTTATACCTACCCTTTCAAACAAAAAAAGATTTTCCCACCGCTTGGTCCACCCATCTTCGAGTAATCGGGGAACTAAATGAAAAAGAAAAAGATTCCAGATCCTGATTTGAAGACAATGAGACCACCTGGGAAGTATACCCTTTCAAACAAAAAAAGAATTTTCCAAAATCGGTCCACCCGTCTTCGAGTACCTAATCAGGGAAATCAAATAAAAAAAACAAAAGGTTCCGGAACTGAGAACCTCCATTATTTGAAGTTTGTTAAAAAGGGTGGGCCTCTGGCATCGATCACTAATAAAGAACTAGATACACAATCAGCGGCAAAAAATGTCCTCACCGAGTGAGCACCCACTTGAACATTTGGGTGCGCTTTTGATTTAGTAGCATTCGAACGCTCCGACGGTAAACATACCACATACTATCGATCGTAAAAAATTATTGCGTTTTGAACATAGCTTTGTGAAATAAACTTTAAGCATTGCGTTTAAGGTTGAATTTACATTAATGTATATTTATTTAAACTATTATTACTTTATCACAATTTGGTGACACTTTTAAGAGAACTTTTGTTTGGGATTGTGTATCTAGTTCTTTATTAGTGATCGATGGCCTCTGGTCTCAGCTGGTATCAAAACGAAAAAGATATGTAAGCACTAAACATAAATAAATAGGTAGTAGATATGTCAGATTACGATCACGATTACCTACAATCAATTTAATCATCTACATATTATCTATACGAATCCAACTGGATGCTATCAAAGAATATTTTATACCTATGTAGGTATAAAATCTTTAATCTTTGCCTTTGCGGACAGTCTATGGCAAAGGGGTGTGCAATGATTTTTAGATATTTTTACATGATTGTGTAGAAAGTTGCTCTCAACTGGCCAAAACCCTACTTTTTACCTAAGTGCAGCTTCGTACACAAACACAATTAGCTACTATAGTATAACGACCTAACTCAAATCTATTTAAAATTGAGCAAACGATAACAAAACTTCAATAATGAAATCATCGACGCGATTCGCATCCGCAACACTATTCACAGCTTTAAATTCAAACGAGAGACTAAAATTATCGGCATTTTATAACCTACGACCTTTTTAGATCTACACTTACCTTGTTAGGGTTCCGTACCCGAAGGGTGACAAACGGAACCCTATTCATAAGCCTCCGCTGTCCGTCTGTCTGTCAGCGAGCTCTATCTCATGAACCGTAATAGGTAGGCAGTTGAAAATTTCACAGATTGAGCATTTCTATTGCCGCAAGAGCAACAAATAATAAAATTAAAAAATAAAGGGGGGTCGCCATACAATAAAATTAAATTTTGAAAAAAAAATTATCTGACCCTGGCATGTGGGGTATCATTTTCTAGAGCTCATCGAGTAGAGAATAAATATAATTTTTATTTGTTTTTATCTTCAAAAATGATGAATTAGGGGGCCGTAGAAGTTGTCTGTTTTAGACCATTTTTGTACGAGCTCTATCTCAACAACTAAACAAATTAGGAATTTGAAACTTGTGTGTATCATGTAACATATACTGTTTATAATCAACAAATACTAAAAACGCCGATTCTCAATTCTCAACAACATTTTCTCATTAAAATTAGACAATTTCTTTACAAATCTTTGTTTTTTTATAGCGCCTCTGTTGTTACCTTTACGAAAGTATTACAAAAATTCATAGTGTTAAATCTTGTACGACATGGTATGGAACCCTTCGTGTGCGAGTCCGACTCGCACTTGACAGATTTTATTTTTTTACTTCAGCTCTTACAGTGATAGCCACGTACACTGCAAACCCGCATTTCTGTTTTTCTTCTCCTGCTTAGAAACAGTAGTTAGGTAGGTACCTATTTATATAACCAGATTTAGAATCAACTGGTGAACTTCTTCGGATTTTCCCCGTTTAACACTAGCTGCAAAAAAATATTATTTAACCAATTATGTAGCAAAAACTGGAAATCACAGATAGTATCTACGAAAGGAGTTAAGCCTCTCCCTCCCCCACAGTGGCGTTTTTGCGATATTTCGATAATGTGGTAATTGCTTACTAAACTTGCGCGGCTAGCCGCAATAGAAGATATGACGCATTATCACAAATTCGCAGTATAGCAAAAACGCCACTGTGGGGGAAACTTCCAACTGATCCAAATCGTAACCTCGGAACCTACCTGTACCTAGGATAATGTTAGACTTAATAAATAAATGTGTTAATTACCGATTACTTTAATAATTTCACTAATTAGACTCGAACATTGATAACCAAACCTCTAAAGAAGGGGTTTAAAACTGACATGAGTAATTATCGCCCAATAACATTAATCCCAATTCTATCAAAAATCTTTGAGAAGGTTATGTGCATTAAAATAGAGAACTTTTTATCAGCATGTGATATTCTTAAAAAAGAACAATACGGTTTTAGGAAGGGCAGATTCACTGCTTTAGCATGTTGTACGCTAATAAAATACATAACTGAAAGTCTGAATCAAAAATCGAAGATAAGTTGTGTGTTCCTAGATAACAAAAGCCTTTGATTTTGTTTGCCATAAAACACTACTCTCAAAGCTTGAGCATTATGGAATCCGGGGTAAGGCCAATGACTGGATCAAAAGTTATCTTTCTGGAAGAGTACAATGCGTGGAAATAACAAAAACTTGTCAAAATAAAAAAAACCTATAGGTCAGAATACAAAATAATTATGGCACGCCACAGGGGGTATCGTATCCCCACTACTTTTTCTAGCTTACATCAACGACATTCCAGAGGCGATAGGCAAAGATTACATACTATTCGCTGATGACACTACAATAATTTAGGAAATGAAATCGTCCAAGCTCTTGATAATGCAATCGACTGGCTAGAAAAAAATAACTTAAAAACAAATATGACTAAAACGAACATAATACAATTTTAGACATAGGTACAATTCAAACATGAATAATATAGACATTCATTATAAAGATTCTCACTTGACCACTGTCGATAATTGTGTATTCTTGGGTATAACGGTCGACAAAAATTGCAACTGGAAAGTACACATAGATAAAATTCTTGCAAAAATTGGTCGTTTTATATTATGTCTTGAAAGGAATTCGGCAAACAGTAAACTGTGATACTGCAATGCTGGCTTACCATGTATGGTATCATCCGTACTTAGATACGGCATTGTATTAGGGGGCAACTCAGTAGACTTTGACAGAGTATTTAAAGCTCAAAAAAAATGTATTCGAGCAATTTGTGGAGCTCACTTTTTAGACAGCTGTAAGCCACTATTTCAAAAACTTTAAATTATACGACTGCCATGTCTGCCATGTTTATATATTTTTGAAATATGTATTTTTGTTAAGAGCAACTACAATTTATTTTTAACTAACACTGACAGGCCAAATAGCCGAACACGGCTTATAGATAGACTTCGGCTACCACAAATAAAACTAAAATTATTTAAAAAAAATAAAAAAGTATACTGCATGTCGTTTATTATTTACAATCATTTACCAAATAGATTTAAAGCTTTTTTACCGCTGACAATGTTTAAAAAAATACTTTTCAAACTATTATTATTTAAAAGATATTATACTATTTTGGAGTATTTAGAAGACAGATCAATAAAATCTATAAATTGTAGTTTAGATTGATTGACATCGTAAATTGTGAATATATTTGCACGCCAGGTTGTGGCAGGATATGCTGAAACAAATCTACTGTAACACCATATTATGTACAGACGCCAGCACATCAACCTACTCCAATCTGTCAAATTTTCCCAATCTTCATTGAACCTTATTCTTTAGCGATAAAGTTGAAAATCTATTAAACAAATTTGACAGATTGTAGTTACTTGAGGTGCTGGCGTCTGTACTTACCATATTCTTGCAAATAAATATTTTTGATTTGATTTGATTTGACCAAATCGGTAAATCGAAAGCGCTGGAAGTCACGCTTCGGTCACTTTCAATTTTTTTTCGGAATTTGGTTACTTGGGTAGGTACCTACTGAAGCTTTTAAGTTTTTTTTTTTTTACTCAGTTGTTTGGTACAGTCACTTTTACTAGGATGCACTATTATTTCATTTAGATTGTTTTTACTGTGTTTTGAATTAATTTGTATAATTATGTTGGTACCTAGCTAGTGGTTTAAAATTTTATTTAAATCTTTTAATAACTGTTCAAATGGCGGTAGGCGAGAGGAAATATCACACATTTGACAGTTCACTCAATCTGTGATCAGGATCAGGATGTAGGTATGACGGTGACCCTGCTTGTAGGGTTGGGAGTCGAAATGCGATTTTCAGAATTCCGGTTATCAGTAGGTACCTACCTACCTACCTTAATTACTTGCAAGGGACAACACAAGGAAAAAACCAGTTCAAAAACGTTTTTTTTTTTTCAATTTAAAACACTAATTTTGCTAGTCTCAAAAACCAGTAGGTATTGTACTAGGTACTTACCTAGGTACTGGTTTTTGAGTCTAGCTGTAATTTAAAACGAAATTCTCCTTAGATTGGCCTCTGGATAATCTAACTAGGCATTTTCCATAAAACCCTTCGACCACAAGGTCGATGGTTTTTTACTAGTAAGAAGGTAGGTAGGTATCGTAGGAAGTATTACGTCCAAAATGACATAATGTTTTGCGACGAAAATTGCAACGGTCGATTGCAGCTTCAATCTCTATTTGTACGTACCTACTTAAAATAAGGGCTTATATGGTGTGCGGGCAGTTTAATTCTATGGCTTGGAGGATATTCTCGTCAACTAAATCATTTAAATCCAAAAATATTAATAGGCAACATTTGAAAAAATATTGAACTGACAGTTCGCGCACGTCAAACGCAGGTAAAACGTAGATAATACGCGAGTGCGCGCTCTGCACTGTTTATTTATTTTTTATTGTTTTTGAGTGTAAATCGACGGGAAGTGGTGTTATTTAAATTATTAACATAAGTAGTTACAGTCAGTGTTTAGTTTGAATAATATCTTTGGTAATTTCAACCTACCTACGTAAATTTGTAGATAGGTACTTAATTGAATAGGAACCATATAAAAAATATAATTAAAATTAATCACAACCTCATAGGAAATTCATTTTGTCCATTATAGTACCTACGGACAAAATTACATACTTACTTACATATTAATTAAAACACGAAAATTATATTAAGTATTCCAAAGACGAAATTTTGGTCTTCTTGCATCAGGACAATCATGATGTATGAGCCCAAAGGTGCACCATTGGTGCAACAATTGTTCTCTTCAGCACCATAACCAGCTTGGAACGAGAAAAGAGGTTGTTACAGTAAATTTAATGCATGTGCAGTCATCGCCGACACCGTTCGACGCAGCTGGAAAATCTTCTACATCTGAGTCTTCTGTACCTGTCTTCTTCATTTTCCTGTCTGCTTTTTGCGATCATTATTCATAATTTCTCTAAACTCAAGATAATTATATTAATAGGTACCTACCTACTTAAAAATAATGCAGTAGAATACTACACTACCTATTTCAATTTACATTAAAATATGCAAAAAGTATGCTACAAGCAGGGTTGGGCAGTATTTGAATTACTTGTAATTAAAATAAGTAATTGAAATACAAATACGTAATTGGTATTTGTAATTCAATTACTTCTTATAAATGTAATTTGTAATTGGTATTTCAAATACCAGACGCTGAGGTATTTTGTAGTTAGTATTTCAAATACTTATGGCTCCAAAATACATTTGAACATAAATACATTTAGCGGTCTTATGTATAGGTGCGATCTGCAGAAAATAGCGCTCGATAGCTTTCGTAAGCAAAATGGCGACCGCTAAATATGTCAATCTTTAAAGTTGGCAACACTGCACTTAAACTGTACTGTAGTCTGTACTGCAGGTACATACCTACGTCAAATTGTCAATTAAATAACTTGTCAATTGTAATTTTCATTCGGCGATGGAGTGAATCATGTGAATGCTGTGACATATTTAGCGGTCGCCATTTTGTAAAATATGATGGTAAGAATATTTCCCTTTGCCTTAGGCTGGGCTGGATTAGTTCTATTCTATTTATATACCTAACACCAGACTGTATTTTGTAATTTGTATTTTGTATTTTAAATAAAAACTGTTAAAATACCGTATTTTGTATTTCATATTTCAAATACACCACTTAAAAATATTTTGTAATTCGTATTTTAAATAAGTGCGAGATAGTATTTTGAAATTTGTATTTTAATTAAAGCAAAGTATGTATTTTGCCCAGCTCTGGCTACAAGTGACCAAAAACAAGACGAAATCCATCATTCATGGGTTATTTATGACTCTTTAAGAATATACGTTGTCTATTGTATTTTATAATGGATTCCCGCAAAGTCACGCCTCAGTCAATTAACTAAAATAAAAAGCTTTTACGCGCACAAAACAAGTTCGTAGCAGTTACACCGACACGATTATCAATGGCGCTAACAACTTGACAGGTATGCCATGATGGCCGAAAGTCTCATGATGCTATGATAAAGTCTGCATCATTGTAGGTACCCCGCCAATTTCGAAAGCCCGGTGTGACTTTTTGTACCGTAACGTAGGTACCTACTTCCCCTATGTAGGTAGAACCGTTTTTAATGAAGTCAAGTTCAGCTTTTTAGCTACTGAGGATGTAGGTGTGCTCTCCTTCTCTCGCCTGCCCCGTAGGTAGGTAGTTATTTTTAAGGTCGTCCGTCGTCCCGGACCCGCATCGTCTCCCTTACTCTAAACAACCCCGAATCAAATTCTCAAAGCGTGAATATTCGGAACAAACCTATGTGTTTTGTTTGACAACTTATTGGCGCAGAAACTGTTGTTATTTACATTATTTGTGGCACTTGTTTTTGTTCGCCAGTAAACGATTATGATCTCTTGTGTTGTTCTGTGGGATAGGTAAACAAGTTTGCCTTAATTTTAAATGGGAGGGTAAAATATTTAGGTAGAAAGGATGGTGGCTTTTGGCAGGAATAGGTAGGTACTGGTAGGTATAAGGTTAGGTAGGTAAGTAGGTGCACCCGCCTGTAATTTCTTGTTTTAACATAAAATTTAATAGTGGTCTCCATGGTTCCCTGGAGATTCTATCAGTTATCTAATTTTTCAGCTTATGGCAAACACCCTTACGCTACGGCGTAAAAGAAAGCTTTTTTTCTTCAGAAATACTTAGCTGTTCAATTTATAAAGGGCAAATATACATTTTAAAAAATATCAAAGATAATTTTTGAACTTTACATCTCGTGTCAACGTCTAATAAATAAATAAGGGCTGTTACCTCCATCTGTTTGCCGTTATCAATAACTTCAACGTCAAAAAAACCAAATAAAACTGCCATCTATCTTCTGTTTTGATAAAATAAATCCTCAATACTACGAAGCGGGTCAAACTCCAAGTACCTACAACTATTTTATATATTGACTACTAGATGGCGCTGTTAACCAGTTTTATTGCGGCCTTGGCTTACTTTCTGTTCGAGCATAAAATTACCTGTTTTCCTCAAAGATTAGAATTCATTATCGTACTGCTTAATCAATAGATAGAGTAAATGAAAAACAGTAACTTTGCATCTAACATTTAATAAACTTCTCCAATATTCTAACATATTGACACATCAGTTCTACACAGTTATTTAAAATAACACATTTATTTACTGTACTTAGTTTATTTAACGACTCTTTTACACTCTCTAACTTATCTCGTACCATTGGTGCAATAATAATATTCAGATTATTATCATTGGAACAGATGGCAGCCGAGTATATCAATCTACTTACATCTGTGTTTTGATCATAGTAGTACTTCACAACTAGTAATAAACCATAGAAATTATAACTAAGGCCTTTACAATCAATGTACAAGTCCTTACATAATCCATGGTTATTAATAAACGAAATCTGATCTTGTGATAATTTAATAGACTTTGTTTTTAAAAATAAAGTCACTTCTTCAAAGGTAAACGACACATAATCCAAGTCATTTGCCGGTAAGAAAAAACCATATTCTGTGATTAGTTTCAAATTATGACTGTCTCCGTAGCATATGAAAACTTGTGTATAGGGATCAAAATCATTTTTGGTGTATATTGAAAATTGTACATCTGAAAATAAGTCTTCACTAAAACTATTAATATTAACATTTTCAATATTCTTGCTAACCAGTAACTTGGTCTCATTTCTTGCGTTTGGACTATGGTTAATCATATCTAGGTACGGACATAATGATATTTTTGTATTATCACTTATAAGGGTAATAATGGAGTTCCCTACATTTTTCAAATCAATCACTTTAGTCAGATCCATAAACACACATCTTGTGTTTACTGTGAAGTATGCCCATTCATATCCAGCCAAGGAAAATGACTTTCTGAAATCTTGGATTGTAATATCTTTACTAACATTATTCAATAAAATATTTTCAAAAATACTATAGGAGGAATCAATGATATCTTTTTGCTTAAGGATCACAGACAGAATGTCACTATCAATATTTTGTTTCACTTCATTTGGCAAAAAGTAAGGAACAGAGTACTCTTTTGGCAAACTTTCTAAGTAAATATGCCACTTGGTTTTGTCACTTTGGAATTTTAAAAATGCCAGATAAAACGCCATCAAAGACTGAAAGGAAACGGATTGCTTATATTCTACTAAACAACGTTTGGAATTCTCTAAAAATATTTTATAAAATAATTTGTCCATCAAAATTGTTGTGACATTGATAGTTAAGTTTAGGGGTAAATTCATAAGTTCCTCTCCACTTTGTATCTTCTTTTTCGTCAAGACTCCTCGGCCTGTATCGTGAAATACGGCCAGGAACAGCTTATCGTTGCGACCAATGCCATTTTCAGACAGCCAAGAGTTCAATTGAATTATTTCTTCTTTAACATCACAAGCGCAAAAGTCGCGCGCTTTTCTTATGTTTCGTTTCCGCCGAGTGCGGCCCATAGCTGCTTTCAACGTATGGCACACATTTCAATTTCATTAAAATTATAAACTTGTTCCGCCTAATCAGTTATTTAAATTACATATTAAACTGAGAATTCGTACAATAATAAATCGAATTTGTTTGTTGTCATGCCACTGGCGCACGCACCTGCCTGATATGAATATGACGTACGGCGTTTTGTTTACTATCACAAGTTCGTTTCGATTTCCATTGAAAATTTGTGTAACCACAAATTGATAGTAACTATTATTAATTAATTAAATTTTATACTAAAACCTATAAAATACATACTGCGGTTCCTAATTAGATATTTATTTACAATGATTTCGATACCTAGTGTTGGTCGCTGTTGTTTTCCATCTTTGTAAATGGGAAATAACTAAACGTAGAATCAATAACAGATTGTAGTCGTTCAGAAATAATAGTAATAGAAAAATAAACATTGCTTCTTCTAAAAACATTACTTTACAACTTGAAACAATAACATATTCATTAAAATGTTTTAAATAATTAAATTAACAAAAATGTACTTACTGCTTCATTAGCCATTTCATAGAATCGACAATTTCGTTCAAAAACCTTGCCTGTCTGTCATTTCACATTCGAATTCCAACAGCCAAACGGTTTCGTTCTTGTGGTATAGTCAGCTTTCTTTGAAAATTTGAAATCAAAATTCAAATTCAGTTCAATAAACTTGTTTGAACTTGCCTAAAGTTTACTGTTTACAGGTGTTGTTTTTGCTAATTGTTTTTTATCCCACGATGTCGCAACAACAAACTAAAAATTGTATAACACTCCGAGGATCAGCCCAAATTATTTGTGAATATTTCAGTAAGTAACAAGAGATCACTAAAAACAAAAACAAATGATAATTCGTGTTCCATGTTCTTTTCTAAACTTTTGACGTAGGTATTATAGTCGGCCTGAATGATAAAGTAAACATTAACTTAATTATTGTCTAACCTTTTTACAGAATTCGCCATAAATTCAGTTCTGTTCCAAAGAGGTCTATATCCACCGGAAACTTTCAAGTCAGAACAACAATACGGCATTACACTGTTGATATCAGAGGACGCACAGATCAAGAATTTTCTAACCAATCTTCTCACGCAGAGTGAAGGTAATAAAAATAATGTTTTTTAACTTCAATGTGCAGTTTTATCTCGAAGACCAAGTGCTTATCAGTCGGTATTTTTACGTTATTAGGTAATAGTCTAACATAGAATAGGTAGGCAGTAGCTAGGTATCAAAACAATACTGTAAATGCACCATATTTTCATTTACCCTCTAAGTATTCTGATTGATTTCAATCATATTTTATAAATGCTGTCTTACAAAGTCGGTGTAAACTCTATGTAACTAATACCTTCTATTTAACTAATAACTCCTTATAACATAAAGTTTGTTTATTTTACATTGTTACCCACAGATTTAGAGTAGGCTAGACACCACAAGCCGTCCAACCAAGCGTACCGTCAAGATGCACAAACTTGACGCGCTTCTGCCTTCAGTTTGTGTTCGATCGCGCCAGTGGCGAGTTGTGTCATCGAGGATATAAAAATGCCAAATAAACTGTAATTACGCTTAGCGATTGAAATGATTCTGTTTACGTTGACAACATCACTAAATGGCTGGGGAGACATCATTGTAGGTATAAAAAAGATGACACGCTCGGTTTTCGTACTATCGAATGAACACGGTATCTAACCTACTCTAAATCTGAGTTGTTACCCATAATTTTTAGAATAACAACGACTTTCAATAGCAAAGCAAACCACTCTCAATAGTGAAGCAATACGTCATTATAGATTGTGCAATCCACGAAGGCGCGCCCCACTCCGCGATTACTGTACTGTAAACTGTACTTTAGTACGGAGCGGAGTGGAGTGGGGCGCGCCTTCGTGGATTGCACAATCTATATTTAGACCCCAATAAACATTAATTACACTACAATACTGACATAGAGTCGTAAATGTTTCATACGCATAATGGGATTCTTAGAAATGTATTCATTTGTTTGTAATTGCCTAGCACTGTTAACTTAACTAATAATTATGTTTTTCTTTTTAATATTTAATTTCATCAAAATTAAAACCACTTATTCCTTTAATTATATTTTTTTTCTTTTACTCTCCGTTTAACGCATACTCTTTAATTATAACTATTCTTTAATTATATTGGGTATTTTATTGTATTAACAATAAAATTTTATTGTATTAACAATAAAATACCCGATCCCTTCAATTTCGCAATATAGACTATACACTGCAGTTTACATAATCTAATTTCTTGTAATCTTTCAGAATGGATAATCAACAAGAAAGTAAGCAAGCTATCCCTCATCATCCTCAACGTAGCTAACAAAGAAATTCTAGAATGCTGGGACTTCAATGTGCAGTATGAAGACGGAGACGCAGCATTATCCAAAGAGAAAAATGAAACTGTAGGCAGTAAAGACCTGAAGAAAATCCAGCGGGAAATTAGAGACGTCATGTTGCAGGTAGCTGCCACAATATCGTACTTACCGTTCTTAGATTGTAGGTGTTCCTTTGATGTATTAGTTCACGCTAAAACGGATTGCGATGTACCGGAGAAATGGGCAGAAGCAGAGCCCATAGTAATAGCTAACGCACAAAATGTGGAATTAAAAACCTTTTCCACTAGTCTTCATAAAATGGAAACTGTTGTTAGTTATAAGCTTGTAGATTAGTATAGAATCTTAGAATAGTATTGTTTGTAGTATTTTTACCTGAATAATTTTTACAAAATTGCCATGCTGCTTGAGAATTAAGTGATGATATGGTACTAACAGTATTAAATTAAATTTTTGGAAGTTAGTTAACCAAAGTTTTTGTTTAATACGTTTTTTTAGTTTTTAATTAATTTGTGTAATTTTTTTAACCATTAAGGCCTGATTGCATGAAAAACATCAGTAGAGTAAAATTGCTGCAGCTATGTGATTTTTTGTTGCTGTAAACATGTTGAACAAACATCATCATCATCATCATCATCAGCCTATTATGTTCCCACTGCTGGGACACAGGCCTCCTCTCTGTGAGAGGGAGTGGGCCGTAATCTACCGCGCGGGCCCAGTGCGGGTTGGTAGATGTCACATGTCTTCGAATTTTTGGTTAAGAACAAACATAAGTACACTTTAAACACTTTATCCATGCAGTGTGCATGGATAAAGTGTTTAAAGTGTTACCAGCTACAGAAAAACATATTGCCACAGCAATGTTTTCTTTTGTTTTTAATAAATGTTATGATGCTGGCTTTGTGTTAAAAACAGCTCTATTTGCAAGCCAAATCGAAATTTAAATAAGATTGTATTAAAAATTTTACGTTATCTCTTTTGTTGCTATGTGTAAAGAAAAACTTGATTCCATTTTTAAATTACACGACAGTTATGAATTTTCATAGTAATTTATCCGGCCGCTAAACTCGACAGATAAGGATATTCATACTAAAATTGCCCGTCGCCTGCTCCCATGTATTTGACGAGTACAGTATTTTCGATTATCTCGAAGAAAGGTGGTCCAAATAATACTCGATTTTCCAAGCATGTTTGAGAAATAGTACATTACTGTCGCGGCCTGTATAAGGGGCATTGATGGACAATCGTGAATACTTGAATCCATCAATGCCTGGTTGCAGCCAAGGTTTGTATAGCACTTTTCTCAAATAATGCTCGGTAATTCAATAAATTCCAGAATCAATAACAAACAAAGAGAATTTCCAAGCATTTCACAGAAAATGTATTGAAATAACAAATTGGTTAGTTCCGATTTAAGCCACGCGTCATAAGAACCTTGCAGCGCTATATCAAGATGTTGAATTACCTATAATATCATTTGTCCTGCAGTCGGGCCTAAGAGCAGCTCATACATTCCTATTGTAATAAATGTCCAAGTATTGTATGGATTTTTAAGTGTAAATAGTTGGATTATGTTTTTTATCATTTTACCTTTTTTAGTTAGGTACTTACTTACTCACAGAACAATGCGTAAGTAATTTAAAAGTGTTTCATAATATGAAGTAGCTTGTCCAAGAATATCCATTCTCATTTAAAACATACGCCTTACCTATGTACTATGTATTGATTTATTGATATCGCCATCCATGAAGACGCGCCCGCAATTAATGTACTGTAAGCTGTACTTTAGTACAGCCCGATTCAGACTTAATGGCGGCTCAGAACATGAGGCGAGTCGCTGCGCAGTAATGAGTTCATAGGTCAGCGGGGGTGAGGGGGCGCGTCTTCGTGAATGACATTATAGTAGGAAAGTAAGTTTTTAAGCTTGTGTACTTTTCTTTACTGCGTTGTAGCTTTTGTTTTAATAATTGGTTTTAAATATAAAATAAGACAGAAAAGAACTTTTTATTTACTAAATAGTATTTAGAAAGTTTCCCTTTACAGCATCCATGAGAATAGAGAGAGATTACTAAAGATGAGATATCATTGGATCTGGAGCATTGAAGCCTTAGCTAGAAGGTAGGTACATTTTTGTTGCATTTTTCCACCAAAAACAACACAGTAAATTTAAAAAAACTCCATACAATATTCACATTTCGTTTATTATATAACAAAGCACTTAAACATAGCAGTTACAAGCTACAATAAATAACACCTAATCAGCAAATAATACTGTACATGACTGTTAATATAACTTAACATTTTTATTAATATTGGCTTATTTAATAATTATAGTTACAACTCAAAGGGCAAAATACGAATTATTGAACAAAATGATGTCAAATCATAAAAATAATTAGATCTATTATTGGGTGCAGACTCCAAAGATATTTTTCAATATTGCATTACATTCAAAGACAAAGTGTAGGCGAATAATTAAGATAATAGAGTTAAAAAAAAACAAAAACACATAAATTCACCAATGCGATTGAAGTAAAACGACTGAAATTAAGTACCTAAGTACTTATCTAAAAAAAAAGTACAAGTAGACTGCAAAAAGGACAATTTTTTAATAAAAAATTAACGTAAGCGCCTCGGCGCAATGTTACTGAGATACTTAGTGCGAAATTCGGTATTAAAATGTCATAATTAATTGTAGCATAAAAAAAACCTTTCAAATATCGAGATTTTGTAAAAAAAAAGTTATAAAATCTATTTGTTACATTATGAATTGTAAGTTGTTAAGAGATTTTCAAGTAGTAGGTACAGTTCTTTCACAGTTACTTTAGCTTTGATCTTGCATATCTGTCAAAATTACAGTGATCTTTATTTTTATTACTATAAGGTTGCTGTTGGCTTGCTGCCACTGACAAGTCTATCAAAATCACAATGATCTTTATTTTTATTATGTACGTTCGTTTTTGCCACCGACTTCCGAAATTAAAGTTATTTTTCACTTATAATTGTATTTTTTTTGGAATTCAGTGTTTTTTGTTTTGTAAAAAAGTCATTTTAGTGTTTTTTTTTTTTATGTCTGTTGTTTTTACTACAATAAAGGTGGCTGTTGGCTTTCTGCCACTGACAATTCTACCAAAATCACAGTGATCTTTATTTTTATTACAATAAGGTTGCTGTTGGCTTGCTGCCACTGACAATTCTATCAAAATCACAGTGATCTTTATTTTTATTACAATAAGGTTGCTGTTGGCTTGCTGCCACTGACAATTCTATCAAAATCAGTGATTTTTATTTAAATATGGTTGCTGTTGGCTTGCTACCACTGACAAGTCTATCAAAATCAGTGATTTTTATTTAAATAAGGTTGCTGTTGGCTTGCTACCACTGACAAGTCTATCAAAATCAGTGATTTTTATTTAAATAAGGTTGCTGTTGGCTTGCTACCACTGACAAGTGTACCAAGATCACAGTGATTGTTATTACAATATGGTTGCTGTTGGGTTGTTGCCACTGACAAGTCTATCAAATTCAAAGTGATCTTTATTCTCGTTTCAATAAGGTTCTTGTTGGATTGCTGCTGTCAGATGTAAAATAACTGCGGACTGAAAGTATCTTTACTATAATCTATTGTCACTGCTATCAGTCTTCTGTTTCATGTTTCCTATCACCTGTTGCCTTGAGTTGCCTCATAGATTGTCATAATTATTTGCATTTAATGTAACTTAGAGAAGAAGAAGAAGTTAGAAGTTCTCTAATTAGGTACATATAACTTCTCGTGACGGAAAGTACATTAGAATCAAGTTTATGTGCAGTTATTATAATGCAAAGGATGTTTGAAAACTGAAATGAAGATGTTCTCTTAAAATCTAAGTGTACTTACGGTTTGAATATTAGGAACATAGAATGGAATCAATTTTGTTAATATTAAAATTTTCTTAAGCACCACAATATACTTAAATCTAGATATCGTACAAAATGTAGTACAAAAGTAAGCTTATCAAAAGCATGTATATACTGGACGTATATTTCTACTTAAGTAATTATATGTGCAAGCCGCCATAATATAGTCTTGTAAACCTAAACGCGCAGTGGACAACCATCGCTCTTGCACGCTACAAGCAATAGGTATGCTAGTCTATCATGTTATTTTATTCATATTAAAAAGAATGTAGACTAGAGTCGAGTGGAAACAAAAACATGCATTGTAAGTTTTTGAATGAAGAACCTCTAAAATTGAATGATGTACGGCCGTTGAATCATGGCCGTTCTGAACATAGGCACTGCAGACTTTCGCGCATTTTCTCTCACTCACACTCGCTCATATCATCATATTTTGGTTCCCAAAAAATGTTATTGCACAGCCTTCTGCGCAAAGTTCGGACTGGCCATAGTTCAACGGCCATACTGGCCTACATTACCGGCTTGCACCAAGTTTCCACTATATTTTATTTAATAATTAAATTCGACGAATAAATAGGCAGTGGGAAATCGTGTCTTTAGTAGCTATCCTTCGTAATATTCATAGGCAAAATAATATTAACAAATCGCAAAGTATCATAATTTTACACCAGATAAAATTAAAATGCAGGAATGCTTTTTTCTTGTTAATTTAACTCGTTAGATTTGCGTTGCCGCGTCAAAAGATAGTCCAGTTTCTGTTTTCTTTTGACAACTCTGACACACAATGACGTAGTGACTTCACTTCATTGTCATGGAAACGCTATTTAATAGTGTGTGCGCTCTCTCTTCTCAGTATGGACACTTTTTCGCGTGACCCGTCAAGGTATATGTTCTGTGCGCGTGACTAAGTACGATGAGGGCAAATCTAATGATTTAAATCTTTGCTATTTTATATAAAAATGCCAAAATATTCTCTTCAGTCGTACCGTTTCGTTTCTTTATCGTTGCTTCTCTATTCACCAAAGCGGTTCGCCTTTACCTGCGTACAGAAAAAATGTTATAGATTTTCCTAAAAGTAACCTTCTTCGCATGCAGTGTTATACCTACGAGTAAATGTTATCTCACAACAAATAGTAAGTTCAAAGAAGAAACATGCGTTCTGCATGCTTTACCCATGTATATTAGTACCCATGTACATAAAAAGCATTAGTAGGCCGTGAGGAAAGTAAAATGAAGAAATGTAACGAAGAAGGGAAAATACAGGAAATTGTGAAATAAGTTACATTTTTTCATTCATTGAAGTTGAGTGCGGAGTGTTAAACGAGTGCACGACATAAAATAAATTTCGAATATACATACCATTTCTGATTGTTCTAATTCCCATCATCCCATGTTCATTCCGTCGCGTTTTTAAAGGATTAAAGGAAAATGCAAATGAAAAATAAAAACATAACATTGTCGCTTTTCTGTTAATTCCAACACTCATTCTTTTATTGTGGTTTTGGTATATCCATTACATTGACTTAACATGATGTTCGCGCCTTAATATTTGTTGTGAGAATACAAAAACTCAAGTTAAAAATGGAATGACGTCACTCAAAGAAAATACTGACACGGGTCGATGATGCAAACGCGGTACCAAGTGGTATTTATTCAATTCAAAAGCTTTTAAGTTCTTGACTTTTATTACGGTAAACCTCGAAGTAATATTTGCTGACGAGACCAGAATTTTCCCGAACGACACCATTTCATTTTAATCGTATCTATAAATGCCCTAAAAATCCTCAAAATTTTATTAAAAATAAATAGTCAGTTTTCTACTTTAATAACATAATATAAATAGTGAACTTAAATTCGTAAGAACTTTATACAAAAAGAAAAAAAAATACGAAAACAAGAATTATTGTAAAACTATTGTGCAAGTTTCGGTCCCATATAGCGAGTTAGAAAAAAACAGAGAAATTAAAAATGTTATCGCTATATCCACAACCATACGTCCAATTAGACACACTCGTAAAATTATATATAAATTAATTTATTTATTACTACCTAGCTATAGTTAAAACTGGTATCTGACTAGGTGATGTAACGGACCGGTGAAAATATGGGAATTGACTTTTTTAACTACGTTTTTGGCTGTACTTGCTATGCTATATATGTACAGAATTAATTTCCAAGTCAATTTAAAATTCTAGAGCTGTTTCTTTTTTTTTATAACAGACTTATTTTAAATACCTATATTATGTTGAGAAAACTAAAATAAAATCACTTTTTTTGTTTGTTTGTTGTTACTGGGGATTACGTAATTTATGGATAAATTAGAGAGTCAGTCGCATAGCAAGCACGCAATAGATACTATTTTCAGAATTGTATTTTTGTAAAAAAAAAACCCTTACCCTAATAGATATGTACATAAGTTGCAAGTCTCTTTATCATAATATTACATACTACTAGTTATCAAACCTTATAGTTAATAATAACAATAATAAATTGCAAATATTACAAATAATGTTTAAAATATTTACATCTTCAATAATAGAAGAAAAAATGGATTGCAAAAGTTATTGCTCATAGTAAAAGTTAAAGAAATAGCACTTTTTGCAATAATACATAAAAGTCTTACAATAGACTTAATTCGGTTATCACCAAAGAAAAATCGAATAAAACTCGTGAAATATAAGAAAAATCAGTTCAATTATAATTATAGTTAATATAATTGTTGGAACTGTTAAATGGAAATATACTTAAAAGTTTATAATCTCACTGGGCTATTAGTATAAATAATTTAATAATAATTTAAAGCTCCGTGAAGTTAAAATGTTACCGATTTCAAATGAAATATACCTACATAGAAGCGATAGATATTACCGAGTAAAAAATAATAAGTTAGAATCTTCAAATCGATTTTCAGACTCGAGGTTCATAGAAAAACATTTTTTTTAATTATTTACAAATGCCATACCTACGCACGGCTGGCTACTAAAAATCCTAAGTATTCAGCATAATACACTGTCGCAATATTTGCGACAGCTCGTATTTGCAATATATTCTCGTATTTTTTCCTACAAGCATTCGCGATGGAATCACTGGGCTTTAGGGCTGTGAAAACTATAAAAACTGTAATCATAAAACAAATTGTAGCATACCAAATAAAAGTGCGATACCATTAGTATAAATTATAAAACAAATGAAAACGTATTTTACATTGATAATTTTAAGAAATATTAATGTAGATCTACAAATAGATGCAGATATCTGTCTCGTAAAACATAAAGTTTTCACAGTCCAGCCGAGTGCGTCGGAAAGCCGCGAGCTAAAAATTTTAAATTTAAAATTGGAACGAGGTGGGTTATGCGCCTGCGCTTCGCTGGCTAACAGTAGTACGTGTTCGAGAGGCCCAGTTTACATGTGTAGGAATGGGACATACTGCTTCTGTTCGATATATCCTTGTTCTCGCAACGCTGCCCGTTGAAGCCTTCCGGACATCTGGAGAGAAAGAAAAATACCAATATTAGAGTTTATTTTAAAAGCAGAGGAAAATAGTCTTACTGATGGCAAGTTCCTATCTATATGTAAGGCAAAACGCATGAGCTGAGTGCTGCCAGTCTCTAAAAAGCATACCTTACAACAGTTACATCAAAAATATCTAAAATGCATGACGCGTCAATGACAACCAGGAGAGAATTGTGTAAAACTTGATACTCACTTGCAAGCTTGTTCCTGAACGATCTCGAAGAACAAACACGTGCCTCCATTGAGGCAGTAGGACGACGGGTCGGGCATCGGACATGGCGAGCCCAGCGTCGCTGTGGGAAAGAAGAATATACATTGTTATAAACAATAATATCCGTGCCCTTTATCTAAAATGATGATAAGATCTTTGTGAATTGCCGTGGCAAGACAATCTTAAGTTGCTCATTTTATAATTCCTAACCGAAGAGTTAAAAACAAGTTTTGGAAGAAACATGTTCATAGGACATAACATTTTCGAATGAATTACTTCAAACCCTCGTTTTTCGTGTCAAGTTTGAAGAAAGTATTCAGTAAAAACCATAGATTTAGTACATTAGGGACCATATTCTTGACGCATCTCACAATCATCCGTGTTGTCCCTAACAGAACACGATACAAAAACTCATTATACAATGTAACCGATCACCCTATTGGCCTGTATACAGACATTGTTTGAGCGACATTCGCGGAAGAAGCAGTAAGTTTCCCAAGTGTTCCCAGTACAACGGTAATGAGTATCGGTAAACAATGTGACATGGTTTGTTGTCTTTCTTTGTTAATGTATCGATACTGTTGAATCAAGGTGAGGGTACCTCGATTTGATATGCGTTATTCGAATGAAGCTCTCTATCTGTTAATTAACTAAACTGTGAATTTGTGAAGAATAATGTAGAGAAGGACTGCGTATATCAGTTATGGTAATAGCTAAACGTTTGAAGTGGATGATTCGTAAGCAAATGAAATGTTTAAAACTAAGCATTGGTCCGAGTATCAAGCCTTGTGGGACACCGTCGTCAAAAAAAAAGTCAACCTCCCTAAACATGTGCTCTCATCCGTAACCTTGACTTCATGCTTATACCAGCACATGAAGCACATAGTCAGGCAACAATTGACCAAAGTAATAAAGCAGATACTAACTCGAGTCATCAGGCGCGGCTGTGACTGGAGGTAGAACGCTGACGTTGGCGCTGGCGACGGCCGGAGGCCCCACCGCACCTTGTGCCCTGCATTCGTACGCTGCGGAGTCTTCACTGCGCGCGTGCCTTATCACTAGTACCGAGCGCCTCCTGAAATGTATTGCAATACATGTTGAAAATTATGATAAGAAATATTAAATCTTTGAGCGTAAATATCATTTATGAAGAAGAAGGAAATTCCCGGTTTACTATTCAATAGCACTTAAATTCCGTACGTAAGACTACGCTAGTCGAGTGAATGAAGGATGAAACATTTGCAATTTAATTCGATGTCCTTAATTTTAAACCATATAAACACGACTACACCAAGACGATGTAACATTCATTTCGCAAACAGTTCTTTTGTGCAAAATATCTAAATCATCATCAAAACGCCCAACGACCCATGAAATTGTCCACGACGCTCAATCATAATAATTACTCTATACATCCATTTTGACCTTTTATGGTATTGTGTTGTCTTCTATAACTTCCACTTAAGGTTTGTTTTTGCTTGATTCAGCAGCAAAAGTATTTGGGGATGCACTTTCAGGTCGGTCAATGACAGCTGTCTGCAGTTGCGATTAGTGTAGTAATCGTTGCATTTAATGTTAGCACCATATGAATGCATGCCTCATTTGCTTGCAGACAACATTGTTACTATTTAGCTGAAGTAGGTACGTCTCTAGTACACAAACATGCTCTCATTTTGAATCAAGATCAACATTGCTTGAAGTCAACTGGGTCATTACGGTAGCAGCTTGGAGGATAAATACTCGTAGATTTAATATGCTTTTATTTATTATTAATGGTCATCATTATGGCTGTAGTAAGGGGAACATTAGCGCATCTGTCTTTAAATGTCGCTTTGCTGCGTAGATTTGTTATGGTAAAACGAATGTCCCAAGTTAAATTCTTGATTTGGGTTATTTTGGAGACTCGCAATCTCGCATGTCTGGAAAGTAATTACTTACCATAAAAGTGATCTCCAGAAACCTTCAATAAATTAAAACTTGGATCTCACCTAAAATTCTGCACCCGGAATCTCCTTAACGCGATATCAGCGACGGGCTTCCCGTCTTTATACCATGAGATGCGAGGGGGCGGCCGTGCGCTTGCCTTGCACTCCAGTCGCACCCGGTTGCCTCGTGTCGTCCGCACAGACTGCATTGGTTCCACGCGCGCTGGGCTACCTGGGGACAAGTTTGGACTATTAGAGAAATGCTTGAAAGGAAGTCGAGTCTTCCATCGTCCCGTACGTTGACTTTCAGACAGAAAAAGAAACCATGCTAGAAAGGAATTAAAAAATCTAGATCTGCGGCATGAAATCGTAATAAGTAACATATTTCCAGATCGGTTTTAGCGGTATTCCAGAAAATCTGTGACTAACTAATTGAGATCGCAATTTCATTTTTCATACGTCCGTCGTTAATCCAATTCCCAGTAGTCGAGTTCCAGAATCCTACATTTTGTCGCGAAAAATGATGATACGCGACTGTTCATCGAAGCATAACATTCAGAGGAAATTGGAAAAATCCCTATCTCCACACAAACACTTAAGCAAGTCGCCTTCAAAAGTCCCGAACTAAAAATAAGCCGCTGTCATTAGGCCAATGGCCTTATTATTTTGTGTGACGAGTAACATATGTAAGAACAGAAATAAACTCGTATTATCTAAACGGGACTCACTCGTTTGGACAACATCCCATCCACGGGTGACGGAAAAAAAATTGGCTGTGTTTCAGTGTGTAAAGCGAAAAAAACGAAAGCGTTAGTAGTAAATCATTAACAGTTTCTTTAGGATGTGTCATCCTTAATGTCTAGTCGGAATAGATAGGATTGCGAAAGCTCGAAGACATTTTATGTTGGACATATATTTTTATATGAATTCAACTTCCAGGCGCCCCGCCCGATGAAAACTTTATAAGACACGATATTGTAAATTTTGACCAAACGTTAACAAAATTTGGCAGAGAGCCGCGTTACGTGGAGTTCTGTAACAGCTGCATGCGTGTGTTCATACAGAAATACAATAAGACTTAGTCTAGGTTGTAATAAAAAAGATACAGATAGACCTTCAATGACGTCGTGCATGAAAAAGTTGATACTGATAAAGTAAATATCACTGAGCTTTCATGAATTCACCAAAAGTACCTAATTGTTCAAGAAAACAAGGTGTACCTAATGTTCTTAAAATTAGGCCCTTTTCTTCGAAACAAACTACATAGATTGCGTTGCTATTGACACGGAAACCTTGTATTGTATTGTATAACGGGCTGGTATCTACAACTCCACGTTAGAGCGCGTATTTTGCGTACGGGACCTTTAACAAATAGCAGATACAATATAGATCTCACAGCTATCCTCAGATCCACCTACGTCCATTAATGGATGACCAGCGTACATAACATACCACCCCATAATTATGAGCCCTATGAGCCCATCGTGACGTCACCCATTCAACCTCACACCCACTCACTAGTTCATTCATAACGTTGACTGCCTAGATTAATATGGTATTCTTTGATCGCTATATTATCAAAATCGTTTTGCGATTTGTTGTTGAAATGTTTATTGATACTTCTGGGAACACATTAGAGATGTGGGTTTCCTTTGTGATATGAAGTGTGCATGTTAAGACAGTTTCCAAGCACAATGAGATTAAAGCCTTTGGTTATACGTTGCACCTGCCTGTTAAATGATGGTCATCAGGTAAAGGAGATCGGCAAACAGTCCTAATAAATTAGGCCTCAATAAACAAAAATGAAATAGTTTGGGTTTTCAAGGGGTAATATTAGTCTATAACCCTGTGCAATTAATTTTTCGATATAACATGGGATATGGAAATTAAAAAACAAAACTTTATTTCAGACCATAGTCAATAGACTCCATTATCACATTTGTTCCCGCTCTTTTATTAGTTACCTATGACTTTTAGTAAAAGATTAAAAATATTTTGCCAGGCTCTATCTCTTTAATATGATGTGAAACTTACTTTGAGTCTAATAATTAAAATAACAATAAAATAACACTTATAATAATGAAATACCCAACACTTACCTGTCGTGGAGATATCCATTCTCTAATCACTGATAGTATATCGATTGAGTTCAGCAGGTTTCTTCTCATGCGAGCAGTCGATATGCCACAATTAATACAGCGGAGATTATCCATCGTAAGCAACAGGTAACAATATCAAAAGGCAAAATCGGAGTCCAAAATGCGTGCTGAGGTCAATAGGTTTGGAAGAAACGGGGTTCAAGAACGAAATAGGGTCGGTCACAAAGGCAGTTACAATTGTCCAAAAACACAGCAAGGGTCGGTAATTAGATGTAGCACACAAAATAAACACAAAAAGAAAGTCCACGACACGAGCGAGAAACGTTATTCAATTTTTTTACTGAATGGCAAGCAAAGCCGATGTCGACTATTCTGCCAATGTCTAAAGTGAGTTGTGGCGGCAATCTGTTGTTGACAACAGATTGATTGACAAGTGACAACCGTATCGAGTGTTGCAGTTTACAAAAATGCAAATCGATTTTTCTATAAAATCATTAAAATAACTTATCAACAACGAAAAAATACTCTATCTTTAATAATTATTTCGCAATAAACTCGTATAATACTTTTTTAAGTGAAAAGAAATATAAATCGAATATAATAATACAAATCTTTTAATGGGAAAAAATATTTTTATTTAAAAATCGCATAATATGGCAACATCAATTGTTATTAAAACAACTACAACGCGAGGAATACATTAATTGACTTTTTTTAGAAATTCTTTTTTCCTAGGTTTTTTTAGGAAATGATAGATTAAAGTAGGGCTTATAATTATTTAAATATTTTTTCGAATGGTGTAATACTTTGTCCATCAGGGCCAGGAATTGCTGATCTCCTTTGTGCAAAGTGGTTCAAGATTTTCCTTAGCAACTAGCACGGATGAAGAATTAGAGTTTCTGTTGTCTGCATTATAGGTAATCGTAATTGGATTTACTAAAGTTCTAGCCGACGAGTAACTGTACTGTAGTAACACCCCTTGGATCGTTAGGTATTTGATTCCAGTAATGAGGTAGGTATGTAGGTACTTAATAATAATATCTAAAATTTTAGTTTCTTCAGCGTCAATTATTATTAGTGCTTTAAGGTGTCGCTAATGCGCATTTCTCGGTTATTCCGTCTCTTCCAATCGAAATACTTCACGTTTTTCGCCAAAACTGTATGTAGGCGTAACGTAGCATTTCAGTAGCGTCCGTCACGCTTGAATGGAATGCCATAAAACTATGTGAATGGAGGATCATTGACATTCATGCCAATCCTGCCACCCACGCTTCTCCGCCTAACGTCACAGGTCTTTAACCAGTTGGTTTAATGCGGTTCATGAATGAGATTTTTACGCCATTTCTATTGACGAAAGTGGGCAATTACGTTAGACGAAAGTAGCGTTGACCTGCCAAGGTAAATAGGCACGTCTTTTGAAGAGGCGTCACATAATACATTAGGTACCGACATGAAGGCACGCAGACAGGATATATGGCGTCGGATAGTTACCGATTTGGTTCGAGTCTAGATTTTTCCTACTTATATTTTTTTGTTAGTCCAGTGTTTCAGACTTGAGTTGGTTGGTACACAGGACAGGGTGTCAGTCTCCGAAATGATAGATCAGAATGTCACCTTAGGTGCTGATTGCATCACTCTCACTAAAACACCTACTAAAAAATCAGTCTACGAGCGTAGACCGTGGCTAATCAAATACATCGTCACCTAATATAAATAGTCTGGGAGCTAGGGACCACATCCTGAACGGAAACTGAATTGGAACATCACAGGTGAGGTGAACTGGCTGCTAGCCAAGTGACTCAGAACAGTGTAGTTGGAGACGACCGAATGACAAACAATTGTCCAATAATGTGAAGAGCCGAAGGTCGGAGATTCATTACCTGTTACGACTTTGGTACTGGTAATTGGTATTGCTAAGCTGAAAGGCATTTGGCAATATAAGAAGATGAATGCACATGATTAAGTCTCAGAAGCCCGTTAAGCTTGTCATGACTTCTGCGAAGTGTTGACTTTTCAAAGGTCGTGGCGTTGTTTCATTAGGTATACTAAATCGCCAGTAGATACCTATCTACCTGTACCATGCATCAATTAATGAAAATAACGTATAGGATAGCTTTCTAGATAAATAAAATTATTGGATAACCGAACCTACTTATTATTATTTTTTAAATCTACATTTTAGTATTTCGCATTATAAAGAGTATTCTATTATCACCAAACTCAAATAAAGTAAATAATAAAATAAGTAAAACAAACTTTTACAAAGGTTCTCGCGGTAGCTTCTGCTACTCCAAAACAGATGGCGCTAGCTATTCAGTTACTATCAACAACCGAACATCAAAATAACGCACCACACCAAGTAACAGCTGAAAATTAATTACAGATTGATATGTTATCTAAATCAAAAGAAACTATAAAACAAATTGTTTACCCAGCAATGAAATAAGGAGCGTTAGTGTGCTTAGCCGATATAAATATCCAGTGGTAATTAAAGACAGCGCAGACGGGCCGACAGTTTCAAAATAAACTGCTTTTTATTTTTAACTCTGCAGCCACAATAGATGCAGCTTAGTTTGAGTGTTTAGGTATATCTTTGTTGATGTTCATTTATTTACTATCTACCTATATCTTGGTGGAGATTAGATGAAATCTTATTTAATATCAATTCAACGTTTTTCGGCAACACTGACTCATGTATCTAACGCATTGGCACCGAGTGCTATTCTGTAAATTTTCGACTCTTAACCTTGATAAGATTGACACTTCTTGCGCACCGGCTATCTTATAAATCTGATGTTGATGAATTTCAAGCATCGATTAATTGCTACTACGTGCTATATTACCAACTTCTTTAATTGCTTTGTGAATGAGCTCTTTTCTTTTCATTTTGTCTAGCTTATTTACTTGCTGTTAACAAGAGTCCAATTTTATTTCTATAAGTTTTATCTTTAGCTGTACAACATCCTATACCACTTGCTTCACCAACTTCAAAACGATATAAATCTTTAAGTTCAATATTAAAACCAATTGTCTCAAAACATCAATACAAACGATCTTCGTAATGCTACTTGCAGTTCATTTTTTCTCCCACATAATATAATATCGACGGCAATTTATGTTTTACTGGGGATCCGAACCAATCTCCACCTACCGTGGTGGCATCGTGTGTGTTCCTTCGAGAAATTGCGTTACAATCGCCATAAAAACATGTGTTTATATCTTCATCGGGATGATCGGGTGTGAGAGTTCCCTTTATTGCTAATTCACAGTTTTAGAGTAGTTTGTTATACTTTGCAGGTTATAAGAAAGACATACTTAATAAAATAATTAATACATTTCCATTTACAAAATCTACATAATAAATAGATAATTAAACAAACAAAATAATCAATATAAATCAATTCATAATAAATATATCTACTAATACACAGTGCAATAACATACTATTTTTTAAATTAATAATGCAATCTAGTCGTTAATAAATAAAGAATCGTGCAATAAATTTAGTATAATAACCTAATAACATAAGTTTAAACACATACTGAACAGCAGGAATAATTAGCCAAAACTATATTGGTATAACTTATTAAAAACCTACTTACCCAAGCAGGTATTATTTATAAAGCAATAAAACCAAAAAATACTTAAATGATAATAATTAAAATACTTAAATATTAGGAAAAGAAGAAAAGGTGGTAAGTAACAAAACGAAAATACAATTACCAGATTCGGAATACATACCTACTTAATTAAATAATATAAACACTCTTCAATTAAGCGCTCTTCCTCCTCTCTCCTACTATGCTGTGCCCGACAGGGTCCATAATTGTTACTTTAATTTTAAGCCTACCAACTGTTCATCAACATTATGGAATGCAATAAAGAATTGAGAATTGAGAATTGAGAAAATAAAATGACTGAAAAATGGAGCTGACTTAGCGCGAAATAGATAAAAAAAACATTAGGTACCGTCACCTTATACATAGGTAAGCATTAAAAATGCATTCTGAGATATAAGTTCCCGCTTTTGCTGTACATATCTACCTAGAAACTCCAAATCAACATTGCAATTGGACCAACTTAAATGCATTTTGCATGTCCTCTACATTACTTGGCCGTCTATAGGTACCTATCGATAGATTCAGGTTACGTCTTCATATTAAATGCTGGTGGTCGATCAGGAGACTCGTAAAAATTTAAGTGCTTCAGTAATAATTCCATAATAAAAAACATCATTCAATCATGGAGCGGCTTGGTTTTCATTATACTTATATTTAGCTTTAAATGAAGGATGGGCATTAAAATTCAGGTGGTTATTATCTATTTTATTGTACTTTTCTCCTGATATATTGCTTTCATAAATAATTGAGACGGACATTTTGAAGGATATTGGGCGGTAGATGTATGTTCTCCTAAAGCTAAAATATAATCTCGTAGATAGGTACGTTATTTTTGAGGAAAAACTTTAAATGCAATTGAATCTGTGTTCATGCGCAGAGCTGATTTATTGTAGAGTGATGAAACCGTTTTAAAATATTAACATTACATTTTGGCAGAATCTGTAAGTGCTATGCTAAAACGCTATGTTACAGACTTAAGGATACATTCAACCAAATTAATTAGGTTACTTACAAAAGACACGAGATTTCCCAACAACAAATAAACGAATTCACTCTTTTCGAACACTCGTAATTACAGTGACCGATTGCTGACCGAGTGGCGTTCCAATTTTTTACATTTTAAAATAGTTCACCCACTATAGGTAGGTACGAAATGACACGAGCGCCGTAAGTCGTGTGCGTAAATTTAAACGTAACGATCTCAACAATAAAATACGTTTCCCTGAGTCACAGGTTTTCCTCGAAATGCGAATATGCATGCTGTGATTTTTCATGGATTGAACGAGCCAGATTTTCTTGGGATTTCAGGATTTACCTGTGTTGACCCGACATTATTTACTTATCTTTATAAAATGATGCATTGATGTGGATATTTTAAAAATAGCGCACTTGTATTTTTATTATGCAAAGTTTAACATTTCTTATACTTATTTAATATTTTTTCTTACGTTTCTCTTATGAACATCGAAACTTACAATATGTCGGAAGCTATGAAAGTAGATAACTAGATAGGTAAGCTTTTACCCTATGGTTTTCTTATTTTTAATTTGTTTAAGTACTTACATCACTACCAGACAGAAATAACACGAAAATAATAAATGTTCAGCTCCTAAACTATAATAATTAAGGGTTAGCACCAAAATTTATTTTACTACATATTTATCTCTGTCATTGATTAAGAAGAAGTGTTTTCCAAAATGTCTCAACATAAAGTTCAATGCGCTTTCACACCCACGATAAAAAAAAATGTCAACAAGTCTTTAAAAAGTGTTTAAAAAGTTGGCAAATACGTAGCCCTATTAATTTAGCGAATTACCACGATTTCGATGACTGTTGGCATTTATTAGTGAAAGGACAGATAATTGAGGATGAACACGTAATTTTACGACTCGATGGAATCGGTACAATTATGACACGATAAGGTACTCAGGTTCTTACGTAATCCATCACTGAAAAAGCTATCATTTTTCAGAGGGCCGCGTTCGGCGCTCCGATTCGCTCTTCACGGGTGAAGGCCGGCCGGCTGCCAATCGGAGCGCCGAAAGCGGTCGATGCGTATGGTCGAGATGGTTAAATGAAACTCACACTAAGCCCTCTGGTCATTCGAAGAAACGAAACAGTACCTACCTACGCAATAATTTCATTAGAGTAGGTAATGGAATAGTAACAAGAATGTAGACGTGATAAGGACATTCAACCAGGAATTAAGGTTCTGATTTCTGAATCTCCCATCCACAAAGAAAAATTATATTATGATTCTTCTATATGTATTGAAAATGAGTCCTAACATTGTTCCTTGTGGCAGTCCATGAGGAAGAAAAATTTTCATCTGTACGATGAAAATCTTTAATGTCTAGTGTCAGTTAGATACCATGTTTTATTTATGTGCTTTTGTAATTTTTCCCTTTTGTATAAAAATATCACGTTGTTTCTCTCTTTTTCAAAATCTTTTCAAAAACTAATTTGCACCCATCCGAATCAACGTACCCACGCGCTGCGCAAGCGTTGCGACGCGGCGACGCTCAGTTTCAAACAGAAAACTGTAGTGATTATCATAATCATTTAAAACCTGCAACTCTGTTTCTCCATGAAAAACATAACCATCACGGACATTTCATAGCATTTAAGCAAGACACACAGCATTTTGTAAGAGGTGCCTCTTACAAAATGCTTATGTAGTCATGAGCATAATTTAGATTCAATCCGTCCCTATCAAATGTAAATCTCTCAGAAACAAAAGCCACTTAATTACTAATCCTAAACATTTTCACAAAAACTACAAACCGCACGACAAACGCAGTTGCGATCGGTTTGTTTACGCTGTGCCGGCGCGGGCGAAAAAAGCACGTAGTACGCATGCGCGACGTGCGGAGAGGGGAGGCATTCTACTACGCTACGGCGGCGATGACTTCGTTTTTTACCACAATCGGGTTTCCTTTTGACTTGAGCGCCTGGTTTTTTCGTCAGCAGCGCCCAGTTTGGCGTAGCAACTCCATATACAGTTACACTGGAGAGGCAACCCCGCAGAATTGTTTTTAAATGACGACTGCTTGCGCAGACGACGCGACGCGCGTTGATTTAGAGTGCGTCCTTTGTATGATTTCATATGCCGATAGAATTTACCGTGTACATGTAATGGCTGGTATCTGCTTGCTTATGAAAGGTGTGGAAAGCTAAATTCGTAATACATATGTGAAACTTGTTTATAATAAAGCTAAAATGCAGCTTTTGACATAGATTAACTTGAATTAATTTTTCGTTTTGAGTGAAGAAAATCCTAACAACGGCGGAAAACCAATAACTCAACTTTACTATATTGGCTGTATAAAAGAAGGAAACCCTGCAGATCGCACTAGAATCGAGCGCACGGACTGTAGAGTGTAGTCGGCAAATAAATACAATCTTTTGTTCATCCCCACATGGTTCGGAGTTACGATAAGCGAGTCCATATCCCATCCCGGCCGAGGACAGTAAAAGTATCCATTTATTGTTGTTTTTTATTTATTTCATTTTTACTTACGTTTTTCCTTATTTTTGTGACGATGCCATTTCAGATGTTTAGCGATACCTATTGATAACAGTGGGTGTTTAAAGATGGGCTAAATCTAAGTTACTTTATTGAATCCTTTCGTCCAAGTAAGATTCGAAAATAAAAAAAATCATGAAAAAAGAAATCATGGAGCTTTATGTAAAAGCATAAAACACCATTCCTAGAAAAACACAAACGAAAAGTAGAAGATGGCACACGAACCTAAATCAAAAATTTCCAATCTATAACGAGATATTTCGACTCCCTAATTCTTACTTTTGGTATTCACTTGAAAGTAAAACGAAAGCTTACATTTAACAAATTATCACCATTAAAACCGTATAAAATTTCATACGAAATCATCAGGCCAACGGAATACTTTAAATTCACAAACAATACAAGCTTTAGGCGGTTTACAATTTAAATATTTATAGGGCACGCGTGGTAGCGAATTTTCGTATAATTTTTGTGGATTCCAGCAATTTATTGTGAATAGATTGTGATCGCGTGATACTCAAAAGTGTAGTGCTACCAAAAGTTAAGGATTATCCAAGATTTTGTAGACTGGTCCGCCTTCTTTATTAGGTAAGTAGGTACTGTCAATAAGTTATGAAAACATTATTTGGACAATAATTTACTTTAGGCAGGAACTAGTTCGTGTAAAACATTAAAGACATTGGTTATTATTTGAAAGATACATTTTCAATTTCAGTCATTTCAATTCTGTTTTAATAAAAATAAACAGACCGTAACAACTGTTCTTATTAATTCAAAATATCAATAATTCTCTATATTTGTTAATTTTTGTGCCTCCTATTAGAAAACCCACAAATATCAATTTCCAGCAATGTTCATCCAATCTTATGGAGTTTCCAAAGCACAGTCCATTCGCACCCTAGTAATTGGCGACTCATTCGGGACGTTAACCGTTTTAGGAAATATTTTAAGGTTCGATGACTCTTGCTTAGAGGTCATGGTGGGTTGCCATGCAGAAGGCAGGACGAGCCCAATCATGGTGATAGCATGAGACACCTGCCTTTCTCCGGCTAGTGACCGATTGATTTCGATGTAGTAGGTAGTCTGGAATTAATTCAGGACGACATGCATTAGTAATTTGTCAGATATGATAATAGTTTCTAATGGTTTACTGAGACTGTTAGCAGGCAGGAGACTTTGAGGACTTTGGAGGGTTTTTGGGATATAGCCTACAATAAGTTAGGTATAGCAGATTCCTCAGTGTAAATTATTAAAATTCTTACTGATTATTTTCCATATGAAACTTATAACCAATGGATTTTTTTTTCGTCCCAAACAAATTGAGGATATACGAAAAAAAGCTTTGTCTCAAGTAGATCACTCATGATGAGTAAGTAGTTCACTAACATAATGAGTAGGTACATATGTACTTTTGTATCAATCGATGATTGAATTATACAAATACTTGCGGTAAACACCTATTGAAATTTTGGAAGCTTCGCCCAAGATATTTAAATAACATGTTGTTTTACAACGTGTCCTAATTTACGCGAATTAGATGCGGCGCAGACGCGGTGATATATAAACTGTAGGAAGTGATCGTTTCTGGTGTAATGACAGCGATTATTGCTGGAACGATGGTGAGATATGATTTTGGAAACCGAACAAATATTCTTGGATAAAAAATTAAATTTAAATAAAGTTTTTACTTAACCGTTTTTATTTCAATTAAAACAAACACAACATTAAAATTAGGAGATATTAATATTGCATACGAACGCTCTTGCAAAATCCTAAAATCATCGTGTATTTTATGAAAAATCATGGGTTAATTGAAGTTCAGAGAAAAGTATGACCTTTTACAGAGTAACAACGTAAACCAGAAAATATACCACGAATTTAATGATATGCGTATTAATACAGATGTCATCGCATTTCAGGAATGTAGACCAACCAATTGAATAAAGAAACCCAAATAACTACCTATACCGGCAAACATGATAAGTAGTCGGTGTTAATCAAAAAGGCGAAACATTCCCAATGCAAACACAGAACAATTGTTACAGAAAACCTTCACATGGTGATGTTTAAACAATATTTGATCACAATACTGAACCTACTGTATTTGTTTTCCACATGGATTGGGCATATTATACAGACAAGGATGGTGATACAGAATTAGTTAAAAATGAAAAAGGAGAGAAGATAGAAACACTTGAGACCACAGCGGTCTGTGATGAAAGGACGGACAGAATACAAATGAGAGTTGGTGACAATGCATTGGAATCCAGAGACGGCAACAAGTAGGTTAAAAGGTGAACATGGCAGCTATTACTGTAATTAGAGGTGTGTTGGCATAGTGATGCAAATGACGAGGCTATGTGGAGCTAGCTTGAAGCTCGCGTGTCGTATTGGAAATGTAGACCTGATTATTAAATAATTTGATTTGAGTGACGTCAGAAATATTGAGAGGAATTTTTGCACACCGTATCCATGAAATGAAGGCTTCATTCCGTTTGTTGATTCTAATGAAACGAATACTATTTCTTAGAAGTATCAACCCTAGGTGCTCGGCGCCACTTAATGATCAATAGCAACGTGGATGGTTTACAAATCAGAATTGTGCATAAATATTCAGGAATATATGCAGAATCGATCACACCGTCAGAGATAATGCACTGTTTGCTGATAGCACGTTCTGTATCCTAGATGCTCTCGTGAAAATGCACAAGGTGACAAATCTAGTAGTAATTTTATTGCATAAAATACAGAGTCCAATTTATAATGCGTTTGCTAAGGTCAGCACCTTCGATCGACTGAATGCATGCATCCTAAACTAATGTTACTTACCTGATCAACACAATAATTGGAATGACAAAAAGTATTTACGGCAAGTTCAACGAAACACATTTAAGATTCTGCGTTTCACGAACTGTGTCCAAATAAATGGTTTTATTTATTTCTTTCTTTCTTGCAAAGCAGTCACAAACCTTTAGTCCTAACAAAGTTTCTTATTCGAATGCATTTGAGGACATCGGAGAGGTCTAATTAAACAGTTTCGTGAACTTTTTACTGGGGAAGCCATAATCGGCCTTAATCGGTCGGTAATTAAGGCGATTGCTATCAATTCGGCCGTGGGAGATGCCGGCACGATGAAACTGTCTGTGAGGCCGATTTTTTGAACTTTCCATGAGTAAAGTGAATTAGCAAATTGCTGAAACTAAGGATAATGGAATTTCGCCTTTTTTGTTGATGAACTGTAAATGGTGATATGTTTTTGGTAAGAAATGCATTTCGTGGTAAATGGTTTTCACTTTAGCGTACTTGTTGCAATTTTTGTGTGGTCTTGTTATTGATGTGTAGATATCTTCTCGCTTGTGTTTTCCTATTTTTCTACCTTTTCAATCCAAATAGACGAGATCTTTCGTTTAGAAAAAGCCGTTACTAAGAGCATTGATGTTGCTGGTATTTCTACCTATTGAACGTCAAAGAAGCACTCATCATCATCATCATTATCTAATAGGTACTTATCTATTGACGAGTGCCAATTAAATACTTCTTATTAGTCAGTCAATACCTACTTCATAATTATTTCATTGCAGTAATTGATTTTTCTCAATTCAGAAAAAGACTTGGCAACATTCAGCCGGAAGTCATTCGGCAAGCAGACGAAATCAAATAAAAAAGTCTATTTTTGTTAATCGCAGACACAATTTGAAACCTTGGGCAGTATGGCATTATTATTTTAAGGAGAAAGTTGCCAGTATTGTCCTTAGTTTCACAAATGAGATAATTGAAAAGTCAGTAAAGTGTCATAGCTAAACATGTAGTGCTTATACAGCGTTCGAAATTTGTGAGCCGTGATCTGGCAAGTAGACTTGCGTATCACGCATTTGCTCCTACAATTTGTTCCCATCATACTTCTATATTATCTGTTTTACTTTATAGTAAAAAAAACGCAAAATAAACAAATAAAATTAAAATATTTTAACGATAAACACATCAAACTCCGAAACATTAAACCAGAATGCAATGAAAGTGGACTCAAAACTTATGAAAACCTTCGATAAACATAATAAAGCTGGAGCTATTGTGAAACAGCGGAAAGTGGTGAAAACATGACACGTTTTATTTAAAACTCTCATTCAAAATAGTGTGGCGTGACCTCAATACGGGATGGACGGCAATACCAAGTGGGCGGGAACCTTGACACTCTGCTTGCATTGTCTCCTAGTCCTGAGTTCCTCACCTCACAAAAAATATTGCGACTTCTCGTAATTTTTAAGGTCAATTTAAGGTCTAGTTTCATTTCGTCTATTTTTCTGCCTTTAAGCAGGTATACTTGGATATAAATTAACAGGTGTTCAACATTGTGTTCAATAACTTTTTTGATCTTTTTTGATTAAGTAGGTATTTGATTGTACAAAAACAGTAGATTTTTTTCAGTTACTTGCTATCTGTCAAAAGAATTGACTTCAATTAAAACCCAAAAGCCTGAAGAATTTAACTCCGCCGAAAATAAATTAGCACTCACTTCAATAAATATATTCGAATAAGTAAATCAAATCGTTATCTTTATAGAGACAGCGACGTCTCATCCAATTATTGACACTAAATGCGTCGAAAAAATAATAAAAACAAACACAATAAAATCGTTTATCTTTATCGCCGAATCCCTAAATCAAATACTGGGTTCGAACATCAGACAAAATAAAACGGCGAAAAAGCAATGGATAAAATTGAGATACTGTTAGTTGAGCAAAAAGCATTCCGTTAGTCCTTGCCGGAGGCGCCTGTGCGCCAATTTTAAAATGATCCGCGAAAGTAAATAGATAAACTACCTTTTCATGATGGTCTTGTTTGTGGTGGTAACGTTTTGCAAACGTAACGCAAGAAAGATTGGTGTCACAAAAGTCTTTACAAGGGCTGGTTACTGTCATAGAAGAACTCGAAGTGTTATTGCTTACGCGTACTTTTAGGAACTTGCAGATAATTTACACAAACTCAGAAGCGTCTCAGAAGCCATCTAATGTAAAGTAAAGCCAAAAAGTGCGCGTACTTAACCAAGTAGGTACCTACATAAGATGACAACACAGTCCAAGTGCGAAAGCGTCACAACCCGAAAAAGCGAACTTTCCCCTCCCACAGTTTTTTGCACACTCACATTGTTTTTGGTCGATGGTTGCTGGCATTTTCGGAATTCAGCCATTTACATAAATACCGAGGAGTCTTTGTTGAGCCGCTAAGGCGCCGCAGAAGGAACGGGTTGCGTCGTAGTTGCGTACGCGCGGTTGTTCGTAAATGGAGAACACTGTTATTTGTTTTCTGTTTTTGCCAGTTTCAAAAGTTGCGACATTTGTTTGTTATTACATAGCTTTGTTTGTTCCTGAAAGCTAATAAATTAAATATATTTTTATTAAACTAGTGTTACAGTTACTACCTTATGTGCTAGTCTTATAAAATATGTTTTGTATCTTTTTAGATGTTGCCAAAATTATGTAGTGCGTTTGCTCACTTGAGATACCTTAGGTTTTTGACATTAATATTGCATTAATATTAATTTTCATTTGATCGGGATAATTTCTTAATTTTTAATGGTAGCAAAAAGGTAGGTACTTTAGTTTCCCTTTTTTATGTTTGTTTGGGGAATAAAATACTACTTACTTACTTTCTTTTATTTTATCGGAGGATTAGCAACCTCACTAAAAATACCCTAATGCAGTCCATCAAAGCGCCTTAGCGCTCTAAACTATAAAGTTGAGACATAACAATCGAAATTCTAATTAGTTTTCAATATATTCAACCCAGGAGTCGAACCGAAACAGGTCATTAATCTTAAAGAGCCGTGGCGCCGTCTTTTCACTGACCCCAACACCCCATTTTGGTAAAAAAAAAAAACAACTGACGCTACTATAAAGAATGGGCAGCAAAAACCATAATATTCTTTACAAAATCAAAGGCAGATGAGCCACCAAAAGTAAGCTTTATCCTGCTAAAAATACAGATGATGTTACCAGCAAAATGAAATCGTAAGTTTGGTAATTAGATTCTGACAGTTTGAAATTGGCAAAGAGGCCGACTGTCAAAAAGTCGGCGCCAGAATCAGCGTGTTGTAAATAAAACATTGCAATTCTAAAATTTACGATTCTTAGGTTTGGCACGTTCTGTTTTTAGACGCGGGGCATTAGTCGTATACATTATCATTATATTTGCGAGTTTTTTGTCTATAAGAGGTAAATAGAATATATAGTGAAAGTCCTTCACTATTTACAATTTGTTATAGGTAAAAAATAGGAAGGATAAACACGATAAACATACACAAAAATATATGCGTTTCGTTCCATTGCTTTACATGCATTACTTTTAAATGTTGTCGCTCTATAATTTTCTCGGAAAGCTTTTTTAAGATAAAAAAAGCCTTTGAACTATAATTTTAGTTTTCTATCAAAAATACCAGCGTGCCTAGCTTAAAGCTTAAAAAATAAAAGTCGGTACTAAAATCAGATCACCCGATTCTCATACGATTGGACTACAGCATTTTCTTGTAATTTATTAACAACTTTCGGCACACGTTGCCAATGATTTTATGTGATAATATTTTTTTCTATTATTACGACAATTGATTCATCCAAGCGGTGTTGCCCAGCCTTTATAACCCACGTAAATATATTACTCATACAAACTTTAAATAATTTACGATTAGTTTTTTTTTCGAGTTCAAGATAGTCAACGTATTTCTTTCTAATGAACTTAAAATTCTAATTTATGTTTTTGTAAATTGTTTTGGGGTAGTAGAGTCGTCATTTAATGTTTTTATTAATATCGGCAGATTTTTGTAAAAAAGATGCGTAAGTATTGAATAAACAAGCCGAAACGAATGGTCTAGTGACAGTTCTATACGCTGTTATTACAGGACCAGTAGAACTTATGTAAAAAAATGTAGGTGTCTAAGAAAACAAAGTCTATAAATATAACAAAATGATTTTGTGTCAGAATCATACATACACCGCCTACGATTTTTTTTTAATATGCCTAATCAACACAAATCACGGTCCAAAAACGAAAAGGATTTTCAAAATTGTAACTACTCTACGTTTAAATCTGACTTGATCATTTAGCGTACCTACGTCAAACGGTCTATAAGTTTAGTACCTGCGTAAAACTTTTGGCATCAATCTGATACAAATCGACCATTTACTAAGCTTTCTGCAACTAGGTATATAGAAATATGAAAGCACATATATATAGCTTTCATCAATCACGGATCTAGATACGCAAAACGTTTCTTGAAGAGAAAAACTATTTGCAAAATTGATGCATGTGATGTGGGTAGTAATAGAAATTAAAGCTTTCGTAACTCGTCTGTTCTATCAGTGAAATATATAGTGTGATTTTCTCTGTTTTTATGGGTGAAATAATATTAAATTTTTAATACTTTTTTGATGAACTTGATAATGTGAAAATCTAAATTAGAACATTTTCGGAAATAGCGTAATCTGAACAAAACTTTGCTTGGTAAAATAGAAACTATTTTTATGAACACTATGTACTAGGTATACCTAGTATTTGTTTTCATAGAATTTCTACATTGGTATAATAATTTGTGGCTAATAAAACTTTACAATTACCACCATACTTCGAATCTTTATTGGGAAAGAAATGTTAATGAACAATTATTCGCAAATATGGAACAAACTGAGTTCTTAAAGTAAAAAACAAGAACCTAGGTTATCCATAAAACAAAGAACACTGCACAATAAACAAGAGACATCTGTACAATAAAAACAAACAATAAAATAAAACATAATTAAATTACTAAAGTCGCTATCTAGAAATTTATCGGTCCTGCTAATGAATAAGATACTATTGCACCTGCCCATGGTAACTATGATACCGTTACACTTTTCATTTACCATAACATGTTTGTACTAACAGGTGAGGACTGACTCCCTAAAGTCTGTAGGGATGAACAAGAAACTTACAATAATCGGCATGACGTTGATCACACGATAGGAAACGTGATAATAGTAGTGCAAAGTAAAAAAATATATTTAATGTTATTTGATCGAAATTGACTTTGATTAAAATGTGGTGTGGTCTCTAACAACGATGTTCCCTATAGCAAATCTGATAGTTGGACAGTAAAGTCCATGCGATTATAAAGGTGCGCTACAAATGTTTGATGTATAAACAACATATATTATAGATATATGTGTCAAAATTGTTTTGTGCAGGCATTAACATAGGGGACTTTACACGTGCATCAAATATTTTATCTCTCCATCAGCACAACAGGTGGCCATTATTATAATTTACTTAAACATTTATTACTTCAAGTATTTTGATATGAAATATGTAAGAGAATATGAAAATGTGTCGTGTTTACTTCTGTTCTGACTCACGCACTGCGAGCTTACGCAAAAATTGTAGTAGTAAAAAATAGTTTCACACAATATTTTTAAATAAAACAAAATGCAAGACGTAGTTGCTATGAGAACTGTCTAAGAATATCCGAGTGTGACTTTTTCCTAAAGCTGATGATTGAGGCACTAAAGGTTGTAGATTTAGAACATCTGCTGAAAGATAACACCAGTATACATAAAAAGAACGATGATAGGATAACAGAAGATACGTAACATACTAATGAACCTAATATCTAGGAGCATGAACCCCGAAAGAATGAGCTAGTAATTAAAAACAGATATGACTAAAGCAAAGCAGATGACAATAAATCAAAGAAAACTCTAAAATAAATAAGATTTACCGTTTCAATCTAACTAGTCTGCATTTTGCCCGTGAGTAATCGCCAGTCTTCATTCTCTTCTGCGGAAAACTGACTCAGAATGTCAATCTGACTATGAAAAATGTCAGAGAGTTTTGCCCAACTTAATGTCGACATTTTAAGAGCGTTTCTATTTTCTTAGTTGTTGTAAAGTTGTGTGTTATCAAGTTCATGTCAATTTTCTTCACCTGCTAGTTTTTATTAGACAAGAATGTCAAGTGTCTTCCCGCTCTCTATTTTCTGTACCTCCTAAAACTATTGCTGTACTCATAAACATTGTTAATGTCATTTTAAAGTTCATTAAACATCATCAAAAAATTCTTTTAAATATTCTCGTGTCATCCCGAAAAGCTTCACATTCGTACACTCAGAAAAAAATCTTACATAACAACAATAAATTTTCATTCATAAACTATTCAGCTGCAGTTCATATTCCGTTAAACGCTCGCTCGCTCGTCCAGACGTATTATATTTAGACCAAGTGACTTTTTTCGTCGCGTCAAGTATTTTGGTTGCAAAATACCGTTTCGACTCAAAGTGAGAATGCCAGCGTTATAATTTATAGTCTCATACCATGCGTCTAAATTAATGTGCAATAGAAAATATATAATAGGAACTAATAAAATACTGAAAATATTTTCTCTCAGTTTTATATCAATTCATATTTTGCTATAGATAATGATCATAATTTTTTCATTTCATTATTTTATTAGTCAAACTTCATAGTTTACGCGTTAGGTGTACTTATTACTCACCATATTTTCAACCTTATTTATTAGTTCACTCGGTACAACGACATCAATAACTCCTGCTTCTTCATACAAAAACATTTATTTGCAAAAACTGTGTTGACAGGTGGTAACAGGCTTATGTCACTTCATGCAATCGTCGAGCGCGACATTTTTAACGTGTATAAAGTTATTTCCCTCACTGTACAATGTGACCCCGATTTTTCAATTTATTCAGAGAACATGGCGGATTTTCTGGAAAATCAATGACGTATTCGTTGAGTTATTAAGTTGCCAAATATATCACGTATATACATAATTAAGAAACCTAAATGATGTCATATTCGAATGAAATATTTCTTTTTGCATTTGTAAATTGATGATGTAAGAACACTAACATCCCATTCGGAGTATTCAAAACACGATAATATATATTTGTTATGTTTTCTTTCTTTATTTTTGCATCAAGCTGATGATATAATTTCGGCAAACAACTGTTTATTAGTAACATTATTGCGACCACTGATCTGCCTGATTGACATTTACCAGTAAGACGTTTCAACCAGTGAGTGTTGCATTATATGGCGACAACCGAAGACAGAAACGCACATCTGGAACTGTTGATAATTTATTGTTTTGTTTTCTTAAAAACAACCTTTTCTATTCTATTGGAAACTCCACTCTATAGGTCTACCTTTAGATTTATAAGAATTTTATTTTCATATCACAAAAATGTCTCTATTCCTCTTTCCTTTAAAACCATACTGATTAAATTAAGTGCTAGATCAAAGAACCTTCCAATTAAATCATATTTCTGAAGTGTTACACGCAATCACACTCATGTTATGAACTTATGATTTCAGTGATACGTAATTGAGGGTTATTATGAAAACTTAGTGTAAGGGGACACCCACTAGCCCAGCGTTTGTATAGAAGCACGTAATGTCTCAATTTGAATGTGCACTATGGGGAAAAGAAAGAAGTTTGGTAGCGTTAGCAGAGAAATCTGGAAGAATGATTGGTGAAAATTAAATAACGCATTTAGGTTACAAGTTTCACGTGTTTTCCTTATTCAATGGCTAGATTTCAAACAGTTTTAAGAAATTTACTAGATGTAGAGGCTGCTACAATTTCTTTTTTCAACCTTTTGCTGCTGTATCTTTGTAGGTAAAGGCTCCAAGATGAATGAACTCTCAGTGCTCCAACTTTACCCGTCTCGTATTCTTGCCAACTCTACTTCACTTTATAGAAGACTCTCCATGTTTCCCGACACTTATCCCAATTTCTGATTTTTCACGAATAAAGGCATAATAGCCCTCAAACCTTATAGGGAATAAAATAATAACGCACGCGACATTTCCTAAAGTTTTCACAGTTTTCCTTGCCGACTGTATCGCACCGACGCGCCGTCTCGGCCGCTCTATTTCGGTCCACGCCCGCCCAGCCAAGTTTATTGACACGACTTAACGCGCTATACTATGCCGGGATTTAACTGCTAATACCTCACGCTGAAGTGCTTACTAGTGCCGTGCTAATATGTGGTCCGGGGTTTGAGTTTGATGGCCTTTTGGAGACAGACGAAACGCAGAAACTGTCCTGGCTTGAACTCTGTCTATATACGTTTGAACGAGAATTGCAAATCGCAAAACGTATAGCTGCTAAAGACGGAACCGAAATGTCAAATAAAACGAAAGAGCTAGTAGTGAGTAAGCTCTCAATCCCGTAAAGGATGGAACGAACCCCAGTTTATTCAATGCCTACTGAACACATGGAACATGTTGAAGGCAAAAAGAAGTTTTCAACTAAAAGAAAATTTCACCACCATTAATTTGCACGACGAGCATGATGCCCATACCAAAATTGTCTTTAGAACGTAGAATACAAAATATTTGAACGTTACCTCTTGAAAAACAAGAAGATCAAAGACTCATAAAAAAATAATTCATATAAGCCCTAACGCCAATATAAAGAAAGAGCTAAGATGGCAATTCGAAGCTTATCGAAGATCTGCTACTAACTTTTGGAATCAGTCAGAGAATAATGTAAGTTCAGATGCCTGCTTTGGATAAGGCAAGTATCGGGGGTAACCAATTAGAGCTTGTACATAGATACAGTCGCGAACATTGTTTTTCCACGTGTGAATGTAACTATACATTTTTAGCAATATTACCTACGTCAAACGTTCTTTTAATAAAATGATGAAGAGTTGTTTGTTTTATAAAATTTTGATGTTGTATACTCGTATTAACGAAACCTAAATTAGCTGCTATATATGTTTCAAAACAAAATATGTTTAATTATACACGACGGTATGCGCGTAAAAATACTTTTTCCATCGAAAATACGTTTTCTATTGAAAATCGTAGTGGTGCGAAATAAGGTTCTAAAAAAGAGATAGAAACTCAGAATAGGATGGAGGAGAAAACTAACGAAGAATCGACGAAATGCATTTCTCAGCAAATGACTTTATTACAAAGATTTTAATGATAAACTAGTGCCAAGCTAGTCGCCATTATACCTCACTATAAAAAACTATCTAACTCCGCCAAAAGGTATGGCTATAACGCCAACTACAGTCGTTTTCAAACGAGTTATCAATTTGTGTTAACTATAATGGTCCAAACAAAGCAAAAACTAACTGAAGATAAATTAACACCATCCAACACGTACTTTCCGATCCATTTACAGACAGACACAGAAACTCCATCACAAGTAGTCGCGTGCACAGGGCAGATGTTAAAGCAGCTGCGCGGGCGACTCGCGAAATGTAACGAGATCGCGTCAACGATGCCGCGGTGACGTCATAATTATGTTGTTATGACCGTTGGGGTGTGTTTCTGTTTGTTTAGGTTTTGTTTTGTTTTACCGACATGTTTAATAAAGATTATAGGAATCATTTATTTTAATTTTAAGCGTCGCAAAAATGATTCACTTAAGATTTTGTGTTAGAAGTTAGAACCAATGGTTAAAGTTATTGTCTGCCTATTATCCCACGCGTGAAAAGGAATACCGGTGATCTTTAACCCACTTGAAATATATAAAACGGTATATACCGTTTACGTTTATAATATTCACAGTAATAAGTTAGTGGTGTCATTATAGTCATTATAGTTATATACCTAGGCAGAAGTGGACAACACATCATGATAATTCTGTCATCATCCACCAACGAATTCTAAACACGCCAATGATAATCGTAGATTTATTTATTTATTTAACACTTTAAGCACAGATGTACAGAGGCGGACTTAATGCCATAGGCATTAGATAGATCACAGTCAATTACTTAGTCAAACGCGAATTCTGAAGATTGGACTGATTCCATTATAATAACGGCCCATAGATAAAGCATACTTCTCAACAAAATACGCTATACTACACAAGTAGGGCAGCCCGCCGCCAGGTGGCGCAGGTGTGGCCCCGCCCCCCGGCGGCGCCTGCGCTCCCAACTAACGTAAACGATTCACTTTTACGCTAATCATACATTTACCTTTGTTTAGTTTGGCTGGTGTTCTCCTTAGATCGGTGAAAGGGAAAATAATGACGCTGGATAAAATTTCAGAGAATTTAATTTGAATTTTGTCGTTCTACATTATGTCTCTAATTTCAGACTTTGGCATGTCTAGGCTTTTTACAATAAACTAGAAAGCCCAACCAAATGAATGGAATTTTAAGTTTACACCCTTTCTTTCGTGTTAAATGGCTTTCGGAGACAACTCTTGAGTTAGACAACTTTCCATTGTGTACATTCATAAGATAGATATAGGTTCTCGTAGGCTCAAAAGGCATCATCCACCGGTAGGAGGATGTTTTTTTTTTGCATTTAAAGTGGAGCCTAACATATAGAAGACTCCTATGAGCTAGGTAGGTACTCAAAATAGTCCGAGTTCCCAATCAACTTATCCGCAATTTTCTGATAAATGGGCTTGGCTGGTTCTCTCAGATTTTTACAGCATTTTAAGGGTCATATCCTGTGAAAATCTGGCGGAAAATTTTAGTACAGTGTATCAGTAAAACGCATTCAAATCCAACATCAACGTGTAAATCGAGCTCATCGTACGAACTGAGTTAATTAGCACTAACCGGTGCAAAGCAGTTCTTGCCGCGATTGTGCCAACGGCTATATTCCCACGACCCGCAACACATATACGTACACACAAATTATTATTTATTTTTTTATAGTTCTTTTATCTTTCTAAATTATTCTAGGAAGATTTTTGTTTAATTGCAAGATCTCACATGACCGAAGATGGTTCTATTGAACTTGGATTTATAGGTGTTTTATTTTAGTCGGATATCATTGCTGGGAAACACGAAGTCGAAAAGACCTTTCGTTGTATGCCTACAAGCTTGTCATGCTCGGAAATGTACAGTTTGATTATAGTCAAACGGCTTTGCATGTACAATTTGGTCGTGTATAGGTATTATAACTTATCCAACCACATACAAAGCCTTAGCATTTATCAATTCACCATCTTATCCGTTTTATCTGCCATAGCTGTTTCCCTATTTTTATCACGAGTAGGTATATACAGTAAAAGAGCTTTCATGTTTGACATTCTTTTTCCTCTTAGCCTCACCTTTCTATTACCATCTTAACCATTCATACGCCTATTGTCTCTGTCTTTACTCTATTTTTATTTTTAACATCCCTTCATTCATCCATTAACAAATTAGACATTAGAAACCCACGCGAATCCACGAACAAAACCATCTCCTGTAACGTATGAAAATAACGATCAAACATCTATGCATCCCTTTCTTCATAGAGGTGTTAAAGTGAGACAAAGACATGTATCACGTAACACGATACAGAGAGAACCAACAAATTGCTTCCACGTATTCCATTGAACGTTATACAGTGTATTTGGGTAACATTGCCAATAGTAATTAGTCGTTAGATAGGTCAAGGTTGAATTGTATCGTTTTGCCAACAAACTTGTTTGCTTCGTATATTTTTGTTAAGTTTTGTTTTTCTTTTACAATTGAGATAATTTTTGGGGTAAGATGTAAGTTTGACCCGAAATTTTCTACTAGGATGAACAGTAGCCCACTCAATGACCGCTACAAACTATGTAGCGGTCATTGCAAAGTTAAATTTGAAATTGAAAATCACTACTAAAATGTAGTGATTTTCAATTTACAAAATCAGTACTAAAGTTTAGTGATTTTCAATTTACAAAATCAGTACTAAAGTTTAGTGATTTTCAATTTACAAAATCAGTACTAAAGTTTAGTGATTTTCAATTTTGAAAATCACTACTAAGTGTTTGATTATAATATCAATTTTCTCTTTGACTATATAACGGTTTAGTAGTAAGCAAAGTGGTTGTTATGAAAATAAAAGCATTAAATTAAAATCTCCATCTGAAATCTATGTCTCCAGTACTATAAACCTTGACTTCCTTCCTTCCGTGTGGCAGAAGAAGCATTAAAGTAGAATAAATGCTGCGCGTTCCTTGCGGTCGGACTATGACTGATAGGCTGAGGAATGATGTCATATGACAACTTAGACAACGGTGTGAGAAGACGTAGTGACAAAAATTTAAAAGCGTTTGCTGAGATGGTTTGGTCATGTTGAGAGGATGAATGATAGGCGACTAACAAAATGTATGTATAATGCAGATGTGACTGGAAACGCCGGGACCCCGGACGCCCTAGGAGGACATTAGTGACTATTGGTGATGTTCTTCAGAAAGGACAGGTGCGTAGTACTCGCAACCAGCGAGCGTGTATGACCAGATGTATGAACGTAATCGAGCCAAAAGGAGTATGTAAGGATCGTAGCAAGTGGCGTTCTGTAGTTTCCGCCTACCCCCATGGGGAGAAGGTGTGACCTGTGAGCTTATGTATGTATGGATGTAATCATAATACATGCACTGAATTTTTACAGTTACTTATAAAGATTTTTTTATTTAACAAATTAGTCTTAATGGTACCGCATTGATTGCGACAAGCAGGCTTCTTCTTCTCTACACGTATGAAGCCTTCTTCATCGGCCTGTCCTTAGCTTGTTACCATAAGTTAAGCTGATCTCGCATTGTATAGGATTTCCGTACAAAGATAGCCGAGGTTGCCGGGGTTGCGGGAAAGTCCGAAAGGGATACCGTGGGCCCTGCAACATATAGGCAACTGAAGGAAGACGGGTGGGTTTTAGTCAGTAAGAGGTAAGAGTCTGACACGTCACACGCCCTACCGCTCCGTATAAAGCGGGAAATTTTATTTGATAATAATTATGCCATCCAAAAAAAAAAAGATTTGCCGCTGTTTGTAATTTAATTTCACGGTTACTTACCGTCATTCAATAGCGGTATATGTGCTTTGTTTAAATGCCTATTTGTGTACCTATGTTTAATGTCTAGACTACTGACAGACAGGAAATCTGTGTGTCATTTAAACCATTTATCTTGTTAATATGATACCTCGTCACAGTGTAGAGATAGCAGTAGAGTAATAAGGATTTTGGGGTATTGAAATGTGTCACTAGTTCACTACGTAATAATAATTATAAGCCTTTATTCAGACAGGTATAAGAAGTACATTCGTTGGTTATATTTTTGCTTAGTTGATACAATGTTAGAGTTTTAATAAATATTACTTAGAATTAAGTAACTGCCCCGACATCCTCGTCTGTATGTCCCCGGTTGACAAAGGCCTCCACTTCTCTCTATGCCTAGCGGCTCTCGTCCATGCAGCGCCTGCTACAATCATCTGCCCATCTTCTGAATGGCCTGCCCCGTATGGCCTCACTACGTATTTTTTCCTGTCGATGGCATCCCTACATCTGACGCTAAAAGATACATCATGTTAAAGTTTATTTCATTTTCAATTACTTTACTTAAAACTTTTTTAAATACCTACCTAAACATAATTAACAGTTAACAGTGTTTCTTCAAACACTTTGTACCAAAAAATCCAATAGAAGATGGATCTTAAATGACATTGACATGGCAAAAGTAAATTAAATTGTCTTACTGTCTCATCTACACTGCGTCCCGTCAATGGACACTCGATATGCATTCTTCGCTTTTGTTTACAATCTTTATCGTGTTCCGAAAATTTTGCTAATGTATGGACTTTTTACATTGCAATGTTCCATACATGTATTGCATACATTCAGATATAACATTAGGGATAATTATACCATATCTCTCTGAAGGGTAGATAAACAATATCCCTAATGCATCGTAGGAACAAGCGGCATACTTAAGAGACATAGTCAGGAAAAAAATAGGTAAACAATTAAGAAAGAGCACATTAATTTGCAGGTTGCAACCCAGGACCATCATAACTAGCTACCGAAATTAAAATCATTGCAACCACACCATTAAAAGTGATAAAAACGAATACCTACCTACCTTCTTCTTAAAAAAATATTTCAGTGTTCAAATGTTTGTTTAGAATATCTGACGTTTACAGTTATAAATATGAAGAGATATTCAGCGCCAGACATTTTTATGTAATAGTCGTAGTGTAACTGAAAAACTGAAGTATTTATGAGTATTCATGTAAACAACTAATTTAATGTATTGAAAAACAACACATAGTGAATGATTATTATAAGAGTTTTCACTCAACGTTTCATTCAACTGTTTTCTTTTGAAAACAACTGAATATAGAGTCGTTCAGTAAGGCCGGCCATATAAAACGGAAACGGAATTCCGTTTCGAAATATCGATTCGGAATTTCGAAGGCAGCAAACCCATACAAAATCAAGGATCTATCCCCACACGTACCACGTACGTCTCCGTTCGAAATTTTCCCTGATTACATATTCCAAAACGGCCTTCCGTCTGTCGCCGGCCTTTTGTATGGATTTGCTGCCTTTGAAATTCCGAATTGATATTTCGAAACGGAATTCCTTGTACGTGGCCGGTCTAAAGTTGTGATTTTTGACCGTCTGTATCGACGTAAGTAAACACTCTTGGACCGGAATTAGGATCGGCCGTGAAAAAGGAAAGGTAGCACAGTACCCTAATTACGTAATGCAGGATCAATCACAATTTGAATCGTTTTGAAACAGATTGCTAATCCATTGCTTCATAAGTTCGAAAAAAACCTGCTCAACAACGTAAATAACGCAAGGAATATTATTGAAATGTCAAAATGAAATGAATCGGTAGCGTTTACGAAAATGAATGTGCTGCGTATTTAGATAGCAGAACTGTACGATGACACTGTCTGACACGATTAAACAATTGATGAAAAATTGAAACTTCATAAAACGCAGCTGCAATAAAAGGACGCCCAGATCACCCATTCACACCATTGCTGTGTGTTAATCTCATATAGATTATAACTATAAGATGTTTATGAAACTTATAAAATATATACATTAAAAACTGAATCTACCAAAGAGTCCACAGATGATTTTCCCACAAAGTTCAGCGAACTGGCGCAACTTTAATGCCTAACATAAACCGGCCTCACCGATGATAAACAAGTTTACAGCGATCGGGGAAGTATTTTTGTTTGTTGTTACCCAATTGTGTAAATCTTTACACGGTGGTAACGACCTTGCTTTATGGGAGTGTCCTTTGATGTGTCTCATTGGTTTGGGGTTCATTAATTAATGGTTTCTTTGTTGGGTTCGGTTTTAAGAGTGATTTGGGGTTGGTCTAGGAATATAGTGGGGTCGTCTAGTTAATTTCTTAAATATTGGTTTTTTTTTTGTTTTTTCTCCCCTCAATATTAATATCATAGTATTCGATAAACAAGAATTTGCCAATAGTAGAAAAAGCTACTTATCATAGACAACAAATCGCGTCTTCGCGAGCAGATTCAATTAAAAGCCTTAAGCGATCGGTTTTCAAACGCCTAGTAAATAAAATATTGCTAAATACCTAGTTCCCAGTACCCACATGAATTAACGAGGAACCGCAGACTTCAAAAGCCTGCGTTACTCTAACATCTCAATTACCGCCCAGTAAAACATTTTCTAACCTTTCTCTCTCACACAATACACCCTTTTTCATACCAACGTTTGATTATCACGCACTCAAGTTTTCAAGTCTTTTCCAGGCATATAAAGAAGTTATTACCTAATTTACGATCACCCTTACAATATTTAGAAATATAATATTTAAGTATGCACTTGAGATGTTTGATGGCTCATAATAATTTTATTTCGTGATCAATCAGATTATAATATTTGATATAGTGTTTATAGGTAGTAAGCGATTTAGAGTTCTTATTGATGACTAGTCTCTGGCCCGTTTAATATCATGGTAAATGATGGGCAATCGAGTGAATGGAGTCTTGCGGTTGACTCGTGTGGTTGTACTGCTCAAAATATTTATTGCTATTCAAAATATGTTGACCAATATGGTTACGAAACGTAATTTTGATTACCATGTTGTATAATCAAACTTATCTTACTAATTAGAGGGACTGACTGAGAAAGACTGTGAGATTTGGAGGAGCGAACGTAGCGCCAATAAATCGTCAAGATACCCGCAGGGATTTAGTAAGAATACAAAAAACATCAGACTACTCATAGGGATATGGTAGGTGTACAAGTAGGTACACAATACCGTTGTATACCAAAGATCCTTTCGAACTGTTCCCTACACGAAAGTAATACTCTCACAAGACTTGAGAATGCTGATCATAATTTTTCATTACCAACGCAAACAATCAAGACAGTTCACTGCAATCTAAATCTATTTCTATAAAGTCATACAATTGGTATATATCGTGGACTCACTTGGTTTCCCACGAGTAAAACAGTAATGAAAGATATACTCTTGTGAATAACATAACAATGTGTTTCAGTTCCGGATTCGTCCGGGGTTTTATTCGGGACTGCAGCAAATGAATAATATTTTATATGCGTTTTCGCCGCACTGTTTTTGTTATTGCTGTATAAATTTTTTATGTTATATAACCAAACAGATGTGTTTTTGGGTTTTACCTAGAGTGACTTTTTTCCTTAAGTTTTGTAGTCTGTCTTATAAATGACCCCATTTATCATTTTTGTTCAATGTCAGAGTCAGTTTGGCCTCAATAGTTCTGAAGACTTGTAACGTATCACAGTAGTAGTGTCAGATCTTATGGATAGGCATCGAGCCAAATTAGATAATAATCGTAATATTCAATTCTGAGCACAGGTTGCCTGTATTGAGCGCCAAATCTGGCAACCTCGAAGGACATACATACGCATTTTGGCATATATGCCTATATGCAACCCAGCAACCATATGTCTTTTGTTGAGAAATGCCAGTTCCTAAACCATCGCCTGACCTGAGGGGAAATCCCCATATTTTAAGAACCTCTCAATTTGTCAAAAATACCTCTAATTTAGCCACATTTTTGACAAATTCTCCTGATATTTAACATTTTTTATTACGGTAATTGGCCTTCATATAAGTTATAGTTTACAATTTAAACAAATAAATAATATTTTCTGGCAGATTATGTACTTATGGAGTGAGGCATATTAGCTCATAAACTTCTCTTCATCTTTTGACAAATCAACCAAAAAGAAAAACTATATTCCTCAATTTCCAATAACCCTTCTCGCTCTAGTTAATATAATACAGTTCTATTCTAGGGATATCCCTATATCCATCACTCAACCACTTCACCAGTTGCATGATTCATTTCTCAAGTAGGTACGTCGGTGTCGGCTACTCATCTGTTATTAGCAGTTTAGAGAAGCGCGCTATCGACAAATGATATTCGATAATATTGTTATGTAGTGCGATCTCGAGTGCTGTGTTGAAAACTGGTATCGATATTTAAGTAGTGTTATGGCTGTGGATTGGATTTGAGAGTCATAATTTGTTAATATTTGGATATGTGAGTGAATTGATTTGTATCTGAACTGATTTTAAGGGTTAGTTTCAAGACTTTTTGGGTTTATTTGAGTAAGTGTAGTATAGAACTTGGTGTCGGATCACCTTTTCTAAAAACAAAAGCATGGCGGTAGAATGAAAGAATTATTTCGAAAGGAGGTTTGATTCTGCTATATTTTCATCACTATAAATCTGTAGATATGTCTATCATAGACAGTTTTTTGCTTCGTTTTAGAAATAACAACATTTATTCATTATTGGCAATGGCGCCTATGACTAATGTTTTAAGTATTAATAATTACTCTATTTGTTTTTAATTTTCAGACATTTACCCCTTTCAAATATGCTCCAGAGTCGACAGGAAACGTACCGTTTAATCAACAAATCAAAACAATTAACATTCTTCTGTCCTTACCATCAAGTGCTTACAAACATTCACAAACTTCGTGATTGTAAAAAAAGAAACTATTAATTAGCATCAACCATTAGTAGTTTTTATAAACAAAGCGTTGCCAGCCATTAATATTAGTTATCAAACAGTCTGACATTGTTTGTGTTGCTAACTGCAAAAAGTCGACAAAAAAAGTATAAACATCATATGATTTTTGATTTGCCGTGTAGCTGCTGTCTGAGAACAGATTCCCCATAAGATTTCCATACATACGAGAAAAACCGCTAAACATCCCTTATGCTGCCCAAGTCTATATCCATTTACGATTCCAAATCGAATTATTTACAGTAAAGATTTTTTTTCCTTATCACCAAAATTATGAATCTGTTCCAAAAGCAATGTATGTTTACTAAAATAATGAATGATTTATTAGTTCCATTTAGCGTAAACGCACAGCGTTATTAAAATAAAAATCACTGCATTAAATTTCAACAATTCACAACTAGTGGTTAGTCAATTAAAATCATAATCATCAGCGTAGCGCCACCACGGGGCGGCGCAGGAGCAGTAATTAGTGCCGACCGACTGGCTCGCCAGTCAACGGCTAGTCACGGTCGCTTCCGTCGAAAAAACACGTCACAACAATGTTATATCATCGAGTCGATGTTGCTCGGATTTTGACGAGGTTTGAATGTGTAGGTGGGCTACAGACGGACTAATTGCCAGGTGACGGATTGGTCCTGATGATCTTCTATTGTTCAGAATCGTCATCCTGACACTATACGCGATAAGGTATCCTCTTAAATAAAGCCACGAGGTGGCTAGAGTTTGAAAAGGTCAACGATTTAAAAGCGGCTGATATAAAAATTTAATCATTTTATAATTAATTAGGGAAGCAAAAATCTTTTTGATGTTTTGGATAATTTTTTGTGTGTTCCTAGTATGATCATCTTTGTGCCATGTTGTCGGTTTTCTGTCTAAGCGTAGCTACTTATTGCACCTCAAACGACTAAAGAAGCATGGCAGGCTGTTAGTTCTGCTTAGATCACGGTTAAAATAACTGTTGCAAAGTAGTATTACGTTTAAGTTATCTAAATACATTGTATTTTATAGCTGTAACTTGTTTCCCATCATTGTATTTGTAAGTGGCGATTAATTGAGATCATAAACAGCTTAGAAATACAATTGAACGATATTATCACATAAATCTTGTGCTCAATTAAATGATGTAAGAATTTTATTCTTGTATGTAAATAAGAACCTTAGTGCTAATTTACATAAATCTTCCACAAATTGCCTTGTCGGTATCGATAAGTTTTTCTTAGGCTGAAATTAATAGACATAAGTTATTCACAATCACATTATGTACATTTTTCTTTCGTTAAATGTAGATACGAAACACAAATGTTCCTATTGTTTCTGTACAAGTATCTGCTTTAATTTTTTTTCCTAGGATCATAATTAGCGTCGTCATCGGTGTGAACGAAATCGATAGTCGATGCAGCGGAGCGTGGCAACACTTTTTTGCTATTAGTGCCTGTGCAAGTGTGCAAGTTAGGGGCGAATGCGATTGTCTGAAGAGATGTAAATATTATGACAAATATTATGATGATCTCATCTTAAACATAGCAAAAGGAGTATGTAAAAATCGTAGCAGATGGCGTTCTGTAGTTTCTGCCTACCCCCAACGGGAAGCTGTGGGTTTATGTATGTAAATATTCTTTAGCTGGAAATATGCACATGAGTAACGCAGTAAACAATCAGATAAAGATGATGTCAACACACGACAAGTAAATGTCAGTTTAGTAGGAAAAGACATATTTTATTATCTTAACTTCAAATTACGCCAGAGCACCTGATCCTCGTCCTAATAATTGTAACTACCTCTGAAAGCTGTACAGAAGAATTTGGGAATAAGCCCGTTCATAAGAGCGATCTGTGGAAAAAGCGCGAGGGCAGCGATGCTCGAAGGCGTCTCTACTTATATGAATAACCGTCTGTAATTGATACAATCAAATCCGCGGTTTTTCAAAATGAACCCCAACTTCCGCCAATTAGCCACAAAACTATAGCATAGTTAGCAGTTTTTGTTTCAACAAAATTAACTTAGACATTTCGATGAAAAAACTCTAGTTTCCGTGAAAATCTGTATTAAAATACCTAAGTATAGAACTAATGTTTTTTGCTCCTTAGTTTTTCTCAAGTTATTAAATCTGAATGAGAATAACATTTGAATTTTACATAAGAAATTCGAATAATGATAATTAGTTACTCATTGTTGGTTTTCATGGAAAATGTGCAATTGTTCATCAAAGTATGCAACTACATATATTCCGTTGCGATGATGTATTTACAATTTAGCGCCTTGCAAATTCGTATTTGCAAATAAGTATAAGTTCCATAATCAAATTATTATGGTACAAAGTTGAAGCGACATTGATAATGAGTGCATTTACCATCATCGTAGCCGACTAAAAGATGGTCAGACAGTTCAGAAGGAAGAGAGAGCTTTTGAACTTAACCAATAAGGAAGATGTCAGCAAAAGACAGACAGAGAGAATGGTGGTAAACATTCCTCTGAAAACTGACCTCAATATAATTGAAAAAGGCTACACTAACGATGATAAGACAACTACCTACCTATGTAAAGAGTTTATCGACATACAAAGCACGTGGTTTTCATGAGGTTAGGAATGTTCAGTTACGCGCCTTACGCACATCGCCCCGGCTCTTTGATCCGTCGGCAGCACATAACTCAGAGAGGTGGGCGGGCGTTAGCATGCGCTTCCAAAATGTTCTAGCACATCTATCTATACGTATTATCTGAGATTCGTTGCTACATTGTTATCACAATATATCTGTGGAATTAAACAGTATTTTGATAAACAAGAAAGACTTTGTGATTTTCAATAAAATTGCGCCACCTAGACCCTTAAGTAACCAAGTTTAAGGTACTTTATAAAGGGGTTTCTGAACCTCTTGGTCACCAGTAAAGTAATGGAGAATCGAAACCATCTCTAATATAAACTTGGTTAAATCCAAGCTTCTATCTCTTCATGTTCAATAATGATATTTGAATGAAGTACTTACTATAAAATCTCTGTCGAACGTTATTGTTCCAACAATTTCTTCTGAAGGTCAGTATTAAGTGGCAGTACAATTTATTTAACAAAGAGCATCATCTCCTGTTTACCTTCTAGGATAAACAAAAAAGAAACAGTATAGCACATATATCTCTACCTGACAGTTCGAATTGACTTTTGACTGCTTCAGACTAGATGAGCTTTGACGTTAATGTGATCGGGCTGATGGGTACGTGTGATTGATTTTATAGGAAAGCTTTTCAGTTGGGTGGAATACTGATGATTCAGAAGATCTGAAATCTTAGGTAGAATTTAGAATTATTGCAAAACAAAATTGTAAAAGACGAAATTCAATAAGCTCAACGTGAGGAAGATCAATCATCTCCATTTTAGTGTTCTTGCTTGGGGATTGTATCCAATGTAGTTGCACCGACATCACGTAGAAGACATCTGTACAAACAGACAAACATCTGCTGTACTTACTGTAACGATCGATCGCCGTGACGTAACATTAGCGCTAAAAGATCACGTGGTACGTATCGACAGGTGTTTCAATTATATACATCCGAATTACATTATCAAAGGTTTCATTCAGCTGACATGAACAAAATTGCTATAAGTGCTACAAAGTGCTACTTTTGTTTCATCAAAATCATTAGTTTGAAGTTGAAGCATACAACCTATGTAATTAGGAAGAAAACTTAAGATTTGCTTTGTCAATCATCAGTTAGTCCTTAGGGTACCTCCTAAGGACTAACTGATGATTTAAAAAAGGTAGTGATTTAATTGGAGGCATAATTTTATTTAGGATGACGAGAAGTCGATGTACTTCTATTCTTAAATGAACAGCAGACATTTCTACGTAAGAGATATTTCCAGGAAAATCTTAGCCTAGAGATCTTGTGAGCACCTGAGTAGGTGTGAGACTAAATAAAATGCCGGTACGCATGTTTCTGTATGAAAAACAATATTAGGCCTTTGATTGGGTGCTCTGAAACTATAAAACTCGAAGTAGATATCTCCGGTGTATGTTTAGATTTGCATTCTTTGATCGTCACTAAACAGTGAATCAATCTTGAACGAGGAAGGTATAATGGTGACTAGGCCACTCCTAACAAGGTTTATCTGGGCAAAAATCGAAACATGTTCCAACGTCACCTCTTAATAAACATCTCCCGTGTTGTATTTGTATCACAGCAGCATCACTATAAGTTAAGAAATCATTCATCATTTGTCTTGTTTTTTAGTAGAATTTGCAACCGTTTATTTTGTTTGCTATTTATTAACGTTGTTTAGCCAACCAGGATGTTAAAGATTGAGCCGAAGTGTGAACCCTGGAAACTACTCACATGCGCCTGACTGTAGAGCAAGAATCAATGCTGTTTCTTCATCCGTATTACCACATGGGCTACTACCGACTCCGTTGTGTTAAGCGCTATAGCGAACGTCTAAACCAACATTCTTAGCTAAAAATACACGAACGCATCTAAAGCTACAACTGACTGGATCTAATAATAAGTCTAACAAGTCATTCGCGAGGCTGAGTAACTCATCTATTGTTGAATTTGCACTTGCCAATGTTTTAGTTTTTCATTTGCTTTGGCAACGGCGTGACTAATGTCATTGATCAGAGTACTTTCTGGCGGTGCGGTGGCTACTTCTAGCTTTTTAGGCGAGGGGTACAATTTAAAGAAATGATAACAAAGTTGTTTACTCAAGCCCGCACCTCGTGAACCAGTCTTGGGTTTGAAATGGTAATTATTAATATTTAAATTGATAGATAGATACAATTCTAGCGGTTTCGTTAATAACATTAATCAGCATCCATCCTGTATTCAACACAAATGCTTCGAGATAGAATTGAAATGATACGTAAATTTTCTGCATGGCGATATACTCGTATTATCTAGGTTGTGAAATGATGATCATTGTCTTCAAAGGCCACCTATGAATTACTATATTCATCTTATGAATTAATTAGATAGAAGAAAATAAAATGTCATGCATTATAAGGAAAGTATCTGGATATCTTGCATATTATTACGATCATTGAAGCATTTAGAATATTATAGTGTGTAAAATAAATAATATGTATAATGTTGTTCTAGTATCTAAGAACTCATATAGGTACAGTGTTAAGTTATTATTCCGTTATGTTATACATTTACCTATACCACATGCATGAAAATTACGTGGCATTACGTTTTATTATCGGGGTGAACATGTCATTATGCATTTCCAAGTTATAGTGCATTAAATCTTCATTTTTAATGGTAAATGGACCTGGCAGCTCTCCAGTACTACCTAAATAAAAAAAAGTCTGGACTCACTTTCAGTTGGAAACATGCGCAATAAGATTCGATGTCATTTTTTGCACAGTCTGCATGATCCGTTTTCTTTTTTATTCGGGGAATTTTCCGATTTTCTGAGAATTTACTTCAAGAGTACGAATTTCAGCTACGTGTTTTCTTTGAGTTTTTGCATAATAACAAAATAACAGTATTTTATAGCACAAACCATACCTTCTCTTGATTTTGAATATTACATCTGATGGTTTAAAATTTTCTGTTAAATTAGATAATCCTTAAAACAAGATAATGTCCAACTTGTTTATCAATATTGCTGGAAAAACGTTGACCTGATATTTTTAGCGGAAGTAATAATCTGATTCGTTCTTTTTGCATTTTTTATAATTGGGTCACTTTTCTGCGGAATATAAATCAGTACCTACACACTTACTAGAAAGTTTTCTCAAGTAGAGTAGCGAAATTTAATTTCACTGCTATCATAATAATGATTACCATCATTATTATGATAGCAGTGAAATTAAAGGCACTTTCCGTATGAAATACAAAATTTCTTTTGCCAAAGCCCTATTTTCATACTTTCTTTTATACAAAACTCATTCTTAAAACTCTGTATCTGTGCTCTGCGCAGTGTCTTCTTCATCTACAACTTGAATATTACTCATAAGTGAGTGATCTTGGATAATGAGCCTTTAACCTTTTGCATCGTAACCTTCACCCACTTCACGAGGCGTGTAATACATCACACATCAAAATTACCCCGCATTATCTTGTTAACGTGATTTTAGATCATTTATCTCTTTGATTTGAATATGATCGTTATCAGGGAAAATTATAAATTGTTCTGTTGTCCCTGTTTGTTTAAGCTATGTCTGTGTCATCGCTGTATTTTTTTAATTGTGATGTCTGCAGCAGTTTTTGAGTTAAAATCTTTTTATTCTGTACTGCAACCCCTTTGGTTCGAATGTCCTTATTTTACACAATTTTCAACACTGTGTGTTTAATACCAACATTTGTATCGTCAATAACACTTCAAATATTTAAAGTACCCCAACATCGTCAATTACTGCTATTGTTTTTCTAATATCTACTGAATTTGAGTTGACGGAGATCGATTAGTTTCCATCCGACACCTGTCTACAAGCTGTCACTTCTTCAAATATTACATCATCCATGTAAATATCCCGCAAACGTCTTTATAATAAACATAAATAGACAATTAGCCGAATGATTTATTTCCTTTGTTTCACGGCTCTATGAAAAATAATGACCTTATAAACGTCTTTTGTACTATAAGAAGGTAATATGGTGTGCGTAATAGTATGTTGTCTATACACAGTAAATGGACATAATATGCGGCTGGATTGTTGATTGTTGCAATTTGTTCTATCACATTTTTCTTAGAGTTTTGGTTTGGTTCCCACGATGTGTAGTAGTAGGATAGGTAGTTGAGTATTCTAGAATAAATTTTCAATGTAATTTAATTATTTATAAATTTTTTCTTAACCTTATATATAGTTATATTTTTAAACGGGACAACAATGCCACAAACCGCAGTTTGTGGTGTCGAAGCTGATAAGGCACCAATAAGCATTAATTAAAATGAATTATTTGCCGAACCTTGATCGCTTGCTTCCAGATTAAGCACAATAATGGTTACAAAACTGAATTCATAAAAATAGACTTTGATTGTAGAATAAACAATATCCTAGTACATATATTATACCCAATGACTATATATCCTCTTGACTGCTCATACGGGCGACTCAGGCTCACGACACATAAATGAAAATGCACTGATATTAGATGACAATATGACTGGCCATTTTAGTTTTGACCAGGTATTGGATCTCTGCACACGCGGTTATTTTGACACATTATTTTGACACATTAAAAAAAAGTCTGCATAATTATAAACAATTATGAGTTCCTGTTCTATTAAATGGTGTGGGAAATCGTCTAGAACATCCAGCTATAAAAAAGATGGCATAACTTTTCATCGGTAAATAAAATATATTTATTTTAAAATATTATTATGAATAATTGCAGGGCTCAAGCTGAACTGGTTCTTTACGTAAAAAGGCACAAAAATGTACACTGCGTTGATGTCTTTTTGAAAAGTCCCTTTCTCTCACTAGGGTATTTCAATATATCTGTCCCTTTTTATCTTTACTAATGCTGTAGTGTTGTGACAACTTCAAAACAAATTCTTTATATATTATTGTCGATAAAAGTTACGATATTTCCTACTGGTAAAAAAGTAACATTACTTAATGTTTACATCTTAGATTTCCAAATATTCCGGAACTGAAAGAAAATTGGATTAATGCAGTCCACAGGGAAAATTGGTTTCCAAAAAAAATTAGCGTTGTTTGTTCAAGGCATTTCACTGCAGATTGCTTTGAAACTTTAAAGAACCGACGCCGCTTATTTAGTACAGCAACACCGACCCTGTTTTTGCCTGTTTTGGTATGTTTTATTATATAGATCATTATTTCAGTTTAATGTTTAAAGGGTTTACGACGTACGGCATTTCATTCAAATTTTCAAGCCCTTGTTTTTCGAAATGACTGAATCAATTTTAATGAAATTTCATACGCTTATGCAGGATACAAAGGTCTAAAAACTTAGTTAAGAACATTTTCGACCTTTGTATCTTGCATATGCGTATGAAGTTTCATTAAAATCGGTTCAGTCATTTCGAAAAATAAGGGCTTGAAAGTTTGTATGAAATGCCGTACGATGTAAACCCTCTTAAGGGGAATCGTCCAACCTAACCGCGAAATTAAAATATTCATTGGATTTTTGCAAATTTCAGCTCTATTCGTCACCTTATTTTGTCTACTACAATAACGGCGGGCGATGTTTTTACTTAACCGTTATTGTTACGCAAGCGACATACTATGTCAAGTAGAGATGAAATTTGTAAAACTATAATGAAAAATTGAATTTTGCGGCTAGGTCAAACAAATTTATTTAATAAGCCAATTTATTTAATATTTTATGCACTATTAAAAACTCAGGAAGGAGAAATTGAATGCCTTAGGCATTTTATGCTAGTTTATCTTAAAGGCGTGACAGACAGGCGAGCAGGTCTGTGGTCTTATGGCTCGGCGACCTTACTCGCTCGTGTGTCACCCAAAGTACGCGCACTTTAAAATCGCCGACTAAGCTCGCCGGCGATCCAACAGTTTGAAATTTTGCTCGTAGCCCGCCTTAATTCGTAGTTTCGTACGTCTGTCATTGCCGCGAGTCGCGAGTCAGCATTTTGTTTTGATATTTGTGTAATTTTTGTTTAGTTTGGTTCAGAAAAGTCGAAAACATCGCGATAGAGTGTGAGAAGTCTTCACGTGTGTCACCGACGGCGAGCCGCGCAAGTTGTCGAGCTTAAAAACCGCGGTCTTTAAGTACGCATGTCTATCACCCGTTTTAAGGTGATGCAGAGATAACAAACCAATTAATTTCTGTAGGTACTTTAATGAGTTTTACATTCCTTATGACTATCAGTTAGGAAATCTCGACTCCAGCTAGCTTGTCAAATAATGACCTGTAAAAGTGATTCCTAATTGCACAATAATTTAATTGAATTTGAATTTCACATTATGAGAATTCATTGTTCTATCCGACAGGGATTAATATTGCTATTATTTTTATAAGACATACTTTCAGACCATTAAATAAGCTTCATTCAATTTTAGCATTGATTTAATTGAATAAAGTTAAATTTGAAGTGTAACGTCAGTGTTTTATTTGCACCCAGTTAAGGGGGCGCATCCTAAAAGTTGGCAACGTCGTAAATAGCTGTCAAATAGTTACCTGTTTTGATTAATTTGGAAATAATACTGTATGGAAATAAGAAATGTGGCTAACTAACTTACTAGAATATTAATGATGAATTGCAATTGAACTGCAACTTTGAATTTGATAGGTGTAAAAAAGGCATTTGGAAAATTTCCAAATACTTTTTTTTTATAATAATTCGGTGTTACGATATTAATTGTTGCATTTCATAATCAATATTCTAGTTCGCTAGTTAGCCACATTTTTTATTTCCATACAGAAATATTATCAAATTAATCAAAACACCGAAATATTTGACATCTATTTGCGACGTTGCCAACTTTCAGAATAAACCCTCTTAAGGCTACCTGTCCACTGGAGCGGAGAGGAGAAAAGAGGAGCGGAGATGTGCCAATATTAACCATTAGAATATTGACTCCGCCCCTGAGTTTAGATTTGATTGAATGGCACATCTCCGCTCCTCTCCTCTCCTCTCCGCTCCAGTGGACAGGCAGCCTTACACCCTATCAATTAAAGTTTAAAAAAATATAGAATTAATAGACGTCGATTTTATCGATATCGATATTATTGTGCAAAACTGACTTGCGGGTCACTATTTTTAAAACATACGTCCTGTCATTGTTGCACCGGCCAATCACAACCGCTGTATTTTCTTCGTCCCCCGGCCCGCAGTGGTGAGTCGTATGCCTAGACGAAATCGGTCTATCAGCTCTCAAGTGGTTTAATTCTCATTGATTATACCTATTTATTTTTAGTTCATGTTTATGCGTTCACAGATTTTCCGTTTCAGCTTAAGTAGTTGTTAAAATGCATTTTTTCGCTGGCTTTTAACGATTGTCAATCACCGGATCTTATAATACAAAAGAGTGAGAAAAAAGCGACAGTGATTGGTATTGACAGAAAAGATCAAAGTCTTGTGGGATAAATGTTTGACAGTTTTACGCCTAGCTTGATAGCATTAAAGATAAGTGCAGTTATATCTTTCGAGTTTCAGTGCAATGACTTTCAATGTTTTAGCGTTTATGTGTAGACCAATTCATTTTTCCTTTTCTGGTTGTTCAGTTGCTCTAAAATAAGCTCAATATGGTTTCTCTCTTTTCTAACCTTTTTTAGCCTCTGCGTATCAACCACCAGAAGAGAGGTCGGATTAGTACAAGCAGTTCACAGTTGAAAATCCACCCACAATTCCCCATGGCATTATTACGCAAAACCAGTTCACCTAAATATAATATTATTATAGTCTAGACAAGTAAACTCCATTTTATACGAGTATCTACGGAGTTCTATAAAAATGGGTCTGATCTAATGTAAACAGTCGGGTCAACGTATTGTGGCGCGTTGAATTCCGCGAATACTAAATCTTATGCTCGATATGTTTCTATTCAGCCACGATCAAGGTAACGAATCATTCTGATATTGTTCTGTCATATTACGTCACACAGGATACGAGGAACAATGGCTATGTATAAAGTTTACGCGTTTTTTCTTTACGAGAAGCTCTGAACGAAGCGTGCAGTACTCCACGTGCAAAGACTGCTTTGAAGATTACAGTACATTACATTTTTATATTCTTTTTTCATTTCCATGTTCCTTGTTCAATAATATAAAGAAGTAACGGTGAACCAATGCCAGGAGAGAATTAAAAAAAAATACGGATTTAGGCTGAATTTTTAACAGTGCAAACTTTGATAAGCTACATTTTTGAACTAGGTTTAATATAAAACAGCCTAGCAAAACATGAAAATATAGAGTTTTCCTAAATGAAATCAAAAACTTACTCTTGGATTTGAATAGAAACTTTTATCAAGTTCTTTAGAACGAGAAAAGTCTGGAAACTTGGTGTTAAAACTTTCATAATTATGTGATTTTCACGTAGTGTCGATGAAGTAAGTTTACTGGAAACACGCAATTAAACCTTATCTCACCTACAACAAAAAATTACATGGTATCAAATTTTTCGCATATTTAGATGACATCATTGTGTTTTCTTTAAATCAGATAATAAACGTTAGTTTTAGTGGTAAATGAGTTTTGTAAGATTATCTTACTCGTCTTTGCTTTTATATATTCGAGTTTATGAGTGTTATTTATAATCATAATGTAAACTGTACTCATAAATCAAAATATTTTTATGGCCATGACGGAAAATAGCATAAGTGCTTTAGAATAGCATGTTAGTGTCACTCGTCACCCTTCAGAATTTATTACTATTAATAAAATATTATTTAATAACACGGCGATATATTACAGTAATGTAAGTACTTAAAACTCCAGGAGTATGGGTACTAAAAATTTTCTTTGTTTCGGTTTGAGAGTCTTTTTGGATGACATGCTATAGGGACTTATAGGTAATTCGGCAATACGCACAGAACAGATATCTGTTCTGTGGCAATACCTGTTCTTCAATTAAAGTGTTTTAAAATAATATATACCTATAATGACAGTTGTAAAGCTTTACTACCATCTGAATATCAGCAGCTTGGCCCTCCTTTAAAGATATCCATTCAATATGAAACTACTCCCCATAAGAAGACTAACAAACCCAATTTTTCATCAAACACTTCACACCTCAAACTATCGAACCCACCTTTTATCTGCGCCGAATCTTCAGTTCATTCATTGTTTACTTCACTAGTCAGAATATTGGCGCCAACGAGCCAAGTTTCCCAGAACATCATGAACCGTATCAATTATTATAAGTTTAGTTCAGAAAGTAAACACGTGAACACCGCTTTGTTTTGGTCCGTCACTCTCCACTGAAAATTTATGGGATATCTATGTGTGTATACGGAATGATTTTGAATACCGCGTGCCGCTGCACGCTGGTTTGGTGGATGCAGATTCGATTATTTAAATTAGGCTAATGGCAGCATTGGTAAATCTGTTGTTCGGCAAGTTATAAACCAAACTGTGAGAAGGATTTAGTCAGAAGTCAATAGCTTAAAACAAAGCACAGAAGTTAGTAAATAAAGAAAAACAACTAATCTACCAACTAACAAATAAATAGTTATCTACGTAATGGAGAGTAACGTAAAACTTTGGAAATGTTAAAAGATACGATAATATCTTAATTAATTAAATTACAATTTATGTGGACTCTGATCGACTACGTTTCATACATATGCCACATTAGTTGATCATAATACCAACAAACCTAAGCTTCTGTTAGAAGCAGCTGGAAAGATAAATGAAGAATGCATTCGCATAGGCCATTTAATAACGTTAGGTAGGTATGAAGAATTCCCTTTAACTGTTTACGTGAGCCCAGACAGAGCAGGGCCGGCTGTTTAGTCTAGTGTTTTGTGAAGTCTAGATGTCAGGAAGTGGGGAAACGATTCGAGAAATTTCTGGAATATTTGCCGTCGTATCGGCTAGTTCGCCTTGTAAATTTAGCAGAATTTTGGAGTCAGATCGATGTCAGTGGCATTAGGTTGCAAATTAAGTTTGTGTTTTATTGTGTGCGGGCCCATGAGGTAAAGAAGTGATTCCGATTGACTTGTCTATTAACGGCCTACGGGTAAGATATGTAGAAATCAGTAAGCGTATACTGAGGCACCCTGCTAGATCCACGAAGACCTATTTCCCCAGTTTCCTAAACACAGTCTAAACCCGAGTTTCTAAGAAATACATATATTCACTTACATAAATATACGAGTATATGACTCATATGCTACTATGATACACGGGGAATAGATGCCAAAATATATAGCGCCACCCACGGTACCAAGAAGTGTTTTGTATTAATTTATCGATTTCTCATCCACAACGACCCTTGGAAACTGTCCCAGATTGAATTTTGTTTGGTTTTGCTAATTGTAAATAGTTACTTTGTTGACTATCGTAAATTGGCCTAGTATCTTTTAAGAGAGCAGCATTTAGAAAAATGTTAAATGGAACCATAATAAAAATACTGCCGCAATATTGTGTAGTGTGTGAACGTCATGCTGCAGAAATATTGTTTTTAGGTTTCTATATGAACAACTGATTGCAGTTGCACTGTTGCCTATAGCAGTCTTATGGTAGGTACAAAAAGTCGCGAGCCAAAGAATTCGAAATTCAATTAATCAATCAATGAGGAAGAATATCTTAGAACTGCCACTGTGCACGGCTAAATACATAATAAAGGCCTTAGTACAATACAAGATGTAACATCCTCTGTAGATACCATTATCTCTGCCTCATGAGGTCCCAACTACATTCATCACTAATTACGTTGTCTGTTACCAAAACAGTTTGAGGATATTAATAAACAATACCTCTGTTTTGGTTTCCGAATCAAGAAATGCAAACTATGCGAGTACTATCTGCTTATTGTACCATGTCTCTATGGAAATGGGTTAGATTCGATGAACTGCACAAACAGATCCGATATAATATCGTTGCACGAGTTATTGAGTGTTGAAACTTCGTTGATTCCTAGGCAGATCGCAACCGACAGATATAGAAAACAAAACGTATGTACCAATCTTAGACCAAGTTCCCACTATGATGGGCCGTCTGTTCTGCCACTAACACTTTCGTCTGTTTTGACCACCTGGCGAATGAGTTGAGACGTCTAGTCATTGTGGAAATTAGCAATTACGTACTGCACCCTAATTACGTAATGCATTTTCAATTTTAAATTGAAACCAATTGAAAAAGATTGCCAGTCCATTGCTTCATAAGTTCGACAAAAAAAATTGAGCAGATTATACTTGTTGAACTTATGAAGCAATGGACTGGCAATCTTTTTCAATTGGTTTCTATTTAAAATTGATCGTGCATTACGTAATTAGGATGCTGATAGATGGAACAATAGTAAAATTCGTGTACCTTTACCGTCTAACGATTAAGGTTGCAACTCTGATTGTCATCCAATTTATGAGTCTTCTTTACTATACTACTAGACTTTTCTTAGAACCTGATTCTATTACAACGCAATCAATTCGAGTAAAAGAACTGCTCGACCAACACTTACGATAATAATGTAGTTCACACATATGCTTACGAACCTATCCCAATAAAAATGAAAAGCTGTCAATCACTGTTTAATAAATAAACCGTCAATTTGCCGGTAAGATCAGTCAGCAATGACAAATAAACGGTACTTATTTATATAAAAGATTAATGTGTTAATGTCAGCTTGTAACTCTATAAACGTTAGATTGATTAGGACGGGTGGTGGTGACCCAAGTTATGAGAGATAATGAGTTCTGCTAAACATCGGTAAAAATATTTAAATATCAACGGTTGTTCAGTCCAGTCCCTTGTCGTTTATCATCATTGGAAACAATATTAAAATGACTTTTCCCCTAATTCTGACTTTCATTTTATAATATGAAAAGTCAGAATCTCATATTAAGGGCCCATTTTATGAAAATTTTAAATTCAAAACCAGAAGAGGGACCTATGTTTCTAGACATAGAACCCATGCCTGAGTTAAAACAACGTTTTACTTACCCAGTACTTTTAACAATGCTTATGATAAACTACTAAAAATATATGGTAAACTCAAACTCAAAACTCAAAGCATTTATTTCAAATAAACCAATTACGGGTACTTTTGAATTGTCAAGGGGTCGGTCAGTCAGAAAGATGAAGCTAGTTGTTTATTCCAAAGCGTAGTAGGTTCCTATGGAGAAGAACGGGCAAGAAACTCCACGGACACTCTCGGTAATTGTGTAGTGTCTTTGATTTCACTGAGTATTTGCAGGAAACCAGTAACGAATTCGATTGTCTTACAAGCTATTATGTAAAGTTAATGGCTCACATATATGTGTATATTAGTTTCGAATCCGGATGTTTGTGCATGTGTCTTGCATTTTTATTTCCTGTCACTTCTTACCGTCTCGTTTTCTAATGTTGTTCTGTATGACTAACATGCAACAAGAATGCACACTTGCCTATTTTAACATACTAGGCATAGTTTACTTTTACAAGCTTTTATTGTCTTGATAAATCTTTTTATGACATGATGAGATGTGCTCATTGCAGAGCTGCTGTTGCTATAATGCTTAATCAAAAGTTGATATTTTGTATATTTTACCCAGCACTTATTTTAGCGGTTTATGATAATAAGTTAATAAAATGTAAAAGTGTTTAGGTGTTTCATAAAAAACATAATAAAATAAGTGGAAAAAAGTTTTCTTTTAAATCGCCACCCCTTTCGCCTTGTACCACCGCTAAGCACGACCGAGGTCGCCCATACATATTAGGCGCTGGTCAGACGATGTGACGCGCGTTAGCAATGAGCTACTAGATACTACTTGCCTTACTACTAGGTACTACTAAACCTACTAACTACCGTGTACACTACTCGTACTTCCAATACTATTTGATTTAGCTATTCGAAGGGACGGAATGATGTAAAGAGTCTAGTTCGACTAGTGATATCATAACTTGGTCAAGAAGGCAATATAGACAAAATAATGATATATAAATCTGCCTAGGCTTTTTCCAAGTATGTTGGGGTCGGCTTCCAGTCTAACCGGATGCAGCTGAAACCAGTAATGTACATGGAACGAATAGTGATACATATATGGGACTTAAAAATAACTGGCGAAATGTGGGAGATACTATAGGTGCACCTAAGCCTTCGAGAAGCGTGATTTTACGTATGTTATTTAGTGGTAATCTGTTTTCTCTACCCCTAATTGAGTAAAGATAATTCTGATAGTTCAACAGTCACACCAAACACACCATACCACACACAAACACCATACCACAGACACACTATACATACACATTTGCCATCTTGACTAGAAAAGAAGAAGAAGAACAACTCTTGGAAGGTGGAAAACAAAATAGTGTGATGCAACTCAAGAGAGGTCTACATATATAGGGTAGCTCGCCGTCCGTTACAGACCAGGCCCTGGTCGACGGCGATTAGCGCGGCGCGTTGTGTTCCACGCGCGCCTCAAAGAGATGTCAGCACAACTGACGGGGTCCGCTAGGGCCGATGCCTGCCGGGGTTGCGGGAAAGTCCTAAAGCGTTACCGTGGCCCCAGGCAACGTACAGGCAACTGTAGGAACACGGGTGGGTTTTAGTCAGTAAGAGTTCGCCATCCCGCGCCGCCTAGAGCGGGAGAAGTTATTTGATGAATTCCCACCCAAAAAAAAAAACAAAAAAAAGGGGTCTATATCCAGCAGTGGACTGCGATAGGCTTAGTTGACATTGCTATAACTAATGCGATTGCATTTTTGCTAATTTTTCGTGATTAAGTTCTACGAGAACGCAGTATTGGTGAAAACGTAAATATAAACTTGTCATAAATCGACTGGTTAACGTCATAGAGATTGTAGAATTCGCCATTTGGGTGACATCATATTTAATTGGAGTTCAGTTTAAACGCTGTCTGTTACAAGTTACTATTAATACTACGAACTATATTCAAGTTATGTGTTTAAAGGTCCGTCTGATATCAAATAGCCTAGTTGCATGAGATGGATTGATAGCAGGACATTTTAATGGAGTAATTAAATATGTATCATATTTAAGTGCGTAATCAGAAACCGGTCAGTTACGATTACGATTAAGACGAATGACTTGGGGCGAAGTTATATGGTGCAGGGACACATGCCGAAGGATTTGATATTAAATACTGCTAGCCAGACATGCCACGATGGATTGCAAGCTAATCGCAACGTACACGGGGAAGCAAAAAGAATATAGGGAAAGTTAATAAAACAGCGATAGATTCTCTTGGTGAGTAAGAGAATCTTAGTATCGCTATTCTATTTTTCCCCCATTTACTCCCCTCCCCCTCCACTTTGGGTTATAATGATTGATGATAATGTAGATTTATAATGTTAATAATCATATATACAAACTATCAAATCAATTAAAACAATAATGATGTAAAGATGTTCACCGCCACTGTCGTTAATATTGATTGATCAGTTGCAACATAAGTTAATGTTAATAAATTACTTAAGTACTAATAAACCTACTTTCGATAGTAGCGTTTTATTGGAAAGAGTACATTAATTTGCCTATTGTTTACATGCAGGTTTATCTAAATTATTTTTTCCATTATATATTGCTTTCTTACTTTCTAAACACTAACATAAAATGATTACTTAATGATTTAGTCATGTTTTTTCTCTGTTTCGTGTTATTAGACAATATCTGGTCAACTGAGCTCTGCTCGGGGTGAAAATATAAACATATCGTCCAGGTACACCAACGTTTTATCAGATTTCCAAGACTGTGAAAATAAAGAAAACTATTTTTAGACCTAGCTAGATCGATTTTTCACCCCTAAATTGCAACTTTCATCGAAATCGTTGGAGCCGTTTCCGAGATTCACATTATATATTACATATATGTATAATCAAACATACTCGTATATATAGACAAACCGTGAAAACGGTTATGCGGGGCATAGTTAGTAACTATGCCCCGCATAACCGTTTTCACGTAAAAAATCTTAAACAAGGTTTATAAAAAATCTTAACTTGTAACTAATAGTTACAAGTTAAGATTTTTTATAAACCTTGTTTATGATAAAAAAATAAATAATAAAATAATATTATATACAAGAATTGCTCATTTAAAGGTATTAGATTAAGGTATTTAGTAATTAACAACTATTTATTAACACTTTCATAGGTTTTTCATAGGTATTTGACACTCGCGTTGGACCACTATCCTCACCTGATGGAAAACGATGAAGGAGGCGACGACGGTGTATGCTTTATTTAACTTTTAATAAGATAAGTATCTCAGCAGGTGTCACTTCTATTTTCGCCGTCGGTAACCCCCTAATTACAAAGAGATTGCACTTTCGTCGACATTTTATTATTTCGGTCGACATTTTCACCCGTTCGGCGCGCCCTGCAATTAATTCTAAATGTCATATGAATCGCCCACTTTAATTTTATTTTAAGTTATTTACTGACAGCGGTTATCGTGGGAATTTGTGTTGCAACGAACGCGCATTTTAGTGATGACCAGCAGTATTTAAATTTTAGGGATATTTACAATTTGCAAACGCCAAATTATAAATTTTGTCTGTTAGTCTTCATTAACAACACAAACAATAATTTGTATAAATGTCTATACAGGGTGTCAGGGACATCGACTCGAAAACTGTTACCATGGATTCAGTACATGATTCTGAACAACCCTGCATTGAAATCTTTCATCGGTAAAAAATCTGTTGTTTCATAGAAAAGTGCAATAGCTACGCGGTCAAAATGTATGGAACAGCAGATGTTTTTTTAATAACCGATGCAAAATTTCAATGCAGGTGGGTTCAGAATCATGTACTGAATTCATGATATCAGTTTTTGCGTCGATGTCCCTGCTACCCTGTATAATAAGTCGGATTTCAAGGTCAAGGTCAAGTTATTAGAATTCCGATAAAAAGTAAAGAGTTATGTCCAGAAGTAGAACTTAAAACTCACTCAAAGCATTTAAACACTATACAGGCTCGTTTGAACCTGTCAAGGACTCGGTCATTCAGAAACATGAATCTATTAACTCATTCCATGGCGCAGTAGTTTGCTATGGAGAAGATCTAATTAGAAAAAAGACACGATACAAAGACATGAGAGAAAAAATTACTATACCCGCTTCCGTACCACCAACCTAACGCCTGCGTAATCTTATTGGTCAAACTAAAAATAATACCCTATAGGAATGAACAAAAAAATGATGACATAATATTCCCGCTACCGCTCCGTCCTTGCACCACACGAACTCGCCCTCGACATTTGCACGTGGTAAATTTTACCGAAACGAGCTGCAACCCGGTCAGCGGTTACGTAATATGTCGAGCATAAGATCGTTCCACTTCGTTATGGAGGGAAATCTGCACCCGATTTATTGTAGACGGTTCATTTGGAAAATGCTTTATTGGTTGATGGTTATCAGAAGATTTGGTGGTTGATTTATGACGAACTTTGCAAGTGCTAAATGACTTGGAGATGCTTGTCTTGATGAAGAGGTAGTCATGCCTTATTACATGATAATGCACCGACCCCGCATACAAAAAAATCTTTGCAGATAAATAACCTCTAAGGATTTTTGGTCCTATCAATAAATTTCTGTACCGAAGGACCAAAATCATTTGTAACAATATCCCAACGGGTTTTCGGGTGATCTGACTAGCAGCGGAGTGATGGTGAGTTCGATTCCCAGCTACGAACGTGAAACCTCCCATTTTAAACATGTTCTAATATTTGCAGTTTAATAATAACATTACCGGCCAGCATTATGTTCGTTTTTCGCTCTGCCCACCCCAATCTTAAAACAGCGTGCCGATGCATCGCTATAATAAATGACATAATAACTAAACACGAGTGTACCCGATGTTTACCGAAGTCCATTACGCATGCGTACAGGTGCGCGGCTCTCATTATAGTACGCGGGTGGTCACTAATGTCCCCTGTATTCCGTATACCGTACCCCGTGAATTTAACTGGATAGAATATATTATAGAAGTAATATCCTATGTTGCGAAGATGTATTGATACTGTCTTTATTTAAATTTTTGAAAAAGGAAAAGTTTGCTGATAGTGTCATCTGAAGGTTTTCTTAAATGAATATCTAGTGAAAAGGAAAATTGGCATAAATAATCAGGACGAATTGTTGATGGCAGTATGGTTTAATCTAAAGCTTCGTTCCCTTCTAAAACCTTGAGTTTTCCAGGTAGAGATTACAATAAAGAGCTTTTGCTTTATTTATTATATTTATCATTATTCGCCACAGTATTTTCTTCATTTCATTTATTTCATCAAGAAAGAAAAAGCGTCAGACTTATAATTTCAACCGACGTAAGCGCATTATCCTAAGCAAATTTCAAGGAAAAAAACCTGTACAAGTGTATAAATTCTTTTGTTCCCAATTCAGTATTGTAAACGCAATTAGTTTCCGTAAATATCCATATTCAATAATAAATAAACAGGCGGCTCACGTCGTTCTGATCGCGAGATCAGGTAGGCGCCACTCCTTAAAGGGATCAGGGTTTTTCTAGCGATTCGAAAATTAATGTCTTCACCTTAGATGTAAGTACGAGGGAATACATGGCTTAGGATCCGTATATAGACACAATTTGTTTTATGTATTGGTCATTTTTAGGGTTCCGTACCCGAAGGGTGACAAACGGAACCCTATTCATAAGCCTCTGCTGTCCGTCTGTCTGTCAGCGAGCTCTATCTCATGAACCGTAATAGGTAGGCAGTTGAAAATTTCACGGATTGAGCATTTCTATTGCCGCAAGAGCAACAAATAATAAAATTAAAAAATAAAGGGGGGTCGCCATACAATAAAATTAAATTTTGAAAAAAAAATAATCTGTCCCTGGCATGTGGGGTATCATTCTCTAGAGCTCATCAAGTAGAAAATAAATATAATTTTTATTTGTTTTTATCTTCAAAAATAATGAATTAGGGGGCCGTAGAAGTTGTCTGTTTTAGACCATTTTTGTACGAGCTCTATCTCAACAACTAAACAAATTAGGAATTTGAAACTTGTGTGTATCATGTACCATATACTGTTTATAATCAACAAATACTAAAAACGCCGATTAATAACGTATTTTATATAATATGGGTGATTTACTGCAACTTAAAAATAATATTTTGTATTTCATGCTAATATTACGCGATAAAAATTCCACAGATAACTATTTACTAGTCGGAGTAATGACATGGAATTAGTAAGTACCTACTATCATGGCAGCATATACTATTTCGATCATCCAAAAAGGTCTACAAAATAAGCTCTCTTCAAAAGATTTTAAAACCGGCCAGTATTTTTTGAGTTTAAGAACTTTATCGACTTTTTTCAAAGTATCCCTAGACGGTCTTGATGTGTGTACTCGTACCTCATGTTAAAACTACACTCCAATAGACAATAATATTCAGTAACATTGAAATGAATGGTGGTACATACAGGGTACTTGCAGGGTACTATTCAGTTACCTTAAAACCGTTGTGGATACAATTTCATATTGAGAAAACTTATTTGTGTAAAAATATTCAGCCACGGCGGCCAATCTCAATGGAGACTAGCCTTCGGCGTGGGAGATATTATAGTGCACAAGTGTATGCGCAGACACGAGTGCACTCTCTCTTCCCTCACTCTCATAGTCCGATGGGATGTGTAAAAATAATTTTTATTTTCGCTTGAGTTTAGATTTCGATAATTTTTTTTGTTGGTACATTGGCGTGTGCTAGCTGTCATTATGGCAAATATATTTTATTTAATGTTTTGTGTTGAGTAATGTAAAATATTTGCATACTATTGTATAGAATCAAGTTTTTTTTCGTAACTGAACAGACAGCTGCGCTGCTGGCGAGTTTGTTGTGCCACTTCTTCTTTCCAGCAAAAGCGCTCGGAAGTGGTGAAGGGCGGGCGTTTTTGGGGGACTATCTTATGTAATTTTGACGTTCGAAAAGTGCTGATTCTCAGCCTAGTTTGAATAAATGACTTTTGAATTTGAATTATGACTATCAAAAATAACGTAATACCTGTATTGACGGAATGTTGTAATTAAAATTTGGCGTACTACTTACATTCTATTTTGTACAATATAGTCTGATGTAGCAAGAGAAATCCTTTTATTTAAAATAACTAGCTTTACCCGGCCCGGCTTCGCACGGTTAGCACTAAGTAGGTACTTATCTACGGCGCACCTACCTTTCCTAATTACATATTTCTACCTAATTACCTACCCTCCCTATCTAACCTAACCTACCTACCCTACATATCTACCTGCTTACCTACCACATATACCTATTTCAATCAATCAATCTTCCTAGCCTTTTTCCCAACTATCTTGGGGTCGGCTTCCAGTCTTACCGGTTGCAGCTGAATACTAGTATTTTACATGGAGCGACTGCCTATCTGACCTCCACAACCCAGTTACTGTTACAACACATATACCTATTTATACCTACTAATACTATGTTAGTAGCAAATAAATAACTTTGAATTTAGTTAATGCATGTTACTAAAATAAATGAAATAAACTTCTACACCTATAATTTAACACAACAACATTTTTTCATTAAAATTAGACAATTTCTTTATAAATCTTTATGTTTTTTTATAGCGCCTCTGTTGTTACCTTTACGAAAGTATTACAAAAATGCATAGTGTTAAATCTTGTACGACATGGTATGGAACCCTTCGTGTGCGAGTCCGACTCGCACTTGACCGATTTATTTTATTAGATGTGATAGTTTGAGGTTAAAGAAAATGTTATTTGTCGTAGCAATTTACGATAAGGTTAGTTAAAAATGTTGGTAAATTAATTCGCCTAAAAGTTTTTTAACTTAGCATAAGTGGATAGTTATTACCTTAAGTCTTAAGCTGGTTACGTTAATCTCGAATATTAGTTTAAACAGGACCAAAAGGTGTCCATACAAGGATGTATAAATGAAATGATAAGGGTTGATTAACGAAAAGTTTTGTACACGTTTTGTAAGTAAATTAGAACAAAATTTCCTAAACTACCGACCGACGGCGTATTCTTCGTCATCTTTAAATGTGGATGCGTTAAACAAAATCCTAGTTCAAAAACCTATTTAAAGCTCACCTTAGTTTGATGATCAAACGGTCGATTCGCGTTAACTTTGCCTTAAAACTTCGTCCTAGCTTTAATTATAACGTGAGTTGCGTAACATGTGAGTGGTCTGAAGTGAATATTATTTTAGGAGTTCAGAGACCGTGCTCTGACTTCCACATATTTGCAATTCCGACCTTGTCTACTTAGTCATAAAGTTTATTTTGTACTGTGAACTTTTCTAGTATTTATGTCCTTTAGGTTTCAATGTGCCGTCACATGTCGCATATCACTCAGCGGCTCGCTTCCTTTTCGACAACAATAAAGAAAAAAGTTTGGACGAGTAGGTTTGAAGCTGTTTCAATGAAATTAAAAGGTGATAGATTGTTATTTGAGAAAATTTTGAAAGACCGTATGTTGTAGCGGTGGCCGACATTTTGCATCTCGGAAATCAGAAGTCGGGCAGTGAGATATTTAAAGTTTTTGATGTTAATCCGCACGCAAGTCATAAAGCTTATTGGTCCTTTGAGTCCAACTCCGATTTGACCTGATTTGGCACGTGAAGTACACTGATAGTTAAGTCTAACGAGGAATCTGGTCTCTGTCCTAATCGTTGACTCATAAATCTTTGCTGCTCTAAAAGAATAAGAGCATAAACGTATATTTGTCTGTTTTAGTAAATTAAAGGTGAGTCCGATTTACACTTCAGTAGCTTCCCACAATCCTATTGACCTCGTTAATCGCGTGTTATTTATTTAAGGAAGATCTATTTTAGAGTGTTATAGTAAAGAGTTTCTCGTCTAGAAAAAGTTTAGCTTTTATATCTGATGATCCGGTGTGATTGTGATTTGTTCAATTCATAATTTTCCATCTCTATGAAAGGAAATTATTAAATTATCATTTCGTTTATTAAATGTCATGGTGGTTAAAAAAAAAAAATATGCTGATTCGATTTTTGTTTTTGTAGGTAATTCGTTGGAAGTAAACTAAATTTTTATTTACACCGCTAAACATTTATATAAATACAATAGAAAATGCATCAACAAAACAATGAAAATGCTTGCATTTAGGAAATATTTTCAACAATTACAGGGTGAAATATTAACGGGTTAATTTTACATTGTCATCCAGCGATTTGAGAGTCCACTTTTTTTTTATAGAAAGATTATGATATTAGAAGCCTCCACGCAAAGTTTTAAGTCTAGGAGATAAATAGTTTACGAGAAAAAAAATAAACAAAGTCGTAGGAATTTTTCAATATTTCGTCACTTTTGACATTTTGTCATAACATTGAACGTTTAGTTTTACGTAAGGTCAATGCACTAAAATGTTTTACTATGTTTTACTTCATAATAATTATGAGAAAAACATATATATTTGGTGATTTAGATACTTTTCATTTATATTACATTATATGACATATATTTCGTGGATTATTAGCGAAATTAAATTAACACTTATTATAATTTACCGACTATTGCCGATACGTGAAACCAAACGTGTAACGACGCCATTTTGTGTTGTTATTGTTACTTCACAAAGTCTGTCAGTCATTTGAAATATACTATCCATTATTATAATAATTTTAAGGCGGATCCGACATGGTTAGGTTAGTTAAGTTAGGATGCATGAGCGAGCGAAGCGAGCTCGGGACTTAGGGCACCCTGACACGGACAGGTTAGGTTAGAAGGGGATGGCGGGGTCTTTAGACCCCGCCATCCCCTTCGTGGTTATTTTTTTTTAAACCACCCAGAAATAGGAGCCCCGCCAAGCGGGGCTCCGTCGACTACGCTTGACTAAAACCTTAGAATGCAAGAGCGAGCGAAGCGAGCTCGGGACTTAGGGCACCCCGACACGGACAGGTTAGGTTAGAAGGGGATGGCGGGGTCTTTAGACCCCGCCATCCCCTTCGTGGTTATTTTTTTTTAAACCACCCAGAAATAGGAGCCCCGCGAAGCGGGGCTCCGTCGACTACGCTTGACTAAAACCTTAGAATGCAAGAGCGAGCGAAGCGAGCTCGGGACTTAGGGCACCCCGACACGGACAGGTTAGGTTAGAAGGGGATGGCGGGGTCTTTAGACCCCGCCATCCCCTTCGTGGTTATTTTTTTTTAAACCACCCAGAAATAGGAGCCCCGCGAAGCGGGGCTCCGTCGACTACGCCCAACAAAACATAAAAAGGTATATTAAAAAAAAACTATGCATTTTCTTAACTTCCCCCATGAGGGGGGGGGTCTCCTACCCCCCCTCTCCACAAATATTCATATAATACAAGTAACCATTATAAAAGTCTTACCGAAAATTCGAAAGTTAGGTTAGAATATTAAAAAAATTATATCTCAAAAAGGGGGGGGCTCCTAGATTTTTCCTTCACAGGGGGGGTTCTACCCCTCCCCCCCACCCCACATTTTTATGACTTGTTTTTAAAGAAGTATTGGCGCAATATTTTCTTCTAACGTTATGTCGTTGTCTCTCGATAACTTTTATGGTATTTCCACCAATAAGTTTACTGATATCATGTTGCTGTAAATGGCGTTTACTACTTTGCAGGACAATGGCTACGCTAGGCTCTCGGTCGAATCAGTCATGGTTATAGTGCCTACATGAAACAGACCAGAAATGCGGTATATTGTCTGGTCAGTTCCATTTGTCCCCAGAATGGGATTTGTTGATACTTTTACCATTGAAGTAATGGACTTGGAACCATAGATACTTACATAATACGTACGTATGTCTTTCAGACAAATATTTGAATCTTGATTTGTGATAACAATGTGATCTTTTATACTAATTGATAGTCTTGTTACAACGGCAACGTATCGAGACCCGGAGCTAGATTAGATTTTTTTTTTTTTTTAAAGGTACCTAATATTGCCCATAGGAATCACCCTTATAGTGAGTCCTAACACGATTTTCGCGTGACGTATAAATCTTTTGTAAAGATTATCTCTCAAACCAGCTTAATTTTCTAACTCTATATAATGATCTTTTGCACTGACCTATCTGTATTCAAGTGAATCCGGGGCAAAAAGCCTATAGTAATAAAATGGCGAACAGTAACGGGCCTCGACCGCGCCAGTATGTGTGGCAGACGCGTTCAGCAAAAAGCGGGCCTGGCAATGTTGCCATATTCGTTGATAACGATTATTATGCGGCCAGCAAGCGTTATCAAATGATCGCTGCGTGGACTGTTTTGATTTAAATGATGATTTTTAGCTGGGATTGAAAGGAAAATGCAGTAGTTGCTTCTAGATACGGCGTATGAGGAAAATGGTGTTGAATCCTTCGAGACGGATGTTTTAAATAAAAAATGAAGATTGTGTATAAAGTAAAAAAAAACAAAGTTGTAGGTACATATAGTTTGCAATAAAAAAGAAAAACCCTGAAAGGTATAAATCGATGTATGCTTCCTGCTTGATACCTTATATTGCATAAGAGCAATGAACATCAAACAGCAGCTCGCTAGTGTGAACCATTATCCTTCCAACAATTACGCAACAACAGAGTCAGATCGTTATCAAACTTTTTTGTAGACAGAATAGAGACATAGATAATAAATAGCACTGTTGAACCTGTCAATTGGAGTTAATGAGTAAATTGGACTAAAAAACGTCTCCCAGGACAATTGTCGAATGTCCAGTTGGTTTAACCAAGCATCGAGTGTATGTAAGGAAACTAGTGACCTACTCACGAGTTTGACTACACTTTTGGAGTTAGAAAGCGCCGGTGTTATATTGCTCAACAGGCCAATTACTTTTGAAAATTTTACAGTATATAAGTACATTGCCAAGTAGTTTTAAATTAGGAACGGCTAAAAGAACCAAGAGAGCAGTGGTGGCCCAGTGGTAACGGCCCCAACTTAAAAGTTGTAGGTCGTGGGCTCGAACCCAGGCAGGCGCTTTACTTTGTGTAAATAATTTCATCAACACTGCTCTCAAAACGGTGAAGGAAAACATCGTGAGGAAACCGTCATGTCTTAGAACCAAAAAATTCGAAGACATGTGACATCTCCTACCAACCCGCACTGGGCCCGCGTGGTAGATTACAGCCCACTCCCTCTCACAGAGAGGCCTGCAATAAAAATGTTGGCCCTACGACAGATAAAGCAAATTTAATTAATTTAGACGACTAGATGTATGCGATTTACATTTAAGTATGAATTTTAATGAGTAAATAAGCAGAGGAAGATCAAAAAAGGAAGGATGTGGAAGAGATGATATGGTTAGAAGTAGTAAATATTGAGATGACGGCTCAGAGCTGGTAGAGATGTATGAAAAAGAGATCCTGCGCACGACCCCATATAAATTGAGGTAATACTGACGATGATGTACTCGATTAACATCAACAAGAACAATACAGTTACCGGATTCGCGACACTAAAAGTTGTGACGTAAAAATAAAAGAAGTTACGAAAAAAACAAAACGTAAGCGTCGGATCCGCACAGACGTCGCGCCGTCTAATTGGAACCGACGAAATACCTAGACGACGTTATGTGACATATAAAAATTCCACAATTTGGATATATTGGTCTGGTCGCTCTACGGTTTGATAGTAAAACGAATGAAATGTTCTGTTCTTTTCATCTCGGGTGTAGGAAATAAAACATGATTGCATTTTATAAATAACAGTGGTTGAGGACACCTGTTAAAGAGAATGTGGATGCATGTACTCGTATGGTTATTGGTGAAATTATAAGCACGGGGGAATATTCAGCGATGATTGCATATATGGAAATGAACGAGATACGAGTATAAGCAGATAAAAACTTCTGAAATCATCAAGTCTGTCTTCTGTCAAGAAAAAAAAAGCACAGCCATTGCGTCTGATGTCAACTTGAACAACTAGAGTAAAATGCTTTTCTTCTTTTTAACTCAAGACATGGTAAGTACTTAGTGCGTGCATTACCTGCTTGACCAAGTCATAACAGTCAGCTGAGACAAATTGATTTCGACTATGCTAAATCCTAGGGCCGACAACCCCGCACTATTCGCCATGGATGCTAAAACTGACTTATTATTACCAACACACCTTTGAGAAGGCGCCTTAAACAATTTAATATTCCTACAACATTAGTTGGGCTAGTTAAAACTAATGAAAATACTTGAACATTTATGTACGTACAAGTAATTTATTAAATTTTAACTCATGTTGTGTGTGCAACAGAGAGGCGTCAATTAAAAATTATGGAGCCGTATTTTTATTTATTTTTCATAATTATTGTAAGGGTGACGGTTATAGGTGGCGCTACGGCAAATACGGGCAAATGACAAAACTGTTTTTTTTTTAAATCACGCCTGAAGAAAAGAGGTTTTCCAAAAAAAAAAGAACTTATAGACGCTTACATAAACTGGAACTTTCACGAACTTCTCTGATCTCTGAGTGATCCGACTCTTGTTAATTTGATTCAAAATAGTTAGTAGCACACTACTGACTTTTTCATTGCACTTACTTAGTGTAATTTGCGATCAAAATATTCATTCAAACTGAAAGAAAAACGTTATATCGAATTAGCACTTTCATTTAGTAGTAATACGAGAGTCACTAATCTCTTCGCTAAAGTTCAGGAGCCAGTATACAAACCAACCAACCTTTTCAAAACCGATTTTACGACGATTACATGTTACGTTACGTTTACATTATATTTAGAAGTGGACTCCTCGACCTTATCGTATCTGATGCATTTTCATTACAGCTGTTCATTACGAGGGTTTAGCTACCAATGACACACAATTAATGTAACCGGACGCCAGCTTGCAAGAGTTGGGTAGGATCAGTCCCGAAGAATATACAAATAGTTAGGTTATTTTCACTAGGAGAAAGTTAGGTTTTTCTTTTCTCCTGGACCACTTTGAGCCCGGGCCTATCAGGCTCTTACTGACTAAAACTGTACGGTTTTCATTGCTTCCTTGAAATCATCTTTCTCATTTTTAGCTTCTGACTACGGCTAAACAATACACATTTTTTAATACAACTATGTTTTACTTTTCATTTTGTTTTCTCAACTTTCAACGTATATATTTTCTGAAACAAGTCACTACATAGACTCTTGAAGGAACTTTTGATTTATGTTGCTTAGAAAATATTAACACTGATTCCAAACTTATAAAAATGTTCATTATTCCACAAAATTAAAAAAAAATCGGATCTCAAATTGAACAATTTATTGAGAAATAAGATTTTTTTTATTCTTTAAGATCTGTCTCGGATCTGAATTTGTCTGTCTCTTTGAATTTCATCCGTAGTTTATTATGGTGTTCATAATAAAGAGTATATTCTAATATCTGTCAATGGTCAAGATGACCAAAACCAGGTATGATATGAGATTTCTTTCGCTTTAAGCATCACCTTTGTACGTATTTTTCTGTTCTTTTCTTCTTGTCTGTTTATAATACGTGTGTACATGAATGGTTTAATAAAATAAATAAATCCATGGCAACCCTAGGCCAGGAGGGCGGGTGCGGATATACGCGTTAATTGCGAGGCCACCGAGCCCATAGATCGATCGACACCATTGTCGAACTCCGACCATCGTGTCGCGGGCCCCATGGATCGCAATGTAGTAGACTGACTATTGTTGCTACGGTGATTGCAGTTTTTATTGGGAATTTGATCTTAATTTAGTCAGATTAGCTGAGTCCATTTGCCAGAAAATACCTATTTTAGGGTTCCTGTTAGTGTAGACTATCTGTCTGAAGTAAGTACTATTTATGTACAATAGTTAGTTTTCGCCTATTGTGTTAACATAACAATTCATGTTCATGAATCTATTATGTTCTTGATATTGTACCTATCGCGATTATTTGCAAATAATATAATTATGTTTTATTTTTAGTTGGTGTTTGGCGTCTATTTTGAAATAGAGTCTATTTAGACCAAACTATGAGTAAGTAAGCTAAAATAAAACTAGGAATTTGATTTAAACACCCGAACATTAAAAATAGCATACACCTTTCATAAAGCTAATGAAACATATTTAGCACACAGTAATATTTTTCATAAATTTTTTTATTGAAGCTATTTTTGTTTTAGAAACAGTAAAAACTTAAAAATATTTTTGTTGTAGGTAGGTAAGTACTGGAGATATCTGGTTTTTATAGCTTCGGCGTAGCTTTCAATGCAACATTTCTTCTTGATGATGTACATACATCATCAAGAAGAAATGTTGCATTGAAAGCTACGCACAGATAGGCACATGCCTATCTAATTATGCACCAGGATCTCTAACAAGTACTTAGATCTAGAGTTTGCACAAAAAAAATATCTAATAAATTCATTTTCCAAAATGACAAACAATCCTAGCTCGTATCAATTTTGTGGCGAACCTACTCCTTGTACTACGAGTGTAGAAGACATATTTAGCTCGGTTAGAGGAGTTAACAGGTGTAATACCGCATATGGACATTGGTATCATTGGTTACATTTTTTTTAAATGAGTCCTTTATCTGAATATTGTCATTATTCGTTCATTTTGATTTGTTATTTACAGTTTCCTCACTATGAGTAAGTGCAATTTGATTGAGCCTTGTGTCTGAAAATCGTTGGGGATTAAAATTGTTCCGATTTTGATACTTGTTGATAAGTTGTTCCAAAAATAATTAGAATAAAACTTGTTTGATAATGGATATTTGCATGATACAACTGAAAGAGTATAGTATCTAGAGTTTGCACAAAAAAAATATCTAATAAATTCATTTTCCAAAATGACAAACAATCCTAGCTCGTATCAATTTTGTGGCGAACCTACTCCTTGTACTACGAGTGTAGAAGACATATTTAGCTCGGTTAGAGGAGTTAACAGGTGTAATACCGCATATGGACATTGGTATCATTGGTTACATTTTTTTTAAATGAGTCCTTTATCTGAATATTGTCATTATTCGTTCATTTTGATTTGTTATTTACAGTTTCCTCACTATGAGTAAGTGCAATTTGATTGAGCCTTGTGTCTGAAAATCGTTGGGGATTAAAATTGTTCCGATTTTGATACTTGTTGATAAGTTGTTCCAAAAATAATTAGAATAAAACTTGTTTGATAATGGATATTTGCATGATACAACTGAAAGAGTATAGTATTGCTGAACGCAATGACGTCATCTAAAAGTGATAAAATCTTTGCAAATAAAGCTACAAATTAAAATTAATTACTTAAGTCAAAACATAGTTTTTACTTCAATTTCCGTAATGATTAAAATTAAACGAACATAGCGTTTTTGTTATACAATTCGCACTATAAACCTAGCTATAATTTAATTTAATAGAACAAGACCTGTTGATCATTACTGCCCAAGATATGTAGATGTGACTATGCGATATTTCATGGGGTAGAAAGCAGTCTTTTAAATTTTTGATAATCAAGATTCGATGACGTCTTGTAGAGGTAAAACAATTAGATCTCTTATCTAATGTGAAATGGTAACTTTACCTACAGCAACTGCATGCTGGGTTCGGTTAACGACTGCGTCCGCAGCCATTTTATAAATATATCATTGCATTTCGCTCACCACTCTGAAGTGTGTTAATTTTGGCAAACCTTCACGAGTCTCAACTCACTCACTGGTTCACTTATTGGTAGATCTATGTGATGATCTGACAATGTGAAACATTTTCTCCTTCTGTCTCTCTTCCTTCGTGTCGATAAACTAAATCGTCTCATGGACTATTCAAAATAGTCACCGGTCAGTAGTTTTCAATAGATGTTCCATCTGTCTGTACAGACGCAGCAGGTTGTTGGAGGTCTACTTCCTTATCACAAAATCTATAGTTTCGACGAAGTTACCGGGGTTCTTAATCCGTATTACCTACGGACGTAAGATTAGTTTTAAGGCCCGAACTAAGAATGAATGACAACACAATTTAACAAGAGGTGTCCTGATGTATCTTTGCACGTCCGAAAAAGATAATTAATCGAGAGTAGGGGTAGAATTCAAAAGTACCGACCTACTTTCGCTGTCGTTGACGGACGTAGAGAGTAGGCCCCCAGAACTGCTGATCATATCCCATTCCATAAAGCCTACATCAACATGACCTACATCAGACTCCCGTCAGTGAGACTGATAACGAGGTTAACCAAACTGATGACTTTTCAATTAAAATTCTACTCATAATTTCAAAAAATATCACAGTCGGACTGCTTGATATATCCCATCAACAGCAACAAATGCACAATAACCCCACGACGATACTAACGAGTACAGTCTTATAAAGATAGCGGGCGTCGTAAAATATAATAATTTTACGTATGTTAATATATAATAGGACAGTAAAGCCAGCCAAGTGTGACGCCGTAATGGAGGTGTGGCAGGGCGGAACGGCGTGTTAACAGCCATAGGACTTACAGCTAGGAGTTTTAGCGTTCAATTGTCGTGGAAATTTTGATTATGTTTGATTAAAAATGTATCACTGACAAAATTTGGGTAATGTTGCCAAGAAAGTTTACAGACTCTCCCTTCCGTAGCACTATTAGAGAATTTTAATTTCGTTATGATCGGTTTACATTGTCTCATTTTAGAGGAACCTGTAATTATAATGATATCGAGTAGGGTATTTGTGAACGAAGATCTTACACTATTGGTTTGGGATTTCTTGGTTCGAGGAATTGAATCTTGGATGTAAGGACCAGAAAATAATTGTATATGTCATGTATACGTACTGTGAGTCAATATCAGTTTGTTCTCAACTCGTTATTTACGATCGGAATTATAACATTCACAAATCACTGCACTGGAATTACTTCGATAAAAGCATTTGCACTGAGAGTAATGCTTTCAGTGCAAGTGATTTAAAACATTTTTATTTTTGGAAAACCAATACGAAGGACCTAAAACCAACCACACAGTTGCTCACAACTTCTCTCATTCTATTGAAATTCTAACCTAAGGAAGATTCACGTAAAACAGACGCCATTTAGACGAGTAGACACACAACACTTGCTCTAAAGATTTACAATCGCACCCGAGTCCCGACTTCCCGACATTAACAAAGGAAAAAACGAAGGATCTCGTAAGGTAAACATTTTGGCTAAACATCGTACCGACGAAGTAAACAGTAGCCACGTTTTACGTGTAAGGTTTAAAGGTGAAGCTTTTAATGATTATCTAAATAATGGCGTAGTTATTCAGCCAAAATTGGTTTAATTGGACACCGATAGAGGCAGGATTGATGATAATACTTGCATTAGAAGAGACGAAAGGACCAATAATGAATGTTAGTCTATGGCTACAGCTATGAGTGAGGTGCCTAGTAAGAATACTTCATTCTTAAGGTGTGATATAGCGAGCTGGTCTTACGTAGTTAATTTGATCAATGCAGATTCTGATGTTGAGAAATATATAAATATTCTTTTGGCTTCCTTTAAACTTCATATAACTTAAGCAGAAAATAAGTGGTACTATGTCATAACAAAGTCTTATGTCAGTAGACAACGTAAAGATAGTAAGCTAGAATAGCGGTATTTCATGCGTGACATGACAGGTGCAAATTCTCAAGCTATTACACGTTAAAGTTTATTGTGAAGGCGTGGGATTCAAATTATATTGAATTATGATTAATCATGTAAGAGGATGATACATGAATTAGGAGAATTTGTAAATCAATGAATACGGATCTTAGTCTTTTACAACATAGACATAAAGAAAAAACCAAATGAAATGCTTTCCAGAAAATAGTGAATGACTCACAAAAAAAAAGTGATTAGTGATTGAGAAGATTGTCTTAGCTATTCAGATTATCATGAATTTTAGACTTTATTGAAGTATCATCATGGTCTTCCATTACGGGGTTCTCCAGAATTCTGCTCACTAAATCGCCGAAACGAGGCGTAAATCAATAGTTTTGACAATAAACCAGTAGCCAAAAGTTCACGTAAGAGATCGCAACTGGCAGCGACAAGTCCGAACTAGAGCGTGCAATGACGTCACCCATTGAGTCGCATGCGCAACGGATCATCAGTTTATCATTATTGGATTTTTACCTTTACGCTTCTCTTAGATTTGCGGCGTGGGCAGAAGTGTTATCAAGGCATTGATAGTTCAACGTTAAATCAATGACTGTAAGTTCTTTTAAATCTTTCTCATCTTTTTTGAGTATATTATGCTCTTTAATTCTTGTGCACATAAAAATTGCAGGACAATCTTATCAGTCAGCGTTTCAAATGATTCTATGTTATGTAAGGTCGTTGCAAAAAACATGATGTGCGTTTATTAATTAGGCTTTTTTCCTTTTGCATTGTTCCCGTAATCTCATGGTTTTGTAACTTGCTAGTAAAACTAAATGGTATGTATAAATTGATTAGCTTTTTTCCTTTATTTATTTCCTTAATATGATGTTGTTGTACTTGAATAGCAATTCCTGACCGAGTTTTTAAGAAGAAAGTACAATTGTTCTTTCATTTTTAATGATTCAAATTCCTCAGGATTTATTTAATGAAGCTGACCAAAAATAGGTATATTCCACACGCATCTTTGCAATATTAATTAACATAATATGGGAGGAAGATAAAATATAATTCAATACAGACTTGTTAGACAATACAAAGATTATATCTTGTGTGAACATATCAAAAAATTTGCATCGTCCAAATCCACGTGGTTCAGCTTCGTGCAAGATCACAATCGTGGTATTTGTAGAAACTGTTTCAGGTAAATTAGCTCATCATTTTCAATTATTGAAACTCATTCTGTTAATGAGTTGACATTTATTTACCACAACGATCATCAGCCGCATCTGGTAAGACTTGGAACATATACCATCTTTACCACAAAAAGTTGGATTTCTGGTAAAGATGATATAAGCAGTGTGTTGGAGTTGCTTGACGTAGCAACAGAGTGCAATTAGATTGGTCCTAAGAGTCGAAATGATTCAATTGTGATGTTTATTTTTTCGTATTCCGTGTTTATATTTTAGACTCTTGCAAATGTTTTTCCTATATTTTTATCGGCCTATCTACCTACGATGTTTCTTTATTTTAGTGTTCTACTTTTAAAAATTAATTGCAATCCCATTTCGTAATTTTTTTGAAACTCATCTCATTTTTCGTGTTTTTCATAAACAAATTGTGTCAAGGATTTGTCAAGAAAAACAGTTTTATGGAACTGGACAAGATTTTGTTTCATAATATTTTTTTGTAGTTTCATTCAGTGTTGTAAGTAACGTTTAATTTTAGCTTGTGTTATCTGTTTCCTACACACCTGACCGTTTATGAGGGGTGCATAAATGAGGTCCGTCTTTGTACGAGTAAGTGGCATGCGCTTAGTATGTTTTGCAGCCGACCACGTTAGCCGACCACTATTCACTGCTGAGCCTAAAATGGACTCATAATGGCTACTTGTTCCTACGATACACCTGCTGTCATCGCTTATTTGCTATAGTATTATTCGTATAAAGTTCTATGGTGCGGCTAATGATATATTCGCGAATCGATGCGACTTATTACTATAGCATCTGCATGCATGATCACATGGAATTTGACAGAACGTTGGTTCAAAATTGACTGATTGATTTGAAAAATTGTATACCTTCCATACGTGTCTTCAAGTTCCATGCGACCGCGCGGCTCGCATCACACCACGTCGTAATAAAACACTGATCACTCACTGTAACGCGGCTTGTAGACAGCACGAATCCTCTTAACCAACTTGCTGGTCCTCTTGATGGGCGGGCCGAGGGCGACGGCAGAGTTGCCGCGCCTCTCGGCGAACACGATATAGTTCCGTCTATTTTTCAGAGGCACTTCGAAGCGCCCGGAGCAGTCGAGGTGCTCGGGCGGCAGCTTGAGTCGGATGACGGCGTTCTCGTGGGGCCAGTATCCCTGGTGGCGGAAGACGCGCTTGATCTGGACGGTGGCGGCGTCTTTGGCGAGCGACTGGACGCGCGCCTCGAAGGCGGCCGGCGCGCGGTAGGCCCGCCACGCGACGTCGGCGCGGTCGCAGTAGAGGCGGCGCGGCGCGGCGACGGCGGCACAGCACAGGGACAGCAGAGCCCACAACGCCGCGCGCCTTTCTGTCTTCATCGCGCCATCGCAACAGCGCTCGGTGACTCCCTGCTCGTTCGCGGTGCGCCTATGTTCTCCCGTGAGCGGTCGGCGCGCGACTGGCCCCAACTGAATCATTCCCCGCCCACACCGAAATAGTCGCGGTACGGAGCAAGCACGCGTCGCTAATTTATCTCGTCTGATGATTAATTTGCGCTTGTTATATGTAATTAGTGAGTACCATGTCGATTGTTTGATTGGGGTGCGATTGATTCAAGTTGAGTGAAAGTTGAACTTTGAAAACACTTTTTATTGAAAGTTTTCGGATAGTTTTCGTAATTTTTTTACGATAAATCTATTTGATTAAATTTATTTATTTACATTAAATTTAAATAAGTTGAAACTCTACAACACTGAAACAGAAGGCTGCTAAGACAGTACAACCATTTTCTTTTATGTGAAAATACATAGGACCTTACGTACGAGTTGTCTAGCAAGTAGTTACTACTGTAGCAGAGATTTTCAACTAACGACTTTCGCTTCGTAGCGGCGTCTACGAAGTCGCTGTAGCGCGTAGACGCACCGTAGCTGTGACCTCAGGCGTAGACCCGCGACCTTGTGGTAGTGACTCGAAATATTCATATGTTCGTGTTTCTTCTTTTATTTGATAGCGAAATGTTCTACTTTAATTGCACTTTAGGTATATATTATTTAGGTGTAAATAAGATTATGTTAAAACAGTTAAACTTTTTCAATAATATTTGCCATACTCTACTTGCCTTAGTTAAAAACGTTTTTAAAACATTAAAGTAATGAGAAAAGATTTTTAAAAGCTTTACCTAAACCAAAGTCAAAGTCAAATCATTTATTTCAAATAGGCCCTTGAAGGCACTTTTGAACGTCAAAATTTACAAAATATAGTATTGATTCTACCGCCCCTTCCAAAAGGTAGTTTTCGTATGGAGAAGAATGGGCAAGAAACTCCACCGTTACTCTTTTAAAATGTTTTACAATATTTTGTATAGGTACATTATTTATATAATTATATGTGAAGATGATGCACCTAGAATAAAATTACTGTATAAAGTAAAAAGAATTTAAAGTGGAGCAAACGACAGATAAATTAATTATGTGGTAGATACATGGTGTAAAAATAGACGAATCTACTAAAAAATTACAATTAATAAGTCAGTGTGTGAGGAAGTAATCACAGGATGTACTCGTAAAATCAATGTCATATAATAAAAAACAAATACAATTAAGTAAGCAACCAGTTTGATTTTGTCTAGACTCTAAATTGTCCTATGGAGCAGGACCAGCATGTTTCCAAGCATTCTTATCTTGGATATAATCCTCTAATCTGTAATATGCTTGTTTACAAAGTGTACTTTTTACATGAGTTTTAAATTTTCTTTCATTTAATTGTAATATCACAAGGTATTTTGTTGTAACATTTAACACAGTACCCCATAAAAGATGTATGTACTTTAGATAATCTGAAAAATGGTTGATCTAGTTTATCTTTATTTCTAGTATTAAAATTATGTCTATCACTTATTTTATTAAAAAGATGTAGATTTTTCCTTACATAATATTATCATAAATGAATTGGCAAGGAACGGTCATAATATTAATCCTTTTAAATAGTTCCCTGAGAGATTCGCGACGACGGAGATCATAAATCACCAAGAAAACTAACTCATTTATTCGATAAACGGGAAATATAAATCACAGTTTTATAATATTAAATTCATTGTCGCTGTATTAGTCTTGGAGTTTTTAGGTCCAAATCAAACCTTGGGACTTATTAGGTCAAAGGTTTGATAAAATAATGGCCATCGTTCTCTAATTATTCATATATCCATACTTTGTGATCATAGCAATTCGTTACCCATAAGAATTGCCCTAAGCTGCCCATGATAAACATATCAATAGGCATGTTGACTAAAATTTTTATTTTTGTCCGTCAGGTAGATTATTAAAAAATATTGGACACTTTTTTTTTTTTTTTCGTAATCAAAACATTACGGCAATACATTGAGTTAAAATGTGGCATGACGTCACTCCCCGGTAGATTTCATACTGACTTGTGACGTAGCGAGCTCCCACTCCCCAACTTTAATGCGTTATATCTAAACCATTTTTTAATAATATGATAAAGCAAGAAATACGTGTCTAATATTTTTTTATTATCTGACTGACGAACTAAATACCTAGTTTTTTTGTTCCCAGTCAATATTATTACTCAAATAATCATACCGATTTTTCTTCTTCTTCTTCAGTCGGTCCCTCATTACTGAGGATCGTGGTGACTGGACCCCTCTAAACGGACAAACTGCCTCCATCGGTTTCGGTCCAAAGTTGCCATCACCGCCTGCTGAAATTTGCTTGAGGACGTAGCTTCTTTTACTTGGCCGGACCATCGTGTTGGCGACCGACCTCGTGCTCTCTTTCCTTCGGTATTGCCAACAATGACCAGCTTTTCAAGGCTGCTATCTCCCCTTTGCATTATGTGGCCGAAATTATGTTAAAATACGCTGTAGGCAAACTGTAGACAATCGGGTCTTGATGTCGAGTTGGGAAACGATAGACACTTTTGTGCGTTTGGCTGTCCAAGTATTTCTCACCGATTCTTCACCACACCTGAAAAAAACCTTGACTCACACATAATATACCTTTCTTCTCAGAGTAGTCAGATAGGAAACGCCGAACTCATCTAGCTAATTTTTTACATATTTTTTAATATGACGTGTAAAAGTGATTCCAATATCCTATTTACAGAATAAACAATTTCATTTCATTATAATACTTTAATACCACTGCCCAAGAACGTCCTAAATACCTGGAATCAGCATCCTCGCTTCCCACAGGATGAATGAATGGATGATTGAGACCTAACGGTTTGCGACCAATTGCCTCACATCCGGTAAGAAAAGGAAAAAAAAAGTAAATAGTGTGAACACTATGTCTCGGTCGTACTCTCAGACTCTCAGGTAGATGGTCTCATTCATAATGGTTATGAATGACCGGTGATTTTGGAGATCCGTAGGTGGGTCTCTGAATACGCTACCGTTTTTTGTTCTTTAGTTTGAAAGATATGAATTTTAACTGTTATATAAATATCTGTCTACCTATTATCTGTAATAATATGTGATATTTCTCGTCTTTGTATTTTGTGCAGTTTATAACATTATTCTCTAACCCCCTTACTAATAAACACTGAATAAAGTTATTACTAGTATAAGCTTCGATTAACCATAAATTTTTTGAGGTTTATGTTTGGGATAATTTTGTTCCGCGTTTATTACTAAGATCTTCGTCATAATAATTATAATACTTTTGTTTCTTGTTTTGCTAAGTATTTTTTACTCCAAGAATCGTCCGAGTTCTTTTGACAGATTCATGAAGAAATTCATCAATATGTTTGATGGCTGATTGCTAGATGACTTTGCAAGAACCTCCTTAGCGCACATTTTCCATTTTATAGCACACAGAAGCAGAACCCATCTTTCATTATGGACTCTTAAATATTTTTTACACCGTACAGAAAAACGGGTGGCCCTAGTGGCCGGAACTTACCTTTTGTCGTGTACCATTGAGCGAAGCACGTGCGTTACGGTGTGAAGGCGGCCTTCGTTTGTAGATGAATTACTGCTAATATTGGCTAATAGAGTCCATGCTGATGTGGAATAAATAAAGGATATTTCGTTTCTTTTTTGCAGTATGGCTGTAACGGCTATTCAGTATTAGTGAAGTATTTATTGAAGCGCCATTGCCTGTAGTGCGTCCTCTTACCCACAAAAATCCTTAATGACGTCATTTGACCAGTCAGCATTTAAACAACACCCAGTCGAAGCTACAGCTTTTTTTTTTATGGTAAACCTATGTCATTAATTTTCAGGAACTGCACCTTCTGTAAAGCTAAATCTACAGTATCTACCAAGAAGAAATGTAATTTTTCTATTTTTGATTCAGTTTTTAGGGTTCCATTTTTTCCTTTTGAGGTAAGAAACCCTAAAAAGTTAAGAAAATAGAAAAATTATGTAGGATTAAATCCTACAGGGTACTTCCCGTTGACCTACAATCATGAAAGGCACGAAGCAAGGTCTCACAGCACAAGTAAAGCAAAAAGTCCGAAAGTAGTTCTATCACATATAAAAAAAATAAAGATGTAAGAAACTGTCAATCGTGAAAACTGCAGTTTTCTTCAGAAACGAAAATTGGAAGACTTTTTTTAATACAACAACATATTTTTAGTTATGTAACTTAAATTAAGTAACATAAATAAAGTAGTAACAATAGAAAACAATCTTTCTTTTCGATGGTCATTACAATTTTGTAACCCAATATCTTAACGTTGATACAAATAAGTGAAAGCAATGCCGGAAAAAGATGAAATAGAAACATATTACCATCTCTGTCTAACAAAATTAGGAGGAGGTAAAAAAATGGCTAAATCCGAAACATGTGGTGCACCGTTGCACTTTACAAATCGTTTTACCTTAAGCTATACTAATTACAAACAGGTGGGAATTTTGGCTTTCAAACAAAAGTCCCAAAATTGTTTAAAAGAAATGTTTTATAAAACAATAAAATAAAGCCGTAAAGGTGTTATAAACGGGTATTGTTTGAAAACACGTGTTTGTAATTACTGCTGTGGGAACCAAAAACAAAAGTTTTACAAAAACCGTTTTCTTTTGTTTTTCTTATTGTGTTTTATATTGCAATGTACGATTTTGGTACAAGGATTGAAGTCAATGCAATTATTTTAAAGGACAGATAAGTGCATTTATTTGACGTTAACTTTCGTTTGATTTGTGATGTCTCTCAGCTTGTAAATTCTTATGGATTAAACATCCAAACCTACCAAGATAGAAGCATTTTAGATGTATTTTTAGCATTGAAAATGCTTTTTCGATCTAAAAATGATATCAAAAGATGCGTTAGTGAAAGGGCTACAATAACACATTTTTTTTTGTAATGGAATTTTTTTTATATAAAAATATTGCCAGTTTTTGGCCGTTTCTTTTGGGACATTAAAAAAAAATCAAACACGAAAAGAGATATCGGAGAATTTAAAGGGCTTCAAAATGATATCATTCTGGTTTCGATAGGATTATAATTTTAAGGGTAGATGTTTACTCCTTTCGGACTTTTTTGGGTGATTTCACATTATTTCATACAGAATCTAGCCATTTCTCATAATTTATTTGTTTTTTTTTTAGTGTTTTAATGAAATAATAGAAGATTATACAACAAGTGAAAAAAAAAGGAATTAATTTCGAGGGACTAAGTTGGATCCCGAGAGCAGCGAAGGATTCTAGAGTAGAATCACGAGCGTAGCGAGGGATTCTAGATTAGAGTCCTGAGCGGAGCGAGGGATACAAGGACCGAGACAAATTGGTTTTTTCACGAGTTGTGTACCTACTCTACTTTTTACCATTGGCTGCGAGAAAATAAATAGTATGAGTAGTACATTTAAATTTAACTGTCGAATTTGTAGTATTTATAAGACTTCCTCGTTGCGCGTTGGTCTAGTGGTCGTAAGCGCTACTGCTGAGCATGAGGTCATGAGTTCGATTCCCAGTTCGGGCAAAGTATTATTGGATTTTTCCAACAGGAATTTCTCAGTAGCAGCCCGGAGTCTGGAATTGTGCCCAGCTGATGGCAATAGGCTCGCCCTCTATTACATGGGACTTAAAAACATAACTGGTGAAATGTGGGAGTACTACAGGTACACCACTGCCCAACCCTTCGGGGAAACAAGGCGTGATGTTATGTTATTTATATTTATGACATTTTTGGCAGCAAATTTAGCCAGCCAATATAGGTACTTTCAGCACGTTTCATTTGTTTTTTGTACGTAATACCTACGTGCTTTTCCAAATTCAAAATGTTTTTACTCTCTTGTGAGTAAAAGAGAGTATTATTCACTGTTATCGATGAATAAAATGTCCTTTTTCGAGTGACAATGGTAAAATAGTATATTATGCAACTAATGAATAAAGGACGGATTTAAAGCGAGGGCCATAGATGAATCACGATCAAGTGAAGGATTCTAACGACTGAATCACGACCATAGGGAGTGATTCAAGTGTTAGAATCCTGAGCGACGCGAGTGATTCATGGCCCTCGATATAAATCCGTTTTATTCAAGAGTTGCATACTATACTTTATACCATGACTACGAGAAAAAGAAAGATTTAAGCGAAAATAGACATTTAATAAAAGGTTAACACGATCAGTGTCGGGAGCCCTCCTGGAGGGTTCACCTACTTGGATATGGGATGTCGAGAGCCCTCGCGGAGGGCTCATTTTAAATGTAGACATTCAGCGTCGGGAGCCCTCCTGGAGGGTTCACCTACTTGGATATGGGATGTCGGGAGCCCTCGCGGAGGGCTCATTTTAAATGTAGACATTCAGTGTCGGGAGCCCTCCTGGAGGGCTCACCTACTTGGATATGGGATGTCGGGAGCCCTCGCGGAGGGCTCATTTTAAATGTAGACATTGAGTTTCGGGAGCCCTCCTGGAGGGTTCACCTACTTTGATATGGGATGCCGGGAGCCCTCGCGGAGGGCTCATTTTAAATGTAGACGTTCAGTGTTGGGAGCCCTCCTGGAGGGTTCACCTACTTGGGTATGGGATGGCGGGAGCCCTCGCGGAGGGCTCATTTTAAATGTAGGTTTTTTTTAGCAAATACAGATTATAAACCGTGAAAATAAAATCTGATGTACCTATATTTAAAAAAAAACGTAAGGAGGTTTCACTTCCAACTACGAATAATAAAAGTCGTAGACTTCCAATATATATGGCGGCATGGCGTATGAGTTCTATGAAAATGGGTGGAGTCGAAAGAGTTAAGGAGGTTGTATAGCATTGAAATAGCGGTCGAATATATTGACGTGTTCTAAATTCAAACACCAAAATAGTGATTAAAAGACCTTTTTATTCACTGTTTTCAGTGAATAAAATAAGCTTTTTAGAGGGGGAATGGTATAAAGTTATTTTCAATGCGCCGTTAGTAGATGAGTGGGTTTTTAAAAACTATTCTGATCCTTAATTAAATATTCAATAATTTCATAGTTTTGCTGTAGGTAAGTTTATTGCTGAAAACATATTTTTTTAACCACAACGGAGAAACCTTTGGCCTGTATCTCACCTGATGGTAAGTGATGATCAGGCCGAAGGTGGAAGCGAGCTTCACTCGGAATCCTCAACCACAGAGGAACTGCCTATCTTACCTCTAATTGTGGAAACGCAACAATGCTGTTAACATTGTTGTTATGGCGACAGAGTTAGATAAGATGGTGGTAGCTAGCCAGGCGGCCTTAGAACAAGCCCTACCACCAGCCGAATCGAGCAGAAAATTATGCCCCCACTGGGAATCTAACCCAGAGGTGGGGGACCTCTCCTTTGGATCTGAGACAAGTGGGTTAACCACAAGACTACAGAGGCGGTGGCCATTTTGTATTCTTTTGCACATACATTTTAGTTCACCCAAGCAATGTTGCAACGCTGTACTATTATTCTGTGCATTCTTACTTCTATTCTCAAACAGGTGCAACAAATAAATCTATCCTCATACAAGAACGTCCAATGTCCACCTAAACAAACTTCAAAAAAAGTTGCCAGTTCGCGTAAAATGGTCCAGCTGGTCGAAATTCGTGATGTCTTCATTACAGCCTACCCGCGGTAGTAAGTCATCTTAATGCAAAAATGACAAAATAAATTATAATGTTGGTGCCCGCGCGAAACGCTAACATTTGGTGGGCGAGACGGATGAAAAGTGGCTCTACTTGATGAAATAATACAGGACTTGATGATGTTTGCCTGTCTGCCCGTATGTCGCGTTTTCAGTTAATGTTTTTGTCATTGCACATGGTTACATGAATTTATAAAGGATCAACGTTTCTTCTGGAAAACCTCACAAGATAATATAATAATTAATCTCACGCATTTTAGTACTCAACAATTAAAACCTTGTCATTCTAGGTATTTCACCTACACCAAAGAATGTTTAATTTTTAATTAAAATAACAAGGATTTAATGTCTGTTTATGGCAGTTAATTAAGAAATATCTTCAACATATTCCAAGTACCTAATTTTATTGAGGTGAACTTTAAAATAATCCTTTGTTATTTTTCTTAGTGTTTAACTTTTTATCTAAGCTTTTTTAAACAAAATACATCAAAATGTTTTGTTTTTTTCGTTTTAAAATAAAATGCGCACACGGGGTTCTGATATGAATATTTTCGTATAAAGAAATGACTAAAATAAAGAACAAAAGACATTAAAATGTGCCTTTTGTGTGTTAAATGATTAGATAATACCTAATTGATCGAAAATCTTGGGTCAACGGAAAATAGGGTCTATTTATTGAGTTGAATAAATAATGTCCTTGCATGTAGAGCCACCTCCAAAACCCTACATCTCGGCAGGCCACCCTCAGTGACGTTCGTTTCTCGTTAACCGTATAATTGTTTAAATTGTCATAATTTCGCCCGCATAATGTTGCCACATAAATATTTATTTATCGGCCCACTACTGATAACCAAATTGCTGATGACCACCGCTCCTCACTTGATTTAAGAGCTTCGTAACTGTGGCCTTACTACTTTTATTGTGGAAACACGTAATTTGAGTTTGAATTAAATAAGCATACAATGTAGGTACTGGTAAACTTGAAAACAACGAGGAAGGTTACAACAGGGAAAACGAGAACTTCACGAAATGAGAGATTACTTCTCGATATGTCTGGATGTTGCAGCTGATATGATGCAACCCCCTACACCGCTACTATCATGCTTTGATCAGTATGTTTTTGATGTTTCGCAAGCACTATTTAGCCAACAAGCTCACCCAAACACATTGCGCTGTCGTGAAATTGAAATGAAATAAGTACCGAGGAAAATTTTCTACAATGATTTTCGATAGAACTATTGCATTAAATTAGTATTGCTCATGTACATTATGTTATTGTTGACACAATCAAGTTTGGTAGCTGAAGTCGTTCCTAAATAATCAACAACCTTCAACGAGATTACAAACTCGTGCAAGATGATGAAATGTTCTATGCATATTGAAACATGTTGCAAAGTTATTGCTTTGATTTACACCATCATTGGTTCAGCTGTTTTTATATGTGTTTTATAGCCCTACTTTGGATCCTAGCCTTCTTACAATACCTTGAGAAAGAAGCAAGCATTGATCACCACGTTTGCTCAATGCACTTCATAAATTTTCTCCACATTTCCGAAGTCCATCTTCCTAAGACCGTCGAACGTCGAATCATAATGGTAGTCCCAGATAATCCAGCGTAGAAACAAAATGATTAGTATCACCAGTAGCAGTTTGTAAGCAGCACACGAACGGCGGCCGCCAAAGTATCCATTCGGTAGGTCGCGCGTGGTTTATTTCTCTCGCGCCACGGAGTAAATATAACTCGCATGTTACGGGTGTTAGCACTACTACGGGAAGATTTAAGTCGATTGGAAGTCGTCGATGTTTCAAATGGATGAATTATGGATAGAGCTGCAAGTGAGTTTATTTTGGAACGTTATGTTTGCTTGTGGTTGATCCAAGCAGTTATTTCCAACCACAATTCCTTTTTTATACTTATTACTCATTCGGTACTCAATACGTACATTCTCGTTTATGATTCCAGTAACATACGGTTGATGCAGTTATTAGCAACCTTTGATTTCTTTTTTATGAGCTTAACTGTCACTAACGAGGCACAATACAATTTTTATTGTTATCGACTTCTAAAGACTTCTGCTGGACAGTTTGTTGCACCACTTCTTCTTCCCAGTTAAAGCACTAGGAAATGGTGAAGTGCGGGCGTTTTGGAGGACTGTCTTATGTAATTTTGACGTTCGAAAAGTGCTGATTATCAGCCTAGTTTTAATAAATGACTTTGAGAGTTTAAAGTAAATTGTCGTGTCGTATTGTGTAATTAAAAGCCGTACCAAAAGACGAGCAGTTTAATTAAATTAATCGAATCTATACCTACGAACCCGTCTCAATGCACCTAAACCAGCTCCCTGACGGTGAGCTCTCCTGATAATCAGAAACACTTGAAAATGCAAATCCATAGTTGAGCGGATATTACTTATTCAGTTATTTATTGTATTAGCAGCTATTACTCAATTTATAAGCTACATGCAGTCTCGTTTCTGCTTCCAGGTAACGACAAATCAATAACATGCTGTGATGATCAGCTATCAAATTACGTAACATATTTTCGTAAACGATTACTACTAAGCTGTTTAATTTTGACAGTTCAACAACTTTCATTGCGTAATTTACGTTATTGAGCAGATATTTTTTTCGAACTTCAGAAGCAATGGATTAGTTATCTGTTTCAAAACGATTCAGATTCTGATTGATGATGTATTACGCAATTAGGGTACCGGATGACAAGAGGTCATTTTGTCACTTCGCAGCCCTGGAACCCTGTGAAGTACAAAGATTAGTAGAATTAAAGTACTACCTACATATTTCCGAATCTTAGGCTACCTTATAATCTTACTTTATCTTAGAAATCATGGATAAAGAGATAGAAAACAACTATTTTGATTTACATAGCGTTCAGTTCACCAAAGTATAGACAACGAATGGCATCGAGTAAACTAAACTAATAGTAGGGGTCTGTTCTCACCTTTACCACGTGACTTAGTGACGTATATTTTCACTACATTTGTTAGCCATATCAGGGAATTACAGAAGTTGGACGATTTGAACTGATAATCCCGTTCCCATATCTTACTGATCGTTATTGGTTTAAAGCTATAGCTTGTCAGCGTTGTTAGCAGCAAGGAATATAAAGGGAACGAGGTGCTTCACAATCTTACAGTTTGCGCAGTCCTGCGAATACCAAATTTATCTCATTAACTGTTCCGTGGACATTATTGATTTCGTTTATTTCTCTATAGTTTGAATCCTTAAAAGCGAGAACGTGGTACGTAACATTGGATTCTCCAAAGGACGCCTGTACATCAAGTTTTCAGGGTTTCAATCTAATACACTCCCGTATCTTAAATCGAGCCACCCTGCAATTTTTTGTTAAGGGTCTATTAATTTTTTATGTAATGTAAATGTTAATACACCAAAAAGACGGCCAGTATGTCGGCTTCAAAACTACATAAAAACCTTTTTTTTCACACTATATTTTTTGCATGCACAATGGCTCGATTTTAATTTCGGGAGTAGGTATATTTCACACAATTAATAGTCCCACCCGTCCCAGACTCCCAGATATTGTGTCTCTGTTAAACTTTTAGTATCCCATACAAAAGTTGTAATAAAGTTAATACCACTTACAACCCCGCATATAGAAATATCGTCTTAAAAAATCGTCTGTCGTTCCAGACTGGCGTTTAATTAAAAAATAAACACCGTAAGGGCGTCTACAGGCGGGCGGCGGCGGCGCATCTGCGGTCGGTCGCGTGTCGCACTCGCCGTCCGACTTAATTAGATACCACAATACGAATGGTGTGGAGAGGACTTTAGACCAAAGACTGTTTGTTCGTTTGTCAGTTTATAAGCTTTCTTTTGCTTAAATTAGATGTGATTCGCAATTGCCCTTCGGGTTTATAATGACTACAGTTTACGCGTATTCTATCAGGAATCAGAAGCTTTTATAAAAAGAACATGCTTATACATTCAGAATGCTAATTCTATATTTTTAAGGACTGAATCATTAGGTCAAGAAATACGTAAAAGAGCGAAGTGAAAGGATTAGAATATCGAAAGAAAAAAATAAAACTTGCTCCTATTAATAACCATAAAAGTTGCAGAGAGTCTCCATGGTCAACGCTGTTCTCGAACAATCGCTACACACCTGTACGTAAAATAAAGGTCTCAGTTAATTTGATCGGACTACCGCCAAAGGCAATAAATAACTTTTGACATTTGTAAGTTTTTCAAGCAAAATATAAAAACTAAAGCAAACCACATATATAATACTTGTTTCTTATTTGATTCTACGAGTATTCATTTAGAGGTTTTTAATTTTTTTGTGAAAATATGTAGACTCGTAGTCCTCTCCATCTACTCCTCTGTTTCAAACGGTCTTATACACCTGTACATTGACGTTTGTGCTCGTATTTAATATAGGATATTGTCATGAATCCTATCTGTCTCAATTTAAAAGGTTATGATGACATAATTATAAAGTTCAAAAGTATTTTTTTACATAATATGACTTTGTTCTTGCTTTGCTTTTGCTTTGATTGATAACTTTTGAGAGAAATGTTATCTTTTGTCGAAATCTAAACTACTAGTGCCAAAAGAAAACTTTCATCTAAAATGAACCAAGATATTCGACTCCACAGATTCCGTTATTATTTACGTTTACGCGTTCACGTTTTATTAAATCTAGTCTAGAACAAGTCTTTATTTTAATAAGAACTAGGTTAGAACGCAAATAAAGGGCTTGTGGCTAAATAATAACAGCCACACAGCTTGATCAATCAGGTTAAGCAACGCTTGCCTCGGTTGGTCCGTGGATGGGTGACCATCTTTATATACCAAGACCCCTCTATGTCTCGGAAATCACATTAAGCCGTTGGTCTCGGCTGTCATTCCTGGATCTTTGACAGTCGTTACGGATCGTCAGAAGCCCGAAAGTCTGAGAACCAGTCTTACCAAGGGGTATCGTATTACCCAGTAACTGGGTTGTGGAGGTCAGATAAGCAGTGGCTCCATGTAAAATACTGGTATATACCTGCATCCGGTTAGAACGGAAGCCGAGCCCAACATATTTGGGAAAAGTCTAAGCAGATTGATTTGGAATCGTACGATTCCAAATGATGTATAATAATATGAGATTTCAGATTAGAACGACGAATGGATTGTCATACCTGCTTATTTTTCTGTGTTATTTCCAAAAAACCTTCAATGCATGAGCCCTGCTATTCAATTATAATTTTAACTAAAGCATGTCGTCTCCACACATTCCTGTGTGTTCAAATACACCTGTACATTGAATGATGAGGGCTGGAATGTACTCGCATACTTATAATATCAGATGTTATTTTCATAAATTCAGCGGACACTGGTACTGCTGCCGCGGGCTATACGCGCTAGGACTGTGTGCACTGCAAGCTAAGATGTGCTGCGATTTATAGCTACGAAATCAACATTAATTTTTAGCATACGTGTCATTAATAATGGTTTTATTTTTTGTAAGCATACCTATTATACTCGTACTTTGAATTTCGACAAACAATAGGTAAGTGAATTTGATAGGTTTATCTACTGGACAGTTTTGCTGAATAGTGGGTAACAGTATCCTCATGGAAGTCTGAGAATCGGAGACATCTTTAAAAAAAAAAGACGTGTGGCACTCGGAGACTGCCGCGGTAAAGCTATTGCATACTTATGCAATTATAATACAACCAATGCCACCTAGAGGCGAGTTGCTGAACTAAAGAGACAGGGGTGTTATGTTAGGTTATTTTCGTTACGGAATTTCTGGATTCGGTCTCCACGCTTAAGGCCCGCGATAGAAGCTATGCAATAGCTTAAAAATGGAATTTTGTATACCCAGTCTTCATTTAGGCTGCCTGTCCACTGGAGCGGAGAGGAGCAAAGAGGAGCGGAGATGTGCCAATATTAACCAATAGAATCTTGACTCCGCCCCTGAGTTTAGATCAGTGATCCTGAGTCAGATTCTATTGGTTAATATTGGCACATCTCCGCTCCTCTTTTCTCCTCTCCGCTCCAGTGGACAGGCAGCCTTAAGGTTCCACAAAAAAATAGACATATTTCTTTGTGCTTCTTAACTTGCAGTAAAAGTCTTGTACATTCACAGATGTACATTTATATAGATCTAACATTCATTTTATGTCGTCGCTAGTTCGCTACCTCATGCCAACATACTTATTGCAAATTATCAAAAAGCTAACAGACCACAAAGTATAGCATTTTGTGTACACCCTCTTAAAATTTTGGGAGGTCATCATTACTTTAGATTAAAATCACGCGGCGATTCGAATCGACATTTAAAATTGTTAAAATCGATATCGTGTAAACTTATCGATTCATGAATTTCGTATCGATTTAATGTGCGATGTTGAATTTCGCCCCAAATACTTGACATGATGTTATTAAGTGTTTAAAATAAGGGGTTATTTTGTTAAATCAATGGTGTGGTCTTTAACTTAATTAAAGTATGCCAATGTCCCTCTGGCCAATCTTTTGGGCATTTTATTGAACTTTTTAGTCGTATAACCTGGGTCATAAAAGCAACTGAGTAAAACATGAAACGATTACTCATCCACAAGAAGAATCGGAGAAAGTTCGAAAGGATTTTTAAAACCTAGATCTCTTCAGCTAGAAGCCAACATTATTACAAACCCGCTAACAATACTCAACAAAACTGAATCACCTCCAATAAAAATAACAAAAAACTTTTAAGTTTGTTAAACCCACATCATTCTGACACTAGGCACTAATTAAAATACTTCTTTGTAACACAAACATATCCTTAGCGAACTAAGTGAAGAATCCCAAAAAATATAGAACTTCTCAACTTAGGTGGCAATAGGTTTTTTGCTTTTAACAAATTAAGAATTTAAATGCTTAGTCTGACCCTGTTTAAGTTTTTATTATTTATTTTAATCGTGTTTGGTTGACGGATTATTTACTCGAATTACTCATGAATTGAAAATAAATATATTTTATTTATTTAATCATGGCCGATACGAACTAGTCCGATAGAATTATTTTTTTGGAACTAAATGGGACATGACGCGAGTGTGGGTGAGAGAACAAGAGCTAAAGTTTGGAGAGTCTATGTTCAGACCAGCCATGGTTAAATAAATAAAATTGGCCGTATTGTAAGTCAAGTCAGCACAGTGCTGGTCTTTTGGTATACTAAGACTACTTCAGAAAACTTATTTGTTTTAACATAGCATAATTAAACGTTCCCAATGCTGGGACCGACCTCCTCCCTGTGAGAGACTAATAAACTATTATTCTATCCATGGTTATTAATGTTTTAAAGTTTTGAGGTTCATATCCAGCAATGGAATATCTACAAGCCTATTAATTATAACATACACCACAACATCACGCCTTGCTTCCCCGAGGGGTTGGGCAGAGTTGTACCTATCTACCTGGCACCCACATTTAGCCAGTTATGCTTAAGTCCCATGTATCAACCAGGCACAAATCCTGACTGCGGGCTGCTACTGAGAAATTCCAGATAGAAAAACCCAATAACACTTTTCCCGACCCAGGAAACAAATCCAGGACCAGCAGTAGCGCTTGCGACCACCAGATCAACGAGGCCCCCATTAATTCAATGACGGGGTCAAATGTACTGCCTGTCATGGTCAGTTTGATTTTCCGTGCGCGGGTATCACTGAATCTGGATGGAGAAAGCTCGGTGATCGGAAATTAACATGGAGGTGTAATTCCTGCAAAGCTCTGGCTGCGAGTCCTCGGGTAGGGTCCGCAACATCCACGGCGACAGACATGGAGAGTGTGCTATCTGAGTTGAAGAGGCTGACGGTGCAGATGGAGTCACTACCGGCATTGATGGAGGACTTAAAGCTTATCAACAGGGAGTTGGCGGAACTGAAATCTATGAGAGGGGAATTCTCAGATGTCACTAGCTCCATTGCAGGAATGAAGGAGTCTCTTGAATATGTACATAGCTCAGTAAAAGATCTGGCATGTAAAGTTTCGGGATTGGAACAGGAAATGGATAGTTTTAAGAAGACCAAAGATGACATCACCACCCTGCAGGAGCGCTGTAGAAATCTTGAGTTTCAGTGTCGTGATAATGAGCAGAGGTCCAGGATGAATAACATTGAGATCAAGGGTGTACCTGAATCAAACTCTGAGAATTTGTTTGAAGTCATCGCTAAAATAGGGAATACAATCAATTGTCCTATCCCTAAGGAACGGATTAATTACATAGCAAGGATTCCCATGCGAAATGACAGCCATAACAAAACAATAATTTGCTCGGTACACAATTGTTATTTAAAAAATGATTTTGTTGCGGCAGCTAGAAAACACAAGATCTTGAGCGCCGGCGATTTGGGACTCCAGGGTGACCATAGAATTTACGTCAATGACCACCTGACGCTGCATAACAAAGCCTTACTAAACAAAACCAAGATTTTGGCAAGGGAAAAAGGTTATGAGTTTGTTTGGGTAACAGGTTGCAAAATCTTTATTCGTAAAAATCATCCGTCACCGAAGCACCATATCCGGACTGAACAAGACTTAAAAAAGTTTTTTTAGGCAATATCGCTAGTCGATCTGCTGACACACTATTGTTGATCGACGAGTCGTTATGTTTAAAATTGAGAATCGATGATAATTGTTTTTTGCTCACATTCCATTCGCGCCTGCCTTTTGTTCTCTTATCGCTCGGTGTCGCCTATTCATATAACTCATTAAGCTTTGGTTTTTGCTATTTTAAACTTTACTTATGTGCTAATGAGTACGGGATCTGCTTGCACTTGAATAGTGTTTTTTATGTTTACTACACTTACAAAGCCATTTATTTCGTGGCATGTTTGGAGAAATCTGTTTTATTTAATGCAACTACCGCCTTATTTTGCCTACACCAACCACACTTATTATTTACACCGACTTTTATTTACTATGGTTTCTACTTGGGACAGAATATCACCGTGCCTCATATTTTTACGATTATTATTCTAGTGTTACATTTGACTTATAATGGCACCTATTAGCTTATTTTACCAAAACGTTCGTGGGCTACGGACTAAAACATCTGTTTTTTATAGGAATGTTTGTATTAATTCGTTTGATGTCGTTTGTCTTACAGAGACCTGGCTTATAGATGGTATATCTAATAGTGAATTGTTCGATGACAGATATTTTGTATGGAGACGGGATCGAAATTGCTCTCTCACTAACCAAACTATGGGAGGAGGGGTTTTAATAGCCATACGTCGGGAACTTGTTGCTGACGTCCGCAATGAATGGTGCTCGTCCGCCGAGGATCTGTGGGTCACCTTAACCCTACACCAATCGAAACCTAAGGTAACCTATAAAATGCATCTTTGTGTGGTTTATATATGTAATCAGCAGTCTGGTAACTCTTTGATGGTACAACTACACAATTTTGCTAATAATTTGGCTGACATTGTTCTTAAAAATCCAGCAGATAAGTTCTTGATTCTTGGTGATTTTAATCAGCCGAATATTGACTGGCATGCGTCGAATGATGGTGATTATCTATGCCCCAGTAATTTACGCGGACCTGTCCAAACCTCCTTTTGTGATACTCTTAACGCTTGCAATTTGTTACAGTACAATTCTCATCGTAATGTGAATGACAGGATTCTTGACCTCGTATTATCGAATAACGAAGTTACTGTCACTTGCTGCCTGGATCCTTTAGTGGAGGAGGACTTACACCATAAGGCACTTTGTATCACTGCTGACTTCGTTCAACTGCATCAGCTGCATTCTCGGCCAAGAGTCAAGTTCTTGTATGCTCTTGCAAATTATGACGCCATAATTGAGGAAATGGGGGCTAGAAACTGGTCATTAGAGCTAAACTCTAGGACTCTTGAGGAAGCTGTCAATTTCTTCTATGACACTATTAACTTGCTTCACAATAAGTTTATACCTACTAAAATAATTGTACCTCGTGGCAAGTATCCTCCTTGGTATAAAAGCCCTCTTATTAAAATGGTTAGGGAAAAGGCGAAATTTCACTCTAAATTTAAAAAATATGGAAATATATCTGATCTTCATTCTTTTGTAACTTTACGTCAGCGGGCTAAAGATCTGGAGAAGGAAATGTTCGATAATTACATTGCAGATATTGAAACAGCCATTTCTAAAAATCCAAGGGCTTTCTGGCGTTATGTAAAATCGAAACAACAAACCAACTGTTACCCGTCTGTTTTTAACTTTGGTCAAGTTTCATCCAGCATTGGGGAGGAAATTTGTGATATGTTCGGAAACTATTTCTTTTCTAATTTTCAAGAACGAAGTGACGACGATCTACACACTGAGGTAATGGATGAACCTGGTACTCTGACTATGGGTGGCGTATCAGACATTAGCTCTATTGATGTACGGGAGGAGGAAGTGTTTCGGTTGCTTAAACAAGTGGACCTAAACAAAACCGCGGGCCCTGATAACATTTCGCCAATTTTTATTTCTAAATGTGCCAGGTGCCTATCCTTTCCGTTAACATTATTATTATTTAAGCGGTCATTTGAATTAGGGGTAGTGCCTCTCATCTGGAAGTCAGCGTATATAACGCCGATTCATAAAAAAGGAGCTAAGGACAATATAGGCAACTATAGACCAATTTCCAAACTTTGTGTGTTCGCCAAAATTATGGAGAAAATTGTGCACAGACAACTTTCTTCTTCTCTTAAATTAAGTTTCTGTGAACAGCAACACGGGTTTCTAAAGGGTCGCTCGACCACATCCAATCTTGTGATCTGTAGTGACTATCTTACAGAGCACATGTCCAGACGGTCTCAGGTCGACGTTATATACACTGACTACAGCAAGTGTTTTGATCGAATTGATCATGCGCTTCTTCTGCGTAAACTTTTGTTGGTTGGTGTGAGGGGTAATTTGTTTAGATGGTTTTCATCATACGTGGAGAATAGGTGCCAGACGGTGGTCCTCAACGGGTATACGTCAAGAGCGATGTACATTCCGTCGGGTGTTCCCCAAGGATCCTTGTTGGGACCTCTCTTATTTAATATATTTATAAATGACGTTGCCTCTTGTTTCCTTAACTCTAAAGTCTTATTGTATGCGGATGATATGAAGATCTTAGGTCAAGTGTCAACTGTTGAGGACGCACGGCTATTGCAGGATGATCTGGACAGGTTCCACGAATATTGTGCTACGAATAGGTTGGATTTAAATGTATCCAAATGCTATGTATGTACATTTACGCGTAAGCCAAACCCTATTACATTTGATTATAGGCTTTCAAATGTCTTGGTAGCCAGAGTGAGTGTCATCAGGGATCTTGGAGTAATTTTTGACTCTAAGCTTCTGTTTGATGCACATATTAATAATATAGTTAACCGGGCTTCTAAAGCCTTGGGTTTTATTTTTAGGGTCTCTTCAGATTTTAAGAATGTTAAAACAATGAAAATTCTTTATTGTGCGTTTGTCCGTAGCCACCTTGAATATGCTTCTCAGGTTTGGAATCCTAATTATAATGTATACATTAATCGGCTTGAAGGTATACAAAGGCGATTTTTGAGGTACACTCAATATCGCTCAAATACCTATCTCCCGAATTATATGAGTCGGTGTAAAAAATTTCATATTCTTCCTCTACACGAGCGAAGGAAAATCGCAGATCTTTCTTTCTTGTTTAGCGTTATGAACGGATCTACTGATGTCCCTGAGTTGGTGGGCAAAATTGGGCTTCGTGTACCAAGTGTGTTTCTTCGGAGACCACGTCTTCTTCACGTGCCTCAAGTCAGAACTATTTACAGACAGAACTCGTACGTGATAAGAGCTTGTCGTACTTTCAATATGGTGTGTCAGAATGTCGACATTGATTTGGATTTGTTTTGTAGTAGCGTTAAGAAAGTAAAGAAAAGTTTGAACAATTGTTTTTTTGATGTATAACCATGTATTTTTTTTTTTTTTTCTCTCTTCTCTTTATTATTGTACTTTTTTGAGAGTGAGTTATATCATTTGCGTATCTCTTACGTCGCTGTTTACGCGTATTTGTCAAGGTTACTCACATTAATCAGTTGTGGAAACTTGTAATTGGCCATCTTTTACACATTGTACTAGTTTTATAGAAATGTATTAGCTGTAAGTTTTCCTAAAAGTAATAAAATAAAAATAAAATAAAATAAAATTAATATTTCTTTTTCGTCATGTACCTAGAACTATTAACTGAAAATATAGAATAATCCAACACATTAATGTAATTATTACAGTTAGAAACTAAAGTTAGAAGCTATACCATCTTGCCTTTTCATAAGCACGTTCTAAGCTAGCATCTAAGTTCGTAGACATTCGCAGAATACCTTCGTAGATGTGCAACGCATGGATGGAATGCGCACAGAATGGATTTGCAAGCACTGCCACAGTTCTGGTCTGAATCAGTTATCTTCAGTCTAAAAGGCTGGTTTTTAGTCTAGGTTAGAGTCTTGCTAAAGAGTGAGGGACAATACAGACATCCTGTTGAGCTATGTTTCAATAAAGAATTTTTCTTTCTTTCTATGTCAATGTCGCAATAGGTAAAGATCAAACTCACGATTTCTTGCATGCGACTTATAGCATGTCGAGTGTCGACGCTATTGCTGCAGCTGCAGCAGCTTATAAGATTTCGGATGAACAGATACTAACACGACATGCATAATCAACATATAATGTTCCCACTGCTGGGACACAGGCGTCTTTCTGTGAGAGGGAGTGGTAGTGAGGAAGTGGCGTAATTACTAGATTATGACCCAGTGCGGCTTGGTGGATGTCACATGTCTTAGAATTTTTAGTTCTAGGACATGCCGGATTCCTAACGCAATAATTTACACAAAGTAAAGTGCCTGCCTGGATCCAAATCCACGACCTACTACTCGTAAGTCGCAGCAATTACCACTAAGCCACCGCCCGCCCACCACTGCTCGACGAGATGGTGTCCCAAAGTCATTTTTTTAAAGTTTGGAATGTAGATATTTAATTGCACATTATCGAATGGTCCTAATTTATTGGCAAATTCCAGGCATAGTATTACGAATCAGGGTTCATTTAAAGCCAAAACTAGGTCTTGTTATTAAGCAATAAATCTTTTGTTCTTAACTTTTTGCAAGCATGCATCAGTAGCGGTTAAGGGGAAGCTCTTATCTTACCTCGCTTTGCTGCATTCGTCTTTGTATGTTAAAACTTATTCCCTGGGCAACCGATCTCTGCTTTGGTAAAAATAAAAAATGCTCATTTAATGGGAAAGTTCATACAAATTTTATGCTGCCATGTCATTTTTTTTTTTTACCCTCTACGGGGAAGCTCTTGGCCTGCATCTCACCTGATGGTAAGTGATGATCAGGCCGAAGGTGGAAGCGAGCCTCACCCGGAATCCTCAGCCACAGAGAAACTGGCTATCATATCTCTAACTGCCGAAACACAACAACATTATAAGGTAAGGTGTCATTATTCTTTTTCTACACATACTCTTTGCTTTGGGCGACCGAGCTCTGCTCGGGTGAAAATACGGAGAACACGAATTATATGGAACATGGACAATATGGACAGCTAAACTGCATCTTAGATTGCAACTTTCATCGAAATCGTTAGAGCAGTTTTCGAAAATGTGATTACAAATATCACACGACGTATCGTATCGTGGTTCGTGATTTGTATATATATATATATACAAATATTGCTCGTTTAATAGTATAGGATAGGAACATAGTTGTTTCTCGTCACTTCATTGAGTTTTTCATGATGAGGTAAATGAGCAATTTGTAGAATGAAAATCAAAACCGGTACCCAACCAATATTGGAAAATTTATTGATAAACAACGAAAATACTTCAGTGCTGGCTGCTACGTAAAAAAATTGACAAAAGTTAAAAATTGTTAGCGCGTTTTTCTTAAAGCGAAGCGGACATCATCGCCTTAACAACAAAAGCTGGCTCAAAGAACAAAATGCATATAAAATGGGTAAAAATAAAATTTGGCAAAATGCGACGGGAATATGTGGGACTCGGTTCGATGCCGTATTCTGACTCATTTATATTGCCTATAGGTAAGTACCTAGTATTTATTTTAAAGACTTCATGATTGTCTTTATTGAAACTCTTATTCTTTACAAAGAATTGTGTGGGTAGGAAATACAAGAATCTACAATAGATAGCACAAGTTGCGAAATTTTCTGATCCGGGATCTTGAAAAAAACGTCGTCGTTCTTCCACGATATTTTATTATGTTAGTATACAAACACAGCAATTATAGAACGATTATAAAGATCGGTGGTATCTTGTGATACGGCGCCGCGGTCTGATGAACAGCTTGGGGTAGATTTGCAATAAAGATAGCTCGCACAATGGAACAATTGGGGGTAGGGAGCTTTCACTTAGAGCATATACCTATACGGGTGAAGATGTCTTGCGCTGAACAAGAGGGTTCGCGGAGTACTACAGTACCCTACCTATATGACCTTGGCAAAGGTTGTATTAACTTTGGCCTGCAATAGTCCCACTGCAGAACAACATTTTTTTCTTCTTTTAAAAGGAGCAGTAGCAGATCTCCACACTTTCACACTGCTCATTCGCTATTTCGAACTACTAGGCTTTTTCACAAAAAATTGCTGCACCCTGTTATACGGTCCTAAAATAAAAATGGACTTCAATCCCGCAGAACACCATGCCCTTGTTGTTTGGTATATTTGCAGGGAGTTTTATAGTTCTTTTTGCTTGCAGGTGACGCGGAGTATATGCAGATTTTTTGCAGAATCTTAGAGAATGTTTCTTGACAACAATAATCTGGCCGTCTTCATGTCACGCATGAAGAGTTGATCCTTCTGGGCAAGCGCGCACCATCATCCACCGCATCATCACTTAACACCAGGTAAGATTCTTATCATTCAGCAACTACTGGGCCAAATACCAACACTTAACCTGCCACAGATGGTTGGTTCTGTAGCAGGCTATTTGTATTTGACCCAGCAGATCTAAAACAATCCCACTCCCTGTTCACATTGACTCTTCACCTCCGGTCCTCCGGTCACACGTCGCGACCTCTCCACGCTCCGCAGCCCTCGCCCCCAGACGAACTAATTACTGGCGATAACATCCAACGCGTAGAACGCACTCACCGTGACGCGAATCAAGATCGCATGTGAAAGTGGGACTTGATTGAAGCTTTTTATGGGACTCTCGTTTTGAACTGTTAAGTTTCTATGGTGATTTTTGGCTGACAGAGCCTTCTGTACAGACCAATGAAGGCTTTCTCATTTGCCTAACCGATCGTTTCGTGTCGATTTAACAACTTATAATATATTGTTTGGAGTGGCCAAATTAATCGCAGATCGTAGCGTTAGTAACCTTCTTAGGATCGTCTAAAGTGCAGTGACGCTCTTAGCTCACTAAAAGCTCTCCTAAAACATCGCACTCCGTTGTGTCCTATATACCAAGGAATGAAGTTATAGCATAAACTACGTCTTTTGAACTTCTCAATACATCGAATAGTCTCTATGGTGCTGTCTTATATAATAACTTAGCCAGTCTGTTTCCAGAGCTAGACATATTTTACTATACAATTCATTCGTTATTCTTCAGTCTCTATATCAATATAAGTAATATAATTTATGATGAACTTGTTGCTCTTCATAAAGGTTCCTACACCTGACTCTATTCCATAGTTTTCTTGACCTACCCTCGAGGAAACAGGTAAGTTGCTTTGTTATTTTCTCAAATGCCCAGAATCATGCAGTAAACGGAGCATATCTATTATTAAGTAAATATCCATAGGTTAGTGGTGCTATTATGAGATCATAGCTAGCGTGATAGCGTCATAGTAATTGGCACAGCGGTAATATGTTAAGTTTTAACTAGCTTCACATTTAACAAATTACTTTGGATTATTACCGCTTTGTTACGAATTTACGATAACTAGCGCCGATCGACTTGTTGCCAAATACTGTAGATGGTGTGAGCACATGTTGTTGGCACTACAAATTGAAGCTTTGCATAGTATGAAATTGTTCAGTATATACATTTTCTGACGGGGGCAAGGCAAATTTATCATTGGACACGTGTCATTTTCGATTTGTCGAAAGGTTGTGAATAGCTATGCTGGTTATCTTTTTGCGGTAGTTTCACGTAGAAGTACTGGTTAAAAGTCAGATAAGTGAGGGTTAAAACTTGTCAAGGCAGTGGACGATGAACTTCGCAACTTTCGCAACATTGTCGTTTGCCAGACAACTGCCCTTTTCACCCTTCTCTCGGCTTAAATGACCGAATCGCTTACAAATTACGTGATATAAGTATTAACTCATGCTACTTTAGGATTTCCTCATAAATATTAATGCAAACAACGAAGGACTTGGTATTAATAATACACCTTTAGAGGTATGAGGAACAGGGTGTAAAGTTCACTCATCCACCATAGAAAAGGGAGGATCCTCCAACCAGACGGGTTGTTATGTCTGGCGGGCAACTGCCCATATGTTGATTTCGGATAGTCTTATCTATGTTTTTCGCTTGGTAAACTCTAACTGCGAGATGCAGGAATTGTGTGACGTCATGTCTTTACTGCGTAGTTCGTATGTCGCGGTGTAACCGCTACATCACTCCCCTCCGGAGACCGAAGGTCGATAGTGGGCTGAGTCTTGGATCTTGCGATGCTTCACAGTGCCAGCTGTGGTTCCAGTGAGTCGGAACCGGGTGCCGCTCAGTTCACAGTGGGTCGGAACTGTCTGCAGTGATTGCGGCGATGGTGATTGTGGTTCCAGTGAGTCGGAACCGGGTGCCGCACAGTTCACGGTGGGTCGGAACTGTTTGCGGTGATTGCGGCGATTGTGGTGATTGCGGTGATTGAGGTGATTGCGGTGATTGAGGTGATTGCGGTGATTCCCCAGTGAGTCGGGGTGATGTGGCTGAGGGTGATGACCAGGAATGCGCGTTCGCTGCATGCTGGTGGTCAGGATACCCGTTGAAGCCGTGGGTGCTGGCTGGCTGTGTGACTCGCCTCACGAAAGCTTGCGGGAGTGATGATGATGACGTCACGCTGAAGTAGTTGCACGAAGGCTGCGTTGACGTTCATTCTCGGGGTCACCAATTTTAGGGGTATGAGGAACAGGGTGTAAAGTTCACTCATCCTCATTAGAAAAGGGAGGATCCTCCGGCCAGACGGGTGTTATGTCTGGCGGGCAACTGCCCATATGTTGATTTCGGATAGTCTTATCTATGTTTTTCGCTTGGTAAACTCTAACTGCGAGATGCAGGAATTGTGTGACGTCATGTCTTTACTGCGTAGTTCGTATGTCGCGGTGTAACCGCTACACACCTACATATTAAATAATTAGGTACCTATGTGTTTATCTATGATATAAAAATTCAGAAATAAAAAAAACCTTTGCAAAAAAACTATTCACTTAATGAAAATTAATGTAGAGTCACTTATAAAATATATTTTAAAGGCGAACGCCAAAGTTTGAGGTAGAGCAATTGCCCAGTTGCCGTGGCTCTATGGCAGAATGATAAGGTTGCGAGTGTGGGTTTGATTCCTGCACAAAGTATTAGCAGTTCTGGGATCGCCTCGCTCCAAACCTTACTTACAGGCTAATTTTTATCATGAGCTATTCACACAGCTTTGACAGAAAGACCAAAATACGGAATGTTACATCTCATTTCAACATATTTTTTTAATAATGGGCGTACTGACTGTTCCCATAGTTCCTAGTTCATCTGCTCAGAGGGTAGCATGTAGGTACAGACAGCGTGCCAGCCTCCGTGGCGCCGGCGGTTGCCTAGCAACCAGGCGCCGCGGCGACGCGACCGGCTTTACTATCTCTTTGTACCATGATGCTGAAGACTGGAAGTGTCTTGTCGGTTCGAAAATCAAAAAGACCACTATTGCTTGGTTCCTATAAACAAAACGAATCGTTTTGCTTACCAAATAAAAAAATAATTATTGTATAAAATCAAGTTTTTTTCTAACTGAACAGACAGCAGTGCTGCTGGGGAGATTGTTGCGCCACTTCTTCTTAAGTGGTGATGGGTGGTTTTTGGGGGACTCTCTTATTTAATTTTGAAGTTCGTAAAGTGTTGATTTTGTGGTTGTTGTTGTACTGAAGTGTTGAAAAAAAACTAGGCTATAATTTGAATAGTAAACTGGGGTTACAGTCTGATATGTAATGTATTTAAGCTTTGTAATAAAGCATTCTGATTTGATAGATTATTTTCTTCAGCTACAGATAAAAGAAGCTTGTTTTTTTATTGTTGCTACCTGAAAACAGGAAAACTCTTGTTTAGACCGGTTAGCAATTTCTATCACTGAGGGTAGTCACGAGGTGCGTCGTATTCACCAATTGCTTTGGATGAACATGTAATCATTTTCTATCTAAAACTAAATTAAAAATACTTAATAATTAATTAGTAGAAAATTAAAGGCTGAACTGTTGAATGAAATGGTCGCAACATGTGACTGATAGGTACTAAACTGAACTATTGTACAAAAATATTCTTACAGTCCATTTACACTGTTAATTGTTTAATTAGATTGTTTATACCAAGTGTTTTAAGACGAGCGCTAATCCTGCCGACAAACTATCAACAGGTGTTGGGTCCAAAATTAAGTTATTTTTATTTTTTATTCCTATCATTTTAAAAAGACGAGACGCATAATTTTAAAGAGACGTTCATCTACGGAATGAGCAATCCCATACTAATTTATAATTGAATCATCCTTCCCGGATGTAGAACACTTCCAGCCGCCCTGACATCCACATCGTTATAACCAACATTATAGTGAATTTTAACAGCAACTTTATAAACCAAGCGCATTGCCCATAATATTGGCAGTGAGTTTACTGGCGGCATTAACGATTTGCCTGTGTGGCGGGTTTAACGATACTATCGTTAAAATGTTTCATCAAATTAGTTTTGACAACTCAATGCATTGGTTTTATGGTTAACTTTGTAAGTTAGCCGTCCGATGACTACCTAATACTATAGTTCTGGCTGGTCGATGAAGTCGTCTCAATGTTTTTAGATGTTCCCGTTAAGGGTACACTAGTCGACGGCTCGCACTCGTTGGTGGGCGTAACTAATATGCATGCTAATTAGTCTATTTTTTATATTTAGTATTTATTTATTTATTTTTATTGACATTTAGTGAAATAGACAATGATTTATAACGAAAACGAGCGCGTAAAATTTAGACTTTTGAGCGTATATTATGAAAAAACTACTGAATGTATTTACTCAAAATAAAATTATTTGAACTACTTATTGAATAAATTATCTATCCCAGTACGGTTTCTATTTTGCCATTTTCTTATTAAATAAGTTATTTATGTACGCCCAAACACGAGTTAAAATTGGTGTTGGATTATGGAAATTTCGACGCACTCTTAAGCAGTTGCTTCGTCTAAACTTTATATTGCAACATTTTGTATAATAAGTACATACTAGGTAGGTAATTACCTAGTAAGTACACGATACATGTTGTTAGAGAATGTAACAAAATTATTAAAATACTTAACAGTTTAAGAGCTGTCACAACAACGTAGTCTTGTATTTAATGTCATCGCACAAATGACCACGTATGTAAAATTCGAACTTGAAGCTTCCATATATGAACAACACTTGACGCCGGCTTCCCTTTACATATCGAAGACACACAGCTCTGGGCTCAAAACCCAACTTCCCACGACATTCGGCGTCACCGTTTTTCACCCCTTCATTACTATTCGCAAGTCCCATACAAGTATCAACCGTATTTCCCTTTAAAACGAATTTATATAAAACCTAAACTTTCCCACATCTATATATGCGTACGTGGCGGTGAAACGCTCAAATTGGGCAAAGCTGGAAACGGCCAGCGCCCGACCACCCAACGCCATTGTCCGGTGTCGGTCGACCAAGCAATTTACACTTGTGTGCGTATGCTTATTGGTAGGCTACCGGGTGCGTTTGCGCTGTTCGATAGCGAATATTTTATTGTATTTGTAAATACGAACGTTATAAATTAAACCGACGACTCACCAACTTTTTGACATCTCAAAGAAAATATCGAAACAATGCGGCAAATGTAATTCTGCAGTATTTTGCTTACCGAAATACCTTTAAAAAATCACTCCTACTAATATTCCTATTTGGAATATAAACAAAACATCATTTTGAAGAATTGACTCCATTTGAAATATTTTGCAATCACTTGCAGATTAAAGAAATATTTTCATATAACACATTCGCAGTCGAATCGAAAGTCATCAGCGCCCTCCAAGCCACGCGGGCGAGCGTGGGAACTCGCAGATTCCGTAAGATTAATCCATCGGTCGATGCTTCCCGCCACTTTGCATACTTTATTTATGTCTTTGAGCTGTTTTTGCTTATAACCAGACTGTCGCGTACTATGGGAAGATCATTAAGAGATTATAGCACGATTTATAGGATGAACTAGGAACTAAGATTGTCTATGAATACCTAGTTATTAATAACATACGTTTAAAGCATGTTTGCGTGATTGCTCTAATTAAACTTTTTTTATATATAATTGACGCCTTTTAAGAACTGACAATGAAAAATAATAATCTATATTTGGTGCATAAAGGCGATCTAGTCAGGATTGGGAGCGCCTTAAAGGACTTTTTAAAAATAAAAAAATGAATTAATTAATTACTCTATATTGAGACGTGCTACAGATTCGGATGTAAGTCACGAAGTAAGTCTAACTAACTAAAACTTAAACTAAACAATCATTATCTGTCAAATATGCAAGCTCAGCGACCACACAGATCGTGCTGAGCAAAAGTGCTTATATACGCAAAATCTGTAAGGGCTGTGGTTCCATAACTCCTCCCTCACCAAGTGCGAAATTATCGGTAATATTTGGATTCCGATGATTCCGCATACAGGACAATTTCCTCCAAAGTACTATACTAAGACATACTATAACTAAAATTACATAGAGTAATACAGTTGCTAAACTAACACTATTTGTTTTCACTGCACTATCACTTTCCACTATTTCACTTTTTAATGTGTGGGATAGGTGTTTTAAATCGTCAAAGTCCAAGTTGTTTAGATTAACTGTTTTGTTCCAATTAATAGATGTTTCCTTTAATTTGGGTAGAACCGCGATTGGAGTTACTCGATATTGTATTTTCCCTGAATAATGTTGCATTTTGTGTAATTTAATGTCTTTCAGATAGACACTGCAGTTTTCGTCAACTTCCAATAAATATGTGCCCTTGATCGGTTTCCTGATAACATCACCGGCACATGTTTCGGTAAGCATTATCTCATTCCTTGTGTAAATAATCCAGTTGAAGAAGTCAATAGGCTGTACTTTTAGATTTTCCAGGTTAACTGCAAGGGGTTTACATAAACTGAGGTTTGAAGCAAAATTCATTAATTGTTCTATACACGTACTTTCAGGATACAATACAACATCGTTTTCCTTGCACAGGAACTGGTTAGCTGCCATCTCTTCACATGGGTTGGCTAGCGGTAAGTATGTAGGACCTTTCACCATAAGGAACGGATATTTAGGGATAATGGTGGTAGTTACGTTTCCATTGAAAATTGGTAGTGAATATATTTTGAAATAATTATAATTATTTTTATCTATTAATGGGATTTCCATAATGAATGTTATTTGGTTTTCTTTTACATAAGCTTTAGTAGACATTGTTCTTTCTAACATTAATAACGTTTTCTCTGTAACAGGGTATATTAGGCTTTCAGTTTCAGAAATATTGCTTAACAGTGCTAAGAGTTCAGATGGCTCAACAAGGGCTTGATGTACAACAGACACTTTTGTAAATGATAATGCAGTTTCAATCTCATTTAAAACAATATAAATTGACCTAAAATTACTTATAAACATATCAAACATACTTAAGACATATACAGAGTAAATAGAGTTATTTTCTTTAGTACCAATATTTTTTACTATTCTTTCTATGCGTTTCATGCGTTCATCCATAATTAGAATATTGTCCTGTACAGATGCAGATTTGTTAATAATAGAGTCAAGCATTTCTGAAATTATGGTTATTTTCTTATTTACGTGTGTTTCACCAATTTTTAGCTGTGAAATTTGAGCATCGTACTTAATCGCGTCTTCGTGGTCTAGATTACCGGTAAGTATTTTAATCATTGAGCCAAGAGGATTAATGAGGCCGCGTTTGAAACGTTTTGATGGAATAAGCTGCCTGAATTTTCTGACTGTCGAATTGCGTAAGTATTCTACCTGTAATTTCATATTTTGGAACTCTTCTGCGTAGGGCTTATGAATGTCGACTATATTACTAAATTCTTTATATCTATTAATATTTAACGCTAAATCATAATCTATCTCCTTAAAATCTAATATCTTAACTATGGTCCACTTATCTTTCTCTATAACCGCCTGTCCTTGTTTAACAGGTAATATGCCTGGGTTATTTTTAATCTCTTGAAGTTGAAGGCCTTGGGTCTTGACCGTCAGTTTCAAGATCACGATGATCAGCCACAACCTGTGAAGGACGTTTAACGTTCTTTAGAGGCACTTTAGTTTGTCTTTTACCTATCTGTACTGGTACTACGTTCCTATTTGTTTTTCCTGTTACTTTTGCTTTATGATATCTAGGTTTATCTTTACTTTTCCTAATGTTAATGTCCTTTACAAATATATTATCTTCCTCTTGTAAGCTTAACTCAATTTCACCACCTTTCTTCTCTCTGGCTTTTTGTTTAGTGTTAAGAATCTTTTCGGCTAGGTACTTATACAGATATTTTGTTCGTTTTGCATGATCTTTAACTAACTGCTGTGTATATGCCCTTTCTAAGTCTACATCAAATATTTTATTGGAGTCGGTGTGTCCAAATGCTACTTCAAAAGGGGTTAATCCAGTAGTGGAGTGTATTGTATGATTGTATGCCATTATGGAATAGGTCATGACGGAAGCGGCGTCCGTACATTTACGTTCATATTTTGCAAGCCTATATATCTCTATTATGGTGGAGTGAAATCGCTCTACGATACCAGTGGAGTTAGGATTGTTTGGCGTTGTTATGTGAATTTCTATTTTATACATAGACAAAAGTTCGCGCATAAGTTCATTGTTAAATTCAGTGCCAGGGTCACAGGATATTTTCCTGGGAACACCGTATATTGAAAAATACTTTAATAAGGCTCGTGCTACTTCTGTCGTTTGCCTACTTGAAATTTCAATAGCCTGTCCTAATTTGCTGAATGCATCTACCAGTGTTAGGTAATATTTACTTTCTATATTAAATAAGTCAATGAATATTTCTTGGAAAGGGGCATCCCGTGTTTGTGTTAATTGTAACATTGGTTTTATGGGCTTTCTATCATATTTCATTAGTTTGCAAGGCTCACACATATTTATAATTGCTGCTACCGTATCTTGCATGTTTTCCCAATAATAGTTTCTGCGAATTCTAACCACAGTTTCTTTAATTCCCCTATGGCACGTTTTTCCTTCGTGATGTTTTAGTATAACAGACTTTTGTTCTTTTTCATCTTCTATATATATGACTCTATCTGTACACTCAAAGAACTCTACTGAATCTTTCTTAAAAATTTCTATAATAACTTTAGTAAATAGCCGTCTATGTATGTCATTCTCAAAGTAAATAAAATATTTACGCTTGGGTATGACATATTCTTTTAAAAATTGTTTAATTAATTCTTCATTATCTAATGGAAGAAATACTTCTAAAACTTTTTGATTCTTTCTAGATAAATTTTGAACTTGTATTTTATTTTGAAACCAGGTAAACACTAATATTTGGTTCGGTTTGGTGTCGATTGCTTCTCTTAAGATTGGGATCCCTAATGATTCTGGTTCTATGTTGGAGGCTACTGTATCTGTTTTACTGCTACTGGTTATGGAACGAATAGGGAAGTTATCTTGAAAAAGGTCTGCAGGTGTAGTCACGTCAGAGTCAGAATCTGAAATGGTTACTATTTCTGATTCATTTTCTATTTCAGCTTTAGTTGTAAACTTTTCAAGTTCCTTTAATTGTTTTATTACTTTTTGTATTTCAGATTCATCTACATTAACATTCATTGATGTGTCATCTTCGGAATCTATAGCGTTAAGTTTTATGCGTGACAATGCATCTGCATTACTATTTTGTTTGCCATTTTTATAAATAATTGTGAAGTCATATTCTTGAAGGCGGAGGCGCCAACGAGTCAATTTACTATTGGGTTCTTTCAGGGAATAAAGCCAAGCAAGAGGTCTGTGATCTGTAAAAATTTGGAATTTATGTCCGTACAAGTAGGGTCTAAAGTGTTTCACGGCCCAAATAATAGCTAAGAGCTCTCGTTCTATTGTGCTATAACGCATTTCAGTGTCGCTAAGGGTTCGACTAGCATATGCGACTGGTCTGTCTGCTCCGATAGGTCCTTGAGATAGGACAGCACCGAGTGCCACGTTAGAGGCGTCAGTTGTCAAAATGTAGGGTTTAGTCGAGTCAGGGTATTGTAGCAGAGGAGTATTAGTCAGTACTTCTTTGCATTTTTCAAAGGCATCTATGTAGTTTTGGTCTATGATAATTTTGTTTCGTTTCTTAAGGCAAGACGTTAAGGGATGGGTGATTTTAGCGAAATCTTTAATGAATTTTCTATAGTATCCGACCAGCCCAAGGAAACTTTTTATTTCTGTTGTTGTTCTAGGAAGAGGATAATTTATAACAGCTACAATTTTATCATTGTTTGGTTTTAGTCCGTCTCTTGTTATCGTATGACCTAGGTATAAAACTTCCTTTCGTAAAAATTCAGATTTGTCTAGTTGTATTTTTAAGTTAGTCTGTCGTAGTCTTTCAAAGACGGCTCTAAGTTTCTGTAGGTGGTCTTGAAGGCTAGAAGAGTAGATGATGACGTCATCTAAATAAATGAGGCAATGTATTCCTTGGAGACCTCTCATAATGTTGTCCATGGCTCGTTGAAAGGTTGCCGGAGCTGTTTTAAGTCCAAACGGCATTCTCAAGAACTCATAATGTCCGTTTTGTGTGCTAAATGCAGTTTTTGGTATATCGTCGTTATTCAATTCAATTTGGTGGTACCCACTCGCTAAATCGAGGGTTGTAAAATAGATGCTTTTGCCCAGTTTGTCAAAAAGGTCAGTAATGTTAGGAAGGGGGTATTTGTCGTCAACTGTAATGTCGTTAAGTCTCCTATAGTCGATTACCATTCTGTATTTGACTTCACCAGAAGCATCTGGTTTTTTGGGGACGAGATGGACTGGTGAGCTCCAAGGGGAAAAGGATTCTTGGATCACGTTATCTTTCAAAAGTTTTTCAACTTGTTTATTAATTTCTGCTGCTTGAGCAGGGGCTTGTCTATATGCTTTGGTATAAATCGGATCTTCATTTTTTGTCCTAATGCAATGTTTTACCTGATTAGTGAAGCTTAAAGGTATTTGCTCACAATAGAATATATCCTTATATTCTTCACATAATTGTCGTATGGATGCTTGTTCTTCATCATTCATATGGTCTAGTCGTAATTTAGTTAGATTGTCAAGTAATAATTGGTCAGTCTCAATATTTTTGTCATCTATGGAATTTACATGGCATTTGTTTTCCTCGAAATTAGATACTATGAACGGTTTGATGACACATAATTCTATTTGTTTATCAAGAGTGTTTTGTATGATGGTTGTTGCAAAACCATTTACACATTTCACAAGAGCAGTAGGCATTCGTACTCCTTCACCGAATTCTGTGTAATTTAATATTCCTACCCCATTTAATAAATTGGTTGGTAATTTTGCTCTAGTTTCTGATCTCGGTGGAAGTAATACAACATGTATAACATTAATATCCGTATCTATGCATATAGGTATTTTAGCTGACTTCGTTAGTAGTACATGTTTCTTTAAATCTATTACGGCTTCTAACTGTTTTAAAAGATCATTTCCTATCAGCCCGTCGTATAATGAATCGACATTGTATACGTAGAACTTATGGTGATCTTTACTCTGAAATACAGGAAACAAAGGAATTTTCAATACCTGATTATGTTTGCTCGAGGCGTGCGTACTTACTACTTCAAATGGTTCGTATGATATGTCGTTAGGAAAATAGGTAGTCGCTATTCTAGGGTGTATAAATGAACGAGTACTACCAGTGTCGATCATGAATTTTCCGTCTATTTCCGGTATGTAAATATGTGGTAATTTTAATTTTACAGTATTATGATTTAATATTATTCTTTCAGGTGTGTGCTGGAGGCTCGCATGTAAAAATTTTTGACGTTTTCTGGTTCAGTAGTATTATCTTTATTTTTAATCTGTTCGTTTCTATCCATAACTTGAGTAGGGTTTTCAGATACTGAGTCTACTGGAAACTCATTTTCTTCACTAGGGAAATATTCGGATAAATCATAACAATATTCGTATTCCGCAGGGTAAGTAAAATAGTCATCATAAGATGGGTAGAGTTCTAATTCGTTTACAGGGAAACCATGCTGAGGTGCTCTTTGCGGAGCAGTTCTCATAGTAGCATCGGTAATGTCTGGTTGAGGTTTGTTTTGTGTGTTTTGTTGAGGAATCGGAAAACGGTTATTGCTACCAAACTGATGCGGAAGCATTGGCATCCTTTGTTGATAAAAAGGGGGTCTATAACCAAAATTAGGTCGGTATCCAAACTGCGGTGGCACCAAATTTTGTTTACTCATACCGAATTGACCTTGGTTGTGCCCTGGCATGCTAATTGGCCTATTAGGTGGAATACCGAAATTAAATTTAGGTGTTGCACCAATATTATATTTAAATGGCTGATTTTGTTGCATCATTGGCATCGGTCTGAAACCTAGTGGTTGTGGGGGTAAACCAAATTTAAATATTGGTTGTGGTGCAATTGTGCCGCTGGGCTGCGGTTTAGTATTATGGTTTGAATTTAACATTTTACCGCGCATCTGATACTGATCATAGAAGTTAACTTCTTCTAAAACTACAGATAAGGCCTCTTCCAATGTGCGTGGATTTTTCAGACGCACAATGCGTACCATGTTTTCCGTTAAGTTATATAAAAATACCTGCAGGGCTAAGTTGTTATAAATAGTAGTCTTACTTACTCGTAAATTTTGATCACTAATTTGGTTAACCTTCGACAACAAAACTGATTTTACTGTTTGAATTCGTGCACAAAAATCACTGTGACTCTCATTATTTTTAATCTTTAAACATTCTAATTCAATAGCCAAGCATTCTTCACTTCGCGGATCGCCAAAGTGTAACTCTAACAATTCCTTGAATTCCGCCCACGATATTATGTCTGCACGCTCGCTGATAAGCGCGGCTGCTTCACCCGTTAAGCGGCTAGTCACAGCATGCATTAAATATTCCTGTTGCAATTCCGATGACTTAAGCTTATCAATAATATACTCGCATTTGCGTAAGAATAAATTCAAATGGCGTTTATTACCATCAAAACTGGGTAGAATTTTGTATAATTCATTTGGAATAAGTTTTATTTCCGACATTCTGGTACTTATGTAATAACTAACTCTATGAACTCTACCAATACAACTTATTACAATAATTACTACTAGTTATTAAGTGTTTCTGAACTCAATATTTTTATAGTAATAATGTTTAAAGTGGGATAAAAACTTATGATACAAAACAGTTATATGTTAAGTATTCTTACTTTACACTTACTACTTAATTATTTAAGAAAACCATCAACAGTCAAAATGGAAAACTTCCAATTCCAAGTTTAACGAAAGGATATGGACACGGATATAAAGGAGGTGAAAAGTCGTACTCACCAGCCTGCCACGCCCATCATCAGCTCGCCTCCCAGCACTCCTCGTCACCGACGATATTTGTTTGGTTCGTTGGATCACCTCGCCGCACCACGCGTACCGTTGTGAAAATCGGGAAAAGTCTTATCGCGAAAAATCACTTAACGCGGGACAGCTTCCTCAGTGATCCTACCGGCTGCGCCAGTCAGGATTGGGAGCGCCTTAAAGGACTTTTTAAAAATAAAAAAATGAATTAATTAATTACTCTATATTGAGACGTGCTACAGATTCGGATGTAAGTCACGAAGTAAGTCTAACTAACTAAAACTTAAACTAAACAATCATTATCTGTCAAATATGCAAGCTCAGCGACCACACAGATCGTGCTGAGCAAAAGTGCTTATATACGCAAAATCTGTAAGGGCTGTGGTTCCATAACTATCTTTCTTGTTTTGGATGTGGAATCCAAATACGGGTGTTAATGGCTGGCAAAGTGATTTCTAGGTGTCAATAGTGACATCGTAATTAATAATTATTATTGGAATAAATAGAGCTGTTTACCTACTGTCATTGTGTTATATCAATATTCTAGATTTGTTCAATTGTGTGTCTGCGGGTTATTCTGTGAATATAGATACATCGATCAAATTCTGTATTAAAAGAAACGAGTTTTGAAACTGTCACAGCTGATTTTGGACTGAGTTCGCAGCATTGCCAGATATCTTCTAGACATAGGGTACGTTCTACCGTTAGTTGCCTAAGTCGTGAAAATGTATCTAAAGTTCGAATGATTTTTAATTGATTGCAGGTCATTAGATACCCTTATCAACTTTTCGGATTTTATGTGGGAACTAAATGGTGCCTAACATATAAAACACCTCCTAGCCGTGACACAGATTACAGAAATTCCAATAGACCTAACAATTCTCAACCATTACTATCATCTAGCATATGCACCAATGATCGAACAGAACAAATATGTGGACACATACGTCACTGGTAATATCGACATAATTACCGCGTTTTAAATCTGTTCACACACACCACGTACTTGGAACTGTACGATACCATAATCCTTCACTCGTCCGCGACGCTATTTAAAGTCGGCCCTTACACCGTAGAAGCGAATATTGCATTCTTTGCATACCTGGGGGCTTGGTGCAAGTTAGACGATGTTAGCTGGATTTAACATGATTAGCACGGTATTTGCCAAGCCTCGAACTGCTCGTTAGATTCTTTTTGGAGTTGTAGGCTTTACAGCAAAGGTAAAATGGCCTTCGCCGCAGGCTTGTGAAAGTCTAAATAAACCTGGTGTAGCTGAAGGAACCCTTTGAAAACCAGTAAATAATTTGCCAAAACAATGCCATAACATTTTCTAAATGCTGCACGTGATACTGTTCTTTCTTGCAGACAAGACGAAGATCTACGAGTACTTATTCAATCAACAACGACAACACCCAATGGCAATCGAACGAAAAGAATGAGAATTTTCTAGAAGGTATGCAATTTGATTGTTATCTATTGTATGTTAATAGAAAAGCAAAACTTGAGAGATGTATGGTGTCTAGCAGTCAGCTACTATTGCTAACATCAAAATCGTTGATGTTTTACTGATACCAATCCAATTACATATGAAGAAAAATTCAGAAGCACGTTAGTCATTCGAATATTGTGTCAACATTCTTAGGATCAGTTATTCTATCCATACTTATCCTTGCAGCTCCGCCACCCACCATCTCTTCCCCTGACACCTTGGACCGCGCCATAAAACGGCCGATGTGAGAATTTGCATCGAATGGAGTTGGGACGCGGCACAGCCTCTACTGGGACGCGGCTCGTATGTATTGTGTGTCGTTTTATTATCTCTGATACGCACCTAGATGTTCCACGGATATTGGTAATGCGCTTTACAATTCTTTTTAGGTAGTCATTACTTTAGGATCTTTTGTTTGGCTAATAGGTTGTGTTATAATTTTTTTGTTCGATTACTGACCTCTAGTGCAGTTTCTAGATTCGTGATGGTAGACAATAATGTCTTGTACTGATTCAGGTTCTCCGAAAATTCATTACATTTAAGGTACATAAAACTCTTGCTTCAACTGCTTTTGTAAATTTTCTCTTCCCGATGCGTCATCTTTGTTAGTCTGTATTCAACACATTTCAATTAATGTTGGAAGTGATGAAGTGCCTAACGCAAATGGAGCTTATAACAGCGATGACTGATACCTCCTAATTAAACAGTAATATGAGTGCAATAAATATCCACAAGCAGATAATAATTCCCCTTACACCAATGCCAAAGTCACTCAATTTCAAATTCCACATGATCGTTTAAAAATAATTAAGGTGCTATAAAGGGAGTTAAGAATCTATGTGAGTGCCGGTCGCGACCCAAAACGTGTCTGTACCCACTTTGAAGGGATTAAAAAATAAAATTGGACCCACTACCGGGAACCACCCCATGTCGAATAATACCTTTTGCATTAAAACCCCGACGGGAACACGTTTGTATGGGCTGTCATTGATGATCGTTTTTTTGGGCGCTACTCCGTTTGTCGGAAGTCACGAATTGGCTGCAACGTAATGTGGGAATCGTAGCGAAAGTCGACCGGTAGTTTTTGTTTGTTTTTGTTAAGGTAGGACTGTTGAACCGTTCTTTTAGAGATTGGACTATGATGACTATTTATAAGGTTATCTTTCGACTGCTGCAGTTGAGACGGCTTTTTGGTAAGTGTAAGGGCGGGCATACACGTGCTGCTCGAACAGTTGGCCAGTGATCAAATTACACGGATCGCTCGTGCAGTCATAGTCAACAGCTTGAAGCTGCCATTGATAATTGTTGCAGCAGTCGGTTTCAACTGCTGGTTCAGTCACAATTTAATCAACGAAGAGGGATTGAGTCCGCGCGACGCCGCGCGCCGTCGTGGAGCTGGGATGAAGAGCGCGGACGGAAGGGATAACTGCGCAAGAGCAGTCGGCAGCTCGGGAAGTCAGTGTATGCCTGCAATGGCAACTGCTTGACCACACGATGAAATTTCATCGTGCTGCAGACCGCCCGGAGCACTCACAACTGCTCGAGCGGTTCCATGTATGTATGTAAAATGATGGGTAAAAAATGTTAAACTCGCGTGAGGAACTCAGGACACGTGGCCTGATCGAAAATTCGTAAAATGCCTTGTACTGACAGCAGCCCACATAAATTTCTGACATTTTCGTTAGATGGCGTTACATAGTTTTCACTTCTATTGGCAGTAACCAAAGACTGCCCCGCATATTTTTTTATTTTTTATTTTTGTGGTATTTTTGACAGATTGAGACAAATTATAATTCGAACGTTCCTAAAAATTCGGGAACTGTCCCATTGGTATTCCCCTTAATCGGGCGAGACAAGTCCAGCAAATTAATCGGAGTTGCGCAGTGGGTCTCGTTAGGTGCGACGCGAGGGGTGGGGGGAGGACCACCGCTGCGCACGCGGCTCGCGACCACTGTAATATGAACGCAGAGCTTTTGCGCAGAGTCTTTGTTCGTGTGCAAAAGGGATATTCGAAAAAATACAGCGACTACGTAAATGTTATTTCTAATTTAGCTTTCGAAACAAGCATTAATTATAATTTTAATCAATAGAATTTTGATGTCGCAGGCGGGACAAACCAATAAACCTGAAATATGGTGTAACTTTTGTTTATCCCGCCTGCGATACCGAAATTCTTTTGGTTATAATTAATGCTTGTTTTTTCTCTTTTTTCAGTTATGTATTTCTGCAGTCGAGATTTTTAGATTTATTAATACCTTTTTCTATTTGTACCTTTTAGTTTTTAAATTTTTTATCATTTTTATTCCAAATTACATTTATACATAATTATATTTTGTAAATATTTTTGTAATTTCCTTTTAAAACCCTTCATTTTGATAACCCACTCGATTGACTTGGAAGTTTTTTTAAATATAAGTACCCAATTTGACACCTTGTGCAATTAAGAAAAATCTAACGATATATCATTCATCAAGCTTGGTTCAGTCGTTTGGTAGTTACGAGGAAACATGGAAACAGACACACATACATACATATACATACATTCAGGTCAAACACATAACCCTCCTTTTTTAGCTTCGCCGCAGTTGGGTAAAAAAGGAGGCACTAGGAGTAACGAAAGAACCATCAGATTGCACACAGATTGCGACTATTGTAATCTGTATAAAGCTGATTTATTAAACACATCAAAATAATTTTAATAAATAAGTAAATCCCTGCCTATTCTCTTCAATGAATGTTCTTAAGTTCATAACACTAATATTCGCAGAAGTGCTTTCAACAAGGACAAAATAATAAAGTGTTTAAATCCGCGATACCGTTTCCCAGCACACTAATAAAGACTCGTACGACTTTTTTTTCAACTTTATTTCCATCGCGCTGTGCCTCCAAAATTGAGTTGTACGGCTTTCGCGGACTTTTTTTGTATTTTTTTCGACTTTTTGCAACTCCCCGGCGGTCGTCGGTAATCACTTGTATGTTTATTTATTTATTAACCAACTTCAACCGACTTCGTGATGATTTTAAAGTTGCTGTGGGAGAATTGGTTTTTCTAGAGAAATGTTTTCTAATTCCTTGAAACTAGCAAAGTAAATTTTAGTTTTGGCAATCGTATAGCTGACCCACTGGTACTAACAAATTCAACACTTCGTGAAAGATCACGTAGACTGGTTGGTCTATCAAATAATTTATTTAAGTCTATCAAATAAATTAGCAGACAATCAAATACTGACTCTAACCAAAACGTCTGAAGAAAACTTTTCAAAGATAAAATACTACCTAATAATGAATTTCTTAAATGGTGCTCGGTATGCTTGCCCTTACTTGATCGCCTTTTTCACTTCACCTGGCAGAAGTATTTGTAAATCAGCACGATGATTTTATCCTCACAGGTGGAATCTGTCCGAATCGTTTTGACGATATGGTCATTAATCCTTCTGACACTTTTGCAGAACTCATGGCTTAGTAGCCACGATTAATAAAGCCATTAAGCCACGATCGGTTCTTGCGCAAATGGCCATGCATCCTATCTAGAAAAGAACACCCTCTATAGAATACCTACACACGTAACTATTGTCACCCTTTAAAGACTACCCACATATGACTATTTCTTAAGCAGCAATAAGCAGCAATAATTAACTATTTCGCAAAAGAAATCCGAAATATTAATAATCTCTAGGTACAGGTAAAGGCTCTCCTATTCTGTTTCTTAATTTTTTATGGTGACCTTATGATTAGCCTATTTACCGGCATTTACCGGCCTAAATGAAAGCAAAAGACTGCCTGAGACAGTTCCCTTCAAGAATAACGGCAAAGCTAAATTATATCGAAGCAGATAAAAAAATTACACAGAGTTATCACCGTAACAGTACTGCGATGTTGGTGGCATTCGGCGCTTTTCTTTCTCCCAAACACATGTACTGGTGAGCCGAAAATTCGAAAGAAAAGGGTTTGATATAGTTGAAGACTGCCTGTGTAATAGATTTCGAGCAAAATCTTCATCTTCAACAACTTGGGGTATCATCATGGAGTGAAAGGGCGTCCTGGGTCCTGTTTCGTAAATTAATCAACAAAGAAAGGATTTCTGGATTATGGCGTTGTGAAAGGAGTTCCACAGGGCTAAATTTTTAGTCCATTTTTATTTTTCAAATAACAATAAGACTGATATTATGGCACCGCCAGTTCCCGCTGTTCTTCGATAAGTATAATATAGCTTATAACCATTACACAGCAATGGTTATAAACTTAATATGTTAGGATCTTAAAGTAACCAAATTATGATCATCATCATCTGCCTAGCCTTTTCCAACTAATGTTGGGGTCGCCTTCTAGTCTAACAGAAGGACCTGATACCAGTATATTTTACATGGAGCGACTGCCTGTCTGACCTTCCACAACCCAGTTACTGGATAATACGATGGTATAAGACTGGTTGTCAGACTTTCGGGCCTCTGACTACCCGTAACTACTGTCAAAGATCTACGAATGACAGCCGGCTTTGGCACGGAGGGGTCTTGATAGTTAAAGATGGTTACCCATACCCTTGAGCTAAGGTTGCCAACCGCGGCAACCTTAGCTCAATTAAAATAAATAAATATATGATGAGGCCAATGTTAACAAATAATCTAGGCAGCGAAAACATAATAGACTATTGACAAGACGATAAAAATTCTAGTTTACAAATACAGACAGTTCTGCTGAGATACGAATTCGCAAACACTTTCGCACTCGCCTGTACATTATCGGCAAGGTAAAAAGTGGCGGGTAGACATGCCCCTCCCCGCACTAAGGCAATAAATCATATGTGTAGTTAATTATTTTGATTAAAAGAGAGGGCGCAGTGAAATTGTACCGCCCGATATCTGGGCCACATACCTTACTCACAAATATTTTAAGGGCAAGTTGTTTGAGCAGTTTTGTCAATTATTCTTAGTGTTTATTTTGGGAATTAGTTCAGCAAATGCAATATAGTTGGCTAGAGTTTATATAAGCCTTTTACTGCCCCATTGGGTAGTGACCCAGTCAGTACCTACCTAGTGGGACGTATAAGAAGGTACAGGTAGGCATTTGTATCCGTCCAGCTCCAAAGAGGAAACGACCTTTCTCTCAATACTTCTTTAGTGCGATATCGCAATTTTAAATTTTAAAGTGCCAGGTATTGCACCCGCAACCCATAGAAGAAGGTCAACACCTAAACCACCACGACATGTGGAGCAAGATGCAAATTAAGCGAATTGATGATCAATGAGTACATAACTCTGGACATTTATTACTGCTATTAATTACTGTCAGATAAACAAGGTTTTATTTATTATCGTACATTTGGATTACCTAATTGTTACATTCATGATTGTCTTGTTTGTTTTAACTGATTCCTCTGATTAGACTAAACCAAACAAAAATAAAGACAAATCTACGACAAGGTACGTAAAAACTTTGAAAGAATTAACTCACTGTGCCTTTTACAAGGGACACACAAGGTAAACAGAGGGATAAAATCTTGAGGAAGTATCAGGGATTCAGCAGAACCACGTAACCCGAGAACAACAACTGCTAGATACCAAACCACTTATACAAGCCACAGAAAGCATTACATAATAAAATCAAATGTGTTTAAAATCCAGCACTATCCATACAGATTACAGACAGGACTCCCATCATCCTCCATTACACTCATATTCTTCAAAACAAAAACTTTAAGACATAAAACACCAAAATAGAGTCAGGGAACCACTACAGCAGTACATCGTTAACGGCTGACCCGATTCGCTATCCCGAGGTAGTAGGTGCGGCAGAAATAGAACATCTATACACCTGTACGGTGCTTTGTTGTCAAAATATGGCGTTTTATAAGCCTTCTTTTGTTTGTTGTCGGTACGCTGTATAGACTGCGTGTGTTACTGCAACGTTTTTAGCGGGCGTCTGTAGAATGTGTTGATGAGCTGAACGTGTGTTTCAGTTAGGCTGAGAGATTGGGTCAGTTTGCAGGTTGTCGTGTTGTTAAACTGCACTTTACTTGTTTTCGTTTCATCTTGTGAGACTCTTCAACATCATCTAATAGTAGCTATGGCACCGGTGTTTTAAAACTTCAAGTGTTCATCATTGGGGCATCTTCTGTAGGACTGTGGTACCACCAAAGATAAAGTACTTAGTACTACTAGTACTACTAAAACTTTCTGGTTACTCTAAAGTAACCAGAAAGTTCTAATTGTTCAACTTAAGGATAAGTACAAAGTCAAAACCAAAAGCTACATTTGAAACTGTTACTAAACTGATACAGTTGATTACTGCTACACGTTGTCCAGGCATTTGGCAGGTACCTACAGGGCATTCATAAACGCTTCCAGGAAACTTTCCCATAGAACTTATAATATCACTACAGAATTTAGACGCCACGCTTAGATCAGCACACTAACCTGGCGATAGGCTGACTAATATAACATGTCTCAAAAATCTAGGACACCATCTAAATATAACGCTAACGATCAAAGGGTATTACGCGGATGCGGAAGACTATTGCATATAGATATTTTATCGAGTCGACAACGTAACGGGCCATTAGTGTTTTGGGGTTCAGTTTGTGGGATAGTCTTTTTTTGTGGCTTAAACAAGGAGGTACAATAAGCTTTATGTTTCTCCTACAGTTTTAGTACTATGACATAGGCTTTTTTCTGGTAGGTAACCATTGATGCAAAGGGAATGAACTTTCCAATGTATTTCTCTCGTGTTCTTTGCAGCTTATGTCATTACATAAGTTCGGAAACTAGGTTATAGTGAATTCTGAAGGGACGGCGCGTACGCAGTCCCCACTATCAAACATTACGCATCCGAGTTATCCACATTAGAGATAATCGCAGGGGTCAACCTAACCGATGAAGCGAACTACAAATTAAAACGTTTTTTGTGTTGCCATCCAGAAAAACTGTAAGAGCAATTCAAATATTGATACAAATTCAGAAATACCTACCTTTAATTAATTAATAAAAATATGTTGATTGTTCGATGGTAATCAATATGAGATGAGCTAGCCGCTAGGTACACAAAATTGTTAAATTCTTCAGAGCTAATTGCAATTATTGACCATTGGTTTAACACGTCCTTGTTCTGGGCTGCAGGCCTAATATTTATAATAAAATGTCATGTGATGGTATTAGTACCCTGTTCTGATTATTAATAATACTTACTTAAGTATTAACCAAATTATACTCAGTCATTTAAATTATCTTCAGAACCATTTATTGCAATCACGCTCACGCTTGCCCCGTTTCCGATATCGATCCTATTTGTTAGTAGGCACCTTTATAAATATTATGATAACGGGAGAAGCTCTTAGATAATGGTCTGTGCGGATTTAGTAAAAAATATTTTTATCTTCATTTTTATTGTTTTTTACCTATGTAGGTTCTATAATTATGGAGATACATAAAGCTGTTTAGTAGCATGACTAAATCAAATTAATTTAGATAAATAAATTAACGAAATATATCTTAAAAACGGTAAGAAGTTCTGCGCAATTTTTATTGTATTGAAATTATATTCCTTGTAAACGCGGTGAAATGAAATGAAATGAATTTTTTTATTCTATAAATAGGATATTGGAATCACTTTTACACGTCATACTTATTAACATTTATGTTATAAATTAGCTAGATGAGTTCGGCGTTTCCTATCTGACTACTCTGTGAAGAAAGGCCGAAACAAACTCAGAGGTCACAGTCTCTTTTAAAGTCCACACATAATCTTGGTCAGGCCATATGAGGACCATGTAGACTAGTGTCTGAAATGGTCTTATGAGGAAAGAACCATACAGATTTAAGTGGACCTGTCCTGTCAGTGCAAGCATTTGTCAGTAATCGCGGAGCTCAACTCTGAACTTAAGGAGCTCAACTCGACGAACAGTACCAAAGAAAGGACATTTGGGTAGGCCGCATAAACTACTCAAACTGCCAGACCATCATTAAAACTAACTGTGAAAGAAAAAAGAAAATAATTAAAGAAAAGAAAATAGAGAAGAAAAAAAAAATATCCACATAGTCCTCACATTCACAATAATTAAAATAATATAATACTTTACAAAGTAATCATGTCATTTTGTATGTAATAATCAACAATGTCAATGTTTATATAAAACTGGTATAGTTTAATGATTTTACTGAATAATTATAATGTCAAGTTTCAAGGTTTTATTACAAGGTTTAGCAGAGCGAGCAGCTCAATCCCATGCTTTTTAGGGTTCCGTACCCGAAGGGTGACAAACGGAACCCTATTCATAAGCCTCCGCTGTCCGTCTGTCTGTCAGCGAGCTCTATCTCATGAACCGTAATAAGTAGGCAGTTGAAAATTTCACAGATTGAGCATTTCTATTGCCGCAAGAGCAACAAATAATAAAATTTAAAATTAAAGGGGGGTCGCCATACAATAAAATTAAATTTTGAAAAAAATAATAATCTGACCCTGGCATGTGGGGTATCATTTTCTAGAGCTCATCGAGTAGAGAATAAATATAATTTTTATTTGTTTTTATCTTCAAAAATGATGAATTAGGGGGCCGTAGAAGTTGTCTGTTTTAGACCATTTTTGTACGAGCTCTATCTCAACAACTAAACAAATTAAGAATTTGAAACTTGTGTGTATCATGTAACATATACTGTTTATAATCAACAAATACTAAAAACGCCGATTCATAACGTATTTTATATAATATGGGCGATTTTCTGCAACTTAAAGTAATCATTTTGTATTTCATGCTAATATTATGCGATATAAATTCCACAGATAACTATTTAATAGTCGGAGTAATGACATGGAATTTGTAAGTACCTACTATCATGGCAGCATATACTATTTCGATCATTTAAATTTCGATCATCCAAAAAGGTCTACAAAATAAACTTTCTTCACAAGATTTTAAAACCGGCCAGTATTTTTTGAGTTTAAGAACTTTATCGACTTTTTTCAAAGTATCCCTAGACGGTGTTGATGTGTGTACCTCATGTTAAAACTACACTCCAATAGACATATTCAGTAACATTGAAATGAATGCTGGCATATACAGTGTACTATTCAGTTACCTTAAACCGTTGTGGATACAATTTCATATTGAGAAAAAATATTGGTGTAAAAATATTCGGTCACGGCGGGCGGCCAATCTCAACGGAGACTGGCCTTCGGCGCGGGAGATATTATAGTGCACAAGTGTGTGCGCAGACACGAGTGCACTCTCTCTTCCCTCACTCTCATAGTCCGATGGGATGTGTAAAAATAATAAGTAAGAAATAATAGATTTCTGTATGACTATCAAAAATAACGTAAATAAATACCTGTATTGACCCGTGCGTTTGCACTGGCGAAACATCACGACAAAACATGTTGAAATCTCTAGTTCCTGTCAAACATTGTGTGAAAAATTGACAGAAAATAGAGATTCCAACTTGTTTTGTTGTGAATGTTTCGCCAGTGCAAACGCACAGTTATAATTAAAATTTGGCGTACTACTTACATTCTATTTTGTACAATATAGTCTGATGTAGCAAGAGAAATCCTTTTATTTATAAGTAACTAGCTTTACCCGGCCTGGCTTCGCACGGTTAGCACTAAGTACTTATCTACGGCGCATCTACCTTTCCTAATTACCTATTTCTACCTAATTACCTAACCTACCTACCTACCCTACCCTTCTTACCAGGGTAGGTAGGTATCTAACCTACCCTACCTACCCTACATATCTACCTGCTTACCTACCATATACAAGGTGGAGACGACAATACAACAAAAAATTAAACGGTGTGTCCATAATGACGTTCCCATTCTGTATACGAAAATTAAATTGAATATATTCAATAGTTTAGTCATTACAGCTCGGCAAAATCCATAGTCGGCTCGGGCTATTTCAGTTATCCACCCCAAAAATCCACCCTAAGGTGGATATTCCTATAAGGCCTAGTTGGATAAACGGAATTTATAGGCATAAGGTGGATCCAGCTTACATTACATTTAATATGTTTGAAAAACTCGTTTTTTTTTTTCGAAGCTAGGATTTATTTGACAGTTCCAAAATACTCATAAGTATTAGTAGTGCCAGTATTTTAATTTTTTGTTGTATGGTAGTCTCCACATTGTATAGGTATATATGGTAGGTAAGCAGGTAGATATGTAGGGTATTTATACCTACTAATACTATGTTAGTAGCAAATAAATAACTTTGACTTTAGTTAATGCATGTTACTGGATAAAGTTAACTTAATATTTTTCTCATAAAATAAATGAAATATACTCCTACACCTATATTTTAACACAACAACATTTTTTCATTAAAATTAGACAATTTCTTTACAAATCTTTGTTTTTTTATAGCGCCTCTGTTGTTACCTTTACGAAAGTATTACAAAAACTCATAGTGTTAAACCTTGTAGGTACGACATGGTATGGAACCCTTCGTGTGCGAGTCCGACTCGCACTTGACAGATTTTATTTATCTTTTAAATAATCGGAGATTCTATAATAGGTACTCTTTTTTACTCTTTATAGGTTTTAATGCAGTTTTTAAATCGTTTAATGGGTAAGTTTCGAATGTCAATGTGAAGTTTGTTGTAAAAGCGTATACATTGACCCATGAACGAGTTGCTTACTCTGTGGAGACGAGTGTGATACAAGCAAGGTTATGTTTATTCCTGGTATTTAAACTATGAATATCGGAGAGGTGGTCCACCTTATGTAGCATTATTATATTAAAAATTTAATATTTTCGGGGTACAAACACAAACAATAAATACGCCTTCGTTATAATGAATAGCATCAAAACAAAACAGCTGGGATTGTGTCTAGTCTACTCCTTAGGCTTGCCTTAAGGCTGCCTGCCCACTGGAGCTAAGAAGATAGGAGAGGAGCGGAGCAATGCCTGTATTAACCAATAAAATCTAAATCCAAGTGCCCGTTCACTTGCACCTCGGATGACCTAATGAATGCCACCTACTGGGTTCAAACAATATAAAAAAAAGAAGATTACCATTGACACGAAAAGAAGAAGACCTTATTATACTGGGTGGTCCAAATAGTGATTTGGTGACTTGGAGCAAACTGAAGATTTTGCAAACCCTTTTTCATGTGATATATATCACTATCCATTCTAAGGTTGCCTGGAAGAGATCGCAGAAAGCGATAAGGCCGCCCATTGTATGTTTTGTAGTGTTAAATATATTTTTAGCTGTGTGTTTTCTGGTGTACTTACATGTCATTAAAAAAAAATTGATTCCTCTTGCCCAGGGGTATCCGAAAATACCCCATGCATGGTCCGCGATTGTTGATAGTTTTCGAGCTACAATAGGTATTTGTTTTTAATTTCTTGAAAATTTTATCGCTCAATCATGCCGTTGGCGCAGGGATGGTATGCCGTTGTTTTAATTCGCTTAGTGGCGAAATGTTTCGTCATTCGGCTGCACAGATTAGACTTAAACTCCTCAGGTCTGTCGTAAATAGTCGTTATGACTGACGGTACACCAAAACGGGCAACCCATTCTCGTGTAAAGGTTTGTGCTAGGTAGGTACCTAGCACAAACCTTTACACGAGAATGGGTTGCCCGTTGCCCCGCACTGCAGAGGAGGTCCTCTGCAGTGATAGTCTGCATTGATCAGACGTCAGACCTCAAACCATCTAAAGATGTCAAACAATATCGGCAGAGGGTCAATATCATAGATAATACACTTAAATTTCAATATGGACATGTTAGAAGCAACCCAGAAATTTCGTTCGAAATTATCAATAGGGGAAAAATTATGACGAAATACACACCTCGCAAGTTCGTGCCTACTCTTTGCAATCCCTGTTGACGGAAGGACAAACTTAGCGTTCGATCACTAAGCGGGTGCTAGCTCGTGAACTGGGATGAGGATGACTAAGGTTGTGGACCTTGTTAAAAGCTTCTCTTCGAAAGGAAGGGGTAAGATAGGGACGAGGTTTGCCCGTTGACACGTCACAGGGGAGAGATGTTAGTATCTAGAATATTAACATTGGTCAATTGCAGGCTTGATCCTTGAGTACACAGGAAAGATAGGTCTGACTTAGTCTAACTTCTGTGATTCGGTACGGGCTTCGTAGTCCATTGAGGTATTATTATATAATACCTCAATGTCGTAGTCCTCAAAAATGCGATAGCATCCCAAGCACAGAACAGATGATAATCTGTTGTCCCAGGTATCAATTTACATCATGATGACGTCCATTCAAGGTCTTTTTCGGTGGTGTGTAGTGCGTTTCATCAAATAGTTCCTATGCCGTAAGGTTGGCTCCGCTGTTAAACTTTAACAACAGACCAATTACGTAGCGCCGGCCGTAGCGTATTCTTGTTCGTCATATACCAGTGGCAGCGTTAAAACGCCTTCTACACGGTCGCCAACCGCGTCCCCGACAGAGGTGACATAGGTTGGCGACCGGCAAAGTTGTTCAACGTTTTGTCGTAAACCATCATCTACACGGTTGTAAACCACCAAGGTTACCTCTGTCGGGACGCGGTTGGCGACCGTGTAGGAGTTTCACTAAGGCTAATTGGTCTGTTGTTAACAGTGGAGCCAACATTACGGCTTAGGTACAGACGCGAACACATCAAATTACTACAATTTGTAAAATTTCTTTAATAATAGATTTTCAACTTTAACGCTAAAAATAAGGTTCAATTTTGATTGGCAAAATTTGACAGATTGGAGTAGGTTGATGTGCTGCGTCTGTACTATTTGATAAAACGCACTTTAAATGAAGACCTAATGTCAGGTGCTAGCGACGTCTCTGAGGACATAATAAAGGACTTCTTAAGATGACGTATACGGGTCGACGTCCGCCGCCCCCCATCCAGCAGGACTCGAGGCGGCAGCGCGTAGTGTTCTACGCGCGCCTCCATTGGATTTTATGGATCCAATTTATGGATTTTTTTTCAGTTATCCGAAATAAAATGATTTTATTATTTATTGGGCGTCGTTGGGGGAGTCTGGAGTAAAAACTCACTCCCCCCGCGGGCCTGAAGTGGCCCGTGAAGGTGGGCCGGGGATCGTGGAAGGCGCACAAGATCCCCGGTTCAAGTGTGGGAAGGGAACACCGGGGTGGTTTTTAGTCAGTAAGAGTTTGTAGCGCCCCGGATCGTAGCTTATTGTTGCCACAATTGCCACTTAACAAGGGTGCGTTCCTGACTAACTTATAAATATTTACATAAATGTATAAACATAATACAGGCGACGATACCACGTAGGTATTCTAAGTTGCGTTCACAAATGCACAACACGTGACGCACAAGATCATCTCTCCCTCACACAACCCATCCATTAATTTTTTGGTCTTCCTTTCCGTCCGTTCGTCCGTTCGCTCGTATAGCTCGAATCAAAGTTAATGGCGGCTCGGAAGTTAGCTGCTCGTTGCGCAGTACCCCAACTCTCACCCCCGCTGACCCATGAATTTGTTACTGTGCAGCGACTTGCCTCATGTTCCGAGCCGTCATTAAGTTTGAATCGGGCTGTAACAGGTGATTAAAAAATCCATTTAAAAAAAACATTAAAGTATCATTATATCCTGTTGTTCTCATGTTTACTATATTTTTGACCATTATCAAAGGAAACTATCTCCAATGGTTTTGTGTTTTGAGAGTCAGATAAAACCCCAATCAAATATTTTTTGTCGAAGTCAAATATTGTGTACGGTTGGGTGACATTTCTCGGCTCAACCCCATACCTATGCACGATTTATAAAAACAAATGTTATGTTATACTTTTTCAGTTTACTTTTCTCAACTCTTTATGAGTTTCATGCGGCAACATTTTCTTGTAGCTGTCATTTGTCAATTCTGTTGTCAAAAGTCAATCAGACAGACAGAGTTGTCAGTTTACCACCATGGCGGCCACACTGCTGTCAAATAAGCAATTGAGTAAATTAATTCGACATCACGTTAATTTCGCAAAATCTTTACCTTATTTCACATCAAATGTTGTAAACAAACCATCGCTCAACTTACTATGTCAACAATGTACAACCACGAGCCATTACAGGGTAATATTTTACGTCTAACAATTCATTTTCATTTGGTTACAATTATCGTTGTTTTAAAAGGTTTTTTCTAAAGAAATTGTGTTTATTAAACTCTCCTTTGATTTTAGCATTACTCTTCGTCAAGCCCTTCTGGAAATACAGACCCGGCGAAAAATGTGTTGGCAGCTGTATTGGCAAACAAACCAAAGTCGGGAAAAATTCCTGTTGGTAAGCAAAATAAAAGAATTTGAATAATAATGAAATAATTTAAACAAATAAAATTCTAATTTAAGTCATTTTTTACATGTTTAAGTTTAAGGAAATGAGACAGTTACATAATATTTGGTAGTGACCTTGTATGGAGTGCTAATTTAATCACTAGACACTGAGTAAGCACACTTGAATGATAAGCATAAAAATAAAATTATGTTTATTACCAATATAACAATGTACTGAAAGTGAAACAATTGAAAGTTTACACAGAATATTACTGTCAAATATTCAAGAATAGCTTACAACTAATAACTCAATTAAGATTAAGTACATTGTTTGAATTGCAGTATGCTACTATGATTGGAATGGCAACTGCCAGAAAAAATATCTTAAATTAAGAATACAATCATGATTTGATTAAATTATAGGTTCCATTCCTAGTAATAAAATGTTCTAGAATTCTTAAGAATTTTTATGATGACAATAGCAATGGGTGCACTCTGACGGGACGGGAAAATGCTAAACATTGATGGGTTGTTCTTGTTACGCTATGGGGTGGCTTAATGGGTTGTTCTTGTCATACTATGGTGAGGCCTCTGCGAAGCAGTGGATGTCTTTCGGCAGCTATGATAATGGTGACCAGCTGTGCAAGCCATAAAGTATTTGGAAACGTAGGAAATGATAATATATTAGGTTATTTCCAAGCATGGTGATCATTGCAATATTTCTTCGTACATACTAGCAAAATGTATTAAATGTGTGTTTGAGTTGTGCTCTTTAAAAGTAGTTTATCAAAAACTTAGTCGAGTAGGAATTATTATCTAAAATACTTATCCCTTTTACTATCACAGTAATTTGATGTACTTACATTTACCATAACTTGTATGTAGTGTATGTACCAAAGTAGATACTTCCGTTGTGACGTTTTCTTAAAATGCCTTTAACATTGTTATTTTCTCACTGTAAATGTATACTTATTAATAATTCACATAACTACATGCACTTTGCAAAAGCCTTTTGTTTTCTCCTGTAAATAAAACTGTGTAACAGAACCTATGCTACATTTTATACTTTGTAGTATGTAGAACTTGCACAAACATTTTTCATTTCAGTTTTTGAAAACACGTTACTGCAATCTGCTTCTGTTATTTTTGTGTATTTTTGTTACTAATACTTGGTTGGAACGCAGCTCTTTGTTTATTCCTTTCATATCCTTTTCGTCCCGCATGTGTCCTGCCCGCTTGTGACCTATCCCGTTACATATATCCCAAAAATATCCTGATTGTATTCTCCCCGCCTTAGGTATCCAAAAAAGAGACTGCTTTCACCCAGGTGCCTCTGTTTTGTCTCGTGAAGATATAAACTTGGCGGATGCGAAGCCGGTGACCGGGGTAGATATGATCCGCGGGATGCTGGAGTATGTGTGGCCTAAGGTAAGATACGTTACCTGTTACATTTAAGACAGATGGTTTGGAGAAGCTGTTAAAATTAATTAATTAATATTAATTAAAGAAAAATAGGAGCATTTACAAAAAAATATAATATACTTTTACAATACATTCATAATGATGAGAATTTTTTCACTCTATTGATGTTAACTTACAACACAGTTTTAAATCATTACTATGTGTATTAGTCTTAATACTCACTCATGGTTGAATCTTGTTCCAAATGCAATGTCATTTCACATAGGATTCATCATAAACATCTAAGGTAAGGTTGAGTAGGTATAGTTAACCAAATTCATTAAGTTAGAGAACATTATCGTTTTTATTTATTTATTACCTTGTATTTAGTACAGCAAATTAGCCATCAGTACTCAATTAAGTTTTAATATGAAAGTATAACTTGATAATTTGCCAACATTATTTCATGTACCAATACTTACTATTATTTTCCCTTGCAGGACAACATGATGATCAGGAACCGCGTGATGCTATCCCTCTCCCTACTATTTGCCGCTAAAATGGTGAATGTGACGGTGCCGTTCCTATTCAAGTACGCCGTAGACGAAATCAATATGGCCACAGTCACACCTGCGGGAGACGCCTTGCTCGGCATGGCGACTGTGCCGCAAGCGCTGGGAACTACTGCGTTCTCCTTATTGCTTGGATGTGAGTATGCCTTATTGTGCCCATTATAGTCCGCCTTGGGCGACCGTCACACCTCGTTCTTGACTTTGGTTGGCAGCAGACAAAGATGAACGGAATTACGGAAATGTATGGCGGAGAATTTTGCACAGTAGTGGAATAAAAAAACCCTAGAGATTCTATTAGTTATTTAACGATTCTTTTTCGAGATTAAAGTTTGGTAAGTATAACTTCATTCTGGGTTAAAGTCCAAAAGCTTGCTTGTAATGCCTAGATTCAGTAACTAATAAGACCGGTCATTATACACTAGTTTTAAATACGTTAGTACTTTTTGCATGTGATGTACGATAAAGTGATTCAATAATATTTTGATTTAAAAGAGTGTCCATGGCGTTTCTTGCCTGTTCTTCTCCATAGGAACCCTACGCGTTGGAAAGGGATAAATAGCTTCATGTTTCTGACTGACTGACTTCTTCAAAAGTGCCTGTAAATGGTTTATTAATTTTATTGTAATAAATAAGTAAATAAAATCATTTATTTCGCGTGACATAGACTCATAATAGAATAATAAAATAAAATACAATTATAATTAAATTAAATTAAAAATTACAATCAAAATTAAAAGTATTATTAAATAAAAATTTACAAATAAAATTAGATAAGATTGTTCGTCAAAGAAACAATTTTTGTAATAACCAATCTAAGAAAGATGGTCAGCACACACGTAAAAAAATTCAATCTGCAATCTGCCTAGCCTTTTAAAATTAAAATCAATTTTTTCAGGTCCTTGACTCATATTAAATACTTGTTAATGAAATCAATATACTAAAGATCGACCCTTTTCATTCCAGACGGTGTAGCTCGCGGCACTGCGGCGGGATTCAACGAGCTCCGGAACGCGGTGTTCGCTAAAGTAGCGCAGCACTCCATCAGGAAGTTAGCCTGCAATGTGTTCACACATCTGCACAATCTGGACTTGAGCTTCCATCTCGGGAGACAGACTGGCGCTTTGTCCAAAGTAAGTTAGAAACAATGTGCTCACACAAAACACTATACTACTACTATACATAATAATAAAAATATTTAAAAATGTATTCAATAAGTGTATAAATGAATAAACGAAAAAAAAAAAAAAAATTGCATATTTACATTAAGTACATATATTTTCATTTTTTACATAAGAGATCAATTATTTTTATCTGCTTTGGTCAATTTGACAGTATAACCGGACATGATTTCTTAAAAATAGGTCATAATAAGCGACATGTCATTATAAGCGAAGTCATTATATCCGAACTTTGTGGCAAAGAATATTACATTGTGCATTTCGCTTCGCATCATTCAGCTATTGTAAAACAGTTTGTAATCGCATGTAATGTTTAGTTAGATAAAGGAGATTGCAAAAAAAAAAAAAAAACATTATTTTGTGCATTATAATATTATGTTTTTGATCAATTCATTTTATCAAAGACATATTAAGCACCAGTTAAACTAGATATCTGATACTGTATCTGCTTAGCGTTTATCGATATGCTTTCAAAAACCGAGCAAATAGCGCTGAGCGTTGTAAACATGTTCATGTTTTTCCTCTTTATGAACGAAGAAAAATATCTATCTAGCTTTTCTATTAAAAAACTGATCCTAACGACGTCCTTGAACACAAAATTGGTCTGCGCTAATCTTATTCGTTTATAACCTCGGTTTGCACGTACTTACCTACCTGGCGACGAGATAAGAGCGAGCCGTGTATATAATATGACATGCACGGAAGTTGGCATCGATCTTTTTAATACTGAGTAAATAAAATTATGTCATACGATACTTTTTAATTGGCTAGTACGTTCCCGTGGGATAATTTCCGACCATCACGCGGGCGAAACCGCGGGCAAAAGCTAGTCAACAATAACCCATTAACTCATAATTATTTGTTTACCTATTTGTTAAGACTTGTAATTGGCCAATACGTGTTATTAACAAATGTACTATTACAGGCCGAGCTGTAAATTTTCCATAAATTATAAAATAAAATCCTTATCCTTACATATTATAAAACAAAGTCGCCCGCCGCGTCTGTCTGTCTGTCTGAACGCGATAAACTCAAAAACTACCGAACGGATTTCCAAACGGTTTTCACCATTGGATGGGGTGATTCATGCGGAAGGTTTTAGTGTATAATTCATTAAGGTTTTGTGTAAATTGGCTGAAATATGACGATTATTGTTGAAGATGTCGGAAAAAATCATGCCGACTGGGAACTTTACTGGCGTGCGCTGCGTAAACCGTGAGAGATAAATCAAATTTATGTTCTAGAGTATTGTATATCTTAAAAAGTTAAACAAAAAAGTCCGCGATGGCATATATTATGTCTATCTTCTAAGGGTGACCCACAGTAACCATTTTTAATCTTTCAAAATTGTATAAAATTTTCATTGTTATTTCCGAAGCTATTTTGACCGGTATCATATTAATCCTTATCTAATAAAATATGTTATTTAAATTGGGCATTCAATTCCGATTAAAATATGCCTTTACATCACTTCATTTAAATGAATAGTTTAAGAGATATCACAGGTTCAAAATTACGCGTAACAAAATAATTATGGTTGACGGCAACGCGGGCGCTGTAGCCTACCACTGCGTCCGTTGAAAGTTACTCAATGATCTTTTCCTCGGCTATTAGGTATGTATTCCCGGTAGTGCGTTCCCGTGGGATATTTTGCGACATCCACGCGGGCGAAGCCGCGAGTAAAAGCTAGTTAAGTATATTATGTACCATACCATATTTCTTTTTCTGTATTTATACTCTTGTAGCGGTTACTCCGCCACATATGAACTACTCAGCAAAGACATGACGTCACACAATTCCTGCATCGCGCAATTAGAGTTTACCAAGCGAAAAACATAGATAAGACTTTCCAAAATCAACTTACGGGCAGTTGCCCGCCAGAAATGTGTTATGTCTGGCGGGCAACTGCCCGTAAGTTGATTGGATACGTCTGGTTGGAGGATCCTCCCTTTTCTAATGAGGATGAGTGAACTTTACACCCTGTTCCTCATACCTCTAAAGTCTATTTGAAATAAGATTAGGCATTTAAACAAACCTTTTTTACAGTCCATTCAACCGATTCTGACTTCTATACTGTAGGCATTGAGTTAAATAACTAGAGAAGCAAACCTCATCAAAATGTGTCAAAAAAGTGTAGCCACTATTTAAACGCGACGACGTAGCTTTGAAACCACTAAACATTTAAAAGTAAACATATATCTGTCTCACTTACACAAGTCGCAAGAATAATACCGACGCTTAGATTAGACAAAGACCGCAATATAAACATGCAATGGCAGTACCTGGCGGGATGGGGTTGCCTACCCATGCCAAATTTTGCCCAACATTTTAAGCCATAAAAACGGTTTTTTTAACGTAAAGTTAAATTATTTATAAAAACATTTGAATTATTGTATTTCTTATTGGATGTGTATTAGAGTCCGCGTATCACTGGTCAGTTTCGCTCAATCGTCAGTTTATTTAATTCGCCAGATTCGTTGATTAGTCAGTTTCACTGATTCGTCAGTTTTGCCGATAAACAGTTACGTTAACTTGACACTGTCAAGTTGACGGCGAACACTGTAAACTGTCAAGTTTCACAGTTTCCAGTGTTGTTTTCGTCAATTCGTCAGTTTGGTACACTTAAAGGAATACGTTAGAAGTTTATCACTAATGAAAATAATTAAGACATTTTCTTTTTGAATATTTTATTATTTATTAATTATTAATGAAATCATACTCCGCTATGTTACATTAGTTTTGTATACAATTGCCTTTTAGACTCTTTTTTTGTAAGTTTGAGTGAATAATTTGCTTTCATGATACAATCTTATTTTTAAGTATTTATAAATAATGGCATTTATTAATAAAAGGGAATGATCCACTTGTATTGACGATAAATGATCTCCCGGGTGTATCGCAAATTCTTTTAGGATATACGGATTTTTTTTAAGAGGGATTACGTCGTTCGGCATTTTATACAAACTTACAAGCCCTTATTTTTCGAAATGACTGAACCGATTTTAATGAAACTTCAAACGCATATGCAAGATACAAAGGTCTATTAACTTAGTTAAGAACATTTTCGAAATGTCATATTTAAAAGCAGATAACTGGAAATCTCTGTTTCTATGGAAAATTAAAAATCGGTCTAATTTGGCTGTAACACTATTTTTCGTAAATGTTCCTAACTGATATGTTTCCTGTATTATGTGTATGTTCCTGTGATATGTTTTTAATTTTTCTTAGTCTTCCAGCCGATACATTTTTCAAACGGTGAATTATTTTCCTCATTTTGTGCTTTCGCGGCGTTTCAGTTAGTTCGTCTATCTCTTCATCGGTTTCCACAGCATCCACATCCATATTTTCTTCTACTGAAAGCTCCACCTGCTCTTTAGAATAACGGTTGTCCTGAAAAATGTAAAAAAAATTGTAACCAAAGCAGCTTTTTACAATCTAAAAACTAAGTTGAAAAAGCATCCAGTACACAATGCAGTTTGAATTCAATGGGAAGGCATTTTTTGTTGACCTTTACCATCACCAATAATTTGATAATATTAATTACCGCATAAAATTATTACTTACAATAAGCATTGGAATTGTTTCATTGGACAAATAAACACGGCCGCATTCGCTTTTTAGACCTATTCTGTCCTTGTTCACGGAAGTGCTTTGAACAAAAATTACAGTAGATTTTGTTGGTAGCCAGTCAGTCTCTTTTCTCAGCAATCGGATTATTTCCACCCATTTATCACGGCGTGCTTCATATTTAGGCACCCTGCAACGGTATTATTATTAAAAAAAATATTAAAATCACTTATTCCATAAATTAAAAACTCCCACAAATGTGGGAAACTAAAACTAAGTTTTTAGTGGTAGCACTGACCCTAATTTAAAAAATTCTACATTTAATTTATTTTATTGCGTTTTTACGTTGATATAAACACAGAAACTAAATAAACTTACGCGTGGAAAGTAATTCCGGTTAATTTATTGTGTTTTTGTGATCTTGAACCGCACGCATTTATCCATTTTGGCGATATTTTTTGTCGCGTGTCACTCGGTTCACTTCGTTTGGCGCCACACAGACCACTGAACTGACGTTAGCTACTCTATTGGCTGTGGCCTTATGTCCAGTGACAACGCCTTGGCGCGGTAATTACTAATCTAGTGTAACATATATATCAATGACTGTAGGCATAAGGATGGCATTAAAAGCAAAAAGTGGTTACAATACCAACTGTTTACTACAGCTGTCATTTGTCATGCCACCAACGCAATAGAAGCCAAAATAGGTTGAACAGACTAAAAAAGGTTTTAGTAAATGTCAAATCTTATTTTAAATGGAGCATAGATACGAATCGGTCAGTAACGCCTCAAGTGATCATGGAAAGGAGGCCAGTCTATTGCTATCAACCGGACACAAATTCTGACTCCGGTCTGCTACTGCTCATTGTTGAAGGGACTAAAATTAATAAATAAATAACACTTTGCCATATTATAGTCCTGGGTACACCAAGGAGGCAGTAGACTAGTGTTATGTATTTACTTCAAATTAATTGAATGTTTAATGGTATAATTTGTAATGCCGTCAATGTGATCAATCACTCAAATGTGATGTTATCTATTAAAATTGGTTTTTTTTAAATGATAACTGAACACCTATATATATCCTATTTTTTTATTTATAACATAATATTTACAATTAATGTATATTTTCCTTTATAATTCTAAATCATGCTACTTTCCATATTGTAATAAATTGTTGTGCCTGACAGGGTCCATGTGAACTTTGTAACTATTATTTTAAGATCTTGTACACATGAGATATGCAATAATGAATTCAATTCAATTGAGTGTTTGTACTGAATTATTTTATTTTATTTCCACAGACAATAGACCGCGGCTCCCGCGCTATAAACTTCGTGCTGTCGGCGATGGTGTTCAACATCGTGCCCACGGTCTTCGAGCTCGTGCTCGTGTCGTCCATACTGGGGATCAAAGGAGGATTGGCTTTTACTGGTCAGTGCTTATATAGGACTGTCATGATTCCAAAATAATAATATATTCCGATGGCTGGGTGGACCGATGACCTTAAAAAGGTGTCTGGGATAGACTGGATGGGGAAGGCGGAGGACTGGGTGTTGTGGCGCCGCCTGGGAGAGGCCTGTGTTCAGCTGTGGACTGCGATAGGCTGAGTTTATTTATTTAAAAAATAAACTTGGATCAGCTTTTTTTGAAGTGACAACTTCTTTAGGCGCGTTGAACACTTTTTGGGTGAACAAAAATCATGGTATTCGCGTCATCATAACCGAAGCCGCGTTGAGCACTTTTTGTTGACAGTGCACTCGTTTTTTTTTATTTTTATGGACCTACAGCTTTCGTTCTTGTACTGACAGCAAGCCACATAAATTCCTGACATTTTCGTTAGATGGCGTTACTTAGTTTTCACTTCTATCGGCAGTCCCCAAAGACTTTTTTTGAGTTGATTAAATATGTGAATAATCCCATAATCTGGGCACACTACACAATCAGGTGATTGTGTAAATACTACTTAAAAAAAAATACTTAGGGCAGTATATTTGCCGCTATTATGTTGTCAAGGTAATAAATAAAGTCAAAGTCAAAGCATTTATTTCAAATAGGCCCTTGAAGGCACTTTTGAACGTCAAAATAATAATATGAATAGCCCAGATTTAAATGCTACTACTCGACTAATGATTATATGAATGATTAGTTGACATAAATATTAGGAAATAATCATAACATTATTCTTTATCTCTTAGACTTAATTAAATATTTTTGACATTTCTATAGCTAATATTTGACTAATTTGCCATTTGAAAGTTATCCTCATTTATTTAATTCTGTAGTGGTTACACCGCCACATACGAACTACGCAACAAAGACATGACGTCACTCAATTCCTGCATCGCGCAGTTAGAGTTTACCGAGCGAAAAACATAGATAAGACTAAGTATCCGAAATCAATAAAATTCAATAATACAAAATCAATAATCAATAATAAAATTCAATAATATTCAATGTGTGATCTAATAAACGAACCAAAACTCTGACAATGCATTTGTACGGCGGAAACGGTAGAATTATGTACTTAAAAACTATGTAACATCTCTTTAAACTATATTCTCACAAATAAATGGACTATTACTATTATTACCCGACTTTTGATTTTTTACCCGACTGCCCCAGAAGGCGGGTAATGTTTTTCGAGAGTATTTACTTGTGTGTATGTTTTTCATATTCTGCCTACAACAAAATAAATAGTTGAATAAACTTATTTGGTTTCTTTCATTCTATTGTCAAATTGGCTCTCAGAGGTGTTTGTCAGAAGCTCAGAAAGGGTTATTAAAATGAATATGTGTCCAGGTCTGGCGTGGGGCTGCGTGGCCGTGTACGCGGCCTTCACGCTGGCCGTGACGCAGTGGCGCACCAAGTTCCGCGTGCTCATGAACCGCGCCGAGAACGAGGCCGGGAACAAGGCCATCGACTCGCTCATTAACTATGAAACTGTTAAGGTTTGTATACTTATTTACCAATTGACCTGCACCCTAATTACGAAACGCAAACTCAATTTTAAATTGAAACCAATTGAAAAAGATTGTCAGTCCATTGCTTCATAAGTTCGACAAAAAGAATCTGCTTAATTTTTTTTGTCGAACTTATGAAGCAATGGACTGGCAATCTTTTTCAATTGGTTTCAATTTAAAATTGAGTTTGCGTTTCGTAATTAGGGTGCTGGCTTACTTGACCCGAAGCATGTCCTAGAACCAAAAATGCGAAGACATGTGACATCCAACAACCCACACGGGGGAGAGGGACATGGCCGCGCGGTCGTCCCTCTCCCTCTCACAGAGGAGTCCCGTGTCCCAGCACTGGGAACGTTATAAGCCGATTATACGTTTACTTAAGGCGACGACAAGCTACTTTTAATGTTAACCGGAAATTACGTCTAAATGAGCGGTGTTAATGATTTGAAAAAAATATATCTTAAATTAGAGCATTTTCTTAATAATTTAATCTACGAATATTTTAGATTATGTTTACATTACATAGTGAAATTAATTTGTAAAGTTGTGTCTAACGCGGATAAAAAACTAATAATTACTCAAAAGCTGTCAAGCGTATTATTCTGAAACCTTCACCATTTTAAGGATAATTAAAATATTAATCTTTTAGTCTAAGAGTTTTATTAAAATACCTTCTGTTTTTTGTATAATAAATTAATAATGCGTCAAATTGGTGAGAGCGCTCCTTGATGCGCGAGTTCTATTACTGGCTGGATGTACGACGCGTTGCGTGAGCTCAGTACAGAACACGCAAGCTAACCACTCAAGGTCACTGGCATGTATCTGTCTCTTAACTGTGTCGGAGCTAAGGAGAAAGGAATAATATCTAAAATGTAAACTGTAAGAGATGATTTGTTCGATTTTGAATAATGAAGGACTTCATCTATAGATTTGTAAGACCCGAATTATGAAGTAGTCTGGTAATATATTTCTTAGAGATATAATAATTCGTTTTTATAAGGCGATTTAAATCGATTCCCTTACGTTCTTAGTAGTTTGGCGTGAAGACCGATTTTCTTGGTACAGACGCTAGCACATCAACCTACTCCAATCTGTCAAATTTTCTCAATCAACATTGAACCTTATTCTTTAGTGATAAAGTTGAAAATCTATTAAAGAAATTTGACAGATTGTAGTAACTTGATGTGCTGGCGTCTGTACGTTTTAATTTTAACACATCACACCTACAAAAAAATAAGTTGGTGCAAACGTAATTTGAAAAAGAGACAGAATATCAAGTGAGACAAGAGTAAAATAATAACCTGACAGTTTGATAAGTCCGTGATTCTGGACTTAAAAAACGAAATATTTTTAAGGAAATAATGAATTTATGTCTACATATTATCATTTTAGCTAATTATACCAAATCCAGCGATATTCTACTTATACAACCCATTAAACAATACTGAGTTCAAGTTTCGTATTTATTTAAGTTTTCCAAATAATATTCATAATCATTACCCACAATGTTTCCAGTATTTCAACAATGAGAAGTACGAGCTGGAGAAGTATGACATCAGCCTAAAGAAGTACGAGGAATCCTCACTGATGACAGCGTCAAGTTTGGCCGTGCTCAACTTCGGACAACACGCCATCTTCAGCGGAGGGCTCAGCATTATAATGATCATGGCCGCTAATCAGATCGCTAAAGGTAACCAATTCATGTTAATAAAAATTGTACATAATGTACATTAGATCTATTTGCCGGACGAGCAGTGCGCCTGGGCAGGACATGTATGCCGCATGCCGGACGAGCTGTGCGCCTGGGCAGGACATGTATGCCCCAAGTAGCAAAAGCTTCTATAACCAAGGCATTTTATCACCAAACAGTGATATAGTAACCCTATAATGGTAACCATTATGACTGCTTGTACTATAAAGGTTTTTAACAGAGCGTTTTGATTCTATAAGATTAAAGAGCATTTAAGTTCTATAAGTTAGCTCTTAAAACGCTTACAGGACCATACAAAAGAATCTTTAAAGTGTTGCACTGTAATAGATATGAAAAAGCCATGATGGTACTATTTAGTACTATAAATGATCTTACTGACACTTGTATGTATCTATTTTGCACTAATAATACGTAAAAATAATTTTACAGTGCTAGTATTGTAGCAGTATCGAAAATACTATTACAGGATCAATCTGCACTATAAAAGTACCTTGCAAAACCATTACGTAACCTGTAAGCTTCTTAAGAGCTCTTTCAACATCGCTATGGGGTAGCTATGTAAAAGTAATGAACACTCTTCTATAGTACTAAATAGCACCATAGCGACTCCTGGTGCAGTTGCTAAATAATTTAAATTCTAAATAGCTCTATTGGTGAGTTTTTGTTACTGCTACGAGACTAAACCGTAATATAAATGTACTAAAATCAATAATTAAAGGGCTAATTAGATCTATACTAGATTTTCAGTGTCAATTATATCACTAGTATTTCATAAATGGTGGCACACTGTCGACAGATCATGTACATATATATATTCCAAATTATGTCCGTGTGCATTTAATGTAACTCCATACAAATAAATGTATTTTGAATACACTATTTTACATTTGGACAACGAACCCTAATTCGCTTGTGGTGAAAATAAGATGGCTGCTGTTTTCTGCCTTGATAACACATTAGCAGCACGGCTAGAGCCAATATGTACTATAGCAGCCATAGTCGGGACAAGTCCTTATTTTATTAATTAAAATTTTATTAAAACATAAAAAATATGAGGGCGCATCGTCAAATTTTAAATCAGCATAATGATTTTATCGATACAATTATTTTCGCAAGTGCAATTTATGGCAGAGTTACATTTTTTTAGTATGTCCTTATTACGCTAAGCAAACATGGCAAATGACATAAAGAATAACTTACCGATTTATTTTATTTTCTTGGGTAACACTCACGACTCTCTGTATAATATAAGTATTATGTGTATAGTCTATGGTTTCGTCGTGGAAACCACAACACGAACAAAATTGCAAACAAGTGTGATAATAAAGATCACTGGAATCGTTTACGGTGCAATATAGCACTATAAACATGTTTTGGTTACTTTAATAGTGCAAATTTGTGATATAAAAGTTGCAGACAGCACAATTTTAGTACTAAAAAGCGTTTCTCGACACTTTTACATTTCAACTATAGAGCTGATTTATCACCGTAAGAGCCTTTATGTAATGTTTTTATAATAAATCAGTGATAAAACTAGGGCCTTTTCGGGGTTTTGTAAACGTTTACAACACCATTATAGTACTAATCTTGAACACTAACTAGCACGTTCTAAAACGTTCTCAGGACTTTTATAGTACCAAATTTTGTTACTTGGGGCCGCATGCCGGACGAGCTGTGCGCCTGGGCAGGACATGTATGCCGGAAAAACAGTTTTTGACTAAGCTCTTTCTTTCCAGGAAACATGACAGTAGGTGACCTGGTGATGGTGAACGGCCTGCTGTTCCAGCTGTCCATCCCGCTGGGCTTCCTGGGCTCCGTGTACCGCGAGGTGCGCCAGGCGCTCATCGACATGCAGACCATGTTCACGCTCATGACTGTACAGTCGCGCATAAAGGTACGGACGTGTAAACATATTTAGGGCTGTTTTTCCAACGCTAGATGTCCTTATCCGATGAAGAATATTTGTCAGTTTTCCGTACAAAAACTGTCAATAGGGACGATAACAAAACATTTTTTTTGCCCTTCAGGTATATTATAAAAAAATATTGGACACCCAGTAATTTTTTTTTTTACGTAATCCAAAGATTACGGCGATACAGTGAGTTAAAATGTGCCGTGACGTCACGAGTATGTAGATTTTATTCTGACTTGTGACGTAACGACCCCCACTCCCCAACTTTCATGCGTTTTATCAATTAATATGTGTCTAATATTTTTTTATTTATATGTGTCTAATATTTTTTTATTATCTAATTAACGGACTAAATATAATTTTTACCCAGCCATCATTGTCTATTTTATGCTACGGATAAAGTATATCGTGATGTTGGAAAAAAGACCCCTTCTTTTTTTGGGTGGGACGTCATAAAATGACTTCTTCCGCTCTGGGCGGAGCGGAAGGGCGTGTCACTCCTACTGACTAAAACCCACCCGTGTTTCTTCTAGAGTTTTATTATCATACACCGCCATTTAGAAACCGTTATTTTGTAAAATTTACTGTATGATTCAATGTATTAAATCCGACCAAATTATTTTACAAAGTGTTACCTAGGTCAGTTCACTTCAGTGAATTAAACAATTCGACTGTAGCCTTGTTATTCATGTTAAAGTCAGACAACCAATCTTACCAAGGGATATCGTGTTACCTAGTAACGGAGTTGTGGAGGTCAGATTTGCAGTCGCTCCATGTACATAAAATACCCGTATTCAGCTGCATCCGGTTATACTAGAAGCCGACCTGGGGCTAGACTGTTGATGGTCGTTCTACGATTAAAGATAAAGATAATTTGTTTGTCATAACAGGCGTTTACATACAAATTGAGTATGTAGAAAGAAGTATTAAGTACGTACATGTTTTTCTATCTGTAATTTCTCAGTAGCAGCCCGGAGTCTGGATTTGTGCCCGCTTGATGGCAATAGGCTCGCCCCCTATTACATGGGACTTAAACATAACTGGTGAAATGTGGGTGTACTATTGGTACACCTCTGCCTAACCTTTCGGGGAAACAAGGCGTGATATTATGTATAGGTAAGTTTATTTCCTGCTCCTCCACCTCCAGGAGAAGCCCCTCGCGCCGCCGCTCGTGTGCGACGCGCGCTCGGCGACCATCGACTTCCAGGACGTGAGCTTCAAGTACATCAACGGGAAGCCGATCTTCAACAACCTTACCTTCAGCATACCGGCTGGGAAGAAGATCGGGATTGTTGGTGGCTCGGGCAGTGGGTGAGGACTATTAAAACAGCGCTGGCTTGCGTTCAAAGACTATTTATTTCATAGACTACATGTAACTTTCATTTTGATATAGATAGTGTTGCTACATTAATTTACCTTTCCTACTTATCAAAATAACACAGGCATACAATTCACATGACTAAAAAGATTAATTAAGGTTACCTTAATTATACTCCATAGGTTTAGGTCAGGCGCGGCGTGTTCTAACAACTCGCTTCCTACAAGCTTTCCTTTGGAAATTCGGAACACAACCACTCTATCGTCATTGAATAATCACACTATAAGTATTTGTTAGGTACACCATAAAATTAAAACATTACAAAACGCCTACCTACATTAAATTTATCCATTTCTATCCCAAAAACAAAAAAAAATTGGGTTAAAATAACTCGTAGACGCGTCCGGCTTATCGAAATTGTTTTATTAGTCTCATCGCGCTGTCGTGTCGCGCCTGTTGGCAGCCACGGGCCATGGCCCTTTTGGCCCTAGGGTAAATAAGCTCTTGCATATGCCAGATTTCATGGATAATACTAAAAACTTATTTTCCTCCACAGTAAATCCACGATGGTGCGCCTCCTATTCCGTTTCTTCGAGCCACAGTCGGGCACTATCAAGGTCGCCGGACAGAACATCAAGGACTTCGACCTCACCAGCTTGAGGAAGGCTATCGCCATTGTACCACAGGTCAGTTTATAGAATAGAATAATTTTTATTACGTTTCAGTCACTTGCAGTAATATGTATATATCGCAGTCATCTGGTTAAATTAGCCAGCTAATTGGACGCCTAGGCCGTTCATTAAACGCCGGCAACCAATTAAGTAGCTGAAGGACAACTAGCCTAGTCATTGAGCGCAACTTTTAACCAGATGGCTGAATGTCGTGTAGTCGTTTAGTTAAAACTGGGTGAAATAGGTCAGGTTAGGTTAGAACTGTGCACAACCGCTCGCGAGCCGAGCGAGCGCTATTTCCAAGGTACCTGTAAAAACTATAATCTATATAGCATGGCGTATTTGTCATTTTCTTATCTTTATCTTTTCAGGACTGCGTGCTATTCCACGACACGATCTTCCACAACCTGCACTACGGCGACCTCACAAAGTCGCACGAGAAAGTAATCGAGGCCAGCAAGATGGCCGAGCTGCACGAGTCTGTGCAAACATGGCCAAAGGTATATTAATTGTTACATAAAACTACACTTGGCTTCGACAACATAGGGTTCAAAATCCAATGTCAGAGTCAAGAGCAATAATATCTAAAAGGAATGCTTTGTTGGTCAACATCTTCCTGGGAGGGGGTCAAGGGCCGCCCTTGACTCACTCAGTCACGTATTATAGTTTAACGTTAGTCGTAGTCGTACATATAGCATAATTATAATATGTATGGATTTATAATGAAATCCACCCATGACTTATTTTACCTACCTTTACACAGCAACATTTTACCCTCGTTATCGCACGTCCGTCAGTCCGTGAACTAGGTACGTTTTGTATATTAGAAAAAACGCCGTTTGCATAGTCCCCATCATGTTAAACAATATAAATGAATTATATGAGGAATTCTTTTCGGTAGTGCGCACCGAGTTCGATAATACTTTAAAAAAGAAAACTAAAACGATTTGCCCAAATTTTCTGTTCAGTGACTGGGCAACTAAGGGTATTAGGAAAAGTAGGGAAACATTGTTTGAGCTGTATGGCCTTAAGCCTTTTATTAACTCTGACACTTTTAATAAATACGTTGCTACTTACTCTAAAACTTTTAAAAATACCTGCAAGGTAGCTAAAGCCTTGTACCTTAGCAACAAGATCAAATCAGCCGATAATAAAATAAAGACGGTTTGGAAAATTATCAATGACGAAACAAATAGGAATAAAAGACATAACAGTGATTTCACACTAGAAACTTCACGTGGTGTCATAAGCACTAACAAAGAAGTTGCTCAAGAATTTGTAAATTTCTTTACCAGTATCCCACTTAAAACTACTGAAACCTTAAATTCCTCGCCCTCGCGTTCAATTGATTTATTAAGAGCCAACGTTTCATCCTGCCCGATTGAATTTAAATTCAAGCATATAGACCCCATAACAGTATTAAAAGCTTTCAAGCAAATTAAGATCAAATTAACCGAAGATCTATGGGGAATGTCAATCAAAGTTTGTACCTCCATTATTGAGACTATAGCGCCGTACTTAGCCTTAATATTTAATTTGTGTGTGGATCAAGGAGTCTTCCCTGATCTAATGAAATATAGTAAGGTAATACCACTATTCAAATCCGGGGACAGTAAAGATACCAATAATTATAGACCCGTGTCCGTGTTGCCAGTATTAAGCAAGGTGTTTGAAAAGGTTATGCTTAATCAAATGCTCAATCATTTTAATACCAATAAAATCTTACATGATCAACAGTATGGCTTCACCAAGGGACGTTGTACGACTGACGCCGGTGTCACCTTATTAAAACACATATTTACGGCGTGGGAAGAGGCCCAAGACGCCATAGGAATTTTCTGTGACCTCTCCAAGGCTTTTGACTGCGTCGACCATGAAACCTTAATCTTGAAACTTGAGCATTACGGACTTGGAAAACTTGCGCTCAGTTTAGTTAAATCTTATTTAAATGATAGACAACAGCAAGTTCAAATAAATGGTGTCAATTCACTCGGTTTAAAAGTAAAAATGGGTGTACCACAAGGATCAATATTGGGTCCTTTTCTCTTTTTAGTATATATTAATGATCTACCCCATTTGTTAAAAACTCAACCACAAATGGTGTTATTTGCTGATGATACTTCATTAATTTTTTAAATGAATAGACGTGCATCAAATCTTGACGACGTAAATAACGCCCTGCAGCAGGTCCAAAATTGGTTCACTGCTAATAATTTAGTATTAAATGAGAAAAAAACTAAGTGCATAAGATTTTCTTTACCAAATGTCAAAAGTAGTAATTGTGAGATAGTATTAAATCAAGAGAAACTAGAATTCGTCGATCAAACTGTTTTCCTGGGGATCACGCTCGACTCTAGGCTTCAATGGGGTCCTCATTTAACATCCCTTTCAGGACGACTAAGTTCGGCAGCATATGCTGTGAGAAAAATCCGTCAATTTACGGATGTAGATACCGCGAGGCTAGTCTATTTTAGTTACTTTCATAGTATTATGTCGTACGGTATTCTACTATGGGGACGGGCTGCAGACATCGAGTCTATTTTTATTCTGCAGAAAAGAGCCATCAGAGCGATATATGGCCTCCGCAGGCGCGACTCTCTAAGGGAACTGTTTAAAGATATTAACATCATGACGGTACCTTGTCAATATATCTATGAAAACATTATGTACGTAAGGAAAAATCTACATCTTTTTAGTAAAAGAGGTTCAAGACACAATTATATCACTAGGAATAGGGACCAATTAGTTCAACCGGGTTTCAGGCTGGCTAAAGTAGACTCATCATTCATGGGGTACTGTTTAAAATGCTACAATAAAATACCTCCCCACATACTTCAGCTGAATGAAACGAAATTTAAATCTTATATTAAACGCACACTATGCAGTCAGGCATATTATAAGTTGGGGGATTACATCGCTGATAAAAATGCTTGGCTCAACGCTGGTCCTGCTCCACAAGGGCACATAAACTAATTGTATAGCATCTGAAAATACTGTTGGAGCTGCGGAAGATTTTAAAAACTATCTTTGCATTGTATAAATTCAATCTCTTAGCATTGTATAATTGCATAGCACATGTGTGAGTACTATGTACAGACTATAAAGCTACCATTTAGGTACTGGGTATGTCTTTCATTGACTTGAATGTGCCTTGGCGGCTGAGAGTATGTCATGCTCACTCTAATGTCACGCTGACGGTGGCGTGTGTGTTGGATCATTTAGTTCCCTTCAAAATGGTTGAGCTGAATGGTGCTCATCCATGCGTCATGTTCGTGAACGGGCGCCGTCAGTTGTGACTGGTCATCTCATAGCTGCCATGGCTTATTTTAATTTGATTTAATTTTTTTAATTGTTTTATTTTTGTTTTTATCTTTTATTACGGACGCTTTTAACGTTTTGCATCGTTCTCACATGTATAAGTTCAACATGAATGATGTAACCAATATTTTGTAACCAAATTTTTATTTAAAAGAGTGTCCGTGGAGTTTCTTGCCCGTTCTTCTCCATAGGTACCTACTACGCTTTGGAATGGGCATCTAGCTTCATCTTTTCTGACTGACCGACCCCTTGACAATTCAAAAGTGCCTGTAATTGGTTTATTTGAAATAAATGCTTTGAGTTTGAGTTTGAATTTGAGTTAGGTTTAGCATATCGATAACAGCTGAACTGTTATTTTTTATTTTGATATATTAGCTGGATATTTAAAAAAATAACATTGCCCTCAAAAGAAAAAAAAAACGGTCAAATGCGTGTCGGACTACGCACAATGAAGGGTTACCTACGTAGTTGGGATGAATAAATCCCAATAACAAACTTAACATCGTAGTTGAAAAACATTATGATGTCTTACCTAAAATCTAAGATTCCAACTGCAAATGTAAGTGACAGAAATTGATATGAATGACGTGTTCCTTTCAACTTCATCGGGTATTTAGATTCAGAGCAAATTGGTTGTGACAGACGGACAGCCAGACTGCAGACAGACACACGAGTGTTCCTATAAGGGTTCCGTGATTTCATTCGGACATACGGAACCCTAAATAGATTGAATAAAATGTTCTATGAATATTATGTCTTGAATTAAATGTAGGTAATGTAAATACTGTATTTGTACTAAATTCAAATTCAAATCATTTAATTCAAGTAACATATAGAATCATAATAACAATTGGTATAGGCATACATAACATAATAACATAACATTTACAAATTAAATTAAGATTAAAATTCAATTAAATTAGATTAAAATTAAATTAAATTAAGATTATAATCAGAATTCACATTAAAATTCAAAAACATAATTTTATTACAATATATTGTTCGTCAAATAAAGAAAGAAAGTAAGTAAGCGACACGTAATACGCTTGGAAATATAAATTTTATACCTCCAAGCGCGCCACGTGCCGCCGCTTACAGCAGTGAGTTATGATAGCACAATCAAGCCTTCCCGCGAGCGCAGCCATTTTAGGCGGATCTCTGAAAGATATGGAATGATCTCACCCGATTAGCTTGCCACTGGGTCCTGCAGCAGTTATTCCGTCGAACTTATGCACTGAACCGCTCTGAGATCAGGAACGCTTAGTCTAGCCACCTTGTACTATTTTAATGTATTTTTTGGTTGTCTCCAAAAAATACATAGCAGCCGGTAAAATGCATAGCAAAAAAAAAAAAAACAATACCATTTTGACTTTGCCGGAGTACAATAGGGAATATGCATGTATTTTTTTCATTTTTTTATTCGATAGTTTACGTCGCCAAATGATAGTAAAAAAAAATTCAACGCCAAAAAAGTAATAAAAGTACTTTAAAAAAACGCCCTCCATTTTGGCACGCTGATGTGGTGACGTCAAAGTCTATGACAACAGCTGACAAACAAGTTTCAAGTCGTGAGGTTAGGTTGAAGAACTATTGAACCTACAGTGTTTTCTATTTTCGACTAATACATCATCATGGAACCACCTTCTCCCACTAACGTCGACCGGGGTTACTTTGATCAATTTTGAACTTTCAAAGTCCATATCTTTTAAATTTGTGGGTGTAAAAAAATACAAAAAAATTCGAATTATCGGTTTTTTTATTGATATCGATTACTGTAATCATAAGTGAAAAAATATGTCTTGAAACTGAGAAAAAAATAAAAACTGGCTGATAAAGTTATACGTAGAATGGGGGTTACTTTGATACCCCCGGTTTTATTACGTGATTACAAAGTAGCCCCAATAAAAATTTTGCAGCACAGTTATTTATTTATTTATTTATTTGGATCTCCAACAAAGATTACACCTTACATGCTAAAAATAAAACATAAAAAGATACAAATCCTTGTGCATCTTCAATTATAGGAGACCACAGCTTGCATTAAGATATCAAACAATCAATTATTAATATGGAAATAAAGTATACAATTTAAAGTAAAAACAACAAGAATCAAAATTATAAAAAAAAAAAAAAACTATATATATTGAGTTGAACAGTAGGGAGGAAGGTCAACTCCTACTCAATATTAAGTTTTGCGTGTAACAGCAACTTAAATTTACTTAGGCTGTTGGAGAAAATGTCTATATCGTCGGAAGAACATGACAGTGAGTTGTATTGATTGGTCATCCTAACAATCGGCGAGTGTTTACCTAGATTTGTTCTGTGTTGAGGGGCTTTCAGTAAAGGGCCGGGATAGCGAGGAATACGGGAAGGGACGTTAATGCGTAATTTGCTAAGAAGATCTGGACAGTCAATGCCATTATTGAATAATTTATACAGGAACAACATGTCGGAGATAGTGCGGCGAGATTTTAAATCTTTGAGTTTGAAGTGATTTAGTCTATGTTCGTAAGATCTACAATTTCTTACTTTAAACCTAAACGCTAGATGACGGACAAGTCTCTTTTGAACCCTTTCAATGCGACTTATGTGGACTTGGTACGAAGGATTCCACACCGTGCTGCAATATTCAAGTTGGCTTCGTACGTAACTGTTGAATAAAAGTAATGTAGTGGATGGTTTTTTAAATTCTTTTGAAGATCTCAAAATAAAGCCAAGAGCTCGGTAAGCTGAATTAAGCATTTGGTCTATATGATTTATAAAATTAAGTTTACTATCCAAGTATACTCCTAAGTCACGAATAAATGTTACTTCTGTTAGTGTGTTTCCCTGAATATTGTAAACAGATTCGACTTTGTTGTGTTTTCTAGTAAATTTTATATGAAAACATTTAGTACAATTCAAGTACATTTTATTGTTGGTACACCATTGACTCAGACTATCCAAATCAATTTGTAATAGCTGTGTATCGACATTATTCAAAATTACACGGGTCAGTTTTAAGTCATCAGCAAAAAGGTATGGTGTGGAGTATTTAAATATGTCTGATATGTCGTTAATAAACACATTAAAAAACAACGGCCCTAGATTGGACCCCTGGGGTACACCGGATGTTGCAATGTAGGGATCTGACTCATTACAATCTACAACCACTGAAGAAGTCCTATTTTCGAGGTAAGTTCTACACCAGCTCAGTGTGATACCGGTTATACCCAACGACTGGAGCTTATTTAGCAGCAATTCATGATTTACTTTGTCGAAGGCCTTCGAAAAGTCTGTGTACACTGCATCAATTTGAAGACCTTTATCTACTGCGGATGTTAGTTCAGTGACATAATTAACAAGATTTGTGTTTGTAGATCTTTTAACCATGAAACCATGCTGATTAGTGGATATTAATTGTTTAACGTGGTCGTGCAATACTGGGTACACCAGTGATTCAAAGACCTTAGACAAAGTACACAGAATGGAGATGGGTCGATAATTAGATATCACCTCCCGTTTCCCATTCTTGAGAATAGGTACTATTCTAGCTTTTTTCCATTTATTTGGAAAAACCCCAGTTTTTAGCGAGGTATTATAAATATTTAGAAGAACAATACATTTAACTTTTTCAATTAAAAATCGTTGATGAATTCCCAGCGCGTCCTCAAAAAAGGATTTAACAGTTCTTCAGTGTTGCTAACATTGAAAAAAAAACTACCAAATTGCGTTTCGTTTAACGCAATTCGCGATTTTATATGAATGGAAGTTTCGATCAAAGTCACCCCGTGATTCAAAGTAACCCCGGTCGACTGTATAGAACAATGCAAAAAACCGACATACAAGTACTGCATTGTGTCTAAGTGCAGAAATACAATACGAAATGCAGGGTGATTGAAGTGTTTTTTTGTCCCGAGAGGTGCGGACATACTTAATTAAGGAGAAAGTGTTGTAAAATTATGATAAGACACATGGTATCTCCATCATCATCACGTTCACGTAAGTATCCTAAACATTTTTTGTTTTTGTGCTACACAAACAAGGTTATGATGTCGACGCCGATAGTAAGCCAACATCTTTTTTAAGTAACCTTGTTTGTAAAACTCTTTTGAGGATTTCACAGTGGAGATTATTATTTCAACCGTGTTCTATGGTTCTGTGGTGAGGATTTTGCTTCGATCAAGGAAAATTATCTAACCTACCATATTTTATAACTACACGGTTTGAGTTTCAAAAAGACAATATTTGTATGTATTACCAGTGTCACGGACCTGTGTCATGTGTTACACTGCTTTTTAACACATTCTGTTTCCAATTAATTACACAATTTAATTTATCTTTTTTTTGTTTTCAGATAGAAGAAACAGATATTTATCTAATGTATAAAATATGCAAGAAAAACAAAAAACCACATTAGGTTTAAGGTATTGGTACAAAGGGATATTGAGTCGCAGCCACCAAAAGTGAGAAAAGAAAACATTTAGAAATAATAAAAAGTGCTCTATCTGCACCTCCTGCTAAACTGGATTGTACACTAATAAGACCCACCCCTTCTGTTTACAAGTCTACTCCTAGTTCAGGACATGTAAAACATTCAAAGAGAATAGCCGTATTAAGATTTCATGTAGAAAGTGTTCTATAAAGATTAAGATAATTTTACATGTTTCTACCTCATGGTTGTGTTGACCACAACTTAATACCTATTATAAATGATGTTATAGTACAGCACGACACAACTTAGATGTAGCATAGATTTGAAAATTTTCATTCATTCATTTCAATTTTACGAATGTATTTGGCTATGAGACTTTACAAGTTATTGCGTTTTCGAAAGATCATTTTCACCTGAAGCAGTAATAAAGAAGAAGAAGAGAAGTTGTAGAAGGCATTTTCCCGGAGCAACTAAAAATTGCTAAGATCGCCCCAATTCATAAGAAGGGCGCAAAAACTGATCCGATAAACTATAGGCCTATTTCTTTGTTGCACACTTTGGCAAAATTTTTTGAAAAAGTTTTAAAAGACCGCTTAAGTAGACATCTTAATTTGAATAAAGTAATTAATCTAAGACAATTTGGATACCAGAAGAATGTTGGTACAGGAGATGCTATATATACGTTAATAAATGATGTAGTAAAAAAATTAATTGTAAAATGAGGGTAGCTGGTATTTACTTGGATTTAAGCGCGGCTTTTGACACTATTGACCATACACTACTTATCACAAAATTGGAGCACTATGGCGTAAGAGGTAAAGCTTTACAACTCTTCTCTTCGTATCTCAAAAATAGAAAAATGTTTGTCGAACTTGATTCTACACAACCAAATGGGTATAAAACAGCTACAGGTCATCTATGCTAAACATTACAACCGGTGTGCCTCAAGGAAATATTTTAGGCCCTTTATTGTACATAATATTCACTAATGACCTAATCAATTTCGTATATAAACTTTTTCCGGAAATGCAACTTGTAGTCTTTGCGGATGACACAAATGCCATAGTGGCAGCTAACGACATTCAAGATCTTACTGTTAAGGTGAATGCAGCTCTAAAGGCTTTACATTCTTGGTTTGATGCGAATATGCTGAAAATAAATACGACTAAAACTAGCATTATGTTATTTAAAACTACTGCGCGTAACAAAGATGATATGGACATCAAATTAAATAATGTTAGCATTGAGCTTGTCCGGGAAGTCAAGTTTTTGGGAGTACATATTGATGAATTGTTAAATTGGAAGAAAGAGTTAGCAGCATTGGATTCATCCATATCATCTGCTTGCTATGCCTTAAGAACTCTTAGGGATGAAGTAAGCATATTAAATTTAAAAATGGTATACTATGCGCTGATTGAGTCCAAATTGAGGTATAGCATACAGTTTTGGGGAAACAGCTACTATTACAACTGGCATAGGGCTTTCGTTCTCCAAAAAAGAGCGATTCGAACCATTGTCCGCATTTCTCAACGTGACACCTGTCGACCATATTTTAAAGAACTTTGTATTCTCACAGTACCTAGCTTTTATATAGTAGTGCTACTAAACATTTTCAAAAAGTATATTAATGACTATGAGACAGACTAGTAAGGGAAAAAACGCGAAGAAAAGATTTTGGAAATAAAATCACCCCGGCTTTTGGAATAGTTAAACATAGTCCTCAGTATCAGGCAGTTAAAATATTCAATAAATTACCTGTTGAGTTAAAAAGCCTACTGTACACAGGCTCATTTAAGGCAAGGCTCAAGGCATTCCTGTTGGAATAATGCCTCTATTCATTAGATGATTTATAGTCCTCAAAAAACTGACATGTGTAATTATTTGTCTATGGGTTATAATTGTTATAATTAATTTTTTGATTATTGTTTGCGTTTATTTTACATTTGACATATGGTTTTATAATTTATGTTTGCATGGTATTTTTTTATTTTTTTAACCTTAATTATATTTCGTAATTTAATTTAAATTGCATGATTTTTTTAATACTAATATCTGTATCATCGTCATTTTGTAACATTTGTGTATATTCATGTTGGATTATTTCGAACGCAATGTATATTGTTACTGAATAAATAGAATACAATTGAATTGAATTGAAAGATTGGTGATTTTGAAGGCGCATTCAGTTCGGATGGTGATCGGTTTTACGAATTTTGCCGATGCTACATCTAAGTTGTGTCGTACTGTAGTAGCTTGTGGTCTAAATAACATGCAGAATGTTTTAATAAAAAAAATATTTATTACTTAAAGGGGTTTGAAGATTTTTGTATGGAGGGTGGCCCTAACGTGTGGCCGCCATTTTGTTTTTTTTTCAGAATCGCGGTGATAATCGAAAGTTATATATTTAGATAGAGGACACTTATACAAACAAAAAATGTCATATAACATAATATCCTAAAGCGTCACGTTTCGGAGTTATTCACCGAAATATAAGTCGAAAACTGAACCCTGAAACAAGGATTTTGTTTTGTTTTTTTCCCTTCAGGTAAGTATATTGAACTATGAAAACATAATTGCGTCATGTATAGGTAATATTTTAGTTAAGAGCGAAACAGACAAAAATATATGTATACCCCCCGCCAAATGAGGACGTGTGTTATATGGTATTATGTATTATATGGTGCAAGGCATGGACGCGACACCAAGAAAATCCTATTCAGCCTCCCGCTGCCTTCTTGGATGATATTATTTATACCGAATATGATTAAAAAATCTTGTTTTTGCTTTATAGTTGTCAATTAATTCATGTAAGTATAAATAACTTAATCAACATGAAGTAATTACAACATAAATAAATAAATTCGTTATAAAAATTCTTACTTTTATCTTTGAATATCTCAGAAACGTGACGCTTTATGATGTTGTGTTATATTAAGTTTTATGTTTGTATAAGTGTCCCCATCCAAATATATGACATTTATTGTGCACCTCGATTTTGAAAAAAAATCAAAATGGTGGCTGATTTTAGGGCCAAAATCTTCAAACCCCTTTGTTTTATTTGTGTTCTTTTTTATGTTTATTTAAATCAAAGAGGAAAACTGGCATCACATCACAATTATGTACATTTTTCTATATGATTTTCACAATATTTCTTGTCATAGTCTACTTCAACTATGTTGATATATTTATATTCTTAAAAATAGCCGTGAGCTACATAGAAAAGTGCATTAATTTTTTTGGAAACATGCTTTTGTATTGCAAATGTCTTTTGCTTTAATAAATTTGAGACTGGTGCCCACTGAAGACCACTTTGATTTTTCCAATAACAATCCACACTAATAGACAGTGCATTTTCACTGTTTCTATGCAACCAGGCCAAGAAGGCAATGGCATGCTTACAGCCTCCTGAAAAATAAATAAAAAGATTTAAAAAATTGATTCATTTAACTCGTTCACATATTTTGCACTTTGAATAACTTTTATTCTTAAAAATACTTTTGTACAACAATGTCTTACCTGTTGGTATGTGCTGCACAGTTTTCACATAGAACGGACAAGACAGTTTCCTCTGCCTCATTATGCCTCATTAAGGGTACAGCATAACACTTCTGACGAACATAATGTTCAGGTGTTATTTGAGCTTCCACTATAAATATACCCCTCTCGTTTAGCATAACCGACTGCTGAATCGCCATATGTTTCTCTCTTTGACCTATAAAAAAAAGTACTGTAAGTAATTATAACCAAAAAGCATCTCATTTTCTTGTGCTCAAGATTTTCATTTCATAAAATAATTCCGAAATGTTTTCAATCTTAGAACATTGAAAACATTTCGGTATAGTGGTGTAGTACCAGTAGTACAGTGACAACATTCTATACCTCCACAATACAATGTAGAAATCGATATTTTCCGAAGCTGTTATTTTATTTGTTTTAGGTTATGTTGCTTTATAAGTACAACTAAATTATGGCAGAAAAGGTGTGTAAGATAAAATAAACATTATAAGTAACATGTTATTACCTTAAATGTTTCAATCCTTTGATTTCAACAGTCGTAAAATCGGTATTTGATGTAAAAAATGTGGAACACATAAACTTTGAGGTTTGAGATAAATTTATTCTCATAAGAATATACATTCACTTACATGAGAATATTAAAACTAAAAACATAAGTCGATATTGTTGGGTATTTTACAAAAACTAGACATTGTACAATAAATAATTTGTAGGTAGATAGGAAAAAAAAAAATAACTCAATGTTCGCTTGATAAACGGGCTCAAAACATCAAATACGTAAACAATTCCGTTCAACACAGATAAGCGTAACTGGATGTGGCTCGAAATTATTGTAAAGAATGTGAGTTTTTTATGATGTACAGTTTGAGTAGTTTTTTAAAAGTAGTCATGGATTTGGATTCTGTGATGCATTTCGGTAACTTATTATATAATTTAGATCCTTCATACATGATACTTTTCCTACCATAGTTTGTGCGGGGTGGGTATAGTTGTAGTAAGTCTGATTCACGTCTCAGTTTCATTTTGTGCTTTTTTTTTCTTTTCGTGAAGGTAATGTTTGTGTGTATGCTTTTATTTAGTATTTTTCGTATCAGTATGCATGTATTATAAATGTATGTTTGTGTAATGTTCATTAATTTCGTTTCTTTGTAAAGTGTTAATGTTGAGGTGAGATAGTCATAATTAAATAATGTTTTAAGTAATTTATTTTGTGCAGTTTGTAGTAAATTTATATGTATCTTAGCGGCGGAACCCCATATTTCCACCAGGTAGTCAATGTGTGGCTTTACGAGTGAGAAATAGATTAAATATCGAATTTGGCGTGGTAAGCAGCGGACGATACCTCGAAGGGCTCCCGTGAGTGATTGTAGTTTTAACTTTATTTTTTTAATGTGTGGTAGCCACGTCAATTTACTATCTAAGGTTAATCCTAAGTATTTTTCCTGATCTACTCTATTTATAGTTGCATTGTTGATTTTTAATGGGGTGTAGTTGCCAATTTTTTTATTTTTTGCTGCGAATATCAAGTAGTTGGTTTTTGCTGTATTAATGGTAAGAAGATTTTGCTGAAACCACAGGTTAAGTAAATCTAAATCACTTTGTGCCTCATTTATAATTGTGTCAATGGAGTGGCCAAAGTAAAATAGACATGTGTCATCTGCATAGAGGGTTAGGTTTCCTTTAAGACCAATTTGGTGGACACTATTTATGTAAAGGAGGAATAAAAGAGGAGCCAAAATTGAGCCTTGGGGCACACCGTACGTTATAATTTTGGGACTACTCTGAGTGTCCCCTATCTTCACTACTTGGTAACGGTTTGACAGGAAGGACCTAAATATGTCAAGGGCAGGGCCTTTTATGCCGATTTCATTGAGTTTATTTAATAACAATTCGTGGCTGACTGTGTCAAATGCCTTTTTTAGGTCGATAAAGACACCCAGGCCCATTTTTTTGTTATCAATATTGAGCTTTATAGTTGTCACCAGATCTATGGTCGCTGAGAGTGTATTCGACTTCGGTCGAAAACCATATTGTTTATCGTAGAGGAAATTTAGTGAGATTAGGTATTTTTCGAGGCGATTGTACAAAACCCTTTCGAATATTTTTGACAGTACGGGAAGAACCGAGATAGGACGATAGTTCCCCGGCTCCGATTTAACTCCAGATTTATAAATAGGCGTGACTTTTGCAATCTTAAGACTACTTGGAAATGTCCCTGACTCCATACATTTGTTTATACAGCTTGTGAGTTCTTCAAGAATTAAGTTTGCGACGCTTTTTAATGATTTTGTGGTGATACCTTCTAAACCTGAACTGGTGTTATTTTTTAGGTTATTAATAATTTTGAGAATTTCGTCTGTTGTGGTAGGTTCTAGACTACCCAGTGTAGTTGTGTGAGATCCAGATAAACTTGTCAAAGGATTGCCAGATGGATGATGTTGTATGGGAATTTGATTTGCCAGTATCGAGCCAACATTTGCAAAGAAATCGTTAAAACATTCACAGATCTCCTTTGGATCACTCACAAAGCCACTTGGTGATTGAAGTTTGCGCGGTACGGCTTTCTCGGATAATTTATTGCAAGATAGACTATTAATAAGTTTCCACATTTTCAATGGCTGTTTCTTGCAGTTGGTGAAGGCTTTCATATAGTATTTAGATTTCGTTCGTTGAATACATTCTGAAACTTCATTTCTTTTCTTTATAAATATGTCTTCTTTTTGCTTGTCTTTTGGGTATTTCTTATGTTGATTCCATAAAGTATTTCTACTATTTATTTCACCTATGATTGATCTGTTTATCCAGTCTTGTCGTGGTGGATTTAGCGTTTTATTTTTAGTAATTTTACTTTTTTCTATACTCTTTATTAGTTTTTCTTCCAGAGAATCATATAAACAGTCTCGGTTTTGGTCTTGCCATTCCAAGATAGTCTTATAAAGTACTTCATAGTCAATAACGCGAAACTCTCGCTTTTTCAAAGGTTCTGGTTGGTGACGTTTAAGTTCTAGGTAAATTTGTTTGTGGTCTGACATGGGTGTATCGACAATGGCTATATGAAATTTGTTCTGCTTAAGATTCGAGCAAATATGGTCAATTATACTCTTCGATGTTGTTGATTCTCTTGTGCAGTAGTCTTCATCAATTTTGTTCAAAATTTCATAGCCATGTTCTTGGATCACTTCTTTATACATATTAGTTGCACGTTCTGTGTTCAATAGGTTAAAGTTAAAATCGCCGAAAACCACCCCACGTTTATTTTTATGTAACTGTTGAGAGTAGGTTTCTAGGAAGGTTTTGACATTTGATTGGTCAGGTTTTCTATATACAGCCGCTATGTCTAGAGCGTAGTTTTCAATATGAATCCACAGATAGTGGTTGCAGTTTTGACAGATTTCCTCACTCAGGGTGTGTTGCAGATTGTTTTTTACAAATATCGAGACACCTCCACCTCTCGTACCCGTTCTGTAGTTATAATAATGCGTGTATCCGTCAATCTGAAATCTTTTTCCTTCTTCGTCGGATTTTATCCACGTTTCCGTTAGAACCACTGCGTGTAAAGAAGATGGTAAGGCTTTTATCACGCATTGTAATTCATCAAATTTACCAGGTTTCACGATACTCCGCATGTTGGCATAAAGAATTTTAAAAGATTTGTTTGAGGTGGTAATGCTGCTATAGTTATCGACGACTTGATAGGTTATTTTGTCATCGTCAGGATCAGTGTGTTTGTTTGTAGTAGGTTCAACGGTATTTAGTTTTTTGAGGGGAGCTCCACGATTTTCGGTATGCCGTTAATGTATTTTATTGTGAGACTTTTGTGTTCAGTAAGTGTTCGGCGATTAAGTTCATCTTTTAGATTTTGCAGGAACTTACGCTGTTTTGGTGTCTGATCGGAGTAAATTTTTATGTTATCTCGTTTAGAGTTGTTTTGATTTCGTAGAATAGATTTAGCGGTTTCTTGCGATTTGAAGTACACTTTCGGCAAATTATCCGATTCAGCCTTCACAAAACCGCTTTCACTCATTTTCCAAAGAGTCTTTCGTGTTATTTATTACTATATAAATGTAATTTTACAATAAAACTGACTGAATCGCAAACACACCTACAAAACACATCAACATTTTATTGTTGTCATAGACTTTTACGTCACATTTGCTCTGACCAATAGCGTCGCTTTTCAATTATTTGAATTTCCCACAGTTTTTTTGCACTTTTTGAAAATTAATTACTTGCTCAAAAATAAATTATAATCAAAAATATTGATGGAGGATTAATTCTGAAGTAATAAAGTTTATAAAAAAAAATATATGACCCATATTTGAATCACATTCATATTCCCTATTGGGAGCGTCCGTGCTCTTCAACGACCGACGACCGAAGGTTCAAAATTAAATTGCGTTATAAAGATGTGAAATTCGTTCGGTTAAAATCAGTATTCCGCTGAAATATTCATAGTTTGAGGTATATATTATACCACAAGGAACGTTATTAATAGGTTTCTCAAAAACTGCCAACCATCCTATTAAACATAGTCGCATGTTGAATCGAATTGATGTAATTGTCCCCAGGGCTACGACACGCAAGTGGGCGAGCGCGGCCTGAAGCTGTCGGGCGGAGAGAAGCAGCGCGTGGCCATCGCGCGCGCCATCGTCAAGGACTCGCCCATCATCGTGTTCGACGAGGCCACCTCCAGCCTCGACTCCATCACGGAGCACGTACGTACTGCGGCCTGGGCTACTGCCCGACGGTTGATGTTGGGACGTTGTACATAATAATATGCTAGTCGCGCGGATTACTTTGCTTGCAGGATTTTGCGTGATGCGTCAAAAAAATTCAAAAATTCAAAAGTCATTTATTCAAACTAGGCTGAGAATCAGCACTTTTCGAACGTCAAAATTACATAAGACAGTCCCCCAAAAACGCCCGCCCTTCACCACTTCCTAGTGCTTTTGCTGGAGAGAAGAAGTGGCGCAACAAACTCCCCAGCAGCACAGCTGTCTGTTCAGTTAGAAAAAAAAATAGTTTGGAAAATCCAAAAGTGCACGCCTCATACTTATCACTCATTCATAAACGAAAAAGAAATTCAAAACATAGTTTAAAAATGAACTATTTATCACTTTTCATGAAGTCGTAATGTCAACGACTGACAAAGATATTTACGTTGGCAGTTGCTAGGCAACGGCACCGGATCAAGGTTGAAAATACTTAGATATTGATATTATATTTTAGTTAGTATTTTATTAATTATAATTAAACTACTATGAATAAAAGAGCCATTTTCAATAGGGTTCCTTCTACGGCTAAAACGAATGCATAAAAAAAAAATTGACTCAATTAATTGATTTTATCGCAAGCTACAATGTTTTCAGGGATCATAAATTGACGGACAGGAATTTTTTTTCAACTATTTTGATGCTTTTTCCATTTCTGCTGCATTAAATCAATTGTTAAAAAATACAATATTAATCTCCATTTAATCATCTATACAATGGTATATAAATTAAGTAGGTTCTGTGTACTAGCTGGAGTGAAACAATAAAAACAGTTGCAGAAATGGGGCAAAAAATATTTTTCGATCGTAGAGCACACTCTAATGCGAAGCATTACGAGTCGTGCAAAACTTGATTCTATACAATAGTATGCAAATAATTTACATTACTCAACACAAAACATTCAATAATAGTTATTTATGCTACAAGTGCGGAAAGTAGGTGATTTCCGACGAGTGTATAAGTCGACACGAGTCGGAAATCATCTGACGCACGTGTATCATACAACGTTTTACTATGCATTGTGCGAGGAAACAAAAAAACTAGCGACCTTTACAATAGTCGCATATGTTTTAACATCTAACATATTGGCTGACATTTGATATAAATGATATAAACATCATTCATAACTTAGACTTTTTGACTTTGACTTTGACTTCGACTTCGACTTTGCCATCACCATCACCATCGCCATCGCCATCGCCAACATTATATTAACCACCAACATTATCTACATCGCCATCGGCATCGTCATCGTCATCAACATCATCATCATCATTTAATTTGTAAAACTTTTCTCAAATAATGAAAACTCTTTGCGTCGCGTCGGGCAGACGACGGATTCAAAAATTAAAAAAAAATTAAAAAGTAAAAAGCCCTAGTCAAAAAAAGTGACACTTTCCGCACAAATTGACTGCTTGGAAAACGCCCTTTTCGAGCAAATACATTGTAAAATATATGCCATAATGACAGCTAGCACGCGCCAATGTACCAACAAAAAAAAATATCGAAATCTAAACTCAAGCAAAAATAAAAACTAAAAACGTAAACAGAACTTAATACCCGAATTATAAAGCCTCCAGGCATAAAGGGCGTGCCCGCTTACATATAGCTAATAAAGCTGTAACTCACATAATTAGATATGATAAACTAGGACCATTGAAGTAAAAATAAATCAAAAATAGATCAACAGTTAGGCAAGAATAATATATAATCTACTGTCGAGGTCGCTAGCTAATCACATATTGCAATACAACTCATACGAAAACATTGTAATGAGTAGATCATGTCAACAATAAATAAAAATAAAATAAATTGTATAATAAAGTCAAATAAATTAAACATTCTATAAACTCATATAACCTGTCAGTAGGTAAGCTAATTCTGGAGAAAGAACATAAACATTGTCTTGAGTTAATCACAGCGACCAACTATTTTTATCGCTTAAGTAGTCACTGATAGAATAGTATGCCTTTGAACAAAGGTTGGATTTTACTTTAGCTTTAAACGCATTAAAAGGCAAATCTAGCAGAGAAGTGGGTAGCTTGTTATAAAAGGTTATACCAAGCCCAACAAATGAGTTATGAACCTTATGAAGCCGGTGAAAAGGAGCTCGTAATTTGTCTTTATTTCTGGTGTTAATATGGTGGATATCACTGTTTTTAGTGTATACGTGTATATTTTGCCTAATATATAAGATATTGGCGAAGATGAATTGTGATGCCACTGTAAGAATACCAATATCTTTAAAAAAATCTCTCAGAGAGACTCTGGTACCTAGTTGGTAAATTGCTCGGACAGCTCGTTTTTAAAGAACAAATATATTTTGAATGTCAGCGGCTTTGCCCCACAGCAGAATACCATAGGACATAACGCTATGGAAATAACTAAAATAGACTAATCGAGCTGTATCAACGTCAGTGTATTGTCTTACTTTCCTGACAGCGTAGGCGGCCGAGCTGAGCCTTCCCGCTAGACTTGAAATATGTGGGCCCCACTGAAGTTTGGCATCTACTGTTATGCCCAGAAAAACTGCCGAGCCCACAGTTTCAAGCACTTCTTTATCTAAGACGATGTTGGGTCCTAGATTTCTAACATTCGGTAAAGCGAACTTTATACATTTCGTTTTCTTGGAGTTGAGAACTAAGTTATTTGTTGTAAACCAATCCGTAACCATTGAGAGTGCACTGTTTACATCGTCAAAATCTTGTCTGTTCCTGTCTACTTTAAAAATAAGAGAGGTATCATCTGCAAACAGTACAACTTCACAGATACCCTTTAAAAAGAATGGTAAGTCATTGATATACACTAAGAACAAGAATGGACCCAGTATTGAGCCTTGAGGTACACCTAACTGAACTGGTAACCCGGAAGATTTCACACCATTAATATCTACACATTGGGACCTATTACTTAAATAAGAATTTATAACATCGAGAGCTTCGTTTTGCACACCGTAATGACGCAGTTTACGCAATAGCGTGTCATGGTGCACGCAATCAAAGGCTTTGGAGAGATCACAGAAAACCCCAATAGCATTTTGCGAGTTCTCCCATGCGCTAAATATGTGTTTCAGCAGAGCAACACCCGCATCTGTAGTTCGTCGGTGGCATTATAGAAGCCACAATCCCACTGTTGGCCAAATGCCTCTTCCTCTGACTTCCAGCTGGTCCAGGGCTAGTGTGGACCATTGGGTATTAATTTTATCTAGCTAGCTCATCCTTATATCTTCTGCGTGATTCGTGAGAAGAAACGGAGAAAGATTATATGTACTAAAGACAACGTATAAAAAAAAATACTGCATACATAGTTATAAACCATATCACCCATATTCATATTACTTACAATACGCGACTGATAATATGACACGTCTGAAGTCCGATATAACAGTCATCATCAGCCAATTAATGTTCCCAAAATCAACAACATCAATCACAATGTTTTGTGTTGTAAAAAAGCACGCTGTCTCACCTAACATCGTGTCCGAGAGATAGTATCAGTGATGAGCAGTTAGACGCTGGTGCACACAAACACCGTTCCGAACTTTTTAAATAAAGTTTATTGAACTCTTCGATAATTCAGCTTTGTCGGTACCGACTTTGTTTTGGAGATTTTACACTTCTTTTATTACTTATTTACGCCTAAAATTGCCTAAACTCCGCTCCAGGAGGTGCGATTCTATTGGTTCATATTGACACATCTCCGCTCCTCTCCTCTCCTCTCCGCTCCAGTGGACACTTGGACAGGCAGCCTAAGGCGAGTGTTTTTTTGAATCCAGAGCGGAGCGAAGGAATCTGGAGTAAAATCCCGAGCGTAGCGTCGCGGGCGTTCTTAAGTAGAATCCTGAGTGCACCGCGGGATTCAAAGTAGACGTACTTTGAATGCCGCGGTGCACTCAGGATTCTACTTAACAACACTATTTTAAGGTCGAGTGACGACTCGAGCTTAAAATAGTGTTGCTCCCGAGGTAAGCTAAGAGAAACTAAAATTCGTCGATAAAACTGTTTTCCTGGGGATCACGCTCAACTCAAGGCTACAATGGGGTCCTCATGTAACATCTCTTGCAGGACGGCTAAGTTTAGCAGCATATTCTGTGAGAAAAATACTTCAATTTACCGATGTAGATACCGCAAGGCTGGTCTATTTTATTTAGTTACTTTCATAGTATCATGTCTTACGGTATTTTACTGTGGGGACGGGCTGCAGACATCGAGTCTATGACAACATCATGACGGTATCTTGTCAATATATCTATGAAAACATCATGTACAGACGCCAGCACATCAACCTACTTCTATCTGTCAAATTTTCCCAATCAACATTGAACCTTATTCTTTAGCGATAAAGTTGAAAATCTATTAAAGAAATTTGACAGATTGTAGTAACTTGATGTGCTGGCGTCTGTACGTAAGAAAAAATTTACATCTTTTTAGTAAAAGAGGTGATAGACATAATTATAGTACAAGAAATAGGGACCTATTAGTTCAACCAGGTTTCAGACTGGCTAAAGTAGACTCATCCTTCATGGGGTACTGTTTAAAATGTAACAACAAAATTCTTCCCAACATACTTCAACTGAATGAGACGAAATTCAAATCTTGTATAACACGCACACTATGCAGGCACTGCAGGCAGGCATATTATAAGTGGGGGGATTACATCGCTGATAAAAATGCTTGGCTCAATGCTGGTCCTGCTCCACAAGCACAACAAATTGATTAAAATTTGAAAATACTGTTGGAGCTGCTGAAGATTGTAACACCATCTTTGCATTTTATAAACTTAATCTCCTTTGTATTATACACGGTGACATTTGAATTAGTATGTATGGTAGCAGACCATGGTCTAAACAACGTTTGTTCTAGAAAAACTGTGATAAAAATTTCACCGTGTATAATTGCATAGCACAGGTGTGAGTACTATGTACTAAAGAGCTACAATTTACCGGGTAATATGTCTTTCATTGACTTGAATCTGGCGGCTGTGAGTATGTCACGCTCACTCAGATGTCTCGCTGATGGTGGCGCGTGTGTTGGATCATTTAGTTCCCTTCAAAATGGTTGAGCTGAATGGTGCTCATCCATGCGTCATGTTCGTGAAGAACGGGCGCCGTCAGTTAGGAGTGGTCATCTCTTAGCTGCCATGGCTTAGTTTCTCACATGTATAATTTCAACATGAATGATGTTTAGTGGTATGAGGAACAGGGTGTAAAGTTCACTCATCCACCATAGAAAAGGGAAGATCCTCCAACCAGATGGGTGTTATGTCTGGCGGGCAACTGCCCGTAAGTTGATTTCGGATAGTCTTATCTATGTTTTTTCGCTCGGTAAACTAACTGCGCTATGCCGGAATTGTGTGACGTCATGTCTTTGCTGCGTAGTTCGTATGTGGCGGTGTAAGAACCGCTACAGGATGTAACCAATATTTTTGTAACATTTTTTTATTTAAAGGATACTCCGTGACAAGAGCAGTGTTTCTAACTACAGAACTATATCGATACTTACAACATTGTCCAAAATCTTTGAAAAAGTGCTTAATGTTACACTTGTAAATTTTCTTAAATAAAACAATATTCTGTCTGCAAATCAATTTGGCTTCAGAATTGGAAAATCAACAGAAGACGCTGTTCTGGAACTTACAGTCATAATAACTGGTCACTTAAATAATAAACAAAAAACCCTTGGTATCTTCATAGATTTATCCAAAGCCTTCGACACTGTCTCTGTCCCCAAGTTACTGTCCAAGTTAGAAAGCATTGGTATTCGCGGTATTGCACACGACATCTTCCGTAGCTATCTGAATGACCGCCACCAGGTAGTTAAAATAGGAAGCTACACTAGCAAAGAAGAGAATGTTACTTTTGGTGTCCCTCTGGGAAGTGTTCTTGGACCAACTCTCTTCCTCATTTACGTGAACGAACTATGCTAATTATCTTCTCCTAACTCTAGGATCGTCTCCTACGCCGATGATACATCTTATAATTCACGGCAAAGATTAGTCTGACACTTTCTATAAAGCGGAGATGGCTCTCAGTATGGTCATGAAATGGTTAAGTACAAACCTCCTCACGCTCAACATTAGCAAGACAAATTTTATTCCCTTTACCCCAGGCATCTTAAGCCAGCCCCCCATTTCCATGAAAGTTAAAGCTCACACGTGCATACTCACCAACTCTTGCACTTGTAACTGCACACCCATCGATGCAGCCGATGGCATACGATATCTCGGTGTTACCATACCAACTATTTAAAATGGAAAAAGCATATCAACTCTACGGTCACACGAGTGCGTAGATTTATTTACATTTTTTTTAAACTTAGGGCGGTTGCTGACTTCAAATGTCTGATTACTGTCTACCTTGCTCTCGCTCAATCAGTCCTTGGGTATTGCGTGACCGCGTGGGTTGGTGCCCATAAAACAACCATGCTCCAACTAGAAAGGGCGTAGAGGGCCGTACTCAAGGTCCTTGCAAAAAAACCGATCCGGTATGCGACACGTGACCTTTATTCACTTTGCACAGTCCTCACGGTTAGGCAGCTTTTCGTACTACAGACTGTCCTCAAAAAACTTGCTTGTACCTTTCGACCCAACCTACAGTACTGCGAAACGCCTCTCCGATAGAATCTGTGAAATTGTGCCCTGTAGAGCAGCAGTGGCGAGAAGACACTTCAGGTTCATCAGCCCCAAGATCTACAATAAAGTTAACAAAAGCATCGATATCTACCGCTTATCTCGTAATGTTTTGAGAGTAAAGTTGACAGACTGGTTGAAATCTCTTTCTTATGGATGCAACTGAAAGAATTGTGGAAACTTAAAACTAGTCTTGGCACTCACACACATCCTCGCTCACACACACACACATCCTCGCTCACACATACACACTCACACACACTAGCTCATACACACCCACACACACCCCACTCACAATAATATACTACTCTCTACACCACACCTACCAACATACAAAGTTTGCATGGATTTTTAATTTTTTTGTTTTGCTCGACAAACTAAAGCACGACAAACATTTCTATAATATTTTGTTGCTAATAGCAGATAACAAAAAAATGGGAAGTACTAAGTACTTTCGTTTTTAATGTTTTTATTGGCAATATTCTTTATTGTCAATGTTAAATGACTGCAGTGCGCGAGTGCAGTTACGAGCAAGGTAGGCGAAAACCATGTATAAAGAACCTAAAACTTTACATTTTTTTTCTTATCTGCTATTAGCAACAAAATATTATAGAAATGTTTGTCGTGCTTTAGTTTGTCGAGCGAAAATTGTGTCGCGCTATCGTTCGTCGATCAAAAGTTTCGTCGTCCCATCGATGGTCGTGAAAACAATCAGTCGCAATAACGTTCGTCGATCAAAAGTTTCGTCGTGCCATCGTTTGTCGTGAAAACAATCTGTCGCGCTAACGTTTGTCGAGCTGATGTTCTGTCGCACCGCTGATGGTCGACCTTTCGTACTGTCGCCCTAGCATTTGTCGCGCCTTTGTTTGTCGCACTTTGATACGGAGTCGAACTTTACACCCTGTTCCTCATGCCCCTAAACTAGCTAAACTGTAACCATGTCACAGATTAGTTTGGAACAATGTGCATCTTATGTTTAGACGGGCGTTGATAGTTGCGACACAGTTTTTTAACTTTTGTAGCTATCATCGTTTCCATTGTAATTTATGTTAATTTTGTTGTTGTTCCTAAATAAATATTTTTACTTTACTTTTTTATATGGTTTAATTGAAATAAATGCTAGTTTGAGTTTCAGGTGAACACTCTACTTTTATCACCCTCTATGAGAAAAAAAAAGTTTGCGGTCCGACCCCCGTCAGGAACGAAGTTTCTTCTCACGTATGATTTAAAACAAAAACAAAAATTTCGCTGTCGTCATCTTGGATTTACACTTAGACCTCACTATCGGCTTCAGCACCCTCAAAAACTATGAAAACGATACCCATGACGAAAAGTTGGAAAATTTTCGCAGCTGCCATCTTGGCTTTTCATTTTGACCTCACTATCGGCTTTAGCACCCTTGAAAACTATGAAATCGACACCAATGACAAAAATTTGACAATATCCGCAGCCGCCATCTTGGATTTTTATTTTAACCAAATTCATAGTACAATGTTCGTGATTGATCTCTTTGGTGATTGCAATTTTTACTAACAATATCCACATTCCAAATTCAAATCACTTATAGTCCCCAGGGATTACCTATTTTAGGGAAAACCTATTTTAGTCCCTGTTTACGAAGAAAAAACTCTCTCTTTTTGAATAGAGTGAAAAAGCACCTTTTAACTTGTCGCCCGGGTAATTTTTATACACAGTTAATTGTTTTGTGTACGTCAGACGCGTTACGTTAATTTGTTAAATTAAGTTAAGAGCGGTATTTTAAGTAGGTAGCTTAATGGTTTTACTAAAAAGATTTGAACAAAAAAGTGCTATATCGAACATCTTTCGTCTACCTTCGTTCAGGTTCCGACTTCAATCAATCAAATTTAAAATCTCTGACTTCGGCTTCGTTTCCGGTAAAAAACCTTCCGTTATATTACGGAAGGTCTTTGAAGGATTTGATCTAGTCTTAACAATAAGAAAAATTTAACCAGGTTTTTTAGTTACTTAATTTGTGTTAATCTTGATTGATACGAGTGTTCATGGAGTGTCTTTTCGTTCTTCTCTATATCATATCATAGCGATCTACGCTTTGGAATGAGTAGCTTCAAATTTCTGACTAATTGTCGGCTCCTTGAAAATTTAAGAGTGCCCGTGTGTGTGAGGTTTAATAGAAGTAAATGCTTTAAGTTTGAGAACTTGATGTGCCAATTATAGGTTGCGAACTTGAATCTTTAATATTTGGCTATCCCAACAATTTTTGTAAGTAGCGGACTGTCAAAAGAGCACAGAATGATTTTTCTTCTCCCTACAGGCGATTCTCCAAGCGCTGAAGAGGGCGACCGTGGGCCGCACGTCCATCTGCATCGCGCACCGCCTGTCCACCGTGGCCGACGCCGACGAGATCCTCGTGCTGGAGCGCGGCGCCGTGAGCGAGCGCGGCACGCACCAGCAGCTCATCAACAGGCCCGGCTCGCTGTACGCCAAGCTGTGGGACAAGCAGAAGGAGCAGCCGCGCGCGCCGCCCGCGCAGGCGCCGCCCGCCGCGCCCGCCGCGCACAAGCACGGGGAGCACAGCAACTGTCAGCACTAGCGGCCGAGCGCACAGCACGGCGAGCACAGCGGCTGCCAGCACTAGCGACAAGGGCCGCGAGGAGCGATACGTGAGCCCGCATATGCGCATGGAACGACAGATACGATTTTCAGTATGAGTGAGCGAGACGATACTATTCGAAGGTCTACGTAACAGAAACGTGATCATTTTGACTAGCACTACTCCCGCGAGAGAACACGAAGTCACAGTTGTGCTGGCTATTTTTTATTTAAGACCTGATTTCTTGTGAAGTGAGTGGCTCGGTATGCTCAGTGCGATGACACGACATTTACCTTATCATTAATATTCAATTCAAAGAGAGAGACTATAATAGTATTTTAAATGCATTAAAACTTCGACAAACCACTGTACTGTTCGTTTTTTCCATGTTCATTATTTCTAACGAAAACACCAAAAATGTAGGATCTATAATAAAAATATTAATTTGACACTAATGACGTCAATATTGGTACAATATACACAGATAAGACGTATGAGGCGCGTATTACTGAACGAAATAATGTACCTCTGATTCCTAGACTCGTGTATGTTATGCGGTACATCTTATCTGCATATACAGTTCTTATAGCCTATTATTATTTTTTAAGGCCTACAACATACTGGTAGCTAATATGAGGTGTCATTGTAATGTAAGCTATTGTGTATGCGTTTAGCTGCTGTGTTATAGGCCTTAATTTGACAGCTGTTTCGGTATGTGTCCTGTCTTAAGCCTACAAAAAGTAAAAGTTCCTGGTTAGTCCAAAATTGGCCTTATATTGTTAATGTTGAGTATAATTTCTAACATTTTTATCTTAATCTGTCAAATACATAAAACTTAAACTAGTAATTGCAAAAAACAATTACCTTCACTTAAAAAAAACGGCTAAAGTCGAGGTAGAAAATGCACAAATATTGTGCGTTTATTATAACTTGACCCGTGACGCGATTGGTAGTACTGTTCTGTCAGTCGCCATTTTGAACTATATTAGTATTGAAACTAAGTTTGACAAGCAATGGTGCCAACATGACGGCTAGGGACAAGTTATATTGAACGATCTGTAGCAATGTTTCAGTAATTTGTCAAGAAAAGTTTATGACAGAATAAGACAATAATCAATCCATCGAAGCGACGTCCTATCTCGTCGAACACTAACGTCGACAATGTTTTGACTCAAGTCAATTGTTTGCCCATTATGGCTGCTCAGCATCCAATATGAATCAGGTTATTTTTGCGACATCAAGGCTTCTTTCTCAGATAAACTGGCACAAGACTGTAGTATGTTGAGAACTGTGAAATGTTTATGTAAATAAAAAAGTTGATACAATGTACAGTAAGTAACTTGTAAAATAAGTATATTATTTTGGTTAATAAATACGAGTTTTATTTTATTAAAATACAATCCCTGTTATATTCACGAGTATGACGTAATTGACCGTCTGTGCAAGTTTGTATTGGGCTCTGTTGGGCGCCATTAATTGTTTGTAAGCGCTATCAATATCACACTCGAACCTGAGAGTGTAAAGGTATAGCACAAATGTTTCTCTTGGTGGACTCACACTAGTGAACATTAACAAAATGTGTGCACTCCGCACACAAACGTGAACTTTGGTTCGCACATTAGGTTCAATAGGGTCAGGTGGTGAAGACGCACACGAGTTCAGGCACTCAGTTTTGTTTCCACCGCCAGAGCGAAAAGATTTATTTGATTGCGTACATTCGGTGGCGCCTGGTGGATTTTCGGGTCATTTGTTTGTTTTTTTAAAGAATTGCCATGAATTATGGAGTAGACGAATGATGCAATTTTTGAATTTATACAAGCGTGAAACATATCCAATACTGTGGGACTCTTGTCATCTGTGCTTGTCACCCAGTTTGTATGAATAAGGGCCTATTTCACGATGTCCGAATAGCCACTACTTACCGAATAAATTAAAAATAGAACAGAAGTTGTATGAAATTTACGAGTATATCATCTTTTATCTGCAAAGTAAGTTTTAGAACTTAATCGTAGGTGGTGAAACAGGCCCTAAGAATAAAAAGCATGATGCTATTCAAGATTCGGGGCTAACTTTCAGTTATGACTATACAGGGTGTTAGGGTAAACACCGTTATCCTTCAAACCAGTGGTTTGGTTTCGTTTATAGAACGTAAATTCAATGGTAAATCACAACTTTTTTTTTTAAAGAAAATCTACATTTGGTCACAAGAGTATTTCATCCTATGCGCTTGGGTTGTTAACCTTGCGTCTCAACACGTGAGGGAGAGCTTGCGAAGAACATGTCACGTGGCTAGACCGGTCACGAGCGCGTTTGTCCGCGCTCGCGACCCTTCAACCCACTAAACCAGTCAGTCAGCTGTCTCGCTAGCGAGCGCAAGTATGCCGCGTCGTAGCGCCGCTCATTTCTCGCGCGTAAGTTGTTTTAGTGTATGAAGCGCCGGGAATATGCCAGAGTTCCGTAATACGTCGGAACTCAAGAGAGACATAAGAAATGATAGGTACTGTTGTGCTTTCTCGAGTGCGAAACAACGTACGAAATCGTGCGGAGGCATGCGTGACCGTCAATGAATCGCATTTTGAACAGAATAAATGTTGAGACCGCTTAAGTCCCAACGTGGCCATTTAGACAGGGCAAACTTAACATATAAGTGTGTATGTAAGTGATATTAGTTGTGGTTAACTTTTTAAATGCCTACCCAGTGTGCAGTGGTTTGGTAATTTTTTTTTTATTTCCTTTGTGGTCGAATCAAATGTAGGTACATTATTTTAGACTCATCACGCAATTCCTAGGGTATTTTTGCCTGTCTTAAGCCAGGAAAAGCATGAAGGGAAAGTTGCATCACAGGTTGTATTATTTATTCATGTGTTGTGTAGGTAAGTAGGACGGGCGGCGATCGTATTACTTACGTCACTCGGGCGGGCGCATATCCATGAATTTGCGCAGTGTCGGATAATACCTTTTTTATATTTATTAAAGAAAATAACGTAATTTTTTTTTTTATCGGTTTATCTCGTAATAGTTTGCCGCGGGGTTATCACACGTGGCGTAGCGAGAAATTTTAAAATCGCGCTTTACATCGGTTATTTATTTTTATATTTTTAAGTCAACTACCTACCCATAGTTTGAGTGACAACGTTGTCACTCAAATTATGGGTAGCTGGGTAAACACCCTTCCATCCTGTTCTGAGGTATTGAGGAAATGGAAAATTATTTTGGCTTAGTACCGAAATGAGAAGAAAAAGATATCCGACTCGAAATCATCTGGTTCTGGGATATCATATCGACGCGTGCGATGACTGCGTACGTTAATGACTGAACTGCAAGCAGAGCGCTCCCGCGGAGAACATGTTCGTGTAAAAAATATGCTGCTCAGCACATTACAAAAGACACACAGTTTTGCCGGTGTAAGCAGACAAACTTTATCTACAGCTCAACGTAGAGTACGCGATTCATCAAAAAGGCACCTGTCTGGGCACTTTCATAGACATCGAGGGAGCCTTCCACAAAAACAACTTCTCCAGTATCAGCAGCGCCCTTTCCAGACATGGAGTTGACAGGTACCTACTAACGTACTGAATTACAAACATGTTAAGCAAACGAGTGGTTCGCCTTGAGGATGAGCGGCACTTGGCTATGATAGCCAGAGGCTGCCTCCAGGGAGGGGTTCTGTCCCCCCCCTTCTATGGAATCTGGTCATAAATGACCTCATTACTAAACTTTACGCTAACCGCTATTAGACAATAGGGTATGCAGATGACTTCGCCATTCTTGTATCGGGGAAGGTGACGGGAACGATCTCTAACCTCACTCAGCAATCACTATGTTTAGTAGAAAGTTGGTTCAGGGAATTTGAACTATCAGTGAACCCTATTAAAACTAAGTTAGGCCCTTTCCGCCTACCCAAACTATTCGACACAGAACTTCAGTTGGCTAACGAGGTCAAGACCTCGACCTCGATGACCTTGTGGTCGTTCTAGACAGTAAGTTAAACTGTAGTAGTTATGTGGACAACAAGCTAAACAGGGCCTACATCAGTTGCATCACCTGGCAGTGCAGGGAAATGATAGGTAAGAAGTGGGGCCTATCCCCCAAAATCATACTGTGACTGTACACAGCAGTGATCCGCCCCATGATCGCTTACGGGGCAGTGGTCTGGTGGCCCCGCACTCAGCTGATTACAACTTCCAGCAAACTTCAGCGCATGCAAAGACTAGCGTGCGTGGCGACCACGGGCTGCATGAGGACTACTCCGACTGCAGCAATCGAAGCCATGTTGGGACTGCCCCCGCTCCATCTATTTATACAGCAGGAAGCGACAATGGCGGCGGTGCGTCTTAATGCAATTAATCTTTGGGGTAAGATAGACACACACAACACACCGCGCTGCTTGAGAGGTTCAATAATGAGTTCCCCATTACGAAAGCCATCAATGACATGACCGGGTACCCAAACAATTTAGGGTAGTGGCACCAAAAGATGAACGACCCCCAATAGATGAACAACCGACCGAAAAATTAAAAAATATTAAAAACCCCGCTAGATACATGTTTGCAATATTTTTTTCAAGTTAGGATAACATATTTTCTTCCCGATATCATAACAACTTTGACAGTGACCTCTCAGACGCGCTCGCAATCTGCCATTGTGTGAGCGCTTCCCACCAAAAATCAGTTTTATATGAAAACCTACTTAAGGAAAGTGCCCTCCTAACTTAAGGATTTTGTCAGCTTAAAGAAAGTGTAGGGGATTCTAAAAGAAACACCACGTATGTTGATACTATTTAACGAATATATTGAGCCGCGCACTAAAAAACTAGAGTTTACATTTTACTATCGCTTAAGTAGTTTTCTATCATAGCGCAATTAGCAGCTAGTCTGGACATTTGTGATTTATAATTTTTGGTTCTTGACCAATCTTAGCGAGTTAGGCTCGTACATTTCGGTCAAGCGTGACCCTTTTTTCTGGACAGGTTGTAACCTGCTCCCCGATCGATACCCTGATTGGTTGAGCAAGTTGAGACTCGTTTGTTGGGCGAGGCCATTATCTCGACAAGTTTAAACTTGTTTCGTGGGCGAGTCTATTTACTCAAACAAGTCGAAACTTGTTCATGGGTGATACCAAACCTTTTGATGTGTGTTTAGGTGAATGTTCGTGTATTTACCTTGTGTTTCTGATAAGCTAGTACCTGCTTATGTGGATACCTTATACCTTTTTACCAAGCCTTTACCTTAGGTTTTGTGTTAGGGTGCTAACTACGATCTTTATTTCTATCTACTTATTATTATTTATTATGTTACATGTTACAATTTATATATGTGGGTATCGATTCGGGGTTTTCTTATAGTTATGGGAAAATGAAACTATCCCTATGTTATTTACATATTAGGTACTTATATCTAAGACTATTAAAAAATGGTTTTTTATTATTTAATCAAATTCTTATTTCTAATCAGTCGTTTGTCGTCGCCAACAGTCTCCCCCTCAGTGCGTTGCACTCCATCTCGTTGGGGCGACGTCGCAGGCGCAGGCACGATCAGGACTAGGCGCGAAGCTGGCCGCCGCAGGATGCCCGCTGCTGTTCGCACGTCGACGATCCTGGTTCTTCCGTCTGGTCCGGGATGAGTGGCGACTATCTCGCCGCGTGGCCACGAGTATCGCGGCAGGGTGTGGTCGACGATGAGGACTATGTCGCCCAGTGCTGGGTCCCGGTAGTGAGGACCTTGGTTGTAGCGGGGCGAGAGGGTTGGGAGGTACTCTCGCAGCCACCTTGACCAGAAATGATCGGCCAGGCGTTGGGATGTCTTCCAGCTGGGAGAACCGATGAGTTCTGTGTCGTCGAAGGAGCCAAAGAGGGTGGCTCCGCATGACCGCCCGATGAGAAAATGATTCGGGGTCAGAGCTTCTTCTTCTTCTGGATCGGTGCTGACGGAGAAGAGAGGCCTCGAGTTTACGATGTGCTCGGCCTCTAGAAGCAATGTGTGGAGGATTTCTTCTTTAGGTTGTCGCTCGTGTAGTGTGGCTGAGAGAGCGACCTTTACAGATCGCACCATTCTTTCCCAGGCTCCGCCCATGTGGGGGGCTCCAGGAGGGATGAACTTCCACACGATGCCCATCTTGTTTACCTCTTGTCCGAGACTTGCGATGGCTTCAGCGATTTCTCTGTTGGCACCGATGAAGTTGGTACCGTTGTCGCTCAGGATGATTTTCGGTGTTCCTCTTCTAGCTATCATTCTTCGTAGTGCGAGAATCATGGAGTCGGTGGATAGGGAGCTCGCCAGCTCCAGATGAATCGCTCTTGTGGTGAGGCACGTGAACAAGGCTCCCCATCGTTTCTCTGCGCGTCTTCCGATAGTGACGAACATGGGTCCGAAGTAGTCCACTCCTAGGCAGGTGAAAGGTGGGCTGGTCTTCGTAAGACGTTCAGGTGGCAGATCTCCTTGAGGCGTGACCTGTGGCGTCTTCTTCCGAAGTCCACACCATCCGCAGTCTCGTGCTACCTTCTTTACCATGTTTCGAAGTGACGGTATCCAGTACTTCTGCCGGACTTCATTCATCACGGTGTTGTGGTTTCCGTGATTGAAGGCTTCATGTATGTACTTCACCAGCAGTTGAGTTATTCGGTGATGTTTGTTCATCAGGATCGGGTTTTTGTATGAAGCTATAAGGTACTTAGCTGCTCCGATGCGAGTAGATAGCCTGATGAGTCCGTCTTCTAGTTTGATTGTGAGGTTCTTCAGGTTGGATGTTGGATTGACGTCTTCTTTCTTTCGTAAGGCTGCGAGTTCATCTGGGTAGCTGTCTTCTTGCATTCTTCTTATCAGCAGTTGCTCCGCCTTTTCTACGTAGAGTGCAGACTTTGGTAAGAAGGCTACTACTGACCTGCTTGACCTCTTTTCTGGTGGGTGGATTTTCTGCTTCTGTGTCTTCTTCCAGGCTGGATCTTGTGTTTTTCTGGTGATGAGTTTGGTGACGTTCACCATTTTCTTCATTTTTCGCTTGAAGACATCTATGGCTTGCAGGTATCTCGCTGTCGCGTGGAGTAGGCGTGTCCAGCTGGAGAACCTTGTGGGATCTGGTATGATAACAGGGCTTACCTTTCTAACGCTTAGAGTGATGGCGTTAGGTTTTTCTTCACCTGTGTCGTTGATAGAGATTTTCTTTTCTTCTGTCGGCCAATGTCTGGGATCGTCGCGTAAGAAGGCTGGGCCCTCGAACCATCGATGTGTTATGTCGAATTTAGATGGGGTTTCTCTGGTAGCGTCGTCAGCTACGTTGTGTTTTGTTGGAACCCAGTACCATTCCTTGTGTTTCGTCAGCTCTTCTATCTCGGCGAGACGATGTGCGACAAAAGGCTTGAATCTCCTAGGATCTGATTTGATCCATGTCAGTGCTGTTCTAGAGTCGGTCCAGAAGTATCTTCGAGTTGCGGTCAGGTCCATCTCTTGACTCGCGCTATTGGCCAAGCGACTTCCCAGCAGACATGCTTGCAGTTCGAGTCTAGGTATTGAAGTTGGCTTGAGGGGTGATACTCTAGCTTTCGCCGTCAGCAGCTTCACTTCGACGTGATCGTCTGGATGTTGGGAGCGCCAGTACACTGCACAGGCGTACGCCTTCTCGCTCGCATCGCAGAAAGTGTGTAGCTCCCCCTCGGTCACGTTGTATGTGAGGCAGCGAGGGATTCGAAGATCTTCAAGTTTTCTTAGATCTTCAAGCCATCTTCTCCATTCTTCTTCTCTTGGTGGGGGCAGTCTCTCGTCCCATTCCAGGCCGGACCTCCACAAGTTTTGAAGCATTACCTTCCCCTGTATGGTAATGGGTGACGCCAATCCTAAAGGGTCGAAGACTGACATCACTGCGCTCGTTGCTTCTCTCTTCGTTGGTGCACGTCTTCCCTCTTTGGCTTCGTCGGGAGTGTTGCGCAGACTTAGAGTGAAATGCAGGCTGTCTTCTTGGACGTTCCAATTGAGTCCTAGAGTTTTCTCGACTTGATCCTTATGTTCTCCTAGTACAATGGAGTTTGTCTTGACTTCTGTGTCGGTGAACTCTTCGATCGTCGAGGGGTCGTTGCTTGCCCATCCTCTCAAGAAGAAACCTCCTTTCTTGTGAATTTCATTCACATCTCTTGATACTTTGGTAGCTGTTGTCGCGTCGGGAAAACTTGCAATATAGTCGTCCATGTAATGATTACGGTTTATTGCTCTGACGGCTTCTGGACAGCGATTGGCGAAGTCTTCTGCGTTTCTATTCTTCACATATATGGCGATACATGGCGAACAGGCGGCTCCAAATATTAGAGATGTCATTCTGTATTCCTTGTTGTTCCAGAGAAATCGGAGGCTGTCTCTGTCTTCTTCGTTGATTTTTATTCTCAGGAACATTTCTTTGATGTCCGCGACGACGGCTACTGCTTCTTGACGGAAACGGAGTAGGACTCCGAACAGTGATTGTAGCAGATCGGGTCCAGCCAGTAACGCGTCGTTCAGCGATTTCCCATTCGATTTAGCTGCGGCATCGAAGACCAGTCTCATCTTCTTCTTCTGGGGGTGAACGACAGCGAAGTGAGGTAGGTACCATGTTCTTGAGGAGGTAGGTTCTTCTGTTACTTCCTCGGCGTATCCGCTGTTGATCAAGTTTTCAACTTGTTCTTTGTATTTTTGCTCAAATTCTTTGTCTTTTAGAAACTTCTTCTCCATTCCCTTCAGTCGTCGCGCTGCAGCTGCTCTGCTTTCAGGTAGGCTTTCGTCGTCAGTCTTCCAGATCAGGCCCGAGCTGAATCTTCCATCAGGCAATCTTGTCGACGTGGAATGCAGCACGTCGAGAGCTCGCTGGTCGATGTCGCTGGACGGTCTTCTCGCGGCGACTCCTAGGGCTTCTATGTCGAAGTGGTCTCTGATCATCTTCTCTAGGTAATCATCTTTTCCTTTGGGTTGTGTCACAAGATGATTCACCATTCGAACCGGAGTGTTGTTGCTTGACTTGGTCCCGTGTAAGACCCATCCTAGCTGGGTTCTGGATGCCACTGGCTTGCTTCGGTCTCCTGTTTTCACTGCTTGAGACACGATGAGGTGCCAGTTGTCCTGCCCGATGAGTACAGTAGGACGAGCGTTGGGATATTTCAGCTGCTCCGCTATGTCTTCTAAGTGTTGGCAGCCTTCCAGGTCCTTGTCGCTGACCTCTTGGGGGGACAGGTTCAAGGTCTTCACGGTGTATCCTGACATGCTTTCTAAGTTTCGCTCGAACTTTCCTCTGATCTTGATGTCGATCTTCCTTGACTTCTGGTCCATTCGATGACCTCCGACGCCCTCGATTCTTAATTCTTCCTCAGGACCTTGAGCTCCAATCATGTTCACGATGTCTTCTTCTATGAGGGTCACCGTCGATCCTTCGTCCATGAGGGCGAAGACTTGAGCTTTGGCATCCGGTCCCCATAGTTCTACTGGTACGATTTTTAAGTAGGCTCTTGATATCGTTCGTGTCGCGTTCACCGTTGATGCTACAGCTTGGGTCTCTTGCGTGGCTGGCTTCGTCCTATTTTCTTGGTGCAACATCACATGATGACCTCTCTTGCATTTTGCACACGGCTTCGCTTTGCAACTGAATCCTCTGTGTCGCCCCAGCAGACATTTGAAACATATGAAGGCTCGCTTGACTTGTTCCCATCTTTCATCTATGGAAGCGTCGATAAATTTCTTGCATTTCAACAGTGCATGTTCCCCAGCACATTCAGGACAGGTTATCTTCTCTGGCTTCTTCGTGTTGTCGTTGCAGGAACAGACTGTTGCCATGTATGGTTCGGCTTGCTCTTCATCTGAATCCTCTTCGTTTGATGAATATTCTTCTTCATCGTGCTGTGAGACTCGAGCGACGTTCACGCCGCGGGAACTTGAAGGTCGCATGCGGCTCCTGAATCCTTCTTTCTTGACCTTGGTTCCCATGAACTCGTGCATCTCGAACTGGTCTACCATCTGGTTGAAGAAGTTCATGAGGCTGATGAGGATCGGTTCATCATCTTCTTCCTTGGATGCTCTGTACTCGTACCACCTGAATCGCACCAGGATACACATCTTCTCGATTATTCTATTTGATATATCGCTTGAGTGTAGATAGCTTTGTTTCTTCATTTGCTTCACGACGCTGACTGTATTGGCCACGGCTCCAGCATACCGCACCAGCTCTCTTGCATCTTCAGACATGGGAGGCAGCTTCTCTATGTTTTCTATCTCGCTTCTTATTAAGTAAGTGGGTCTTCCGTATCGACGCTCCAATGCGGTTATCACTTCCTCTGGATCCACTTGCGTATAGAGGAGAGACTTCACTGCTTCCTTGGCTTTTCCTTTGATTGCTCTTCTCAATCTTCCCATATTCTCGATACCACTGAAGAGAGCCTGTGAATCTTTGTATGTTGCTTTGAAGGCCATCCAGTCTCTTGCATCACCGTCGAATTGATGTAGCTCGCTGACATACTTCGGCGCACGTTGCATAATAGCTGTTGCTTTGCTATCTGTCGCGGTCTTGACTGCTTCCAGTATTGCTGCAGCCAGCTGATTAGTGGGGTTCGACGTGGACGGCGTGGTTTCTGCAGTAGGCGGCGCTTCCTTGCTGATTTCCACTTCGCCACGCTCTGCTTTCTTCGACTCCGACACCCAGGCTTCAGTTGCCTTTTCAGCGGCGGCCTTGGTTGCAGCATCCTCTTCATCATCACTCAAGTCCGTATCATCTTCGTTGGCACGTATTAATTCCAGCCTGGTACTGGTCATCTTGGCTTGCATCTTAATTTCTTCTAATTTCAGCTTCTCTAATTCCAGTCTGATTTCTAATTCTTTCTTCTTATTATTCGCTTTATTAGAAATCGACTTTGCCTTCTTCTTTTTATTTTCTACCAAGGTAGCATCGGCTTCCTCGACCACGGTTGTGTCTTCAGTACGCGCGGTGCTATCTGTCATCGCCTCGGAGGTGGTAGCTGACGTCTCTGTAGTCTCTTCTTCCGTGGTCGAGTGCGTGCTATCTCCTTTTTGGCTTCGCGTCTTCATGTTTATTCACTAACACAGTATTTAAAGTCAATAATGTTCAGTGACTTACCAGGGTTTATGATACAATCCTTCAGCAATAGGCACTCAGTTAAACTTCACTATAATGTTCGCTTAACATTAAGTACAATGTCTTTTATGTACTCACTAAGCACTGTTCAATGTTCTTTATGTACTCACTAAGCAATGTTCAATGTTGCCTATGTACTCACTAAACAACGTTCAATGTTCCTTATGTACTCACTATAAACGTTCACGTAACACTATGTATCACTATAAACATTCACATAACACTATGTCTTCACTATACACTTTCATATGACACTTATGTATTCACTATACACGTTCACATAACACTATGTATTCACTATAAATATTCACATAACAATATAACACGCAGGGCTTCGAAGTGATACCGGGCTTCGAGAGGGCGCGGCGTGGCTCGTAGTCGGCCCTCCCAGCTATATTCTTCACTTCAGCAGGTCGTGTTTCTATCAATAGGTTCTCCGCAGAGGGCCTGGCTTCGAGAATAAGCGATCTTCCAGTCGCTTATTCCCAGCAATTTTTCTTCTCCGGCACACGTAAGCTTCGAGTGATGCAGGGGCTTCGAGAGGACGCGGCGTGACTCGTAGTCGGCCCTCCCAGCAATATTCTTCACTCAGCGGGTCGTGTGCCCACCAACAGGTTCTCCGCAGAGGGCCTGGCTTCGACAATAAGCGATCTTCCAGTCGCCTATTGCCAGCAATATTCTTCTCTGGCACACGTAGGGCTTCAAGTGATGCAGGGCTTCGAGAGGACGCGGCGTGACTCGTAGTCGGCCCTCCCAGCAATATTCTTCACTCAGCGGGTCGTGTGCCCACCAACAGGTTCTCCGCAGAGGGCCTGGCTTCGACAATAAGCGATCTTCCAGTCGCCTATTGCCAGCAATATTCTTCTCTGGCACACGTAGGGCTTCAAGTGATGCAGGGCTTCGAGAGGACGCGGCGTGACTCGTAGTCGGCCCTCCCAGCAATATTCTTCACTCAGCGGGTCGTGTGCCCTCCAACAGGTCCTCCGCAGAGGGCCTGGCTTCGAGAATAAGCGATCTTCCAGTCGCCTATCCCCAGCAATAATCTTCAGACGCACGTAGGGCTTCAATGGTGAGCAGTTAGTGCGCGGCTCGTCGAAATAATCTTCAGGTTACTTACGTAATTTTCACGAAATACATAAACTTCTCGTAGAACGCTGCTTATCTTCAAAATAGCGATGAATCTTCACGTAGTTTGATGTATTCTTCACGTATCTTCAGACTCAGGCTTCAGTTCTTCAAATCTGGCTGCAGAAGGACCAATTCTTGTAGGGGATTCTAAAAGAAACACCACGTATGTTGATACTATTTAACGAATATATTGAGCCGCGCACTAAAAAACTAGAGTTTACATTTTACTATCGCTTAAGTAGTTTTCTATCATAGCGCAATTAGCAGCTAGTCTGGACATTTGTGATTTATAATTTTTGGTTCTTGACCAATCTTAGCGAGTTAGGCTCGTACATTTCGGTCAAGCGTGACCCTTTTTTCTGGACAGGTTGTAACCTGCTCCCCGATCGATACCCTGATTGGTTGAGCAAGTTGAGACTCGTTTGTTGGGCGAGGCCATTATCTCGACAAGTTTAAACTTGTTTCGTGGGCGAGTCTATTTACTCAAACAAGTCGAAACTTGTTCATGGGTGATACCAAACCTTTTGATGTGTGTTTAGGTGAATGTTCGTGTATTTACCTTGTGTTTCTGATAAGCTAGTACCTGCTTATGTGGATACCTTATACCTTTTTACCAAGCCTTTACCTTAGGTTTTGTGTTAGGGTGCTAACTACGATCTTTATTTCTATCTACTTATTATTATTTATTATGTTACATGTTACAATTTATATATGTGGGTATCGATTCGGGGTTTTCTTATAGTTATGGGAAAATGAAACTATCCCTATGTTATTTACATATTAGGTACTTATATCTAAGACTATTAAAAAATGGTTTTTTATTATTTAATCAAATTCTTATTTCTAATCAGTCGTTTGTCGTCGCCAACAGAAAGAATTAATGATAGATTTCAATGGATTTGGTTAGAATAAAATAATGTTTTATCTGGCTTTGATTATATTGATAGTTTTAAACATTATTATACCGTATTTTTAGAGAAATTTAGTGTTCAAGTAATGGATTCAATTTTGTTTGCTTGATCCAATAGATGAACGGCGTTCAGGTAATGGAGTAAAGGCATATTTTTACAGCTATCATTACTTATAAACTCACGCTTATATACCAAAACAAATCAACTCTAATGAATTTTAATAAATGTATGAACTTAGTTACTAAAAGTTGAACACATTATTTTAGTGTTTTTGATTGTTTTTAAGGCTTTATTTTAGTATGAAATCTTGTACTGTTCATCTTTAGGATTCATGCCCAAAATTTGAACTAAGGATTATGTTCATAATTTATTCGTTCAAATTTTGGGTTTCGTGCCATAAGCTGAACGCTGAAGTGATTTTATTCGTTCATTTTGTGGTTCTTTACCTAATCCAAAAAATGAACGAATTGAATTGTTGTTAATCGTCTTCAGTTGATGCACTCAAATACTTTCAGCTAAATAGACCTTTTAACACAGTCCGTATTGTGGCGAAGGTCACTTTTCAAGACCTGCAGCGAGTGGCAAAGACCTGTCTATTGGGCAGAGCCAGTTTGCGAAACAGAAGACCGAAGATGGCAGAATCGTATCCGTCAACCTGAACTACTGAGAGAGATCGAGAGGTTCTATACACGTCAACCAGTTACCCTGTCACGAATCTGGCAAACCACCCAAGAGCTAGATTTACTCGACAGTATACCGAAGACATCCCGGACGTCAGCTAGTACGAGATTAGGATGTCTCTGAAGCAGCTTAAGAACAACAAGGCGCCAGGTGATGATGGAATTACGGCCGAACTCCTGAAGGCCGATGGAAAACCCATTCTTAAGGCCCTCCAGAAGTTGTTGACTACAAGCTGCTTTCAAGAGTCATCACGAATCGTCGACTTCCAGCCTCCCGGATTCCGCAAAAGTTTTAGCACCGTAGACCGAAGAGTATAAACTGCCTCTCTGCTTAGCGTTTGTGAACTACGAGAGAGCCTTTGATTCGATCGAGACTTGGCCTGTACTGCAGTCTCTCCAACGGTGCCAGATTGACTATCGGTACATCGAGGTGCTAACCGTTTTTGAAACGTCAAAAACATCAGCACACTCGCTGCAGAAGAATAAGTTTCGAGGTCTGTTCCCAGGACCAGACCTCGAAAACTGTGTGACTGAGTGATGAGACAGGGAGACGTTATCTCTCCGAAACTGTTCACCACTGCCCTGGAGGATGTCTTCCAGGTTCTGAACTGGAAAAGGGTTGGCATCAATTACAATGGCGAATACATCATCACATTCGGTTTGCCTACGGTTCGTCATAACTAAGACCATGAAGGACCTCAGTACAATTCTCGATGTCTTCAGGAATTCAGTAGAGCTTCCGAAAGAGAGTCTTAAAATGAACATGGACAAAAGGAAGGTCATATCGAAAGCCCATTGTAACACCCACCCTCATAAAAATCGGAGATTCTACACTCTCACAAGTTGTGGATGATTATGTTTACCTAGGGCAAACTGTTCAGCTAGGTAGGTCCAACTTCGAGAAAGAGGTCAATCATCGAATCCGACTCAGCTGGGCGGCGTTCGGGAATCTGCTTCTCATATCATATACTACAATGTTTCAAGACGAAAGTTTTTGACCAGCAGGGTTGGGCAGTATTTGAATTACTTGTAATTGAAATACAAATACGTAATTGGTATTTGTAATTCAATTACTTCTTATAAATGTAATTTGTAATTAGTATTTCAAATACCTAACGCTGAGGTATTTTGTAGTTAGTATTTCAAATACTTATGGCTCCAAAATACATTTGAACATAAATACATTTAGCGATCTTATGAATGGGTGCGATCTGCAGAAAATAGCGCTCGATAGCTTTCGTAAGCAAAATGGCGACCGCTAAATATGTAATATCTTTAAAGTTGGCAACACTGCACTTAAACTGTACTGTAGTCTGTACTGCAGGTACATTACGTCAAATTGTCAATTACATAACTTGTCAATTGTAATTTTCAATTAAAATTCAATCCTGTGACATATTTAGCGGTCGCCATTTTGTAAAATATGATGGTAAGAATATATTCCCTTTGCCTTAGCCTGGGCTGGATTAGTTCTATTCTATTTATATACCTAACCTAACAACAGACTGTATTTTGTAATTTGTATTTTGTATTTTAAATAAAAATAGTCAAAATACTGTATTTTGTATTTTATATTTCAAATACACGACTTAAACATATTTTGTAATTTGTATTTTAAATAAGTGCGAGATAGTATTTTGTAATTTGTATTTTAATTAAAGCAAAGCATGTATTTTGCCCAGCTCTGTTGACCAGTGCGTGTTGCCAGTGATGACCTATTATGGCACTGAAACGTAGTCGCTCTCAATGGGTCTCATAAGCAGGCTGAAAGTCACCCAAAGGGCAATGGAGAGGTCTATGTTTGGAGTTTCTTTACGTGATCGAATCAGAAATGAAAAGATCCGTAGGAGAACCAAGGTAACCGACATAGCCCGAAGAATGCCATACTTAAGCAGCAGTGGGCAAGGCACATTGCTCGCTGAATAGATGGCCAATGGGGAAGAAAGGTTCTGGATTTGCGACTGCGTACTGGAAGACATAGCGTTGGGAGCCCGCCCTCACAAAGTGGACCGATATCGGTAATATTAAAATGCTAGTTCAAGTAATGGGTTCAAAATGTTCATAATTAGGGCTCAGTGTTCAACTATTGGGGCAAATCCCCTTTTTTTTCACTAAAAGCAACTTATAAAAATAAATTGTAGATCTAGACGGTTCTTTTTTTAAACAGTCACATCCTGAGGATTATGGCCTAATGTAAAAAAATAAAAAATGCATGAATGTCATAAAATAACCGAGTTACAGCTATTTAAAGTTGTCAAAAAAGCTTAATCGTTCATTTATTGGTGCCACTACCCTATCTTCGCTAAAAATACAGGATCCAACTTCACGAGGATAGCCGATGCGAGGGTTTGCGCCCCGCAGAGCTGCGGATCTTCACCGACGGATCCAAAACAGGTAGGAGTGGCACAGGTGCTGGAATCTTCTCGGAGGACTTCAACATACACATAGCCACACCATTGGGAGTCCATAACACAGTGTTCCAGGCCGAATGTTTGGGCAGTTCTCTTGCCACTTCGGCCATCATGGCAGTTAAGGACCACTCTCGGACTCATACTCATACTCTCGGACAGCATGGCTGTTCTGCAAGTGCTAAACAGTCACTGTTGACTCCGGGGTGATATACGACTGCCACCAGCGCCTTAACCAGGTGGGTAGCCTCAATAATATAACCATTCAATGGATCAAAGAGCACAGGTTCGCGGGGCAATGACGCAGCTGACGAACTTGCCAGAAGGGGGTCGAGCATGGCACCAGTGGGGCCTGAACCCATCGTGCCACTTCCCTTCGGGGACCTACGCACTCTGGTAAGGAAACGAACCAGAGACCAACATCTCGAACTATGGTCGGACCACGGTGAGTGTAGGCAAGCCAAGGAGGCACTCCCTACAATTGATTGCCGCCTCACGAAAAAGGTTCTCCGACTAACGAAACAACACCTGCGTACAGTTACAGCAGCTGTAACTGGCCATGGGTCATTTAATAAACACCTCTTTGTCATAGGAGTCACAGACAGTCCGCTGTGCAGAGCCTGCATGGAGGACGATGAGACAGCAGCTCATGTGCTGTTAAACTGCCCGGTGGTCGCCGCTTACAGGGCAAAGTACTTCGGTAACCCAGGTACGTGAGATTGTCAGTGACACCAAGGCGTTGCTGGCCTTCTTTGAGGAGCTGGGCTGGATCGAAAAACCAATATTCCCACGCATACGCAAAATACGTGCTTTGACGTGGAGTTGCGTATACCAGCCCGTATTACCTATTTCATATCTACAGCTCAAGTAGGTAGGTATACACGCACAGCTGGGGTTCTGCACAAAATGTTTGTCAACAAATGTACTGAACGCTATTTTGGTAGAAAGGCATCTTTAGAACTTCAAGACAGTAGGTACCTACTATGTAACACCATGGAAATAATTATCATGTCAACTCAAGATTGAAATAATTACATACTACGGCTTATAAGTAGGTACACAAGACGCCCGGTACAAACAGACACCATGATTCGCGACATCGCGAATTCATTCCATTTCTACCTCATTTGACACACATAGGGTAGTGGCACCAATAAATGAACGATTAAGCTTTTTTGACAACTTTAAATAGCTGTAACTCAGTTATTTCATGACATTCATGCATTTTTGATTTTTTTACATTAGGCCATAATCCTCAGGATGTGACTGATTAAAAAAAGAACCGTCTAGATCTACAATTTATTTTTATAAGTTGCTTTTTGTAAAAAAAAATGGGATTTACCCCAATAGTTGAACACTGAGCCCTAATTATGAACATTTTGGACCCATTACTTGAACTAGCATTTTAATATTACCGCTATGTCTTCCAGAACGCGGCAAATCCAGAACCTTTCGGCCCCTTTGGCCATCTGTTCAGCGAGCAACGTGCCCTGCCCACTTCTGCTTAAGTTTGGCAATTCTTCGGGCTATGTCGGTTACCTTGGTTCTCCTCCGGATCTTTTCATTTCTGATTCGATCACGTAAAGAAACTCCAAACATAGCCCTTTCCATTGCCCTTTGGGTGACTTTTAGCCTGCTTATGAGACCCATTGAGAGCGACTACGTTTCAGTGCCATAATAGGTTATCACTGGCAACACGCACTGGTCAAAAACTTTTGTCTTGAGACATTGTAGTATATATGATATGAGAAGCAGATTCCCGAACGCAGCACAGCTGAGTCGGATTCGACGATTGACCTCTTTCTCGAAGTTGAACCTACCTAGCTGAACAGTTTGCCCTAGGTAAACATAATCGTCCACAACTTGTGAGAGTGTAGAGTCTCCGATTTTTATGAGGGTGGGTGTTACAATGGGCTTTCGACATGACCTTCATTTTGTCCATGTTCATTTTAAGACTCTTTCGGAAGCTCTACTGAATTCCTGAAGACATCGAGAATTGTACTGAGGTCCTCATTGGTCTTAGTTATGATTAATCGTAGGCAAACCTAGTGCGATTGATGTATTTGCCATTGTAGTTGATGCCAACCCTTTTCCAGTTCAGAACACGGAAGACTTCCTCCAGGGCAGCGGTGAACAGTTTCGGAGAGATAACGACTCCCTGTCTCACCACTCAGTCACACAGTTTTCGAGGTCTGGTCCTGGGAACAGACCTCGAAACCTATTCTTCTGCAGCGAGAGTGCTGATGTTTTTGACGTTTCAAAAACGGTTAGCACCTCGATGTACCGATAGTCAATCTGGCACCGTTGGAGAGACTGCAGTACAGCCCAAGTCTCGATCGAATCGAAGGCTCTCTCGTAGTTCACAAACGCTAAGCAGAGAGGCAGTTTATACTCTTCGGTCTACGGTGCTAAAGCTTTTGCGGAATCCGGGAGGCTGGAAGTCGTCCAACCAGCGCGCGAGACGATTCGTGATGACTCTTGAAAGCAGCTTGTAATCAACAACTTCTGGAGGGTCTTAAGAATGGGTTTTCCATCGGCCTTCAGGAGTTCGGCCCTAACTCCGTCATCACCTGGCGCCTTGTTGTTCTTAAGCTGCTTCAGAGACATCCTAATCTCGTACTAGCTGACGTCCGGGATGTCTTCGGTATACTGTCGGGTAATCTAGCTCTTGAGTGGTTTGCCAGATTCGTGACAGGGTAACTGGTTGACGTGTATAGAACCTCTCGATCTCTCTCAGTAGTTCAGGTTAACGGATACGATTCTGCCATCTTCGGTCTTCTGTTTCGCAAACTGGCTCTGCCCAATAGACAGGTCTTTTCCACTCGCTGCAGGTCTTGAAAAGTGACCTTCGCCACAATACGGACTGTGTTAAGGAATAAGGTCCATCTATTTAGCTGAAAGTATTTGAGTGCATCATCTGAAGACGATTAACAACAATTCAATTCGTTCATTTTTTGGATTAGGTAAAGAACCACAAAATGAACGAATAAAATCACTTCAGCGTTCAGCTTATGGCACGAAACCCAAAATTTGAACGAATAAAATATGAACATATTCCTTAGTTCAAATTCTGAGCATGAATCCTAAAGATGAACAGTACAAGATTTCATACTAAAATAAAGCCTTAAAAATAATCAAAAACACTAAAATAATGTGTTCAACTTTTGGTAACTAAGTTCATACATTTATTAAAATTCATTAGAGTTGATTTGTTTTGGTCTATAAGCGTGAGTTTATAAGTAATGATAGCTGTAAAAATATGCCTTTACTCCATTACCTGAACGCCGTTCATCTATTGGATCAAGCAAACAAAATTGAATCCATTACTTGAACACTAAATTTCTCAAAAAATACGGTAAATAATGTTTAAAACCATCAATATAATCAAAGCCAGATATAACAAGATGTTATTCTAACCAAATCCATTGAAATATATCATTAATTCTTTCTTTAAGCAGACAAAATCCTTAAATTAGGAGGGCACTTTCCATAAGTAGGTTTCCATATAAAACTGATTTTTGGTGGGAAGCGCTCACACAATGGCAGATTGCGAGCGCGTCTGAGTGGTCACTGTCAAAGTTGTTATGTTATCGGGAAGAAAATATGATACCCTAAGTTGAAAAAAATATTGCAGACATGTATCTAGCGGGGTTTTTTATATTTTTTAATTTTTCGGTCGATCGTTCATCTATTGGGGGTCGTTCATCTTTTGGTGCCACTACCCTACGAGTCATCGACACAAATCTATAATAGATTATAGAGATCCCATGTCGCAACATGCCAGTATCATTACAAATTTCGAATCTATCGATTGACATGTTATCGGTTGCCATAGCGACGTGCGTAACAACATCCAGCTGTCGAAGGGATTATTTTCAACAATAGAATATTGCTCATTTTTCGAGCGTCCCTAGTTTGTATAAATATGGTGTTTTGGATGTGAAGCAAAGAATGTCAGTGTTGAGTTTGATACCCGAAGATAAATCAAATAAATTTCAAAGGTAGGTTTGAATATCCTTTGTTTTTTTTATCATTCAGCGTTCGTGAAAATATGTCTGGTTTGTGGTGAAGACTTCGACCTTATAAGCTAAAATTCAGGACGTACAGAAGCGCGGGAATCTGAGGTAAGTAGGTGTGTGAAGTTAAAAAGTAATATTGTGTATTTTAAATAAAAAATACCTACCCATGCTGCATTCTAGGTAGGTAACTAAGTACTTAGGTACGTGTCCTTCACCACACAATCCTCACTTTTGAAAACTTCATGAAATTCAATTTTGAGAACGCCAAAAAATAGTCAAGAAATAGTCACAAATAGTCACCAAAGTTAAAAAAAATAGTCGCATTAAGATTCCGAAGTTATAGCTATAAGTTGGTGAGGATTGTGGGGTGAACGTCTCCACACAATCCTCACCTCAGTGCAAGTAAACGGCTGGGAGTATCGACTTGGTTTCAATTCCAAAAAATAGTCAATAAATAGTCGTAACGCTATGCCAAATCTCGAAAATAGTCATTAAGAGGTTCCAGAGATATAAAGGTGTCTTGGTGAGGATTACGTGGTGAGCCTTTCTCGCCACAATCCTCACCTGATTACCGCGGAATGCTTACGTTTTTTCATTTGAAATTGGTGTCAAAAAATAGTCAAGAAATAGTCGTCTCCAACCACCATAATTTCGACCTGGTTTATTATGTAGAAGTATGTTAAATTTGCATGTAAACTTCTACATACATTATGTTTTGGTACAGTCGCGAATACTTAAATTGCAAATCTATTTTAATATTGTTGTATATTAATATACTTACGGTAATAAAACATTGTAGTTACTTACGTATTTATTATTTCTGTCAGAGTTTAATAAATACCAATCTACCTTTACATAATATTGCTCCAATTTTAAATATGTTTCTTGCTATTTCATTTAGACATTTCCTTCCGGTTGGCTTTATGAGTTAACTGATTTCAAAAATGAAACTTAACGCGATCAGCATTTCCAAAACGCGTTCAAGAGCTGTCAGTGTCAAAATTGTTAAACATACATCAACGCGTTTAGATGATTGTGCTGAACGCGTTCAATTTCATTGGTGAAATCCGCACTAAGTCTTTATTTCAGATGAATTTTATTGTAGTATATGAGTAGGTATTAAGACTATCTCTACCTACTTACCTATTATTAAAATACCTACAGATATTCATTATTATTTTATATTGTCTACTTTGTTTAAGTAGGATGGTATATTATTTACTTAGGTACTTTATACTATACGTGCTCGGTAAGCACCATTGTACTTTTTTTAAATGAGGCAGAATGTACGTCACATCATTACTGTTGTACAAATGTGTGGATCGAAAAAATGTATGAAAATTCATGGTTAACGTGCTGAGCAGGCAGAAAAGGTATATGAAAATCCATTATTAACGTGCTGTTTTTTTTTTAATTTTGGGCAATTCAGTAACTAAGTATAGTATAATACCAAAAGACAAACCAGTTTTTAAAGTCCGCACAATGATACTGGCCATCTTAATTATTGTTGTACGAGTTTACGACCAAATAGTTTTGTAAGGAAAATTAAACATGTTATGTAGGTACTTAGTAACAGAAATCATGATATTCTGTAAATTCAGATAAATAAACATTATTATATACCCGGCTTTGCAATAATTATACTGTACTTAAACCTTCCTTATGAATCACTCCGTCAATTGGTGAAAACCGCATGAAAATCCGTTCGGTAGTTTTTGAGTTTATCGCGTTTAGACAGTCGCGGCGGAGGGATTTTGTTTTATAATATGTTATGCTTAGGTTATTAATTATTATATATAAAACATAGTTAAAATAGTTACATAACTAGCAATAATACAAACAAAAAAATTTGTTGACTACTACAAATACGTACATAATAATTTTGTGCTCGGCTGTACTCAACTCGAAAATGTATGTAGAAGTTTACCTCGAAATTTAGCATACTTCTACATAATAAACCAGGTTGAAATTATGGTGGTTGGAGACGACTATTTCTTGACTATTTTTTGACACCAATTTCAAATGAAAAAACGTAAGCATTCCGCGGTAATCAGGTGAGGATTGTGGCGAGAAAGGCTCACCACGTAATCCTCACCAAGACACCTTTATATCTCTGGAACCTCTTAATGACTATTTTCGAGATTTGGCATAGCGTTACGGCTATTTATTGAATATTTTTTGGAATTGAAACCAAGTCGATACTCCCAGCCGTTTACTTGCACTGAGGTGAGGATTGTGTGGAGACGTTCACCCCACAATCCTCACCAACTTATAGCTATAACTTCGGAATCTTAATGCGACTATTTTTTAAACTTTGGTGACTATTTATGACTATTTCTTGACTATTTTTTGGCGTTCTAAAAATTTAATTTCATGAAGTTTTTAAAAGTGAGGATTGTGTGGTGAAGGACACCTTAGGTACTGCCTCTGAAAGTAGCAAGGTTCGTAGTTAGGTTCAGGACAGTGAAAATTGTGGTGGCTTTGTGACATAGAAGATGATGAGGGATGAAGAGTTCTTAGGTAACAGTAGGCATACCTACTTACCTACGTCCTACTGTGATTTCCACATTTACCATGACTGTTTGCTAAGCGTGGAGATAAAGGGTACAACTCCTACGTGACTATTAAATGTCGTGGTTATGATAATATGGACGTATGACTTAGTGCTCAGAGTAATGCTCTAGGTAGGTATCATTAGCCTATTTTGCATCTTGATTTTAGGTTGGTTGTTGCGGGTTTATATTTGTTTTTCTCAGCAAAATTTGTTGCTAAAGGAAGGTAATTTGGTTATTAATACCTACGAGTGTTCACCGTACGTAGTATGTTTCGTCCTGTAGTTTCTGACTTACTGACCAACATGGGTAAAAGTTTGTACGTACCTATCTAACACCATAATCCTAACTTCCTAACTTATAATATTATAAATGCGAAAGTGAGTTTGTTGTTTGTTAGGTACGCTTTCACGCTAAAACGGCTGAACGGATTTGGATGAAATTTGGCACATGGGTAGGCCATGACCTGGGTAAGGACATAGGATACCTTGTTTATCCCGGTAGTATGTTCCCGTGGGATATTTTCCAACCTCCACGCAGGTGAAGCCACGGGCAAAAGCAAAAGCTAGTTCTTTTATAAAATAGGTTTTTCTATCAGGAATTTCTCAGCAGCAGCCTGGAGTTTGGATCTATGCCTGATTTATGGCAATAGGGTCGTCCTGGAGAAATGTAATTGTACTATGCACGGTGCACCTTTTCTATGGAAAAAATCGTAGACTATCTATCAATAGATCAGATAGGTAAAGATAACTACAATAGCACGGTCCGTAAATTGCTTTGTTGTAACTACGGCTATGATCACAACTGAACGAGTTGGATGGTAAAACGATATTGCGTGGGTACGGGTACGACTTTCGGCAGCAGGTGGGATTTTATTTTAACTGTGCAAATTATTGCTTTGACAAGGTGACAAATTATGCTAAGCGAGGCAAAGAAGGGATTCTGGGGCAAACTCAAAACATTATTTTATTTCTAATAAACCAATTAGGTACAGACACTTTTCAATTGTCAAGGGGTCGGTCAGTCAGAATGATGAAGCTAGATGCCCATTCCAAAGCGTAGTAGGTACCTACCTATGGAGAAGATCGGGCAAGAAGCTCCACGGACTTAATCAAAATATGCAGAAGGCAAAAGGTTCGATAACTATTTATAGATGTTGTAAAACTTGTAAAGGATGGCCGATGGGGTCGAAAGGTTCTAGAGTGGTGACCGCGCACCGGAAGACGTAGCGTTGGAAGGCCTCCCACAAGATAAACCGATGACCTTGTGAAGGCCGCAGGAATCAGCTGAATGCGAGAGGCACAGAATTGGTCGCAGTGGCGGTGCTTGGAGGAGGCCTATTTCCAGCAATGGACGTCTTTCGGCTAAATTATGAAACGAGTCCGCAAAATATATGACTATCTATTTTAATAGCTAGGTATTGACTATTCTATTTGTATTTTTTTAACAAAGCCTGATGATACCATCAGGCTCATACCTAAGTAGGTACGAAAGCAGTTTCTACGCAAAAATGCACGTCAAAGGCAATTGTTATATTTTAATAAAAAGGTACCTATCTATCCTTGAATTTATACGATGTCTTTTCATGCTAAACGGTTCAGTAAGGCCGACTCTACACTCAAAGCTCTGCCACTTGTGGGTTACGTAGTTGTCCGCCAATAAATAGATTATTTTCTGTCACCGTCTCGCTTCTGACTGTCTGACTTTTTTTGTCATGATTTCTTTATTTTATTGAAGCTAGTAAGTGAAAAGATTAATAACTAAATAAATAAAAAAACTTTATTTCAGACTAATAAGGTCCATATTTTTGTTAGTATTTTGGTTTTAGTAAAAACGCGCCTATGGTGGAGAACACGTTAGAAATAAATCGCACGACAAAAACGCCGCTGTGTGCAAGGAATTGGGACGCAATATCGCGCGTTATAACGACTCCCGACTCCTTGCACACAGCTAAGTACGTTATTGTGGTGCAATATTTGTAACGTGTTCTCCACCATAGGCGCGTTATTATCTTGCAAAAATAACGCAGGTGTGTGTAAGATCGCATGTGTACTAAAACAAAATGTTCTAAGAACACTTATCGGAATATCGCAGGACGGAGAAACGTGCGTCCTACTCCTGTTGTGGCGTTATTATGACAGCAGTGTGTAACTTCGTGGCCGTCCTTATACAAAATGTACGGAAAACAGATATCGCATTAACTTGCGTTATTATCGCGCTATAAAAACGTCGCTGTGGGGGTGAGCCTTTATTATGGTTTCATTCGATGGTTCGTGAAATAGTCGTCAGTTTTACCTTAGCAGTGTCTTACATAACAGTGTGATTCCGTTTTTGTTTTCTATTGCAAGAAAATAAAGGGTACGCAGGAACTGGTTTACCCTTGTTTGGTATAACAACGTTTCGTCGAAAATCACTTCAGCTAATTTTAGTTGCAATAAAGTCATTTCGTATAATTATTCATTTGTCCGAATAATTAATTGGTAAATTTTTATTTAGCATATTTATTTCTTTGAAATAATGTCATTTGACCGAATTTTCAAATGCACTAATTTCATTTAAACTAATGTTTCACTAGACTAATAATGATTTAGTCGAAAGATACCTATATGAAAGCGGTTCATCTATCGGAGTGCCCTAATTTTGATACTGCAACCAATTTCGATGTAGCGCTCGCCGGCCGCTGCCGCGGCACCGCTCGCTTCGCTCGCTCGGCTCGCGCGTAGTTGGTCACAGTTCTAACCTAACCTAACCTATATGGTCGGAGTGCCCTATTAGTTATATTGAATAAAACACCAATTGAATATTCGATAAAATACATGTTATGCCACCTGAACACTACATCAAATGAACATTATACCCTTTGATCAATAGCGCAAATGTTGTTATCGCAAATAAATATTCGATGAAATGAAAATTATGTTAATCGATATTATACAAATTGATTATTTTCTTAAACGTTGTTCGAATTAGTAACATTCGACGAAACGTTGTTATACCAAACAAGGGTAACCCGCAGGAACTCCTACCGACTAAAATCAGACGGTGGCCGTCTTCAACATCCAGGACTATAGACTCCTATATGTGCTCCACCTGGCAAGTCCTGGGGAAGCTATGTTGTACCTATACCCCAATATCTTTGCTGCACACAGCAGCAGATGGTGACTACGGCTGCCGTAAGGCTTCCATGGCTACTACACACTCTAACACCAAACTTTTGAAATACCTGACTAGATAAAAGGTCAAATAAAATTATCTAGCGAAACTCCGCAGATGTGATGCGTAAAAAAAAGGTGGACACTTATAATTTCAACTAACCTACACCAGTTCGGCCGTTGACCCCGTAGTCTTACACAGAACAGTAGTTATTTGACATTAACAGTTTTGTTTTATAGTCATTACATGTAGATAACCATCGCGTTTGTGGAGTTTCGCAAGGTAATTTAATTTGACTCTTGGCCTTCAATATCTCTGTAACTAGAAGGTATGAAAAAAAATAACAGTATAGCGGCAAGAACAATACAATAGTTACTCTCAGTTTAGGGTATTTTTACACTCGTTAGGATATAAAACTTTCTAAATTCCAGAAAAGAATCTCTCCAGAGTGTATACAGCAGCAACTCTCGTTTGAACCTCTTGACAAAGCGCAAGCGCCTGAACCCGCTAACAATGGACTCGTCCACCACATCACTGAACAAGAGAGGAGATCAGTACGTGACGCAGCGCGTGCTGTCAGCCAAGACGCACAGAGTGAAGCAGCTGCAGAACCAGCTGTCTGATGCGCATTATCATTTGCAGGTAAGTCGTTGGTTGATTCTAACTGTTATGGAATCGATAGGTGGATAACTAGAACGTCTAGTTTTCAGTGTACTCGTAGATATGTTTCAGATAAATGCGGTTAAGTAAGATAATGAAAATGACTTTTCTAACTTTAATAGAACTGTTGATCATTTATAACATGACTAGCTGCCCTCCCCGGCTTCGCACGGGTAGCACTAAGTACTTATCTACGGCGCACCTACCTACGTACCTACCCTAACTACCTACCTACCTACCTACATACATACATACCTACCTACCTACATACCTACCTACTTACCTACACCTACCTACATACATACATACCTACCTACCTACTTACCTAGGTAGGTAAGTAAGTAGGGTAGGTACCCTACCAACTTACCTACCTACCTACCTACTTACTTACCTACCCTACATACCCTACCTACATACCTACCTACCTACCTACCTACCTACCTACCTACCCTACCTTCACCTACCTATCCTAAGAACCTCTCCTTACAATAACAAAAACAACAAAAAAAAATTTGCGACATTGGTCCAGCCGTTCACGCGTAATGCCGTGACCAAGGAAATAGGGATTCATTTTTATATATAAATATAGATATTTTCAATCTTAAAATGCACTTTTCAGGAGTTAAGTAATGAGAACAAAGTATTACGTGCCATGCAGAAGAAACAAGAAATAGCATTGCAAAGGTAAGAACTGATTTCCTGTAAATCAATCTAAGTATAGCTCCCCAGCTAGATAGACCGACCTTAAAAAGGCGGGTGGGACAGACTGGATGCGGAAGGCGGAGGATAGGGTGTTGTGGTGCAGCCTGGGAGAGGCCTATAATGTCCTAAAACCTGTCGCAACTCTTTTGTTTCATTTATTTAAACTTTTCACACGCAAAAAAGGCGAGGTAAATGTTGATTAGTTTAGTAATACGGCTTCGGGGAGAACTATTATTTATTTATTCAACCAGAACGACATTAAACCAAATATACCTACTGATGAGAAATAATCATAATTATAACACATAACATAAAGTGCCTTTGGTTTACAAATAGTGACAGAACAATATTATTAGCAACAATAATTAAATTAAATTATTATTACCTAAATCTTTCACTCAATCATCTCAATATTCGCGTAAATGTAGATGTCTTTGTCTAGAAGTAGATATCTTTCGACAGACGTCTTTGTCTTCTAATTATCTATGATTAACATGTTAATGAAATCAGTTTTTTAAAAACATAACCAGATACGAGAACTCGAACGCAGAACTGCCTCAAGTTCTGAACTCGCACAGCGAAGAGATGAGAATACAGCAGTCGAGGTTCAAGCAATTGAAGATGCAGTACAGAGAGGCGACGATGAAATTGAAGGAACGAGACATGCAACTACAGCAGCTACGGGATGAACACCAACATTTGGTGGAACTTAGCAAGGATAGGTAAGCAATGATCCTTTATAGAAAAATATACCATGAAGTCTCACTAAAGAAGAGGAAGTAAAGAAGAGTTCTCATGGTCACCTCATTATTGTACCCGGCTATGCAACAGCACATCAACTTTTTGAAGTATTCTTTTGTTGAGCGTCGTATTTGTTATCAACTGTCTACAGTCTCTTAGCATATGAAAAAAAAAAACCTATTGAGTCATGTGCTCTTAGGCCCGGATTCCACCAAAGCGGAGATGAACGAAGAGGAGAGGAGATTCTTAACAGCTAGGGTTTATCTACGGACTCAGCGGAGATGCGTACTAGCTAGACCGTAGCAGAGTGGTGTACTGGCTAGAGCGGGCGGGTGGGGTTCGCTACGCGGGGATACTTGTGAAAGGATATCACCACTTATTTCTTGGGGATGTTTCAGAAATCTCTTCGAACGCGAGAAACTCCAAGCTCAAGTGACAGACCTGTCTTCCAAAGTGCAGCAACAGAACGATACGATTACGATGCTGCAACGTCGCATAGCACTCGAAGCGAAGAACTTCAAGCATCAACTGCAGATTGAGATCAATAAGCATAAGGATACGAGACATGATCTAGACCTCGCCATTAATAATGCTGATAAGCTGACTACTATTATTGAGGTACCTGGCAGTTTGTTTTATAGATCCTTCTATTTGTCACTTAATATGATTCGGGTTTGAAAATTTATTGTTGTTGTTGTGTTGTTGTTTGTTACTATTTATTAACTTGTCCGTACATTGTAATGAACTCTGTCATTCTGTGTCAGATGTTAACCCGACGGCAAATCGCAGTGTTATAGCTTGAAATGGCTATAAAGCTTTGTGCAGACCAGCGTGACTAGTCGCGCGACGCGTCACCGGACATTGTTATACCGTGAAGTTTTCTTAGAAATTGTATTGTTTGTCGCGTCGCGCGACAAGTCACGCTGGTCTGCAAAAGCCTTGACACGGCGTATGGACGTATGGTGCCAATATGCTTAACAATTAATAGGTAATAATTGAGTGTCGCACGCAAGCTGCAGTATCGTAGGAAACTAATGTAACGTAATTTCGGCGACTCAGTTTACGCGACAGAAATAAACTTGGGTAACGCTTGTAGCCCCATCCTCATCCAAAATTCTTATCTACGTTTAATGCCAATAAAAAACGAGCGAGCAAGTGAGCGAATTATGCCTACTACCAGTAGTCGCATAATTATGATGTGTAACATCTGAAATCACTGGTAATAGAAGGGCTCTCGTCAAGGTCGTTTCTGACGGCCAACTCTAGCATCCCGCGCGCTCATTGGTCAAATCGTATAGAGTGTGCTTCCTCGACTTCCTGTTACACACTTCCGTCGCTTTTCAAGAAATCACTCCCACACCTTATTTATCTGTTCCGTGGTTCTCACTTTGACATTTACACTTTGAAATTTTTTTTTGGCATAATCAGAAGGATTTAAATTGTAAACATTTTTTCAGTAAACAGAACCAGTCACTCGTGTATTCTGAAGTACGAATATAAATTTGTTCATTGCCAAGTTGTGTCTGTGAATAAAATAAATAATAGCAGCGCATGCGATATTTCGGTATCTTTTATTCCTTTCATAATTGTTTGTTTCCTCATTATAATGAAACGCCATTGAATCCTCCCCGTTTTAGAATAATTATTCACTTCAGCGAAACTAATTACAATTTCCCTAATCAACGATCCATTGTTGTTCTAAATCTGTGGTTCACTCGTAAATAATTAGTTTTTAGCTGTCTTTCATTAGTCGGAGTAATAAAAGCTTTTCAGCTTTCTCCTCTTTCTATTCGCGTTTAAAATTTTCAACGTGTTCAGATTAATTAATTGTTGTCATAAGCGTCGCCAAAAATATCTCAACAAAGCGTCGATGTCATTTTGTTATTCATTTTCATTTGAAAAGTCTAAACTTGAGTTTGTAAAACAATTAAAATAAATTGGCCAAGTGCGAGTTGATCTCGCCTGAAGGGTTCTGTACCACCGTACAACATATTTTAACACAACGTTTTTAACTTTACTAATAAAAAACACGTTTCTTGTATGTGGCCCATCTTTAATTTTTACTTTATTTTATTTTTATTATATTTTATTTTTATAACTAGCTGCCCGCCCCGGCTTCGCACGGGTAAGCACTTATCTACGGCACACCTTCCTACCCTACCTACCTACATACATAGATACCTACCAGCACCTACATACCCACTTTACCAACATACATACCTACCTACTTGCATACATAGCTACCTACCTACCCTACCTAGCCTCCCTTCACCTACCTATCCTAAGAACCTTCTTATAACAAACACAACAAAAAAGGAATTAGCGAAATTGGTCCAGCCGTTCACGCGTGATGCCGTGACCAAGGAAATAGGGATTCATTTTTATAATATAGATTTTGTTATAGCGGCAATAGAAATAGGTACACATAGAGTCCTGGGTTCCAAAGTCCCGCAATCTTATTGGGCTTTTTCCATTACCTACCTAGGAAATTATTTATAACAGTCTGAGGTCAGATTTATGCCCGCAATAGCAATAGGGTCGCCCCTATTAAATTGGACTAATGACTATGACCTGACTGGCAAAATGCGGACCGTGTACTAACTAAGTATTACAACCCAGCTTTTCTCTGGGGTAAAGGGGTTTCAAATAAATGATTAACTTTCTAGTAACAAAAAATCTATTACGACTGTTCAACCGAACTAAGTATATAAAACTGTTTCTCAAACAATGCGCGGAAGCCTTGGCCGTGTAGCGGTTCCACCGCCACATACGAACTACGCAGCAAAGACATGACGTCACTTAATTCCTGCATCGCGCAGTTAGAGTTTACCGAGCGAATAACATAGATAAGACTATCCGAAATCAACATATGGGCAGTTGCCCGCCAGACATAACACCCGTCTGGTTGGAGGATCCTCCCTTTTCTATAGCGGATGAGTGAACTTTATACCCTGTTCCTCATGCCCCTAAAGCCGCAGCTAGGCATTGATGGACTCACGTGTGTGTTTTGTATTTTCACGATCGTCCATCAATGCCCTGATTGCGGGCCTCGGCAGTAATGTACTATTCGTTGGTATTAGAAACAAATTGGTAATCATAGAAATTAAGAGCAGACAAAAAACAGAAAGTGGGCAACGCCGCAAATAGCTGTCAACTATTTCGCTGTTTTGGTTAATGTGCCGATATAACTGTATGGAAATAAGAAATATGGTTAACTAGTGAACTAAAATATTTATTATGAAACGCATAATTAATATCGTAACACTGACTAATTAGTTTTAGATGTAAAAAAAAGTATTTGGAAACTTTCCAAATGCCTTTTTGACACCTAAAACGGTTACAACATCAAATTCAGTGTTATAATATTGTAATTAATTATGTAAGCCAAATTCCTATTTTACATACAGTAATATAGCCAAATAATTAATCAAAACAATTGAATATTTGACAGCTATTTGCGACGTTGCCAACTTTTTGGATGAACGTTCTTAAGTTGTGTAATTTTCAGTACTTAGTAGAAAAACGTAATTAGAGAGAAATTGTGTTTCTTAAGATTCTGAATATTTTTTGATTAAGAGTTTTAAAAAGTATATCATTAAGAGTTCTATTCAACATCAAATTTAAACAACGACCTTTATTATTGTGAAATGGGCCTGCTCTTTTTTGACCTGGATTCTGATGGAACGAGCGTGTCCAGAAGATGCCTGTTCACTCTTGCTTTATAGGCTTATCCTTGTTCTAGATGAAAGAGAAAATGCTGAGCACGGCAGCGAGTAGGACCATCAAGTCCCCGGTGAAGACGGCGTCTGGCACACACATCAACGTACCGAAGCAGCCCGGCAGAGCTCGCTCGGACACTGACACCAGTATCAGTCGGGGCAGGGATGATAGACACATTGTGAGTTTGAAGTGTCATTCATAGTCAATTATGATTTCTGCGGTAGTTACCGAAAATATCCCATATCTCAAAGAAACTCATCATGTGCCTAGTTTTTTCCCAACTATGTTGGCGTCGGCTTCCAGTCTAACCGGATGCAGCTGAATACCAGTAATTTACATGAATCGACTGCCTCCACTGACCTCCACAACCTACGCCTTGTAAGACTGGTTGTCAGACTTTTGGGCTTTAAACAACCCGTAACGTCTGTCAAAGAAAGTCAAATGACAGCCGGAACCAACGGCTTAACGTGCTAATCGAGGCACGGAGCGGTTTTGTTATGTAAAGATGGTCACCCATCCACGGACCAACCGCGGCAAGCGTGCGGCTGTTATTACTTAGCCCCTACAGACCTCTAAAAAAACTCCTTTCTCAAAAAAACTATTTGACGTAAATAAAAAAGACACTTATAAACATTATTATCTTTTTAATAATGGGATCCAACGATACCCTACATTTTTTCTTTTCACGATTTTTTTTTTCGAGCCGCTGTTACATTTATGGCGATTGCTCTTAATGATTTTTTTCTTAATTTCACTAGACCATTGCAGAGGACAGACCAGACCTTTCCAATTTTCAACGATGTAGTTCAAATATTCCCTCGAGTAAAATGGCTGTGTACCATCCGGACAGACGAACAGTGCAAATTTTAAGGGTTTTTATTAACACTTGGCAACTTTTCAACCCAGAAAACGGAATTTATCTGCCAAAATTTGTATGAGCTTATCTGCCAGACAAGTTTAACTTAACCGGAGCTGGTAAAACTGGCTATTAGCGTTCACCGAAGTGGTTAGACAGAAGAGTTACGCAATAGGTTCTAATCGCATTTCTATGAATCTATAAATAAACTATTTATTCTACCTGAATATGTAGAAAGCGTTGTTATGACGTAGGCGAGGATCCCTAAGTAACAAAAAGCTGTAACAAAGCCTTTTAGTATTTGTATTGAGATTACGTTGACAATTTCAGTCTAGTCCAATTTACGAACGCGTACCTACCTAAATGTTTGCATACATTTATTTCCCCGGAGAATCCTTCTGTTTCGACAGCCCTATTGTTAAAATTCATCATGACATAATTATGTCCTCTGTTACTATGCCTGGATTATTGTATATGCCAATTTGACGAACGAATTTCTATTTTATTTAAGTCCAGTGTTATGAGGACAGAGCAATTAGACGGGAATGGAGATTAATGTTCATGATCTGAAACTGTATATCCAAATCGTTGTTTTTTTTTTGCAAAATTAATATTTGTTTAGAGTAAATATTCTATGGATTTTAATTTTCAGGTGGAGCAAAATATTATGGCAAAATTATGTGAGAATTCCCGGAGTCTTAGCAGCGTACTATCTCACGACGAAGAGTCTTCATCGTCGGCTGAACCACGCTCGCGCTACGCTAGAAGCCGATCTAACTCCTCCATCTGTCGATCAACTCCTAATCCTGGAACTAGAAAGAACTCCAAGGCCTCCGATGAAATCATCGAGTTAGCCAAATCAGTTCAAGATGGAATGGCAGACCTTTCAATATACGATAACGATTTCAATTTAAAATCTTCTCCCGATGAACTGCATTCAAAAATTGAAGATATGAAAACAGAATTAATGAATAGAATAAAAAGTGAAGAGCCTACGTCTAGAAAATCTAGTGCATTAAGAAGAAAAAATTCAATAGAAGACTCTATCGAAGAACAATCTGAATCAGAAGAACCGGAACGTCCTAAGTCTAGAGGTAGAAGAAATTCGAATGTGTCATTTTTCGATCAAGCAGCGGTTGAAGATTCTGTCACAACTGTAGCAATACACCAAGAAGAAACGAACGTCAAACGTGAAACTAGTGCATTAGAACGTAAAATATCTGGCAAACCCATAGAGAAGTATTGCAAAGCTATTATCCAAGATATAGAGAAAAGCAGCGAAGTGATTGATAAACACATGAAATGTTTCAACCAGTCGAGATTCGAAAATGACAAATTAGTGGAACAGTTAGAAGCTGTTGATAAAATTAATGAGTTAGTGAACGCCAACGGGGAGATCCCCGAAGCAGCTTTTAATGAATTAAATAATAACTTTAAAATGTTGACGGACCAAGTATTTTACGATGCGGGTCCGGTAGGCAGGAAACGGTCGCTCTCTGGTAGACAAAACTCTAGAGAATCTAGGTCCAATTTACTAGGTGACGCGAATATGACTAACCAACAGTTGCTAGAAGACTTGTTGGGGAAAAAATGATATACGGCCTTAGAACTAAAAACTATAGGTACATACCCATAACTGAGAGGGTTTCGTGATTCTAGCTTCTGGGGTTTCAACATGTTTAATGTTAAAACAACTTGACTTGCCGAGAGAGACTCGCTTTGAAACTAATTGGGTAGTTTGCTCAGACACGACTTCATTAGTACACTACACCAACATTTTTATTTAATTAACTTGAGTTTTATTTGTTTACTAACGCCAACCGACAAGCTCTATTTTTCGTAGTTGAGGTCTCATGAGAGTCTAAGTAGACATTAGAACTTTGTTTCGAGATTATGTTGTCACCGGATTAAGGAATATTTCTTTTAACAAGAGTTTTAAATTGACAATGAATCCAATTAGGTAGGTTGTCCAAATATCGTTAGTTAAAATTAAAAGGGTTACCTACGTAACGATGTAACTTAACTTTTAATAAATAGGGAAATAAACTAACAAAGTCAAAGGTCAATGCCCTGGAGTTATACCCGATAACAATTTAGAAAGAAACTTTAATTTATCTTTTTTGTCGTTATGTTTGTTTAATTTATGATCATGTTCTTTATTTACAATTTAATGTCGACCAACTATTTTGTCTGTTTCAATCAACTCAGCCTATCGCAGTCCACAGCTGAACATAGGCCTCTCCCAGGCCGCGCCACAACACCCAGTCCTCCGCCTTCCCCATCCAGTCTGTCCCGGCCACCTTTTTAAGGTCATCGCTCCATCGTAGCTGGGGAGCGTCCCACACTACGCTTGCCGATACGCGGTGCTCTACTTTATAGTCCCCGTCACGAGAAGCTATAAATTTTGTAAACAAAAAACTTCTACTAAGTTACGTAGCGACAATTCAATCAACAACAAATAATCCCAAACTCAATCAATTAATGATATAAAGCACTGTCGCCTAATGTTTTGTGGTACAGGAACGCATCTGAGTTCCAGTACCACAAAACATTCGACGACAGCGATTTATATCGCTAATAATATAACCCGACCAAGTAAAATTGCTCGTTAGTTTCGTATTACACTTATGTTACTTTGAGTTAATTGAATTTGGGATTATTTATTTCGCTACGTAACTTAGTAGAAGTTCTTTGTTTACAAAATTTATAGCTTCTAGGTACTGACGGGGACCTTAGTACCCTAATTGTATAATACACGATCAATCAGAATCTGAATCGTTTTGAAACAGATTGCTGATTCCATTTCTTAATAAGTTCGAAAAAAACAATCTGATCAACAACGTAAATAACGCAACATTGAATGTTGTTGAATTGTCAAAATTACACAAATTATTCGTAATCGTTTACGAAAATGTGTTGCGTAATTAGATAGCTGGACTCGTCTGCGTCTTGTCAAGCCTGTCATCAATTATTTGGAAATCCAATTTGACTTAATTTGATTCCTAATTAGTGTGTGTGTGTGTGAATGTGAACTAGAATATTGATTATGAAATGCAATAATTAATATCGTAATACCGAATAGTTAGTTTTAGATGTAAAAAAAGTATTTGGAAACTTTCCAAATGCCTTTTTTTCACCTAAAACGGGTACAACATCAAATTCAATGTTATAATTGCAATTCATTATATTCTAGTCAATTGGTTAGCCACATTTCTTATTTCCATACAGTAATATTTCCAAATTAATCGAAACAGGTAAATATTTGACAGCTATTTACGACGTTGCCAACTTTTAGGATGCACCCTCTTAATTCTAAATATCTGTTTTGATTAATTTGGCAATATTACTGTATGGAAATAGAAAATGTGGCTAACTAGTGAACTAAAATTATTATGAAATGGAATATTAATGTCGTAACACCGAATATTTAGTTTTAGATGTAAAAAAAACTTTTTGGAAACTATCCAATGCCTTTTTTACACCTTAAACGGTTAAGTACAACATCAAATTCAATGTTATAATTGCAATTCATTATTAATATTCTATTTCGCTAGTTAGCCACGTTTCATATTTCCAAACAGTACCTAATATTGCCAAATTAATGAAACGGCGAAATATTTGACATCTATTTGCGGCGTTGCACTTTCAGAATAACCGTTCTTGAGCTTCTTATAAGCCATCTTTAGTATAATTTAATATTCATAGAAACAAGTAATTCCGTATATGTACGGACATAAATGCGAGACGGCTTCTCTAAAGATAATAATATTATAGATATATCTTCGGCCAAAAGCTGAACAATGATTAGTGTATTTATATAATATATTAGTGTTATGATTGTGTGAATGTGTGTGTGTGTTTTTGTATATCGATGTATAACTGAGCTCTTTAAAATATTGATTGTTACTATACCTGACCATGTGATTAAATGATGAATAAATATTTTATTTTTGGGTAAAACTGTGTTTATTTATCTTCCTCTCTACATTAATTGTACATCCACCCTTAACAAACGTCACGGCCGCAATACTGTTAAGGGCAATACATGAAAATATATGATAATTTAAAGGAACGTACTAACACCTACAAACCTTTACAGTCCCTATGACTCTAAGCCCTATAAGCCCTACAGCCCGAACCTACCATATACCTAGTATATTGTGATAAACAAAAGCTGAGAGGTGTCAAGGGACACCCGGATGGAACGAAGTTATGGAATGAACCTCACAAAGGCATGCCACTAATTAGTACCTGTGGTCGCTCACAGATGGCGTTATAATAAAAAAATAATCTCACAAAGGCATGCCACTAATTAGTACCTGTGGTCGCTCCCAGGTGGCGTTATAATAAAAAAATAATCTCACAAAGGCATGCCACTAATTAGTACCTGTGGTCGCTCACAGATGGCGTTATAATAAAAAATAAAAAGTGTTATTCCGTCTAGCCCCCTTTCGCAACGCGCGAAAGGGAACTTCGTTCCAATAAATTTATGTAAATAAGTTAAGTAAGTTACAGACGAATAGTAGACAGGATTTCTATAGGTCCGGGAAGTCCCGCAAACTCACGAGACTGCTCAGAGATTGCTAAAGGTGTCTTGGCCACAGTGAGGGGTAATGACACAAGAATATAAAATTCAAATCTGATTTATTTACAACTAGCTGACCCGGCGAACTTCGTGTCGCCTAACAGTCGATTCTTTAATTTCTTTTTGTTTTTTGAATTTTCCTCTCCGTAAGGCTGCCTGTCCACTGAAGCGGAGAGGAGAGGAGAGGAGCGGAGATGTGCCAAAATTAACCAATAGAATCGCACCTCTGGAGCGGAGTTTTGATTCTATTGGTTAATATTGACACATCTCCGCTCCTCTCCTCTCCTCTCCGCTCCGGTCGACAGGCAGCCTAAGAACCATCCTCGTACTTCAAGGAATATTTAAAAAAAAGAATTAGCGAAATCGGTCCAACCGTTCTCGAGTTTTGCGCTTAGCAACACATTCAGCGACTCATTTTTATATTATAGATAGATATGTTACAAGCTGTAACATATTATAATACTTTTTCTTAAGAGCCCTCTTACAAAAATGGGCGTAAATGTATGATTTCCTCGTTGAAATTGGGTACTATTCTTTGGTTAAAATAGTTCGTTTTCTCTTCTACAATAATAATACAGTGTTTTTTTTATTATTTATTATCTCCTTTATTCAGTATTAAACATATTAATTACATTTTTAAATATTAAAATAAAAATTATAAAAACATTTAAAAATATAAAAAATAGTAGCCCATCGGTATCGGGAACAGGGTCCAAGCTACCGGCGGTCAGGGCTCCAGAGAGAGGAACCTCCTGAGAATGCGAGCCGTGTCCAGGAGTACTGCTTTCTGAATCAAGCCCTTAATCCAGCTGCCCAACGAGAGCCTCCTTAGGTGTTGGTCGAGGCTCTTGGCAATTAAGCCATTGGCTGATAAGACTATCAGCACAATGATCGCTGAGTTCACATCCCACATGTCGACAACCTCGTGAGCCAAGTCAAGATACTATTTTATTACAATTTTTGTTACTACTACTTTATTATTTATATTATTTATTTAGCAATAATGCATGTTTAGGCAAAAACTCATGGAGAGCTCATTTTAGAGCTCTTTTTGCGGATTCTGTTGAATATAATCCATTAAACCATTTTTATCGTAATAAAAATATCCTATACTTTTTAATAATAGAAAAAAAAAATGTTATATTCCTTTTATATAAAGAAAAAAAATACTGGACCTATTTCAATTTTCTACTGAAAAGGTTTGGAAACAAGTCTGAATATCTCCGAAGTTCTACATCGTTTTGACGTAGTATTTATACTAAAATAATCTCCAACATTTGTTATTTTTATTTGCCTCTTTGGTTTTTTATGAATAAAATAAAAGTACTATATTTCACCACGCAGGCGATTTGCGCTCAGTATCGCACGAACGCCTTAGCGCAGCGCCGAAATGTAAGAGAGGGCTCTTAACCATAATTATAGGTGCCTAACTACATAGACGGGTCTTGATTATGCATTGTAATGTCTATCTATATCTGTGATTGTAATATATTACAATGCAGAAATAAAACCCCAGAACCCTATAACCTAAGTAAGTATTAGCTATCGAAACGAAGTTATTTCAGACAAATCGCTTCAGCACTTTATCTCCTAATTGCCTTCTGGCATGACTATTGATCTTACGCAGTGGGTACCTTGGTATTGACTCCCGATAGGATAACTTAATAAAAATTGGCACTTTTCGACACTACCGAAATTATGTACAAGAGGATACCTTTTTATAATATCGATGCGATGAAAAAATGCGATTATATTTACAGTTGGAGGATTGACCGTGACGTATTCTAAGGGAGAGCATGTTTTCAACCACAAAGTTAAGTTTGTTTTTGGGATAAATTCATCCCAACTACGACACCCTTCTTTGTGTGTGGTCCGATATGCACTTGGTCGGTTTTTTAATCCAAACCTTCAGCTCATTTTATGGTTCAGTTAAATAATTTAAGACTTCAAAATATCTATTCAAACAAATTTTTATCTCGGCATTTCATTAAAATACTGTGAAATATGATTCTGTTAATTAGTAATTAAGTTTCGAGATTAGCAAGCCGTTTGAGAAACGTCTGAAACAAAAATATTTGTTTATATTTTAATCTGTTGATTAAGTAAGTTAAGTTTGAGTTTATAATTTAGTTTTTCGTCGGAAAATCTCCATGCCAAATGATACAGTTTTAGTATTTGGACTACCTAAATACCATTGTAGTTGCGAGTTATTTAGTTTGTGTCTAAAGGTCTAGTTTGTGTGTTTTTCGTGTATACCTATACGTTCGGTGACTGCGCCTGGACAGTCAAAAATCAAATCAATCTGCTTAGCCTTTCCCAACTATGTTGGGGTCAGCTTCCATTCTAACCGGATGCAGCTGAATACCAGTATTTTACATGAAGCGACTGCCTATCTGACCTCCACAACCGAGTAACTGGGTAATACGATACCCCTTGGTAAAACTGGTTGTTAGACTTTCGTGCTTCTGACGACCCGTAACGACAGTCAAAGATCCACGAATGACACCCGGGACCAACAGCTTAACGTGCTTTCCGAGGCACGGAGGTGTCTCGGTATGTACAGATGGTCACCCATCCACGCACCCAAGCGTAACTTAACCTGATGGATCGACCCGTGCGGCTGTTATTACTTGGCCACGAGCTCCTCCTTGCCTTCGAGCCTTGCTCACGGGCGATGAATGAAATAGATCTGCCACTTACATGAAATGTTTTTGTTGGGATGTCATTTCTTTTTGTAGGATGCTCTATTTCTTTTTATGTTAACTGTGATATTGTACTGATATTACACATACATTATAACCCTTAGTTCTAGCATAGTCGGATAAAAAAGGTACTTATTTCTTGCACGCCAGCAGTTATTTTCTTCATAGCCAACGAAATAGAGTTACTTCTTTGTTGTTTTATGTACATTTACTAATCTAGTTTTCATAACAAATCAAAGTAGGTATATCTATTAGGTATCCGTAAGGCCCCGTTCTCACTATGTCGTGACGACAGATTATCGTGTTATTTAAAACGTCGTGGTTTGTGTATTTAAATGGAGGTATTCACATATAGGACGACACGATTAACTGTAATTAGAACAATAAATTAACCCTCACAACATAGTGGGAACGCGCCCTAAGAAATACAGACTTGCACCCTTTAAGGGGTTGAAGGGTGAATGTCACAAATTTTGTTGTTATTTGTGTGCAAATGTTAGCCTGCATACCAAATCCCAGCTTTCTAGGACTTCGGGGAGTAGCTTATAAGATGTATTTTATACAAACCTGTACCTACTGTAACTTTCACCCGCGGGGCGGGAGGGTGAAAGTTACAGATTGCTTTATTTTTTTGTTGTTTGTGTGCAAATCTTAGCTACATCATAACTACATCATATCCTGAGAATATGAACTCTCTAGCATTATCCAGGCCAAAGTTTTGAGTGTTTGAAAATAGGACGAAGCGCTTCGAGAAAGGGTAGGAAGTGCGCCTGCTTATTGATTTTGGCTCGTCTTAGATGTTATTTCAATTATTATGAATGTAAGAACTATGTGCCCTCCCCATGTAACTTGTCAAAGGCGTTGAAAAATGGGGGGCATATCAAAGATGTTTGTATCACGAAAAATATATTGGCAATACTTTTCTCCAATATCATCTGTTATTGCACCCCAAACGTATGTTAGCGAGGAAAATGAAATACAGCCGTGTAGGGAATGTTATTAGAGGCGGGCATATAGGGTCATATTATAAGTTTGATGTACGCAAATATCTTTGAGAAAGTATTTACGTAAATACGGTAATAACCGTATACCTACCGTTATGTTGTTGTAGGAATAATGGAATCAATGGATGTTTGAAAGGAAGGTCGTTCTTGATATGGCAGAAGACATACTAACTTATGTTTTTATTTATTCACACTTTACTGACTTGGAAGCATCTAACTGTGTGAACAAAGCCGAGACAAAAAAAGTGATACATTTTATTTTCCCCCGTTTCAGTCTGAGATGGTCTTTTGAAGAAATATTCATACAAATTTGAGTGGTCCTGTCCAGTCAGTGTACGCATTTGTCAGTAATCGTGGGGTTATTCCGTTTATCCAACCACTCTTAGTCTATAAATTCCGTTTATCCAACTAGCCCTAGGATGGACTCTCGGAAATACGTTTCTGAGTACCACCACCACCACCACCTTACCACCACCACCACCTTAGGTTGGGTTTTTTGGTGTGGATCAGCGGAATAACACTAATCGTGTAGCTCAACTCAAAAGTTAATAAGAAAAAGTAAAGTGTTTAAATGTAGGTACCCACATATTTCTCAGATTTTGGCTTGATATTCTCGCTTTTTTTTTAATATTTTCCTTTCCGTACCAACCAATAAAATGCTGGTAACCATTTTTATAGATCAGCAAGTTGCTGATCTATAAAAACGCTGTTGCTGACAGCAACTAAGTTTTGGCAATCCCCACATCCACTTGACACTGCTCTCTAAACTAGCTTTGTTCCATTCCAGCTACCTACTCAATTATTATCAGTTCTTTGCCAAAATATTATGAACGAAACTTATAGTGCAAAGATACTAATCTTTTAACTAATTTTGAATCATGTTAAGTAGTAGTGAAACCACGACAGGCTAGTTCCAAATGTTACTAATTTGATCATAACTAACCCTGTTTTTATACTTACATAAAACACAGGAATGTGCATGCAAATACTGTAGAGGTAAAACTAGAAGAGATTCACCTAAATATTAAAATAATTAAAAGTAGAGTCCGACCGAAAATTGCTTTTGTTTCGGCCGGAAACGAAACGAAATTCAACGTGATTTACATTTTCGACCGAAAACCGAAATCGAAAACAATGTTGAAATGTTGAAAACAATGTTGAAATGTTGAAAACAATGTTGAAATCGAAAATGATGTAGGTATTTGTTTTTAGGTTTTTCTTTGGTAAAACTAAAAGAAATGCTGTGACCATGATTTAATACCTAAATCTACGAACCTAAATATAATCTTGTTCCTATCCATTACATTACAGATTTAATAATAATCGTATAAACTTTATATCACACGAAACTTTATTCTTTTCTCAAATATATCAATCTGATGTTATACGCGATAAAAAGCATTTTCACTGTTACTGTTCGTTTAGAGTCTGGCTAACGAAAGTAGGCCTTGGAATTATTTGCGAACTTTTTATATAGCAACTCTGTATGAACGTCAACGTCAATTTGACAAGGTTGTCGTTCGGTATCTCTGGTGTCAAATTGTATGCGTTTGTGTAAATTGTGATTATAGTTAAGGTTTAAAATGAACAAATCTATCAAAAGTGGTGTACGAAAGATGTTGTTTTGCATGATTGGCAAGTTCAACGAAAAACAACAACAGCGTGATGCCGCGTTTAAACAAAAACAAGATTGTCTACGTGTGGTGTTGAATTTCATAGGTTAGTAGACAATATTATTTTGATACTTTGAACACCTACCTATCCAGTCGTCTTAATAAAATTTTGATTTATAATTTACGTATCCTTACAAATAAGTTACTTACGCTTCTTCGTATTGAATAAAACTAATTGTATTTATTCGTACATCGCATCAGTCAACGTATTCATTTTAATAACATCACCTATGTTTTACGTATATACTCATAATGAATTTTTGCTGTATTTTTGTTGGTAATTTATTATTTATTATATGCTTTATTGTACATACAAAACGATATATAACAGAGGAAAAAAAACAATTAAAATACATACAATGGTAATTTTAAAACGATTAACTTTCTTTAACAGAGAATCTGCAAGATGTCGAAGGAGTTGATGAAATAGTAAGAACTATTGAAAATCTCACTGAATTAGAGCAGAAAGATAGGATAATAACCCAGAATCAGTACTTAGAAGAAATAACTTCAATGACTGGTAAGTTTTTACTATACACTGGTGTTTTGAAATTATGCCGAAAAAAACCTTTGCATTTACGTAAACCAAGAATTAATTACATATTTCGTATATCTTCTTTGCAGAAGTGAGTGTCAGAACACTAAAGAGAGTAAAAAGGGAAGGTGCAGTAAATGAAGGTGTCTGGAGAACCCCGGGGAAGAAACGCCCACGGAAACCTACTGTGTCTAACCTAGATAACTTTGACATAAATGCCATGCGTAACAATATAAACGAATTTTATATTGTTAAAAAACAAGTTCCTACACTGAGGACACTGTTGGTGGAGTTAAAAGAAAGTATTGATTTTAACGGATGCAGAGAAACTCTGCGCCGCTTGTTATTAGCCAATGGCTATGAATTTAAAAATAATAAAAATGAGCATTCTGTATTAATAGAACGCTATGACATATCTGCTTGGAGACATAGATTTTTAGATTTTTAACTATAGCAGGAAAACGTGCAGAAGGCAAGCCAATCATTTATTTAGATGAGACTTATGTCCATAGAAACTACAAGCCTAAGAAGTCGTGGCAAGGTCCTTCAACTAGTGGTGCAATTGAAAATGTTTCGACCGGGAAAAGGTACATTATAGTTCATGCTGGATCAGAGAAAGGCCCCGTACCAAACTCTTTGTTAGTGTTTAGTACTAAATCAAAAAATGCTGATTATCACCATGACATGAATGCTGAAAATTTTAATAAATGGCTTAAAGAAAAACTTATACCAAATTTGGAAGAACCAAGTGTAATCATAATGGATAATGCTAGTTACCATTCGGTAATTATAAATAAGGTTCCGAACACACAAACACGTAAAAGTAATATAAGAGAGTGGCTTCGTGATAATGGAATTCAATATGAGGACTACCACACGAAAGCAGAGCTGTTGTGTATGGTAAAACGAAATACGCCTAATCCAATATATGAAGCTGATGAAATTTTAAATCAATGTGGTCATGAGGTGTTGAGACTTCCACCCTACCATTGTGATTTAAATGCGATCGAGCTTGTGTGGAGTTTGGCAAAACGTAAAGTGGCTAGCAAAAATATTGCAGTTACTACAGCTGCATTAGAAGAAATAATTAAAGATTCATTTGAAAACGTAAGCTCACAGGATTGGAAGAAAATGACTGATCATGTAATTCATGTTGAAAATAAATATAAAGAACGTGATAAAATAACAGAAGAAAATTTTGAAAGTTTTATTATAAATGTTGGAGACAGCGATACTAGTGACAGTGATGAATCTTTTGGCATTGAAGTGTTAGAATCTGATTTTGATTACGATGAATAAAACTAAGTTATTATGTATGGAATATTATCGTATTTTATTTGTCTATTTATTTTCGGATTCCGCTCATATTTACCTCATATACTAACACCTATACCAGATCAATAAATCCTTAAAATCCCGTTACAAACCTGATACATATCAAAAATTTATACATGTGTAGATAAATTCTGTTTCTTTATTTCCCTAACATAATGTTCTTATACTGTCTATATATAGGGTTTTTCATTAAGAGCGCTCGAACTTTGAAATGAAATAAAAGAACCTGTTTAAGTGATATTACTACAATTTTTATAACATTTTAAAGAATATTCAATGACATTATGTGTGGAAAATAATATCAGCCAAATGGCCACTGCGACTCCGCTGTAGATGGCGTAATCTGGTGGACTAATCTTGGAGGACGTCTTCGCATAAATGGTCAATTTCACGAAGAACGCGAGTTATGTTGGCCTTTAGGGCAACAATTGACTGTGGTTTATCTGCGTACACTAAAGATTTCATGTAACCCCACAGAAAGTAATCGAGCGGTGTTAACTCACACGATGAACGCCATAAATTGAACACAACGCACAGAACGTAGGCGAATAGACAACTGGTTTTGATAATAAATTTTACACAATTTCTACGCGTTGTTGAAGCGTGTAGCGTTCCATGGTGAAATGTCACGACAAAATATATATTCATGCCAAATTTGGTAGCAATCGCATTACCGAATTGGCCGCTATGCGCTGCTAAAGTTCGAGCGTCCTTATTGAAAAACTATATACATGATATTTTTAATAATGAATTACCAAGTATCAAAGTAGGTTATTCCAATTTTCATAGTATAATTTTAGTGTTGTCATGCATGTATTTTTTTAATTTGCCGCCAATATTCTGGGGCCAATTTTCGTTAGCCAGACTCTAGTTGTTGTACACACGGCTACACATCAAGCTATACATTTCCAGTTTAAGCTGACCTCGAATTGTACGGAAATCGTTTACAATGCGAGATCACCATAAACTGGAATTGTATAGCTTGATGTGTAGCCGTGCGTAACTATCGACGTTCTCTAAATAAATAATAATTACGAACGACGAAAATGGATATTTCGGCCGAAAATTAACGAAAACCGAAAACGAAATTCGGTTGGACTCTATTAAAACATAAAGGAATCCGGTAGGTAATGTTGTTGAAATTCCTCGATGTTACTGGTCCTTATGTTTCGACTGCAACACACAATAAGAACGCAGTATTACGTGTGTGTGTTTATTTGGAAACATGCGCCGTGCCCGGAATGAGGTCGCTCAGTTTCGTTTACATTTCGGCTTGGTTGTAATGAGTGCCTGCTTACTGGGCAAAACTATGCCGCATTCATAGTGGGGACCTTTTATATAAATTCGAAAGCATCTTACGCTAATCTGCAAATGGAATATGTATTGTTGTTTATGATGATACGATGGAACTATTATTAAGAGGCTTTTCCAGACAGTTAGCTTTCGTTTGTAGGTAAGGTAATAATTGATGGCATGCTGTTGCTGCCAAAAACTTCAGTGATTTCTTGGAACTAACATTGAGAAGTACAGTTTTTGAAAATTCTTGTCAGCCTGCAATATCCCACTTAAATGTGAAATCCTTAAATATTTATTTATTTATTTTAATATATGTACACACAGTAAAATACATCAGGTACGAAATAATTATAATTTTGATTACAAAGGTACTGCTTATTCTTAAGAAATTTCTTGGAGCAGACCTGCGACAGGAGTAATGAGGTAGAAATGTAGGTGTGTGAGAACAAGAAGAGAAAAATATGAATATGCTAAGTCTTAGGCTGCCTGTCCACTGGATCGGAGAGGATCGGAGAGGAGCGGAGAGGAGCGAAGAGGAGCGGAGATGTACCAATATTAACCAATAGAATCTAAACTCCGCTCCAGAGGTGCGATTCTATTGGTTAATATTGACACATCTCCGCTCCTCTCTTCGCCTCTCCGCTCCAGTGGACAGGCAGCCTTAAACTACTTAAAATATATCCACACGTATAACGTAAAAATTACCTACTTAAATAAGTACATAAAACATAATATACTACAGGTATATATCTATATACTCACATGCACAAAATATCTAAAAAACCGACAATAATCTTTGGGATTAATAACAATGATTCAAAGCAAAAGCCTATGAATACAACAAAATGCATGCTGAGTTCACATTTCGCATTGTGGCTGAAACACTGCAATAGAGCACCACCCAAATTCCTGGCTTCAATGTTTATATTTTGGCACAACTTTTCGTTAAGACCTGCATATTTCGGTTCTAACACAATCGCGTCGTAAAACAATGCATTGAGCTTTTATTACAGTTTGGAAGTTACATAAAGACTTTGCGGGCGAATTTCTATTGGAATAATTCTGTGCTTTTCGATTCTTATTTTGTTTACCTACTTTAATATGACCAGAAAAAGCTCTAATTAAACTTTTTCTCGTCCTAATAAAAATTTAATTAAATTTAGCGTGCGGTGTATGAGATGCAACTGAACAGAATATGGAGAGACAGAAATATCACCAATCGGACAAAGACACACCTGGTCCGTACACTTGTCTTCTCCATCTTTCTCTATGGGGCTGAGACTTGGACGATCAAGTCTACCGATAGGCGAAGAATTGACGCTTTCGAAATGTGGTGCTGGCGCCGCCTATTAAGGATACCATGGACAGCCCACCGCACAAATGTCTCGATCCTGAAGCAACTAAGGTTAGAGAAAGCACAACAACTGTCCTCAACCTGCCTGCAACGTATCGTGAGATACTTCGGCCATATTGCTCGCAGAGGTACCAATAACATGGAACGGCTAATGGTGACTGGGAAAATAGAGGGCAAAAGACCTAGAGGCCGAAGCCCAAAAAGGTGGTCGGATCAAATATCCTAGAATTTGACAGTACCCATCAGCGCCGCACTCCACCAGGCCACTGATCGTAACAGGTGGAAAAAGAGCGTTGACAATTTGAAACGGAGTCACGATTCTCAGCAGTGAGAGAGCGATTGAAAAGAAAGAAAGTATGAGATGCTATTTCACATCGGCAAAAATGACGAACAACCCATACAAACTCATCACCCTTTACCCTTTTTTCCCTTTAGGCTAAGTATGAGTTTTGAAAAAATTCTTCGTTGAACAATAAAAATCCAATATTTTGTTTTTAAGGCATCATTTTGTACTTTCTAAACGCCACGAATAGAAAGACTGGGCCCAATATCACCCTCCGTTAACTTCAAAATCATAAGTACTAATGCTACTAAACTTCAAAATCGCCCAAGCGATGAGAAGGGTTGTCTGGAAGGAATAACTACTCATGCCGTTCTTGTGTATGTTATTTCGCGACGTTCTTCCTTTCAGTGTACGTACGGTGACTTACAATAAAGTATCTACCTATCGTCATATTTATTAGGAGGCCTTTGTTCACCCGAGGACGTTTTTTGGGTGAAATGAAAGCTTTTACCAATAAAACCTTTTTTATTACTCTTCCAGGGACACTGCGGTTACTTTTATAGGATTAATAGAAAAGATGGATATTATTGAATCAGTTAGCCGGCGGCTTTTTGAATCACCTTTTGTTAAGCCTGAAGAGCAATTAAATTAAAGTGCCGGTTCGTAAACTGAGTGGAAATTTATACAAAATGTGTTAGTAGGACTGGGTCGGTACCTACCTACCTGAAGATTGAATTTTTTTCATTTGTAAATAATTTTTGGTGTAATTATTATTCTAAAATCAAAACTATTCTATTTTACCGGCGAGTTGAAATCAGCTTACAAGATACTTATTTTTGCTTTTTGTTTAATCTGTTAGTTGAATTAGTCTGAGAAATTTGCCATAAAACTTTACGTTAAATTTTGTTTTACTTTTCACGAGCAATTTTGTGAGCCGATTCTCCGAAAAAAAATACTCTGCCAGACTTTACGAAAAAAGGTAGCAGAAAAATCCAACTGTTTTGTTATCTTAGTAAAACATTTAAACCCTTTGATTTGATTTATCAAGAAGATACCTCCTACTAAACGAGATGTAGTACCACATGGTCAAATGTAAATGTACGAGTATGCAAATGAACATCATATTCTCCTTTAACTCGTGGAACAGTAGAATTAAGTTAAAGTCAAAATTAACTTGCTAAAGGCAGGTTTATTTAGAATAAACTTCCCACCTCCGGGGTCATGAAGTGTTATTTATTGTGTTATTATGTAATATCTTACGACCCGCCCCTGCTTCGAACGCGCAGTAGCGGCGCGTGTGTTGGATCATTCGGTTCCCTACAAAGTGGTTGAGCTGGATGGTGCTGCTCCACGCGTCCTGTTCGTGAACGGGCACCATCAGTTGAGACTGGTCATCTCTTATCTACCAGGGCTTATTTTAAAGCGCATATTTTGAATTGTTTTTGTTTTTTTTTATTGTTCTCACATAAAGAAGCAACAAGAATAAGGTACCCAGGATTTTGTAATATCTTTATTTAAAAGAGTGTCCTGGGAGTTTCTTGCCCGTTCTTCTCCATAGAGATCTACATTTTGGAATGGGAAACTAGCTTCAACTTTCTGACCAACTGACAATTCAAAAGTGCCTGTAAATGGTTTAATTGACTTGACATAACTTTTATTTCTTTACAATATGTTAGTTTAACGCTTTGAAGGACAGTAAACGCCCATAGGCGTCATAAAAATAAAACTTCTATTGTGTCTCATTGACTGTCCTTCAAAGTGTTAATAATAATGTCGTATATACATATACCTTGCGGAATAAATTCCATAAATGATGGCGAAATTGCATCAAAATCCGTTGCGTAGTTTAGAAGCACAACGCGATCACACTGACAGACATGAAGAGCGACTTGTTTTATACTAATAATGATAGGAGTTGTAATCTAACAATATAATTATATGAATACACGTAAGACTATGAGTTTCCTGTTGTCTGATGTTAATAAGTTTATAGTTATTAAGTTAGTATTAAGTAATTGCCTCGAGCCTGTTCATAATGACGGTATAAAGTCATGTATAGCTGTGAGCGATAATTAATAATTGTCTGTTTCGATGATACCATGTTTAGGGGTCGGGATACGTTATTGATAATAATTTTGTTGTACAATAAAGCATATTTTATCTATCTAATATTATTACTGTCGGAGTAGTACCGTAGGGGCAGAAGCCTTGCATTATTTCGGCCTAATACAGTCTAATCGGAGTCGTTGTTGTCGGACACTAGGATTATATTTGCATGCACGTTCTTGAGTTTACTGATATGAGAGAGATTACTAAGATTACTTGCATACGAAAATAACCACATTATGTCTATACGTCGTTATTTAATTTGTTTTATTTCATTTATTTTATTATAAACAAGCTGTTTCTCACACGGATAACTGTACGTCGCTTGCTCCCGAGTCACCAGTCCTGACTCTCTGTATATTTTGGATGCTGAGAACAAATCTACAAACGTAGTATATTGTGGTATCTTACGACTTCCACGCGAACGAAGTCGCGGGCTAGTTACAAATAATATTATTAACCCTTTTATTAATATATTTTGAGATAATTTACTATTTAATTAATTATAAGCATTTGTTTTGTAAACTGAAGAAATCATTCTAGTTCTATTTTTAATTATAAAAAGAAAAAATTGAAAAATTAAAGGTTTTGTCGTGTTGTACGTTTCCATATTTAAAATCGTTCGTTCTACACTTGTATAACAAGTCGTTATAACTTTGTTAATCGATAGCTTACCACTGATTTGGTAACCCAGTAACGTTATTCTATATGAAACCTCGTACAATCGAGTCAATTTAGTATTTCTGATAAGTGAGTATAAAAACACTGTTACTTAAAATTTTAGCCTAATACAAAAACAAGGTTTTTATTAAGAACTTTCCGTAATTTGGTTTGAGAAGCAAATATTGCAAGCATTGCTTTCACCTTCCCTTCAAATTACCATCTTATTGCATTTTCACGACACCATTTCAAAAACCAAGAAAAAATATTAAAATTAAAAATGCTATCACTTTTAAAGCAAATTAGTTCTTTCAACATCAGCATTTCAGCGAAAGTTTCCTTTGAATATTGTCGTCTAATGAGGCCGCTACAGCACTAAAGGTATGCAAATTGCGTAGCGGGGCTACGAAAGGCTACGGCGGTTCTACGACATGCTACGACGTGCTACGAAGTGCTACGCTCACGTTGCGACAAACTACAATTTCTTTAATTTCTCTTCTTATGACTCTGTGCCTTCACTTTTTAAAGCATGTTTTTTAAAGCAGTTTGACTATGGTTTGCCTCTACTATTTTTCTCATTGAATTAAGATACGTGCACATGCGGCTGACACATACACAAATCATATGGTACGTGCGGGAATCTAACATTTTCATTTTATTTTATACTAGCTTCCACCAGCGGCTTCGCCCACGTGATAATAAATTATAGCTTACTACATTATGCATGTATTATCTTGAATCACTTTATCTATTTAAAAAAAACCGCATCAAAATCCCTTGCGTAGTTTTAAAGATCTAAGCATACTACAGACAGACAGCGGGAAGCGACTTTGTTTTATAATTTGTAGTGATTTCTTTCTTTTGTATAAATACAAGGTGGAGGCGACAATAGAACAATCAATTAAACTGCGCCGCGACGTGTCTCTAATGATGTTCCAATTCTGCGTACTAAAATTCAATTGAATACATTCAATAGTTAATATCTAGTAGAAGATTGGCAAAATTCATAGTCGGCTCGGGTTATTCCGTTTATCCACCCCAAAAAATCCACCCTAAGGTGGATACTTGGAAACGTATGTCCGAGAATCCACCCTAGGGCTAATTGGAAACTAGGATAAACGGAATTTATAGGCTTACGGTGCATCCGGCATACACTACTATTTAATTTGTTTGAAAAACTCATTTTTCTAATTTCGATGGTAGGATTCATTTGATAGTTCCAAAATACTCTTATGCATTAGTATTGCCCGCGTTTTCATTTCACACTGCATAGTGTGATAAATAGTGTAAAGACCGAAAGTAATCTAAAACTGTGCTGACATAGAAGCATAGTTTTAGATTACTTTTCAAAACCAATGAATATTATTTTATTATATCAATGTCATTTTAGCCAAAGTTTGAAGTAGTTTTTGACTTCATACAAATAACTTGAAACTTTTTGCAACAAAGCTTTGTATAATGGCCATTTGTTCTGCTTTAAAAAATAAAGTTTGTTAGAGTAAACAGAATAGTGATCACTGCTGCAGACGCGACGGTACTCAAAGAATTCGAAGTTTCTTGTGCAATAAAATGCAAAATTTTATTTAAAAAAAAGTTTTATGTTAAAGTATACAGAATAATAACAGTAAATGCTAAACTTCAGTGGGGCCCACATATTTCAAGTCTATCGGGAACGCTTAGCTCGGCCGCCTACGCTGTCAGGAAAGTAAGACAATACACTGACGTTGATACTGCTAGATTAGTCTATTTTAGTTATTTCCATAGCATTATGTCCTATGGCATTCTGCTGTGGGGCAAAGCCGCTGACATTCAAAATATATTTGTTCTTCAAAAACGAGCTGTTCGAGCAATTTACCAGCTAGGTGCCAGAGTTTCTCTAAGAGATTTTTTTAAGGATATTGGTATTCTCACAGTGGCATCACAATAATTCATCTTCGCCAATATCCTTTAAATTAGGCAAAATATACACTTATATACTAAAAACAGTGATATTCACAATATTAACACTAGAAATAAGGACAAATTACGAGCTCCTTTTCACCGGCTTCATAAGGTTCATAACTCATTTGTTGGGCTTGGTATAACCTTTTATAACAAGCTACCCACTTCTCTGCTAGATTTGCCTTTTAATGCGTTTAAAGCTAAAGTAAAATCCAACCTTTGTTCAAAGGCATACTACTCTATCAACGACTACTTAAACGATAAAAATAGTTGGTCGCTGTGATTAACTCAAGACAATATTTATGTTCTTTCTCCAGAATTAGCTTACCTACTGACAGGTCATATGAGTTATATAATTTTTATTTTATTTGACTGTATAAGTAAATTTATTTTCATTTAATTTTCATTTATTATTGACATCATCGACTCATTACAATGTTTTTGTTTAATGAGTTGTATTGCAATATGTGGTTAGCTAGCGACCTCGACAGTAGATCATTATATTATTCTTGCCTAACTGTTGATTTATTTTTACTTCGATGGTCCTAGTTTATCATAATTATGTGACTTCGAGTTACAGTTTTATTAGCTATATGTAAGCGGGCACGCCCTTTATGCCTGGAGGCTTTATAATTCGGGTATTAAGTTCTGTTTACGTTTTTAGTTTTTTAGTATTTATTTTCGCTTGAGTTTAGCTTTTGATAATTTTTTTTGTTGGTACATTGGCGTGTGCTAGCTGTCATTATGGCAAATATATTTTATTTAATGTTTTGTGTTGAGTAATGTAAATTATTTGCATACTATTGTATAGAATCAAGTTTTTTTCTAACTGAACAGACAGCTGTGCTGCTGGGGAGTTTGTTGCGCCACTTCTTCTCTCCAGCAAAAGCACTAGGAAGTGGTGAAGGGCGGGCGTTTTTGGGGGACTGTCTTATGTAATTTTGACATTCGAAAAGTGCTGATTCTCAGCTTAGTTTGAATAAATGACTTTTGAATTTTGAACTTTGAGTAGCGGCCACTGCTGCTGACGGTACTCATAAAATCCATAACCATCTTGTGCAACAAAAGACAAGTTATGCAAAATGAAGTATAAAAAAAAATATCATGTTGTCCACCTTGGTGAAAAGCCTTTAACGCTGCGCTTTCCAGGACACGGTGGACCAAAGACCTTGTGAAGGCCGCAGGATTCCGCTGGATGCGAGAAGCACAGGACCCGTCAATGTGGCGACGCTTGGAGGCCGCCTATGTCCAACAGTGGACGACTTTCGACTGAAATTATGATTAACATTTCGTTTATTTAAAAAAAAACAAAACATATTTTTAAATATTTCTTACAAAAATAACAAAAAACATTTAAAACATTAAAAATTTGTGTTCCATCGGTATCGGGAACAGGGTCCAAGCTACCAGCAGTCAGGGCTCCAGAGACAGGACCCTCCTAATGCGAGCCGTCTCCAGGAATACCTCTTTCTGAGTCAATCCCTTAATCCAGCTGCCCAATGAGACTACGAGAGCCTTCTTAGGTGTTGGTCGAGGCTCTTGGCAATTAAGCCATTGGCTGATACGACTATCGGCACAATGATCGCTGAGTCCACATCCCACATGTCGACAACCTCTCGAGCCAAGTCAAGACACTTGATTTGTTTATCTTTCTCGGCTCCACGAGATTCCCGTCATGCGGGACCGTTATGTCAATAATCATTGCGCATCAAATTATGGTTACTATTATTATTTGTAAAAAAAATTGTGTTTACTTTTAGTGTAGTTACAATGAATAAACGATCAATATGGATAACAACATCTTTTTTGTCTGCCAATAAACGATAATTTATTAGATTTTGATAATTTTTCACCGTGGTGAGAATTAGTTGCCTATCAAGAATTAGGTTTGTTCCCAATAGTTCTACTGAACAGTTTTGCTGATTTACACGGTGCGGTTTAATTGCCTGAGGCATACCATAGATAGAAGCAAGAATAAAAGTTGCTCCGTCTAAACAGTTTTTAGACAATGCAAGTCATTTGTTGCTTCAAACTCGCCTCGTGGAGATGGGCCTTTAGAGAGATCTGTTTACTTTAAAAACGAAAAAGATCATATAAGGCTTACCTGCTAGGCCTCACCATTTTAAAATCTAATGTTATATTAGATACTTTCTACAAAGAAATCTATCTCTGTGTCTTGAATTATAAGTTTTTTTTTATGACTATTTAAGAAAAAAAAAGAAAGAAAAAGGTATTAGGTACTAAGCGACCCGCCCCTGCTTCATGCGGCCTTTATGACCTGAGAAAACATCGAGATTTCTTTAATAAATGTAAGTTTAATATTATCGTAATATACACATAAACCTTTTGGAATAAACTGTCTAAATAATTATGAAAACCCACATCAATATCCGTTGCATAGTTTAGATGAATAACGCGGTTACAGACAGACACGATAGGCGACTTGGCTTATTCCACAAATACCCTCTGAAAATCCCCTTAGGAGGAAAAGTGGAATCTATAAAAAAAAAGTCTGGAATTCCCCTTGATAATCCCCCTTAGGGGGGAAAACTGGAATCGAAAAAAAATCTTATCCCACAGATGAAAGAAATATGTATTATAGAAGAATATGGATTGTGCCGATGACAGACGGTTCTATTTCAAATGTTAGGATCGCCATATAAACACATGTTACGGTAATTATAAATCTGGATGTTCTAATAAATTACGTTCTTGGTTCATTGCAAATAATAATGTAGCAGCACAAACGATTATTGATTATTCACCTTATTTGCTTTAAATTAAGGTAGAAATTAGATTGAATTTCGCGATATCGTATTTTATGCTATAAGTACTTCGTACCAAGTGAAGATTTGCTAAGTTTATAGGTGTACTTGAGACACATTGAAGGCTTTATTGTTTAAATAAATGACTCGTGTGTTTGCCAATAAAACCTGTCTCCTATATGAATCGCATTTCATTGTATTAAGTTTGTTGGGACGACCTTCTTCACAAGTCAGGGCTGGAGCAATGATCGATAAACCGATAGTGTCAGGCGGCCTAAATGTCATTTATACGATTCAGTTTGTGATGTCGTGTGATTGAATTAGGTATTTCTTTTTTTTCTTCGAAAGCTATTTGAAACTTTCGAGAACAATCCTAGCAATGTTTTGAAAAGATAAGCACATTAGGAATTTTTTATGATACTTTTAATATATACGTACCGGTAAATTGCCCCTTATTTTTGCCTATTATAAAAAAGTTGTAATATCTTTTTCATTTTAATTATATGGCAATCGAAACTTAGAGTTTTCATAGAGAGCTTTAAGTTTCAATTGCAATACAAGTAAACTGAAAAAAATATAACATATTTTTAAGTAGTAGAAGTAGACGTAAGGGCAGTTGACGGTACTTAACCTTTAGGGACCTTAAAAAATGTAAAGTTATAAGGGTCAAGCCCCGCGGTTTGACAATAACGTGCGCAAAACGCCACTTTCGAAATTTTTCAGATTTTATATAACCGTCAGGCCATAGAGAGAAACATCCCTCAAACGATTATAGTCTTTATTTAGCAGTAAAAATTGTGACTTAAGCCGTGTGAGTCACCCGTTACCAATTGGTAACGTTGGGGCTTCATCGCAAAAACATTACCTACTATGAACAGGATACTTTGTCATCGGTAAATTTTGCTCAGTAAAAAGTTATCGCGTTAATGCGGTGGTCACAAGAGCGGCTTCACCACGTTTATTATGTATGGCTACCCGGGCGATAAGTGCTACGTAGCCCGAACTATCGCGACGATAATCGATAATGGTTAGTCATATTTGCATGTATCGTATCATTGTGCGAAGCTTTGTCACAATAGGGCCGCAATATAAAAAAAAAAATGTGATCGCCAATACTCGTCTAGCAAGTATCACGTTCTTTTTGACTTCTTAATACCTAGACGAAAAAACTAGGTTCGGCTTTTGCTTAGGTGGAGTCCTATAACCCGCAGAACAGTATGTGTGGCGGCAGCGTCATACTGTTCCGTTGTCAAAATACGACGAGCAGTTTAGGAGATATGCTATGATGGAACAGATGACATACATAATACATACATAGCCTATTAAAAAGAAAACCTTATTTTGGTTTTGCCGTAGTCGGGTAAATATTTGTAAATGGAAGCCACGCCGCATAATGCAGAAATCAATTTCACAGCGGGACTGTTTTGGGAAATTCCATTCACAGAAAAACCCATGTATTGAGAAAATACAACACACCATAACTACACTATGCAATAGCTATTTATTCCCAATGATAGGATATTTATCTGTTCTATCGTCCGCTACATTACTCTGTAGATGCCTATAGTGTGAATGAACCGCTGGCGTGACGCCAACTATTCACTGATTCTGATTTACGCTGTTTATTTGATCGATTCGTGTATTGCGAATTGAAAATGCAATTTTTGTCTGTTAGATAACATTCTTGTTTTGGATAGGAAGTTTGTTCTATATGAGTTATTGAGGATATGCCATTCAATTGGAAATGTAATTTTTGATTTGTGTTGACGGGAAATTAAAGTGTAGTCTTGATTATATGGAAAGTTTGGACGTATATTCTGGATGGAAACTAGAATTTACAACTATTATTATTATTTTGAGTTATTAACAAAATAGATTTCCTAATATGTAATAATAACAAAAAAATTACTTAATTCATCTTCAATAAAAAACCTCCGATTTCCAAAAAAAAACCGGTTTAAAATCATTCATATTTTTTTGAGTTTTTTTTAAGCATAATAAGCTAAGCAAAATAAGACTTCTGAAAGTATGAAAATATTTTGAAGGTGCTGAATGAATGTATTCACCTGATTGTTTTTTCAGTGCCGTGAAAGGTTTTAATATTTATAATTTACTATTTTGAACTTTTAGAACAATCATTTTCTTTTATCTGAATTTTGTATTGTTTGTTATTTAATAAATACAGGGTTACCCACAGTGATACGCAGCCAGCTTTAGCTAATCCACCGAGTTGGAGCGACAAGGTTGTACGTCGGATAAGCCTCTAAGGTTGTACAGAGAGGCTGTACAGCAAACGATCCTTAGCGTAGTGCTGTAATCCCTACGAAATACTACGCATACCATAATCACACCGTAGGTATACCTAGAGTAAAATCAAATGTCGCGTAAAATGTTCAGGTAATAAGTCGCACAATTGAAGTGCAAGCATTGGATTGTCATTGTCACTGTCACTAAGTCACGTCACTTGGTATTTTGTTTGATTGTCGAGGTTAGATCGCTGTAAAACACCACATTCCCAAAACATTACATTCTCTTGTGCCTAAACGGACCCTGGCACTTCGCCGGCCGCTACCGCGGCACCGCTCGCTACGCTCGCTCGGCTCGTGCGTTGTGTGGTCACAGTTCTAACCTAACCTAACCTAAATAACAAGTGACAGTGACAATGCAACGCTCACGGCACCCTAGCCGGGCCGAGGCAGTGACACTAGAGTGCCACAAGAAACTCGCGGCACTCTATACACTTCGTTAAGAATATCAGACACTAAGGCTGCCTGTCCACTGGAGCGGAGAGGAGAAAAGAGGAGCGGAGATGTGCCAATATTAACCAATAGAAACTTGACTCCGCCCCTGAGTTTAGATTTGATTGGTTAATATTGACACATCTCCGCTCTTCTCCTCTCCTCTCCGCTCCGGAGGACAGGCCGCCTAATGATGTGCCATTGCGCTATATATGTATAGAGTGACTGGTAATTAGTGACCGACAAACACGTGACTTTACTCATCATTATGAACAACTTTTACTATGGGACCAAATCTAAAATCGCGAAAAAAAATCGGCTGTTTACAACATTTATTTATGTTCGCAAAACTCGTCAAAGTGTATGGGACAGCTGTTTTATTTTTCGCGATAGTTTTTCGCGACAAGTTTGGTCCCATAGTAAAAGTTGTTCATAATGATGAGTAAAGTCACATGTTTGAGTAGCGGTCACTAATTACCAGTCATCCTATATTACCTAACTAGTCCAAAAAAATATTTTCACGCCTGTTTATTTGGATGGTGAGGCTTATGGATTAGGTACCCATAAGCCTAGGTCCTACAGCAAGGCCGTGTAGTAGTAGTACAAAAAAATCATCCAGTTTTCACTTAGGTGTAATTTTCACATGGGTGAAAAGTCTCAATTTACAATTGAAACAATTCACATTATGATTAATTAAACTCCCTCTGAAACCACATTTGAACACACAAAACTATTTTAATAACCACATTTTCATTGCTGCTGGCTCGTGCAAAAAATTTACATATAAAAATTGTTGACAAACTCCAAGCTCGGGGCGACTCGGCTAAAATATTAAAGTTGTGTGCGAACACTAATTAGCTGGAATATAGAGATCAAACGAATGCTTTCGAATTCTCTGTATGTTTGCAGATATTACAAGAAGCATTTTATAAATAGAAAATAACATGGTTTTTGTGAACTTTAATTATTTAGAAACCCAAAATAATTCGAATGTCATTCTAACTTTTACTCCTTTTCCCTACTGCTCCAGAAAAAAGGTAGAATGTTTTCGGAGTCAGTAAAATCTTTATTTGATATATTATATTTAAATAGTATCGTAGATTGAGACGAAGAAGTTTCTTGTCGAAGAGCTCATCCTTGGAAAAACATTTATTCTACCGCCAGAAGGGCTTCTACCCGCAAATATTGTCCCTGAGATTTCAATCACACGACGCTTACATATAAATGCTTTGACTTCGGCATTTTCCAAAACGATACAGTAATGTTACATATAACGGAGGAGGGTACTTGTCTCTTCCGTTATTATCAGCCGTATTTAACTACTGTGAGCGTACCTACTGTGGGTAATGTTGGTTATTGCGTAATAGATAAACCGATTACAGTTCAGATCACATTATTTTACTGTCAAATTAATTACACTAGCAATTCACACACTGTAGGTACACGACACCATTTATTATACGGAACGGAACGCGCAACAGTTTTAAAGTCTTCACTGCTTGACTGCCATCCATCTACTCTGCGAGTCCAGCTTGTTGTAGACTCAGTCGAGCACCGCTAGGCGGCGCTAGCGTCTCGATTAGTCAACTCAGTAACATATTTCCGACACATACATATAAGAGCAGATAAGTTTATACAATAAAATGTTACTTCACATAGAAGAAAATCTAAATTGTAACGAAAATATTACGATGTCTAGGCCTTTATACTGAAATGTAATATGTTAGCGACATTTTAATAAAGTGAACTGACTGTAACTGTGCCCTGGAAAGGTTTTTTTTCTTCTAAATAGTGCTTTAGTGTATAGATATTAAACTAACAGCTGTGCCCGCTGCTACACGCGCGTATAATATTCATAATAATATAACTTTTAACGAGTGCTTACACTATCTATTTTCTTTTTGAAAAAAATATATAATAGGCTTCCATAGCAAGTTAGATACTATTTATTTAAACGTGTTTTTTTTAATGTGTCCTTGAGATTTTTCCCTTGGCAATTTTGCAGAGTCTGCATTTATGCTGGGTTAAACAACTAGCGAAATGTGGTTGCACTATACACTCCTGCCTACCCTTTCGGAGAACACAAGTGTGATATTTTATTTTTTAATCGTTTCCTTACACTAGGAATTCTTTCGTACAGTGGGCGAGTTTATAAACAGATCGCACATGCACAAACACTCTTATTCATAAAAACCGTCTGTAGGTCATACAACATATTTTGTTCCATGCGGGAGAACTCGCAACCCGTTCAGCAACTATCAATCGCCAACCGTTCTTGAATCATCATCATATTCCAGCCTCTATCCCATCAGGTTGGGCTGGGGAAACACGCCTTTTTCCTCCACACTTCTCCATCAGCGGTCATCGCAATATTAGCCTTTCTAGCCACACCAACCGTGTAGCTCATTTGAAAAGGAATATACTTTTTAGATGAGCTACACGGTTACTGCCAAATGTATGCCCTGCCTGGACAAGCACTCAAATCTGTGTGGTCCTCATTTGGCCTGACCAAAATAATGTCTGGACTTTAAGGCTGCGTTTCCACCAGGGATGAACGAGGATGCGTAGCGAGGAATGTCCGTAGAACTAACCAATAACAACGCTAGCTTAACTCAAACTATGACAGTGAAGCGATGTTATTGGTTAGGTTCACACACATCCCTCGCCACGCATCCTCGCTCATCCCTGGTGGAAACGCAGCCTTAAAGAGACACAACACACACTAGAACACACAAGAGATACTTTCAGTGTTTTGGAGCGAAATATTAGTATCTTATTCGCGATCTCCTGACTTTGATTATAATGTAAGTTAAAACTGGTTACCACAATAACAACTTAATGATCTCCTAAAACAGGACTTCCTCTCTCCTACCATTTTACTGTGCCCTACAGAATCCATAATGGTACACATTATGGTAAAGCAATAAAGATATTGAGTATTGGGTATTGATAGACTGGTACCTCTGAATTTGCTTCGATGTTTCTTGTCAGTAGTCGGATAGAAAATACTAACTTAATTTTTTTTGACATGTAAAGAAATAATATAATTTTTCATTTTATCATTTACCAAAACAAAATCCTTCCATAGTTTATCTGTCAATAAAGTCTAGATGTCAGTAAATGTCTTTGGATTTTTAGTTAAATACTTGTTAGTGCTCGCCAGTCGTGTGGGAGGATGCTTCATTAATTATTCACTTCCACTTCAGATACGCTGATGTGAATGCTTGAACAACCCTCGATGACTTCATTAAGTGTTTAAGGATCTAAGAATATTGTGAGATAGTGTTAGATGGTAGGTGTAACTTGTGGTGGTTCATTATTACGTTAAAATTTGCTTTTTCCCGCGGCTTCGCCCGCGTGGAGGTCGGTATTTATTCCACGAGAAGGTACTGCTGATAAAAGTATCCTGTGGCCAACTAGCGAATCAGAATATTGATGATAAAATGCAATCATTAATACCTTAACACCGAATATTTTGTTTTAGATGTAAAAAAACGTATTTGGAAACTTTCCAAATGCCATTTTTACACGTAAAACGGTTACAACATCAAATTCAGCGTTATTATTGCAATTCATTATTAATATTCTAGTTCGCTAGTTAGCCACATTTTTTATTTCCATACAGACTATTGCCAAATAAATTAAAACAGTACCCTTAATTACGTAATGCACGATCAATAAAAAAACGAAGTGTATAGAGTGCCGCGAGTTTCTTGTGGCACTCTAGTGTCACTGCCTCGGCCCGGCTAGGGTGCCGTGAGCGTTGCATTGTCACTGTCACTTGTTATGTAGGTTAGGTTGGGTTAGAACTATGACCACACAACGCACGAGCCGAGCGAGCGTAGCGAGCGGTGCCGCGGTAGCGGCCGGCGAAGTGCCAGGGTCCGTTTAGGCACAAGAGAATGTAATGTTTTGGGAATGTGGTGTTTTACAGCGATCTAACCTCGACAATCAAACAAAATACCAAGTGACGTGACTTAGTGACAGTGACAATGACAATCCAATGCTTGCGGCACTTTAGCCGGGCCGAGGCGGTGTTACTAGGGTGCCTGTAGTGGCATTTTATCCGATAGGGATAGAGTGCCAATGGTGGCACTCTATACACTGCCATAAAAAAATTAAATGAATTGAAACATATTGCTAGTCCATTGCTTCATAAGTTCGAAAAAATAAATTGAGCAGATTTTTTTTTCGAACTTATGAAGCAATGGAATAGCAATCTGTTTCAATTCATTTCAATTTCTTATTGATCGTGCATTACGTAATTAGGGTACAGGTAAATATTTGACAGCTATTTGTGACGTTGCCAACTTTTAAGATCAGATAAAAGACGGACAGAAACAGAGTAACTTTCGGATTTATAATTAGTATGGATATAGCACAGATGTTATTTTAATGTTTACTGGTCAATAAAGGATTCGGTGTCGTTCCTCATTGTGTACGGCTTCATTTGTCCCAGTACTGGGTCTTGTGTTCCCCATGTCTGGCAAAGTGATATTCGGTTTTTCAATTAGGAATTTCTCATCAACAGCCCGGATTGCCCTTTTACTTTTAGACTTAACAGTCCAATCACCAAAAGTACATACTATCGAAAAAAAGCATAACTGGCCTAATGTGGGTGTAAAATGCACTTCTGTTTACCCTTTGGATGCCCCAAAAAGGCGTGATGTTGTGTTTTGTTAAAACAGGAAACACGGGACAAGGATCTGTTAAAATCTTTCATGATTGAAATATAAAAGAAAAATAAAACAAAGGACTTCTTTCAAAGAGCTGTCAGTTCCAGAGGTTTTTCAAATGTAAATTATACACAAATTGTTTATTATGCACTAAGGTAGCCCGCGAAATTCAAATTTTCTTTAGTTTTTGCATTGCTGATGCTAATGATTATAAATCTGTAAAGCCATATTTGTTATGGTCGCAAATCATATTTTAATCAAGATACAACCTGACACTGACCTGCTATATAATTACGCAGCACATTTTTGTAAACGATTCCGAATAATCTGTTTGATTTTGACAGTTCAACAACATTCATTGCGTTATTTACGTTGTTGAGCAGATTTTTTTCGAACTTATGAAGCATTAAGATTAGCAATGTGTTTCAAAACGATTCAAATTCTGATTGATCATGTATTACGTAATTAGTGTACTGCAAATTGCAAAGAACGTAAGAAAATTGAATTTCGCGGGTTACGTTGACGCATCCCCCTTAAGTTTCCAATTTCCAGTATTTGTACCTTTGAAATTACTTACATAAAAAAGAAAGGCCGTTCAAACAAAATGTGTTATTAAAAAGTTATATAATATAACTTATAACAGTACCATAATTGCGTAACCCTTTAGTTACAATCGGAAAGATTTTGAAGGTTATTGCTAATCTATTAATTCCTTTGTTTGAACATTATTGTTTACTCAACAACGTAAATAACGTAATTAATGTTGTTGAACTGTCGAAACGAAACACATTGCTATAGTACAGTCAAACAATTAATTACCCCGCTGCTGCTGGTCATACAGGTTATCCATTTGCACTATCAACGTATTATAACTTAAAAACCGATGAAAATCAATCAATAATTGTGGCCGTGCAAGAATTAAAACTAAAGTAAATAATTTTCTTATTTATAAAAACATCTCTGATAATCCTACTAGTGATATACATTCTTCTTCATTCATTATTTAATTCATTGCAAGGCTATCGACTAATAACCGGACCGAAAGTGTACGGTTTTTTTTAAACCACAACAGCTGGGAAGCTTTTAGCCTGCATCTCATCTGATGGTAAGTGATTATCAGGCCGAACGTGAAAGCGAATTTCACCCGGAATCCTCAACCACAGAGAACTAATAATAATAATAAATAAATTTATATATATAATAGGTATATCCATTATATATCTAAAAATATTATCGTAAACTTTTACGGCTGTAGACGTTTTTTCCAAAGACCAAAACAAACGAATGCTCATCAAAAACATTTCCATAATCACCATCCCGACTCGTTTGACCAATTGCTGAAAATAAATTGTTATTATTACGCAGACAAATAAAGGCTCATTCTTTTTACGAAACAATAGGTACCTTTGTCGCCTTTCAAGCTTCTTACAAAAGAACAACAACATGGTTTATTTTTCTTTTCCGGAAACAATAAGAAATGAAATCATTAATAACAAAAGTAATATCTGTATTTTATTGTCAGTACAAAATGGCACTAATATTTTTTTTATTTTTTATTAGTTGGTTGTAATAAAGTTATTTATTCATATCTAAGTATTCCATGTTTTCTTCCAAAACTAAAAATATAATATCTTAACTAAAACTAAGCGTTTATTCTGAAAGTCGGCAACGTTGCAAATACGAGTAGATGTCAAATATTTCGCTGTTTTGTTTAATTTGGCAATATTACTGTATAGAAATAAGAAATGTGGCTAACTAGCGAAATAGAAAATTGATTATCAATTCAATTCAATTCAATTTATTTATTATCAAGTAACCATGACTCATCTGTTAGTAAACTTATCCTATGTTAGTAATAAATGTAATTCTATTCTTATAATAATACACCTACACAGATTGCTGTGCAGGGAGCACTGTCCGACGCTTCACCGCGGCTGTACCATTCCATGGGAAATGGCGCAGCAGCGATTCACGTACGGACAGTCTAGCCTGCTCGAAATTAGGGACAGGATACTGTTGTTGCTGCCCCACACCCCACGCACCAGGGACGCACAGCGCTTACGCATTGTGGCAAAGAAACAGTCCACATGTGTATCCGCGAACATCCCCGATGCGCTGCAGTAGCGGGGCAGCCTCAACAGCACCCTGAACGCGCTGTTGTATTGCACGCGTAGGGCATTGTACGATTTTTGAGTATATCTAGCCCACAGGCTGCTCATGTAAAACGAAGTGCAGTACGCTTTGAAAAGAGTAATTTTAACGTTTACCGAACAACGAGCAAACCTGCGAGCCAGCATGTTCGCTCTAACCGACAAAGCCCTACGCGCCCGTTCTATGTCTTCATCGTCCCTGGGGTCAGGGGTAAGTATGTGGCCAAGATATTTAAACTTGTATGCCCTCTCTAATGGCATACCATTAAGGTAAACTGGTGGTACATACACTGGATACCTACCCCCGGCACCAAAGACCATGAAAACACTCTTTTTATAATTATAAGTTAAGCCATGTGAGTCGGCATACTCCTCACAAATGGCAACCAGCTGTCTGAGGCCACAGACTGACGCACTCAGCAGCACCATGTCGTCTGCGTAGCTGATATTATGAAATGAAATAATATCTTATGACCGAATATTTAGTTTTAGATGTAAAAAAAAAGTATTTGGAAACTGTTCAAATACCTACCTTTTTTACACCTAAAACGGTTACAACATCAAATTCTGTGTTATAATCGCAATTCATTATTAATATTCTATGTCGCTAGTTAGCTACATTTCTTATTTCCATATAGTAATATCAAAACACGTAAATATTTGACAGATTTGCGACGTTGCCAACTTTTAGGATAACCGCTCTTAACAAACTATTATTTAGTATTACACTTATTTGGATAGTAGAGCCAGCAATTGAAATAGAAATTGGGAAGCAATAAATTCAGCTAATCAAGTACGATTCCAGTACAATTCGATTGTAAATAACTGTTCGCCCTGATTTGTTTTAATGGAAAATTCTATAGTTTCAGTGAGTTAGTTGTAATTTTGTTGGCTCATTTGACACTTAAGTTTGATGAATTAATTAACACCGTGAACACAATTTGTAGTACATGCTTGTTAAAATTGGTTTAAACTGTTTAAATGTGTTCCAGTTTTCAATTACAAAACATAAATCCACCAATTGTATTGTAGCGGTTACACCGCCTCATACGAACTAGGTCTAAGGGTCGGGCCACACCTGCCGAACGTTCCGCGGCGGAACGCTCGGTTGAATACGCTCCTAATGTTTTTCAAGTTACCTATGACACATCAGCCGAACGTTACGTCTATAGAAATTTGACGCGACGGAGCGTTCCGCCGTGGAACGTTTGGCAGGTGTGGCGCTAGGCTCGCCATGGGATCTGGAGGCGAAGGTCCTCGCCCACATTTGGGAGTGGCGCGAGGAGATGAAGCGCCGGGGTGTAACTCCGCTGCCGCGAGAAATCACGGTACAGCGGACAGAGCTCCGGCGGGATCTCATGGCGGCTTGGAGTGTGCGATTGTCGCAACCCAGATTTGGGCACGCCACAATTATGGCGATAAGTCCCCTCTTTGAGGAGTGGCTTGAGAGGCGCCACGGCGTCCTCACCTTCCGCCTGACGCAGGTCCTCACCGGACACGGTTGTTTCGGGAGGTACCTGTTTCGCATAAGGCGGGAGGAAACGCCCGGGTGTCACCATTGTGTGGATCGTCCGGAGGACACGGTGGAGCATACGGTGGAGGTTTGCCCGGCTTGGGTGGACCACCGCCGTGTCCTCGTGGAGGCGATCGGCGGCAGTGACCTCTCGCGTCCGGCCCTGGTCCAGGCCATGGTGCGGAGCGAGAGGGCATGGCAAGCCGTCACCTCCTTCTGCGAAGCAGTAATGCTCGCGAAGGAGGAGGCGGAGCGCGCGAGGGAGTGGCAGAGGCCGCGCCCTACCAGCCCTAGCCGCCGCCGCCGTAGGAGACTTCCCGGGCGTCGGGAATTGATAGCCGATTTCCGGCCACCGTAGGCGCGGGCCTGCGGACGGAGAGCAGAGGGCAGCTCGCCGTCCGATAAGGACCAGGCCCGGGTCGACGGCGCGTCGTGTTCCACGCGCGCCTCAAAGAGATGTCAGCAAAACTGACGGGGTCCGTTAGGGCCGATGCCTGCCGGGGTTGCGGGTAGTCCCAAGGGGAAACCGTGGCCCCTGGCATGGCAAGGGAAGGAACACGGGTGGGTTTTAGTCAGTAAAAGTCTGACACGCCCTTCCGCTCCGCCCAGAGCGGGAGAAGTCATTGGATGATTTCCCACCCAAAAAAAAAAAAGGTGTGGCGCTAGGCTAAAAGACATGACGTCAGCCAACTCCTGCATCGCGCTATTAGAGTCTACCGCGTGAGGTATGTGTAGTACACCCCCACGCTATCATTAATTTAGTCATTACATAACATCGGTTGATTTCTCGGAACGGTTAGGCACTGGTATACCCATAATAGTACACCCTTTCGCCAGTTATGATTAATTCGCATGTAATAGAGGGCGAGTAATATAGTCATATTATGATAAATCCTTTCACTTGCCTGTTCCTACACTACCTTAACATGTTTTCATTAATTTACAACTACTGAGAAATGAACGTTATAACATACAGATCTCCCAGTAAGAGCATGCGCTTCGAAAATTATCGTCTATCCTCAGAAAAACGAACACGTGACAATGAGGTCTAATGTCTAGAGCGGTGGGTTAGTAATGTGGGTGGGTTTATAATTATTATTAATGTGTATACGAGTTGAGTTACTTGAATTTTATTTATTTATTTTATTGTAATTTGTACCTACCTATTTTGATTGCATTGACATTTAACTATTTTATAATTTGACATATCATTTTAATTTCGATTCTATTATAATTATAATTTGTATTACTCATTCCTCTATCGTAATTGCATTAGACATTTTATTTTAATATAAATTCTGTGACCTTTATAATTTTTTCCTAGTGTGATTTATTCTGGATAATTATTTTGTTGCAGTATTGTGAAATTTTATTTTATGTAATATGGGTTTTGCCTGAATTAAATGAATTTAATTTTTTATTTTTTTTAGTAAAGTATACATTAACCACTCTATAAAATTTTTGAAATATAAAAACTATCTATCTATACTCGTAAAATATGAAAAAATTTGAATGACAGATGAAAAAGTGCGACCGGAGTAGGTAACCCGACAGAGAGAAATCTCATACAAACTCACAATTATAGGTGCACTACTAAGCCCGGAGTATCTACAAAACTCAATAGTTTAGCCTCTATGGTCGGTTAATCCGTGACACGACGTTCGTGCTTATTCGGAAACGCGAGGATTATCAAAGCGCATACCTTTTCTGGGCTAACTGTATGTGATATAATTATCTTACGTATGTTACAGCGTGTATTGTTTTGGATGTAGTGCAAACAGCTGCGGTAACTACGTTAATATAATTCCGAGCATTTCCCGACGTATACTTCAATATGATATTGTTATGGTTTCATACGGTTAAGGAAGTGGTACCCGGTATAATATCATAATTGCTGTAGTTGTGGATTTACCGGAATTACCTATTCTGCGAAGAAGGTTAAGATGTGTAGTGAACACTGTTTACTATATCTAAAAGTAGTATGTCTAATAGGACGAGCCAGTTATAGCTAGTGTATGACCCTAAAACCGAGCACAGGAACGGTGGTGGGTGATCCAGTGGGTACGTACGGCCCCGACTTAGGAGTTGTAGGTCGTGGGTTCGAACCCAAGCAGCCGCTTTACTTGGTGGAAATAATTTCATCACCACTGCTCTCAAAACAGTGAAGGAAATCATCGTGAGGAAACCGGCATGTCGGAGATCCAATATTATTTCAGACTACAAGGTCCATACTTTTGTTAGTATTTTGGTTTTAGTAACAATGGTGCTTAAAGTAGATTAGTATTGTTAGTTTACAAGTACTATATTTATTAATGTCGACCTATGACTGTCCCCACCCAGTGAAAGGGGCAGTCCGGTCTGGCAGCGATCATTTTTAGAATGCTGTTGTCACTACCATGCAGGCGCTGCAGCTGTAGTAAAGAGGCCGCCTTCTTTCACATTATGGCATGGCATCCATCTATGCGAGCCTCTGCGAACATTCTCGAAGCGCTACAACGCCATGGTAGTCCCAACAGCATCCTAAAAGCATTATTAATAAATGATTGTCGTGCGGTATACTTTGCTTTCACAATGCAGGATTATGCGTGACGTCAGTGTGTTGCGATGTTCGCATGTGGCGATGTAGATTCCACCACAATATGAACTGGCTCCTGTCATTAATTTTTAACCGGTTTGCCAGTTTCTATCGTCACAACAGTCTGCGGTCTCTGTCTTTGGTTCCTTACTTTATCTGAAACTTTGCTATATCTACCACTACCTAACTAATTCCCCTAAGTGTGATCTGTTTAACATTATTAAGACCAGCAGCCACAAACTACTCGCAATAGACCTAAGACATAACAATTACCATAAAGTGAGCTCTCCTTTACTTTAAATACCAGCGAGAAACAAAATGGACAACAATTATAATGAAAGTGGTTTCAGCAGTAATTCTGATTGTTAACTGTAAAATTCGTAGTTTTAGAGCAATTTCTAAAGGTCAACCCAGCCAAACTTAAAAATAGTAAAAAAAACACAACTGCCCTGTCAAAAAAACTAACTAAAAAATAAAAAACTAATTATATTGTATAAACAAAGCTAAAGGTCACTCATTTACTCGCTGACTAAACAGATAAATAAAATTGTTATTGCTCTCGGGGGACCGTGTTGTGTCATTGTGTGTATTTAGTTTATCCTATTTAACTTAATATAAAATTATAATTATAATTTGTACTATCTGATATGCCATTAATATTGCTGAATCAATTTAATTTTACTATTATAAAAGAAAATATTGAATATTTAATCACAAATAAAACCCTTCCTAAAAGCTGAATGGATTGGATGTGTGTATCATAATTACCACCGTGATGTCTGTGACGGACTTTATATTTATAATTTATTTTAAGCATTGTTCTCATGTACTTCTGTACCTACTTCTGACTTTGTGACTTTTTTGAGAATAAATATCTTTAAACCTAAACCTAAATAATTAAGTAATAATAATGTTTAATGCATGCTAATTTAGGATGATAAGGGCAGGCGAATGATAATTGCAATGCTTGTAAAAGGCTGCTAAGTTGTAAGTACTAACATATAATAATACCAATACATTGTACATATCTTAGTTCGCAATAAACGTTTATCTTTGATAATTTTTAATCTAAGAGGTCCCCCATTTATTGCAGGGCAGTTGGGTTTTTAAATGTTATTTTAAAACAAGTCATGCTTTTAAGCACTAAAGGTGTTTTTATCTATACTCTCACGGGCGAGGCGAGGCGAGGCGAGGAGTCGATGCGATGGCGTGGGGATGAAATGTTTGTTTTGCAAGTACACCCTTCATAAGTAAAAGGTATGCCAATAAATTATATACTTTAGAAATTAATGTGCTCATCAAGGCTTTCAATTGGATTTATTGTAATAAATAAAGTTTTATTTTTACTCATTTGAATATGGAGCCATACTGCCGTAACTTTTTTATTTTTTATTATTATTCACTATGTCACTCGGAATGATGTAAGGATTCTAATGGGGTGCGTCTCATATCATATAAAGTTATTTGGTATATTTTCATTTCAATAACGTTCACAAGATATAATAAACGTGAGATATACCAACTGTTGATATAATTTCTTTACATATAATATTTATATACTCTAAAACTTATTTCGTATAACGTTATTGGATATAACGTTTATTTAATCGAAAATCATTAGGTCTATCGTTTAAAATATATATTATTGATACCATTATTATGGTTAACACCCCGATTTAAAGCCATCCAACTCGGATAGGTTAGGTTAGAAGGCTAAAGGCTTTTGCAGACCAGCGCGACACGACACGAACAATACAATTTCTAAGAAAACTTCACGGTATAACAATAACCGGTGTCGGTCTGGCTGCACACAGCGGCTGGTCTGCACACACACATAAATCTTGCGTGAGCGGCCCCCGAGCGTCAGATCCCCTCTATTGTTGGTGAACCATTTGGGTTAGGTTAGGTTAGAACAGTGACCATTAACGCGCGAAGGCGAGCGACCGTAGGGAGCGTGCCGCGGCAGCGGTCGCCGAGTGCCAGATCTCCTCTCTTGTTGGTGAACCATTTGGGTTAGGTTAGGTTAGAACAGTGACCATTAACGCCAGGCCAGATCCCCCCTCTCTTGTTGGTGAAACATTTGGGTTAGGTTAGGTTAGAACAGTGACCATTAACGCGCGAAGGCGAGCGACCGTAGGGAGCGTGCCGCGGCAGCGGCCGCCGAGTGCCAGATCTCGTCCCTTGTTGGTGAACCACTTGGGTTAGGTTAGGTTAGAACAGCGACCATTACCGCGCGAAGGCGAGCGACCGTAGGGAGCGTGCCGCGGCAGCGGCCGCCGAGTGCCAGATCCCCTCTATTGTTGGTGAACCATTGGGGTTAGGTTAGAACAGTGACTATTAACGCGCGAAGGCGAGCGAGCGTAGCGAGTGACCATCTTGGCAGGTGGTAATCAGTTAAGTATATCTACAGTATCTACTCAGGTTACTAACTGTGATAGAAATTACATAGTAGACTAAATATGTTTTATGTCTTTTGAGTGGTATATCAAACGATATTATATTAAATGTATGTTATGATTATAAAAATTAGTTATTTTAAAATTATATCAATCGTTTATTATATTAACTGATGATTATATCAAATAAAATTATAGATTCAGTTGTTATATCTTGTAAATATTAGTCATTTTGTAATTATACCATATATTACATACCCATTCTAATGATACCCCATACATCCAAATCTGTTCAGGCATTTAAAAGTTATGGTCGAACAAAGAAACTCACATAAATACATACATACCTACATTAACCTTGAAAACATTACACTCCTTTTTGGGCAGTCGTGTATTTTATCATTATTAGCATTAGAGTCACTTACTTACTGCCTTGTTGCTCTAGTTGTTGCAAGCGCGACTGCTAAGCTTCAAAGGGAACATTTGAAAAAGGAGTCTGGATTCTTACCAAGTTAAATTGTAATAGGCTTCGCTTTCCTCTTCGGGGCACATCGGCATTATAGCAGTTACGTTAGTAACAGAAATTCTTGACTGATTTCAATGCTAGCCTCTGCTTAATAAACCTGCAATACTTCGTTGGTCACGTTCACCTACAATGTACGTGTCATTGCATTGATTCTGTAACCTGAAACCCAAATTCAAGAGCATCACGAGCCTGTATTTTTAGACTCTTCTACAGGCTGTTGAGTTTATCACTTACGTATACAAGATGCTAAAAAAAGAAAATTGTTCGAAAAATTATGCCTATGACATTACGAGTGTGGAACCTAAGACAGAAACACGCTTGTACGATACGACTACATACAGAAAGCAAAGTTGATAGAAATCTCTATTCCTAGACAGCACGTTTCGCCGAAAACGTTGTTCATAGAAAACATTGTTCGTAGATATCTCGATCCATAGGAAGCACTGTTGACAGAGATCTCTGTTCATAGATAGCACTACCTGCAGTAAAGTTTTAATACTTATAAGAAGAAACTATTAATACATAAATTATATTATAATTATATTTTATACGTCTTTGACATTTCTCGGGACCCCGAAGTCCCGGACCTTCGTAAGGCATACGAAGGGCCGAAGCAAACTCCCAGAGGCCCGTTAGACTTGTTTAATGAAACGAAATGGCACCAGCCGACGATTATCCCTGTTCGCACTATGCTAGTGCACCGAAGGACAACCCTCGGTTAGTGCAGGACTATTGCAGGATATGGAAACAACGCGACTTTCAGAATAGCCAGAGGAGCCAGACCAAGAGAGATACAGAAACGCGCGATTCTCCCGGGAGAAATCTTGTTCCTCATCTCTGGCTTGCCTTTATTGGCCGGCTGGAGTGAACACTGACGAGGAACAGAGCTCCCACCTCATTCTTGCCTTAATTGGCCGGCTTGAGTGGAGATTCGCAAGAGCAAACGTGCTCGGAGAAAGGAAGTATTTCAGTAAGTGCTCGTATGGATCTTGACCATCTTTCGGGCTCTAGAATTATTCTGAAAGTCGCGTTGTTTCCATATCCTGCAATAGTCCTGCACTAACCGAGGGTTGTCCTTCGGTGCACTAGCATAGTGCGAACAGGGATAATCGTCGGCTGGTGCCATTTCGTTTCATTAAACAAGTCTAACGGGCCTCTGGGAGTTTGCTTCGGCCCTTCGTATGCCTTACGAAGGTCCGGGACTTCGGGGTCCCGAGAAATGTCAAAGACGTATAAAATATAATTATAATATAATTTATGTATTAATAGTTTCTTCTTATAAGTATTAAAACTTTACTGCAGGTAGTGCTATCTATGAACAGAGATCTCTGTCAACAGTGCTTCCTATGGATCGAGATATCTACGAACAATGTTTTCTATGAACAACGTTTTCGGCGAAACGTGCTGTCTAGGAATAGAGATTTCTATCAACTTTGCTTTCTGTATGTAGTCGTATCGTACAAGCGTGTTTCTGTCTTAGGTTCCACACTCTGACATTACTAGGAGCTGGCCATAGAATAAATGAACAAAACACTCATTTTACCAAAATGTCTTATAAAAGCTTTTGCGGAAAGTAGAACATAATGCTATGCTTATCTTTGAACTGCTTACGACTTCTAAGGCAATTTTTGTGTAAGAAACGTTAGAATTTATAAATAATATTTTAATAAATAATAATAATATGAACGAACAAAGATTTTTGCTAGCTTATTTTTTAAAGTGCTTGCAAATGTTCGTATGTACACTGACGTGACCTAATTGAAGTATTGGATGATTTATGCTGAACTGTGCGGGTCCAAGCTGAGGCATGGACGAGGCAATGTGCATTATGCAACGTATAACTTATATGACTTATGCGAACACCCGTTAGAAGTCTATCTCTTGGACAGGCTACAATACAATGAATTTAATTAATCTTCTAAAACTTATTGGCCTTTTCATGTTAATCGCTTTTTTAACCGGCTTCCAAAAAGGAGGAGGATATTTCTTGTCGGTTATTTAAAAACAACATCAGCTGTTCCATACATTTTGACTGCGTAGGTATTGCACTTTTATAACCTGAAATAGCTGTTTTTTTAAAATAACCGATGAAAAATATCAACCCAGGGGCGTTCAGAATCATGTACTTAAAGTTTTCGCTTCGATGTCCTTGCCACCCTGTATTAGTGTTCATTCATATTTTTATTAAATTAAAAAGAGAATTGTTCGAGGTTGAATTAAATACATGCCTAATGAATTAGCCTTTACCAAATTTTTAGTCACCCTACAATGTTTAATGCCTTACAAGTAGGGTTACTTAAGGCAATAGTAATGTTGACTAAACTTTTTTATTGTCCGTTGTATATTATTATTAAAATATAGACGTATATTTACGTATTTTTTATTTTTTTACGTAATCAAAAGATTAGGGCAATAAATTGAGTAGGCAATACGTTAAAATGTGGCATGACGGCACTCACCGGTAGATTTTATACTGACTTGTGACGTAGCGAACCCCCAGTCCTCAACTTTAATGCGTTTTATCTAGACCATTTATTAGTAATATGATAAAGCAAAAAATACGTGTCTAATATATTTTTCTCTTATCTGACTGACGAACGAAATAGATTTTTTTTTCCCCAGTTAACATCGCCATTCAGTACCTATAACTTCGAATCAAACTTCACTCAAGTGTATGCATATAGGTAATTTGACTTGATTATGAACTTATTTTTAAAGCAAATAATCACAGAATCATCATCATTTCCAAAACAAATCGTGTCAGCGAGTACTCGACTGTACGATACTCTTGATACAGGAGGTTCACAATATGAACGGCTGAATATTTCTGGAGTTTATTAACACTCCTTAGATGTCCCGAATATTTGCCATCTTAAATGAGTACGGAGTTTGTTTAGTCCTAAGATGAGATATTAATAAACTTCCTTTAAAATAAATCCCATCTTTTGTGTTATCTTTTGCAAAGGTAAAAGGAACAATGAAGATAATTGTAAAATATAAAACTTTTGTGCTATTTAGGTCGTTTATTTTTACGTACAGACGCCAGCACATCAAGTTACCACAATCTGTCAAATTTCTTTAATAGATTTTCAACTTTATCGCTAAAGAATAAGGTTCAATGTTGATTGGGAAAATTTGACAGATTGGAGTAGGTTGATGTGCTGGCGTTAGTACCTAGGGGACACAACAATTATTCTTTTCACAAAAGTGAGTAAAAATTGAACAAAAACATTAATGAGAGTAGCACCGAAAACCTTTCACTTTGTAAAATTGCAAAACCACACAAAAGTTTAGAATTTTAAATATTTTTTATTCGTGTCTAAAGAACCAGCAGTATTTTTTTTTAACACCTTTATTTTTCCTGTTATTTGAGAGTGTTTTCTAAATAACATGAGAGAAGTTATAACACTTACCTATATTTTGCCAAGATTGCCGAAACGTAGCATATTGTTGAGCCTAATAAAAATACTAGTAATCCTGTGAGCAAACTTGCTTAAAGTTGGCAATATAGTTTGTAAAATATGCTCGATAAAATACTAAGTTTGTAAGCTGATGTGAAGGTAATATTTTATTATATTTAGGTGAAACATTGTGTTCTAACGTAAACAAGAACATAATTTTCTATGCCTAGTATGAAGAGAATTTTTCGTAGAGAATGAAACTCTATGAAAATAGGAGTAGATTTTAACCTAGTGCGGCGAATGGAAAGTTTTGTTTTCTCTTCACAAGTTTGCCCAAATAAACACCTTTGATTGTTGGTTTTCTTAGAAATTATTCATCTAGATCGGTAAATATGTAGGTACCTTCCAGAGTAGTTCGTTGAATAACAGTAGGAAATAATTGTGGGACCCTCGACAGAACTCATTAAGCTTTGATTGGATCCATTGAGCTGGAAACTTAACACAATTATTTTATAACCTTGTTCTGTTTCTAAGCTGAGAAATAACAATGTTGTATTACAATTGATTGTCAATTGTTTGTTACTGGCGAACTTTACTGTTATTTGTTTGAGGAGAATTTAGGTGTTTGGATCAATCTGCGAGGTTAAGGCTTTATACGGTAAGTCCTTGAATGAGTGAGTGATATACTTATACATTTGGGTTTCCATTATTGCTATACTCTGTTTGAAATAAGGTTAGATATTTATACAAACCTTTTATACAGTTCGTTCAACCGATTGTGAGTTTTATACGTAGGCATAAAAAGTCTAAAGTCAAAAAGTCAAAGCATTTATTTCAAATAGGCCTTTGAAGGCACTTTTGAACGTCAAAATTTACAAATTATAGTTATTATATATTATTGATTCTACCGCCCCTTCCAAAATGTAGTTTTCGTATGGAGAAGAATGGGCAAGAAACTCCACCGTTACTCTTTTAAAATGTTTTACAATATTTTGTATAAGTACATTATTTATATAATTATAATATGTGAAGACGATGCACCTAGAATAAAATTACTGTATACAGTAAGAATAATTTAAATTGGAGCAAACGACAGATAAATTAATTATGTGGTAGATACATGGTGTTCACATATTCACAAACATTGTAAAAATAGACGAATCTACTAAAAATTTACAATTAATAAGTCAGTGTGTGAGGAACTAATCACAGGATGTAAAATCAATGTCATATAATGAAAAATAAATACAATTAAGTAAGCAACCAGTTTGATTTTGTTTAGACTCTAAATTGTCCTATGGAGCAGGACCAGCATGTTTCCAAGCATTCTTATCTTGGATATAATCCTCTAATCTGTAATATGCTTGTTTACAAAGTGTACTTTTTACATGAGTTTTAAATTTTCTTTCATTTAATTGTAATATATCACAAGGTATTTTGTTGTAACATTTAACACAGTACCCCATAAAAGATGAATGTGACGGCGTCGCTATTGTAAACAGCACGTGCAACGGGCCGAACGGCGCAGCTGCGCAGTGGAATGCGTAAACAAGGCCTCGCCTACTTTCCCTACTACTCGAGCCGCTCTACATAAACGAGCGCGCAGCGAGGAGGGGATCATTCTTGTCGCAGGCTCGGCCCGGTGCACATGTTGTAGCGTTTAGATACTGAATTAATTGTAGTCTGAATTAGAATAAAATCGTTGGAAATATAATTTGAATTAGTGTGTTAAATAAGCTATGGGAATAAAAGATGATTTCTGCTATATTCCTTACTTTCATTTAAGATGTCGGACCCTCTGCCTTCATCAGAAGTGGGATTGGATCCACCGTCCACTAATGATAGCAACAGTAATTTAATGTAAAACTTATCATTGTTCTCTACTGGCAAGGTTACATTTAAAGAAATTGCGGATGCCTGTTACTCAAAGTATAGCTGCACTCGTTGTTTTTGATCCCGATAAACCAGAATCTGATATTGTTAATTGGCGTGCACTTATTGAATCGATAGTCATTGAGAAAAATAAATTAGAGGGTGTAGATTTCATTGTGACGTAGGAGCTCGTGGTCAAGTGATAACGGGCGCACGGGTCGAGCCGGGTTGGGCTGCGCTTGCCGGGATTGATCCGTGGATGGATGACCATCATTACGTGCCGTTACTCCTCCGTGCCTCGGAAAGCAGGTTAAGCTGTTGGTCCCGATACACTCGTGGATCTTTGACGGTCTTCGGAAGCCCGAAGGTCTGACAACCAGTCTTACCTAGGGTTGTCCTACTGCCCAGTTGCTGGGTTGTGAAGATCGGATGGGCAGTCACTCCGTGTGAGTGAGCAGGATATAAATGGCCAACGCCTGCTCGAGCGCTGGATGAAGGAAGCACTCGGCACCGAGCACCAAGCAAGTGAAACTGTACTTCAGAGCAGCTCGTGGAATATAAGTGTGACAGATAAGTGATACAGATTAGCTTATTAGACTCTGGATCAGAATGTAGCTTTTAAAACATAGTAATAAATTGAAATCTATTTCATGAACAAAATTAAATGATCCTAAAGAGTATAGTTGACACCTATAAATAATACCATACTATACTAAGTAAAGAAGCGTGCCCATTACAACTTAAACGTCCAACCATGGTACAAAACCACGCGCTTGAGATAATTGACGTTGTAATCCCGGATGAATTTGGAATTTGGTCGTGATATTTTAGAACACGGAATTTCAGTAATTATGTTACAGAATTGAATGATTTAGCTACACACGTTCGTAAATTTATACCCAGTCATGGGGTCTTAATTCGAACAAATTATAATTAGTCTTGAAAAAAGATTATAGATGGCAGCATAGGTAACAATTATGAAATTAAGTCACTAAAAAGCGATAAACGGAAGATTTTGGCTGAAGTAAGATTAGTAAAAATCAAAACTTCCTTGTTTAATGCTGATTTATCTTTTGTTACTCATAAATCTCGTATTTTCAACAAAAAAAAAGATAAAACCTTTTTGTTTCTACGGCTCTTTGCAATAGATGGCGTTTTACTCAATTTGTCATAACTGTACCACATTTACGCTGTAGCCAGTCAATAGCCCGACTTAGAGAGGTGTCATTTCTTTGTATGGGATTGGGTATCTGTACGTAGTATAATATTATCTATGACCTAGTTAAAAAAAAAAACCTAATGATACCGTTATTACTTGGCACCACAAGTGATCATGTTGGCTTAATACATGTTGGTGGTTGCTTTAGTACGCTGTGCCCGTTTAGGGTAAACGCGTTTCTAACGTAAGGGTGATCATTCTTAGCTTTGATAAAATCGATATTCTTCTTAGTGTGTCAATGGCAAATATAATTTAATTTCCTGTGGAGAACTCCGCAATGCTAACACCGTTCTCTGATGCAGATATAAGGGGCGCAAGATGAAAGGTGGGCCATGGTATGCAGGGAGACGCCGCTTATACATTGAGGATTGGAACCATCCGAGAAACCCCATCTATGGAGCGTTGACCATCTATGGAGCGTTGACCATCTATGGAGCGTCGACCATCTATAGTCTCTACTGCGGCCGACCTGAGTGCGGAAACTGTTTAAAGTTTTCCAAGACGGCCACGGCAACGTGTGACCAGGTCAAGGCTCAATCTCTTCTGAGTCAATGACTTGGCAACTTAAAGTTAGAATAGTCAAGTGGTTACAAACGCTGTACAAATTTCGTTTCTGCTAAAAAACAGTTAAAATCCAGTTCATTTGTTTGGCGCGCCGAAACGAATAATATCTAATCAAATAAAGTGGGAGTTCTTATGATAATTCAGCTTTTAAGATTTTTTTATATTTCATTCGAGACCACCGTTTAAAAAAATTACCGGTTCGAGTTGAGATATATTTATGGAACTAATTATGGTCTATAAATATTCTCACATAAAATTACGTAAAGTACCTCATGGTCCAAATGTTCTGGTAGATAAATATCGTGAAAAATTATGATGACGTGACGGCGGGTAGTATTGATGATGATGATATCCATGTTCACGAAACAAACCACAAGATAATACCAAATCAGAAAAAAATAAAAAAAAAACACAATCCTAACAGTAATGTAACTTTGGCAAACAGTGATACCATTGCCTGTGAATAGTGATACTATATCAATTAATAGTGGTACAATGTCTGCTGACTCACGTACCTTAATAACTATCGGTGAAAATACGAAACATCTTAAGCCACGTTCTGTATCAACAGTCTCTCAACTCAGATTCAAATGCTATTGTTACTAAAGCAGTCACAATAATTAGCAAAAGAAGTGACCCTGTAAAGTCGGTAATGACTGGTCCAGGAGATAATAGTTTTGCAGAGTTTTAAGTGATTAATGACAAGACCAACAAAAAAAAAGGGGGAAAAAAAGTAAGATAAGTTCTGAAGGCTCAATAACGAGCGGTCCAGAATTAGTAGCCCATTCTGAAGGGGTAAACCAGACCAGATGGCTAAAGTCCTGAAGGCTCAATAATGAGCGGACCAGTATTAGTAGCAAACTCTGAAGGGTTGAACCGGACCAGATTGCTAAAGTCATGAAGGCTCAATTACGAGCGGTCCAGTATTAATAGCAAACTCTGAAGGGGTGAACCGGACCAGATTGCTAGTCATGAAGGCTCAATTACGAGCGGTCCAGAATTATAAGCAAACTCTCAAGGGATGAATTGTTAGTCAGGATGAACGAACATTAATAATATCGTTCTGTCCTTTTAGATACTGTTTGATGAGACTCCGCGCACGAGGACGTCCGCACGTCAGCATGGCCGTGACGGCGTCGCTATTGTAAGCAGCACGTGCAACGGGCCGAACGGCGCAGCTGCGCAGTGGAATGCGTAAACAAGGCCTCGCCTACTTTCCCTACTACTCGAGCCGCTCTACATAAACGAGCGCGCAGCGAGGAGGGGATCATTCTTGTCGCAGGCTCGGCCCGGTGCACATGTTGTAGCGTTTAGATACTGAATTAATTGTAGTCTGAATTAGAATAAAATCGTTGGAAATATAATTTGAATTAGTGTGTTAAATAAGCTATGGGAATAAAAGATGATTTCTGCTATATTCCTTACTTTCATTTAAGATGTCGGACCCTCTGCCTTCATATGTACTTTAGATAATCTGAAAAATATCACTTATTTTATTAAAAAGATGTAGATTTTTCCTTACATACATAATATTTTCATAAATGAATTGGCAAGGAACGGTCATAATATTAATCCTTTTAAATAGTTCCCTGAGAGATTCGCGACGACGGAGATCATAAATGGCTCTGACAGCTCTCTTTTGCAAAATAAAGATAGATTCAATGTCAGCAGCCCGACCCCACAGTAAAATGCCATACGACATAATGCTGTGGAAGTAGCTAAAATAGACCAAACGCGCGGTTTCTACATCTGTTAACTGTCTGATCTTTCTAACAGCATAAGCGGCCGAGCTTAGCCGCCCCGCAAGAGATGTTATATGAGGTCCCCATTGTAATTTCTCGTCTAGCGTGATTCCCAGGAAAACCGTTTGATTAATAAATTCCAGTTTTTCTCCATTCAATATAATGTCACATTCGCTACTTCTAACATTAGGTAATTTAAATCTAATGCATTTGGTTTTATTTTTATTCAGTACCAAATTATTTACCGTAAACCAATCTTGGACCTGAAGAATAGAGCTATTCACGTCGTCAAGATTTTGCGACAGTCGGTTGATTTTAAAGATCAATGATGTGTCATCTGCAAATAACACCATCTTCGGTTGATTTTGAAGTAATTGGGAGCAAAAAGCATAAAGAGCAAAAAAGTGGTAACAATACCAACAGTTTACTGCAGCTGCCTTTTGTTATGCCATCAACGCTATAGAAGACAAAATCTGTTGAACGGACTATAAAAAAGTTTCGTCAAATGTCTAATCTTATTTAGTAGAGTTATAGGTGTTTCAATTGTATGATATTTTATGTATGTCAGAAGTATATCCAAAAGCCTGGCAACCAGGCTAAAATCAAAAGCAATCGCTCCGTCACAACTACTTTATGTAAAGTTGCACAAAGCTCTATACGTATTCTCTAGAGTTGCTCTAAATGTCGAATACTACGAATACACAAGTAAATATCAAAATAAAGATCCTTCGGCCGACCTTAGGACCAAAACAAAGAACAAAGTGAGTAAATTGAGACTGCTACTTCTAGACAAATAGCGAAAATAAACAGAAAATAATAGCTATTTGTTTGACGAGCTCCAAAATGACGTATCATTGCATTCTTTTATAAAACTTTTAGATTTATTTGAGCTTGGTTAGAAGATTTGGTGAAAGACGCATTATATATCTCATGGTTTGTACTTAACTGTATCGGATTTAGATTATGATATGGCCTCAGTTGTATTACCTTAGTAGTCAACATCCTCTCACCTCTGGCGAGCTAAAATAATGGTACTTGTAGACTTGACTTAATTTTTGAGGGACTGAGATAGTTGATCACAAGAACAATTTCCATCAGGCGAGATCGAAGTCGAGAGCAGTGGTGGCCCAGTGGTAACGGCACCGACTTACGAGTTGCAGGTCGTGGGGTCAAACCCAAGCAGGCGCTTTGCTTTGTGTAAATATTTTCATCACCACTGCTCTCAAAACGTTGAAGGAAAACATCGTGAGGAAACCGGCATGTATTAGAACCAAAAAAAAAAACGAAGACATGTGACATCTACCAACCCGCACTGGGCCTGCGTGGTAGATTACAGCCGTGTGAGTCTATCTGGCAGGCCCCAACGAGATTTATCAACAGGTGATAGGTTTACATAAGGACATTATTTTGTACCTATAGAAAATAAATAAGACATATTTTGTACCTCGACAGTTTTTGATTAAATGACGTTTCTATGAAGTGTCTAGCTAGCGGGCCCCTTATGATTATTTTTATTGTTATTATACTTTCAGATCGCCCAGTAGTGTCGAAGTTAGAAAATATTATGTACCTTACAAATCCGAAATTTCGACTTTCTGTGAGCTATACTTTAGGAGATATTCGTTACTTAGACAAACGTCCAGCCAGCGGGCCACTTTTTAAATACCACTCTTTTATATCATACAATAGCAGTAGAAGCTTGATCCTATTATGTACCTTACAAATCCAAAATTTCGACTTTCTGTGACCTATACTTTAGAAGATATTCGTTACTTAGACAAACGTCCAGCCAGCGGGCCACTTTTTAAATACTACTCTTTTGTAACATACAATAGCATTAGGAGCTTGATCCTATTATGTACCTTACAAATCCAAAATTTCGACTTTCTGTGAGCTATACTTTAGAAGATATTCGTTACTTAGACAAACGTCCAGCCAGCGGGCCACTTTTTAAATACTGCTCTTTTGTAACATACAATAGCATTAGGAGCTTGATCCTATTATGTACCTTACAAATTCAAAATTTCGACTTTCTGTGAGCTATACTTTAGAAGATATTCGTTACTTAGACAAACGTCCAGCCAGCGGGCCCCTTTTTAAATACTACTCTTTTATATCATACAATAGCATAAGGAACTTGATACTATTATGTAGGTACCTTACAATTCCAAAATTTCCACTTTCTGTGAGCTATACTTTAGAAGTTATTCCATTCTCCCATGTCAATCTTCAAGCTATCATAGATTATAATTACTAGGTATTACATTTTCTCTTTTAATCATTTACATAGCGCCCTACTTAAAAGAACTACTTAGGTACTCTTTTTCTTAATCCCAGTTTTGTTGTAGCACTGTTGAGTGATTATGAAAGCAGGTATAATGTTTGAAAACGGGTTTGCCAGCTAGGCGCTTATTTTATTAACGAATACCTTATGAAGTCCATAGGAAGTTGAAATTTTGGATATGTAAGGTACAGACGCCAGCATATCAAGTTACTACAATCTGTCAAATTTCTTTAATAGATTTTTAACTTTATTGCTAAAGAATAAGGTTCAATGTTGATTGGGAAAATTTGACAGATTGGAGTAGGTTGATGTGCTGGCGTCTGTACATAATAGTATTACCCAGTTACTGGGTTGTGGAGATGAAATAGGCAGTCGCTCTATATAAAATACTGGTATTTAGCTACATTCGGTTAGACTGGAAGCCGACCCCAACATGGTTGGGAAAAGGCTAGGCAGATTGAAGGTACATAATAGCACAGTATAAAAAGATACAGTAGGACGATGCCTTTGATCTCGTGGTAAATGCAGACAACGTGTAGGCATTGTCACGACAGCTAGGGTTGTCCCAAGTTAACAATATTTATTTTAGATCAACATGGGCATCAACATTATTATACTTACACAATAATTAACAATTATCAAAAAGATCGTCTTTTTGTGTACCAGCCACTCATCTATTAAACTGTAGGTAAATGGGCGACTGAGAAATATTAGATTTACTAGATTTATTAATTAGATTTTTGGTTTTTAGATTTACTGGATTTGAAATTTCTGTTGTTGAACTTAATTATATAAAAAATCCTCATCCTAATACAAAAAAAATATTGGGAAACATGAACATGGTTTGGTATTGAATTCTATTTGACTCAAATGCTCAAACAATTTAGACCCAATGTTGTTTCCAGAAAAATTTAAAATCCATATCAATTTTGTTTCCAAGCTATGGATGTAATCCACAAAATCATCCTGAGGGACTTGTAGTCCTCCAAAGCGATCACGGCTAGTATTTTAAGCTGAAATTTATGAAATCGCAGTTTTTTATTAACGTATGATGACGACTTGCACTCTTCACAACACACGTCGTATGCACCATTATAATATTATACATAAATTAAAACAATATTAAATTCAACACGATAGCCCTGAAAGTTATTTCCCGAACTACTAACACGGTAGCGTAAGCAGTCCGGGAGCGCGCTTCCCCCGTCTCGCCCCTCACGCCCCGCAAGATTACCCTGTCTTAGACGTCTTCATCAGACGACTGTATGATGTAAGACTGATGGGTGATAATAGTATCAAGCTTCTTATTCTATGTATGATATAAATGAGTAGTATTTAGAAACAAACCCACTGGCTGGACCTTTGTCTAAGTAACGAATATCTTCTAAAGTATAACTCACAGAAAGTCGAAATTTTGGATTTGTAAGGTACATAATAGGATCAAGCTCCTAATGCTATTGTATGTTACAAAAGAGTAGTATTTAAAAAGTGGCCCGCTGGCTGGACGTTTGTCTAAGTAACGAATATCTTCTAAAGTATAGGTCACAGAAAGTCAAAATTTTGGATTTCTAAGGTACATAATAGGATCAAGCTCCTAATGCTATTGTATGATATAAAAGAGTAGTATTTAAAAAGTGGCCCGCTGGCTGGACGTTTGTCTAAGTAACGAATATCTTCGAAAGTATAGGTCACAGAAAGTCGAAATTTTGGATTTGTAAGGTACATAATAGGATTAAGCTCCTACTGCTATTGTATGATATAAAACAGTATTATTTAAAAAGTGGCCCGCTGGCTGGACGTTTGTCTAAGTAACGAATATCTCCTAAAGTATAGCTCACAGAAAGTCGAAATTTCGGATTTGTAAGGTACATAATATTTTCTAACTCCGAGCACTACTGGGCGATCTGAAAGTATAATAACAATAAAAATAATCATAAGCGGCCCGCTAGCTAGACACTTCATAGAAACGTCATTTAATCAAAAACTGTCGAGGTACAAAATATATCTTATTTATTTTGTATAGGTACAAAATAATGTCCTTATGTAAATCTATCACCTGTTGATAAATCTCGTTGGGGCCTGCCAGATAGACTCACACATTACAGCCCACTCCCTCTCCCAGAAAGGAAGGCCTGTGTCCCAGCAGTGGGAACATTAATAGGCTGATTATAACTATGAGATCGAGGTCAAGAGCAAGCCCATTCAGCTGTTGTGTTCCTGTATGAAGGTTATGGTTGTTTGCCTGTCAACTGTCGTGAAAATGTGTGCCCCTGGGGCTTAAAACGGCCGCTCTGGCAGAATCATAATATGCCCACAATTCATTTGTTTGACAGTTTTATATTATTATAATAAAATAACATTTAAACGGTAGAAATAAAAAATTAAAATCTGATTTGATTAATAAAAACTGTAAAGAAATGAAGAATCCGGTAAAATTACGGTCATCATTTTTCATGCGGCAATATTTACACCAAAATGTGATTCTGATATGAATTGAATTGAATATGATTCAGCAAAAATATTTGTCAGTATAGAAGAATTGCTGGGAATTCAGAAAATGAATTGCTTTTAGAGGAATTGCTTAATGTGGCCGTTTTAGGCCCCCTGTTTAATAAAACAGAAAATTAACTTGTAAATTGACTAATTGTCGGATTATCGCTTGTCGTCTGTCACCTGTCGGTTTTATTTAATACCCCTGGTAATGCGGATGCCTATTATAGGCACTGGTGATCATTTACTACCATCCACCTCTATAATTCATCAGATGGATTAACAAAAATCTTGTTCATGTGCAATATATATTGTTTCCTAGTCAATGCCAACTGTCACGGTTACTAAGTCTAGTCTGTGATGATGCTGCTGACGCCAATAAAATATTTTCTACAATTTTGTACAGTGGCTATAAATACAGAATAAGGGTATTCGAATCAATAGGAAAATTTCCTTAAAACACAGGATGACTCGAGATACTCTCGTCAACACTCGAGACACTCTGATCGACACTCGTAACAAACTCGTCAATTCTCTTGACACTCGCGTCGAAACTCGTGACATATTCGTCGATACTCCTATCAATCGCGACACACTCGTCGATACTTTTGACATTCTCATAGACACTCGTCGTGACACTCTCGTCGATACTCTTGACACTCATGACACTCGCGTCTACACTCGTGACCTTGTGACAAAGCAATATGCTGGTATAGAAGTTGTTTTAAAATGTACCCGTGACGTTTTGTGCAATATCCAGACTGATACGTATCGCAACTTTTCCTATGTAGACGAAAGTTAGTAATCGATATCTTTATGCTAATGTTGATTGCACAACGCTATTCTATATCTATCTAGATGTTCACTTAAAAGCTTTCAGGGTTGTAAATTGATTTAATTTTAATTGAAACATTTTAAACAGTAAACACAGTTACTTTTTGCAGTGTCAACACAAGTTTTCTTAGCAACGTCAACTTCCAGAATATTCTTGGTTTTTCGCTCATTAAAAGTGACATCATTCAATGCAAGCGTATTGTGTCCAAACAGCGAGTGACATTGAATGCAAAAATTTAGAAAAATTAGAAAGCATTTTTCTTTTGTTTCTATTGAATTGCAAGCAAATTGCAAAATGTACAATTTTTTATTATAGTATTTCATTCTCTTTATATTGGACCTCTGAATTACTGATAAAAATAAATAACTACCTTAGTCTTAAAAGACGTATTGGTAATCGCAATTTAATTTAGAAAACAGGACCTGTAACAACTCTGTCATTATATTGATTTGATGACAAGAAACAATAAAGAAAAGCGTTTACTTGGCAATACAGTAAGAAAATAACACATTTGAACAAATTAAAAACGCTTGAACTAGGGCATTCAAGCGTTTTTAATTTGTTCAAATGTGTTATTTTCTTACTGTATTGCCAAGTAAACGCTTTTCTTTATTGTTTCTTTCAAAACTTATTAAATCATGGCAAAAATGCCTTTCTATGTATTATACACAAAAGCTTGCACATTGCTAGTTAAGTTCAGACTTCAGTTATTGTGTAAATCAGAAATCATGCATGCCTACAACTGATACATACACCAACCAAGCTTGTGAGAAGTTTCGACGCATCAGATACGTAATTTAACTACAAAGTAGTTACAGCCATAAAACTAAAACTGTAAACGTTACAGTAAAAACCAATGAATTTATTACGTAAACATGCATTAAGAGTTACCTATTATATCGTAAATCTGTAGGAAGCTGTGTTTGTATGCGAGAGTATTTATTAAAATTTAATTTGGTCCATTAGGCATGGAGGAGTCTGAATTGTTTGTTTTGTAAAGTTGGAATGCTAAGCGGAATTTTTTGAAGCGGTGTTGAGATGGTTTTTAAACAAATATAAAGGGTTTTTGGCAGTTTTTGTGAGGTTTTTAGAATACTTTATCATCAGTGAGTTTTTCTTATGCGCTGATTCTGTTTTGTTAATTCTAAAAGTACTTTTAGGGAAAGTATTTCTCTATTGCCTATATATATAATATGAAGACCTTCCTATTTGTCATCTTCTTGAAAAGCTTATGACACGAATAGCTGTTAGTTGTTCCAGTTTATTTTATGTCGGAAAATTTGAAAATATAAAGTCATTCTTTTACCATATTTCACATAAGTACATTTGATGTATTATGAACAAAGCGTATTTTAATGGAGTGGTTTTGCAGTTGTGAATTCTAAAAAGGTTTTAAACTAAGTATTCATAAATTATCCTAGTAATCATTTATGTATGAAGGTGGAATGTTAAGCGGAGAAACATTTATCATTTCTGTAAGTATTAAGATTTAAAAGGTTTTTCTTGTAAGTATCAGCGTTCATCGGTTCTGAATGAAAGTAATTGTTCGTGGTTCGTTTAGCACATTTTGTACAACCTAAAGATTTTTTTTTTTTTTTCTGCTGAGCACCTACTTTTAGAAAGAAAGAAAGAAATTAAATTTATTTAGCACAGACACAGACAAAGGCACACAACAAAACATATTGTACTACAAGTAAAAGATATTAAAATAAAAAAAATAAAAAACAAATTAAAAGCATAATGTGCGTTGTAAGATATAAAACAAATAAAAACATAAAAACATTCACGTGAGGAAAACCGTACCTACTACAAGTGTTCTAAAATGCTAAAACTAGGTGCTCAGAAAATAAAAAAATTGCCCAGTTAATTTTGGATTCCAACGAAGCCTCTTTTCAACAGCTGATCACACTGCGAAACCGCTAGATCAATAAATTCAATAAAATAATTAAAGATTCCATTGTTAGGTATAGTTTAACCTCGTGTTTTACCACTTTTGACAACAACTTTGAAACTAACTGTCACATAAACAAGTGCAAGTTCGGCTTTGATGTTTTTTATCCGTGTTAATGACATCAAATCATGATGTTGTTTGGTGTATGGTTTGTGTCCATCTATGTACATAATTAATAATATAACTAACAATATTTATTATCTGTTTGTTTCAGTGTACTACTAACACCCGTCATCAAGTTTCACATTCAACATTATTGAATTTTGTATTTTTTTTTAATTTTTTTCTTACCCTTTTTTTTCTTTTTTTTTTTTCTTGTTTGTCTCCGCACGTTTTCTCTTAACACATCTGACATTGGCAGAATTGTCGACACCGGCACCATTGCCATAAAGAAAAAATAGAATAGAAACAAGTGCAAGTGACATTCATGTTTAGGTTGGAAAAGCAATTACGAGGTCAAATATACCTATCACACACGCTCTGGTTTTTCCACTATCTTTTTTAGGGTTCCGTACCCGAAGGGTGACAAACGGAACCCTATTCATAAGCCTCCGCTGTCCGTCTGTCTGTCAGCGAGCTCTATCTCATGAATCGTAATAGTAGGCAGGCGAAAATTTCACAGATTAAGCATTTCTATTGCCGAAAGAGCAACAAATAATAAAATTAAAAATTAAAGGGGGTTCGCCATACAATAAAATTAAATTTTGAAAAAAAAAATTATCTGACCCTGGCATGTGGGGTATCATTTTCTAGAGCGCATCGAGTAGAGAATAAATATAATTTTTATTTGTTTTTATCTTCAAAAATGATGAATTAGGGGGCCGTAGAAGTTGTCTGTTTTAGACCATTTTTGTACGAGCTCTATCTCAACAACTAAACAAATTAGGAATTTGAAACTTGTGTGGATCATGTAACATATACTGTTTATAATCAACAAATACTAAAAACGCCGATTCATAACGTATTTTATATAATATGGGCGATTTTCTGCAACTTAAAGTAACAATTTTGCATTTCATGCTAATAATATGCGATATAAATTCCACAGATAACTATTTAATAGTCGGAGTAATGACATGGAATTAGTAAGTACCTACTATCATGGCAGCATATACTATTTCGATCATTTAAATTTCGATCATCCAAAAAGGTCTACAAAATAAACTTTCTTCACAAGATTTTAAAACCGGCCAGTATTTTTTGAGTTTAAGAACTTTATCGACTTTTTTCAAAGTATCCCTAGACGGTGTTGATGTGTGTACCTCATGTTAAAACTACACTCTATTAAACAATATATTCAGTAACATTGAAATGAATGCTGGCACATACAGTGTACTATTCAGTTACCTTAAACCGTTGTGGATACAATTTCTTATTGAGAAAAATTATTGGTGTAAAAATATTCGGTCACGGCGGCCAATCTCAACGGAGACTGGCCTTCGGCGCGGAAGATATTATAGTGCACAAGTGTGTGCGCAGACACGAGTGCACTCTCTCTTCCCTCACTCTCATAGTCCGATGGGATGTGTAAAAATAATAAGTAAGAAATAATAGATTTCTGTATGACTATCAAAAATAACGTAAATAAATACCTGTATTGACCCGTGCGTTTACACTGGCGAAACATCACGACAAAACATGTTGAAATCTCTAGTTCCTGTCAAACATTGTATGAAAAATTGAATGTTTTGTTGTGAATGTTTCGCCAGTGCAAACGCACAGTTAAAATTAAAATTTGGCGTACTACTTACATTCTATTTTGTACAATATAGTCTGATGTAGCAAGAGAAATCCTTTTATTTATAAGTAACTAGCTTTACCCGGCCTGGCTTCGCACGGTTAGCACTAAGTACTTATCTACGGCGCATCTACCTTTCCTAATTACCTATTTCTACCTAATTACCTACCCTACCTACCTACCCTACCCTTCTTACCAGGGTAGGTAGGTACCTAACCTACCCTACCTACCCTACACATCTACCTGCTTACCTACCATATATACCTATTTATACCTACTAATACTATGTTAGTAGCAAATAAATAACTTTGACTTTAGTTAATGCATGTTACTGGATAAAGTTAACTTAATATTTTTCTCTTAAAATAAATGAAATATACTCCTCCACCTATATTTTCACACAACAACATTTTCTGATTAAAATTAGACAATTTCTTTACAAATCTTTGTTTTTTTATAGCGTCTCTGTTGTTACCTTTACGAAAGTATTACAAAAATTCATAGTGTTAAATCTTGTACGACATGGTATGGAACCCTTCGTGTGCGAGTCCGACTCGCACTTGACAGATTTTATTTATTTATATAGTAACTTAGCATAAATTCACGCCTGTAATCCCCGACGGGATAAGTGGACGTGTACCTATAGTACACCCACATTAAATTATTATTAAAAAATATTACCTACTAACTGCGCTTCGCGGTTTCACCCGTTTAAGTTTAGATCCTGTGGGAATATGGGGATAAAAGATTTTATGTCCTTCTCCAAGTCATGGTCTACCCATGTGCCAAATTTTATCCAAATCCGTTCAGCCGTTGTAGCGTGAAAGCGTAACAAACAAACAAATAAACTCACTTTCGCAACTAATTTATAATAATAGTTAAGATTATTATTACCTGTGTATATTCGACAGTCTAAACACCAAAAACCCTACATTTTTTTCCCTTCCCTCAGTTTCATGCCAAATGCATATAGTCTGCACTATGCTTATACAATCAATCGCTTAGTCGGATTGCACCAGAGCACCAGCGCCTCTAGAGAGAGCATCCATTTGTGATTGCAGCATTGTATTCAGAAATAGTTTTACCGCGTTGTGTTTTATTTGTTTATTACAAATTTTTCAAACTAGAGTTTTGATTGAAAAAGCTGAGTGTTGAGCGAGTGTTCGTTTATTCATACCTATTGTAAAAAAACGAAAAGTCTGAACAAAGCATACTTTAATATTAAATTTTAGATCCTGCTACCGACACCAGCGGATCCCCAATTTTTTTAAATATTTGTAAATGGAAAACAATATGATGTAAAACTTGAATGCATAGGCCTAAAATCACCCAAAATTATCACAGACCTCTTGTAAATATGCGTTTTGAGCAATGGTTCTTGCATCGCACACGCTTCTTTTGGCAAGAAGAGATATTAACCATGCCGTCGTGGGAATATCACAGATTTACAGACTAAACTAAGTTATCTTGTGTAAATATTTAATTTATTTTTGACGTAGTTTTTACGTCTGCCAGATTGACCTTTCATATCAATCTCACCGTGATTACATAATATACTTCAATGAAGGCACGTACCTCGTAAATATTTTACTACATTGTCAATAAAAGGTATTGGTCTGGAAACAATCGTAGGCTTCATCACCATAAACTCGCCGTGATTTGTTTGCAGACCTAGTAATGGTGGCAGGTGGTACAGGCGCGGAAAAAAGCCTAAAGCTGACTTGTTTCTAAATTAATTAAATGGTAAATGTTAAAAAGTCCTATTCATTACATAGTTATGGCGCTTTAGGTCAAATGACAAAGAAAACCTTACAGGAAAATTCAATTTTCCCGAAAGTTTAACATAATATTTAGTCAAAATAAAAGTTTTTAATAATTTACAAGCATTGCATTACATTCTCTTAATTAAGTTTCTGCACCGCAAAAGCATAATTTATTATTATGTCTTAATTAACACGGTACCCGGTTAATATTTTAAACATAATACCTGTATCGAGTAAGCCCTTTCCTACCCTTCAGCAGCTTGAGACATCTTTTAATATTCTCCCAGCTGTTTTCTGTTACATAAGCTTGACGTGCTCTCCACAATAAAACGATTTCAGTGAAGATTTCCGATTTTCCACGTTAATAATAGAAACAAAACCCCGTTATTTTCACAAAAGTATTTCCCTTTAATCTGGATTCCATTTTCAATTCAATTCTCATTCAAACGCCGTCATCTTCCTATGAACTTAAACAAAATATTGTAATCAGCTTTGACCTCGTTTCATTTCGTAAATACAGAAAAATAAGGAAAAAAAGCACACGTTTTTTAAGGTAAGGCCATGAGCTGATTATTGGCGAAATGGTGTGACTGTGTATATTTAATTTGGAGGAAAAAAATCATTTTGTAATTGGAGTGGGCGTCTAAGTGACTTTGGATATCCCTAATATTTTTTTGTAAATAAATTTAATAAATGATATCATGGGAATCGATGTTTATTCAAGGAAAATTATGGAGCCTTGGCTTTTATTATATTTTGTAAGTAGGTAAATTGTATAGAAAAGCAAGGTGCTGAAAAAAGAAGGTATGTTTACAATAAAGGGTATTATACTACGAATTTATTATTCGTAGATATTATATCTATCTATCTATGAGCGTATTACACGGAAACGGCTTTTCAATTTTGTGTCGTCATTAGTCATGTCGTGTGTCGAAGATTACAAAAGATACCTTACCTACTTTTTTCTCGGAAGTAAAGTGAATATTTCGTTCACATTGTAGTTTCCGAAGGTGATCTATTGGAATTTCTATATCAATGGAGTACGAACCAAGGACTTGAGGCCCTAGCACGGACACGCATGACGTAATCGTTACGTAAATTGGAACGTTTTTTAAATCGAAAATGCTGCAACAATTTCACATCACGCCTGTACTCCCCAAAGGGTTAGGCAGAGTAGTAAATATACCCAAATTTCGCCAGTTATGTTTTAATCCCATGTTAATTAATAAATTAATTTTAATAAAAAAAATATTAGTAATAAATAATTGATTAATAAAATATAAAATGAAAATATATTTGTAACAAATAATTAAATATAAAATAAAAAAATAGTTTGGAAAATCCAAAAGTGCACGCCTCATACTTATTACTCATTCATAAACGAAAAAGAAATTAAAAAAAAAAAATTGATTCAATTAATTGATTTTATCGCAACCTACAATGTTTTCAGGGTTCATAAATTGACGGACAGGATTTTTTTTTCAACAATTTTTATGTTTTTTCCATTTCTGCTGCATTAAATCAATTGTTAAAAATTACAGTATTAATCTCCATTTAATCATCTATACGAGATGGTATATAAATTAAGTAGGTTCTGTGTACTAGCAGGAGTGTAACAATAAAAACAATTACAGAAATGGGGCAAAACAAATTTTTCGATCGCAGAGCACACTCTAATGCTTCGCATTACGAGTCGTGCAATATTAGTAATAAATAATTGATTAATAAAATATAAAATAAAAAAATATTAGTAATAATTAATTGAATAATAAAACATAAATTAAAAAAAAATATTATTAATAAATAATTGATTCATAAAATATAAAATAAAAAACATATAATTCTAATTATAAATGAATATATTATTATGTATAAAAATGTAAAAAGTCTCTCTAAAAGGAGACAACAATTCTAAACCAAATCAAATCAAAAATATTTATTTGCTAGAATATGGTACATAAGGTGTTAGAGTAGATTTGTTTCAACATAATTCTGCCACAACATGGCGTGCAAATGTATTCACAATTAGTGATGTCAATTAATCTAACTTACAAAGTACAGATTCTATTGATCTTTCTTTGACATTTTGATTATTACGACAAGCACAGTTATGCCCGTTTTCAGCTTCACTAAGTGACACTTAAATGAATCCCTAAATAAAAGTGCACTGTTAGATTTTTAAGGCTCAGCGCTGAGAGTTGAAAATCCAACAGTGCACTTTTATTTATGGATTCATTTAAGTGTCACTTAGCTGTCGGTCAAAACGGGCACTAGTGACCCAAAGTTAGGAATAAAGTCTTAACATTAAGTAACTATTAAGTGCGAAACATCGATATGAGTCCTAGCTCTCTCTATAATGCAACTTTTATCGAATTGTTAGAGCCGTTTTCGAGAACGTGATTTCAAACATGTAAATACAAAAATATTGCTCGTTTAATAGTAGGTATATATATACCTCCTATGCATATGCATAGGTAGGTACTTAATTCTCGTGCTTGACAGATCTGACAGTCAGTATTATTTTGGTCAACCGAATAAAACCAACTTGCATGATGACAAGAGGCTCCATCTAGCTTTAAGATACTGGGAATAAATCCTCCTTACTTGCCGATAGTTTATTTGTAATATTTACGAACCAATAATATTTTCACTCCCAACGTAACAGTTCTATGACTGTCAGTACTCATGTACGAGACCTCATTAGCACTATATCAAGGCTTTGATAGACTCATAATAAACGTCATATAATATTAATTCGGTTTAGCTCACCGTCCAATTACCATGACTTATGATCTCATTATTATGTAAGTACAATTTTATGCTGCTGGGGAGTTTGTTGCGCCACTTCTTCTTGGCTAAAGCACTAAGAATTGGTGAAGGCCGGTTGTAGAATTTAGTGCCTGCTTGGTTTAGCACTAACTTCTGTATTGGTTGATATTTGGTTGATACGGTATTATATTAGACTGGTTGTTGGTTTACAGCCACTGGTTTAATGATACAAAATAATATGGTTTAAAGACAATTTTTTTATACTGTATTTATTTACGCACAAGTATTTACATGATAAAAGTAACATACTTAAAATAAAAATAATAATATGTAAAAAGGAAAAAATCATAAATAATAAAATAATCATAGGGCATCAAAAAATTCGTCCGTATCGCTGTCAACATCAGTATTGCTACGTTGTATGGCATTGCAAATTTTTTGGCCAAAGAATAGGCCAGTCCTCTGGTCCTCTGGTCACGTGAAGAGTCGACCAGACGCTTGGCGATGTCTTGAAAAACTAAGTGGGCACTCGGACTCCATGGCCCTAGTGTTTCAACCCCAAACGGCTATATTGAATACCTACTAGTTATTTTGATAAAATGGTAAATCTAAGCTAGATAAGCACTAAGATGGTTTAATCTGGTTTAGTTGGAGTCACGCGATTGGTATCCGAACACGTACTAACTGGTAATAGTTGCGATACCATGGATTTATGGAAATGCACGCAGGCAAAAGTGCTGAGCTGTTCGGTTGCAAATATTGTACGTCTGTTTTGGGGGACTGTCTCATGTAATTTTGACGTTCAAATAGTGCTGATTCTCAGCTTAGTTTGAATAAATGACTTTTGATTTAGATTTGTTTTGCTGTGGGTGTATCTACTACCACCCTTCGGGGCATAATATAGGCGTGATAAAAAGTGTTATGTGTAAGTAAATACATTTGTTGTACAGTAGGGGTCATTAGTGCAGTTACAACTTTAAAAAATAGTAGATTGACACTTCGCTTTAACTTACGACCTTCTTATAATAAGTCATTTCTATACTGTAGACACACACTCTCATTAGTTTACAAATTATTGTATTCCATAAATTCAAACAGTTTGGTATATGGCATGATAGCTAAGCGGTTATCAAGTTTGGGTTAGCGCGTTCATGTGCAGCGAGTCGCGGGTTCGAATCTCACGCGCGGTGATAGTTTTTTTTTATGTTTTAAAAATCACTCGAATGATCACGCTATTGACTATAAGTAGTTCCTTGTTACTTTCGTTCGCTTTGTTCACTAAACTCATCAAACTTTATGATTATACCCACAGAAACCTAAATAAACAATGATATTAAGGTAGACAGATGTAGATAACTTACGATACGACTCATTCACCGCGACTAAATAGAACGTTGTTGGTTGGTTGTTATTGTGAGTTAGTGACGTATATTTAATATATTAGTGGTGTTATCATAGAAATATAAATAACATTCTTTCTTATATCTATGGGTGTTATAGTTCATTTCGAAATGAAAGGAAATATGTATAAATATAGAAATGAAAGCGAATATTATTGCGCTGCGTAAAAGCGGCCTATAAGTATATCACAAATATCTGATGAAACCGGACTGAGTGTAAGTATTATGATTTAATTATTTTATCAAACATCTAATTAAAGTATCCCTAACTGCTGATCCTCGTAGTTATTTTTTGAAACGTTTTAATCTACCATAAGGTCATTGAAGAAAAAATATATAATTTCAAAGTAAATTTATTTACCTTTTTTTATTATTTATCGATGAAAATAAAATTATAATATTTATGTGAAATAGTTTCACATAAATATTATAATTTTATTTTTTTTACTTTAAATAATTTTGTATTTAAATAGTAATACATAATAGTATTTTGCTTAGTAGCCTAACAGTACTCCTTTTTTGTTTTAGAGAAATACTGTGAGTGGTTGGGTGGAAAGATATGAGGAAGAGGGGCTTTGCCAGTCGAAAGCGAAGTGGAAGACCCCAGCTCATAAAAAACGCGCAGCGACAGCACATTGCATGGTCAGCCAATATGAAACAAGTGGTTTCAAACCGACAAGACATTTTGCCGAATTATTCGACACGTCTTCTATACGAACCGTTCGCCGTGCACTTCACGCAGAAGGTTTACATCATCGAAAACCAGCTCAAAAACCATACTTTTTTATAAACACCCGGATATAAAAGTTACACCTTGGCCAGCACAATCTCCTTACCTCAACCCCATATGGGGTTTGATGATACAGCGATGGGAAGCACGGAATGAGCGATTTGATGACCAGTTGAAGTTGCATTGCATGGAAATATGGGATTTAAGGGGAACAGATATGTGCTTCAATATTGTGGGATCCATGCGTCAACGATTACTTAATTGCATTGATAATAATGGGGGTTATACCAAGGATTATGTTATTATATTACAAATATTGATTTTAGTAATATTCAAATTATATTGTGTCTTAACCGTAATAAGAATTATTTAGAGGTTTAGTTTCAATCTTCTTTTCGTAATGAAAATGAATACTTAAGCTATAACCTCATTATGTCCTTTGTTAACTTTGAGGTTTGAGATAGAACGAACTCACTCGCAGTAGAATAAAATTAAAGTAGTAATACTGAGTAATTTAATTGTATTGTGACAACGAGTCCGCACTTGTTATATTTACGTCGGTAGATTTGCTAAACTTGTGGTATGTTACCCACACACGGAGTAATTAAAGCACAATATTGTTATATTACTAAGATACAATATTTTAAGCCTGATTGTCATAGTTCACTGATTAGCTACTTTACTTTTGTTCTTTATGAGAAAATAAACTCTTTTAACTAGAAGTTTATTTATCTATACTTCTTATAATAATTACATCGAATAAACATTTTTTTTATCACTTATTGAACATTTTTATTCTTAACCCCATAATTCAATAACAATATAGTAATTATCACATCGTTTATTCAATTATTTTTATTAAACGAAAATTATTATTTTCGTTTTAATAAACGAGAATAATAATATAATAATAATAATTATCTAATAATAAAAGAACAGATAAAGATTATTGTTGAAAAGAAAACTAAAAATCTCGTTTCGAGATTGGAACCCAGACCTATGTGTCTGACAGTCCGATACTATACGCTATCAGCTATTAGGACTTCATAAATAGTAGTGAATTTTAGCAATGGTATGAACCGACCAAGGTCACACGTAATTACTTACTCTTGGGTGTGAAAGCGACGGTACGTTTTGTTTCGTTCGACGCTAGTTTGTGAACACATCACTTAAACACACAGATGTAGAAACCGCACACAGACCGGCCTACGCGTGTTCGAAGCAAAATAGTTCTTAGCATGATAATGAAATTATGACCGCTTACTGTACAAAGAAGTTTCTTTTATAGTTTTCCATGAACCATGAGCAACAAAGAGACACTATATTTCCGGCTACCAGTTAATCTATGCTGGTCACCAGAAAGTCCTACTTTACAAGATAATTATCATAAACCCTTCCGGCAGGTCACTTTTGACCGACAAAACTGACGCCCTGATAACGTCAACAACAACTACTTTTTCAACACAGTTGCTCGTAAAGTGGCTCTTATCTAACCGCTTTTAGGTTCATAATGCAGTGTATTATAGACACGTGCTTTTTTCTTTACATAATCGCACTAGTGCGGTAATGTGCGCCATAGATAACTATTTACTAGTCGGAGTAATGACATGGCAATCTGGCAGTATGGAATTAGTAAGTACTATCAAGGCACGACATGTCTTTCTTATTGCGACTTAATATAGTGTGACAAAGTAAACAGGTTTTTGGAACGAAGTTCTTTAACGCGGCTTCATTCTTGCGTCTGTCTTTTTCTAATTCGATAGAGAGAGAAAGAGAAAGTGTGAATTTCGTCAAAATGGAAATCTAAGATGGCGGCTGCGAAAATTTTCTCATTTTTCGTCATGGGTATCGTTTTCGTAGTTTTCGATGGTTCTAAAGCCGATAGTGAGGTCAAAATGGAAATCTAAGATGGCGGCTCCGAAAATTTTCTCCGTTTTCGTCATGGGTATCGTTTTCGTAGTTTTCAATGGTTCTAAGGCTGATAGTGAGGTCAAAATGGAAATTCAAGATGGCGGTTGCAAAATTTTTCTCATTTTTGTCATGGGCGTCGTTTTCGTAGGTTTCGATGGTTCTAAAGCCGATAATGATGTCAAAATGTAAATCCAAGATGGCGGCTGTAATTTTTTTTTTCATTTCTCGTCATGGGTGTCGTTTTCGTAGTTTTCGATGGTTCTAAAGCCGATAGTGGGGTCAAATGTAAATCCAAGATGGCGGCTGCAAAAATTTTCTCATTTTTCGTCATGGGTGAGAAAAATGCGAAATGAGAAATTTTTAGAGCCGCCATCTTGGATTTACATTTTGACCTCACTGTTGGCTTTAGAACCATCAAAAACTACGAAAACGAGACCAATGACGAAAATTTTCACAGCCGCCATCTTGGATTAACATTTTGACCTCACTATCGGTTTTAGCATGATCGAAAATTACGAAAACGCCACCCATGACGAAAAATGAGAAAATTTTCACGATCGCCATACTGTATTTTCCATTTGACCAAATTCGCACTTTCTCTCTCACTCTCTCTCGATAGAGAATAATTAGTAATAATTAGCAGCGAAATCTAATTTTTTCTAGTTTCAAATTTTGTCTCCACCTCCGACCGAACGTGATGGTAGGCTGTTCAGCGGTTTTGTCAGTGCCTTGCGCGCGCATCGCTACCCGAAAAAAAATCCAGCGCGCCATTTTTCATAAATATTTGTTATCGTTTAAGTTGTGTGGTTACTGCAGGTTACATATTAAGAAAAATACGAACCGACGTAGAAACGTTTTTACAGGAAGTGGATAGTCAGTACCTGGCAACAAAGGTCAGTTGAACTTTATAAATCTAAATGTATCATTTCTCTAAAGTTACGTTATTGTAGCATAAGTTCTTACAACAAGACGGTTTCTTTCCTCGCAAAAGTGTTGAAAAACGTCGTATGAAACGCGTGCGCATTGTTCATTACCCACTCGGCTAAATTATCGCGCTCGCCTTTGGCTCGCGCGAATAATACCGCCTCATGGGTAATGACCAATACAGCACACTCGTATCATAATGTACTATTACGTGTAACCGAGTTCATTTAATTAAGTCCAAACGGGAATTGGAGACCGTTACGTAAAACTTAGATTTAGGTACAGTAACGAAAATTCCACGTGGTAGATTACATCCCAGCCCCCCCTCGAAGAGAGGAGGCCTGTCTCCCCGCAGTGGGAACATTATAGGCTGATTATGATGATGGTAAGGGAAATTAATTATTTATCAAATTGACACACTGCGTCAATTTGTCAGATTAAAGCCTTTTCAGGCAACTGTCAAAGAAGGACAATGTGATTTGAATATATATTCCTTAGGTTTAGGTAGTTAACTAAAGGTAAACAACAAAAACCACGTGACGAGACAGCTGTCAAGTAACCAACTAAACTGTCTCTTCAGTTGTCATGCTACGTCACATGTGTACTCTGCAATTTAGCAACGTTATAATTCGTTGACGTTTAGAGTTTGGGTTCTTTACAATAGACAGATTACGAAATATTATATTATTATTATTATAAATCTAACTAAAACTTTGTGCTCAAGCAATTATCTATGAAGAGTAGTTTAAGAATAAATCATAAAGTTTAACATACATTAATAAGAGGAATTACAAGAGGAAACTATTGTGAAAATCTAAAATAAATTGAATTTAGTTTTATTGATTTTAAAATAAGAAAGTGGCATCTTTATAAACACTTTTTATTTACGATTTGTTTACCTTTATTTAACTCCCTAAACCTATGGAGTATAGGTGCGGGCAATATCAGTTGGTAGTCAATTTGCTAAATAATTAAATTCCTTGACTTTACATAATCGGTAACATTAACCCCCGAAAAGATAAACAGGGTACCGGGCTTTATTATAACCCTGCCCTACCGGTGATAACGTTAATCCCGCTTAGTTTTTAGACCCCTTTTTCTCTCGTTTTAGCACGAACTGTGAGTATCTAATAATATGTTGACGTAGATAATTTGTTTTCTTGGTAAAGCATTGTACAAGAAACATAGTTGACCTAGTATTGGCTTTACCAATTCTACAACAATTCCCACTAAATCAAAACTTCACTAGGTTGAAACTATTCAACTGCCACAAAGACTAATAGACTTCGTCGTTTCTTGACGTTCAAGTGACATTCAACCTTAGGGCGGTAAAGCAATTACGAGGTCGTAATACCTAATAAAAACGCCAATGATGATGTTAGAAATCGATAGTATAGTTTCCACTAGACTGCATCCTTAATGGAGAGGAGAGCTGGAGACACGTGCATACTAATGAAATGTCTCCTAGAGTTAATGTATACATTAAAGCTAAGCGCACATTTTAGTCGCGGCGGGCAGTAGCGCGCCGCATTGCAAAAATGCGCCAAAGCACATTAGAAACCGCGGCCGGCCGCACCGCAAGGCATTCATTCAGACAGATTCAATTTTCAAATTTGAACTGTTTCATATTTGGATGCACACTACAGGCGGGCCGCATTGTAACGCAAAAATACGCCTTGCGAGCGATCCTCCAGTGCCATGCGCTGTGGCCCGGTGCGGCCCGCCATTAAACGCCAGCTACACGGTCGACAACCTCGTCCCGACAGACGTGACCTTGGTCGTTTACAACCGTGTAGATGATGATTTACGACCAAACGTTGAAACAACTTTGCCAGTCGCCAACCCTGTCGGGGACGCGGTTGGCGACCATGTAGCAGGCGTTTTAGTGTTTATACAAAATTTACTAAAGAGATGCTGGAGGATTCTTGCAATGTGTTGTGATGCGGCGCAGCCCGCCCAAATGTGCGGGAACCTTTAAGGAGAAGTCGATTCTATTGGTATTCGGATCAGTTTCAACTTTCATTAACACACTTAAATAAGAAACGACTTTATGCAAAAAGAGTGTATTAAAAACATTTTATGTACGGAGTCAGACAGAACGACCAATAATTGTTTTTGTTTAGTAATAGAAAGTTACGAATACTATTTCGATACTTTTAGCTTTGTGAATTGGAACGCCATATCACGCTACTAAAGAAATCCCTATATATAAAGCCATACATAGTTTGTGGCTGGGTGCGTCTTTTACGGATAGCCATTGAAATACGAGTGCTGTGACATTCTGGCTCCAATGATTAGCCAGAGTTGAGTTTGAACACGTTACTTTTTAGTAGCGTCGTGGAAGACAGGCCTTGTTTCGTCCCGCAACGTATTAGGTTCCACGTGACAAGGGCTGAGTTTGTCACTCGGCTCAAAGCGCAAAAATGCCGAGATTCTTGTAAAAGAAAATGAGAAATATACCTATTTCTTGACCTTGAAATCGAAGCTAGCATTGTAAGTGCAAATTCAGCAAATTGTTTGCACTAATAAGACCCAAAGAGGATAGAAACTTATTTAACAAAAATAAATTTTATATTTCTTAAGGTAGATTAAGATAAATAGATTCTTAGAGACGTAGCAACACGAATAATAAGGTGTCTCGCGTCTTATTCTGACAGGCAAGCGTCTAGTTTGGGGTCAGCGTTCAAACTGATCTGTTGTCCAGATTGATTAATAAATTTGAACTTCGAATTAGAAATGCGTGATAAACCCGAAGCATTCTTTTTCTATCTGTCAGCTAAAATAGTGCTTGACAGTGAACCTGAACGGTACAGCACGTGAGGGTTTGTCTATAAGTAAGTAGAAAAATCAATCAATCTGCCTACCCTTTTACCAACTATGTTGGAGTCGGCTTCCAGTCCAACCGAATGCAGTAGAATACCAGTATTTTACATAGAGCGACTGCCTATCTGACCTCCACAACCCAGTATCTGGGTAACGCGATACCCTTTTAAGACTGGTTGTCAGACTTTTGGGATTCTGACGATTCGTAACGACTGTTAAAGATCCATGAATGACAGTGGACCAACGACTTAACGTGATTTCCGAGGCACGGAGGAGTCTCGGTATGTAAAGATGTTCACTCATCTGTGGACCAACCGCGGCAAACGTAGCTTAAACTGATGAATCGACCCGTGTGGCTGTTATTACTTAGCCACGAGCTCCTCATAAGTAAGTATAATAATATAGTATCCATCAGCAACTGGCTCTAAAATACAGCCTTGTGGAATCGGAAGCGCCGTACTACGATATGTGTGCCCGACCCAATTCTCAAAAATTAAAATATCACATTGTACTGGGATCGATCCATCATCACTGACAGGACTATTGTTGCCAAGAAGCCTGATATAGTGGTGGTGGATTGAATAGAGCGGCGCACAATGATTATTGATATAACAGTCCCGCATGACGGGAACCTCGTCAAAGCCGAGACAGATAAACAAATCAAGTATCTTGACTTGGCTCGCGAAGTTGTCGACATGTGGGATGTGGACTCAGTGATTATTGTGCCGGTAGTCGTGACAGCCAATGGTATAATAGCCAAGAGCCTCGTCCAACACCTAAGGAGGCTCTCGTTAGGCAGCTGGATCAAGGGCTTGAATCAGAAAGCGGTACTCCTGGACACGGCTCGTATTGTAAGGAGGTTCCTCTCTCTGGAGCCCTGACCGCCGGTAGCTTGGACCCTGTCTCGATACCGGTGGGCTACTATTTTTTATATTTTTATAAAAATATTTAATAATTTAATTAATAAAAATGAATATTAATAAAATTAAATTAACATTGTGTGAATTGCGAAAGTATAGTAAGGATCTGAAAACTTTATAATGTCTACAAATAAAAGCCAAAATCCCAAAAGATGGTGTTGAAATATGAATATTCAAATCAGCCGGCCTCTTATCAGTAAATTGGCAAAAGTAAGAAGTAGTAAGTAAGAGTACCTTATACCCTTATTACAAGATCCCAGATGGATAAGCCGACTAACTACTCTACATAACCCACTTTACAACTCGCGTAGGTTGAAAGTGACTCCTAGATTTCTTATTTTAGTACATTTTCCTCACATAGATCTCGATTTGGACTCATTTTAAAATTCTACAGAATTGGCAATGTCTTACGTCACATCACATAGCGATGCGCTTTCCGGGACAATTTACCGGATGATTTGAAATCTAGATTGCCAATAGCATGTTTAGTTAGATTTCAACTTTAGATCTGATCGTTACGGCACGGTTGGCGCAGTGGTTAAGCGATTGACTGCTCCGCTGCATGTTGCTGGTTCGATTCACGCACGGAACAAATATTTGTATGGTCTGGCTGTTTGTATAAGTGAGTTTAAATGTTTGTAAACGCACCCACAATGCAGGAGAAATTCCTTGTGCCAACGTTAGTTAACGTTTAAAAAAAAGTCTAATGGTGAACAAGAATAACAGAAAACAAATACAATACAAAAACCTAGATTGTGACATAGATTGATGATAGCACTACCTGCCAACAGATTGAGGGATCTTAATTATTGGTTATTCATCTGTCTGTTAATCTGCCAAAAGTTTAAATTATTAAATAAAATATAATATGTGTACCTACTGTTTCCCCTTTAAACTTTCTGTGGTGAAAAACAATCAAACAATACTTAATTATTACATCAAATAAATCTCTTGAAAACTAAGACACAGTCGAGAGACATCATTAATATATTTTCGGTTTGAAAAATCTAGACAAAAACAGGAGAGTAATGATTCTGATGCTGCTAGTCTCAAACTAAAAGAAAAATGTAGTAATTTATAAGTCGCTGCTCTTCACAGTAATTTATCACCGTCTTGGTCAGATTAAGACAACGGGTGCAGGCGACGCGACGTTAACTTCAAGGAAACTTGACGAGTTTAATTAATTCTCTAATGGCCGAGCCCAATAACCTATCTATCTATGGTTTTAACGTCCCAATAATCTGTCAGATAATAAGGAATCTTACCGGTCCACATTCAGTGATAGATAGAATTATTCTGTCTACCATAAATAGCATTCTGTCTTTTACTGAAAATAGGTTATTGGGCTCGGCAGTAATAAACTTCGTCTTGACAAAAACTGTCCTAGAACTTATAATTCAAAAACATGAGGCATCAAATTCCATCATTTCCATCGCACCCGCCTCGTGTTTGATTACGGCCCACTTCCTCTCACAGAGAGGAGGTCACAGCAGTGGGAACATTAAACGCTTATAATAATTTATATTAAGTTTGGGGGATGGACACGATAGCTCTTCCGATGAAATGTGTGTAGTTAGTTCGAGCTTCAGACACTTGCAACATCAAGAGGTATTTATACATAACTGTTATTTTTTAATAAGGTGGGAATCTTTCATTATCTTTCTTATTTCTCATTCTTTTTATTTTATTTTATTTATTTCTGTATCCGTGACATCACAGCGGGCCCTATCAGAATACCAGCGCTGAGACACTTATTTTTAAATGTCGCAGCATCAGCCTTTTGGCTTCGTACAGGACTTTGTTTTTATTTTCATTTCACTTTGTTTTTTGTGCCTAGTTTCGGACCAACGATACCTCAATATTGTAATTTAGATGTTGAAATAACGATTTTTAAATTTTATTTATTTTTAGTTAAGTAGTTATTTTATGATAAATTTCATTTGTGATCACCTGTGCGAGTCCCAATAAATTGTTTTTCTTTCTTACTTTTTTTTTTCTTTGGTATGCGCAGCACGTTTGAAAACGAATGCAAAATGAAATAATTTTAAATAATTTTATCTTTTAAAATCCTATAGCGTGCTGTCCTTTTGACCTTTACAGATAAAGTTATTAGGTACTCTCGAACCTGTAGTTTAACTGAATTCTACTTCTGAAGGCAGATAGATAAACATACATAATAGTAGCTAACTAAGTAGTACTTTAATAAAAACTTAATTTGAAAGAATAACTTTCACATGGTATTTTACTAAAGTAGTTACGAAATGAAATCTTTTACGATATTATTCAAAATGATGAAAGACCTAGGTTTCTCGATTTCTATTTATTTTTAAGTACAATATATGTAATTAAATCGTTGCAAAGTCAAAACTGTGCATTGAATATTTTTGAAAAAAGTAATTGTGGTTAAAATATACTGGAGGATACAATTACTGTGTCATACCAAAATCTTTCTCCGTTTTTCTATTATGTGCAGAAATTGTGAAACATTAGAAACGTCTATTACTCCCACGGGTAGATAAAGTCGCAACATTTATGTACGTAAAATCACACGAAATAACCTAGATAGATTTTTAATCTTTCCTTTTGAACTTAATTGTTCTCCAGATATAAAAGATTTCAAATGGTTCCTATACCTAACTCAAAGCCAAGCGTTTTAGCCCTCCATTGATGTTACACAAAAGATCGAATATCATCGATATGGGTAGCGCATGAACAAACAAAGTATTAAGAAGAAGATCTACTCCATACAATTCGATCTTAGATTGAAGATACCACATTTCTGAAGGAAAAATCTACAGGCATTAAACTGCGGAAGATGGTAACCACGCTATGCGAACCTGCAATTCAGTGGGTTCTTTTTAAAAAGCTGCCATAACATACTTTTTTTTTTTTTTTTACTTATTTTAAATCTTAATTAACAGCACTTCAAGCTTCTAAATCAAACGGTTTTTGCTGTGCATCACAGCAAAAACCGTTTGATTTAGTAGCTTGGAAGTTTTGCAGAGTTTTTGAAAATTCATCCTTTAAAAGGTTAAATAGGGGATTAAGTTTTGTATGGATGTTTATTTATTTATTTATTTATATATACTTTATTGTACACCAGATAAAACATTACAAAAAGAATAAGTAATACACTACAAAATATACAATGGGCGGCCTTATCGCTTACTGCAATCTCTTCCAGGCAACCATGGAATGGATGTTCGTAATTTTTTGCTGATACGATATTTCATCGGGGTTACGACTTGGTTTGCAATGAAAACAAGATGCAACTGGAGCAGTTCGAAACTGTTTTACTAATACCGAAGCGATTAAGATATTATCTTCTATCTATATATTTTATTTATAACATATAAGGAGAAACTGACTGACTGACATATCAACGCAGAACCGAAACTACTGGGACTAGGAACGTGAAATTTTGCACACAGCTTCCTTTTATAATGTAGGGGAGTACTAAGAAGGGGTTTTTGAAAACTCCAACTCTAAGGGGGCGAAAACAGGCATTTCGTTTGTATGAAAAATCTTATTTCTTGAGTTAATGAACTTGAAACTTCCCACAAAAAGGGATTTGATGTTGACATTAGACGTGTACAATTTCTGAGCAGTACTAATCTAACAAAAAGTACTAGGCTTGTATGAATTCACAATAGTATTCAATCATTATAGGATTTGGATGAGGCAGAGAGATAATTAATACCCTGGATTAACACATAGGATACTTTTATCCCGATAAGTACTACGTTTCCTTGCGATAATTTCCGACTTCCACGCGAGCAAAGCCGCGGGAATAAGCTAGTTTTATATGAACGTCTGGAGCAGTGGTGGCCCAGTGGTAACGGCCCAGACTTACAAGTTGTAGGTCGTGGGTTCGAACCCAAGCAGGCGCTTTACTTTGTGTAAATAATTTCATCACCACTGCTCTTATAACGGTGAAGGAAAACATCGTGAGGAAACCGGCATGTCTTAGAACCAAAAATTTTAAGACATGTGACATCTACCAACCCGCACTGGGTCCGCGTGGTAGATTACAGCCCACTCCCTCTCACAGTGAGGAGGCCTGTGTCCCAGCAGTGGGAACATTAATAGGCTGATTGATTGATTGATATGAACGTCTAATCATAGGTCAAGGTATTGGCCTACTATATCTTACTGTTCACTAGCCATTAAATCTCACATTTCCATTCAATATAGTTGAATTGAAAATTCTATTGTGGTCATAGGAATCTTGTGCTGGAATATTTCTCAGTTTGATTCTGAGAATTATTGGGGTCTTGTCAATAAGTACCTACGTACCAAGTAGGTACATAAAGACATGAAAATTACCATCAACCTTAAATTGTCGGTTTACTCAAAACTGTCCGCTTGCTAACGACCGCAACTTAAGAGTTGTGGTCGTGGGCTCGATCCCAAGCAAGCACTTTACTTTGTGTAAATTATTTCATCACCACTGCTCTCAAAACGGTGAAGGAAAACATCGTGAGGAAACCGGAATGTCCTCGAAACAAAAATTCGTAGATATGTGACATCTGCCAACCTGCACTGGGTCTGCGTGGTGGATTACGGCCCACTCCTTCTTACAGAGAGGAGGCCTCTGTCCCAGCAGTGGGAACATTATAGGCTGATAGAATAGAATATACATTTATTTCGCAACGATCATAATGTGGATTTAAACATTAAAACAGATATTGATGATTAAAATGTGGCTTGATACCTGAAAAAAAACTTGTCAAAAATTGTACGCTTAAGAAACTTTCAAAGAAATAAAGAGCATAAATTATCAAAGGTTCCATTGTAAGTTACTCAGTAGTGATGCTCGAGGATGGCTGTAATGTAGATATTTTTGTTTTAAACTTAGTTACACGATAAGAGAGTTGTGACATTTCTTTGTAAGGTAGAATTTGTTGGTAATCATAGTGTTTGTGTATCACTAATGTAAGGTTAAGTCAGGGAAATTAATTGTTTGTCAATTTGGCTACCAACTTGAACTGTCCGTAGGTAGGTATATTCTAAGCACAACTGTCATTCTTTGACAGTTGAATGAAACGACGAAATTGGCACAATGTGTCAATTTGAGACATAATTAATTCCCCTTATGCCCGTTTTCACCATCGTTCCCTCAAACACTTCCTTACTAAGGATCTCTTAACCTAAGAGACTCCTTAAATGACCCCCCTACCTAAGTGTTTTTCCAACAGATTAAGGGATACCTACTTAGGGGCCACTTACCTAAGTGACAGTTGTAGTTCAGTCTCTGCAAATATTCACCTTCAACAACAAATGAACTGTCACTTATCGCTAAGATGCCGAATATCGGGCCCCTATATTTAAAGGATCCCTTAGCAGAAACCAATACTTAAATGTCTTAAGAGCCTCCCTAAATTAAAGGAATGATGGTGAAAACGGGCATTAGTGTATCTGGTATCTGAACTAAACAAAATTTTAAAATTATAATTTTGTTGCAAACGGGAATTAGAGACTCTAATTACCGTTTCGACTTAATTAAATGAACTTGGTCACACGTAAAAGTGCTTGTGGTGGTCAGGTACCTCAATTTGCTGTGTTATTAACAGCAAACTGACGTAGGGTGCTAATTTCATAAACAAAATCATATCCTTTACCGTATTTTGAGACCTTAAAACAAAAATAATAATTATACACATACATGCAAACATAATACTATTTTTAACTATTATAAATATTATTTAGAATAATAGTTTAAATTTTACTTTTTTAAATACCTATTACTTTTAATAATAATGAATGGTAGATACCTACATTATTATTAATTTACCATTCAGTTGAAAGACAGCCAGAGCTGGACTTAGGCTCCAGGCCCAGCCCAGGCCTTACGCCTAGTCTTACGCTACTCATATATAGTGGATTCCCACAACACTTACCAGGTCATGGTTCCACCTTAGGACGGCCTACCCACGCTGCTGCAATAGAGACGGCTATGCTTGGAGTCTTCCTGGAAAGAAGAAATGATTAATGAATAAATATTCAACATTCTTATTTAATAAGGCAGTCAAAAAGTAAAATTATAATAAAAAACTTTTGACGGAGGTTCCGTAAGAAATAACTACGAAAAACATCGAAATTTTCACCACCTCCTATAAAAACGGAAGTAAACACCATCCCATTTAACAAACATCTGCATAAAACATTCACAAAATTCACAATGAATACAAAAATACATTTAAAATACATAAATATGATCGTAAAGTCATGTAAACAAGTTTCGGTTACAGCTTTCAGCTTTCAGTCGCGCGATAGCAGAGCGTCCGTGACGACGCATCGCTGTGCGAGGTGACGTCATGAAAGTTTCACGAAGATAGTAACAAATAAAATAATTTGAGAAATAGTTTTCAGTGCTTTGTGATTGATTTACTTTATGATTATTATTGAGAAAAGTGATTTTTAAAGTTTGATTTAAAAAAAAACAGAACTTCCGAAAATAATTGCAAATTGTATTAGTATATTGGAGTGATAGTGTTTTTAAAAGTGAATCAATTTTAAACATTTGAACCAAACTGTGCTCGACAAATACTTTCCAAAAATAAAATAAGTGTCAGTTTAACCTCTCAACGAAAATTCTGGTTTTGACACATAAAAGGTATTTATTACATCTATTTATAATATTTAAGATATCTAAACCTTAACTATGAAACTTGTCCCTTCGAGATTATACCTAACACATTTGTCAGATCAAAATAATTCCAACCCAAAAGTTTTCTATTGAAAAGTACCTAAATCATACTTAGCTAAAAAACTAAAACATGCATAAGCATTTAATTGGTCATACTCATTTATTACAACAACCGAGGCTCAAACAAACTACCTCACACTAACCAATCCGCCATCCTACCCACGTAGCTATTGCCGCAAAATTACTGAAAGAAAACTTTTAACAAAAATAAAAATTTGTCAGTAAAATGCATCAACTATTTAAATTTCTATAACCTTTTCCATCAACATGATTTAAGCAGTCTAAACTCAACCTTGGTATTTATAAAACGATTATGTAACAGCTGTAAAACATTACAACTTTCTTTTAAATCAATTTAATAGCCGCCGTTTAATTACTTTTCCATATGCTACCGTCTTATACAATTCAACAATACTGAGATATATGCCAATAATCTGACGTCAGGAAATCTGCTAAAATTTGATTTTGTACGGATGAATTGTTTCTATGCAGATTTAAGACTAATAAAATTCTAAGATGGTTCATCATTCGTGTTATCTATGTCGTGGTCCGGCCATATCGTGATCTGCCTGGCTTCGAGCCTCGCGCGCGGTTTGTTACAGTTCTAACCTAACCTAACCCATTTGGTCGGGGTGCCATTAGCGGCATGAAATGCAAGTTCTTTGCAATATACCCAGGGTGAGCTGGGAATATTGATAATAAGGTTGCTTTCGTCGATCTGGCTTTCGATTAGGCGCATCGTGATAATTATAGCCGACCAAATCATAAGAGGGCGTATCGTGAATGGCCAGGCCAATCACGATATGGCCATTTCCACGATTGATCGGACGACGTCATCTATGACGCCCCATTGCAAGTTGCTTGTTGCTTGTCATTGAATCAACAAATGACTAGCATCGCCAAAACACTGCTTAGACGGTGCAATTTTTATTATTGCTTCAACTTATGGTATATATGCAAGGCAATTAAGACACAGATATATGCTAGTGACGTTGAGCGGTTAGCTTGCGTATTCTGTACTGAGCTCACGCAACGCGTCGTAGGTCCAGCCAGTAATAGGACTCGCCCATCAAGGAACGCTGTCCCCAATTTGACGCATTATTAATTTATTATACATAAAACAAAAGGTATTTTAATAAAACACGTATACTAAAAGATTAATATTGTAATTATCCTTAAAATGATGAAGCTTTCAGAAAAATACGCTTGATAGCTTTTGCGTAATTTTCATTTTTTTTTTCGCGTTTGACATAACTTTACAAATTAATTTCACTATGTAATATAAACATAATCTTAAATATTATTATAATATAATTAATATACAAATATTATTTGTATATTAGGTTATTAAGACAATGCTCGTATTTAACATAATATATGTTTTCCAAATGATTAACACTACTCGTCTAAACGTAATTTTCAGTGTAAAATCGTTAAAAGTAGCTTATCGTCGCCTTAAACCGAACCGTGTAAATCCGGCTAAGGCCCTTTGTACACGACACGGTTTCTTTACGGTATGGCGTATAAACCACCCCGTAGAAAAAACGTGTCTGTCAATAAGCTTTCATACACCACTGACGACCGTGCCTAGCCTACACACGGCGAATAAACTGTAGTTTTCACGGCAAGTCTGTTTGCAAAGGTAGGGCGCACTAGAGCAGCATACAGCAAGCATTCAGCAATATTATTGTTCACTATTTGCTTTTCTACATTTTGCACTAGGCTAAGTAGTCAATCCTTTTCGTGCGTATCTGCTATGTACCTAGATAAAAGTATGGGCGTAATAATCTATAGGAAATTAAATGTTGTTCGATGATAAACGCATTACTTGAGAACGTCTTGTTTTTTTTTTTTTATTTGCTTAGTAGTCGGACTATTAAGCAAATTAAAAAAAAAACTTTTTTTTTTAAATAAGGTTTTTATGGTAATAAAAATTAGAAACGGTGACCGGAAAGATGGAAAATTTCGGAAAAACTGAAAGTGATTTTTTATAGAATTGTTGTATGAATGGACAGGTCAAAGTCTGTCGGATCAGTAAATTGTTTCATTTGTCTTTCAACGTTCTTCATGCATATTAAATTTTACTATGCACAACGTATTCCTACCTAAGACTACATTCTTATTACAAACTTGAGCGAATAAATAATGAAATTCCTAGTAGAGCTTCTTGTGAAGTATTTCCTCAAACGATGTAATACCAGCAATCATGTCTACCGTCAAGTAACGTGCTGTGTTACAAAGAGAATATATTTGTACTTATATTTGTACTTAGAAAAAAAAAAACGGCCAAGTGCGTCTTGGATCTTGGACCACGCACAATGAAGTTCGGATTCCGTAGTTGAGATGAATGAATTTATCCCAAGAACAAACTGAATCGATACACGTCACGGTCAATTTTCTGACTGCAAATAATAAAAATTATAGAACTATCAATTGACGATTCTCGGACTTTTTCCTTTACTTGTGCTGTGAGACCTTGATTCTTGCCAAATTTAATGATTCCAGTACCCTAATTACGTAATGCACGATCAATTGAAATCACTGTTATAAAGTTATAAGTTATATATAACTTACACATTTTGTTTGAACGGCCTTTCTTTTTTTATGTAAGTAATTTCAAAGGTACAAATACTGGAAATTGGACACTTAAGGAGGATGCGCCAACGTAACCCGCGAAATTCAACTTTCTTACGTTCTTTGCAATTTGCAGTACCCTAATTACGAAATACATTATCAATCAGAATTTGAATCGTTTTGAAACAGATTGCTAATCCATTGCTTCATAAGATCGAAAAAAAATCTGCTCAACAACGTAAATGGAACTTGTTGAACTGTCAAAATGAATATTGAATATTATAATAATGAATATTGTTGAACTGTCAAAATGAAACAGATTAGACGGAATTGTTTTCGAAAATGTCTTGCGTAATTAGATAGCAGGTCAACGTCAAGTACCGTGGTTGGAGGTTTTGAATTATTTGCGAGAAGACAGTAGGTAAGTATATCAAAATATGTCACGGACCGACGGACAGCCAAGTGATCCTATAAGGGTTCCGTTTTTAGGGTTCCATACAAGAAGGGTGCCAAACGGAACCCTATTACTAAGCCTCCGCTGTCTGTCCGTCTGTCTGTCAGCGGTCTGTATCCCATGAACTGCCATAGGGAGACAATTGAAATTTTCACAAATTGTTTATTTCTAGTGCCGCTATATCAGCAAATAAAAAAATAAAGTAAAAAATTATAAAAACATGTTTTTTTTTGGCGTTGTTTGCTAAATAAAACCGCCGCGCAATCCGCGCAATGTTTCGTTGGTCCGGGAAACTTCGTGTACGAGACCGACTCGCACTCGACCGGTTTTTCCTTTGAGGTAAAAAACCCTAAAATTTTGTTTTTACGATTACTATTTCGGACGGCGATTTGGTCGTCAGTTGAAATTATGAAACTGAAATTGCCGACTGCTTTGTGAGGTTGAAGTTTTTCATGCCTTTTTATTACAATTCAACTAAGTAGGTTGAGAACACAATTTTGTACTCAATTATGCTTTGAACTACATTCCGAAAAAATCTAGAACCTAGAAAAAACAAACAGAGTAACCGGAAACATAAGAACGAAGCTAGGTAAAACGCCTGCTACATGGTCGCCAACCGCGTCCCCGACAGAGGTGACCTTGGCTGGCATCCGGCAGAGTATAACACTATTCATTTCCGACAAAAACACGACTCACTCATGTGAACTAGCCGTCAATTTTTTAACCATCAATTTCATAATGCAATAAAACTCCAAGAATTGTTTCTATTTTTGAAATTCAGTACATAATAATAAAAACGAAAGTTCAAGAGCGGAAGAACTGCTTTCGGGAGCAGAAATGCATTTTAGAAAAATAGGTCCGGGTCCGTTTAATATATTTTATGTAGTAAAACGAACTCTTAAATATGCATATCTTCCATTTTGTTTTTGTTCACGGTTCTTGCATTGCGAAATACTTATGTACGGTACGGTACGGTAGTCGTAGACAAACAAACAACAAATCCTTCGCTGTGGTAATTTCCGCGGTCGTATATGAGCTTACACACAACCGAATTAAACTTTCTTCGTTCATTATGTCAATTTTGTTCCGCACAAAACATAACTCGTTTATAACGATGGAGCGATGTTACACTTCTATCTTTTCGAAAGACATTTTTCTGCACCCGAACGTTACCGAGTTCGCGCGAAGACGTATTGAAAATGAAATTGAAATAAAGATAACGTATTAAAGATTTAGCCAGTAGTTTTCTAACTCGTGGCCAAAGGCTGTTCAATACTCAATCATTGATTGCATTCCAGAATGTCTTCTTCTTTGTCGGTGCACTCTTGACAGAACGGTCGTATGTCGGTCGGTCATGTGTACTTTATCTTATTTGCATAGATACGAGATACAAGGAACTAAAATTGTCCAGTTTCTGTAGTTTAGGCTTTACTAGTCACTAGTAGTCACACAAATAATTAGCATTATAAAGTCCTACTGTCGGGACTCAGGCCTCTTCTCTGCGACAGGGTGTGGGCCGTAATCCACCACGCAGGCTCAGCATTCATATGTCATGTCTTCAATGGTTCAAGGGCGCGCCGGTTTCCTCATGGTATTTTTGTTCACCTTTTCTTAGATTGTTTTAGCAAGTCATTATTAGCTAACCACAGGTTTAATGCAGTGTATGAAAAACATATTCTCCACAATTTTGAACTTTTTTAATTTTATGAAACCGCTAGCAAAAATTATATAACCGAAGGGCAGTACCCGATACTTAAGTACCTCATTTATATTACCGATGGAGCCAAGTATTTGGCATTATTGAAATGCCTGACCTATATACCTAAGTGGATTATGATCGCCTGTGGTCGCTGAAGAATAAAGTAGAACCCTCTTAGTTAGAAGAACTTGACGTTTACGTAAACGTTTTATAACATCTCAGCCCTGCGGTGGGACAACACAGGCTCATTTATTTATTTATATTTTAACTACAATGTTGTGTTCGCGTTTTCTCATGGGGGTTACTGAACCCGTTACTTTTCTTTTAACTTAGTGTTAGGTCTCCAAAGTGTGGGTACTTCAAACACTATAGTTTTTTTTGTCGACTTGCTACTGCTCGCGGCTTCGTCCGCGTGTTTTAAAATAAGTAAAACATATCCTACAGCACTCGGCAATAGCGTACATTTTTGAAATCAGTAGTATTTCGGAGATACCCTTACTTACAAACTCACAATTTCCCCCAGTCTTTATATATTATGTATCATATAACGCGCAAGCGCTCGTTCCGCTCGCTCGCTGAATGGTCTAAATCCCTGAACGCTCCAAACGTACAGTCGACCGCAAATCAGTGGTAACAATTTGACATTGCCAGCACCTTTATGTCTTGGCAGTAAGGGTGAATTTCGTAGTGCAGATACTCGTGCAGGCACTATAATACATCCATGATATAATGGTAACACCATGTACCTTTTTCTGCTGAGAAGCGGGGTCAAATAATTCTTCAGTTTTACTTCACTAATTTGATTTTTCTTGTGCTTCTTTTCGTGTGGTTGACTAACCAGAGGGGCAATTTCCAGTTCCCGTAATTTTTAAGAACGTTCACATTCGCATCTCAATCGCAATATGTCAAAAATAAAATCAATTTACCAACATTTTTGACAATTTTGACAGATTGCGACTAGAATGTGAACGTTTTTTAACCGACTTCCCCAAAAGGAGGAGGTTCTCAATTCGGTTGTATGTTTTTTTTTTTTTAAGTACGAGAATTGGCCTTCTGGTGTCAGAGTTTTAAAGCCGCCCATGGGCCTCTGACTTAGCTTAACATGACGTTGAGAAATATCTCTCAGGCATGCCGGTTTCCTCACGATGTTTTCCTTCACCGTTTTTGAAGCAAGTGATAATTATACAATACGCACATGAATCCGAAAAGTCAGAGGTGCCTTGGGTTCACCCTCAAGACGACTTGGCAGTCCGACGGTGACGCCACTAGGCTATCACTGCTATTACTTGGCAGTCCGACGGTGACGCCACCAGGCTATCACTGCTATTACTTGGCAGTCCGACGGTGACGCCACCAGGCTATCACTGCTATTACTTGGCAGTCCGACGGTGACGCCACTAGGCTATCACTGCTATTACTTGGCAGTCCGACGGTGACGCCACCAGGCTATCACTGCTATTACTTGGCAGTCCGACGGTGACGCCACTAGGCTATCACTGCTATTACTTGGCAGTCCGACGGTGACGCCACCAGGCTATCACTGCTATTACTTGGCAGTCCGACGGTGACGCCACTAGGCTATCACTGCTATTACTTGGCAGTCCGGCGGTGACGCCACCAGGCTATCACTGCTATTACTTGGCAGTCCGACGGTGACGCCACTAGGCTATCACTGCTATTACTTGGCAGTCCGGCGGTGACGCCACCAGGCTATCACTGCTATTACTTGGCAGTCCGACGGTGACGCCACCAGGCTATCACTGCTATTACTTGGCAGTCCGACGGTGACGCCACCAGGCTATCACTGCTATTACTTGGCAGTCCGACGGTGCCGCCACTAGGCTATCACTGCTATTACTTGGCAGTCCGACGGTGACGCCACCAGGCTATCACTGCTATTACTTGGCAGTCCGACGGTGACGCCACTAGGCTATCACTGCTATTACTTGGCAGTCCGGCGGTGACGCCACCAGGCTATCACTGCTATTACTTGGCAGTCCGACGGTGACGTCACTAGGCTATCACTGCTATTACTTGGCAGTCCGACGGTGACGCCACCAGGCTATCACTGCTATTACTTGGCAGTCCGACGGTGACGCCACCAGGCTATCACTGCTATTACTTGGCAGTCCGACGGTGACGCCACTAGGCTATCACTGCTATTACTTGGCAGTCCGGCGGTGACGCCACCAGGCTATCACTGCTATTACTTGGCAGTCCGACGGTGCCGCCACTAGGCTATCACTGCTATTACTTGGCAGTCCGACGGTGACGCCACCAGGCTATCACTGCTATTACTTGGCAGTCCGACGGTGACGCCACTAGGCTATCACTGCTATTACTTTGCTATTCTTGCTATCACTGCTATTACTTTACTATCACTGCTATTACTTTGCTATCACTGCTATTACTTTGCTATTCTTGCTATCACTGCTATTACTTTGCTATTCTTGCTATCACTGCTATTACTTTACTATCACTGCTATTACTTTGCTATCACTGCTATTACTTTGCTATTCTTGCTATCACTGCTATTACTTTGCTATTCTTGCTATCACTGCTATTACTTTACTATCACTGCTATTACTTTGCTATCACTGCTATTACTTTGCTATTCTTGCTATCACTGCTATTACTTTGCTATCACTGCTATTACTTTGCTATCACTGCTATTACTTTGCTATTCTTGCTATCACTGCTATTACTTTGCTATTCTTGCTATCACTGCTATTACTTTGCTATCACTGCTATTACTTTGCTATCACTGCTATTACTTTGCTATTCTTGCTATCACTGCTATTACTTTGCTATCACTGCTATTACTTTGCTATTCTTGCTATCACTGCTATTACTTTGCTATTCTTGCTATCACTGCTATTACTTTGCTATCACTGCTATTACTTTGCTATCACTGCTATTACTTTGCTATTCTTGATGAATGTGATGAAATGAAATGACTTATTGAGTTTAGTTCTGCCAAAACGAACCAGCCTACATCAGAATTTTTCTCATTTTCCGACATTATTGTAATGATTTTGGATACAAGAAAACATGATCCTTTTATAAATCTATTATTCTAAGCATTCGTGGATGTATATTGAATATTGGATTAATTTTTATGTATAGTAAATTAGTACATAATAAGTACCACGTTTGCAATATTGGTTATGTTTGACGCACCGGTTTGACGTAATTAATGAAAGATTGTGGAAAATTACATTTTTGTCAAAGTTTTCAGAATGTTCTTGTATCTTTTAATGTCTCTCCCTGTTTTATGTTAATCTCTTTGTTTAGTTATTAAAATGAAATTATATAACGGATGTAAAAATACTCTTCACGAAACCGACATTCACTACTTGTTCTGCTTCCTTCCTGTTGTAATGTTCTTTTTTTATACTGAACCTTTTAGTTACGAAGATATTCAGGTCAAAGTTTCAACGTTTTTAGGGTTCCGTAACTCAGAAGGAAAAAACGGAACCCATAAAGGATCTCTCGTGTGTCTGGCTGGCTGGCTGTCTGTCTGTCCGTCTGTCACAGCCAATTTGCGCCGAATCTACTGGACCAATTTAGTTGTTTGGTACACATATGTATTTCTGTAACCCAAATACGGACGATACACGTCCGTATTGAATAAATTAATTTTGAATATGGGGATCATAGGGGCAAATAAGAAAATAAAAAAAAACTTTTCGCGAACTGTACCGTGTGACATACTCAATGAAAGGGCTTATTGCGAGGGTCTCAAATATTGTTTTTTTATCATTTTAAAATGAACACTTTTAAAGATATTTAACAAAATTGATGAAAATTGACCATTCCCCCCTGATCTCCTAAACTAGCCTAAAATTCTGAAAAAATACAGAGTATGGTTCTTTACTCATAGATTACAGAAAAACCTATAGGAAGTCTATGATCTTAAAATAACATGGCAAATCTCTCAATATTGTGCGTACAAACTTACATTTGCAGTTGGAAATACATGTTCTCCTATACAGAATCCCATAGAGAACATGTTTTTCAACTACAATGTTAAGTTTGTTCTTGGGATAAATTCATCCCCCAAATACGGAACCCTTCATTGCGTAGTCCGACACGCACTTGGCCGATTTTTTAACGTTTTCTTTACGAAAACAAGTTTTAATTGTTATAACTTAACTTTAGCGAATTTTCGCACCAAAAATTCGTTTCCCAGCAATTATTTTTGCGAAAAGGTAAGATCACTTATGTATGTAGGTTGATCCTACAGAATGCGTAGATGAAGACGTCTTCGTGAAGGGCCACGTACGTCCCCACAGAAGGTATAGTCTTTAGCCCATCTAAGCAGTGCACAGCCTGCCTAATATTTTATAGGTCTACAAATCTACAGAATTCACTAAATGCTGACAAAAAGTGCTCGTAACATTTTGATCTACCGTCTATTAAAGATTTATTACATAGCATTTTTTCTTTCATCTTGAACCAGATGGTTCCTATTGAAGATATTTATTATATTTATATGGATACTTAGAATATAAACTGTTTTTTATTGATAAAATAGGTGTATATTTTTGCAGATAAACATATTCTTGGTCTTCAGATAGTTATAAATGATGCGAACATAACTTGTATTTTATTTTATCATGCCTTTATCGGGTAGGTACTGATAAATTATGTTTTCTGTAAATTAAACGTCGTCATATGTGACAATGTCACGTCGATTTAAACTTCATGAGGTCGGTGTTACCTAGCTGACTACTCTGAGAAGAAACAACGAACCAAACTCAGATGTCAAAGTTTCTCAAAAGAGACAGAGTCCATACAATTACATTGTAATGGTCAGATTAGGGGTCTGCATGCGATTGTCAATGATTGATACTATGATCAATCGAATCCAAGGGATCAGATGGATACCAATGGCTACTACAGGGTTGGGGAAGCTAATATTAACACACACTTCACATGATATAAAATGTATTGTACTGTTATTTGTTTATTTTATTTTGTTTTGCAGTGCCCCGGGAACAACCCCCCTTAAAGGGTGCAAGTGTTAAAGGGTGTTTCAAACGTGTAATTCAAAATTCAAAAGATTTTATTTCACATACCACTTATTTCATGTACCTAGTAAATAAAACAAGGAATTGTTACTTTTATAGGTACCTTTTCTTGAAATTTATTCCCACTTGAAGGTAGGTTTCTAGAAATATCTCGGCAATTCCTGTCACGATTGTCTGGCTCATCTGGTCGCATTGTCACCAAATTTACACATTCTGTGCGTGCTTCCGACCCGCACGAGTTGTGGGAGTGTTCAAAACTGATTTGGTATTTTGTGCAGTCAAGATTGTAATGAGCTTTTATTAGGCTTTTGGGCTTGATTTTAGTAATATTAGGAATGATGACCAAAAATTTTTTTTTTGTTCGTCAGGTAAATTATTAAAAAATATTGGGCACAATTTTTTTTCTTTTTTTACGTTAACAAAAGATTAATATGGTGACACATTGAGTTAAAATGTGCCATGACGTCACGAGTATGAAGCTTTTATACTCACTTGTGACGTAGCGACCCCCATTCCCAAGTTATTTTTTATTAAAATGATAAAGCAAACAATACTGACGGACTAAATAGAATTTCATTCTTTTGTCCCAGGCATAATCCCTTTTGTCGTAGCTCGAGGGCTACATGGAATTTCTTATTTATCACTTATTGACAATACTTAAAACTTGGGTTGTGCCTTCTCTGAAGTCCTCTCTACTCAGTCAAATACATTGGAAAGTGGTTTGATTGCTGGAAAACACTTTCCTTCCAATGTATTTCTCTCGGGATATTTGCAATTGCAGCTCATTACAAATGTTTTAATGTTCTGAAACTAGCTAAGACTTAAGAGTGACTTCCGAGGGGACGGCGCGTACGCAGTCCCCACTATCAAAAATTACGCATCCGAGTTATCCACATTAGGGATAATCGCAGGGGTCAACCCAACCGCAGTGCAATGGGAAGGCCTCGCCCTGGGGGAACCGCCTTCATGATCACGGTGTCCCCTATGCCAGGTAAGTATGATTATATTGCAGAATTTAGCGAGGGTCGTTCAACGGCCGAGAATCTTAACACCGCGATTCAGAAACGTGACGTCACGGCATAGTGACATCTGTTGGCGAGTTAAGGGAACCCGTTTACGGCGACATCTGGGGGATTCGCGCCACAATTCCAACATGAGATGGAGGACACGTTCACTGGGGGACACGAATTCCTTTTGTTATAATAATTATTATTTCGAACTCCAAAACGACATCCAACCTTTGTACCTGTACCTAAATTATAATTCTAAACATAAGTTTAGAGCACGGGTTTTGAGGCATCAGTCTTTCATCACTTAGTCTTAAGCGAGTTAATTTATGAGCAGGTGGTTCATAGTCATCATTGAATAGAGGTTAAATGTATGAGTTCCGGGGTACTTACCGTATTTTATTGTGAATTTCTGTAACTTCTTACTCAAGTTGTAGTTTTCCATAACTGTTTGTAAATAAATTATTATCCTTACATACTAATGTCAAATCAAATGTTTCTAGTTACTACATATTTTATAATTGTATACAGGGTGACAGGGACATCGACGCGAAGCCGGTTACCATGGATTCAGTACATGATTCTGAACCCCATTGCGTTGAAATTTTTCTTCGGTTATTTAAAAAAAAATCAGCTGTTCCATACATTTTGACCGCGTAGGTATTGCACTTTTCTATGAACCAGCAGATTTTTTTTATTAAAAATTTTTTTTTTAATAAAATTTCAACGCAGGGGTGTTCAAAATCATGTACTGAATCCATGGTAACCGGCTTCGCGTCGATGTCCCGGACACCCCGTATACAAAGTTTTTTTTGTTTATACTAAACCTCTTAACGGGTCATTGTACTCACCATTATGAACAAGTTTAACTATGGGACCAAAGCCGAAATCGCGAAAAATAATCAGTTGTTCCCTACATTTATGTTCGCATATCTCGTCAAAATGTAGCGAACATGGCAGCAGATTTATTTTTCGCGATTTCATTTGACTCCTAAAGAGGTTTCCGTACGTCTTTTTCGGGTGACCACTGAAAATCAGCGCTGTGCTGTGGGTCCCCCATAGCACAGCGCTGATTTACAATAATGTAGTCAGTGTTTGATCGTTTTGACATATTGAATAGTAGGTACTGGTTACGTAATAATTATGACTCCGTATCAAAGTTGCGACAAACAAATGCGTGACAAATGCTGGAGCGACAGTACGATAGGTCGACCATCAGCGGTGCGACAGCACATCAGCTCGACGAACGTTAGCGCGACAGATTGTTTTCACGACCATCGATGGGACGACGAAACTTTTGATCGACGAACGATAGCGCGACACAATTTTTACTCGACAAACTAAAGCACGACAAACATTTCTATAATATTTTGTTGCTAATAGCAGATAAGAAAAAAAAATTAAGTTTTAGGGTCTTTAATACATGGTTTTCGCTTACCTTGCTCGTAACTGCACTCGCGCACTGCAGTCATTTAACATTGACAATAAAGAATATTGCCAATAAAAACATTAAAAACGAAAGTACTTAGTACTTCACATTTTTTTGTTATCTGCTATTAGCATAAAAATATTATAGAAATGTTTGTCGTGCTTTAGTTTGTCGAGCGAAAATTGTGTCGCGCTATCGTTCGTCGATCAAAAGTTTCATCGTCCCATCGATTATCGTGAAAACAATCGGTCGCAATAGCGTTCGTCGATCAAAAGTTTCGTCGTGCCATCGTTTGTCGTGAAAACAATCTGTCGCGCTAACGTTCGTCGAGCTGATGTGCTGTCGCACCGCTGCTGGTCGACCTATCGTACTGTCGCTCCAGCATTTGTCGCGCATTTGTTTGTCGCAACTTTGATACGGAGTCAATAATTATGGATGTATGACATTAGCTCAAGTGTTATAAGATGACCTCAATTTTCAATAATAATGATACCTTACAGTATCTACTTATCATAAGATAGAAATAGATACATTTTTAGATAGGTATAGGGATTGTTTAAGAAGCAACACTCCTCAATACAAATTCCAAACGGTCCATACATTTTTAACAGTTGGTTTATTCCTATCTAGACTCAGCGTCTCTATGTTTCATTTTTTAGTAGATTGACCAAGAAAATAATAGGTTTTTGTGGTTTGTTAGGGCAATGGCTTTTCACAAGATTGCTTTAATGTATTTTAACAACTTCGAGTGCCATTTCACACTGTAGCAGCTACAATGCAATCATTGTAATTATAGTGACAAATAGGGACATTATTTTCAAAACTTTTATACTTAACACCGAAACTGATGAAAGTGTGGAAAGAAATTGCTTTAATTTTAATTTTAACGATCTTAACGATCGTTTCTAGCGATGTAGAATTTGCAGATTATCAAGTATGAAAAAGATTACATATTTTAACCGCAAGTTGCAAAAACGAACTTTAACTTTTAAAGCTGTCATTAAATGCTAAGTTTCCATTAACTTGTTGCAGGAAGCAACATTAGCCTCGATTTTAATTAATGTTTCTTTGAACAAATTAATGAAATCATTAGCGTTAATATAATCCATTACGTACCTAATGTTTATCTTTGTGCAACTGGGTGTTAATAGAATGTATTTAATAGCACTTTTAATTTGATGAAAACAGCAATAAAATTGTATATCAGCACTTGTAATGTAACGCTCAGCTCCTCGGAGCTAAGCGTTGATACAATTAAAGTAAAAAAGGTTAGAGGTTAAGAGTTAGAGTCTAGAGTATAGTTAGGTTATAAGAGGTAAAAGGTAAAAAGGTTAAGTGGCCGGCTTCACACGACGTGGGATGCACAGGACAGGCGGGACCAGGACCGAGCTGAGGTGCAGGTAGGCTGACGGACAGGAAGGCAGGCAGGCAGGGAGTACAGAGGAGCCGCCGCACACGCCGCACGCTGAGTAGGAGGTTCCTTCACCCTGTTGAACGGAGAGGTAGGTGTGAGAGGTAGCTAGGAGGCGGAGGTACTTTCGTGGTACCTCACGCTAACAGGAGAGACGCGTCGGCGTCACTCGTGACGTCGTGCTGTGAGGGCTAAGATCACGGCTCCTGACGTCACGTCACTCGACGTCGGTGCCCTCTCTTATTGGAGCAGTATGTGTGACGTTTGAGGCGTGGCGTCTTGCGCCACGCGGCCAGATGGCTGGTGTAGGGCCCTCTATAGGGCTAGGTGAGAAAGTCGGTTGAATGATAAGCCGGGTAGACACTGAACACCAAAAGTTTATTGATTGAAATTACACAATAGTTTAGGTTATACACAGTATTATGTTAGTTACACTGAATTAATCAGGCTAGGATTTAAGTAGTAAAATTAGATTCAAGGTGAAAAGTAGCACATCACACGGCTAGAGCCAAACTTCAACTCCGTTAAGAAAAGAACCCGTTTTTTTCGTTCTGTGTCATATCTTAAAACATTTCAAAAATCTATCAAGTTAGTTCTTAATTGAATGATGGCCAGAACGGATAAAAACGGTTTACAGACCGATAAGCTACAACTGTCTTTATTGAGAGCAATACAGTGTATTGACCTGCCTTATAATAGGTTTAGTAGAACGTTAAGTCAACACACATTATGTCTATGGTTAAGAAAAGTAAATAAGACAGATGACAGCTTTCAATCAATATAAAATATTCTGTCATCTTTATAACAGGAATCAATAAATAGTATTTAAAATTTAATAGAATTTAGATGCTAAAACAATCAAAGAATATAAAAGTATGCAATTACAGGTATAGTGTGATTAAGAATAAATACAAGGAAAGTTTACATGAATGCGGTGGATTTCAGATGTAAGATATCGAAAGGTGAATTGTTTAGTATTAGTAGCTTAAAAAACATAAAAGTAGATCAAAAATTGTGGTTCTGCACAGCAGATGCCACATTACTGTAACGCTTAGCTCCTCGGAGCTAAGCGTTGATACACACTTTACAGTAATAATACATCTGTATTATTATCACTTTAATAAACATGATCCAAAATTCTGCGAGCAACTTGGAAGTAGAAGCACCGCTCGCTTCGCTCGTTCGGCTCGCGCGCGGTTGGTCACAGTTCTAACCTAATCTAACCGGGTGATATACACCCAGTTAAAAATTACAAATCATACAATCTGCCTGCGACTAGATAATTAGAAAATCCTACGACATAGTAATAAGCTAAGCATATTTATAGTGGAAACCATTATTTTTATAGTTCATTCAATTAATTTTAAAGCTAAACAGTGAGAAACATTATTTTAAAGTGCGTTTATATATTCCCTATTTTTAATTACAGTGTATAAAAATCCGGTTACTTAATTAAGAGCATGTTTGAACTAGTTACGAGGGATCTTAATCCAATTTAATTGGATTATGTTTTGAAGTGTGTGGATAAATTAATTACCATTAATCTGTACGGGAACGCTCAAAGCATCAAAGATGATTAATATTTTATAGCATCAAGCTGTGATTATACAGGGTGTTAAAGTAATTGCGTGCCATAGCTTCAGGGTGAGTTCAGTATCGATAAAGGAACCCGTAAAAAATCAAAATAAAATACCTTTAATTATTTTTTTTAAACCGAAAATTATCATAAGATGAACCTAATGTAGTACCTACAAATTAAATAGCGATCGTTTAGAATTGATTAGAAAATGGCTAAAATATGTTTTTATTTTGTTTAAATGCTAATTCATAATTTCCTAGAGTTACCTACCGACCTACTATCGAACGCAATGAAATACCTACGCCTGAACACTTCGATAACGCCGAGTGAAGGATAGGTAACTAGATACGTAAATATTACAATTCCAAGTATTTCTTCTTCCTACTTTAGCGTGCTTATCTCCTTCAAAATTAAAACCTACCAATTAAAAAAGTTGATCTTGCAATATTTTTTTGTTTTTTATTATTTTTATTATATTTTGTTTTTCCTCGGTTCCTTTATCGATACTGAACCTACCCTGAAGCTATGGCACGCAATTACTTTAACACCCTGTATATTATACTCATACATACAACGGGTAGGGTAAACTCACCAGTAACTGGCCACTTAAGCACATCGCCAAGTTCATGTCATTGATATGACAAAATGTATCAAAAAATTTATATTCTTAAATTATCTATGGTTAAAGTGTGTATCCGTTTATCGATATTCATGGGTAAAAAAATCAATATAACAAAATTATGTACAAATATTTTAACCGAATGAAAAAGTTGTTACTTTTAATAGTAACTGGCCATAAAATTTAGAAATTAGCCACCATAACACTAATAATTGGCCATGTTATAATAATCATCAAAAACAATATTAAAATATAGGATAAAGTCCCTAAATTAAAAATACAAATATTTCAAAAACTTAATAAGGCAAATTCTGACAATATTTTACTTAATTCGCTACAAAAAATCAACATCTTAGCGTATATTTCCTAACAGTTTCTTAGACTCATCTTGACTATTCATTGTTTTGCTTTTAGCAGTCTTATTCTTTGTATTTTTAATCCTTCTATTCTTTATCCTATAATCATTCTTCTGCCCTTATCACAATTTATTTGGGGTCGGCGCAACATGTCCGTTTCTTCCATACTTCTCTGTTAGTCGTCATCGCGGTAGTCACCTCCTTTCTAGCCACGTCATCTTTGCCACAGCCCACCATCGGTTCTTTGGTCTTCCCCTACTCTTATAGCCATCGAAATTCATACTCTAAACTTTACTCACGACATTTTTCTCATTCTTCTTTATTCTTTATCCTGTATTAAACTTTGTGTTAGGATTTCGTATTTTAAATTGGATACTACTTCAATCAATCAATCAACTCAGCCTATCGCAGTCCACTGCAGGACATAGGCCTCGCCCAGGCTGCGCCACAACACCCCGTCTTCCGCATCCAGTCCGTCCCAGTCAACTTCTTAAGTTCGTCGGTCCATCTAGCTTTGGGGCGTTCCACACTACGCTAGCCGATACGCGGTCTGCACTCTAGGACTCGTCTGCTCCACCGGTCATCGGTCCTTTGACAAACATGGCCAGCCCGCTGCCATTTGAGCCTGCTTACTCTGCAGGCTATGTCGATAACTCCGGTTCTTTTCCGGATAGTTTCATTTCTGATCTTCTCCTCCAAAGCATCTCCGAGCATAGCCCGCTCCATAGCGCGCTGAGCGATCTACACTACTTCTGGGCACGCCAAATTTTTTTCCTGCTTGACGAATCGAACCTTCAACGTTTTCAATAAATTTTATAGTCTTTTCTATTGTTTCTGGTGTATTTTTAACGACATTTTGGAAAATCTGTGTAATAAAAAATACTCCGTCAGTAACTGGCCATACAATTTATACAATTGGCCACCCATGCCAGTTACTGATAAATGTGTATATTTTTATTTGATATTTTTTTAGGAGATAGTATACCTTATGCACCTACTAAATACGTCTCATTTTTGATGAAATTCGAATATTAGTTTATAATCTAGTAACTGGCATGGGTGGCCAATAATTGAAAATAATCAAAAATGTCGATCAATTACAAGCCACCCTCCTAATGTTGGTTTACAATAGATGCTGACAGAATAGAACTTTTAAAAAGGATCACTTACCATCTATACAACACACTAAACACAATCGACTGACGTTTACTACACAAAATACTACAAAATTAATTTTTTTCATTAAGCGTTTCGTTAAGATTTTTGTAAAGACTTACCGTTCATATGAGCAAATATACCGTGCATGCACGCCGACTGTCACAAAATGATCGATATTTTTGGCAATAGTGTCCTTATTGGAAAAAAATAATACTTTCCTTAAAGCTACTTGAGTAGGTAATACCGAAAACAAATATTAGATGGCGTACTGTAAGGATAACTCTTAATTTATGCAGTTGAAGTGTAGAGTGGCCAATTATTGAAAGCGGCTAGTTACTCCTCGGTTTACCCTACTATCGGCTAGATAAATTAATAAGATGGAATATAATTAGTATGAAATGTCATTTATGAACTGGGAACTTACCCGGAAGTGCTGAAATAAAATAGGCTATTTTAGGATCTAAATCTGATGGTCGCAAGCGCTACTGCTGAGTAAGACGTCCTGGGTTCGGTTTCTGGGTCGGGCAAGCTGTTACTGGATTTTTCCATCAGGAATTTGTATGGATTTGTGCCCGGCTTATGGCAATAGGGTCGCTCCTATTACAAGGGACTTAAATATAACTGTCGAAATGTGCGTGTACGATAGATACACCTCTGCCTAGGAAATACTGGCGTCATGTCATCTGAAGATAAAACACAATTTTAATCCACTAATTAACATCTCATAATCATAAAAATCGATTCCGGAAACGTCAATCCCAGGTATTGATTACCACTAAATGATAAATGATTGATTTCTACTGAAACAAACAATACAGTTCAATTGGAGTTCCAATACTGAACATTTATTTAAAACTGAGACAAGAAACCCAGTCTTTCGTCTCCATTGGCTTTGCACCCAAATTAGTAAGGAAAATGTACGGACTCTTTTCTCGCGGAAGAGCTTTTGAAGTTACCATCAAAGTTCAGTGTTGATGTAAAGGCTAACATTACATCGTCAGTTACATGCTGTATTGTAATCTCAATAAACTTCGAATATACAGTGATACTGCATAAAACAGACATTCCTATATGAACAGCATACGTTTGTATTCTTTCTGTACATAATCTATCAGAATTGTATAATGTATAACTTTATTTACACTTGCATAACTACTACAGAAGACAAAGTGTCAACATTTGTAATAAGATTGCTAAAGTCCAGGTATAATAATTATATGCTGTGGGTAAGGATCCGACCTACAGGAAGTATTACATCCTCTTGTAATTACTGCTCCGTTATAGGAAAAGGGTGTTTCTGATAGAGGTACAAGAATAGAATAGAATATAATACTCTTTATTATGTACACCATAAAAATTACAGACATAGGTTTAGAAATTTTACATAATTTTATATATGTAGGTAATTTTACAAGCATTTTTTATTAAGTTTTCCCAATGGGGGTAAACGGTTATAGATTACTAGCTGCACCCCGCGGTTTCCCCCGCATAAGTCTCGATCCGGTGGGAATATCGGGATGAAGAGTACGCTATGTCCTAACACAGGTCATAGTCTACTTATGTGCTAAATTTCATCCAAATCCGTTCAACCGTTTTAGCGTGAAAGCGTTACAAACTCACTTTCACATTTATAATAATAGTTAGGATTATTCAAATGACTTCCTTCACATTTTTTTCTGACCTTCTTTCGTAAAAAAACGGTTTTGTTTTTTTGATATTTGACGGTTTTTGACCCTGTATCGCGCAAAAAAGTCCTTTCGATGTAGGTATAATGTTTCTAACAAACAATTTATTCTTTGTTAAACCAACAAAGATAAAAGAATACTGCAGCAGACAATATTTGTATTGAATTTATTTTCTAACTCTGTTGTCATTGGCAAAAGCTTGATCTACTTGCGATACTATTTTGAAGTGAAAAGTTCTTTTCATCCCACCATCTCGGAAAGAGTATTTTTAATCTTCAATATCTGAGTGGAAAAGCCGTTTTTATTGTCTAGAGGATAAAGTAAATTGAATTTAGAACATCGTGTGCACTAAGTTTGTGAATTAAAAAAAACATTAAACCTATTTACTGCTACCTCTATGGTGCCGAATCATACAACTTTTTTTTAATTTTTTTAAAAACTCAGACTCGGAACCTTCTTGGTGTTCTTTTTTCAATTTGCTTTGTACGCGGTTCTTTACGCGGCATTTTTTCACGTCATTGTTAAACCTTTTATTAAAAACAAGAAACTTGAAAACAAGTGAAAAAACTAAAATGAGTGATTCTAGCGACGAGGAAGTTTGCTTGACGCCAACAGAATTGACTGAAACTGTTAATAATGCGCAAATGAGCTTTCTCCCTCAACAATCACGCGAGAAGTATTTAAAACAGTACGATATGTTCAACACGTGGCGACTAGCAAAAGGAGCCAAAACTTTCTCAGAAAACGTTTAAAGATTATTCTGTAATACTTACCTGTTATAATGTAGTAATTAATACCTAAACTGAAATAAAAGTGTACCTATCTTGTGATTGTAAACGTTTTTTTTTTTGCATTTAGTCATTTCCTCGCTGAGGTGGAATGAAAAGTTACGTGTTGCACTCGAGTGCAAAGATTTTTCACCTCGTGCTCTTTTGATTCCCTCGCTAACGCTCAGGCTTCTAATTTTGAATCACTCGCTGCGCTCGTGATTCAATTTTAGAATCCTTCGCTTGCTCGGTCATCAAAATTGAACACGCGGTTAAAAAGCAACTTTGCACTCTTGTATAACAAATAACTATTAGCGGCGTTGTGCACTTTTTTTGAGATGGGTATACAATTTTAAAGTCGCGTCAGGACGTAACCGCAAGATCCGTTGCCTAGCAACCGACAAAGTAAATATCAAAATAAATAGTCTGACATTACGTAAAGATTGCGAGGTAAGAAATTTTACCCATATTAATGGGTAAAAACAAGTAAGTAGTCATAACATACTTCATGAAAAGTGTTTAAATAAATTGTTTATTTTTGTTAGACTATATTTTGAAAATAATGAATATTGTATTTAACATAAGTTATAGTACTTTTATACTGATTAATCAAGCAATTCATGCGAAATTATTCCCTAACTATTCCAAAATATTCAAAAATGCACAACGTTAATGTTCAAGTTTTCATTTCTGCCAGCAGTCCCGGAGTGCAACCAGTTGTTTTTTTTTTATATAGTTTTTTTCGTTTGCTTAAAAGCTCCTACGAGTTTTTATTAAAAGAAATCCTTCAAGAGTTCATAATCATCATCCTTATCCCTTGCCCCATCTTACTTGAGGTTGGTGCAACTTGTTTTGTTCTTCCATTCTCCCCCCTGTTTACTGTCAAGTTATCATACACCTCTTTTGGTTTTCTTTTTTTTCGTATCATTCCTCTCACTCTCACAATCCATCCATATTTTTTTTGGCCGTCCTATTATTTTCCATCCATCAACTTTATTCATCACTTTTTTAGTCACATGCGTTTCATCCCTCCGAATCACAAGCCCATACCAAGCTAAACAATTTCCTTTCACGTTTCTGAAATCCTTCAAGAGGTTGTGAGGTTAAATCTCGTTGAACTATAGCAGAACTCGTTACTAGTTGGACAATATAAAGTGGGTACATTTAGGTCCACTTTCTAAAGGTTAATAGGAACATTAGTTACTCCCGCCGCACAATATGTTCTAAGTTACAGCCACTTTATACAAGAATTCTCATCAGTAACACGTATGTTAAGAACAATTTCACCATCTTATTTTTTCTTTATGTTATCTATATCGTAGCATGTTTTTTATGCTTTTACTTTGAGCTCACAACCTTGACACATCTTGTTATATAATCGATGACGGTTTGAAAGTATTTAAATCAATTTGTAAACATCAATCCTACATCGCTCTCAAAAACATGCGAACTCGCATCAACCATCGGTAGACTATAGAAATATTTTTGTTCAGAGAAGTCCTAATTCAACTTGCCAGAGAAAAATAAAGTTATAACTATGTGTTTATGTTTTCAAATACGTGAAATTCATACCTCAATGTCTTGTCATGCGATTTAGGACCATGTGCGGTGCATATATAAACTGTCACCTTGACTTGCCCTCCTGCAAATGATTATAGAACATGCCCTAAAGTGCCCACAATGTTTTAGGAGATACTTAACACGAAGTTCCTCGCACTAAAGCCATTAGTGTATGAAATCAATTAGATTTGTGAACGGTTAGTGTTTCCACTCTGTAACATTGAGATAGCATTAACGTCTCACTTAGGCTTCGTGGTATTGTCATGTATATATTATATTTTGTTTTTGTCGTCACAGGCATAGCTCAAAATTACAATATTTGGTATTCAGGTTCAGTAACGTGATTCCAAAATTATATTGGAACTTTATGATAACATATTGGCTCAAACATTTAAAGTAAAATATTCTTCTTATTAGTGTCGATGGCAATTTCAGAGTGAGGCTAGAATTTGGCTACGATTTTGGCACCTTCAGTAGCGTCCATCAGCTCCTGCACCGTGCAGGAGTCCTTAATTTCATGGCAGAATCAACAAATCACCAAGTCAACCAATCATTTCGTAAAAGTGAAAAAGTAAAGGTAAAAGTAAAGATAAAAGTAAAGGTAAAGGTAAAAGTAAAGTAAACGATTTGAGAATAAACAACAATGACGTGATGCAAAATCCGTTATGTTCAATGAAGTAAGACTCTTCTAAAAGAGAAAAAGGAAACAAGACGGTCTCACACGGTCATGAGCTGCTGGTCTAAATATGAGAAGAGAATGTGAGATGGAAGGGACTATTACAGAATTTTGTAAGACATTTTATAAATCATTTAGTGTCCTCCACCGTCGTGTCCCATGAGGAGGCTAGTCACAAACTACCTTGCTCAATGCTACCTTGTTACCTATATTATATAAATTGCATAATGTTAACGTAGACAAGCTTGTGGAAACTCCATGATGATATTTCATGTATTTTTAAACAGACTATTTATTTCCGCGTATAAATAACTCGCTGAAATTATTGTGTGAAAAGCAGTTCGAACGTTCTGCATCCGTTGCGTAATAATCTTAATGTTTTTTAGTTTCGATATTTATGTTATTATTTTTATGATGCATCGTAATGTCTGGTGAAATGTCTGGATTTTTGTGTATATGATTTATAAATTTGGTGACATTTTTACATTAGAATAGTAATAGAATAGTACTTATATAATTATTTATTGTGAGACATGAGTAAGTATATGTCAAATAATATGTGCGAGGTCTTAATATAACAGGTAGATCTGCATGTTTTGCCATAACGTAAGCTCTTGGCCTTCAACTCACTGATGGTAAGTGATGATCAGGCCGAAGGTGGAATCGAGCTTCACCCGGAGTCCTCAACCACAGAGGAACTGGCTATCTTATCTCTAACTGCCGAAACACAATGATGCTTTTAACATTGTTGTTATGGCGACAGACTTAGATAAGATGGTGGTAGCTAGCCAGGCAGACTTAGAACAAGCCCTATCACCAACCAAACTGAGCAGAAATTTTTACTCCCACTGGGAATCGAACCGGGGACATCTGGCTTAACCATCAGCCACCTGTGAAATTGAGTCTACACAACAAACTATGAGAATAATGCTAATTAAAAAAGGGTTCTTTTCATTCTTATGTTCCTTCATCACTCTCTTTTAATGTCATGTAGAAGCGTCAGATTCACGGTGATTTTGGAACGTTTTGACTGCTAAACTACTGACTAGAATTTGTTTGATTTTATCAGAAAACTTGCTTAGTAAAGGTGAATTTTATTGTTACATTTCATAGCCTGCAGACAACAAAATTTTTACGACCCGTGCATTTAAGGAGTATTTCTATGACAATAGCAGAATTCTACCGTGTTCTATATCAATTCCACAAAATGTAAAGCCCGTCATATTGAATGAGAACTGTTGGCGCGTTTGCACGTATCCAGTGCCAAAATATTAGTCCGTTAACGATTGTTCGGATATGTTTGTCCATTTATACTGAAAACGATTTCGCATGATAATAGTATGACTAGGAATGGTTGAAAATGCCATGTGCTTTTCGAAGTAAGATCATAATATTTATTTTTAACTCACCGTTCAACAGTGTTTGAGAAACCGATAAACAACTAAGATTGATTACCAATTACGTCTGTTTTTAAGAGTGCAGTCTGTGCAGTGGTTCGTCTTAAAATCACACGTGTAAAAAACTGTGAAGTACCAAAACTTGACAGGTTTCCTTGGGCAGACAACAATTCACCGTTCTCTACCTATAGATACTTTAGACAATAGATTTTAGCCTAGATAGTCGCTGGGTTTTTGCAAATGCATAAGGCTGCCTGTCCACTGGAGCGGAGAGAAGAGGAGAGGAGCGGAGATGTGTCATTATTAACCAATCAAATCTAAACTCAGGGGCGGAGTCAAGTTTCTATTGGTTAATATTGGCACATCTCCGCTCCTCTTTTCTCCTCTCCGCTCCAGTGGAAAGGCAGCCTTAACGTCTTACAACGACCAACCAGCTCACGTCACAACCCATTTATTATGTACATGACCATATTCTCAAATCATACCATTATTTGAGGTTAGAAGATACCTATTTTCATTACCCACTTACATGAGAAATATTAACCTTATACACCCAAAATTGTGGTTGATTCACATTTAGAGTTTTGACAAAAAATACACTAAAATAAATTTTCTGAAAGTTAATCATTAACCATGCAAATCGTGAATATACAAGGAGTATGTGCAGTGGGACACTCCGCAATTTAAGTATGAAGCTACAAGTAGGTACGTGGCGGGCTCGACTTATCGAATTCAGTAGGATAAGAGTTACGCGATAGGAAGAGAGGTAATTAGCGCTGCGCGACCTGAATTGCACTTTATTGTGGCGTAGCAAGAGTCGCTTTTCATTTTAATCATTCAAAATTCAAAAGTTATTTATTCACACTAGGCTGAGAATCAGCACTTTTCGAACGTCAAAATAACTGACAGTCCTCCAAAAACGCACCTTCAATTCATTTCAAGATTTTGCGGAATGTCCCATCTACATATACTAATCAGTGCTAAGGTATACTTACGTTATTAAATCTCGAAACGACCAATAACCCGACCAATAACCATTTACTTTACCTTTTAAATACAATACAACCAATCTTTTTTTTTTTTTTTTTCAGATATTAAAATGGCGGCACCGTCTCCCATCGCGAAAACTTAAGACTGTTCACTCAAACCCATAAAGTATGAAGAACTTCAACACGACTTTCGAAGTGGGTTGGAATGACACAGACGTGTGGGGTGTGCCCCAATTGGACCTGGATGTGTTCTACAGACCTGATGTGGTGATAATAGTGTTGTATGTGGTGGTGTTGACGGCGTCGCTGTCTGCGAACACGCTGCTCATCTTTATTGTGATCAAGTTTCAGTATATGAGGAGGTGAGTGATTTTTATTGTGATTAAGTTTCAGTATATGAGGAGGTGAGTGATTTTTATTGTGATAAAGTTTCAGTATATGAGGAGGTGAGTGATTGTTATTGTTATCTACTACTTTTTATGTTATTTTGGAGATGGCATTCGTGTAGGAAGAAATACTTAGATGATGTGAAATGAAATATAAAGTTAGAGATGAAAGAAAAAAGCCGTTTCCAACTACATTTATAAATCATTTGTCTCCGAGTGCTATTATTATTTTATCTACTGTATAATATTGTTATGACTGTTGTTATTCTGCCCTTTACAGAGAATTTGGAGCAAAAATACTATTTTAATGAAACAAGTTTGGTGTACACAAATAAAATCAAATCGAAAATACAAAATTTTGTTAGTATTGAGGAACAAAAATGTTAGTTTAGGGTTTGTTATTGGTAATAGTTCAACAAAGTATTAAAAGAAATTGAGTTACTGGTAAACTTGTTTTTATGGTTAAGTCAAAAAATCGGAAGCTATAAAAAATACAACAAATCTCGCCGGTGAGGTTGAATCGATACCATATTTATTATAACGAACTTTGAATTTGTTTATAATTCTTAAAAGCCATAGAAAATCTTTTGACGTTATATCTAGCTAGCAGACCTTAGGTTAAGCTCGCACTGCGAAAAAAAAATCGCGTGAAATTTTTATCGCCATTCTGGAACACTGTATCGGTATCATAAATATTGTATATAAACCACTTGGGATTTAAAATTCACGTGGTAAAAATTCAGTGGTTTTGATACCAATTTGATGCTGTGCAGTGTGATTTTAATTCGCGTGAATATTTTGTGGAGCATAGAGTTGTATGTCGCTCCTCGTTTATCGAAATAAAATTCGAGCAGGCTCCCAGGGTGCGGGCGGTCACCGCTCTGGCTGAATCATGTGATCATGAAATCTTTTGAATAGTGTTTTACGCCGTAGTAACAGGCAAATTAAGTGTAATAGGTATCTAGTAGTTATTTTGTTACCGACTAAATATTTTCAGACGGGCAGGACCTTCGTAACAATATTGTAATAGCATTTCATTTAGGCATTCTCGTCCATAGATTATACTGATTAAAATGCCTGGTATTTTAGATACCCAGACATAAAAGAATGTCAAACATTTTTTTTTTAGACGTTTCATAGAATCTAATCGGCCGTTTCGTTACCTAAATTATTTTTTACAATTTAAGAAAATACACCTTAGTACCTAGCCGTAACGCATTTTGTTACCAATTTTTTATTACTGACTTTTACCATCATCTATTTTTTTTAACAGTCATACGTATCCATAACAAATCAAAAAACTTGTAGAATGACGTAAGGGCACGAGTTCGATACCCGGGTCGAGACTCTCTGTTATTGATATAGCTAAGAGATTGCTGTCTGGATATTTGTGAATTTGATTTATGTACATAATGACAGTTTTTATGAGAGTAAAATATTTATTACTGTTACGAAATCTTGTTATTGGGTTTAGTAAAAGTGGGTCAGAGAATGTATGGGGATCAGTACATTAAATAGGGCGTCGAACATTGTTGATAATAAACAGAAAACCATAAAATAAATCGTTTGTGAGTTTAGATGATTGACTAAATCACGTGTCAACGGCTAGAAGGATGGAAAACAAACAACAGTCAACAGCTAGTAAAATAATTCAGGAACTTAATGACAATGACCAAAAAACTTTATAAAAAGGGTGCGCAGTGGCAGTGCCCCACAGGGCAGTGTCATGAGTACCAAAAATTATTGTCATACGAGAGCTCGAGTCTAATACTTTCAAATTTTCTTACGTTTTTTGTAATTTGCAGCAGTGTTGGGCAAAACTTAATTGTGAAAACAATTAACAATTAAATTGCCAGATTTAATTGCAATTAACATTATTAATTGTGAACCACAATAAAATTACACAACTGATTTCAATTGCATCTCACAATTAAAATATAATTGAATTAAATCAATGGCAAATAAGTTATTATTGCAATTAAAATTGTAATTATGTGCTTCTACACTTAAAAAAATAATTTAATTGTGCCCAACACTGATTTGCAGGTCAGTATTAGGTTGTATGTTGATCAAAATATGATTCGCGAACGTAACAAATTTGTATTTAAATTAACTGAATTATAAATTTTTTACCATTAAAATCATCAATTAAATACAACTCTCGAAGTTCAGATTACTCTATTTCATGAAATCGTGACATCTTAGGGCAATTCTTACTCAGAGAGTTGTTTGTAGTTATGAGTTTAATCATTCTAATTTAATACACATTTGTTACAGTCGCGAATCGTATTTTGATCAATACACAACCTGACACTGACCAGCAAATGACAATTTTTTAAAGTATATTTGAATTTCGCGGGCTATCTTAGCGCATCCACCTTAATTTATTTATTTTATTAAGGTTAACCAACAATTGTTTACACCAGTACATTAACAGTATTATTTATATTAGGATACAATTGCGGGTGCAACAATTAATTATAGGTTAAGACATCATCTGAATCGATATATCGGAAATCGACGTAAAGGGAATCATTCGATCCCACAAGCTACGCAAAATCCCAGCTGTAGGCACTAGCTGGAATTTGGCGTAGTTACAGTACACTAGACAATTCCTAATTATAGGTCAGCAAACCGAAGTCTGTTTGCAGATTTGCGTTTATTAATAACTTTGCCAATTAAATTCCATCAATGCTTCTTATGTTTATTTGAAATGTTTGAGCTAACTATTCAGTTTATACAATAAATCTGCTGTTAGTATTGCTGATTGTTTAAACAATTGTACAAATATTGGATTGTGCTTGTATTTATCTGTTGTCAATCGTAATTATTTTATCGTAGGTAATTGTTTGTTTGTTTAAAACAAACAAACCCTGTTTTTGGGAATAACGGTTGAACTGGATTGACGTTTTAATGGATTAATATAGTTTTTGAAACAAACATGATTGATTTTCAGTACTAATTAGATTACATTGTTCTCCGAAAGTTTTTGAAGCAAGCCGTTGTGTAAAGACGATGTTCAGCATTCTGTCAAATTCAGAGGTTGCGTCTGTTCGTGTCAAGCAATGACAATTCCGTTCCCATTCGTAAATAACATGAATAAAAAAAAGTACGTACATTGGAGCATTCGCGTTTTCTAGGTTCTGATAATAAATTACAACTGCCAATCTGCCTACTAACATTTCACTTCCTAGGTGACTGGAAGCCAAGCCGACCCCAATGTAGATGGGGAAAGGCAAGGTGACGGTGATGATGATGATGCCACTAATTCTTATTATTAGGTGGCTCTTATGCAGTATGTCAGACGTTTATATTGTTTTCTTACTCACACATACAAAAACTGACGCATTTTTCCCATGAGGACCAACCAAGATTTTTATGTTTTTGTGGGCGTTCGGCTTACAACATACAATTTTACAATTTTCTACAGTGTTCACGGGCTGCTTTTGATTATTATATTGAAAATCTTCGCCTTGATAGAAAATTATCAGCTTAACTTTTCGTGAAATTCGGGGTACCTAAACTAGATCCAAGGCAAAACATCTGCTCAATCAATCAACTGAGCCTATCGCTATCAACTACTGGACATTTCGAAAAGGAGGCTTTCCATTAATCTGATAATAATAATCCTTTTATCACTTCTAACGGCTATCACGAAGAGATTAGGAGCAGCCTCTGTGGGGGCGACCTATTTTTAGTTGAGGTCATAGAATTAGGACACCTTGTGAAAATGTTTGTGCAAGGTACGGCTGTTCCACCTTCAGTCGTTTGCTCATTGCTGAGCGTCATGATGTGCACGACAATTTTTTTTGACGATCCCCGATTTGGCTCGTTGTAATGTGCTCAATTGCAATTGTCAATATTTACGTGATTTATACACATTGATGCGCAAATTGATCGTCTACCAAATGCAATTGAAGCGGTTGGCAATAAACACACAAAACTTTGACAATTCAATTTGATCGTTTCGGGGTCCATTAATGCGTCGGAGATTTTGGGGTCCAGGTGTTTCTTCCATCGTAGATCATAGAATTAGAAAACGTTCTGAACAAGTTTAAAATATCCTAGCCTTGATGGACTCTTTTCTGATAGCTGTTACGGCCCCGCCGTCGCCAGGCGGTGACACCGCTTGGGCCGGCCGCCACCCGTGTCTCCATTTCGCGCCACCAGGGGCGCCTGTCTTCATCCCATCATCACTCACGGACGTCGCTCATTATAATTTCATCAAACAAACAGATTTATATCAGACCAAGTTTTCAATAAGTACATCATAATAATTATTATTATTGTACCAGCCCATGTCCATTTATTCGAAGCTTTCCCCCCTTTTTTTAGCATTTACCCTACACAGCATCCGTAACATAGCTTTAACCTGAAAGTTAATAATTCAAAAAGTTTAGGTTTAGGTTCCCATTGCTTATCGTCAACTGAGATAGTTTTCTGACACAAACTTATTCAATATCGAGACGTGTTGAAATGAGCAAAAATCTTCCAACACACGTAATTATTTACTTGCGCAAGTAAATCGTCATGTGTCATATCATCATCATAACGGTCTCTTATCAAGCTGTTATGGGCGCCATTATAATCTACCGTAGATAGCGGTCATATTCGGTAATCTTCATGAAAACTAATAAAGCGTTCCATGTGATTTAGTGGCATCTGATGTTATGACATAGATTATTGTGACGACAACGGAAATGATGCAAAACAACTACGTGTAGGTAGATAAGTTAGTTGTGTTCTATTTATTTGATTTTTGGTTGGAATAACCCACTCACGTAGGCAGAATTACGATGTTATGGTTTAGAGTTAATTTTTATTTTTATACAAACGATCTAACAGATACCTTCAAACATGCAACAAAATACATCCATTTTTTATATAAAAAGACGAACACAAATAATGTAAGAATCCTGAAAACAAAATACAGACCAACTGCAAAACCCTTTAAATGATTTTTTTTAAGTTTTTCTGAAATAACATTTTGTACTTTTAGTTATACTAACGTGACGTGATATTGATTTGATGACTTACTATCAAACGGGCCGATGCTTTGGCTTATATTTTATTTGTTACTTAATTACTTACGTTTATTTTCCAAAGCGTACTTTTTTTTTTCAATCATAGATTTTGTGCCACGACACGAAAATTAGAAAATATCAACGGGCATAATCACTAGACTTACAGTTTTTCTCCTGCAATATTATTTTGACATCTGATGCTGTAAAAATACAGTTCAAAATATCAAAATCAGATTGAAGCGATACGCGCGTTTTATTTCGAAGAAAAATGTCGACTATTCGCAATAATAAAAATTGGTCTTAAATTGGGGAATAACAAAACCTTTTAAAATGTTACTTACACCTGCGTCTACTACCAAATGGTTGCCATTACAATAAAAGGTCTAAAATGTCAGAGAAGTTACTCCAATTCTATTTATGAAAAGAGTTGTAAACAATTTTCGGTTCGTTATTAAAAATCCTGACGTTTACATGACTCAACTGAAAAACAGATACACCTGTTCACTTAGATGTAAAGCTGTTTTTATTTGAAAAAAAAAAAAAGATATCAGATGGAAGGAAGTTTGATCTGAGGTTGCACTTAATTTTGACGAAAAAAAAAAATATCTTGCAAATAACTTCACGTAGGTTGAAGTTATTTGCAAGGTATTTTTTTTTGGTCAGCTTCAAAAGTTTTGTTTATGAATAATTTCCAAATAAAAAAAAAAAACACAAACATAATTAGGTAAACATTTTTAACGTTTTGAGAACTCGTAAGAAATAAAAAAAATCGACCTTCAAAACCGTGGTGTATGAGTAATTAAAACTAAGTTCTATTATTACTATATCACAAGCTCTTCCAAAGGTAATTCCATTAAAATGCCGCCAGGCCAGAAAATAGGATGCAAACGTTGTACATAACGCTACTCGCGTTATATTAATTGGTTTGTAACATGTTTATAGGCACTGTAATTAAAATTAAGCTGATAATAGCTAAGCCTTCGTTTCCTTAGCTTGAGCAAATGTAGTCCTTTGGTACATCTTATTTACCTAGGACCCCTTTAATTTTTTAAATTCGCCATTGCAAAATGAAATAACACAATTTTTTGTGTTATTTCATTCACATGAAGCCATACAGGCTTCATGTGAATGAGTTTGTTTGGTGATGTAGGTACCATTCTGATGCCGCACAGCACTTCAATTGTGTAATTTAATTTGAAGGAAATACAATAATCCATTGCTACATACTAGAAAAATTACACAGCCCGACAACGTAATAACGCAATAAATATTGCGCTATGGAATGCCCCATTACTGTTGGGTTATTTAGAAATAATAGTCCATCGTAAGCACAAAAAGAGATTTATTCTAAACAAATAACTTACACGGCCAGACTAAACTAGCTGTCAAAAAAAAGGAAACAGGATGCAGTACTTAATAGTGGCAGACTTCCCATTACCACAGATTATAATAACTGCAAGCATCCTCGTTGGGTTTGGCTTTACATATTCTACAACATGGTATTTTAAAGTTAAATAATAATGTAAGGGTTTTACGGAATTAGGCTGCTGGTCTAATCCATAAACAAGGGTGTGGTGTGAACTAAGAATTTGAAACTTTGGCCCTGGGTGACTTAGGCTTCACCCTAATGACATACCAAGACACCACCAAACACAAATTGAAAGTGCTTTAATTAGAGACTGTAAATGACGAAGTTCATATTAGTGCGTTTTCTGTATCAATATACCAATCGACCTCGTTTGAAACAAATGCCAAAAAAAATTGTGTTTTTGTTGTATGGATCGTTTATACTTTCATATGCATTAAGTAAAAAGCTGTTATTTTGACATTACAAACAGACACTTCAATTTATTCATTTGTATAGAAAACATTCAGTTCACGTCACTAGTATGTCGCAAACTCACGGCGCTTAATGCACTGCTGAGATTGAGTGACGTTAAACTGCGGAGACAGAGTGCCGTTAACGGCACTCTATACACTGCCAATAGTATAACATATTTTATTTATGTGTTCTTTTTATTTAGACTAGAAAACACGCGAGATAAAGAAAAACAACACACCTAGAGTATACTATCAAAATTGTTCGATTATTCGTCCCAACTTTATAAAGTGGATGCGAAAAGTCTTCTCAACAACACTAGAGTAATTAGCAAATTACCAGCTGCTAATAATTAGTTCATGATTATATCGGAATTTGATACCCTCATTAGCGATACTTAGGTGGATTAGTCGGAACACGGTAACCTACGAACGGACTTCTTGGTTCACATAGATCCCTGAACACGTGTTGTTAACCATGCGGAAACCTACTTTGTGAAAGTTACCAACCGTAATAAAGTACACAATATAGCAGACTAGCTGACTTTGTCTGCCTCTGTGCCAAATTTCATCCAAATCCGTTCAGCCGTTTTAGCGTGAAAGCCAAACAAATAAACAAACAAACAAACTCACTTTCGCATTTAAAATATTAGTAAGGATGTGACTCGCCAGTCATTGTGCTGATAGTTTTTCGCGGCCATTGAACTAATAACATGAGTTCATGGGTTTAATTTCCAGGTTGGTTGATGTGTTATTGTGAATTTCTCATTAGCAGCCCATTTGGATCTGTGCCCAACAGTTGATGGCAATAGGCTCGCCCCCTATTATTTGGGACTTAAACATAACTGGCGAAATGTGGAGCCTCCGCCTAACTCTTCGGGAATTATAGTAGTCCTGTTATGCTATTTTAGACTAACAGCCATGAGATTCACCTAAGGAAGCTCTCGTTTAGGCTGTTGAATTAAGTTCGTGATGCTGAGAGCACCTCATTTCCGGCGTGTTGTTGGACGGTTCTCCTCTCTGGGCCACACAGTAAAAAGTAAAAAAGTTTATTGTCACAAAATAATGAGAGAATTCACAAGAATTTGGAACATAGATACTGTTTTTAAAAGCTTTTTTTTGCTTAGGTACTGAGACTGATACCCAAGTAAGCCAGGGCTTGTATTTTGGGAGTCAGTCCTCATATGGAGCATTACAGGGAGATCGTGTCAACGTGAATGTCGTGACGTAACTTGTGAGTGTGGGTGCGAACGCATTTACGTGTGTGTGTGTGTGTGTGTATGTGGGGGGGTGTGTGTGTGGGCGTATGTGTGTGTGTTGAGGCTTGGTGAGGTGGCAATGTAAGTGTGAAACTGTGTGTTATATGATATTACGCGATGTGTGCAAGTAGGTCTTTGGTCTTTTAGTAGTCTAAACGCTGGAGTCAGCCAGCAACAAGCCCTTCTCTGGGGCCCTGAGTGTGGACCTTGTTACCGATGCCGAATACTGTGACTAAAGTATCGTCACTCATGGAGATTTAACAAGAAACGATAATCCATAATTTAATTTAAGTTTTTACTTAAGTATTTATGAGCACCAAAGCAGAGTAACAACAACTGATCTAATTTAATAATTAACAAAGACTCAAAACTCGAGTGTCAAAAACAACAACAAAACTGATTACTCATGGTCTGTTAAAAACTAATTTATCCGGTTTTACCAAGATTATAACATTCTAATTAGAGAATGCTTTTAATAAAGTTTACAAGAAAGGAAATTCACTTTAAGCAAATTTTCTTTGTAGAAGAGAATTTAGATAATTTACCTAACAGTTTATTAAATAATTCTAAACAACGAGAAATGTTTACTCTCTAAGCCTTTAGCAAGTCGTGAAGGTTATCCAGGAAACAGATAAATCTAGAGAAGTATTCGTTGTGTGGCTAAAACCAATGTAAAAGATAGCAGAAGTGTTTTGGAAATAAATGCCAAAAAAGAGATCAGGATCGGCAGTGTGCACTGTGCGGTTGTATTAGACCATTCCAGTGGTCGGCAAACCGCGGCTCGCGAGTCGCATGCGGCTCTTTGGTCTCTAAAGTGCGGCTCTGTCTATTCAAATGGTTCGGGGCTTCGGTTATTAAGCAAAATATCAAGTTTTATTTAAAATTCAAACTACATATGAAAGATTTATTTCCGATGTTTTTTTACCAAAAATTAACAGGACATCGAAAATTAATCCTTTACTGTACCTTTCAAAGTTTTGCAAGGTTAACTTGTTAATAAGTAAGATGCCTTCATCATATTATTTTCAAGTGATATGATGATGAAGATGAAGCGTTGTGGAGTGACAGAGGATGGGAGTAAGAAAAGTGTATTGACACAGTTTGGGCACACAGAAAGGATTGGCTCTCATAACAAATGTTTGTTGTTAAAGTATTCATATTTGGCTCTATTGACTAATGAGTTTGTCGACCACTGGGCCATCCAATTACAGCTACAATGAAAAGTTTATAATTACCAAGCCTGTCAGATGGATTTGTAGTTTATAAGACAATTTTTATGTCCTGTCCTGGAAGTCTTATTATAGGACACCAAAGGATAGTCCGGTTAAGAAGCCGGAAACGTCCTAGGTTGACCTGGGAGCCATGAATAAAAAAACAGTCGACAGGTGTCGTGACACTGTTTTTTTATTCATGTTTCAACCGGATATCCCATGGGACATCCGGTTAGAACGAAGTTTGTTTCGGTTTTGCACACTTGGCGAATGAGAGCTAGACCGAAAAAAGTGTAAAGTTTTGATCGTCACACTTTTGCAACGTAACAGTAATGTTACACTTTTACAGTACGAGTATTACGCGCGTTAAGGAACTTCGTTCAAAAAAATTAAATGTTGATCGTAACATTTGGCTTATCATAATCAGATAGGATAAGACAACTTTTTCTTCTTAAAAATTACCTTGAACAACGCCTTAAAGCAAGAACTAAGTAACCAAGATATAAGTCGAAACAATCTCGGTCATAAGATCTACAGAACTTCAGTAATCCTAAAAGATTTTCCGGAATTATGGCGGAACCCTCTTCATTAGCAGCTTTTAGTGCCTCTTAGAGAGGTAACTAGTGTGGATTAAGACTTTTCCACTGTAAAAATTACATGTCATTTCCCCTTTTCGTAGTAGAAAAGAAAAATTACACGCACGTGAGACATTTCAGCATTATCTCTAGGACGGTGACTCCAGCGTTGACCATAGACTGCGGTATCCGGTTCCCATCAGGCCTGCTTGTCTGCTAACAAATGATGTATCTTACATAACATACAAAATAGTTTTTCTCACCAACGGCAGCTTTATTACTGCCATAGTATTTATTGCCAAACGCGAAGAATTAATTACAGTACTTACCATATTTATCAGATATTCAGATATTGTGTTTTTTCGTCTTGATTTTACGTCTTAACGCCAAAGCCAATCGTCTTGTTTAACACACTCACAGAGAGAACTTAGTCTTCAGAAAGCTAAAAGCTTTTCAAGAGTACTTTACCGCGAGCAGCAGTTAGTGAAATGTTAAAGTATTTCTTTATAATTCTATTTAGTTTGTCAACTGACACGTTAGATGTCTTTATCATTATAATATATAGCCTTACAAAAATTGTATAGATTATTTTAAAGGTTCAGGGTACGTTATTCTAATTGCGTTTTTATTACCTTCTCCTGAGATGTGTTTTTTTTTTAATTAAGAAAAAGAGCTTTCGGTTTTGTCTGACTGACTGAAGTAGCCCTTCACAAACCCAGCACCAAACGCAAGAATCTATTTATTATTTTTCGCTATGCCGAGCTAGTAAAAGTGTTAATGTTTCAGTTAATTTCTGTAGATTTTACTGATTAAAGTATGTTTTCTTAAGGGAAAGCTTATAACCTATCAAACCAGCTCTTAAAATATTTAATACTAGCTTCCGCCAGCGGCTCCACCCGCGTCATATCTTTATAAATTATAGCCTATATTACTCAGTGATGATATTGCATTGTACATGTGCAAGAATGTTTTAAATCGGTCAAGTAGTTTTTGAGTTTATTCACTGCAAACAAAAATAGAAATCTATTCTTTTTATAATTTTAATGTAGATCTACTTCTTGAGTGTTTCTGTGACTGATTGACTGACAGAAAATGCACGACAAAATATTGGAAAAGTATCTTAAGGGGCCGTAGTGGGGCACAGAACAGGATTTAAAAACATTAAAACCTAAACTAGTTTGTTTGAATAAAGTCTTAAGCATAGAATAACAGAAAAGAATCCAGATTCACTTGGGACCAACACTGCGTCACAAGGTGCTCTGTATATAAAACCACTTTATGTTAACGCTGCCCACAATTTGTCTAGACTAGTTTACGTCTAGTTTAGTGTAAGAGGTTCTCGAAGAGAGTGTTTCTATTGCAAGTAGGTAGGCTAGGTTTATTATTAGCTACATAATTAATTTATAATTGTAGAACATTTTTGGTAAAAGCATAATTACTTCATGAAAATGCAAAATTCAAATTCAAAAGTCATTTATTCAAAGTAGCAGGTTATTATTACTCCTGATATTTGCATAACCCTTTGTTTTTTTAATGCAATTATGTAGTACCTATAATGACAATGAAAGAACATATCCGACACAGGTTAAATGTAAAGAAAAATCTTGTACTGTAGTGTAATAGGGCTAAGTGATGTATGCGACGTACCTAATTAATTAAAGCTGTTCCAATATTGTAAATAACTGTTATTCAAGCTGTTGTGCATTTTGTGGTTGCTTGTTTTTAGTAGCTGTTATGGTTACAGCAGAAAACAAAATTACTATTATTGTTGTAGGAAATTACAATTACAGATTAATATAATATTCATTTATTGTAAACACATACATGTTATCAAAATACATACAAGATCGTATCTCAAATCATATTCAACACATTTAATAATTAATTTCGCTCTCATTTAGGATTTACAACAAACTTATTTAGGACTAGCTTCTGCCCGCGGCTTCGCCCGCGTGGATGTCGGAAATTATCCCACAGGAACGTGTAACATGTCCTAAATCAGCGGGGTAATTGCGTAGCACTTACAATAGCAATGGGTTTCATTTTGACAGTTTAACAATTAATTGCGTTATTTACGTTATTTCTCGAACATAATTATTAAGCAATAGCTTCTACTTGGTGCTCTGGCGCGTCATCCCCTGGCTGGCCCGCCCCTCCACCCTCGTTCTGTGCGCCGTCGACTCAATATCGCAGGTCATTCTTATCGTTCTAACTTTTAAACTATTTGTCCAAATTACTTAGTGTAAAAGACAAACTTTATCTACATTAAATACCAAAAGCGATGAAGGTATTTATTTTGATAAGAATTAACTAAATACTCTAAAATATGCAATGTAAAAAAAGTATTCAATTTAAGTGTATTTATTGCTCACTATTTTGGTTATAAAGGCTTTTATTTAGAACTCTTTAAGACAAACAATCCCACAATACATTTTCTTCATGTAACTCTAACGGTTTAGGCAGCGCACGCAGCATACGGTGGAGGTCTGCCCGGCTTGGGTGGACCACCGCCGTGTCCTCGTGGAGGCGATCGGCGGCGGTGACCTCTCGCGTACGGCCCTGGTTCAGGCCATGGTGCGGAGCGAGAGGGCATGGCAAGCCGTCACCTCCTTCTGCAAAGCAGTAATGCTCGCGAAGGAGAAGGTGGAGCGCGCGAGGGAGTGGCAAAGGCCGCGCCCTACCAGCCCTAGCCGCCGCCGCCGTAGGAGACGTCCCTGGCGTCGGGAATTGATAGCCGATTTCCGGCCACCGTAGGCGCGGGCCTGCGGACGGAGAGCAACGGGCAGCTCGCTGTCCGATAACGACCAGGCCCGGGTCGACGGCGCTTCGTGTTCCACGCGCGCCTCAAAGAGATATCAAGGATCGAAGGAACACGTGTGGGTTTTAGTCAGTAAGAGTCTGACACGGCCTTCCGCTCCGCCCAGAGCGCGAGAAGTCATTGGATGATTAACCGCCCAAAAAAAAAAAAGGCAACGCACGCAAAGATAGATCTCAAAGGGCAGGAATTTTTCCGACTTACTTGATACTTATCGTTATATTATGGCCAAATCACATAAAATCTTTATAAATTGTAGCCTATGTGTTATTCTAATGTATAAGCTACATTATTGTAAAGTTTCATCAAAATCCGTTCAGTAGTTTTTGTGTGAAAGAGTAACAAACAAACATCCATCCATCCATCCATCCATCCATCCTCACAAACTTTCGCATTTATAATATTAGTAGGATTAATGTAGGGCAGTGTTTTTCAACCTTTTTCATGACTTGACCCCATTAGTATGAAAAAAATTTTTCGCGACCTCGACCATTCGAGAACGATTTCAACTCGGTCGAGATTCCCGCTGAGTCGAAGTTTCTGCAGCACGAAACCTAGCCTGATGTTCCCGAGTTGCAGAGAGCCTTGCCTCACGACCTTCCTCAGATTCCTGTGATCGAACTAATCTCATCCTTTTAGCATTTCTGCTACATTGGGAGAGGTTGGATATTCTTCGAGGAATTCTTACAATAAAATAGTACTTACTACTTAACACACAGTTATTTAGTAAACACGTACTATATAAATACTTACAGATTATTATACAGTCTAAAATTGTCACAGTTTAAGTAATAAGTGTTAAGACGTGTAAACCAAACGTACTAACTTTATAAAACAAAAGAATTGCTAGAAAAATTAATTACTAACCTGAGCTAATAAACTTATACTTAATAAAGAAAATCAAGAAAAGAAATGCCTAACCTATACCAAATACTTATAATATTTATATACAAACCCTAAATAAAAATTAAGATAAGTATACCGAAAAACAAGGAAAGAAATGCCTAACCTATAACAAATGTTCGATGTGATTCTTTAAATTGACATAACTTTTTTATTTATGAACCGATTGACATGAAATAAACACTAAATGTTAAGTGAAGCTTACTACAATATATTAGTGAAAACCGCATCTAAATCGAATAAGCCGTTTCTGATATTAGTGTGCACAAACACACAGACAAACAGACAAACAGACAAACCGACAAACAGACAAACAGACAAAAAAAAATTTAATTACAATCTCGGGTTCAGCATCGATATAATAACAACCCCTGCTATTTTTTTTTCATATATTTCCATTGTACAGACACCACTTTTCTACAATTTTATTATATGTATAGAATAGATAGATATAGAAGATATAGATATAGATATAGAAGATTTACAAAATAGTTAGGACTTATGGATACTTGTTACCCTTCTTCATAGACGGCAGGTAAATACTTTTAGACAGTCTAGTTGTGGACTCGTTGAGAGCTGCACGCAGACTGCCAATCAACTCGTGAAACGCTTTACAGGGCAGCCCGCCGCCGCGCGCGTCCTCAGGTGGCGGACGCGACGTCATGAAGCCTTTTCCATTCACGTCGACAACATTGTATACAACCTTTAGTATAGAAATTGTAAATAATATATTGCATTTTCCGTTAAACAGCTTCTTTGTGCACTGTAAACAGTCCTGAATTACCTATGTCGGTTGTCGGTTTAAATTGGAAGTACTGATAAAAATAAAAAAAACGTTATGGCCTATGTTTAAATGACATACAATTAGGTACCTATGTTGTCACCCGGACACCAACCGTACTATACCAAATAAATAGTTATGATAATATCAGCCTATTATTGTCCCACCGCAGGGCAAGGGCCTCTTCTGATACAGAGAAGGCATGAGCAATGCTCATGCCTTCTCTGTATCAGAAGAGCTCTGTATCTGTATTAGTATCTATTGCCTCCACACTTGCTCAAGAGGGGTTGGCAATTTCAGTTAATAAACTAGACTAGAGTATACCAAAACAAAGTCAAACAAGTCCTGGTAAACACTGACGTGAAGCAACCCTAGTAACGCTCTCTGTTATATTTTCTGCTGGAATTTGTTCTTCATTATTATAATTGAGTTGTTTCGCGGATGTTGCCTCTTGTTGAAAGTTAATATTTTCATTTGTTTATCACAAAAAATGCCATTGTTACAAGGTTGCTTATTTTTCTCAGTTTTATTAACATTGGTGTTACAACATGTCATTATTATTTAGCTTAGATACAGTCACGGGAAGTCTGAAGGTGGCACCGCACCGGTGACCAAAAAGTTGTGCGGAAATCGGTTGTCATGGTATGGGCATGTGATGCGGAAGAATTAGGAAAATGTCGTGAGGAAAGTTTTGAGCATGAATGTTGATAGCTGTTCGGTGCCCGAATGAGGTAAAGTGCACAATGTTCAGGGCATACTGCCAATCGTTTTATTCGAGCACCCTGTGGGTCAGCTGTACTCAGCGGGCACTCAGTGCCCTTCGGGTGCAATATAATAACGCTTTTAGAATGTTGTTGGGGCTACCGAGATGCTACAGTGCGTCCGGCATGTTTATGGAGGCTCGGATTGATGGCTTTCATGCCATCATGAGAAAGAGAGCAGCCTCCATACTGCACCGTATCCGAGCAAGCTCCAACAGCATTCTGAAAGTAGTAGCGGACCGGTTAGACGGTCCATTTCTTAGGCACTGGATTCTCTGAGGACTCCATGTGTCATTGTGATGTTGTGTGTTTTAATTTTTTGTATTTTACTAACATACTTTATAAGTACTTACTAACACAAATATGGATGACTCTGTAAAAAGATAGTCTGAAATAAAGTTATTATATATAAGAGAGCTCAACCCATAGAGTTTATGGAACCGTGCAACCAAATTCATGACTTTTCAACGCCTAACTCGCCGAAGGGTTAAGCAGCGGTGTACCTATAGTACACCTAAATTTCGCCAGTTATGTTAAAGTCCGGGGCCCATGTAATAGGGGGCGAGCCTATTGCCATCAACCGGGTATAAATCCAGACTCCAGGCTGCTACTGAGCAATTCCTAATGGAAAATTCCAATAGTACTCTGCCCAACCAGCACGCGTAGTATCACAACCACAGAAATGGGTTTCTACGGGTTTTGTCGACGGAAGAATTGACAGATTGTGACTATTTATCTGTCATTTTGTCTGTCTATTCTTCTATCGACAAAACCCGTTTCTCATGCTAAGCGGGCTGGAAATTGAATCCAGGTCCTCACGCTCAGCAGTAGATTATAGGTCACTTGCGACCACTAGACCAACGAGGAAGTTGCTCATTAAATTGGCATGACTCTTCAAATTATCCACATGTCAAAGAAAAACTTCAAACTTACACTACTATATCGAAATCAACATACCGATTCAAACCTATAAACATATTATACTCCATAGGTTTAGGTAGTTAGATAAAGGCAAACAGAAAAACCACGTGACGAGACAGCTGTCAAGTAACCGACTAAACGTAATACCTGTCACTTCAGTTGTCCTGCTACGTCACAGTTGAACTCTTCAATTTAGCAACGTTATAATTCGTTGACGTTTAGAGTTTGGGCTCTGTATGTACAATTTATAGACGGATTACAAAATATTTTATTATTATTATTTATTTATTTAATACTTTAAGCACAAAAATGTACAGAGGCGGACTTAATGCCATCGTAGGCATTTTCTACCAGTCAACCTTTGGGTGATGCAGATGCAGAGACAAACAGTGGTAGGTGCAATAACGAAAAATGCTATTATAAATAAATGTTATTATAAAGCTAACACAAAAAATGTGCTCAAGCAGTTATATCTACGAAGAGTAGTTTAAGAATAAATGAATAGTTTAACATACATTAATAAAAGAGCAAACTATTTAAGAACAAAATGGTTTTATCGTATTTATAAACAATATTATAGTGTCAACTATAAAACTCTTTTTAAATTATTTTTATCTATTTATTTAAACCTATGGAGTATATAGGTGTACTTCCCACTTCCTCCACTATCGTACAGAAATCACAACCCAGCACATTTCCGTATTTCACCTTGTCAAAAGCATTTTAGTGAGAACAATCGTGTTTGAACTTCTCCATTGTTTGTCGTGATCAAACAGATAGTAACCTCAATTTGTTCGGATTAAGCTGAAAACACGTGCATTTAGTCATTGAGGTCAGAGAGACTTAATTCAATTTTGGGGATGTATGTAAGTTTTAACCTTGGATGTTGAAAATCTTATTAAGTTTTCGACTCCTGAAATTCTGGCTATGTTTTTGATCAGAAAATTTGCTGTCAATGCTAATGAGAGCTTGAAAGGGTTCTTGTAATAAATTCTTTGATTTGGCATTCGATTTGAACTAGAGACCTTTGAATAGGCTTTATTTGTCCTTAAGTTAGATTAATTCACGAAACTAGATTATGTTTTCGTCAATGTTGATTTTTGACTGACAACTTCATCATCATCATCATATCAGCCGAAAGACGTCCACTGCTGGACATAGGCCTCCCCCAAGCACCGCCACTTCGACCGATTCTGTGCTTCCCGCATCCAGCGGATTCCTGCGGCCGTTACAAGGTCATCGGTCCATCTTGTGGGAGGCCTTCCAACGCTACGTCTTCCAGTACGTGGTCGCCACTCCAGAACCTTTCGGCCCCATCGGCCATCTGTTCTGCGGGCAATGTGTCCTGCCCACTGCCACTTAAGTTTGGCAATTCTTCGGGCTATGTCGGTTACCTTGGTTCTCCTGCGGATCTCTTCAATTCTGATTTGATCACGTAGGGAAACTCCAAGCATAGCTCTCTCCATTGCTCTTTGGGTGACTTTTAGCTTTCTGATAAGGCCCATTGACTGACAACTTACGAAAGAATTATAGATCTAGATTTTGCCCGCGGCTTCGCCCGCGTGGTTGACGAAAAATATCCCACAAGAACGCAGCCGAGCAAGCACAGCTTTGAGACGGAATCCTTTTTTTTTGAGATATCATCAAATAACTTCTCCCGCTCTGGGCGGAGCGGAAGGGCGTGTCAGACTCTTACTGACTAAAACCCACCCGTGTTCCTTCAGTTGCCTGTACGTTGCCTGGGGCCACGGTTTCCCCTTAGGACTTTCCCGCAACCCGGCAGGCATCGGCCCTAGCTGACCCCGTCAGTTGTGCTGACATGTCTTTGAGGCGCGCGTGGAACACAACGCGCCATCGCGTCGTCCCGGGCCTGGTCCTTATCGGACAGCGAGCCACCCATTGTGATAGGGCGCTAGTCCTACTCTTTTTTTCTACCCATAACGGAGAAGCTCTTGGCCTGTATCTCACCTGATGGTAAGTGATGATCAGGCTGAAGGTGGAAGCTAGCTTCACCCAGAATCCTCAACCATAGAGGAACTGGCTATCTTATCTCTAACTGCCGAAACACGACAATGCTGTTAACATTGTTGTTATATTGTTGATACACTCACACAATGGTCTGGTAAAAAAGAAAAACTTGTTTACATGACTCTAAATGCCTTACTTAAATAAAAACTTTTTACAAAATAATAAAAAACCGACTTCCAAAAAAAAACACTCCAAAGTGAAAAATAACTTTAATTTCGGAAGTTGGTGGCAAAAAACGAAAATTCAAAACCATAGACAAACAAATTGATCAGAAAACGTACCTGAGTATGTCAATTCGTAGTGTCATTTAGCGCTTTGATTTGATAATTTGATTACATAAACCCGAAATTATAGTTTTACATAACATACCATAATGTCACGCTTAGGTTCCATATTTGGGCACAGGTGTACCTGTAGTAGGTACACCCACATTTCGCCAGTTATGTTTAAGTCCCATGTAATAGACTCGCAAATCCAGACTCCGGGCTGCTACTGAGAAATTCCAGATTGAATAACCCAATAACACTTTGCCCGAACCGGGAATCGCACCCAGGATCTCATGCTCAGCAGCAGCGCTTGTGATCACTATAGTACGCGCTGGAACTAGTTGGCCGCTCATCTCATCACAAATCATCTCGCTATTGCAATCTCATGTGCGTTTTGTCTAAACTAGCCGGTACTTTCAACGCGTATTGCCGTCGCGAAGTTAAAGTTCCGACTAGTTTAGACAAAACGCACATGAGATTGCAATAGCGAGATCATGTGCGTTTTGTCTAAACTAGCCGGTACTTTCAACGCGTGGACTATAGTCCAACAAGGTAATGAACGAGGTAATTTTAAATCAAATTGAAGATGTTTTCCATGTGACAATTGAGGTTAATTTTTCAGTTACAATTTATTAATGTTATTCAATAATATTTGAGATACAAAGTTGAAACCTTTTATATTCAGATGAATGTGTTACTAATTCTCTTTAGTGAGTGATTGCGTAAGAATATAAACTGAACGGGGTTTGTTTATACTATCATCAGATCTTTTTAGAACAGGCCAGCAGCCTAATTACGTATCTATCTAATGCACGATCAATAAAAAATTTAAATGAATTGAAACAGATTACTAGTCCATTGCTTCATAAGTTCGAAAAAATAAATTGAGCAGATTTTTTTTTCGAACTTATGAAGCAATGGACTAGCAATCTGTTTCAATTCATTTCAATTTCTTATTGATCGTGTCGTGCATTACGTAATCAGAGTACAGGTTTCTAATTGTTCAATAGTGTGCATCAAAGCTCGGATAACCGCATCTGAAGGAACTTTACGTAATTCGCCGGCAGCCCTAAGGGCACGAGCTCACTCGGTCACTGTTTATTCGGCAAAGAGAAGCAAATAACTCCGCTTGTCTGAACCCGCTCGAAAATACATGTTGTTGTTTATCGCGTGCCGTCTTACCGGCTTTGTTTTCGTTTGTTGCATAACTTTAGAAGTCAGTGTATCTGTTTGTGAAGTTACGGTTTTATTTTCATTGGGTATTGTTTTGACACTGTTGTTTTTTCCTAAAAGAAAGAAAAGACTAACGACGGGAACAAATTATCGGACGCGTCCGCGGACGTCCACGACTGACAGACTCAGGTCTGTCAGTTCCCTACGATCACGTCAATTCACGTCCGCGACTTACGACTTACGACGGTAAGTCGCGAACGTTAACTGTCAGTTCGAATGTGAATTGACATGATCGTAGGGAACTGACAGTTAACTTCCGCGAACGCGTCCGATAATTTGTTCTACTCTTGAGAGCCCCCTTTGTTTTTTTTTATTATTTACTTAAATGATTAATATAGGAAAGGTATAAAACATCAACCTCTTTTTCACAGAAAGAAGTAATTTCTTATGTCGATGGAAAGTGATCAATAAATGCTTTAGTAGTGTCCTTATTTTAAGATTGCCTGGAATCTTTGTTTGATTATCCACAACGCAACCCAAAAAAATATTAAATATTCTACCGGTATAAGCATAATCAACTTAAATGTTCCCACTGCTGGGACACAGGCCTCTTCTCTGTGTGAAGGAGTGGGCTATGACCGGGTTGGTATAATGACTATTATTAACTATGTATTTAGAAATATTCTGCATTGCTCATTGCACGTTCGAAAGCATCGAATGTTTTCCTCAACCCTCGACAACATATTCCACGCACTTGAACCGTGTTCAACGAAATAAAACCGGATGAGGCATCGTAAACTATTTGACGCCCACTTACGTTCTCAGTCTCAATGGATGCCCGTAATATAACGTTACGATCATTGACGGCCTATGACGTCGTTCGACATTCTCGAAGTAATTTGTAGAAGGTCAACTTAATAAATGGCAGTTGGCTTATTTTCAGCAACGTCCAGCAAGCCCTTGCGAGTTTTTAACCAACTTTAAAAAAGGAGGAGGTTCTATGTTCGTTTGTATGTATGTTTTTTTATGTAGGTATGTTTATCGATGGCTGCCAGATATGGAAATTTACCACAAAAGCTAAAAATAAAATTTTAATACCTGGCAAAGAGAAATAGAGCGATAGTCAAAGTCAAGAAAATTGATAAAATACCAAAATAAGAGAGATAACCAAAGCAACAAAAATGCTCTGAGTTATGCACAAAAACTGAAGTGGAAATGGGCATATTGCGAGACTCACAGACCAGAGGTGGACAGTGAACGACTAAGTGGCGCGGTCCACCAGACACGCTGGGAAAACTTTGGCAAAAAACGAAAATTCAAAATCAAATTCATAAATGTAGGTTTCAATTTCAATACAAACACCAAAGAAACCAACTTCCGAAATTAAAGTTATTTTACACTTTATCACACACAGCTATTAGTACACCGAAAAAAGCATTTACACAAGTTCCATGATGCTTTTCTAAACCTTCTGTATCCGCAATTAGTTCATGGTGACATGTCATTTGTAAACCGTGACGTCATGCACGTCAGTTTAAGATTAATGTAGAATGAATAGTGTGAGTAAATATGAGGGATTGAAATAGGGCGACAATGTTCAATACATTGAAGTGACAGGAACATTAAAGATATTTTGTTACGTTACCTGTGACGGTAATGACTTTCGAATGGCTGTCATGGAACATTAATAGATAAGGGCAGATCGGATAGATAGCGGGTATTTGAAAGCGGTATAACTTCCGGGTATCGTTAAGCTATATTTAAGGTGTAGGCAGGTATATACCACTAATACAACATGTAAAAAAACCGTGTCCGGACCGTGAAGGTGTTGTTAGGTTTCATACTGAGACTATTTATTTATGTGGAAATAATCAGGAAAAAGAAATTTCGCCACATTTTTTGCAATGTGGTTATTACATTGGGGGCTGTCGTTTAGCGGGTGTCTTAAAGTCATAACTTATGACCCCTGTTGAAAATTTGCAAATTTTTTATGGATTTGGGATAATTTGGTAGGTATTTACTACAAAATAATGTGAATTTGAAATAGCAATAACTGTTTTATTTTCAATAATAATGTTTTTTTTTATTACTTTTTGGTAATGTTATTGCAGTACCTATATGCCCCTTTCGAATCGCACATGGTTTTTTTACATATTGCATACAAGGTGAAACTAAATTAGTTAGACTTTAGAGATACTCACCAGACGTGATGAGTAAATATCGATACCCAATGACGATAAAACAAAAAAATAAAAAACTGGTCTCATAATTCTTTTTTTTTCCGTCAGTATTTAGATAATTTATCATCACGTCTGTAAAGATTAGTCAGCTAATTTAATCTGACCCTGTAAAGCTTAGTCAGCTAATTTAATCTGACCCTGTAAAGATTAGTCAGCTAATTTAATCTGACCCTGTAAAGATTAGTCAGCTAATTTAATCTGACCCTGTAAAGTTTAGTCAGCTAATTTAATCTGACCCTGTAAAGTTTAGTCAGCTAATTTAATCTGACCCTGTAAAGTTTAGTCAGCTAATTTAATCTGACCCTGTATATGATTTCCTATATTCAGAGCATTTCCTATATGCAGCCATTTTCAAACCATGTTCATACGTTACAAAATTGCCTACCTTATTTCCGGGATCCATTTGAGACTCGGGGACATGCTAGTGAGGTTTTTAGTTAAGAATGCAATTCGATTTTGGACGTAATAGTATCAGAGCTGCGGTTGACAGAAGCACGGACATTCGACTGCGGCTATTAATGAGTTGGTTTAATGAGATCGAAGGATTGTGTGGTGAACGGAGCCCGTATGCGGAGCCACAAACAATTAGACACACGTACTGTAGCAGGAAATTGCATCTTAAGCTTTATTTTCATTACAAAAGGTTTATGCAAATGGGTAGCTACATTTTAATCAATTTTGGCAACGTATTGCATGTAAATCTTATCTCTCTTTCTATTGTTTTCGATTTCATTAAAATATTTGGAGTACAATCGAACAAAGTATTTGGTTTATAGGCAGCTAACTTGCAACTACTTTTACACAATTATGTGACTGTGCCGAGAAGTCTTTTACATCCCTCTCTTAAGTTAGCATACCAAAAATATTATGCACACAATAAACATGACTGTGACTGTGACTGACTTGACTGTGTAGTATAATGATGAATATATTAGCCTGTCAAAAAAAAAACAATCTGCCTAGCCTTTTCCCAACCATGTTGTTGAGGTTGGCTTCCAGTCTAACCGGATGCAGCTGAATACCAGTATTTTACATGGAGCGACTGCCTATCTGACCTCCACAACCCAGTAACTGGGTAATACGATACCCCTTGGTAAGACTGGTTGGCAGACTTTGGGGCTTCTCACATAACGACTGTCAAAGATCCACAAATGACAGCCGGGACCCACGGCTTAACGTGCTTTCCAAGGCACGTAGGACTCCATCCACGGATAGACCCCGGCAAGCGTAGCTTAACCTGATGGATCGACCTGTGTGGCTGTTATTACTAAGCCAGGAGCTCCTCCTTCTCCTCATCATAGAATATTTTAGCATGTATCCTTCCAAAAAGTCGAAATAACGTTCGACTGTACATTTATAGCCTCCATAAGTCGTGATACTAAATTGTATGGCACACTCTGAAGAGGCAGCCCCGATATGACTTTGCTAACAATATGAGCTGCGATATATTTCGTGTCGAGGCGACAGAAGATCTTTTTCAGCAAATGTAACTATAAAATATTCTAAGCATGCATGACTCTTTTAAAATGCAGAAAGCAGATAATTATGTAAATGAGCACGTAAAATGCATATTACTTATTATATTATGCCCTAAGTCGCAACAACCTCTGACCTTTGATACGACGATCAAGTGATATTAAAAGTCACCACACGACTGTTAGAGACAAATGCAATTATTATGTAAATGTCTTTGCCTGACGCCTATGGAGATTCCCTATAATTTAATCTAAGTCGTGACTTTGATATGACACATTGGCGACGCCGTCTTTAATTATAGCTGGCCCACACCAAATAAAACCGTTCGTCCGGAATCTAGGTATAAGGGGTTTGGCATAAACAGCCTATGATTTTCCCACTGCTGGGACACAGCCTTGCATTCGGTGAGAGGGAGTGGGCCGTATACCACCACGCGGGCCCAGTGCGTGTTAGGGGATGACATTTAGCTTCGAATTTTCGGTTCTAGGACAAGTCGGTTTCCTCACGATGTTTTCCTTCACCGTTGTGAGAGCAGTCGTGATGAAATAATTTACATACAGGGGTTAGGCGCTAAACTGCGCTTCATAAGAAAATAAGAAGCATTACTGAATTTTGGCTATTTATTTCAAGATGTGCTCACTTTTACGCGCCTATCACATAACTGTTATTTTTTTTATACCATTCCCCCTCTAAAAAGCTTATTTTATTCACTGAAAACAGTGAATAAAATGCTCTTTTAATCACTATTTTGGTGTTTGAATTTAGAACACGTCAATATATTCGACCGCTATTTCAATGCTATACAACCTCCTTAACTCTTTCGACTCCACCCATTTTCATAGAACTCATACGCCATGCCGCCATACATATTGGAAGTCTACGACTTTTATTATTCATAGTTGGAGGTGAATCCTCCAGGAGGGCTCCCGACACTGAACGTGTTAACCTTTTATTAAATGTCTATTTTCGCTTTTCTCGTAGTCATGGTATAAAGTATAGTATGCAACTCTTGAATAAAACGAATTTATATCGAGGGCCATGCATCACTCGCGTCGCTCAGGATTCTAACACTTGAATCACTCCCTACGGTCGTGATTCAGTCGTTAGAATCCTTCACCTGATCGTGATTCATCTATGGCCCTCGCTTTAAATCCGTCCTTTATTCATTAGTTGCATAATATACTATTAACAATTACCTCATTTTCAATTATTCTAATTTCGCTTTAGTGATCGAATGCAGCCAGAGTCATTTTACCAGTATGCATGGCGCCAGGTTCCCTTTTGCAGACAACCTTTTACAGTACCTACCTAGTATCTCTACATTTATTATGTACTTCGCAGGCAGAACCTACGTGAGCTAAGCAACTGCTAGTATTTCGTTTTCGTGTGTAAATCATTATAATCATTATTTAGGAACTAAATCTAAGTGCTAAAATGAAGTACCATATCGAGCGCGTCCTAAATCGTTTCACATTCAAAATCATACATTATGCAAGCGCCATAAGTGAACAAAACGTCGTCCACGTACGTTCCGTCCGTTCAAGACACATTGCCGCGGTGCAGCGGAAAACATACGTAAAACTTTCCGCATTTTTCTCGTGAAAGTCTTAGCAAGGAGGAAGGCTATTGTTACTGCACTCATCTAAAACTCCACAATAGGCGTCTTTAGAACATAAAGAAGGCTCTATGTTCTATAATGCTACGCCATAAACATGTTTCAGGTCAAACAAACTACTGGCATGCAAGTGGCAAACAATGGGTCACTGAATTTTAAGTCTAAAGCTAAATCGTTAGAGGGCGCGAGGTTCTGGTTGCTACTTTTATATCTCTAGGGGATATAGTGGCTATAGAATTGAACACGGCCACAAAAAATGTGGTCGAAACATTGTGCAAAAATATAACACGAGTAACTTTTATGCAAGTAGTTTAACACGTGCTAAAATCAAAACGCTTTAGGCTGCGTTTCCACTAGAGATGAGCGAGGATGCGTAGCGAGGAATGTGTTTGAATCTAACCAATAACAACGCTAGCTTATCTCAAACTATGACAGTGAAGCGATATTATTGGTTAATTTCACACACATTCCTCGCCACGCATCCTCGCTCATCTCTGGTGGAAACGCAGCCTTATGCTGAGCGTATGCTGAGATGCAGGTGACGCAGGTTCATGTAGCGCAGGGCAGAGCAGATTTTGTCATGCATGAACGTACTGAAAACTGCGTACCTACGCTGCGGCACAGACACGTGCAACGGAGACATGTGTCTGCACTGCACTGCGTGTCGTTATAGACCCGGCACAGATATCTGCGCGACGCGTGCCGATCGTCACTTGTTTTTCCCACTAATTCATTTTTTTTTCAATTACATATTATTTATACTAGCTAGGACTCGAATATGTCTGTGTAGCTGCGTCGCAGCATGCGCTTGCAGCCTATGTCTGCGTATGTATGTCTGCCTCGCCTGCCCTACCCTGCAAAATCTGTACTGTGCTGTGCTGCGTCACCTACGTTTCAGCATGCGCTTAGCCTTAATGTTATCTATTTCCAATATTTTTGAATGACTATAATCATTTAATTTTATAATTCCCTTCTACAATTAATAGATGGCTTAGCACCAATTAAATAGGGATCTTAATCTGTCCAAAACCAATTATAGTAACCAATTTAATCGTCACGATTTTAATCTCGGTTACCTTTTCAGTAATTAGTGGTCCTATGTGTTAGATAAGACATTAGATTGTAAACTGGAATTAAACCGACGTTACTGTATTCTGAATTCGAAATGGGCTTAGAAGGGTTAATTTTATTCGAATTTCAAAATAAGCTAATTTCGTGGTTGACGCTTTTTGGCACCTCAATAAATTTTGCAAATGACGCGAATAATCGTCAAATAAAATTGAATACCTACCTAAACAAAGAACGCCACAGAATAATATTCCGTCTCGCTATCAAGAGCTCAATAGACATAGCAATTGCCCAAGAGACACACGTGATTCTTAGATCAAAGAGAACCCTAAGAGCCTAGAGCCTGAGTGCCTGAAAGCCTTCGTCTAAATGAATATTATTATTTTGCCTTCAAACATGGAATTCTTCTCAGTGTACATAAACAAATAAGTAAAAACGCAAAGGAATTATCCTCCATAACTTTATTCCTTCCTTTATTGCCCATCCGCCTGTTAACACTTAAATGCCAATAAGCGACTTAGTACAATCGCGCCGAAAATTTATAGGCAACCATTACGACGCATAGCTACTGTCTTTGTTTACGAATACGTTGTTTGGAATAAATTGAGGTACTGGTGAGCACAAAACTGTTACAAAGGATTAAAGGACCAATCATGTCAACTCTTAAATAATTAGTAAGAAAATGGTATAATTTAAATAGAAATAACGTAGGTTTTAATGTTGAAATTAATTATTTATTCTGTAAATAGGATATTGGAATCACTTTTACACGTCTTGAAAAAAAAACTAGATTGAGTCGATATTTCTTATCTGACTACTCCTGAGAAGAAATGGCGAAACAAACGGTGAGACCATATGAGGAGAGGACCATGTAGATTAGTGTCTAAAATGGTCTTTTGAAGAACGAACCACACAGATTTGAGTGGACCTGTCCAGTCAGTCCAAGCATTTGTCAGTAATCGTGTAGTGAGCTACACGATTACTGACAAATGCTTGGACTGACTGGACAGGTCCACTCAAATCTGTGTCGTTGAGCTCCTTAAGTTCTGAGTTGAGACTCAGAACTTAAGGAGCTCAACGACTCGACGAACGATAACAAAGAAAGGACATTTGGGTAGGCCGTATCTCAAACTGCCAGACCGTCATTAAAACTGAGTGTAAACATAGTTCTCACATTCACAATAATTAAAGTATTATACGCAAAAAATGATATGAATATGAGATAATAATATGTTTGGATAGACCTTATTTTATTCAATAAGGGACCAATATCTTTAATGTCAATTCAAAATTAAATGGTAATACATAGATTGAAATTGAAATAGAAAATAATATAGTCCTTCGAGACTAGTCTTCCATTCTGAAATACACAAAAGATAGGTATTAGTCAGCTGATAAACAAAATGTCAACGTAAATTATAACTGAAATGAAACGTCAAGGGTTTTCACCTGAAGGTGGTTAGGTACGTTAAGTTTCATTATAACCTAAGCAATTTGCCAGTTCTATGGTCCAATAAATAACTATGTTCTCGACCGTAATAGACTGCAGTTACCATTTCTCAGGATCATTTGAAATAAGGTGTTGAAAGATAACTTACTTATCTACGGTAAAAGATAATATGAGAGAAATATATCACAATCGAGGGACTTTTATAAAAATATGGTCTGTGGAATCTTTCTTATTTTTAACACGCTTTTATTAGCTTGACCTGTATCTATGTTACGGAATGTTTCAACTTAATTTTCACTGAATAAAGTTTTGGGCATCATCAGCTGATAGCCGTCGTTTGCTGGACATAGGCGTCCCCCAAAAGTTGTTCGCTGACTACTAACTTTTCCGTAATAAAAGCGGTTCTCGTTTCAAAAAATTATATAATATCTCTGATTCCGATTATTGAAATATATAATGTTATAAGGCCTAATGAAACTAAATTGCTAAAGCAACACATACATAAGCTCACGCTTTGTTCCCATGGGGTTTGGCAGATACCACTACAGAACGCCACCTGCTACGATCCTACGATCAAACACATACGCCGGTTACGAATACTACTCACTTGACCTTTCTGAAGACCATCACCAATAAGGTCAATATAATTATGTCCTTCTAGGGCATCCCTACTCTTTAAAATTTTTGTTACTACACCAAAAAAAACAAAGTTACAATTAATATTCCTTTACAAACACAAACAATAACAAGAATTAATTAGTAAAACAAATGTTATAAAATTAAATTTAATGGTAATTGGTACTTTAATGTTTTTAACTTAGTTATTTTAATACTGTGGCCTGAAAGAGCCTTTATTATATTATACGATCTTTAGTTTTATTGAACTTTGTTTTGTTCAAGTTACTTTTAAAAGGCGCAGTATATCTAAATTTAATTTCAAAATTTTATTTAAAGTTTTTTTAATCCTTTAGTAAAAAGAACCAGGTTCTTAATAATTAATTACAATCTAGCCTATAAAACTAATAAACAATTTTAATCTAACTTACGTAATAATTATTTTAAAACATCAAAATAATGTTGATTCTACTTTACACGAGCCCTTTCCAGAGTCTGATATAATATTAGAAACACTTTGTTCATGTGTTCGTGTGTTATTGTCACTATTATTTCTACAGTTTTTACACTACACTAACTAAAAAGGTTTGGTTCGTGTTAGTCGCCTCGATGTTCACATGTCCATGGAGTCGATGTTCATGGGCCTCAGTTTTTTTTTGGATTATGTTAGTGACGGGTTCAATTTTTAGGTCACAATGGAAGTCGTCATTTCTTATATACCAGGGTGAAATAACATAAAAAAAATGTAAAATTCAATTTAAAAAACATATTTGGTTGTTGTTTAATTGTTGGAATTACAGTAATTAAAAGATATGGCTTTGACTGAGACCTTTATTTCAGTTCATTTATGAAGTAGATACTTTCATTGTTCATATCAATTTAAAACTACAATTAAATGTTAACGATCTTTATGCGTTTACACTAATTTTAATACTCGAAAACGTTTATTCTTTATTAATTTTATAAAGTCAGAATAAAATATCTGCACTTGAACAAACTGTTGGAAACTTGTTTAATTTTAAAATAAACTAATATAACATCACGCCAGTATTCCACGAAGGGTTGGGCAGAGGTTTTAAAATAAACTATGACGTAATAACCCGTTTGTTCCCGACTATACAATAAAGTAATATGATCGTCAATATTTTTATATCCACATTTACGAGAAAAAAATAAATACAGGAAATGATAAAAAGGTTCGTTATTAATAAAAATCTTCGGTTCGTACATACTCAGAAGCGTCTCAATAATTGAATCTCTTGAAATTAGATTTAGACCATACATGCAACATAGTTGGGAAAAGGCTAGGCGGGTGATGAAAATTGACGAAAGAACTTCCTCCTTTTTGAAGCCGGTAAAAATAATAACCTGCAGTCTTAAAAGATAACTCACTTGGGTTCAGTAGCGGGCACGGTCATTATAAACTAATTAAGCCAACTTATACTCAATTTTAAATAAGATTGGACATTGAAATAAACCTTTTTATTACCTGACTGCCCCAGAAGGAGGCTAATATTTTTCGAGAGTATGTATGTATGTATGTATGTTTGTATGTATGTCTATTTCTTTGGCACGCTCTGTAGCCTAAACGGCTTGATGGATTTTAACATATGAGGTGTCGTTACATTCGTCTTAGTCGTGGGAGTGACAGGCTATATAACATTTATATATTGCATGTGCAAATACAAAAAAAAAGAAAGGGGAAGATTTTTTTTTAAATAAATTACAACAAATTAAAGCTAGTAATGAGTCAATTCCGAATTTAGATATATTAATAAATATAAAAAGCTTGAAATAAAGAAAATTATTCAAAAACCAAAAAACCCGACTGCAAAAACGCATAACTGAAAAGAAAAAAAACAAGCATTATAATCTATAGAATTTTGGTATCGCAGGCGGGAATGATCAAAAGTTACACCATATTTCAGGTTATTGGTTTGTCCCGCCTGCGATACCAAAATTCTAATAAAATAAAATAAGTAAATGGAATTTGATTGAATAGATTCAATCAAATTCCATAAACGAACTACTCCTTGTGCTATTAAAAAAAATCATGACTTGTAGCTGAAAACCTTTTGAATATCAATTGATATTAAATTACTTTTAAAATTATTCCCACTTACAAATACATACTTTGGAATTTGAATAATTTGATTTATGTTAATATCAATAGCAGAGGCGAATTGATATTTTAGATTTGACTTCAATAATTTGAATATTTTGAATTTAATTTTCTTTTATTAAAAATGTCAGACCTGAGTGGGTTTGATAGGAAAATATTTATGTTGACTTCTATTTTATTTTATATTACGGGTATATGTGATTACCAAAAAAAAAAGTGTTTATATAATCAGCTTATAATGTTCCTACTGCTGGGACACAGGCCTCCTCTCGTTGAGATGGAGTGGGCTGTAATCCACCATTCGGGCCCAGTGCGTGTTGGTAGATGTCACGTGTCTTCGAATTTTTGGTTCTAGGACACGCCAGTTTCCTCACGATGTTTTCCTTCACCGTTTTGAGAGCAGTGGTGATGAAATAATTTACACACGATATCCTTTTTACTTACCGAGACCCCTCCGTGCCTCGGAAAGCCCGTTAAGCCGTCTTTGCCCCGAAAGTCTGACAACCAGTCTTACGAAGGGGTCGTGTTACCCAGTACTTAACTGGTTGTGGATGTCAGATTAACAGTCACTCCATGTAAAATACTGGTATTCAGCTACATCCGGTTAGACTGGAAGCCGACCCCAACATAGCAAATGATGTGAATTTCGACAGTCGACTGCTCCACTATTGACGCTTACTAGCTTATTGCTATAATTACTACTAGGTATTATTAGGTTCCGTGTAGTGTCAGACTTAAAGAATAGCACTACCCTATTTCTTCCCATGGGTGTCGTAAAAGGCGACTAAGGGACTTACTAGAGAATGGGCAGCAGCGTTCTCTATGCATTTTTAACACCATACTGCGATCGCCAACCCACCTGCCAAGCGTGGCGATTATGCCAAGCCCCCCCCAAAAATGACAAGCACCAAAAACACAGAATCGGTCGAAGTGGCGGTGCTTGGGGGAGGCCTATGTTCAGCAGTGGACCTTTTATGACTGAAATGATGATGATGATGAAGATTATTATGTACTACGACTATTCCTTTTTATATCTAGACGTTGCCGTTGGTCTTAGTGTGTGTTTGCTGTGGAACAACCAATTGCATAGACAACAACTTAAATACCTAAAACAATAACCTAAAAAAATCATCTATTACTCCAACATGCACAAGGCACATCTAAAACAGACAAAATCACTTTATTTCATTAAAGTACCCGTACGGGCGTACACCTGTAAAGACTTTACAAGACAAAACAAAACTTTACTGCCAATACAGTGAGAACTAAGCACTATAGTTACTCCCTGTCTAAATCCCAGTCGCAGTTTCGGTCCCGATCGTAAACTATCGATACAGTTTTACGGTTACGAGTTGAAGCGACAAATGTTAGGGTCGTTGATATGCGGATTGTCTACGGGCTGCATTTCAAACGTCGTAAATCACTAGGACCGTGTTGGGTAGGTTAGGGTTATTTTGTACGGAGAGCGTAAAACTCTGACTTTCTTTGAAGGGGACAAGGTGATTTTGACTGTCCTCGTAAAAAAGCGACGAAGGAATAGAGTTTTGATTTTGGACATACATACGATTTTCCTGTTAATTACTAACTAGGAATACTTAAAGTTAGGGACTACTTAGATAATGCGTCGAAAAGAGAGTCTGTATTTAAATAATAATAGCCCATGATTAATATTCGTTACTATAAACAATAATTTAAATACCTTCCTACTTTTCTCACTTTATCAAGAACAATTATCAAACTCAAACTCCAAGCATTTATATCAATTAAACCATATACAGGCACTTTTGAGTTGTCAAGGAGTCGGCCAGTCAGAAAGATGAAGCTAGTTTGTTAAAACGCTTCGTTTTCAATTAATTCCTGTACTTAAATTTTTCAGCTTATATAAATTTTCTTTATAAATCTAGCTTTCTTATTCTTCTGAATGGTACAAAATCGCGATTTACAAAGTCTCCACATAATTTACAGCCGTCTTAGCAAGATGGCTACCGCAACTGCAGAAACGCGTAAAAGGCATTATTTCGTCGCTGTTCCAATTTTAAATATGCCGAGATATTTTGCAGTGGAAAGAATGTCCGAGTCTTGTGCAAAGAGTTTTGACACGATTTTAATATTAAATTAAAGTGGTTGAGTTATTCTGTTATTTCTGTTTGAAATTCGGAATAGGAAAACCATTTGCTTGCAATCTTTAAAAAAAAATCGGTATTTGGTACACATTTATGGCTAATAAATGTATCGATTATTAATAATAGGAGATATAAAGTTTATGTTGATTTTATTTTAATTTTAGATACGGGCGGGTGGGTTTTAAGGGTAGCGTTCTGTAGTTTCTGCTTACTCCCATGGGAAGAAGACATAAGTTTATGTGTCATGTTTCTTTAGATACGAGGACTTTTTTTTCTTGTAGTTTTTTTTAAAATAATTAAGTATAATATATACTCGCTACAAGAAAAAAGGATAGCACAAAAAACCTGTTGCGGTAAAAAAAAAAACATCCACTACTTTGCTGAGGTGATGCAGAACAATAAAAAAAAAATACAATAATTATTAATGAAAATGACAATAATAGGCAAGTAGGTACCTAACGTTACCTTATATAAATTCGAAGAAACCAACTCGCGGTGTGTCTTAAGGTACTAATTTAATGAGAGTCCAGCACAGCATGTGTCAGGTAAATATACCTGACGCTGATATTCAGCAGGATCCCTGCAGTGACAAACGGACGTCGAGTAGACGAGATAATAATGCGAATAATTGGTTGGGAGGCTTGTAATGCGCGGAGTCAGTAAAGTTGTAAAATTGACATTGAAAATTTCTAAACGTTTTCAAGAAAACATGGTTTGGTAACAACAATTATACAGATATGCTTTTCTATTGCAAGCCAGCTGCAAGATCAAATTAACGTGGCATCGCGACCCCGCGTTAATTTGATTCTGCAGCCGACCGCGACGTCGCGCCCCGACTAACTAAAACAGTTTCACAGCGACTCTTTTAAACTTTATCAAAGTTGCAATTTTCAAGTTAACATAATATTATCGTTGACCGTCCTTTGTTTTTCCTTCTTCAAAAGAATATTTTCTCAAACGTGGAACGTTGAGCCGCTCAACAAACGGGTATGCTATTGACACCGACAAAGTGAAATAATAATCGTTTTACAATAGATAAACAGATGTACCTATCAGATTGCAATGCTGAACGAAATACGATATCGCAGCAGATATCCTATGTTAAATTCTTACGTAAGTTTTCTTTCAAAGAGAAAAATGCTTATTTTGCTATGCAATTGGCGTTACGAGAAATTCCTAGCATTGCACTGCCATATTCAAACGTCATTACAGAAATGAGTTTTGTTCGTTAAAAAAACCGGCCGAGTGCATGGTGGACCACGCACAATGAAGGGTTCCGTATTTGAGATGAATTTATCCTAAGAACAAACTTAAACTTGTAGTTGAAAAAGATGTTCATAGATTGCAACTGCAAAATTTGCAATTGCAATGTATGGCAGAACATTACATTTAATATTTATGTTGTTTGCACAATATTGAGAGATTTGCCATGTTATTTTAAAACCTTAGACTTCCTATAGGTTTTTCTGTTATCTATAAGTATAGAACTATTTTCTGTTTTTATTTTTCAACATTTTTGGCTCAGAAATTAGAAAATTTATGAAAATTTACCATTCCCCCTTATTGCCGAGGCCGAGATACCGAGGAGAATGGTAAAGAACATCCGACTTCGTTGGCATACCTAACCGTCCGCCATTTTGAAAAAAACTAGATTTGGCGGCCAGTGATGAAACAAGTGTCAATCGATAGAGTAAGTGATTACAAACAAAAAATATTTAGTGATGAATATCGTAAGTGATATACTTTCTGAGATATTTGAGTTCAAAAATTTTAAAATAAAACATGAAAATAATAGTTTTATGCATTTTGTGGAGTTATTATGAAAGTATTTGAAATTAAAATGTAATAATAAAATATGATATATAGGTATGATATATTATATATTTTAGGTATATATGATATCCTTTATTTCAATTAAACTTACCTGTGCATTACATTTTTAAACATAAAAAAAACATTTAAGTAGAAAAGTAGAAATACAAACCACCGGTATCGGGAACAGAGTCTAAGCTACAGGTCAGAGCTCCTGAGAAAGGAATCTCCTAACGATACGCGCCGTGTACAGAAGTACCGCTTTCTGGATCAAGCCCTTGATCCAGCTGCCTAACGAAAGCCTCCTCAGATATTGGTTGAGGCTATTTTTAAATGTTTTTGTTTTTATATTTAAAAATGTAAATTATATGTATCTACATTAAATAAAGGAAATAATAATAACATAATATAATGTACTAAAAATAATAATGTAAGATAAACCCGCAGGGCAGCATGTGGCGAGCTGTTGGACAGTAGCGACCCCACGGACCCTATCTCCCGTGAGAAATCTTGTTCCTCACCTCTGGCTTGCCTTTATTGGCCGGCCTGGAGTGAACACTGACGAGGAACAGAGCTCCCACCTCATTCTTGCCTTAATTGGCCGGCTTGAGTGGAGATTCGCAAGAGCAAACGTGCTCGGAGGAAGAAAGTATTCCAGTAAGATGCTGGTAGGGATCTTGACCGTACTTCCGGGACAGTCCTGATAGCCGTGGAATACCGCTCCACTCCTCATAACCACCTCAGGACATGCTGCCCCCTTGTCGCTACGACACTTTGTGCAAACGACCGTTTTCGGGGGCCCATTATTGAGTGTGCAAGTCACCCCCTGCCATTTTATCCGTGTATATATAAAACATTGATCAGGCAGGGTCCATAGTTCCAGGTCACCAGTCAACTTAAGCCACCCGAACCCATAGTCCATTACCTTTGTATCCATATCCTGCAATAGTCCTACGCCAGCCGGGGGTTGTCCTTGGGTGCACTTGCATAGTGCATACAGGGGTAATCGTCGGTTGGTGCCTCATTTCATTACAAACGTCTAACGGGCCTCTGCGAGTTGGCTCCGGCCCCTCGTACGCCTTCCAAAGGTCCGGGACCCCAGGGTCCCGAGAAATGTCTAAGACCCTAAATGTAGGATAATAATTTCTCGCTGTTCTCGTCTGGCTAACGGAGACTACTTGCATAGACACAATTAACCTTGTAGCCAGGATACACCAGCAACTTGCTCTGAAATACAGTCTTGTGGAATCGGAAGTACCGTACTATAGGTATGTGCCCGACCCAGTACTCGAAAATGGCAATATATTGTATTGGGTTTGATCTATCATCACTGACAGGACTATTGTTGCCAATAAGTCAGACACAGTGGTGATAGATCGACTAGAGCGTCGTACAATGACTATTGATATAGCGGTCCCGCATGACGAGACCTCGTGAAAGCTGAAAAAGATAAGCATATTAACGAGGTTGTCGACATGTGGGATGTGGACTCAGCGATCATTGTATCGATAGTCGTGACAGCCAATGGCTGTAGCCACGAGCCTCGACCAACACCTGAGCAGGCTCTCGTTCGGCAGCTGGAACAAGGGCTTGATACAGAAAGCGGTACTTCTGCACACGGCGCTTACTGTTAGGAGGTTCCTGTCCCAGGAGCCATGACCACCGGTAGCTAGAACCCTGCTCCTGATACCGGTGTGGTGTACTACGTTTCTATAAAAAGATTTAAAAATGTAAATTATTATGTTTGTACTTAAATGAAATCAAGGATTTTTTTTTACCGGTTGCTATAGCAAGGACGAACTTCACTGACTCATTTGTGATCCAATAAATTGAAAAAAATAAAAAATACTACTTCTTAATTTTTTCACATGTTTTAACTCAAATATCTCAGGAAGTATATCACTTACGATATTCATCACTAAATATTTTTTGTTTGCAATCACTTACTCTATCGATTGATACTTGTTTCATCACTGGCCGCCAAAACTAGTTTTTTTCAAAATGGCGGACGGTTAGGTATGCCAGGTCCCATACTAAAATGTCGGAACCCCCAATTTTCTTAAATAACTATGAAACTTTTTATTTTGAATTATTAAAAGAAAAATGAGACTCTCACAGTATAAAGCCCGTTTGATATGTCACACGTCAAAGTTTACAAAATTTTTAATTTTTTTTTTTTATAAATTTTTAATTTTACTTTTGAATTTGAATGTGGGGGTCAAAATTTATATATTTACGGTCACAAAAATTCATATGTGTGCCAAATTTCAACTTAATCGGTCCAGTAGATAAGGAGCAAATAGGCTGTGACAGACAGACAGACAGACAGTGTGACCCAACTGGCCCTATAAGGATTCCATTTTTTATTTGCGCGTACGGCATCATAAAAACTGCAATAACATAACATCACACCTTTATTAGACCTATTTAGTACACCCACATTTCACCAGTTATGTTTGAGTTCCATGTAATATGGGGCGAGTCCATTGTGCCATCAACCGGGCACGAATCCAGAGTCCGGGCTGCTACTGAGAAATTTCAGGTAGAAAAACCGAATAACACCCGGGAATCGAACCCAGGTCGTCATGCTCAGCAGTAGCATTCATACCCACAAGAAGAACAACACAAAAACAGCAATAACCTAATAAAAAAGGTTGCTACGATACCTGAGTACCCAAACACCAAACATAAACAATGATAAATACATTTCTTGGTGGTCAGTTCCTAGTACCTACATATCGCCTGTTAATACAAATAAATACAAGCATATAAAGGTTCATAAAAACTTTACCATTATAAATATGAGGGTAGCATGAAGCGTTTACAGTGAAAACATAAAATGTAGTTGAAAGCTTTTCTGGCTTCGAAAAGCCTGATCAAATATCCAATTTGTTATGCTGTCAATCTTAAAATAACTTTTCATGAATGGTTGAGCAAAATAACACAAGAATATTTTTTTTTTATTGTATAAGCTGACATGTTATTTGACACCAGATTTCCTGATTTCATCAAATCTTTGCAAGGTGTACCGTGTACCATTAGTGCATCCACATTTTGCCAGTTATATTTAAGTCCCATATAACAGGGAGCGACGTTATTCCCATCAACCGGGCAGTAATCCAGAGTCCGGACAACTACTGAGAAATTGTAGATGGAAAAACTCAATAATGCTTTGCCCGACCCGAGAATCGGACCTCATGCTCAGTAGCAGCGCTTGCAACCACTACACCTAAAGGCAGTCTACACAAGGACCTGACGAACGAAAATTTTTGTAGTTAAGTGAATAAGCCACACTTTAGCTTTAGGGCTTAGTCAGACTTTCTAGTAACTTAGGTCCGTAACAAGATGTCTCTCGGAAACCTTATTACACAACTTGTTTGCTAAGTTCTTCTTTAGTAACCCATTAACTTCAAGTCAATTCTGTTATAAAAATAATAAAACCTGGAATGACAAAAATTTTATTTGTCGGATTATTGTAAAGTATCTCGTAAGTTTTATTCAAAGTTGTTTTTATAAGTTGTTTTTATCGTTCTGTAAAAAACATATAATATATACCTATCATGTTAGCATGTGTATTGAAAAGAAAGTCTGTCAATTACTAGGTGTATCTGAGGTGAGCCCAGGAACCAAAAGCAATAACATGCCTGAGAATAGAAGTCGCTGATTAAAAACGCGCCTAATAGCATACACATAATTATCATCACAATCACTTTTTATCCTGTAGATTTTACCTCAAAAGTATTAATTACACTAGGTACAGTGCCGACCAAAAGTCGCTAGGCTATCTTATAAAGGAATCGCTTGACGTTTAGTACGACCTTCTATTTTCAAGAGACACATGCATCATCTTCAAGTGATTGTAGTTCATAATTTCAACTTTACATTCTATCTGCACGCGCTTAACCGCTAGGTCAATGACCTAGCGGTTAAGCGCGAGCAGATAGAATCGATGAGCCGTGAGTTCAAATCTCGCGTAGAATTAAACTTTTTGTAAGTTTTTACTCGATTGGAAGTAATGGCATGGGACAGAAATATAATGATATTCTTTATCTTGTTCGCCTTTTTCGGCTAATTGGAGTAATTTGTATTTTTTTAGATATTTTTGATTATTTATAGTGTATTTATGCATTAAATATTAGTTATTGTATTATTTAACTATATATATGTGATTTTTTATTTATCTTTTCGGTGTTGAAAGGAGGAATTAAAAAAAATCGTGCTGAATGATACTTAACAAAAATGTTTATTCGTTTTATTCATTTATAAAATTAACAAACTTTTTTGAGAATTGTGACGTCACATTCCTACCTAAATAAACTAAGTTCTCTTGTAACCGTTCTTAAAAGATTTTTTGTTAGTGGGTACCCACTTAATCAATTCATAATAACATAACAAGGATAGGATATTCTAATACTTAACACAAATAAAACTGTTGACTTTATGCATGATTTTTATGTAACGTCACACACAGTGAATGTTATATTGAGGTTATACAGCTTAAGTGTTCATTTTCTTGATGAAAAAAAGATTGAAACTTAACCTCAATTTAAGATTATTAAATAATTACAGATATGTTAATATTTCTAACGTCTAATAATCAAAACCAAACATCTAATCTGCGTTTGCAATTAATTTGCAAAACCTGTAAACAAACACGACTTTTAGGAAAAACAACTGTAATGCCTACACATAAGGTTCAGTTTGCGCTACAACATATGTTTTATAACTTTTTCAACAGTACTAGTCGGTCTAAAATGAACTTTATTTACACTTTCAGAAAGTTGATGTTTGCCTAATATTTTAAAGTTAATATAAGTAAAGGAGTGTTCCAGTTGAAGTCTAAATATTATTCTCATGCGAAACTTAAACTTTCTTGATAATGCTTTTCTGGTAAAAATGGCTTTTAGCTGGTCTCCGGTGGTGCACGGCAGACGGTTCTTATTGACGTGTTTAATCATTCAGAAAAATATCTCGTTGGTATGAAGCCGTATTCATAATATAACGCTGCTGCTCTTCGATAATAAGACTCAGTATTTCTCTAGAACAAAGAATAGGTAAAATTGTAATTTAATTCACATAATAATTATTTAAGCGGATTAAACCTCATAATGAATTTAAAACTTTATTTAATAAATCATCTTCTGAATAAAAGGATTAACAATACCTTTGATTTAGATTTATGTTTAGTAAAATATGAAATATTTAAATGATAATTGATAATAACACTCACACTTAGTCCGTATTCATTAGATATTTGTGTAAATATCCACTTTTACGCAGCGCAAAAATATTTGATCTTGCTTCAATATTTACGTTTGACGGCATTTTGAAAATAATAACCACAACACTAGTAACACAACGCTAATAGATTTAAATACTCGTCACCAACAATAACCACGAACCAACAAAATTCTATTAAGATGTGAATACTCGTATCGAACAGGATCTGTATAGCTCACAGAAATCGAAATGATTAGTAGGTATACCTAAAAAACGAAGTAAAGTATTTTATGGGCTACCCACTAAACTTTATTATTTATGTGAACAAGACGAATGAAACAAAAAACGAATGATTATTATCGATCTACTACTAAATATTAAATATGAAAAACTAAACTAAATATTAAAAAGAAACAGTGAACTATAAATAGTAATTATAAAAAAAAAAAAAATTATCCGCAGGTGAGATTCGAACCGTCGGTTCGCTGAAAACAAACATAATATCAAAGCACGTAACCATTGAGCTAGCATGTCGTACGATTTTCTGGTTGAAATTATGAACTACTATGAGTTGTAAACCAAGTGAGTGTGTGTGCGTGTATAGTAGTGGAACAACTTACAGAAGAAGGTCGTAAGTCAAACCGAACCGTCAGTCAATCACTTTGAGAAATGGCTTAGCGACTTATGATCGCTACTGTACATTTACATAAATAATAGCGAAAATCTGGGACTATTTATGAATTCATACAAAACGTGTTGACGTTTTCTATGAATTCAAAAATGGTCCACCGACACCCTTTTTGTCTCGTTGAAATTTATTTTTGTCAATGAAATATGTAATGTGTGACATCCTTTCCGCTGTCACTAATGAGACACAATTAAATTTTAATTTTTATCGACCTCGACGAGGTTTTGTGACGGTTGAGCTCCAATTATCTTTTTTACATAATAAAGTGATCTATCAATTAAAGTTTTTAAGTATACTTTTCGTAATAAAGTAAAAATAAAAACAAACCGAAATTATCAAAATTCAAATCGTTTAATCTAATCTGTGCGCGAAAATGTAATTATAATTGTAACATCAATAGCACCTGAACTTAAATCCATAGACAATTTCGAGCGGCCATGGCTGTTTACATTTTTGGCATTTTTGAACATGATGGACTATACGTAGTTAGGTAAGATGAAAGCATATTTTCTAACTATGTAAAACAGAAATCAATGGGCTATCAATATAGCTGGGATGTAGGATACAACTTTTTTTTTTCCGCTATTTTCGACAAATTTTGTAGTAGTTTAACTTTAATTAATAAAAATACAGGTGTCCGTCCTTATGCTTATAATACTTTCAGCAATTATCCTTAAACGGATGAAAAAAAAATGACCCAATTTTTGTCACAAGTCATTACGAGTATCAATGAGGATTTCGCGGTAACTACATCCTAACTTTTTTTTTGTGAGGTTATCAAAAGGACCGTGTCGACGTCAATCTTCTTTCTGCCGCCCAAGATACAGGATTTTCCTAGTTTGGGGGGCAGGGTACCTACTCTTATTGGACTTTTGACCTCATTATTTACCTTTGTTTAAAACACCATTCTGTATAACTACTTATTGTCAAAGTTTATGTTTTCTGTGAATAATTTTTTTTATAATTTTTTTTTTATTATTATTAATCTTTAACACGAGAAGCAGAATGTTTGTGACTTTTTTTGTGCGATACCTAGTAAATTAGGCGATGAAAAAAAGAAAGTTAAAGACTAAAAACGCCGACTAAAGAGGTGAAGATATCGAAAACAATTTATTTTCTTAAAATAAAAATATCATCGGTTTTCGAATAGCCCAAGTCATACGTCATTAATAAATGTGTCATGTTATTAAGGCATAAACCGTGCAGATTACTCGAAACATCAGTTGGTCACACTTCAACTAATTCCTTTTGCCTTGCATTGAAAATAAAACAGGAAAAAAACAAGAAAATCAATACAGCAATCAATTACACTCCTACGCAGAGGCATTAGTTATTATACCCGATCCCATACATTCAGTAATGACGTCACGTTTCAGGTCATTGCACACCATTCCAATTTATTAATAAATGGCTTCCGTACAGTTCTGATCAAGACTTCATGCGACGACCGAATTTTGAAGAATTTTAGAGCCTTTCTTTCCTAATTTTGGAGTTATTTATTTTCTAGCCTTTTGTGGGCTATTTATACAAAAAATGCCAAAAATGTCTGTATTATAAATAATAATACCAGCCTGTTATTGTCACAGTGCAGGGCAAAGGCCTCTTCTTATACAGAGAAGGCACGAGCATTGATCACAAAGCTTGCTCGAGACGGATTAAGTCCGAGGTTCTTCACGATGTTTTCCTTCACCGATATCACTTATGTCCCAGATAAATTCAGAAAGTACTTACATATGAATTGAAAAAGTCACATTGGGACTTACCCCGATTTGAACCCACAACCTCGTGCATGAGAAAACAGGGCCATCACGACACATAGAAATACCTCTAAGGTGCAACTTATTCTCTAGCAAGATAAAGTAATTTTGTAAGTAATTTTTCGACCACCAGCTGTTAGAAACCACAAAAATAGTGCACAATGACATATCAGTTGACTGCAAATACCCAAAAAATTATAAGAGTATTTCAACAACCCTATATCCTCTTACTAAAAAAGGTGAGTTACTGTAATGTTTATTTCACCTTTAAAAACACATCGCAAACAAAATACGGAAAAACAAACCATAACATAGAAATATGATATTTTTACCTTTTTCATAAGGCCTCTTTTCCTTTGAAGAGTTGTTGGGCAGTTTTCCTGTACCGAAGTGATTTTGAATGGCCTCGTCGCATCGAGGGCCCTCTAGTGGTTTAAGTATTAAATAACTTCCCTGTATTTTATTTCAGCAAAATAAACAGTCCACATTTCCAAAACATTTCTGAATCTAGATCGTCATTAACTAAATTCAAGTCTAGTATAATGTTCAGCATACTGTAAACGGGAAAATTCTATGGTGATGCACTATTACTTGGGTAATTAATTAGATCCGGTGAAGGAAAACATCGTGAGGAAACCAGGACTTAAAGTTATTATACGTCTGAAATAGCCAACCCGTCTTGCGCAAGCGTGGTGATCAATGCTTGTGCCTTCTCTGAATGAGAAGAGACCTTTGCACCACAGTGGGTCATCGACAAGGGATCAATCAACAATTCGAAGACGTGTGACATCTACCAACCCGCACTGGGTCCTCGTGGTGGATTACGGCACATTCCCTCTTACTCATAGGAGGCCTGTGTTCCAGCAGTGGGAGAATTAGAGGCTGATTATGTAAGTAGGTTAGGTTTTTGTCATTTTTTTCAATTTAATCTTTATTTCATTATCATAAAAGTGACAGGACAGGACTTCGTGAAAGTTCAGAAGGATGCTACTGTCCGTTATTTTGGCAAAACTTTGCAGCTTTAGGGAGAAACAGACGTTTTAAAATAAAATAGCTTTTTCCACGTCTTCTTTCTTCTTCTTTTCGTGTGGTTACTGACTAACCTGGTGTCAGAGTTTAATGCCGCCCATGGGCCTCTGACTTGGCTTCACATGCCGTTGAGAAATATTTCTCAGGCGCCGGTTTCCTCACGATGTGTTCCTTCACCGTTTTTGAAGCAAGTGATAAGTATACAATTTTTTTCCAAGTCCCTCAGGAAGTTCAGATCAGCCAATTTGGGATCAAAATGAGAGCAATTTTCTGAATGATGAATATTTAACAATATTAGTAACCTATGGGATAGTTTATTCCTTGTGGCAATACACTTATAGTTTCTTACCTTTGACCTTTAGGTCAAAGGGGATGTCCAATAAAAACTATTAGAATATTTTAGTAGTTGTCTCCTTGAAAGTTTATCCCTACATCAAATTGGAAAGTCAAACAAAATGTTGCCCAAAGGCACAAATATTTGGCGCATTTGCAAATAAGATTGGTAATTTTGAACCCCGAAAAGCATCAAGGTCGGTCGCACATTAGACGGAAGATACGTCGGGAGTGGGGTTTGACGCAGAATGTGCACTTCGCAAAATGTGCTATTCTCAAAATAGCACTTCTCAAAATGAGCACTTCTCAAAATGAGCAATTCGTGAAATGGGCACTTCTCAAAATGAGTGTGTTTTTTTTTTTATTCTGCTCAATTTTTTGCACGATAACAGTAGTTACTTATAGAAACTAATCACGTGCAGGAAATGTTTGATTATGTATTTTCAGTACAAGTCAGCTATACATATGATAATGTACTCCAGCCAGTCATTTTAATATGCTGTGCACTGCATCTATCTGTATTTAAGAAAATAAATATATACATATTATTATTATATATTAATGTAACGTTATTTCAACTTATCGTATTTATCATGCTTACAAAGAATACAGTTTTCTATACAAAAATATATGTACATAATTATTATTGTATAAGTTTTGTACTTAATTTACTTAAAAATAGGAAATAGGAAAATTAGGAAGTATATTAAATGCTATATTCATATATGCTGTATTCAAATAATAATTAATAATAACAATAAATATAAAATCTTTTCATATAAAAAAAAAAAAATAGTTTGGAAAATCCAAAAGTGCACGCCTCATACATAACACTCATTCATAAACGAAAAAGAATTTCAAAACATAGTTTCTAACAAAAATGAACAATTTTTAACTTTTCATGAAGTCGTAATGTCAAACACTGACAAAGATATTTACTTGGCGGTTGCTAGGCAACTTAAGTCAAAGGTTGGAAATATTTAGATAAAGATATTATATTTTAGTTAGTATTTTATTAATTATAATTAAACTACTTTGAATAAAAGAGCCATTTTCAATAGGGTTCCTTCTACGGCTGAAACAAATGTATAAAAAAAAATTTGACTCAATTAATTGATTTTATCGCAAGCTACAATGTTTTCAGGGTTCATAAATTGACGGACAGGATTTTTTTTTCAACTATTTTGATGCTATTTCCATTTCTGCTGCATTAAATCAATTGTTAAAAAGTACAGTATTAATCTCCATTTAATCATCTATACAATGGTATATAAATTAAGTAGGTTCTGTGTACTAGCAAGAGTGTAACAATAAAAACAGTTACAGAAATGGGGCAAAAAAATTTTTTCGATCGTAGAGCACACTCTAATGCTTCGCATTAAGAGTCGTGCAATTAGCATAACTATACAGTATGTTAACTAACAGAGAGCGTTCCCGTTAACCCGCAATAGTATAACTACCATACATGCCAGAAAAAATATTGATATTGAAAAAAAAAATTTTTTTTTTTTTTTTTTTTTTAATATAATTTTCTCTTTTTTTTTATTGATACGTAATTGTAACACTCTGTACTCGGGCACTTGTCTTTCAACGTGGAAAGACAAATGCGACAAGTGCGTGTGCACATAGTGTTTGTTTTACGTATGAAATTAATATTTTTTGTGAATATTTTGTGATAAAAAATAAAAAATAAAAATTGTTTTCAATTTTAATATTTTTCCTAGCATGTATGGACGCTATACTATTGCGGGTTAACGGGAACGCCCTCTGTTAGTTAACATACTGTATAATATGTATTAAAAAATACGTAAATACCTAAATAGGTAGGCCAGTAATGATAACCTATTATCAAAAATAACTTAAAAAGATTTAAACAACTGATTATCCACCAGCAAATACTATCCTACTAAATGAAGCAATTTAAAAAAAAATGCTAATATAAAAAAGTACATTTAATTGGAACAATGGTGCTAATTATTTATGTAACCATATTATATTATATTGTATTGTATTGTATTGTATTATATTATATTATATTATATTATATTATATGTTATTTGTTATATATGCTATGATTAATTTACGTGTTGTTATTTTAGAAGATTTTTACATTACTATGAGCTGTGTTAGGACTAAATAATAAAAAGCATAGTGTAAAGTTTTTATTTTGAGACCATTATGATAAAATTCACACTCATTTTGAGAAGTGCCATTTTGAGAAGTGCACATTTTGCGAACTGCGTATTTTGCGAAGTGTACATTTTGCGAAGTGCACATTCTGCGTCAAACCCGGGAGTAACTTCGTTAAGTTCCAGTTAGTATGCTCGACGCACTACCGCATCATCAGTTGAGTGTGTAGGGTTGAATGTTTTATTATCTACTTGTCGGTTCTGGTGTTACGCGACCGACGATACGTGCCACATCCCTATGCAACTTATTACTATCGTGGAAATGCACTGGATAATATAATATCTTTGGTCCCTAAACGTTTATGCTAAACATGCTTTCCTATGATTGCCTCTAAAAAGAACGGTGAAAAAGGGGAAAATATCATAAACACGCTCTAAACGGAATTTCGATCGTAGATCCATTTTGAGAATTTGAATATCTTTTTGTAAGGTTTTTGAACTGAAATCCTGTGCGAGTTATAAACTATTCAATCTATTATTTATTTTGTATGCAAATATTTGACAACAAGAGAAAATGTATTCGTCTGGAATGAAATAACATTGATGCTGCGAAGCTTTATCTCGTTTGTGATATTGAATTTCTTCGATATCAAAATGTATGAGTAAGAGATCTCTTTAAAATTTTCGTCTTGAAATGAAAGGTCTTGGTTTTATTTTGTATAATTTTGGTATTGAGTTCTATACTAAAATAAGCGACTTGTGATTCTGAGAAATCAAAAGCCCTTAATGAATGGAACAAAAAAAAAATTACACTGCAAAAACAAAGGGGAAACTAATTAAAGCTGTTTTCAGACCAGCGCGATTTGTCGCGCGACATGACACGTTCAATACAAAACTTCACGGTATAACAATAACCGGTGTCGGTCTGGTCTGAAAACAGCTTAATGCAGTCATCCCGGTATGGGTATCATTTTGGCTGGTTTCATAGCTATCCGTAAACGGGAGCCCCGTACGGGTAGCGCCCGCAGTGCTCTGACACGAAGCAGTAGTACGATACGTTGTACGGGCTCTACCCGGAGCGGGTCGCGTATGAACCAATCCGCGTCGCTGTGCAACAATGTTCAAGCGCCTCACGTCAACTCACGTGTGTCTCCGTTCCGGGAGCCCGTACGGGTCTCTCAGACAGCTGTGAAACCAGCCTTTTACTCGAGTAAGTTCTTTCAATGCACCCTAGAATCTAGACTCAAAAGATTATGAACTGTGAATGTGACTGAACTTTCCCCTTTCGAAATCACAGACATTGCTGTTATAAGCTCCTATGTTCATGTTGATGATACTAAAAAGTTTATAGCAGTGTAGTAAAGTCAGCAATGCGAGTCGGTGAGCTGTCTACAGTCTTCATGAAAGTATACACGGTACTTATAAGCGACATTGACGAGCAAACTTTTACCATGAATTCAGCTCACTAGAATCATGTGCTGAATTCATTGTAAACCCCCCCATGCGTAGAAATTTTTCGACAGTTATTATAAAAACAATATTATTAAGTTCTCTTAAAAAAAAACTATATGATCAAAATCTGTATATTATGTCAAACTGTCACAATAATATGAAAACAATGATGACAAAACAGTTTGAGTACTGTTAAAGATGTTTAAATGTTCAGAAAAACCTGTTTTAACGAAAACCTGCTCCGCCTTCGTTTTTTGGGACAGGCTTAACATTCTATTCCCAACCACTGCAACTCCTGAAAGATGCCTGAGAGATATTTCTGCACGGCATTTGAACCCGAGTCAGAGACCAATGGGCGGCATAAAAACTGACACCAAGTTAGTCATCAATAATATAATCAGACGAAAAAGCAGAACTGAAAGTCAGAATGAACAAAATGAAGCTCGACGAGTCCCGGAAAAAAGATTCTATTGTCTGTAAAATGATCTGTCTGTGATAAAGAAAATATGAAAGTAATTGACTGAAAAGCAGTTTGCGTTGATTTAGAATTTTACATAACATAACAAACGTAGATGGCGGGACAAGCTCGACCCATATAGAAGGGATTGGTCCATATTGGCTCAGGATTGAGTTGAGTAGAAAAATAAAAGGGAGGCCTTGGCCCTGCAGTGGGACAATATGGGCTAATTATTCTTATTATTATTTATAACAGAGGTTTAGCTATAGTACACCCACATTTTGCCATACAATGTGGAGACTACAATACAACAATAAATGAAAATACTGGTACTACTAATGCATAAGAGTATGTTGGAACTGTCAAAAAAATCCTAGCTTCGAAATAAAAAAATGGGTTTTTCAAATAAACTAAATGTAATCTATGCCGGATCCACCCTAAGCCAATAAATTCCGTTTATCCAACTAGGCCTAAGGTGGATTCTCGGGCATACTTTTCAGAATATCCAGCTTAGTGTGGATTTTTGTGGTGGATAAACGAAATAACCCGAGCCGACTATGGATTTTGCCGAGCTATATTGACTAAACTATTGAATATATCCAATTAAATTTTTGTATACAGAATGGGAACGTCATTAGGGACGCGCCGTTAAATTTTTTGTTGTATTGTCGTCTCCACCTAGTATATGTTTAAGTTCCATGTAATAGGGGGCGAGCGTATTGCCATCAACAGGGCTCAAATCCAGACTTCGAGCTGCTAAGAAAGTCCTGATGGAAAACCGAATACATACTTGAAAAGAATAATTAGAATTTGAATTTTAGATACCTACTGTGTAATACTAACAGAGGAAACCAACTTTCGTTGCCGACAGTACCTTCCTATCTAAATATTCGCCGGGATCTTGTTCGGAGCACTATGAAACTTTTACAGTTTGGGTGTGAACAGTAATGATGTATCTTAATTTGCAAATTGCCTTCGTTTTATAACTTTTTTATTATCCTAAACGCTGATTGAATTGGAAGTTTATTTCCTTGGAGGTGAAAAACAAAGTAATAAAAATGTCTGACTTTGCATATTAATCTAATGCTACTTGATGTCAAGTGGTGTATTAAGATATTAAAGCTTTTTGATTTTTGTATTGACTGTAATATTAATTGAAATAACGGTAATAAATTAGGTTCAAGTACGTAGAGTTGTTTTGTGTAGGTAGTGAATTATTGTGTATCGTTACGTGCACAGTCACGTGCAAAAAGACGCATGGAGACTTTGAGTTAGTGAAATTCAACAGGAATTTCCTCCAAAAGTATAAATTGAAGATAAAGTGGAGTTCTTTATTTAATACCGTTAACTTTCCATGAGCAACTTTACCCTAGACAAATATTTGAAATTAAACGTATAATATATAATATAATATAATTATTATTAATCGTATAATATTACTTTGATATTAAATGGCGGCAACAGATTTTTTGTAATCGAGAGATATTTAAGTACAGACTCATAGGTAAAGTTACTCATGGAAAGTAAACATGCCACAGTTGACCGTACTTATTTATTTGAATTTTTTTATTTAATTTTCTATCCCTATGATCATTTCCCCCTCCCCCTTTTATACAGGATGGAAGGGTAAACACCGTTGTTACTCAAACTATGGGTAGTTGGCTTAAATATAAACATAAAAAACCGAGTAAAAAAAAATTACGTTATTTTCTTTAACAAATATTAAAAAGGTTATTGTCCGACACCGTCCGCAAATTCATGGATATGCGCCCGCCCGAGTGACGTAATCGATCGCCGCCCGTCCTACCTACCTACACAACACATGAATAAATACAATACAACCTTTTCCTGGCTTAAGACAGGCAAAAATACCTACCTTAGGAATTGCGTGACGATTCTAAATGTACATCTTTAAAAAAAAAAGTTGTGATTTTCCATTGAATTTATGTTCTATAAACGAAATCAAACCACTGGTTTGAAGGATAACGGTGTTTACCCTAACACCCTGTATACTATTACTAAATATTATTTTAAGTCGGTTAGTTCTATCATATTGTAAAGTGTGAATATTTTTCTATTGCACTAGTACTAATTTGCGCCTTGTCTACCTTGCTTGAACAATTGTATACTGGAAGGTTTTAGCGGTTTTACAAAGCTCAAGTTTAGTTGTAGGTTTTCACGGACTTTTGTGTTAAAATAGTCGTCATCTTATTGTACTTTTAAGTTTGCCAAAAGCCCAGGGAGAAGAAAGACAAGAAATTTTGCAATAGCTATTGTAAATTTTAGGTGATTGGAAAAGCTTGAATTACGTTTCCTGGATTTAAAAGTAATATGTTTCTTCAGTTCTGAGATAAAAAACTTTTCTGAAAAATTATTAAATTAATCAAAGGTCAGATATAAAAGGTTTAACGCACAGCATGTAAATTTTAATTCCGGTACTTAAAAAGGATCCAATAAAAAAGGCCCAGGATATCACCCCCGTCAATTAAATCGACTTTTAATTAAATTCGGATAGGTTGGGATAGGGTCATTAATTCCTCTTTTTAATACGTTCTTCGTCCATCCAAAATGCTATTAACGAATGGGTAACAGCAATTAACGTGTTGTCAACGTCAACAGAAATCGTTGGTCAACACATGACTAAGGCCGTGTCCTAACCAACGCGAACATCGCACGAAGATGCCACGCATCGCGTTCATTTTGCTGAATGCATCGCCGCGCTGACAGCTGAGTCTCGTTTTTCAAGTAAATAAGTGAAATATGAACGCGATGATCGCATATTCGCGCAAACGATCGCTTTGATTAGAACGCGGGGTTACCATGACTGTTTCTGTAGGATATTAATAGACCCAATATTCACTCAGTTACCTAAGTCTATGAAATATTCATCTTCTTATTTTCGAGTCGATGGTAAATACACATATTTTTTTTAATGGGTTGTGTTGTGCCCATTAAGTGGTAGGTGAATATTGAACGAGAAGATGAGAAAAAGGAACGTCCCTACAAAATTTATATTAAACTGCTGTCAACTAATTGATGAAACCAATCGAAGTTAGTCCTTATAGACCGTTAGAAGTGTCGATGAGATTTCATAAAGAGAAAAGGCTCTTTATGAAAACTTATTGTCATTTCTGTCGAAACCAAATGAAAGTGAATAGATTTATGTGGTATTAATTTTTTTTTTTTTTTTGTGAAAACTTCTTTAGCGGCGTTGTGCACATTAAAACAATACCAAAAAATAAAACAGTGCGATGTCAACAAATTATACTCTAGGGAGAGTAGAATTTGTTGACATCGCACTCTGTTTTATTTTTTAAATAATGTCAACAAATATTTCTTGTACTGACCGCAAGCCACATAAATTTTCGTTAGATGGCGTTACTTAATTTTCACTTCCATCGGCAGTCTCCAAAGACTGCCTCGCATGTATTTTTTTTAGATAACTGTCGTTTTTAGATAAATCCAAATTAAATAAAAATACAAAGTAATTAAAGAGAACATTATATGTAGACGACAACCTAAGCGTCACTTTTAAATAATTCTGTCATCTTATTTATGAATATTTACTTGTAGGTATCTTATCTCTTCACTTTGATGTTGCAAAGCATACTCAATTAGGTTAGAATAATAATTAATATTATGAGCTGGCGTGGGCGTTAGAGTGCCTCAAAAATTTAGAATATTGTACTTGTTTGAGGGGCTCGTGGCTCAATAATAACAGCCACACGGGCGATGGAAGGTTAAGCTATTCTTGTCGCGGTTCGTTCGTGGATGGGTGACCATTCATTACATTTCGGAACCCTTCCGTGCCTCGAAAGATCCCGTCTGTCATTCGTAGATCTATGACAGTCGTTTCGGGTAGTCAGAAGCCTGAAAGTTTGACAACCAGTCTTACCAAAGGGTATTGTGTTACCCATTTACTAGGTTGTGGAGGTTCAATAAGCAGTCACTCCATGTAAAATACTGGTATTCAGCTGCATCCTGCTACATAGTTGGGAAGTAGCTAGGCAGATTGATTGTACTTATTTGAATACCGAGTGGGATGCGGGACGCGACTGCGCGCGTCGATATTTAAAGTCACGCAAGTATTCGCGTTAGTTTGAACACCTCCATAGTTAGTTGACACAAACGGCGCGAGCGAACTTCGTCCCGCATCTTTGCGACTTTCGCTTCAATTTGGCGAGAGGTTTATTTATTCTATTTATTTTTTTAATCTCCCTTACGACAATCATTACAGGTGTATACCTAATGCGGTATCGCAGTCTTAAAATTAACTTACTTACAATCTAAAACTATGAAACTTCATAAAACTAAGTAGTAGTACATAGAATAAGATCTAAAAACAATAACAATAACTAATACTTTACTAAATTCCCTAAATACAAAAAAAAAACACATTTCTTAAAATAAAAAAAACAACAACACTATTGCCTACTCTAATCTACGCTATAACATAAAATAAACAACAGCATTTTTGTGAGTTCACTCAAATGGCATGTAAATACATCGATCTTCACGTGGAGATCGATCGATTCTGTTGAGTTGTCATCATTTCAGCCGAAAGACGTCTACTGCTGGACATATGCCAGATTGAGTTATACATTTATATATGTCAATTAATAAATGTCGATACATTTTACATCTGATTCATGAAAGTCAAAATAAGGTTTTTACTGACGGATTGTCCAACTCCGGCTAACTGCTGTAATTGGCTGACTCAAATAGTAACATCCAATCAGGGGGCCAAGTGCCAAGGGCCAAGATGGTGAGAGCTTTTGATAGATTTGCGATACAAAATCTGTCAAAAACTCACCATCGAGAGACCATTGTGACGTTTGTAAATTAGTAGACTTGGCCCCAGATCACTTGTCTTGAGTTTGATGGTGAGGAGCTCGTGGCTAAGTAATAACGGCAGACTGAACTTTACACCCTGTTCCTCATACCTCTAAATTGGTGACCCCGACGTGATCGTCAACCCAGCCTTCGTGCAACTACTTCAGCCTGACGTCATCATCATCACTCCCGCAAGCTTTCGTGAGGCGAGTCACACAGCCAGCCAGCATCCACGGTTTCATCGGGTATCCTGACCACTAGCATGCAGCGAACGTGCATTCTTGGTAATCACCCTCAGCCTCATCAGCAACCTTGGCACAGCACCTGCACTTCCGGCCGGTCTCACAAACAGAGCCTATTCTACCCTCTCCTGGTCGACGCAAGCAGTCAGCCACAATCCGGCGCTGTACCACATCCGACTCACTGGATGACGACGCAGCGCCACCCCGACTTACTGGGGAATCACCGCAGACAGTTCCGACTCACCGCGAACTTTGTGGCACCCGGTTCCGACTCACTGGAACCACAGCTGGCACTGTGAAGCATCGCAAGATCCAAGACTCAGCCCACTATCGACCTCCGGTCTCCGGAGGGGAGTGATGATGATACGAGCTACGCAGTAAAGACATGACGTCACACAATTCCTGCATCGCGCAGTTAGAGTTTACCGAGCGAAAACATAGATAAGACTATCCGAAATCAACTTACGGGCAGTTGCCCGCCAGACACAACACTCGTCTGGCCGGAGGATCCTCCCTTTTCTAATGAGGATGAGTGAACTTTACACCCTGTTCCTCATACCTCTAAAAACTAACGGCTTTGACTTGGGATTCATAACAGAAGTAATTCGTTCATTGCACTCGGCGACACGTTTAATTAGTCCTAGACTGCCGTCTCTAGATGCTGCCAGCTTACTTGTGTCCTTGTGTAGTGTTGGAACCTTATGTCTGGTTGGTGAGGGATATAAATGAAATGTCTGAGTCCAATTAATATAATGTATATTACTAAATCAGGAGTTACGTTACAGTGGCGTTTCTTACAAGATCTTGATAGTACACAAGTTAACGCTTGGGCGCGGCGGAGACGACTGTCCGCTCGACCGTGTGCATGCGCGGGGCCCATTGCAATTTGCCTCGTTTGCATTATTGCTACTGTAGTTCCTACATGTAGTATTACAAAAACCACGTGCATTTAAAATAACATTAAATTCCAAAATTACCTCCATAACAATCATAACCCTTTTAGCTCAAGATTTGTGTTGCCATCCGGTGTCAGACATCTTGCGTTATTATCTATTATCATTACTCAGTCTACGTTCGTCTATATACTCGTAATAGGGTAGGTACATCGGTTAATAACTTGGTCATCGTGTAAATATCAATTAAATGTTAATTGATATTTACACGTTGACCAAGTTTGCGCTGAAAGCAAAGCCAACTAATTGGTTGCAGAATTTGTCTTACGACGATACAGAAGATATTTTAATGGTCACCTCTTGACTACCTTTCTCAATTAATACCTGTTATTATTCAGTCAATTTAACCTGATTCCATTTAAGTTATAATATCTAATCAATGTTTGTGAGGAACTTTGGCTTCTGATATACAAGTATACTATGTTTTTACTTAGTTCAGGAGCCAGCTGTTCTACTTGATTTTAACCACCACCACAATCATGTTTAGTTTATGACTAACTTTATTAGTTTCTCTTTGTACAATAAACTATTTTTTTTAATTTAATGGCGTTGACTGCCTTAGTTGTGCTGAGCGTGTGGTCCTGGGTTCGATTCACGTCCCGGGAAGCGAACCTCATTTGTGTTAAAGGTGTTATTGGGTTTTTCTACATCTGGAATTTCTCAGTAGCAGCCCGGAGTCCGTTTTTGTGGCAATAGGCTCGCCACCTATTACATGGGACATAAACATAACTGGCGAAATGAGTACTACAGGTACTGCCTAATCCTTCGGGGAAACAAGGCGTGATGTTATGTTATTTTAAAAGCAACTGGCTAAGTTTCATGCATTAGTCTCCAGGGGGCGCGGGGCGCTGAGTGTAGGTGGCACGTGATTGTGATAGTCGAAGTTAGTTTAGCACGTACAGACAGTGTTTTTTAGTGTTTAGTAAGACGTGCTCATGTTTGTCTAGAAGATTTTTGGGTAGAAGCGATGTACTAACTTTCATAATATTAAAGTATACGTGTAGATTTCAAGAAAATATTTGGACTGCATAACTCTACTGTACATGAAATAGGGAGTCATTTCTTTAGATGCTAAGTAATATCGATTTGGTTCAACAGTTTCTGCATGATTGGGTACGCTTCGATCTACTGCAGTCCGACATAATTAATATACGTATATGAATAAATGAAACTGGATGGCGGCATTGCTTACGGAAGAAAACGTCAAACCCTATCAAAAACTTACTTACTTACTTACTTTATGTGAGTTCTCTGTTTCGAGATCCATGTCTTACTCTAACCCGCAGCAAAAAGTCGTTGCCCTCCATGTCAACATAAATATACGAGTTATTGTTTATATGACGGCATTCCATGATGGGGATGTAGGAGAGGTCATTTATAACCAAATTACCCCTTTTGACTCCTATGCAAATGTCAACAATTTTCGAGATATTTGACCTCACCTACATCCCCTTAACGGATTGCCGACATATAAACGATAACCCTGTATGTACTAAAACCTTAACTGCTGCTGCGAGGCAGTTTGTGATGATGATATCAATCATTTTCTAACAGGTCTGTTTAAAAAATAGATGATATTTCATCATCGATGGAATGCTGGAAAACTGTACATTTGTTAATACTGAGCACTCAATAACATCCGATTTCGATTTACATAAACATTGAGCATAAGAATTTACTTCAAACTCGATCGGAAACATTTATTGGCGATTCCATTAATATCATTGGGGCAGCGATTTCAAACAATATCACGTGAAATTTCGCAAATATGCGTCAGAGTTGGTGGAGTCGGCAAAGTTACGTATATGTAAACTTTGCCGGTTCAACTAACTAGGTGTAATTTTTTTTTTGTATTAAGTCCGCTTCTCCGTTGCTATACCAAATTCCGCTTATTTGGAAATGAAAAAATATATGACATGTTTTCCAAATTAACTTTTCACCTTTTACACATGTTCTTTACCACCCTGTATTATTCATTATTCATGTACGTATTAACGTACTCCAATAATTGAAAAAATATTAAAAATAACTATGTCCATTTCTTAAAGACATAGGTAGCTTTTTTTAATAATTTTATTATTATACTACAAAAGCTTTTTGGTATTTAAGTAAACCATTTACATTTAATGCTGAATGTAAATTCCCCTTCACTTTTGGCACATGGTCTTACAAGGGGCCACTATCCATACTATAGAAGTATACAGTTCTTACTCAATAATTTGGATAAAATAACTATCGAGTTTCTAAGCAAAGAACGCCTTTTTTTTTTGGGTGGGAAATCATCAAATGACTTTTCCCGCTCTGGGCGGAGCGGAAGGGCGTGTCAGACTCTTACTGACTAAAACCCACCCATGTTCCTTCCCTTGCCTTGCCAGGGACCACGGTTTCCCCTTAGAACTTCCCGCAACCCCGGTAGGCATGCTCCCCTAGCGGACCCCGTCAATTTTGCTGACATCTCTTTGAGGCGCGCGTGGAACACGACGCGCCGTCGACCCGGGCCTGGGGGCAAAGAACGCCTAACGCGCTTCTGAACAAAACGAACCTAAACTGAAGGAACAAAATTAGGGCTAATAGGCTCGCATTTTACACGAAGAATGAGTAGCCCGCTAGAATAGCTTACCCTAACTGACCCTTCTCACTCGGTTTCTCTCATCAATTTATTACATTTCCTTTCTTAATTAAATAAGGCACATTGACGGTAGCTTTTAGTGGTAGGTATTTAACATTTACATACTAGAAGTATTTAAAGTAAAAAAGTTTTTATAAGCCATTTTGTAAATAAAAAAATTGGCAATAACTTAGTAAAACTATGTACGAGTATTTTTAGGCCAAAATCAAATAATTTATTTGAAATAGGCACATAAAAGGCAATTTTGAATGTCAAAATTTACAAGAAGAATAAAATTGCTTCTAGTTGCCCCTGCCAAAAGGTAGTTATGGGCATGAAACTCCACTCTTACTCTTTTAAAATGTTTTTTCACTTCTCTTGCTCAAAAAATCCGTCATTGTAGCGTACCAGAGCGAAGATAAAATAGCATTTCATCCTCTAGGGGCTAAAGTAATTTTTTTTTAATTTTTGTCTGTTTCCAACGAGCCTACCACCCAAAGACGAAAAAGTCTTTGTTCTTAGGTAGGATTGGTAGGATAGGTAGGATAGGTAGGACAGGTAGGATAGGTAGGATAGGTGAGATAGGTGAGATAGGTGAGATAGGTAAGATAGGTGAGATAGGTGAGATAGGTGAGATAGGTGAGATAGGTGAGATAGGTGAAATAGGTAAGATAGGTAAGATAGGTAAGATAGGTAAGATAGGTAAGATAGGTAAGATAGGTAAGATAGGTAAGATAGGTAAGATAGGTAAGATAGGTAAGATAGGTAAGATAGGTAAGATAGGTAAGATAGGTAAGATAGGTAAGATAGGTAAGATAGGTAAGATAGGTAAGATAGGTAAGATAGGTAAGATAGGTAAGATAGGTAAGATAGGTAAGATAGGTAAGATAGGTAAGATAGGTAAGATAGGTAAGATAGGTAAGATAGGTAAGATAGGTAAGATAGGTAAGATAGGTAAGATAGGTAAGATAGGTAAGATAGGTAAGATATGTAAGATAGGTAAGATAGGTAAGATAGGTAAGATAGGTAAGATATGTAAGATAGGTAAGATAGGTAAGATAGATAAGATAGGTAAGATAGGTAAGATAGGTAAGATAGGTAAGATAGGTAAGATATGTAAGATAGGTAAGATAGGTAAGATAGGTAAGATAGGTAAGATAGGTAAGATAGGTAAGATAGGTAAGATAGGTAAGATATTTTATGAATTTTCTCCAATTATTATAAATTGCATTGGTGACCTTAATATAATTTACAACAGTGAAAATGTCATCATCTAGTGAGAATGGAGACCCTAATTTGCAGATGGAAGAGAAAGGAAAATAAATAATTTTTACCCGACTGCCCCAGAAGGAGGGTAATGTTTTTCGAGAGTATGTATGTATGTATGTATGTCTATTTCTTTGGCACGCTCTGTAGCCTAAACGGCTTGATGGATTTTAGCATAGGAGGTGTCGTTAGATTCGTCTTAATCGTAGAAGTGACATAGGCTATATAATATTTATGTATTGCATCTGCAAGTACAAAAAAAAGGGAGGGGAAGATTTTTTTTTAAATAATTTTCAACAATATTGGTATCAAATAAAAGCTGGTAATGAGTCAATTCCAAATTAAGATATATTAATAAAACTAAAAAACTTGAAATAAAGAAAATTATTCAAAAAACAAAAAACCCGACTGCAAAAACACATAACTGAAAAGAGAAAAACAAGCATTATAATCTATAGAATTTTGGTATCGCAGGCGGGGACAATAATAATAATTATAACAATAATAACCGGAAATATGGTGTACCTAACTTTTGTTTGTCCCCGCCTGCGATACCAAAATTCTATAGATTATAATGCTTGTTTTTCTCTTTTCAGTTATGTGTTTTTGCAGTCGGGTTTTTTGTTTTTTGAATAATTTTTTAATAAATAATTATTATTTTATTTACTATTTTATTTTCTCGCAATCGTAGTGAAAAGTAGAGTGTAACACACGGCGCTAAAAACCCATTATACCTCGGTTTCTGTTTACTCCCTCGCTAAAGCTCGGGAGTAAAACTACCTCGTTATAATGGGTCATTTTAGCTCCTTGTATAACAATCTACTATACTATATTTGACTCGATCGATATTACATGTCAAAATTAAAAAAAAACAACGGGTTGCACTCCGAGAGTGGCAGAAGTGAAAACTTGACTGCTTTTTGAACCCATCAATATGGGTACAATTTCTTACATCGCAATCTTTACGTAATGTCAAAGACTATTTATTTTGATATTTACTTTGTCGGTTGCTAGGCAACGGATCTTACGGTCACGTTCTGACGCGAGTTTTACATTTTTTACCCATCCCAAAAATGTGCACAACGCCGCTAAAGAAATGTTCACTTCAAAAATTGTCATTACAATGTTAGTTTGTATATTGGTTAAAAAATACTTCATTTAAAAATGTTGTTGACAAAATAACAAGTCCAATCTCAAGCATTACTAAAGTTTTGGTAAAAACAACGCTGCGAGGTCGAGTGCACTGCAGTTCTCAACAGAGCGAATATTTTTCAAATTCAGTTCAACTTTTATTTTACAGTTCGTTTTTCTTTTTCAGTGATGTTACGAACATTAGGGGTGCTAAACACAATGTTGGGGTCGGCCTGATTCGGTACCAGCAGGGCGGCAATATTTTCGAAAAAAAACCGCTTAGCTTGACCTAAACATAATTTATATGTGAGGGTAGATGCCGATCGAAGTTTGACACGAGCCGAATGTAAGCCGAATGGGTGTAGTAATTGCTTCGGGTCAGCTATGTTATTCAGCAAATTACCGAATCGAATGTGCCCGGCACCCAAAAATGTGTGTAGCAACCTCACTGAAAAAGAAAAAAACGGCTAAAGTTTTATTCTACTATTTTTTATCATCTACCGCTTCGAATTTATTTAATCGTGTTTTCGGCATAGGTACTTGCCCAAGCTACGGGCATGAAACCATTTTTAATATAAAAAAGGAAAAAAAAGAAACATTTATGGTGAATAAGCAACCCGTCAGCATAAAATCTGACTACAGAAAGTACAGTCAACAAATTAGGAAAGGTTCGAATCAATCACCGAAGTTATTCGTGTACATTATCGCCGACTCATTTGGGTTTCCAGGTCGAACTTTTCCGTATGCTTAATTGAAAAAGTTTCGTGAAGCTAAGTTTAATTGTATGCTCATGCATGTACGAGAGAACAATTTGTTGAAGAACTTTCATTATTTTCAATCTAAAGACAAGAACTGTTTGTTAAGAATTTGCGGTCTCGTGACTGAGAAGACAACGTTTTGCCTTTGTTCCACTTAATGATGCACGATAATTTTCAATTATTTATGCAATTGAAACCCAAATGTCAGGTCATGACAATGAAAAAAAAAAAAAAAAATGAATGAATAAAGAATTGGAATTTTAATAAAGGCAATTAATAGGCAATAAAAAAATACTTATTTTGAATTCCAAAATAATCACATTCAGATAGATAGAGACTTAATAGTAGATTATTCACCAAAGCAAAAAAGCAGTGTCTTAAGTCACGGGCGTTATATTAAGTCCTGAGCGTAACGGAGGATCCAAGGGCTCCCGAGCGTAGCGAAGAAGTTTAGAGTCAATTTCTGAGGGAAGTGAGAGAGTTTTAAGACTAGAATCCTGACTGAAGCCAGGTATTAAAGCTTGCCCAAGACGAAGAGGCCTTTATCCTCGAGGAGAATATTTGCTTTTCATACCTTCTGCGAGATAATAAAAAAGCAATTCGATTTTCGAATAAGCTTTTATACGATTTTTTTTGTTAAATATCATTATTGTTATAATGAAATCCAGTACAATATTATATCCCGGCTAGACCCCAGGGCTATAATGACTAACTTTAGGGAGATAGTTATCCATAACATATTATAATTCGACATTAACGAGCAGGTGGTGTAAAAACATTTATTAGGACAACGTTGTGATCAAAGCTTGTGGTAATTAGAAGATACGAAGGCACTCCTACTTATATTATAACAAACAGGATTTCGAGAACCAAAACCAAATTCCCAGCTTCAATCTCAACCTATTTGCCCAAAATAAACAACATTACCAACAACAACAACAACAACATTATCAAGCGTCTACAGAAATAATCCAAAGACATGATGATACAATTATGACGTAATGAAGTCGCTGTGTCTTTAATTATAAGTTTACGATCGCGTAAAACAGTCCATGAACCGGATTTACTCCAACATTTAGAGCAGTTCATAAAAAATACCTATTATTATTTGTAGTTTGTACTGAGAATTGAGTCATTACTTGTTAGGCGTGATCTTGAACTGAAACAGAAAGTTCGATGAGTCAGTCTATGATCATTATTTATTTAAGAAAACGATGTAAATAGAAACACCTGTTGTGTTTTGTTTCCATGCTTGATTGAAAGAAAAACATCTGCAGTGAGCAAACGCATAAAAATTTCTATATATTAACAAAGCTTTAAATGAAATCGGCAATGAGATAGGTACCCATCATATATAAATTCACGAATAACATAATGATAAACTAACCTCTGCTGTCTTCAAAATGATATTATTATATTCATCGCCTATTCAATACAATATTGAATGTAAAACTTTGTCTTGATGAATGCAAAACGTTGGTCATGTACGTCAAGCACATTTTGATAACCCAATTTTTTGTAGTAATCATGATGAGAGTAAATAAATAATTTATTTAAAAAAAATATTTTTTGAAGCTGCTTTTGAAAAATAGGTTCGTAGATTATCCGGCAAAAGTTACTAACAAAGAATAAAAAATAAAACATTCGTTGGTCTGTGGATTACGCTTCCCCCGCAATTAAAACCACATACTTCTGGTCGAACACGAAAACTATACGAACAGACATTCCCAACAAAAAAATATATAATACGTGTTGAATTGATAACCTCCTCCTTTTTTATCGTCAGTTAAAAATACTCGCCTATGCCCAGATACTTTTTTAATCTTGTGTCAGATACCGCATCACTATCCACTATCCAGTACTATTACAGTCATATACAAATCTTTTTGTATCATATTTGATAATGAGTGATTATCAAATACCACACAAAAAAAATTGAGCATTCGCCTTTCAAAAGCCCATAATATTTAATCGGCTTGTCGGCCAGTGGGCTTTCAGACTGAAATATAAAAAGTGCTGTAAAACCCCGCCTTAGTGCGAGTCGGATTTTCACACTATGGTTCCGTAGCAATCAAACTATTACGTGTATTACTTTACTTTCTTTTTATTATTTTTATTTTCATAATTAGAGTCTTATTAGTATTACCATTTTTTTTATAGAACGGAAACACATTTTGTATTTATTACTTTAGGTATATATTTACTTTCTAAAGTTGACAAACCTATGACAGACAGGCAGACGGGCATATAAGTTTAGTAGTAGGTCACTTTGGCTACGGGACCCTAAACATCTTACCTAAGTACCTATATTTATGTACACAGCTTTAAATGTGACTGGCAAAGCAAACGTTCGAGATTGACCTTGAGCGACCTTGCGCAATTAAAATTATAAAACTGGCAAGGCAAGGGGATCGCGAAAACGAATGAAGTAATTTTGAAATGTGTGCGGATAAAATGGTTAATGTTGGGTTATAAATAATTTTGATTTATTTATTAGATTTGGCGTCGTGTAAACATTTGAATTGTGATTTAGTTATTTGAATCGGATCATGTAAACTCGTAAATTGTATGGTGACTAGTTACTAATTTCCTGGACAGTCAGCCTCGTTCTGACTGAACGACTGATTTATCTTAACAATACATAAATCAGCCTATTAATTTTCCCACTTCTGGGACACAGGCCTCCTCTCTGTGAGAGGGATTGGGCCGTAATCCACCACGAGGGCCCAGTGCGGGTTGGTAGATGTCACATTTCTTCGAATAATTGGTTTTAGGACATGTCGGTTTCCTCACGATGTTTTCCTTTGCCGTTTTGAGAGCAGCGTGGTGATGAAATAATTTACAGAATCTAAAGCTCCTGCGTGGTGACTCGTAGGTCGGGGCCGTTACCACTGGACCACTGGTGCCCCTAAGTTGCCTACAGATTTTCTTCCCCTATAATAGCAACTTCTGTATCGAACTTTTCGTTTTTCATATTCGTGACTGGAATCTTGCCTCGGAATCCGTTTCAGGCAGATATCGCTTGAATACTTACAACTAGTATTTTAGACGACAGCTGCCACTGCAAACCAATTACTGGGAAAACCGATATCCTTCGATAAAACCAGTCGTTCGCGCTGACTACTCGTAACTAACTGAGATACGTACAGTTATCCGCACGTAAACGGTAACAGTTTGGCTTTTACCACTTTTGACAAAAACTCCAAGTTTTAAACTTAACTGATTTACAGTGCATTAGTTTAGTACAGAGTTTGTAGTGACCTATACATAAGTCTGATTAAATAACAAAATTAAAATATAAATTATGTATTTCTAAAATATAATTAATTATAATTTATATTCAACTATTTACAAAATAACTTAAAACTAGACTTATTTAATAATCAACATGTAAAGTAAAACTATGTACTTAACTTAATAATCAATGAACAAACGGACAAGTACAAATATTGTATTAGTAGCTAATTCCTTATCAGTTGGTCGGCGTAGCTATGACGCGTCTATTGTTCTAGCGACGACCGGGCGCTCGCGCTACGTCATACGAACCGTGTGCGTGAGCGAGACAACGTCATCGTGCGTTGCACTCACGCACCCGCGCCGTACAGCTGGCCGTGACTTGCAAATCAGTACGCTCACTGCGCGCATAGCTTTATGTTAAATATCGCGATCTTAGTTTTGCCGTACTAACCCTTGAGACTTCCTGCTTTATGTTAAACTGTTTACTCGTGCTGTTCTCTGTTATCTGACTTTCTACCACTCCTTCTTTTCTAAGTGGAACTCTTGTGTGTGAACTGAAACCTGTGTCTGTGTACTGTGGGGGGTACGTGTTTGTGCGGGGCGCCGAGACGCTTTTAGTATTGGATAAATATGTATGTTTATAGTGTGCGGGTTCTCTTCAATGATACAGTGATACGTTATATTTATAGTAGGTTTTTAATTAGATATTTGAAGAGAAAATATATTATAACATGAATACGCGCCTACGAAGTGACAGCTAGCCTTCCGCTATTTTCTATATAAAACAATTATTACGAACCTATTCTAAATTAGAAAGTGACTCATCAGATAGTTCGAACTGATATATTCATAACAGCCAGTACAACATAAGGTTGATAATACAATAAAACCTTACATGAGCTACGCCCACCTCGAATAAAAGCACAGGAAAATTGCTTTTATTCAGAACATTCGAACAATCTGACTTTCCCTACCTATACCTATACGAAAAACTACCTAACAGTGGGAAATCATTTACACGGCTGAGGTCTTTCTCTTACAAGAGATGGCTTAGTTCATGACAAGCGAGTCGCGAAGGCCTGACACTACGCTAAGTGTCAGCCAAATTAAACTATAGCATGTGCCAATGTGCACTTCAAAAATTCAACGCTGTCATGCCTAAACCATACCGCAGCAAAACCACTGTAAAAGGTACGGCAAGCCTCGGGAAACAAACAAACTGATGTGACAATTCACATCGACCCAGAAGGGGTTTAGAAGAGATAAGAAAGAAACTTAACATCTAAAACCTTAACCCCATCGGACAATGTTGAGCCAGAGGGAATTCAGGATCAAGAAGTAAGTGTCCAACCAAAATAACTATCTCATGGTCACACTCCAGATGAATAATTCTCGAAAATTCATCACACCGCAATAATATCAAAATCCCAAATTATTAGTTCATGTTGACTGAACTGTCGATCCTCAATCATCGGCAGAAACCAAATGTGTCGAATCGACACACTTCGCGAGGCTATGCCCCTTCAGCGAAGTTGGTATCAGCCTAGATCAAGCATCATCCCCTAGTATAAAACTCAATCCCCATTAAATGTCAGTCTCTCCTGACTAAACTGTGGGTCCTCAGTCATGAGTTAACCAATTGTGTTTATCAAACACATTTTGCAAGGGCTATGCCCCTTTTAGCAAAATAGATGTTAACCCAGACGGAGCGCCATCCCCCCCCAGGAGGGACCACAGTATTTCAAAACTATTTACTTCCCTCTTAAATTACAACGATAAATTCTGGAGTGCGTTCATGCTAAGCTAAAACAAGAATATAATTTGAAGACGATGAGGTTGACACGTTCCCTCAGGCTCCTTGGCGACATGAGGAGTGACACCTCACTCGCTCCCGGCCGCGTCCGATGTTTATTCCCCGCATATGTAACGAAAACACACATAACAATGCATTAGTATAATGTAATTAATTACTAAAATAATGTGCTAAACTATTATGATGTTTACATCTAAATGACATTTGCCTAATTATAATATGAACGCTCTTTTAAAATAAAAATAAAATAACAAATAATTACATTCTAAAGTGACATTGATATGAAAGGAGGTGACACAAAATAAGAAAATCTAATATGTATAATGTTCCTAAACTTCTTATTATTCAATTTTAAAAACTCATATTCTAAAATGGTAAACTTTATTATAAAATGTTTATAAGCTTTCGACCTTTTTAATTTATTTGTTTTTGGCACAAAGCATTTCATTTTACTGTTTCTTGCAAACATGGTTTTGTTTTTAATTGGTGCACTTCTTAAATTGCTTTTAGCACTTTGTTGTTGTAATAATATAATGATGTAGTATAATAGTAACATGATGATATAAAATAGTAATAATATAAACTTTGTTGGCCAAAAGAATGATAACTTTATGACAAAGCAACCTTGCGATGGCACACTATGTTTATGTTCGTTGTTATAAACTTTCACTCGAAAGTCATTACTGATATCTTCATTCGTCACTAACGGTGACTCCACATCAAACTCGATTAAGTCTTTGTTGGCTTTAATTGAGTTTAAATCAACCAAAATATTAACTTGTTGCTCATTGCTAATTATTTCCGTCGAAAATGGGGTTTGGGCGATCTCCTTTGAATCGGAAAATTTTTCAACAATATCATATTTATCGGATTGGACAGCGATGAGGTTATGTATAGGAATATCCTCCTCGAGACCAATTATTTCATTTGACGAGGGAACATTCTGGTATTCTGAAACATATTCAAACTGTTTAATAATTGGACTGAACTGACCCGATTCGTGAATTTCATCCAAATTTTCGTTTTCGATTGAGCCGTCTTCATCATTTGCAAGGCTGCGTTCCAGGCAGCTGCACTCGTCATCATCATTATTTTCATCATCACTGCGCTCCTGGCAGCTTTGTTCAGTTTCAAGTGGGATAATATCCAGTATTCCGCTAAAAAATAAATCGGTATGATTATCTATGTTTGCAAGCTCTTCCTGTCCGCCTGCCTCGGACATTATTTGTACCATCTCTTCTTCTTGCAATGTATTCATATTTCTATGACATTTGCATGGAAACTCTTTCCTTAGTGCATTGCACATCGAGTCAAAGCTCATACCTTCATGGTACGTGTACTTGTGGACAATCTCAGCTGGACTCACAAGAAATGCGCGTAAAATTAATGCCCAGTTGCTCTCTTGCCATTCATTGAAGGTGGCTGTAATCCTGAAATCATCTAGGAAATTCTCTAGGCATCCGTTTATACCTGAGAAGTACTCCATGTCGCACTTTTGTTAAAAAAAAACACTTTTAATAAAAACCACTTAGCTTTAGTTTCGGCTCCGGTGAGGAGCTGGCATCTTCTTCAGCTCTTTGTTTGCACCGATATGAGTTAATGCCTATTACGTGTCGAACTGTTACGTGTCGAATTATGTTTTTTTTTTTCTAGATTATATATTTTTTCTAGTGCAGTATTAACTGGCTCTGCATACGCCTTATTTTAAAGCCCGGTTTTAGGCGCCATCCACCATGTGTGGGGGGTACGTGTTTGTGCGGGGCGCCGAGACGCTTTTAGTATTGGATAAATATGTATGTTTATAGTGTGCGGGTTCTCTTCAATGATACAGTGATACGTTATATTTATAGTAGGTTTTTAATTAGATATTTGAAGAGAAAATATATTATAACATGAATACGCGCCTACGAAGTGACAGCTAGCCTTCCGCTATTTTCTATATAAAACAATTATTACGAACCTATTCTAAATTAGAAAGTGACTCATCAGATAGTTCGAACTGATATATTCATAACAGCCAGTACAACATAAGGTTGATAATACAATAAAACCTTACAGTACCTAATAAACTTTCATTCTTCCTCTTGTGTACTTGTGACTTATTTCTTCGCTACCTGTCTATCACACATACCTACTACCCCTACATTGGTGACCCCGTTCAAGAGCACTAAGATGCCTGAGGACCAAGATTGCACGAAACAAGATGCGGCGGCAGCGGAAACGTATCGCGTAGGTGTGCGCATACCGCCGTTCTACCCGGAGAAACCGAGTCTCTGGTTCAATCAGATGGAGGCGCAGTTCATCCTGGCGAACATCAAGTCGGACGACACGAAGTTCTACTACGTTACCGGCAACCTCGATCCGCAGTACGCCGCTGAAGTCGAGGACATTATCGGCAACCCTCCAACCACCGGAAAATATGAGAAACTTAAAGGTGAGCTCATCAAACGGCTATCGGCATCGCGTGAGAAGAAGGTGAAACAACTTCTCATGCATGAGGAACTGGGCGACCGGAAGCCGTCACAATTTTATCGCCACCTTCTCAACCTCGCTGGCCCAGGTGTGCCGGAAGAGTTTCTGCGGAGTATATGGTCGAGTCGCCTACCCGCAAACACGCAGGCTATCGTAGCGTCGCAGTTGAGGATGGACCTGGCTGAACTGGCAGAGCTGGCGGACCGGATCCACGACGTCGTCGGTACCCAGGTGGCATCAACTACAGCTGCCATATCTACTGCTGCATCGACGAGTACTGCGGGTACCAGTATTTGCTCGGAGGTCGCCGCTCTGACGAAGCAGATGGAAAAGCTTGCGGATAAGGTGGAGCGAATGTCACGTTCCAGAGAACGGTCCCGTAGTCGCACGCGATATCGGTCAGGCTCATCCCGATCAGAGTCCAGCTACAGGAAGTTCCCGAAGTGCTGGTACCACCAGAATTTTGGAGACCGAGCAAAAAAATGCGTGAAGCCGTGTGACTACCCTACATCGGGAAATGCGCGGGGCAATCAATAATGGCGGCCGATGATTGTCCGAGTGCTGGTCGCTTATTCGTCACCGATCAAAGGTCGAAGATGCAGTTTTTGGTCGACACCGGCAGCGACCTCTGTGTCTACCCCCGATCGGCATTATCAAATCGACGAGAGAAGACCAACTACCAATTGTGCGCGGCCAACGGAACACCGATAAATACATACGGGTTCATAAATGTCACTCTGAACCTGCGGTTGCGCCGTGACTTTGCTTGGCGATTTATCGTTGCCGATGTTACGAGGGCGATAATAGGCGTGGATTTTCTATCTTTTTATAATTTGGTTGTTGATTGCAGAAATCAACGGCTCATCGACAACCATACAACGCTCTCCACCCCGGCGTCGCCTGTCCCTCGCTCTGATGATGTCTCCTCAGTAAGGGTAAGTTTGGGTGATTCCGCGTATACACACATACTACGGGAATTTCCCGACATCACTCGCCCACATGGTATACACCGCACTCCCAAACACAATACAGTACACCACATCCGTACTACACCAGGGCCACCAGTATCCTGTACACCACGTAGATTGGCCCCGGACAAACTGCAAATCGCCAAGGCCGAATTTGAGGCCATGTTGCAATGTGGAACCTGTCGCCAGTCCGAGTCACCATGGTCGTCGCCTCTCCACCTAGCACCAAAGAAAAATGACGGATGGCGCCCTTGCGGCGATTACAGGATGCTGAACGCACGTACCATCCCGGACCAGTACCCCATTCGACACATCCAGGACTTTGCTCATAGTCTGTCTGGCTGTACCGTCTTCTCTCAGATTGACCTGGTGAAAGCGTACAATCAGATTCCTTTAAATCCAGAGGACATCCCGAAGACCGCTATCACGACGCCGTTCGGTCTTTTCGAATTCCCGTTCATGACGTTCGGTCTTCGAAATGCCGGACAGACGTTTCAGCGCTTCGTGGACGAAATGCTCAGGGGTCTGGATTTTACGTACGCTTATTTGGACGACTTTTTGGTCTACTCGAAAGACCAGAAGACCCACGAGCACCATCTGCGTCAGCTTTTCACCAGACTCAAAGACTACGGTATGGTCATCAACAGTTCCAAGTGCGTCTTCGGAGTGTCGGAGGTAAACTTCTTGGGCTACCATATTTCAGCCAAGGGCACAAGGCCATTACCAGCCAAGGTCGAGGCTGTGCAAAATTTTCCCGCTCCCAAAACCGTAAGAGAGCTACGGAGATTTCTTGGGATGCTCAATTTTTACCGCAGGTTCATACCAGGCGCAGCAACCTTCCAGGCACCCTTGAACGCTCTGCTTACCGGCTCAGTCAAGGGTGCACACCCGGTCAATTTTTCACCCGAGGAACTTAGCGCATTCCAGAACTGCAAGGATAGCCTTTGTCAAGCAGCACTGTTGGCGCATCCAGACTGTAGCGCTAAGTTGGCGTTGGTCACAGACGCTTCCGACAAGGCCATTGGCGCAGTCTTGCAACAGCTGAATGCAGGTTCATGGGAGCCGCTTGCTTTCTTTTCCCGTAAGTTGAGTCCAGCACAGGTTAAGTACTCTCCATACGACCGCGAATTGCTCGCCATTTACGAGAGTATCAAATATTTTCGGCACATGCTGGAGGCTCGTGACTTTGTGATTTACACAGACCACAAGCCTCTAACTTTCGCCTTCCACTCTCGTAAAGAGAATTGTTCTCCACGGCAGTTCCGTCACCTGGATCTAATAGCCCAGTTTACAACAGACATCCGGCATATTTCTGGCAAGAACAATGTCGTGGCAGACACCCTCTCGCGCGTCGAGGAGATTACACAACCAGTGCCCGTCGAAAAGATCGCAGCAGCTCAACGTGACGACCCCGAGCTGAAGCAACTGCTAGATGGTGATACCTCATTGCGCCTGCAACAGGTTAAAGTACCAGGTTCACAAGAGCAACTTTATTGCGACGTGAGCACCCCTACGCCAAGACCATTTGTGCCCAAGGAATTGCGCAGACCTATTTTCACAAGCCTGCACTCCTTGAGTCACCCAGGTACCAAAGCATCTGCAAGGTTGGTCGCTGATAGATTTGTTTGGCCTGGCGTTAGGAAAGACTGCCGTGATTGGGTACGTTCCTGTCTGGCTTGCCAGCGCTCAAAAACCACTCGGCACGTCTTTGCCCCAGTCGGTACTTTCAAATTACCGCAATCAAGATTCGCATTCATCCACATTGACCTCGTGGGACCTTTGCCACCGTGTGAAGGGTTCCGATATTGTCTCACTGCCATCGATCGCTTTACGCGATGGCCTGAGGCAATACCACTCACGAACATAACTGCAGAGACAGTGGCAAAGGCCTTACTGAGTGGCTGGATTGCTCGTTTCGGCTGCCCATCCGATATTGTAACTGATAGAGGCGGGCAGTTCGAATCGGCGCTCTTCAAATGCTTGTCTGCAATTGCTGGTTTCCGACGTCGTAGAACAACGGCATACCATCCTGCCTGTAACGGTCTGGTGGAAAGATTCCACCGTCAACTTAAAGCAGCTATCACTTGCCACGCTAATGACAGTTGGGTGGAATCTCTTCCATTAGTCCTGTTAGGCGTACGCAGTGCTTTTAAAGAAGACGTCCAGGCTACTGCTGCCGAACTTGTTTACGGTCAACCGATACGACTGCCTGGCGAATTCTTTGACCCACAAGCTGATGAAACGGTTGACATCACCGACTACTTATCAAGGCTCCGGAGTATTGTCAGGAGACTGCAACCGTCACCAGCAGCCAGACACAACAGCAATTTAAAAACATTTATTTACAAGGAATTAGCTTCCTCTACTCACGTTTTCCTTAGGGACTGCACTGCTGGTGGTCTGAAACCGGCATATTCTGGTCCTCATAAGGTCATTCAACGAGGTGACAAGGTTTTTAAAATATTGGATAATGGAAAACAGGTCACGGTATCGATTGACCGCATTAAGCCGGCCTTCATACTGCGTGATCCTCACACATCATCCTTACCACCAAACACCACCATTCATCACAACACACCACAGTCATCACTCAACACTCATCACTATACGCCCGACGCGGATAATCCGAACTTACCTTCCGCTGACGAGAACGTCGTCAGAACGACGCGGTCAGGACGTCGCGTTAGATTTCCCGACTATTATCGCCCTTGACGGTCTCTGGAAGGGGGTGATGTAGTGACCTATACATAAGTCTGATTAAATAACAAAATTAAAATATAAATTATGTATTTCTAAAATATAATTAATTATAATTTATATTCAACTATTTACAAAATAACTTAAAACTAGACTTATTTAATAATCAACATGTAAAGTAAAACTATGTACTTAACTTAATAATCAATGAACAAACGGACAAGTACAAATATTGTATTAGTAGCTAATTCCTTATCAGTTGGTCGGCGTAGCTATGACGCGTCTATTGTTCTAGCGACGACCGGGCGCTCGCGCTACGTCATACGAACCGTGTGCGTGAGCGAGACAACGTCATCGTGCGTTGCACTCACGCACCCGCGCCGTACAGCTGGCCGTGACTTGCAAATCAGTACGCTCACTGCGCGCATAGCTTTATGTTAAATATCGCGATCTTAGTTTTGCCGTACTAACCCTTGAGACTTCCTGCTTTATGTTAAACTGTTTACTCGTGCTGTTCTCTGTTATCTGACTTTCTACCACTCCTTCTTTTCTAAGTGGAACTCTTGTGTGTGAACTGAAACCTGTGTCTGTGTACCTAATAAACTTTCATTCTTCCTCTTGTGTACTTGTGACTTATTTCTTCGCTACCTGTCTATCACACATACCTACTACCCCTACAAGTTTAGTTTGAAAATTGGCATGTTTAAAATAAAAACGCGATTTCATTTTTTCTCGTCAACTTTCTACTTAATTGACTAATTCGTGTTCAAACGATGATACGCCAAAGCCAATGTTTATCATCCTGAAGACAGAAAAGTACATAAGGTTCACTTCACAAAATCATCTAAATAAAAAGCGACTCTTGCTACGACACAATAAAGTGCAATAATTCAGGTCACACAGCGCTCATTATCTACCTACAGTTATATTCACCTAGAAGTTGCCTCTCTTTCCATCACGTTATGGCTACTACACACTCACATTGTCTTAAAGCAAAATAGACCTCACGGCCTAGACAACGACGACTAGAACTAGATTATCTATGAAACTAAGCGACCTATCTCTATATTCTTGGCATTGTGAGCATGAAAGACAGAGCTAATAATAAAAGATGTCATGCTATCAACATTTTAAGCAACAAAACGAATGCATAGCACTTGGAAGTTACTACCGGATGTTGCAAAAAAAAATGGCGGAAAAATTCGCAATTGTTGCGAATTTATATTTGTATATCTCAAATTAATTATAAAAAAAGAACTGCTTAAATAATTTAATGTAGTTTTTACTAAAATTTATAAATAATTATGAAACAAAGAGTATCTTTTTTTTATAAAAATTTTTTGTAAGTTGGAACATTGAACGAAGGTCGGAACCATCGTGATCAAGTGGTTTTGTGTCAATCCTATTGAAAGTCGTTTTAGTTAAGCGAAACACTTTGAATGCGATTGCCACTTGTAAAGGGTCATTGACGTTTTATGACGTGCAAGTGACATTCAAGCTAGGGAGGTAAAACAATTACGAAGTCGAGGTCAGTCGAGGTCGCAGCAGTAAAGGTTTTCGTAAGTCGAGTGTTGGAACCAACGAAGTGCGGTTGCCTGTACCAAACGTATCGTCAGGGGTAATTACATCACAGCCGGGAACGATAACGGATGATTTAACTTGCTCTCCGGGCACAGAGAGATTTTGGAATTTCAAATACATAAAACACGGAATAGCTACAAATAACTGCGGCAAGCACAACTTTATTTACGTGGTTTTTATTTCAACGATATTAGATATCGTTACACAAACTTATAGCAATTCAAATTAACTAACAATTAACAATTATAATAAATACAAATTAACAATTCAAATTAAAGAGCTTACGAAATAGTACTAGAGAGGAGCTCGTGGCTAAATAATACCAGCCGCACGGGTCGATCCATCACGTTAAGCTATGCTGGCCGGGGTTGGCCAGTGGATGGGTACATATCGAGACTCCTTCGTGTCTTGGAAAGCACGTTAGGTTGTTGGTCCTGACTGTCATTCTTGGATCTTTGACAATCGTTACAAGTCGTCAGAAGCCCGAAAATTGACACCAGTCTTACCCAGTTATTGGGTTGTGGAGGTCAGATAGACAGTCGTTCCATGTAAAATACTGGTATTCAGCTGCATCCGGTTAGAATGGAAGCCGACCCCAACATAGTTGGGAAAAGGCTTGGCAGATTGATTGAGTACAGCAGCACTAGCATTAGTACTAGGAAGTGGTGAAGGGCGGACGTTTTTGAAGAACTGTCTTATGTACACACGCACACGTAATTGTACACCACACACGTGTAATTACACACCCACACGCACATGTACACACATACCGCACACACACAGCACAATAATATGATACATTATGTTAGTGATGTTTTTTCATACATTTTTCATACTTTTCATTTCTGTTATTGTGTTTTATTTTAAATTTATTTTGTGTTTACTTTTAAAATTGTATTTTTAGCACATAAGATTGTCTATTCCTATGTTGACATTAACAACTAAGCCAAATTAAATGGGAGAGGGCGCTGACTCCTGACATACAGGTACACCTAGTTCAGGAGTCAGAGGATTCAAACAAATTCCTTAACATATTATGTCAATAAAGAATTACTTATTTGATTTATTTGATGTAATTTTGACGTTCAAAAAGTGCTGATTCTCAGCCTAGTTTGAATACATGACATAAATGAATTTGAATTTTATGAATCATAATAATTAGGTAATATCTAATAATTGTGTTCTTTATTTTATTGTGCTTAAAACAGTAAAAAAGAAAATTTACACATGTGTTACATAATAATTATTTAAATACGAATAATGATACTCATTGCGGTCAATACCAAAGTATTCTTTATTTAAAGTACGCCTTAATGTGCTAGGTTTCTCAATGTGGGTATAATACATTATAATATATTCTACATTACTAAATTGCAAAATATTCTTATATCTTTTCGCGTTCGAATAACATGAAATATAGGATTATACTCGTATATAACAGGATACGTCATTATTAAAACCACACATGAATCCTATACGGACTGTAACAGTTTGAGATTGTCGGTTATGTAGATAAAGGTAAACCAGAATACGACCGAATTTCTAAGCCTGTAAACCACAATAGCTATCAAAGGTCTTAAAACTGGTGTCACCTTGTTTCGCAGACAGAAATTACATAGAATTTCGTTTCGCACCAAAATGTTTCATATTTATTTAGTTCTTATATTTTTATATCGAATATTATTGTTTCAACAACTATTTACTTGGATGAAACATTATTTCACAGAAACACAATTCAATGAATTTTTAATCACATTTTTTTATTTAACAAACTTATCAAACAGTAGAATTATTTTTTAAAGAATATTGTTTGTTCAGTTATTTCAACGAAAATGTAAGAATAGACGTTATGCTATAAACAACAATAGTGTGTGTGTGTGTGCGTAGTGTAGTGTCTAGTAATAACTATTAGGGCACTCCGACCATATAGGTTAGGTTAGGTTAGAACTGTGACCAACTACGCGCGAGCCGAGCGAGCGAAGCGAGCGGTGCCGCGGCAGCGGCCGGCGAGCGCTACATCGGATTTGGTCGCAGTATCAAGATTAGGGCACTCCAACAGATGAACCGCTTTCATATAACTATACTACGGTATATAGTGTGTGTGTGAGTGTGTAGTGTATTGTCTTTTAATATAACTATTAGGGCACTCCGACCATATAGGTTAGGTTAGGTTAGAACTGTGACCAACTACGCGCAAGCCGAGCGAGCGAAGCGAGCGGTGCCGCGGCAGCGGCCGGCGAGCGCCACATCGAAATTGGTTGCAGTATCAAAAATATAGGGCACTGGGGATTTTCTTGGTAATAAGCTTTATACTAACTAAACAGTATGAGAATAAAGAATATTTGATTTGTTATTCTATGATATGAATATCGAAACTTTTAATTTTATTTGTAACAAAAATCAATGATTAAAGTTTATTCAAAGTAAGTATTCTGCGTATTGATTATTCTGTGAAATGATAATATATGAAAAATTTTATGTGAAACGAAATTCTATAAAACTATTTTCTATAAAACAACGTACAACCCTTAAAACTATCTATCTTTCGTGAAACATTAAGATTTCTACAGATATAATAAATCTCAGATACAAGAATAATATGTTTTTTTAATATGATTATAAACTACCGAATCTTTGTCACCTAAAAATACCTACCCATAAAATAATAATGATGTCTGTGGATGTGACAGTACGACCAAAGAAACGATGGATGGACTATGTAGATGATATGGCTAGAAAGGGGGTGACAACCGAAATGACGACTAATAGAGAAGTATGGAAGAAAGGGACATGTTGCGACGACTATCAATTATTGTGGACTGATAGACTGAAAAAAAAAACAACCGACTTCTTTGTACATAGGTACTTTAAATTCGGAACTCAGTGGTTTTGGTTATGAATTTTTGTTTTTTGCCACCGGCTTCCGAAATTAAAGTAATTTTTCACTTAGTTGTGTTGATTTTAGAAGTCGGATATATTTTTTTGTAAAATTTTTTTTTTGACTTTAGGTAGAAAAAGACATAAGCTTCTTTTCTTAGCCACGTGTAATTAAACATTAAAGTTAAATTAATACACTCCTAAAACACACCTATATTTTGGATGGAGTATGTTACTTTGGCAAGGATTAGGTACAGTAACACTTTCTTCAATTCAACAAACGTTTTGTGAAGAAACCCTTTCTCACCCTTGGGTGTTGTAAAACACGCGCAGAAAATTGTTTTCCTTGTGACCTTATTGGTCACACATAAGGAAAACATTCTCATGCGCTGGGATTTCTCCTGAATCGTAGGTAGGTACGTGGTATTGCGTTCCTAATATCGTGTGACAGACATATTATTACCTATAAAGTCTTGTATATTTTGATCGATGACTAACGTCAAGACTAACCCAAAACCAACAGGCTCAAGACAAACAAACTGTCTGATTTTGAACTCAGCGGCGATTTGCCTGTATTAGAATTTATAGTACAGACCATCACACGCAACAACTATTTTCCATGGGACAGACATCGCAATCGCGAAAAAATTATGAGCTGTCCCACCCAAAACTTCAATAGTATACTTACTTGACTCAAATGTTTGGGACAGCTGGTAATATATTTATGGGTTTACTATTCCCGGTGTGAGATATGAACTAAACATTAAAATTTAAAAAAACGAGGCTGTCTGGGACTGCCGGTTGAAGTGATAACTAAGTAACGCCATTTAACGAAAATGTCAAAAATTTATGTGGCTTGCTGTCAGTACAAGAATGAAAGGTGTAGCCCCAGAAAAATCCAATAAAATAAAACAGAGTGCGTTGTCAACAAAACTTAAACGTTTTACGCATTTTCAATCAGGGCACGTGTCCTGACGCGAGTTTAACATTTTTTACCCATCCCAAAAAAAGTGCACAACGCCGCTAAAGAAGTTTTCACTTCAAAATATTTTTGTATGGTATAATTAACTATTTCTTTTCTTATTACCTCGAAAAGTACTAGTTAACATTCAGCGGCCAAAACACTTTATAATATTTCGAAGACTTGAGATTAAATGATTTCATTGTTGTGTATTAATTTTCATTGTTGTATATTCCGTTTTTTTTAAGCCTCGACTTGTGAGAATCGAAAATAAGAGATTGTTAAAAGTTTTTACACAAACACAGTCTATACAAAACTTTGTCATTACTTACGGCGGCAGACCTTGAAAAAATAACATAAAAAAGCAAAATCGAACAACTGATTTTGATTTTATTGTAAGATTTCTAGTGAAAATCATCATTTATCTTTGACTAGATATTTTATGGTCACGAATGTTTTCACCCAGTATCGTTTTTCAAAGTTTCGATACTTAGTTTTGGGTTTTAAGGGTGCATTAGTCGTTGGCTTGAACTCGTTGGTGGGCTTGGCTAATATGCATGCTATTTAGTTTATTTATAAAGTATTTATTTACCTGTTTAGTTTATAGTTATTTATTGAAATAGACGATGATTCATAACGAAAACGAGCACGTATAATTTCATTCACAGACATTCGTATTGATTTTATGAAAAAACTACTAAGTGTATTTATTAACATAAAATTATTTGAATTCTTGAGTAAATTATTATCTATCCCAGTACGGTAACAATTTTGCCATGTTCATTCGGAGTTATTTATTTACGCCCATAAATGCGTTAAAATTTGTGTTGAAATATGAAAGTTTCAACGCTCATAAGTTTAAAACTAATAAAAAAAATATTTAATACTGGGTCCGTACAGGGCTAGATAATGACGAGACAAGTAGATATATTTTTAAATTTTTAATCTTCACTGACAAACAGTGGAGTAAACTCCATACGACGATAGTATGGAAAAATGGCTGACTAGGATACCCTTAAATAAAGGGCTGCACGTGGACTGAGTCAAGACTGTTTAAACGACAGAGTAGTGAGTACCCACAGTCAGAGAAATTAATTCTGAAGCTAATTGAACCTACATCAGTTTGCCGAGTTATGACCATTTCCTAAAACTCAAAGAATGCCAATAGTATATTGAATAAACTGACAATTTTAATTGGTAGTCTATTGGCTTAATAATATAATTTATCTGAGTTTACTTAGGCTTTAATAAGCTTATTGCTCGGGCTTTTGTCACCCATCTTAGTTACTCTTTGCTAACGAACCAATCAGGAGTCTCTATTCCGTGTGGTGTAAAACCACAGCATTCTGACCCAAGATTAGCTTCACGTCAATAGTTCGGGGTCTACCTCCCGCTTGAAAGCCTCAAAGCCTCTCAAAGGCTCTCAACTAAGCCTTAGCTAATGTTTGTACGTAATAGAGATTAATTTAGTGAATAGATCAGTGAATAAGAGACAAATCTAGTAGATACTTGTGTTAAGAGGTCCGTTTAATACATATTTAAGGTTTAAGTACGGAAGACACTTTTACACATAAAAAGTGCGATTTTTTTCCCTAGATCTTAATATATTAAAGAACGAATGCCCGTTTTCACCTTCACTAAGTGACACTTAAATGAATCCTTAGATAAAAGTGCACTGTTGGATTTTCAACTCTCAGCGCTGAGCCTAGTATTGAAAATTCAACAGTACCTACACTTTTATTTAGGGATTCATATAAGTCTCACTTAGTGAAGGTGAAAACGGGCATTATTTTCTCGCATGTTATGGATCTCTGGTCTGAAAATTAAGATTTATATTATTATAATACATATTTATTTAATATGATCGCAAAGGAAACTTTATATTGCGGGACGTTCTAGAAACATAAAACTTTAAAGTATTCATGTTATCATAATACGCAAAACGTGTGCTTGCGCGCTTGGTGTAAGGCAAAACATTGTCAGCGTTGTTTTCGACCAAACTCCATTTATTTTCGATCACCACGTCCTACGTTCAATCTATGATAATGGGTCCCACAGCTGCAAAGACCCGAATGTAAAAAAGAAGGGTTCGTCATTTTATTCGTTTCACTCCCAGATTGCTTATTGCATAGAAATTTCCCTACGTATTTAGGGTAGTGGCACCAAAAGATGAACGACCCCCAATAGATGAACAACCGACCGAAAAATTAAAAAATATTAAAAACCCCGCTAGATACATGTTTGCAATATTTTTTTCAAGTTAGGGTAACATATTTTCTTCCCGATATCATAACAACTTTGACAGTGACCTCTCAGACGCGCTCGCAATCTGCCATTGTGTGAGCGCTTCGCACCAAAAATCAGTTTTATATGGAAACCTACTTAAGGAAAGTGCCCTCCTAACTTAAGGATTTTGTCAGCTTAAAGAAAGAATTAATGATAGATTTCAATGGATTTGGTTAGAATAAAATAATGTTATATCTGGCTTTGATTATATTGATAGTTTTAAACATTATATACCGTATTTTTAGAGAAATTTAGTGTTCAAGTAATGGATTCAATTTTGTTTGTTTGATCCAATAGATGAACGGCGTTCAGGTAATGGAGTAAAGGCATATTTTTACAGCTATCATTACTTATAAACTCACGCTTATAGACCAAAACAAATCAACTCTAATGAATTTTAATAAATGTATGAACTTAGTTACCAAAAGTTGAACACATTATTTTAGTGTTTTTGATTGTTTTGAAGGCTTTATTTTAGTATGAAATCTTGTACTGTTCATCTTTAGGATTCATGCCCAAAATTTGAACTAAGGATTATGTTCATAATTTATTCGTTCAAATTTTGGGTTTCGTGCCATAAGCTGAACGCTGAAGTGATTTTATTCGTTCATTTTGTGGTTCTTTACCTAATCCAAAAAATGAACGAATTGAATTGTTGTTAATCGTCTTCAGATGATGCACTCAAATACTTTCAGCTAAATAGACGGACCTTATTCCTTAACACAGTCCGTATTGTGGCGAAGGTCACTTTTCAAGACCTGCAGCGAGTGGCAAAGACCTGTCTATTGGGCAGAGCCCGTTTGCGAAACAGAAGACCGAAGATGGCAGAATCGTATCCGTCAACCTGAACTACTGAGAGAGATCGAGAGGTTCTATACACGTCAACCAGTTACCCTGTCACGAATCTGACAAACCACCCAAGAGCTAGATTTACTCGACAGTATACCGAAGACATCCCGGACGTCAGCTAGTACGAGATTAGGATGTCTCTGAAGCAGCTTAAGAACAACAAGGCGCCAGGTGATGATGGAATTACGGCCGAACTCCTGAAGGCCGATGGAAAACCCATTCTTAAGGCCCTCCAGAAGTTGTTGACTACAAGCTGCTTTCAAGAGTCATCACGAATCGTCGACTTCCAGCCTCCCGGATTCCGCAAAAGCTTTAGCACCGTAGACCGAAGAGTATAAACTGCCTCTCTGCTTAGCGTTTGTGAACTACGAGAGAGCCTTTGATTCGATCGAGACTTGGCCTGTACTGCAGTCTCTCCAACGGTGCCAGATTGACTATCGGTACATCGAGGTGCTAACCGTTTTTGAAACGTCAAAAACATCAGCACACTCGCTGCAGAAGAATAAGTTTCGAGGTCTGTTCCCAGGACCAGACCTCGAAAACTGTGTCACTGAGTGGTGAGACAGGGAGACGTTATCTCTCCGAAACTGTTGACCACTGCCCTGGAGGATGTCTTCCAGGTTCTGAACTGGAAAAGGGTTGGCATCAATTACAATGGCGAATACATCATCACATTCGGTTTGCCTACGATTAGTCATAACTAAGACCATGAAGGACCTCAGTACAATTCTCGATGTCTTCAGGAATTTAGTAGAGCTTCCGAAAGAGAGTCTTAAAATGAACATGGACAAAAGGAAGGTCATATCGAAAGCCCATTGTAACACCCACCCTCATAAAAATCGGAGATTCTACACTCTCACAAGTTGTGGATGATTATGTTTACCTAGGGCAAACTGTTCAGCTAGGTAGGTTCAACTTCGAGAAAGAGGTCAATCGTCGAATCCGACTCGGCTGGGCGGCGTTCGGGAATCTGCTTCTCATATCATATAATACAATGTCTCAAGACGAAAGTTTTTGACCAGTGCGTGTTGCCAGTGATGACCTATTATGGCACTGAAACGTAGTCGCTCTCAATGGGTCTCATAAGCAGGCTGAAAGTCACCCAAAGGGCAATGGAGAGGTCTATGTTTGGAGTTTCTTTACGTGATCGAATCAGAAATGAAAAGATCCGTAGGAGAACCAAGGTAACCGACATAGCCCGAAGAATTGCCATACTTAAGCAGCAGTGGGCAAGGCACATTGCTCGCTGAATAGATGGCCAATGGGGCCGAAAGGTTCTGGATTTGCGACTGCGTACTGGAAGACATAGCGTTGGGAGCCCGCCCTCACAAAGTGGACCGATATCGGTAATATTAAAATGCTAGTTCAAGTAATGGGTCCAAAATGTTCATAATTAGGGCTCAGTGTTCAACTATTGGGGTAAATCCCCTTTTTTTTCACTAAAAGCAACTTATAAAAATAAATTGTAGATCTAGACGGTTCTTTTTTTAAACAGTCACATCCTGAGGATTATGGCCTAATGTAAAAAAATAAAAAATGCATGAATGTCATAAAATAACCGAGTTACAGCTATTTAAAGTTGTCAAAAAAGCTTAATCGTTCATTTATTGGTGCCACTACCCTATATTATTATTCCCATTTCATACACAATAAAAAAAAATAAAAAGAATAGAGAATTTGTTTTTCTTGTTTGGATTAACATACTCTTGTTTCGCGAATGAATGTTCGTTGCGTTACTAAAAATCTCGTAGGTAACGAATACGAGTAGGTACTTGCAGCAAAACCGTGATGAGTACATACCGTTATTCAGGAAAATTCTTGTTTTCTGGGGGCCAAGCAAGGGCCAAGTCTACTAATTTACAAACGTCACAATGGTCTCTCAATGGTGAGTTTTTGACAGATTTTGTATGGCAAATCTGTCAAAAACTCACCATCGAGAGACCATTGTGACGTTTGTATGTTCAATGTTGTTTCAAGTTTGGAAAGTTACAATCAATAACGTGTTTATAAAAATCTGTACACTCGTTTTTCAAGAAAGGAATGTAATAACAACAGGGAAGTTATCTCATTTCACGCCATCCACATTTACGGAAATGGAATTTATTCAAATGTAAATGCGGTTATTTATTCTTATCGGAAATTGGATAATATGAAAGACTGATTTATATATATCAGACTTTGTATAGGACTTCAGTGATCTAAATGAAAAGCAATACACTTTCCGAATACCGTTTGTATGAATTTAACGGTGCTCAAAATGAAGAATGAATATGAAATTCTTGTACTGCATCTTCATGTGAACCATGTGAGTAAAGTAAGTAGCTAAATGTTAAAACTCATGTCGCGGCACAGAAAGATTTTAGATATAATCAGCAGTTTTGGTAACTGGACTGAAAGTATTAGTGTAGGCATCGTTGTAATGTCAATCAATCAATCAGTCTTTATTTGTGAACATAGGTAATACAGTATACTGTATTACGTTCGGCAGGTGTGGCCCGACCCTTATGACCTATAGGTCTGAGGTCATAAGGGTCGGGCCACACCTGCCGAACGTTCCGCGGCGGAACGCTCCGTCGCGTCATATTTCTATGGACGTATCGTTCGGCTTATGTGTCATAGGTAACTTGAAAAACATTAGGAGCGTATTCAACCGAACGTTTCGCCGCGAAACGTTTGGCAGGTGTGGCCCGACCCTAAGAATGCATTTTCGTCGAGTTCTATGTCCTACCAATGAAATTGGTGTACAAATTATATATATTTTTTTAGTAATAGTAATATAACCTAGTAAGAGACGAGAGAGGGGCTTCTGACTAAGTCATAACAGCCGCCCGGGTCGATCGATCAGGTTAATTTACGATTTCCGCGATCCATGAATGGGTAACCATCTTTACATACTAAGACCCCGCCGTGCGTCGGAAAGCACGGTTGGTCCCGGCTGTCATTCGTAGATCTTTGACAGTCGTCAGAAGCCCTAAAGTCTGACAATCAGTCTTATCAAGGGGTATCGTGTTACTCAGTTACTGGGTTTTGGATGTCAGATAGGCAGTCGCTCTATGTAAAATACTGGTAAATTATTTTCATGATAAACGTAATTTTGTTGCTATACCATAAAATCAAATAATTATCTTGTCAAATTATTTATAAGCCTTTTACAACGATCAATGACCTAGTCTTAAATCGTATTAATTTGCACATGAACCCAATATCCCTTGAAATTGAACTCATAAACCCTTGCTGATCAGAAATTAATATTCTTATTAAGTGCAAGTTAGCAGGGTATCTTGCAAAATTAAATTAAGCCCGAATTAGGTTAATATAGGATGATAGGCGAGCGCCTCCCGATACGGTTTTTATAAGCCAATTAAACCCTTGTTTTGGCAACCTAATCTTCAGTAATCAGAAAGTTTGTCTGATATTAAATCTGATGCTGAAACTGTTTGTGCCTGTAGATGGTTTTAAGTCTGTTTTGACGCAAAGAATCAGGACAGATGAAATTAGTAGGTAGTAATAATAATTCATTCTGGGTCAAAGACTTTACTAAGGTTATAAAAATTCAAATGTATACAATTTCAAACATTTTAATGCATAAAAAAATAAAGGATTAGAATTCCCTGAAACAAAATTGCTGAATTAAAGCTCTTTTGTAAACATACTCCAGGAGCTACGGTGCAATACACATAAATTATCCTCAAAAAGTCGTATTACAGGCCGGTTTCATCAAAATTCGCATGCATGATCAAATCCAATAAAATCCTTATTTATAGAGATACTAAAGTGTATGCCTGCAGTATTAGGGATCAGGGTCTTTGATGACTGACGCGTGAAATCAAACTGACTTATTTAGATTATTCTACTTTTCTTTTTTGGTACAATGTTAATTAAGCGGTGGAGCTGTCAAAAACAGTGGTGTTTTGTTATATTCAAACAATGAGGATCTTGTTTTTTGTTGTTGTAGAACAATGACTTGTTGTGAGGCAAGTCAATGATAAGGGTGGTTTGTTTTGAGACTTTTCATCCGGATCCTAATGGTGAATAGAGTAGATTAAAACTATGTTTTTTGATGAATTTGAATTCATTATTATTTACTCATAATTTTTTTATATTGCCTTAAAACAATGTGATGCCTATTATTTCAGATTGTCCAGATAGGTACTTTCAAAAAATAAAATTTAGTACTATATTTATAGGACCTCTATCGTTTTGCTGGACCCTTTTCTCCACTGTCCATTAAAGTGACCGACCTTTTCTAGGACAAATTTTGTGATAGTGTAAGTAAACAAATATTAGAATTTAAACTCACAAACTCACTATAATACCCATTAATTATGCCATTACCGCCACCAAACAACACTGTTTATCACTGGCAAGCTGAGAACACTATTACGCAGTTTGATTGGCATAACGAGCGCAGCATTGAAACTGTGTTGTTACAACAGCTTTTCCTCGGAAATGTTGCAGATTGAACGCATTAATGCAATTTAATGCATTTTAATGTAACGCCTGTGTCTCGTAAATTTATACATAGGTTTGTAAAATATTGCTGTTTCGTACATTGCTTAGACTAAGTGTATTTAGAGATGAAGATTTTTGATGATATCTGTCTCTTGGACTATTTTATTGGTTCTTTCCTAGAGTTTTATTTTATAATTGGATGGAAAGTATTTTATGAATAAATTCACTTCACAACTACCAATTTTTAAGTTATAATAACAAAGATTTCAAAATGTAAAAAGTGAGAAACATAAAACATTTAATTTCTACATTCACGGAAGTCCATGGAAGTAAGTAAAGATGAAAGCAACACGCAACGTGGTGTAATAAAATACAAATTAATTAAAATGCAACCCAACTCGTAATTTGCTTATTTATGAGCCAAGCGACAACGCTCAGAAGGTTTTTTTTATCATTTTTCTTGCAATTAATTTTTGGCAAATTATGAGCCATTCGTAAAACATGATTTTGTTTTTGGCAAGTTTTATTTTTAGGGATGCATAAATTACCAGTAGTTACTTGTTAACCCTAGAGATACATAAACAAAACTAGTTTTGTATGAAGTAGTATACTACGTGATATGATTAGTTCAACGGTTTTGAAATCACGACCTTACATTTTGCCAGTTCAATAGCACCGGGAAATGACCCTTAAACTTGTAATATTAGAGGACTATTAATTAGGGTAATCTAGGAAATCTTATCAGAACCAACTCACATAAATGATGAATGATGGTTCTAATTTAGATATTTCCCAATTTCGCAAGCTAACATATAATTCTTATCAGTGAACAATTTTAAGAATAGGTTAAGGTTGTATTTGGCTAACCAAGAATCATAAAATTATCTTTACTCACGTTCAGTAATCGACAGATCGAACGACAACACAATTGTTTACCATAATGTTTATTACGTTTAGTTTCTCATATTTAAGTGAAATAAGTAAGTTCTTTTTTTTGAGAAATAAATTTCCTTAAACCGAACATAGTCACTATAAATAAAATTAACTCAGTCGATATTAATAATTAGTTAACGTTTCCTTGTAAAACGGTCATAGTAGTACTGGGTATACTAGTACGGAACGTAACGGAAGACGATCCAAGTTTATTATTTAACTTCAATAACATAACATAATTAATCAGCCTATTAATGTTCCCACTGCAGGGACACAGACCTCCTCTTGTGAGAGGGAGTGGGCTGTAAACTACCACGCGGGCCCAGTGCGGGTTGGTAGATGTGACATGTCTTCGAATTTTTGGTTCTAAGATATGCCGGTTATAAATTAACCTTAAATCAACCTCTATTATGATATTTATTCGCCCGTAATAAGTGTGCTACAAGTTTATTCAAATACTAATCCAGTAAAGTAGAAATACAAAATCTTGAATAAAACCGTGAAATAACTTTTTGCTCGAGATATAAAATGCTATAATTCTTATCGAGTGGCCACCGAGGCCTTTAATAGAACATCTCTAAAAAGGTTTTAGGGGTTCTAGGTGGATACAAGATAGAAGTTACATTTGCGTTTTTTAAGTAAGTACCTATCGGGAAAGTGCCCATAAAATTAAAGTTGTTGAATACAAATACTCAGTGCATTAGTAGTTTTTCCAATTAGTGCACGGTTTTTAAAAATTTAACCAACTGATGTTTGTAAATTGATAATTACGAAGAAAAATATACATGAATGATTTCAGCTCATAAAAGCCCATTCATTCAATCAATCTGCCTAGCCTTTTCCTAACTATGTTTGGGTCGGCTTTCAGGCTAACGGGATGCAGCTGAATACCAGTTTTTTACATGGAGCGACTGCCTATCTGACCTCTACAACCCAGTACCTAACTGAGTAATACGATAAAAGCTCATAAAAGTCCCTTGCTGACTAATTATTGTGATCCTGTGTTTTGTTTTACAACATTTATTGTTTTTCAGAAATATTATACCAAAACTCGAACTCGAAGTAACCAAAACTCGAAGTAAACAGGTTGACATAATAGATAATATCAAAAATCAAAAGTCATTTATTCAAACTTGTCTGAGAATCAGCACTTTTCGAACGTCAAAATTACATAAGACAGTCCCCCAAAAACGCCCGCCCTTCACCACTTCTTAGTGCTTTAGCTGGGAAGAACTTCCACGCAGTCTCTAATCACACAGTTACCTTTTTAGGTAACTGTGTGAAAATTTTCGAGACTATTTATTATTATATTGACTCCGAAATTTCTCTGTGTCTTGGAAACCTGGAAAGTAAAATATTATAAAAATATAGGTATATACAATAAAGTCTTGACCTGAATCAAGTCTTTATTGTGTCGTGCTAAAGGCCATTTCCTCCGATAGCTTCTTAAGTATTCTACCGATTAACTTTAGTCACCTTTTGTAAATTTTCTTCTATATTTTATTAGCGTTGTCAACTTAATCCAGCTACAGTTCCACCTTAATGGAATTTCTGTAAATTTTTGTCCTTAATGGAATTTGTGTTTTTTTTCTGTTTGTTAAAAGGTAATCCAATTTTAATTGAGCCGTAATGCCGTACACATTTGAAAATAATATCACCATCGCATTTTAAATTAAGGTAGGGAGATAAATTTTCTAAGCTGTGAATTTAATTGAGTACTTTTGATAGAAATATATCGATCTGTTAATGAGGTCCTATATTATAAAATTAATAGCTTTTTCTTAAATTATGTAATCTTCTGGCTCAATATCTGGACATTATCTAGAAACCTCTCAGTCCCATGTTACAAAGGTTGCTGATATATTATGGACAGCAATGAAATACTGAACGAGTGGATACAGTTTTTTCTTACCGAGGTTCAAAAAGTCGTAAGGTCAATGTTTGAGTTGTACCTACGTATATTTAAAGTTTTGCGGCTGATTCATTACAGTGATCATCTACCATCTGGTCTCAAGATAGGCGAACTTTTCACAAAAGTTCTAAAAGTAATATCAAAGTAAAGACTAGTATTAAAATAATAGCGACCTTCTCCGTGGAAGGAAAAAAAAAAACATTTCAATAGCAAGAATCGTTGTAAAAAGCTCTTTCTAAAATTATATGTAAAATGCTACCATAAACTTAAAATCCGGTAGAAAAAACTTTCGGTTTACCGAGAAACCGTTTGTAAAAAGTTAAATAGTTGTATTTACATTTCGAAAATGGTTAGTGTAAAAAGGTTGTAAGATGAATGAGTCAAATTAATGATAAAAATAAATCCATCGTTCATTCGTAAAACTTTGAACAGTTTCGCGGAAATTCGGCCATTTTAGTGTGTTGAATAAGCTGCCTATTTACAATCATTCTGCTAATAACTTGGATGAAAACGGAAATATTCGCTAAAGACCAAATTCTCAAATGTAACTCTCTGCCACTTTCAATATATTGCTGCGACAGAAAGACTTTTGAAAATAAGTTTACAGTTTTTCTTTCTTGAAGAATGTCTTTTAAGCGTTTATCCTAAAAGTTGGCAACGTCGTAAATAACTTTCAAATATTTACCCGTTTTGAATAATTTGGCAATATTACTGTATGGAAATATGAAATTTGGCTAACTAGGGAACTAAAATATTGATTTTGAAATGCAATAATATTAATATCTTAACACGGAATACTTATTTAGTTTTAGATGTAAAAAAACTATTAGGAAATTTTCTAAATGCCTTTTTTACACCTAAAACGGTTACAACATCAAATCAGTGTTTTAATTGCAATTCATTATTAATATTCTAGTTCGCTAGTTAGCCACATTTCATATTTCCATACAGTAAGTATTAATTAAAACAGCGAAATGTTTGACATCTATTTGCGACGTTCCCAACTTTCAGAATAATGGGATTATTATCGTAAAAAACGTAGGTTACGTAGATAGGTATTTTTACGATTTAAAAATAGGTTCTTAGGTACATACCTACGCAAAAACCTTTGTAATCTTATGACTCATACAAGCTAATTTGGTATTTGTTTACATAAACTTTAACCTAATGTTACGTTATAACTTTTTATGAGTTTCAACGTGTTTTGCAACCCTTTTCTCATTTATGAACTTTTTTGATGAATTGCGTAATTTTTCTCACGCTAAGACCCTTATTGCGTGGAGGCACTCAGTTGGTAATAAATCAGATTTTAAATGTTAATTTGGGTAAAAAAATATCTCACTTCGTCTCTGTCTGACGCTTGTGGGCGAAACAAAGGGTTATTAAGACGTTTTTCAGTGGGTGAGTTGTAAACATTTTGTTATGAATTTGCAATTATCTGTGTCTAAGTCGGAAAAAGGGACATTAAAAAAAATGGAATTAAATAGGTTCGTTAGCTAAATTTAATTATTGTGCGCGACTGCTGAGCGTGGGGTCCTGGGTTCGATTCCTGTGTCCTGTGTGTTTGGGAGTTTGGAAGTTGGTGGTGTGATAGCCCGTGCTTCGGAAAGCACGTTAAGCCGTTGGTCTTGCGCCTGATTTCTTTCCGGTCGTGTCGGATTGCCGACTATGAGAGTGAGTAAAAAGAGAGAGCATCTGTGTCTGCGCACACACTTGTGCACTATAATATCTCCCGCGCCTAGTCTCCGTTGAGATAGGCCGCCGTGGACGAAAATACGGTGTGTACTATAATTATATTGTCCATGTAAAAATTAAGGACATTTGGAAAAGTCTACTAGGAGAGACTCTCATGCTCCCATGAATCTCCACGCTACTTTTATTGTTATTGTTTATTAAGTGAGGAACAAAACAAAATATAAACAGAAACATCGCAAAAACCTCAACGAAACACTTTTAACACACTGCTTTATTATCTTTTGGTAAAATAACAATAACTGGAACACAGTTACACCTATACTATGGTGATAGTTCATCACCTAAGCACTACTGGTTCTGGTTACTTAACAAACAGACAACAATATAAGGCGCAATCACATAACTGACAGACTCACCATTGTTTATTTCCTTTAATATAAATGCAAATAATTCCAACCGCCACCGCTCCGAACCGGTGTGAACTGGTTCAAACCACTTCAAATTGGATTTTCACCTGCGAGCTGTGTATTTTACATACGCTAACAGTTTTACGGAGCTTTAAAGTGGTGATATAAAGTATGAAGTCTTTGGTTAACGTAAAAAAGTATGTTATTTTTAGAAAAGGTCGGGTATCTTTATTTTTATTTTGGCACTGGTAATGCTCGAAGTGGTACTTATAAGGATTTTCTATCGCCTAGTTACCTGTGTTGCGTTTCGGTATACTCGTATAGATAATAATATACTTTAATTCATTCGGGTACTACTGCTGAAAAAGACCGAATTTATAAAGTGTTACGTCCCTTTTATTTGATTTCTAAAACCAGGACAGCCCTTCGTGTAATAGTTAAATCCACTGACAGCGGTAACTGTATCCCTAGGGAGAGTTTTCGCCAATCTTCAAAATATTTATCTCTTTCAAGTATTTTTTTTTTTTCTATATATCGTTAGGTAAACTTTGTGTCTCTGGAGACAACATGAATAAGTCTGATTGATTGATGCTTATATCCTATGGTTTTTTGATAAATTATTGAACATCCTATTCAGATTTCGTTGGAAGCACTTTTTTACTTCCAAATACATATTATTTTCAATTGTTTTTTGCTGCAACTGTCTTATGTAATTTTGACGTTCGAAAAGTGCTGATTCTCAGCCTAGTTTGAATAAATGACTTTTGAATTTGAATTTAACTAAGCCAAGACATTGAATATTTCATAGTATTTCAAAAAATCAAAGAATGTGCAAAAACAGAATTTTTGTCTGCAGACAAGTTATTTCCGGGAATATAATTCTACACAGAAATGTATTTTTTTTTGCCAAGTCTTTTGTAATAAAAACGTTGCAGTAAAACAATTATCTTAATTCCCTGCATACACACAAGATAACAAGCAGTTCTCTAGCTTAGGCTTAATTCCGCGACTAGGAAATGTATGAATTACATTTCACATTCTAACTCAATCTAATTCCTATATTTTCATGAATAGTTGAATAACTCTCGCACAACCATTTAGTTAGAAATATGCAACAACATTAAATATTGTTTGGGATTGCATATTTTGTTCCATGTACTTGTACCTACATCATCATCATCATTCTCCTGTCGTTATCCCAATTTATTTGTGGTCGGCGCAACATATTCCTTTCTTCCATACTTCTCTAATAGTCGTCATCACCGAGATGACGACTAATAGAGAAGTATGTAAGTCACACCGTTTCTAGCCACGTCATTTTTCACACAGTCCATCCATCGTTTCTTTGTTCTTCTCCTACTCTTACAACCATCGACATTTTGTCCTACGTACAGTCGTCTGTACAAATAAACTGTTTATCAAATTGACACACTACAACAATTTGCCGTGTTATAACCATTTCATACAACTGTCATAGAATTATAGTGATTTGAATAAACGGACAATTTATGTAGGTAGACAATTTACTAAACAATTAAATTCCCTAACTTTGCTATTACATGCGACAAGGGACGTGAGCGTGCATTCTGAAAGTGGGCAACGTCGCAAATAGCATTAATTTGGCAATTTTACTGTATGGAAATAAGAAATGTAGCTAACTAGCGAACTAGAATTTTAATAATGAATTGAATTTGATGTTGTACCCGTTTTTGGTGTAAAAAAGGCATTTGAAAAGTTTCCAAATACTTTTTTACATCTAAAACGAAATATTCGGTGTTACGATAATTATTGTTTTCATAATCAATATATTCGCTAGTCAGCCACATTTCTTATTTCCATACAGTATTGTTTCCAAATTAATCAAAACAGGTCAATATTTGACAGCTATGTACGACGTTGCCAACTTTTAGATGCACGCTCTTAAACATAACTGGCGAAATGTGGGTGTGACTATACCTACACCTCTGCCCAACCCTGCGAGGAGTACAGCCGTGTTGTTATTGCGATATGATTGCATTTTGTTTGCACAATGTTTTAAAAATGCTGGCATAAAAATAGCAGTCAACTCACTTTGGTCCTGTCATTGTGGATATTTCATTGTGATAACCTGTCAAGACCCATTTGATCATGTCATGTCGCTATTTTCGTCGGTGAAGGCTTCTCGAAAAAAGAAACTTTTCAGTGTAGTTATACAAACTACCTTTGCACGTCAACCCTTGTCAAAAGGCAGTAGAAAACTTAAAAATGCCTACAATGGAAACTTAATCATTTCCTTAACTTTGTACCTACTTAGCATAGCAAATGGGGAAATAGGGAGACCTCAGACACTACAGCAGTGCGAGTCTTTATCATGTGCACATATTGCAATGAGAGAAACAATGCTTAATTTTATCAAGGAAAAAATAATTATTTAAAAACAATTATTAAAAAATATATTTTTTCTAATGTATGATACGAAGTCGTGTGCAAGGCCTTATTTTAACAGTTGATAGGAAATGTTGTGATTGAGTTATAAACGTGTTTTTTTTACTTCTAAGAAGCTAATACGATGTAGAATAATTTAAAATAATAAAAAAGGTATGTAAAACTGGTGTTTTATTGAGAAATTTTACAAGTACAGTAAAAAATTGTGAAGAAGCACCAGATTTTTGTTAAAAAAACACCTTTATTCTGCATTGAGGACGGTTATTTTTCTTTAATTTTTATTTTATAAGTACGCCCTATTATTTCAAACCATGAATGAGGTCGTTTCATCGTAATAGATTGTTTTTTATAAAAGTTATACCGTTTTGTTTACACGTGTCACATCAGCGAATATGAGTTGAAAAAAGTAATTTTTACGTATTTTTTATTACTTTTTTCATCGATTAAATTAAGCATAGTTTAGCTAATTTCAGTATGAGCACATCATGAAGACTCACACTGTTTACCTGAAAAAGATTCTGGTAAAGTGAGATTAGCTACATTTTCACATAAAAACGAATCGACCTTCAAGAAATTTTCATACCGTTGCGTAGGTAGGAAGGCAGGCCTATTAACTTAGACGTGCGAAAAATTGGCTAAACATATGAACCCGGATAATTTCAACGCCTAATGAGTTTGTGAGTTAGTAACAATTCCGCTGTCTTGTGGAAAGGGTGTTGGAAACTGATTAGGGAAAATAATTTACCTTTTGTGAATAAGGTAAGAGAATACGGAGGATGACTCGCATCTGTTGTGGACTTGTGGCCTACAAGGCTAGGCAGTCTATTGTTTTAGTATATTGTAAATTGATGTTCTGTTATAATTTGTACACCAAGTTACAGTTTGAGAACAAAGATAGTATTTGTACGTTAAAAGGTTCTATGTCAAAATGTTGTTATAGTCCCTGTGACATTGTTAGGAATATCTAGCTCAAAATATTCAATAAATATTGGAAAAACAAATTTTTTTTTAAAGAGTATGATATTCTTTGCTCATTCTTGTTAATTAGAAAATGTGCATGACATTTTATAATTATCTTTTCTTACTAGATTCTTAACTTTCAAGTATTTAATTAATAAGTATTTAATTTACAAATAATAGTTTAGTTCAAATTAATTATTTGACTTTGGTAAGTTACATTAATGTCAGATGGCGAAGTCAAGTCTATGTATTATTCTATAAAGAATTTGTGTTATTAGGTCCTATAAATAATTCTAATCGTACATAGTTTCCAGTTAGTCTCAAAGGCGTAGACCGCAACGTTTTGTCAATTCCGATAACATCTCTTTATGGAGAGATAGATATTCTAATAAAGGCCCCTAAGGACTTTGAAATGTTGGCAGAATTTATAGCAAAATAATCTTCTTGAATATAATAATCTTCTTTACTTATATTAACAAGAATCTTCTAGATTGAAGTTTACTTCGGCATATTATTAATTTCAAACTGTTGTTGAAACTTTTAATCAACCATTTAGTTGGATAGGCTGGCTTAATTTTCTGTCAAAATTGGAATTAATTAGCAATAGCTGAACTAGAGTTTCATTAATAATGTTTTTAATGACTTTACTGAGAAAGACTTATGACTGTTTTCTATATCTAGGAGACATTTATATCTCATGTGACACATGACAAAACTTTAACGGATTTATCAGTTTCTTACCATGATACTATTGAGGCTCAATAAGAGACTCTATTTCAGTACAAAATCTTTATAAGGTGTGCTACAGACTTGTTCAGGTTAGCAATAATCAGCACTACCAGGCGGCAAAATCATCGCCCGTATTTTTCTGAATATATTAATGAAAAACTGTTGAAAACTAACTTTTAAATATATTTAACTAAATAAAATTAACTTTTTTGAGTAGGTAACGTTTGTGATAATATCTCCGATGTTATTGGCTCGATTTGGATTCTGTTTATTATTTCTAAAAGCTCATTTTTAAAACACAAGTGTAAGTCCATAAAACCCATTATGATTTAAAAAAATATTGAATGCCATGAAAAAAACCTTTAAAAGGGGATCTATCTTGATTATTTTTTTGTGGTTGTTCCAGCGCCGGCGGGGTAATTACGAAACATATTGACAGTAGCAATGGCTTTAATTTTGACAGTTCAACAAAATTCATTGCGTTATTTACGTTGTTGAGCAGACAAATGTTTCTAACATATGAAGCAATGGTTAGCAATTCTTTCAAAATCATTCAAATTGTGATTTAAAGTGAGTTACGCAATGAGGGTGAAATACCCTAACTTCGTAATACACGATCAATCAAAATCTGAATCGTTTTGATTCATTGCTTCATAAGTTCGAAAAAAAAATCTGCTCAACAACGTAAATTACTAATGTTGTTGAACTGTCAAAATGAAACATATTAGTCGTAATTGTTTACGAAAATATGTTACGTAATTAGGTAGCTGGTCATCTTTGTTGAACCCAAACAAGTGTATAGATAAACAAACGCCTCACAAAATGAGTCGTTATGTTCTTTAACTATACTAACTCATAATATTTCTACGAAATATACCATATTTCTACAGAAATTTGGACGCCGTAGGTATTCCTTTGAAACTGCCTCTCCAGAATTCACGGCTCGATTGTCAGGCAGACAGTTTGGTAATGATTGTAGCCTTTGTGTTCGTCTGTTTCCTGTTCATGAACTTGGTTTTGGATAATATTGTTAAGTTGTTACTATTTTAAGTTTTATTAGGTTGGCGTAAATTCATGACTTGTTTTCTTGTTCTTTATCGTTTTTTTTTTGTCTGGGTACCTATGTACAGACCAAGAAGTATTAATTGTTTATCAAATTAACACACTATGCCAATTTTCTGTGTTTCATTTCATATTATAAGTAAGGTGTCTAGAAATAAATCTGTGCCGAATATGGAGTGAGTTTGAGCGAGACAAGTGTATTGCGACACGCAACAGCGTCATAGTTTACATGTATTTAACATTCATGCAAAAAATCTGAAATGAAAAACAAAAAATCGAAACAAAAACGCCAATTGCAGAGTAAAAAAATAACTACTTTACTTTATTGCTAACGTTTATATCACAACACGAGCTATTTTTGTAAAGGCCTAATTAAAACCTATTAATTGACAGGTATTCATTAAACCAAAACTACGTACTAAAATTCTATTTCTGTCCTACTTAAATACTAATGGTAAGCCTAACATTTTATAGCTCTATTAGGCCAAGATACGGCCTCTTTAATGTTAGTGAGTAATTAGTGGTGAAGTCATTATCACAGTTTGTGATCTTATTTAGTATTATTATTGAAATAGAAATAGAAAATGGTCGGAGGTTTTAGTACTTATGTGTTACCGAGCATATAAACACCGTTTCGTTGCTCAGGGCAGGGGTTCCCAACCTTTTAAGTTTTAACGTACACGCCCCCCTAATTTTTAAACTCACTACGCCGTTGAGTTACTTTGTCGACATAAGCAGAAAAATATAAGAAAGTAAAACGAGTGAAAGTGAGGTCGAAAATGTTTGTACCCCCTTGCCCTTGCATAGGTTAGATTTTGTTTTGATCATTCGAACAGAAATAGGAGTTATTTTGTCGACTTATGCAGATAAGTTGAAGAATCAAGAGAATATACAAGTAATTAGTACGACATTTTGCAGGGGGTGACGGATTTAGAGTTATTTGAAATTTTCCAAAATATCGAAAAATCTCTACCTTCAAACAGATTTTTAATTATTTATTTTCGTAATTAAAAATTCCTTTTCTAGTATTTTTATTTCCAACTAATTATTTGTGAATTTTACTCCACACATTAATAAGTCTTTTTTTTCTATCAAAAACAAGAATCTAAAAAATCTCCGAACCATTTTCTTATCGCTCAACTTTAACCTACAGTATTGGTGAAAAAAAAACCGTAAAATATTGCTGAACATAATACATAAATACACACATACATTACGTTACATTTTATATGGGTTGGGTGGGTTTGTTTGGAAGGTATTGACCCCAGCTATCGGCCCCTGTAATATGTCGTACTATTTACTGGACTCCCTATATAATAGAAGAGCGAACGAAGCAAGCTCGAAAATTGTAGCAAGCCGCCTCGGTTAGGCACGGCTTTCTTTAGTCCATTCTGTGCGTGCCCCAACGGTTGGGAAGCCCTGGTCTAGAGCTCGCAAGCACGACTGCCGAGCACGGGGTCCTAAGTTTTTCCATTAAGAATTCATCAGTAGCAACCTGCGCCCGGAGTTTGGGTTGATTGCAATTAGCGCGCCCCCTATTACGTGGGAATGAAATATTACGGGTGAAATGTGGGTGTACAGGAGATTAGGGATAAGTAGGATGAGAGGATTCAAATTCAAAATATTTTATTTCACATAAGCCTACATGGGCACTTATGAAACGTCAGAAGCTAGGTGCACGGTTCCAAGTGGTTCTATGGAGAACAGCCGGCAAGAAACTCCACGGTTACTCTTTTAAAAATAATTGGCTTTTACAATATTTTTAAATAACAGTGTTAATAGGTATGGGAGGAAAGTGTAGGTCTTTCAACAAGCACTAGGTACTAAACAAAATAGAAAATGGTCAACAAATCTCAAAAGTCCACTAAGCCTACAGCGTTCTCATCATCATCATCATCATCAGCCTATTAATGTTCCCACTGCTGGGACACAGGCCTCCTCTCGGTGAGAGGGAATGGGCCGTAATCCACCACGCGGGCCCAGTGCGGGTTGGTAGATGTCACATGTCTTCGAATTTTTGGTTCTAAGACATGCCGGTTTCCTCACGATGTTTTCCTTCACCGTTTTTGAGAGCAGTGGTGATGAAATTATTTACACAAAGTAAAGCGCCTGCTTGGGTTCGAACCCACGACCTACAACTCGTAAGTCGGGGCCGTTACCACTGGGCCACCACTGCTGTCTTTTTAATAGCTTTATAGAAATCACAGCGTTCTCACATTCACAAAATAGAAAAAACCACTTTTAAACGAAATGACATGATTAACTGACAACATGACACTAACTAATAAAGAGTTGAAATTAAATTGTAGATGTTAAGTTAGGTCAGACAAAATATAACAGATTGAGAACATTTTAACTTTGTTGACATGTGCTGACAATACTTATGCTGCGGTAAAAAGTTAATGACTGAATTACTTCTAATCACATCCCTGAGTGCGGCTGTAAGACCCTCTTATGTTTGATTATTTATTCATGAATGCATAAACAAAACCCTTTTTAATCCATACGGGCATCAAACTGTTATATTAATAATGTAAATAATAAAGGAACTAAAATGCCAATGAAGTAAAATGTTGCAATATCTCGTTGGTTATCTCCATCCACGATATTGCTGTACGCTGTGTTGCATGGCGCCCGTCAAATAACGGCAGAAGTGAAAAATCTCACGCTCTATTTTACGTTCTTATTCGTAATTTCGCTGCCATCCATTCTTTCTAACAGAGACACAACTCAGTCTTTTGAGAAATAAATAATGACGAACACTTTTCGAGTACAACAGTTTACATCGGCTACGTCCTTCAGAGGTAAGATTTTTGATAACAATTTTCAAAACTGTTATCTAGACTACTAGATAACAGTTTTAGCCAGTTTCAGTCCCAGCCAAAGCACTAGGAAGTGGTGAAGGGCGTGCGTTTTTGGGTGACTGTCTTATGTAATTTTGATGTTCGAAAAGTGCTGATTCTCAGCCTAGTTTGAATAAATGACTTTTGATGAATTTCGAAATTGTTAGCAAAAATCCACTAGGATTCGCCCACGTGGATGTCGGAAAATATCCCAAGTAACTTCCTACCGGGATTAAAAGTACCCTACGTGTTAATCCAGGTTGTAAACCATGTGTGCTAAATTGTGTCCAGACAAACAGACAAACGAAAAAAAAAATTTTTTTTTTTTTTTAATGTTCACTATAGACTTTCTGAAAATCTTAAATTCACTGACGGACAACGCTCAATCTCAACCGCTGTTTCTAATAGAAACACGAAATTTTGCGATTTTGAGTTCCATATACCTACTCGTACATAAAACGAAAGAGAGCACTGAGGAAGAATGTTTGAAAATTCATCGCCTAGGGATAAATAGACGATGAAACTTTGTAAGGAACATTGTCATTTTTTGCGATGGATAATCCCGGCGCACGACTGGTTTCACAATAATTGTCTTCACAAATCATTTGTCTGTCAAAGTAAAACAACACGTTCTCAATTTGTGAGGGTTCTTTGTGAAGAATGGCCCACAAACGGTTACCTTGTTGAGCAATTAACTTCGTTATCTTACTCAGATTGTCTAGAAACTCAATTAAAGATAACGAGTGTTCTCTTTAAGAACATTTAGAATTTGTGCCATCTTTTATTCACCAGAATATTAAAGATGAAAGACGTCATTTTTTAAACCATGAAAAACAACTTGTCTTTGTATAGGTACTTATCGTATTAACGACTACAAATCCAAATTCCGCGCTGCTACGGAAAAAATACAAATATAATAACCGGACCTTGATAGGTATCCAACACATGCACGACCCCAGGGTCCCTCAGCACTTGCACTTGACACCCCTAGACTAACAAAATGAAGTCAAAGTCAACATAAATTCCTTAGTAATTCCATTAGATACTAATTTATGATTTCTTAGAAGATTGGATCACCTTACATACTAAATTAAATGTCTTAATTTAAGTCTAGAATATTTTACTCAAAAGATTAAGTAGAGTGTTGAGTCTGTCGCTGACATTAATACAGCGTATATCTAGTTGAAAAGCCAGAGCTTGGAACTTTTCCTTGCGTTTTCTAAATCCCAGCACTTTGCTACATTTGAAACAACACTGAAGAACGTCTTAAACTTAATAATTATAATATTTTCAAAAGAGTTTGTGTTTATGAACGGAGGAACGGAGTTTGATTACGGAAACACCTAAATAAATTATCTCACAATAGCGTAAACTTTCACTTCATTTTAAAATGTTCAAGAATAATAAATATCTTAGAAATTGCCTTTGATATAGCTTCAACATAGTATATTATGCTAAACAAACTGAACGTAGGACGTCGAACAGCGGATCACCTTTGCTACAATACTACCGCATTGAGGCCAATATTTGTACAACCCACGAATGTTTGTACGACCCGTAGGTCTTCCTACGACCCGTAGATATTCTTTCTATACGTTTGGTAGGTTTCGTTCGTTTCAAGATCCGTATAGACGTTTGTGTTACAAAGAGGAGCCTTTTACCCGAATTGAGTGAAGGAAATATTTTTATTTCTATTTTTACGTGGATTGTGGATAAAGTTTGTACCTAGTTGATGCATCAGTTTTATTTTAGATACAAGATTTTGATTACAGTATAAGCAAAAGAAAAGCGTTTTGCTATGGGTTTTTTTTACTAGTGACCCGCTCCTCGCAGGGTTCTTACAACTTAACAAAACATTAAGATTTCTTTATTAAATGTCAATTTAATATTAACGTGTTATACGGGTCATTCTACCGAATGGATAAAAAATTAAATAACTTTTCGTTTTTACAAAATCGACTTTTTATTTTCTTAGTATAATAAGCTTTAACCTAATTATCATCTTAAAAATAGAATCAGAGATCAATCACAATAATATTATGAAAAAATTGCACATATTGTTTTTATCACATCGACAGGGGTGATGTTAATTTCGTCATGAGTGACAGTTTTCCTAAAACTACTAACTTCATATGTAAACTTAAATCAAATAATAATCAGTTCGAATTGCTTTTGATGCCAACAGTCATTATGTCAATTACAAATTGTAATATTAAGTTATACAGTACAAAAAAAAATATAACAAAAAAATCTACAGAAATGACGCAGTCAGAACAATCCTGTAGAATAAAATTTGAAAAGTTGGGAACATTAGAAAATAGTTTCTTCGTCTGACGAATACACAATGTTATTATTAGGAACACATTTCAGAAAATTATTTGAATATTTTATCGCGTTTTCTTATTAGAGAGACTTATTTCTATACTGTGATGAAGGGCCATCGCTTTGGAAATGTATGGTTGTTAAATTTAGGATTTTACTTTTAATGTGACCAATAATGGGTTTGAGATGTGCGCAGATCAAAACTGGATCATGTCTCAAATTTTTAGAAATAGAGCAAAATGATTGAATATAATCCTTGTCTGTGCCATGTGAATATAAAACTGTAGTACCTATGTAACGAAATTTGGGGTTTAGAACCACCAAAATGTGACGATTGAATCAAGACCTTTTTTTGCTCTTTCAAACGCTCTTTTTCTGATCGCCTTATACCCGCCATAACTATAAAAGTAAAGAAAAGCCGTGCATATACAGAAGTGCTGTAGAGAACATTTGTCACTTCTGTCGATAAAGATAGTAAAAAAGCTGTGCAGTGCAGAAAATCATTACGGCGCAATAAAAAAACAGCATTCTACGTTAGTTAAATTATAAGCTTAAGTGTGTATTTCTAAAACAAGAAAAAATATATAAGGAAAACGAGAAAATCTCTTCTGTAGAAAGCTACATCGACAGAAGTGAGTTCTACAGAGGGGAAGTTTTCACATAAAAAATACGAAAGCGGTGCAAAATTTGAGGTAATGAAATCCGAATTCTCTTGATTTAGATAATTAACCATCTTATTAATGAGGCCATAAACAAACTAGGTTTATAAATTGTTTACTTACTGTTTTTTGTAGAGTACAGGAGTGAGGAATGAACTTTGACACTGGTGTAGAACGCTCTTTTAAATTTCAAAATCTCTGAACTGCAATCACTTGCGAAATTATGGCTGAAACTATTATGACATTACATCGTATTGGGTTCCCAGGCATAGAAAATATTATTGTTACTTGAAAAATTAAAAGTCTACAATTTGTGTAATTTATTTCTACAGGCGTGATTATTTTGCACGAACATTGTAGAATGTTTTATAACTTTTTAAAGAATAAGATATATTTTTTAATAATATACTGGTTGCTTCTTTGTGATATAATTAACATGTTAAATGTTGTGATTTAACATTCGAATACTTCTAAATATTTTTTAGAGACACTTCAATGTTACAACCTATGTTGCGAACATTCTACAGGACGTGAGTAATCACGTACTGTACTGCTAAAAATAAAGAAAATATGTTAGTAAATATTAAAATTCTTAATTGAGATGTTAGATAAGGTCATGAAGATGAAAAATTGGTTTTGAAAGTATTTGTAATTTACGGAACTAGGATATTATTTGAAGCGAACAAAATTTTTGTGTTTCGGTAGAATGACCCATACACATAAACCTTCCGGATTTTTTTTCTAAATGAGGGCAAAAACCGCATCGCATCATGAGGAACGAACAGACAGAAACGAAAAGCGAGCCAGAGTTCAGCGTGCTAATTAATTCTTTATTCAAGGGATTTTGAAACTTGAAAGGGTTTGATTGGTCTGTTTATTCAAAAGACACAAGACGCGGTCAACGCCATTGGTTGAAATTGAAAATGGATGGGCCGTAATTGGACTATTTTGATTTATGTGGTCGTCTTCCAATTTTGAAATAACAGTTGGAGAAAATCTTTTTCTTTTGCTTTTCTTTTGTTTGAATCGAGATTAACGTATTTCACGTCGAGCGAGTTAAGAACTGGCAACAATAGATTTTCCATCGTATGTTGCATGGCATTCAATAGCTCAAATAGGTTGTAAAGCTTTTGTGTAGGTATGACTCATTCAAGATATCTGTAGGTACGGTCTTTTCAAAGGGGTGTGCTAGATAGGTACTTTTCCGATACTAACGCCCGCTTGCAAAACAAATCACTCACTTAATATTTGTTTCTAAATTCTATTGTAACTCAAGGCTGGTTTTGAAACAGAAGTGCCAATTATTAATTGTGTGTCATATTAAAAAAAACATTAAGATGACACAGTCTGTTTACTAAGAGAAATAATCCCAAATACACCTACAAAGTATTTGTATCTAAATTTTATTGGCACTCGAGGTTGATTTTGCAATTAAGGTGAAACAATTTGATATTTTTTCCATACTAATTTCTGGGCGGCTTTACTCCACTGTTTGATATCGTACATTCAAAGTTTAACATGATATCGTTAGGTCTCATTAGTAATTTTGTTTGTACGCAAGCAGAATAGTAAAATAAAGAGCCATTCAAAAGTTATAAGCCAACAAAGATTTGTTTTTCTTGCTAATTTTAACGCAACTTTGGGCGTAAATAAGTAATACAAGAAGTGTGAAATCTCGAAAATAAAATCCGTACCGACATAGCACAATTATCGAAGATTTCAATTAATTTTATTTCTAATTGATTCATGCAGTGGTTTTTTCATAAAACTCCATTAGTCAAAGGACTTTTCGTAAACTTTTCTTTTTTCGCGCTCTTTTTACTAAAATTGTTCGGTACGGTATTTCTGTGCGTGCGAACTATACGTTGTCCATGTAGACCAGCTTCTAACTGCTCATCACTGATACTATCTCTGTCGGACACGATGCCAGGTGAGACAGCGTGGTTTTTGGCCATGCCCACCATTGAGTTCGAGCCCGCGACTAGTTCCACCTTAAGAAAACTGATTGTGATATTAAAATGACTAAAATCAAAGAACTTACATTTTTATCATGTAGTTAAACTCTCCACTGATTTTAATCGAATTTTTGATTTTGAGGTCCTATAAAAGAAGTTATCTCTTTAAGGATACATTTACGAGCGGTCTGGTGCAAAAATAGTAAAATGAAACCCTTTACATGGGCAAAACAAATATACCTAGTTTCTTTAGACCTTATAAAAGTTTTCAACATATTACTTTAATCTAATTTAAAATAGACTGTATTTAAATAAGTTGGTCCTAAATCCCACCTCTAATACTCGTACACGGATATCTTCTACTAGATACTTTTTTGAATAAATAATTACAAGTCACTCGGTTCGTTACAAATAATTGAATTTACAAAAAGGTTCGAATACGTATTATTCTGTTGTTCCATTGGTCAGCGTATAATTCGACGATTTATTCGAGTCATTGCTTTAATAGCTAGGACTCTAGGACATGTCCTCGCGTAAACATTGACCCGTAATATAGAGGGTCGCAGCTGAATATTGCCACATTCACAACGTTTCGAAAAATAGATAGGTTCTCTCTGTAGGTTACTATTAAATAAAATAAAAAATCCCAACCCCGAGAAGTGATAGGATATTTCGGCTCAGTACCTACCTTTTCCGAAAAGATAAATGAGTCCTAAAATCAGGGATATTAAAAGAAAAAGGATATTAAAATCCTCAGTTATTTGTGACATCGTTCCATATAAGGCGACGATAACCGATTTTTATTGTTTTTTTTATTGACGATCACGTCTATACGAGTAATGTTAATGATTTGGAAAAAACAATATGTTATATTAAAGCATTTTCGTAATAACTTATATAGGAATATTTTAGATTATGTTTTTATTACATAGTGAAATAAAATTGGAAAGTTATGTCTAACGCGGTTAAAATACTGAGAATCACGCAAAATCTATCAAGCGTATTTTTCTGAAGCCTTCACCATTTTAAAGATTATTATTAATAATGCGTCTAATTTGGGACAGCGCCTTGATGGGCAAGTCCTATTTCAGGCGGGCCGTACGACGCGTTGCGTGAGCTCATTACAGAACACGCAAGCAAACCACTCAAGGTCACTGGCATGTATCTGCGTCTTAAGCTGCAGTAGGTACATGCCTCTGACTAGAAGCGCACCTTTAGGTATAATATTGTTTATGATTTGAAATGCCGTCGAGTACGCCCTACCACAGATAATATAATACAACGTACAGATACCCAATCCCATACAAAGAAATGCGACCTCCCTAAGTCGGGCTATTGTCTGGTTACAGCATAAATGTGGTACAGTGATGTAAAACGCCATCTATTGCAAAGAGCCCTAAACAAAAAGGTTTTACCTTTTTTTGTTGAAAGTACGAGATTTATGAGTTACAATAGATAAATCAGCATTAAATAAGGAAGTTTTGATTTTTACTAATCTTACTTCAGTCAAAATCTTCCGTTTTACGCTTTTTAGTGACTGTTAATTTCATAATTGTTACCTATGCTGCCATCTATGATCTTTTTTCAAGACTAATTATAATTTGTTAGAATTGGTACCCCATGGCCCTACTTATTTCTTATTTATAGTCTACAATTACAATGCAAAGGTCTGTCTGAATCTAAGTTGCAATTAAGAAACTGTTTTCTAATTGTATGTTGACATGGGGAAGCAATTAAACTGACACGGTAACGGAACACGGACAATTGTTACGGGGGCTATTCTGTCTCCTAGGTTGTTTGTGTAACCGATGACTACTAGGAAATCAATCGAGACCAAGCTCTGCTTCGCATGGTTTCTACGACTTGACAAAACATCTAAAGGACATTGTCCACGGTGTATGGGAATTAGGCTCGGTATGAACAGGCACTTTAAGTATAAATATAATACAGATTTAAAACAAGGAGGAAAGAGAATATAGTAATAAGATTGTATCGTGATGCTTCTAAGACTTGTATTGCGTACTTGTATTTTTAAATAAAACACATTTATACTTATACATTTTGTTATTATTTTGACTCATAGGTAAGTTAATAATAAATATGTTGTCTAGGAATTGGGCAGACGAATATTTGAATAATATATTATCTTGGTACCTTAAAAACCAAATTATAGTCAATACATGAACACAGCAACCTACTTTTCTTCGAACTACTATGTAGTTGGAGCAATACTGATTGATTAAATTTCATCCCTGACTGTTATTTTCATTTTCATGTTATATGTTGACACGTACCGCTTGTGGTGCGACCCACTACCTTTAAACAGATTCCACTTCCACAAGATCGAGGGTATGATTTTTTCTCTTTTGCGTGATATCAGTACCACAATTCGCACATAGGATAAGTAACACAGTTTCCACAACAGGCAGGAGTTGAAGCGAAATTGCCTCGTTCGTTTCCGTACGATTCGGGTTTCGGTGATATTCATATTCAAGCTGGGTTTAACGATGGGATTGGTGTCCGAGTTCAAACGCGTGCCGGGGTCAACGTGAGAAGGGGTATCAGTATCCAAAACTAAAACAATTCACAGTAACACGAGCAAAACAATATGGGTCCGTGGATGCCAAGAAACAAAGTGAAACAAGTAACTTGAAGTAACAACTGACATAGGCGTAAACTTTTTTTAAATAATCGATTTAATCTGAAACAAAGTTAAACTTCATTGATACTTTAAAGTAATTTTGTCTTTCAAATATATATATATAAAACATGTTCAAAATAATGTACGTTATTAGAAATAATAGCTTTATTTGACTGTAAGCTTACAGTCATATATGAATGAGGAGGTAGTAGTTGAACTTCAAAAATAACAATTAGAATCGATTTGTAAATAATTATTATAAAATATACGATTCATCGTTGGCATCACTATGAATTAATGAAAGTAGTGTACTGTCAATATGTCTAAGAATAAAACAATTTCAGTAGGTACCTACTTATTAAATACACTATTTGTGGGCGCAAGTTGATACAAAAGTTTTGAATAAATAAGCGTTTAAAAACTGAACTTGATTAATGATTAATTTGTTTCTTTTCGAACATCGCGTCCACACGAAGCCGAAAACGGACAAATTCCTTTCTTTATTATATTTAATTTTAATATGAATGTATTATACATAGAAACCTTCCGAAATAACTTCTCTAAATTATGGTGAAAATCGAAAGTTTTTTTGTGAACTTTAAAATAACTATGTAACACACAGACTTTCACAAAAAGTGACTTTATTTCAAACTAACGAGCTGCCCCTGCTTCGGACGGGCTGCGCCTGTGGCGCATTATTGTTGGTACATAAATAAAAAATATTATATCCCATCAAAAACATAACATGTAAAAAAATTCAAGTCTCGCAACGCCGTTCTTCTACAGCAAAAAGATATGAGATCTAATGTAAAACCAAGTCTATTAATTTATTCAGTACCTATCTATTTGTCATCTATATTTCTTTAATAAATGCAGATACTCAACTGTCCGAAAGACTGATGCAGCTCGATAACAATTAAAATAATATTGTGTTTCATTAGTGACCGTCAAGCGGATAATGAGTTGGCCATTGGCACAGCAACAAGATCACTTAAGCATAATCTACTTTTTTGAATAGTCCTAATTAAATATTGCGCAGTGCTAATACTGTTAATATTAGGTAGATTTTGTTGTATGTAGAATGTAGATTCTATTGCCGTGTCCGATGGCAGGCTTCTAGCTTTAACCACAACGAAATTACAGGGAGTCGAAAACTTCCTGAATGGCTTCGACAAAAGACAGTACGGCTGTGCCTCTGTGTTTGTCTTTCTCGACTTGGCGGGGGCACTGCCCCGTGCTCCCGGATACACATACATACAGAAAATCACGTTTTCGTCCCATGCCTGTAGACAAAAACTACAGAACACCACCATTTTATTTTTTTAAATGACATCACGTAGTTGACCTCTGCGGTCGTGACTACTTTACCGGTCTGTTCTGTGGCTGCCTTAACCTGACTAAAGCCTCCGGCCAGGGCATAATACTAATTATAAACTAGGCGACTGCTCGCTAAGGGTACTCGCTGTGGGGCACGAACCTCGGTTTAGGGCGTCGCTGGGGGGACGATTGCAAGATGGGACAGGCGGGATCACAACTGGGTAATTATTATTAATAGGGGAGTTTAGAGCTACAGGCTCAGCTTCGGTGCGGGCTGGCGCTTCATCGAGTACGGGTCGGGAGAGAACGCCACCAGTCTGCTACGATTCTTATACATTTTCTTTCATTTACGTTTATTCATCTGGTCATACACGTACGCCGCTTGCGAGCACTATGTACCTGTGACCTTTCTACAACAATATCACCAATAAGGTCTGTTCAACTTTTCAAAATTTACCCTTGTATTCAACCTTGTAAAGCGTTATCACCAATATTAATACGAAACTCGTGCCTAATAGTGTGAAAAACCTGGGTCTCTGTTGGTAGCTTTAATTTTAAAAGTTGTAATATGAAACCTTTCTAGTTATTGCGTGCGAATATGAGACAGCCTGCAAGATTTTATATTAAAAAAGCTCCACTTGTTCCAAATATAACTTCGAAAAACTTTAGATTGCTCAATCGTATTGGTCTCTTACAAGCAGACATAATAAAATCCGCAAAAAATACTTTTAGGAGACTGTATTTGAAGCATAACTATAACATATGGCTAAACATGCCAATGTATTTTTTTCAATATCATAATTAGGGTTACCAGCCTTACTATATAATATGGTATCCTACTATTTTACAGGCCTAAATACTATATTTCCAAAGAAAAAAGTAAGTAGTAAGATGAAACTACTATATTTTTATCTCAATACAAAATGGAGAAATGATCGCAACAAGTATTAATGCCATCTTTGATGAATGCAAACACAGTTGATTTTTGTCACATCTGTTACGGGGAAAGTGTCAGCTAGTCGTGGAAATAGAGATTGATTTACCCTAACAAATGTCGCAATTTCAAAAACATACAGAGATGGTAGAGTTAATAATTTGTGTTTCTTAAATAATGGCATACAGCTGTCTGTCGACTTCAAATTGAACATAGCACGAATGGTACCAACCGCACCACCTAATTCAATAGTTATTTCTGATATAAAGCTATTAAAAAGACATCAATTTAGAACTTGGCTATTGTTATGTCAGCATTGGCGTTGCTTTGACATATTGCTGTTAGCTTTTACAACAAACTGAATGACTTTAATATAATAAAAGGTGATGACGTCATCATGCAATAAAACGCCAAATATTCAAGTGATGCTTTGTTCATATTGTGGCATTATGGAATAATGTTGGTCATCATGATTTAACTAATTTGTTTTCGATGTATGGTAAATCCATTTGCAAGTCTTACTAAAGGTCGAATAAAGACTAAAAAAAAAACAAATTTGAAACGTATCCAAAGTAACGAAAAGTTTAGAAGCATCCGGAGCTCAGAAAACAAAATGCAAACTTAGAACTTATTCTTTACTCTTAGTGTTGGAGTTGATTTTATTTCGAAGCAAAGTCACTGGATCGCACACTTCCTCTCAGTGAAAATTGCACAAATAAAACCAAATTGCTGGCCCAATATTTCAAAATTCGCACGGAATTTCGGTAGCTGGGCCGGTAACGGTGGATATGTGAGATTTTACCGTGTACGTATTTTGACTTTATTAGAGCAGAAAACTTTTTGCGCAAAAGTTTTAAATCACATTCGGGGAAATTGTGAAGGAAAGGAAAGATAGACTGATTAATTAACATTGTATGTAATAGTAGTTGCTATCAGACTTATCACGTTCTTCAGTGCCTCAAAAGGCAAAAAACAGTAAATGTGTAGTCAGTTCAGTGGATTTTTAAATTGGAGCTGGTGAATAACATGGAATTACAAGTCAACAGACTTGCTCGTATTTTAAAATTATTATTTTATTCTTATATCAAATTAAACTTGTTCAAACTATTTCCATGCTCCTTCACATTGCGCATTGTAATAAATGGCCACACATCTCAAATACCCCAAAGCAGTCACATACCTTTTGTGGAAAAAAAGGTTCTTAAATATTCACGAAAACATCATGTCAATAACCCCAAGCAAATAAGTTCAATGACCTACCAAAATGGCTTTCAAGAGCTTTTTGTAAAATTAATGATATGAGCGAGTTGCGGGAAATACCATCAATCTTTGTACTAAATTCTTCACATAATGTGTCGTTACAAAATTTCCAGTAACCATTTATCCTAATTATTTGGTTCTGAAGTTTCGTATCCTGTGTTATTTCCGATCATTAAGGACAATGATCGAGTGCAAAATGTTTGTGGTCTAATTTGCTTGACTTTGGCGAAAGGCTTACTAAGAAATGGTTTAAGTCTTTTTATATTTAAACGATTGAATTAGTTACTAATAATTATCAGAAACTAATTAAATTGCTATTCTGGCTAGAAAGGGGGTAACAACCGAGATGACGACTAACAGAGAGGTATGGAAGACTCAAATAAACTGTGATAAGGGCAAGAAAATCAATCTGCCTAGTCTTTTCAGCACCTGTATTTTACAAAGAGCGACTGCCTTTCTGACCTCCACAACCCATTAACTGGGTAATACGATACCCCTTTGTAAGACAGGTTGTCTGACTTTCGGGCTTCTGACGACCCGTAATGACTGTCAAAGATTGAAGAATAACAGCAGGGACCAACGGCTTAACGTGCTTTCCGAAGCACGGAAGGGTCTTGGTATGTAAAGATGGTCACCCAACCAAGGACCAACCGCGGCAAGTGTAGCTTAACCTAATCGATCGACCCGTGTGGCTATTTTTACTTAGCCAAAATATATTTATCTTCGAACACACAAAATTTACTATTTTATTTACAAAAGTGCCGATTGTAAGTTATAAATCTAGCAGCTACTATTCAATAAAACATAAAACGTTGAAAATATTACTTCTAAAAAACATTTTTCATGACACGAAATTCTCCCATGAATTATATCGGCAAACCAGCTAGGATATATGTACATTCAGAATCTACGCATATTTTACTGTATGTGTTATTGATAAAATGTAAGTAGTATGTGTATCCAATATTTTTCAGAATTTTTACGCTATGAAGTTCTTTCATATATGTATAATAAAAATGGACACGTTATTGACCTCAAGGAAGGCAATAAACTGTCTTTTACGATAAAAATATCTTCGTTGACACACAAATAGCATCGATCATTCCCCGGTCACTGACACTACCAATCATCTCTACCTACTCCCGAAGGGACATTATCTACATAGCTTTGTTTCTACATTTTTTTCTTTGACCTCTCGGCATTTGATCTTCGAACCAAACGCACCTTTGGGTCTACTTTGCGTTTATTCTTTTGTTTTTAAATCCATCTTTTGTTGGTTTGCTGTTGCTATGGAGTTATATGTAATCCTTGGCTTTACCATTGTGTCTAGAAGCCGAAAAAGATGATTGATGTTTTGACGGTTAAATAATAATATCTTTTGTACGGTCAGCGAGAAAAGTAGATATTATTAATGTTACTTGTAAACGTCTTCATCTAAATTGACGCAAAATTGTTCGATACATTTGCATTGTGACTTTTAATTTTACTTTATCTTTACTTAGTAGTTTAATTTTACATTTAGGTAGCCAATATACTTTTAATTTTACTTTATATTCACTTGGTAGTTTAATTTTATATTTACATAGTATAGTTTTATAATTTTACTTCTGTTCCGATTAAATATTCATTTATTCGACTTTTGTCGGTGACTGTGACTAAAAGAAAACTGGGACAGGCTCGAATGATACAGACCTGTTTTTCAAAACCTCATACTGCGGGAACAGAATCTTTGCCCATGTGGTAGGTATCTACCGATGTGGCAACATGTCATAATGTCCAGATAAGTATACACATAAACCTGTCGAATCCTGAATCAACTTTCTAAATGATTCTGAAAATCCCATCAAACCCATTATGGATTTTGAAAAATACTAACAAATAACACAGACAGACATGAAAAACTAATTTAAAAAAGTATTTTATACGTAAAAAAATATTTGTGAAATGTATGTGTGTGTTTGTGTGTTTTTTTTTGTATGTTGTGTGTTTCTTATGTTTTTTTGTTTTGTCATGTCATGTGTTTTTTTGTATTTTACACTTCGGGGAAATAAGGCGTGATGCTACGTTATGTTGTGTTATTTTATATATTACTTTATGAAACCACTCGCTTACTACAACCCTAATGACATTGAAATCCTTTTCTAGCTAGCTTTCACGCGGCGCATAGGATTTCGTCCGTGATACTTTGTCATTATCTTTGCTGTAAGTAATAACAAAACGAAAATGATTCACCGTGCCGTTAAAACAGCCATCAGCTTTACTAATTATGCTGGGGACCCAAGAGATGAAGATTAGCTTTTTCACTGCCATGTTTCAGTAATTAAAAAACTGCTCTCAAAAGATAAGGGTCGAGGCAAAAACTTAATCTGTCGGGTTTTGCTCATGTTGTTGTTTTTTACAATAGAGTAGGTACCTACCATATTTTGATGATATCAAAGTACAATAAATACATCACTATCTATTACATATTATAAAATAATTAGAGTCTATTTTCGTGTTTTTCTGTGTGATCGCGTTGTTCTTCTAAACTACGCAACGGATTATGATGCTGTTTCGACCAGTATTTAGAAAATTTTTCTATTCTGGAAGGTTTATTTATTTATTCAAGTCACAATAAAATTCTAATACCTATACAGACTCATCAAAGGCTATAAGTTATATATATATGTTATAAGTTACAATGTCTACACAAATTTCCAAAAAATAAAAATAGAATGACATGTAAGCAAAATTCCAATGAATCGTATACATACTATTGTACTGTCTAATAATACATTAATCACTTACATAATTACAATAAAGAAATGTCTATGTTTTCACAGGCAAAAACCGTGCGAAGCAGGAGCGGGTCCCAAATTGGAAGTGTCTATAATTTTAGTTTAGACCAGAGGGACGCTGGTTTAAACTAAAACTTATAGACACTTTCAAATTCAAATTCATTTATTAAACTTACACATAGTTCACAAACATACAAGTAATGAAATTGTAACCAACAGAAAACTTTGACAGATTTAACAGCGGGTCCCAAACTAGACACAGCCTGTATCTTGGTGACCCAAACTGTGTTTCTTGGTTACTTGGGTTGCCATTGTCTAGCCCAGAGGTTCCCAAACTTTTTTTTCTCGTAGACTACTTTCGTAATTTTCCTGGTTTCGGTGGACCCCCTACTGCTATTTTACCATATTCCCAAAACTCGTCAAAAAATGTGAAGATTTGAAAAAATCTAACAATGGAAATTTGCAATATAATTTTTTCGCGCAATCTGTTAGGACTGCATGTAAACCATAGCTCCTAAAAACACTTTGCCAACAATCTGAAAATTAGAATCTTAAAGCTTCAAAATGATTTTTTAAAGTTTCAATACGACCGTTTTTCACCGAAATATAGTCTGTCAAAAATCACCGAATGGAATTTTTTTATGCTCCCTTAATTTTTTGTGTAAATAATTTGTTATCTTCTTACATTGTTAGGTAAAGCCAAGCCAACATTTTTGTTATTTACTATCGAAACCAGATAAATTTTCGTGGACCCCCAGTTACAACTTGTGAACCCCCATTTTATTTTCACGCCAACGTAGACCCCGTCGCGTCTCCCGTGGACCCCTGGGGGTCCACCTGGACCGCTTTGGGAATCACTGGTCTAGCCTAAACACTAATGACCAGCAACTCAAAATGAAAGATTCAAAATAATAAGGCTTTTAAAAATTGGTGAAAGGTATCTAAGTAATATTATAAATGCGAAAGTGAGTTTGTTTGTTTGTTTCACGCTAAAACGGCCGAACGGATTTGGATGAAATTTGAGACATGGGTAGACCATGACCTAGATTAGGACATAGGATACTTTTTATTTCGATTTTCTCGCGGGATCGGGACTTATGCGGGTGAAACCGCGGGACGCAGCTAGTAACATTATAATTATGTGAAGCAATCAACGCATGCTCATGCTCTATAATTTACTATTTTTCTACTCAGATAACATCACGCCTGTATTCCCCGAAAGGTTGGGCAGAGGTTTATCTATATAGTACACCCACATTTCGCCAGTTATGTTTAAGTCCCATGTAATAACAGAATGTACTTTTACCAATACCTAAACAAATTCATTAAGATTACTTTAGTCTTTCGAGAATTTTCCTAAAAAGATCCTGGAAATCTCAAGTAAAATCTCGAGGGGTAGATTTTCTGAAGTTTCTTTCTGGGTTTCAATTAATTAGTTACCTTAATTAAGGAATCGTGTTTCCCTGTTGTTTCGTATTTTCTAATATATTAGGATGAGGCTTGAGTGAAAAACGGGAAAACCTATTTTCTTGGTGAGTCGTCGTTTCACCCGCCCCGTTTCTGCACTGCATCAGGTATGTTTGCATAAACACACGTCGGTGGCTTCCACGCCATCGTCAGACAGAAATCTGCCTCTTTGATCTGCAAAGTGCCGGGGAGCTCCAACTCCACCCTGAAGACCATAGCGGGGAGGTACGACTCTCCTTTGTAAGGTGATGTTGTTCGAAGATGCATTTCGAACAACCTTGTTTCCAAATATATAATAATAAGTTTACTAACATAGATATAAGTTATCTTTTGTTTACTATCCCATATGGATGTTGCTTATCCAAATTAAAGTTTTTTTTTTTTATAAGTCTCGATCCTGTGGGAACTTCGGGATAAAAAGTTTTGTATGTGCCAAATTTTGTCCACATCCGTTCAGCCGCTTTAGCGTAAAGGAGTAACAAGCAAACAAACAAATAAGCAAACAAACTCATTTTCGCATTTATAATTTTAGTTAGAATTGTAAGACAATCAGTGTGATGGATTGAGGTATCAGGTGAATCAAATATAAACATTCTGTATCTAACAAGAAATACCCATGTTCGGTTGGCTCGTAAAGTTGTGGATAGCTACGTTAGAATTATGCTGAGTGGAAGCCTTCTTGTCACAGTCATAACGTGCAGCTGCCGACTATAATTTATGTTTTTTATTTTGTTGAATATTGTCTCTTTATATGCACGTGTTTCTGTGGCAAATAAACCTATTTTTCTTTCTTTCTTTTCTTTTTACGTAACCCATGTACGTATGTGGGCAGGATGAAGAAAAAGCTTTCAAGCCCTAAAAATGAATATCCGTGATTCGCTTAAAAAAGTTTACTTAATTAATGTATTTATTATTCATCTACCTATTGCAGAAATACAAGGCATGTAATTGTTAGGTACGGCACACTGTGGCTTGGCTTTGAGTTGGCCTAGTACAGAGTCTCAATAAAATACGAGGCCGGCTGATACTGGTTTTATTATCACTGTCGTACGGCCTACGGTGCGCTATTAATAATTTGGCACTCTAAATATCTTGCATTATGAATGCGATGAAATTATCGAAGATCTGAATCTCAAGAGGTTAATGGTTGATATTTAATTCATTTATTCATAACAGATCAGCTAGTAAACGTACCGTCAAACGTCTTTGCTAAATATTTCGGAGACATCCCTTTTTGAATAATTTATTACTTAACTTGTCACTTACGACAGCTCCTAAATAAAAGCGATATATAGATATACTAGCGGTAGCTATTGCTTCGTGTGGTTTTAAAACTTGACGCAACATCGATATTTTTTTATGGTAGATATGTTTATCATGAATGTATTATAGATACACATAAACCTTCCGGAATACATAATCAGCCTATTAATGTTCCCGGCAATTAATGTATCCGCTAGGACACAGGGCTCCTCTCTGTGAGAGGGAGTGGGCCGTAATCTACCACGCGGGCCCAGTGCGGGTTGGTAGATGTCACATGTCTCCGAATTTTTGGTTCTAGACATGCCGGTTTCCTCACGATGTTTTCCTTCATCGTTTTGAAAGCAATGGTGATGAAATTATTTACACAAAGTAAAGTGCCTGCTTAGGTTCGAACCCATGATCTACAATTCGTAAGTCGGAACCACTGCTTCTGGAATAAATTCTCTGAATTGTGGTGAAACCTGCGTCAAAATCGATTCTGTAGTTTAGAAGAACTAATCGGTCACACAGACAGACATGTTTTTTATACAAATATTTAAAAATGTAAGAATTATATTATAAAATGAAATAAAGGAATAATTAATAATCATATTAATCCGAAAGTGAGTTTGTTACGTTTGTTACACTTTCACGCTAAACCGGCTAATATGGCACATGGGTAGAGCATGACCTGGGTTAGGACATAAGTTACTTTTCATTCTGGATCACAGACGAAGTCGTGGGCAACAGCTAGTCAATAATAGTTTTTTTATTCGATTCTAATCTTTAGTAACATTATAAAATTAAAACTTAAGGTGAATCCGCAGTCGTAGCCCGCGAAATTCGCGACTGTGTCAGATATGTATTTACAGAATTCAATAGAATCATTAATACATCTCTCTAAGTTTTTATGAATTTTCCTATGGAAAACTTTTTATAGAAGAAATCTAACTAAGAAATATGTAAGAAAAATTTAATTTCGCGGGCTACAACTGCGGATCCACTAAGATGAATTGCTGTAGGAACGTGACACCCCGAACGCTATAAGTATGTAGGCAAACATCTAAAATGTCACGAAAACATTATAAATCACGCAATCTATCAATCGGAAACATTACATCAATTTGTCATTTCCAATCGATTTCAACTCGAACAAAAAACGAAGATTCAATGGAATGGAAATTAATCATCGAGTCGTTTGTCTTTTCATTTTATCATAACATTAGGACAGTTATTTAGCTTATATTAACTGATCAATAAGAATAAAATAATGGTCTTTTTATGAACTAAAGTGTACAGAAAATATTGTTTCACATAAAAATACTAGATTTTCTTCTCTGAGCAAGAATATAAACTTTTGAAAAACTTTTTCATAAACTTGTTTTTGCACATACAAAAACTCACGCCTTCTTCCAATGGGGGTAGCCAGAAACTACAGAACGCCACCTGCTACGATCCTTACATATTCTTTTTGCTTCGTTTACGTTCATACATCAGGTTAGATACTCACGCTGGTTGCGAATTAGAACAAAAAGAAACAAATGTTACCTACATGAATATCTATGCAAAATGTCGGGTAATTGTTTAGTAAAACCTTTTTTATTTACGTCAAACGAAACAGATTTACCTACACCATGGATGAACAATATGTAAGAACAAACTTTTTTGGAACGAAGTTCTTAAACGCGTTATGTGGTAGGAGTAAACTGGTAGAAATCGTCACGTAATAAAAAAGTATTATTCCCGAAAATGTTTCAAATGTCAAAAGTTTTTAGTAAGCTAAACACGTACACTAGATGGATCTGTATTAAAAAAAAAACAGAAACAAAATCTTTTTACTCTTGAAACTTGAGACCATAACAGTTATATGACTTTACATAAAATATAGCGAAAAGGAACTTCGTTGCGACCGGGTGCCCCACAACACCTTTCTTGTAATTTATATTACCTACAGGTTATACCTACATAACATACATACATAATCAGCCTATTAATGTTCCCACTACTGGGACACAGGCCTCCTCTCTGTGGGAGGTAAGGTTATACCTATATTACCTATTATTATTATTTAATTCGCGAAAAAACTATAAACCCCTAGGTCTTCTAAAAAAAGTGATTAATATTCAAAATACAGTGACCTTATCTAAAATTAACTCAGTTAAGTTATTATTTTAGTACGAAATAAATGTAGCATTTCACTTTGCTACAAGAAAAATCCCTGTACCTATTATTAAAGTGAGCGTGTTTCATTTCATGTAGCTTTTTGTTTGAACTTAAAAGCAAAACGTAGCTCTGTTATTTTTGTTTTCTTTTATGTTTTAGGTATAGTTAAGTAAGTAACATTAGATATTATAACGTCTTGTTTCCCTCGTGTATTCCCCTTGTCCCCCTAGGCTTCGGCCCCTTTAAAGGGGACAAAGGGAATTTAATAATTTGGCTAAATTCTAAAGTTTTTAGGGTTTCGTATCGAAAGGGTAACAACAGTATAAAATCAAGCCTGCGCGCCGTGACTGTCAATCGCAGGACTGTAGTCACAGAGACTTTAGTTTTAATCGCGAACAAATATATGAAAATCAAATAGGTTAAATAATGCAAACATCTACGAACAAGTATGTATTTTCAAAAGTATTTTGTTCCTTCTATATCTTATAGTATACCTTAAGTGTGTGAACCGGACTGGATTGTTAAAAAACAGCCAAGTGCGGGCTGTTTTTTAACAATTTGTAAAAGATGTTTAGACTAGTGGAATTAAAAAGTACCTACCCAGAGGTCAAAGTACTGTCTAGTTGTAGTTTCAAAGTGTAGTTTCCATAACTCTCACTTACAGAGGCGTATTATTAAACGGAATTACTGCAGAACTTCTGAAGACTTCTGCAAATGGCAGACACAATCAATATCAAGTCTACAAGTAAATGAACTTGGAACTGTGTATCACGGTGCGATTAATTGCTTGTGGGATATCATAAGTTGAAGCAACAATAACAGCTGCGACGTATATACAGTGTTTACACGATGACATCGCCAAAATGAAGTCATTTGTTGCTTCTATTTTTTTTTGTATGCAAGGAACATGCTTATTGTAAATGGGGCTTTTAAAAACAAATAACTTTTCTGCTCTATGTTCTGAAAAACATCGTCTATAATAATGCACATTTTTATTTATTTATTTTTAGCCTATGTTGTCCGATTACAAGGCAAAGGCCTCCCTTTCTCCTGTCTACTCCTCTCTGTCTTGAGCTAGTGTGGACCAATCCTGTCTGTAAGCGTCAGGCTCGTCTTGCCATCTTCTCCTGGATCTGCACCGATGTCGACCGACGTTTTCTAGGACCGGCATGGTGGTAGATTTTGCCCATGACTCATTCGACATGCAAGCTTGTAAATCAGACTTGCATAATATGCAATTCCACTATTCAGTCTTTTTGTTGTTTTTGGTATGTACTATTTCAAAAGCAATTGATTTAATTAATAAAAACTTTCAAGTAGCGCCGTAATATCAAATTGGAAACCGTCATTTAAAACTTTTTTGTTTTGGAAACCACACTATCCATAGACGTAGGGGCAAAGCTGTTTTTTGTGTGGATAGTTGGACAGTAAAAGCCTTAGAAAAGTTTTAAGTCTAAGTCCATAAACCACGTTTAAGAGCTGTCAGTGTCATGTATTTTCTTTGGAATATTGACACTGACAGCTCTTGAACGCGGTTCAGATTTTCTAATCGCGTTTAGTTTCATAGGTGAAATTCACCCTTATACTTTTAACTATGCCCCACAAAACCGTTAACCTATACATCTTGACTTCCGAGCCTTCAGTTAATTAAAGTCGAATCACTACATTGAGTCTACACACCAATCACAACACATTGCACTCGATAACAAACCTTGTAACCGTAACACGAGGGTATCAAATCCTTCGCTTGAGCTAATCGATTAACAAAACCCTTTGGAGTCTGTGACTGACATCTTTAAGACGAAGGGATGAAATTAATTAAATGCTTACCACTATTTTGTGGGCAGTGGTGGATCAGTGGTAACAGCCGTGACTTACGAGTTGTAAGTCGTAAGTTCGATACCTGCCTTCCTGTCCGTCTACCTACCTGCACGCCTGCCTGATCCTGACCCCGCCTATCCCGAGCATCCCACGTCGTGTGAAGCCGGCCTCTTAACCCTTTTATCTTTTCTAACATAGCTAATTCTTAGACCATAATTTTTTATCTCTTTATTTAATTTTTATTAACGTAACCTACGCTTAGCTCCATTGAGCTACACGTAACGTTACACTGTGTCCTAGAGGTGGGAAAATTATAGGCTGATTATACAATTTTGTAACGAAAATTTGTCGGTCCTTGTAGTTTGTACCCGACTACGGCGGGGGGTTATGATTTGGACCGGTATCTATGTATGTTCATCTGTTCCCTCATAACTTCTAAACTACTCATCGTAATATGACAAATGTGGTTTCGTTAGAAGTGTCTTGATTGTCCGCTGGTTATACATATTACGTTTTCACGCTAAAACAGCTGAATGGATTCGGATGAAATTTGGCACATGGGTAGACCATGATCTGGAAAAGGACATACTCGTAAGATATCTGTTATTAAAATTGTTTTTGTTCCAATAAAGATTAAATGACGACACACATCACACACACATCACACACTACACACTCATACACTTTCCCCATTACACCACATCACACGCGCTTATTCTATTTCTTCTACCAATAAAATAAATGAATTTTTTGTTAACATCGGCAAAAATATCGCTGATCGCTGTAGTTCTGGTAACAATGTATCTACACCACCACTCAACTATCATTCCCAATCGTTGGTTTTTTCCCCACGGACCTGGAAGAGATTGAAAATATCATTCATAGTTTGAAGTCGGATTGCGCTGTTGGCTATGATAACATCTCTACCGGCATATTGAAGAGATATAGACAGATCCTCATTCCTCCAATCGCTTTTATCTGCAACCTTGCCATTGATTCCGGCAAATTCCCAAACGCCTGGAAAATAGCAGAGATTCGCCCCATCTTCAAAAGTGGCGACGGAGCCTGTGTCAACAACTATAGACCTATTTCCATTCTGCCAGCCTTGTCTAAGGTATTGGAAAGGATCATGAAGAAGCGCTTGGTCGAATACCTGGAAGACAACTCACTGCTATCACCTTCTCAATATGGTTTCCGATCTGGCTTGTCGACCAGCGACGCCATTCATGACTTAACTAAGTTTGTTTCTGAAAAACTAGACGAAAACAAAAAGGTTATAGTAATCTTCATGGACCTTGCCAAGGCCTTTGACACAGTCTCCGTCCCTCTCTTGGTGAAGAAATTGGAGAACTTTGGTGTAAGGGATGCGCAACTAAATCTTTTTTCTGACTACCTCACCAACCGATTCCAGAGAGTTAAGGTGGACGAGTGGACTAGTAGTGATCTTCCTGTCGTGCACGGCGTGCCACAGGGCAGCATCCTCGGTCCCCCTTTATTTTTGACATTCATCAACGACCTCTGTGAGCTCAAAATACCCAGTGGTAGGATCATAACTTTTGCTGATGACACCGCGATTTTGTTTGACGCCGACACTTGGACCGAAGTTTACAGTTGTGCACAGAGGGGGTTGAACTTGGTTCTGTCGTGGCTAGCTAATAATAGACTCGCTCTCAATGTTGATAAGACAAAATATATTTCTTTTTACATAAAAAAACCTGCTTATTCACTCGATAATTTCAATATTACCGCGCATTCATCCTCGTGCATTTCGTCTCATAGTACTCATTGCTTGTGTCCTCACCTTCATAAAACAGATTCAATCAGGTACCTGGGCGTTATGCTAGATAGCACATTAAGCTTTCACCCGCACATTGATGCTCTTTCAGCTAGAATCCGTAAACTAATATTTGTGTTTAAAAATCTTCGTCATGTTGCGGACTCTGGCTTATTGAGATCAATCTATTTTGCGTTATGCCAATCGCTAATCTCATACTGCATAACTGTATGGGGTGGTGCGACAAAAACATCCATGCTCCGAATCGAACGTGCACAAAGAGCAGTTTTAAAGGTTAGTAATTTCCTGCCTTTCTTATTTCCCACCAGAGAACTTTATGAGCGAACTGAAGTGTTAACTGTTCGTCAACTTTTCATTTTAAATACGATCTTGCGCAAACACTCTCTTCTTGCCTATAATCCTACACTATTTGAAGGTAAGCGACGTAAACACTCAGTTTGTCCCACTACTCGGTTCCGTACTGCTTTCTGCCGGAGACATTTCGGTTTTCTTGGAAATCACTTATATAATAAAATTAACGGAATTTTGTCAATTTATGCCTTACCCAAACAGCGTTGCAAAAAAGTCCTCTCAGCCTGGTTACAGAAATTGAGCTATGATGCCACGGAGCAGCTACTCATGGTTCCCTCGTAGTTCCCAATAATTTCGGGTTCTAGACTGTAACAAACATCCTACACACCCACACCCACTCATTCATCATTCTACTTATACTCACACTTCACCTGCACACTACACACGCATTACACTATATCATTCTGCTTTCTTTTTTTTAATATTATTTAATTTTATTATCATTATTTTTTTGTTCTGTTTAATTAATTTTTATTTTTTTTTTCCCTTCATATATAGATAAATTAATTTGTCTAGAGTATAAAACTAACCATTGTTGTAATATAATTTAGAGTTAATTCGGGGTGAGAGCCTGGTGATCCGTCACACAGGGTATCCTAGTATGGACACCAGTCTCTCACAAAGGATCATATTCCATGCATTTTTTTCAATAAGCTATAATTATTTGCTCTATGTTTATAACTATGTGAACCTTTGTGAAGAGAGAAATAAAGATTATTACTATTACTATTACTCACACAATATTGCTGCTGTTACACGTTAGATTGCATAATTTTGTTAATTAATCTTAGAGGACAAACAGATGGCCCCTATAACACAGGAATTTCCTAGCATCGAGGTCATTATTCACAAAAATGGAGCATAAATGTAATATTATACTAACGTAACATGCATTGTATTTCTTCTTTTTGCTAAATAAATAAATAAATAATTTCTATTTCAAATTAATTCAAGATTAAATAAATAAATATATATCCCAATATTCCGACGGGATCGACACTTACGCGGGTGAAACCGCGGGGCGCAGTAAGTATCTTAATAAATCTTCTTGAAATCTTTTGCGGTCAGTTTAACATAATTAAGCTTACAATTTTCCCAAGAGATTAACGACATGAGTACACTACATGGTTATCTACTTAATATAATTATTTTGGGCACGTAGGTACCATTGATATGTACATACGAAATTAATTTACCAAAACATAAAACCTACCCTAGTTCAAGGTGTACATAATAAAATGTAACCTAACGTGATAAAGCGCGTCCTCGGGGTCAGTTTATGTGACACGGTGTTAACTTAAAGGCCACTTGGTCAGTATTCACTTCTGCTGTAGACTTGGCAAATTACCTATTTATATAGATTACTAGCTTTTACCCGCGGCTTCCCCGCGTGGATGTCACAAAATATCCCACGGGAACGTTCTACCGGGAATACATACCTAATAGCCGAGGAAAAGATCATTGACTACCTAACTTTCAGCGGCCGCAGTTGTAGGCTACAGCGCCCGCGTTGCCGTCAACCATAATTATTTTGTTACGCGTAATTTTGAAACTGTGATATCTCTTAAACTATTCATTTAAATGATGTGATGTACAGGCATATTTTAATTGAAATTGAATGCCCAATTTAAATAACATATTTTATTGGATAAGGATTAATATGATACCGGTCAAAATAGCTTAGGAAATAACAATGAAAATTTTATAAAATTTTGAAAGATAAAAATGGTTACTGTGGGTCACCCTTAGAAGATAGACATATGCCATCGCGGATTTTTTTGTTGAACTTTTTAAGATATGCAATACTCTAGAACATAAATTTGATTTATCTCTCACGGCTTACGCGGCTTTTCCGACATCTTCAACAATATTCGTCATATTTCAGCCAATTTACACAAAACCTTAATGAATTATACACTAAAACCTTCCGCATGAATCACTCCGTCCAATCCTTCGTTCAAAACTCCGTTTTTGAGTTTATCGCGTTCAGACAGACAGACAGACGCGGCGAGTGACTATGTTTTATAATATGTAAGGATAAGGACATGAGTACACTACATGGGTCAAGTATGTTGGTGGTTTGCGTTTCGTGAAACTATACAACGTAATATATTTTTTTAAATTAAACCTCTTAAGGGGTCATTGTACTCGTCATTATGAACAACTTTCACTATGGGACCAAAGCTGAAACCGCGAAAAAAACAAAAAATAACGTTGTATAGTGTTTCTCGTGATTAGGTGTCTGCTTTTCGAAGAAAGTTCTGCGGTATAGGAGTTGACTGGTAGGAATTGTCACGTAAGGTAAAAACGTTATGCTCCCTCCATGCGACTTTTTCTCTCTCTTTGTCTCTTTCTATTATATATGAGTGTGTGCGTGCGAGTATCGAGATTCGAGGAGACGAGCATTGTTAACTTCGTTCCTAACGCGGGTCCCTCGATTGCACAGGTTTTGTTTTTTATCACAGTTTTTATCTGTGAGAGCGTCTGTTCTGTAAAAATCTCATCGTAAACACCAAAGCAGTGGTGGCCCAGTGGTAACGGCCTCAACTTACGAGTTGTAGGTCGTGGGTTCGAACCCAAGCAGGCGCTTTACTTTGTGTAAATAATTTCATCACCACTGTTCTCAAAACGGTGAAGGAAAACATCGTGAGGAAACCGGCATGTCTTAGAACCAAAAATTCGAACACATATGACATGAAATGACATTTACCAACCCGCACTGGGCCCGAGTGGTAGATTACAGCCCTCCCAGCCCTCTCACAAAGAGGAGGCCTATGTCCCAGCAGTGGAAACATTAATTGGCTGATTATGAACACTAAGGTTAAGTAATCTTGAAGTGTGCTGTCATTTCACCTAATGCTAAGAATTGACACTTTTGTAAGCCCACTTTAAGGGCTATATTTCACCGAGACACCATGGCGGCGCAACCAGTCGCCGCTACCAACAAAATGTATGCTTGGTTGCGCTACCGATCGGACGCCTGATGAGTTGCCCAACATAAAGCTGTGTGTATTTTGCTGGAAGCGCGACCATGGTTGCGCTACCATGGTGTCCCAGTGAAATATGCGCCTAAGGGGGAAGCGCTAAGGTAGCCCGCGAAATTCAAATTTTCTTAAGTTTTTTGTAATTCGCAGGTCAGTGTCAGGTTTTATATTGATTAAAATTTAATTTGCGAGTGTAACAAATGTAGCTTCACAGAATTATAATAATTAGAATCAGCAATACAACTCTTTGTGCTAGAATAATGCTTAAATTTCATAACTTCATGAAATAGTCATTCAGTAGGATTATATGAACAATAAGAAAATTTTAATTTCTCGGGCTGCCTTGACGCTCATTTCGCCCATACTTTCACAGTAAGAGTCTACATATTCTATCAGTTGGAGTTTAGAATTTAGAGTAGGTAGAATTTAATCTATTAATTAAAACCCAGTGTCAACTTGGATTTTAAATCTTAAATGGTTAATAATTTAAAGGGATTTATTTAACAAATTTCTTGGAAGTTTGTCTGGCTTTTTGTGTAAGTATTATGTAAGTACTTAAAAAATAAAAGAACTACTTTATTCTTGAAGAAAAATCACAAACGAAATAACGAAGAAAATTTGTTAAAGAATGGAAACAAATAACTTTTCATTAGTTTTGAGTGAGTGAGCAATTTTGTGATAAAACCCTTTTATTAATAGTATTATAACAATGGCTTGAGCATTTTCAAATTGCAATAAAAATTATTTAAGTGATATAAATGGTTTTAAACGATTTGGTGAGCTTTCTATTAAATTTTATATTTTCTCTGTGATGTAATGATGATAAATTATAGAAGGCACTCAAAAACCCTTGAGATTCCTAGAAATGTTGTACAAGTTATACTTTGTTCCAAAACAATTGGATGATAATGTAAACAAATAGATTAGAAAACGTACCTGTCAATGTCAATTTCTAGTGCCACTTACAAATTGAGTGATATGATTTGATTATTTGAATATGTTACTGTAAAAGCCCGAACTGCGGTAAATCCTAAGATTTACCAAGTCTTAGCGGTAAAAGTTCGAATTTTTCTATAATAATCTTTAATTTTGGACTTTTACTAGCATTCAGTCGGTAAATCCAAGGTTTTACCGCAGATACCAGTAAATGTCCAAAAGCAATCATTGAAAATATAATAATAGTCGTGTCAACTCGTTTCTCATTCGACACCCGCTCGGCTAGTTATTATGTAGTGGGAGGCGTGCTGTTATATTAGTAAGAAGTAATTTTTATTTGAGTAATTTTTCCTGCGTTTTATTTTCCTAAAGCATGTTTAACACATGACTAATTACAATAATGATAAATAAATAGTTTTTGATTATTAACTGCATTGTTTTACCCTTTTGGATCACCAAGATACAGGCTGTGCCTTGGGACCCGCTGTCTAATATTCTAAGTCTTCTGTTAGTGAAAATTTCATACCATGCTAGGTTGTATATTTAAGAACTTTGTGTAAGCTAAATAAATGAATTTGAATTTGAAAACGAACATTAACCGGTATCTGTGGTAAAACCTAAGATTTACCGACTGAATGCCGGTAAAAGTCAGAAATTAATGATTATTATAAAACAATTCGGACTTTTACCGGTGAGACTTGCTAAATCTTAGGATTTACCGGTAAATCCTAAGATTTACCGTAGTTCGGGCTTTTACAGTAACAAATACACAAGATTCTAAAATGAAATCACCTTGAACCTTGTTTATCATTTGAAAATGGAGGTTATTTTTCTAATATTTTTCGTCGACTATTTTTCAATCATAATTTAATAATGTTATTCAAACAATATTTGCTGGATAAAGTGATGAAATATAAAGTTACCGAAATACAGATGTAATGTATTACTACCCTTTAATGAGTGATTGCTTAAGAATTTAACCTGAGGAGGTCTGTTGACACTTTCATTAAAAAGTTTTGGGGACAGATTATAGTTACTAGGTACCTGTTAGTAGTAGCTGGACTATTAAATATGTCGGAAACACGTTACTGAGTTGATTAATCGGGATGCCAGTGCCGCCTAGCGGCGCTCGTCTACAACATAATGCTCGGACCGGCTGGTGCTAAGCAGACTTCATGGGTGGCGGTCAAGCAGAGAACACGTTTAGAAACGTTGTGTCGTGTACCTACAGTGTGTGAATTGCTAGTGTGATTAATTTGATCGCGAATTATAATTTGATATGAACTGCAAACGGTTTTTCTATTGCGCAATAACTAACACTACCCATAGTACGCCCACAGTAGTTAAAATATGCCTGAAAGTAACGAAAGAGACACATACTCTCCGTTAGTGATTTTAGTCATACATTTTTCGAAACATCATACTCTATATTAAGGCTCATTTTCCTTGAAACTACAAATATTTAGGTCTGTGACACAAAAAATTAAATCGTCTTCAATTATGTTAAGTACTCACTGTAACTGTATGTGACAGACGATATGACACGACTTGAATAACGTCTACAAGTCTACTTACCACTAAGCCTTTTATTCGGATGAAATCAAACTCAAGTATTTGTATTTGATTTCTCAGAAAAATGATTATAATGTCTTGTGTAAAGATGTAGGTATCCACATGAATGAGCTCGATAATCCAATTACTTATACATTCGGAACAGCGTAACAACGGCAAATATGATAAGAAATTCAACATTGTTTTGAGGTTGACATATTGTCTTTATTAACTTAGCTGTTGTTAAGGTTGAATGATTTTTGTATAACATTGTCAAAGTTGTACTATTGAAATATCAAGCCCACTCAGGACGACTCCTCTGTGACTGACATGACAACAGATGCAGGCACTGAGTCTAAAGCCTCACTTTAGCAAGTTTCTGGAACGTTCAAGAGCAATAATCGCATGCCATAAAGCACGTTCAATTATTGCCATTCAAGAATTGCCTGCAAGAGTTGACACGTGTACGATTTCCGTATAATGGCATACAATAATTGAATGCAAGTTTTGCCATTTAATAATTGCATGAGACTCAAGGTGATTATTGCTTGCAAGTTTTACCTCGTCTAAATACAGAGTTGCACGTTCCTCTCCCTATACAATTGATTCAAATATTTAATGCGATGTTATTGGCTGTGATTTTATATTTTAGAGTTCAACTTAATTTAATTATGGCAGTGTATAGAGTGCCACCATTGGCACTCTATCCCTATCGGATAAAGTGCCACTACAGGCACCCTAGTAACACCGCCTCGGCCCGGCTAAAGTGCCGCAAGCATTGGATTGTCATTGTCATTGTCACTAAGTCACGTCACTTAGTATTTTGTTTGATTGTCGAGGTTAGATCGCTGTAAAACACCACATTCCCAAAACATTACATTCTCTTGTGCCTAAACGGACCCTGGCACTTCGCCGGCCGCTACCGCGGCACCGCTAGCTACGCTCGCTCGGCTCGTGCATTGTGTGGTCATAGTTCTAACCTAACCTAACCTAAATAACAAGTGACAGTGACAATGCAACGCTCACGGCACCCTAGCCGGGCCGAGGCAGTGACACTAGAGTGCCACAAGAAACTCGCGGCACTCTATACACTTCGTTAAATTATAAGGAGCACTTAGATATTGCGTACCGGAAACTATTTACAGGCCGAAATGTAGACCAAAACGTTTTCACCATTTAGTTTAGTTTCCTAGAACCAGCTCATACATTACTGAGATTCGTTTATTTAATGAGTGAAACATAAAACTGTAATGGGCGCCTCGTCTTCCCGAATTATAAATAGGTAGAAGAACAATAATGTCGGAGCTGTGATGAAGAACATTTGGTTGTTCCGTGTTACATCACAGATTTGGGCAAGATTAGTTGCCTTTAATTTATTCTGAGATTATACACATTACTTATGACGAGGCCTGTAACTCCCGTAGGGTTAGGCAGAGGTATTTTTAAGTGCTCATATTCACGAGCGGCACGTTGCTAATAGCAGAGGTAACTGCTGCAGCCGTCGATAGTCGTCAGCGGTAAACGCAACGACGGCAGCCGCCGCCGCGTCGACAGCAGTTGTCCCATTTAGTAGCGGGCGAGTCTATTGCCGTCAACCGGGCGGGTTATATGATTTTTAGGAAGTTATTTTACTATAAGGAAAGTGGCCTACCCACTTTCCTAAAAGTACTTTTTAACCGACGAAAAAAAAAGGAGGAGGTTCTCAATTCGACACGTATATTTTTTTTTTTTTTTTTTTTTTTTATGTATGACCACGCATAACTTTTTACTGAGTGGTCCGATTTGAACGATTCTTTTTTTATTGGGAAGGGTATACCTCGAAGTTGGTCCCATAAAAAAATTAAAATTGAAACCCACCCCTAAGTGTAAAAAAATTGGGGTTGATTGATGTTTCACGTACTGAATTTTCAACTGTGAACCGATTCTGTTGTAATTTCGCACACATAATTATGTATTTCTCATGACACAACTACACAATAAAGACCTGGAGTTGATCTGATGATGGAGTCAGAAGACAGTCGCGAGAGCTCCTCACCAGTTTACAGCAGCTACATCATATTTGGGCTTATTTCATTCCCCCTGATGAGAACTTTACACCTAGCTGGGGTATGACTGTCATCGACGGTCAGAGGTTGAGGCAAACATTAAAACCACCTGTAGGCCTAGCCAAGTTACAAACGTTTCGTATCGAATCTCTTTCTACAATCGTTAACGCCTCAGCGTAAGCGATTGTAGAAAACGATAACTTGGTAGCCAAGTTGACACGACTGAGTCGATCGCTCATTCTACAACGTCTTTAGAAAAAACCTATACTTTAGTCTATGGTGAGCGTTCCTACAAACGTCAAAGTCGCAGTTGTGTACTTGTACTTTGTGCGCGGGCAGATAATTATTGTTTCAAAGTGATAAAGTGATAAAAAATTAAGCGAATTATGGTAAAGTTCTTCTTATGATTGGTTTATCATGTGGACTGTAATTTTAAACATTACTGTGTCTTGACATGTTATGATTATTATTCTGCATAATATGAATGAAAGATACTGATAACTTTTATAGGATGGAATCTAGATCTCGAGTAAGCTTGGAATTCATGGAAAGGTACATAAATTATTAGTTATTTCGTAAATATCTTCCTTTGTTATTTGTAAATCTATCATAGGTACTCAGGCGCTTGAAAGTTTGAAACATAAACAATGACGTGATACGCGCCATGAACTAATACGTAAGAAACAAACAAAAGAATTGTGTTTGACCCTTTACTTAATCAATAGACCCTTTGTTTCTCTGAAATAGTTTTAACTTATGTTCTAGACATGGCGATAATAATATAAAGAGGCCCAGCAAGGTCGAATAAAAGCTGACCGACTATATGCTAAATGGTAAATATAGTCCAATTTGGCGAATAAACAAAACACTTCTCGGTATCAACACAGCTGTATCATAAAGACGCCTTTTTTATCGTTTACTCTTGGGTCTCGGTGATCGCTTAGCTATCGTTCATAAACTTCGACATCGTTTCGTTAGCGCTTGTCAAAACTGTAACTTGCCTACCATTTCTATGGGTGTAGCGATCAACGTTGTAGAAACGCTTACATTCATTCTAACATTTTGAACGATTGTGAACTTGTCTACGAATTTTCTATTCGATTGTTCTGACCACGTGACTTAACGTTGTGATGATGTCATTCCTATACATTTGATTAGTTTTCTACTAGCGATAACGATTGTAGATTGTCAACTTGGCTAAGCCTGCTGGCCACGGAACGGGCGGCGCGAACGGCGCGGCGGTGCGTCTTGCGGGGCGAAATTCTATACATTTGTTTTAGTCGCAAGACGCTTCACCGTTCGCACCGCGCGAATTTTTGCTGTAGCAAAAATTCGCGCGGCTCAAAATTTGTTATTTGAAGGTCATCAATTTGTCACTAAATACATAGTTATTTTTTATTTTTCGCTTTTCAGTTTTTTTTCGTCGGTTTAATTTTTTGCAAAAAAGTTTTTTATGAAGAGCTACAGCAGCATCTTGTCTTTGATTTATATTTTCAAACAACAACCCGCCCGGTTGATGGCAATAAGCTCGCCCGCTATTACATGAGACTACAGCCGTCGACGCGTCAGCGGCTGCCGTCGACGCGTCTAAGGCTACCGCCGACGAGTGTCGACGGCTGCAGTTGCCTTTGCCGTTAGTAACGTGCCGCTTGTACTGCGAGCTTTGCTACGTTTGCTACGTACGCTAAGTAATAGGTAATAGGTAATACGGGCTGGTATCCGCAACTCCACGTCAAAGCGCGTATTTTCGCTACGTACCTAACATTATGAATTTAATGCTAAGTCCTTACGCTAAGTACCTAACATTATGAATTTAATGCTAAGTCCTTACACTGCAAAATAAAAGTACATAACCTGAAGAAGTCGTCACATGCCAGTCCAGAATGTAACTAGATTTTTATAAAATTCTTGATTTCAGTTTACTGAAAAAAAAGAACATTTTAATGTAATCATTAGTACAAGCCATTATGAATTAAACTGCTATGGGTATAAAACTTATAATTGCTTGAATTTAAGCTCTTATTTATCACGCGCGTTGCTTCGTAAGTGAAGTAATTAAAATAGAACGCTAGCACTTTACAAAATCGTTTAAAATGTGTTTTTGTTTAATTAATGTTGTGGTTATGTATAAATTATACATGTGCCTATTTTGTAATAGAGAGATCTTACACGAATAGACACAAACACGACGGTCTTGAATATGAAAAGCTGAAAAGCAGTGTACCCAATAATTTTGGGTAAGATTTACATTTTAAAAGATACAGTGTTAATAATTCTGCTTTCGCTGCTGACCATACAACTAGAAAGCATCCATATACAGGATGTTGTTTAGTTTGATGGTCTGTACCACACCCTGTTTGACCACATCCTTCTGATACAAGTTGTATAGCCAGGCCAATGATGTTAACCGAATTGAAAACCTACGTCAATTTGCTGTAGGTATTACAGCCATTTCCTACAGCTGTCATAGATTTACAGCAATGATTTTAATAATACGGACCATTTAGGTTGGTAGTCAATCTGCCCCTGACGTGTGTCGCCTTACAAAACAATTTCCTGATGGAAATCCAACTGTAATTTGTAGTTACCTAACAATTCTGTATCCAAGGTTCCACCTGCTTCTGTGCATGTGGCTTCAAGCCAAGAATGCCAAGACTTAAGATAACAATCCCTCTTGACACTTGATTTAATACAAAGCAAGTCCATTTATTGTATTGTTTATATTACAAAGAATATTTGTAGGGTGAATTGCTATGCATCGTGCATTTTATCTGATACTGGGAAAGTGTGAAGTCTGTTTACTTTAAAAGGTTTCTAGTAATGGAACATAATGTTAGACTTTATTATTCCTAAAAGTAAATACATTTAGTGAACAGTGGTATTTAAAATATTTTTGACGGACGCCGGATAGTGTTAGTGAATTTTATCACTTTCAGATTACATTAACATAACATCACGCCTTCTTTCCCCAAAGGGTTGGGCAGAGGTGTACCTGTAGTAGATACACCCAGATTTCGCCAGTTATGTTTAAGTCCCATGTAATAGGGGGCGAGCCTATTGCCATCAACCGGGCACAAATCCAGTCTCCAGGCTGCTACTGAGAAATTCCAGATAGAAAAACCCAATAACACTTTGCCCGACCCGGGGATCGAACCCGGGACCTCGTGCTCGGCAGTAGCGCTTGCTACCACTAGACCAATGAGGCAGTCACTTTAAGATTATATTGTCAAAAATAAAATTTCAAACGTACTTCGAAGATGGCTACAGTAAAAGTTGTTCAATTCTGATACCCGTTACCAGAAGTGAAGCAACCATGGGGGTTTTTGAAGTTTAAAAAAAATTAAATATCTTTATTATTTAAAATAATAATAATAATTAATTCAGACCTAACTAAAACTAATTACATACTAAAATATGAAAGTGAAAACTTCTTTATGTGGGTCGCACCATTTTTTTTAGGAGAAAATCTTACGGGTTCGCGTCACCGACATGCTAATGATACAGTATATCTTTAGCTATGACTGTCATGTGTTACGCTTGGACATAACCCGTTTCTACGGTGTCTGCTACGTGTGCTGGCCAAGCGTCGACGGAAGAATATACGAAATGACAAATTCACAATCACAATCGGTTTATTCTTTCGAATTTTGTCTATTCTTCCGTCGACTTATCCCATTTCTATGGTGGTCATGGTATGCATGCTGCAGTGAAAAAGACACTGTTATTTCATAATTTTATGTTTTTACTTCTGTTGGCAGTCCCTATGACTGCTTGTGTTTTCGAAGTGAAAACTTCTTTAGTGGTTGTGCACTTTTTTGGGATGAGTAAAAAATGTTAAACTCGCATCTGGACGTGACCGTAAGATCCGTTGCCTAGCAGCCGACAAAGTAAATATCAAAATAAATAGTCTTTGACATTACGTAAATATTGCAATGTAAGAAATTTTACCCATATTGATGGGTAAAAAAAGCAGTCAAGTTTTCACTTCTGCCGGCACTCCCAGAGTGCAACCTGTTGTTTTTTTTTTAACTAAGCTCTGGTAATTTAACTTAGGGATCAATCAAAATACCTATCTGCCAAAAATAAGTACCTAACCTAGTTGTTAACCTTAACTCTCCCGCAGACAGGCGTGACGTGACTCCGGTAGAACAATATTTCCGTGAAGTTTTTATAGAAATTTTTCTACCAGGGTCGCGTCGTGCCGTCGCTAGGATCGAGCCTTTATTTTTGCAGATATTTTTCATAGCTCCTAGTTTCTTAAACTGACTGTTTCTGCACGTCTCGATCTCTGTGACATAAAATGTATTGAAATTACTGAACCCAGCTTGCAACTGACATTTCCTTTTACGATACTACAACGTAGCTTTATTGAAAATGTTTGCCTCTACAGTATAACAGGGACACATACACAGTTCTGTTATGAAGTGTTAAGTCCAATATTGCCAGATACGTGTGAGCGAAGCTGGATTAGAATTGAATTGAATTGAATAAATAAGTCATGAACAGTAAAAACTTTCATGTAGACCTATTTATTATCAGCTCAAATAAATTATAGCGCTACTGCTGAGCATAAGGTCCTGGGTTTGATTCCCGGGTCGGGCAAACTGTTATTAGGTTTTTCTATCTGGAATTTCTCAGTAGCTGCCCGGGGTCTGGATTTGTGCCCAGTTGATGGTAATAGGCTCGCCCCCTATTACATGGGACTTAAACATACTGGCGAAATGTAGGTGTACTATAGGTCAACATATCAACGTGACGTTATGTAATGATGTTAAGTAAATTATAATGCTAAAGTTACCGCACGTCGCTCAGTGGTAACACTTGACCTTGAGCCCTGTCCCAGCGTAGTACCACACAATAAATATAGACAGTTGAAAAAAAAAAAACTCAAATAAAAAAAATACCTGAGCCTAAGAGTATTTTTTTTTTCTTCCTTTCATTTGGAACAGTTTGAAAAAAGGCCTATTTGTTGAAATAATAACCTAACCTCCATTTTTAAAACGACTACGGTGACCACTCGTCTCGACACACCTCCCACAACTGGACAGCACCGCGACAATTGCTTTGGGTCTCGTTAATGAGCGCGTCTGTGTCAGTGTGCCGTTTCGAACGTTTACTGCGTAGTTTCTGTACTGACCATATTTATACTGTGGTAGTACAGAGTTTCTATAGAAAAAGAGGCCAGATTATACTGGTTTAGTTACCTACCACTGACACGCCGCCTACTGTACTTGCAATACTCTGCCAAGAAAATTTTTAATGCGTTAATTTATTTTAGAGTTCATCTTTATCAGACTGTACCTGTTTATTTCAAAAGGATCTAATTGCATAAGAAAAGATTATCGACTCACATTTTTCATAGACAAAAACCTACAGAAAAAAAAAGAAACAGTAATATCCTACAGTGATCCGCAGTGGTGTAGGTATATAGCCCGCGAAATTCAAATTTTCTTAAGAAGTTGTCCATAAGAGATTTGCTCTTAGGGAACAAAACTAACAGAGAGATGTATAAATGATTGCAATGATCATAATTCTGTAAACATATCTAGAGCAGTGGTGGCCCAGTGGTAACGGCCCCGACTTACGAGTTGTAGTTCGTGGGTTCGAATCCAAGCAGGCGCTTTACTTTGTGTAAATAATTTCATCACCACTGCACTCAAAACGGTGAAGGAAAACATCGTGAGGAAACCGGCATGTCTTAGAACCAAAAAATTCGAAGACATGTGACATCTACCAACCCGCACTGGGCCCGCGTGGTAGATTACGGCCCACTCCCTCTCACAGAGAGGAGGCCTGTGTCCCAGCAGTGGGAACATTAATAGGCTGATGATGATGATGACGAATCATATTTTGGTCAAGATACAACCTGACACTAACCTGAAAATTGCAAAGAACGTAAGAATATTTTAATTTCACGGACTAGCACTGCGGATCCACCTGAATACAATTATGCAAATCGAAAACAGCAACATAAAAATATCGTAAAACATAGGTAATGCCTGCCTATTTGAAGAGAATTTCGTGTCGTTACCGTAATTCAGACCTAAAGATCTGAAAAATAGAGTTTCTTTTCAATACGCTGGATTTCATATCAGATCCGAATCGCATGTTTCGGCTGATTTGATCCAAAAAGTTAGGATTTGCCCGTAAGCTCCTTCGCTGTATGTGTTCAGAAAGTTAGGTACTTAATTTTGTTTTCTGAGGTATTTTACGCATAAATAAAATTTGCTCATGTGGGATTGTGAGATCTCCATTGGAAAATAGATTACAGGTATTTGTTGTTTCGATTCTGTATCTTATAAGTCCTTCAAGCTTGGCTTGAATGTCTAGACCAATTTTATATCAGACTGAACACGTGGCCTTGTGTATACTTACCCAGGTATTTTTCGTGTTTGTCTGTGATCTTGTAAAGTACCTACACAATGGATTTTAATGCGGTTTTCACCATCATTTAAAGCATTTTAATTTGGGAACTTTCATGTATCAATCTTCCTAGCCTTTTCCCAACTATCTTGGGGTCGGCTTCCAGTCTTACCGGTTGCAGCTGAATACCAGTATTTTACATGGAGCGACTGCCTATCTGACCTCCACAACCCAGTAACTGGGTAATACGATACCCCTTGGTAAGACTAGTGTCAGAGTTTCGGGCTTCTGACGACTCGTAACGACTGTCAAAGATCTACAAATGACAGCCGGGACCAACGGCTTAACGTGCTTTCCGAGGCACGGAGGAGTCTCGGTATGTAAAGATGGTCACCCATCCACTGACCAACCCCGGCAAGCGTAGCTTAACCTGATGGATTGACCAGTGCGGCTTGTTATTACTTAGCCACGAGCTCCTCTCTTGTATAATTATTAGGGAACTTTCATGTATAATTATTATAATACATTAATATTTAATTTAGCTTATGTCACAAAAATGTCGATGTTTTGACATATCTTCATTGCACGTGCGAAGCAGGGGCGGGCCACGAGCAATATTTATACTGGATTTCAGGATTTGCTGGTAAATATTTCTTCTCATATGAAACAAGTAAAACGGTTTAGAACCTTTATCAATTTAGCACTTTTTAAAGTCATCATAATAATTCTCCTACCCTTATCACAATTTATTTGGGGTCAGCGGAACATGTCTTTTCTTCCATACTTCTCTATTAGTCATCATCTCGGTAGTCACCCCTATTCTAGTCATAATAATTATATCATCTTTCACACAGTCCATCCATCGTTTCTTTGATCTTCCCCTACTCTTAAAGCCTTAATTTCTTACACAAAACTTTCTTCACGACATTTTCCTCATCACAACTACCGATTTATGCACAACTTTTCAGTCACCGGTGCCAGTATCAGACTTCCTCTTATGTACTCATTTCTTATTTTATCCATTCACGTAAAACCACACATCCCTCTTAGCATTCTCATCTCAGCTGCATGCAATTGCCCTTCATTGATCCCGTTTGTGGCCCAACATTCTGATTCATATAAGACAGCAGGTCTAACCATTGTTTTATAAATCTTCCGGGAGTCGCATAATAATGTTCCCGTGACCTACCATCATTACATCCACCGAGTGAAGTAAATATGCGTTTTATTTTTTATAATTCACTTTTAATTCTGCGTTTGTATTTCTAGTATTTGATATAGGCACCCTTATAGAACAAGTATAAGTCTGCTTTCAAATTCTTTGCGGGAGTGAGGTACAAATTATTTTTTTACACAAAATAGCACTAGTCATTCTTTTCTAGTTTATACCTAACTGCGACAGTGGAAGCTGGTAATTAAATAAATTGATTTATCAAGGTAACTTTCTGGTTCGGCAGAAGTGGCAAATTTCCAAGAAACTCGATGACTAATAGGGTAACAAGGTGCGATAACTTTCTTGGGATTACGATACGTTTTCGCCTACGCAGCATCATTGGTAGGCGATACGCCTACGATTGAGTATTTCAACATAAATGTATGGATAAGCGTACACATTTATTATTAGTGTAGACCAGATGGGTCTCAGATTCAAGTTGAAGCTGACATAACTCCTAAATTGGACAATATAAAAATTTACTAACAATATCATCTTTCAAACTTACTAAGTATTGTTTAAAGATTTAGAGCCAACTTAATAGTCTTTGGATATACAATTAGATATCCACCCAAGGTAAAAAGTATGAATTGACAGCCTCGTACTCGTTGATCTTGTAATGGCAGGTACTACTGCACAGAGTATACAGGGTGTAAAGGACATCTACGCGCAAACTGTTGCCATTGATTCAGTGCAAGATCTAGAGTCTAGATCATGCACTGAATCTATGATAACAGTCTAGATTCTAGACCCACCGGTTGATATAAATCGAGAGTTAAAAAAAAAAAAAAGGTGCTGTTTCATACATTTTGAGCACTTTTGTATGCAACAGCAATTTTTTTTCTGCCTGTCTGAGTTTTAAATCATGGGCACCTATGTACCTTACACCGTGTATTATACATACCTACTTAAAAACACCACTTTCGATGCCTTCGGAGAATACTGGCGAAAGTTTAAGTTATGTTAACTGTTAGATAACCTAAAGATACGTATTTGAGGGTTGAGAAACAGACCATCAGTAAATAGTGATCTTAATTAATTACGAACTGTTCAAGCGTTCAAGGAGGTCTGTGTCTTACATAGTCAATTAGTTCTCAATAAGTTAAACCACTCCGAAGTTCTCAGTTCACGTGTCGGCTATGGGCTAAAGGTAATTTATTAAATCCTACTTCATACCCTTACATTATCACGTTATTAATGGTAGTCGTAAATCATTTGGAACTTATCCAATTTGCATTTTTGCTTCCTCATCGGCGAAAGTTAAATAAAAATGGCGTAGATTTGGATGTAAATTAAATTAATATCGCTGAGTGTTGAAGTTTTTCTTTTCTCCATAAATTTTTCAAAAATTACAACTTAATTTTAGTTTAGTTCAGATAAAAAAAAAAATACATTCATGTTAATATTTTTTATAAACCGAATTAAACTAAAATTAAGTTTTTAGTTAGAAAACTGTATTATAACAAATAATTTACAATAATTATTTGTTTTGAGTGGAAATAGCATCAATTGGAAACAGGGATACACTTTTGTTCGATTTCCATGTCTGCAACGAATTATTAGGCTTTTCCGTCAAAAATATTCTCATTATTAGCTTAATGCCCGTTTTCACCGACAACTAAGTAACACTTAGTGAACACTTAGTGACATTTAAGTGTCACTTAGTGAAATTGAAAACGGGCATTAGTTCTGAAACTGTTTCTTTAACTGTAATCGCAGTAATCACGTCTCTAACTTTAAAGAATTTATAACAACTACTCCTTCCCGACTAACTTCTCTGCATTTTGTATGTTTATGTCATTATTCAAAGAGTGTTTTTTTTTTTATTCCAGCGTGACGAACATATTCCTGGTGAACCTGTCAGTAGCAGACCTGCTAGTGACTCTGTTCTGCATGCCGGTGCAGATCGCTAAGGCAGTCACCTTGCTGTGGTACTTCGGCGAGGTCATGTGCAAGACTGTTAACTTCTTGCAAGGTAAGCTCTCGACAATTTTTCCTTTAAAATTGTCTATGTTGTTGTTACCCATGCGGATTTCGGCTATGGTGACTGTTTCTGTTATTTATTTATTTATTTCATTTTGTTATTTGTTTATGTACACACAGTTAAAATAGATACAGATACGATAGCTTATTTCTTAAGAAATTTCGTTAGTTTCGCTTCCTTTATATATCGACGATGAACTACCAATACCTCCTAGCTACCTTTTTTAGATTTTTAGTTTGTAATGCCAGTTGACGTAAAATGCAATTTCGCCTAACAAAACCTCCTACTAACACGATATTTAACTATTTATCCCATAAAGCACTAATAGAAATAACTTCTAAATTATGAGACGCTAATTTTGCTGCGAATACCTTCTTATTTTAAGTAGAAATATCTACCGCTATTGCGTTGAAATTTTATAAAAGATATTGCTACAAAAACCTCTTATCTATTCTATACTTATAATAATAAAAAAATCTACCTTATTTTTTTTGAGACTATGTTTCTCAGGTAATAAATAAACTAACATTTTGATGTTATTTTACTATTATGAATACCTCGTATTATTCCTTAATTTTTCCATAATTTAATAAAACTAAAACTAATACCTTCTATCTTCTTCTAACTTTGTAATTGGTAGTTTTAGAATAAAAAAATATTTTTCACCATATTTCTATTCCAATAATCAGATTATTAAAATAGATAAAACCGGAACATGAATAAAATAAAAAAAATGAGACGTTTTTTTGTCTCGTGTAAAGTTAACATTTTTTAGATATAAGATATTGGTAGCTCGTCGTCGATAAAAACGCCACGTAAAAACCTTTAAGCAGCTTGTAACTTGTAACGTGAAATAGTTGTCTAATAACAACATTCTTAAAAAATGCTTCCTAAAAGTTTGACACTATCTAATCATCAAACATCTGAAATCTACTTCCAAAACCGACAGTATCAAAATGAATCTAAAAATAGAAAATAGAAAACCTTTTATAATACCGTTACTTTGAAGGTAAAACACGAACAAAGTAATGAGCAATTTTCTTGCCAGAACAAAGACTTTGACTTGGGAGCTGTCAACTTTGAGCGCAAGACTAGAAACACAGCGTAGTATCACGACCTGGCCAATTATAATAATTGCTCGTACATTGTTGCGGAGCAATTTATATTCCGCAAATATTGCACTGCGTTCTTGGAGGCTATTTACGGAATTGCTATCTACCAGTGAAATTTCGTGGAATGGAAAGAATTCAATGCAATCTGAGTAACAGCTCGGAGTCTGGATTTGTGCCTGGTTGATGGCAATAGGCTCGCCCCCTATTACATGGGATTTATGTATATCTACGAGTATAGCGAAATGTGGGTGTGACTATAGGCTGGTACACCTCTGCCTAACTCTTCTGGAATTACAGGCTGTGTGTTTGTGTATGTGTGTGTGTGTGTGACGAATTTTGTTTCAAACAATTCAAAAAACCATAACTTGTAACATCTACGTTTTTAATAGGTGGCATCCAGTGATAGTAAAAGTTACGTCAGAATCAATTAGTTATTCATAAAAAAGAAAAGTTCTGACTTACTCACTGATCGACTCATTAACGTTCAGCTGAAACCCTTGGATCAAAGAAGCTGCTACCCGTTTGATGAAAACAAGACTTTAAATTCTCACAGGATAGGGAATATAAATATAAAAGTCGCTGTCAAAGTGCTAGAACTCACCTTATTGGCAGATTGTGATGTGCATAAATTGAACAGTTTATTTTATTGAGGGAGAGAGAGTTACTTTCCCTCTTCCCCTCTCCTCCGCCGGAGTACACCTACTTGATACCTGATTCTGCCCTTGTTTAATGTATTGTATATAGCGTAAATACATTACTGAGTTGACTAAACGGGACGCCAGCGCCACCTAGCGGTGCTTGACAGAGTCTACAACATAACACTCGGACTGGCTGGAGCTAAGTAGACTTCATCGGTGGCGGTCAAGTAGTGAACATGTTTAGAAACTGTCACGCGTTTCGAATAACTGTGTTGTGTACCTAAAGAGTGTGAAATGCAAGTGTGATTAATGTCATCGTAAATACACATAAACACATAACACCACCACCACCAGAGGTGTACCTGTAGCAGGTACACCCACATTTCGCCAGTTATGTTTAAGTCCCATGTACCTAATAGGGGGCGAGTCTATTGCCATCAACCGGGCACAAATCCAGACTCCAGGCAGCTACTGAGAAATACCAGTTAGAAAAACCCAATAACACTTTGCCTGACTTTGGAATCGAACCCAGGACTTCATGCTCAGCAGTAGCGCTTGCGACCACTAGACCAACGAGGGAGTAGTTAAATTATGGCTGATAAATAAAATAAAGATTCCGATACAAAAATATACACGCAAGTTAGTTGCTAAGACTGATTTGACAAGGTCAAGTCAAGACATTACACTCATGTAACAATTTCAATACTTGTCGTGAAACACGATTGAGAGAAACATATTATTTAATAGCAAACAATTCATTGGACTGGAATCGGTTAGACGATACCACATTTAGTTTGCCGAATGTGTTTCCTTCGAAACACGATTTAGACGGCTTCATGCGCCTAAATACTGTTTCGAGCTTATATGTAAATAGAAAACTCGGTATCGGCGAAACGTGTTTCGTTTTTTTTAACGTATTTTTGTCTATCGCAGGATTTCCACTCTTTGATTAGGTAATAGAAAACAACTACTAGAACTACCTACCGATGAATAGAAGATGATAGCGCCAGAATATTTAGCGGTTTTCTCAGAAAACAGTTATAGGTTTAAATTGTAAGAAAACTCAATTTAGTGGTACCTTAAATTACAGCAATTCAAGACTAAATTGTACAGTAACATGAAATTTAGTTTTCTCAATAATCTTACCAGATTACTGAGATACAAGATGTTATTTATGTTATTCGAATGGGATTATCAAATAATCTACCCGTGTAATTAGTTACTCACTTCGTGTGTTGTCACAAAACATTCACAACAAAACATGTTGAAATCTCTATTTTCTGTCAATGCTTCATGCAATGTTTGACAGGATTTCAACATGTTTTGTTGTGAATCTTTCGCCAGTGCAAACGCACAGTAAAGCTTACTCCTGCGATCTTCGATTTATTTGATAGCCAAACTAAATGCTTATTGTTTCATTAGAATGGTAGTAAATCCCGGTTTGGGTTGACACTGGTATCGCTATTTTCAATTCGTTTCTAATGTTCGAAAACAGTGTGTTTTTCCGCCATAATATTATAAGGTCGTTCACCGCCAAATTATCAGTAAGCTTCCGTATCTGTAATGATACGAAACTAATAGGATTACTTCCGTCAATTCATATGTACTGCCTTGGTTTAACCCACGCAAATGGTGTCTATTCATGGAAAAGATGGTATTCACGAAAGCCTTCCAAGATTGGTGGGTGGTGGCCCAGTGGTAACGGCCCTGACTTACGAGTTGTAGGTCGTGGGTTCGAACCCAAGCGGGCGCTTTACTTTGTGTAAATAATTTCATCATCACTGCTCTCAAAACGGTGAAGGAAAACATCGTGAGAAACCGGCATGTCTTAGAACCAAAAAATTCGAAGACATGACGTGACATCTACCAACCCGCACTGGGCCCGCGTGTTAGATTACAGCCCACTCCCTCTCACAGAGAGGAGGCCTGTGTCCCAGCAGTGGGAACATTAATAGGCTGATGATGATTGCGACCTCAAAAAAGCAGGATCTAAATCTACTAGAGAACATTTAAGAATAATGACTTATAAATAATTTTCACTCGATTAATTTTTAGACCTTAGTAGCCTAGGTAGGCAGAGTCTACTAGCTTACCCTTGGAAAAATAATAGTGTTGAAAAAAGAAACACTCCGGCTGTTAGGGCCCATAAACAAAGATTTATGTACCACGTGACTGGGTCTATACGATCAGCCCGCAGTGTAAAGGAGTTTTATCGCCTCCAAATTAAACTTGTTCAGACGGTTCAGACATACTTTGGTATAATCGCATTCGGAATTTCTGATTGAAAACTTAAACTTTCATTAGTTTTACGTTTATTCCAATTCAGTAAGTTAGGCACGTGAAATGTAAATTAAGGAGTAAACTTGAGATCTGTCAACAGTTCTGAATGGAAAATTAATGTGCCAGTAACAGTTATTGAGAAACGCTTTCAATTAAATTTTAGTACCTATTTTATTAGTGTTAGCTGACATCATCATCATTCATTCTCCTGCCCCTATCCCAATTTATTTAGAGAATAGAACAATAATAATTGATGACTTGATTTAATCCTGGAACCAGGCATTCAATTCTAGAGTCGCTGATTTGAAATGAATTAAAAAAATAAACTTTTTGTCAAAGTTATTGAACAACACTGGCTGGTAACAAAAAAAGAATAACTAGAAGATGCCATAGATAGCTTTGTTATAATAATTGGTAACTTTGTACTAGTGGTTGCATCATCATCATCTTTTTCTAGCCCTTATTCCAATTTATTAGTGGTCGGCGCAACATGTCCCTTTCTTCCATAGGTACTTCTCTATTAATCGTCAACTTGGTAGTCATCACCTTTCTAGCCATATCATCTTTGCTGCTCTGCTAGTTGACAAAATTATGATGAATAATTAAAGAATGATGCGTAATTTTGGCCGGCGAACCAATAAAAACCACATATACCTCAAATGAAAGCTTATATCATAAGCATCAATTTTCATTATGGACAGAAAGCTGTGAAATACCGGGTTAAAGAGATATCGGACCTGCAAGTACCATGTAAACGTATTAGCTTATGACGCTAATGTTCACTGCAGTTCTCAATAATATTAATTATAGACTCATAACATTATAATACTGTTACATAAACAAATAAAAAACAGGACTAGTGTCCAGGACCTGATTGTGGAACTGGAATTTCTCCATAGGAACTCCTCAATCAAACCAGATAGCACCATCGTGTTTGGACTCATTGGTTATGTATTGACAAGTGCTATTACACTAGATAGTGTTCAGGGCCTGATGATGGACCTGCAAGGTGGCCATAGGAACTCCTTAACCAAACAAGATAGCACCATCGTATTTGGACTTATTGCTTATGTATTGACAAGTGCTATTACACTAGATGGTGTCCAGGGTCTGATGCTGGAGCCGCAAGGTGGCCATAGGAACTCCTCAACCAAACAAGATAGCACTATCATGTTTGGACTTATTGCTTATGTATTGACAAGTGATATTACACTAGGTGGTGTCCAGGGTCTGGAGAACAACATAACAGAGATGCTTTCACTGTTGGTACATGTCTGACCGTGTAACGCACAATCGGCACTTGTACTCATATTATTTCAATAATATGGTATTTAGGCATTGGACGTCATGACGTATTTATTGTCTCCTGCATTTTACTTAGAAGATATCATTGTTGATGAAGAAAATGAAAACCACCTCTGACCAGTGACAAGACGCCATAGCGTGTACTCAGTGGTCATTATTGTTAAATGTTAAGCTGGAACAAAAAATCGCTCATGCCTTCCTAAGCCTAAATACTATAATACGGAAACGATATGGGCAGGGGCACAGCTCCCGACTGTTCTTCTACCAATCATACAAGTACAATAGTGCTGAATTATTGCATTTCTGCCGATTTGATCTCTGTCAATTAAAATAATTATAGGAATAATAATATATGCGAGCCCCTCACATGCCGCGACTGTATCTGCACTCGTAGTAACCACACATTATTTTGCAAAATATCGCATTCGCTTTTAAATCATAATTATCCCTAAACATTTCAATCAAATAAATGCTATCGCGAAAATATTCTGCGACATAATGATTTTGTTAGCTTCATAATTATGGTATGTCCCTAAGGCTGCCTGTCCACTGGAGCGAAGAAGAGAGGAGAGGAGCGGAGCTGTACCAAGATTAACCAATAAAATCTAAACTCCGATGCGGAATTAAGCTGATTTTAGATTCTATTGATTAATCCGCACAGATCAGCTCCTCTCCTCTCTTCTCTGCTCCAGTGGACAGGCAGCCTTATGCGTGCAATATTCTTATCTTCAGTCAGACAAGGAAAATCACTCGAGAACAGAGGTTTGGTTCCATTCTTGTAAAACTTCGACGTTTTCTGTTAAGGTTTTCATTTCGATGTAATCATATAAACGATTGGGATCCCAGTATTCATGTTTTCATTAATAAAACTCATGATATCTAGAACTAGCCTATGATCTTTAAAAACGGGATAAAAAGTATTTAACAGCTCACGCCAATTTTAAAATCGTGAAATATATCGGGGAGAGCTCTATTAAAATATGTTTGTCGAAGTAATCTATAGTATTGTTTCATTTTGCATAACGAACAATCCCTTGCATGATTGTTGCATCGGATGTAGTCGCAGCTAAAGGGCCAATAACGTCTAATATATAACCGTCAGTATACTATCATGAAAGGTTTGAATAAAATCTCATATTTGTGCGTTCATTACTTTCACCAGTACGAAGTTTTGCTAAATATACACCAAGGACGTCTTCGGACGATTACTTTCTGCTTTATTTGTCTGATTTAATATTATATTAAACTGCTCATAATTAAGACCCACCCAAAAATATAAATCATCGTCGTCTACGTGTGTCATCATATCAAAATCAAACCTGGTGGCTTGCTGGTTGCTTGCCCTCTTTAAAAATATTACATAAATATCTGTTAACTTAGCACAGTTAAAATCGTGATACGTTTGAATTTTATTCATTCATTCACTCCAGTCGTTGCTTTCCAAATGCTGCTGTCACACTATGGCTACTTCGGGAACATATAAACTATACTCGCAAAGCATGTGTATTTTAAGCTGTTGTTGTTGTTATGGCTGTTGTTGTTGTTGGCGCTTGTTATTTTTATCATCTTTTAATATGATGAATGTTATAACCTTATTAAATATTTAATTGTATTGTTTTATTTTGATGCAGTTTATGTCAAAATTGTGTTAACCACCTAAGGGTACATATCAAAATGATAATTTTTGGCCGAAAAAGGCAGCACATAGACCTAGCATAAACCTATTATGCTATAGATTAATTTTTCACAAAGAAATCGTCTTAAAAAATTGCAACGATTTTTGTCCTCGACTGTACAAACCCCGTTGCTTTTAGAGATAAAACATTTTGTTATAGTAATTGCCGGCTATAAGCAATAAGATGACATGCATTAGAACTCTATTGGTCATCAGGCCAGGCTTCATATAAAAATGCCCATCATTCTTTAATGTTTTGTATTGCGTTATTTTATATACATGTTTTACCCGACTGTGGCGAAGCCAAAAAAGCCGGGTTTTGTGCTTGACCTGTACATAAAAGGTAGGTGCGCCGTAGATAACTACTTAGTGCTACCCTTGCGAAGCCGGGGCGGGCAGCTAGTATTGTATATTATCAAAGTTTTCTGACTGAACAGACAGCTGTGCTGCTGGAGAGTTTGTTGCGCGACTTCTTCTTACCAACTAAAGCAATAAGAAGTGGTGAACGGGGGCGTTTTGGGGGACTGTCTTGTGTAATTTTACAAGTGCTGATTCACAGCCTAGTTTGAATAAATGACTTTTGATTTTGATTATGTGTCAACAGGGTGTAAGAGTAGGGAAAATCAAAGAAACGATGGATGAACTGTATGAACAATGATTATGGCTAAAAAGGGAGTGACTACCTACTGAGATGACGACTAACAGAGAGGTATGGAATAAATCATGCTGCGTTGACCCCAATTATATCGGAATAAGTTACCAATTATTATAATGAAGCTATCTATGGCATCTACTAGTTATTCTTTTTCCGTAACCAGCCAAGGTTCAATAAACTCAGACAAAAAAGTTTATTTACAGAATTAATTTCAAATCAGAGCCTCTAGAATTGAATGCCTAATCCCAGGATTCAATCAAGTCCTCAATTATTATTGTTCTCATCTCAAACGGAGCAAGCTGACAAAAACGGTTTAATTAAGATTAACGGTTCACTCCTCCGCTTTGGTAGAATGTAAATATGATGGAGAGAAGGTCAATGACTTTTCTGACTTAGAGATACAAGTTAATGATAAGTAAGTATGCTGCGTTTCAAGGGAGAGCCTTCTGGGTTAGAATGAAAGTTCGTGCTTAACTTCGTAAATATTGGAACATTGTTCTACATTGACTTGTATCATTGTAGTATAATGACTATGAGTGAAGTCTCATTGCATAATAATAACTTATTTTATAGCGTTGTAAGGTTTTCATGACGTAGTGCAGTCCCTACAAAATTGTAAATCTTCATACCTAGATGAAACATTTCAGAGCATAGAGTGGTTCTATTCTGTCTGAAAATAGCCGGTAAGCAACAAAAACCCAAGTACCTATTATTTCGTTCCTAGCATTAAGGAGCAGGGTCATTTAAGTACAAGTAGGTACCTAAAGAAAAAAACAAACACGCAATCGTTTTAGGAACAACAACCGGGTCATTTAGATAGGTACAAGTATAGCCATAAATAAAACAAGCAATAGGGATGTAGACCATTTTTAACCGACTTCCAAAAGGAGGAGGTTCTCAATTCGTCTGTATGTTTTTTTTTTTTAATTTTTTTTTTTTTTTTTTTTTTTTTTTGTATGTTTGTTACGCGATTTCTCCGTCAATTATGGACCGATTTTGAAAATTGTTTTTTTGTTTGAAAGGGTATGCTCCCGAGGTGGTCCCATATTAATTTTATTAACTTTACTTGGATAGTTTTTGAGTTAGCTTCAATAATACGTATTTTTCCCACTTACTTTATATGGATGATATAATGATAACTTCCAATCACTGTTATTTTAGCAGGTTAGTGGTATTCGAATTTGTATGGGGTAGGTACCACAACTAAAAAGTGCAAAATAAAAACTTTTTACAAAAAAAGAACAACCGACTTCCAAAAAAGACACTACAAAGTCAAAAATAACTTTAATTTCGGAAGTCGGTGGCAAAAAACGAAAGTTCAAAACCAAATACACCGACTTCCGAAATTAAAGTTATTTTTGACTTTGTAGTGTCTTTTTTGGAAGTCGGTTGTTCTTTTTTTGTAAAAAGTTTTTTTTTTATTGTCCGTCAGTTAGGATATTAAAAAATTTTGGACACGTTTTTCTAATTTTTTTCCGAGAGCAGTGGTGGCCCAGTGGTAACGGCACCGACTTACTAGTTGTGGGTCGTGGGTTCGAACCCAAGCAGGCGCTTTACTTTGTGTAAATAAGTTCATCACCACTGCTCTCAAAACGGTGAAGGAAAACATTGTGAGGAAACCGTCATGTCTAAGAACCAAAACATTCGAAGACATGTGACATCTCAACCCGCACTGGGCCCGCGTGGTGGATTACGGCCCACTCCCTCTCACAGAGAGGAGGCCTGTGTCCTAGCAGTAGGCTGATGATGATTTCTCTTTTTTTAGGTAATCAAAAAATTACAGCAATACATTGAGTTAAAAATATGGCATGACGTCACTCCCCGGTAGATTTTTTACTGACGTAGCGAGCCCCCACTCCTCAACTTTAATGCGTTTTATCTAAACCATTTTTTATTAATATGATAAAGCAAAAAATACGAGTCTAATATTTTATTATTATCTGACTGACGGATTATATAGTTTTTTTTCCCCAGTCGACATCCCTATTCTTTGGATACAAAGACCGCATTTATAAACTTTTGGGTACCAACAATTATCTGTTATTGAGACAAACCTTTTTGAAGTGGTCCTTCTGAACCCCAAAATTTGCGGTATTAAGGTCTTAACTTGTATAATATCGGCTCAAGTACAAGACAGTAGGATGCTGATAACAGACTGGAGAAGCTTGATTAAATTTTGAGATTCAACTTCGTTCATAAGCTGATTCGAAAATCTGAGAAACTTTGGGGTATTGCCTGGTTGATTGGTTTTGTTTTTTCAGGAGCCTGGGCATATACGGATTGTAATTTACTCAAAATTTTAGTTTGGGTTATTTATTTATCTTTGAGGAGAGCGGTTTATGTGTTATAGCTATTTCATACAACTGGAAACGAATGAAATAAACAAATAAGTCGGTAGTCAATTTGTTTCAGAATTAATTTCTCTGATTTTACTTATGTGCTTTGCTTTTATATTCTGTCTTGTCATATTTTTGTGTCTTTTTCTAACAACGCAAGTCAATTAAGTTAGTTTGCATAGTAAATGGGCTTCTATTACGATAGTCGCTCGGACACCGCGCCTAAACTGTAACAATTTTGTTGTTTGTTTGTTTGTTTTATTTACTTTTCAATTGAAAGAAATGCTACAATTTCTTGATAGTCTCTTTTAAAAGTTGGTGTTATTGACTACAAATTGCGTGATGATCGCGATATGCACTTTTATAATTCCTAACACCACGATATTATCGCAGACGTCCATATATGTACGGAAATACGTTCACGTTAAAAAGATATCGTGGACGAAAATTTAAAAGCTTTTTTCATATATTTCTATACATTTTACTTCTCTGTGTTTTCGTGATGCCGTGACGTTGCGGGAAAGTCCTAAGGGGAGACCGTGGCCCCTGGCAACGTACAGGCAACTGAAGGAACACGGTGGGTTTTAATCAGTAACAGTCTGCTACGCCTTTGCGCTCCGCCCAGAGCGGGAGAACTTATTTGATGATTTCCCAAACAAAAAAAAATGCTGTGTCGTGGATGTCCACGATAAAAACGTCACGTTAGAAATTATTAAAGCGCACATTGATTCAATACAGATACACATAAAGTAACGTTAGTTATAACTAGCCCAGCCTAGAACAGTGAAACTGGAATACAGGGTCAAATTAAATTACCTAGCGAAACTCTGGTGACGTTGTCGGTATCGATATCTTTTTCTTCAATCAGTCCCATTACTGAGGATCGTGGTCACTTGGTGGTCCACACACAACGTGGACCCCTTTAAACGGACAATCTGCCTCCATCGGTTCCGGTTCAAAGTTGCCATCGCTTGAAGAAGTAGCTTCTTTTACTTGGTCGAACCATCGTCTCTTTCCTTCGGTATTGCCAACAATGACAAGCTTTTCAAAAGTGCTATGTCCCATTCGCAATATGTGGCCTAAATAGGTCAAAATATGCTGTAGGAAAACTGTAGACAATCCGGTCTTGATGTCGAATTGGGAAAGGATCAAAAGATAGACACATTTGTGCATTTGGCTGTTCATGGAATTCGGATCATGGATATTATATACTTAACCATGAAAAACAAAAAAACAAACGTTTTTAGGGATCTACGACCGCTGGTAGTGTTGTTACTTGAAGTATGAGTTGAAAAAATCTGTTTTATCATATTAAGGTATCAAACCCAATCACTTCTGTGAAGTTAACACAAAAAAACTGATTGAATAAACTGATATTTCAAGTAAAATAATACTCTAACTGCAGACGACGACTGGCGACACCACAAAAAAGAATTAAATTAGTTTCTTTTAATTAAATTAGTTTCGCTAGGTAATTTTATTTGACCCTGTATATCTGGAGGGCAAATATAAAGTCGTAATACAGGCACTGTGATTGAATAAAAAATAACCTTTGTATGAAAAAATTCAGTTGCTTTAATATTCTTTTATGTTGTAAAATTTTGCAAAAATGTATAGTTAGATAAATTGAACTTCACGTAAAGGAAAATCTTTTCGTGATATATTTTAAGTTTATAGTATCGTCGCAGGTGAGACTAATAGGTATATATTTTTTTATTTTATTTGGGATGAAATTTTCAGCACTGTTTTGGAATATATTTGGCAACATTCCATATGTTTTCTACTGATGCTTTTCCAATGTCTGTCGTTTGGGTACAAGAGATAAATATTACTGTATTAATCTTACCGATGACACAAAAATAATCAGACCTGTTAAATTAAATAAAACCGGTCAAGAGCGAGTCGGACTCGCGCTCCGAGGGTTCCGTAAGGAGCTTCATTCGTATAGGTACCTCAATAGATCTGTGCCCAGAAACTAGTCCTTTAAATTGTATGAGCACCCATATAATTCTGAGGCGTCAACATATTATGTATGTACTTATACACCCTTTAATTTTCAACTTTTTTTTTTTAAATTTTTCTTTTAAATGTGCTGCAAATCTGCTCAACAACGTAAATAACGCAATGAATGTTGTTTAACTGTCAAAATAAAACAGATTTGTCGTAATCGTTTACGAAAATGTCTTGCGTAATTAGATAGCTGATCTTAAGAAAGTTTGAATTTGGCGGACCTCCTTTGCGCATCCACTTTAAGCAAACGATATTTGGACTTTAGTTCACTTTTCTTTTAGTTATACGTATATATACGATAACCTCAAACAACAATGGCTTAAACTTCAAAAAACTTTATAAACTCAGAGGAAGAGATTCATGAACTCTCCAGAGGTAAAAATCTCGAAAATTCATCACATAGGTAGCGTCAATGTTAAACCCCAAATAAAGCTATCAGATCATATTTTAACCGCCTCTGTGGTTAGTGGTTAAAACACCTGTCTCAGTGCCAGAGGACCCTGGTTCGATTCTCAGTGGGAACAAAATTTTCTGCTCGGTCTGTTTGATGGTAGGGCTTGTTCTAAGTCCGCCTGGCTAGCTACCACCATCTTATCTAAGTCTGTCGTCATAACAACAATGTTAACAGAATTGTTGTGTTTCGGCAGTTAGAGATGAGATAGCCAGTTCCTCTGTGGTTGAGGATTCCAGGGGAAGCTCGCTTCCACCTTCGGCCTGATCATCACTTACCATCAGGTGAGATGCAGGCCAAGAGATTCGCCGTAACGGGTAAAAAAAAAAGAAAATTGACTGAACTGATGGTCCTCAATTATCAGCAGAAACCAATTGTGTCAAATTCGTTAACAAAAGTGGTGTCAGCCTAGATGGGGTTGATACTCGGTATCAAACCCATTTCGAGAAGAATCACCGTTCTCAAAATACATTAAAATCCCGTAATGAACATTAATCAAAACCTTGGAGCGGCGTGTTACTTCAAATTATAAAAAAAAACTATGATGCCGTCGTAGTCGACATCTTTTTCTCATACTCCTTGCTATAACATTAGAATATGAAACAAAATAAAGTGATTAAGCCTTGATGCTCTGCTGATCTTACAAAAATAATACAGTGACATGGAAAAAAGTTAAAACAATAGGTTTAGAAAATTACGAAATCCTTAAAATAAAAGTATCTCAACAAAAATGTTTAAAAAAATCCTTTTATCTTAGTAATATAATTTAAAGAAAAATAAAACCCTATTTTACCAAAAATTACAACGTGGACTTTTATGTCGTCTAGACTCTAACTTTAAACTTCCATTAATTGTTTGCCTGGACCTGTAACTCACACCTAAATGAATGAGAATCAAGTTCTTTGTGATCTTCCTGCCACTGTCGCTGAAAACCAGCGCTGGGGTCGCATATGGTCGCAGCATTACTGGACCGACCTGATCCATAAAATTTCTTCAATGTGTTAATTTTCGAAGTCTTCATTCGACTCGTCTTCATCATTCGCAAGGCTGTGCTCTTCATCATCATCGTCATCATCTCTGATTCTCTACCCTTTTGGCAGCTTTGCTCAACTTCTGGTATAGAAAATAAATCAACATGATTATCTACATTCACAACCTTTTCCTGTCCGCCTTAAAAGTCATTATTTGTGCAATCTCTTCTTCTTGCACCTTATACACTTCTCTGTGGCATTAACATGGGAACTCTGCCCTTAGTTCGTCACACAACGACTTAAAACTCATATCTTCGTGGTACGTATAATTGTGAAAATATATTCCAGGTCCCTCGAGAAATATATTAGCGCCCAATCACTTTCTTGCCATTTATTGCTGGCGGCCACAAGCCTGAACTCCATAATAAATCTCTCTAGGCATATGCCGGTGATACCTGAGAAAGATTCCATCTCGTACTTTTTACAAAAAATTATAATAATAGAAACCACTTATCTCTGGACTTCAGGCGTCATATTTGCGCCTAGTACAATATTCTTCCATTTGTTAGGCCTTGACTTAACATTTATATGGGCCCTTTGTCACCCAATGCGTTACATTAGAAAGAATTTCTAAGACACGGCGCCTCCACCAAATGTAGACACTATGTAAGTCTACGGTATCTAGACGAATAAAACACTTTATAGTTCAAACCTAGGATAATTATTTCTCGAAATGGAACTACGTTTTAGATTATTATGTATTTTATAATCACCCGTTTTACAAGCCGAAGGTCGGCCGTCTACTCTTCCTATTCTAATTATAATTCAAATGTTTGTCGTTTATTCAAGCCATGTCATCTGAACTCGCGGAGGTAGCATTTTAAACCCATTTGGAGTAGCCTCCTCAGTACCTACTACTATGAGTTTTTCTAAACGTTTCAATTACGTGTTGCGGCTGGTCGTTTCAACTCCGGAACTAGAGCGTACATATTTTACAAACGGGAGTTATGATTCTCCTTAAAAATTAATGAGAACCGGTGCTTAACCAGCATCGTTGTAAAGCTGTGGTTTGAAGTATATGGATTTTGTCGAACATTTTGAGCGGGAACGAAGGGCTCTGTCGGTCAGAGCGAACATGGTCATCCGCAGGTTTGCACGGTGCTCTAATGATGTTAAAATAACTCTTTTTAGAGCCTACTGCACTACACTGTACACATGCAGCTTGTGGACTGACTATACGCAAAAGTCGTACAGCGCCCTTCGTGTCCAGTTCAATAACGCGTTCAGGATGATGTTGGCGCTCCCCCGCTTTTGCAGCGCATCGACTATGTTTGCGGAAGCTCGCGTGGATTGCTTCCATGCTACTATGCGCAAGAGAGCCGCGTCGCTGGTGCAGCGAGTGCGGGGGAGCGCTAACAGCATGCTGGCCGCGCTCGCGGTGAGGCTTGATTGCGCCATCATCTCCCATTGTTGTAAGCGACGTGGCAGGCTGATGCGACTAACAAACCTCAATTGTTTACTAATTATGACTATTTTTATCCAACCAAAAACATTTTCATGTAAAATGTTGCCAAGACCATTTAAAGGCTCACACTGTCAAAAAGTTATCCTGGATCTGATGTAGAGCCAAGTTTCTAACTTTACACACCCTAACTCTACATGAACTAACTTCACAAATTCTACACCTTAGTCAAAATATGTGGCTTGGCCGTTTCGCTAACGTCACATGGGCGTAAGTTGAAAAATGTATTCACTATATTCATTACTTTTCTGTTATACAATAGTTAATTATTCATTCATTTTGTTAGTTCGATCGGGCCGGAAACGGCCAAGCCACATTATTTTGACTAAGGTGTAGAATTTGTGAAGTTAGTTCATGTAGAGTTAGGGTGTGTAAAGTTAGAAACTTGGCTCTACATGAGATCTGATAACTTTTTGACAGTGTGAGCCTTTAAATGGTCTTGGCAACATTTTACATGAAAATCTTTTTGGTTGGATTTCACTTTCTTTTTGTATTGTAAGTTGCTTATGACAATTTTTTTTTTATTTTGATAATTTTTTCTTTCTTTTTTTGGGTCATATTCACAGCTTTACAGTAGGCTAGATACCACAATTATTGACGCGCTTCTGTTTTCAGTTTGTGTCGTCGAGAATATATAAAAAAATCCTCTTAAATTATTACTAACTAGCTTTTACCCGCGGCTTCGCCCGCGTGCATGTCGCAAAATATCCCACGGTAATATACTACCGGAAATACATATCTAATAGCCGAGGAAAAGCTCATTGACTAACTTTCAGCGGGCGCAGTGGTCGGCTAATGCACTCGCGTTGCCGTCAACCATAATTATTTTGTTACGCGTAATTTTAAAACTGTGTTCATTTAAATGATATGATGTAAAAGCATATTTTAATCGAAATTTAATGCCCAATTTAAATAACATATTTTATTGGATAAGGACTAATATGATACCGGTCAAAATAGCTTCAAATTGAAGCAAATTTTTAAAGATAAAAATGTTTACTATCTATATGACATCGTGGACTTTTTGTTGAACTTCTTAAGATATACAATACTGTAAATCATAAATTTGATTTATCTCTCACACGGCTTACGCAGCGCACGCCAATAAAGCTCCACGTCCTCCAGTCGGCATGATTTTTTCCGACATCTTTAACAATAATTTAATAATCAAACGAACTTACCAGAAGTGAAGTTCGATTTTAATTATCCTGTCTTCGTCGAAGAGATTTAATTATTCACCTGTAGTAGCCCCGCTACGCTTCGACTCACTCGCACATAGTTTAGCGCCATAAGAAAGAAAGAGATAGCACTATTTCTACAGGCGCCTAATCACACCACTACAGCAATCGTCATTCAGTTCAGAGTACCGGTGTTGGACGAACTATAACATTGTTTAGGGAAATGGAAGGTCCACCTGAATGTCAGGGTAGGGAGGGACCTTAAATCTCTTCGACGAAAACAGGATAATTAAAATCGAACTTCACTTCAGGTAAGTTCGTTTGATTATTAAATTATCCTGTCTTCGTCTTCCGAGATTTAATTATTCACCTGTAGATGTTCAGAGATATACATTAAAGTCAAGATTCTATTGGTTAATATTGACACATCTCCGCTCCTCTTTTCTCCTCTCCGCTCCAGTGGACAGGCAGCCTTAAACGTATCTGGCGAAATGTGGGTGTAGGTTCTGTTCAAAAGGTCGTATTTCTATGATAAACAAACTTTACAAAAACAGAAAAAAACATCTAATTCCTATTATAAAAATTCTAAAATTAAATTAAATTTAGATCATTGTGAAGATTAAGACTACAATATTACATGCATTTTTAAAAATAAAAAAAATACAGCATAACTTTTTTTTTTTTAAATTTTAGTTCAGAAATAAGACTTATTGATCGGAAAAATCAGAAACACGACCTTTTGATTGGTCACTTCTAGAAATATGCCCTTTTGATTTGACAAAGTCAATATGATATTCGTTTTCACAGTGACATTTTGCGAATGGGACATTCTGCGTCAAGACCATTTTTACTTTATAATAACTTCCAAAGTTCAAAATTTCACAAATTTCATCTACTCGCATCGAAAGACAGAACGTCAAGAATAACATCTGTCAGTGTCATCTGTCGACGTCGTTAGAGAGATATGCAGTCATATTTTTTTTTATTTTTTTTTTTATAGGGTTGCTATTGATAATGATATTCAACGTACAGCCGTCATCTTTTGACTCGATACCGTTATTTACTCGAACGAAACGATTTTTATTAAAGTTGTTATGTATGGAAAAAAATATGACCTTTTGAACAGAAAAATAAATAAAAGATGCTATTTGTAGAAGAAATATGCCTGTTTTGTTTAAAACAATCCAAGGGAACATTTTAATGCAGAAATACATCCGTTTTGATTGGAATCCAAGTTTTTTGGATTTTATTATATGGGAAATACGCTTCTTTTGAACAAGTTTTTACGCTCATTCGATGGAGTTTTCTGCTAGGAGTTCAAAAAAAAAATAAAAAAAAAAAAAGTTGAAAAGTGAAATACGACCTTTTGAACAGACGCTCCTCATTTGTAATGTTATAGGTAGGACTAAATTGAAAAATGAATTCCTTAAAATAAATACATGTATTCTTATTTCAAGTAATAAACATAAAAAAAGATAACTTAAATGATATAACTAAAAAAAATAAACAAAACTTCCTTACTGATTACTAAGAACAGCGTTTGCAAATTCACAATTTGTTTGAACGATTGGCCGATTATAAAAATTTGCAAAGGTAGCAGATTGATCTGACCACCCAGCGGTTCTCCTAATGACATCAACACTGATTCCTGCTTGATGTGCAGCAGACGATGATGCATTCCGAGTGCTATGGGCACTGAATATTTCAGTGTTGATCCCACTAGCAGCCAAACCCTGCTTTATCCATCGTCCTATAGTTTGTGGAGAGGCGGCGTGATGAGGTTTTTTAAAAGTAAGAATCAATTTATTTTCTACAGTACTTCTTTTGGTGGATGTAACATTCATGTAAGCTATTAAAGTCTCTGCAGGACAGATTGCAGGACGTTGTCGGAAAAAAGGAAGGTCAAGAATTGGTTGGGATTTACCTATACCAGATGTTTTAATTAAATCAGTAATAGTAATTAAAACTTTGTCTTGATTGATCATAATATTGGGCAACCTAATCAATGAGAGCGTCTGACATCTTTGGCCTGTTGACAAAGCCAATAATACAACCAATTTTTTACTCAACTGCTCCAAATTTAAATTATCGCTGGGGTATAAGTCACCAAAATAATTAAGGACGATATTGGTGTCCCATGTACAATTATATTTAGGGAAGGAAGGCTTCAACTTAAATACTCCCCTAAAGAATCTTTTGACACGTTCGTCTTGTCCCACATTATTTCCGGAAATAAGTGATAAAGCCGAACGGTGATTGTTTAATGTTCCATACGTGGAACCATTTGTGAAACATTGAGACAAAAAATCCAGCAAATCGTATACTCCAATCTGGAACGGATCTAATCCCTTATCGTGACAGTATAACCACCACTGTTTAAAGCTAGAAGTGTATTGCGATTTAGTGCTCCCACAAATGGATGACGTCATCACAGTCAGTGCTGATTGAGGGATCTGCAATCGCGCGAAGGCTTCCCGGATAATATAGTCGCCGCCAGGGAAAGGTGGCGATGCAGAGGATGAGTTTCCCTGAAATTAGATGATAACAGAAATTTATCCGGCGTAAATATCAATATTTCACTTACAGCAAGAGATCTGAATACTGGGAACCATGCTTGAGATGGCCAATAAGGCACTACAATTACCCCGGTTGCTTCATCACTAACAATCTTTTGCAGAACCTTTAAAATGAGTGAAAATGGTGGAAACGCATAAAAGAACATACCCCATTTAATAGTAAAAGCGTCCACGTTGTAAGCATAGGGATCGCGCTTCCATGATATATATTTTTTACATTTAGCATTCGTTCTCGATGCAAAAATGTCCATCTCAGGTTCACCAAATTTTGAAACAATAGTATCAAATGCTGTAGAGTGCAATTCCCATTCAATATCTATGTTTCTTGACTCTGTGTCTGCTTCAATATTCTGTGATGACACTATGTAGGAAGCAAAAAGGAATATCTGCCGTTCTTCACACCACGTCCATATTCTACGGGCAATTTCATTGAGATGTGGGTATTGCACTCCACCCATTCTATTTATGTAAGCGATCGCCGTAGTATTGTCAATGCGTAGGAGTATGTGACAATTAGTGACCTTGTTCGCGAAAGATTTAAGCCCAAAATAGGCTGCAAGTAGTTCCAAATAGTTAATGTGACGTGAACGCTCGTCTTCCGTCCACGAACCGCCTACACTTTCTCCCCCAGAGGCTGCACCCCAGCCGATACTAGATGCGTCACTAAAGATCTCTAATGTAAACGACATTGGTCTGATGGGGTTATTCGTGTCTAAAATTGAAGATTTCCACCAAGTCAAATCAACGTGTAGACTATTTGATACAGTCATCATCTTGTCATAATCATTATTATCTAATAATGCTAGATATTTGGCCCGCTCTAACGATTTTGTATACAACCACCCGTACGCGACGGCCGGGCAAGCAGCTGTCAGGGTACCTAGGTAGCGAGCAAAAGCCCGAATAGTGATTCTCGTCGTTACTAGCATATTTTCGGTACGTGACAAGATGTCGCGTCTTTTCTTTATAGGGAGTTCTAGGGTCATATCTATAGAGTTTAAAATAAAACCTAAAAACTGACAACATTGGCTTGGTACCAGTGAACTCTTCTCATAGTTTATTATAAACCCTAGGTTCACTAGGCACTTAATGCTTTCATTAATGTTATCTAAGCATTCTTCATAATTGTTTCCGAAATAACAACTGTCATCTAAGTAGAATACTGATTTAAAACCTTGAGATCGCAAAAAAGTAGAAACTGGTTTCATAAGTTTTGTAAAAGCATGAGGAGCTGAGCTCAATCCAAAAGGTAAAACCAAAAATTCGTACAGAATATTATCAAAATAAAATCTTAAAAATTTTACATGATCATTGTGAATAGGTATCAAAAAATATGCTTCTTTCAAGTCCAAGTTAACCATATAGCAGCTAAGTGTCATTAATTTGACAGCTGTCCTAACATCTTCCATCTTAAAATGGTTAACTGCGACAAAATTATTTAATTTCTTTAAATTTAGAATTAAACGTTTTTCACCATTACCTTTAGGAATGATAAAAATACTAGATACAAAATGATCGTGGGTAGGATTACATTTACGTATGACATTTGCTTGCAACAAACGATTCAATTCTTGTTTAATATGAAACCTGTCGTCTTTCGAGAACGATGATTTTGGAATCATACCCGGATGTTGTACAGGATGCTTAAGAAAGGGAATTCTATAACCAGAAACGGTCTCAAGGATTGTTTTGTCATCAGTACCTAATCTTTTTCCAAGCTTCAATAAAATACCTTAAGCGACCAGCATGACAGTATACCTGAGAAGTTACTGCTTCGCGCTCGTTGTGGGGGCCGCTCTCGCTAGCTTGTGGCGTGATGCAGGGTGCTGGTGAGGGGACGATGCCCGTGGAGCACGGGTCGTCGCCGGCGCCTGCATTGTCCCGCGGCGGCGGTAGTTCGATCCTAGTCTGGTCCCGCCGCCGCGTCTCGACTGCCCACGAACGGAGCGGTGATAAGGCTGGCGTGACGGCGGGCCTTTGTAGTTTAAAGTGCTCGTTTGAACTGGAGACTGGATCAGCTTGCCTGTTTTCTGTATTCCACGCGAAGATTTAATAAATTCTCCTAATTTTTCTCCAAAAAGAAGACTGTCTCTCTTTCTATCCTTAAAAGGCTCTAAAAAGGTCTTGTCAACCATTGGAGTGACTAGAGATCTTCTAGTCTCTGTCTCCAAGTAATGAGAATCCGACAACAGCTTAGTCGCGTCTGTAAGAAGACGAAGGATGTCGGTAGTGTCACTGGATTTGGTCAATATACCTGACATCGTCCTTCCTAAGATAGCCAGGACGCATCCCATATGCGATTGTTTCTTCTGAATCCTTACGTCACGATCTTTTGCGGACTCATTTAGCATTGCAGCTATTTCAGGATTAAGCACTGGAGCTCTAATTAAGGGACAGTTTTTTGGAAGTAGGTATTTTTTTATTAGTTCCTCACGTGTTTCTTTTTTAAGGCCATCCCTAAGGATAGGCTCCCATCGCTTCGATAAATCGGCTACAATATCTGGACCCCAATCGGCGGTTTCAGCTTCAAAATCCCCTAGAGCCCTTAAGAGCTCAGGATCTGCGATAGGAGGAACATTATCGCCATTCGTATTAGCGTCATCGGCCGGGGTTGTCACACCCTGGTGGTGATCAGCTGGCTGTGATGCACTTCCTCCCGTTGTAGAAAGCTCGGGCTGCACGGATGACGCAAAGCGCGCAGGGGTGCCTGGCTCATCCACTGTTCTCGCTGAGTCAGCGGGTATGCCAACCGTCGCTGCAGCCGTCAGCGTAGGCGAGCGGTCAAGAGACGAAGGCCTAGCACCGCTGTCCGATTCCAGATATTCTGGAACGATATTTTTTGGTTAATATCTCGTATTAACTCTAGTAATATACAATAGGTCAATATCTCGTATTAACTCAAATTCAAATTCAAATTCAAATTCAAAAGTCATTTATTCAAACTAGGCTGAGAATCAGCACTTTTCGAACGTCAAAATTACATAAGACAGTCCCCCAAAAACGCCCACCCTTCACCACTTCCTAGTGCTTTTGCTGGAGAGAAGAAGTGGCGCAACAAACTCCCCAGCAGCACAGCTGTCTGTTCAGTTAGAAAAAAAATTGATTCTATACAATAGTATGCAAATCATTTACATTACTCAACACAAATCATTAAATAAAAAAATATATTTGCCATAACGACAGCTAGCACACGCCAATGTAACAACAAAAAAAAAAAAAAAAAAAAAATATCGAAAGCTAAACTCAAGCGAAAATGAATACTAAAAAAACTAAAAACGTAAACAGAACTTAATACCCGAATTATAAAGCCTCCAGGTATAAAGGGCGTGCCCGCTTACATAAAGCTAATAAAACTGTAACTCGAAGTCACATTCACAACTCTAGTAATAAACAATAGGTCAATATCTCGTATTGACTCTAATAAAAAAGAAAACAATAGGTCAATATCTCGTATTGACTCTAATAAAAATAAAAACAATAGGTCAATATCTCGTATTGACTCGAAAGTTTGATGTACCGTCTAACATCTCGTGTTAGATCTAAGGTACCATTGGACAAAGAATTATAAATTTAGGCCATGTATTTTGTACCACAACAATGATCACTAAAATTATGTAGGTAGTAGGTACATACCTTCAATTGACACACGCCTATGACGACCTCTTTTCTTAGACAATCTTTGTTCATATTTCCTTAATTTCCTTCGCCATTTATCTTCTTTAGTTTCTTCATGCTTCCTTTTTGGCATTTATTAAGTTTTTTTTAAACTGCTTAACACCAATAAAATCCAAAAACGAGAAAAAAAAAAAAGAACTTCTTTCACTATGTGCGGTAGCCGCGCGCGCACGGAAACGAATGACGATTGCTGTAGTGGTGTGATTAGGCGCCTGTAGAAATAGTGCTATCTCTTTCTTTCTTATGGCGCTAAACTATGTGCGAGTGAGTCGAAGCGTAGCGGGGCTACTACAGGTGAATAATTAAATCTCGGAAGACGAAGACAGGATAATCGTCATATTTCAGCCAATTTACACAAAACCTTAATAAATTATACACTAAAACCTTCCGCATGAATTACTCCGTCCAATGGTGAAAACCGATTGAAAATCCGTTCAGTAGTTTTTGATTTTATCGCGTTCAGACAGACAGACAGACAGACGCGACGGGGGACTTTGTTCTATAATAATTATGTAAGGATGAAAATATACCTAACTATACCATCGATTTACATCGAAGGATACGTTTATTGCCCGTGGTTCGACCGCGTAGTTATACTAGTAGGACCTAGGGTATTTTTCTTTTCGGTGGTTCTATCAATCGACCATCTTTATAAAATTATCACATTGTATTGGCGCTAGATCTACATTACCGAGTCAAAAGGTGACCGCAATTGTGCATAAGTTGTCATCTGTCACAAAATGACATAGAGAATTGTCACTGTACCGTCAGCATAGTCGTTTCGAAAAGAGTACTTAATTTTAAAAGGAGGTTCTTTTGAAATAATGAAATGTTTGTTTTTATAGTCTTTATTAAATATTCTAAATTATAGTAATATTGGAAGCAAATGTGTCTACGAATGTCTACGATAAAAAATATTTCTTTAAAATCACCTTTTTAAATTGGTGTTTTAAGTGGATTTTTCTTGGCGAATCAAACATGTGTAGATTCATTATCAGAAACATTAACATTCTCAACTGGTGAACCCATGATTTCATGTGTGGGTTCTACAAACTGTAATAACTGTAATAAATTTCTTTCTATAACACACAGTTCTTGTGAGTACCTATCAGTTAAATACAAATAGTGACTAAGTACATCTATTTAATATTTTAAATCTGTCTGTCTGTTACCTTTTGACGCTTTAAGGCTGAACGATGAAATTTTGCACTGCGCCTTTACTCGCGCTATTTCCCCTGCATTCCCTCGATGTGCTTGAGCAGGTAGAATCTCCTTTGCCTCACTCTCATAGTCCAACGACATGGCAACCCACCACGAGCAGAGAGGCGATCAGGCGAAGGACCCACGCTTGTGGGTGTGTGTGTGTGTGCTTTCGAAGCACGTCGCATTTTATTAAATTGTTTATGTACCTATAATTTTGTATTCGAAAACATAGTTGCAATGAAAAGACAATCTTAAAAAACACAATAAAAAAAACCGTCTTCTCAAATTTTTTAAAATCCTGTAATGTAACCTCCATACTTCCTGCATTCTTTTAAACTTTTTTTGTCAACGCTACACTACCCTATCGTTCATTGTCATTAGAGGGGCGCAAGATTTTTACAACCGATTGAATTCATATTCGGTGATTGGGCAATCTCCGGTGAAAAACCGGAGAATAAAGAAATTTTGTTTCTTTTTTTTTATTAAACATTAAAAATAAAGAAATAAGAATAATCAATTGATATACTTTATACAGCGTGGCGCTTTAATGGCGACATTAATTTAACACACTTATACGGAATAGCGTTTTCTTTTTAAGAAAATATTTTAATTTCATTAAACGTTTTAATTTATTGATTTATTTAAAAAATTCTAAAATAGGATCTTGAAGCAACCTGTACTTAACAACTGTAGCGCATAGGTCATTTACCGGAGTCACGGATCATTATATTGCATCAATGAAAATAAAACAAATAACATGCAAAGAGAAGGCGAATTGTAGGAATGGGAGAGCCCTATGTCGGCGAGCGTTTGAAAATTTTAATTTTTCTTTTAACGATTTTTTTTTTCTTATTACATTTTTATGATTACTGGCCACTAGCGGCACCCGTGTGTTAAATTAATGTCGCCATTGTAGCGGCACGTTGTATAATCATTTATAAAAAAAAAAAAACGTTTTATAAAAACAACAAATGCTGATTTTGATTTAAGAAACACAACATGTCAACAGCGTCATAGCGTAACATGTTTCTTCTATCATTTAGTATTTGTCCTGTCGCCGAAAATACTCTCTCTGACCTTACAGAAGTAGCAGGCACAGCTAGGTATTTAAAGGCTATTTCGTCTAAAGGCTGTATAAATGGTTATTATATTAAAAAAATAAGATGCGTCGGATCAATCGGTTAATTACCGATTTCAATCGAGTACTTTTACCGGTAAATCACCGGTTATTCTCCGGTTAGTCACTGCTCCGGTGCAAACCTCTAGTTTTGATTACATCGGTTAGATCAGTGACGAAATCGGGGTTTTTTAGATATCAATAAAATCTAAAATATAAGAGCTATGCAATTGAGACTTTATACATTTAATAAGTCCGCTATTGACATCATCTGTAAATTTTGTTTATCTGGTATAATCCAAACCCAAGTTATGAGGGTTCAAAAAAACGACGAAGTGCTTCGAGAAAAGGTAGGTAGTGCCCTCTTGCGCTTCGCTTGGCTTGTCTTGGCGGGGCACTCCCGTGCCCCCAGATTATTGTTCTTCTGCATGCCTTATTGTAATTGAATTGAATTGAATTGACATGAATTGAATTGAATTGAGTTGAATTAAATTAGTAATGTTGTGTATGTAATGTGACTGTTTGAGTGTAATGTTTCTATTATGAGTCAGTGATACTCGTTTTTTTTTTTTTTTTTTTTATTGTCTCTAAGGATCGTAGCAGGTGGCGTTCTGTAGTTTCTATCTACCTCCATGGGAAAATGCGGGAACTTATGTGTGGTATGATGTTGGCAAAGAGAGTAGACTCTTTATTGGAACTTATGTGTGGTATGATGTTGGCAAAGAGAGTAGACTCTTTATTGGCTTGTGCCAGACCACAGAATGAGTCCATACATAATATTAAGGGTCATGTCGTTACGGTTACTGCCAAAAGATAGAGGCATTGTTTGGTTAATGTTGATATTATGTTAAGTTTATGTATGTATATGAATATACTGCTAAGTACATTAATTTATCACTCAGTGTTTTATTTTTTTAAATAAGTATAATTATAATACACATCTCTCGTATGGCATATCTCTCCCCTTGAGACAAACATCTACCCTCTTATTTCTTAACGTGAATGAATAAAAGTGTTATTATTATGTTAGTACCACGTTCTGGGAACTTTTTAAGCTATTGCATTGCTTCTATCGCGGGCCTTGAGCGTGGAGACCTAATCCAGAAATTTCGTAACGAAAATACTACCTAAGAAAGAGTGTTTTTTTGTATTGAAAATTATGTTTAACTGCTTGCCAACAAAGTTCAAATTTACTTAAACGAATGATACGAGAGTGTTTTATTGAAAATTATGTTTAACTGTTTGATAGCAAAGTTCAAATTTACTTAGACGAATGATACGAGAGTGTTCTTCTATCGCGGGCCTTGAGCGTGGAGACCTAATCCAGAAATTTCGTAACGAAAATACTACCTAAGAAAGAGTGTTTTTTTGTATTGAAAATTATGTTTAACTGCTTGCCAACAAAGTTCAAATTTACTTAAACGAATGATACGAGAGTGTTGTATTGAAAATTATGTTTAACTGTTTGATAACAAAGTTCAAATTTACTTAGACGAATGATACGAGAGTGTTGTATTGAAAATTATGTTTAACTGTTTGACAATAAAGTTCAAATTTACTTAGACGAATGATCCTTGACTATTAATAGTTAAATTAAAACCTTTTTATTAGTTTGATGTTCCCATTACGTTGTGTCAAGTTTTAAAAACTATAAATGTGAATAACAGTTCCTGTCAATGTCATCATTACTATTTCTTGTATTCGGGTTAATATTTTACAATTGCGTAAGTTGATAAAAAATGCTATGCAATAGCTTCGCCGGAGCAGTCCACGAGTGCCACACGTCTTTTTTTTATAAAGTTTTAATGCCATGCGTATACGCATACAGCGTAAATATCAAACAACCATACAAAAAATATTTTCTCTTTATAATATTAAAGTTTAGACTAGCTTCCGCCAGCGGTTTCGCCCGCATGATTTCTTTATAAATTATAGACTATAATAAATAATAATAATAATAAACATTTAATTCAGGCGACGCAGGCCCATAAATAAATACCTTAACCTAAACATACATATTTTTTACTATACTATCAAACAAATAATTATATTGTACACGAAGTGATGACTATATTACCCAGCGATAATATAAGATTCTACTGATGAAAGAATTTCATAAAATCGGTCCAGTACTTTTTAAGATTATTCATTATGAACAAAAATACAAATCTTTTCACTTAGTTAAGATGTTTATTTCGTCAACACACAATGCAACATGGTGGCAAAATTGCTACCTATATTTCAACTTGACCTATGTTAACACCACTCATTTCTCCACAGGTGTGGCAGTAGCCTCCAGCGTTTTCACTATCACAGCGATGTCGGTGGACCGTTACCTGGCCATCACACAGTCTCTCCGGCAACCCTGGATGCCGTCGAGGCGAGGAGCTTGCAGCCTCCTGGCAGGACTGTGGCTGGTGGCCTTCGCGATCTTCGCGCCGTTGCTGGCAGTAGCCACGGTAGAGAGAGAGTATGTTCCTTCGCTTTCAAGGACGAGAAACGGATCGGTGAGTTTTTAAATGTTTTATTATTTACATAATTATATGCAACTGGCTGTGCTTGTGACTTTGCACACGTAAGTATGTATTCTATAGGGATGTTGACAGGAGTAAGAATAAAATTTATTTAGTCCTTGTCAGTCAGATAATAAAAAACATATTAGACACGTATTTTTACTTTATTATATAAATAAAAAATGGTTTAGATAAAACGCATTAAAGTTGAGGAGTGGGGGCTCGCTACGTCACATCACTACATATTATAAAACAAAGTCGCTTCCCGCTGTCTGTCCTTATGTGTGCTTAGATCTTTAAAACTACGCAACGGATTTTGATGCGGTTTTTTTAATAGTTAGAGTGATTCAAAAGGAAGGTTTATATGTATAATAGATGTATAATATAGTAAGCTATTATTTATAAATTTATCATGCGGGCGAAGCCGCTGGTGGAAGCTAGTGTCAGTATAAAATCTACCGGAGAGTGACGTCATACCACATTTTAACTCAAACGTAAAAAAAGAAAAAATATAATGTCCAATATTTTTTTATAATCTACCTGACGGACAAAATAAATATTTTTAGTCATCATCCCTATTGGCATTAGGTACCTATAAGTTAAATATTATGCTATAATAATGCCTCCTCATTCCTCCTCATCACATGCCCATGGTATGGGGTATGAGGAATGAGGAAAATGTCGTGAAGAAAGTTTTGAGTGTGAATGTCGATGGCTATAAGAGTAGGGGAAGACCAAAGAAACGATGGATGGACTGTGTGAAAGATGATATGGCTAGAAAGGGGGTAACTACTGAAATGACGACTAATAGAGAAGTATGGAAAAAAGGGACATGTTGGGACACAAATAAAATTGGGATAAGGGCAGGAGAATGATGAATGATGAATGCCACATGATAAATTATTATTATTTGCCAGTTTACTATTCCTTTGAAGATCATCACGTTGATTAACTATATTAATCGTGCAGTAATTGGCTGTAACAGGGTTCACGCACGAGAAAATTGTGTGACTTTTACGAGCTTATACAGGGTGTTTACTTAATAATTGTATTTTAGGTCAATAGAAATTCCAGGCAAGGTTTTTTTTTACCATAGTGCGATCAATTATTTTGCTGTGCCCGACAGGGTCTTCAATGATCTCATTAAATTTTAAGTTTCCACTATAATAAACATTGTGGAATGCAGTAAATGCTTGAGCATTGAGTGACATGTACGTTACTTTGGAAAATGGTGAACCTATTGAAATTATTGTCCTGGAACTAAATGCTATGAGTAAGTACCTCTACTTATTTTTCATGAAAAGGTTTCACATAGATGTAAGAGTATTCAACACTTAAGAATGTAGACTACACTTCAGTATTGGTACACAAAAGAGAGTGCTGGCTGTCATCAAATGCCATTCGCAGAATCTAGTCTGAATATCAATATCCACTTTTTGCATTATCACCGTTTGTATACTTTTACCAAGCAATATCTGCATTATACATTCAAATTTTGCGGATAGTGCTTGAGATGCCCCCCCCCCCATCTTGAATTGCGGATAGTGGATGAGATGCCCCATCTTGAATACTAAACCGATTAATCTCGGTAAGTTCATTCAACTAATACAGTCAAACACACTTCCATGGATACAATTTAACTATTTGACAGCGCTTTTGTGTCGTAGCAGTAAGGGTGGCTTTCGTAGTTGCATTGTTACTACGTACGTTTGACAGTACTGAGACGTTTTTCTATTAAGATTAGCATGGATATTAAAAATATTAAGATCATAATTATTATTATTTTTAAGTACGTATACTAAGTGTGTCCTAAGTGTGGATGCTATGAAAAATTTCTGAGGATAAAAAAAATATTTTTCTTACTCAATTTTAAGTTTGCTTTTGCTATAGCCGTAATACTAAAGATATAGATAATTATAATACGCTAAGGAGACTACGCTTCATTCGTTTTTATTACATCCACAAGACGATTAACCAATATGGCGTCGTTAAGGTCCTAAACCAACAAAATAAGTAGCTTAAGATAAAGTCAGTGCCGTCAAGTTATTTTAGTGGAACTACACACATCAAAAGTGTCTAGGGATCAACATATATTTTTGCAATAACTTTTCTCCTGATTGATATTAATTAAAATTTTCTTTAAGGATTCATCAAATAAAGTGTTTTCGTTTGTCACAGTAACGATAAACCAAGTCACCTTTGCATTAATAAAGAAATTTGCCATTTTCCTAATAAAGGGATTTTTGACATTTGAACCACTAACATTAAAGTTCGAAAAAAAGACTGAAATAACAGTTTTCTTTAAAATTTTATTGGGTAACTTAAACAATTAATAATCCGTGTTTCTACCGCGAACACTAACAACACAAGAACATCGGTTTGGCATACTCAAAATGAGTTCATCCAAATCACGCTGTGGAATGGCCGCCCATGTTCGTTGCAACAACAAAAAAAGGTCTTCTTGCGACTGGATACCCTCCATATTCGGCAGAGCTCTTCTCTGTAGCATATCCCATGCATGCTCAATCGGGTTCAAGTCTGGCGACTGAGCAGGCCAGGGCAGGACATTGATGTTAGCTGCGGCGAGAGTCTGTCTTACAACTCTTGCGGTGTGCGGTCGTGCATTATCATGCATTAACTGAAATAAGGGACCGATTTGCACTTGTAGAGGAACGATGACGTCTGATACAATCGTCTCAGCATAAATTTGAGCGTTGAGGTTGCCTCTGATCCAAATCAACTCAGTTCTTCCGCCGATCCAAATACCCGCCCATACCATGATGGTTCCACCACTATAAGGATGGACTTCCTGGCAGGATTTTAATCGCTGTTGGCGTCCAGGGGTTCTCCAGTGTCGTATACGTCTTGTATCCGGTCTCATACCAAAACGAGACTCATCAGAAAAGCACACGAAACGCCATTGTTCTTCTGCCCAATTTCTGTGTTCAAGAGCCCATTGATATCGAATCCTACGATTGTGCATTGCTATAGGTGGTACCCGTAGCGGTCTTCGGGAATGAAGGTTCACTTCATGCAAGCGGTTTCTGACTGTTTGGTCGCTAATTAAGTTCCCTGAAGAGTGATGAAGCCTCACGGCTAACATCATGGCGGTTATTGTTGGAGCTCTTCGAGCTAAGATTTGAATGTATCGGTCTTGTCTCCGTGTGGTGCAGCGATACCGTCCTCCATGGCGCTCAGCCACGGTACCAGTGCTTCGGTAACGTGTCCAAAGTCGACTGATAACACTCTGACTTGTATTCAGAGCTAAAGCCACAGTACGTTGCCGGGAACCAGCTTCTATCATTCCCACGGCTCTGAGCATTTCTTCCCTGCTTAAATGACGTCGCTGCTCCATAATAACGTTGGTTTTAATCAGTAGTAGGGAAACAGTAGCACTAATAATGTCTTCAATGCGTTGTATGTTTTTATAGGGAAAATATTGACAGCTGATTTTCATCTTTTACTCGAATTTGATTCACAGTTCCTGATTCAAATTATGAAATGCACCAAAAAGGATCCATATAAATTTATAAAATCATAAATTTATTACAAAGCCACATCTCAATCTCAAGAAATCCGCATAAAAATGCTTGATCCCTAGACACTTTTGATGTGTGTATTACCATAGTAATTACACTTTTATAACTTTGTAGATAAGTATGATTATCTCATAAGAATTACGATCGAATTAAAGTATGTATTATGAGAAGTGTTCTTATATTGTAGTCTGTGTTGAAGCTCGTTTCGAGAAATATCACCTAAATATCACTTTTGCTGCCAAATAGAGTTCAACTTTCATTAAGGAGACACAATAGAATTTTCTATCATTATGGCCTTCTGAAGGCCAATCGAAGGTTGAGCGGATGCCGATTTGAAAATTAAACGGAGAAGCACCTTCAATGGCTCTGGCACTGCAGCCATAAACGGTGGTGGTCACTATTTACAACAAATTATTTTATCCTAACTTTTTTTTTTTTTTTTGGCATAGGAAAAATACAAATTGTACATGTGTGCAAATAAACGACCAACCTATAACATATTGCTACTAAGCGAGAAAAATGTAACATTTTATGAACATTATTCCACAAAAGCCATATATTCTTTAAATCTATGACCCAATTTCGCCGCTCTTGCGAGTGCCAAGAAGGGTCAGATCGCAAATCGTCCCAACATCTTAGTGTTTTCTGAGGGTTTTGGGGAGTCCTTTAATATTTCAGTTACTACGGTAATGTAAGCACTTACTTTAAGCCCTGAAAAGTTAATTGGTTTCTGAGCTTTAGTACTTAGATAAGAACAAAAGGGATGTTTTTCTTTTATTCTTTTTTGGGGTAAAGTCTAAAATAGCCACTAACCAACCACACTTTTTTTAATAGTGTAAATAAAATATAGTGCAGAGTCTCTGATGTTATGGCTGTCATAATTTCAGGTAAATAAAAAATACGTTTTACAAGATTACGAGCCACTCGTGCCTTTAGAAGAGATAACAGTTTTCTGAATTGCCTTAAATTAGATAAAGATCTACATTTGCCGAGGAATAAAAGTACAAAACCCTGTACCTACCTAACTTTTATACATTTCATACCTACTTTTTAGGGTTCCGTATCCGAAGGATGCCAAACGGAACCCTATTACTAAGCCTCAGTTGTCCGTCCGTCCATCCGTCTGTCTGTCAGCGTGACTGTATCTCATGAACCGTAATAGGTAGACAGTTGTTCACAGATTATGTTTTTCTATTGCCCCTATAATGAGAAATAACATAAATTAGATAAAGTTAAAAATTACAAGAAACATGTTTTTTTTACTAAAGTAAAGAGAAAATTTCGCACGTTCGCCGTGACGTCGTTTTCACTGAAAAAATGAGCGAGCGAACATTTCGTTCGCCGAGTCCAACCGATCATAACTGAACAAACGTTCGCTCGCTCAAGTGTTTTCATTTACCGCGCGAACAAGCGGTCACTCGCTCAGAACTGTTCAGAACTCTAAGTAACACAGCTTTACTTGAATAAGTGACTATTGAGTATTACTGTTCCAAAATTAATAATGAAAATTATTAATCACTGTTTCACCTTCAACTAACTTTATAAACGCTGTTTCCTATAATTACCTTACCGACATCGTTTCAAATCACTGTCAATGTGATATTAAATTATAAATAACTTGACAATGTTCATGTAATATTGTGAGATTCAAAATCGCACATGTAATGGGTATGTATACAAGGGCTGTCAAAATTATTATTAATCAAAATAAAAGTTAGAAAACTAAAACCCAATTACGACCAAAAATTCAGTTCAAAAGGTTTAAACAAACAAAATCGTTGTTTGAAGTGATAACTTCTTTAGGCGAGTTGAGCACTTTTTGGGATGGTTAAAAAATGTTAAACTCACGTCAGGCGTCAGGCGTCAAGACACGTGACCTGATCGAAAATTCGTAAGACGGAGGAAGAGTAGAATTTGTTGACGAGTGATTCATCAACTCGTCCTACATGCCTACGGCACGGTAGACGGTAGGCCAACTTCATAGAAACGGACGAAGCGCGAGCTATACCTACGCGCCTCGATCGAGGTATGCGCGAGGTACGCAGACAGTCGCGTCTGTGCCGCAGTGACGAACGAACGGTGTGTTTTTTTTTAACAATAACCGCGCGATTTTTACACTAAAAATAAATTCAAGTACATAATTTAATATGACGAGTAGGATATATTGTTGCTGTTTTTGGTTGCATGAATTTGGCAATAACGCATCCAGAGATAACTTTTTTTAGATTACCTGGAAACTTTGAAAGGTTAATACCTTTCAAAGTTTCCATATTATTAACAAACAACAACAACAAAATTATTTTATAGTCTTACTATAAAATAATTTTACTTACTGGTAGGTAGGTACATATTGTGTGTATTTTTAATGGATAAGTATTTCCTTTTATCTCCCGAAAAAAAGATGTCTGGATTAATAAATAAAGTGAATAGAGTAAAGGAAAGTGATAACACGAGTGAAATAGGTAGTTATAGGAGGTTCATGAATTAATACGGTAGGTACGCTTGTTTCAAAACCTCGGGCATTTGTGTTTTGTTTTGTTATTTAATTCACAAAGTATTTTATTTATTTGTGTAGATAAAAAAAGTATATTTACAATCACAAAACTAAATGGAAACACAAAGTAGGCAAATGTAATTAAAATACTGGAGGCGGGCAGCCCTATCGCATGTTTACGTACCGCGCGGCTGTAGGCATTTATTTCTAAGATATGGCTTAGTTATTCTACCGTCTACCGTGCCTACGGCCCATTTGGGACAACTTGACGAAAATCTAAATCAAATCAAATCATTTAAATAAAAAGAGGAATATAAAGTATTCCTTATTATTCACTATATCAAACAGATAAAACTGTCAAAACTGCCTTATATCTTACCTATAAGAGTAGTTCCAGATCATTTAATCGTTGGTGCACAACTTTTAGTGAAATCATTTAGGCGCCTATTTTCTGTTCATTTCTGTCACCCTGGTACTTTTCAAAACACCAAATGATTTAATTTTAAAACCTGTATTTTTACCATTAATGAGCTAATAAGTAAGTCGCTGAAGCACCTAGTTCCAGTTCATTTCTGCTATCCTGGTAGTTTTAATAAATAAACAATTAGAACAGTTGACTTTTAAAACATCTATCGGTATCACAAATCCTTCATGCTCTTCTCTATGTTTCATCGTTAGTGTGTTTCGAGGAATACCCCCATTTTTTGTTTACTTACCTGATCATAACCGAAAGTTATACATGTCTACCATTCGTATTAATTTCGGATATGTAAACAAAACGAAAGTAAAAACTAAAAATTCTTACATAATATATAATATTGTTATATTTTGTCTTACTGACTGTACCAAACGTTGATAAAGTTTAAAGTTCCACACAAAAAGAAACGTGGGACGACTCGCAGAATGAAAATATTATTTATTTTGATTTTCGTCAAGTCGTCCCAAATGGGCCGTAGGCATGTAGGACGAGTTGATGAATTACTCTTGTTGACAACGCACTTTGTTTTATTTTTTTGGAATTGTTTTAATGGAGCTTTCGTTCTTGTACTGACTGCATGCCACATAAATTCCTGACATTTTCTTTAGATGGCGTTACTTAGTTTTCACTTCCATCGGCAGTCTCCAAAGACTGCCGATGGAAGTGAAAATTCGGCATGTTTTTTTTGTGTAAGAAATTATCAAATAACTACTCCCGCTCTCCTGGTAATTTTTAAACGAGTTCTCACTCGTCTGAAAATAGTTATATAGGTATATCAGTATTAGATGAATGGAGACTAGCTTAAGAAGTGTTCCTATTTAATATTTTCTGTCGTCTTAGGGTCACAGATAGTTCTATTTATTGCCAACCCTACTTAATATCTGCCAATCAGTGCAAAATTGATTAAACTCTATATTGTGTCCCAAGTAGGCAACATTATACCATAACAGGAAAACTTGAAGAGATTGGTTTAACGTGATTCTGCGAAAGGAAAATATTATTTCGTAACAACATAACAACAATTCGTTGTGAGTTATTGTATTGTCACTATTAAGTGTGTATTACCAAAATAACCCAGAAATAGGAAAGAAATGAACCGTCTTTTATGAAGTGAAACTTGTTAGAGATTTTCTGCGGAACTTAAGGGAGAATTAAAAAAGGAATTGTTAAGTTACGAAGCAAACCAAGTAAGTTGTGGAGTAAGTGTACTGTGGAGCTTCTTGTAAAAAGTTTTTCTGAGTTGTTGAGAACGTGAGCGTAGGGTGTAGGTAACTTGAGCGTTGAAAAAGATACTGTAAAAGTTTGTAAAGTTTTTGCATTTTGTCATAATACAGTACGCTCTCGATAATCCCCTACAACAAAATCCCAACCATCGGTGGATTATATTGTATAGGAACAACAAAATATGGATTAAAGAGTTGCTACTTAGGCCCGTACTCATTTTTATTCTGTCTCCAATCAAAATAGCTTAAAGAGGAGAGCTAATGTTAATTTAACACAGAAATAAAATGCCACTTAAGTAGCAATGTCAAAGGTCACAACTTCTTTCAAGAAAAGAAATCGTAAAATATTAATCTTTCGCATTTATTAAATAGCTGCTTTAAAATATTTATTCATTTATCTATGCACAATTTATTACCTTAATTATTATATTATCACATTACGCCCGCTAGTATCTAACAGTCACCATCATCATCATCATAAGCCTATTAATGTTCCCACTGCTGGGACACAGGCCTCCTCTCTGTGAGAGGGAGTGGGTCGTAATCCACCACGCGGGCCCAGTGCGGGTTGGTAGATGTCACAGTAGGTCTTCGAATTTTTGGTTCTAAGACATGCCGGTTTCCTCACGATGTTTTTCTTCCCCGTTTTGAGAGCAGTGGTGATGAAATTATTTACACAAAGTAAAGCGCCTGCTTGGGTTCGAACCCACGACCTACAACTTGTAAGTCGGGGCCGTTACCACTGGCCACCACTGCTCTCTCTAACAGTCATATACAATGTCACCCATGCGCATGTGACCACCAATATTCATGAAAAAATATCGAAAATAAACTTCAAAAGGGGGGGGGGGTCTATCTATAACATTTTTCATGTTATTCAATTCTTAATTTTTTAAAGATTTGCTTTCTGTTTTTTGACACATCTCCGAAGTTTATGGGTCGATTTGGATTCTGTTTATTATTTCCAAAAGCTTATGAGTTATTTTAACAGGTTAATTAAAATTTTTACAAAAAATTATCGACTACGAAAAAAAAAACGGAATCGAAGTCATTTTGTCGGTAAAAAATTGTGTATTTATTTTAAAAAAACGAGTGAAAAATGTTATAGATAGACCCCCCCTTTTGAAGTTTATTTTCGATATTTTTTCATGAATATTCAGAAAATTACGGGCGGTCACATGCGCATGGGCGACATTGTATATAAATAAAAAAGTGGTGTATTCAAGACACAGTTACTTCGCACCTCAATTTGAATAGGTACAAAAACTTTGAATTTCACGTCTTTTTGCTTCTTATTTATTTTACGCAAGTTTCTTAGCGTTTGTTCAAGTTTTGAAAGAATATTTTTAGAAGAAAGTTCGGTTATTCGAAATATACATAAAACTGAAAGAGTTTGAGGTTTGTTTAAAATATGCCAAGTACCTTTGTATTTATTAAGACGCAGATACATGCCAGTAACCTTGAGTGGTTAGCTTGCGTGTTTTGTACTGAGCTCACGCAACGCGTTGTACGTCCAGCCAGTAATAGGACTCGCCCATCCAGGAGTGCTGTCCCAAATTAAACGCATTATTAATTTATTATACACAAAACAAAAGGTATTTTAATAAAACACGTGTCCTAAAAGTATCAATAATTAAAATATCTTTAAAATGGTGAATGTTTCTCTACTCAGTTTTTATCCGCGTTAGACATAACTTTACAAATTAATTTCACTATGTAATGTAAAAAAATGCTCTAATATATGTATATTATATTTATCATATTTATTTTCCAAATCATTAACACTACTCGTTTAGACGTGATTTTCAGATAGTATAAAATCATTAAAAGTCAGTTGTACCACACTTTTCCTTCTTATAAAAGGTATCCCGTCGCCTTAATGAATAAATCGGCGTATAGGTATTATACACGAATAATCACTGTTGACATCACGAGATTTATAAACGTTAGTGAGCACGAAATTTGGGTAAGCAATGTTTCTGTGTCTGTCGCACAAGTGTCAAACCACAAGACAGTGCAAGACAGACGGGGACAAGTCTAACCCGAAGTACTCGCCAAGTAACGTTTATCTATATACATCATATATTGTCTAACAGTTGCACACAGGGACGTAACTTGAACAAAATTAATCCTACTATAATATTATAAAATGTGCAAGTTTGGATGTTTGCTACTTACTCAATCACGCAAAAACGGTTAAACGGATTCAGATGAAATTTGACACAGAGATAGTTTTATACCCTGGATTAACACATAGGATCATTTTTATCCCGGTAGTACGTTCCCGTGGGATAATTTCCGACATCCGCGAGGGCGACGCCGAGGGCGAAGCCGAGGGCGAAGCCGTGAGCGAAGGCTAGTAATTAATCATTTTAATTTACCAGCAAAGCATATCTTACCAACACTATGTTCTCAAGCTGTCCTGTCGTCTCAACGTAACAGAACCTGCACGCATAGCATGAGCACCGCTTTGTCGACGGAACAGTAGACAAAAATTACGTTCCGTGTAGACAGTACGACGGCAGCTAAGTAGAAAGAGTCAACTGCACTTTTTACGAAATTCACTCTTTTACATAATTTGACTCAGAATTCTTTGTTTTGTCATAGTGAACTACAACAATTTTTCTCAAAGTGAAGTAATATCTTTTTTTGGAACAAAAAAATATTACAGTAATACTTGGCCTTAAACATTTCCTAACTAAATGATGTTAAATAGGAGAACATAGGTTTGTTCTTCTATTAGTTATCACAGTTTTGCGTTTAAAACGGTCTTCTGTAAAATCATGATTTTGTAGATAACATACTTTGCGACCTTCGAGTAGAAAGTTTTCTGCTGTCTTTAGAATTGCAATTACAAAATCAAATTGTCTTCACTACCTTAGACAACTATCAGTTGTCAGTGTGGTTTTGACATTTTGGGATAGAAAACTTTCTTCTGAAAGAGTCTAACCTAGACAACGATCGTTGGAAACGAAAGACAAAATGACAGATTGTAGAAGGATTTCTACGGTGCGATGTCAAAAATGGAGAAACGAAACGTCAGTTTGTATAGAAAGTGTTAGAGTCAACAAGAAGTAGGTTTTAAAGTACCTATGAAACCTCTTTTTATAGCTTTGTATTTACTTTTCTTAATTTGAAATATTTTATATCTTCTTTTGTTTCTTCTTTTGTTGTGTTGTGTCATCTCATGTATGCACTAACTAACTAACTAAATAAATATTTTATAATATTTCAATACTTTTGTTTGCTTATATCTAACAAAAATTGGTGCCGAAACCAGGAAAGTTTGTGCGCGAGTTTTTATTTTCCAGTGCCTAATTTATATTAGTGTAAAACGTTGTGCGCCGATTTTTGTGTTCCTATTTTGCACATACAAAATCGTGTGCGATTCGACCCATGGAATATCGCCTTATGAAGCACAGCTAAGTACAATACTAACCTGCAATATTAATATCAATGTCAACGGAGAGTGATACTTATTTTTCCGATCGCTACTCCACGTCTGCTACTATAATGGCAGAAAATATAACTGAGAAGCTCCGCATTGAACGCGGACTGCGAAAGGCGGCCATAACGCGTCTAGAAAAATATTTCGAAGCTCATACCATTGAGGAGCTTGACTATGAAGACGTCGCCTTTCGTCAGGCACAATTAGAAAAAGCTTACGAGCAATATCAGGCCGTAGAAATGGAGCTTTTAGTGCAGGACGACGAGCCTGACTCTGACGAGGTCGACGACCGCGTCACACAGCTTTCAATAAATATTGAAAAATTAAAGAAAAAATTACTAAAACCTTCGCAGGATTCTCACTTGCAGGGCTCATCTGATCAATACAGAACGACACATTTGCCGAGCATTGATATCCAAACGTTCGATGGAAAAGATATTGCTTGTTACAAGCCATTCATGGACCTCTTCACGGCGATAATACACTCAGATATAAGGCTGTCTGACGTTCAAAAGCTTTTTTATTTAAAGAAATATATTAAGGGAGAACCACTTACACTGATAGACAACTTGCCGCTGACGAACGAATCCTACGACTCTGCTGTCAAGATCTTAGAGACACGCTACAATAATCCGATGCTGCTCGTCAACAACCACATAACGTCGATACTCGATTTGCCGGCAATTCACCGAGGTACGGCACAACAGCTACGAGATTTGGTGGCGCAGATTCGGCAGCAGATCTCTGCCCTTAAGAATATGAAGGAGCCCGTCGACTACTGGGATTCGATCTTAGTTTGCATAATATCCCGCAAGCTTGATCCATTGACCGTCAGGCTATTTCACGCAGACAGGGATATGGGAAGTATGCCTACAATAAATGAACTATTGATATTTTTAGATAAGAGGGCAATGTCCCTGGAGGTAAGCCCATCTTTTGTAAATAGTAAGAGCAAGGTTGTTAATTTCTCTAAGATTTCCGAAGCGTCAAAGTGTAAACTGTGTGGTCAATCTCACAAATTATTTAAATGCCCTAAATTTATTTTAATGTCGATAAATGAGCGTTTAGAATATGTAAAAGATAATAACTTTTGTAAAATATGTTTATGTTCCCATGCTAGCAAGTGTCGTTTTCATTTTAAATGTACAGTATGTGCCTCTAAAATCCATAATACTTTAATACATCATGATGAGCACAGGTCTGTGCCGAGTGATGCTCAGGCACATCAACATCAAGAGCAGATATCGCAACCTGAGGTAAGTTTGCATTCGTCCAAGCAATCAAGTACTAATGTGCTCTTACCTACTGTAAAGGTTTTAGTTTCAGACTCACAAAAAAATAAATATATAGTGCGTGCATTGTTAGACTGTGGCAGTCAAACATCTTTTTGTACAAACACTTTAGTTAATAAGCTGGGCATCCCAACATACACGCAGCAACATAATGTTGTGTCATTTGGGGGTCAGCCATAAAATACATAAAATTGATAAAGCTGTCAATTTAACATTACATTCTATGACAGAAAACTTTAATATTTCTGTCACTTGTTCTGTAGTAGATAAGGTCACAGGGAAGTTGCCACAAAGGTCAATAAACTTATCAAGGTTCAAAATACCTAAACATGTGACACTTGCTGATACTGAATTCTATATTCCAGGTGAAATAACACTACTGTTAGCTGCTGACATTTTCTTTCGAGTTATAAAAGATGGAAAAATTGAGGGAAGTCCAGAGGATCCGATACTGCTCAATACCCGGTTTGGATACGTCATTTCAGGTGACTTCTTTCCATCTTTTACTCATAAGTCCGTTGCTATGCATGTTGTAGAGCACACTCCTGGTCTTGAGTCTCTAGTCAGTAAGTTCTGGGAGACAGAAAAGGTCCCAGAGCTTTATTCTGAAAAACTACCTGAGCTAGAATATTGTGAAAAAATATTTCACGAATCAGTTACTTTAAATAATAATCGTTTTGAGGTTAAATTACCTCTAAAAATAGATGTAAAACAAATTAATACTTCAGAGTCATTTAGTATTGCACTGCAGCGTTTTTATAATTTAGAGAAACGTTTTGCTAAGGAAGATTTATATCGCTCCTTGTACATTGACTTTATTAATGAATATCTTGAACTGGGACATGCAAAGGTAATTGATGTCAACACGTGTTCACCTAATGAGCAACCTTTGTATTTCCTCCCGCATCACGCAGTTTTACGAACTGACAAGAAAACAAATAAATTACGTGTCGTTTTTGATGGCAGTGGAAGATTAAAGGTAGCATTAGTTTAAATGATATATTATGCAACGGGCCTGTTAATCAAAAGCAATTATTTGAAATATTAATTTTATTTCGCACATATAAGTATATAATTATGTCTGATATTCGTCATATGTACAGACAGATTAATGTGCACCCCGATCAGAGGGCTCTCCAAAATATACTATGGCGCGAAAGTCCAGATAAAGAATTACTATGTTTACAATTAAAAACAATAACTTATGGTTTAACAAGTTCTGCCTATTTAGCAATACAATGTCTGATTGAACTGGCCAACACTTATGAGGCTCAGTATCCATTAGCTTCAAGGGCTATATTACATAATTCCTATTGTGATGACATCATTACCGGTGCAAACAGCTTTCAAGACGCCATGCAGTTAAGAAAAGAACTAACTGATCTTCTGCAATTAGGAAGTTTTGATTTGCATAAATGGTGTTCCAATGAAAAGAGTTTACTGTCAGATTTACCAGTAGATAAGTTGGTTTTTGAACAGAGAGACTTGGACCGGGAGTGTCTCATAACAAAAGCACTTGGTCTTTTGTATGAGCCCATGGAAGACATATTGAAACTCAGTGGTAACGCAGTGTCTTCACCAAAAGATCCCGTTGTCCCTACAAAACGATCGGTATTGAGCGCAGTCAGTAGGCTGTTTGATCCTCTGGGTTTCGCTGGCCCGCTGATAGTTAGAGCCAAGTTATTACTGCAACAAATCTGGCAATGTAACTTAGACTGGGATCAGCCACTTCCTGTTGAATTAGCAAAAACATGGCAACAGTTTCATTTAGAGATCTCTACTATGTCTGATATTAAGGTAAAGCGTTATTTGCACATGTTCGAATCTGATGAAACTGAGCTAATTGGGTATTGTGATGCATCTATGACTGCTTATGGCTGTTGTATATATGTAAAGGTAAAAGTAGATGGTAAATATCATGTATACTTATTATGTTCAAAGTCGCGTATCGCTCCCTTACATTCAAAGTTAACTGTGCCGAAGCTAGAATTAAATGGCGCATTATTACTAGCTAAACTTGTACATAAAATTTCCAATTTACTTCCAAATGTTAAAAAAATTAATCTATTTTGTGATTCTAAAATAGTATTAGGTTGGTTAAGTTCTTCTAATAGCATTAAGTTACCTGCTTATATGGGTAATCGAGTAAATGAAATTTCTAAGTTTACAAATAGTATGTTATGGCTATACACACCTGGATCATGTAATCCAGCAGATATCTTATCCAGAGGCTGTGATCCACATAGCCTATGTGAAAATAAAATGTGGTGGCACGGACCAGATTTTTTACAAAATTGTAACAATTATAATTTTTACTTATCGAAAATAGAGTCTCCTTTAATTAATACGGAACAACAAGAGAACTCTGATATGTACATAAATACTACTCAACATTCTATTCTCCCGGATAAGCATAATAATTTGTTACCAATATTCACTAAATTCTCTAGTTTCAATAAATGTGTATTTGTTATGTCATACATTCTAAGGTTTATAAATTAATGTAAAAAGTTACCGGTAAATACTGGAAGCCTCTCTGCTCAAGAAATCAGAGATGCCATTCAAACTTTAATAAGAGGTGTTCAACTTCAATATTTTTCAGAAGAGTTAAAATGCTTAGAGAATAATAAGGAAATTAAATCAAATTTAAAATCCTTAAATCCTTTTATTGATAAAAATTATATGCTAAGAGTAGGTGGACGCTTAACAAATGCAGATCTGCCCTTCGCAAAGAAGTTTCCAGTCATTCTTCCAAAGAAATGTTATCTTACTCAAATAATAATAAGAAATGAACATTTGAATTTGTTACATGGAGGCTTAAAGCTTGTTATGAGTAGTTTGTCTCAAAAATATTACATTATAAACTCGGTTCGAGAAATAAAAAGTGTTATACATAAATGTTTGGTATGTCACAGATATAGGGCTAAAACAGCTTCTCAGCTGATGGGATCCTTGCCTAAAGACAGAATCTCGCCTTCTAGGGCTTTTGAAAAGGTTGGAGTTGACTATTGTGGACCATTTGACGTCAAACAATCAACTATACGCCGAAGTATTATATCCAAAGGATATGTGGTCGTGTTTGTTTGCTTTTCCACCAAGGCTGTACACATCGAAGTAGTCACTGACATGACTACTGAAACCTTTCTGGCGGCTTTAAAGCGATTCATAGCTCGCCGTGGACTCCCATCAGATATATACTGTGATTATGCCACAAATTTTAAAGGAGCTAAAAATACATTGAACGAGCTTTATAAGCTACACAATAGTAAAACCTTTCAAGATGCGATTCATAGTTATGCTTCCGTTAAAGGTATTCAATTTCATTTTATACCCGCTTATAGTCCAAATCATGGTGGTCTATGGGAAGCGGCAGTCAAATCTGCCAAGTATCATTTTAAAAGAATAGCTGGCTCAAAAATATTTACCTATGAGCAATTAAATACAATTATGGCAGAGATAGAGAGTATATTAAATTCTCGCCCACTTACCCCTCTTTCGCAAGATCATAATGATTTTTCATTTTTGACTCCAGGTCATTTCTTAATTGGTAGTTCTCTGACATCCTATCCTCACCCAGATATAACAGAGGTCCCTTCAAATCGACTTCGTTTTTGGAGATCTTGTGAACAAGCACGGCAGCATTTTTGGAAGGCATGGTCAAATGACTATTTATCGTTCTTGAATAATAGAAATAAGTGGCAAAAAGAACTATCAAATCTTAAGGAAAATATGGTAGTGTTGCTTAAAAACCCAAACACTCCACCTCTTCACTGGCCTTTGGGCAGAATAACAAAAATATTTCCAGCTTCCGATAACAAGGTTCGAGTTGTTGAAATTCGAACAGCTGACAGTAAAATGCATCTGCGGGCTGTTTCTAAATTAATCATATTACCTATTGATATATAATAATTTTTAGCACAATTTATTTATTTATTTTTGTCACAAATTGACAGATTTATTTTATTTTTCTGGCCTGGCAATTTTGTTAGAGTCAACAAGAAGTAGGTTTTAAAGTACCTATGAAACCTCTTTTTATAGCTTTGTATTTACTTTTCTTAATTTGAAATATTTTATATCTTCTTTTGTTTCTTCTTTTGTTGTGTTGTGTCATCTCATGTATGCACTAACTAACTAACTAAATAAATATTTTATAATATTTCAATACTTTTGTTTGCTTATATCTAACAGAAAGAGCTGTGTCTATTCTTCGTAGAAATAGAAAGCGTCATGCTACGCGTGCTGATGGACGCTGGTGATGGCACCGAACACGTAGCCGAATTCTGTGCCGAGTCCATTTAGATTACCATCGACACGCTTGGAAGAAGAAACTGCCATAATTTTGGCTGACTGCGTTCAAAAATAAACTGTTCAATTAAAATGAATGATTTTGTTAATGGCCTCTTTTATTGAACAGAGGCCAAGAGTCTAAATTAAAATGCTTTGTGTATGCATACATCCATCCTTGAAGCAATATAATATATCAAGCTGTTGACAAGTTCTATCTAGATACAATCCAACAATATCTTAGCTACGCTTACGTAGCAAAAATTCGAATTAATGATGACGGGATAATATTATGTATTATTCAGTGAAATATTATATTCGACATTTCTGAACAAACATTAAATTGATGAAATAAGTCTACATTAATAACCATTCTCTATTGTGTGCTTTTTTTTTTGGGTGGCAAATTTTCCCTTACCAACTTAGGTACAGCACAGGTATCGTGTTCGAGTTAGATTAGGTTATAAACAGATGATGACCAGGGTCTGGTGATGAAGTAGGAAAGAGAAATAAGGAACTGATTGTGTCACACATAACCTAGAGAGCGTTTACTGACACTGTAAAGTCAAATAATTTTCTACGTCAGCCACGTCGCAGGCGACGTTTATCGCGGCGGGGCATGCGGTGGGGCACGCGGCTGGGCACCGCTGCAAAGCACGCGGCGGAGACAGCGGCGTCGTACGCTCCAATAGGACCGTCCGTCGGCGATATCTGCCACTGAGCTCGAAGTGGCGCTCGCGGCGGAACCCTCCGCCAGTCTTGCACAGAGTACCTTTTATCAGTCTGGTTAAAATCGCACAATATTTATTATAATGTCGGGCGCGCTTGAATATCAACCGTTGCACGCCGCGTGGGCCGCTGCATGTGATGACGCGGGCCGCTGCGTGTGATGATGCGGGCCGCTGCACGCGCCACTGCACGCGCCGCTGCACACCCCGCCTGTCTGTAAACAGAAAAAAACGTCCGACGCACCGCCGAACGCTACGCCACACGCCACGCTCAACGCCCCGCGTCTCCGTAAACAAGCACTAATACCGGTAATCGAATTTCAAAGTGATTTTTAGGAGAATTTTACATCTACCTACAACTTGACATGTTTTCTAAAGCACATAGAGGTGTTTAAGTGTAAAGAATGATCACTCATCTGTGGACTAACCGCAAAAGCACCAGTCTTCCAGATTGATCGATCCACGCAACTCATATTTAGCAACACGGCTCTCGTAGGTAATTACTTAATAATTCCTTCAGAGTTTACCTACTCTGGGTCCAAACCTTTCTTTAACAAGACTTGTTAATAAATACGAAGCAATTTATAAACCTACTTGACCGATTACTTGAACGAAGCGGTTCATAACTAGTTCGGTTCACTTACAAATTGGATTTTTGTGGAAATAAATTGGATTAAAAACGTTTTTATACTTTAAAGTGATCTGGTTAGCTGAACACTAACATAAAGATGAAAGTTTATAGTAGTTTATATTATATATGTGTATTATAAGGTTATAACCTATTACCTACTGTAGTACTAATTTTTCATTATGTTATTATATAATTTTTTTCCTCAAACAAAAAACCAAAACCTTCCCCAAGACCTTCCCCGTTGAGGGTAAAAAAAAAACAACGGGTTACACTCCGGGAGTGCCGGCAGAAGTGAAAACTTAAACATTAACGTTGTGCATTTTTGAATATTTTGGAACGGTTAGGGAATAATTTCACACAAATTGCATTATTTATAAAAGTACTATATTTTATGTGGTTAAATTATAATACTAATATTCTTTAGTAGTAGTATAATTATTTATTTTCAAAATACCTATAGTCTAACAATAATAAACAATTTATTTAAACACTTTTCATGAAGTATGTTTTGACTGCTTTTTTTTACTCATCAATATGGGTAAAATTTCTTACCTCGCAATCTTTACGTAATGTCAAAGACTATGTATTTATTTTAATATTTACTTTGTCGGTTGCTAGGCAACGGATCTTACAGTCACGTCGTGACGCGAGTTTAACATTTTTAATCCCAAAAAAAGTGCACAACGCCGCTAAAGAAATTTTCTCTTCAAAAAAACACAGCACCTAGCATCTAACCTCTTCACCACCCTTGGTTGACTGGTAGAGAATGCTTTGTATCTTTATTGAGTCCGAAAAGTGTAAATAAATAAAGTTTACTTTTGTCTAATTTGTAAAGAAAACACTACTTCTATTGCAAAGCCATCCGGTCCAGTATATTAGTAATACGATCATTGTTTTGTTATACAATCGGTGTTGAACTAGATAGTCCTACGCAACTCTCACTCTCACTGCAGTATAGGGTATTTCGAGACTGTGAGTTTCTTTTGACCTCTTCATCAACAAACACATTTCTTCTAACAGCTTGCTATCTTCTATACGTATAATAACAATCTTAAACTCATCTTTTCTCAAAAATTTATCATTTTACAGAAATAGCAATTGCAGAGGCTTTAGAAGAGGACTAATACAAGAAAGAATTTTGGTTACACCCATTGGATTCTACAAGACTCCAATGGGTGGATGGCGAGTTTCAATGTTCGAGACGAGCCGAACTTCCGTCGCGTATAACGGTGTTGCTATATAGAATACGTTGCCGCCGAACTTACGCCCAAGCGAAGTTCAGTTGTACGCCAAAACTTGACGTAATTTTGGTAAATGTGTTGCTAGTAATTCAAATAGCATTGCAGGCGCAATCATGCCGATGTTCGGTCGTGTATCTTTGGCATAGTGTTCTTTTTGAAAATTCATCCCCTAAAGGGGTTAATTTATTTATTTGCTTCAGACAAAATTATCCATAATTTGTTAGTAGGTATACTAACTATGTTAGCAATCCATATAATTCAAATATACACAACAATCATACTATTTAAATAGGGATGAAAGTTTGTGTGGGAGTACCTTATTTTTGCCGATGGCACCACGGGCACACGGCTTGTTACTTATACCTATTACCTACTATAAAAGCATAGCAACTATAGCCCAAATAATTGAAACATACAAAGACTTCGTACCAAAACGTTTAAATGCAATGCCCTCAGGCAATTTATCTGCATTAGCACAAATATTGACACTGACATCAAGTAACTCGTACATAATTTATTACGCATATTTTCCACCGTACCGTCCTATAATATTACTTTAAATAATATTGTGAAACATTTTGTAGAAAAACAATTCTCAATTCTAAAGACCCTTCTCAAATTGACTCTTTCACAATAATGTAATTATTATTTAATAGACAAATATTAACAAAAACCCTCTAGAGAAATCTTAGATTTAAGTGGGTCTCGTATTTTGAGATAAACCGCAATGCTCTTGGGGAGAAGTGTAATAGTTTGAAACATAAATCTTTTGGAGCGACAGAACGTATAAAATAATACGTTGCCACGAAAAAAGTGGGTGAGAATGGGTCTGTGTTCACAATTCCTGGCCTCACGTTCGTTCGTTTGTCAAGATTTAGATTTTCCGAGATGATTTAATGCATTGAATTTCCCAGTCTTCCAGGTCAAAAGCTGTTAACGTTGCATACTCATTTTAATTATTGTGATGAATGTACATGACGCCATTCCTTTTTTGTTGTTTTTTAGGGTTCCGTACCTCAAAAGGAAAAAAACGGAACCCGGAGGATCGCTTCGTTGTCCATCTGTCAGTCAGTCAAGACCCATTTTCGCAGGAACGCGTGGAGGTGTCAAGTTGCAATTAATATCAAATACGTAGATCTATGTTACCTTGGAGCACTAAAATAAATCAAGTTTCTAAATTAAAGCAATAAAAAGTACGGCCATTTATGTAACATATTTTGATACTCGCAAATAAATCAAAACCTACAGGGTACTTCCCGTTGACCTAGAATCATGAAATTTGACAGGAAGCAAGATCTCACAGCACAACTAAGGTAAAAGTCCGAAAATTGATAATTTGTAGTTTTATCAATTTTTTTTTTGCTTTTATAAACTTTTTTCAATTGGAGAATTGACCGAGACGAATATCGATGTATGGGAGAACATGTTTCTCAACTAAAAAGTTAAGTTAATTTTGGGATAAATTCATCCCAACTTCAAAACCCTTTTTTGTGCGTGGTCTGTCTGACACGCACAAAAGTTTTTTTTTTCATAACGTGCTATATGTGGGTGTACTATAGGTACACCTCTGCCATATCCTTCGGGGATTACAGCCGTGATGTTATATCTAGGTTTGGTTACAGTTCCCGCTTGATATTGCAGGTGTCTATTCACGGCGAAAAGTTACCCCCCGAACAGTGGTCTTCTCATTTTGAAAACTTGATACATAAAGTCCAAATATTATACCAGTTTTCGTACGAAGACAGTGCGACCTTCCAAATGTCAACTTGATTTAGAGATGGCATAGGCTCGTCTACAGAGATATGAAAATGCTTTGTATGTCACGCATTTTGTAATTTAATTTTGCTGAGAGCTTACTAAGCCAGCCCTGTAATAGATCTTTTGGTAAGCTCGAGTTTAATCTCTTAGTGTATTTTTTTGTGAAACAGTACTCACGAAATATGAGAAGAGAGAAAGAGTATAAGGAAGAGAGAAAAAGAGAGGAAGATGAGGGAGGATATATAGGATTAATAAATTGATAATTGATAATGTGTTTATTCATATAAAAATGTACATTTTTTTGTGTGTGCTTTAAAGTACAGATTATTGTATTTATCTATCTATGTAAGGATACCTACATAAAAAACTGCCTAACTCTTTGAGGAATACATAACAGGCGTTATGTTATGTACCTGAAGACTGTAGATATATTCAAAACAAGAGTTAACCGATCATCTGTCGAATGGCCGTTTAAAGGCCATAACAATTAAAATTCTATTGTGTCTCGTTAGTGAAAGTTGAAGGTTTAAACGACTGTAAGTACCTACTTTTGCTACCTTATTATATCTTTGGCATTTCCAAATAAAAGATCCATTTACTAATAACGTCATCAATCGTCGTAAACATTATCGTACTGACCTCAGAAAACAGAATGAAATCACATAGAAACGGCATCACAATAACATTTTCCTCAATAATCAAAATACATCAAGCTAAAAATACAGCTAAAAATAGTTCCTCTGTGGTTGAGGATTCCAGGTGAAGCTCGCTCCACCTTCGGCCTGATCATCACTTACCATCAGGTGAGATGCAGGCCAAGAGTTACCACGTTGAATGTAAAAAAAAAAACACTCAGTAAAAATAATGTACTTACTCTTCCGTCACGTAAAAATAAATCAAATCACCTTTGAAGCGATAAATATCTACGTTTCCTCCTGTAATTTACGGTATAGCTGAAACATGGCTTTTTTATGGGAAATAATAATGGTTCCGAAAAACAAATTAATCTCCAGCGATCTGTGGCCGACTATTATTCTAATTAACCAGCGTTATAATGAATTACCGACAAAAAACCCAAAACATAAACGAATAAAAATATCCAATTTAACAACAAATAAGAGCATGTTCAAATTACATTTTCTCCTAAAAAAAAATGGATCTTCGAATAACAAAACTAAACTTCCAAATAGAATACTGAACCTCCGACAAAATTACAAAGTTACCGACAACAGAGGTTTTGTCAAAATAATCATATTTTTACAACTTGCATGAACTGTTTTAATTTCTATTGTTGGTTATCAAATTTATTTTTTAACTCTCAATAATGATGAAAATACCTCAACTGTTCGGCCCGCGCGATCGGGTTCGGGCATATTTTTTTATTTAATTAGATAATGTACGAATTTCACTCCTAGGTTGTTCCGTTTTGCGTTCAGACAAAGTGACAGCGGATTTTAATGGTTTTTAGTAGTATTAGTGTAAGTTTTTGAATTTTTGCAAACCGAATCAGGGCACCCCGACTTTACGTAGTCTTTTGGGTCCTACCCCTAGAGTGTATATAAAAACCGGAGGCGCGGAGAGCAACCCCCGCCCGCTGTAACAAAGCATAGGAACCCTAGGAAAAATTGCCAAAATCGCCAAAAGCTTCATTGGCGATTTTTTTCTGGGCGCCTAAGTTGCTTCTGCATCGTCAAAAAGATAGGCACCCATGGTTGCCTATCTTTTTGACGATGCAGAAGCAACTTAGGCGCCCAGAAAAAAATCGCCAATGAAGCTTTTGGCGATTTTGGCAATTTTTTTCTCGGCGCCTATAGTTTTGCGCACTTTGCGGTTTTCAAAAATACACTATAAAGGGTCTATTCTACCAAAAAAAAAACCTATATAAAAGCGACCGATCGTCGTAATAAAAATAAAGGTACCGATATCGAAGCCCGTTGTAAGTAAAATTCATGATATATGATGCAAGTAAAAGTTATTGTTACAAGTACATTTTTATATTTTTTATAAGTTTCTGTATAACCACTCAGAATAATATTTTCAGTATAATGTTACAGTTAAAATAGCACCACAGTCTATGAAATATGAAAGGTAATTTATGAATTAATAGTAGGCAAGTAAAGACAAAAATTACAAAGCATAGTTTTCAGTAGAACGTAATTTATGCTGGTAGAAAAGTATTATCTCAATAAACAGTCATGTTTATTTTTCGAACATTTCAGTATCTCATTCGGTCGTTTCGTCATTTTTATTCGGACAAAAGTAGTCGGAAAGTTAGTATTTTAGGCAGTAGATTTAATATTTTGAGTAAGGACAATTCTTCTTTTTTTGTCGGAGCTTTTATTACTACCCCTTTTTTATGAGTAAAACAAGAATTACGATATTCAGATCATGTAGATCGGAGACTCGAATTCTATGGTGTGTGATTTTCTATTCAAACTTGTTGACGTTTAACCTTTTGGGAATGTGTGTACATTTTGATATGCTTGAGAAGTGGAAGTATCATGGAATATTATGTGTTTGACTGTGGTTAATTTTGTATGGGATATACAATGTTAATAGAGCGTTCCAAGAAGGTCCTGATGAGTTAATAATCGCACAACGCTTTGTAGTATATAGAATGGCAAAAACGGTCATCATAAATTAAACCTCCTGAATTATCTGAAATAGATTAATTTTGCTAGTGTTTGCACACACGAAAAATGTGTTTGAATAAAGTGATGTGAAAAATAATAGTTTTGAAACTATCATTCAACAAACAGCTGTAAAAAGCATTGCGAAAATAAGTATAACTAGCGATCTACCCTTGCTTCGCACGCGTGCAACCTAGTTATATGGCGAAACGTCAAAACATCTTCAACAGATTTCTGTGCTATATTTTAGAGGCATGAAGAACAGGGTGTAAAGTTCACTCATCCTATATAGAAAAGGGAGGATCCTCCGGCAATTGATTTCAGAAAAGTTATATTTATGCTGATCGCGCGATAAACACTTTAGATACTCTTATTATTAATATTTTATACACCTTCCGGATAAAATTCTATAAATAGATGTGAAAACCGGTCACATAGATAGACAGGAAAACGGTACGGGACGAAGAAAATTGCTTCAAAAGAAACCTTCTCATTTTATGAATAAAAGAATGGCTGAGCGCCTATGCTCGGGATAAAACAATCGCACGCGCGCTCATACGCAAAATTCTTAAAGGAAGGTTGAACCGGTTCGTTAGTCGCAAAAACAAGATGTAACAGGTTGATAATACGAATTAATTTCACTTGTAGCTGGGCGTTTCCGTAGAAATTGGTCCCGGTTACAAAATGGAGAAAAGTGGATTATGGAAATTTATATATGGAAAAGTGGTAACAAAATGGAGGTAACGTTTTCATGTTTTCCAATCTAAAATTGCGTGTAGTTAAACAATAGAACAACGAATGCTGCAAGTAATTCAATTAATCATTTTTACGATTATTTTATTATAGTTAACAATAACAACATTATCAAAAACAAAAACTTACCAGCAGAAATTCCTCTAACAAAGTGGATGAATTACACGTAGACGGTAACGCTTTGCAAGTTTAGACACGAATGATTTTGACAGCACCTGATTGCCAACCGAAAAAAATTGCGGAATCGATGAATAATGTTGCCAGGAAAATAAGTGTGCTAAGATTTTGGAAGTTTATTTTTTACTTGTGGAGGAAATACCGTTACAAAGTGGAATTTTCCACTACATCCGAAATCGTGGGACACAATTAAAATAGTAAAAAATAATTATTTTTGTATTAAAGTGGCTGTAATTTATGTTTAATTTTAAAAGAAATCATATATTTGAATATATTAAAACCTTTTTACATGCATGCTTAATTTTATGTCATCAATAATCTAAATCAAAGTGTGTCGCGACACTGTGGGACACCTGAAAACTGGGGGGGTTCCAAACATATTTTCGTCTTATTTTAATCATTATTATAGTAAAAATAGACTAATTCACTGTTATTTACTGAGTTTATTTATTGTACTATCATAATAAATAGTGAATTACAATAATAGGCCTTCGGTTTTCTAATGAATTATAAATAAAGTCATGGGACAGCACAAAATGAGAGTGGATCAATTTCTACGGAAATGCCCAGCTACTGTAACGAAGTAGAAAATTGCAAAATCACAAGCCTACATGAACTTGGTATACTTCAGAGCTGTGTCAGTAACTTCAGGAAGGTCTTTTATTTCCTTGTTCAAAATCTTGTCACGTAGGCAAGCTCCGAGCATCGGCCTATAAGTACATGGCTAGCTCGTATAGTGTTAAATCTTGAAACTTTTATGAGCAAAAACAATATTATTTGGACATTTCATGTTCCTTATAAAACATAAACTGTTCTTAAAAATAAGTGGCTCCCAAAACTATTCAGCCAGTGCTTATTTTGTCCACTTTAATTTTTTTGGCGTTCTGTTCTTCTCAAAACCCATTCACATAATCAAAGCATAACTGCAATATTTTGTTTATTCTTTTTCGGAATATCTTTATTTAAGGTTGTTGTCAACATTCGCTTACACAACGATATTGTAATCCAATCATGAATCCAACAACTTTTTGTCAAGAGAGTTATTCATAAGCCTGGGTTTACCCGGTGGGATTAGGCAGATAACAAGGATTTTGGTGACAAGTTCTTTAGAGACTGTGTAGGTTAACCGAAAATAGAGCGTGAACAATAATGTATATGTCGCAGATGGATTGTCGAATCGGAGTTTTTTGTAAATCAGGTAACGGTTATGTAAAAAAAAATTTACAAAAAAAAAACAAGTTGGATGTTTTTTTTTTGTAAAAAGTTTTTATTTTTAACTTTTTAGCTGTGGTATCTACCCCACACAAATTCGAATACCACTACCTGATATGCGAGTAATAGTGACAGGAATTATCATCTTTCAAACAAAAAAATTATAATCAAAATCGGTTTATAAACAACTAAGTTATCCGCGAACAAACATAACAAAAAAAAAATATACGGTTGAAATGAGAAACCTCCTCCTTTTTTGAAGTCGGTTAAAAACAGCTAATTAATCAATCCATCTGCGACATAATAATATTCTAAAGATTTGAATCATTACATTTTTGCCCCCACCTTAGGTTGCAAGAAAACGTGTTTATACTGAGGAGAATGAACGAAAGAATTCTTCAGAAGATAACGAGACAATACTCGTATACTATTCAACTGTCATTGTCAACGATATAGAAACGTGACCATCTTTTGACGTGATCGAGAGCGAGATCTGCCCAATCTAACGATTGAAATCTTTGGTTTAAGAGTCTTTAATACTTACCACAAATTGCTTAGCATGATCCTCTGATATATCGAAAATACTGTTAAATCTGCATTATTTTTTATATAAATACATGGTAAGGTTGAGAATTAATGTTAAATACTGTGTTTGACAAAAACACGATTCCATGAAATTTTCTTAATTAAAAAAAAGAAATCCAAAGTTATCGACAAACCGAACAATAAACCGCTGCTGGTATTAAAAAAATACTTCAAATTAGATCATGAAACTTTGCATAACTGAACTAACTATAAAGCAGATACTATGTTTTTTTTTTTTTTTTTTTATTACCATTATTTTCGCCATAAAAAGAAATTACCTAAACTATTGGCGCCTTGGAGCCTTCTCCCGGCGCCGCTTAGTCGCTCTCTCGCTCAGTCTGCGAGAAGTATCGTGCGAGTGAGATAAGGAGTGAATTTGACCGAGGTATTATGGACTCTTAACCAACATACTTTCAAGATTTTAATATTTTACGTACTTATTTTCATATCAGTAATTACGTTTTTATCGCGCATCGTAGTCCAAATTAGGCAGTATGCATTTGTTCCAATCTGATGTAGATGCTAGTTTTTCTAAAATAGAACAGAAGAAGGGCTTGTCGTTCCGTACATGTATAAACAAATTAAAACCTAAATAATTACTTCTTCTTCTTTTCGTTTCGACGGTACATAGTTGCCTAAAATTATTCTGTTCGGGCCCAGTAGGTGGCCACGTTAATTAATTAGTAATTTGTTATTCAAACTATCAGCACTCTTAAACTTAACAATTAAATAATATTAAAGTGGTACTTTAGCTTTAAATTTAAATTGTAGATTAGACTGGCTAGCTTAAAGTTTTGTGATCTGCAAAGTTAGCACTTAGATTAAAGTAATACTTACTGCTTTATTCCTTTGTAGAATTAATGTTAGCAGGGTAAAATGAAATTCCAATTTAAAATAGGAACGTTGTTTCACTTTCGAATGGTTGTACTTTCAGACATGATTGTTACTCAAAGAAATCAAAATAAAATATATGAGAACATAATATTTGTAATAAAATATTTGTTTGTGGTTTTACTTTCATAAGGTAAGTCCCCAAACGCGTGTAAAAAATTCAACATAACTGTGAAAAAAGTTCGAACACATTTTCAGTCGAAAAGCATTGAATATACGGTTTATCCTTAACATAACTCCGTGTTGCAGCACACAATATTGTAGTACTTATTATAAATATTTGGCTCCAGCGCTGCAGCGTTTTGGGGAAACTTTTAAAATTTATAGCTGAATCGGCAGCCGTAAATGAACTTGTCCGGAGTCCGGACGCTCTGGATAAAATGTGGACTAGCAAAGGACCATGGGCAACTTTGTATGGAGTCTGGTACCAACGCTCAACAGTGATGAGACTCATTCCATATGAAAGCTTTTGGGGTATTGTTTAATTCATTCTATGGCAGCTAAGTCGAAATCGAGCGCGAACATGGTGTTTTTGAACATTCAAAAAAAGTTAGGTTAGGTTAGGATAGGGATGAAACTCATGCCATATGAAAGCTTTTGGGGTATCATTTAATTTATACTATGGCAGCTAAGTCGAAATCGAGCGCGAACATGGTGATTTTGAACATTCAAAAAAAGTTAGGTTAGGTTAGGTTAGAGATAAAACTCATGCCATGTGTAAGCTTTTGGGGTATCATTTAATTTATACTATGGCAGCTAAGTCGAAATCGAGCGCGAACATGGTGATTTTGAACATTTAAAAAAATTTGGTTAGGTTAGGGATGAAAATCATGACATGTGAAAGCTTTTGGGGTATCATTTAATTTATACTATGGCAGCTAAGTCGAAATCGAGCGCGAACATGGTGTTTTTGAACATACAAAAAAAGTTAGGTTAGGTTAGGTTAGGGATAAAACTTATGCCATGTGAAAGCTTTTGGGGTATTGTTTAATTCATTCTATGGCAGCTAAGTCGAAATCGAGCGCGAACATGGTGTTTTTGAACATTCAAAAAAAGTTAGGTTAGGTTAGGATAGGGATGAAACTTATGCCATATGAAAGCTTTTGGGATATCATTTAATTTATACTATGGCAGCTAAGTCGAAATCGAGCGCGAACATGGTGATTTTGAACATTCAATAAAGTTAGGTTAGGTTAGGTTAGGTTAGAGATAAAACTCATGCCATGTGTAATTTTTGGGGTATCATTTAATTTATACTATGGCAGCTAAGTCGAAATCGAGTGCGAACATGGTGATTTTGAGCATTCAAAAAAAGTTAGGTTAGGTTAGGGATGAAACCATGCAATGTGAAAGCTTTTGGGGTATCATTTAATTTAGGTATACTATGGCAGCTAAGTGTTTTTGAACATTCAAAAAAGGTTAGGTTAGGTTAGGTGGGGTGAGAGGGTGGAGCGCATGCATGAGAGGGCGGAGGACATCCACGGGTGGGCGGAGGACAACCATGAGGATTTTCAAGGTCGTTTTTATAAGTCGTTCGCGCGGTAAACTCTAATAGCGCGATGCAGGATTTGTGTGACGTCATATCTTTGATGAGTAGTTAGTATGTGGCGGTGTAACCGCTACAATTTACTTAATTATACTGTTACGCAAGTAGCAATCTACCTTATCGCCTTTCCCTGCCCCTTCCCCTCCGGCTTCTAACATTACCTTTTTTGAATGTTCAAAAACACTTAGCTGCCATAGTATACCTGAATTAAATGATACCCCAAAAGCTTTCACATTGCATGGTTTCATCCCTAACCTAACCTAACTTTTTTTGAATGCTCAAAATCACCATGTTCGCGCTCGATTTCGACTTAGCTGTCATAGTATGAATGAAATAATACCCCAAAAGTATTCACTTGGCATAAGTATCATCACTGTTGAAAGTCGCGTCCAAAATGACGCATGGGTATTGAATGCATTGAGATGTCCAACGACACCGCCGACATTACCCTGCCCCGGGACTCCGCTTCCTCCGCACGGCACGGTGAACCTAACCTAACCTAACCAAAAAGGGTACCTTGCTACCTTACCTATCTACATACCTACCTACCCTATCTATCTACATACCTACCTACCCTATCTACCTACATACCCTAACCTAACCTAAGTTTTTTTTTTTTCCGGGTTGGAAAATCCTTATTGAAGTCCCCCGCCCTGGGGCGGACGAAGGGATCTGTCAGAATCCTACTGACTAAAAACCACCCCATTGTTCCCTTCCCACACTTAGACCGAGAATCATGAGATCAACCTAACCTAACCTATCCTAACCAAACATAACCTAACCTTTTTTAATGTTAAAAAACACCATGTTCGCGCTCGATTTCGACTTAGCTGCCATAGAATGAATTAAATAATACCCCAAAAGCTTTCACATGGCATGAGTTTCATCACTGTTGAGCGTTGGTACCAAAATGACGCATGGTCCTTTAAGGCAATTCTAAATTGTCAGAAATTGTGTATTGCAGGATATTTTATTTCTGTAAGTAGGTTTGTACAAAGGTTTTTGTTGGTATGAAGGAGCTCGTGGCTAAGTGATAACAGCCGCACGGGTCGATCAAACAGGTTAAGGTACGCTTGCCGGGGTTGGTCCGTGGATGGGTGACCATCTTTACATACCAAGACTCGTCCGTGCCTCGGAAAGCATGTAAGCTGTTGGTCCCGGCAGTCATTAATGGACCTTTGACAGTCGTTACTGGTCGTCAGAAGCCCGAAAGTCTTACCAAGAGGTATCGTATTACCCAGTTACTGGGTTATGGAGGTCAGATTACAGTCGCTCCATCTAAAATACTGGTACCTATTCAGCTGCATCCGGTAAGACTGGAAGCCGACCCCAACATGGTTGGGAAAAGGCTAAGTAGATTGTTTGAAGTAGGTTTGTACAATAGTAGATTGTTATACAAGGGTGGAAAGGAATCAATTCCCATACGAGGTATTTAGACGCCCGAGCGCAGCGAGGGCGGCTATAGTCCGAGTAGGAATTGATGTCTTTCACCCGTGTTAAACACTCTACTTTTCATTTCGAATATAAGGAAAGTAAAAAATAGTGTTTAAAATATTTATTCATATTGAATAACATGAGTAGTACCTATTTAAAATGAACTAACAAGTTAGAACAATTTGTAAAAATGTTTAAATATGGAACGCACCGCATTACCGCTGCGGGCCGTCCCGCGTGTAAGTTTTTTTTTTTTTATTGACACTGGCTGTTTATAATATACTCACAAGACCGGAGCCCAGTGCTTCCACTTTTAGGGATTTCTCCCTTTTTTTAGGGAAAACGGCTAATAATAAGCATGGTTTACTGATATTTTATTTTGGCAGGGATTTAGGGAAAAATTTAACTTGAGTTGTTAGCCCTATTGTTTAATTAGTAGGCAGAACCCAATGTACTACTTTACTCTATGGCACCACCGATTGATTAAAGGGGATTTCCTGAAACTTGTAATGATTGTTATTCGTCTAATTTTAGTTTACCATGTTATTGTTAATAGTACTATTTCCGTGGCTAAAGACGACATCAGAAATAAGTCGCATTAAACCTACAGTTGGTTTGTTTCGTTTGTCTCGATTAAAATTGAATGTTTTCTAGGTATTTAATGACATAAAAATTAAAAATTCCCTAAACCAAGGAATTTTTATATTTTTTAGGGAATTTTAGGGATAATTCATTAAGAAACTGGGGAAAACCAAAAACGTAAGTGGAAACACTGCCGCAGCTTTTATTTTTATTCTATTCGATATTTTTCTTAAAAAGTTTCGTACCCACAGATATTAATCTAACTAGATGATGCGATTGTACGTAAGTATGTACTTCGCGTGTCAATAAACGGAGTAAAATTACGATCAATGATCGTAATCTGAGATTTTCATTTAGCATTATCGGCACCGGAAATCCACCAATATCTAGAAAAATTTCTTTTTAAGCCATATTGAGCTGTATAGAAAAATTGAAAAAGTGGCACGCTTGGTTTTCATAAAGATGGAGGGACTTGCGATATCTAGTTAGATTTATATCTGTGTTCGTAGCCGACTACCTAACCATAAGTTCTATTTTTAAAATTCATTCCCGCCCTAGGGCGGGAAGCAATTACTATGAGTCTTTCCCGCCCTAGAGCGGGAACCAGCGTCTCCCACCCGCTACTCGGATCAAACAAACACTACTTTCCGAGCATGAGATATGAAAACATTTTTACGCGTCAATTATATTTTAAAAAATATTTACTTGTCATTCTTAAATAAGTACAAAATTAATTATAAGATTTGCGATTTACAGTAGGTTAGACTAGATGAGGTCGAAACCCTTTGACAGTACTTTAAAAGTTCATCATGAAGATAGATGGAAGAAGATTTTTCTCATAAAGTTATTAGGCGCTGAGCAGACGATGAACTTTTTGTCCGCGGACATAATGCCGGGATTTCCACACGATTCCAAATTATCCAAGGACAAATTTTCCTGGAGTTTGTTATTGTGCCCGGTTGATGGCAATAGGGTCGTCCTCTATTACATGGAACCTAAAAACATAACTGATGAAATGTGGGTGTTCTATAGATAAACCTCTGCCCAACATTTCGGGGAAACAAGGCGTGTTATTATGTTATTTATATTTACCACATTTTTGACCGCAACACATTATCTACTATAATTTACTTTAGAACGAAATGATTCCGGAGTCAATGTCTCATTTTCGTCACTGGAAGAACTTATTTTATTATAATTACTAGCTTCTGCCCGCGGCTTCGCCCGCGTGGATGTCGGAAATTATCCCACAGGAACGTGTAACATGTCCTAAATCAGCGGGGTAATTGCGTAGCACTTACAATAGCAATGGGTTTCATTTTGACAGTTCAACAATTAATTGCGTTATTTACGTTATTTCTCGAACATAATTATTAAGCAATAGCTTCTACTTGGCGCTCTGGCGCGTCATCCCCTGGCTGGCCCGCCCCTCCACCCTCGTTCTGTGCGCCGTCGACTCAATATCGCAGGTCATTCTTATCGTTCTAACTTTTAAACTATTTGTCCAAATTACTTAGTGTAAAAGACAAACTTTATCTACATTAAATACCAAAAGCGATGAAGGTATTTATTTTGATAAGAATTAACTAAATACTCTAAAATATGCAATGTAAAAAAAGTATTCAATTTAACTGTATTTATTGCTCACTATTTTGGTTATAAAGGCTTCCACATAAAAGGTAGATATATGCTGTCGCGGACTTTTATTTAGAACTCTTTAAGACAAACAATCCCACAATACATTTTCTTCATGTAACTCTAACGGTTTAGGCAGCGCACGCAGCATACGGTGGAGGTCTGCCCGGCTTGGGTGGACCACCGCCGTGTCCTCGTGGAGGCGATCGGCGGCGGTGACCTCTCGCGTACGGCCCTGGTTCAGGCCATGGTGCGGAGCGAGAGGGCATGGCAAGCCGTCACCTCCTTCTGCAAAGCAGTAATGCTCGCGAAGGAGAAGGTGGAGCGCGCGAGGGAGTGGCAAAGGCCGCGCCCTACCAGCCCTAGCCGCCGCCGCCGTAGGAGACGTCCCGGGCGTCGGGAATTGATAGCCGATTTCCGGCCACCGTAGGCGCGGGCCTGCGGACGGAGAGCAACGGGCAGCTCGCCGTCCGATAAGGACCAGGCCCGGGTCGACGGCGCATCGTGTTCCACGCGCGCCTCAAAGAGATATCAAGGATCGAAGGAACACGTGTGGGTTTTAGTCAGTAAGAGTCTGACACGCCCTTCCGCTCCGCCCAGAGCGGGAGAAGTCATTGGATGATTAACCGCCCAAAAAAAAAAAAGGCAGCGCACGCAAAGATAGATCTCAGAGGGCAGGAATTTTTCCGACTTACTTGATCGTTATATTATGGCCAAATCACATAAAATCTTTATAAATTGTAGCCTATGTGTTATTCTAATGTATAAGCTACATTATTGTAAAGTTTCATCAAAATCCGTTCAGTAGTTTTTGTGTGAAAGAGTAACAAACATCCATCCATCCATCCATCCATCCATCCTCACAAACTTTCGCATTTATAATATTAGTAGGATTAATGTAGGGCAGTGTTTTTCAACCTTTTTCATGACTTGACCCCATTAGTATGAAAAAATTTTTTCGCAACCTCGACCATTCGAGAACGAATTGAACTCAGTCGAGATTCCCGCTGAATTCACGAAACCTAGCCTGATGTTCCCGAGTTGCAGAGAGCCTTGCCTCACGACCTTCCTCAGATTCCTGTGATCGAACTAATCTCATCCTTTTAGCATTTCTGCTACATTGGGAGAGGTTGGATCTTCTTCGAGGCATTCTCTTACAATAAAATAGTACCTACTTACTATTTAACACACAGTTATTTAGTAAACACGTACTATCGTAAACAATTAAATTATAAATACTTACAGATTATACAGTCTAAAATTGTCACAGTTTAAGTAATAAGGTGTTAAGACGTGTAAACCAAACGTACTAACTTTATAAAACAAAAGAATTGCTAGAAAAATTAATTACTAACCTGAGCTAATAAACTTATACAAAGAAAATCAAGAAAAGAAATGCCTAACCTATACCAAATACTTATAATATTTATATACAAACCCTAAATAAAAATTAAGATAAGTATACCGAAAATCAAGGAAAGAAATTCCTAACCTATAACAAATGTTCGATGTGATTCTTTAAATTGACATAACTTTTTTATTTATGAACCGATTGACATGAAATAAACACTAAATGTTAAGTGAAGCTTACTACAATATATTAGTGAAAACCGCATCTAAATCGAATAAGCCGTTTCTGATATTAGCGTGCACAAACACACAGACAAACAGACAAACCGACAAACAGACAAACAGACAAACAGACAAAAAAAAATTTAATTACAATCTCGGGTTCAGCATCGATATAATAACAACCCCTGCTATTTTTTTTTCATATATTTCCATTGTACAGACACCACTTTTCTACAATTTTATTATATGTATATATATATATAGATGTTATAAGATTTTTGAATGACAAATGCAAATAGAAAAGAACCTAACTAAAATAGACGGGGCATTTTTTTATTTTATTTATTCGATTAGCTCTATGGAATAGCTCCATTTAGCTAGCCAATATAGGTACTTTCAGCACGTTTCATTTGTTTTTTGTACATAATTCGTATAATACGTACTTTTCCAAATTCAAAATGTTTTTATTCTCTTGTGAGTAAAAGAGAGTTTTATTCACTGTTATCGATGAATAACATGCCCCTTTTCGAGTGTAGTAGTAAAATACAATAGACGAAGTATATTAATTTAGTAACCTAATCCGCTTAACTGTTCTTGAAGAGTCATAAGGAACCTTGTAAGAAATCGACACATGTTTCACCTCTGACACCTCTCAACGAAAACGAAACTCAAGCGTTCGGTGCTTGACGTGGCAACACATCGGTCCCGGGTTCGTAATAAGTCAATCGTCATCCTGAGGATGCATCGTTCAGAGGTGAAACACGTGTCGATTTCGTAGAGGGTTCCATTATGCCTCTTTAAGAACAGTTAAGCGGATTAGGTTACTAAATATACGTCGTCTATTGTATTTCAGAATGATCTTAGAAAGGAATCGTTTCTGCCTGAGCGTAGACTAATCCCCACTACAAAGCCATTACCACTAGACCAACGAAACTTCTGACTCAGTGTTGCCAGTAAATTATTTAGTGTGTATCAAGTCTGTTATAGCCTCAAAAGTTAACATTAGGTCCTAAACAACCTGGGAACGGAAAAAGGCGCAGAAAAAGTTTTTTTTGCGAACAATTTTATTTATTCACAAACTGGGATCTTGAGTTAGAAGTAAGAATAACGATGTGTAGGAGAGCTTTTTGAATAACATTTTTTTCTGAAGAAGTGAGCAAAACATCATTAAGTATTCGACGTCATCATTTCTTTACCGCCTTAAGGTTAAATGTCACATCATATAACGATAAGGTGTTTTTGTTTTTGTGCCAGTCAGATAGTTTCAATCTTGGTGAAGTTTACTTCTGAAAATTGTTGTCAAAAGCGATAAAGTATTTACGAAGTTGACTATACCTACCTATATACATCACAGTAATGCTTGTTTCATAAACAGTCGTTAGTAGTACTTTAGGTATTTTTTTCTGCAAACAATATTATTTCGTATCACAAAATGTTGGTTTTATGTCTGTCACCTTGATAATTAATGATCAAGGAAATGTTATTTGGTGTTTATTGAAAACAGGATTAGGTTATTTCGAACAAAATAGGGTTTTAATAAAATATAATAATAATTTATTGAGGCACATAAAGGTTTTGTAGTACATGAGGGCCTTACGGGCTTACAAAGTATGTGTTATTAACTACATGGTGTACACACGAATTGTTGAGTGAAGCGTCTGTCCTAGCTAGATCACTGAGTAATCTGTTTTTCAAATTCAAATTCAAAAGTCATTTATTCAAACAAGGCTGAGAATCAGCACTTTTCGAACGTCAAAATTACATAAGACAGTCCCCCAAAAACGCCCGCCCTTCACCACTTCCTAGTGCTTTAGCTGGAGAGAAGAAGTGGCGCAACAAACTCCCCAGCAGCACAGCTGTCAGTTAGAAAAAAACTTGATTCTTTACAATAGTATACAAACAATTTACATTACTCAACACAAAACATTCAATAAAATATATTTGCCATAATGACAGCTAGCACGCGCCAATGTACCAACAAAAAAATATCGAAATCTAAACTCAAGCGAAAATAAAAACTAAAAACGTAAACAGAACTTAATACCCGAATTATAAAGCCTCCAGACATAAAAGGCGTGCCCGCTTACATATAGCTAATAAAGCTGTAACTCGAAGTCACATAATTATGATAATCTAGCTAACTAACTTTTGATTGTGCATTGAGGAGAAGGTGATTAAGAGAAAGACAGGTCTATAAGTTTATATGTTCCTGCAAAGCCCTCCTGTGGCTTACGTAAATAGCGTTGCAGAGAATAAGCCCCGTCATCCCCGACGCTGCTCAATCTCAAATCTTTCAATAGCGGTCCTTAAGTATACGATGATTTGTCAAGAATATTTACAGCAGAATCTAACTGCTTGCTAATAACAAAAAACCTAGTCTATCAGCCAAACGTAGTGATCAAGGATGGCATTTACTTCTTGAAATTTTTCTTGTGGCTGCTTCTGTGAGGCGTGTGTTTAGCAGAGGACAGTTCACTCTTAGGTCCATTATCTACGATGCTACTCAAAATTATATGCACAGACAAGCGCGACGCGACGGCGCGGGCACAACGCAACTCTGGTGAGAAAACTTATTGGAAGTAGTTCTACCGGAGTCGCGTTTCGCCTGGATACGGGAGCCTTAACTTGTTACAAACTCAAATCACCAATGATTAGTCAGAATGTCATAACACAACCAACCATAAACTAGTTAGTAACGAATTTGTAACGCCTCATGTACGGACGGCCATTGATATTTAGTGATGTGACATTCTGGCTACTCATTAGTGATTTGAGTTTGACACGTTACTTTTGAGAAGCATCGCTGATAATCGGATTTAGTTCATATGAGCATGTGTTGAGCACCTTACCATACCGACATTTACGGTCCTGTATTCAAAATAATGTACCTACGTATACAAAAATAATCAGTGCTGAAATAAAACTTAAATTCTAGCTCTCAAAAAAGTTATTCAACTTCAAGTGAAATCCAATCAACGTAGTTGAATTCTAAAATCATAATCATAATACAGGGCAATGAGCAAGCTCGAAACTTCACTAACAAATCAAATACCCTCGAACATTCAATTTATTAGAGAACCCGGAACTTCTGGAACGAACTATAAAAATAATTTTATCCTTCAAGTTTAAAAACATATATCGAGAATTTTTCGTATTTCGTCAGTACCAACGTTTGGAGAGTCTGGGAGTTTGAAATGTGCTAGCACTTGCAATATTAAGTTTAGAAATCTGAGCTAACAGATATGAAGTGGTTGTGAACAGAAAAGGAGAATTTTAAAATATAGCGAGTGTTCCAATATTTGGTGGGATGAGTTTGAAACTTTTTCATAGACAGAGAATATTATAATACTCGTAGTACCTACTGAACTCTAGTGTTATCGGGTTTTCCGATCAGGAATTTCTCAGTAACAGACCGGAGTCTAGATTCATTCCTGGTTGATGGCAAAAGACTCCTATTAGATACATGGGACTTAAACATAACTGGTGACATGTGGGGTTGGGCAGTGCTGAAAGTACCTATACAGTGTACAGTCACATTTCACCAGTTATGTTTAAGTCCCCTGTACCTAATAGGGGGCGAGTATATTGCCATCAACTGGGCTCAAATTCAGAAAACCGGCTGCTACAGAGAAACTTCTAATAGAAAAATCCAATTACACTCTGCCCGGCGGAATTGAAGCCAAGACTTCATGCAAGCAGTGGCGCTTATGACAACTAAACATTCACATAAAATAATTTACTTATTAATACAATTTTTGGCGTAACATCTGACTGCAATGAAATCGTTTATTTTCCAGATTTACATTCAACTTAAAATAATATACATAGATAACGTAATGAACATAAATAGTAGGTAAAATACAACATGACACAAAAATAATTATCATGGTTTTAGATTCATGATTGCAATCATGCAATATGTAAAAAAAACGCAGTCCGATCCAAAAGGGACTCATAAGTACTGCAATAACATAACCTAAAAGTAATAAAAAATCTAATTATTATTGAAAATAAAGAAATTATTGCTATTTAAAAATTAAATTTTTAGTACCAAAAACCCCAAATTAATAAAAAATTAGAGCATTTTCAACAGCAGTCATAAGTTATGACTAGTAGATAGCTAAACGACGGTGACCCGCGCCTCATGTAATAAAACCCGGTAAAATCACCCATAACAAAAATCAGTATTTTTTTGTCGATTGTCCTGAAAATTACCACTTATGTAGACTCTCGGTATGATTATACCTAACAAAACCTGCACGGATTGGATCGGACACGGATTTTTTTTCTGTGTTGTACATTAGGACTTCAAAACGAAGTCTTCTGCAATTTTGTGAAAGCCAGTATGTTCCTTTAACTAATGTTAGAGTTCGTAGAAAATCTTCCAAACCTAAACAACACACAAGTTAACTAAAGTTAATCCTTTATGAGAAATAGGACCATTGTAAAGCTTATGCCACATAAAGTATTTTTATATTGCGCCAGTTCTGAAAGCCATCTGAGTGTTATCTTCCCACGCAACATATAAAAGTCAATTCTGAGAGATATGACGTACGTTCTGAGATAATGTCACGTTGTATTGTGCCAGAATGGAGGTTCGCGATAGAAGCTATGTGATTTAGAAGAAAAATATGCGGAACCTGTACTAAAATACATAGTGATGGATTTATTTGATAAAAGTCAACTGATTATATGAAATGTAAATTGAGAAGCTTGTTTTTTTAATATTAAGTTTCCTTTCGCTATAGGTATTATTATACATCTATAACCAGTTGTATGAACGTAAACGAAACAAAAGGAGTATGTATCGTAGCAGATGGCGTTCTGTAGTTTCTGCCTAGCCCTAGCCTAGCCTATCTTTTTAAAAGTCTTACTATCAAAGATATGCTAGTCAGATTACCTATTTAAAAGAATAAATAAAATATTATCTCAGGACCTATCCTAAGAGGTATTCTTTGTAGCTACTTAAATGCTTTTTTAGCGGAGTTACTTGCTTCCCAGCTGTATTAATTTGCTTAGTTTTTCCAATGAAAGGTTTGTCGGTTTGTGTTAGCTGACAAATAGCAAATAATTTCATTTAATGTTATGGGTTGCGTAATGTAAATTATTTTGCATAAGTGCTAGTATAGAATCAAGTTTTTCTAACTGACCAGACAGCTGCTGGGGAATTTGTTACGCCACTTCTTCCCAGCTAAAGCACTAGGAAGTGCTGAAGGCGTTTTTGGGGGACTGTCTTATGTAATTTTAACGTTCGAAAATTGCCGATCCTCAGCCTAGTTTGAATAAATGACTATGAATTTGAAAACATGAAGAAGGTTGGAAACAAAATATGAAGTTAGTTGAGGAGTAGAATGAAAATATTTGGCGAGATTAACAAGAATTAGCAAGAAAAACACAAGTAAGTAAAAAAGATTCACCACTAAGTTCTACGTTAAGACCTTAGTATAAAACAACTTAGTCGTTAAGTTAAACTCCAACTTAGTTGAATTTTCTTAGATTACAACAGTGGCAGCTTATACTTTCCTAAGCGATAGCCCGTAGTGTTGATTCTCAGAACTGTTTAATACCTCTGTAGATTTATAGAATATATTTATGTTCAGAATTAAATATTTGAAATAAGTGACTAGGAGTTTTGCTACGGCGTAGCAACAGTCAGCGCTACGAAAGATTGCGTAACGCGACGTAGCTGCGCAGTCGCTATAAGTTACTGCAGCACTACGACATAAATTTGACGAACCCGACGAACATGATTAATTACTATTAACTAGGTACTGGTAGGTAAATACAATAGAATGAACGCGCTTATTATGTGAGTAGGCGCGCAGGGAATATTTTGAGGCACATAAAAATTTAAAACTATCTCGTCACGAAAGTAATTTTTTTAAAGGCGTTTTAAAACTGAAACTAACTTTTCCATAAAATTTCAGACAGTTTGTATATTTTTTGTTAAAAAACTCAAACTCAAAGTCAAAGCATTTATTTCAATTAAACCATATACAGGCACTTTTGAATTGTCAAGGAGTCAGTCAGTCAGAAATATGAAGCTAAATGCCCATTCCAAAGCATAGTAGGTACATATGGAGAAGAACGGGCAAGAAACTCCACGGACATTCTTTTTAGAAACCTTTTCTTGATAAAGTTTTATTAAGTTTTTAGAAGCAAGTAATTGCTACATTGTCGATTTGCCACGTAGTAGGTAAGTTCCTATCATTATTATTAAAAAAAATATCTTATTATTTTGACTATGTTAAAACAAACTGGGAAAACAATACGGAAAATGAAATGAAGTGGATGAGTGCAGGACTTTTCAGACGATGTAAAAACACATAACATGCCCGTAATCCTCGAAGGACGACGATACACGACGCAAAAGTGGCCAACTATAAACGTCTGCTTCATAATATAAGTGCTGCTAGTGATGGTCGTTGCCAACTACATACGTGAGTGTTCGTCGTAAGCAGTGTCGTTACGGCTTAATCGTTTAGAGCATGGGCAGGATTCCAAGTGATTAGTGAACTCTGGGTAACAAAGGAGGGATATTTGGACAAAAAAGGTTATTTTGAAATGGTTTCTGTAGGTGAAGTTAAAGTTTATAATTATGTAGATGTATGAATCTACGAATAGTATAAAACAAAGTCACGTTTCGCGTCTGTCCGAAGTAAATAATAAAAAAACGTTCACATTCAAGTCGCAATCTGTCAAACTTGTCAAAAATGTTGGTATTTTTGACAGATTGCGAATGAGATTGGCATGCGAACGTTCATAAAAATTATGGGTATTGCCCCTCTGTGTGTTCCTGTTCTTAACCTACGTGACAGATTTTGATGCGGTTTTCTGCAGGTTTTCCGAAAGGTTCATATTATTGTATATGTTACATTCATATTATTCTTACATTAATAATGAAATCTCGATGTTTTGACAAATCGTAAAACCTAGGAATGGAAAGAAAGAAATGGGAAACTAGGAAAAAACTGTGCCAAGCAGGGGCGAGCCCTGCTTGGCACAGTTTTTTCCTAGTTTCCCATTTCACATTAAGCGATAACATTATTATGTTAATTTCTGTAAATGAGCGAAGTAAGAAATTTTAATCACTTAACAATTTATTCTGCGTTTAGCTTGCATTTAACCTTTGACATACTTTTTAATGAAAATTGAATTCAAAATTATTACAAGTAACTAAGCTACTTTCTTAATTAATACATTATGTAGTCATGCTAAGACTTTCTTTTCAGAGTTATTTTAACTAGATAACCCTTTGAAGTGAAGTTGGACACTAACTTTTAGAATTGAATTTTAAAGTTTATACATACAATGCCGCGCTGTCATAGAAAATAATTGATATAGAGAATCTCTTATAGAGAACAGAATTTGAGGTTTTGAAACGCTTTATGATAAACTACACTAGTTATTACACGAGCAGTGGTGACCCAGTGGCCCCGACTTACGAGGTGTAGGTCGTGGGTTCGAACCCAAGCAGGTGCTTTACTTTGTGTAAATAATTTCATCACCACTGCTCTCAAAACGATGAAGGAAAACATCGTGAGGAAACCGGCATGTATTAGAACCAAAAATTCGAAGACATGTGACATCTACCAACCCGCACTGGGCCCGCGTGGTAGATTACGGCCCACTCCCTCTCACAGAGAGGAGGCCTGTGTCCCAGCAGTGGGAACATTAATAGGCTGATGATGATGATGATGATGACACTAGTTATTATTAGTGTCATTGCCCGTGCACAATTTTGAAGTTTTTCTTATCTTAAGTATATACTATGTCTTTGTGACGAATTTCAATTTGACTCTTGCAATATTAAGCTCTGATCAGACTGAAGCGAATCCCGTGCGGGATGCGTATTTTTCTAATCAGTAAAATAATCGACAGGCGCAGTCGCGTTCCGCATAACGCGCGGGATTCGGACCAGTGTTGATTTTCAAAGTACCAATTTCTTTTATCTTTTTGATAATAATTGATTGACTTTTTTTGCTTTTTACCACGTCATTCTCATTTGATTGGTAAAACTTTTTCCTAGAAGACTATCATCTAGGAAAAAAAAATTTCAAAAAGTTTATTTCACATAAACCTACATGGGGCACTTATGAAATGTCAGAAGCTAGGTACACGGTTCCAACTGGTCGTTTTCTATGGAAAAGAGCTAGTAAGAAACTCCGCGGTAATTCTTTTAAAAATAATTAGCTTTTACATATTTTTAAATGACAGTGTTATTAGGTATTAGGACAGAGTAGGTGTTTTAACAAGTACCAAGTACCTAACAAAACAGAAGACGGTCAACAAATCTACAGTCCACTAAGTCTACAAAGCCTTCTAAGTCCACTACGCCTCAGAAGCTCCAAAACATCAAAAATACATAACACGTCACGTATTTAGAATATTCCTTACATAATTCTTTTACTTTTTTCACATTATATCCAAGTACAATAAATCTGGAAGCAAAGAGCTTCGTACACTTTTTATAATAAATAACTTTCGCTGAAAGCTTGAAGGTACATCTAGTCGACCGGTAAGTTTATAGAAATAGAAGAACCTTATCGATAAAAAGCGAACTATATAAATATAATACTTGGCTTTGATTCGTACTTTTTACTTAACTTTTTCGAATAATGCTTAGTCCCAAACATTCGTTGGATAAATCCAATTCAATGACTGAATGGTTTATGAAATGGTGTAAAAATAAAATACACTATTTCTCAACCGTAACCAGAAATAGTGTAGGAAAAATAATATTTTAATAAAGATTGTGTTTTTTCTTTAGAAATAGAAAAAATATAACATATAATTTTTTTTTACGTCACTATAATGTCACGCCTAGATAGGCGTTTCGTCACTCAAAGGTCAATGTCATGAATTTTAGAATTTGAGTTTTACCAGCAATGCTCTTGCTGCCTCTATGTATAACAATTAATATCTTGTATCAACACGATATACACAAGAATAGTAGTGTAATAGCCGTGGTGAAAAGATTTGCCAATCAGCAAGGTTGTCTGCCGTCGAACGTACCGTGTGGGGGTTATTTGAATGCACTTTGACTTCTAATCAATTAAGTGTTGATATAAAAATCGTGCGTACAAATATTTTTACACCACTCAAATAATTTATTTATTTATTTATTTATTTAATACCACCAGTCTTAACAGGGGTATCGTATTACCCAGTTACTGGGTTGTGGAGGTCAGATAGGCAGTCGCTCCATGTAAAATACTGGTATTCAGCTGCAACCGTTAAGACTGGAAGCCGACCCCAATATAGTTGGGAAAAGGCTAGGAAGATTGATTGATTTATTTAATACTTCAAGCACACAAATGTACAGAGGCGGACTTAATGCCATAGGCATTTTCTACCAGTCAACCTTAATTGTTACTCTTTGCTAAACTTCTGTCCAGCTCTTCAACTATTAAATGCGCAACGTCACTGCTTACTATAACAGAGAGGCGTGGCGGTAGTATAAAGTTAGGTACACACTGTTTGAGTTTACTACCTCCACCAGCTAGTCTACATTTTCCCAAGGTAACTGTTATTTCCATACCCATCTGCATACGTAATATTATGCTTTAAGGCTGCAAATGGCGGCAATGGCACTATGGCTTCATGTTGTCAAAACTAATATACTATCTTGACTATAGTTGGGTCCAAAAGTATCAAATTAAAATGTAAACAGATGACGAAGATGAATGAAAAAAAATTGTAGACAATAATTGGAATGGATGGAACAAATGAAAATGTACCTGTGGATGACAATTTGTGGTACCACTTACAAATTGAGTGCTTCGAATTGATTATTTGAATATTTAAAACCCGAAATTGTAATTTTAAATCACTGTAAAGATGTTTTTCATTTGACAATATTGAAGTTAATTTCATAACCTCAATGTTCGTCTATGAGTTTTTAATTACAATCGTATAATGTTTTTCATACAATAATAATTGTTGGAAAAACTGGTCAGATATAAAGTTGAAACCTCCTAAAAATAACAACCTCCTTAAAATTAAATACAGATTAATGTTTGACGAACCCTTAAGTGAATTAGGCATAAGAATTTAACCTTATCCTCAGATGAATACAGATGGGAAACTCCGCAGTTTAGCTATGAAACAACAAGTACGCGGCGGGCTCAACTTGTTGGGTCAACTCCAGAAGATCTAAGAGTCACCCGATAGAAAGAGAGGCAACTTCTAGGAGAATAAAACTGTAGGTGATTAGTGCTGTGCGACCTGAATTGCACTTTATTGTGTCGTAGCAAAAGTCACTTTTTATGTAAATGATTTTGCGGAGTGTCCCATATGTATAATCTGTGCCTTAACAGGGTTTGATTACACTTAATGAACAATGGGGTTGTGCACTCGGTACTTTTCACGTCTCTTTACCATGGCGATTTCTTGACATCAAACCCATAAGATAAGCCAATGGCTGTGCACCAGCGGAAGCAGATTCAGGCTCAGGCTTCCTTATACTTCGAGATTGTATACAAGCGGTTATAAGCATACGAGGTCACGCTCGCTTTTATTAGAAAACGGAATATTTTAGAAGAATATTATAGTTAAGATATTGTTAAGGGATCGAAGGTGTGTGAAAATCCCAGGATTTTTGTAAAAGACTGGATTATTGGAAACTAAGAAAGATATTCGTAGTAATACGAGCTAATACCATAATTTTTGCCAATGTCCAAATATCGACCTAAAAGTGTCAGTTTTACATTGTGAAGTGTCACGAGACGTCACACTTAAATAATACGAAAATGTAAATCAGCCAAGCAAGTAAAAAATCATACGGTTTAAACACATTAAATTGTAGTTTAATCTAACTGCTTTACAGCTTTGTAGTTATCTACAGAGTTATTTTTAATCAAATTTAGCTTATGTATTAATTCAAGAAGCCGTGCAATTCCAAGAATTAAAACTCATTACTCTCATAGTATCTTGAGAGTCCTATGAAAGTGCTATTTTGATTAAGAAAGTACAGTCCCGATCATAAATACCTTCATCATCATCATCAGCCTGGGAATACAGGCCTCCTCTCGGTGAGAGGGAGTGGGCCGTAATCCACCACGCGGGCCCAGTGCGGGTTGGTAGACGTCACGTCATGTCTTCGAATTTTTGGTTCTAAGACATGCCGGTTTCCTCACGATGTTATCCTTCACCGTTTTTGAGAGCAGTGGTGATGAAATTATTTACACAAAGTAAAGCGCCTGCTTGGGTTCGAACCCACGACCTACAACTCGTAAGTCGGGGCCGATACCACTGGGCCACCACTGCTCTCATAAATACCTTACATTCACGCAAAAAAATACAAAAATGATTGTAAGCTTGAGAAAAGGCGTATTTTATAATACATAGTATGGTTTCGAAAATGCTATGTTCGGAACACCATACAATTTATATAAATACTTTAGGAGGAAATCGCTTTTGAATCTTGTGAAAAAGATTTTGTCCTTATTATAATTTTAGTAAGTGTTTATAGAAACAAAAACTTACAAGAAATATAAAAATAAATCATTTAATTATAATTATCATTTGTTTTTACAGTTTAAAAAATACATATTATGAATGCTCATGTCTGTACCTAATTATCTCAAACTTACTAATGTGAAAGATACCTTCACTAATTATCTAAAGATGTCACCATTCTTGCGTCTACTTGCATTATATATCTAATGATAAATTCCCAACATTGGACCCCTTCTTGAAAAAGTGATTACCCACATCCTCCATCAAAAGCCGGATACCCAGCGAACTCAGTAGTGCCAGATTATTCATATGTACACAGACATACACACACATATACAACACCTACACCGCACAGACACGCCCACACACCGCACACACTTTAATATTATTAATTATGTCACTCTCTGTATTTCATAATTTCCTGTGTACTTCGTAATTGGCATAATATTTAGAACTAGCTTTTACCCGCGGCTTCGCCCGCGTAAAGGTCGGAAAATATCCCACAGGACCGTACTACCGGGATTCAGATTATCCTCTATCCTAACCCAGATCATGGCCTATACGGATTTAGTTAAAAGACCATACGCCTTTCAACTAAATCCGTTCAGCCCTTACGGCATGAAAAAGTAACAGGCACATTTTAGGGTTGCGTACCTCAAAATGAAAAAATTATCTCTTTTAGTCGTCAGTAATTTGACATTCGAAAGAAGAAGACAAAGCTTTGTAACTATACTATATGTTTAACTATACAGACGCTATACAACGTTTATTAGTAAGGAGGTAATGTTTGTAGCGGTTACACCGCCACATACGAACTACGCATGAAAGACATGATGTCACACAAATCCTGCATCGCGCAGTTAGAATTTACCACGCGAACGACATAGATAAGGAGAAAATGGAGATGTCAAGCTGTCATAGAAGTTAGCTCGGCTCCTCGATAATAATTTAAAAAAGTGTATTAAAACACAGTTCTCCGGTCTTAATACCAGTTTTCGATCAAGTGTGGCCCGCAGGGCTATTACCTATCTTGCAGAAGCAATGCGATAGCGATCATTTGTTTCATTTTGACAGTTCAACAACATTCAATGCGATAATTACGTTGCAGAGCAGAATTAAATTTCGAACTTATGAAGTAATGGATTTGATCGCGCGATGTCTACGCAATAATTGCTAATTGCTATTTTTAGGTAATCAGCCTGCCGGTTAGTGTCCGCAGGCGTTATCTGCGATAAAGACGCCGAGTGCGAACGGCGGCACCCAAAATGAGTGCATGATACAACTGACGGTTGAGCGTAAATCTACCGGGTAGTGAGCGTGCAAACGTGGCTGCAATCCAGGAGGGGAAAGCTGTGAATACCTGGGTAGCTTTTTGGATTCGTAACTTTTTGCCCACAAATCAGTGGAAGTGGAATCAGATATAATACACAAAACTAATAATTTAAAAGCGGAACGACGCTGTATCACGGCAACGGTTGCCAGGGCTGCGCCAAAATGACATACAGCGGCGGCGCGGCGCCTCAGGCTGCCAGCGCGACTGCGCCGCTGTCATCGTGCAGAAGTCAATGTCAATTCCTTTTTATATACCATATTTATTATTTTATTTAGTTCCTAAAGTTTAATTGTATTTATTTATAAGGACAAATCTGTAAGTAGTCTTTGTTTTTTATTATTTATGTTGAACAATGGCGACAGTAGTGACGCCGTACGAAGCGCCAGTCAACCTGCCACATCGCTGGATGTCCTAGTGAGATGCCCTCATTGTCCCCAAGCACGCTTTTTTAAGGGTGAACGAGGCTTGAAGGTACATTTGGGTAAGAAACATAAACCCCACAATGTACCTTCATCCTGCCCGATAGTAACTTCCCCAACACCTGATTCACCCCCTCAACCCTTTTGGAAAACCCTGGCAAAATTAAAAAATTCAACTCCAGTTCTAAAGAGAGTTCCTCGTGGCGCGAGACCATCCGTGGCTGCAAGTTTAGCTCGCTGTATCCATCTCGCCGTCAGAGAGAACTCTCAAAGTGCTTGGGAGCAATTGCTCACCTTCCCGTTTAGAATTCTACATGTGCAAAAAAATTTGGCAACTAAAAAAACATTAACAGCACAAATCAAGGATAATTGTAACATTTCGGCCCAAAGTTTTGACCCCAAATTAACAGCGCACCTCCCCCAAAGAGGCTTATTGCACCATGTAGAGTCTAAACTAGGCGAGGGTGATATCAGAGGTGCAGCTAGGATCATCTTTAGTAGCGATGTGGTTGCGCCGTACTCTCCAGAGACTCTTACAGCTCTGGAGAGCAAACACCCTGCCCCGGCAGATGACCTCTCCTTCCCTGACCCACCCGATCTGGAATCCAACTCACTCGAAATTACAGCTCAACACGTGTGTGCGGCCGTGTGCTCCTTTCGAAGTGGCTCCGCCGGCGGCCTCGACGGCCTGACACCTCAACATCTGAAGGACTTATTGTGTTCAGGCGCCGGGGAGGCTGGTGAGTCCCTTTTGAAGGAGCTGACGGCCCTCATCAACCTCATGCTCTCCGGCAATGTGAACGAAGCCGTCACCGACATTTTGTACGGTGCAAACCTATGTGCCCTGCGCAAGAAGGATGGCGGCATTCGTCCCATTGCCGTAGGGTCCAGTTACCGTCGTACCGCAGCCAAAATTTGCTGTGCTTTCTACAGCGAAACTCTGGCCAGCAAATTCCAGCCCCTACAGCTGGGCTTCGGGTCTAAAGGGGGCTGTGAGGCTGCGGTACACGCCCTATCTACTTACCTCAATAGCGGTAAAGGTGAGGTCATCCTAAAGGTTGACATTAAGAACGCTTTCAATTCCGTAAACAGGGACACCCTGTTGACAGAAGTTCAAAAAGAAATACCCAAAATTTACAGCTTTCTTTATCAATGCTACAGGCACCACTCTAAACTACTCTATAAAGACAACCTTTTGGAATCAGCCGTTGGATGTCAACAGGGTGACCCCCTTGGGCCAGTCATTTTTAGTTTGGCAATTAATCCAATTATTCGACAACTAAATTCGGAATTCAACGTTTGGTATTTGGATGACGGAACCCTAGGAGGTGATGTAGACACGGTTTTAAAAGATTTAACATTTTTAAAAGAAAAATTCAGTTCCATTGGCCTTGACCTTAACCTTTCTAAATGCGAAATATATCTTCCCCAAACCACTGACAGACAGACTACCATAGCAAAATTTAATACCATAGCACCAAACATCAAAATTACAGAAAGAAACTCTCTTCACCTCCTGGGCTCCCCAATTTTTGACGAATCCTTTCCAACGTTTATTGAGGAGAAAATACAAAATTTCAACGATGTCTCGGAAAGACTTTTCAAAATTAATATTCATTCGGCCTTCACACTCATTCGGTACTGTTGCTTTGGACCAAAATTCACGTATAGCCTCCGTTCCTCCCATCTGTGGAAGCATCCACAACTTTTAGAAAAAGTTGACAAAATTATTAAAAGTACATTAACCTCAATCCTAAATGTGGCCCTGGACGACCGAGCGTGGCAGCAAGCCACACTTCCCATCCGCCTGGGTGGTCTCGGTGTCCGCAAAATTTCAAGTATAAGTTTACCAGCCTTCCTCTCCTCGGTCCACAGCACCGATAAATTAACCAGGAACATTTTATCTTCCTCACTGGTCGATTTTGAGGTACCGTGTCTGACCGATGCGTTGAATGCTTGGAAAATGGCTTGTCCCAATACGGATTTGCCTGACAACCCGTCCTCCCAGAGACGGTGGGACGCGCCGCTCTGCAGTATTATACGGAATACCCTGGTCAACACGTCACCTAATACTGTTGAGCGTGCCCGTCTGCTAGCTGTGGGAGAATGGGAGTCAGGCTTGTGGCTTCAGGCGCTCCCGTCATCCACCATAGGGACCATGATGGATGACTCATCGTTTCGGCTCGCTACGTGTCTCCGCTTGGGCGCACCTTGTGTTGCTCCGCATCGGTGTCACTGCGGCGAAGCTGTAGACAGTCTCGGGCACCATGGCCTGTCCTGCTACAGGAGCGCAGGTCGCATTGCACGGCACGCCAGCATCAACGACATTATTCGTCGAGCCCTTGTCACCGCCGGCGTACCAGCTGTATTAGAACCAAACGGCCTGGTACGTGACGATGGGAAGAGACCAGACGGCATGACGTTGTTGCCTTGGAAGGTGGGTAGGCCTCTGGTGTGGGACGCAACCTGTGTCGACACCCTTGCGCCATCTCATGTTCCAAGCACGGCGGGCTGTGCTGGCGCCGCTGCTGCGGCTGCTGAGGCCCTCAAGCGGCGCAAATACTGTAATCTTATAGGTAACTGCAGTTTTGAGCCGTTTGGGGTCGAAACGCTCGGGTCATGGGGCCCGAGTGCGCGTGCCCTTTTTAAGGACATTTCTCGCCGACTGGTCGACACCTCACGTGACCAGAGGGCTGGCTCGTTCTTTGGCCAAAGAATTAGCATTGCCATTCAACGTGGCAATGCTGCCAGTCTTCTGGGCACGTTTCCCAATGACAGCGATGCGGACGAATACTTCGACGCCTAAGTGTCCGCTTGTTTTTATTATTATTTTTTATATTTATTTGTATAGTTAGTATAGTTTTTTAATACGTAGTGTAAATAGTTTTAATATATTGTTATGTAGATTTAGGAATCAATTAATTAGATACTTAAAACACATAGATAAGACTATCCGAAATCAACTTATGGGCAGTTGCCCGCCCGACATAACACCCGTCTTGTCGGAGGATCCTCTCTTTTCTATGGTGGATGAGTGAACTTTACACCCTGTTCCTCATACCACTAAATTGGTGACCCTGAGACTGAACGTCAACGCAGCCTTCGTGCAACTACTTCAGCGTGACGTCATCATCATCAATCCCGCAAGCTTTCGTGAGGCGAGTCACACAGCCAGCCAGCACCCACGGCTCAGCGGGTATCCTGACCACCAGCATGCAGCGAACGCGCATTCCTGGTCAACACCCTTAGACTCATCACCCCGACTCACTGGGGAATCACCGAAATCACCTCAATCACCGCAATCACCACAATCACCTCAATCACCGCAGACAGTTCCAACTCACTGTGAACTGTGCGGCACCCGGTTCCGACTCACTGGTAGCACAATCACCACAATCGCCACAATCACCGCAGACAGTTCCGACTCACCGTGAACTGTGCCGCACCCGGTTCCGACTCACTGGAACCACACCTTAAATCGCTTAAAAATAAGAGACAACAAAAATAATCACCGAAATCATCGCAATCACCTCAATCACCGAAAACACCGAAATCACCGCAATCACCGAAATCACCTCAATCACCGCAATCACCTCAATCAGCTCAATCACCGCAATCACCACAATCACCAAAATCGCCGCAATCACCGCAGACAGTTCCAACTCACTGTGAACTGTGCGGCACCCGGTTCCGACTTACTGGAACCACAATCACCACAATCGCCACAATCACCGCAGACAGTTCCGACTCACCGTGAACTGTGCCGCACCCGGTTCCGACTCACTGGAACCACACCTTAAATCTCTTAAAAATAAGAGACAACAAAAATAATCACCGATATCACCGAAATCACCGCAATCACCTCAATCACCGAAAACACCGAAATCACCACAATCACCTCAATCACCGCAATCACCTCAATCAGCTCAATCACCGCAATCACCACAATCAACACAATCACCACAATCGCCGCAATCACTGCAGACAGTTCCAACTCACTGTGAACTGTGCGGCACTCGGTTCCGACTCACTGGAACCACAATCACCACAATCGCCACAATCACCGCAGACAGTTCCGACTCACCGTGAACTGTGCCGCACCCGGTTCCGACTCACCGGAACCACACCTTAAATCTCTTAAAAATAAGAGACAACAAAAATAATATAATCAATAATACATGTGAATTTTAAAATCAACCCCTATTTTACCCCTTTGGGGGATGATTTTACAAAAACGCTGAAACGCGTAATTCTTTATTTCTTACCAAAAGCATAAATTTGAATTTCCATATCCCCAACTTAGAAATATTGAGTTTCCCATACAAACTTTCATCCCTTATATCACCCCCTTGGGGGTTATTTTTGAGACAAAAAGTACCCTATGTCCTTCTCTAGGATGCCATCTATCTCCTTGCCAAATTTCATCGAAATCCGTTCAGTGGTTTAGCCGTGAAAAGGTAACATACAGACAGACAGACAGACAGACAGACAGAGTTACTTTCGAATTTATAATATTAGTATGGATTATAATAATGTTGTAATGCCAGCTGTGAAGCTACCCTATAATAAATAAAAATTAAATAAATACACAAGTAAGTTATAGCTCCTCTCTATTGACATTTTCCTCGTAGTCAAAGAGCTCTCATATTTAAAAGGCAATCCCTTAATTTTTAACGAAAGTTTGCACTCTAATCTCAGTCTCAATCGGTCAAAAAAACTTATAATATATTGTCAAGTTTTTGACATTGATTGAACTGAAATGATATTGCAACTAGAATTTGAACGTCGTTTTAAGTACAAGAATTGATAGAAATAAAAATATTTTTTAGCTGTATCTGACTTCCATTATAAACCACCACTTCATTCTCACAGGTCTGGATCGAGCGCAGCATCGAGTTCTGCACAGAAAAATGGCCGGACTCGATAAAAAAGGAATTGTTCGGCGCGTTCAGCTTCGTCCTAGTGTATGCGGTGCCCGGTGAGTGTTTTTAATATTAAAGCGATTCCACGGTTCCTCTGTGCCGGACAGATTGCATGTTTTTGAAGGTGGAATGGTTTTCGGAAACGTTTTTTTTTATGATATGGAAGTAATACGTTTGTTAGTTTGTGTTTAGCAAGTTTTAGTCAAGCGACTTTATTACTAGAAAATGTGTCGTAACGTAATAAAAATATTTGCTGTTTTTATTTTATGTATTACTTTCCATTCACGAGCCTCTTCTTAAACATAAAGTTAACGAATTGCCATTAGGTCCATGTGTCTTCATGATTATTTAGAAATTAGGTACCAATGGCATCGCATAAATCCTTTTAGTACTGAAAATCCTTTTAGTATTACGTCCAGTTTAAGAAATCGCAACCGCAAATAGTCGAGTAAAAAATTTGGTCCTTCGAATCACCGCAACAGTGTAACCTCGGCAAAAGTAAAGGGTTACATTAAAAGTAAGAGCTTTAAGAGAAAAAAAAGGATTCCATGTGTCGTAGCTATGTTTAACTGAAAACCAATTAGGCGTATAAGGAAAATAGAGCAATAAAGTAACCCTTGTATCTTTCCACGTACGTGATGGGGAGGGATACCACCGCAAAGTTCAATGACCGCATTCTTCACATTGAGACACAAAGCGGTTCTTGTTTTGTAAAAGATGAATAAAAGTTTTGTAAAAGATTAAAAAGATTTCCAGTTTATTCAAAGCATAAATATATTTGTTTTCCTTTGTAAGAGATTAACTTGTACTTCTACATAAAATTGCATTTAATATAATCATGTGTTAACATTGGTGGAACGAGTATAGTTGATATCGTTTGAAAAACCGAGGAGTTTCTTTTTATGAATTCGCAGGAGAGTGTCACTGTCAACTTTTTCAATAACGTCTCGATTTTTATCGATTTTTGTTGAGTATTTTTATCAGTATTTGGGTAAAGTTATAAAGTAAACTCTCATAAATGATTATGTCTTAAAATAAATCTACAGACATTCCGAGAAATTGTAATATTATACTGAAATAAAACTTACATAAACTTGTAAAACTTATTCTCGTCTACTTTTAAGAGTTGTATTAGATTCTGAAATTCTTTTGCATATATTTCGTTTGACAATTTTTTTTTTAACTGACTGGTAATGGTAATATACAATAGTAAACTATTTTACTACTAACTGACCACACTTAGTGTAGCAGTACACCTGCGGAACGTTCGGCGCGGAACGTTCGAAATTCGAACGCTGCGATTGATGATCGATTATGACGCTTGCATTTCTATGGACGTAACGTTCGGCTGATGTATCATAAGTAACTTGAAAAACATTAGGAGCGTATTCATCCGAACCTTCCGCGCCGAACGTTCGGCAGGTGTGGCGCGACCCTAAGGTAGGTACAATTTTTTTTAAAAGAACTATAAATACATACAAAATAAAAGGACACATCGCTGTCTTCCCAAAACGTGACGATGATTTTTTTTTTGACTAATCGTCTTCTTTATCAGTATAAAAATATATAAATGTAGGCTGATATATTTGTGACTAGACTAGACGACTACTTACTTAATATCACCAGTGAGACACCCTACAAAACATGAGCAAAATCCTTCACTTTTCTTGTAGGTATATGCCCAAAACACCTCAATTCAAAGCTCAAGGGGGATCTACTGGAAAAAATGAAGTCCTTTCATCGTTCTCCTCCGAAAAAATTGGCCTTAGAAGGGACAAGAAAGGCCCATTTGTCACACGTTATTATTTCACGGACTACCGGCTCGGCCTCGTAGAGTAGTGTGTGTGAAGGAAGGCGGAAATTAATCTATTATGAGTGACGATTTTTCCATCTCGATTGGTATATTTAGAGGCGTAGGAGCATGTTTTTTTTTCTAGGAGTAATTTGTTGTAGCTATAGCATTTTTGAAAACTATGTACTAATTACGATTGTAAATGGCAATACTAATTTCAATAAATTGAACACCCCTTTAGATTTTTAGATATCTTGGGGACTTTTTTTAGATACCCAAATCTCACAAACTCTCTCTCTCTGTAGATGTTAGCATAATCAGCCTATAATGTTCCCACTGCTAAGAAACAGGCCTCCTATTATTCAAGAGGGAGTGGGCTGTAATCCATCACGCCAGCCCAGTGCGAGTAGCTAGATGTTACATGTCTTCGAATTTTTAGTTCTAGGACGTGACAGTTTTCTCAAGATGTTTTCCTTCACCGTTTTGAGAGCAGTGGCGATGAAATTATTTACACAAAGTAAAGCGCCTGCCTGTGTTCAAACCCACGACCTACAACCACCGGGCTACCACTGCTCTCTTTGCAGGTACTAACTATAAATTAGGCCTTATAAATTACCTATTCTATGTCGGTCCCTCTGAAGCCTGCGAGAAACGTACAATGGTAAATTTATTCCGAATTGTCTACTGTCCGTAGAAAATTCCTTGCTTTTGAGAGAAAAAGTGTCAAGACAAAGAGTTCACCTATAACAGTTTTTTGTACGGTCAACAAAAAAATACTAAAGTTTTATTTTGTAAGGTAAATGGCGTTTATATTTAATGTTAAGTAACAAGACTATTAAGTTATGTAACAAGAAATACAAAAGTATTGTATTTCGATTTTATTTTACGAAGTCAAGATGTTTAAAGATTTTTCAGGAAGCTAGGGGTTATTTCAACACTAAGATGCTCAAAATTGATAAGAAACTAGTTGTCATTATCCTTTTGTTCTGGAACGTAAATATATTATTTTTCCAAATGAATTTATTCTACTTCAACGATTACGTTTTGGCAATAAGTTTTAGTTCCATTACCTACCATTATTTTCACAAATAATACTTTTACAAGAAAATAGAAATGATATTATTATGTTTCGTATAAATATTTAGTTGCTGACTACACGTAATAGTTTTTCTACTGAATCTTATTTGTCCAAATCACTTAGTTTGCTACGTGATTTCGTAGCCCGTAGCAGCGTCTACGACGACGAGAATTAGTTTTCTTTTAGCAAGACAAATATAAATAGATTTCAGTTTTTTAGACTTGAAAATGCGCTGATGTAGTGGACATTTCTTGCTTTTAAAAATATTTAATTTTATACGTCAGTGGTTCTAGTAAAAGTTTTAGTCTAATCAGATTCAATAAGATAGGTAATGAAACAGTTTCATTTCACCCCAGTACCACATCTCCGCCGCGAAACCGTAGCAGTGAGACCGCAGTACTTCAATTCAACTGGCTTGCGTCATGCTCCGCTACTCGAATTTCGCGTAGCGGAATATGACGCGAGCCAGTTGAATTGGACTACTGCGGTTTCGCTGCTACGACTGTAGCACACCTCCGCCGCGAATGTGATCATTTATTCATACCATAGCAATTTAACTAAGACTACATAAATTACAGTACTGGTATCTATAATCATAAACAATGGCATTGAAAAAATTATGATGCAAGAACAGCTTAAATATTCTTATAGGTAATACGAAACTGTAGGTCGTAAAAGAATTCTAGGAATTTCAAAAGGATTTTTTTACAAAATATTAATAATTGGCTGTCAAACACCAAGAGGTGAGCATCATTAATATCCGTCACACATTCTTTATATCATCGCGAGAATATAGACAGCTGACTTCCAAAATGGCGGCAAATACTTATTCCGCGACGCTTAATTTTTTGAAGTAGTGTTAGATGTATTACCTAAGTTTTGAAGAGTTCATTAGGTAGGTATGTGATATAATTGTGTTAAATGTGTATTGGTCAATGATTTATAGTACAGACAAAATCGTTATATTGACTGGAGAAAAACTAGTCATCGTCAGTCAGATAATTAAAAATATTAGACTCGAATTTTTTGCTTTCATTTTATCATATTAATAAAAAAATGGTTTAGATAAAGCGCATTAAAGTTGGGGAGTGGGGGCTCGGTACGTCACAAGTCAGAATAAAATCTACCGGGGAGTGACGTCATGCCACATTTCAACTCAATGTATTGCCGTAATCTTTTAATTACGTAAATAAGAAAAATACATGTCCAATATTTTTTTAATAATTTACGTGAAGGACAAAACAAAATGTTGGTCATCATTCCTATTATATTACAATAGATATCTATTTAGGCACCTCATTTTAGACATACAAAGTGTTACAGATAGCAGTGCAGTGATTTGGAAAAAGGGCTAACTTAAAATTATTCAAGAGAAAAAGAGTAGTGCTTAGTTCTTCTAGCGAAACCTACGAATATAGTTGCCTCATATATGAATATGTTAATACTTAAAGGTTGTTGACCTCCTAAATTAGTTGGAACTTTAAATTTTGAAATATAGGTATATTCTAGATTTGATAAAAGTCAGAGAAACTAGATTCTAAAGTTTAATGTTTTATTATTCTCCTGTTCAAGCGAGAAGGCGGTCTTGTTTCGTACTATCATTGTTAGTTTTGAAATGACAATGAAAATTATCGCACTAATCCAACCAACCAACTAACCCAACCAACCAACTTCAACCAACCAACCAACTTCAATTAACCAACCCAACTTCCAACTTTATAAAAAAGTTGACAATACCTAAGAGCGAATGTTTACTTCTATTCTCACAAAACAAAATCAAACCAAACAAAGATGACATGGAACTCTGCTCATCCTCAGATCAATGTACTTGAGAAGAAACTCCTAATGACGTCTCAAAGAGCGTCTAATATTTCCTTACATTCGAGTCTGTTGTTGTTAATTTATTTGTTCGGTTAAGAAGTTAGCAAGTTAGTGTACTTGAAAATGGATACTTGAAGGGTAGGTGGAGATACTGCGGGTTCAATAATCTATCGTATAGAAACTAACTATAATAAGACACCACTTTTGCTAGATATCAAATGGATACTTCTTTAGAGGGTGTATTTTGAGGAATTCCTAATACAAAAAGGATTATCGCAAATTAAACTAAACATCCTCATAGAAACAAAAAAAAAACAAAGGTAAAATGAAAATTAAAATAGAAAGTACCTAACTGTACGAGGCCCAAAGGTTCCTATCTCAGCATGAGGCTGCAACATTTAAAAATATGTGTCGCAGCATTGATATTCTGTTATGACTCGCTGTAATGTAACGAACAGATACAGAAATCCTAACTAATATTATAAATGCGTAAGTGAGTTTGTTTGTTTGTTACACTTTCTCGCTAAGCCGGATTTAAATGTACACATCGGTAGACCAAGACCTCCATGGACTAGGATATACTATACTTTTTATCCCGATATTCCCACGGGATCGAGACTTGTGAAACCGCGGAGCGCAGCTTGTAAATAATAAATAAAAATAGTTATTTGTGAAAAATTACAATTTAAATGTTTCCTTTCCAAGAAAAGATAATAAATATAGATATTCAAGGTCATTTTCATTTGGTACTCTGAAAATAATTTAAAATTTCAAACAACTGTATCACTAGAAATAGATAATTTTATTGTAACGAGGTTTGTAAAACAAATGAAGGCCTGTTCTCAGAAATACAATCTACTGGCATATCAGTCCTGTCCAGATTTCAATCATTTTTTTTGTGATCGTAGAATACGTTTGCATAACATTCCCTATTCCTGATAACTTTTCCGTGACCAAAACAAACCAAAAAAAATCTCACATATCCATCGTTTCGATCATGAATATGGTCTTGAGTGCATACAAAAATCACATAGAAAAAATGACGTTCAGATTTTCCCGAATTTGATTTTTTTTTTCTATTTTTCTTTCCACAAATACCTAATTCGGATAATTACTAACATTTAGTTTGGATTTTTGACCAGTTGATGGCAATAGGTTCGCCCTACATGGGTCTTAAACATAACTGGCGAAATGTGGGTGTACTCTGGCACACCTCTGCCTAACCCTGCGCGGAAAACAGGCGTAATGTTATACATACTATGTAAAATAAAAAAAATCGTATCGATCCAGTCGTTTTCAAGTGATGTGCTTACCAACGAATAGCATTATTTAATTAATAACATTATATTTAATTAATTAATAACATTTTAATAAATAATTACATTTTATTTTTAGAGATATAAGACGATTTATTAACTAATTTTAGAATAACATTTAATATTCGTAATTATAAAATAAATATTCTTGTTTATTTTAGTCGTACATTGCCATCCTTTGAAGTTCTGATTAAACGAAAAAGCGTTCGTTAAGAAATGCTTGACTCGACTACCTTCCGTCTCCCTAATTTGTTGGGAAATATTTTTGCAGCAAATGCTTGTAAAATTGTTTTGACTGTTGCCGAGAAGATGTAGAAAAGAGAAAATGCAAATAAAAAGTATTATTTTTCATTGCGCTTTTGATGTAGGCACGGATTAAAAAAAAGTCTAGTGGTAATTATACATAATTATAATTATTTTTCTTTTTGTTCTTATTTAATAGGTAAACTAACTATCGTCATAACACATAAGTGCGAAGTAATTAATTAGAAACTTACTGTTTCGAAAAAAAAACATGTTTCGCCAGCTCCAACCTACGCCAGCCAGCTCCTGATCCATATTGTTATACAGGGTGGACCAAAAATACTAGTCATAAAAATAAAATTAGATTCCTCATGTCTGGGTATTCGAAAATACCCCATGTATGTTCCGCGATTTTTTGTAGTTTTCGAGTTATTTTCTTTTTTGTAATATTTCCGAGTTTTCTTGCCGGTGGAGCTTTAAAAATTCATATTTTTTTTGTAGTCTGTATTTTCCAGTTTTTTTTTGCGAAAGTATCGTATAAAATTTTACTTTCACACAAAATAATGAACTTGCTAACATTCCTGCAAGTTAGTCAAAAAAGTATCGATAGCAGGAATTTAACTTCTTAGTGGTAAGACTGAAATTTTCAATTTCAATTTTAAAATACAAAAATGAGGTTCCATATATTCTAGTTGACTTTAAAAACTATGCAGGTTCCTAAGCTACGCAAAAAATCAAAAAAAGTTAGTACTTAACTTTCTAATAATTCACTGGCGGCCTTCGAAGGTAAGGCTAAAAATCCTTTTAAGCTTTAAAATAGGTGGTCCAAATAGTGAGGCAAAAAAAAATCTGGAAAATATTCACTACAAAAAGGCATGAATTTTTGAGGCTCCACCGGCAATAAAACTCAAAAAAAAATACAAAAAAAATAATAACTCGAAAACTACAAAAAATCGCTGAACATACATGGGGTATTTTCGAATACCCAGGGGTATTCGAAAATACCCCATGTATGTTGACATGAGGAATCTATTTTTTTTTATGACGTGTATTTTTGGTCCATCCTGTTTATCATAGAAGTCCCATATTTCCCTATTAGTCCTTGTAGGCTGAAATATATGCACTTTTAGGCATTTTGGAAACCATTATAAAGACAGACATAATTGCCAGTTCTTAACCAATGAAAACCAGTCCCTTTAAAGTCCCCAAGGGCAGTCAAAAGTGTACCCTTTGATGTGTGCGGTCGGTTCAACAGACTTGTAATTGAGTTTAAACATAAAACTAGTAATATTAATAAATGGAGTTAAATATTATTAACTTTGTTAGTTTAAAAGTTTGAGTTTTCTGTTAATTGAATTGACTATTTATTTATATAGTAGACTAGCTGATGCCCGCGACCTCGTCTGTGATCCAGGATGAAAAGTAGCCTATGTCCTTTACCAGGTCATGGTCTACCTATGTGCCAAATTGCATCCAAATTCGTTCAGCTGTTTTAGCTTGAAAGCATTACAAACAAACCAACGAACAAACTCATTTTCGCATTTATGATATTAGTTCGGAGAAACGTAATTAATTACAAGCTCTTAATAAAATACCTTTTATAAAATACTATCTGTTCTGTAGCTTTCTCAAAACTCTGATTGTGTTGCCTTTTGACTTCTTCGCATCTTTTAGCTACAGTGATGAAATGAGATATTATTGTAATATTGTAGAAAAGTATTCAAAATTATTCTATTAGATTTATTTTATCAAATTCTAGCAAGCACTCTTGTTGTCCTCCAGTCACGTACACTGTGAGATAATTTTATAGAATTTCGATTTGGAATGTCGTAATCAGTACCGATTTTGTTGCATAATAAAATCTAAAAAAAGAAAGTATAAGAGAGATTGAATGTGAGAGACAGAGAGAGTTATATATATCTTCTCTATCATGTAACGAAATGTGCCAAAAAAGTCGTCCTTGAAATTTCACTCTCAATTCTCGTCCAGTTATCGAATTGCCGCTTAAGAAGTTTATTTTTTAAAACTAACGAAACTACATCAGGCTTAAGAGGCCTTTGCCCAGCAGTGGGATGACACAGACTGACAGTATCCAGTACTTACGAATCTCGTGGAATCAGTGGATCTGGCGCAAACGTGGTAGTAGGTAAAAGTAATGTAAATAAATCGGTCAAGTGCGAGTCAGACTCGCACACGAAGGGTTCCATACCATGTCGTACAAGATTTAACACTATGCATTTTTGTAATACTTTCGTAAAGGTAACAACAGAGGCGCTATAAAAAAACATAAAGATTTGTAAAGAAATTGTCTAATTTTAATGAGAAAATGTTGTTGTGTTAAAATATAGGTGTAGGAGTATATTTCATTTATTTTAAGAGAAAAATATTAAGTTAACTTTATCCAGTAACATGCATTAACTAAAGTCAAAGTTATTTATTTGCTACTAACATAGTATTGGTAGGGATAAATAGGTATATATGGTAGGTAAGCAGGTAGATATGTAGGGTAGGTAGGGTAGGTTAGGTACCTACCTACCCTGGTAAGAAGGGTAGGGTAGGTAATTAGGTAGAAATAGGTAATTAGGAAAGGTAGATGCGCCTTAGAGCTTAGTGCTAACCGTGCGAAGCCAGGCCGGGTAAAGCTAGTTACTTATAAATAAAAGGATTTCTCTTGCTACATCAGACTATATTGTACAAAATAGAATGTAAGTAGTACGCCAAATTTTAATTATAACTGTGCGTTTGCACTGGCGAAACATTCACAACAAAACTTGTTGGAATCTCTATTTTCAAATTCAAATTCAAAATTCAAATTTATTTATTTGCAAATATGGGTAAACAATGTGCAGATGTTTTACATTCATGTAATAATTGTATATCACAGTCTTAGTATCACCATATTTTACCTTTCGGCATGCAAGGTACGTAAAAAGAAAAACACAGAATAAATAAAAACTAAACAGAATAAAATTAAGAATGAGATCAGTCAAACTAGTTTAAAATTATAATTACTATAATTTATCCTGCAAATATTCAGATACACTGTAATATGCTTTAATTATCAAAAATCTTTTTAGTTTTTTTTTTTAAATAACAGGCGATGGTGCCTCCATTAAATATTTAGGTAGGGTAAATTTTTCATACAATGTTTGACAGGAACTAGAGATTTCAACATGTTTTGTCGTGATGTTTCGCCAGTGCAAACGCACGGGTCAATACAGGTATTTATTTACGTTATTTTTGATATTTAGTCATACAGAAATCTATTATTTCTTACTTATTATTTTTACACATCCCATCGGACTATGAGAGTGAGGGAAGAGAGAGTGCACTCGTGTCTGCGCACACACTTGTGCACTATAATATCTCCCGCGCCGAAGGCCAGTCTCCGTTGAGATTGGCCGCCATGACCGAATATTTTTACACCAATAATTTTTCTCAATATGAAATTGTATCCACAACGGTTTAAAAGCTAGGTAACTGAATAGTACACTGTATGTGCAAGCATTCGTTTCAATGTTACTGAATATATTGTCTATTGGAGTGTAGTTTTGACACGAGGTACATACATCAACACCGTCTAGGGATACTTTGAAAAAAGTCGATACGGTTCTTAAACTCAAAAAATACTGGCCGGTTTTAAAATCTTGTGAAGAAAGTTTATTTTGTAGACCTTTTTGGATGATCGAAATTTAAATGATCGAAATAGTATATGCTGCCATGATAGTAGGTACTTACTAATTCCATGTCATTACTCCGACTATTAAATAGTTATCTGTGGAATTTATATCGCATAATATTAGCATGAAATACAAAATTATTACTTTAAGTTGCAGAAAATCGCCCATATTATATAAAATACGTTATGAATCGGCGTTTTTAGTATTTGTTGATTATAAACAGTATATGTTACATGATACACACAAGTTTCAAATTCCTAATTTGTTTAGTTGTTGAGATAGAGCTCGTACAAAAATGGTCTAAAACAGACAACTTCTACGGCCCCCTAATTCATAATTTTTGAAGATAAAAACAAAATAAATTATATTTATTCTCTACTCGATGAGCTCTAGAAAATGATACCCCACATGCCAGGGTCAGATATTTTTTTTTTCAAAATTTAATTTTATTGTATGGCGACCCCCCTTTATTTTTTAATTTTATTATTTGTTGCTCTTACGGCAATAGAAATGCTCAATCTGTGAAATTTTCAACTGCCTACCTATTACGGTTCATGAGATAGAGCTCGCTGACAGACAGACGGACAGCGGAGGCTTATGAATAGGGTTCCGTTTGTCACCCTTCGGGTACGGAACCCTAAAAACGATAAAAAAAGAAATACTCGTTTCGCAGGACATAATATTTACTTAGGTTTTAGATCTTATTCATATCTATGGGTGATAAAACAGTGATTGTCGTAAAAAAATGCTATAAGATAGTTGTATTTTTTATTCATAATCGTTTTCAGAATTTCCTTTTAGTTTATGTTACGCATTCGTGCTGTGGCAGGACTTACAAATTTCGTGGATTCAGTAAACAATAAATCTACATCATCATCAACTGCCTAGCCTTTTCTCAACTATTGTGGCGTCGGCTTCCAGTCTAACCGGATGCAGCTGAATACCAATACTGTACATAAAATACTAAGTTTAAAAACTAAAACCCGACTACTGAAAAATGACGCTCTAAAAAGTATGAAACAAGAAAATATTGCAGACAGAAATCAAGACATAGGGACAAAAATGGTCAAGGTAAAGCCGTGGTCGCATGCCATTATGATTTTGTAGGTGCACAGGCTGCGAACACGGCTTTATTTAATGTTGCATCGCCTATAACTAGCGGACGATCAAGACCATAGATATCCGATCAAGATGCTTCCAACGATACCTCATTTGACAAATTATAATCAATGATTTTGAAATTATAAGGTAACATATGAACATACATTACGTACATACCGGTCAGAATCATAACTCTCCTTTTTGCTTCGCCGTAGTCGGATAAAAACAATAAATCTATACCTACCAGTTGGAAAAAATCACACAACAAACGTATTATGCAATACAATGTTTTATTACATCACGCATGATGTCAAGATATATGTATACAATATTTTGCGACAATCGTTTACGAGATTCCGGGTACGGTATTACGGCTTTATGGCAACATCCTTGGATGTGTCATATTTGTGTATTGCTCAAATTATACGGTATTTCGAGAAAAATATTTTCAACGCAATTTTCGGTAGGTTTCGCAATACTGTATGGTAAATACCTACATATTGATAGGTCTGTTAGGTACTAGGTAAGATCAAATAGACGTAAATATATTTAGTAACCTATTCCGCTTAACTATTCCCAAAGAGTCATGAAAAACCCTGTAACAAAAGAAAAGGGTTTTTTATGATTCTTTAGGAATGTGGAATAGGTTACTAAATATATTTACGTCTATTGTATTTTCTGATGGATTTCCGCAAGGTTACGTTTGGATCAATTAACAATTAAGGTAAGAATAAATCGGATGAGAAAAGATATTCAATTTGGTACGTTACCTAAATTTTACAAATAAATAGTTCATTCTATGCATCATGACAATGTAACTTATTATGCCTATGTACTAAATAAAAATGAAATCAGATTTTTAGGCTTCTGACTAGCTCGCAGCCGGGAAAGAGATCTTTTGGGTTACCAACCCATAAGATCCCGTTCACACTCTCCGCAAATGATAGGGAAAGTATCGATTCAGTGTTTAGTTCGTGGCAAAGGAGTAATCCTGCGCATGCACGATCTTTGAATGGCGTAAAACCATTAGTAAGCCAATGCAATTCATCTTTTATCTCATTGTTATAAATTCATTTTAATGATTGCGGTCAGTTTGATAAAACTCTCGGCAATCATTCTAATTTATACCTTACTATACCGAGATAATAGTTACCAGTCCAGCCACGTCCTCGGGACGGGTTGGCAATGATGGCCATTAAACCGTCAAAGCAAATGACTTACTAATGGTTTTACGTCGATTGTGAATGTTCTACCTAAGGACTGTCACAGAATATTTATATGACAACAGGGAAGGACGGTTTAGGGATGATTGATGCTATCCCGGATCTGAAACGTGACACCTACAGTACAGAGCTCCACATACAAGCAATGATATGCATTTTTTATAAATTGAGAAATGATTTTTCAAGGAGATTATGGGGAGGAGATATTCATAACATAACATCACGCCTTGTTTCCCCGAGGGGTTAGACAGAGGTGTACCCATAGTAGGTACACCCACATTTCGCCAGTTATATTTAAGTCTCATGTAATAGGGGGCGAGCCTATTGCCAGTAACCGAGCACAAATCTAGACTCCGGACTTCTACTGAGAAATTCCTAATGGAAACATCCAATAACACTTTGCCCGAACTGGGAATTGAACCCATGACCTCATGCTCAGCAGTAGCGCTTGCGACCACTAGACCAGACTAGACCTACGAGGCAGTCAGATATTCATGTTTAGTAAAATGTCCAATTTGGCAATTAAAATTAACGTCGTTAAAGAAAATAAAGGGAATATTGATTTAACTCGATTATAATTATACATTATAATTATTATTGTAACCCATTTTATTCATGAAGACAGCACTCAAGGTTGATTAACAAAAATCGATCCTAATAGTCTAGATGCGACCATTTGACGGCCAAAGAAAATTCCTTGCAAGAAAGAATGATGCGTAATTTTGGCCGGCGAACCAATAAAAACCACATAAACCTCAAATGAAAGCTTATATCATAAGCATCAATTTTCATTATGGGCAGAAGGCTGTGAAATACCGGGTTAAAGAGATATCGGACCTGCAAGTACCATGTAAACGTATTAGCTTATGACGCTAATGTTCACTGCAGTTCTCAATAATATTAATTATAGACTCATAACATTATAATACTGGTAAATAAATAAATAAAAAACAGGACTAGTGTCCAGGACCTGATTGTGGAACTGGAATTTGTCCGTAGGAACTCCTCAATCAAACGAGATAGCACCATCGTGTTTGTACTCATTGGTTATGTATTGACAAGTGCTATTACACTAGATAGTGTCCAGGGCCTGATGATGGACCTGCAAGGTGGCCATAGGAACTCCTTAACCAAACAAGATAGCACCATCGTGTTTGGACTTAGTGCATATGTATTGACAAGTGCTATTACACTAGATGGTGTCCAGGATCTGATGCTGGAGCCACAAGGTGGCCATAGGAACTCATCAACCAAACAACATAGCACTATCGTGTTGAGACTTATTGCTTATAATAATAATAATAATACCATTTATTTCAGGCGACACAGGCCCATAGAAAAATACCTTAACTTAAACATACATATTTTAATATAAAACAAAGTGTTAATAAATAAGGCTTAGACTATGTTAGTAGCACTTCACTTCGCACTAGCTTGACTTTGTGCTGTCTTGTGGAACTTGTCCGCGGAAGCGACGGAACACCACGTCCTGCGGCCAAAAGTCTTCTTTCATGACGAGGGGCAGATAAACGTTAGATACACGCACGATGAACGCCTTGAAGTTGACGTTCCGGCGCGACTCTAGTAACTGCACCCTCGGCGCGTACTTCGTCTTTTGGCGCACGTACTCCACGATGTCCTCCGCCTTAGTGGTGTAGTGCAGGCGGGAGATGTACACCGGTGTGTTCGGCTTTGCGGCACGCAGACTCACTTTGGGGTCCTGAAGAGCTTTGCCGCAGCGATTCTTGTTTGTTCGGGATCGGCTTATGTATTGACTTGTGATATTACACTAGGTGGTGTCCAGGCTCCGGAGAACAACATAATAGAGATGCTTTAGTGCATCACCGTTGTACATGTCTGACCGTGCAACGCACAATCGGCACTTGTACTCATATTATTTCAATAATATGGTATTTAGGCATTGGACGTCATGACGTATTTATTGTCTCCTGCATTTTACTTAGAAGATATCAATGTTGATGAAGAATAAATGAAAACCACCTCTGACCAGTGACAAGACGCCATAGCGTGTACTCAGTGGTCATTATTGTTTAATAAATGTTAAGCTGTAGCAATAAATCGCTCATGCCTTCCTAAGCCTAAATACTATAATACGGAAACGATATGGGCACAGCTCCCGACTGTTCTTCTACCAATCATACAAGTACCTACAATGGTGCTGAATTATTGCATTTCTGCTGATTTGGTCTCTGTCAATTAAAATATAGGAATAATAATACATGCGAGCCCCTCACATGCCGCTACTGTATCTGCACTCGTAGTAACCACACATTATTTTGCAAAATATCGCATTCTTTTAAATCATAATAATGTAGATATTATGCCTAAACATTTCAATCAAATAAATGCTATCGTGAAAATATTCTGCGACATAATGATTTTGTTAGCTTCATAATTATGGTATGTTCCTAAGGCTGCCTGTCCACTGGAGCGAAAAAGAGAGGAGAGGAGCGGAGCTGTACCAATATTAACCAATAAAATCTAAACTCCGTTGCGGAATTAAGCGGATTTTAGATTCTATTGGTTAATATCTGCACAGATCAGCTCCTCTCCTTTATTCTCTGCTCCAGTGGTCAGGCAGCCTTATGCGTGCAATATTCTAGTCTTCACTCAGACAAGGAAAATCACTCGAGAACAGAGGTTTGGTTCCATTCTTGTAAAACTTCGACGTTGTCTGTTAAGGTTTTTCATTTCGATGTAATCATATGAACGATATTGGGAGTATTCATGTTTTCATTAATAAAACTCATGCTATCTAGAACTAGCCTATGATCTTTAAAAACGGGATGAAAAGTATTAAACAGCTTGCACCAATTTTAAAATCGTGAATTATATCGGGGAGAGCTCTATTAAAATATGTTTGTCGAAGTAATCTATAGTATTGTTTCATTTTGCATAACGAACAATCCCTTGCATGTTGTCGGATGTAGTTGCAGCTAAAGGGCCAATAACCGTCAGTACATACTATCATGAAAGGTTTGAATAAAATCTCATATTTGTGCGTTCATTACTTTCACCATTACGAAGTTTTGCTAAATATACACCAAGGACGTCTTCGGACGATTACTTTCTGCTATAGTTGTCTGATTTAATATTATATTAAACTGCTCATAATTAAGACCCACCCAAAAATATAAATCATCGTCGTCTACGTGTGTCATCGTATCAAAATCAAACCTGGTGGCTTGCTGGTTGCTTGCCCTCTTTAAAAATATTACATAAATGTCTGTTAACTGAGCACAGTTAAAATCGTGATACGTTTGAATTTTATTAATTCATTCATTCCAGTCGTTGCTTTCCAAATGCTGTTACACTATAGCTACTTTGGGCACATATAAACTATACTCGCAAAGCATGTGTATTTTAAGCCATTTAGGAATCCTCCGCCGTGGTCCATTCACGCAGTTATAGAAAAAACAGCGAATATCAAAATTGTGTTAACCACCTTTTTTTTTTTTTTTTTTTTTTTTTTTTGGGTGGGAAATCATCCAATGACTTCTCCCGCTCTGGGCGGAGCGGAAGGGCGTGTCAGACTTTTACTGACTAAAACCCACCCGTGTTCCTTCCCTTGCCATGCCAGGGGCCACGGTTTCCCCTTGGGACTACCCGCAACCCCGGCAGGCATCGGCCCTAACGGACCCCGTCAGTTTTGCTGACATCTCTTTGAGGCGCGCGTGGAACACGACGCGCCGTCGACCCGGGCCTGGTCCTTATCGGACGGCGAGCTGCCCTCTGCTCTCCGTCCGCAAGCCCGCGCCTACGGTGGCCGGAAATCGGCTATCAATTCCCGACGCCCGGGAAGTCTCCTACGGCGGCGGCGGCTAGGGCTGGTAGGGCGCGGCCTCTGCCACTCCCTCGCGCGCTCCGCCTCCTCCTTCGCGAGCATTACTGCTTCGCAGAAGGAGGTGACGGCTTGCCATGCCCTCTCGCTCCGCACCATGGCCTGGACCAGGGCCGGACGCGAGAGGTCACTGCCGCCGATCGCCTCCACGAGGACACGGCGGTGGTCCACCCAAGCCGGGCAAACCTCCACCGTATGCTCCACCGTGTCCTCCAGACGATCCACACAATGGTGACACCCGGGCGTTTCCTCCCGCCTTATGCGAAACAGGTACCTCCCGAAACAACCGTGTCCGGTGAGGACCTGCGTCAGGCGGAAGGTGAGGACGCCGTGGCGCCTCTCAAGCCACTCCTCAAAGAGGGGACTTATCGCCGTAATTGTGGCGTGCCCAAATCTGGGTTGCGACAATCGCACACTCCAAGCCGCCATGAGATCCCGCCGGAGCTCTGTCCGCTGTACCGTGATTTCTCGCGGCAGCGGAGTTACCCCCCGGCGCTTCATCTCCTCGCGCCACTCCCAAATGTGGGCGAGGACCTTCGCCTCCAGATCCCATGGCGGCGTTCCGGCAAGGAGGCTCGCCGCCTCGCCGGAGACCGTACGGTATCCCCGGACCATCCGGATAGCCATGACCCTTTGGGCTGCATGCAACCGGCGGGCTGGCCGCAACCTTAAGGTTCGCGCCCACACCGGTGCCCCGTAAAGGGCCATGGACCGCACGACCCCCGCGTAGAGCCTCCGGCAGGAGGCGTTTGGACCCCCTAGATTGGGCAGAAGCCGCTTCAAGGCAGCCCCGGCCCGCTCCAGTTTGGGAGCCAAACGTCGGAAATGCTCCACGAAGTTCCACCGGCTGTCGAGGACGAGTCCCAGGTACTTCATCGTCACCTCGACGCCGACGTGAACCCCTCCTACCGTTATTTGGGAACCCGACGGTGGCGCGTTCCGAGGGCCATGAAAGCACATGACCTCGGACTTGTGCAGGGCCACCTCGAGTCCCAATTGCCGGATCCTGTCGACGATCGTCGCAACCCCGCATGTCGCCAGTTCGGCCGCCGCCTCGTGCGACCTCCCCTGCGCCAGGACCAGCGTGTCGTCAGCGTAGCACACTACGCTGACACCACTAGGGAGGTCGGCGCGCAGCACCCAGTCGTATCCGATGTCCCACAGATGCGGCCCCAGGACCGATCCCTGTGGGACACCGCACGACATCTCTCGCCGGTTCCATTCTCCCTGGTGACCGGGGTAGATGACGGCCCTGTCCGTCAAATAGGCCTCGACCAACCGACAGAGGTAGGTCGGCATCCGGTGATACCGGAGTGCCTCCCTGATGCAACTCCAGGGTAGGGTGTTGAAGGCGTTGGCGATGTCTAGAGACACCGCCAAGACGACCCCACCCCGGGCCACAGCATCCCCCGTCGTGAGGGCTCGCACGCGCATGATGGCGTCCACCGTAGAGCGCCCTCGGCGGAAGCCGAACTGGCTATCCGCCAAATCCGGCCCCACTCGCACCAGCTGCCCGACGAGGCGGTTTGCAATAACTCTTTCAAAGAGCTTGCCCACCTCGTCGAGCAGCACGATGGGCCGGTAAGCGGACGGAGAGTCCGCAGGGCGCCCCGGCTTCCTGATGAGGACCAGTTTCCCCGTCTTCCAGCGAAGTGGGAACTGGCCCCTCTCCATGCACGCGCTAAAGAGCCCCCTTAGTCGAGGCCCGAGAGCCTCCATGGCCAGGACCCAGGCTTTCCCAGGTAAGCCGTCAGGTCCTGGGGCGGTATTTTTGGCACTCAGCCTACGTACCGCCACTCTCAGTTCTACCTCGGTCACCTCCGGAGCATCGTCGTCGTCGTCGTCGGCGGTGTGGTCCGCAGCGGGCACCGCAACAGGCGGGGCCATGGGCGGGGCGGAGTGTTCCCCTCTCGAGGGGAACAGAGCGCTCACCACGTCCTCCACAAGCTGTGGCCGGAGACTCTGAGTCAGCGGGGGAGCCCATGGGCGGATTTTCTCCCGCACCAACTTGTATGGGCGTCCCCACGGGTCCCTGTCCAGAGTCGCCAGCGACTCCTCACGGGCCAGTCCCCTGGCCCGCAGGATCTCCGCTTGGAGGGCGGTCTTCGCCGCTCTGTACCCCTCGTACAACTCCGCCTGAATGGCCTCCGTATCCGGAGGGCGGATACGAAGCCTGCGGTGCCTGGCGTACAGGTGTCGCGCAGCAACGCACGCGGCGCGCAGAGTCGTCAGCTCTTGCGACCACCAGTACACCTGGCGCGAAGCACGGCCGGGCTGGACCCGGGGCATTGCCACGTCACATATATCGGACATGGCCTCCCGGAACCACTCCGCCTCATCGTTGATATCGGCAGGCCTGTCCGGTGATGACACCCAGGCCTGCACGATCGAGGCTTCCAGGATTAGCTCCCGGTCCAGCTGCTTCAGCGCCCATCGCGGACCACTCGGGGCCTGTCGGACCGGCGCGCTCGAGGACTGGGCGGAGACGTCAATCCGAATGTACCGGTGGTCGGAATACGTCTCCACCCCCTCCATGACGCGCCAGTCGGCGACACGCGGCGACAGAGCGGGGCTGGCGAACGAAAGGTCCACCACTGATTCACCCCGCATCCGCACACACGTGGGGACAGAACCCCGATTAAGGACGACCAGGCCTGTCTCCAGTGCCCAGTCCTCCACCATCCTGCCCCGTGTGTCTGTATACCGGGAACCCCAAGCCACATTCTTGGCATTGAAGTCCCCGAGAACGAGCACAGGGAGGGAACCGAACCCGACAACGACGACTCTCAACTCCGCAAGGGAGTTGTGGAACTCGGCGAGAGTTCGGTTCGGGGAGAAGTACACCCCTACCACGACAATCTCCCCGAACCGTGCTGCCACGCAACCCCGTCCTCTCTTGACAGCCTCGAGGGACGGAGTACCGGCGGCGGCCGACGATATTAGGGTCACTGAGCCGCTCAGGTCCTCCACCCAGTCATCCCTGGGCGGGACAAAGTACGGCTCAGCGACCACGGCGATGTTAATCGTCCACTGCGCCATGCTCTGGAGCAATAGGTCCTGAGCTGTAGCGCAGTGGTTGATGTTCGCCTGGAGGAGGCGTAATGGAGCCGTTATTGGCAGTCCATTTCAGCCCCCTCCCGAGCCCCCTGTGAGGGCCCTGCCGCGGCGACAACGGCGGCGGCGACGACGGTGGAAGCGGCAGCGGCGGCGCCAGTAGTGGCGGTGGCTGCGGCGGTGACGGCGGTGGCGGCGGTGGCGGAGGGCTTGCCCCTGCCTCCGGCTTTGGCGGGTTTGGCGCAGGCCTTGCCCCCAATCCGGTGGTCGGCTGGCTTGCCAGCAGCCGCACATACGACGCAGTGCGGCGCGGCAGTGCACGAGCCAGCCTCGTGACCGGACTGACCACAGCGGTAGCAGTTACCGCTGCGGTCCACCTCCGAGTCGCACTTCACTCCCACATGGTGACCCACGTGGCAGCGGAAGCACCTCAGAGGTCTGGGTTCCAGCAGTTTGACCTGCGCGGATACCCAGCCCACCAAAAGCCTTTGGCCCTCCTCAGCAAGCTTTTTGGCCGCCGACACGGGGCAGCTCACCATCACGGCTCGCATTCCCTTGGAGCCAGGACGGATGGTGCCCGCCTTAACCTGCTCGGCAGAGCACCCCCCCGTCCTAGCGACAGCGGCCACTACCTGTCCCTCCGTCACCGAGTCGTCCAGGCCCGAAATGCGCATGTCAGCACACATGGTGGGCCTGGACACTCTGGCCTCGTCCGGACTTATTGTCTCTCGGATTTTATCGGCCAGAGCGTCAGCGGCCGGGCCACTGGCCGCGCCGGGGACCTCCAGCATTCGGGCCCCAGTCGCGGTGACCTTAAATTTAAGGCCATTCTTGGCCCCGAGCGCCTCCAGGCTCCCTTCCACAACCTGCCCCACCTTGGCGAGCACGCTTTGGTAGGTCGCGCCCTTCTTCTCCGCCTCCGGCTGTAGTGTGATCACTACAGCTGCGGACTCTGTAGCCGCCCTGCCCTTGGTCTGCCCCGACGACCCTGGTTTGGTCGGGGGTGTTAACCACCTAAGGGTACATATCAAAATGATAATTTTTGGCCGAAAAAGGCAGCACATAGAGCTAGCATAAACCTATTATGCTATAGATTTATTTTTCACAAAGAAATCGTCATAAAAAATTGTAACGATTTTTGTCCTCGACTGTACAAACCCCGTTGCTTTTAGAGATAAAATATTTTGTTATAGTAATTGCCGGCTATAAGCAATAAGATGACATGAATTAGAACTCTATTGGTCATCAGGCCAAGCTTCATAGAAAAATGCCCATCATTCTTTGTGTTTTTATGAAGAAAAGATAAATCCGTGCCTCGATTTAGGCCCTATACTGACTGGCATTAATTATCTTAGGTATATAATGTGCTCTCCAAGGCATGGAGGGATCCATAAATCTTATTAGTACCGCCGTCTCTAGACGCTGCTGGCCCGATTCCGTGCTCTGTAGTCACTGCAATAGGTACAGTTTTAAATGACAATAACAGCATAAGTCTTTAAGGCGACTTTCAGATGAATCTTAGAGTTCGGCCGTTATTCTTATGTAATACCCTATTAAGAGGGTTTACGTCGTACGGCATTTCATACAAACTTTCAAGCCCTTGTTTTTTGAAATGACTGAACCGATTTTAATGAAGCTGCATACGCATAGGCAGGATACAAAGGTCTAAAACCTTAGTTGAGAACATTTTCGAAAAATAGTGTTACAGCCAAATTTTAATTATTTTTCATAGAAACAGAGATTTCCAGTTATCTGTTTTTAAATAAGACATTTCGAAAATGTTCTTAACTAAGTTTTTAGAACTTTGTATCCTGCATATGCGTATGAAGTTTACGTAACTAATTCCGTACGACGTAAACCCTCTTAATTAATGTATCTTCAGTATTCATTACTGCTGAAGACATCTTTATTTAAGCTGCTTTAAGGGAAATTCAATTACTGGTCCTTAGTCACGGCTTATGGTTCCGACACCCAGTTTTTCTTTGCCTCTGATACGGGTCAATTGCTGCGGTATTAGATTAATCTTCTCAGATCCCTATGTAGCCATTATTAGTTAATAGAAGGGCCAGCCCATAAGATGAAATTAGCTGTGGTGAGATACGTCATAATATGTATATTATTTATATTAAACTGCTTAACGTCATTCTTTTGCGCAACATAAATACAATTTTATATTTCAAAGGAGATGTTTCAAAATGGGCCAGGTCTATGTACAGTATCTCAAAAAAAAGAGAAAAATCCGTAGAATTCAGGAAAAATACAGATAATTCAATTAAATGTTTACTGTTGTGGTAGTAAATTGATATTTATTATCAATTTTTATCGACTTTCAACATGGCGTCTCACGGATTTAGTTACTCTATGCTTAAAAACATTGACAGTAAACCATAGATCATAGAAACAGAACTGTCAGCTGTCACATTCAGCTCAGATTCTCAGCTGTCAGATTCAACCTCCACAGAAATAAACATGTCAAACGTGACAAACGTCAATCAAAATGACAGCTTACCGCCATGACGGGTTTTTGTTGTGTTGCAATTTCAAGTGTAATTTCTTGTGTTTACCAGCAAACCAAGCCATTTTAAAGTAATTGGACAATTAAGAACTGTTTTAAATGAATTTCCCTATTTTTTTGTATAGTGTACAAGGACCTGGCCCAGGCTCCATACATTTTGAAACATCTCCTTTGACAAGCTTTTGGAATGTCTTTTGAAAAAGGTTCAGTTCAAAAATTCTCTTGTCATTATACTTATTGCTTAATTTCCAATGAATTGCGCATAGGTAATGCGGTTAGTAAATTTGTAATTATTTGATGTTTCTATAGTACCTATTTTATACATAATATTTGTATGCCGTTAAGGCAAAACATGGCTATGATATAATTTATAACATATTGCATGCCATGTGTGTGTGTATGTATACTTATGTTTTGGCAAATAAATGATCTTATTTTACCTACATATGTATATTGAAAGCATTATATTAATATTTTAATTTGATCCTAATGGGTTCATAAGGGTTCATTGCAGTAAGAGTTTTTATCAATCCGATATACATAATCAGCGTATAATTTTCCCACTGCTGGGACACAGGCCTCCATTCGTTCAGAGGAAGTGGGCCGTAATCCAACACGCGGGCCCAGTGCGTGTTGGTAGATGTCACATCATTTTAAGACATGCCGGTTTCCTCACGATGTTTTCCTTCACCGTTTTGAGAGCAGTGGTGATGAAATAATTTACACAAAGTAAAGCGCCTGTCTGGGTTCGAACCTACGACGTACAGCTTGTAAGTCGCGGCCGTTACCACTGGGCCACCACTGCTCTCAATAAACTAACATGTTTTAAAACCACGTCCGCCTTTTCGAATATTTACGTAACATGACATAGCCTGTATACCCCGAAGGGTTAGTTAGGCAAACTTGAACCTATTGTACACCCACGCAACATCGAACATTCGAACATATAAAGGAACAAAAAAAAATTCAATACACGACGTATATTTAGTAACCTGATCCACTTAACTGTTCTTAAAGAGTCATAAAGAACCCTGTAACAAATCGTCACGTGTTTCACCTCTCAACGAGGCATCCTCAGGATGACGATTGACTTGTTATATATAAATAACTAGGAACGTTTATCGTAATTCCTAACAACAAACAATTAACAAAATATTAATATTACTTTCCAGGCTGCATAGTGGTGGTCTCATACTCTCTCATGGGACGCCGCCTGTGCTCCGTGCTCCCGCCGTTCGATCAGACGGAAGGCAGCGCGAACAGTCAACAGGTAAATAATGATATAATAACATAAACTGATTTCTTAAGTAAAAGAGAGAGCAAAAGAGGCAGGCAAGTGTAAGTCGCCAGTTTGTAACCAAGTTCTATAAGGTATGCCAAGCGTTCATGTCACAGTCACGATGTTCAGGTGCCGATAACTTTTTTTCCGTGTTTATAATTACACGTGTAACAAAAATCCCGTTCGGTTTGTGAGAGAAACGTACAGAGAATTTTCAGGAAAAAAATACGCATTTTTTTTTCTATGGGGAGCTTTACCGGGTTTATGACATGGGAGCTATCGTTTACTGGGTGTTTACAAGACATAACTTATGATCCCTGTTGATTTACCAAATTTTAATGGAATCGGGATTATTTTGGTACTAAAAACGTGAATTACAATAACTCTAGTTTTTTTCATTAATAATAATTTTTTTTATTACATTTGGTAATTTTATTGCAGTTAGAACTTATTTGTCCTTTTCGGATCGGACAGGATGTTTTTAAACACATTGTATACTTGGTTTTACTAAGTAAACTTATCTTCTTTTATATACACGTGTTTCTGTTACAATAAAACATCTTTCTTTTTTTCATCACTAAATTTGGCCTAATAAAAGAATGCCTAAATATGAGCGCGCTGCGGAATGTCAACTATCGTCACTGAGTCGAGCGCTGGTACTACATCTAACAGCGCGCTTTTATTTTGACATTAATTTTTTTGTAGTCCATTGTGGGGCATATCTGGACTTTGCAAAGGTCACAATGCTGAGACCTATGCGCAATTTCACTAACTTGTTATTTTTAATTATGTACATTTTTATCAATTAAAATTTTAATGATTTAATGATGAGATAAAATTCAATTTAGTAAAATGTCATGAACAAATTTCTGTGCATGAATATTTATATTTAACATGGTTGTTTGAATTGAGTGTCTGGAGTACTGCCGATTGAGAAGCATTTACTGTAAAGCTATCATTCGCTATTTGAACACACTACAAACGGGCATTTAAAATTTAATTTAAGTCAATAATTTTGATGATGTTGAGAGGTATTGTAATCAAAATGTTAAAGTCAAAGTCAAAGTAGTATTTATTAGTGTGATTTTTGGTGATACAATAGGTCTTATATTTTATGTTTGTTGTTTGTTGTTATCATTATCATAAATGATCAAATCAATTATTAATTACCTAGCTGACCACACAGACGTCGTTTCATAATCATAATCATCATTTATTGCATTCATGTAGTTTACCAGTTGTTACAAGTATATAGGTTTCATACATGAACCCTGCTAGGGCACAGCAATATAAATAGTTTAATGTGCTACAGTGTAACAATATTATTAAAAAAAAAACCTGTGCTTTAACAAAATACTAATTTTAACATGCATCCTGTGTCCATCATTTGATATTTAAATAAGTAATTGTCATTATTAACATAAGATATGTCCAAATTTAAATAACTCATACATAAATCCCATATTCAAATTCTCTGAATTTTAAATTATTCGGGAAACTTTTCCAATTTTTCTTTCCATAAAAAACTAATTTGGTACCCGTCAGATAGCACACGTACTCAGCTTGCGTCTATGCTGGCCAAAAATGATTGGTCCTTACAATCTTAGGATCTACCTATACTAAATTACTAAACCTCAATTCGATATTCTCCGACGACGATTTGTGACAAATCCCTTAAGATCCTCATTATAACTCGCATGACATCCCTCTGTAATCCACAAGATAATTGAACGAGGCATTATTAAATATCATCACCAACTTACGTAGGTTGGGCGCAAACATTGCATTGGGACTCATAAAACAATGTCTCTTATTTGTTTTAGATGTTTGCGCCTTTAATATATACGCCCCTTTCTCCATTACTCAGAACTTGAATCAATCCAAATATTTTCTCAGTGCTAAAAATATTTGTCTTTTTTTATGGAGCTTAAGTGACAGTGGCAATTTTTTTAATAGTCTATCAATAACTAACTTAATAAAAATATAGACGTTGTTTGATTCTGAAAGACTTGAATGGATTCTGAGGTTTTAAATAAAATTAAAAAATGTTAAGTATGCCATAACGTTTTTCGAGAAACTAAAATACATACCAATAGGGGGTGAGACTAAATAATATCTGACTTTTTTAATATTTTCAATCCTTAATTTACGTCCTTAAGTAGGTATCATACACATTTACATAGGTTTCGAGTTCGAACCCTAGGCACGTGCCTCTGACTTTTCGGATCCATGTGCGTATTGTATAATTATCATTAGCTTAAAAAACGGTGAAGGAAAACATTGTGAGGAAACGGACTCGGATAAAAACTCTGACACCAGGTTAGTCACTAACCACAGGTAAAATAAATAGATAGACCCTTAACTTTCTTCCTCTCCGGAATGACAGAGAGATGTTTTGAAAAACAGCAAGTAAAGAATAAGATAACCACTCAAATTCATAGCATTTATTTAATTTAAAAGGGTTTAGATACTGTAACTTTTAAATTGACAAGGAGTCGGTCAGTCAGTCAGAAAGTTGAAGTTAGTTGCTGGTTCCAAAACGTAGATCTCTATGGAGAAAAACGGGTAAGAAACTCCACGGATTCTCTTTTAAATCAAGATATTACAAAATCCTGGGTACATTATTTTTCTTGCTTTTATATTGACAAAAATGTAAAAACAAACAATTCAAATATAAAAACAGAACACAAACACCCTCTAGAATCACAAAACCCTTTGTGATACCAGTGTGGAAGATATTTTCCTAAAAAGAGTTTCAGTAACTCTTTAACATCGAACAGTGCTAAAAAGGTAGATAAGAAGCTTAGTAACTTAGAAAGTTTATTCAGAATTAAAATCAAATGTTCATAAATAACAACTTACCTACACCTAATTAATTTAAAAAAATAACAATATAATTTCATAACTTAACTGAAACTATTAACTAATTAAAATAATGTATGGCGTCGAAAATGTATCCTCGTTGCTGTCAACTGGTAATGAACCCAAGAGACTAGTGGCAGTGGCACGTGGTATGGGAATATAGCCTCTGACAAAGGTAAAAGTCAGCCCTTGGATTATGGGAAGTGTCAACCAGCCCTTTGGAGATTTTGAGCACAAAAGTCTGGAAAGTATAATTACCGATAAGGTTATTATACTTACGCTTAGTAACAAGGTATAATATAATAATTAATACCAACCCATATTTTCATAGTAAGTTCTTCAAGAATTATTTAGGAGAAATTACGGTGGCGCAAGTTTTGATAAATTAACTCAAATCACTCAACAAATAATATTGTTAAGCCGATGTTCGTAATTGTAATTGTATTAGCGAATAAATTATTTACGTTATTTTATTTTGTTTCTGATAATGGGAGTAAAAAGTTTGCTAATGGAATTTTCGCTGTATTACACAGATTTGGAAACACTTTGCCTCTTGGCTTTGTATTTCTTGTCTAAATCTAAACTGTTATAATAAAGAGGTAAAAGTTGTTTGTATGTTTGTGAAAGAAAAAATTACTTCAATGATAGAAAGTTACACTATTTTTACGTTACATAAGATACTTTTTATGCCAGAAAAATGCACGTTTAATAATAATCGTTTGAAGAAAGACGAGGAACTACTTAATTACATAGCGTATGTACATGAAAATCAATTTAAACGGTACAATAGCATTAAAACCAAACGATCAAAGGGAAGGTTGAACAATAAATGTTATTGTAATACTAAACATTTTACGATAAAGACGTCAACTGTACGACAGGAAGTTTATAAAGCTTGTAACTGCTTGTTACAACATAATGTTGTACAGTTAAAACTTCTTTTTAGAATTTTATTATGACGATGTATAGAATGCAATATGTCAGTAGAATATTATTACCTAGATACATTTCAGTGTTGTCATCCCGAAAAACAATTGTTTTGTAATATGGTATCCAATAATACAAATTGCGTTTTTATTCATCGGTCGAAGTCTTTTCGAACGGCATACTTTTGCTAGTCTAAAATTCTAATACTATTATGAAAAACCTAAATGTCTTAAACACTTAGTTTTATTGCCCAAAATTCCTATAAAAATAAATCTCTCCAACATCAAAGCTCCCATTGTCCGATAAACCAATAAAAGATTTTCACGAATAAAAAGGAAAATACAGCTATGTGCTGCTAGAAATAAACACAAGATGGGCCATAACGCCAGTAAATTAAAGAAGATATCCTTTATTCAACAGGTTTATGTCGGCATTATTGTCAGCCATTAAATGTCGACCCTGGACAAGGCAACAGGTAAATTGTTGACAAGAGTGAGACTGTTTTTTTTTAACGTTCCGTATACAGGGTGGATTTTTGTGATGGCAGTTAGGGCAGCTACCTTAATCGTTGTAGCTACAAGAAAATGGTCTTAGGAGACTGTCCTTAACTTTTTGAGACATTTTGATCTACATTCACAGATTAGAAAAAAATAATGTACAGTCAGCAATTAAATTGACAGTTTTCACAAAAAGATATTCTGATGCCAATCGATTCTCTTTCTTATAAGGATCAAAAAACTCTGTAAGACTAACTGAGGTTTGAATAATAGAAAAGTCACAAATCGCAAAAAGCTTTTCCCTTATATTTCTTAGAAAATGAGACTCCAACCTATTTTTTACGGTGGACAAAACGGCCGAAAAAAAATGGAATCTCAAACGAACGAAATGTTTAGTACGTTTAAGATGACCTCTGACTTTAGGATAAGCCTATTTTGAAGTCAACTTCAAATACTGGAAATGTATAGCCAGGTATGGTACCGTCTGTATTGACGCCATAAATAGGCTTCAGATTGATTTATACCGTTTGGAATAAAGAACTAATAGAGATATAATGAACAGCGTGTAAAGTGCACTCATCCTGCAAAGAAAAAAGAGGATCCTCCAATCAGACGCCATGCAAGATTTAGTGTGATACGTAGTTCGCATGTGGCAATGAAGATGCAACCACAGAACCGTTAATTGGTAATAACTCCATTCAATTACCAGTTAAAGCGCGTGCAGTTCCCTGTGAGCTTATGCTTTGCGATAATTATCAATAAGTCACAGGGGTCGACACTGAAGACTAAAGGCTGCGGGTGTCAACCGCAGGACGAGCTGCTTCTGACACGGGTAACTGTACGTCGCTTGCTCCCGAGTCACCAGTCCTGACTCTCTGTATATTTTGGATGCTGAGAACAAATCTACAAACGTAGTATACAGGGAAGTTTTATAAAAATGTGGCTGTTATTGTATATTGTGGTATCTTACGACTTCCACGCGAACGAAGTCGCGGGCAAAAGCTAGTTGGTAATAAAGTTTATCCTGGAGTTATAGGCCGATGTGAAATGGTCATACCAGATATCCTTATTTAGATTGATAAAATTCTAACTAGTTCGTCACTAACGACACCAAAACATGTTTATTTTTGAAGTAAATAGCAACAAGTAACTCATATCTTTTTTTTTGTGTGTGGAAAATCATCAAATAACCCCGGCAGGAGTAACTCATACCTGGTATATTATAACTTCGAAATGACATGAGAATGTCAGAAAAGAACTAAATTACATGACTACGCAATAAGTATTACAATGAGCCTATTTTGTATATCCTGAAGATTCCTCTACGAGTAGGTAAATACTCAAGTTATGATCTATTCAGCAGATATGAGTTTCTTCCCAATCTCCATACGGAACGCCAAAAAACTTCACGTCGACTTTTACAACCCATAAAATTCTTTGTTTCGGATTTCCTTCGCAAACAGTCTAGGTTATTCGCGTAAATCAAATTTTGAAATTTGTATACCTACCGTCGATCGTAATCGTTAAACCGCTGTAATGTCTTGTTGATATTGATTTAAATGTACATAAAACTCCTTGCTGTTACATCCCGGCTGTTATACAACGTTGATACGACAGAGGGGCTTTCCTTTGAACTGCCTATACTAGGTACCATTTTCAAGCTCTGTACCAAAAATCAATTAAATAGGAGCAGTAGTTTAGTCGCAAATGATTTTTTAAGTTTTTGCCCCGTTTGAACACGATGTATCTTTCCTAACAGCTGATTATGTCTATACGCTTAGGTCATGCACCTTAAAACGATAAATCTGAGTACAACCTACATGCGTTGTTGCCGCTCTGTGACGCAAATCACAAAGACATCATCAAACAAGGACACACACACTTGCACTTTCATTACGAGAGTGACAATCATAGCAAAACATCCCGCGCGTAAAAGAAATAGAAATAGGTCAGTGTGTTGCTAATGTTGCTTGCATCCTAGATCGTTGCGATCGGTAAGGGGGTGGGGCCTCTAAAAAACGTGTTTCGTCAGTGCGCCGAGGCACGGTAGACGGTAGAATAACTAAGCCATATCTTAGAAATAAGTGCCTACAGCCACGCGGTACGTAAACATGCGATAGGGCTGCCCGCCTCCAGTATTTTAATTACATTTGCCTACTTTGTGTTTCCATTTAGTTTTGTGATTGTAAATATACTTTTTTTATCTACACAAATAAATAAAATACTTTGTGAATTGAATAACAAAACAAAACACAAATGCCCGAGGTTTTAAAACAAGCGTACCTACCGTATTAATTCATGAACCTCCTATATCTACCTATTTCACTCGTGTTATCACTTTCCTTTACTCTATTCACTTTATTTATTAATCCAGACATCTTTTTTTCGGGAGATAAAAGGAAATATTTATCCATTAAAAATACACACAATATGTACCTACCTACCAGTAAGTAAAATTATTTTATAGTAAGACTATAAAATAACTTTGTTGTTGTTGTTTGTTAATAATAATACCTTTCAAAGTTTCCAGGTAATCTAAAAAAAGTTATCTCTGGATGCGTTATTGCCAAATTCATGCAACCAAAAACAGCAACAATATATCCTACTCGTCATATTAAATATGTACTTGAATTTATTTTTAGTAATGAAATGAAATGAAATGAAATGAAATGAAATGAAATGAAATGAAATGAAATGAAATTGTTTATTCTGTAAATAGGATATTGGAATCACTTTTACACGTCATATTAAAATGTATGTTAAAAATTAGCTAGATGAGTTCGGCGTTTCCTATCTGACTACTCTGAGAAGAAAGGCCGAAACAAACTCAGAGGTCACAGTCTCTTTTAAAGTCCAGACATAATCTTGGTCAGGCCATATGAGGACCATGTAGACTAATGTCTGAAATGGTCTTTTGAGGAAAGAACCATACAGCTTTGAGTGGACCTGTCCAGTCAGTGCAAGCATTTGTCAGTAATCGCGGAGCTCAACTCTGAACTTAAGGAGCTCAACTCGACGAACAGTACCAAAGAAAGGACATTTGGGTAGGCCGCATAAACTACTCAAACTGCCAGACCATCATTAAATTAAAACTAACTGAGAAAGAAAAGAAAATAGAGAAGAGAAAAAAAAAAAAAAAAAATATCCACATAGTCCTCACATTCACAATAATTAAAATAATATAATACTTTACAAAGTAATCATGTCATTTTGTATGTAATATTCAACAATGTCAATGTTTATATAAAACTGGTATAATTTGATGATTTTACTGAATAATTATAATGTGAATTTTCAAGGTTTTATTACAAGGTTTAGCAGAGCGAGCAGCTCAATCCCATGCTTTTTTATCTTCTAAATAATCGGAAATTCTATAATACCCTTTTTTACAAAGTTTGGTTTTAATGAAGTTTTTAAATCGTTTAATGGGTAAGTTTCGAATGTCAATGGGAAGTTTGTTGTAAAAGCGTATACATTGACCCATGAACGAGTTGCTTACTCTGTGGAGACGAGTGTGATGTACAGCAAGGTTGTGTTTATTCCTGGTATTTAAACTATGAATATCGGACATTTTCTTAAAATTTGATATATTTTTCTGTACATACAATAGGTTTTCTAATATATATTGAGAAGCTACAGTTAGAATGCCTATTTCTTTGAATTTTTCTCGAAGGGAATCTCTCGGACCTAGGTTGTAAATGGCTCGAACAGCCCTTTTCTGTAGAACAAAGATAGTAAATAAATGATAAATGATAAATGATTTATTTCTGTAAGTAGGTCTGTACAAACACTTTTACACGTCAATCATATTTTTTTAACTAGATGAGGCCGGCGTTTCCTATCTGACTACTCTGAGAAGAAAGGCCGAAACAAACTCAGAGGTCACAGTCTCTTTTAAAGTCCAGACATAATCTTGGTCAGATCATGTGAAGACCATGTAGATTGGTGTCTGAAATGGTCTTTTGAGGAAAGAACCACACAGATTGAGTGGACCTGTCCAGTCAGTGCACGCATTTGTCAGTAATCGTGCAGCTCAACTCAGAGTTTAAGGAGCTCAACGATTCGACGAACAATACCAAAGAAAGGACATTTGGATAGGCCGCATAAATTACTCAAGCTGCCAGACCATGATAAAAACTAACAGAGAGAAAACAAAAAAACAAAAAAAGTATAAATGAAAGGAATGACCCACATAATCTTCACATTCACAATAAGTAATTAAAAGAATATATTGCTTTAAAAAGTAAATATTCATGTCATTGTATAGTATATAAAATACATTAATGTCAATAAAAAACCCAGAAATAATCTTGGTCAGATCATTTGAGGACCATGTAGATTTGTATCAGAAATGGTCTTTTGAGGAAAGAACCATACAGATTTGAGTGGACCTGTCCAGTCAATGCACGCATTTGTCAGTAATCGTGTAGCTCAACTCAAGAGCTTAAGGAGCTCAACGACTCGACGAACAATACCAAAGAAAGGACATTTGGGTAGGCCGCAAAAGTACTCAAACTGCCAGATTATCATTAAAAGTAACTGAGAAGAGAAAATAAAAATATGACCCACATAGTCCTCACATTCACAATTATTAAAAAAATATATAAAATATAAAAATATTATACTACACAAAGTAAATATTCATATCATTGAGCAGATGATTATTCTGACTGTAAACACAAAAATAAATCAAATAAATCGGAGCAGCTCAATCCCAAGCCTCTTTGTCCTCCACGTAATCTTTAACGGTATAAAACGCTTTCTGGCACAACTTACGTTTAATGAATAATTTGAATTTATTAAGGCTCAGTTCTTGGACGTGGCTTGGAAGTTTATTATAAAAGCGTATACATTGACATCTGAACGACCCACCTATTTTCTTGAGCCTTGTTGAAGGTACTACAAATTTGTGTTTGTTCCTAGTATTTATGTTATGGATATCACTGTATTTTTTAAACAATTTTATGTTTTTATGGGCATATAAAAGATTTTCAAAAATATACTGAGAAGGCACAGTCATAACATTAATCTCCTTAAATTTCTCTCTGAGAGAGTGTCTCGGACTTAATTTATAAATTGATCGAACAGCTCTTTTCTGCAAAACAAAGATAGTCTGAATGTCTGCCGCATTTCCCCATAACAGAATTCCGTACGACATTACACTATGAAAATAGCTAAAGTACACTAAACGAGCTGTCTCTATGTCAGTTAAATTACGAATTTTTCTAACAGCATATGCTGCGGAGCTTAGCTTTTTTGACAATTTATCTATATGTGGGCCCCACTGTAGTTTAGCATCCAAAGTTAAGCCTAAAAATACTGTGCTAACTTCAGGATTCAATTCTTCGCCCTTTATCAACACCTTAGTTTTCACCTGCTTAACGTGTGGTAGAGTAAACTTAATGCATTTGGTTTTTTTTTCATTAAGAAGTAAATTGTTAACATTGAACCAGTGAACTACTTTTGAGATCGCGCTATTTACGTCGTCAGTAACCAGCTGCTGACGTTTAAGTTTAAACAAAAGTGAGGTATCATCAGCAAACAACACTATATCATGGTTATCCTTTATGAGGTAAGGCAAGTCATTAATATAAACAAGAAACAAGAAGGGACCAAGAATTGAGCCCTGTGGGACTCCCATTGTTACTAAAGATCCGGGAGATCTTTTTCCATTAACGTCAACGCACTGAATTCTATTACTCAAGTATGAAGTAAGAAGATCCAGAGCGCTGTTCCGGATCCCGTAGTGGCGGAGTTTCCTGATTAGCGTTTCATGAAGAACGCAATCAAATGCCTTGGACAAATCACAAAAAATGCCCAAGGCATCGCATTTATCTTCCCATGCATTATAAATATGTCCTAAAAGTTCAACACCGGCATCAGTAGTTGAACGACCCCTTGTAAAACCGAACTGTTTGGTATGTAATAATTTATGTTTATTAAAAAATCTTTGCAATTGCTCTAAAATTAATTTCTCAAATATTTTACTGAAAGTAGGTAGTACTGAAATAGGTCTATAATTTGTGGGGTCTGATGTACTACCTGATTTAAACAAAGGTATTATTTTACTATTTTTCATAAGGTCAGGAAACTCCCCACAGTCGATACAATTATTAAATATAAGAGCTAAACTAGGTGCTACAATGTCAATAATAGACTTAGCAACTTCTACAGACTCAGCAACAGAAGGTGATGAGTTTAGGGATTTAGTAGTTGAAATGGGAATATCTGAAAAGAAATTTTCAAAGGCCGCGGCGACTTGAGAGTCTGATTTTATGACATTGTCATTGATAGATAGGCTGTAGTCAATATCTCGGTTACCAGACCTTCCCGTTTCACTAATAATTATATTCCAAGTCGTTTTAATAACATTACTACTGTTTTTAATCTTCGAACTTAAATAACGTGACTTGGCCATACTACAAACTTTTTTAAATAATTTTGAATAATTTCTAACATATAAATTAAATTCAGTCGTGTTTACATAAGTCCTTTCATTGTACAGCTCATAAAGACGTGTTCTACTTTTATGAATACCAATGGTAGCCCAATCACTGAAAGATGCGTTACTATTAACAGAGATAATCTTGGGAATAAAGGTGGAATTAAATTGTTTACAGTATACATTAAAAAAATCATCATAAAGATGATTGGGATCAGCATGAATTGACAAAACTGGTAATTTATTAATGAGTTTATCTTTAAAAGCTTCCAAGCGACTTGCAGTTTTGGGGTTAACAGTGATATCCTTTTTAGACACTTTGTTGGTTTCGTTTGGGATAGTAATCCTTTGCCCGCAATGATCTGAGTCTAGTAAATTTATAATTTCTTTGTGGCTTGGTATAATATCTGTATAAATATTATCTAGGCATGTGGCACTAGTAGGAGTTATTCTTGTAGGCTCCAAAAATAGGTTTACAAGATTGTAGGACTGGAACAGACTAATTATTTTACTACAAGAACCTGAGTTATCTAATAAATTAACATTAAAATCCCCGCAAGTAATAATGGACTTATTCGTGTTACAAATCTTGTGTAACACTTCATCCATTACCTTTTCAAAGCAGTCATACAATCCTGAAGGGGGTCTGTATACACTTAATACAATAAACTGCTCCAATTCTATACAGGCTATTTCAACTGTCCGCTCAACAGATAGACTCACAATATCTTTACGGTCTTTAAATTTGAGCTGGTTACTTACTAAAATTAATGAGCCTCCATGTATTGCATTAACTCTGCTAAACGAACTACCAACCTGGTGATTATTAAAATTGAACAATAACTGGTGGCTTTTAAGCCAATGTTCTGTTATACAAAGAATATCAATATTGTTAAAATTCATAAATAATTCTACTTCTAAATCTTTGTTCATAAATCCTTGAATATTTTGATGCACCAGGTTAATACTATTTACTGATTTTAAACATTTATTTGATTTTATTTTGCAATTTTCAATTTGTACACTATTGCAAGAGGTGGCCTCTATTGTCTTTATTTCTAATTTAAATAATTATCAATGTCAATTTTTGATACCAAATTATTGGTTGAATTATTTAACATGTCACAGCATTGCTCAATAGAAGCAATTTGTTTAGCCAAATTCTTGGCTGTAATAGAAAAATAATATGATAGCGACACAGCTATCTGTCTTTTACAATACTTTGAAAGATAGTACCTATCCATGAAAAATCTATCCTTTGTCAAATAAAGGTGATTACCAACATAATTGTTAGTGTCAATTAAATGGAATAAATTATTGTTGTATGTCAAATTATGCAATGTCTTATTCATTTCAAATCTAAAATTGTTTTCTTCCTGTGGCAAACTTTGGCTGTATGGGAATGTGAACATCACAATTTTTCTTAAACTAAGGTTGCACAATGATCTATAATATTGGAATAATTCTTCTTTGTTCACATTACCCCTATTACCAACAAATATTAATAATATAGAATCCTGGTTAAATTTACATTTTATAACTTTTTTCATTATGTCAAATAAAGAACAACCAGGCATACAGTAGTTCATTATTGAGTGTCCTGGATATTTATTTGTCAATAAGTGGCCTAAATCCTTTCCAATTTCATCACAAAATAATACTATTTCTGTATTTACACTATGTTTGGGCAAACAGTTAGTAATTGATAATGGCAACCTAGCCCTAGACTGCGGTATGGTGGTATCACATATTGTCAATGAATGTTCCGGTGTGGGTTCAATAGATGGTGGTTGACAATGTTCACATTTGTCAGTTTGTGAGCTTACCAGCTCATTCATTGCCAATACATATTCCCTCATTTGGTTTTCAGAGGCTGTATATTTGATGGTCATAGAAGTAAGTTTCTCCTGCAGTTGGTCAAGTTCATACTGCAAGTCTTCTGTGTCATTTTGGTATTTCCTAGTACTTTTTTCTAAGTTAAATGAATACATATCTAATTGTTTCAGTAGATTCAACCTTTCTCTATTTAGTTTTACATTTTTGATGAAGAACTTTTGTTTTTTGACCAATTTCTTAGTTTTAACTATGTATTTGTTAATTTTTATGTATTTTTTAATTTTATTTTTACTAGTAACTACCCTCACTGATTTACTTAATTTTGAATCATCATCACCTGTTAAATCTATTGTGTAAGTGGGGTTTATTCCAGCAACCATTGACGGGGCAATAGGCACCAATTCATTGAATAGACTTTGATTCAACGAGGCAGTGATGTTAAGATTTGTAGTCTCAAGTTGTTCAATCTGACTTTGAGCCTCATGTAGCTGTTGTTGTAGTAAATATTTGTGACTAAGAGCTTGTTCATACTCATTGCTACACTGGCTGAATCCGTCCACAACAACTTGGAGCCTGTCCCGGGCTGCTATGGCATCAGTGTGTTGAATATATAACTGAGCCATTTCTGTTTTCAACTTGCTATTTCTTTCAAGGACACCAAGGAACTCCGTTTCATTTTCATCTTTTTCCTTAATCAGTTGGTCACAGAGCTCCCGAGACGCTTTTAATTATTAATGTCCGAACAGGTTCCCCAGAGAAGAATCCCATATGGCATAAGACTATGAAAATAACTAAAATAAACAATTCTGGCTGTATCTACGTCCGTTATCTGTCTAATTTTTTTAACAGCATAGGCGGCCGAACTTAGCCTTCCTGACAATTTTTCTATGTGTGGGCCCCATTGCAATTTACCGTCAATAGTGATTCCAAGAAAAACTGTCGACTCAACAGGGTTCAGTTCTATTCCATTAACTTGAACCTTGGTAGTTAGCTGCCTGACATTTGGCGTTGAAAATTTAATGAGTTTAGTCTTTTTTTCATTCAGGAGAAGATTATTTACATTAAACCAATGCACCACTTTAGAGAGTGCATCGTTAACTTGCTCAAAGTTGACTAACTGACGTTTGATTTTAAAAATAAGGGAAGTGTCATCTGCAAATAATACGATCTTGTGATTATCCCTTATATGGTAAGGTAAGTCGTTTATATAAATCAAAAATAAGAAAGGACCTAGAATTGAACCCTGCGGAACGCCCATGGTGACCGCGGATCCTGAAGATCTCTTGCCATTAACATCGACCCTTTGAATTCTATTGTTCAGATAAGAAGTCAAAAGGTCGAGAGCCTTGTCCCTCATACCATAGTGGTACAGTTTCCTGATGAGTGTATCATGATGTACGCAATCGAAGGCCTTGGACAAGTCGCAGAAAATGCCAAGAGCATCTTGCGATTCCTCCCAGGCCTCGAATATGCTCTTCAGTAACTCCACGCCCGCGTCTGTAGTTGAACGACCCTTTGTAAAACCAAACTGTTTCAGATGTAGTAAATTAAGTGCATTGAAATGTCCTAACATTTGTTTCAAAATTAATTTTTCAAAGATCTTACTCAAAGTAGGTAATATCGAAATAGGCCGAAAATTTGTGGGATCAGTTGTGCTGCCAGATTTGAACAGTGGAATCACTTTGCTAAGTTTCATCAGATCAGGAAATACACCAGATGCAATACAAGAGTTAAAAACAATTGCTAAAAAGGGTGAAATAACATCAATTATTGAAGACATGGTATGTACTGATAATCCCCAAAGGTCAGCAGTTTTTTTCACATCAAGATCCTTAAAAGATTCTATAATGTCTTTAGCAGTAGCAATTTTGAATTCAAAAAGTTTTTCACATTCTGGTACACATTCTTTTAGTATTGAGTAAGCAGAAGTGGAGGATGACGATGACAGAGTTTTGGTTGTTAAAATGGGAATATTAGTGAAGAAATTTTCAAACTCAGTTGCCACCTCTACGTCTGCCTTAATATCTACATCATTAATTTTTAGATGGAAGTCACGATTCCGTACTGTCGTTCTTCCCGTTTCTGAATTAATAATATTCCAAGTTGTTTTAATTTTATTTCCAGAAGATATTATTTTATTTTTAATGTGAATGGCTTTTGCTGAGGAACAGGCTCTTTTAAAAGTTTTAGAATATTTCTTAACATATTCTTTAAAAGTTTCATCGTGGTTGTATGTTTTTTCATGATACAAGTCAAATAACCTTTGCCTACTTTTGTAAATACCTGGTGTTGCCCAATCACTAAATATAACGCGATCACAAACAGGCAATGTTTTTGGGGTGAAAACCTTCCTAAACTCACAATTGATGAGGTTAAATAATAAAGTATAAGCTTTATCCGGGTCGTCGTGATAAGGCAAACCTGGTAGTTTTTCCATTAAATTATTTTTAAATTGTTCTAATCGACTTTTATTTACAGGAACAAAACTCACAAGTTTTCTTTGAGCTCTGACTGCTTTCTGAGGGAAAGTGACTAACTGGCCACAGTGATCAGAGTCCAACTCATTTATAATTAAATGGCTAGAAGGTTTTAAGTTTGTAAAAATATTGTCAATACAGGTGGCACTAGTGGCAGTTATTCTAGTCGGCTCGAAGAAAATATTGTACAAATTATATGACTTTAATAAAGTTATGAATTTATTTACTACAGCAGATTTTTCCAGTATATTAATGTTGAAATCTCCACAGACAACAACTGTTTTATTACTGTTACAAGTCTTTAATAATACTTCTTCCATATATTTCTCAAAAATATCATATGAAGCACATGGGGGCCTGTACACACTCAATACAATGAACTGCTCAAGCTCAATGCAAGCTATTTCAATTACTCGCTCAACCGAGAGGCTCACAATATCTTTACGTTCTTTAAATTTCATATTTTTACGAACAATTATTAGAGAGCCACCACGTATCATATTAACTCTGCTGAATGAGCTGGCTACCTCGTGGTTGTTAAAGCTGAACATGAACTGATGGACTTTTAACCAATGTTCAGTTACACATAGGATATCAATATAGCTACAGTTCATGAACAGCTCCAATTCTAATTCCTTACCGATCACACCCTGTATATTTTGATGAACAATTTTTAGAATATTATTATTATATTTATTTAGGTTACTGCAATTTGATGGGTGTGATATTAAACCAGTATTTAAATTTTCTTCATTTATTAAGCAAGAGGGTTCCTCTATTGTCCTAGTTTCTAATTTAAATGACAATCAATGTCAATAGTTGTTGCCAAATTATTGGCAGAATTATTTAAAATGTCATTGCATTGCTCAAAAGAAGCAAGTTGTTTAGCCAAGTTTTTGGCTGAAATATAAAAAAAATATGATAGCGACACAGCTATCTGTCTTTTGTAATAGTTGGCAAGATAGTACATAACAATATTATGTCTATCTTTTGTCAAATACAAATTGTTTCCAATATAATTGTTGGTATCAACTAAATGAAATAAGTTATTATTAAATGTCAAGTTATGCAATGTCATATTAATTGTAAATCTTAAGTTATTTTCTTCCTGTGGCAAACTGTTACTGTAAGGGAATGTAAACAACACAATTTTTCTTAAGTGTAAAAACCGCGCGGTTATTGTTAAAAAAACAACACACCGTTCGTTCGTCACTGCGGCACAGACGCGACTGTCTGCGTACCTCGCGCGTACCTCGATCGAGGCGCGTAGGTATAGCTCGCGCTTCGTCCGTTTCTATGAAGTTGGCCTACCATCTACCGTGGCCGAGGCAATCCTTTTGGAACGTACTTATGTTACGTAACACGGAAGCTCCGCGAACTCGCGCGCTGATAAAATTGTGATTTTCTTTTGTTTTTGTGATAGAATAGGACACTAAATACCTACGTTTAACCGCTAAGGCCCCACCGTTACCACAGTAGACAGTATTTCTTTTTTTTATTGTGACAGAACACGTAACTTGGGATTATTATTATTTAGTGTTAGTTTTTTTTTTGATTGACTGCTTTTATTGTGATACGACACGTGATTAAACTTTGGTTGTGTGTGTGTGTGTAATTAAAGTGTGCCTCAGAGTTAAATACAATTGTTGAACTAAAAACTAGGATTATTTTAGCATTTCACAAATTAAAGTGCTTAGCGACAGACAGTGATTTAATTAGAAAAATAAATAACAATATTCTCCGTCGGTATAATTTGTTCATTAATGTGAATGGAGGACACAATATTATGTCATCGAGAATTAAAAAATTTAGTGTTTTTGCTGTGATCGGTGTAACTTTGTAAGTACTTCAAAGCCGCCGCCCCGCGCCCGAGCCACCGCCGGCCGGGCGGCCGCCCGCTTTGAACATACGCCGCGCTCCGGCGCGCGCGACGTTGCCGCTTTGTTACCTAGGTATCTAAATCTAAGGTCAGTTAAATTTATTTACAAAGGGTGGTTGCGTTTTACTCTGATTTGTAAGCTATTTAGTTTGTTTGAAAAAAAGAAAAACTCATTTTTGGTGCTTTTTATTTTTATACCATATCGAATTAATACTAAACACGTATAGTACACGTAGTGTAATTTAATGCCCCTCTGTCATATCAACCCTGTATGTAGTTTACTTTGGCTTAGAGTCTGAACTACCACCTATGTACCACTACTGGTTACGTGAAGTTTAAATAAATAAATAAAAGAATTTCCTTCGGTTATGATGATTTATGGGATCGGTTTTGCACATAAATTATTTTTGCTGGAAAAGGATGGATTGGGATCATGCTTTTGAGTTCGAGCGTCCATTTGGAGGCACATGCACCTCCAGCAATGTACGGCTATGATGTATTCTAATTTGTGCGGAAATTTATCGAGGAGATGGCAAACTGAAAACAATACTGTCGAGGTGTCATTTTAATTTGAGTAGTTTAGTGAACCATTTCATAGTCAGTGCTCAATCAAACATTGCTCGAAACATAAACATTATAAAAGGATTTGATTAATTAAATTAATTGAAAATTAATTCTTTAACAAAAACAATATTTGAAATAATAAACAGAAAGTAAAGCGCCTGTAAAAAAAAACACGGAAATATTTGACATTTATTTGCGACATTGCCCACTTTCAGAATAAACGCTTTTAACTTAATTAATTATAGAATATTGCTCCAGGCCACCTAGCAGTTTTCAAGATGCTCTCAAAGCAACATAGAATTATAATCAATCATACTCGAGAGCAGAGGTGGCCAATTGATCAAAACAGGTAAATATTTGACAGCTATTTGCGACGTTGCCAATTTTTTGGATAAACGTTCCTAATATAATCATAGCATTTACTATTAGGTAGGTACCCAAATAAATTGGGATAAGGGCAAAAGAATGATGATAACTAAAAGCGCACTTCAACCGACAGTTTCCAACAGAGTATATTGGAACTACAAACGTCCTTCTGAAAATAACTTAGCAAACTTCGTATAGAAAGGTTATGGCTCAATGAAAGTCTGAACCTAAAATTTTGTACGTGTATCATATATATATGAACAACTAAAAGTTTTTCACAAAGGTCAACATATTTTTTACAATGATATAATATAAGCGACTAAACATAATTCAAAAAACACTAAGTTTAATTTAGTTATTTATTTATCCATTTATATATGTCGCAGGCATATTGTATGATTCGTCATTTTACAAACGGCGCCGTCCGTTTACAAACGCTTGCGGTTTTGCAAAATGCCTAAAGCAAAATGTAAATTGTCTAGTCACTATACAATATGCCGCAACATTAGATGGACAATTCAAACGCTGTTTACAAAATGCCGCGGCAAATTGAAGAATTTAGTTCTATTTTTTACCACGCGCGTCGCTGCTAATCAAAACAAGAAAAATGGCGTCGAGCAGTGGTTTTGTGACAGTAAATAATATTGAAAACAGTGCAATTCTACGTGTGCAAACTTTCCACAAAAAAACTTATATTTTTAAAACATTTATTAAGAAAAATATACGATTCACAAACGGGAACAGTGGAAAATGCCGTGAAAATATGACGAAGTTTTTGAGGTTATCCGGCACGTAAAAAACGCTCAGGTGTCCATGGAATCTGGTGCTCGCTGGACTAATGCGGAATATAATTGGAACAAACAGTATGAAAGTATTTTTGTTACTTAAATACTTTACAAATACCTGTAGAGGTTACACCGCCACATACGAACGACCCATCAAAGATATGACGTCAAATCGTACAAATCGTACATCGCGCAATTAGAGTTTACCGCGCGAACGACATAATTATATAAGAATATCCGACATCAACTTTCGGGCAGTTGCCCGGCAGACACAACACCCGCCTGGTTGGAGGATCCTCCCATTTCTATGGTGGATGAGTGAACTTTACACCCTGTTCCTCATACCTCTAAATTATTAAGCACATAATATTATAATTTACTCTTACGTAAGTCTTCATATGTAGTTATTGTAGGTACCTGATTGCTCGAATAATATCTGTTTTGTCCGAGCTGTGTTTTTGTGATGGTCACCCTACAATAACAATGAATGTCGGAATTATAACAATTGAACGAGTTACCAATTTACCTTAGACATTTTGCAAAACCGCAAGCGTTTGTAAACGGACGGCGCCGTTTGTAAAATGACGAATCATACAATATGCCTGCGACATATACACATAATATATAAACAGATAAAAATAAAGAGCAGAAAATATGTAAAAATGTAATGCTTATTTCTGAAGAAATCTCTTCCAGTATACCTGCAATAGGAAAGTAGATAAAGAGATGTAGACACCTTGTAGTAGTTGAGTAGAAAAGAAAATTAAATAGATAAAATAAAAAACAATTCAGTTAATAAAATAAAACAAGTAATATGAGAATATACTTACAAACTAACATACTCTAAAATAAGTATCACTAGAATATTAATAGTACAAATGAAATTATAAATACATAGGTAACTACGACGAAGTGGAAAGATGGTGTTCTTTCACTCTATTTTTAAATACTGGAACAGTTAAGCAATCCCTAATGTCAGGCGGAAGTTAATTCCACAACCGCACCGCGTGTACAGTGAAGGAGTAGGAGTAGAAGTCGGGTGGGGAGGGAACTTAAGGAGGTTTATAAGATGCGACCTGCAAAGCACATTTGAAGAATGAGCGTAGGAAAAACCCTCCTGTAGATAAAATGGCGTGTTGGGATTGTTAAGGAGGTAAATAGAAGTCGAATAGGGAACCACTTGAATATCTTGCGAGAGTTAAGAAACGCAATCATACTTTTTAAGGTTCAAAATAAAACAAATACAGATAATTTGCAAACGTTATTTAAAAGCTCCTCGGTGACATCCAAATAACAGGGATCGGAGTAATCTGTAATGGGCTGAATGAGAGTTTGAGCAAGGCAAATACGGTTTTATAATTATCCTCTTTGTTTGTTTTACAATCTAAATTGTTCTAACCTTTATTAAGCGGATTGTCAGATTTAAAAGGAATCCATTAGCGCCTAACAAAACATTTTGGGATATAGCTATTTATAACCTCTTTTTGTCAGCTAGTAATTTTACTCCATGGGGTCACTTCACACCACCCAAGAATATTAAGCCCTACTGAGATCCTTTTTAAAACCATTTTCAGCGCCTAAGGATCGTCCGAGAAAGGAAGCGAGTGGCATGGATCCTGCTACTCCTTGCTGTGCTGTTTGCGCTATGCTGGCTGCCCTACAACATTATGCAGCTGCTGATAGATGTGAATGCTGTAAATGTGGAGTCCGTATCTGCGATGTTGCCTTACACGTTGCTACTGGGTTAGTATTGTATATTTTTGGTTCATTATCTTTTAAAACCCGGAATCATCTATTGATTTTTTTCTGTCATACACCACGATTTCGCGCAACCCTTGAACAGGTGTATCCGACCAGTTTAAAGATTTTGTCTATCTTCAAATTAACCTGATCCATAAATAGTATACAAATTATTACATAGCCCTTAAGAAAAATTATAAATCTTCCTGTTATTTTCATACCTAAAAGCGTACATACGAGTAATTATCTCATTTACAACATTTTAGAAAACGGTCATAATTGTAATTACATAATTTCATAAATCATCAACTAATTTAACCAACTTAGATTCAGTTTCAATCAAAACTCTGGGCATCTTTTAACATCATATGCTAGCTAGTAGCTGTACCTAATGTTCTATTTAACTTTATAGTTATTGCTAGACCAAAACCAATTTATCTAGATAAACTAAGATTGAGAATAATAATTAATATTGTTGAAGCAATATCCATCTTATCAAAATTCGTCCTAATATTCAATAATATTCAAATTAGCGTTATGTGAAAAACAAATCATCGAGGTAAACTATGATGTTTCCAAGGGATGAGAATAATTCGTCAAAAACTATATTTTGTTAATTATCTAATTCCAATAGGACAGTCCTTGTCTGTAAGCCGGATTACGTGACTGCATGAATTCAATTAACAGCATTATCGAGTTGGAACTGATGAATACCGGTACACGGATCTATTAGAATTCTATAACTAGAATGAATTCCCACTGCATTCTTTTGTATTAAATATGCAACAATTGAAGAGCGGTGAGGTTTTAATTGAGTTTTAGAATATGTATGAATTGATATTGACTAATATACAACCTATTTCCAATCATTTATCTCAATGTAAGTAGACTGTAGATATGTACTATTTTACCTTACCTTTACGAAACAGGTTTCCATATTTTTTATTAGGAAGGTATCTGTGTGGTGGTATACTGTGTGGTGTCGTTACCTTTAAATACAATTTGCTATTTCCATAAAAACATTCCTGTATCATTATTACAACACAAACACACACTAATTTATTAATGTATGTAGATAAAATGTTAACGAAATTCTGTTCCGCCTACGATTGGGAATAGCCTCCTAATTGAGGATTTACATGATATCATTATTTATTATATTCGGTAGGTACAGCTAAACAAGAAACCATTTACATTTTTAACAGACTTCCCCAAAAGAAGGAGGTTCTCAATTCGGTTGTATTTTTTTTTTTCATGTGTGTTACCTCAGAACTCCGTCATTTAAGAAGCGATTTGGAAAATTCTTTTTTTATTTGAAAGGATATACTTCCCGATTGGTCCCATTTTTATCAAAATTCAGTTCTGATGATAGAATCCATGACAAATTGAGGGAACTCCTCAAATATTATAGGCATACACATAGCGATTTTGGTATTTTCAGCAACAAGTTAAGCATTTACATTCAGAAAGTATCATTTTGTGAAGTGGAACTGATTTTATGTGTGATGGCGGTTATCTTCGTCGTTTATGAACCGATTTTGATGATTCTTTTTTTGTTGGAAAGGAGATATTCCAAGGGTGGTACCATGAAAACCAGGATGTAATGATGGTATCCCAGAGATTTTTCATTAAGTATTTCAAAGCGTATTAAATACTATGAAGGTCGATCTGATGATGGAGCCGAAAGACAGTCGAGGGAACTCCTCAACGATTTACAGCAATTACCTGGTGTTTGGGCTTGATACATTTGTATTGATGCTTTACACCTAGATGGGTTGTGACTGTCATTAGGAGTCTGATGATGAAGACGAAGGACAGTCCAGGGAATTCCTCAACGTTTTACAGTACCTACCTTGTGTATGGACTTATTTTATGGATGATAATATGATAAGTAACTTCCTGTCACTGTTAATTGCGTAGCTGGTAGTGGTATTCGATTTGTGTGGAGTACTGTACCACAACTAAAAAGTAAAAAATAAAAACTTTTTACAAAAAAATAAAAACCGTCTTCCAAAAAAAAACACTACAAAGTGAAAAATAACTTTAATTTCGGAAGTCGGTGGCAAAAAACGAAAATACAAAACCAGAGGCAAAAAACGAAAATTCAAAACCAAAGACACCGACTTCCAAAATTAAAGTTATTTTTCACTTTGTAGTGTTTTTTTTTGGAAGTCGGTTTTTATTTTTTTGTAAATAGTTTTTATATTTATGTGGATTCGTAGTAAAAACTTGAGCTAAGTATAACTAAAAATAAACTACATAACTAAAAATATTAACTATATAACTAAAACTATATAACTAAATAATTCGCCGCCCCCGCAGAATAAACGCGCAAGTGCAAAAAGTCAATTTTACAGGAAAAATAAAAAACCTAAATTGATCCATAACTTTATGACTACACCGAATAGAAGTTTGTTTTTTATGTCGTTTAAAAGATTATTTTTTTCGTAGATAGTCTAATTAATATTAAGTGTTAATCATGTATCGTTTTTGAGTTATTGGTAAAAAAACATTTTACAAAAACATTTTAGTTTTTTTTTTTCGTTAATGCTACTTTGAGTTTTTTTTCTTGTCAACTATTGTTTTTTTTTTGTTTTGCAATGTAATATAACTTGAATTTTTTTTTGCCTTTTTTGCAATACAGTGATACCGTTAATGGGCTATTACCTGTTTATTCTGGTGCAGTCGAAAAGTTTCTGTTAATGTAATAGGTTATTAAGTTTTTGTTCTGGATAATAATAATTATATCATCAAGGTCGGAATTATAACATTATGTAACGGTATATGGTTATTATAAATGAATATTATAAGTTAGATGATTATAACGTAGATAAAAATGCTTGGCTTAATGCTGGTCCTGCTCCACAGCCACTAAGGCTCACTAGTTGAAATTATTGTATTTGGAAGAGTTGCTACCCCTTTTCTTATTTTTATTTATATTATTTTTCGGACATTACGAACAACATGTTTATTTTATTTTTATTTTTTATTAACCATTTTTTTATTGTTGAATATTCCAATATTTGATAATAATTTTCTTTCTTTTTGGTAGATACATTGCAAACTATAGTTTTGTATAATTTAGAAGCATTTTTTCAGTTTTGTAAATGTGAGTACCATGGGGCTGTTTATTCTGTTATTATAATTTATGTTTTATGTTGACTTGAAAGAGCATGGCAGTTGAGACTTTGTCATGCTTACTTAAATGTCTCGCCGATGGTCGCGAGTGTGTTGGATCATTCGGTTCCCTACAAAATGGTTGAGCTGGATGGTGCTGATCCACGCGTCATGTTCGTGAACGGGCGCCGTCGGTTGAGACTGGTCATCTCTTTTCTGCCAAGGCTTATTTTAAATCTTATACTTTGAATTGTCTCTATTTTTTTTCACATTGTTCTCACATATAGAAGCAACAAGAATAATTTACCCAGGATTTTGTAATGTCTTTATTTAAAAGAGTGTCCTGGGAGTTTCTTGCCCGTTCTTCTCCACAGAGATCTAGTTTTTGGAATGGGCGACTAGCTTCAACTTTCTGACTAACTGACCGACTCTGACAATTCAAAAGTGCCTGTAAATGGTTTAATTGAAATAAATGCTTTGAGTTTGAGTTTGAATAAAGCAATAAAAATCCGTACAACAAAATCTTTACTTTAATAATTTTAGATAGTCAAACATAAACATTTCTTAGACTTCAGCCTTTAGACAACTCCATAATTATTAAAAAAAAAACTTTTAACAATATATTTTATTACTAATTATTGGCATTCTTGATCTGTCTACCCTTAATATTCATTTCAACTAGTTATTGTGCATTTACAGCTTAATTATGACAAAACGAACAACTTTGCCAATTAAGGTAATATTAAATTTACTTAAAAACATAATAGCATGATACTTTGGTTCTTTACATCAATTTTATTCTAAGTGTAGCGGCACACCTGCGGAACGTTCGGCGCGGAAAGTTCCGTCGCGTCATGTGACGCTTGCATTTCTATGGACGTAACGTTCGGCTGATGTGTCATAGGTAACTTGAAAAACATTAGGAGCGTATTCAACCGAACCTTCCGCCGCGGAACGTTCGGCAGGTGTGGCGCGACCCTAAGAGATCAATATTTTACGATAATCTGTACCTCTTGCATCCAGTGGATTCCTGCAGCCTTTGCAAGGTCATTGGTCCATTTTGTGGTAGGCCTACCAACGCTACGTATTCCAGTATGCGATCGCCACTCCCCACCTTTCCTCACCTTGCCTCCTCACCTTTCGGCCCCATCTGTTCTGCGAGCAATGTGCCCTGCCCATTGCCACTTAAGTTTGGCAATTCTTCGGGCTATGTCGGTTACCTTGGTTCTCCTGTGTATCTCTTCATTTTTGATCCGATCACGTAGGGAAACTTCAAACATAGCCCTCTCCATATTGCCCTTTTGGTGAGTTTTAGCCTTCCGATAAGGCCCATTGTGAGCGACCACGTTTCAGTGATATAGTTTATCACTGGCAACACGCACTGGTCAAAAACTTGCATCTAGAGACATTGCGGTATATGGGACGAGAAAATATTGTGTACCTTTCCAAACGCTGCGCAGCCGAGTCGGATTCGATGATTGACGTCTTTTTCGAAGTTGGACCTACCTAGGTGGACAGTTTGTCCTAGGTAAACATACTCGTCCACAACTTTCAGCGTAACGTCTCCGATCTTTATGAGAGTGGGTTTTACATGAGCATTTTACATGACCTTTGTCTTTTTCATGTTCATTTTAAGACCCACTCTTTCGGAGGCTCTACTGAGGTCATCGAGCATTGTGCTGAGGTCCTCCATAGTATCAGCCATGATAACTATGTCGGCGGCAAACCGAAGGTTAGTGATATACTAGCCATTGATGTTGATGCCTAGCCTTTTCCAGTCCAGAACCTTGAAGACATCCTCCAGTGCAGCGGTGAACAGTTTGGGAGGGTATTATATTGTTTTCCATAATATTATTTGTCCTATTATTGTTTTCCATAATCGTCCCCACTCATAATATTTACTTGCACTATTATCATTTATACTAATAACGCTTGCCATATCAACTTATTTGACATAACTTTTATTTGCCATAATATTAGTTTCCATAATAACATGTGTCATAATCATTAGATTCTATAAGTAACACATTACATAATCGACACTTGACATAAGCAACATTTAACATTATTTAGAAACGTTACAGACAGATGTCCTCAGTATTGTATTATATGATAAATATTATTCCGAATGTTGTTCATTTAAATACATACATACGTACATTTGCAAAATAGGATAGGTTAGGTTTTCTTGTTCAGACAATAAACGGTTTGTCAAATTCGAAACGGGTAGGTTAGGTTAGGTTAGAACTGTGACCAAACAACGCGCGAAGGCGAGCGAGCGTAGCGAGCGTGCCGCGGCAGCGGCCGCCGAGTGCTAGATTTCCTCTATTGCAAAGCAAGCATGCATGGCAGATTAGGGTAATTTTTAGGTTTTCTTGTTCAGACAATAAACAGTTTGTAAATTCGAAACGGGTAGGTTATGTTAGGTTAGAACTGTGACCAAACAACGCGCGAAGGCGAGCGAGCGTAGCGAGCGTGCCGCGGCAGCGGCCGCCGAGTGCTTGATTTCCTCTTTTGCAAAGCAAGCATGCATGGCAGATTAGGGTAATTTTTAGGTTTTCTTGTTCAGACAATAAACAGTTTGTCAAATTCGAAACGGGTAGGTTAGGTTAGGTTAGAACTGTGACCAAACAACGCGCGAAGGCGAGCGAGCGTAGCGAGCGTGCCGCGGCAGCGGCCGCCGAGTGCTAGATTTCCTCTTTTGCAAAGCAAGCATGCATGGCAGATTAGGGTAATTTTTAGGTTTTCTTGTTCAGACAATAAACAGTTTGTCAAATTCGAAACGGGTAGGTTAGGTTAGGTTAGAACTGTGACCAAACAACGCGCGAAGGCGAGCGAGCGTAGCGAGCGTGCCGCGGCAGCGGCCGCCGAGTGCTAGATTTCCTCTTTTGCAAAGCAAGCATGCATGGCAGATTAGGGTAATTTTTAGGTTTTCTTGTTCAGACAATAAACAGTTTGTCAAATTCGAAATGGGTAGGTTAGGTTAGGTTAGAACTGTGACCAAACAACGCGCGAAGGCGAGCGAGCGTAGCGAGCGTGCCGCGGCAGCGGCCGCCGAGTGCTAGATTTCCTCTTTTGCAAAGCAAGCATGGTACATACTGAACTAGCATTGTTGTGCTAGTATGGGCAAATGAATATTAATAAATGTTATGGAAAACGACATTATTGAAAATAAAAAATATAGCTAATGAATTTATGGATTAAAATTATTATGACAATTGATCGATTATGACCAATGAAATTAGTGAAAATGATTTTATGTCATTTCACGATTATGGCAACTGAGGCGTTATTTCTAATGAAATTATGGCAAATAAAAGTATAGCATATAAAATTATGGCATTTTAAATTATGGCAAACATTAGTAAACCGTTTGGGAGATATTACGTATCCTTGTCTCACACCTCGCTGCAGGATAGGTTTCGAGGTCTGGTTGTTGAGTCGGACTGACATAGTGGAGTTTTCAAGCACGACGTTATTGTTTATTATCGGTGATGTCGGTAAAACTGAAACAAAACAAATGTATTAAAAAACTTATTTCACTATCCACTATTAAAATACAACTAGGCTAAGTGCATGAACAGATGGACAGATAGATGGTTGAGGCCACAGAACGTTTTTTCTGTTCTGTGGTTGAGGCTTAGCAATCGAGTACCTTTTAGGTACGGAACTCTCAAAAACTTACCCGATGCCAGCATTGTGTTCGCGCCATTATGTTGCAATATTTTGCAATCCCTTTCGTTGATTCTTGATTCAGGCAAAGTATTTTCTTCTGAAAAGTAAATATTTGTCTTACATTTGCAAAGATAACTATGTAAAAGCTCAATCATAAAAGTCGTAGATCGCACAGGCAGACCCCACCGAAGTAGGTACGCGATCACCCCGCAAGGCGCCATCCGCGTTGGCGCGCGGGTTAGCTGTAGCAAGAAAGGTATGATTCGCTCTTGTCACATGTGTATATTGATAGGTATTTAAGAGAATGTAATCAAACAAAACCATATTTACCCAGTAAAACTGGAGTACTGACATGTGAAAATTGGTAAGAACGGCTTTAATTAGGTGATTGATATACAGATTCAGAGTGACGTGATTTGGTTTTTTTACATTCTTTTAAATACTAAAATGCTATTTTTACAGTTTATACGTTACAAGGACTGATTTTGAGGGACATATAAAACAGGAGATCAAATATCGGAGATCCGATTCCCGTGATGATGGACGTGCCTACTTCACTTGTGTGTCGACTTATATAAAAAAAATGGACAATGGTTCACAAGTGTGAAAATAAATAGAAAGGGACTAAGTTAGGCATGTAGTAGCTACCTACTGACCTACTGAAATAAGTAGTTATGTAAATAATTTAGCTTACCTTGCTCTTCTGGTCCACATGACATTATAAACATCCTTTTTGTTCTGGGGTTTATGTTGCTATAACATAGTTTTCGTTGTTTATTAACTACAAAATGTACCCAATAGCTGGTGTCATTCACCACAAACTCCAAAGCACAACAGACCTCCGCCTACCAGCCGCAGGCGAATGAAGCTTAAAGTCATTTGCGAACGGCCAAAGAGTTTGTACCACAATAGAAAGAGAGCACGATATCACTTGCGTAATCTAAAATACGATTATTTGGTTCGCAACTACGTTTACAATAACAATTAAGACGAAAACGAAATGTAAAGGATATTATCGTACAATTGAGTTCTTGAAGATTTCAGCGATTGCACGTTGCGGAATTATAGTATTCAAATCTGCACCAGAACAAACGCGCAATTGACAACGCCGTTAAAGTGATGTCTCAGTTGCACTTGATAAGTATGGTAATATCCTTTACACAATGTAAGGCTTTAATTATGGTACGCATTGAAATATTGCAGGTTTTTTGATTAAGGTTTTAAATATAGAATAAAGGAATAACTTTTCGTAACTTCGTAAATACTTGATATAAAAATCTAAAAAAAATTGAGGTGATGTATTTTGACTTATACATTACGAATATGGATTAACATCAAAACCGCCGCAATAGCACTTACGCGTTTATTCTGCGGTTATATATACCTAACTAAAAACTTTTTACAAAAAAAAAACAACCGACTTCCAAAAAAAACACTACAAACTAAAAAATAACTTTAATTTCGGAAGTCGGTGTCTTTCGTTTTTAATTTTGTTTTTGGCCATTGACTTCCGAAATTAAAATTATTTTTCAGTTTGTAGTGTTTTTTTTGGAAGTCGGTTGTTTTTTTTTTTGTAAAAAGTTTTTATTTTTCACTTTTTAGTTGTGGTACCTACCCCACACAAATTTAAAGGGGAATTATAAAACGAGCGAATAAAATAAAACTTTGCGACTGATGATGAGATACTGTTTTAATAACTTGAGCGGTATGAATTTGAGTAAGCGAAAAATTAACTAAACTAACGACGAATATTGATTAATAATAAAATTCAGAACGAGCTTACAAAAAGTGGGTAGTGATTAATCCATTTCAGATATTCAAATTCTAGCCGTGCGACTAAATTACTAAGTGAACGACAAGAAATACAGAGAGGATTACTTTAATATTATGATAGAGACGATTTTTCCAATAGAGGTTATACATAACGAACTACTAAAAAGTTCATTTTAAGCAACGTTTGGTAGCTGCTTTATTAATGATTATTGGTTACTGATATTCTATTTGAGGTCTTATGTTTTTTATTTTGATACGATTGTTTAATGAAAACTACAGACTGTTTGATGCGAATGGGGGTGGAGCGACGAATCGATGCAGTCAGGTGAGTTGGGCTGCGGACCGGTGTTGCGTGTTTACGATGGGTATCCCTCTATCTGGCAGAATTTTGATGCTCCGAAGTTTATTTGGCATAACACACTTGGTATAAACTTCATTAAACAAATATTTGTAAGGTATAAAAATTAAAAACGAATCGCTGCAAAACCGACTCCACGTAGTCTTGTCTGCCCTACCCCTAGAGTGTAATTTAAACCCGCGTAGGCGCGGAGGGCAGCTTCGGCTTGCTGGCCGGCTATCGCCGGCCAGCCTCAGCCGCGGTGGCGGGCCTTGAAACCACCTGCTCCTCAGCTCGCGTGGGACCGCCGGAGCCCCGCAGCGCCGGAGCCGTGACAGAAACCATGCCTGCTGCATGTGGCAATACTGTTTCTTCAAATAGTTATTTCACAAGAAAATTTTCAAAAAAAATGTGAGCTCATAGTACTCTGCTCATTATAGTATTTTTACCCGACTGCCCCAGAAGGAGGGTAATGTTTTTCGAGAGTATGTATGTATGTATGTCTATTTCTTTGGCACGCTCTGTAGCCTAAACGGCTTGATGGATTTAACATATGAGGTGTCGTTAGATTCGTCTTAATTGTAGAAGTGTCATAAGCTATATAATATTTATATATTGCATCTGCAAATACAAAAATAAGGGAGGGGAAGGTTTTTTTTAAATAAATTATTACAATATTGGTATCAAATAAAAGCTAGTAATGAGTTAATTTCAAATTTAGATAATATATTAATAAAACTAAAAAGCTTGAAATAAAGAAAATTATTCAAAAAACAAAAAACCCGACTGCAAAAACATACAACTGAAAAGAGAAAAATAAGCATTATAATCTATAGAATTTTAGTATCGCAGGCGGGACAAACAAAACTTACACCATATATCCGGTAATAAGTTTATCCCCGCCTGCGATACCAAAATTCTATAGATTATAATGCTTATTTTTCTCTTTTCAGTTGTATGTTTTTGCAGTCGGGTTTTTCTATTCGAAACACTTCATTTAAGATATAATGCCGCTCAGTAGAAAAAAATGCAGGACGTAACGTTGACACTCAAACATTATATTAGGTCACTCACATATTATGAAGCTTCTCATTTTGTATTTTAAGTACTTAACTCAAATTTAGTGTTTGTAAGTTGCTGTTATGTTGATTTCTCGTCACTCGCAGTCAGTCGCTCACTTAGTACCTAATACTATAACTTAAATTAATTATTTGTGTCACTTAAAACATTAATTTACAGTCACTCGTTTAAATACTACCCAAATTTAAATACCACTAACAAGCTTCAAGGTACGACATTGGAGAGGGCGGTAATAGACCTCGGGAAAAAGAATTTTGCAAAAGGTCAGATATAATTATGTGGCTTTAAGGCGGTGTCCTGCGTGAGCGACGAGCACTAAAGGAAATGCAAAGATTAAGGCAGCTAAATCAAGACTAAATATTTTATTTCTCCTCGCCGACATCATTGAAGTTGAGTTTGTCAATTCGGGTGGTATGTTTTCTCTTCTTTTGGTTTTCATTTTATTACGTGTGTACCGATTTACGTGATGTATTTTTGTTCGACGCGAAATATCTGATGGTTCAGGTGCACCAGGCGGAGAACGCACACCCATGTTACTCTGGGCAAAAGGGCTGTAGGCTATGATGTGAAGTGTTCGCTTATTATTTATTTAACAATCACAGCACATCATTTAACACTATTAAACCTAAACGTTAATGAGATTTACCTTCAAGGTCAACCTAATAGCCTCAAGGAATACTATTCTCTATCCATAATTATGCACGTATAATTTTGAAAGAATTTTCTCTGAACTCCTAACCTTTGAGGAGTTGTACCTTCCATCATCAGCTCATCCATAGGAAATCATCATCAAACGCAAATAATTGAACAAACTATATGATATTGTCTGAAACGTAACAGTTATATGCTTATAAATTGAGTGTTCTTCTCGATTTCCTTGGGATCCCATCATCATAGGCTGACTAGATGACCAGGGTACCAACTTGAATATGTACCCTAACGAACAAAAAAAGAATTACGCAAATCGGATTAGAAATGTAAAAGTTATCAACATACTAATATACAAAGTATCGTCAAAATGACATCGTCCAAATAACAATAATGTTTATAAAATAAAAACTACTAAACCAAACTGAAAGAAATTTTTATGAGACCACCTGGCAGCTATTTCGCGTCGAACAAAAAAAGAATCACGCGAATCGGTCCATTAACGGCGGCGTAATCGATGTACATACATAGAAAAAAAAAAACATACCGGCCGAATTGAGAACCTCCTCCTTTTTGGGAAGTCGGTTAATAAACATTTTTTTTTCCTTTTATTAAAGTGGTGTACTCGTATTTTCATGAATTTTACGTTATAACTTGTCCAGTCTGAAATGACGCACCCCGCAACAACGAGTGGACAAGCTGGGCAATATTTCAATTCAATTTTTCAATGAAGTATTTTCTATGAAGAAACCAAATTAATGAACATTACAGTTATATATTTACAATACATGTATTTTCATTCGTAAGGTACTCAACAAAAGTATACCTACAGGCTAATTTTATTTATCGTTTACTAAAGTCAAACAAGTAACCCAACGTAGCACTCGCCGAGCTAGTTTTCTGATTTGATCGAAGATGAGAACTTTTGGCAAAACAATGTTAACTTTTGAAGGAGCACAAATATATAACAATATACCCTCATGTATAAAAAAGTTACGCTCATTCAATGCATTCAAAACCCAATTAGCTGATTATTTAATTACAAATAACACCCTTCCTAAAAGCTGAATGGATTGGATGTGTGTATCATAATTACCACCGTGACGTCTGTGACGAACTTTATACCTATTTATAACTTATTTTAAGCATTGTTCTCATGTAAGTGACTTTGTGTCTTTTTTGAGAATAAATATCTTTAAACCTAATATTTTACGTCTAATAACATTAGCCTAAACCACCTCTTACATGTGTTATTCCAGGCCACACGAACTCAGCGATCAACCCCATTGTGTACTGCCTCATGACGCGCAACTTCCGTCGGTCCCTCCGCAAGCTCATCTGCCACGATCCGGGTAACATACACTCTAGTACTCATTTCCATGTAAGTTTACAGAAATTCATCGACAAAGTCAAATACTAATCATTGATTAACTTAACAATATTTGTCACCAACCTTTTCATTAAAATTTTTGGACCCCTTCAAAACCTGGACACCTAGAAAATTCTAGCGTAGCATGTAAATTTAATACGATATCCTTTTTTACAATGAATCCGACTTGAGAATATGTGCAGCTAAACCAGATACAACAAGCTCATGATGAAGTGCAAGCTGCAATTGATTTAATAAAATGATAATTAATCTTAGTACCTAACTTGACGTAACATGACCCCACGTAAAATGATCAAGTAAACTTTACTATTTAAACTCTTCTATCCCAAATTTTTACTTCTTAAGACACAATCAGCATGAAACTTCACTAATATCTATTATTAAGCCTTGTTTTTAATTTTGTGTGAATGCTGTAGCGGTTACACCGCGACATAAAACTACGCAGTAAAAGACATGACGTCACACAATTCCTGCATCTCGCAGTTAGAGTTTACCAAGCGAAAAACATAGATAAGACTATCCGAAATCAACATATGGGGCAGTTGCCCGCCAGACATAACAACCCGTCTGGTTGGAGGATCCTCCCTTTTCTATGGTGGATGAGTGAACTTTACACCCGGTTCCTCATACCCCCAAATTGGTGACCCCGAGAATGAACGTCAACGCAGCCTTCGTGCAACTACTTCAGCGTGACGTCATCATCATCACTCCCGCAAGCTTTCGTGAGGCGAGTCACACAGCCAGCCAGCACCCACGGCTTCAACGGGTATCCTGACCACCAGCATGCAGCGAACGCGCATTCCTGGTCATCACCCTCAGCCACATCACCCCGACTCACTGGGGAATCACCGCAATCACCGCAATCACCTCAATCACCGCAATCACCGCAATCACCACAATCGCCGCAATCACCGCAAACAGTTCCGACCCACCGTGAACTGTGCGGCACCCGGTTCCGACTCACTGGAACCACAATCACCATCGCCGCAATCACTGCAGACAGTTCCGACCCACTGTGAACTGAGCGGCACCCCGGTTCCGACTCACTGGAATCACAGCTGGCACTGTGAAGCATCGCAAGATCCAAGACTCAGCCCACTATCGACCTCCGGTCTCCGGAGGGGAGTGATGTAGCGGTTACACCGCGACATAAAACTACGCAGTAAAAGACATGACGTCACACAATTCCTGCATCTCGCAGTTAGAGTTTACCAAGCGAAAAACATAGATAAGACTATCCGAAATCAACATATGGGCAGTTGCCCGCCAGACATAACACCCGTCTGGTTGGAGGATCCTCCCTTTTCTATGGGGGATGAGTGAACTTTACACCCTGTTCCTCATACCCCTAAAATGCTATTAAAACATTCTTGTGTTTTCTTATAGTAATTATTACTTTCAATTAATCAAAACTTTGTGTAATGCTTGTTGTGTTAGTGCTTAATAATATTTACGTTAGTTAACTTTGATGTGGCTTTATACAAGTAGATTAGTAGTAGTAGATGGCAGTGGGACGAACGGGAATACATACTTGAAAATGTGTGTTGATATAAGTACTACTTACTAATTGTATTTACCTATTCAGATTCATAATTTTGCTTACCTAATTCATAACTACCTAGTTTGTTAATGATTACAGTTTGAGTGTTTTGTGACATCAAAGAAAATATAAAACTAAAGCCTGCTGCTCAACATAGAACTCATACTCATGCTAAGATCATATTTGTTGTATTTTCTTTATCAACAACAATCAATCTTCCCTCTGTACCTTAATAGGGTAAACATACATTGCCCAAGTTAGTCAATTGATTTTGATTTAAATCATGGTAGAATCTGCTGCAAAAATATTTCTATTAAAAAACACTATCTTTTACCTCCTCATCTACTTTCAGATGCAAGGCTTACGTCAAAAATCCAACACGTCTAGCATGCGTACCTGCACCACTGTCACCTTCAGGAGCAGTAACAACCAGATCGGAAGAACCAGTGGACCTCCTAGCATTCAGTACGGGAGGGCCAATAGGACCTCATCCTTTAGGGACAACGGATGGAAGGACCGCTACCAAAAGACGCCTCAGTTTTTGTAAATTAATGCCTTCTATTTAATTATTTAGGATATAAAACAATGAATGTGAGAGTAAAATTAAATACGAGTAGTACTAGTTTTAAAAGTAAAATAAAAGTTATAATAAGAAAGTTGCAAAAATGATTTCAAGTTTGGAGCGCCAAGCGCGGTAGACGTCGGATTTACTTAAAGAGAACTTCCCACGGCTGGCATAATATGTAATCTTTAAAAAAAAGAGAGAGTGGTTTTTCAGTGTGATGGTCTCGATATAAAAGTATTCAGCTGCATCCGGTTAGACTGGAAGCCAACCCCAAGGTAGTTGGGAAAAAGGCTAGGAAGATTAATTAATTGGTCTCGATATAAAAGTAATGTTCAAAAATTATAAGGTGTTAAAGTTAAGCAGCTCATATCCAATGCCAAAGAAAAGAAATAAAGAGAGAGAGCTGTGGATGAGGTAGATTATTTTTTCTTATTATAAATTATAAAGATAACAATAATCCTTCATAATTTTATTAATAAAAGCGCCATCTATCTTCAAAATGTGGAATGAAACGCTTTCGCAAGACTTCGTTTTCTTAACCATCACTAGATGGCGATACAAGGTGAAATTTTGAAATAGTTTTTATATACAGGGAATGCGTTGTCATTATTTTACAGTCAAATAATGTTTAAGATAATTTTAAAATAGGTAGGTACCTACTAATAATTATTATGCTTAAGGAAACTCAAGTCAAAAAGTGTAAAAATAACAAGCTTTTTGTGTTAAATATTGTTGTAAATTAAAACTTAACTGTAACTTAATTTTAAGCATCTTACGTCTAACGTAAGTACACGATCTCAAAAGAGAGAAAACAGTAAATTGACTGCAAGAAAGCTGACATTGTGGGTCAATAGATGTCGCTTTACTCAATAATGACTACTATAGAAAAAAAACCATTTGCTGGCGACTTTTTCAAATAATTAAAACCGTCTAGGTATAGATGGCGCAACTGTGTTCTAGAATTAATTTTTCTGTTGATTTCCTTTGTAAGCTAAAAACAATATTAGGTCTTTCCTTGGTAAGAACCAGTGAATTATGTGGAAAGCCTGAATTAAAATTACGCCTGGCATGAGACTTTTTACTATGGCTTTAATTTTGTCATGATGATTTATTGTAATTGTCCATTATCACAAAGCATTTGTTCTCGTACTTATTTCTATTCCTAGTTTTTTCTTAACGGCCTAAACATTTTGACATTACTCTAGAAATTATTAGTAATAAATCTTGTCGAACTATATTATAATCATCTTCTCTATTTTAATCAGATTAACAATGTAATTAACTACTATAACTATTTAATGTTGTATTATTACCTAATATTTTAATGTTAAATACGTATAAGTTTGTATAAAGCATAATGTATATAAAGTGAAGTTTCAAGCTATTTTGTTTTTTTTTTAATTTTCTCTGAAAAACATCTATAAGCTACATGCTGGTTGCAAAAATGCTGGTTTCCAAAGATTGCTACACAGTCTCATTTTGAAGACAGTCAAAGGAGCAACCGCTGAGTTCCGGGCGCGCCGCGCGGTAAGGTCAGCCTAAGGCTGCCTGTCCACTGGAGCGGAGAGGAGAAAAGAGGAGCGGAGATGTGCCAATATTAACCAATAGAATCTTGACTCTGCCCCTGAGTTTAGATTTGATTGGTTAGTAATGGCACATCTCCGCTCCTCTCCTCTCCGCTCCGCTCCAGTGGACAGGCAGCCTCTTGACCACCCGCAGTGCGGCGGAGATAAGAGCGCGAGTATTTTGTTACGTAAGTATACAGTCTTATCGTTAATGGTTTTGGGTACCTGAATATTATAATAATATATAATATTCAATATTTATTTTCAAGTAACACGACTCATATTGTTAGTTACAACTTACAATTTACTTACTAACTATGTTAGTAGACATTAGACAAAGAAACAACATTCAAAAATTTTTTGAACTAAATAATGTTACGTAATGATACGCATACCTATTAATTGAACTTTTATAATTTTTTGTTTTTTTTATTGTGTTAGTCCGTAAAAAACGCTGTCCCGAGATAGTTTATCTATCCATAATGTATTCTGCGAAATTTCATGTGATTCGAACTAGTAGTTTTATTATAAATCACCAAAACAATGAACAAAGGAATTCCCGATAAGACACTGGAGCGGAGAGGAAAAAAGAGGAGCGGAGATGTGCCAATATTAACCAATAGAAACTTGACTCAGGATCACTGATCTAAACTCAGGGGCGGAGTCAAGATTCTATTGGTTAATATTGGCACATCTCTCCTCCTCTTTTCTCCTCTCCGCTCCAGTGGACAGGCAGCCTTAAGCTCGCATTAAACTACTATCTCACCGATAAGCGACGAGATCACTTCAGTAGTTGCATACACTTAGGTACACTTATATACTATCACAACTGCAAATAGCAGCTAATACCTACAAAACTATTAAAAAGTAACACAGTCATGCTCTTAATGTACATATTCAGGTATCGTCGTTGTTTACAGTACGAACGACAGTCCTTTGTTTTTAAGATCATTTTCTTTTCGACTTTACACATTTTAAAGATTGATTTAATTTCCTGTTACAATACAATAATTAGGCAGGTAGGTACTTCGACAAAAGTGTAACCTGTTGGGAGTATTGGGTTTCATTTGTTGCCGCGGGACTTGAGCAGAATTTTACCTTATTTTTACGGAGATTTAATTCAGCATAGATCACTGTTGCAATATAATCTAACTATGACTGAACAATTGTTTGATAATAGTTTTAGTTAGGTTAACAAATTATATTTTTAGTTTTGCAAGAAGAATTAGAATACTTAGACATAAATTATTAAACTATGGCTGATAAATCAAACTTCTGGGAAAACAAAAATGAGAAAAATAAAACACTTTTCATGCGAGACGACATTGTTCCCGTCTCAGGTAAAACCTGGTTGAGGCTGGCACAGGAGCGTCGAGATTGACACAAGCAAAGAGAGGCTCATATTCAGCAGTGGGTGAAGGCGGGCTGCTGATGAGGATGAAGATGACGACGATATACCATGCAAATATTACAGGCGGGAGATGTTCGGGTGAAAGGGTTTCCAAGTTGCCTACTAAACAGAATGAAAGAAAGTTTATACAAGCACAACGTTTCCTATTTCTGTATCATTTGTCAGCGTCAGTCAAGAAATAGTGTCTTCCGCAATGCGCTAGTCATTTATTACTTTTGGTACACTTCATAAACAGAATATAACAGCCACTTTTGTGTGTAATGTAATATTTCTGTAATAATAAATACCAATCCTACCAATTTGTGGTAGGTAATCGAGCAGATGAGCAGTGGTGGCCCAGTGGTATTGGCCTCGACTTACGAGTTGTGGGTTCGAACCCGCTTGGGTTCTTGGGCGCTTTATTATGTGTAAATAATTTCATCACCACTGCTCTCAAAGGAAAACATCGTGAGGAAACCGGCATGTCTTAGAAACAAAAATTCGAAGACATGGTGACATCTACCAACACGCACTGGGCCCGCGTGGTGGATTACGGCCCACTCCCTCTCACAGAGAGGAGGCCTGTGTCCCAGGAGTGGGAACATTAGTTGGCTGATTATGTAATCCAGCAGATTCCTGCATAATATTAAGACGATATAACTGCAATCAGAACACATACACGATTCCAATTATTATTAGACTGATTAATATTATACCGAGTAGTATTCAACAATGATCTCTAAAACACATGAAACTAGCACGAACATCCAAGCCTCGTGCGAAAGCTGATTCACTAATTAATTAGACAAACTATCCAAAAAAAGGAAAGCGCATTGAACACCTGAATCATGAAACTGTCTGAAACTCTGAAACTTGTCAAAGCTTATTCTAGTTGTGGATACCATTCTCTCGGAATCCAAGAATGCTCTTTCCCTTTCTATCATTAAGATAAAGAGAGAGAAAGAAGGCATTATTATTCTGGACTTGTCAAACAGATTCGTGCAAAGCCCAAGTGTTTATTTAAATTAGAATAATTAAATTCCGGTTTCCGTTTGTTCTTTTGGGTTGTGCATTGATTAAATTGTTCCTTTTGAGCATTGTATTAAATTGTTAAATAATTGACGAAACATTTACTGTAAATTGCCTTTCGTTTACTGGTCCTTATATTTATTAAATTTTTGGGTTCTATAAGAACCCAAGAATAATTTAAATTTATTCCTGATTCAATCATTTTAAATCAGACATTTTTAGGAACTCAACAAAGGCGCTACCTTTCCTACTAGATCTCTTTCCTTAAAGTAAGAAAGAAATATAGATAGCCAGTTATGAGATATTATTCAAGAGTAGTGACATTATAAATAAAACGTCTGTAGCTACATTGAGTATTATTTCTTTACAATGCATGGATCCTTTTTTAAGCACGAGTACTTGCGAATTGCGCTAATCGTGTGTGTGATTTTTCACGGAACGAACGATTCCGAAACGGTTCTCTATGGAAAATACAGTTCGTTTAACTTTCAGAAGTATTTTGTCTTCTATAACATTATCTACACATTCCTCTTCAATGAATTTAGGCTCCCGCAGACAGGCAAGGTGCGACGGTGCGACGCCGGCTTTGGGTTTTTTTTTAAACTATTTTTCTATCAACATTCAATGACTACAAATAATAACTTAAAACTCTCTGAACTTTCATTATTCGTAGTTCTGCAATGACCTTAGTAGGGCCTTGACAAAGTGACAGTCTATAGTGATAACAACATCGATCACTAATAAAGAACTAGATACACAATCCCAAACAAAAGTTCTCTTAAAACTGGCACCAAATTGTGTTTAAGTAATAATAGTTGAAATAAATATAAATTAATGTAAATTCAACCTTAAACGAAATGCTTAAAGTTTATTTCTCAAAGATACGTTTAAAAAGCAATAAATTTTTACGACCGATACTATGTCGCGTGTTTACCGTCGGAGCGTTCGAATGCTACTAAATCAAAAGCGCACCCAAATGTTCAAGTGGGTGCTCATTTGGTGAGGACATTTTTTGCCGGTGATTGTGTGTTCTTTATTAGTGATCGATGGATAACAATGATGAAAATGTTTAAAAAATCACTAAAATATAAAAAAATAAAAAATAACTAAACACACTAAAAAACACACACTAACACTAAAAAATATATGTATAAACTTTTTCATAAACGAACTGACATAAACTTCCGAAAAGCTCTGTTGAAAGTCGTTGTTGAAATACGAAACGTTTTGAAAGTGCTTGCTACTTGTCTACTGTCTAGGTTCTTTTATAGTGCTGAAAAATAAAGAATAAAAAGCGTGTAAAAAAAAATTGGTTAGGTTTTTAGTACGTGTCATAAAAATATGATCGCAACGATACGCGCGCGCGTGATCGGACAAGTAAACCAATATACTTACAATGCAGATGAAATGGCGCCACCAATTGGTTTTTTAAATGTAGAATAAAATGGTAAAAGCATCATGTAAATGAAACTGACCTATGAATAATCAGAATTTAACACTAAATGTTGAACTTCATTATTATTCAAATGAATCCTTTGAAAAACTCTTAACTGAAATATTTTGCTAACATCTAAAGCTATAGTGTAAACAAAATGCGTGGAGCGGTCGACTGAAGTATGTACATAAATCGTTTATTGCATTGATATTCAGCTTGGACTTATTGAATTTTACCCTTCTGTGGTCTGTAGGCAAGTAACGTACTTCATTGAAAAGTTTGTCTGCAACATTTATTTTCATGGACATGTTTTTTAAAGTGAGTATGTGAGATGTTTGCGAAAAGTATTTTTAGAAAACGACTTTAAAAAAATAAGTATGTTATTTAAAGTGTACTAACCTTTCGCAAAATCGTTGTCTGGAGCACGTTTCACAGCATATTGACGTACCTTCCTATAACAAAAGCAGAAGCTTAAATAGAAAGTTATTAACAATACTGCTCTCAAAACGATGAAAAACACATCGTAAGGAAACCAGCATAATAACCTAAAACCAAAAAATTCAAAGTTATGAGACATCCAGCAACCTGCACTGTGCTGGTGAGATAGATTAAGTGCCACTCCCTCTCACAGAGACGAGGCCTGTGTCCTAGCAGTGGGGACATTATAAGCTGTTTATGAGCATTTACAATAGCAATCGTTATTATTATGCAGATTAGGCTTAAGGAACTGAGGATTAAGAAACAAGGGGGAATCGACATCGACATACTCTGGCAAAGGAATCGGGGAGGCTCTCAGATGTTTCAATCAAGTTCGCCAACCACCCTCTGACAACCAATCAGCACAAAACAACTTACTTCAAAGCTTTTCAACTACCTTCCTACAAATATGACGTCACTCCTTTGTAACCTCTGAATGGACGGTCTAGTCAGTAATGCACTGTGGTTGGGAACGTCTCGAGGGAATCGAGTGAAAGCCGCAGCTGAGCAAAATATAGAACGTGCCGCTTATAGTGAGAGGAACCGCTTAAATTTCGTCGAATTGAGGGTATTGAATAAATTTAATAATGGAGGATATTGAATAAAGACAATTTTGATATGAAATATTTTTTGAAGACATTGGTGAAAAGGGTAAGTAACATAACATCAAGCTTGTATTCCCCGAAGGGTTAGGCAGAAGTGTACATACAAGGTGGAGACGACAATACAACAATAAATGAAACGGGGTGTCTCTAATGAAGTTCTCATTCTACATACAAAAGTTCAATCGAGTATATTCAATAGTTTAGTCAATAGGTATTGTGACGTCTAATAAATAAGTTATGCGTGCTGTGGTGGGGGCTGCGCAGTAGAGGGAGTGCAGAGCGTTGTACCGTGCTCGGCAGTCTATTCTGAGCATCCATTGCGATAGCACGTCTAGCGCAGTGATATTGCTAACAGTGTTTTATTGTACCTACATACCTCACCTAAACCAAGACACCACAAGTGGCGACGAGGATATAAGGTATGTCGTGCATAAGACTTAAAATATAAAAACAACCTAATGGTTGCGAGATATAGTGGCAAATTAACGAATGCGGAGGTTTTTAAAAAAAAGTTAAAAAGTGGTTCTCCTAATAATTTGTGGTGAAATATATAGTATTCATTTTTGTAAATTAGAAACTTCGAGACGTAGCGATGGTGTTATTTTCATTTAAATGGACAAATGTCATATGAACCATCTATTGTTAATTGAAAAAGAATTATACGATCGAAACGACAGCAAAAGTACGATCGCGAAAATCTTTGAATGCTTGCACTTTCATGCAAACGGCTTTTATATCGTTCAATGGATCGAAATATCATTTGACGGGTTAATAATTGAATTCAATCCAAGGTCGAAAAGAAATGAGTGTATTTAATTTCCATCTACCGAAAAGCGGGTACAAAAAAAATAATAAAAATAATAATAATAATAGCTAGGATTATCCACCAGCAACTTGCCTTACAATACAACCTTGTGGAGTCAGAAGTACCATACTACAGGTATGTGCCCGACCCAGTTCTCGAGAATGGTCAGGCCACATTGTATTGGGATCGATCTATCATCACTGACAGGACTATTGTAGCTAATAAGCCTGATATTGTGGTGATAGATCGACGAGAACGCCGTGCAATGATTGTTGATATTGCTGTCCCTCATGACGAGAATCTCGTGAAAGCTGAGAAAGATAAAAAAATCAAGTATCTTGACTTAGCACACGAGGTTGTCGACATGTGGGACGTGGACTCTGCAATCATTGTACCGATAATCGTAACGGTTAATGGCCTAATAGCGGAGAGCCTCGACCAACACCTCAGGAGGCTCTCATTGCGCGGCTGGGTCAAGGGCTTGATTCAGAAAGCAGTACTCCTAGACACGGCACGCATAGTGAGGAGGTTCCTCTCTCTACAGCCCTGACCACCGGCAGCTTGGACCCTGTTCCTGATGCCGATGGGCGACAATTTTTTATATTTTTAAATGTTTTTTATATCCTTTTTTTTAAGAAATATTTAAAAATGTAATTTATATGTATTAAAATGAAATAAAAGAAAATAATAATAAGTATCTTGATCTGGCTCACGAGGTTGTCGACATGTGGGATGTGGATACAGCAGTCATTGTGCCGATAGTCGTGACGGCCAATGGCATAATAGCCAAGAGCCTCGACCAACACCTTAGGAGGCTCTCGTTAGGCAGCTGGATCAAGGGCTTGATCCAGAAAGCAGTACTTCTGGACGCGGCGCGTATGGTTAGGAGATTCCTCTCTCAGGAGCCCTGACCACCGGTAGCTTGGACCCTGTTCCCGATACCGGTGGGCTACTATTTTTTATATTTTTAAATGTTTTTATTTTATTTTGTTTTTATAAAAATATTTAAAAATGTAAATAATATGTATATAAATGAAATAAAGGAAATAATAATAATAATGACCTCATTTGTTAATAGGTGCCAATAAGGGCTATCGTACTAACCTCCTAATCAACTGAAATAAACTCCAAAAACTAAGTAAAAATACAAAATACTATTGCAACTACTTATTTTACTTAGTTTAATAAAATAGTTTTCAAATTTAAAACACTAATTAAAATAAACAAAAGTGAAGCAACATGTTTAAAAATATCTTCACGTTGACTAGAACCTGTTTTAGCTCTGATTCAAAAACTTTACATATATGTGTGACTCACGTACTTACTGATAGATACTTACGGCTAAAATAGTGTACGTACATGAATAATATATAATCAGTAAATTTGAGTAATATTTAAGTGATTAAGGAGTGTTCTAATAGCGAATGTGAGTAGGTATACAAACCACTTCTGGTTCATTGGTACAAAACGAACATGAACCATTAATACGGTATGCATAAAATAAATTAACCTTACTCACCAGTGGAACCAACTGGTGAGCATAAAAACGATAGACCCAACTAAAAACTATGCCATTCAATATCTGGCTAACAAAATTGTCTAAAATTAGGCAAGGATCGCGGAAATGGCGAATGTGATAGATTACATGTGTAATCGGTATCAATTACGTTACGAAAAGTAATTTGAGAGGTAAACTGTTCAATGAATGGTTGGTACCAATAAGTTGGCAATAACTCATAAATTCTGTTTTTTTATAAAGAAACTTATACTACTAACAATAAAAATAAAAAATATGATGTGGAAGTACAGGGCAGATATCACGTAGAAACATTATTCATTTTATGAAAGTAGAAGGTAAATCAATCGGGAACTGTGATTCCCAGAAATGAATTTGATTCACATTCTAACTGTTTACAGAAATGTTGACAATAGATTAGATCATAAAGAATGTATGAATGTAACAGATTTCTATATGTGAGAAATTAACTTGATGATTAGTAAATGTGTTAATATTGTCAGCCATTGATTCTAAAAGCAAATAATTGTATTATTGTTTATTTTATATTTTGTAAAGAAGAGATGTGACGTCTAAGCCAGCGTGCTGTGGTGGGCAGCCCCCACCACAGCACGCATAACTTATTTAAAGTTATGCGTGCTGTGGTGGGGGCTGCGCAGTAGAGGGAGTGCAGAGCGTTGTACCGTGCTCGGCAGTCTACTCTGAGCATCCATTGCGATAGCACGTCTAGCGCAGTGATATTGCTAACAGTGTTTTATTGTACCTACATACCTCACCTAAACCAAGACACCACAGGTATAGCTAGTAGAAGATCGGCAAAATCCATATTCGGCTCGGGTTATTCCGTTTATCCACCCAAAAAATCCACCATAACGTGGATACTCGGAAACGTGTGTCCGTAAATCCACCCTAGGCGTAGTTGGATAAATGGAATTTATAGGTTTAGAGTGGATCGGTCTACACTACTATTTAATTTGTTAAAAAAATTTTTTTCTAATTTCGATACTAGGGTTTATTTGATAGTTCCAAAATACTCTTATGCATTAGTAGTGCCAGTATGTTCATTTATTGTTGTATTGTAGTCTCCACATTGTATAGTACACTCATAGTTCGCCAGTTATGTTTTAGTCCCATGTAATAGGGGGCGAGCTTTTTGGCAATAACTGGGCACAAAATCAGACTACGTGCTTAGAAACTCCTGATGAAAAATCCAGACCAAGTAAACAAGCAAAATCTAGACGAGGCAGTCAACGACGACCGACGAGGTAAGAAATATTTTGGAGGTCATTGGCGTAAAGGGTAAATATTGACAACAAAACTAATAAGAACTTATTGCAAGAAAGGTTGCTTCTGTCCTTTTCCTGACCTCGTGAACTAACAAAGCTTCATTATGTGAGCAAATATTTGTAGGTAGCCCACGATTTCCGGATAAATTGCCGATTGCAAGTCTTAAATAGAAAACAATAAAGAAAATAATTACCTGTTTCTTTGGCACATATGTAAACACAATATAAACACAACAAAATTTAATCGTAGACAAATTCAGTATCATAGCATTGTTTTCTAATTTGGCTTTCATTTGACTTAATCACATACAGGATAACTTTTCAATGAACCAGAATCGAATGTAATAATACTTTATTAAGTTGAAACGATCCGTTTTTGGTCTACTAACAAGTTTAAAATAAAGCAATACTGTTGCTAGGTATCATTCAAATCCCTTTACACCCTTTCCAGCAATTAGCAACCCAGAAATGGCGTCCTAAGAAATATTGACTCAACGTTGAAAGGTCATGTAGGTACAACTCCACTTAACTTCCACAAGATAAATAATAAGATATATTGTATCTTTGGATAGAACCGTAGAACAATTCGAATTCACTGGAGCATAAAGTTTACAGAGAAATTAAGGTTTTAGTCTAGTTGTTCGTGTCGGTGTAGATGTGTTTTCTAAGGAAAAGTAAAGGATGCTCTTCTGAAGGCGACCTCAACCGCAAACCGTTCGTTAGGGGCAATGTCGCCTAATCGCAAGAAATACGACTTATTTTTGTCTATGTTTGTTCTACATAGATGATATTATTAATAATTTAATCATTTTAGCTTAATTTCAGACACAGTCCATATTTTTATACATAGTAGGCGTTATTAGGGTTGATAGGTAGTACACACAAACATAAAAAGTGTAAGTAATTCGTTAGTAAACAAGACAAGTTAGCACAATAATTTACTTAGCCCCAGTGCACAGTAAATGGAAAATCAATTTTGCATTCTAACATTCACATTCAAGAGAGCAGTGGTGGCCCAGTGGTAACGGCCCCGACTTACGAGTTGTAGGTCGTGGGTTCGAACCCAAGCAGGCGCTTTAATTTGTGTAAATAATTTCATCACAACTGCTCTCAAAACGGTGAAGGAAAACATCGTGAGGAGACCGTTCTGTGTCCCAGCAGTGGGAACATTAATAGGCTGATGATGATGATGATGACTCTAACATTCTGGGGACTGTCTTGGTGCCACCCCGGACTCTGTTCATCATCAAAGCAGTTAAGTCACCGTTTTCATCGTTAAAAAAACCACCTCTGACTTTTCTGATTCATGTGCGTATTGTGTATTAATTATCACTTGCTACGAAAACGGTGAAGGAAAACGACGGCATGTGAAGCCAAGTCAGAGGCCCATGGGCGGTATAAAACTCTAACACCAGGTTAGCCACTAACTACACGAAAAAGAAGAAGATGATGATGTAGAAACCAGTCGTCACTGCAGTATTTCTTGCGATTAGGCGTCATTGTGGCTGTTTCTGTCAGACTACATTATGTAATCAAAGTCTCTTCAAATATTTATTCATATCTACGGGTAAAATTAATGGAAGCTTTTTATTTGACCAAACGCAAATGTATTTCATACTCAAAACTTTCCTCAAGATATTTCCCTCATTTCTCCGCATGAAGTAAGAAAGAGTAAGAAGGCTTTTATACTTTGTTCTCAAGAAGAGTTTTCCAACATTTTAGCAGTTGCAATCTATATTTAATGCTGAATTTCGTGTCTACATTTCAGGATACGGAAGACTTGGAGTGTTTCTGAAACATGAACATTGTTACACACACGTGCACGGTTTCAGCAAAACTATACAAAAACACTGAATTCCAACACAGAATGACGTCACAGCTATAATACATCGAATAACTCGCATCATTTATCACACAGGGTTGCGAAGGCACACGATAACACTTTAATTTTAAATATTATCTCTATAGAAACATTTAAAAAACTTGAGTCAGAAGACCAATTTCATAAATAGGTACTTAAGTATTTATAATGCTTGTGAAATTCTTCGTTCGGGTGTGCTCACTTTTGCGATCACTCCCGCGTATCTCCTTTATGATATATTTCTCCATCGAGAGAATTCAATGGAATTCGCGAGATTACAAGCGGGGATGCTCTAACCATGTGAGTGACATGGTTAGAGCGTACCCATGCGTAATCTCGCGAATTCCATTGGATTCTCTTAGAGTATGTTGGAGTGTTCACAAATACGCGCGCCTGTTCCGACATGCTTCCGTGCGCTCCACTGAGTTACATTACAATTACGACATGCTGTGTGCATGCGTGTGTGTACCAGGTGTGAATTCTGATAATTATAATTATTATTATTTATTCTACAGACAACGAGATCCAATACATGTTACTAAACAATTTAACTTATTTGCTATGTTAGTACTTAAATTCTACTACAGATTTGGTGGTTTTAATAAGATGCCTTATTGTGGGGCTTCTGTCAAGCCCATCAGCAATAGCCTTCAGGAGGCTGTTGCTACTATCCTGCAACCTTGTGAGAAGAGAAGCATTCTTTTTCCGCACTACAGCTGAGAAGCTATTCACTCTATCTTGAGCAAACATTGCTGAAGCACTGCAATAACATGGCAGTCGCAACAGCATCCTGAAAGCGTTGTTGTATTGAATACGCAAAGCAATGGCGGCACGTTTAGTACAGCTGATCCATAGAGCGGTCTAGTACAGGAATGTGCAGTATGCTTTAAAAAGCGTGATTTTGACCGCATCTGTACATCGCGTGAACCTATGAGCCAGCATATTCCCCGCACTGCCTGGGAACGCAGGCAGTGCGGGGAATATGCTGGCTCATAGGCTCAAGTAGGGAGCACCTACATAATTACGTGTATTTTTATGAAACCCTGTTTACATTCGTACCTACTTATCGAAAGCTCACTCGTGCTTTCGTCTTCGGTTAGGTTTGGTCCTTAACTTTGTCTTTTGTTTTAGCAACGATTCCGTCAGAGTTTTTTTAAATGTTTTTTTTTATCACAGGTTTGTTTACAGGATATATTTAACAGGATATATTTTCACCTGTGCACTTTCAAAGGCACAGAAATGGTCATTTGTAAAACAGCTATGATGGTTTGACACTACATGCCTGTCCACTGAAGGGGAAACTTGTGATTACCCAGAGTTTGACTACGGTTTCATTCCTCTCAGTTTTACTAAATGATTCCTTGTCTTACGTATTTTTGAAACATTGCCAGAAACAACGACCTCCAATGACATAGAAATGTGTAGTAAATTATTTAAATGTCAAGTTCTATTCCCACGTGGCGAGTGAGTAATCAGCTGCTGTATTATCTACCGTTTTAATGTTCGCTGGGGAATTATGTAAACTAGAAAGAAAAAAAAAATTGATTACGTGAAAATAATTACTGGAGTGTAGGAAAAGTCTATGCAACTAAGAGTATTTTTGAAGACTAACAGAAAACTTTTAAAACAGCCTCTAGCCATAGGTGTTACGAGGCTTTGGGCTTTGTGCGGGAAAATTAACCGGTAAGTTTTAACTACAAAATATTGTGTAGTTGCAGACAAAAGATATTCAAGACAAATTCTCCCTACAAGAAGAATTTTGTCTGAATTAGAATTTGTTTGATGTAGCACTTTTGTGTAGGCACACACACCCTTTTCAAAAACCCTTTGAACTATCAAAACCAGAATGACGAATTTTGAGGTAAAAGTTTAGAACAGTGTTGAATTTGTTCTAATTAATCAAATAGGTACTTAGTAGTAGTTTCTAATTATTGGTTAGACGATAATAAGAGAATTACCAAAGATAATGGAATTTGATAAAAATAAGATTATTACTTCTTAGAATTCAAATCTTACAATGTATAAATCTGTTCATAGAAAAAAGATATTTTCTTGGTTATTTTTATTATATTAATATTTGAGGTCTGATCCCCCAGATCTGATCTGGTTTAGCGGTTATAGTGGACACCTTGTCGGCACCTATAACAGAGAGACAGAGACAGACAGAAAGATTAGACATTCAACTAACCTTTTTACGTTCAACCAACCTTTTTACGTTCAATCGTTTCGACTTGCATTGGTGGCATGAAAAATGGCAGCTGCAGTAAACAGTTGGTATTGTAGCCACTTTTTTGTTTTTTTTGCCATCCTTATATTCCTTATACCTACGGTATAGAAGTCAGAATCGGTTGAACGAACTGTAAAAAAAGTTTGTATAAATGTCTAAATCTTATCTGTGTATAAGTCTTATTTGAAATGGAGTGTGTGGAGTGTAGTCTTCCGTAAGTACTCTGACGTCACGCACGTGAGTCGTCACATGACACAGGCAGCGCAATTCTCTCTGTCACGAACGAAGGTGTGAGCCCAAATTTAGCCTTTATTTCTTCTAAATTAAGGGCCCTGGAAGTAATTTGTCTTAGTTAAACTGCGTTGGCAGAAATGCTGCGTATTTTCGTCGTAATAAAACTTTGCTATGTAATGGTTGACCTTTGTGAACTAACGGTAAGTATCCACAAGGAAAACCGTGAATTTATTTTTGGGATATAAACGGTCGAGCTTATTCATGAATACATAATTGCTTGAATATAATATAAGGGCTTAGAAATATACTCTTATTTTTAACAAAAGCAACTATTACGTTTTTTAAATGTCAACTTTAACTCTCTAACTACATAATTGCATATTTTGCTGTGTCCCATTTGATAGCGCGCTCCCAGTTACGTTATTTGGCATCGTTATATTTTTATCAAAAGCGAGGATGACATTTAAAAAATGAAACCTTTTTGCTTATTTCACTCTGGTTTGGATGCCTGTCATGTTATCAATGTCTTATTATACTTATGTAATGTCATTTCAGACGGAAACGAAGCGAAATCAGCAAAAAAGTCGTTTACTTAACGTTCATAGTAGCTTCTGATAATAAAGTTTGTAAAAATAAGGATGCCAAACAACCTGAAATAGGAGCATTGATTAACGATCGTAAAAATGTAGGCCGACGCGAAGCCGAAGCACATATTGAGTTCATCAATGCGTGCTTGCGGCCAAGGCATGTATAGTACTTTTCTCAAATAATGCGCAGAAATTCAAACTAAGTAAATTAATGGTTCATTCCAGAATCAATGACGAACAACGAAAAATTTTCACGCACATACAATTTATGTTCATTTGTTTCTTTTTTACTTTTAAAAGCTCTATTTGCTAGCCAAATCAAAATTTAAATAAAATCTTTGGTAAGTTACCTCCTTGGTTGCCATGTGCCGAAATAAATAAAAATTTTGTTCCATTTTTCAATTATGAGTTTTTAAAGTAATTTATTCGGCTTATCAAGTTCCTGGGTGACTAAAAACATCACTGAAAAATGCTAATGAAGCAAAAGCCAGATGTAAAATACCTCAATATTTACTTACGTGTACAGCATACTGTGATATCATCTTACTAAAATAAATCATAGCACATTAGTTCGCTATTAATACAATAATATATTTACGACTAGGAATATTATCGAGAGAGAGAAAATGACGATGAATCAGTCACCGCTCATTCCGGATGCCATTAATTTTCATACTCTTACAAGTACTCTCTTCGTTTAACGATGATTTGCATGACGCATCCAAAATGAAACACACCAACCATTTAATGGATAGAATTTGTAATTATTTTCAGTTCTAGCTAAAGTAATTGATTCAGCACTAATGTTGATTTTGACTTTTGAAGTTTGCTCATGTAAATTGGTAGTCTCACAAAGTCACAACATCAAGAAAACGTATGGAATTATCTGTAGCGTGTAATTACATATCGGTATTAGCTATAATAATTTATTCCAAACTAATATTATTACTTCCTATAAAGTTGGTTAACGTATATTGATCTATCAGAAAACACACGGAATTAACATTCACTATAACTTATGTACATGACATACTATAAGCTTGTGCTTTATATTACTTGCCATGTAATCTAGTCCGAGTCAAACAATAAATCTTTTTTTTTATTTCCATAGTTATCGTCTTTAGCTAAATAATAAGTTCATTAATTTTTTGTAATCGATTTAGGTATCGTAAGGTTTTAACTAATAAGTTGTAGAGGGCTTCTTTAAAGCTTCCACTTCTTACTTTACAATTATTTTATCCTACAACAATTCCTCCATCCTACAATTTTAGAATTAAATTAGAGGAGTTAAAGCCGACCTCAGCATTGTAAATACTTCATAATCCACTACTATTCTAAGATTGATTCATAGTGAAAACTTGAAACTGAATGGGAGAAATCCAATAATTGGTCAGTGTAAACATTTACAGATGGCTCAGAGAAAACTAATCAAATTCGGTACTACTATAGGTACAATGGGCAACATCTCTGAAAGTTCTTGTACTTTTCAAACATTTTTATCAATGAGTCGTCTCGCTCGCACGCTATCTGTTTCTCTCGCACGGATTGCCATTCAGTGAGCTTTGGAGCCTTCCGTATGCTACACGTCGATGCTGAAAGCTCCTGAAAACTACGCGAATCGCTGAAGTTACGAAAGTTGTTTTTTCGAGTGATAAAGTACAGTTACAGATAAATTTTCGAAAGGTAATGACGAGTTATTCTTATTTTAAAAGTGAAGATAATGAAAATTTTGTCTAATGAGTGCAGTGAGAATATTTACAAAAAGTGTGAAATTAATTTGTGAAGTGTAACAGAAAATTCTATAGTTTTCAAAATGTATTCGAACTTGACATTACACGACTTTGGCGCACTACACGGTCTGAACATAAGTGGTGCCTTAAACGGGAGTTTTCAGTTCGGTTCCGAGTTGGACATATTTTTTCAGCCTGAAAACGTGCTTATCACCTTGTATGTACCAGTGATTTTGCTGTCGATGGTGGCAAATATTCTTCTCATAGTAGTTGCAGTGAAATGTAATTATACCAAGAGGCAAGTTTTTTTACTTACTTACGTTAATTTTTATTGCATTTTTTATAGTGTCGATGTCAATATTAACTGTGCCAAGCCAGACTGGCTACGATGTTTTCATGTTCATTGATCTCCATAAGCGGAGTTAAAATGCAGGTATCAGGATTCGTAAGACTTGGTGTTAATTGACCCATCATAATTATAATGGAACGGAGTATTCTTGGTATTAAACTTGTGGACTGGGTAAAGAATCCAATAAGCCGTTCCATCACAAAAATTACTGATGTCACTCGGAAAGCTGCCACGATTAAATGGAATTGGGCTGGACACATCTGCCGCATGTCAGACGATTAATGGGGCAAACTTTCGACTCAGGTGGGGCCCGCTTAATCGCAGACGACATAGCGGCAGGCACGGACGGAGATGGTGGGATGAGGTGGACTCCTTGGAAGATAAGTCCTTGGCAGCTCTGGACAGAAATAGATAGAAAGAGAGTAGGGAGGCATTTGCCCAGCAGTGGGAAAGTGGGACAAAAAAAAAACAAGCAGAATAGTTTGATAGAGAACTATCCTGATTATTTAGTATTTTAACACGGATACGTCTTATGCCTTCACGTAACTTTAATAACTTCTTTGAAATACTTTAATCTCGGCTTTATAAGTTTAAGGACCTGTTTCACCACCTACGATTAAGTTCCTATTAACTTACTTGGCAGATAATTTCATACAAATTCTGTTCCATTTTTTTATTAATTCGGTAAGTGTGTAAGTAGTGGCTGTTCGGACATCGTGAAATAGGCTCATAGGTACATAATGTGCTGTTAATTTAGACATGTTTAGTGATTTTTTTGAATAATAACTAAATACCCTGTTTCAATCCAAAGTAATTTAGGTATTCAAACTAAAGTAAGAATCGAACTCCGGCAGGCGCTTCATTTTGTTTAATTTATTTAATTACCACTGCTCTCAAAACAGTGAAGGAAAACATCGTGAGGAAACCGGCATATCCTAGAAGCAAAATTTGAAGACATGTGCCATCTACCAATCCGCACTGGGCCCGCGTTGTGAATTTCTGATCTCTCATAGAGAGAAGGTCAGTGTCTCAGTAGTGGGAACGGTATAGGTTTATGAGAACTTTTTAAACGTCAAAATTACTTGAGACAGTCGCCCAAAATGCCCAACCTCCACCAGATCCCAGTACTTTAGCTGGTAAGGACAGGTGGTTGTTCAATTAGAAAAACTTGATTGTATTCAAAAGTATGCAAAGTAATTTACATTACATTACGAAATACAAAACATCAAATTATTTGCCGTATGTCAGCTAGCACACGCCAATATACCAACAAAAGTTTATTTTTTATGTTTTTTCCAACTTACTTCCATCATTACAGAGTACCCTATTGCATAAGCGTACTTATCCAACTCTTATCCTAACTTATTTTTAACTTATAATAATTATAATAAAATGTTGCATTTTATTAAAATTATTCTTTTTTCTTTTGATGGCAATAGGCTCGCCTCCTTATTACATTGGACTCATGTGTGTTATGAATGTAAAAATTTGCAAATTTTATAATTTGCAATATGTTTACAACTACTTACCTTACATTACTTATTATTTGTTAGACTGGAAGCCGACCCCAACATAGTTGGGAAAAGGCTACCCAGATTGACTGAGCTTATTACAAATAATGCATTCTTTGTAAAGTAATTCAGAGAACAACAGAATAAGTCCGTGTCGTCTGCGATGAGGTTGAGAGTGCGGAGTGCACGCGTCAATTTTTTAAGTGAGGGGCCACCTCACTTAAAAAATTGGCCCGAGTGCGCTGAAAGTTGTTGAACTGTGTCATTGTTCCATCATTAAAACTACACTCGGTAAGAAATAATCCAAGTAAGTACCTATCTATTTATGTTACCTTTCTCGGGGATCAAAATTCCATAATAATTTTATTGATTAATTCAGAATCAATTGATAAATATATTATGGAATTTATATCTAGAATTTTCCACTGAAAACTCGGGCAAAGATAACGCAAATAACAATAATTACTAAATTAAACATAGGTTCTCTTGAACCATGATCAATAGTTTATTTAATGATAGATATTATTAAATTCAAACTCAGTAAAATTTATTTAAATATTATTTTAAATTTATCTCGAGGTTCGCAGATAAGTAATAACAGCCGCAAGGGTCGATCAGGTTAACCTGCTACGCTTGCCGCGGTTGATCCGTGGATGGGTGACCATCTTTACATTCCTAGACCCTTCAGTACCTCGATAAGCACGGTAAGCCGTTGGTCCCTACTATCATTCGTGAATCTTTGACAGTCGTTACGCGTCGTCAAAAACCCGAAAGTCTGACAACCAAGGGGTATCGTATTACGCAGTAACGGTTGTGGAGGTTAGATAGACAGTCTCTCTCTCTTTCTGGCTATGTATCCCACATGGTGGTAGGGTCAGCGTTCCTGGTCTTTCTCTATCTTCGACATCGTTTTCGGATACCTCACACTCTTTAATGTCCTTTAGCACTACAGCTTTCCAGCTTGTTTTGGGTCTGCCTCTGGATCTTGGCCTGGGAATGGTAAGTTGTAGCGCCAAGTTCCCTACGTATTCAGGCGGCCTCCTTTTCACGTGACAATACCATCGCAGCCGACTCTCTTGCATCTTGTTGGCGATATCGCGCACGCCCAGACTTCCTCGCACGTACTGGTTACGGATTTTATCAAGCCTGGTAACGCCGCACATCCACCTCAACATTTTAATTTCAGCAACTTGAATACATAAGGACTGATCTTATGATAGTCTTATATACCATGCCCTTTAGTTTAACAGGCATTTTCCTGTCACATGTAACACCAGGTACTTCTCGCCATTTTAGCCACGCTGCAGCTATTCACAGCAGGTGCTGGAATGTTGCATTCTACGTTGCCAGAATTGTGCATCATACTCCTCAGATATTTATATTGATAGCACAAGGGGAGCAATTGTCCATCGATGGGAATCGAACTGTTGTCACTTGGATCTGGTTCGTTAAGACTCATGAACTGGGTCTTTGCTACACTCAGCACCACGGCTCGTGTAACTGGTGTTTCCACGATAAAAGTGCCTGCTGTACTCAGCACGGCTCTCTGTGCATGTTAGATAGGCTGTCGCTTCATGTAAAATACTAGTATTCAGATGCATCTGGTTAGATTGGTAGCCGACCGCAATATAGTTGGGAAAAAGCTAGATGATGATTATTTTAAGTTTTTTTTGTAATTTTATTAATCTATAACAGTTAATTAGGATACTTGGTTTATATTTTGTAACTTTAAAAAAGTACCAGTTCATCTCTCAGTTTCTTAAGTTGATAGGTAGGTATTGGCATAATGTAGTATCGTTTCACTGATTTTCTTAGCAAACTACCTAGTTTGCTGAAATATTATGTTAGGTACCTACCTAACATAATATTTCAGCAAACTAGGTAGTTTGCGAAAAAACTGAAAATATTATGTTAGGTAGGTACCTACCTACCTAACATAATATTTTCAGTTTTTTATACATTATTTACCTAGTTCTCAAAATTCAAATTCAAAATTCATTTATTCAAACAAGGCTGACAATTAACACTTTTCGAACATCAAAATTACATAAACCGTCAAAATTACATAAACAAGTCCCCCAAAAACGCGGGCGCCCTTCACCACTTCCTAGAACTTTAACTGGGAAGAAGTGGCGCAACAAACTCCCCAGCAGCACAGCTGTCTGTTCAGATAGAAAAACTTGATTTTATACAATAGCACCTATGCAAAAGAAACTACATTACGCAACACAAAACATTAAATTAAATTATTTGGTTTATGTCACCTAGCACACGCCAATATACCAACAAAAAAAATAGAAATCTATAGGTACTCAAGCAAAAATAAAAGGTAAACAAAACTTAATATCCGAATGAAAGCCTTCAGGCATAAAAGCTACTTATAGCTATTAAAGTTGTAACTCAAAGTCACAAAAATTATAAACTAGAACGAAGTAAAAATAAATAAACAGTTATTTAACAGTTCCAAAACCAAGTTATTTCAACGTTCATAGTTCCCTGAAAACGCTTATCCATCATTCATCTGAAAAAGTAAAGTAGCCCAAAATTGTCTGCATGGCAACATGCCAAGTAAATATACTCTATCATCTTTCCAAAATAAATTAAGTAACTGTCTGTGGCATCCAGCCTACTCAGACTACACTTGACATGAAAAGTTACAACAGGTTTTATTATTTGAACAACGTATTCACCTAGAGCCCTTCGTACTCAGTAACGTATTACAAACTCAAATCACTAATGAGTAGCCTGTCACAGCACTAGTCTAGTATTTCAATGGCCGTCCGCACATGACGCAACTTACTAATGCGTTATTATCTAGTTTGTGGTTAGTTCGTTGTGGCTCTGTCTCACTTCGTGTCACAGGATTATGCTGAGCGATGACCGTTTTGCGTGGATGTGACGCATATTTCTCACCTACTTTTACAAGTAATCAATCAATCATTAAATTTATAGTGGATCATAGGTAGGTACATAATACAGGTCTAAAATAATGATCAGTTATGTATGACCCGCCCGGCATACAATAGTTGCACAGAAATTTTTACATTATTGTTACAAATTATTAAGATTACACACAGAATATTTAAAAAAAGAAATTGTTTTATTATACACAACAGTGGGACACTAAACGCATCATGACTTTTTCGTTTATGTTTTTTTTTTTTTGCGTCATGATTACCGCAAATAAATATACATAATTATTTCCAGGTCATGGGCTACGAGCCTTAATCTTTCAGCATCAATTCTCTGCCCATTTATATAAATATGTTTAACACAACTTCTCTCATAATAATAATTATGATTACCTTAACTTTCTCTGTACCCAACGGTCTCTAGATTATCCAAGTCTGGACTAACGAGCAACAAGCATTGAAACTGCGTCGGTAATTACCGACTTGGACCAACACGTTCTAACTTTGTGGAACAGTTAAACGGAAGTAAAAGGGACGGTTCTATGCTTCTCTTGAGAGTTGGGCTTATAGGATTTTCTTGAATTGGCAATCGTGTTGAGGGTTTAGTATTTAAATATTATGACAGGTGCATATTGAGGGTAATAATTTAATAGACATACTATCTACCTAATACCTTTATTATTTTTGTATAAAGTCGGGCGGGACAATTTCGACTATGGGGTAATTTCAACTAATGCCAATAACTCTTATTCTACTGTATTTGTACCAAAACGCCATCTATATCCAGGTAGCTAAACAGATAATTTCCACAAAATTTCACAGATGGTGCTGCTACAAATACAGTAGAATAAGAGTTATTGGCATTAGTTGAAATTACCCCTTAGTCGAAATTGCCCCGCCCGACCTTATAATGTTTATATTATAATCTGTATCTCGGTAACGGCTCCAACGATCTTCATGAAATTTAGTATGCAGGGGGTTTCGGGGGCGATAAAGCAATCTAGCTAAGTTTCATTTTTAGAAATTGTACCAAAAAAAGCCGGTACCCAGATATTAAAACTTTAACGGAAGTATAATACTAACCGCCAGTTGCAGAAACGAACTTTAAATTTTAAAGCTGTTATTAAATGCTAATCTTCCATTATCTTGTTACAGAAAGCAACATTAGACTCGATTTTAATGGTTCTTTGAACAAATTAATGAAATCATTAGCGATAATGATCCATTTTATAATGTTTGTCTTTGAAACTGACACAATGACACAAAACAAAAACAGTCGAGAGTTGTCGTGCCGGTTGGGATGAAGTTCCGTTTGCTTTTGCACACTTGACGAATAAGAGCTAGACCGAAAAATTTTACATTTTGATCGACTTCACGACACGTTGTTACGAAACATTTTTACCGTCACGACACTTTTGTATAAATATATTCTATATTCCTCCTATTCATATTAATAATAGTATTAATAACTAATAAATCATTGCCAAAATGTCACAACTTGACACTATATCAAATGACCTTTTAACTTTATAATTTCAAGGCCTGAAAATCAATCTTCAAAATAGTCCGGTGCTCTATATTTTCTTCCACGTGCCAACTAGTTAATACCAGTGACGAAACATAGACCAAGTTGTCATTCAAACTGAAAACTTGCTCTGAATATTGACTGTATGGGTAGGACTAAAAAGTCGTTTTAACTTATATATGAAGGGGATCGTAGCGTAGGAAGCATACAATTTCGTCGTTTTCCTCTTTTACAGAGGTTCGTGATATTTGACTTAAAATTGGGACTAGCTGTATTTTTCGGGTCAGATAATTTTTGCTAGGGAGAATTTAGTCTCGATTGGTACATCGAGACTAATCTTCTCCTTAGCAAAAAATTATCTGACCCGTCTTTCTACCTCCGGTCCGTTTTCATATATTCTTTGTGCTACGTTACGCCAAAAACGGTCCCGACAAACGGATCTATTTTTATCCGACTTAATTACTCGGGTAACGACCGGGATTAAGGGGAGATAAAATTTCGACACAAACACACGTCGTTTTCAGTTTCCCCGGTTTTTTCTTTACGAAACATAATCTTTTGTGAGCGACATCTTTTAAGTGGGTAACTTTGGTATAAAAATAGGTTGTTTTGATTACCTTAGTTAAGTTTTCGTAAGTTTTTATTTATAAATAACTCTAGTTATAGTTGGTAACAAAAATAGGGTTATAGTGAGCCGTGTTTTTTCACTATATGTCTTTGTAGGGATTAAAAAAAAAATACAACGATAGTTATCAGAAATGATCGAATCCTGAATGAGTTAAGGTCATCGCTCATTATAGCAGCACGCCTCCGACACGGCAAATAACTTGTCAATCAAGTTAGGACTTTTAGTCAAATGTATTAAAGTCTATTTTACGATAGATAAACAAAATAGTGGACGGCTCGCGCGCCGGCAGCGAGCGGCCCGCTAGCCGTCACCCGTCGGGCCGACAGCGCGCTTCAAGCGAGGAGCCCGTTCGTCGGCGCCTCACTGTCCGCGGGGTGACGCCTCGCCGGCCGCACGGTAACGCCTTGCTTGTGAATAAACAATAACCTGTTACCTCGCCGGTGGCGTGCCGGCGGTTAGCAGTCGCCTTGCTTACGGCGCGTTGACGACTAGCCATCGTCTTGCTTCCGGCGCGTTGGCGACTATCCGTAGCCTTGCTTCCAGCGCGTTGGCGACTAGCCGTAGCCTTGCTTACGACGCGTTGACGACTAGATTTTTTGATGCGTTGCCGGGGCGCTACCGTGCTGGAGCGGTGCTGTTATAATGGGCGATGACCTTTACAGGTACAGCTGATTAGAGTACACATTATATACACGGTCTATTTTCTTGGCGTCTTTCGCCTCATGATAATGATGATCATGCATGATTTAAATGCCGAATACTGTAAAAAGGTATAGAATGTATTAAATACATTCGTGAACGTAATGACTCCTTATATAAAAATGAATAAAGGGTCTATTTTCATCACAAACAAACAATGACGACTGCAGTTTTTGTACTTACAAAAAATGTATCGACACCCACATCGTAAATCTGTTCCTAAAATAGAATTGTAAATGTTAACGTGTATTTGATTTAGGTGATTAGTAGAGAAGCTTGTCATAATATTTTTTCCTGTCGTTTGGGGTTAAAAATAGCGTGCCGCTGTCGTTTTGTGGGTGGGATGACTAATTGGTAATTATGTCACGTGGGAAGTAGGTACTTACTATGAATTTCGGTAAATATCGTAAAAAGTCAGAAAATTGATTTTGTATAGTCCGCATCGGTACCACGTTTTCTTTCGCGGGAAAAATAGATAAAAGAGGTTTTTTACGAAGTGCGAAATAAAGGGATGCATGTTTATTATACTTTACATTAAAACATGCTTCCATGGATGCGGGAAGCACAGAAGCGGTCGAAGTGGCGGTGCTCGGGGAGGTCTTTGTCCAGCAGTGGACGTCTTTCGGCTGAAATGATGATGACATTTCCGCAGAAAATTATACGTAAATATAGCCAGGCAGAGAGAAATATAAACGAACTGTCACTATTTAATGGCAAACCTGTATTTAGTCTATATTAGCGGGACATAACGGTCACGTTGTTTCACTGTTACGTTGTATATGAAAGACATACCTACGTGTCATGCACGTCGCACGCGGACTGTAAACGAAAGTCTCATTTCGCTATAAGGCTCAAGTCACGATAATTATTTGATTCTGGAACCGTACCGGTCTGTCAAATTCAAAATTCAAAAGTTATTTATCAAACTAGGCTGAGAATCAGCACTTTTCGAACGTCAAAATTACATAAGACAGTCCCTTTAAAACGCTTCACCACATCCTAGTGCTTTAGCTAGGAAGAAGAATTTGCGCAACAAACTCCCCAGCTGCAGAGCTGTATGTTCAGTTATAAAAAATGATTTTATATAACAGTATGCAAAATAATTCACATTACGCAACACAAAACATAATTTAAATTAATAGCCATACGTCAGCTAGCACACGCCAATATACCAACTAAAAACAACGAGAACTATACTCAGGCAGAAATAAAAAATAAAACTAAACGTAGACAATCTAAATAAAAGCCTCCAGGCATTAAGGGCGTGCCCGCTCACATATAGCTGTACTAACTGGAAGTTATAAATGATAAACTAGGACCATCGAGGTAAAATAATTAAACAGTTAATTTCTAATAACAATAACAAAACCATGATCAGCAAGACGACCAATCACCACAAGCAGCACCCCTTCACGAGTATAACGCAAAGATCAGCCATCACTCCCCTCGCCATATTTGAGGGAAGGAGGTGTCGAAGTCATATTTAAGTTTAACAAGCGAAGTGTGGGTGTACTAAAGGTACACCTCTACCTAATGCTTCGGGAATTATAGACTGATGTCTGATGTTCTGTGTTTTGTTAACAAATATAATAATTACATGGTGGGTCCATGTAATTTTTACCTATAAATATTAAGAATAACAATGTGGTGAAAACCTTATATTTCTCATTTCTGAACATTAAACAATGTACCTAATTGGTTTATGTAGGTATGAAATATCGAATTTCTAATTTAGTGCTAGCCTTGTGCCAAACCCACGTGCCAAAACAATGCCCTAGAGCCGGCTGGCTTTATAGTCACATTGTCCTCCAAAGAAAATTAGCTACGTATAAATCTGATCAAGACTAATATTAGTATTGACTCCGGGTATTTGTTCTACCCGATGTTTGATCACGTAATTTGTTTTCGTAATATCTTCCACGATGTAGGCAAACTTATTCTTTGCGGTAATTGTTTACATTTGAAGCATTGTTATCTAGAAACCAAACATATTAATAAATTAATATTATCGGTCCAATTTCAATATCAACGTAGCAATATATTTGTTGTTCCTTGCAGCTAGTAGGTATGTACTGAAGTAGAGTTCATTTTTGGCTCTGCTTGGCACACATAAATTTGTAAAATGCCAAAAATGGACCCTATCTACGCTAACTTACCCTTAATGTTTGCATACCGTACCTACTTAATTATATTCAGTACATACCTATTTGCCATTTCGTTTCATTTGTGGGAGAAATAAGGGGTTCGTTTACACTAGCATAATAAGAATAACATACTGGAATCAAATACTAATTACCTACCTATGTACTTAAAACACCTTGACCTTGACCCTTGACTATAAAATTTAATACAATATCTTTATATATTTCCTCAGTTATATAATTTATTGCAGAACTTTTACCAAACGTGAGAACTTTCGATAAGTAAAAAAATTACAACAAATAAAGACGCCACCTTCATGTGCTACTTTCCATATCCGTTGAACTGTTGGATAAATATTTGTAATTTAGTGCACGTTATCTAATGTAATACTGAAATAATCCTAATATCGCAAACAATAGTATTTGAGAAATGCCTTTATCAGTACAGAGCAAATAACTCGTATTCTGCTTGAGAATGCGACCGCTATTTCTCACATGGGATGAAATAAATTCCTCAGAACTATTGATATTAACTAGGAGTATTAGAGTAGTAATAGAATGAATTTCGTGAGTTTTGTCGATTTATTGACGAGTAGAACAATTGCTCATTGTTTGTTGTTTCATACTATTAAATCTTGTTTTCTTTCATTGTTGGTCAATGTTGGTGGGGTTTAAGGTTAATTAAGAAAGTTGTTTCATTTAAATGTTATAAAGTCGCCGCATATTGAGCACAAAATGGACTTTAAAACCCAGGACCTTCCAAAACACAGTTGCGTTAGTTTTTCAACATAATAAAAGAAGTGATTTTTTTATTCACGGGATATTTTTCGTCGAATCCACCCCTAATCGTCTAGTTTTATTTTATTTAGTCTTCCTTATTAACTAATATAGTACATTATTCATAAGAAAGAAGAAGAAAGAAAGAAAAATAGATTTATTTGTCACAGAGACACGCGCATACAATAAGATAACATTACATTACATCTTTCATGTAAGACCAATACCGGGGCGCGAGTACCTCTTCGTTGCCTTGTGGAAACTTATAACGCACACTTCATGGACATTGACATTTTCTTTTTGTTTAAGTAATCATAAAATCAAAACTCTCGCTATAACTTCATTAGCATCAAAACTTTAAATTAGCATTTAATTCAAATAACTTAGAACAATATTCTTAAAATCAGCTTCCGTTTCTCACTTATTTGATTAATCCGTGGACAGTAGTGTGGGACATGTTTAACTATTTATTTTAAGAATCTCATTGTATTGATTATTTTTGATTTTTTCTACGTACAACATTTTGTGTTGTGTGCCTTATCTGTGCTAAATAAATATATTTTCTTTCTTTCTTTTTTTCTTTCTTTCTTTCTTTATTGCTTTAACATGCAACTGTTTTTTTTGTCCCTAATACATAAAATAAAATAAAATAACTTGATTAAAAAACATAAAAACAAAACAGATTTATACTGAACACAGACATATATAGCAAAGCGTGAAGCTAAGGGCCCATTACAGCCGCTTCGGACCGCAGCGCAACGCATTTCAATTCAAAAGCTGTGGTGTGGCCCGCCTTAATCTCCTTCCGCCTTAAAGCAAAGTGCACAATACAGCCGCATCGGACCGCAGCACAACGTAGTTTGCGTCGAAAATGTGTGCATGGTACGCGAACAAATGTAGGGAACAGCTGATATTTTTTTCGCGATTTCAGTGTTGGTCCCATAGTGAAAATTGTTCATAATAATAAGTACAGTAACCCCTTAAGAGATTGTCAACAAATTAAATTTCATTCTGTATAAGAAGGAAGTTTTTTGGAATGCAGTGAGACTCGCTCTAATCTGCGTCAGCCTTAAACTATTGTTTAATTTATTTTATTATTTATTTACCCATCAATTTTGAGTACAAAGGTACCTACTGCTTATTTCTTAACAATTTTTTTCCAGCAGACCTGCGAAAGGTAAAATGTTTTGGTTCAAGTATCTTCGCTGAAACGAGAACCTCATAATATAAGTTAATGATGTCTCGGAAAGTCGGAACTTAAACAAAAGAACTTCAAACGAACTTGTTTTGTACATTTTGTCTTTTATTATTTATATTAAGAATACAGTAATGAGGAATATTTAATGAAGAAAAGAAACATAGACTAATGTTTATTTGGACACAGTTCCTGAAACACAACATACAAAATAGCAAAAAAAAAAGGTGAAAATTATATTTTAACAATAATAGTGTGTGCCTCTCGGCTGCGCCAAAAAAGTTCATTTTAGCATTAATACCAGACAAATGTTGTCTGACGCAGGTTTTCTAATAAACCTATAAGTAGGGACAAGTGACGGTGAGTACAAAACAGTTTCAAAATACCTAATACATAATTTTTATACTTCTAATATAAAACAACAGGAACTGTCCAAGCAAATCCTGTTCTTAGTGATTAGCTTGACTAGATTGATTCGAGCACTCACACACAAAGCGAAACAGGCCAGGCATGAGACTAAAACTTTTTATTTTTTATTATTTATTTTGTGGGGTATCAAATGAAAGGGCTTCACGAGCACATTACAAATATGTATATATATCATTGTCTAAGTAAATAAATATGTTTAAATTGTTAAAAACATGCAAAAGTAAGACTGCCACGTACGGTGCGGCTGTAAAGTCAATACCTATTATACAATTAAACCTAAACAAAAAAAATAAAGTGGCTCTGCAAATACTTTATCACGAAATTACAACCCCAAAATAATTTAAATAAAAAGTAAGTTCAAAGACTAAAACCCGACTACTGAAAAATCACAAAGGATCAAGATAAAGGTACAAAAATGGCCAAGGTAAAGCCGTAGTCGCATGCAAGTTGGCTACAAAATTGTAATGGCATGTGACGACGCGAAGGCTTTTGACCATTTTTGTACCTATGTCTTGATTTCTGTCCGAAATATTTTCTTGTTTCATACTTTTTAGAGCGTGATTTTTCAGTAGTCGGGTTTTAGTTTTAAAACTTACTTTTTTCTTATTTTATTTATTTATTTATTTATTTATTTGCAAACATAGGTACAGATATACATTGATGTTTTTGTTAATAGAAATAAAGTTCTCCATGTTTAACCATCACATGGGTATGCAAATAATAAAAAGTGAGTACGTACAAGATAAAATTAAATATGTCAGCAATAATTACAATAATATTTAAATGTCAGAATAAAAAAAAAATAAAACAGTAGAAAATTAAATTACAAACAAGTATAAAATATTAAGTTCGAAACAATGGAAATAACAATTCAAATACTAGGTCAGAATAATACATTACAGTCAGAATTAAAACTAATAGAAATCAAATTAAAAGCATAAATAGTAAATTGATCATTCATAAGAGTAGTATTGATTTTCCCCAATATAATAAATCGGATGTAGTAGGCCTAGCATTTTTCATTTAAATAGTCATTAATATGATAGTAGCATTTCGCAACTAAAAGTATGTGTAGTTTTTTTTTGAATTGATCTATATTTTTAATTTCAATTATGTGTTCAGGTAGCTTATTGTAGATTTTGGGTGCCATACCAAGTAGATTTTTATTAAAAATGGCTTTTTTATGTGGTATGGTGCATATTTTATATTTGTGACGTAAACTCCTTGGGTGACTGTATAGGTGTATATTTGTTTTAACATAGCTTCCTACTTCGTATATGTAGAGACACGGAAGTGTAAGTAGCTGAAGCTTTTGGAAAAGTGGCTTACAACTGTCTGTGCTTTGAATGCCACAAATTGCCCTTATGCATTTTTTTTGTGCTATGAACGCCATTTCTCTATCGGGCGAGTTCCCCCAAAATATAAGTCCATATCGCAAAGTAGACAATACATATCCGTGGTACGCCATTAATAATGTTGACTGATTTGAAATTTTTCTTAAGTTATAAAGGGCATATGAACACTGGCTAAGTTTTTTGCATACATTTTCGATATGTATTTTCCAGTTCATCTTTTTATCGATCCAGATGCCTAAGAATTTTGTATTATCAGTCTCCTGAATATATTTGTCACCATATCGAACATCTAGTTTTTTACTGTTTGTTCTTTGTTCAAACGAAATGTAGGTTGTTTTTTCTAGATTTATTTTGAGATTATTTTCAGTCAGCCAGTTTATTATGTCACTTAAGTTATTATTTATGTCATTTTCGAAAGTCTCATCATTTTCGCTTCTAAATAATATTGTGCTATCATCCGCAAATAAGATCATAGGATTAGAGATAATTTTAGGCATGTCGTTAACATATACAATGAAAATAATGGTGCTAGGACACCGCCCTGTGGTACTCCAAATAAGGATTTGCGATATTCAGACGTGTATGTAATTTCTGTTTTAGTGTAGGGGCAGATTTTTGTTACACATGTACATTGTTGCCGATTCATTAGATATGACTTAATAAGTTGAAGGATATTACCTCTGATGCCATATTTTTCCAATTTGTTAAGGAGTATTTTGTGGCTAACGTGGTCAAAAGCCTTAGTCATGTCCATAAATAACGCTACAACAGGAGTTCTGTTGTCAATATTTGTAAGTACATGTTTGACTAGCGCATATATAGCGGAGGTAATGCTTTTACTTTGCCTAAAGCCATATTGTTCGCTGATTAAGATTTTATTGGTTTCTAAGAAGGAATATATACTTTTATAAATTATTTTTTCAAATATTTTAGAGAAGACTGGGATAAGGGCAATGGGTCGGTAGTTATTAGGATCTTGCCTGTCACCTTTGTAGCGGTTAGACCGCCACATACAAAAAACTACGAAACAAAAAGACATGACGTCACACAATTCCTACATCTCGCAGTTAGAGTTTACTGAGCGAATAACATAGATAAGACTATCCGAAATCAACATATGGGCAGTTGCCCGCCAGACACAACAACCCGTCTGGTTGGAGGATCCTCCCTTTTCTATGGTGGATGAGTGAACTTTACACCCTGTTCCTCATACTCCTAAATTGGTGACCCCGAGAATGAATGTCAACGCAGCCTTCGTGCAACTACTTCAGCGTGACGTCATCATCATCACTCCCGCAAGCTTTCGTGAGGCGAGTCACACAGCCAGCCAGCACCCACGGCTTCAACGGGTATCCTTACCACCAGCATGCAGCGAACGCGCATTCCTGGTCATCACCCTCAGCCACATCACCCCGACTCACTGGGGAATCACCGCAATCACCTCAATCACCGCAATCACCGCAATCACCTCAATCACCGCAATCACCTCAATCACCGCAATCACCACAATCGCCGCAATCACCGCAAACAGTTCCGACCCACCGTGAACTGTGCGGCACCCGGTTCCGACTCACTGGAACCACAATCACCATCGCCGCAATCACTGCAGACAGTTCCGACCCACTGTGAACTGAGCGGCACCCGGTTCCGACTCACTGGAACCACAGCTGGCACTGTGAAGCATCGCAAGATCCAAGACTCAGCCCACTATCGACCTCCGGTCTCCGGAGGGGAGTGATGTAGCGGTTAGACCGCCACATACAAAAAACTACGAAACAAAAAGACATGACGTCACACAATTCCTACATCTCGCAGTTAGAGTTTACTGAGCGAATAACATAGATAAGACAACGCCAGACACAACAACCCGTCTGGTTGGAGGATCCTCCCTTTTCTATGGTGGATGAGTGAACTTTACACCCTGTTCCTCATACTCCTAAACCTTTTTTAAACATTGGCTTTATTATAGAAATTTTTAGTTTTTCTGGGAATACACCTTTTTCAATGCAATCATTGATAATGTGACTAAGTACGGGTGCAATAGTGAAAGATGTGGCTTTAATCACTTTGGTGGTTATGTCGTCATATCCAGCGCTGTTTGTATTTTTCAGAGAATTTATTATTTTAATAATGTCAGTTGGTACCGTTGGCATCATAAATATTGAATTAGAAATTGTGTCGAATGTCAGCATATTATTATAGTTAATGTCACTCTGAGATTGAATTTGATTGATAAAATATTCATTAAATGATTTCGCTATTTGTTCTGGACGGTTAATAACTGTACCGTCAACAATTATTTTGTCTATTCCTTCTTTTGGATAATTTACTTTCTGTTGATTAATTATCCTCCATGCAGCTTTGCTCTTGTTTTCAGAATGGTGTATAGTATGAGAATTTTGGGCTTTCTGTGTTTGTTTAATTATGTGTTTCAATCGGTTAGTGTAGGTTTTAAGTTTGTTTTTGTTTTCTGGGTTAGGTGACTTTCGATATTCCCATAGCATGTCCCTTTTCCTTTTGGAACATTTTTTTAGTCCCGTCGATATCCATTTAGGTCTTTTAATTACCGAAACTTTTATTTTATTGATAGGGAAACACAAGTCATAGAACAGTTTATATATATCATGAAACTCATTAAATGCTTCATTGGGATCGGAGCACATATATACATCACAGAAAGTGAGACTTTGAAGACATTCTCTAAACTTTTTGATATTTTTTCAATCTCGTTGCTGTTGAATCTTTCGTGCTCCTCATCATCTTATATTAAAAAAGTTCTGGTTAGTAAAAGTCTATGTGAAAAATAATAGTAAATTCTGTAATTTGAAATAGTTAATAAATCCTAATAATAAAGTGCGGTGCAAACTACTAAAGAATTTCTTTTTATGAAGATTTATTCTAGGTAGTAGTTTACTAGAAATGGAATGAAATTAAAACAAAAAAAAATCGCTCTTGGGTACCTATGTGCATAAGTGCTACTGGGGTGTTCAGGATCATGTACTGACTCCATGGTAACGGGGTTCGCGTCGACGCGATGTCCCTACGACACACTGTATAGCTTCTTGTAAGTGCTTCTTTTACAAAATAATAACTTTGTGGAATGCAGTAACCGGGGAGAATTTTCAATAAGTTCTAATAGTAAATTACTTTGTGGTCCTAGAATGTGTTTTTTAAAATCTTTATTTAGAAAAGGCTTTAACCGCCAAGCAATTATTGGCATAATCGCTTTGCGATTAAAGCGTTTTCTTAATAAAGATTTAAAAAAACCTTAGAATGTGTTCCACAAGATAATTTATGGTGTTGATTTAAATTCCTAATAATTTAAACAATTTGAGACTGCCTTGCATAGTCCAATCCAATAATTATTGAAGGATAATGTTTAAATATTAAGAGAACTTATTAGAAATAAAAATATAGGTTATCTTCTAACTTTGATCCTTCTCTGTATTGTCAGAAAATCTGCGAGGTCCCATCGGTTTATTGACCAATCCGTTGCCTACACTGCTGCCTTTAATGCCTACATAATTATGTGATTAGCTCACGAGTAAGTACTAAACCTTAAAGGGAAGTAAAACAACCCGAACTTATTAAACTGTCACACTCAGGGATTCTGAACACATTGCAATTGAATGATTGATCACCAGTTACCCTAAATTAATATGGGGAAATGTTATGCGTACCTGTACAAGTGAACATACAATATTAACGCATCAGATCAATATACAACATACTATGGGAATAAAGTTGAAATCGCGAAAAAAAAAATCTGCTGTTCCCTACATTTATGTTCTCATAATCTTGTCAAAATGTAGGGAACAGATGTTTTTTTTTCTCGATTTCAGGTTTGGTCCCATAGTAAAAGTTGTTCATAATGATGAGTATTATGACCCCTTAAGAGGTTGTTGGTGTTTTACCAATAACTCTGTATAAATGTGTAAGGATGATGGTAAATGATCGGTTTGTATCACTACATCAGCATCATCGTGTAGTTTTCGAATTACTTATAGTTACTGTTAAAGTGAGCTTTGTCTTGAACAAAACGAATGTATAAGTGACAAATAGACATCTGCTGGACGGACTGAGTGTTCTCTAAACATCACTTCGTAATTCGAACGATATTGAGGTGTAAATCAACAACTATTTACTTGTCGGAAATACCTTACTGAGTTGACTAATTGGAGCGCCAGCGCCACCTAGCGGCGCCTTTTTTTTTATTTCTTTTTATTGCTGACTGGGCCTGCTCTTGACCTCGATCTCGCCTGATGGAAAACGATGGATGAGGTCTATGATGGAACGAGCGTGCCCAGAAGATGCCTGTTCACTCTTGCTATGAAGGCAGACGGGTTATATGAGGAAGGGAACACTGACGCCGACAGAGTTCCACACTTTGGCTGTACGCATTATAAATGTGGAAGAGAAGCGCCGAGTACGACTGGACGGGATATCAACCAAGTGCGGATGGTACCCTGCATGGTACCCCCATGCTTTCTTTCTTTCTTTCAATATAACGCTCGGACCGGCTGGTGCTAAGCAGACTTCATCGGTGGCGGTCAAGCAGGGAACACGTTTAGAAACTGTCGCGCATTCTAGTGTGATTGATTTGATCGTAAATTAAAATTGAATCTCAACTGCAATATTTTTTTCTATTGTGCAATAACCAAAACTACACACAGTACGTAGTTAAAATATGCCTGATAATAACGAAAGAGACACTTACCCTCCTCCGTTATACTTATACAGGGTGAAATTGAATGTATGGGGTCATTATACTCATCATTATGAACAACTTTCACTATGGGACCAACCCTGATTTCGCAATTTCACCCTGTTTAAGTAAATCGTTGTACAAGAAATGCGAAGTACGAACACAAATGTAGGGAACAACTGATAATTTTTTTCCGATTTCACTTTGGCCCCATAGTGAAAGTTGTTCATTGTGATGAGTGCAATGACCCCTTAAGAGGATGCCCATGTATTCAATTTCACCCTGTATCAGTTAGTTCACTTTCAAATTGTCTGCGCGGTCAGTTTAGGTCCGGCAGGTTTTGAGTGAATTTAGTACCAATAAATAATTGAGTATTGAGTACCAGAGTAGCACTGAATATTGCAAACATTTGTGATTTTTTATTTCTTTTAATACCTTCGTAACCTTACTTACGCAGGTTATTTATACACATAAAATACTATGGTGTATATTACTAATGACGTACATACTTAACGAATTAGATTTGCTCCAGATTTATAACGTTCGGTATAATTTTACGTAACTTTGACTTCCTCTAATTATATTCTATTCAAATGTGGTTAATTACTGCTCAAACTTGAAAGTTCAGTGGGTTCAAGTTGACTTGTGGTTTTGAGCGCCTCATTAGCATTATTATAATTATGTTCGGTGGTTAAGATGTATGGAACTTGGTAACTTTGGAGATAATAAAAGGGAAATGATTATGAAACTCCGTGACAATTTTATAGGTACATTACCTACCTATCTTTCAGAACTTCGATTCGTTCCCAAACCATCTTTTATATAATTTTAGGTACAGGCTAAGTGACTTTCAAAGAACCTTTACCGTTATTGTTTCTTATCCTATACTATTAGCTTACGTTCGCACGGACGTAATAAAATCGCGGCGATTTTTTTCGCGTATTGGATTTTTGACGCTCCGTTTAGCGCCGAGAATTGAATATCCAACAGTGTGTTTTCTTGACGCGCTGGGATACGCGCTGAATGCGGTCTGTTGCATTCTCAATGCTCGGCTCAATACCGAGAGTTGAAAATCCAGTGTACGAAAAAAAAATCGCCGCGATAAAAACACGTCCGTGCGAACGTGGGCTTCGAACGTTCTCGAAAACGGCTCTTTCGATCTAGCTAAGTCTCAAATCAGGAAAAATTCGTTTTCTCCGTATTTTTACCCAAATAGAGCTCGGTCGCCCTAAGTTTAGAACAATATTACCTTAAAATAATGACATAGCACCATGGATTTAGTAAGTACCTACTATCATAGCAGTATGGAATTAGTAAGTACCTACTATCATGGTAGTATGGAATAAGTAAGTACCTTCTATTATGGTAGTTTGGAATTAGTAAGTACTATATAATACATGGAATTATGTAGTATGAATTACACTATACTATTAAATGAGCATTCTCTATTTTCACCCGAGCAGAGTTCGGTCGACCAGATACCTACTAATAAAAGTATAAATGTATTGATGTACCACGATTAATTAACAAAATATTATTATAATTAGGTACAATTTTTTTTTACTTTATCTGGATTAGGTAATCTTTATTGAAAAATAAAACGTTAAAACTTCGTCCGATAGTCTGTAGCTATACTTTATAACTCTAGAATCAACAATCCGCTTAACCTTTTTTATACTTTTAATATTTTTTGTGTTTAGATGATGAGTAGGTACGTACGAGTATGTTATTGGATGTATCAGTCCACGTGGCGGCGTAATGCAGCTAGTTATTACATAAATAGTATCAGCTGATGACGAAAAATTCAGATGAATCATCTTCACGGATAAATCAACAGAAATATTGGGTCAGGTGACCTTATTACCTACTGGTGTTTAGTTGATCTGTTTCCAACGATTTATTATGGTTTTTGTTTACATACAGTTGTCAAGGATTATTGCGTGTTTGAATCTGAAGGTCAATTCCCGCAATTAGAAACGTTCATAATATAGTAATTACAATCTCATCTCAGCGACATGTGCGCTTTTATGGTATCTGCACACAGCGGGCGTGGCGTGGAGGGCGCGGCGTGACGGGGCGGCAACGTGGCGCTGCTGGCGTGGTGGTATCGGTCTAACTGCGGGCGCGATCACGTCCCGTTCCGCCGCGAATTGAGAGAGAAAGAATATAAATAAAGTAAACAGTTATAAGTTCAAAGTAACTAAGTTAGTTAAAGTAACTTATAAGTTATTAGTTACAGTTATAAGTTAAAGTTTTAAGCATTAATACAATCTCTCAATTCTGAATGTAACTGTCGCGCCCCACCCCGCCGCTTCTGACTTGTATTCACGATCGGCGTGGCGGCGGCGTGGCGTGGCGGTTACCGTCGTGCCGGGCGGGACGGCTTTGTGTGGAGTCGTCCGTGATATCTAGTACATTACAACTGCTCAGCGTCACGTCGCCATCCCGTCCCGCCACGCCACGCCCGCTATGTGCAGTGATCTTTATAGTTTCTATCGTGACAGTGTTACGCCCTCGTCACGGTAACACAGGGAAGTAAAATGTGTGTAAATTGACGTAGACGCTTTTAATTTTTCGTCCACGATAACATTATAACGCGCATGTATTTCTATACAGAATATGGACGTGGTGTAACACCACAATAATATCGCGACGCGTGACCAAGCTCTGATCTGGTGAAAATAGAGAATGCTCGTTTAATAGTACAGGAAAGTTTTTACTAATTCCATACTGCCGTGATAATATATACTAATTCCATGCTGCCATGTCATTATTCTAAGATGTCATTATTCTTGTCCTAGACTTTGGGCGACCGAGTTCTACTCGGGTGAAAATACGTAGAAAACGAATTTTCTCAGACGTGAGACCTAGCTCGATCGATTTTTCCGCCCCGTAAACCCCTATATTGCAACTTTCAATGAAATCGTTAGAGCCATTTGCGAGAACGTGATTGCAAATATATTACAAATATTGCTCGTTTAATTAATAATAAAGGATAAAAGTGACCATTAACATTAACGCGAAGGGGAGCGACCGTAGGGAGCGTGCCGCGGTAGCGGCCGCAGAGTGCCAGATCCCCTTTGTTGGTGAACCATTTGGGTTAGGTTAGGTTAGAACAGTGACCATTAATGCGCGAAGGCGAGCGACCGTCGGGAGCGTCCCGCGGCAGCGGCCGCCGAGTGCCAGATCCCCTCTCTTGTTGGTGAAGCATTTGGGTTAGAACAGTAACCATTAACGCGCAAAGGCGAGCGACCGCAGGGAGCATGCCGCGGCAGCGGCCGCCAAGTGCCAGATCCCCTCTCTTGTTGGTGAACCATTTGGGTTAGGTTAGGTTAGAACAGTGACCATTAACGCGCGAAGGCGAGCGACCGTAGGGAGCGTGCCGCGGTAGCGGCCGCCGAGTGCCAGATCCCCTCTCTTGTTGATGAACCATTTGGGTTAGGTTAGGTTAGAACAGTGACTATTAACGTGCAAAGGCGAGCGACCGCAGGGAGCGTGCCGCGGCAGCGGCTGCCGAGTGCCAGATCTCCTCTCTTGTTGGTGAACCATTTATGACAGGTTAGGTTAGAACAGTGACCATTAACGCGTGAAGGCGAGCGAGCATAGCGAGGACCATCTTGGCAGGTGGTAATCAGTTAGGTATATCTACTCAGGTTACTAACTGTGATAGAAATTATATATTAGACTAAATATGTTTTATGTATTTTGAGTGATATATCAAACGATTTTATATTAAATGTATGTTATGATTATAAAAATTAGTTATTTTAAAATTATATCAATCGTTTATTATATTAACTGATGATTATATCAAATAAAATTATAGATTCAGTTGTTATACCTTGTAAATTTATATTAGTCATTTTGTAATTATACCATATATTACTTACCCCCTAAAACGGTTACAACATCAAATTCAGTGTTATAAAAAATGCTGTTGCAATTCATTATTAATATTTTAAGTCACTTAACCAGTATTTCATATTGCCAAATCAATACATATTATATATTAAAGTCGCTTTTCGTATTTGTCTGTATGTCCACGTTGTTCTTCTATACCACGCAGCAGATTTTGATGAGGTTTTCACAATTACTTACTTAGAGAATTAATCCGGAAGGTTTATGTGTATAATACGATGATATTAAAGTTACATAAAACTAAGAAATCTCGATGTTTTCTCAAGTCGTTAAAGCCGTGCGAAGCAGGAGCGGGTTGCTAGTTAATAAATAAATAAATAAAATCATTTTAACCGAATTAAAATAATTTTATTTGTTTATTTATTAACATTACAACTAAAAGATCCATAAGTTAATCAAAACAGATAAATATTTGAGAGCTATTTGCGACATTGCCAACTTTTAGAATAGATAATAATATATGTAAAATTATCTACGGGCGGTGTTTTGTGCTTAATTTATGTTACTTCTTTACACAAAAGAGAGGTCTTTGCCAATTGGGACAGTCACCGCGGGTTATCATGTCAACAAAACAATGTTTGTATTGTAAAGCTAGATAAAGAAAAAGATATATTATAATTATGTAAAATACCTTTTTCATGTCTATATTTTACTTATTTATTTATTTTTCTGCTTCGTCCTTTGTTGGAAAATGTAAATGTTTTTTCCTAAAATACAAAACCTATTTTTGAGCAGTTTTTCTCCTCACAGAGATACCTGCGTGTTTATTTAGGTAGCCAGACTAAAAATATCAAATGACAACTGAAATTAGAATTTTGTCATTATGGAATAAAAGTGGATAGGTCCTGTACCTATATTATATACTAGTCTGATATACAATACGAATAATATGTATAATGACAATGTATTATTTAGTACTTAAAACTTCAAAACTGTTTATACAATACTTATTAACAATGTTAAACCCATTAGCTTAAGACATGATATTGGTTTTCCTTAAATGTAGCTACATAGATCTAGTATATACAAAAATTAAATGCTGTAGGTACATTGGTAAGCGCATAAATTGACAATGGCTGGCCCAATTTGGCTAATTTGGTTTTAAAATGTTCGTAACAGTTCAAATTGGGTGCTAAAAGAATAATTGGAAATGTTTCCCGGAACATTTTAAAATCCGGGAAAAACTGAACGTTATTTTTTGAATTATTTAAATTTTGAAAGGACGTCTGTCGGGTCAGCTAGTAAGTATTAAATGTAGCTACATAGATCTAGTATATACAAAAATTAAATGCTGTAGGTACATTGGTAAGCGCATAAATTGACAATGGCTGGCCCAATTTGGCTAATTTGGTTTTAAAATGTTCGTAACAGTTCAAATTGGGTGCTAAAAGAATAATTGGAAATGTTTCCCGGAACATTTTAAAATCCGGGAAAAACTGAACGTTATTTTTTGAATTATTTAAATTTTGAAAGGACGTCTGTCGGGTCAGCTAGTAAGTAATAAAAATTAGTTGAAATGAGAACACAAGTAGGTTCGCAGATGTGAAACAGAATTTCTCTCATAATATCTCCATCTTTTAAAGCAGAGCATGTTATTCGCTAAAACAAACAATAACATAGACATTATGTAACAACTCAATCACCGAGACCACAAGTAGACGTAACGCAAAACGGCTAAACACAAGTTACGTAATTTACTGTGACTGCAGACATTTGTTCGGGCTTGTTCGGGATAAATCGCATTCGTTCGTGCGACTAAACGACATGTTGCATAAACTTGTTCGTTTATTGCGATTTCTGTTCACGTTTATGTGGAAATAATAGTTGTTACATCGCGCGTCTTTTTGTGAAGCGTTTGTGAAAACGTGTTTTGTATTTTTTTACAAATAAAAATGATTCCATTATTATTACCTATTTACATTTTGGTGCAGATGATTCAGTTATTTTAAATAAGATTTTTACTATGTACCTACTGAACAAATTTTAAACGAACGAACTTTTTTATTTTCCGATATTTTATATATTTTTTCTCAAACATGCTTGGAAATTCGAGCATTATTTTTACAACCTTCTTCGAGATATATCGAAATTGCTGTACTGGCTGAATACATGCGATCGCCCGGCCGGCAATGTTTCTATGAAAATCCATATCTGGCATGTTTAGCGGCCAAATATTAATGTAGGTACTATGAAAACTCATGTCCGTCGTGTTATTTAAAAACGATTTTCTTGCTCAACACAATCAACCAAGGAGGTAACATAGCAAAGCATTTATTTAAATTTCGATTTGGTTTGCAAATAGAGCTGTTTAAAGTAAAGAAGAAACAAATGAACTTGGCAACAAATGGCGCGTGACAAATTATCGTTGTTCGTCATTGATTGAATTTATAATTAATTTACTTAGTTTGAATTTCCGCGCATTATTTGAGAAAATTACTATACAAGTCTTGGCCGCGACCAGGCATTGATGGACTCACGTATGTGTGCCTCGGCTTCGCCTCGGTCCAAATTTTCAAGATCGTCCCTCAATGCCCTTGTCTCAGGCCGCGACAGTAATGTACTATTGTATGAATCCGAATGACAAAATAAACTTTTAAAGAGGCACTATAATTCATACATAATTTAACAAGCAATAGGTATCTTTGCAGCGCGTTAGACTTCGAAAATCAAGCCGAAAGCCATTTCAAATCGCAAACGAACAAAAAGAGAAACGTCGCTGCATGACAATTTTATCCGAACACTGTTCGGTTTTCAAGCTGGTAGTAACTTTTTTTAAAACAGCCAGCATTCTATAATTTGGTTCGATTTTTGAACGCTGCAGTCGGTTTCCGATAATCTACCTACACTACGTCGTGGGTGTCCTTTGTGAGTTGACTTTGACAAAATTTGCATTTATGCGACAGTCAATCGCTCTCGCTTCAGTTTTTTTTCCAAAATATGACTTACATTGTTGTTTTCACAGTACTTCGATATTTGGATACTTAGCTATTGCGGGTACTAGGGATACCTATAACGAAAGTCCTACAGAATGGCAATGAGGTTACCTATTACATTAAATATTACGTTTAGGCGCAAAATGTCCAATTCGCAAAATGTCCAGCGGTCGAAAAATGTCCAGTTCGCAGAATGTCCAATTAGCAAAATGTCCAATTCGCAGAACGTGCAATTCGCAAAATGTCCAATTCGCAAAATGTCCAGCGGTCGCAAAATGTCCAATTCGCAGAATGTCCAATTCGCAAAATGTCCAATTCGCAAAATGTCCAATATTCATCATAACGTGGTTACTTCATCAATCAAGAGCTGGACTTTAATAAAAAAACGTTATTTTTTGTAAAAATCAGGTTTATTTTTATCACATTTCTTTTAATATCTACAACATAAAAAAAAACGTTATGTCGCGTAAAATTTAATGAAAATATAACAATTATCCCAACTCCAGGACATAAAATCAACATTACAAAAAGTAAGTCGCCTTAACAATTAAATAAAAATATAACATAAAATATAATATATAATCCCAACTCCAGGACATAAATTCAACATAAAAAAACAGTTAAGTCGCCTCAATTGACTGAAAATATAACATAAAATATAATATATAATCCCAACTCCAGGACAAAAAATCAACTTTAAAAAAAAGTAAGTCGCCTTAAAAATTTAATGAAAATATAACATAAAATATAATATATAATCCCAACTCCAGGACATAAATTCAACATAAAAAAAAAGTTAAGTCGCCTCAATTGAATGAAAATATAACGTATACAGGGTGTCAGGGACATCGACGCGAAGCCTGTTACCATGGATTCAGTACATGATTCTGAACGCCCCTGCGTTGAATTTTTTTGTCAGTTATTTAAAAAAAACCGCTGTTCCATACATTTTGACCGCGTAGGTGATATATACTTTTCTATGAAACAGAGCAGATTTTTTTTAATAACCGGCGAAAAATTTCAGCGCAGGGGTTTCAGAATCATGTGTTACCATGGATTCATCCATGGTAACTGGCATCGCGTTGATGTCCCTGACGCGCTGTATTTTTTTTTTTATGTTGTGGATATTAAAAGAAATGTGATAAAAATAAACCTGATTTTAACAAAAAATAACGTTTTTTATTAAAGTCCAGCTCTTGATTCATGAGGTAACCACGTTATGATGAATATTGGACATTTTGCGAATTGGACATTTTGTGAATTGGACATTCTGCGAATTGGACATTTTGCGACCGTTGGACATTTTGCGAATTGGACATTTTGCGAATTGGACATTCTGCCAATTGGACATTTTGCGAATTGGACATTCTGCGAACTGTCCAGCGGTCGCAAAATGTCCAATTCGCAGAATGTCCAATTCGCAAAATGTTTACAGCAGTTAATTCTCACAAGTGTTTATAGGTACCTACATAATTATGTCTGTAAAAAATATGCATTTTTCAACCAAAGTAAGTACAGGCGTCAAACAACTTTGCCGTTCTGAAGTAGGCTACAAATGACTGCGCAGTAGTCAATCTTACCTATAAAGCAGTAGCGCGCATGCATGTGCAACCTAACTTGAGAGAGGTAAAGTTATTTGACGAGAACTGTACGTAGCTTAAAAAAAACACGAAATAAGCGACGCTTGATAATTTTAGTTTTTCTAACTTGTAAAAGCGGCAACGGCGCGCACGCGGCTGTCTAAATAATCCCTCTAATCGCTTAGTTATGCGCACGCCTAGTCTGCTGAGGGCTTGAGGCGCTGTATGCTGAAACACAGGCTATAAACCCAGTTCGGAAGCAGATGCTAACAATTGGACATGATTGTAACTGACATACTTTTAAGCATAATTTTATTTATGACCTTAATCTTTTCCACTATGTTTTTTCGTGTCACACGTAACCTGTACGATGTATGCCTTAATAACATGACTTAGTGATGATGTGTGACTATACGAAAACCGAAAAAAATTGGTATCGGTATTTTTCTTTTTTGTTTTATTGTGTACTAGTTGCGCCCTGCGGTTTCACCCGCATAAGTCTCGATCCCGTGGGAATATCGGGATCAAAAATATTCTATGTCATAATACAGATCATGTTCTACCCATGTGCCAAATTTCATTGAAATCCGGTCAGCCGTTTCAGCGTGAAAGCGTAACAAACATACAAACTTTAACATTATTTTATAATATTAGTAGGATAGTTAGGATTAAGATGTTCAAAGACGTCATGTAGGATACGTGTGATAACCTCGTCACCAGTTACATACTATATTAGATAGGTATAATACAGCGAATGGAGACCTAAGTCACGACCTATCGCTCGCCAATCTGTATTTATGGGCTTTAACCGGTGGGTTATTGCAGTTTGCTAAATTGGCAATTCCTTTTTTAATGAACCTGAACTGAACGTTTCGTAGACCAAAAACATTATGGATTTTCGAAAAAAAAATTGGCAACATAATACTACATAATATTATATTACTAATACTTTTTAAACTGCGGTCGGTCAACGCGTCAAACCTAATCATAACTGTCATGATGGAATGAAAACATATGAACGAGCTTGTCGTTTCGTATTGGACCTGACGGCACAGATTAATCTGTGCTGACGGGCAATAAATTCACCTTGTAAAATAAAATTTGTTTCTACTATTCAAAGGACTAGACAGCCTTTTTGTAAAAAAAACTGGCCCAAAAAAATACTGTTGAAAACAATGAAAAACATTTGAAAACTCTAGTTAAAAAAAAGTTTGAAAAAGGAACCCAGTATTTGATTGTGACTCAGATTCTTTGTCTTTTTCACAGTATAATATTAATTAGTTTGAAATTGTAAAAAGAAATTTCTTTAAAGTGAGTTTTTAGCATCACCAAAAAAAGTTTCGAACTCTGGGGAAATTTTAATCGTAGACACAAAGGACGATAAATTATAATATGTTCTTGTTGTTTTGTAATTCGATTGTTGAATTACTTGTTACCGCACCTTTGTCATAATTTATTCACATTCAATAACTGAATGTCTTGTTTACTTCTATACCACAGATTACCTACACAAAATAAGGCGTCAAACTTAACTATTTACGAAATTGCTCCATACAATCCTCTTTTTTAAACCATTTCAATGTTTACAATCTACAAACTAAGTGTTCATTCTAAAAGCAACTATTTTACTTGATTAATTCCTTCTGTTTCTAAGAAAACAATGCGACTATCACAGAACCTTGCAGGCGACAGTAGAATGCCCCTCGGAAGAAGTAAATTAAACTGTTTCCGCTCAGAATAGTTAGGAAAAGAAAGTAAAAAACTTAAAAGTCATTAAAACTTGCAGAAGATAATGAAAAACATTTTAGATTATTTCTTAAAAACAAAGACAAAGACCGGCAAGAATAAAAAAAAGAACTATTATAATAGGGTACTTAAGGTGGTAGTGGCCGCAGTCTTACGTTTTTGCAATTTGCAGGTCAGTGTCAAATATGTATTTACAGAATTATAATCATGAAATCTTGTCAAATGCGAAGCAAATCTACCACTGCGGATCCTCCTAAAAAGAAGAATACGCGATTGTCGAATTAATGTTTTGTTTTAAATTAAGTTCTACAAAAACCCAAAAGAGTCTAATATGCCGTGAATGTAGTCGACAAAAGTTAATGTGTTACATGTTAATGTGAGGAATAAACTTAGGAGTTTTAAAGTCTAAGTCGGTGAGCAAACACTGGCTTTAAACAGGAACTGGATAACTGAAGAAATAAGTAAAGTTGGCATCTCTCAAGCTTTGTATGCGAGTAAGTTTCACGAAACAGTTTGAATATAATATAGATATGTTAGTAGTCGCGATAGTTCGGTGTTACCAGATTTTCTCGACGATCTTTTTTTGGCGATTGTTGTTTTTCTCGATATCTGTGTTCTGACGATCTATAAGATCGGTCAGCTTCTTACAAATTTGCTTGAAAATTACACATTTACTCATTTTTGTTTGATCACACGGTCCGGTCCTGTCGATCGTCAAGTTTCGAGCAAATCTGTAGACACCGAGTTATCGCGACTATTAACATAATTATATATACATAGCTTTTAATTGTAAACTTTTTTTCGTAGGAAGTCGTTGAATAAATGCCATATCAATAAATATATAAATACCTAACTTATGAAATCATAAGTGAATATCACTTCATAGTTCTTGGCAAGCGACCACCATATCGTCGACTGCATCATCACTAGTGATATACAGTATGTTAACTAACAGAGGGCGTTCCCGTTAACCCGCTATAGTATAGCGTTCATACATGCCAGAAAAATATTAAAATTGAAAAAAAAAAAGTTTTTTTTATTTTTTATAAATAAAATTTTGAAGCTTAATTGTAACACTCTGTACACGGGCACTTGTCTTTCAACGTGGAAAGACAAGTGCGACAAGTGCGCGTGTACAGAGTGTTTGTTTTACGTATGAAATTAATATTTTTTTGTGAATATTTTATGATAAAAAAATAAAAAAAGTTTTTTTTTTTCGATTTTAATATTTTTTCTAGCATGTATGGACGCTATACTATTGCGGGTTAACGGGAACGCCCTCTGTTAGTTAACATATCCTAACTAATATTTATGCGAAAGTGAGTTTGCTTGTTACGCTTTAACGCTAAAACGGCTTGACGGATTTGGATGAAATTTTGCCCATATTGGTAGACCATGACCTGGGTTAGGACATAGCATACTTTCTATCCCGATATTCCCACGGGATCAAGACTTATGCGGGTGTAACCGCGGGGCGCAGCTAGTAGAATATAATACTCTTTATTATGTACTGTATTCTTTGGAATTTCTGGTCCCGGACCTTTGGTAGGCGTACGAGGGGCCGAAACCAACTCGCAGAGGCCGCTTAGACAATTTTATATGGCATAAGGCACCAACCGACGATTATACCTGTATGTACTATGCAAGTGCACCCAAGGACAACCCCCGGTTGGTGCAGGACTATTGCATAAAATGGAAACAAAAAATGCTGGGCTGTGGGTCTGAGTGGCTATAATGGATTGGTTACCTAGAACTATGGAAGGTCTATGCCCCTGCCTGATCAATGTTATGGTATACACGGATAAATGGCAGGGGGTGACTTGCACACTCAATAATGGGCCCCCGAAAATGGTCGCTAGATTATTATCATCATAATTTTATGTAATAATGTAGTTTACTACGGACCTCACTAAAGTGACTGCACAATAATTTTATTCGAAAGGAAACTCCATACTATGTTATAAAAATTCAGTTGGTACAGGATTTTTTTTTTTTTTTTTGGGTGGGAAATCATCCAATGACTTCTCCCGCTCTGGGCGGAGCGGAAGGGCGTGTCAGACTTTTACTGACTAAAACCCACCCGTGTTCCTTCCCTTACCTAGACCAGGGCCACGGTTTCCCCTTAGGACTTATCCGCAACCCCGGTGGTAGGCATCGGCCCTGACGGACCCCATCAGCTTCGCTGACAACTCTTTGAGGCGCGCGTGGAACACTACGCGCCGTCGACCCGGGCTTGGTCCTGATCGGACGGAGAGCTACCCATCACTCTCCGTCCGCAAGCCCGCGCCTACGGTGGCCGGAAATCGGCGATCGATTCCCGACGCCCGGGGCGTCTACTACCGCGGCGGCTAGGGGCTCGAGGGAGCGACCTTAGTCTCTGCCTCTCGCGCCCCGCCTCCTCCTTTACGAGCATTACTGCTTCGCAGAAGGAGGTGACAGCCTGCCATGCCCTCTCACTCCGCACCATGGCCTGGACCAGGGCCGGACGTGAGAGATCACTGCCGCCGATCGCCTGCACGAGGACACGGCGGTGCTCCACCCAAGCCGGGCAGACCTCCACCGTATGCTCCACCGTGTCCTCCGGGCGATCCACGCAGTGGTGACACCCGGGCGTTTCCTCCTGCCTGATCTGAAACAGGAACCTCCCGAAACTACCGTGTCCGGTGAGGACCTGCGTCAGGCGGTAGGTGAGGGCGCCGTGGCGCCTCTCTAGCCACTCCTCAAAGAGGGGACTTATCGCCGCAATTGTGGCGTGCCCAGATCTGGGTTGCGACAATCGCACTCTCCAAGCCGCCATGAGATCCTGCCGGAGCTCTGTCCGCTGTGCCGTGACTTGTCGCGGCAGCGGAGTTACACCCCGGCGCTTCATCTCCTCGCGCCACTCCCAGATGTGGGCGAGGACTTTCGCCTCCAGATCCCATGGCGGCGTTCCGGCAAGGAGGCTCGCTGCCTCGCCGGAGATCGTGCGGTATCCCCGCACTATCCGGGTGGCCATGACCCTTTGGGCCGCGTGCAACCGGCGGGTTGGCTGCAGCCTCAAGGTTGGCGCCCACACCGGCGCCCCGTAAAGGGCCATGGACCGCACGACCCCCGCGTAGAGCCTCCGGCAGGAGGCGTTTGGACCCCTTAGATTGGGCAGAAGCCGCTTCAAAGCAGCCCCGGCCCGCTCCAGTTTGGGAGCCAAACGTCGGAAATGCTCCACGAAGTTCCATCGACTGTCGAGGACGAGTCCCAGGTACCTCATCGTCACCTCGACGTCGATGTGAACCCCTCCTACCGTTATTTCGGAACCCGACGGTGGCGCGTTCCGAGGGCCATGAAAGCACATGACCTCGGACTTGTGCAGCGCCACCTCGAGTCCCAACTGCCGGATCCTGTCGACGATTGTCGCAACCCCGCGTGTCGCCAATTCGGCCGCCGCCTCGTGCGACCTCCCCTGCGCCAGGACCAGCGTGTCGTCAGCGTAGCACACTACGCTGACGCCGCTAGGGAGGTCGGCGCGCAGCACCCAGTCGTAACCGATGTCCCACAGATATGGCCCCAGGACCGATCCCTGTGGGACACCGCACGACATCTCTCGCCGGTTCCATTCCCCCTGGTGACCGGGGTAGATGACGGCCCTGTCCGTCAGATAGGCCTCGACCAAACGACAGAGGTAGGTCGGCATCCGGTGATACCGGAGTGCCTCCCTGATGCAACTCCAGGGCAGGGTGTTGAAGGCGTTGGCGATGTCTAGAGACACCGCCAAGACGACCCCACCCCGGGCCACAGCATCCCCCGTCGTGAGGGCCCGCACGCGCATGATGGCGTCCACCGTAGAGCGCCCTTGGCGGAAGCCAAACTGGCCATCCGCCAAATCCGGCCCCACCCGCACCAGCTGCCCGACGAGGCGGTTTGCAATTACTCTTTCAAAGAGCTTGCCCACCTCGTCGAGCAGCACGATGGGCCGGTAAGCGGACGGAGAGTCCGCAGGGCGCCCCGGCTTCTTGATGAGGACCAGTTTCCCGGTCTTCCAACGAAGTGGGAACTGGCCCCTCTCCATGCATGCGCTAAGGAGCCCCCTTAGTCGAGGCCCGAGAGCCTCCATGGCCAGGACCCAGGCTTTCCCAGGTAAGCCGTCGGGTCCTGGGGCGGTATTCTTGGCACTCAGCCTACGTACCGCCACTCTCATTTCTGCCTCGGTCACCTCTGGGGCATCGTCGTCGTCGTCGGCGGTGTGGTCCGCATCGGGCACCGCAGCAGGCGGAGCCATAGGCGGGGCGGGATGTTCCCCTCTCGAGGGGAACAGAGCGCTCACCACGTCCTCAACAAGCTCGGGTCGGAGACTCTGTGTCAGCGGGGGAGCCCATGGGCGGAGTTTCTCCCGCACCATCTTATATGGGCGTCCCCACGGGTCCCCGTCCAGAGTCCCCAGAAACTCCTCGCGAGCCAGTCCCCTGGCCCGCAGGATCCCTGCTTGGAGGACGTTCTTCGCCTCTCTGTACCTCTCGTACAGCTCTGCCTGAATGGCCTCCGTATCCGGAGGGCGGATACGGAGCCTGCGGTGCCTGGCGTACCGGCGTCGCGCCGCAACGCACGCTTTGCGCAGAGTCGTCAGCTCTGGCGACCACCAGTACACCTGGCGCCTAGCACGTCCGGGCTGGACCCGGGGCATTGCCACGTCGCAAATTGCGGACATGGCCTCCCGGAACCACTCTGCCTCATCGTTGATGTCGGCAGGCCTGTCCGGTGATGACACCCAGGCCTGCACGATCGAGGCTTCCAGGAGGAGCTCCCGGTCCAGCTGCTTCAGCGCCCATCGCGGACCACTCCGGGCCTGTCGGACCGGCGCGCTCGAGGTCTGGGCGGAGACGTCAAACCGGATGTACCGGTGGTCGGAATACGTCTCCACCCCCTCCATGACGCGCCAGTCGACGACACGTGGCGACAGAGCAGGGCTGGCGAACGAGATGTCCACCACTGATTCGCCCTGCATCCGCACACACGTGGGGACAGAACCCCGGTTTAGGACGACCAGGCCTGTCTCCAGTGCCCAGTCCTCCACCATCCTGCCTCGTCTGTCCGTAAGCCGGGAACCCCAAGCCACATTCTTGGCATTGAAGTCCCCGAGAACGAGCACAGGGAGGGAACCGTATCCGACGACGACGTCTCTCAACTCCGCAAGGGAGTTGTGGAACTCGGCGAGAGTTCGGTTCGGGGAGAAGTATACCCCTACGACGACAATCTCCCCGAACCGTGCTGCCACGCAACCCCGTCCTCTCTTGACAGCCTCGAGGGACGGAGTACCGGCGGCGGCCGACGAAATTATGGTCACTGAGCCGTTCAGGTCCTCCACCCGGTCATCCCTGGGCGGGACAAAGTACGGCTCAGCGACCACGGCGATGTTAATCGACCACTGCGCCATGCTCTGGAACAATAGGTCCTGAGCTGCGGCGCAGTGGTTGATGTTCGCCTGGAGGAGGCGTAATGGAGCCGTTATTGACAGTCCATTTCAGCCCCCTCCCGAGCCCCCTGTGAGGGCCCTGCCGCGGCGACAACGGCGGCGGCGACGACGGTGGAAGCGGCAGCGGCGGCGCCAGTAGTGGCGGTGGCTGCGGCGGTGACGGCGGTGGCGGCGGTGGCGGAGGGCTTGCCCCTGCCTCCGGCTTTGGCGGGTTTGGCGCAGGCCTTGCCCCCAATCCGGTGGTCGGCCGGCTTGCCAGCAGCCGCACATACGACGCAGTGCGGCGCGGCAGTGCACGAGCCAGCCTCGTGACCGGACTGACCACAGCGGTAGCAGTTACCGCTGCGGTCCACCTCCGAGTCGCACTTCACTCCCACGTGGTGACCCACGTGGCAGCGGAAGCACCTCAGAGGTCTGGGTTCCAGCAGTTTGACCTGCGCGGATACCCAGCCCACCAAAAGCCTTTGGCCCTCCTCAGCAACCTTTTTGGCCGCCGACACGGGGCAGCTCACCGTCACGGTTCGCATACCCCTGGAGCCAGGACGGATGGTGCCCGCCTTAACCTGCTCGGCAGAGCACCCCCCCGTCCTAGCGACAGCGGCCACCACCTGTCCCTCCGTCACCGAGTCGTCCAGGCCCGAAATGCGCATGTCAGCACACATGGTGGGCCTGGACACTCTGGCCTCGTCCGGACTTATTGACTCCCTGATTTTTTCGGCCAGAGCGTCAGCGGCCGGGCCACTGGCCGCGCCGGGGACCTCCAGCATTCGCGCCCCAGTCGCGGTGACCTTAAATTTGAGGCCATTTTTGGCCCCGAACGCTTCCAGGTTCCCCTCCAGAACCTGTCCCACCTTGGCGAGCACGGTTTGGTAGGACGCGCCCTTCTTCTCCGCCTCCGGCTGTAGTGTGATCACTACAGCTGCGGACTTCGGGGCGCGGAGCCTAGCCGCGACGCCTCGCTCCTTGCGCCGCTGCCGCCTCGCCTTCCTTTTGGCCGCCCTTTTGGCCTTACCCGCGTTCCGCCTCTCCCCGGCGACTTGCCATTCGGCGTCGGCCGGAGAAGAAGCGGGAGGCGGGGGCGGCTGTTGGGCCGGGGCCCTTGCCGCCTGGGCCGGGGCCCTCACCGCCTGGGCAGGGGCCCTCGCTGCCTGGGCCGGTGCCCTCGCCGCTTGGGCAGGTGCCCTCACCGCCTGGGCTGGTGCCCTCGCCGCCTCTGTAGCCGCCCTGCCCTTGGTCTGCCCCGACGACCCTGGTTTGGTCGGGGCAGCTGCGGTGGTGGCATATGATGCCACCTTCCGCTGGCCCGAGGCCGGCTGGCTCGCCGCTAGTGGGGGGCGCAGGACGATGGCCTCTAGGGCGGAAAACCGCGCACCAAGGGCACCTAACTCGCGCCGCACCAAGGACAGGACCGGGTCCTGCCCCTCCTGCTCTCCCCCTTGTAGCACCTCGCGAGGGCCGGCTCCTCGGAGCCTGGCCAGGTCCGCTCGGAGCTCCTCGTTCTCCTTTCGGAGAAGCTCCATGGCGGCTACCAAGCGGGCGACCTCCGCCCGCATTCCGGACATTTCGTCCGGCGGAGGCCCGAGGAAACAGGCCCTCGCTGCCGCCAGGATAGAGGCCGTGGCCTCAGGTATGGCCTCCTCCCTGGAGGCCTTAAGTTTCTTTAAGGCCGCTCCCTTGAAAGCGGCCTCTACGGCCTCCTTAAATTTAGCCGCTGCGGCGTCCGGCTCGCCACAGGGAGACCCTGAGAGGACCGCGCTGGTCCCTTCAGGGTGGTCTTCCACTGTGGAGAGCCTTGTCATTTCGCCCGAGCTGGCCCGGCTCGGCTCACCGGCCTCCCTGGTGAGCCCCCTACCTACGCCCTTTTTCCGGGCCCCACCCCGCCGGCTAGAGTGGATTTTCCTCCTCTCGTCGGCGGACGACCCCTGGCCGTCAGAATTCGACCGCTTTCGGTAAAATTCCTTCTTCCTCCTTTCGGCAGCCTTCGCCACCTCCTCGCGCTCGGAGCTCTGAAAAGAGCTCTCCGCGCCCGATACAGCGTCGGACTCCGACCCCGTATCGCTCTCCACCACACTTCTGCTTTTATATTTATTTTTCACCATAATAAATCCCACGAGTATAAAAATTATCCAACCAACCAACCAAAAATACGTGGTTCGCACTAACGACTAATTAAGCTACCCATTAGTCAAGCTTTCAACCTCCCTCACGGTGCGCCGCCGCTTGGAGGTTTGGGGTGATTTTTTATAGAGGTTTTCTTCCTCGCGGCCCGGGCAATTAAGCCAAGACCCTCGACCCCCGTCAAATGCCAGAGACATGACCTACACACTCTTCGGGGCTACGAGACCAACGGTGGCAGAAGAAAAGGCTTCCTTCTGCCTGCCCGACGGCAGGGTTAGTGCACGCCGAGCCCGTTCCTACCCGAACGCTGCTTAACGTGTACTCTCTCCGAGTACATGTTAGAGCGTTCCTGTGACAGGATATTAGCATACGGACAACGAGACCCCATTAGGCACAAAGTACTTAATGGCGAGTCATTGTCCGCATCCCAGGGTGCACCGACCCGTAGACTGATCTTCCCCCCGGACGGATCCGTAAGGGAACTCCAGTCCACAGGCACACGGGGAGGTTTCCTGTCAACGCACCCCAGTTGGTACAGGATAGCCCAATTCTTGAGGAAGGCTATGACGCTACGACCCTTAGGAGCTGAGCAAATAGAAAAAAAGTCAGAAAGAACTAAGCAAAAACGAAGTAATAGCGCAGGCGGGTGATGGGATGCGACGCGGTGGGTCGCAGGCCGCGACCCACCGCTGGGCCCCTGCGACTCGCAGGGGCCCAAATGTTACACGGACGAAGTTGAAGTCGCGGACAGAAGCTAGTCTTAAATAAATACATAAAGTTTCATAGAATATAAGAAGTTTCTCTCGCGGCGAAAATATTTTTCTCAAACATGCTTGGAAATTCGAACATTATTTTGACAACCTTCTTCGAGATGAATCGAAATTGCTGTAGGTACTGGTCAATAACAAGCGAGCGCGCGGTCGGCAATCTTAGTATGAAAATCCATATCTGTCGTGTTATTTAAAAATGGAACTAACTTTTTACTTCAACACATGGCAACCAAGGTATTTAAATTAAAACCATGGTATTTAAATTGCGAACTGGCTTAGCAAATGGAGCTGTATATAGAAGAAAGAAATGAGCATACGGACACATGAAAATTTTGCTTTGTTCGACATTTTTCTAGAATTTATAATTAATTTACTTAGTTTGAATTTCGGCGCATTGTTTGAGAAAAGTACTATACAAGCCTTGGCTGCAACCAGGCATTGATGGACTCACGTATGTGTGCCTCGGCTTCGCCTCGCCCCAGATTTTCACGATCGTACATCGATGCCCTAATTGCTGGCCTCGACAGTAATGTACTATAGGTGCTATCGAAATATCGAACGCCTTCAAACGATGGCCATCTATTAGATAGAGATGTCAACTTCAGTCAGTTATAAATATTAATACACAGCCAGCAAAATATATTTTATCTGTTAACTGAAGTAGAAGTCATAACTAAGTCATAAATTCCTCGTAACAAAATTTAAGACGATGTTTTTGAGGATTTATTTGAGTACGGTATAAGTAATCCGTTTGAAACACCTACGCAATATTTACTCACATCTTCAGTATGATTAGGCCGTTATCTCCTCGCAAAAATCCACGAAATGAGCTTTTGATTCCCTTTAATCATTAACGGTAAATATGTACAGAATCAAAAGTAGGCTTAGTCTAGGTGATCCTACTTGGCCAAGCAGGCTTGCAGGCTAAAAATAGGAAATAAAACACTTTTGGGATATTTTGAACGTTTCATCACTGTTATTGAGAGCTAAGTGGCTAAGTCATAACGGCTCCAACTTACAAGTTGTTAGTAATGGGTTTGAACCTAGGTAAGCGCTTTACTATGTGTAAATCATTTCATACCCACTGATCTCAAAACGGTGAAGGAAAACATCGTGAGGAAACCCGCATCTCTTAGAACCAAAAATTCGAAGACATGTGACATCTCCAACCCGCACTGGGCCCGCGTGGTGGATTATAGCCCACTCCGTCTCGAAAAGCGGAGGCCTGTGTCCCAGTAGTGGGAACATTAAAGGCTGATTATGTATGTTATGTAAACTTATGTATCACTGTCATTGATTTTATCAGCCATGGCGTTTTTCCTAGGGTTCACACATGTTGGCAAGGTTTCTAACAGGTATCAATTTCTCAAACTCAACTCAAACTCAGACTTTTGAATTGTCAAGGAGTCAGTCAGTCAGAAAATATGAAGCTAGTTGCCCATTCCAAAACGTAGTAGGTACCTATGGAGAAGAACAGGCAAGAAACTCCACGGACACTCTGTTAAATAAAAAATTGTTACATAAAATTGGTTACATCATTCATGTTGAAATTATACATGTGAGAACAATGTAAAAAGACGTGCACGTTAAAAGCGTCCGTAATAAAAAGATAAAAACAAATACAATTCAAAGATTAAAGTAAATTAAAATGAGCCACGGCAGCTAAGAGATGACCAGTCCCATCTGACGGCGCCCGTTCACGAACATGACGCATGTATTAGCACCATAGAAATATAAATCTTCTTTCTTATATCTATGATTAGCACCATTCAGCTCAACCATTTTGAAGAGAGCTAAATGATCCAACACACACGCACCATCAGCGTGACATCTGAGTGAGCATGACATACTCTCAGCCGCCAGGGCACATTCAAGTCAATGAAAGACATATTACCCGGTAAATGGTAGCTCTGTGGTACATAGTACTCACACCTGTGCTATACAATTATACAATAAAAATGAGATTGAGTTTATACAATGCAAAGATGGTCTTACAATCTTCAGCAGCTCCAACAGTATTTTCAAATGTTAATCAATTTGTTGTGGTTGTGGAGCAGGACCAGCATTGAGCCAAGCATTTTTATCAGCGATGTAATCAGCCAACTTATAATATGCCTGCCTGCATAGTGTGCGTTTTATACAAGATTTGAATTTCGTCTCATTCAGTTGAAGCATGTGGAGAGGAATTTTATTGTAACATTTTAAACAGTACCCCATGAAAGATGAGTCTACTTTAGCCAGTCTGAAACCTTCTTTGCTAGCATAGTGTTTTCAAAATAGCCTTTACGAGTGGTGATAGGTGCTCAAATGTAGTTTGACTGACTCCCCCTGGGTCTTCAACCCTCTGTGTTAAACTGATAAATGATGAATGATTTTATTTCCGTAAGTAGGTTTGTACAAACACTTTGACACGTCAAAAATATACACACATCAAAAGTGTCTAGGGATCAACATATATTTTTGCAATAACTTTTCTCCTGATTGATATTAATTAAAATTTTCTTTAAGGATTCATCAAATAAAGTGTTTTCGTTTGTCACAGTAACGATAAACCAAGTCACCTTTGCATTAATAAAGAAATTTGCCATTTTCCTAATAAAGGGATTTTTGACATTTGAACCACTAACATTAAAGTTCGAAAAAAAGACTGAAATAACAGTTTTCTTTAAAATTTTATTGGGTAACTTGAACAATTAATAATCCGTGTTTCTACCGCGAACACTAACAACACAAGAACATCGGTTTGGCATACTCAAAATGAGTTCATCCAAATCACGCTGTGGAATGGCCGCCCATGTTCGTTGCAACAACAAAAAAAGGTCTTCTTGCGACTGGATACCCTCCATATTCGGCAGAGCTCTTCTCTGTAGCATATCCCATGCATGCTCAATCGGGTTCAAGTCTGGCGACTGAGCAGGCCAGGGCAGGACATTGATGTTAGCTGCGGCGAGAGTCTGTCTTACAACTTTTGCGGTGTGCGGTCGTGCATTATCATGCATTAACTGAAATAAGGGACCGATTTGCACTTGTAGAGGAACGATGACGTCTGATACAATCGTCTCAGCATAAATTTGAGCGTTGAGGTTGCCTCTGATCCAAATCAACTCAGTTCTTCCGCCGATCCAAATACCCGCCCATACCATGATGGTTCCACCACTATAAGGATGGACTTCCTGGCAGGATTTTAATCGCTGTTGGCGTCCAGGGGTTCTCCAGTGTCGTATACGTCTTGTATCCGGTCTCATACCAAAACGAGACTCATCAGAAAAGCACACGAAACGCCATTGTTCTTCTGCCCAATTTCTGTGTTCAAGAGCCCATTGATATCGAATCCTACGATTGTGCATTGCTATAGGTGGTACCCGTAGCGGTCTTCGGGAATGAAGGTTCACTTCATGCAAGCGGTTTCTGACTGTTTGGTCGCTAATTAAGTTCCCTGAAGAGTGATGAAGCCTCACGGCTAACATCATGGCGGTTATTGTTGGAGCTCTTCGAGCTAAGATTTGAATGTATCGGTCTTGTCTCCGTGTGGTGCAGCGATACCGTCCTCCATGGCGCTCAGCCACGGTACCAGTGCTTCGGTAACGTGTCCAAAGTCGACTGATAACACTCTGACTTGTATTCAGAGCTAAAGCCACAGTACGTTGCCGGGAACCAGCTTCTATCATTCCCACGGCTCTGAGCATTTCTTCCCTGCTTAAATGACGTCGCTGCTCCATAATAACGTTGGTTTTAATCAGTAGTAGGGAAACAGTAGCACTAATAATGTCTTCAATGCGTTGTATGTTTTTATAGGGAAAATATTGACAGCTGATTTTCATCTTTTACTCGAATTTGATTCACAGTTCCTGATTCAAATTATGAAATGCACCAAAAAGGATCCATATAAATTTATAAAATCATAAATTTATTACAAAGCCACATCTCAATCTCAAGAAATCCGCATAAAAATGCTTGATCCCTAGACACTTTTGATGTGTGTATTATGTTTTGACTAGATGAGTTCAACCGCCCAACATGCTGTCTGGCTGGTATTTCTTACTACGACATGAGCTAACGTGAGTTATTTTTATAACGGGTATTAAAAGACACTTAATGAAGCCGAAAGTAAAAAAAAATCTAATAGACCATTCTTGGAAATCTTTAGGTTAAGTACGGAGATATTGAAGGTCAAAGTTAAAACTTTTTTCACATTTTTTATTAAACAAGTTTTGTTTATATTTTGTGGCGGCACGAGGGAGAAGAATTCTTTCATTAGGTTGGTATCTAGTGTCCCACATACTTTCGACCGAATACCGTCCTCGCAAAAACAGCCGAATGAATACGTAACCGGAAAGAAAAAATATATTTTATTTGGGACACGCAAAGGAAATACAAACAATAAACTAGAACGAAAAACGAAGAAAGAAAAACGTATTTCGAAAACATAAGCAAAGCTTTAGGCAATATTACTGTAACTACTTACCGTGATTAGATAGTTTCTTAGTAATAACAAAAGAAAATCGAAAACAGATGACAGTCATGATAAAGGAAAAATAAAACGTAGGTATTCTGTACAGTCACAAATAAAATATATTCGTCACTTTAAGGGTACACTAGTCGATGGTTCGAACTCTTTGGTGGGCGTGACTAATATGCATGCTAATTAGTCTAATTATTTATTTATGTAGATTTATTTATTAAGTATTTATTTATCTAGTTCTGCTTCCGTACAGGGCTAGATAATGACAAGACAAATAAAATTGATATATAATTTTTATGGGAGAATGACCGACTATCGTTCCCTTAAAGGCAATTTTTGTCTGCTTATTGCACGACAGAATCTCAGAGTCTGCTTTACCGATTCAGCATTATATTATTTCGCGTAATGACACTTCACCCGAAAATTACACTTCTGCCACCTTCTTTAAAAATCAGACTGAATTAAAAATGTGACACTGACAGACGCTAGACGCTGACAATTTAATAAAAAATATGTATAATTATATTACATGAATGGCCATGCCATTAAAAAAGTTTTAGGTTGACGCCAATTACTCCACATTGGTCAAAGGTGTTAATTTTGATCTTTGTTATGTCATATAAGTGTTTATATGTCATATATGTCAAGTAATTAAATATAGTGTTTTATACACAAAGTAATGTTTAGTAGTGTTTAGTGTTTTAATCTTCATATAAAAGATTGAGCGTTACTGTAACGTAAATAAATTTTTTTTTTTTTTTATGAAATAAATAGTTTGAATATTTTTTTTGTATACCATAGTCTGCTCAGTGCTGTAGCTTCAAAATATACTATTATGTCCGAACTTGATGAAGAAAATCATTTGAAAACCGACGAAGAATGTACCTATTTGCTATATAAATAAATAACCGCAAAATAATGGGATTATCCCCCCCGACCCTTGTCTGCTTATTGCACGACAGAATCTCAGAGTCTGCTTTACCGATTCAGCATTATATTATTTCGCGTAATGACACTTCACCCGAAAATTACACTTCTGCCACCTTCTTTAAAAATCAGACTGAATTAAAAATGTGACACTGACAGACGCTAGACGCTGACAATTTAATAAAAAATATGTATAATTATATTACATGAATGGCCATGCCATTAAAAAAGTTTTAGGTTGACGCCAATTACTCCACATTGGTCAAAGGTGTTAATTTTGATCTTTGTTATGTCATATAAGTGTTTATATGTCATATATGTCAAGTAATTAAATATAGTGTTTTATACACAAAGTAATGTTTAGTAGTGTTTAGTGTTTTAATCTTCATATAAAAGATTGAGCGTTACTGTAACGTAAATAAATTTTTTTTTTTTTTTATGAAATAAATAGTTTGAATATTTTTTTTGTATACCATAGTCTGCTCAGTGCTGTAGCTTCAAAATATACTATTATGTCCGAACTTGATGAAGAAAATCATTTGAAAACCGACGAAGAATGTACCTATTTGCTATATAAATAAATAACCGCAAAATAATGGGATTATCCCCCCCGACCCTTGCTCGATAACGATGCGCCAGCCCGCGTTTTTGCTGAGCCTGTAGCTTTAAATTCCCCTGATAATAATAATGAACCATCCTTGATCCAGCCTGTCCCTCTTGCTGTCCTCCCGTCAGCGAACGCCCTAAGCCGAGGTTCGTACCCCACAGGGGGTGCCCTTAGCGAGCGTTCGCCTAGTTTTAATTAGCTTAGTTTGTATGCCCCTGGCTGGAGGCTTTGAGTTCTTTTAGGAGCTTAAGGCAGCCACAGGAAAGTCCGGTTAAGCAGCGAATACCTTAGTGGTAACCTGCGAGATGCCCTAGTCAAAAAATAAATAAAAAATAATGGGATTATTGGTGTACGGAGTTTATTGAAAAGGGTCTTTTGTAAAGGTAAAAGATTCACCTACATTTCTTTTATGTTACGCACAAGCTTTTAAATGTCGCAGACCAATTCATCCAAACATAGGATTTCTTAATTTATATCAGCATATTTTTAAAAACTATACCACTTATGATAAAGGTTTATTATATTTGAGACCCACTGCAAAGTATTGAAATAATCTCTATTATTTAAATGCTATTATAATAATTATCAATGAATAATATAAGTACTGAATTAATGAATGAATGACTGCCTCGTTGGTGTAGTGGTCGTAAGTGCCACTGCTGACCATGAGGACCTGGGTTCAATTCCTGGGTCGGGCAAATGTTAAGTCGAATTTCTCAGTGGCAGCCCGAAGTCTGGATTTGTGCCCGGTTGATGGCAATAGGCTCGCCCCCTGTTACATGGGACTTAAACTTAACTGGCGAATGAGGGTGTACTATAGGTATACCTCTGCCCAACCCTTCGGGGAATACAGGAGTGATGTTATGTTATGTTACAAAAAAAAAAAAAAAAATTACATGATATATAACTAATTACTTAAATAATATAATATTGTAGATATAACAACTAAGTTGTTAAACTAAAGCCCTCTTCTTCCTTTCTCCTAACCTAACCTAACCTAACCTAACCTAACCTAACCTAACGACCCCAACAAAAATATGATGGACATAAAACGAATGCAACCTAAATATGTTTTTTTTTCCTGTTCCGTCTATCATAAAGCTTTGACATTTATTCTAAAACTAGATGACCCGGTGAACTTTGTACCACGTAAGAAAAAAAAATATTTTTCGGCTATTCCTTTGGGTTTTCCCAAAAATTTTTTTCCTTAACCAAACTTTATTGCCTTATGCCTTTTTGCCTTATGGGGCAAACAGAACAAAAAAAAAATTATTCAAATCGGTCAAGCCATTTTCGAGTTTTTGAGAAACTAATGCATGGCAATTGATTTATATATATTTCATCCTGTTAGTGCAGTTATTTATTCGGAATTTGCGAGTGGCATTCAACGGGATCCGATTTGCGTCGCGCGTCGTAAATTCAGAATTTAATATGAGTTCGAGTTATGTCCGCATCGATTTAGTGACTTTTATGATTAAATTTCATTTTCAGAAAACACGCCAACCATCCCCGAAAGGATAAAGAGTGTATTGTGCACCCATATTTCGCTCCCTAATCGTCATGTGATAATTGTTTTTCGTTGAACTGACATTTTATTTTAATAGGTTGATGATTCCACAGTAAAATAATTAAACTCCACAGTAAAAAGGTACTTCTACGTTTTTGCCAAAGCTTAATGAACTTTAAACCAGCCCAAGCAGCCCAAAGTTTAATTAATTCAATGAAAAATTGTCCTAACTAGTTCTAAACTCAATCGAATACAATTAATTGAATTTTGAACAATCGGTTATTGCGCGAAACAAGATAAATTGAACAATGGAAATTTTAATTGAAATGTTTTAGTAAATTAAACCAAAAAATGTTGGTAAAATGGTGGAAAATAATATTTGTGTCAATGAAAAAATACACAGAAATGTGTATTTTTATGAAATAACTAGCTGTTGCCCACGACTTCGTCTGCGGACCAGGATAAAAAGTAACCTATGTCCTTTTCCAGGTCTACCCATGTACCAAAATTCATCCAAATTCGTTCAGCCCTTTCAGCGTGAAAGCGTAACAAACAAACAAACTCACTTTCGCAATTATAATATTAGTTAATATTTTGAAAGTAATAAATTATAGTCCCAGTTTTCATAGACCTAAAAGTCTTCTGAAAACTATTTGAATCCATATTTTTAACCTTTCACGAGCTCCTTTTAAAACTTAATCCTTTTTCAGTAACTTTGGTCACGCTGCTGCATTTAAGTTTTTAGTCTAAAAGATACAACAATTTTAATTTAATTAAAGTTATAAGTTGCCGAGGCATTGCGCCAAAGTAGCTGCTTTGTTGTCAACAAGGTTATAAACTAGCAAAACATCGGTTTAATTACAAATTTTACTGCTTAGTAACATTTCTCTGTAAAGAACTTGCTACGTTGTTTACGTTTCACTGGTTAAGAATAAGAATATATTTATTTCGCCTACATTTTATTTTAATAAGTTTACAGTTAATTAAAGTTAGTTAGTTTAAGTTTTTATACACATTTTTCTTATGACATGAAATTTTCCTAACAAATAATTATGAAAAAACACAACGTCTCTCTGTGTATCTGTCCGTTCGTGAACTATAACTCGAAAACCACTTGAGTGTGGTTATAATATATTAAGTTATCGATGTTTATTTTTTTCTGGCAAGGTTCGAGACGTGCGATGAGCTGCGGCTCGACAATATAGGTACGTAAAAAAACTCTGTCCGATCCGGGAGGTCGTTGTTAGGTATCGTACTTGTGGTGTCTTGGTTTAGGTTAGGTATGTACAATAAAACACTGTTTCCAATATAACTGCGCTAGACGTGCTATCGCAATGACTGCTCAGAGTAGACTGCCGAGCACGGTACAAAGCTCCGCACTCCCTCTACCGTGCAGCCCCCACCATAGCACGCATAACTTATTTATTAGACGTCACATCTCTTCTTTACAAAATATAAAAAAAAAACAATAATACAATTATTTGCTTTTAGAATCAATGGCTGACAATATTAACACATTAAATAGTCATCAAGTTAATTTCTCACATATAGAAATCTGTTACATTCATACATTCTTTATGATCTAATCTATTGTCAACAATTCTGTAAACAGTTAGTATGTGAATCAAATTCATTACTGGGAATCACAGTTCCTGATTGATTTACCTTCTACTTTCATAAAATGAATAATGTTTCTACGTGATGTCTGCCCTGTACTTCTAGATCACATTTTTATTTTTTATTTTTATTTGAAATACAATTTGTTTCCTTTAGTCATATTTTTTTTTTTTTTTTTACAAAATCCATCATTGACATATGATTTTACTAAGCTGAGCATTAAATTGTCTAGTCTGTGTGCTCAAGTTTCAGGTAAATCTATCGTGATTTTTGCAATGAAAACCTTAGACAGGTCGCAGAAGATACCTATAGCGTTTCCAACGCGTTAAAAATGCGTTTAATTAAATAGGGTTACACCAACGTCAATCATACAACGTCTTTTGGTGAAACCATACTGTTGATTGCGAAGAATTTTATTCGTGTTAAATGATTAAGTTTTTTTTGGCTAATTATAGCGGTAATATCACAATTATAGACTATTAGCTACGACATTGTCTGCTGATTTAACCCTGGCTTTAGCTGTCTTACAAGTGTACTAAAAGTTTCAGAGTAAGTAGCTCATACCCATTTATTAAAAGTTTCAGTACACTATTGACCTTCAGCTAGTATTACTCCATTTAATCCTTTTCAATTTCTCTTACTAAATACAATTATTTGAATTAGTTGAGGAGTATCTATTACATGAGCTCATCATACTATTACAGAAAATAGCAATTCTCAAATAACTCAAGGTATTTTTTATTACTATCATTTTAGGAATTCATATCAGAATTTTTAAGCTTATGAATATTTTGAAGCTCTTTTACTATTCAATCTGTCTAGCCTCCCCCCAACCATGTTGGGGTCAGCCTCCAGTCCAACCGGATGCAGCTGAATACCAGTATTTTACATTATTTCTTTTTATTTGCTTAATTCCTCATCTAAACAAGCATTTTTAAGAAAACATCATTTTAGGTTTTCAAGCAGCAGCTTGATATTGTCATTTTGTAGATGTTGTTTTATTCCTTTTTATTACTATTTATTGATGAGGAAATGAATTATTTATATAATATATTTAGTATATTTGTCTTCCAAACAAAAGTTTGATAAGTTTATTACAAATCATTAATTTGATAACAAATATGTTCTTAATTATTATGCTAGTTTCTAATATTATAATATTTTTATCTATTATTCTATCAAAACTTAGGACGTAATCGTTTATTTATCAAAAAATATAGATTTACGTACCATTTTTTAAATTATTTTTATGAGACCTCTGAGTCTTGAGGTCTTTGAGTTCTTTGAGTCTTTTGAGTTCTATGTTCCATGTATATTATATATATATATAAATACATACATACATGACATGACATGTGCTCTGAATATTTATTATCAGACTCAAGTCTCCAAAAACTACGGTGCCTTCAAAAAGAACAAGTCTTTATGTAAGCCTTTAGTTGTACTTTAGTAGTTTTAGCTTTCTTCTTAGAAGAATTATGTAACTCTCTGAATTCTTAATTTTAAATATTAACTCAGTATGTAAAGAATTCTACAAAATATTAACTTTGTTTATTGTAAGATCAGTTAACTTACAAATTAAAGTTCAAAATTAACATATTTGGTCTGGTTTGTATCTGTACATCTGTATTCCTCAAAGGGTCAAGCCTAGGCGCACCCAATGTACACACACATTTAACCAGTTAAGTTAAGTTATGCTATGTTATGTTTAGGTCCAATGTGATAGTGGGCGAGCCATCAATCAACCACAAAATATCCAAACTACGGGACGCCACCGAGAAATTCAAGATGGAAAACCCAACGACACTTTGCTCGACCCGGGAATCGACCCGGGACCCCATGCTCAGCAGTAGCGCTTGCGACCATTCAACGACGCAATCAAACTTTACTGATTTATTACCAGTTGCAAGTTTTCCAGTTTTGTTTTGTTTTGTCTATTATCAACTCAAAATAAAGAGTAGTTTTGATAATTTGGGGATCTGTTAACGCACACTATGACATGCTTATCTAGTCCAACACAGGACAGTTCAAGTTCAACAGATAGTTCAATTATGTCTTTACACCTTTTTGGGTATATTACGACTTTATAATGGTTTATAGACTTAGTGCACAAGCACACAACATTATTTTCTAACAATTTAACTTCAATAGTTCGCTGATACTATCAGTTATTTATGTGACCAATGTCCTATTCGTGTGATGGGCCTTTTTGGCATAGCTGCAGCCGTGAGGCACATACGATTGTTGTTCAGTCATGCCTATTACTTTTTTTGTTTGTGTTTTGTGTTCACGTTCTGTGTCCACATAAACTTAATTATTTCTTTATTTTCTCTTTTCTTTTGATATTATCACTGGTACCTGGTAACTATTACCTAGTGGTATAGTAATAATGTCATTAGGATCATATTCATTCCTAGTTATTTATGAAATTATATGTTTGTTTTGAGAAGAATTACTTAGTTTGTTGCAAAGTAATTCCTCTAACCCTTTACCAAACTATCAGGAAACATAATTTAGCGATAGTATTGCACATGTCTTGAATTTGTTTTTCAGACCTCGCATACGTCTTAGTATGAAGTGAATGTATCGATTCTTCTAATACCTGAATTTCAGCCTGTAAGCGTTGAGTGCCAATCTCATAAATGTACTTACTGTCTTTAAATTAATAAATTTATTTTCATAGGTATTTATTTTATTTATTGGCAAAACACGTCCTTTCCTGCTCTATTTCCAAAATGTTTTGCATTTATTTACGATTTTATTTAGTAATGTATATTTTTCCGACTTACTTTTTATCTTTTTATTATTACGTTTCATTAAATAATCTTCAGTAAGGTCTTGTTTTATTTTTTATTAGGGAATGAGAGTTGTAATTTGTATCCAATAATATATAAATTATTAGTTTACTTAGCCTGAGTACTCTCTTTTTTTTTTATTTGGTCATTAATGCATATTGCATTTGCATAAATTAATTCTTTTACTTACATGTATATTATCTACTTACATGTTTTTCCATTTATCTGGTACCTTTCAGAAATAACTAAATTACCACTTTAACAATAACTCATTTGCTATGACTAACATCCATACTTAATATTATAAATTCGAAAGTAACTCTGTCTGTCTGTCTGTCTGTCTGTATGTTACCTTTTCACGGCTAAACCACTGAACGGATTTCGATGAAATTTGGCAAGGAGATAGATGGCATCCTAGAGAAGGACATAGGGTACTTTTTGTCTCAAAAATAACCCCCAAGGGGGTGATATAAGGGATGAAAGTTTGTATGGGAAACTCAATATTTCTAAGTTGGGGATATGGAAATTCAAATTTATGCTTTTGGTAAGAAATAAAGAATTACGCTTTTCAGCGTTTTTGTAAAATCATCCCCCAAAGGGGTAAAATAGGGGTTGATTTTAAAATTCACATGTATTATTGATTATTTTTGTTGTCTCTTATTTTTAAGAGATTTAAGGTGTGGTTCCAGTGAGTCGGAACCGGATGCGGCACAGTTCACGGTGAGTCGGAACTGTCTGCGGTGATTGTGGCGATTGTGGTGATTGTGGTTCCAGTGAGTCGGAACCGAGTGCCGCACAGTTCACAGTGAGTTGGAACTGTCTGCAGTGATTGCGGCGATTGTGGTGATTGTGTTGATTGTGGTGATTGCGGTGATTGAGCTGATTGAGGTGATTGCGGTGATTGAGCTGATTGTGGTGATTGAGGTGATTGTGGTTATTGAGGTGATTGTGGTGATTTCGGTGTTTTCGGTGATTCAAAGTCAAAGTCAAAGTCAAAGCATTTATTTCAAATAGGCCTTTGAAGGCACTTTTGAACGTCAAAATTTACAAATTATAGTTATTATATATTATTGATTCTACCGCCCCTTCCAAAATGTAGTTTTCGTATGGAGAAGAATGGGCAAGAAACTCCACCGTTACTCTTTTAAAATGTTTTACAATATTTTGTATAAGTACATTATTTATATAATTATAATATGTGAAGACGATGCACCTAGAATAAAATTACTGTATACAGTAAGAATAATTTAAATTGGAGCAAACGACAGATAAATTAATTATGTGGTAGATACATGGTGTTCACATATTCACAAACATTGTAAAAATAGACGAATCTACTAAAAATTTACAATTAATAAGTCAGTGTGTGAGGAACTAATCACAGGATGTAAAATCAATGTCATATAATGAAAAATAAATACAATTAAGTAAGCAACCAGTTTGATTTTGTTTAGACTCTAAATTGTCCTATGGAGCAGGACCAGCATGTTTCCAAGCATTCTTATCTTGGATATAATCCTCTAATCTGTAATATGCTTGTTTACAAAGTGTACTTTTTACATGAGTTTTAAATTTTCTTTCATTTAATTGTAATATATCACAAGGTATTTTGTTGTAACATTTAACACAGTACCCCATAAAAGATGTATGTACTTTAGATAATCTGAAAAATGGTTGATCTAGTTTATCTTTATTTCTAGTATTAAAATTATGTCTATCACTTATTTTATTAAAAAGATGTAGATTTTTCCTTACATACATAATATTTTCATATATGAATTGGCAAGGAACGGTCATAATATTAATCCTTTTAAATAGTTCCCTGAGAGATTCGCGACGACGGAGATCATAAATGGCTCTGACAGCTCTCTTTTGCAAAATAAAGATAGATTCAATGTCAGCAGCCCGACCCCACAGTAAAATGCCATACGACATAATGCTGTGGAAGTAGCTAAAATAGACCAAACGCGCGGTTTCTACATCTGTTAACTGTCTGATCTTTCTAACAGCATAAGCGGCCGAGCTTAGCCGCCCCGCAAGAGATGTTATATGAGGTCCCCATTGTAATTTCTCGTCTAGCGTGATTCCCAGGAAAACCGTTTTCTCCATTCAATATAATGTCACATTCGCTACTTCTAACATTAGGTAATTTAAATCTAATGCATTTGGTTTTATTGAGGTGATTGCGTGATTGCGGTGATTTCGGTGATATCGGTGATTATTTTTGTTGTCTCTTATTTTTAAGAGATTTAAGGTGTGGTTCCAGTGAGTCGGAACCGGGTGCGGCACAGTTCACGGTGAGTCGGAACTGTCTGCGGTGATTGTGGCGATTGTGGTGATTGTGGTTCCAGTAAGTCGGAACCGGGTGCCGCACAGTTCACAGTGAATTGGAACTGTCTGCGGTGATTGCGGCGATTTTGGTGATTGTGGTGATTGCGGTGATTGAGCTGATTGAGGTGATTGCGGTGATTACGGTGATTGAGGTGATTTCGGTGATTGCGGTGATTTCGGTGTTTTCGGTGATTGAGGTGATTGCGATGATTTCGGTGATTATTTTTGTTGTCTCTTATTTTTAAGAGATTTAAGGTGTGGTTCCAGTGAGTCGGAACCGGGTGCGGCACAGTTCACGGTGAGTCGGAACTGTCTGCGGTGATTGTGGCGATTGTGGTGATTGTGCTACCAGTGAGTCGGAACCGGGTGCCGCACAGTTCACAGTGAGTTGGAACTGTCTGCGGTGATTGAGGTGATTGCGGTGATTGCTTTGATTAAGGTGATTTCGGTGATTCCCCAGTGAGTCGGGGTGATGAGTCTAAGGGTGTTGACCAGGAATGAGCCGTGGGTGCTGGCTGGCTGTGTAACTCGCCTCACGAAACCTTGCGGGATTGATGATGATGACGTCACGCTGAAGTAGTTGCACGAAGGCTGCGTTGACGTTCAGTCTCAGGGTCACCAATTTAGTGGTATGAGGAACAGGGTGTAAAGTTCACTCATCCACCATAGAAAAGGGAGGATCCTCCGACAAGACGGGTGTTATGTCGGGCGGGCAACTGCTCATAAGTTGATTTCGGATAGTCTTATCTATGACGTTCGCGTGGTAAATTCTAACTGCGCGATGCAGGATTTGTGTGACATCATGTCTTTCATGCGTAGTTCGTATGTGGCGGTGTAACCGCTACAAACATTACCTCCTTACTAATAAACGTTGTATAGCGTCTGTATAGTTAAACATATAGTATAGTTACAAAGCTTTGTCTTCTTCTTTCGAATGTCAAATTACTGACGACTGAAAGAGATCATTTTTTCATTTTGAGGTACGCAACCCTAAAATGTGCCTGTTACTTTTTCATGCCGTAAGGGCTGAACGGATTTAGTTGAAAGGCGTATGGTCTTTTAACTAAATCCGTATAGGCCATGATCTGGGTTAGGATAGAGGATAATCTGAATCCCGGTAGTACGGTCCTGTGGGATATTTTCCGACCTTTACGCGGGCGAAGCCGCGGGTAAAAGCTAGTAACTAAATAATTGTTTAATTTCAAATAGAACAACAAGAAATTCTCAGTTTTCTTAGCCTGAGTACTTTTTTTTTCTTTAACTTGGTCATTAATGCATATTGCATTTGCATGAATTAATTCTTTTACTCACATGTATATTATCTACTTACATGTTTTCCACTTATCTGGTACCTTTCAGAAATAACTGAATTACCACTTTAACAATAACTCATTTTATTAAACTTCATATTATTATATTGTTAGAAGTTTTTTTGTTCTTTATAAAACAAAACAGAATTTATGAGTTACTGCCAACTTATTGGTACCAACCATTCATTGAACAGTTTACCTCTCAAATTACTTTCGTAACGTAATTGATACCGATTGCACATGTAATCTATCATATTCGCCATTTCCGCGATCCTTGCCTAATTTTAGACAATTTTGTTAGCCAGATATTAATGGCATAGTTTTTAGTTGGGTCTATCGTTTTTGTGCTCACCAGTTGGTTCCACTGGTGAATAAGGTTAGTTATTATTTATTCTATGCATACCGTATTAATGGTTCACGTTTTTTTTTTTTTTTTGGACCTATGAACCAGAAATGGTTTGTATGCCTACTCACATTCGCTACTAGAACACTCCTTAATCACTTAATATGACTCTTATTTACTGATTATATATTATTCATGTATATTATCCACGTACGTACACTATTTAAGTCGTAAGCATCTATCACTAAGTACATGAGTCACATACATGTAAAGTTTTGAATCAGAGCTGCCCGCTACTGGGTCAAACGTGAAGAAATTTTTATACATGTTGCTTCACTTTTATTTATTTTAATAAGTGTTTTAAATTTGAAAACGATTTTATAAAACTAACTTCAATAATTAGTTGTATGTAACAGTATTTTTGCTTAGTTTTGTTTGAGTTTATTTCAGTTGATTAGGTAGGTTAGTACGATAGCCCTTATTGGCACCTATTAACAAATGAGGTCATTATTATTATTTGTTTTTTTTTTTTTTGTGTACCCGTCGCTTCACGGTTGATGGAAATTAAATAGTGTATAAATGTACACTCATTTGTTTTCGACCTTGGATTGAATTCAATAATTAACCAGTCAAATGATCTTTCGATCGATTGAATGATATAGAAGCCGTTTGCATGAAAGTGTAAGCATAAAACGGTTTTCTCGATCATACTTTTGGTATCGTTTCGATCGTATATTTCTTTTTCAATGAGCAATAGATGATTCATACGACATTTGTCGATTTAAATGAAAATAACACCATTGCTAAATCTCGAGGTTTCCCATTTACAAATAATAATACTAAATTTTACCACAAATTATTAGGAAAACCATTTGTTAACTTTTAAAAACCTCATTCGTTAATTTGCCACTATATCTCGCAACCATTAGGTTGTTTTATATTTTAAGTCTTTTGCACGACATACCTTATATCCTCGTCGCCACTTGTGGTGTCTTGGTTTAGGTTAGGTATGTACAATAAAACACTGTTTCCAATATCACTGCGCTAGACGTGCTATCGCAATGACTGCTCAGAGTAGACTGCCGAGCACGGTACAAAGCTCCGCACTCCCTCTACCGTGCAGCCCCCACCATAGCACGCATAACTTATTTATTAGACGTCACAGTACTCTATTATTATATATCGAGTATTTTATGTGGAAATTTATAGGAAAAAAAATTATGTCCACGTTTTATTTAATAGGGAATTTATCGTTTTTCATAATGAAATTATGCAATGACCCCTTTTCAGGTTTTTAATTATTTCAATTATACCTTGTTTTAATAATTGTGTCTAAAAAGTAACAGACGCTAAAGCAATCAGTATAATATTGTCATTTCTGTAACAATAATTCTTCAATCCCATTGAGTGCTCTATGGTTTGAAAGGCAGACTTTCATTCGGTCAAGGTTTATGGTATCTAAGATGACAAATAGGGAAAAGAGGCATTGTGTCCGAAGTTTGGGGATCCTTATGTGTGACATAAGAATGTAGGCGATAGATGAGTAGGTATAAAATTCACTTCAATTTCAACTTTAATAACTCGTTCATTAGGATTTCATTTTCGAGTAATCCTTATTGTTTTTTAACCGACTTCATAGAGGGAGGTTCACAATTCGATTGTTTTTGAAGTGAAAACTTCTTTAGCGGCGTTGTGCACTTTTTTTGGGATGGGTAAAAAATCTCGCGTCAGGACGTGACCGTAAGATCCGTTGCCTAGCAACCGACAAAGTAATTTATATCAAAATTTTACCCATGTTCATGGGTAAAAAAAAGCAGTCAAAACATACTTCATGAAAAGTGTTTATTCAAAAATGCACAACGTTAATGTTCAAGTTTTCACTTCTGCCGGCACTCCCAGAGTGCAACCCGTTGTTTTTTTTTTGTTTAGTAGTTCATGCTTCAGAAGTGGTCCCATCTAAGTTCTATGTACTTTGCTTAGGTAGTTTTTGAGCTTCAATAATACGTATTTTTCCCACTTAGCATAATTTATGTGCATGATAATATGATGATAAGTTCCTGTCACTGTTATTTACATAGCAGGTAGTACTGTTCGAATTTGTGTGGAGTAGGGACCACAACTAAAACGTGAAAAATAAAAACTTTTTACAAAAAAAAAGCCGACTTCCAAATAGTCTTCCGAAATTAAAGTGGTTTTTAACCCCCGACGGAAAACGAAGGGGTGTTATAAGTTTAACGTGTGAAAAAGTTTCAAAATAAAATATTATACTGGCCCTTTATGTTTAATACAATTTGTAGTTAATATTTTGTCGTCGCATCGGGGGTCGGCATGCTATTGTAATAAATATATTTTCATTCGTCGACTACCACGGGTTTTTTAAATTTTTTTCACTTTGTAGTGCTTTTTTTTCTTCTATACCCTGTAGTAACATTAACTAGTTAACCTCGGTGACAAGAAAATCCAGTTTTAAAGGCATGAATACCTCTGATGCTCCAGACATATCAAATTATCGTCAATCCTGCTCCGCATTCTTGTCTCGTGCCAGCAAGAACTGTATAAGAACTATTAACGACCCACCCCAGCTCCGCACGGTTTTAAACAATACCTAGGCCCTATCCCTACCTACCTACTTGCTTCTAACTATCTAACTATTAACCCATCGCGTCGCATCGAATCGCCCACTCGCGCTATTACTTCGTTTTAGTTTAAGAGTGCTTTCTGACTTTTATGTTTTCAATTCCTCAAAAATGGGGCTATCAAATGCAAAGTGATCACTCACTCGTTTTGCATTCGGTGTTTGTCGTGGCAACACGTCGTGTCCGGGTTCGCAACAAGTCAAGTGTCATCCTGAGGATGCCTCGTTGAGAGGTGAAACTCGTGTCAATTTTATGACTCTTTAGGACCAGTTATGCGGATTAGGTTACTAAATATACGAGGTCTATTGTATTTTAGAAAAAAATACATTATGTTTAATTAATTATGAATAAAAAACTATGATTTACCGACTTCTAAAAAGTAGGAGGTTCTATGTTCGAATTTAAAAAAATCTAACTGTCTCTTATTTCTTATACTTGGAACAAAAGTATGTTTTTTTTTTTTGCAGTCTCGCAAATCTCGCGGATCCGCGGGATTGATGACCACGATCCCGCAGGTCTGCGGTTTTTGGATTTTGATGCGGGATTAGATTCCCTAGTAATCAGCCATAGTGCCACTCATATCCGACCACTTCGAGGATTCCTAGTAACTTGCTCACTCGTGGGGGCTCTTTTCAAGTCACTACGTAGTCCCTAACAACATTATTATAAAAATCTTTACCCTTGTGCTGATGGAAATAAATAGGTAGAAGTTCGGAACTTGAAGTTTCAAAATAAAGCTTGACTTAGTTATAAGGTTTCTCGCCCAAATTATATTTATTTGAGGCTCGTGCAGACTAGCGCGACACCTGTAATTGTTCTACCGTGAAGTTTTCTTAGAAATTGTTTTGTAAGAGTCGCGTCGCGCCAGTCCGCACGCAGGTTTAGCTTATTCTTTTCCTCACTTTGTTTGGTTTCGTACCTTTTAAAAGTAAGCGGGGTATCAAACAGGAAGGTAATTAGATCGTCGAAAAGAGACGATTTGTTTTTGTTTTGTTTTGTTTTATAAACTTCTGATAAAATAATGTTTTGTCCAGAGTAAATCAAAGGCCATTTTAAATAGCCTCCAGCAAAGCCCAATTATTTGCTTAAATAGGTGGACGAGGGTAAGTATTTTCTTTATTCTCTTTTATTAGAAAACAACTGTCACAAAAAGCCAAAGCTGCGGGATTATATATTTTTTATTATTGTTGTATTTGAAAAGAGGAGCTCGCGGCTAAGTAATAACAAGGGGTCGATCCATCAGGTTAAGCTTCGCTTGCCGGGGTTGGTCAGTCGATGGGTGACCATCTTTACATACCGAGACTTCTCCGTGCCTCGGAAAGCACGTTAAGCCGTTGGTCCCAGCTGTCATTTGTGGATCTTTGACAGTCGTTACGAGTCGTCAGAAGCCCGAAAGTCTGACACCAGTCTTACCAAGGTGTATCGTATTACCCGTTACTGGGTTTTGGAGGTCAGATAGGCAGTCGCTCCATGTAAAATACTGGTATTCAGCTGTATCCAGTTAGACTAGAAGCCAACCCCAAGATAGTTGGGAAAAGGCTAGGCAGATTGATTGTTGTATTTGAAAACTCATTTCTGTATTTTGTAGATCCTCAGATCATAGAACCATGTTTTGGTAAAATAATAACTAACCGTTTTGAGTGGCAAAGAAGCTATAAGTAGTTATAAAATAACATAACATCACGCATGTATTCCCCGAAGAGTTAGACAGAGGCGTACCTATAGTACACCCACATTTCCCCAGTTATGTTTAAGTCCCATGTTATAGGGAGCGAGCCTATTGCGGTCATCCGGCATATATCCAGGCTCTGGGCTGCTACTGAGAAATTCAAGATGGAAAAATCCAATAACACTTTGCCCGACCTGAGAATCGATCCCGGGTCCTCATACTCAGCAGTAGCGCTTGCGAGCACTATTCCAACTAGACAGTATATATAATTAGCATAATATAATACAACTTTGAGAGCAGTGGTGGTCCAGCGGTAACGGCCCCGACTTACGAGTTGTAGGTCGTGGGTTCGAACCCAAGCAGGCGCTTTACTTTGTGTGAATACTTAAATCACCTCCTCATCCTCTCAAAACGGTGAAGGAAAACATCGTGAGGAAACCGGCATGTCTTAGAACCAAAAATTCGAAGACATGAGACATCTATCAACCCGCACTGGGCCCGCGTGGTGGTGTACGGCCCACTCCCTCTCACAGAGAGGAGGCCTGTGTCCCAGCAGTGGGAACATTAATGGGCTGATGATGATGATGAACACAACTTTGTATTATGATGATGATTGGTTAATAAAACAGCTCTTTTCAAGACACTGTTACCGGGCGTAAGTTTAATATTGTAGTCCTAAATTTGGCTTCTCGGAGTAGGTATTATTAATAATTTAAATAATATTTTGTAGATACTAAACAGGTTTTGTGGCGGTATGTAAACGAATTTTCCACATAAAATACTCAAGGTTAGTCTCAACATTATATTTTAGTAATTATAAACCTTTTTAATTACAAAGCACTGATCAACTAAAACTAATTACATTATAAAATAAATTACATTTTGAACATAGTTATTATTTTGTGGTAAATAAATATTCCACATAAAACACTCAATTAGTCTCAGCGTCTTACTTTCTATTTTAGTAATTATCAAAGCTTATAATTAAGTAAACTAATTTATTACTATTTTATGTCTCCTACTGCAGGAAAAAGGCCTTCCTTCCCTCTTTCCACTTTTCCCGGTTAAGAAGGAGTCCGGTTCATCCCGCTATTTCTCTCTGGGTCTGATCCACTGATCAACTGAGTGGTGGTTTTTACGTATTGCTGCTCGGACATGGGACAGATGTGGCCAGCCCACTTCCACTTTAGTCCAGCAAGTGTACGGCCAGCGTCCGCTATTTGTGTTTTGGAACGAATTATAGTGTTTCTTATGCGGTCTGTGAGTTTGGCACCTAGTATACTTCGTTCCATAGCCCGATGGTAGACTTCAAGTGCGGATTTTTGACACTTTGAAAAAGACCTTGTTTGCGTTCCGTGGGTGTGGGTGGGAAGAATGCACATCATGTCCATGAGCTTTCATTTTAGTGAAAGCGGGAGTGGCCGTTTTAGGAGATGTTTCATCAAATAATAGTTCTTGTAGGCGTTTTCTGTGCATCTAAAACTAATTACAATATATCTAATAAATGAAGTAAAACATAACTATTGTAACTTTCTTCGTCAATCAGTGCGTCCTTTGATACATAGGCCTACCCCAGGCTTTTCCATTGGTCACGGTTTCTTGTGTCTCTAGCCCATAGGGACAACTATGTCCGGCGTTTACTTTTTCGTCCTCTACTTCTTTTCGATCCATCTCTGTTTATTAATTTGCCATTTTGTTACAGCTTTAGACCACTTATTGTTCTTAGCGCGGAGAATAATGTCCAGTCCGTCTACATTTCAGTCTTTTTGTGTGTATGGTTTGAAAAATTTTGGTCATGGGCTCTCGTACCAATAGAATTCATTTGAATTTGGAATTCTTAATGAAAGCAGTAAAGTACCGTTTCGGTACAGAGTGCTTACCGACCAATGAGGAAACATAAGCAGTACCGTGCGGTACCGTACCGACCAATGAGGAAACGGCCTGAGTCATCTGCAAATCATAGGTGGTTTAGTAATCTTCCATTAATATTGGTGCCGTATTTTTGCCAGTCCATGCTTCTAAATACCTCTTCCAAGACTTCTGAAGAGATCTTCGGGGCTAAACGGACCTTGTCTTACTCGTCATTCTCTCCTAAAGTTTTGAGTTTTATCTGAGCGGTAGAATTTGTATATTATACTTTTGATGATGCAGATAAACTTTTTTTCTATCCTTTGGTGTTTTGAGGCTTTCTGAATGATATTGTGGTCTAATGAGACAAAGATTTTTTTTGGTATTTTCATCACCATAATTTCAGCCGAAAGACGTCCACTGCTGAACATAGGCCTCCCCCTAGCACCACCATGCGGTTCGGCCGTAATTCCTTCATCACTCGGTGCCTTGTTGTTTTTGAGCTGCTTCAGAGCCATCCTAACCTCGTAAAATCTGCTTGCTCGTACAGTTTGTTTTGTATTTCAAACAACACATCAATTATAAATATTTATGAATATGTAGGTAAATATAGGATTATCTTAGACACTGGAAAAAAATGTCTTTCTTAGGTAGGTACTGTAATTGAATATTAAAAGCAGCTGAATATTGTCTAGCCAATATAAAAAGAAAATAAATTACATTCTTACTAAAACTACGAGAAATATAATTTTCATCAAACGTTGGAGAGATTACCTACGAACGAAGGTACAATAATAATATTTTATGTTAAAAGCGAGATAATGAGGTCATGAAAGTCGTTATTAAAACCCTCAATTTGCTTAAGACATTAATTTACAATAAATCTTCCTTACAAAAGGCATGAAATATTTCTTTGTACAAAAATATCGTGATGAGGATTTAATTTTTACGCTAATCTCATAATTCATATTTAATTAGTAGGAGACGAAACGTAAATTAATATCAACTAGTGGTCGCCCATTGTTAGAAATTGAACCATAATTTATATGTAAATTTTAAGTTTGATAGGATAGTTTAGGATAGTTCATACTAATTCCATGTAATAAGTATATAGTAATTCCTTGCTACAATGTCATTATTCTAAGACATTATCTTTAATCTATTAACCATAATATATTTGTTTTGTGTGTGTTTAATTGTTGTTGTGTTTATTGTGTATTGTCTCAGATAAAAAGTTACCGCAAAAGTATGGAAAGTAATTTTTCCTGAGAGGAAGATAAACATTTTTGTTTTTTTTATTCACGTCATAGCAGATTTTTTTGTAATTTGTTGTAACATAAAGAAAGACATTTAGGCCTTGTCCTAATATAAGTGATCGTCGCACAAACGACGTCGTCGCGAACAATGGTTACCAATTTGTTTGAAAAAACCGAACGCGCCGTTTGCGTCTGTCGATTTGATGATTACGTATTTGCACGACAATCGCTTATATTAGGACACGGCCTTAGAGGACAGTCCGCAACAGCAAATAGGACTGCTATTAAATTGTGATTTTTTATCTACCTGTCAAATATAGTGGTTCAATGGTAACTTTTCCCTTGTCTGTCAATTTGCTCATTGGTGGGCTTAGGTACCCTACTGCTTCCTACCGGTGTTGTACGAACAGCTGTTTTGATTATGGTTTTGTTCCTGCAAATAAGGTATCCTACCAATCTCATCATCTTCCTACCTTCCCCTAATTCTTAACAGCAAATCCATTTTAAAATTGAATAAGTTTATGTGAAGAATTTCTTCATTATCCTTTTCAGTTCCTATTTAATTATAAATCTTCCCAAAATTCCGTTCATTAGCATACTTCTCAGTCTCCTGTTAATAAACGGAACAGCTTAACATGATCGCCTGTTAATCCTTTTTACCCGACTGCCCCAGAAAGAGGGTAATGTTTTTTGAATTTTAAATACTCCAGCGCTTGTTCAGAATACTAAAATCCACTTTAACGGACACCTATTTGCGTCAATTTGGTTTGGAAATTCGGTGTTTCTGTTTATTTTTTCAAGTTCGAAATTTTTTGTAAGTAGAAACTACCTACATTAAAGTGAAAATTATTTAAAACAAGACCACATACAAATAAAAACACACAACGTTCAGAAGCGAGTTCATAATGGCTTCAGTTCTGCCTCTTATCATAATGATTTATATTTTTCTCCTGTTTATAATAAAATGTTTTTGCTATAATAATGATAATATTATTAACTAAACAAGATATTTTTCCTTCAACTACATACAGCCCACGCCGGAACACGAACTAAACGCTGATTAAATTCCTGAGCTTGCGAGAGAATTAAGTAAATAAGTACAGCTACCTCTTAGTTCTAAGAATATTTATCTTTGCTTCTGAATAAGATATAATACTAGCTACAAATTAACGTAATAAATATAGCAGTAATATCCTGCCTAGCCTTTTCTTAACTATACTGGGGTCCGCTTCCAGTCTAACCGGATGCATACCAGTATTTTACATGGAGCAACTGCCTATCTGACCTCCACAACCCAGTAACTATGTAATACGATACCCCTTGGTAAGACTGTTTGTCAGACTTTCGGGCTTCGGACGACCTGTTTCAACTGTCAGAGATCCACGAATGACAGCAGGGACCAATTCCGAGGCACGGAGGAGTCTCGGTATATAAAGATGGTTACCCATCCATGGACCAATCCCGGCAAGCATAGCATGACCTGATTGATCGACCCATGCGGCTGTTATTACTTAGCGCCGAACTCTTCAAAAATAAAGTTTTAAAGTAACATCTTATTATTACCTATAAGGATTACATAAATGTCTATCATCTTTCGCATTCATGATAATTTCCCTTATTTTAAAACATAGCATAACATCAAAGTAACATCTTATTATTACCTATAAGGATTACATAAATGTCTATCATCTTTCACATTCATGATAATTTCCCTTATTTTAAAACATAGCATAACATCACGCCTTATTTCGCCGAAGGGTTGGGCAGAGATGTACTTATAGTTCACCCACATTTCGCCAGTTATGTTTAAGTCCCATGTAATAGAGGGCGAGCCTATTGTCATCAACCGGAATCAAATCCAGACTGCTACTGAGAAATTCTAGATAGAAAACCCAATAAGACTGACTGACCTGGGAATCGAACCCAGGACTTCAAGCTCAGCAGCAGCGCTTGCGACCACTAGACCAACGAGGCAGGCATTAAATAAATAATAGACAACACTAGAAAAAGAGGTTTGTCAAAGGAAGAATATACAGAATGACAGATAAACAATCACAATTTGTCAGTGGTCCTTGGTGAGTCACTCGATAACAAGATTATTTACTAGGTTATTTTTATGTCAATACCAAATGTAATTTTAGTCTGGCATATTAAAAATCAAAGTATAGACCTTTTATGTGACAGACAGACGAACCGATAATCAGGCTACGTAGGCTTAGTAATAAGGTTCTGTTTTCTCCACCCACTATTTCTACTTTCCTAGATAAGCAAATACTTTTCTTCCATTTATCTTTCTATTTGTTTGCACGATCAAAACAAGTTTTTCAGTACGTACCAAGAATTCTTCATTAAGGTTGCACTAGTCGATATTTTTTCCATACTTTCGGGAACTACTCAACTGTTTGACATTATACATTCAAAGTTAAACGTGATATGGTTTTGTCTCATTATTAATTTTGTCTGAGCGGAAACTGCATAAATAAAAAAAAAAATATTAAATAGTTTAGAAAATATTGAATAGTTAAAAAAAATATTGAATAGGTATTTTTAACGTTACTTTGGGCGTTAAAAAGTAATGAATAATTTATAAAATCGCCAAAACAAAGTCGGTATCAACAAAGCTCAATCGTCGAAAAGTACAATTTACTTTTTTTGTAATTATTTATGCAGGGATTTTTTCATAAAACTTGATTTTCCAAAGAACTTCTCGTAATTTTTTACGCGCTCGTTTTACTAAAATTGTTTAAATTGGAGCGGTGTTTGTGTGTGTGCGAACTAGACGTTATGCATGTAAACTAGCGTCTAACTGCTCATCACTGATCCTATCTCTGTCGGACACGATGCCAGGGGAGACAGCGTGCTTTTCGCCATGCCCACCAGTGAGTTCGAGCCTGCGACTAGTTCAACCTTAAAGCTAAGAATAAAACTTGGCATTAAGCTTTGACCTGAGTCGTTAACCGTTTTTATATTCAATGAGTAAATGAGATCTAAAGCGATTACTGACCCGTTTTACTCGCTTTTAGGTTTAACGGGCCCTTTGACGGTCCTAAGTATTCCAGATTTGGATTTCTTTGGTAGAAGGAGCAACACAGCGATTCGGAGAAAACTTGGATATAGTCAAAAATTCATCTGAGAAAATATGAACATTTAGATCTTTCAGCAGAAGGGACTTTGTTACTGGCAGGCTGTTTTGAGAACTGGTTCTTTTATTTAAAATAAGTACCACCCATACATTAGACTGAATGATTGCTACTTACAATTTCTCAATAAGGAATGGTTTTCTTAAGTCAATCTTGAATTAGAAACAAACAATACAGCTTCTCAATCTTCCTAGCCTTTTTCCCAACTATCTTGGGGTCGGCTTCCAGTCTAACCGGATGCAGCTGAATACCAGTATTTTACATGGAGCGACTGCCTATCTGACCTCCACAACCCAGTAACTGGGTAATACGATACCCCTTGGTAAGACTGGTGTCAGACTTTCGGGCTTCTGGCGACTCGTAACGACTGTCAAAGATCCACAAATGACAGCCGAGACCAACGGCTTAACGTGCTTTCCGAGGCACGGAGGAGTCTCGGTATGTAAAGATGGTCACCCATCCACTGACCAACCCCGGCAAGCGTAACTTAACCTGGCGGATCGACCCGTGCGGCTTGATATTACTTAGCCACGAGCTCCTCCATCACAGCTTCTAATTATTACAAATTAATGAATTCTCTATAGAAGAGGCTACAAGCCAAAATATTTACATGGACCTGTAAATATCTAATCTTAGAACCCATATTATGAGTGATTCAGCAATTTCATGTTCATCAGTTGGTTCGAGCGAATTTTATTCTCGAATGGGAGCAATGTGAATATTATGGAGAGTGCTTTAAAATCGCTTCCATTCAAATATTACTGTATACTCAACCCAACCGACTATAGAAGATTAAGAGAAATATTTACCTTTTCAAATGTTTCATTCATTGAATCGATTTCAGTATTATTATTTTTGAGCCTGTCAGATAAAAGTTATCTTATATTTTAATGCCTTCTAGTTCGGCGTGCAAAAAGACAAACTTAATACATGTTATGATAGAAGTAAATCTTAAGGAAATTGTTTTGGGATATCGTCGCTTAAGAGCGAGCATCCTAAAAGTTGGCAACGTCGTAAATAGCTGTCAAATATTTACCTGTTTTGATTAATTTGGATATAATACTGTATGGAAATAAGAAATGTGGCTAACTAGCGAACTAGAATATTGATTATGACATGTAATAATTAATATCGTAACACCGAATATTTAGTAATAGATGTAAAAAAAGAATTTGGAAACTTTCCAAATGCCTGTTAACACCTAAAACGGGTACAACATCAAATTATTAATATCGAAGAGTTTGCTAGTTAGTCACATTTCTTATTTCCACACAGTAATATTGCCAAACTAAACGAAACAGCGAAATATGTGACAGCTATTTGCGACGTTGCCCTCTTTCAGAATGCACGCTTTTAAGTTCTAACACCGCGGGTGTCAAAATACGCAACTATTCAGAAGAGAAAAAGAACCGTTTCATTTCTGTACAACACTATTAGAAATTGCGACAATATGCTACAGCCTCCTTCGAATCATTCTTAGGGAAGATATACCTGAACTATATGTACAATGTATACATACAACGAAACACGAAACTGAACATAATGTAATACCTATTTTTGTGTGAAAATGGACATTGTACTAGTAGATATACTTAAGTACAATGTCCATTTTCACACAAAAATCGAATCTTATCTGAAACAAGAAGAAAAGAAAGACGTATACGTATACATACGTTTATTTGTGGTAAACATGACGCTAAGAAATAACACAAACATTGAAAAGAACAAGTTGGGGGAAAATATGTGCCACATCCAAAACGGCCATCGCTCAGCATAATGCTACGACCCTATGCGAGACAGACCCCAGCGCTAGTTTTCAGCGACAGCCGGCGTATCTATTTTAGGAATTTTCTATTCTCCCCATCCTAATATTGGCATCTCTCCACAAAAATAGAATCTAATATCTATGTGTCTCTACTTGGCCTTATTCTTTCTTCAATGACAAACAAAATCCATTCAATGATGTATTGAACGAATCCTAGACAATTACTTAAATACCAAATACTTTTAGAGCAAAATGAGTCGTAAAATTGAAGAGCTTTTGGAATCAATTACGTTGAGATAGTCAAATGAAATTGGCGGCTAAGTTAAGAGCGCTCATACTAAAAGTTGGCAACGCGTGCAACGTCGCCAATAGCTGTCAAATGTTTACCTGTTCTGATTAATTTTGCAATATATAATATAAAACAAACAAACAAACACAACACACAAACTCTCTTTCGCATTTATAATATTAGTAGGAAGTTACGATTGTTTTTTGGATTTCTGAACGAAATGTCTTTCAAGATCCAAGTTTTAAATAAATGTTCGATGGATTCTACGGGCTTATGTCACTTTATACTTCTCTGGTGTTGGTAAATGTAGCTTCAATAAATGTTATACTTCGGTGAAAAGATTTGTAGTAAGGATGCACAAACTGTTGCACCGCCGAGGTTCTTTAATTACAGGGATGGAACTCGGGACTTGAGCCCACTAGAACTACAATGCATTGTGTCAACCATTTAAATCATCTTGCTACATCTACTAGCATGTTCCAAGGGCCAACACGTTTTACTCATCCATTCTCCTCTGTCTACCGTCGTGCTATCATTCACTCTCTTTCATATCAATCCCCTCTCATAATCATCCATCTTTTCTTTGACCTTCGCTTCCTCTCAACAATACAAAACAAATTAAATCAACTTTAGAAATAACTCCAGCACGTGTTTCAGTGCTTAGTTATGGCACCTACAGACTTTTAGGTTAGCCGGAACGCGGTCAACCGGACGGATCGCTCTTGTTTGGCCAGCAGCCGCATCGCAGTGCGGATAAAAACTATTTTCTCGTACATATTTTTGACTGCGGTCAACCGGACGGCTGACCGCGTTCCGGCTAACCGCGTAGTGCGTACCTAGCTTAGAGAGTAGGTACTGTCGTTTCGGGTAGTCAGATTCCCAAAAGTCTAACAACCAGTCTTACTAAGGGATATCGTATTACCCAGTAACTGGACTGTAGACTGGAAGCCGACCCCAAACATGTTTGGGAAAATGCTAGGCAGATGATGATATAGGATACTGTTTTGCGTTTTGAGAAAGGTATATGACCAGTTCCATGAATAATTTAACAGCTCGAGTGTATTAACTGATTCATATCCATTGGCAAACTATAATATTCAGTTAATATGCACTTCAGTACCAAAATAACCGATTGGCTATGTAAATCCGGGGTTAGAAGATTTTTGTATGAAGGGTGGCCCTAACATGATACCGTCATTTTGATTTTTTTTGAGAATCGCAGTGAAACTCGAAAGTTCGATTTTTAGATAGAGGACACATATACAAACAAAAAATGTCATATGACATAATATCCTAAAGCGTCAGGTTTCGGAGTTATTCACCGAAATAATGTCGAAAACTGAACCCTGAAACAAGGATTTTTTGTTTTTTCTCCCTTCAGGTAAGTATATTGAATTATGAAAACATAATTGCATCATGTATAGGTAATATTTTTGTTAAGAGCGAAAGAGACAAAAATATAATGTATACCCTCCGTCGAATGAGGACGTGTGTTATATGGTATATGTCTTATATGGTGCATGGCATGGGCGTGACACCCAAGAAAATTCTATTCAGCCTCCCGCTGCCTTCTTGGATGATATTATTTATTCCGAATATGATTAAAAAATCTTATGTTTTATCCACTAGGTGTAGTCAATTAATTAATGTGTAAATAACACAACATGAAGTAACTACAACATAAATAAATAAATTCGTTATAATAATTGTTATTTTTATCTTTGAATATATCTGAAACGTGACGCTTTATGATGTTATGTTAAATGAAGTTTTATGTTTGTATAAGTGTCCCCTATCCAAATATATGACATTTATTGAGCACCTCGATTTTGAAAAAAAAAACTAAATGGTGGCTGATTTTAGGGCCAAAATTTTCAAACCCCTTTCGCCTGTCTAGCTATACTTATTGTCAGTTGAATGAACGAATAAAATAATACGATGGTACTTACCTAGTTCATTACTTTCATTTAAATACAGACGATTCATTTAGCTCCGAGTATGTTTAGCCGTCACGTTAAAGCTTATTTACGTGTCCTTAATTTGTAGACCGTAGCATGAGTTCGAACTTTTATAAAATAATAAAGTTACCATTCCGCTATTAATTACATTTTATTATAGGAATAATAGCTTCGCCACGTGTAAAAAGAATACATAACTCAAAGCTCGTTGCGTTGATGGTTAGCGTCATATAGGTGTTTTTGCATCGCTACCAACGTCACGTTCAAAAAATTTCAAATTCAACGATTTTATTTCACATAGACCTACATGCGCACTTATGAAACGTCAGAAGCTAGGTGCACGGTTCCAATTGGTTGTTTCCTATGGAGAAGAGCCGGCAAGAAACTCTTTTTAAAATAATTGGCTTTTACAATATTTTCAAATAACAGTGCTAATAGGTATGGAAGGACAGTGTAGGTTTTTAAACAAGTACCAGGTACTTAAGACCGTACATACCACCACCATATTATTTTTAAGACCCTGTTGTATCACCAAAATGCGCATTAATAAAAACGTTGAACTTTTAACTTAACAAAATAGAAGATGGTCAACAAATCACAAGTCCACTTAGCCGCGTTCTCGTATTCACAAAATAGAAAATAATCTACTAAAAAAAAAAAAATATCTTCAAAAGTATTTATTTTAAATTATTAAAAAAAGGAATTTGATAATCCTCATAACAGTTGATACATAATATATTACACGATACAGTTTACAAAACATTTTTTTTTATATTTCCTAATTACCCCTGAAAAGTGACCACCATATTCAAAATTAATTTAATTACGTTACACGTTCGGGTTTTGGTCACAGAAATTTATATTATATGTGTACCAAATTTCAATAAAATTGGGCCAGGAGATTCGGAGCAAATTGGTTGTGGCAGATGGACAGACAGACAGACTTCGAGCCAGCCAGCCAGACAGACAGACACACGAATGATCTTATAAGGGTGCCGTTTTTTCATGCCGACGTACAGAATCCTAAAAAAACGCTCTCTAGGAAAACACACCAACTTAAATTTTTCTAAATAATGTTACAGTGACGTCATTCAATACATTTTGTCTCTTTCAATACATTTTATGCCATGACATCGCAACGCAAGAGGTGTTTGCTTTTTGTCCTAGTTTCCCACTCTAGCCTGGGTCGCACCGGAGCACCGGAGCTCCGACAGCGCAGCGTATCACCCTCCCCCCGCTTCGTCTGTCGTTCGTCGATCCGTTGAAGCGTCGTCGCGTGCGGCGACGCAACGCATAATGTGAAATTTAACAAAAAAAATATTATGTAAAACGACGCAACGTTGACGCTGCGATGACGCAACGCAACGTAACGCATTAATGAGGCATCACTCTTACGAACTCAAATCACCAATGTTGACTAGCCAGATTTTTACAGTAGGTACTTGTATTCACCAGTAGGTTTCAAACTATCTATTAATCATACTCAAAAGTTTAAGGATGCGAATAGGCTGGCACTTACCCTTACTACAAATTAACAGTCCTTCTCCACGCACATTCCTGTGATACGACCCTATTAGGTATACACGTGTCTCGAGTCTCAATCCTATCGTGTAGGATGTAATTAACATGAACAGTACCCACTAGGAATTAATCAAGGTTCACCTACAAATTACTTAATTGCTGGGACGTACGTAACACCTAATCTAATGAAGACTAGACACGTGTATATGAATGCGTCTCTGGAGTTGAACTATTAAGTTCCTACGCACTAACATTTTATTGGTGAGTAGGTGTTTTATAGGATATACTAAAACTGAAAAAGACCTATGTCTGCAGTAACTCCCACGTTTGGCATTTACATACATACATAAACTCACGCCTTCTTCCCATGGGGGTAGGCAGAAACTACAGAACGCCAACTGCTACGATCCTTACATACTCCTTTTGCCTCGTTTACGTTCATACATCCTGAGGGCTTAGTGTGAGTTTCATTTTACCATCTCGATCAAACGCATCGACCGCGTTTGGCGCTCCAATTGGCAGCACATCTGCCTTGTAAATACATTTTGTTAGTTGCCTTTCATTCATCCTCTCAACATGAACCATCTCAGCATACCCTTTTCAATTTTTGTCACTACATCTTCTTTTAACTCACACCGTTGTCTTATCACGTCATTCCTCAGCCTATCATTCATAGTCAGACCACACATGCTTCCCAAAGAACGCATTTCCACAGTATTTATTCTACTTTCAGGCTTCTTATGCCACCCAGCATTCACTTTATACATAAGCGTTTGGCATATAATTAATGTTAAATTAAGTTTTATTCCAATTTCCATCTAAAACATAAAACTTGATATTTATCTTCGTCGAAGCAATAAAGCTCTACGTTGAACTTTTACTTTGTACAATGTTCTAACTATAAATTCCTTAAAATATTATTAATCCTTTGAAATGTAGTGAACTTTAGCCCTGTAAAAGTTCAGTAGGTTTCAATGAACTTTCATTGGTGAATTACACAAAACATCGAAACAACAAATATGCTTTGCATCGCATAAAATTATGGCTGTATTCACAACGAATACACCTAAGTCCTATGTAATAGGGGGGGGGGGGGGCATTCTCCTAAAAAAAATCTATAAATCAAACTTTTTCAATTTCATTTATATTAAATAGAAAGAACTTAAAGCCTTTAAGAACTTTGAAAAAGAATACAATACCTAACAATTTTTACGACCTTCATTTCTTACACCAAACGCACTTACAATCTCACCAATGTGGCATCTATTTTAAGAACAAAAGAAAACAAATGAAAAAAAAATAACCCTGGTCTTCATCACTTCGCTAAATTAAACAATACATTGTAAACACGTTTGGAGATCAGTTTCACTAAGATAAAGGCGATATATCTCAGTTTTATTGTGCACTTTGTTCGATATAGTTCGCTGGGTTGTTACTGTAACGATGTACGCGACTGTTTCTGTCATTATTGTGTACTTTATCTGGTAATACAGACGTAACATCACGCTCACGTTTGTGTTCCCGAAGGTGTAGGCTGATGAGATAAGATGTATTTATAAACATTAATTAACAATACAAAATGACTTTAAGTTTTTAGTCTTAACTTTCCAAATGCCTTTTTTAACACCTAAAACAGGTACAACATCAAATTCAATATTAAAGTTCAAATTCATTATTCATATTTTAGTTCGCTAGTTAGCCAGATTTCTTATTTCTATACACTAATATTGCCAAATTACCTGTTTTTATTCATTGCAACGTTGACAACTTTTAGGATAAACGCTCTTAAGAGGAAACACGGTCACGTGGTCATAGGCGTTCCCTCAATACTAACAAAAACCTCTGTTTTCTCCCTAGGTATATTAGTCCAAATATTATTTTACGATATAATATATAATATCTACCACTACCATGTCCCATCGTGTGTGTGTCCATGTCGTGTGTGTGTGTGTGTGATGTTTTGTCAATCAATCCACTCAGCCTATTGCAGTCCATTGCTGGACATAGGCCTCTCCCAGGCTGCGCCACAACACTCTGTCCTCCGCCTTCCTCATCCAGTCTGTCCCGGCTACGTTCTTAAGGTCTTCGGTCCATCTAGCTGGAGGGCGTCCGACGCTACACTATGTTTTGTGTTTTGGCGTAATTTTATTAATATTGGAAAAAAAAAATGGAATGAACTCAATGACCACGTGACCTCGTTCCCTCTTAAGTGCACGTTCAGTGTAGCTTAAAGTGGTGATAAATAAAATATTTTTTATATACTTTTGCCGACTTCAGAAAAAGAAGAGATTTTGTCACAAGGAAAACTCCTAATAAGGTTAATCGTCCCAAGTTTGGAGAAGAAGGAAAAGGTACACAGTTTTCGAAGTTTTCTTTTATGTTTACCAGCTTACAAGATGTTGCAAGATTTGTTGGAATTGTTTGGTAACTAATAATACAATCCAAAACGCATTATTTTCTTGTTATTTAATTTTATTGGAAGAGAAGAAAACTGTGTTAGGTATTTTCTGCAAATCACTTTTTACAAATTATTATGCCTAAACGCTCTTACCCCTCCATTTATATAGTTAGATGGCCAGTGATCAACATTTATTCTAAAGCCATTCTCATCAGGTAGATTTTGTCTTGACGTACTCAAATTGTGCAAGACCTACTTAAAAACAAAGTAAAACACAGCTAACGACATCAAAACAAAAACTCACACACACAAACAATCTCATTTCCAAAACACAAAAAACACGTTGCTCTGTCAACCATAGACAAGAAAATCAAAACAATCCATCTCGTTCACGTTCGTCTTCGCCGTCATAATTCTTTGAAACGACTTCCTTTGGCATGTCTTCAATCAAACGGTTTGGAAACAGCGCACCCACCATCTTGTTTACAACGTCATAAACAATGGACAGGTGTATATTGCAATGTATACAGTTTTTATTGGCGTGTTAAATTGATTGGGTAAAGCTTTTATGAGTTAATGGGTGGCTATCTTTGAGCTGGATACTGTTGAGCAATTTGATCAGTGTGAGAGTCATCAGCTGTATTTTTGTATAACTTCATAACTCGGAAATAAACGAGTCGTACATTTATCTGTTGAAACTGGCTTAGTTTACTCTAACGAGTATACTTTTTTTTAGCTTAATTAACCATTTCTTTATTGTTTACGACTCATTCCAACTGGTTGATGACTCATGAGATAGAAAAAAGTTTACCGAAAATATTTATTTATTTAAACCACATCACAGTAGTATTCAGATAGGCAACCAATGCCTAGGGACTGAAACTAAATAGAATCACCTGAAAAAAAAAAATATGGAAACTTAGAAAATTTTAAAAATTACGACCTTCTTGTTAATAAACTTCTCTAACTTTTGAAACTCATAAGAATTACTCAGTGATTCAAATATCCAGTGATTTCAGTGACCTCCAAAGAATTTCTATGACTGTAGCAAGTTTTGGTAATACGTAACTTTTGCTAGTGTAAATTTTACCAATGAAAATCGCTTGAAAATAGAATAGAATAGAATAATTTTATTTTGCACGACTCTTAATGCGAAGCATTAGAGTGTGCTCTACGATCGAAAAATTTTTTTTGCCCCATTTCTGTAACTGTTTTTATTATTACACTCCTGCTAGTACACAGAACCTACTTAATTTATATACCATTGTATAGATGATTAAATGGAGATTAATACTTTACTTTTTAACAATTGATTTAATGCAGCAGAAATGGAAAAAGCATCAAAATAGTTGAAAAAAAATTCCTGTCCGTCAATTTATGAACCCTGAAAACATTGTAGCTTGCGATAAAATCAATTAATTGAGTCAATTTTTTTTTTATACATTCGTTTCAGCCGTAAAAGGAACCCTATTGAAAATGGCTCTTTTATTTAAAGTAGTTAAATTATAATTAATAAAATACTAACTAAAATATAATATCTTTATCTAAATATTTCCAACCATTGACTTGATGTTGCCTAGCAACCGCCAAGTAAATATCTTTGTCAGTCTTTGACATTACGACTTCATGAAAAGTGATAAATTGTTCATTTTTGTTAAAAACTATGTTTTGAATTTCTTTTTCTTTTATGAATGAGTGTTATTTATGTATGAGGCGTGCACTTTTGGATACATCAATAGGTGTTAGTAATACTTTACTAACACCTTTTCATCAGACCTTAGACGGCACCTTGGGCCTTGTCAAAGATCAGCCATATTTTGCCATTCAGCATGCAAATATCTACGTCAATTTATTATTATTGTATAGTATAATTCACATCAAATTATTATCATAATTATATTATTTACATCAAATTATCAATTATTCGTAGAATTGGAAGGCCTCCCACAAGATGGACCGATGACCTTGTAAAGGCCGCAGGAATCCGCTGGATGCGGGAAGCACAGAATCAGTCGAAGTGGCGGTGCTTGGGGGAGGCCTATGTCCAGCAGTGGACGTCTTTCGGCTGATATGATATGATGATCAAATTATTATCTATCATTATTATTAAATTATTTCTAATTAAATTAATCAATATTCAATTAAATTAGAGTTCCTTATATAAAACGAATACTAGAAAAGTCAACTAATATTTTTCTCAGATAGGAACTCCGTCACACTGTAGTGAAACGTCCGAACGTCCAGTAAAAGTAATTAAAGTCAAAATGAAAATAAAGATAGATATTTTCTTCTAAAACTGTAGTCAGCCTTCCTTGCTAAGTTAATTAGTCTCGGTGCCGATCAGAATTCTGTTAACTGAACAGTTACTAATTCATTACATAGAAATACTTATGTAATTAAAACTGTATGAAGATTGCCTTTAGGAGAATGCTTTAAGTGGAATTTAATGTTTAGTGTTTTAGATTTTCTCATCAGAAGAAGTCGATATAACTTTCACCGTGGGTTAGACCAAAAGAATAACATTCCTTATAATCAATCATAATATCAATACCTTATAACATGGAAGTTCCTGGGATTAAACGATAGTTCGTGTAATTAAATAAATACCCAGATTCTGGCTAGAGAAAACAAGTTGTTCTCTATCGACATGCAAACGAAAAAACACTCACTTTTTGTTCTAAAAATATACACTTAAAACATAATACATTAATAACAAATAAAAAGTCAAGAACATCTTCACTCAACTAACAAAACATATAATTTCAATATAAAATCTAATATTTGCCCAACAGACGAGAATGTTGCCAACATAAATTATGCAAACTATAGTCGCAATAAACAGACGTAGACAATATTGAAAACAATAGGCCAGCTTCTATTCACAAAATAAGTGCAACGCGCTCATCTGTTGAACAAACAATTGACGCTGATTAATTGGACCCAGAAGATGGACAATACTGACAGAGGAGAGGTCTCTTGAAATACAATATTTAGAACAACAATACTACACTACAATAGTAGACAAGCCATCATTGATTGAAAAATAAAAAGATTGCGTAAGAGTTGATAATACATAGAGTATGGCTAGGACTCTAGGAGGAAAGAGAATACTGAGATGACAGCAGAAAAGCTTGCTGCATCGTTCGAAACTTACAATTAAAAGCAATTGGTTATTATTATTATGGATTATAACTATTGGCTAACATTTAAATGGAAAATCACTGATAAAGTTAAAAATTTAAATCCAATCTCCGTATAATTTTTGAATCTTGGTGGTTTATTTCGGTAAACAAGAGGTCTCTTTGTTGTCCGAATTCACAATAACAATAAGCATTGTATCCACGCCAAAACAAGACATTAATATCGGCGTAATTTCGCGTTCTAACAATTTGCTTTATTAAAGTAGGCACTGAACGCTTTCAACACCTTTTGGTTCTTAATGATTGAGTGTCGAAGCTTTTATGAGACAATAGCTTTTGTCTGACAAACAAACTAATTCATTTTCGTATTTATAATATTAGTTAGGATTAGGAATACGGTTTCCGAATATCATACTAGGTACTCGTTATATGCGCGGAACCAACCAAGTGAAATTGTAACCAGAATAAAAAAGTATTGTAATTTTATGTCCTGCACGGTAATCAGAAAAAATAAAAACGTGTGCGGTCGGGGACCCCCTTCAGGAACCAAGTTCCTTCTCACGCATGATTTAAACAAAAATAAAAAATTGTGCAGCCGCCATCTTGGATTTACATTTTATCTTTGCTAATTTAATTGTATAATTTACTATTTTTTATAACATTGATTTTACATTCTGTGATTACTTGAACTCACACACTGACATATTAATATTACTTGTTAAAATGTTAGGAATATCCTATAATTTTACAATGTTTGTAAATAGTACCAATTGTAGCATTAGAGATCAGCTTCTGCCACTTGTTAAAAAAATGCTTGGTGAGAATCGAACCCACTCTAGCATAGGATAACTAAATACAAAGAAAAAATAACAGGAGATTTTAAATATGATTTGTATTGTAATTTAAAAGTAAAGAAAAAGAAACAGTTAGGTATAAAAGGTAATAAATAAATTTAAGGACTATTGCGAGCCGCCTAGTTAGAATTTTTGTTTTAGAAGGAAGATTACGTGTTTGGAGGTTGGGAACTAAAACAGAACACGACGGGTTAAACAAGTATTGGCCATTACCTAATTAATCCCGGAAATCAAAAGTTGTGCAAAGAGTTAATATCACGTAATGATCCTGATTACAGGTCAATCAGGAAACCGCCTAACATAGGATTTGGTAGTTATTGATATTATTATGAAAAAGTTCTAAGAGCTAAAGTATGAATGGGCCTAAGTCCTTTGCGCTGAACCGAAGTGTCGTCCCGTCATACGGCGTCTCGTTGGGGTTCGGTGCGTTGTGGCCTCTATCATGTGAGAAGGTGACGGAGGCGAGCGGCGTGTGCACAGCGGAGTCCGTGCGTGCCTGCGTTGGCCACAGGCCGCGATGTGAGAACTTGGGTCGGTGGCCGCTCGACGGCCCGGGGTCCCAGGAGGCCTCACGACCTATTCTGTCGAGGTCCGAAAACGGGGGGCTTTAGAAACGGCATAGGCTAAATTACGCAGGTGGCGCTGGCGCGAGACTGTACAGTTTGTTAAATGAGAAATTGGTTGAATACTCACATGTTTGTACAGTAAATTTAATACTTCACCAAAAATAGTGGTTCTAGACTCTCGCTTGGCTGGTACGAACTACAGATTTAACTTGAGGACTAGACACCACAATGAACACGATATGCTTAATTAAAACTGCGACCAGCTAGCACAAAGATACTATCGTCATCTTTTTGATAAGTTTCTTGAACTGGAAACTGGACGCTTGAAGCAGAAAGAAAAATTATTTTATTCGATGACGTTTTATCCAGAGCGACTCACAATAGAATGACGCAAGTCAAAAAAAATTGTTTTACTTTGAACGATATAGAATTCAAAATTTGAAAATGTGCTCAATTCGAAATTTTTAAAAGAAATAATAGTTTATGAAACTTTTACAACTACAAAAGAGGCTTGAACGGCAGCGCAATGCTGCACAATGTATCATAATTAATTTATCTTTCATTGCTTCATTTTTCATATTTATCATGGTATAATAATCTTATTCCAGGTGCGTTGTCTTCATAATAATTATATATACAAGATATTGTGAAAACATTAAGGGTGGAGTTTCTTGCCCATTCTTCTCCATACATGGGCATGGCGGCTATGGTCATGATCGCCAGTCGGCTGGACTGTGCTTACATCAGTCATTGCTGCGTCATTTCTCATGGAATGGCGCAGTAGTGATTGTTGAGTTTACTTCTATATGTTTTATTCTGGTTAATTTTAAGTATTACTAACACTAGTCTTTAAGAACATTGTTACTAACAAAATGGACACCATGATCTGAAAATAAAGTATTTAATTAATTTCAACAACTCATTCAGATAGTGATTACAAAAACGCGAACTAAAATATATTTCGTAAACCCACATCGATTTACGTCGTGATAATGTGTAGATTTTGTAAATAACTAATAAACTTTTTGCTATCCCTTTTATGACAATCAATGTCACATTTGACCTCTATTATACCTTTGGTCTATGGTTACGCAATCAAGGGCATCGTGACAAACTTCATTTGACAAGTAATCCTCGTATTCATCATAACAACAATAGTTAGTAAATTATTTAATAATGACATATTAACCTCATTAGTAATTTAGATTGTCACAAACGCAACAATCACACATGACTGCCTCGTTGGTCTAGTGGTCGCAAGCGCTACTGCTGAGCATGAGATCCTGGGTTCGATTCCCGAGTCGGGCAAAGTGTTATTGGGTTTTTCTATCTACAATTTCTCGGTAGCAGCCCGGAGTCTGGATTTATGCCCGCTTGATGGCAACAGGCTCGCCCCCTATTACATGGGACTTAAACATAACTGGCGAAATGTGGGTGTACCTGCTACAGGTGCACCTTTGCCCAACCCTTCGAGGAAACAAGTCATGATGTTATGTTATGTTGTTATGCAACAATACAATATAACTACGTTAAAACCAAAAATATTTGAGATCTGTTTACGCATGACCTTTTATACGAAGAAAAATGTTTGTTGATAATGAAAGTTTTAATTTTCCTTGTAAATATTTTTATTTAAAGTTCGAAAGCTGTAAACAAGATTTTTTTCCTAATTGGATTGCTTTTAAGATGTCTCCCACAATTTCTCAAGCCGATACAGATCTTCTCAAATGTTGAAAACAGCCAATCACCGTCTACACGAATCGAACATTTAGATCGATTCTCGCTAACAAAGAGGAACTCGTTAACCTTGCAATTGAAGGGCTTTATTGTGCGTTATTCGAAGCGATTACGAAGACCGCTGTCAGTCTCTTATTCGTATTCCATTTATATGCAGATTTGTTGGGAAAATTTAAACGGATAGCATCTGATGTTATACGAGGATCAAACTTGGGATAACGCTTGAATAGATCAGAGTTTAGAACGGGCAAAATGGATTAGTGGTTGTGCATACAAAATAATTTTGCATTGAAGATGGTGTGGTTATGTATTGATTATGTGGAGGTGTGCTGTCGTACATAATTGATTTGGCGATGATTGTATTTAAAGCTGTGATTGATTTACAGCTTTCAAGTGAGAGTTTCTGAAACTGAATACAAGAGATTAACGTCTCAACATATCCCCATTTCAATTATGTCCAAGGCCCATAACGAAGAAATTGAATCAGTCGGTCGGTAGCTCGCCACAAGACAGCCCTTCAAAAGACGGACGTTTTTGAACCATTTACCTACCTTCTTCAATGAATAAAACTACAGAAGACCGAAATCTTGGGAACTCAAGAGATGCTGATGCTGATTTTAATCAAGACTATTACAGTTGTAGTTACTAAAATTGGATTGGATGATGATGATGATGGTAAAGTGATCAAATCAGTAAAGGTGTGATTGTTCGGTGGAATTATGAGATTATACTCTTGTCTTATGTTCGATTACGGTCAAAATTGACAGATCTATACAAATACTGCAGGTAGATGACATAATATCAACATGGCACCAAAATGTATGAATCATGCAACAAAACAACAAAGGTATGCATCGAAAATGGAAATTAACTATGTTTTGCATTTGCATTTTTTTCTGGTAGACTGAACTATGAATATCAATACCCGTAACCCGTAATCTAAAAAACACAAGAACAAAAACTAAACTAGCGTGTTCGTTATCGAAGACTAGGGCTGAATAATACAATTGAAAATCTGATGAATGTTCTTTTCTTTGCGACGAAATACGATTACATGAAAATCTAAATAATAGAACAAATGATTCCCTACCCTATATGAATATGAATAGGGGAGCAACGATGCGAATAAAACCACACATTTATTATTGTAAAGTACAAAACTCGAGTGTAATGAAAACCGCTGTTCTTTTGACCGGAAACCAAAATATTTACCGGAATTGCTTGTTTCTGCGGAAACCCACAACGTAATATTGAACGCTAAATTAAGCATTTTGTATTACCCGGTTGACTGGGCAAGGGTGATCCAGTAGGTAGGTAGGTTTAGTTTGGTTCAGCATAATGTTGATAATATTGAACTTCAGTTGTTTATATCGGAACCCGAAAGGGTCTGAGATGACGATGACAGTACGGTGGAAAATGGAAAAGTGGAGTGGTGATTCGGTGGGAAATTTTGTTTATAATAAGGTCGTAAAAAGTTGATATGAAAATTGGAATTTGTTTTCTGTATTCCGTTTCATCTCCTGTGCCAATTAGTTTATTCACAATTTCTTTTTTCTTAATATTTTTCTTCAAAATGAATTTTGCTGTGTGATAATTTGGAACCAGATATAACATAACATCACGTCAGTAATGCCCAAAGGGTCAGGCAGAGGTGTACACCCACATTTCACCGTTATGTTTAAGTCTCATGTAATAGGGGGCTAACCTATTACCATCAACCGGGCACAAATCCAGACCCCGGGCTGGTACTGAGAATTTTTTAATAGAACAAGCCAATAACACTTTTACCCGAATTTGGAACCATTGTATGTAAAACAGTCTACAAGTATAGAAAAAAATACTGAATCAACTTTTATTCACAATAACATGTTTTTCAGGGTTAAATCAAGAAGTTTGCAAAAAACAGCAACTGAAACGTCTATCTCACAAATCAACGTAAATCTACACACAGAAAATAATAAAGTTTAGCACGAGTTTTAAATTAAACAAAACGTATTTTCGGCCAGAACATTTATTATTTATTAAACAATGAAAACGCGAAGAAAGCTACAGTAATTAATTATTTTCTTGTAAGTCACACTGTTTTACATAAATGCTTCTACTGAAGATTTGGAGTTTTAACCGCTAAAGATTCGTGACTCCAGCGCCACGCGCGTGCGGAAATCCAGCGAACTACCCACCGGCGCAGCGGAGATAAGAGCTCGCTAACATAAACAAATACTGAGATCTTTTTGTTACGTAAATAGTCTTATCGTTAATGGTTTTGGGTTCCTGATTAGACAAAGGATTTTTTATAATACTTAGAATCTTTGTAAGCGAACGCTAGTATTGATAAATAAACATTCTTATCAGATTCTTATAAGAAATTCCTTTGTTCACTGTTTTGATTATTTATAATAAAACTACTGGTTCGATTCACATGAAACTTCGCAGGATACATTATGAATACATATACTATCGGTCAAAACCATTTTTTACGAACAAACACAATAAATAAAAACACCAATAATTAAAAAAGTTCAATAATAGGTATCCGTATCATTACGTAACATTACTTAGTTGATAAAAAATATTGAACTCCAATTTTTTTCTGAAAAATGGCATATATAGTATGCAATAACTAATAAATAATATAAAATAAATGACTTACCAGCGATTACATGCACAAAACACACACAAAACTCAAAATTTCACATCAACACATTTTTTCACTACCGAGTTTGTTTACATTTTTTGATGGGTCCGTAATAGGTAATTACGATGTTATTTTGTGCAAATTTTATCTATATACGATGACGACACTACTTAATTATTGAAATAACACCATTTCCCGTCGATTTACACTTAAAAAACAATAGAAAATGAATAAATAGAACGCGGAGTGCAGTGCACGGCACGCATGCGCGGACGCCATTTTGCCGTACCAAAAATGTTCAATTTTTACTTTTTTTTAGAGTTGTTTCTGCATATTTTGACGTTTTAGTCGATTTATTTGACAGGTATATTATCCTACCATAAATTAAAGCCAAGAACAGACTAGATCTGCCCATACATAGAGTAAAATCGGCCGTTGCATCGATGCCTATACACTGACGCATTACTGCCTCGTCGGGGCTTTACGGTTTTGGGTGCGCGTAACAGATCTGTCGTCGCGAGACTTTACCGGAATAGTTATCTATGGCGCACTGAACTATTACTATAAAAATAAGTATTGATTGTAAGGCACAATTATTTATTATATTTGAATAATGAATTACTTAAATAATTTTTCAACACAGTTGCTCGTAACGCTCTTATTTAACCGCTTTTAGGTTCATAAGGCAGTGTATTATAGACACGTGCTTTTTTCTTTACATAATCGCACTAGTGCGGTAATGTGCGCCATAGATAACTATTTACTAGTCGGAGTAATGACATGGCAGTATGGAATTAGTAAGTACTATCAATCAAGGCACGACATGTCTTTCTTATTGCGATAGTCAATATAGTGTGACAAAGTAAACAGGTTTTTGGAACGAAGGATTTAACACGGCTTCATTTTCTAATTCGATAGAGAGAGAAAGAGAAAGTGTGAATTTCGTCAAAATGGAAGTCTAAGATGGCGGCTGCGAAAATTTTCTTATTTTTCGTCATGGGTATTGTTTTCGTTGTTTTCGATGGTTCTAAAGCCGATAGTGAGGTCAAAATGGAAATCCAAGATGGCGGCTCCGAAAATTTTCTCATTTTTCGTCATGGGTATCGTTTTCGTAGTTTTCGATGGTTCTAAAGCCGATAGTGAGGTCAAAATGGAAATACAAGATGGCGGCTCCGAAAATTTTCTCATTTTTCGTCATGGGTGTCGTTTTCGTAGGTGTCGATGGTTCTAAAGCCGATAGTGAGGTCAAAATGGAAATCCAAGATGGCGGCTCCGAAAATTTTCTCATTTTTCGTCATGGGTATCGTTTTCGTAGTTTTCGATGGTTCTAAGGCTGATAGTGAGGTCAAAATGGAAATCCAAGATGGCGGCTGCAAAAAATTTCTCATTGTCGTCATGAGTTTCGTTTTCGTAGTTTTCGATGGAACCATCGAAAACTTCGCAGCCGCCATCTTGGGTTTACATTTTGACCTCACTATCGGTTTTAGCATGATCAAAAATTACGAAAACGACACCTATGACGAAAAATTAGAAAATTTTCACAGTCGCCATACTGGATTTTCCATTTGACCAAATTCGCACTTTCTCTCTCGCTCTCTCTCGATAGAGAATAATTAGTAATAATTAGCAGCGAAATCTAATTTTTTCAAGTTTTAAATTTTGTCTCCACCTCCGACCGAACGTGATGGTAGGCTGATCAGCGGTTTTGTCAGTGCCTTTATTGACATTGCGCGCGCATCGCTACCAGAAAAAAAAACCAGCGCGCCATTTTTCATAAATATTTGTTATCGTCTATGTTGTGTGTTTAGATATTAAGAAAAATACGAAACTTAAAGTATTGTTACCCAAAATACCAACCGACGTAGAAACGTTTTTACAGGAAGTGGATAGTCAGTACCTGGCAACAAAGGTCAGTTGAACTTTATAAATCTAAATGTATCATTTCTCTAAAGTTACGTTATTGTAGCATAAGTTCTTACAAGAAGACGGTTTCTTTCCTCGCAAATGTGTTGAAAAACGTCGTATGAAACGCGTGTGCTTTGATCATTACCCACTCGGCTATATTATCGCGCTCGCCTATGGCTCGCGCGAATAATACCGCCTTGTGGGTAATGACCAATACAGCACACTCATATCACAATGTACTATTTTGGTGGGTATGCGTGACAACAATGACTTGGGAATATTTAATGAATCCACACTCAAACACATTCGTTTTAACGTGCACATGTTTAGGTACACCTACAAAATAAAATTCATGGTAATCCGATAATGGATATTGGAGTCAAGCCAACACCAAAATATTTAGCACGGTTTCTGATTTATTGTAATGCACTCAATTATTGTAGCTTTTTTGATTTATTGTTAGTTTTCACTTTTATTTTATTAATCAATAATTCTAATTTTATTGCCCAAATAAATTCACTAGAACTGATTATGATCATCTATTTTCAGTTGTCCAAATGTAAGCTATTCTTTCTGAGTTGACATTAACTTTATCCTTTTTAATCCGTATTTCCGAATTACCCTTGATTACAAGTCTATCACCTAATCACTCGTTTCATTAGGGAGGATCTTCTTGAGGAAGAAAATATCATTAGTCCCTATTTTGTCCTTGGTGAGAAACCACGGGTGACGAGATTTCCTTGATTAAGCCTTATTAGGTTTGTTGTACGTGCTATTAGCGAAACGTGGTATATCAAAATATGTAGCTTTCGGGTAACGTGGGTCTTGGAGAAAGGCAAAGAAACATTTACAAGAGATAATTTTATTAATCATTAGATACTTTCCAGGAATTATTATTTCTTAGGTTCTGTTTACGTTCTTACTTTTTATTTGCGCTTGAATATAGATTTCGATGTTTTTGTTGGTATATTGGCATGTGCTAGCTGTCGTTATGGCAAATATATTTTATTATAAGAATCAAGTTTTTTTTTAACTGAACAGACAGCATTGCTGCTGGGGAGTTTGTTGCGCCACTTCTTCTTCCCAACTAAAGCAATAGGAAGTGGTGAAGGGCGGGCCTTTTTTGGGGGACTATCATATATGTAATTTTGATGTTCGAAAAGTGCTGATTCTCAGCCTAGTTTGAATAAATGACTTTTGAATTTAGTTTTTTTGAGTTTTTAATTATGCTTTACCACTTCATGTCTCCCGCGTTTATGTCAATTCGACGTGAGTTGCAGATGAGCGAAACTCTTTAATTAAATTATCTTCCCGTATTTCATTTTTATTTGTGACTGTACTCTGGGGCGTCAACGTCAAAGTGAAACAAAAGGCGATGCATCATTCACTCAACGAAAAGGTATTTAAACCAAGAAAACTGAAACATCGATATAACGAGAATCAACGTCGAGGGAATAACTCTTTCTCAGCTGTTTACTATCACGTTTTAGCAAGCCAGCTGAAAAGATGAAAGAAGAGAAATAAATCAAAATATTTTTCAGACGGATAAACTACGGTTCCAAATGAAAACCGTACAGTGACTTCACAAGTCAATTCTTTAGTCTTTTATCTGAAACAACAGCCAACTCTTTTATGTACTCTTTTGTGTGCATTCTGGATTCAGCATTGTAAATCTATGTGTTTACATTAATAATTATCATGGAAACAGATATAAACCGAAATAATGACAGAGTACGTGTATACTCTGTCATTATTTCGGTTTCTGTCGAGCTATATCACGTATTATGGTGAAACTGAAAATCACGACGTAATAGGTGGACCAAATAGCAGCAGCGAATGTCCTGTGGTAATAAATCCACAATGATTGTACAGAATAAATAATATCTTGCATAGACAAGAGCTTAGGTAGCTAAATGAACGAGAGAATTTTGGTAATTAATTTAAAACAAATACCGAATATTATGTTATTCCTCCCACGTTGCTTACACACACGCAAATTACCGCTCCGAAATGAATTAATTTTGATGATGTTATACTATTCCATATAATAGACACAAGATATTTTAATTTACTAAGATCTATTACTTAATTACCTTCATTTCATTAGAGGCATAATAGCTTCGCCACGTGTGTCCCTTGACACCTCTCAAGTTTTTTTTTTGTGATTGCGAAATCTTCAAATAACTTCTCCCGCTCAGGGCGGAGCGGAAGAGCGTGTCAGACTCTTACTGACTAAAACCCGCCCATTTTCCTTCAGTTGCCTGTACGTTTCCAGGGGCCACGGTAACCCTTTAGGACTTTCCCGCAACCCCGGTAATCCACGGTTACTCTTACACAACATACATAATCAGCCGGTGCGGCAGCCCAGTGAGGTTACTTTTGCTTTTACAATATTTCCTAATAACAGTGTTAATAGATACGGGGATCAGTGTAGGCCTTTACAAAAAAGAAAGAAAATACGTATATTTGCGGTAAACATGACGCAAAGTAAGAACAAAAACACGAAAATAACAATTTGCGGGAAAATATTCGTCACATCCACGCAAAACGGCCTTTCAACAAATACCACAGCTTGTGGTAGTAAATATTAGTTATTTATTCAACCATTTTAGGGCTATTACGGATTGGGTCGGGAATTACTTTATTTGGCAGGTACAATGATTGAAAATAAAAGGATCTAAAATAGATGTAGACCTTTATAATTGTATTTTTTCTATAGTGACAGTTTTTATCATTCAAAAAAAATATTTCTTTTTAAAAGGAATCGAAGACAATTTTACAACAAGGGCTTCAAAGGGCACTGCTGGGTTTATTATCTTTTTTATTTTTGACAAGTATCGTCCGCGTGGAAGTCAACTATACTAAAAAACATAATTATCTAATGCCACTCGGCAATGGTGTAGCTTTCTGTGAAAGAATTTCTGGAACCAAATCAGGACTTCCACAGATGACAAACATAAACAAACAATTTTACCTTTTTACAATATTAGTTTAGATAAAGGTGTTTACCAAGCAATAACATTATGAACGTTCTTTAATACTCAAGCCAGTACCAGTTGTAGAAGTTGACATTAGCGTAATTTTGTGTTCAGTGTTTAGTAGTTTTCTTTATGTATAATAATATATCGTCCACAAGTGACTTGCGTTTTATTAGATTTCTTATGTAAAGTGCGGCGCCAAGCATTTATTATTTTTTTACGTTTTGCCTGCCTATTGTAAGTTTATTTTCCATTTGGAAAGTTGAAAGTCATTCAATATTTCAAGCATCTTTCGTTCTCTAAGTGCATTTACTTTTTAACGTTGTCTACATTCTGTAGTTACGAGTTGGTTTCAGTCTAGTTACAGCGTCTTAACATATTCCTTACTAGTTTCAATGGTTGAAACTGTGGGTAATTAGGTGTTAATTTGGCACACCAAATGGTACGTTAAAGCCACTTTCAATTTGAATTCCATAAATTAAAGTTAAATAAACACCGAAGTGCATTGAAATGAATAGTAAACGTAATGTTATATAATAATCTGATTATTTTTTATATTTATTTGTATAGTTAGTATAGTTTTTTAATACGTAGTGTAAATAGTTTTAATATATTGTTATGTAGATTTGCATTGATTATTAAAATTAATAATCTGATTTCAGGGTTGCGTATTGAGGAAAATGTCGTTTGTTTTTAATTATTATTCTACCGATCGTATCTTTTGAGTTCAATTCAAAGAAGATTAATTAATTTTATTCTGTACTGTTTTATTGAAATTTTCCGTAATACAATGTAGATTGGTATTAATATTTTACGAATATTGAAAGCGCGAAATATTTAGTAGGTATTAATTCTCAGAAAAGTATTTCTTGGCTTTTTATTCTTTTTATTATATACCTAGACAAAAACTTTTTACTATAATGAATCGTTCATTGGAAATGGAAAATAAATTGATAATAATACACGTGTTGAATGTGTTGTTATGTATGTTTTGTTTCCCTGAGATAACCGCTCCCCACCCTCGTATATGACATTACAATTAATGCAAATGAGAATCATTAGGAATACTGGGGCCAGTTTATCGAACGAAATATAGCTAATTTGATGTGAAAAATTATCAAGTACTTAGCTGTTGATACATCATTTAAAAATAACAGGAAACTAAAAATAACAGCAAAAAAAATAACGCTCTCTTTACACAATGTGTTTACGATTATTAACCGACTTCCAAAATGGTGGAGGTTATAGGCAAAAAACGAAAATTCGAAACCAAAGACACCAACTTTCGAAATTAAAGTTATTTTTCACTTTGTAGTGTTTTTTGGAAGTCAGTTATTTTTTTTTTTGTAATAAGTTTTTATTTTCATTCTAAAAACGGGCGCTAAGCTAATGTTTTTTTAAACCACACAACACGTACCTAGGAGTTTTCGAAGAAGTTTTGAGTGGAGTTCTCACAGACTATGTTTTGTTGCAGTGTCACGAACATATTCCTGGTGAACCTGTCGGCCGCAGACCTGCTGGTGACGAGCATTTGCATGCCGATCCAGCTCAGCAAGGCCATCACCCTCGTGTGGTTCTACGGGGAGACGGTCTGCAAGATCGTTAATTATATTCAAGGTAATTAAATTAAAAAATAAATAAATTGTAAGTTATTATTAGTATTATTATGGTAGCTATTCAATAGTAACAGGACGTCGACCTAGCGATAAGTATTCGTCATTTGTATGATCTTGCGGTGAGGGATGCGGGCAGACTGTAGCCTCGAGGAGCCCGTGGCTACGTAATAGCAGCTGCACGGGTTGATCAAGGTTAAGCTACGCTTGCTGGGTGGGGTCTGTACCGAGAACCCTTCAGCCGTTGGTGCCGGCAGTCATTCGTAGATGTTTAACAGTCGCAACGGGTCAGAAGTCCGAACGTCTAACAGTTAGTGTCACCAAGAGGTAAAGAGGTACCGTGATACGTAGTACTGGATTGTGGAGGTCAGATAGACAGTTGCCCCAAGTAAAATACTGGTATTCAGTCGCGTTCGGTTAGGAGAGGCTAGAAGAAGATCACGAAATATTTGGGAGATGACTTATAAGTCAGCTAGGAATGACAGCGCCTGCTCAGACGCGACACGAAGCCTAGCATCAAAGTACCTACGTCAATGTTCACAAATCTCTATTAAAGAGTACTAATGTAAATCATATTAATGCATGCCAAGTGATAAGCCTAAATCCTGTTTCTAAATAAACATATCCATAAACTTCTGGACCATAACAAGATCTACAGCGGACTGTATTAATTGGTAATCTAGCGATTGACATGATCCTATTGAGATGAAACTCATGGGTACCCATACAATTAATCGACCCTAGGCCAAAACTAATTCTGTCACTCGCCAATTATCGGTAAAGGTAAGGAGAGGTAAGAATATAATATTCTTATAGTCCTCTTTTAAAATACAGCTGTATTTAGCAGATTGCTTCAATGTAATCCTGGAGGGTTAATGTAATAGTAATGTAGGTATATAGTTTGATTACTGTAATAATGAGCGTAAGATAGTTCACAATATTAATAGTGGGCCTACCCTTGAGCTATGTTTAATTTCTTCCTATTAATTTATGTAGATTCTGAAGAGGATAAACTGGAGAAATTATAAGGGCAAAAAGCTAATGTAAAAATTTTCTTTGAAAATAATATCCAGGATATCATGTTTGAATGGGACTCCTAGTTTATATTAATAAGTGACACCGTATGCTGGTTGACATAGTCACCTAGCGAGCTGTGAGTAAAATATCTATGAGTTTCCTGTGAATCTGAATATGTGACTACTATGCAGACTTTTAATACGACTAAAGAGTTAATAGCTTCGATAACCTATCAATACGTCTTTGAACCAACCAAGGCTCTTGTCGAGACTCAATTAAAACTATACGATGATCATATCACAAGTCTAGGTTGTTAGTTAACTTCATTAAAATGTGTAGATGACTTTATCTGCTCGTAAGCGTATTCTGTAGAAAGTGACGTCTGGTAATTGATGTCATCTTGAGCTTCGGGTTAGGTTCGGATACGGGTTCAAATTAAGACTTCTATCTTTTTTACAAACGTATATAGTTTCTTAGTCTATCTAATTGGCTATTAATTTCCAGTGAAAAAAACATAACATCTAGAATAGAACTTTATTACAGTTCACTATTAATAGCATTTCAAGAATGTATAAATGTAATACTCTCTAAAGGTAGGTATAAAAAAAACGACCTTGAGATTCTCCGACTAGACGCGATACTCTGGTCGGAGGATCCACCTTTTTCTATGAAGGATGAGTGAACTTTACACCCTGTCTGGTGGGCTAGTGCCCGACGATTGTCAACTCAGAATTCAGACCTCAGTATTAAAATCGGCTGTTCCCTACATTTTGACGAGCTATGCGAACATAAATGTTGGGACAGCAGATTTTTATTTTGTGAATTCTGGGTTGGTCCCATAGTGAAAGTTGTTCATAATGATGAGTACAAAGACCCCTTAAGAGCATGCCTATGAATTCAATTTCACCCTGCAGTGTGATTCTGTAAGACCTCATTCTAAACTTCAAATCTGAATCCGCTGTGAGTTTCTTGATTGGCATTCTAAAAACTCGGTTGATACACTAGCGCTACCCTTGCGAGCGTGTCAGCGAGTTGAACTAAATTTACTGTGAGATTTTGACAGATAAAGTATGAGATGACGTAAGAAGTGGCATTCAGTAAGGTAATTCCCCCGTCACTTCGACGCTCACTTCGCACTCGAACCCGATTCAAAGTGTCAAATAAAAAGCATCTATTTTACGAGTGAAAACAGAAGAAATCCTATAGGAAGAGCGTTTAATAATATTTTGTATGTTAAAAATTAGTACAATAACAATAAACTACTTTTTGGGTGTCTGTGTAAAGTGAAGCGATAACGATGGCAAGAATGTTTGTGTTTAAATCTTTATTAGAAGAGGCTCATGCTTTGGATAAAATAGAAAAGCGTCGACAATCTAACCAAATTCGAAGTTTAACTTTATTAACCCGAGATGACGACTATGTGAGCGTATATAGATTGTCAAAAGAACTTATTGACCAACTAGAGTCTGAGTTACTGCCTCTGATAAAGCCCACAAAACGTCGAGGCAAAGGACTTTCAACTCGTATAAAAGTAAGTGCTTTATTTTAATAAGTATAAAGTTTGTAGTAGATTTGTAACCAAGCACACCAACAAAATAAATTATATCACATAAAACTCATGAAAACACTTCATAATAAGGAGTAGTCCCCTTAGGTGGTTTCCCTGCTAGCAATGTTTTCATGTTAGTCTAAGGACCCTGTATTTATAGTTATAATATAGGTACTTGGTATTATTATTAGGCATGTAAATAACAAAATTGGTCCCTATTTTGTTTTGACTAGATCTAGATTAAATACTTATTTTTTTTACTGATTTATTGTTTCACAGATATTATGCACCTTGTCATTCTTGGCTAATGGCAGTTATCAAAAAATTATAAAAGAAAACATAAGAACATATTTATCGCAACCATCAGCATCTCGTTGCATAAATCAAATAGTGGAAGCTCTTAATAATCCGGCAATAGTCAAAAAATATATAAGGTTTCCTCAAAATATACAAGAAAGACAAATGTTAAAAGAAAGGTACTTAGGTATAATATTATAATTAAAGTGACCCTTCTTTGATTTTTGTGATAGTTAATCATTACTTTAAATTACAGGTTCTACAAAAAGTTTGGCTTTCCAGCAGCTCTTGGGTGTATCGATGGCACTCTGGTGGCATTGAAAAAACCAGTAGAGAATGAAGAACGTTTCTACTGCCGCAAAGGTTACCATGCAAGAAATGTGCAATTGGTAAAATGGATTTCAATGTTGTATTCTATTACTATTAGGTATTCAATTAGTTTTCTTAATATTTTTTTTTTTTCAGATAACTGATGCAGATCTGAATATTTTAAATGTGGATCCAACATATGGTGGAGCTACTCATGATAGCTTCATCTTTAACTATGGTGTCATAAAAGCCCACTTAGAGGCATTAACAAATGCTGGTGAAGAAGTTGTTTTGCTCGGTTAGTTAAATACTACCTACTTAGGCACTCTTTTAACTATCATTGTTTCTGTTTTTATGTTTCCTAACTTGTGTGTGTCAATAAATTAATTTATTTATTTACTTATTATTTTTTTCAGGTGATTCAGGATATGCTCAGCGCGCCTACCTTATGACGCCAATTAGTGGTGCTGAAGATAATTCCCCAGAAGCTTTCTACAATGACCGTCACTTAACTGCTCGCAATTCAGTAGAGAGAACAATTGGTCTCCTAAAAGGACGATTTAGGTGCTTGTTAGTACACAGAGTGCTCAATTATCATCCAGACGTAGTTGCAAAAATAGTTATTGCATGTTGTGTTTTGCACAACATGTGCAATCGCGCAGGAATGCCGGCATTCACAATTTCAGAAGAAGAGAGACTAGAAGAGCTCCAAACAATTGCTGAAGCTCAAAGGAGGCAAACTAGGGATTTGCCTTCTAACGCCGATTTAGCTCTAGGGCAATTACGTAGGCGAAACTTAGTAGATAGGCTATGGCGTTCACGTCATAATTAATCGGTGGTTTCGTTTAGTAGGTACTATCATTGTATTCTGTGGTGCGTGAGGCGGGTCGTTACGTTCCCCAGTGGAGTGATGGTTGGTATAGTACCTATATTTTGAATCTATAAATGTAAAAATGAATCCCTATTTCATTGGTCACGGCATCACGCGTGAACGGCTGGACCAATTTCGCTAATTCTTTTTTTGTTGTGTTTGTTATAGTAAGGAGAAGGTTCTTAGAATAGGTAGGTGAAGGTAGGGAGGTAGGTATGTACGTAGGATAGGTAGGTGAAGGTAGGGTCGGTAGGTAGGTATGTACGTAGGATAGGTAGGTAGATAAGGTAACGCAGGTATGTATGTAGGTAGGTAGATAGTTATGTATGTATGTATGTAGGTAGGTAGATAGGTATGTTTGTATGTAGGTAGGTGCGCCGTAGATGTATTTAGTGCTACCTGTGCGAAGCCGGGGCGGGCAGCTAGTTGAATTATAATAATTGACTATGTCTGGATGATAATCGAGTACCTATGTCATGCTCACTCTAAATGTAATGATCACGGTAATGAACATGTAGCTAATATGAACATAATAATATGTAGGTGGTAATAAGTCTGCAATGTCAAATTAAACCAAATCCAAACCAATCACCAATGGACTTTCAAGAAAACTGCGCTAGTATTCGATAAAATCACAAGTAAAAGCCCCACCCTAAAACACACACTACAGGATTTAACTCTAATGATAGTTACTTAGTTGTTTTTGTAAATAGAAAATAAATATAAAAGACAGAGGTCAACAACCCTTTCTAAGTTTTCTTTCGCCATTTCTTTCTTGGAGAGGACTCTCATTTTGTGAAATGGTGGTAGATTCAATAGATTTCTATTTTTAGCACATCGGGAAATATATAAAATCAAACCAAATCCAAACTAATCACCAATGGACTTTCAATAAAACCGCTCTAGTATCCGTTTAAAAGTGTTTTATTTATTATACTAATTTATTTTACTACACCCTATCTCTATTGTTAGACTCTGCCAATGCTTGCAGACCTTTCGCCACTGCAGCCACAGCATCAGCCAAGATTCTGTCTCTTTCTGCACTCCTTTCATCCATGGCCCTTTCTCTCTCTGCAGTCCTTTCATCCATGGCCCTATCTCTTTCCGCACACCTCTCCAGAAAGGACTGCAGGATTTGTGCATTTTGGCGCTGTAGCTCCAGCTGCTGTTCTTCCACCCTCAAGAATCTCTCGGTAGTGGTGGAGAATTCCGTTCGCCGTTGAGATGGTGGAGGAGCAGCAACTAAAGACGTGTGACGTGATGCTGTGAAAAAAGAACACCGATATTATGACGCGTAAATAAAAAATCTTAAATGCAGCTTTTCGTTGTCAATCGTTTGAAAGATTAAGTTTTGATAGTTATTTTTATTTTTTACTTACACAAGGAACCAGCACCTCGACTAGCACGAGCCATATTTGTCCTGGGGCGGCGAGTAGGGGAAGCAATTGGCGTTGCGTGACGTGAAGCTAAAAAGATAAATATTTACATACTTACATGAAGGTTCTATAAGTAATCTCAAGTTTTAACCTAAAACGAATTATCTTATTTTTTAAACAATTTAGTGAATAAACGTTTTAAAACATTAGTGTTCATGGTTGTTATATAAATTAATAAAATGTTAGTATGAAAAATGCAACTTCTTTCATAAAGAACGCTGATTTCATAGGTGGGGACCTAATAGTAGTGAAAGTTGTTAACATTATTGGTCACTTACATGACGAAGCAGCAGTTCGACGACGAATCACTGGGGAGGCTGCGTGGGTAGAACCGCGGCGTGAAGGAGAAGGTGGTGTCAGTGGTGTGGGTGTGTGTGATAGTGTTATGGGTGGAGGGGACAGGCTAGGATGATATATATGAGGATTTGGAGGAGGAGTGTCTTCTAACTGGACATACTGAAACAACAGAAACAATTCTTAAAAGGAAACCCACTTACCTATATTATAATTAAATATTGACAATTCCAAGGAAAGTTGTTAAACTGCTGCAGTAAATAATATTAAAGCACTTAAAATTTCAAAAAGAAATAAAAAAAAAACATATTATGTAGATGTTATTAGATAATAATCAACAAAAATAAGAAACTTAAGTAGGTAAGTTGCTACCGCCCAAAACTATAGCACGGGTCAGAGTGTAGCGGATCTGTTCTCAAAATATGATACTGTGACAACTCAAATTTGTCTCTACCCAGACACATACCCGCAAACTGCTGACTTGGCTCGTTCCAACAGTTGAGGCGGATGAGGAAGCAAACAGCCTTCTCGCAATTGCAGGACCAGGTTGACTGCAATTACGAGTGTGTTCTCGGCTATCCTCAATCAGTTCGGAACCCTGAAAAGTAAATTGGATAAAATGTTACTCCATATCTTTCTGTTGGAACAAAATTAGACAAAAATATTTTCACTGAAAAGAGTACTCTAAAGACAAATCAGTATTTGAATTATATTAGTACCTAATGAATTTTAATATAGATGGGTACTACTACATTTAGATGTAATAGAATAGAATCTAATATGTACCTAGTAGTTAGTAGAATAATATAACTTACATATATCACAATAGCTGGTGATTCCTCTGTAGGTGCCCGACTCTGTTGTTGTGTTACATGAATCTATAATTAGTAAATATAATCAGATAAATGCTAGATATGAGTATATCATCATCATACAATTATGAATTTAATTTAAATATCATACATTGTCAGTATCAGCATCTTGTATTTGTTGCGCTTCATGTGATGGAGATGGAGTATCATTTTCCTGAAACGGAATAATAATATTAATAAATTTGCCAAATAATTCAAATAAAAATACACTTTACATTATGTATTTTTAACAGACAGATTGCACATTTCTTGGCCACTACCAGCCAGACATGATTGATGCAAAAAAGCTAGCAACTATTGCATTTCTAAATTTCTTACCGGAAATGGCTGTATGCCTAAATGTGCATCTCCTGTAGAAAAGCTTTCACCACCACACAAAGCAACAACTCTTTCTTCAAGCTCTGATAGCTCCACTTCATCCTCCACCCCACCACCAGTCCTACGCCTAGCAGCAGAGCGCGCGGCTACTTTTTTTTTGATGGCGCTTTTTTTGTCAGACCAATACTACAATCAGACATATAATTAAAGAAATTATAAAAAAATTGCTGTTTAAATACACATGTATTTTTCAAACTAAGTATAAAAAACTATTTTCTTATTATTAATAGTCATTGATTGAGTAAAATTAAAATTATGAAACCAAGGAACACACTTTAAACAAAGAATAGTCGCACATTTTAAGTGGTAACGCTTTGAGGAATGTTAAGTGGTACATGTAGTAAAAAAAAGCGATGCTAACATTGCTAACCTTGGTCCACTGTTTGTGGTTTTTTATTGTGCCACCTAAACTGTTTAGGCGCACGGCTAGTTCCTCCCACTGGCGTCGACCTCGCTCTCTGGCATTTTGAGTTCTTAAGAAACCCTTCGCCAAGCCAGGGTTTCTTTCCATAAACTCTACCAGAGTTTCAACCTGAGCCGACGATGGGTGAGAGGAACGTGTCTCATTCGGACTAGAAAATTATTGTTGGATTAGAAAACAAAATAAATACTATTTAATTAATATCATTTTTTTAAACTTCACAACCACAAATAACTTACTTCATGATTATTTCACAATTATTTTCGGCACTGAACGATCAAAATATCAAACAAACAACGCAAGCGCAACGCACTGTCAAAATATGGTCTATCTGACATTTTTATTTTTTCGTAAGGGAAGCATAGATTATATATTCATGAAACGAATTTAGAGTTTTCTGTTTTTTTACTTATTAGCTGCCTAAAATTCCTTTTAAAGTAAGAAATTTAAATTTAAATTAAATTAGCTAAAATTCTGTGCCAAAAACTCAACAATTGTGTCAAAAAACATAAATCGATAAAACTTGACTAACATTTTGTTAAGTGTGGTAATCACTAGTACAATATTGGTCACTTCGAAGCTCACTTCACTTCGCAAGTGACAAGGTGATGCTTACAGAATGCAAAATCAAGGTCATTTTGAACCTTAAGCGAAGTGAGAGTGAATTGCGAAGTGAGATGCGAGTTGTTGTTTGAATTTTACAGAATCGACGTACTGTACGAATATAAACCAGTTGCGTGTTAAACTTTGCTTGCGCGATGCAGGATTTTTCGTAACGTCAGTGTGATGAGTAGTTCACAGGTGGCGATGTAGATGCCACCACAACTCTTCTACCAACCCCTTCCGAGTTTACAGGTGTGATGTAGTTTTATGAATAAAATGACTGTCTCGAGTGAAAAGTTTGTTTTTAATAGAAGACTAAATTAATTTGTCCAATATTTAAGACAAGCTAACTATAACTGTTATAACCTTCAGGAACAAAGTTCGTTGAAAGCACAAAAGAAGAAAAATATGTTTTTTATACGGATAGATCGTAACTTATAAACCAAAGAAAGGTCCATAAAGTTTTATATAAATTCCTTCGACATGTTATTCTGAGAACAGTATTATGTTCATTTGCCAAAAACGGAGGAAAAAAAAACTTGGGGAGATTTAATCATTGAAGGACATTGACATAATAACATTTTTGTAGTGGTTTGGATGTCTATGCGAGTAAAGCTGTCTGAGGAATTTCAAATCAGTTTTCCAGATTTTATTATTACTCTTTGAATCTACTAACTCCTCTCTTAGTTCATTCTATAACTTACATCCCTATTGGCTAATTTGAATACCTTTCCGACAGAAAGCCTTGTCCTTGACACTTTGATGAAATATCTAGATAAAATTTTTTTTTTCGTACGTTTTTGTCTGAAATCAGTTTATGTCATGAGAATCTGATCAGGTGCAGACTACCACTAGTCTGTTTTCGTCAATCCCTCCTTTCCTTTTCCTGCTCCCATCTTAGGGCCTCTATGAAACATGTGTCGGCACTCAATGGTTTACGACTAGTAATTAGAACAGATCTAATGGCTTTCTGGTTTAACTGCGGCAATAAAATGTCATTTGTTGCTATGGAGAACTACGGATTAGGTATTCCAGATACGTCACTCGTTCACTCATATGGTCTGTTCAAAAAGTATCTAGTGAACGTGTAAACAAGCTCTTTTCAGGTAAATTTTTTACGCAATCTCTCACTAAAGGGAATTAGTAACACATTCTGTATTAAGAAAGTTTCAACCTGGAAGAGATTGCAGTAAGCGATAAGGCCGCCCATTGTATGCATTGTAGTTTTTCTTTTTGTAATGTATTATCTGGTGTACAATAAAGTATATATAAATAAATAAATAAAGTTTCAACCTTATATCTCACCACTTTTTCCATGAAATTATTTTTGTTCGTTTTTAAATACTCTTTTGTGTTTTGAATTTTTTTGTTTATTATGTTTTACTATTACTATTTGTATTTCCTGTGCGTGTCCAAATAAAATATTTTTCTTTATTTTCTTCCTTCTTTTGGACGCGACGCGAAGCCAAAGGAAACACTATTTACAGTAACTTTAAATTAGAATTTTTGGTTTATGTATTCAAGTAGACAAACCAAAGCACTCAATTTGTAACCGGCGCTACTAATTGGCATCCACAAGTAGATACGTTTTCTGGTCTGGTTGTTTACATGTTCATCAGATACTTTTGGAACAGACTTTAATACGCCACTCTGTGTGCGCATGTTCTAGGATTAATACGCGGTCGTGAGTCTTCGTTTAATTCTTTGTTTCATATATGTGTGGGTGAGTCTGACAGTGGGAATTTCTATTTCCATGTTATGTAACGTGTTTCAAGGTTTACTATGGCAATCAACGTTACTTGTTGCTACTTGCTCGTTCTGTTTAAGGGTTCTTTTGACGTCAGTTGAACTTTATGAGTCGATGTTAACTGGTAGTAAAGTTCTAGGTTTGATAGATCTATGGCTGGTTGGTAGATTGGCCAAGTGCTAATGGAAGTAAGACATATTGGTTATAATAAATAGTAAAATATAAAGTTCCTCGTCAGTGGGACTGATTATAATATAGTTCTTATTTTTCATGAGGTTTTCATAAAGAGATTTAAGATACTATAGCCTCTCTGGCTATCAGAAAAAATGTCATAGAAAAACTGTTATCGTGTTTCAGTGATGCCATTTAGCGTCATGCCATTGGGTTTTCTCCATAATTTAAAGAATTTATTCTGGAATGTTTACGTGTATAATACGTTCGCAGAAATATTTGTGAAACAGGGGGCGCTTTTAATTGAATAAACTCAAAAGCGACCACTGTATATAAATAATATAATTGATTGAACACAAAGAGAAACTTTATAAACCATACGCTTGAAATTGTTTAGGAATAGCTATGACAAATTAGAATCGTAACAGTATATATACACTATACACATTCACACCAAACTGGCTCCCTGGCTGACCTGAGTATAGTTTGCCCCAAAAATATCTGATGGAAATAAAAATAAAAAGATCAACATACAAATTGAGTGTTTTGATTTGATTATAGACTTTTGAAATAGACGATAAGTTGTCTTTGCCTATTATAGCACATCTATAGCTTCTATTTTTGTTTTAGGTGTAGCAGTAGCAGCCAGTGTGTTCACAATAACAGCCATGTCAGTAGACAGATGGCTCTCAATATCACCAGAACCGAGGCTCCGACCACCAGGACGAAAGCAGGCATTACTCCTGCTGTTACTACTATGGTGTGCTGCCTTGCTGATATTCATACCTCTGCTGATGGTGGCAACTGTTAGAAGAGAACCTGTCCCTATCATATCGAAGGCTTTGAAGAATATATCGGTACGTATGAGTAAGATGAACCTTTTTTGTGCTACTGAAAGTTTATTACGACGTCATATTGATATCCAATTATATTTTGATATAAACTTTCTTGTAACTGATTTTGATGAACAGTGTGTTTAATTTTATTAGATTGTGGTTAGGCAATAAGTTGTATATTTTTTCTGTTACTTCATAAATGATATACTTATTTCTTTAAAGTGGTTTTATAAAACACTTTTACACTTAAAAAATAATTTAAAATTAATGAGGTCGGTGTTTCCTAATTGACTACTCTGAGTAGTAGACATAGATAACACAGTCAAACAGTCACAGTCACAGTCGCTTTTAAAGTTCAGACACTATCTTGGTCAGATCATAATATGAGGAGCATGCTCGTAAGTTTGAAGTCTCTACATCTTTTTAAATATTACTGATAGAAATGAATATTATTATATTTAAACGTTTATAACGTAATATATTTAGTAAAAAAATATGCCTTACATCGACATCTGATTTGTAAGCACATGTTATTTCCCTTGTGAGTAATTACAAAGCTGAAACTTTTGATCTCAAACAAAACTTATTTATACATCAAGTTATGCCAACAACTTCTATGAAATATGTATTAACTAATAAGTTTGTTAGCAGACTAGATTATAACATACGCTAAGTTATTAAACATAGAAAATATAATTATGAGTTATATATGAAACAAATTAATTCATTTCAAATATGTTAAAATCAATTGCGTGAGCACAAAGTTTCTCAAATAAACAAGAATTATGAACAAAATTAAAAATAATTACCAAGTATTTACTGCAACAAGAACAAATTCTTGACTCACTTTTTCTAAAAGGGTTGGGATAGAATAGGAGAACCACTTTGGAAAATTGGACGCGAAGAAGTGTTATTGAATAAGTCCATAATCACATACTTTTGAACTCAGCAATGGCATATTAGGAGATTACCACCCAAAAATGTAGAAACAAAAATACTTACGAATAACTTATTAATATTTCGTTTCTCTTAAAATAATACATAATTTAATTAAAAGTAAGACTTTAGGTCATTTTTATTTAAAATATACAGCTGATATTGGCAAGAGGCCAATAAAATAAACTTCCGAGAACAAAACGATGTACATACTGAAAATAGATTAATACGGTGATATGTACAAACAATATTCTCGGTAGTTCATTATATTTCTTTCGAAATAATATCAAAAGCGCCGTTCTTTGAATACATTCTTTGAGTATAATATTAAGACCTATATCTATTATTCTGTGCGGACTGTCGAATAATCGCAGCCACTTTCTATTACCTCAGAGTATTAACGAACATAAAGACCATGTTATGACAACCGTAGTGACATTGGTCAGCAGCGGCCAGTGTACTGAGGTCGATTAAGACGCAGATACATGCCAGTGACCTTCATCGTCGTTGAGTGGTTAGCTTGTGTGTTCTGTTCTGTACTCGACGCGAGATCACGCAACACGTCGTACGTCCAGCCAGTAATAGGACTCGCTCATCAAGGAGTGTTGTCACAATTTGACGCATTATTAACTTATTATACATAAGACAAAAGGTATTTTAATAAAACACGTATACTAAAAGATTAATATTTTAATTATTCTTAAAAAGGTGAAGGTTTCAGAAAAATACGCTCGATAGCTTTTGCGTAATTCTCAGTTTTTTTCCGCATTAGACACAACTTTACAAATTAATTTCACTATGTAATGTAAACATAAAAATATTCGTATATTAAATTATTAAGAAAATGCTCTTATTTAACATAAATTTATATTTTTTCCAAATCATTAACACTACTCGTTTAGACGTAATTTTCTGTATAAAATCATTAAAAGTAGCTTATCGTCGCCTTAAGGAGAACCACTTTTCCACCTCCTATGAACTTAACATCTGTAACTTGTACCTACTTTCTGTGCAAATAAAGAACTATTCTATTCTATTACTATTCTATTCTAGACCAAAGTGTCTATGTATTGTTTTTTAAACTCCCTCTACGTTACTAACTTTTCTGTGATGAGCACTGTTAGCTAAAACGGATGCTGATGTTGCTATTTTAATACCTGCAGCTCTCGGCAGATTTGTACCACATAACTTTATGTGTCCTCCCCTTTTTATTCGTACTAAATTACCTAGTTTTGACACTTGTCCTGTAAGTAGACGAGACAATATAGGGCAAAGAGAATTACAATGGGTCACTTTGAGTGATAGATCGAGTTACTGCTAACCATTTTCCCTTCCACATTTTTGTAGAAGGAAAAATGGTTTAAGTTTAGAAACGTGCCGCCTCGATAGGGGAGCGGGGAAAGGTTTGTAAATCCCTCAACTCCCCACCCGCCGGTCATACAGATTTTTTTAAACGATATTTTAATATAAATCTCATAAAATAAAAACGAACCTCATACCTAGTCAATCAGAGCACCCGCCATCCTATATCTTCACCCGTGGTTGACTGGTAAAGAATGCCTAAGGCATTAAGTCCGCCTTTGTACCTTATTGCCTTACCCTATTTCTGAATGGTTAAAAAAATAAGCACAAAGGGGATGGTAGGTCTTTCTTTGCTCACTTCGGTCGCTAACTGAACCCCGCCATCCCCTTCAAACTTAACCTGTCTAAGTCGGGGTGCCCCGAATCCTGAGCTCATTTCTATCGCTCTTGCATCCTAAATTCTTATTGCCTTTTTACTAAGTCGAGATGACGTGTCAGGACCTCGGGAACCCGACTCAAACAGGTTAGGAGAGATTTTTTTTTAGTTTACCTAAAAAATCACTTTGATTATTAAAAATGACTTCTCCCGCTCTGGGCGGAGCGGAAAGGCGTGTTAGACTCTTACTGACTAAAACCCATCCGTGTTCCCTCCCTTGCCTGTTCATTGCCAGGGGCCACGATCTCCCCTTAGGAATTCCCGCAACCCCGGCAGGCATCGGCCCTAGCGGACCCCGTCAATTTTGCTGACATCTGCTTGAGGCGCGCGTGGAACACAACGCGCCGTCGATCCGAGCCTGATCCTTATCGGACGGCGAGCTACCCATTGCTTTTGTCCGCAAGTCCGCGCCTACACGGTGGCCGGAAATCGGCTACCAATTCCCGACGCCCGGGGCGTCTCCTACGGATCTAAGCCCTCCTACACGTATACATACAACACACTTAGCTGTTCTGGTTGTAGCCGAGTGTTTAAAACTAAATTCGGTCTAGCGAGCTAAGGGATTAATGTCTAAGGGTCGCCGTTATCGGAATCGATAAGGACTGTACTGTATACATTCATATCTTGATCTAATATTCTACTTTATGATACTAAGTTTGTATATCCTAATTATTTTCAATGAAAATGAACACACCTCCACATTTTTCCACTTTCTTACACAGTTTCTACTGTTATCAACCAATTCTAAAATCACTAAATCGTACCATTCATTCTAGATAGAAACGAGAGACGTGCACTTCTGTACTGAGGAGTGGCCAGGTGACAGGAAGAAACAGTTCGGGATGCTGAGCTTCACATTGGTATATGCAATACCAGGTCAGTATGCTTTTGACTTCAAAGAAAACTATTGTAGTGAGATGCCTGGACAAGTTTTACTGGGTACTAGGACAAGACACATTGAAAGTTTCAAGTTAGAAGGGGAAACTACTGCGATTCAATTCTGAACTCCTCCAGCTCATCAACAACTTGCATCCTATAAACTTCGATCAAAACTAGTACGTCACATAAATAAAATGGTTTATATTATTATATTATAAAAGCTTTGATGACGAGTAATCTGCTTACATCTACAGCTCTAAGATAAGGAAAATGTTTATAAAAATAAAATAACGTAACTTTTCCTCAAGTTTTGCTTTCATCTTTACTCAATTTGTCGTCCATTAAACCAATATTTATTCACTCAACGATTTTATTACTCAAATCTTATCGCTTCATCAAAGTGTCGTCAATATAGATAAACATTAAATTAATGTCTTCATTCCCGGAGTTTGCTTATTATTCAAAAGGTTGCCCGTGAAATTATGTTAGACATAATTATTTATAAGAGTATTTTTATGTATTTAACACATTTTTCTTTTTGATGATATTTAAGATATTTGGATAAAAATGCTCGTAAATCCTCTTGAAAAGCTTCACGATGATCATATAATTTAAAATCTTCCAAAATATATTTAATGCTATTTGAGACGTGCTTGTATCTTTCTTGACTTTGACTTGTATCCCATAGAATCGATAGATGATAATAATAGAATACTAGTATAGAATAAGAATATAGAATACTAGTATAGAATAAGAATACTAGTATAGAATAAGAATACTAGTACTTAATTATATTCTTGGGTAGGTACTTATGTTTTCAAATGCCGCTTAACTGAATCAAGTTGAGACGGTCATGAATTTAGAGTATCTATGAAGATAATTTGAAGCTTATGCAAATAAATTTAAGATGAATCAATCTTATATTATAATAATATTGGTCATCAAATTCTTGAACCAGTTGCGCAAATAAATAAAAAAATGGCAGTGTATAGAGTGCCACCATTGGCACTCTATCCCTATCGGATAAAGTGCCACTACAGGCACCCTAATAACACCGCCTCGGCCCGGCTAAAGTGCCGCAAGCATTGGATTGTCATTGTCACTGTCACGTCACGTCACTTGGTATTTTGTTTGATTGTCGAGGTTAGATCGCTGTAAAACACCACATTCCCAAAACATTACATTCTCTTGTGCCTAAACGGACCCTGGCACTTCGCCGGCCGCTGCCGCGGCACCGCTCGCTACGCTCGCTCGGCTCGTGCGTTGTGTGGTCACAGTTCTAACCTAACCTAACCTAAATAACAAGTGACAGTGACAATGCAACGCTCACGGCACCCTAGCCGGGCCGAGGCAGTGACACTAGAGTGCCACAAGAAACTCGCGGCACTCTATACACTTCGTAAAAAAATTGAGCATGCAAAGCTAATTTTTTGTACCAGAGAGAATATACGTTACAAATATTATTATATTATATATTTTCATGCTTTTGTATAATTCTTTGACATGCAAGAGACTGGACCGGCCGAAGGTTCTGGAAATGGTTCCTTTTAGGTGATTTAAAAAAATGTTTACTTCAAACAGACCAGATATAGGTTCGTATTTTTATTAATATAAATCTTGCCATGACAATATGAAAGCCTGTGAATTGTCATACTCTAATTTAGATTAAATAAAAATTCAATCTGATAAACGATGTAGTATTAAATTCGTGATAAAATTTCTATCTCAGCCTTAAATAACAAAATCCCAAATAAATTAACCGTAAGCCGCTAGACCAAAATAACAGCTATCAATCAGTCTTACACAATTAAGTGTTATCGACGCGTTTTATTTAATTGAAAAAGTCTTCGTGACTTCACATTCGCCACCTGATCCCGCCGCCGCGCCGGGCCGCCACTGGAAACCGAGCCTTTAGTAAAAGGCGTTTCACGTGGTGATCGAGCGCCAATCTGCGTGCAGTTCTCAACGAGTCTACAAGTAGTCACCTACAGTCTGTAAAAAGGATAACATTACGTATCATTGTGTGGATAAGTCCTAACTATTTTATAATTCCTCAAATAAAAGTAAATTAAAGGAAAAATATTAAATGTGCTGAATATTATTTGAGATGTATTTTGAACGTTTATGTTTTTAACGTTTATGTTATTTATCTAATTTATTTATTCTATGTTATTTATGTATCACCCACATAACTTAATAGTCAGTATAGGATAAGACATAATAATGTATACCTACATTATTATGTCTTATCCTATACTGACTGTTAATTTTTTAATAAAGATTGAATATTGATCATCATCATCAGCCTCTTAATGTTCCCACTGCTGGAACACAGGCCTCTTCTCTGTGAGAGGGAGTGGGCTATAATCTGAATATTTATAATTCTGTTTAATTATCCTAATTTATTTGGGGTCGGCGCAATATTTATGTCTTTTTAAATTGTCGTTCAACATAAAGTTTCGATATTATCGATAACTATGACAATGCTTTCTGTAATGCTAAAATACTAAAATTGTAACTGAACAGTAATCACGATTGTGAAAAACATGATCCACAAAATGGGTTATTGTGGCCTAAATAAAGTTAAGTACATAAGTAATACGGATAAACGGTTCCGAAGAAGCAATGATTAAAGGGTCCCCTTTCAAAAGGTCTTAACAAAATACTTGCCCAAAAGGCCTTGGAAAGCAAATACCCGATGACCGAACCGAACAAAATTCCAAGTATTTTCAATATCTAACGGAGCTTTCTCATTTAGCAGTTTCCTTATTGGATTTCCAATGTTTGTAAACATGGTCCCCATACCTAACATTTGAATTCTATTCGTGTATTTGTTCTTCCGAGTGAACGGCAAGCTTTTCTACGTTGATGTAATATCAGGTTTGTTTTAGAATCACAAAATATCACAAAATTGCGTTTTGACAGTTCGAGCACCCGACGCATCGCAATAATTATGTAGCAATTTGGCAGTTGTAATTATGCTTATTTTGAAATAAATGATAAAGTTTTTTTTAAGTATGCATCGTTAAAGCAACCGTTTATTCTGGTATAAATACGTAAAAATAATATGAATTGCAGCATTGCGCTGCCGTTGAAGCCTCTTTTGTAGTTGTAAAAGTTTCATAAACTATTATTTCTTTTAAAAATTTTGAATTGAGCACATTTTCAAATTTTGAATTCTATATCGTTCAAAGTAAAACAATTTTTTTTGACTTGCGTCATTCTATTGTGAGTCGCTCTGGATAAAACGTCATGGTATAAAATAATTTTTCTCTGCTTCAAGTGTCCTGTTTTCAGTTTAAGACACGGATTTAAACAGTGACGATAGTATCTTTGTGCTAGCTGGTCGCAGTTGCGTCGAGTACATTGTGGTATCTAGCCCTCAAGTTAAATCTATAGTTCGTGCCAGCCAAGCGAGAGTCTAGAACCACTATTATTGGTGAGGTATTTACTGTACAAACATGTGAGTATTCAACCAATTTCTCATTTAACAAACTGTACAGTCTCGCGCCACCGCCCCCTGCGTAATTTAGCCTATGCCGTTTCTAAAGCCTCCCGTTTTCGGACCTCGACAGAAAAGGTCGTGAGGCCTCCTGGGACCCCGGGCCATCGTGCGGCCACCGACCCAAGTTCTCACATCGGGGCCTGTTGCCAACGCAGGCACGCACAGACGCCGCTGAGCACACGCCGCTCGACTCCGTCACCTCCTCACATGGTAGAGGCCACAACGCACCAAACCCCAACGAGACGCCGTACGACGGGACGTCACTTCGGATCAGCGCAAAGGACTTAGGCCCATTCATACTTTAGCTCCTAGAACTTTTTCATAACATCAATAACTACCAAATTCTATGTTAGGCGGTTTCCTGATTGACCTGTAATCAGGATCATTACGTGATATTAACTCTTTGCACAACTTTTGATTTCCGGGATTAATTAGGTAATGGCCAATACTTGTTTAACCCGTCGCGTTCTATTTTAGTTCCCAACCTTCAAACACGTAATCTTCCTTCTAAAACAAAAATTCTAACTAGGCGGCTCGCAATAGTCCTTTAACTAATTTATTACCTTTTATACCTAACTGTTTCTTTTTCTTTACTTTTAAATTACAATACAAATCATATTTAAAATCTCCTGTTATTTTTCTTTGTATTTAGTTATCCTATGCAAGCGTGGGTTCGATTCTCACCAAGCATTTTTTAACAAGTGGCAGAAGCTGATTTCTAATGCTACAGAATGTAGAAAAATATATTATATGAATATGAATGTGTGGGGTGATGTAGGAGAAACTTACAGTTAATTTGAATGGGATTTTTTTTAGACATCCCATACATATTTCAAAATTCTGAGGCTGGTATGAACTAAACCATTTTTAGACATCCCATACATATTTCAAAATTCTGAGGCTGGTATGAACAAAACCATTTTTAGACATCCCATACATATTTCAAAATTCTGAGGCCGGTATGAACTAAACCATTTTTTAAGAGATGTTATTTTAAATGTTTCATTTCATTTGCAATGTACAATAGTTCAAGCCACGAGCTCAAAATAGTGCCGTCGCGCATTTTATGAAAAACTTGCTTCGGAATTTTGGCTTTATATAAATAGTTAAGCAAAAATTGCAAAAAGCGAGGCCGCTATGAATAATACTAATAACTATTCTCCACTATTCAATAAGTCATAGTTGTCGAAGTCTTTCAGTTACTCAGAATAAGAACGCCAAAAATGCCCGCCCATTTAACGCAAAATTACCGTCGAAATCAGTCGAAATGTAATAGGGCTCTTAAGGAGTATAGGAAACTGTATCGTACAAGCTCATTGTGTATCTTTTTACGAAGGTACGTTTCTTGGAATTCTATGTATATGGATTTGGTATCTTATTTTCCTTTAATCCAGGTTCCTATTGATGTGGCAGATTGTTATTCGACCTTCAAATGACTATGAAGGCACACGGCAACGACACGGCATGGCTACACGTGTTTCTGTGACAAATAAATTTATTTTTCTTTCTTTATTTATTTCTTTCTATGAAATACACTCGTCTCCGTTAATTTTGTGGGTCAGTAGAAATCTCAGTGAGTGACACAATAAGATCTTTAAAAGACAACGTCAAGAAATAAAACCTAGCGTAAATTCACCATTCCTAATCAACAGCTGCAACTCATATACAATGTCGCCCATGCGCATGTGACCGCCCGTAATTTTCTGAATATTCATGAAAAAATATCGAAAATAAACTTCAAAAGGGGGGGTCTATCTATAACATTTTTCACTAGTTTTTTTTAAAATAATACACAATTTTTTACCGAAAAAATGACTTCGATTCCGTTTTTTCTTTCGTAGTCGATAATTTTTTGTAAAAATTTTAATTAACCTGTTAAAATAACTCATAAGCTTTTGGAAATAATAAACAGAATCCAAATCGACCCATAAACTTCGGAGATGTGTCAAAAAACAGAAAGCAAATCTTTAAAAAATTAAAAATTGAATAACATGAAAAATGTTATAGATAGACCCCCCCTTTTGAAGTTTATTTTCGATATTTTTTCATGAATATTCAGAAAATTACGGGCGGTCACATGCGCATGGGCGACATTGTATATAAATAAAAACCGGCCAAGTGCGTGTTGGACCACGCACAATGAAGGGTTCCGTAGTTGGGATGAATTTAGCTCGACAAACTTAACATTGCAGTTGAAAAACATGTCTCATACATTGATATACACCAGGGTCAACTCTCCAACTGCAAATGTAACTTTGTAATCGCATTTTTTTTTAATATGATAAAGCTACAAAATAACGATTTTCGAACTTCTTCCTTTATTTGTGCTATGAGACCTTGATTCTAGCCAAATTTTATGATTCTAGGTCAACGGGTTATAGGTTTTGATTTATTTTTGAGTAAAATACAATAGACGATGTATATTTAGTAACTTAATCCGCTGTTCTTAAAGAGTCTCGTTGCGAACTCGGACACGAGCCGAACGCAAAGTGAGCTTCAACCGCTTTTTTTTTTTTTTTTTTTTTTTTTTGACTAGGGCATCTCGCAGTTTACCACTGAGGTAATGGCTGCTTAACCGGACTTTCCTGTGGCTGCCTTAAGCTCCTAAAAGAAACTCAAAGCCTCCAGCCAGGGGCTAGCTTCAACCGCCCGACAACCCCACTTATATAGGATCGCTTATCGGCCCACCTCGGCTAGAATCGTTATCAGTGCGATAAGCAAACAATCGCAACAAAGGTGACCTCGGATTACTCGTATTTAATTCGTTCAACAGAATTGGAAAAAAAAAATACAGGAAACGTTACACTGTTAAAAGATTTTAAGAAATGGTGCTTAAAATTATAAATCTAAATATTTTATTTCACATAAACCTACATGGGCATTTATGAATGGTCAGAAGTTAGGTGCACGGTTACAGTTGGTCGTTTCCTATGGAGAAGAGCCGGCAAGAAACTCCACGAATACTCTTTTAAAAATAATCTACTTTTATAACATTTTCAAATAATTATAATAAAGCAATATTGTAATTTTTTTTTTTGTATTATTTTCAATGAAAGCAGTAGGACAACTGAAACCACACCTAATCTAATTTCTATACACAGGAGGTTCATGTTGGTTTCAACAGTTCAGTAGGACCAACAGAAATAACATACCCTCGTGGACCTACTGGTAGGACAAAAAAGTAGGTCCACGAGAAAACACCCAAATTAACACTGTTATTAGGTATGGGGGGACAGTTTAAGCCTTTCAACAAGTACCAGTTAATTAACAAAATATAAAATGGTCAACAAATCTACAGTCTACTAGGCCTATAACGTTCTCACATTCACAAAATAGAAAATAATCGATAAAATATAAATAAAATAATTAAAATAAAACGTGTCCTTTTGTTTTTGTATTTATTTGTACAGTTAGTTAGTCATTTCATCTAGTACCTAGTGTAAATAGTTAGTTGTGTTAAATATTGTAAAAGATAATTTATTAAAAAAGCTCTATCTCGTTAATCTTTAATAAAAATAAAAACCATACCAAATGACACATGATTACCATTACAACTGTAACAAATCTAAATAATTATCATATCCACAAATGCCACTAATAAAGAGTTGAAATAATGTCAAATAATGAGGTGATTATGTCATGGAAGAATGTAAAAAATAAGCATCGTAATTTGGGAGCAGTTAATAGACACATAATTATGCCGTTATTGTTACATGTGCAGAAGGAATGATTGCTAAACTTACTTGTCTTCAACGTAGTCTTTAATTTTATAATATGCGTTCTTGATAAGGACACGTTTGATGTGGGTTTTGAATTTTTCATAGCTAAGTTCTGTATTCGACTTTGGCAACTTGTGATAAAAGCGGTGTGTATTATTTATAAAAAATGGCTTGCTTGTTTTAGCTTATCTGGGTAAGTATCACAATTTCGTGTCTACTACGTGTATTTATATTATGGATCGCTTCTTTTTTTGAAAAAATCTTAAGTTCTTGCGAACATACAAAGTACTTTTTTATGTAAAAAGAGAAAACAGAGTAAGTATATTATTCTATATCAATTTCTTTAAATTTGTTTATAAGGGACTCGTGAAATGAAAATTGAATCTACTTCAGCTGCCGATCCCCACAGCAGAACGAATAAGACATAATATTGTGGAAATAAAAAAGTATACTAACCTAGCTGTGGATATAATATTATCAGTAAACTGCCTTATTTTTCTTACTGCGCACCTGGACATAATCTACCTGAAAAAGTTCAAAATGTAGGCGCTCGACATGAAATTTCGAATGTAAAGTAATTCCTAAAAATATAGTTTCCGTAATTGCATCTAGTTTCTTGCCATCAACTTTTAGATGTAGACCCACTTGAGGTATATTTTTGGTAATGAGAACTTAATAAATTTAGCTTTGTTTGAATTAAGCAAAAGATTATTAGCTGCGAACCATTTCGAAAGAACAGCCAGACTATAGTTGAAATGTAAGATATCCGTATGTTTTCTATCTATATAAAAAGTAAGAGAAGTGTCGTCAACGAATAGAATTATATCCGATAAGTTAGCCATCATGTAAGGAAGGTCATTTATATAAACTAGAAATAAGAAAGGGCCGAGAATTGAACGTTGAGGCACGCCCATTTTAACTAGAGACCGAGTACGTCGCCCCGTTAACGTTTACTTTTTGCTGCCTGTTTAATAGATAAGAAAGAACAAGATCAGCAGCTTGTCCACGAATTCCGTATTGCTGTAATTTACAAATCAGTGTGTTGTGGTCAATGCAGTCAAACGCTTTTGAGAGGTCACAGAAGATGCCAATTTCATCCTGGGACTTCTTTCAGGATTCCAAAATGTGACTTATGAGTTTTATTTCCGTGCCAGTCGTCGGGGTGCGCCAAAGTTCACCTAAATTTTCAACTCCGATAGTTGAAAATCTGAAAATGTTCTTCCTAACATTTTTCATCCTAACAATCACAATTCCTAACTACTCTGTCTCTAATGTTCATAATTCCCAAGCATTCAACTTCATAATGTCAGTAGCAATAAACATCTAATATACTTTTATTTGTTTTCCTATATTTTCTCAACATAACCATCTTTTACACTATTATTCAAAGTCATATCATTTTTGTTTAGATTAGGATTAGGTTAGGTTAGGTTAGAACTGTGACCTCGAAATTGGTCGCGAAATTTTTTTAAGTATTTTTTCATAGTGCCCCCAAGACGACACTTTGACCTGAATTTCATTCATTTAAGACAAAAATCAGTGAAACGACCTTTAATCATTCTAAACAGTTGGTTTTTAGACATAATTATCTCAGGTATAGTTATTAAATATGTAACAACAATAATCAAAAATAAAATTGCTAAATGTAAAAATGTGAACAGTTGTTTTGTAATCACAAGAAATAGTTTAAAAACAAACCTTTTCCTTCAAAGCATCTGGTTCATGATTATGTTCTCTCAGTAGGATAAAAGCGTTTTATGATAAAAAAACAGTAGGAGTTTAAATATATTTACATTAATGATATTATTAATTACAATTTTCGGAAACATGAGTGTTATGAACATCGCCAGTAGCACTACAAATAGTATGAATAAAAACTTTAGGATGAAAATTTTTAGGAATAGTGATCATTCGGATTACAAATCATTAGGAAGAACAATTTCGGGTAAAGAACTTTAGGTGAGCCAATATGGACCCCAGTCGTCGACCTACCTTTCGTGAAACCAAACTAACGACTATGTAAAATCCAATTTGAGTTAAAATGTGACAACATTATGGTCTAGCATGATTTTTTCATAGATAGGCTATTTCTATAATTACTCATTTATCAACGATACTTTCAAATATAGTTCTTAGTAAATAAGGAGTAGTTTCTGTGTTTGCATCCCTTATTCATCAATTTTCTTTAACAATTTCATATTCATTTATTCATTTCTTTGGTATCAGTTAATAATTCTCTTATTTATTGTTTTGTTGACAGACATTACTGTTGGTTTGTTGTATTTTAACAAGACTCCATGTTCAAGTATAATGTTACAAAACACCACTAACTAGAATTCTTAAACAAGCCTGATAACAAAGTTATCTCGCATATATCTTATTTCAGCATCAGCAACCTTGAGAGATTCTGCTCTTGATCATTTCTCGGTATACTTCAAAGATTGATAACAAAATATTGACACCTCATTGTTGGTATCCATCTTTGAAGCATACCGAGAACTAATCAAAAGCAGAATCTCTCAAGTTTGTTCCAGGAACATTGTGTAACATGCTTGTTCAGAGATAAACATGTTAGGTACCTGATAGTGGTGTATTGCTATGATGTAAAAAAAACCAAGCTTATTTAGCTGCGTGTTTCAATTCTGACAATTGGCAATTTCAGTTTTCCGAGTGGTTTTATTTGTACGATTTCAATCGTTTTTAATCAATATTTTTTATATTTCATGAATGGTTCTTTGAAATTGCTGAATAGTGTCAATAAGCTCTTCCTCTATAACATGGGCCTAAAAATAATTGGTGAAATTTTTTATAAAGCTCAGCATACAAGAACAACACACAATAGACGCCTGATATTATTTTTGCATATGTGTACAAGTACAAACGCCAGCACATCAACCTACTTAAATCTGTAAAATTTTCTCAATCAACATTGAACCTTATTTTTTTGTGGTAAAGTTGAAAATCTATTAAAGAAATTTGACAGATTGTAGTAACTTTATATGCTGGCGTCTGTACACTATGCAGATTTTGAATCTTAACCCAAATGCTTAACAATCGTGTCCATTAACGTTCTGGTTATCACGTTACTTACTGTATTTCTTATAGATATAATAATAATCAGCTTTGAGTGCGAATGATTAAGTCATTGACTTTTAGCTTGGAATTAATTACACGAGAGTAACGTCAAGGATCCGACGCGGTGATTGACACTCGATTTACTTTGTCTCTCGACATAACTCGGTAATATAAGTTGTTGATGACTTGAAGATAAAAGGAGAATGCTTTTATCGAATATTTTTTGTGGCATTAGTAACATCTGCCTGATGTAATTTTATATTATTTATTTTCGTAACTTAAAGTCTAGTCTTTACATCTATATTTTGAAAAGAGCATCATTCTTTACAATATCTACGTATTCGTCAGTTGACGTATAAACTACATTTAAGATTTGGAAAAGTTCCAAAGGCAATAAAAAGCAAGAGTATTTTCCAAATGGATAGGCTCGGAACAAAGCCTTTGAAAAATATTTACTAAATCCACATCTCTATCATCATTACGAAACCATTTATCATTTACTTAGTCAAACGTTTAGCTGTTTCATGTTGTAGATTCCCGAGAAGGCAAGTCTTTGTGCTCATAGTGAATAGCACTGGAATAAACCTACATTTCAAAGAATGTTCGGATTTTTTTTGTGAATATAATTTTCTGACTGTACCAAAACCTACCCTTTTAAGGAGTGCAAAAATAAATTCGGTTGAGGCTCAACCGTGCGTGCGCCACACGGCGTAACATAAACGGCTTCGTAATAACTTCTCATTAAAAATATTCGTGAAGTTTTGGACCCGTGCCTCGTCTAGCATAATGCTCTGGCCAAACTGAAGCGAATCCCGCGCGTGATGTGGCACGAAATTCACCCACGCCGATTGTGTCAACTAAATTGTATGGAGGTGTTCAAACTGGTGGCGGCGCGGGGGTCGCGTCTCGTGTCTCGTTAGGGATTCGCCTTAGTATGGCCAGAGCTTAAATCTATTCTTTATCTGTATAGGCATTGTTTTCTTTCTTATTTCATAGTTTTATGGTGTCTTTTTATTTTATTAAAGTAGTTATTCGTATCTGTCTGTGCGACCGCGTTGTTCTTCCGCAACAGATTTAGATGCGGTTTTCTCTTTCTTTCAGAGAATTTGTTCCGGGAGGTTTAAGAGTATAAAACATTACTATTAAACTTACACTAAAATACAAAATTCGGGATGTTTTGTCAGGCAGGTCGCTAGTATGCCAATAAATGCATTTTACTTATTTCTTTTTAAATTTCAACGTGATAATATATTAATTCTTTTGTTTTAAGATTATGAATTTGTTTCAGGTTCAATAACAATAATGTCGTACGCGTGCATGGGGCGTACGCTCTGCTCTGTGCGACCTCCTTTCGACATTGATGAGGGAAACGTCAGCATGCAACAGGTTAGTGTAATATATTCATTTATTTATTTATAACAGCAGTTTTTTTTTGTCTGATGTATATTCATGTTAATTTATTCTTGGGATCTTACCAAGAGGTATAGTGTTCGCCAGGAACTGGGTTGTGGAGACCAGATAGGCAGCCACTTCATATAAAATTCTGGTACTCAGCTGCATCTGGTTAGACTGGAGGTCTACACTCACGAGCAATATAAAAAAGCCACTAACTTGTCATGATTTCTTTCCGAAACCACTCAAGTTAAAGTAAAAAGCAACATTCAAGTGTATTTAATAGCGCATAAACAACCTACATTATAAAACGTATTTTTTTTCTTCATTTAACTTGTGTAGTTTAGTTTTTGTTTGACACAGTCTCTGTTTCCAACCGCTTAATCAAGCTGCAGGCCATGGGCATCAGGGGTACACCTTTACAATTGTTCAAAGATCACATAGGCAACAGAACCCAACAAGTAAAAATTGCTTCCAACCTAAGTGAGGAGAAATTAGTGACTTACGGAGTGCCTCAGGGGAGCGTTTTAGGCCCAACGTTATTTAAAATATATATAAATGACCTTTGCACAATGTCCATGCCTAACGCAAAACAATATATGTTGTGAAAAAATAATCGATAAGAATAAAATAATGTGTGTTGCTTTTTGTTGATTTTGTGAATCTGTAAAAAATTCGTTTTACATTACTTACACCATAAATGTTTATGATATCTTGAGCCTCAAAAAAAAGATTACTTGAATCTAACTTTCTAATATTATTTTGCTTTTTACCAATTACTTTGTTCAGATTTATCTACCTTAACAGGTTGTTTTTCTTTTACCTCTATAACGACATCCTGCCGAGCCTTCTTCAGTTTCTCTCCTCATTATAGGTAACATGATGCCAAGGTTTCATGTAACCCTGAGTTTTCGTTAAACGTAAGGAACTCAAACAAGCTATACTTATACTTACTACTGCAAAAAATATAAAATAAAGTTCACTGACTTATGAATAAGTTCGCGAGTTTATTTTTATAGAACCGTTTTTAAGAGATGAAATACAATCTAATAAAACATTCTTTGTTAAAGCAAATAAATAGAAGATCACCATACGTCATTATAATTTATTGTAATATGGGAAAATATTATATTTGAGTTTGCAACAAATTATCATAAAACATTAATTTGTCTAAAATCAAAGCGAACGTTATTTTTTACCGACAATACGTGTACGTGTTTTAAGTGTTTTAACAAAAACGGATCGTGTAATTTTTGTAAGATCAATTTTTCACGAAATAATTTTGATTTACGTAAGTATATCTGTAAGTACCCGACTTCTGAAAATCACGCTCTGGAAAGTATATGAAACAAGAAAATATTCTCATCTGAATTTGTTATTTACAAACTATTCAATATTTATAATATCGTCTATTAAATAAACAATTTACGAGTAATATTATTTAACACATATTTATAGTGATGTTCAGAGGATAGAAGTGGTAAATTTTATTTTAGAGGTTTTTTTTTAATAGAGGGCACCGTATTCAATTTTTATGTGACGACACATAGTCAGCGGACGATCAAAACGCTTCCAACGATACGTCATTTGTCAAAGTAGTGATAAGTAGTTTAAAAGTTATGAGAGAACAGATAAACATAGATACATCCTACCAACATACATACATACCCCTCCTTTTTGCTTCGCTGTAGTCGGGTAAAAAAGCCAATAGTCGAATAGACCTTTGGTACCTACTTATTTCGAAAAATCTGAAAAGGTCAGAAGATTTTTCGTCAATACTTACTATGTTTTAAAAGAAAATAAATAAATCTATATTTATTTATCCTACAAATACATATCTCAACTAATTTTAATAATAAAGTACATACCTAAGGAATAACAGACCATTATTCTGATTATTCAGATCTCGATTATTTTTCCCAGAAATGAAAACTAGAACACGAAATACCTACCAATATACTTTGGCTGTATATATAACAACTGATAAGGATTATAAATAATGTTTTCATCAAATATTTTCCAAGTAGTTCTAGGTCATAGTTTACTTTTGATAAATTGTGTTTGTCAATAATATTCGCTTGATTTAGGATGATGTAAAAAATTGGTGATTCTAATAAAAATATTTTTTGACGTGAATCATCTTCAGAATCACACTAAAATAATACGAGTATCGAGACAGAAAAGTGAAACGTAACGAGAAGATCTATATCGTCTTGCCTTAATAATTCCCAAACTATTAGTCTTAGCCCGATTTCACTGACAACTAAGTGACATTTGATTGAATCCCTAAATAAAAGTGCACTGTTGGATTTTCAACTCACAGCGCTGAGCCTAGCGTTGAAAATCCAAAAGTGAACTTTTATCTAGGGATTCATTTAAGTTTCACTTAGTGCAGGTGAAAACGGGCTTTAGAGACGTAAGTGCGGTGTGATTATTTAACTTATACAATATGGAGACTACCATACAACAAAAAATGTAAATACTGGCACTACTAATGCTTAAGAGTATTTTGGAACTGTCAAATAAATCCTAGCATCGAATTAAAAAAATGAGTATTTCAAACAAATTAAATGTAATGTATGCCGGATCCACCCTTGGCGTATAAATTCCGTTTATCTAACTAGGGGGTGAATTCTCGGGCATACATTCCCGAATATCCACCTTAGGGTGGATTTTTGGCGTGAATAAACGGAATAGCCCGAGCCAACTATGGAATTATGGATTTTGCCGAGCTATAATGACTAAACTATTGAATATATTCAATTGAATTTTTGTGTACAGAATGGGAACGTCATTATGGACACGCCGTTTAATTTTTTGTTGTATTGTCGTCTCCACCTTGTAATAGTCAGCTCACTGATACAACCTTGACTTGTCGTCAGGTACTGGCGAGTTAACGAGGTAGGCCCGCAGATTGTCGAAAACCGGCGCTCTCGCTCCTTCCCATGCATTCAGTGTAGCTCAATTGAATGAATGTATAGAGTTTATATGTTTCAATTAGGTAATAACATTATTCAAACATTATAAACTCTAATTCACGCATAAATTACTGCGCTTTCACTACCGAGTATGTATTTCGCACTATTTTTATATAAACTTTTTTATGAAGCCTCTAAAAAAATATTGAAGTACAATACTCGGCCTCAGCCTGTGCAAAAGTCAGCCTAAAATATAAATAAAGCCTATTGTTGCAAAGAAGAGGCTATGGGCCAAACAGAACAGGTATCCCAATGATCGGCGCCGAGCGAGCGAGACGGTTTTGAGAGCATCGCAAAGTTGGCACAGCACGCTTAGTGAGCACCTCTACCGCTACTGTACCTGTATTAGTAGCCATAAGGAATGAAGATACCACTCTATATCTGAAAAATACGTCTCCGAACTGAGGACATGAACATCGGCGGATATAATGCGATGCACAATTCACCTAGAACAAAAAATTCGAAGACATGTGACATCTACCAACCCGCACTGGGCCCGCGTGGTGGATTACGGCCCACTTCCTCTCACAGATAGGAGTCCTGTGTCCCAGCAGTGGGAGCATTATAGGCTGATTATGTTTGTTATTATGTAAGACAATTCATGTGCAGCACATAAACAAAGATATGTTTATTTCGCACTAGGCTTTGCCCGCGACTCCACCCGCGTGAAATTTCTTGTTCCCCTGACCCACCCGCATCGCATCGCATTGCATCGCCCGCGCTATTACTTCGGTTTCGTTTAGTGTTCTTTCTGACTTTTTTTCTTTTTGCTCGGCGCCTAACGGTCGTAGCGTGATGTTAAATAGACTATCACCTTCCTCAAAAATGGGGCTATCAAATGCAAAACGATTTTTTCAAATTCGACTGGTGGTTTTTTTTTTGCCCAACACGGCGAAGCTCTTGACCTGCATCTCACCTGATGGTGAGTGATGATCAGGCCGAAGGTGGAAGCGAACTTCACCCGGAATCCTCAACCACAGAGGAACTGGCTATGTTATATAACTGCCGAAACATAACAATGCTGTTAACATTGTTGTTATGGCGACAGACTTATATAAGATGGTGGTAGATAGCCAGGCGGACTTGGAACAAGCCTTACCACCAACCAAACCGAGCAGAAAATTTTGTTCGAATCAAAATCAAAATCGAACCCGGGACCTCTGGGTCTAAGACAGGTGGCCATCAGGTAACCACTAGACCACAGAGGCAGTTCCAGAAATTAAACGCGTTCAAACAAAAAACAATCAAACTTTTCAGTTTTTAGGGTTCCGTACCCGAAGGGTGACAAACGGAACCCTATTCATAAGCCTCCGCTGTCCGTCTGTCTGTCAGCGAGCTCTATCTCATGAACCGTAATAGGTAGGCAGTTGAAAATTTCACAGATTGAGCATTTCTATTGCCGCAAGAGCAACAAATAATAAAATTAAAAAATAAAGGGGGGTCGCCATACAATAAAATTAAACTAAAAAAAAAAAAATATCTGACCCTGGCATGTGGGGTATCATTTTCTAGAGCTCATCGAGTAGAGAATAAATATAATTTTTATTTGTTTTTATCTTCAAAAATGATGAATTAGGGGGCCGTACAAGTTGTCTGTTTTAGACCATTTTTGTACGAGCTCTATCTCAACAACTAAACAAATTAGGAATTTGAAACTTGTGTGTATCATGTAACATATACTGTTTATAATCAACAAATACTAAAAACGCCGATTCATAACGTATTTTATATAATATGGGCGATTTTCTGCAACTTAAAGTAATAATTTTGTATTTCATGCTAATATTATGCGATATAAATTCCACAGATAACTATTTAATAGTCGGAGTAATGACATGGAATTAGTAAGTACCTACTATCATGGCAGCATATACTATTTCGACCATTTAAATTTCGATCATCCAAAAAGGTCTACAAAATAAACTTTCTTCACAAGATTTTAAAACCGGCCAGTATTTTTTGAGTTTAAGAACTTTATCGACTTTTTTCAAAGTATCCCTAGACGGTGTTGATGTGTGTACCTCGTGTTAAAACTACACTCCAATAGACAATATATTCAGTAACATTGAAATGAATGCTGGCACATACAGTGTACTCAGTGTATTCAGTTACCTAGCTTAAACCGTTGTGGATACAATTTCATATTGAGAAAAATTATTGGTGTAAAAATATTCGGTCATGGCGGCCAATCTCAACGGAGACTGGCCTTCGGCGCGGGAGATATTATAGTGCACAAGTGTGTGCGCAGACACGAGTGCACTCTCTCTTCCCTCACTCTCATAGTCCGATGGGATGCGTAAAAATAATAAGTAAAAAATAATAGATTTCTGTATGACTATCAAAAATAACGTAAATAAATACCTGTATTGACCCGTGCGTTTGCACTGGCGAAACATCACGACAAAACATGTTGAAATCTCTAGTTCCTGTCAAACATTGTATGAAAAATTGACAGAAAATAGAGATTCCAACATGTTTTGTTGTGAATGTTTCGCCAGTGCAAACGCACAGTTATAATTAAAATTTGGCGTACTACTTACATTCTATTTTGTACAATATAGTCTGATGTAGCAAGAGAAATCCTTTTATTTATAAGTAACTAGCTTTACCCGGCCTGGCTTCGCACGGTTAGCACTAAGTACTTATCTACGGCGCATCTACCTTTCCTAATTACCTATTTCTACCTAATTACCTACCCTACCCTTCTTACCAGGGTAGGTAGGTACCTAACCTACCCTACCTACCCTACATATCTACCTGCTTACCTACCATATATACCTATTTATACCTACTAATACTATGTTAGTAGCAAATAAATAACTTTGACTTTAGTTAATGCAGGTTACTGGATAAAGTTAACTTAATATTTTTCTCTTAAAATAAATGAAATATACTCCTACACCTATATTTTAACACAACAACATTTTCTCATTAAAATTAGACAATTTCTTTACAAATCTTTGTTTTTTTATAGCGCCTCTGTTGTTACCTTTACGAAAGTATTACAAAAAATCATAGTGTTAAATCTTGTACGACATGGTATGGAACCCTTCGTGTGCGAGTCCGACTCGCACTTGACAGATTTTATTTATTTACTAGTGTAGATATCACAGACCAATAAAATCAAAGGTTCTGGATAGTAAAATTGTCGTCGAATAATATTCGAAATAAATATTATTATGGTATCGTTCAGTGTCTGTTTTTACCCGACTGCCCCAGAAGGAGGGTAATGTTTTTCGAGAGTATGTATGTATGTCTATTTCTTTGGCACGCTCTGTAGCCTAAACGGCTTGATGGATTTTAACATATGAGGTGTCGTTAGATTCGTCTTAATTGTAGGAGTGTCATAGGCTATATAATATTTATATATTGCATTTGCAAATACAAAAAAAAACGGAGGGGAAGGTTTTTTTTAAAATAAATTATAACAATATTGGTATCAAATAAAAGCTAGTCGTAGAAGTAGTAGCGAGTAGTAGTAGTTAGCCTCTGCAATTCCAAATTTAGATATATTAATAAAACTAAAAAGATTGAAATAAAGAAAATTAATTAAAAAAACAAAAAACCCGACTGCAAAAACACATAACTGAAAAGAGAAAAACAAGCATTATAATCTATAGAATTTTGGTATCGTAGGCGGGGACAAACAAAACTTACACCATATATCCGGTTATTTATAGTTTGTCCCCGCCTGCGATACCAAAATTCTATAGATTATAATGCTTGTTTTTCTCTTTTCAGTTATGTGTTTTGCAGTCGGGTTTTTTGTTTTTTTAATTAATTTTCTTTATGTATTGTATTTATTCTTTACACTAAAAGCAACTCGCTGAGATAGACACTTCACGTTGAATCAACGGCTCTGTGCCTGGACACATCCCCACCGGATTTTTTGTATTTACAATATTTTAGAAATACGAGGCAATTACTCTAAAGCTGGAAGTAAAAAATCGACTTCAGTCATAGCGACAAAAAAACCTTTGTAGCAGGCCAGAGGAAGAGAAAATAATAACCTATGTTTAGCAGTTCTCTATTAATAAATAAACATGAATAAAATTTAATATACCCATTATTTTTTGTCTCAATAGTAATAAGGCCAAATTGGCCGGACATCAAGGTTCCCATTGAAGGCGCAAAAAATATACATATTTCTAAGACCATTTTATTGTATTCCTTTTGTATTACTGCCCACTTCAAAGGCAATAATGTCGATATTTTTTTTACTATAACGCGTAGCGCGTTCTTGTCGCGTAAATCAAAGGTTTTGTCAAAAAATATAAAATTAGTATATTTCGTCTGTCATGCATTAGCAATCAAATTCACCAAAGAAGAAAAAGTGGCACTTACATAATATGTGAGTGTCAAGTTATCAAATTATAATATTATTACAATTTGATAACTTGACACTCTTTCTTTTTACAGACATAATATTAAAAATCCAGAGTCACACGTAATCTGTTCAATTTTTACCCTAACATGACCTGTGACTCCGGATTTTATATTTATATATGTCTGTAATGTCTTGTTTACGCCTTCTCAGTTGGCTTTTAGTAGTCGTAGTTGGGTTTTAGTTTTTTATAACTTTTATTTACAATTTAAAAATCCCGTATTTGAGTTTACTACCCGAGCCATAGTTCTTTATTCCTTATTCAAAACCTTGCTATGCACATATCAATCATGTGTGGGTTTTAATGTATTTTTTTAACGCAGGTTACTGATTGGCGTGAACTTAGATAGTAAAAGGCTCTGCGACCTGCAGAGCTGTTTTTTGCAAAGACTCACCACCCTGACACCACAGAAAAATGCAGAACGATATAAACTTGTGATACAGATAATCTGTCTTCTAATAGCATAACCTCGCTTCCTAAACCAGAGCGGTCGGTTACGCTAATGTGCGGTCGTCGGCGACGACGTTTTCTCCTTGGTTGCCATGTGTTGAAGTAAAAATAGTTCCATTTTTAAATATCAGCAATTGCGATTGTCAAAACAATGTTCCAATTTCCAAGCATGTTTAGGAAAATATTTATACTGTGCCGGTTACCTCCTCGTGTCATCTTACACAACTCGTGTCATCTTCATATTCAAAAAGTCTCTATACCATTCCCCTTCTAAAAAGCTTATTTTATTCACTGAAAACAGTGAATAAAAAGCTCTTTTAATCACTATTTTGGTGTTTGAATTTAGAACACGTCAATATATTCGACCGCCATCTCAATGCTATACCACCTCCTTAACACTTTCGACTCCACCCATTTTCATAGAACTTATACGCCATGCCGCCAAACATATTGGAAGTCTACGACTTTTATTATTCGTAGTTGGAAGTGAAACCTCCGGGAGGGTTGCCGGCATTACGATTTGTTAAAATATACATCAGATTTTATTTTCACGGTTTATAATCTGTATTCGCTAAGAAAAACCTTCATTTAAAATGAGCCTTCGGCGAGGGCTCCCGGCATTCCATATGCGACTAGGTGAACCCTCCAGGAGGGCTCCCACCACTAAACGTCTACATTTAAAATGAGCCCTCCGCGAGGGCTCCCGGCATCCCATATCCAAGTAGGTGAACCCTCCAAGAGGCCTTCCGACACTGAACGTCTACATTTAAAATGAGCCCTCCGCGAGGGCTCCCGGCATCCCATATCCAAGTAGGTGAACCCTCTAGGAGGGTTCCCGACACTGAACGTCTACATTTAAAATGAGCCCTCCGCGAGGGCTCGCGGCGTCCCATATCCAATTAGGTGAACCCTCCAGGAGGGCTCCCGACACTGAACGTCTACATTTAAAATGAGCCCTCTGCGAGGGCTCCAGGCATCCCATATCCAAGTAGGTGAATCCTTCAGGAGGGCTCCCGACACTGAACGTGTTAACCTTTTATTAAATGTCTATTTTTGTTTTTTTCGTAGTCATGGTATAAAGTATAGTATGCAACTCTTGAATAAAACGGATTTATATCGAGGGCCATGAATCACTCGCGTCGCTCAGGATTCTAACACTTGAATCACGAGCGCAGCGAGTGATTCAATCATCATGAATCACTCCCTGCAGTCGTGATTCAGTCGTTATAATCCTTCACTTGACCGTGATTCATCTATGGCCCTCGCTTTAAATCTGTCCTTTATTCATTAGTTGCATAATATACTATTATTCAAACTAGGCTGAGCATCATCACTTTTCGAACGAACAATAAATCATTCTTACCTTTCAAGATTAGCAGGGAGTTTAAAAAACAAAAACTCCGACTTTGAAGAAGCCGAGTTTAAACAGTCGTATATATGACACGTAATACACACGTGGCATTTTTAAAAAGATCGCGGCGACCCCTCTTCTCGACACGGCACCCGCAACTGACAGCACTTCGACGAGCACTAAGGATCTCGTAAATGAGCGCGTCTGTGTGAGTGAGTCGTTTCGAACGTTTTCTTCGTAGTTTCCGTACTGTCCATAATAATTCAATGTGAAGACGATGCACCTAGAATAAAATTACTATACCACAATAGGTAAAATCGTCAACGTCATAAAAATAATAAATTATTCAATTAAATTAGCAACTGGTTTGATTTTGTCTAAACTCTAGATTGTCCTATGGAGCAGAACCAGCATGTTTCCAAGTATTCTTTTCTTGGATAATTATAATCCTCTAATTTGTTATATGCCTTGTTTACAAAGTGTACTTTTAATATGAGATTTTTTGCTTTCATTTAATGAGAATCTGAAAAATTGTTAATCTATTTTGATCTTTATTTCTAGTATTAAAATTATGTCTATCACTTATTTTTATTAAAAATATGTAGATACATACTTAGCACACATAACATAATATTTTCATAAATGAATTGGCAAGGTACCGTCATAATATTAATCTTATTGAACTTCTTTTGGTGGGCTATAATTTACGGAATGTTTCTACAATGTGAGAAAAAAAAATACGGCATGACCAATAAAATATGGGCATTGCGTTTTACAACATTTTTAAATTAATTCAATACCAAAACACAACAATCCGAAATAAACCTCGAGATAAAACACGTTATCGTAAACTCGTATTAAACGTATTTTTTTTCTTTTTGTTTTAGATTAATTAGATTTGCTCTCCACTACTTGTAGGTTTGTCTATTTTTTATAAATATTGAAATTTAAATTAAGTGGATAAGTAATGGGGTACGTAATATTTTACTACTTCATAATCGTGAAGCATTTAGTGATGTCATCAGCACCTCGCTTCCGTCCCACGTTACGAATATCAAACTTTCACAAAACAAATAGTGTTTTAAATGGCCCAATTCAAGTGCAACAGCCACCGGAGCTTTTTGATGAGCAATGGACAAAGCCAACGCTAAGTACTTACAATGAACAATATTCGGGAGCAGTCGGTCCACAGTGGGCACTAACTGTGCATCCGAAACCAATGCTACGACAGCACGATATAAAAGAACCAATTCAAAAACCATTTCTACAATCAGTTCAGCATCCGTTTCAACAACCAATTCAAAATCCGTTTCAACAACCAATACAAAAACCATATCAAGAGTCATTTCAACAAAAAATACAAGAACCATATCAACAGCCGAATCAACAGCACTTTCAGAAACCGTTTCAACATCCAATTCAGATGCCGGTTAAATCGTCCATTCAAACGTGGGTCGACCAACCGACACAAATGACGAATCAACCGCAGATTACGATGTCGGATTTACGATATAAGCCGACCTCCCAAAGGATTGTTTATCACAGTAGAAAGAAGAAGTTTCGAGGAAATTTAAGACAACAGAAGCAAAGAATGTCACTCAGTACCAGGCCGCCTTATCACAAAAGAATAATTCCTGATGAAAGTGACATCCCACGTAGTGACCATAGTATGTGTGGAGGAAAAGCTGATTGTCAAAAAAACTTATGGACACCAAAAAAAGTAGCCAGGAGAGCCGGCGAGAGCCAGGAGAATTCGGAAGAGCAGGAGCATTGAGCAGCCTGTGGAACGGTCACTGGCCTGCTATAATTAGTGTATTAATTTTTATTTGATAAATTATAAATACTACATAGGTAAAAAAGGCATGAAATTAGTACCTGTTTTTGCATTTCATTTTCAGCTTTATTACAGTGTCGGAAACAGCTATAACATTCTTGTAAAAAATTAATCAGGATCTAAAAATCTGTATAGCCCTAGAAGGCAAGGGCGGCGAAATCTTCAAGGAGCAGTGGAGCGCCAGAGGGGCTCGCGTGGCTAACTGCCGCATAGGTTGATCGAAGGTTAAGCTACGCTTGCCACGGTCGATTCATGGATGGGTTATCATCCATTACATATTGAGACCTACACATTTTATTTAATATTTAGATCTATTATTCGTCTATTAGGGTTCCGTAACAAAATGGCAAAAAGGAACCCTTAGGTACGACTCAGACTGTCTGTCCGTCTGTCTGTCACAGCAAGATATCTCAAGAACTACTAATGCTACCAACTTAAAATTTGAAACAGTTTTTGATGACGTTTGCCCTACTATTTTGCAAATAAAATAGATATAAAAAAAATAAAAAAATCTCTTGTATCAGGGACTGAACTGTAAAGCTACTAGGACATGTGGGGTATATTATAAAAGAGCGCATATCGCAAATACTCAAAAAAAAAAAAATATTGACCGCATAGATTTCGACTACTGACGAAAATGTAAAAAAAAAGTTCCTCCCCCTTATCTCCGAAGTTTGCATAGAGAAAAATCTGAAATTATTCTATGTGATAGAAGTTTATGTAAAGATTAGGGGAACAATAAAACGATATATCTAAATAACACACTTTTTCAGAAATAATCAACAAGAATTACATTCGTCCCACTATCAGTCAAGAGATGGCGCAGACTTAAAGCTGCACAATATTCTACATCGTAGTGTTAAAATTCTCTGACGAATATAGGCCTCGCCGATAAAAATTTAAAAACATTTCACGGTTCACAAGGTACGGGACCCTCGGTGCGCGAGTCCCACTCTCTCTTGACCGGTTTTATTACACCTTAATTACACTTATTAATGATAAAGTGATTACCGTCACTTAAATACACCTGCAATACTTACGTTATATACCAATACTAACCGTCTTTAGTGACAAACTTACTGTCTCCCGACAAATTATCGATTGTAAACTGTGTGATGTGCACGATAAACAAAATCCTATACTATTAAATTTTACAATATTTGTATATTATATCATAATCATAATATTTGTATATAAGTATATTTATATTCTTTGGAGATAGAATTAGCATTGCTATTCAACGTGGTAATGCTGCCAGTCTTCTGGGCACGTTTCCGGATGACAGCGATGCGTACGAATGCTTCGACGCCTAAGTGTCCGTTTGTTTTATTTTAATTTTTACCCGACTGCCCCAGAAGGAGGGTAATGTTTTTCGAGAGTATGTATGTATATATATACGAGTATGTCTATTTCTTTGGCACGCTCTGTAGCCTAAACGGCTTGATGGATTTGAACATTTGAGGTGTCGTTAGATTCGTCGTAATTGTAAGAGTGTCATACTGCCGTCCTAAAGCTAAAAAGCCGTTATCCAACAAAATCATATTTCGAGTTATGGACAAAAAAGCGCGGAGAAATTAGAAATGGGTGCCGTTTCATAACTATAACTCATATGCGAGAGATACTGGTATCAAAAAATAGATCTAGATTTGCTCTTTTAAATAGTCATACTTTCACTTCTTAACAATGACTTAATCTTAACAAAAATAGGTATTTTGCGTTATAGTTTAGTATTTTTACAACTTACAGCTTACCCAACCACGACTATAATGCCGCTAAGCATACCTTAACGGCATTTTAGTGTTTGATTTTCATTTAATTTTATTGAACTTAAAAAAACAAAAAAAAAACGCTTAATTACTAAACTATAATGCCGCTAAATACTTTAACGTTTATAAAGCTAAGCATAATGACTCCGAGAACAAACACTATGCTAAACCTTAATGCAGCTAAAGCCACTTTGCCGCACTGAAGTATAGTAACTTATAAGAATATTATTCCAGCATTCTTTTTTTAGTTTGGTTACATAGCTAAAATGCCGCTAAATACAAAACATTAAAATGTAACGGCGGAACCGACAATCAAATAAAAAGGTAGTACTTACAGAAATAAAAGAGCTTATGTACAGAAATATAAATTATCAATCATTAAATGACACAGTCTTCTTTAATTTTTACAAAATCACTTTATAAGAACTTACATAAAATAATTGAAAATGCGATCTTAGCAAATAACAAAAAGAAACAATTTTTATCTTGTAAATGATGAGTTGAGATCAAAATAAACAATAAAAAATATTTGCAGTGTGCGAAGAATCCCTGGATGCGATCCGGCCACCGACCGATGACCCTGACTCTGGCATGCTTTAAGACCAGGACGTTACGGACGGAGATCGCCTTAATCTCACTTACTACTATCCAGGACTTATGAGTATTTCCACAAGCGTTTGCTAAGCAATAGTAAAGCTTAAAAAGCGCTACTCACTAAAGGTTATCCCCGTAATTATAATTATGATGATGATAAAGTTGAGCAGTTCTATGAAGACTTAACAAAGCTCTCATAGAAAACCCCTGTTACATTACCACTTTAATAGGAGACTTCAATGCTGAATGAAGTAGGCCCGTAATTATGTAAGGCGAGATCTGTCAGTAGTTTTGGTCTTGGCACTCGCGATTAGAGACGTCAGACTCTGGTTGACTTACTAGAAATGAAAAAAGGTCTACGTTATGAATACATTCTTTAAAAAATTACCAGTAAGGAAGTGGACCTGGGCCAGTCCTAATGGCAAGACCAAAAATGAGCTATGTGATTGCTTCCCAAAAACACGTAGGTAATAACTGACGTATCTGGTCAGGTCATTTTAAAACCGGAAGTGACCATCGCTTGGTTAGAGCGTCGTTGAGTTTCGACTACGAAATTATCTGCGAATTTACAACCCGAATACCATAATGAAAACATTACCGGTAACCGAGGAACAAAAATTATTCGGAAGAAACTTAGCTAGCGCTTAGAAGCAAATTAGCCTAATGGATGCTGAAGAAACCGCCGTAACAAATTGGGAAAAAACCAATAAATATTGAGCGTTGTGGAAGACTTGTACACAGAATTGTACTCATCAACTGCAACACAACCGAATCTCACAAGTGAAGACCCAAGAGTCGAACCAACCGAGTGTCATATCGAGGATTTTGGCCTGCCATTCTACCTTGTGAGGTGGAATGCGCACTCAAACGCAAGATAAAAGATAAGTCTCCTGAGGCTCTCTCTCAGGACCAGATCCTACGGTGAAAGCTAGTGGAACTCTTCAACAAGGTACTATATGGTGGTCACACGGCTCAGTCGTCGAAAAACGCCGTGGTAACGATTCTACACAAAAAGGGAGATTGCTCCAAACTTCAAAACTACCGACCAAGCCTTCTCTCTCAACTGTACAAAGTTTTCGCCAAAGTACTGTGACACAGACTCACATGCCAGCTGGACGACTATCAGTCCATAGAACAGGCAGACTTCCGGAGTGGATACTCTACGATCGACCACAGTTACACCGTGAAACAGTTGATGGAGAAATGCAACGAGTACAAACAGCCCCTTTGCTTGATGACGAAAAAGCTTTTGATAGCGTAGAGCACTGGGCTGTGTTTGATTCAGATCAATGCACGGTATGTGGATGTCCTCCGGAAGCTGTACAGGTCGGTGACCAAGCAGGTGCGGCTCGATTCTTGAACTGGCTGAGTTCCAATCAGAAGAGTTGTTCGGCAAAGGCCATTTCACTCAAGTTATTTACTGCAGTCTTAGGTACGTATTACAGAACCTCACTCAAGGCTCAAGCATTACTTAAAACTAGTTTCAACCAATCAAAAGGCTATAAAAGAGTATTAAGTAATGCTTGTGTTTTGACTGACGTTATATAAAACGTACCTTAGAGGTTGTTATAAAGACGCTTGAATGGGACAAAATTGCGGTAAACATCAACGCGAACGGGGTCTACTTGTCACACCTGCGATTCGCTGATGATTTGATACTTGTTAGCCATCAAATGCATAATCTCGAGTCAATGCTGCAAGATCTGTATAATTCCTTTCTATGTAGGCCTGTTTCATCGATAAACGGACTTGGGGGGGGGGGGGGGGGCGCAGGTCAAGCGATCGACGGTAGATAACCGCGTTTTAGTGTAGTAATGAGGAATAATTGTATTTTTGTGATTGATTTAGTATGCAAAATATTTATATTTCCTTTTTAAAAATGCCGTTAAGTGCCATTTAACGACATTTTTGTCTAGTACTTTCATTTAACGGCTTTTTAGCGTTGGATTTAGAATACTGTAATTTGAAAGAAAGCAGAACTACAAAACCGTTAAAGTACTTTAACCTCAGAATAGAGTAGGAAATTCTTTTAACGGCAATTTAGTTACGCAATTGATGGTAAAAATGCTAGTTAAAATGTTAGTTATAAGCCCTTAGTGACTTTTTAGTTTAGTAATGTTGCTTACCTGCGTTTTAGCGTAGTAAATATATTTAAAAAGGCAACTTAACGGCGATTTTATTTTTTTTATTTCTGGATCCATACATCGTAGAAAAATACTGCTTAAACAGAAAGATAGAGAATTTTTTTCTGATTATGGTGCCATTAAAAAACGAAAATCGACCAGATGCGAGATAACGGCATTATAGCTTGCGGACGGCAGCATAGGCTATATAATATTTATATTGCATCTGCAAATACAAAAAAAAGGGAGGGGAAGGTTTTTTTAAAATAAATTATAACAATATTGGTATCAAATAAAAGCTAGTAATGAGTCAATTCCAAATTTAGATAATATTAATAAAACTAAAAATCTTGAAATAAAGAAAATTATTCAAAAAACAAATAACCCGACTGCAAAAACACATCACTGAAAAGAGAAAAACAAGCATTATAATCTATAGAATTTTGGTATCGCAGGCGGGGATGAACTAATAACCGGAAATATGGTGTAAGTTTTGTTTGTCGGGGGCCTGCGATACCAAACTTCTATAGACTATAATGCTTGTTTTTCTCTTTTCAGTTATGTGTTTTTGCAGTCGGGTTTTTTGTTTTTTGAATAATTTTGTTTTTTATTTATTTGTATAGTAAGTTAGTCTTAGTACGTAGTGTAAATAGTTTATGTTAAATTTAAAGAATTACAGATAGAAAAAAAAAATATTTTTGTAATCACGTTCTTGGAAACGGCTCTAACGATTTCGATGAAGGTTACGAGGGCGAAGATCTATCTAGCTAGGTCTCATAACTGGGAAAATTTTAACGTATTTTTACTTTTTACCCGTAAATCCAGTCACCCGGTTGCTCAATGTTTAGAACAAGATGGCTAGGTACCTTGGAATAATGATATGGCAGCATGGAATAAGTAAATACCTACTATCATGGCAGCATGCATAGATTTCCGTCTACCTGCTACGTATAATAGAAAAAAGTTACTTACTATTAACTTGCCTGCAACGACGACAGGATCATGAAAACCTAACTCAATATCACCTCACACATTAACCTAATGGTCTTCATATGATCTGACCATTACAATGCAATTGTATGGACTTTAAAAGATACTGACTTCTGAGAATGTTTCGGTGTTTTTCCTCAAAGACTCAGAATAGTCGGGTTAGGAAACATTCATTAATTGACGTTAGAAAGTGTTATTTTTAAACAATTAAATAATCATCATTTATCAATATTTTAAGTAGCTTCTCAAACATTTGTGCTAAATAGACAAATACTTCCAGGGTCTAAGACTGATGAAGGAGAGGAAGCGAGTGGCGTGGATCCTGCTGCTCCTAGCAGTACTGTTCGCGATGTGCTGGATGCCATACAACATCATGCAGCTCCTACTAGATGTCAACTTAGTCAACGCTAAGGATCTCAGCATGTTTCTACCTTACGCGCTGTTTATGGGTGAGTCAAATCATTCGCCTTCTGATTAGTAATAATACCACCGTATTATTGTCTCTTCTCATACAGAGAAGGCATGAACATTGATCACCACGCTTGCTCAAGGCGGATTGGCAATATTAGAATTATATTAATTACAGGTCCCGGTTTACTGACGATGTTTTTACTTCACTGATGTCAGTGATGACCTAGTTATCTTGGTCATCGCTGACATAAAAAAGAGAAAAAATTAAAACGTCACATTAGTACCTACTTGCCCAGATTTGACCCCACAACCTCGTGCATGAAAAGCAAGGCCTTAACCGCTAAGGCCCCACCGTTACCACAGTAGACAGTATTTCTTTTTTTTTTATTGTGACAGGACACGTAACTTGGGATTATTATTATTTTTAGTGTAATTTTTTTTTTTTATTGACTGCTTTTATTGTGATACGACACGTAATTAAACTTTGGTTGTTTGTGTGTGTGTAATTAAAGTGTGCCTCAGAGGTTAAGAGCATTTATCCTAAAAGTTGGCAACGTCGCAAATAGCTGTCAAATATTTACCTGTTTTGATTAATTTGGAAATATTACATATATGGAAATATGAAATGTGGCTAGCTAATAAATTAATATCGTAACACCGAATATTTAGTTTTAGATGTAAAAAAAGTATTTGGAAATTTTCGAAATGCCTTTTTTACACCTAATAAAATGGTTACAACATCAAATTCAGTGTTATAATAAATTGCAATTTATAATTAGTATTCTAGTTTGCTAGTTAGCTATATTTTTTATTTCCATATTTTTCTTTCAGACTTTCATTCTCTTATCCTTTGTTTAGGATTGCTTGATTATTAAAGTAATCTAATCGCAACCCGTGAAATACTTATGAGTAGTCCCGGTGGCCATGTGGTCTTCATCATCACTTCCACTTCACCAAATGGAGCTTTCCGAGAGCAACTTACTGTAAAAAATACCCAAATTACTATAGATGTGCCTATAATATTTGAAGAGTTCCCTCGATTTCTCGAGCAAATCAGAAACGCCCTTATAAAAAAAATATTGCAAACCCGTCTATATAGGGTGGCAGGGACATCGACGCGAAAACTGATACCCTGGATTCAGTACATGATCCTGAACTCACCTGCGTTGAAATTTTTCGTAGGTTATTAAAAAAAAAATTAGCTGTTCCATACATTTTGACTGCGTAGGTATTGCACTTTTCTATGAAACAGCTGATTTTTTACAGTCGCCTTTTGGAAGTCGGTAAAAAATTAAAAATATTACCCTACTTTTGGGCTTCGCCGCAGTCGAAGAAAAATACATTAAAAATGTATAGCTCTTACTTTACTCTTTTACCCAACTAACAGTTTTCCGATAAAATTTATTTCAAACTGACTAAGTTATAATGTATTCCATGAAAAACTAAAAGGCTACCCTCATTTGCTTCAATGTTACTTCCATTTATCTCTGTGTTTGAATTTAGGTAATTAATTCAGCGAAAACTTTACGTTCTTGATACCAATTCCGAAAGTTAAATTATTTACCCATTCTCAGCATTATGTTTTTATGAAAATTTATGGATGAGAACAAAATAGGGATGATTGCGATAGGAGGTCATATTTATCTTTTGTTTGTTTTTATTTGTTATTGAACAACAAATAGGTACGGTATGTATATACAAGGTGGAGACGACAATACAACAACAAATTAAACAGCGTGTCCGTAATGACGTTCCCATTCTGCATACAAAAATTCAATTGAATATATTCAATAGTTTAGTCAATATAGCTCGGCAAAATCCATAGTCGGCTCGGGTTATTTCGTTTATCCACCCCAAAAATCCACCCTAAGGTGGATATTCGGAAACATATGCCCGAGAATCCACCCTAGGCCTAGTTGGATAAACGGAATTTATAGGCTTAGGGTGGATCCGGCGTAAACTACATTTAAGATGTATGCTCTGCGTATTACTCATTTTTTAATTTCTATGCTAGGATTTATTTGACAGTTAGAAAATACTTTTATGCATTAGTAGTGCCAGTATTTTCATTTATTGTTGTATGGTAGTCTCCACATTGTATATTAGTTATGTTATTCTAAATCATTACGTGTTTATCCGGTTCAGTCAACCGATTCGTATTTTTTTATATAAGCTATGATTCTTGACGGGCAACTTAATTTTTCTCTTCAATTTTGATGTTCTGCTACAGATTTTGAAATGAAAATAAATAAGATTGAAATTGAATTTTTTTTGCCAAGCAAGGTTAGTTTTCTACAAAAGTTATAAAAATCAAAGTTGGTAGTAAGTATGAAAAGTTACATAAGACTTTGTTACAAAAAAAACAACCGATTTTAAAAACAAAAACACCAAAAAGTAAAAAGTAACTTTAATTTCGGAACTCGGTGGCAACAGAACCAAACACACCAACTTCCGAAATTAAAGTTATTTTTGTAAAAAACGTTTTTATTTTTTAATTGATCAAGGTTTTGAGATGTTTTCCCTTTTACACCACACCCTCTTAAATCAAGAAGCCAGGCCGTCTCGTCCATATCTTGAAAACTACTGAACCGATTTTGATGAAACACTGTTGCACTGTTCCCTAAGTTGAAGTAAAAATATGCCAATAAAATTAATAGTTTCAGAGAAATGCGTGGACAAACATACACTTATGGTTTGTGTATTTGTTTGGAAGCCCTAATTATTATGAGAATATATTGCATTTCCAATAATATTACATACATAGTATACATACACGTCGAATTGTTACCCTCATTTTTTTGAAGTCGGTTAAAAATAGAGATTCATTCTGAGTTTATGTCTCAACAACATTAACATTGTGAATCAAATTCTCGAATGACCTCGACTAGAATTTAGAATCTGTATCAACAAACTGTTCATTAAGTACAAAAGTTACTATGAAAACACCTACATAGTTCAAAACTATTGCGAAGTAAAAGTTTTGATCTGAACTAGGTATGTAGTAATTAATTCGACAACCAGAGAAAATTACTTTGATAATAGGAAGTCAAAACTACCTTATTCTAGCAGTACCAGCAATGTATGAACCTAATATTTGCACGCCACACTTGATAGAAGGATGATGCCATTGCTAATCTTAAGGCCATAATAATAATTTACCATATATTATTCTGACCAATAAATGATTACGATTATTATGATTATGATTACACTATGCTAACAAAAGCATACACTGAAAACCTGATAGGGGAAGCGATCCGTGGATTCTGTATGAATATTTAATTAATTTGATTAAACTCTGTGGTTATTCAATCTGATTGATAACATTCTTGTCACGTATGCTCCACATATTGTGTGATTCGGTCGAGGTACGTGACAATGCATGCTACTGAAGCTAAATGTTCACCTAGTTGTTGTTATATTGATTTCTGTTAAAGGAATGGAGCTGGATTGTAATATGTTTGTTTATACTGAACAACAGTACCTATAATAAAATTACTATACTGTGACTGAATATGAAGCCAAGCCACATTATATAGCACGTGTTAACAAAATTTGCGAGCATGGATAATTATAACATATTGTCTCTGCGTCCGGCGCTCGGCATGGTAACTCGCCGTGTTCGGTTTCGCGACAAGTCAATCGTCATCCTGAAGATGCCACGTTGAGGGGTGAAACACGTGTCGCTTTCTTACAGGATTTTTTATGGCTCTTTTAGGTTACTAAATTTTAATATATCTACGTCTATTTTATTTTATAATAGATTTCCACAAGGTCACGCCTGAATTAACTATAATTATAGTGCATTAAAGGGAATTTTGAGGTCTTATTAGTTGTTGCAAATATTATGGTGCATACATTTTAACCCAGTAATGCCAGGTTTTTTAAACTTTTTTTCGTTTTAGTAAATTTATTGTGATGACTTATGGCACTGAAACGTGGTCGCTCACAATGGGCCTTATCAGAAGGCTAAAAGTCACCCAAAGAGCAATGGAGAGGGCTAAGCTTGAAGTTTCCCTACGTGATCGAATCAGAAATGAAGAGATTCGTAGGAGAACCAAGGTAACCGACATAGCCCGAAGAATTGCCAAACTTAAGTGGCAATAGGCAGGACACATTGCTCGCAGAACAGATGGCCGATGGGGCCGAAAGGTTCTGGAGTGGCGACCGCGTACCGGAAGATGTAGCGTTGGAAGGCCTCCCACAAGATGGACCGATGACCTTGTAACCTTGCAAAGGCCGCAGGAATCCGCTGGATGCGGGAAGCACAGGATCGGTCGAAGTGGCGGTGCTTGGGGGAGGCCTATGTCCAGGAGTGGACGTCTTTCGACTGATATGATGATGATGATGATGAAATTTATTGTGAGGGGGTACAAAAATGATAAAAACAAAAAAAAAATTTGGAAATATATTCAAAGTAAGAAAAAATATTGTGTCCATATGGACACGCTAAGCATTTAAAATGTCAAAAGATACAACTAATTGGTGAAAACCTAATCAGCTGTGACAGTCAAAAACGTGAAACGAAGAGTTATGTTTCAGAGTACCTAATCAGTTCAATATACTTAATACCCAGCAAAAGTACCATAATATAACCATCGGTCTAGCAGTTCACAATTAGACATTAGCAAGCACTTCCCATAATTCAGTGTGATACCGCATTAAATTATCGGAAATGATTTCTGATCCATCACATGGAGTCCCTAGATAAGACGTACCAAATCCATACGAATACGAGAAAGTAGCTCTGTTCGTCTGTCTGTTAACTTTTAACGCCTTAACGGCTACACGCATTTGGATTTTCAGTAGGTACACACAGTACAGTGAAGACGCGGGCAATAGCCAGTCTTGTATAAACTACTTTTAACCGACTGTTATTTTGTCATCAGGTCACGCGAACTCGGCCATTAACCCCATAGTGTACTGTCTGATGACGAGGAACTTCCAGCGCTCGGCTCGCAAGCTGCTCTGCGGGCGCGGCGTGTGTCAACAGACCAACTTCACGGTAACCTGTTTGTTATACTAATTGCTTTTCACCTGATTCATTAGCGTTTATTTTGTAGAATTTAGCTGTTTTTTTTTTAATTATACCTAGGAAATGTTTTACCAAAGCAACGATTCACTAATTAAGTTAAAAAATTAAACAGAATTAATTGTATGATGTTATTATATTTAACGTGAACTTTAATGGATGTTGTGAAACAGGGTTGTTCTGATATGCTCAAAATTCAGTAAAAAAACTGATCTATTTCAGTGAGTACTATGCTGATAAAAGTATAAAAACTGACCCTGATTTTAATCTAGGAAACCTTCAAAATAATAAAAGGAAGCGCGTCTGGGAGTGTCTACATCATCAATTTTCTGGTTTTTGCGCCTCAGCTTTACGGCAAGCGATTATTTTAGAAGAAATCTAGATTTTAAAACGTTGATAAGTTAGAAAATTGCGTACCTGGGCAATCCAACTAATATTATGAATGCGAAAGTTAGTTTGTTTGTTGGTGTGTTTGTTTGTTAGTTACGCTTTCACGCTGAAACGGGTGAACAGATTGGAATGAAATTTGGCACATGGGTAGACCATGCACCTGGGTAGGACATAGGATACTTTACTTAGACTTTTTACCCCGATATTCCCACGGAATCGAGATTTATGCAGGTGACACCACGAGGCGCAGCTTGTTCCTTCTATAATTTAGTTTAGCAACACTGAATCAATAAACTTGTTGCAGCATGATTCAATTTTGTTAATTATTTTGTCGAAAAATGTGTTTTGCGTGTTTTAATGCTAACTAATTTTAATAACTGTTTTTGATATTGGAAAATAGCTGTTTATTTCATGTAGTTTTAGAACCATTTACTTACTTCATTATTTTATACACAGGTTATATTTTGTTTTATTCATTAAAATTATCTTACTATTAATCGCCTATATTCAAGAGATTTTGGACTTTTCTATATTTACAGACAAGTTTAGTAAAATCAACGTCTTCAATTTCAACGCGAAATCCAGAGACAACTAGGTATAGTCAATTTCCATTCTATCTAATGAAGGCATAAAAACTACCGTCTTGACGAGGCTGGGTCAGGGTTCATCGCAAATCAAAACTGACACAAATGGCCGACCTAACTTCCACCACGTTTGATTTGTCCAACTGTCTAGACGATCAGCACACATCCTAAATCCATGAATATGTAGGTGAACATCAAATTATGTTTACCTACGTATTCATGGATTCAAGAAACATCAATTATGTTTGAGCAATTAGAACTCAATTACTGGGGCGACCGAGCTCTGCTGGGGTATAAATAAAAAAAAACGAATTTTCAAAAATATGCGACCAATCTCACAATTTTTATTATTTTGCCAACTATTGTTTACACTGAATTAATGCTAATGGGTAAAACGCCTGCTACACGGTCGCCAACCGCCTCCCCGGCAGAGGTGACCTTGTTTGGCGACCGGCAAAATTGTTTTAACGTTTGGCCGTAAACATCATCTACACTACACGGTTGTAAACCACCATGGTCACCTCTGTTGGAACGTGGATGGCGTCTGTGTAGAAAATGTATATTCAACAGTGCAACAATCACTTACAGGTAAACTCCGCATACATAAAGAAGTTGTACAAAAATGAATAATAAAAAAAACGAAAATACAAAACCAAAGACACGGATATTCAATAAATGCCACCGACTTCTGAAATTTTAGTTATTTTTCACTTTATAGTGGAAGTTGGTTGTTTTTTTTGTGAAACGAGTTTTTATTTCTCGCCTTTTAGTGGGTCGGTTTGTAATTTATCTAAGTTACAATAGCCTAATGTTAACTGCTCATCACCTTTTGCAAAGTATTGCTTTTCCCGATGCAGGGACGTTCATTGTTGAGGAGTTCTTCTGGTACTTCGCTATCAGCTCCTCTCGGCATAAATTGTTTGGCAACAATATTAAAGTAATCGAATCGCAAGTTAGCAACCCGTGAAATACGTATTATTGAGTAGTTCCGGTGGCCATCTGTGGTCTTCATCATCAGTTCCACTTCACTAAATGGTGCTTTTCAAGAGCAAATTCAAGAGTTACTATAAAAAATACCTGAATCGCTATAGGTGTGCCTATAATATTTCAAAAGTTCCCTGGACTTCTCCAGGATTCTATTATCCAATCCTGACTTGATGACAATAGGATCAACTAAGAAGTATACCCTTTCGAACAAAAAAGAATTTTCGAAATCGATTCAGCCGTCTTCGAGTAATCGGGGAACATACATTAAAAAAAAATATCCTACGAACTGAGAACCTCCTCCTTTTTTTGAAGTCGGTTAATTAATCTAGTTTTAAATTAAATTACATTACCAAAAGTGTTAATCATTAATATAACAATATACTATACTATGATATATAAATAGTGAAAGGAGATAACGAATGGTTGATTTATTTAGGAAGATACTTAAAAAAATTGGCTTTCAATTTGCCCAAACTTTCATAGTGGAAATCGATTTGATCACTGCAGCTATAACAACCTTGCATGGGGGGAATTGGCGCCTAAAACCGTTTTTCTCTGTGGAAGAATTCCTCGCAGTGTCATAACACCACTCTGCCCAGAGTGGTGTTATGACACTGCGAGGATTTCTTGAGGGGGTACGGAAATTAAAGTTGTGCAATATTTGTGGGCAGTCAATTCTATGGTACATTACTTTGCACACAAACTTTGTGTCATTAATGCGTCGGCGGTTGTCTAGCGAAACCATTTTAAAGTGTTTCAGTCTATTACTGTACGAGCGTACTTTTTTAGGTATTCCGATAAAATAATATTATTATAAAATTTTATTCAAATACAAAGATACACATATACCTATTACAAATTATAACCTTGAACAAATTAAACCCTTTATTTGGACACCCTACAAGACAACTTATGGATCTTGGCCTATGGCCACGGGCCGTACATGATGATGACGATGACGATGATGATGTATTCTACATTATCCACTTATTTCTCGCTTCAGTACGCTGTCTCACCGCCGACGAGGAAGCGAATAGCTATCAACCATTTTCATGCTTATGAAACGTACAGAAGTTCCGAGTAAGTAAAAGAGATACAAAGTAATAGTTTATAAGTAAAAAAAAAATACAATTAAGTACCTAGCAGAAATTGTCACCAAATACGACAATTCTAAAACGAAAATCTAATCAGCCAAAAAAGATTTAATTTGGCTCGACGAAGAGAGTTCGTGGAGGTAATTCAATAAGATTGCAAGTGACGGTGAAATTTTGAAACACTCAGGTGAAGAACGAAAAAATATGTTACGAAAAGAAAATCCAAAACATGCTAGTCTCAATAAAGAAATTAAGTGAACATAAAATAAATAAATAAGTACACCGAAGAACGAAGTTGGACTAAAATCTATGCAGAAAATGAAGGATTGTGTTTCGTGGCGAAACTTAGATCAATGTTACCTTAGTAGTAAAATTAGTACTGTCAAAAATATCGCGTCGAAAGATTCAAATCGTTTGATTTGCCCTCACCCTACTTAGTTCGCAAGAGAAAATGTCCACACCGAGAAGAGAGAGCAGACACATCGCTCATTTGCGAGAAGCTTGGCATATTTCGAAAATAGCAATTTTTGAGTATGACGATTTAAAAGTTTAAAAATTTTAAAAATCCATATAACAGTAAATATAAAAAGATTGACTACGTTGAATGTTCTTCTTATTTATCAGTATATCAGTGAAAAACTAGAACTACTATTAAAATGCAAGAACTATGTTATAATTCCAAGTTTTCAGCAATAGGGTATCACTTGTGACGTTATTACAGATAAAACATTATTTTTATTTTTTATTATTTATACATAAGTCTATGTTGATAATAAGTATTTTATAATCAGATGGGTTTTAAATAAAACTAAGTCGTTATTGAAAATAATTATGATTATTATTTAGCCTTTTAATTGTTTATAATAAAATAGACACAACATCTTAGGAACTTATAAAATGAAATAATAAAATCACAAAAAACCCTAACTTTCAACTAAACTTTAAATCAATTTAACATTGTTCTTATCTAATTTTGTAATTGTCTTGAGGTCAGGAACTTTTTACTTACGAATCGAAATAAAAAAAAATGTGACGACTAAAACTGACAACTCTAAAGAGAGTTATAAAAAGGGGCGTAATATCTAGGAATGGCATTTTCTTGATTAAATTTAATAAATTATCTTTTTTCTTCTTACTTATTCCGGGTTTTACTTTATACGCTTTTTTCACTTCAATCTCTATAGTTCTTTTTTTGCTTTTTTATCACTTCTGCTTTTCTAAACTCCTGCTCTTCATATAAAGTTTTAAAAGATATGGTTCGATTCGAGGATGATTCTTGTCTATTTATTTTCACCACTTTTAAATCTGCAATTTTGATGGTAAAACCATCCAATTTTGATGGAAATACCATCACAATTGCAGATGTGTTCCTAAATGGGTGTAAACATAACAATGTTTACACCCATTTGGGAACACACACCTTTCCAATCGAGAAAATCATAATTGTTTTTATGTTCGGGTAATGGTGCACTACAAACATGTACATAGCAAACATCATTTTATTTTTTTGCTGACCCACACAGTTATCCGTATAAAATATTACATCCACTGCGCTGCTAGTTTGGGCCAGTTTTTGTAAATATTTAAAAACACAGGTGCCCAAATCATTAACGCCCCTGTTGGCTATAGCTTCATCCCAGACATAACTTTCGACTCCTTTAGAATGAAGGTCATAAATAGTGAAGTTAAACACATTTAACTTTCTTACATAATAAAATAATGAGGTATCCCCTTTGGGGCATTGGAACACAGCTTTCAAGTCAAGTCATACACAGCGATAACTACGTCTTTATTTTCCTTATCCTTAACTTTTTCTGCTCGGCATAGGTCTTTTTCTTTCAAATGGATGTCATATTCTTGTTTTTTCTTTGCTTTTTCTTTGTCTTCACAGTTTTCATAGAGAGCGCAACAATCACAACGATATTTTTTGGGTTGAAAAAAGGAAATATTATATTCTTCCGTAAAAATTCTATAGAACAGAGTATAATTTCCGTAAGAAATATTTTAAATTTACAGATTTTAATATAGTCTTCATGGATATCGACAACTGATCTACTACCGTCTATAAACTCTTTGGAAGTATTGGCTCTACAATACAATAATGGGATTCCATTCTTGGAATGGAATCAATGGGTTCCTTTATTGCTTTCTGGATTGCATCATCAACTTTTGATACTGATTCCGGAAGTTATTCCACATTTTGATTAATTAACGCCAATATTTTTCTCCCTCTGCTATTATTTAAATGGCAATCCATCGTAGATCACTATCAAAGAAATAAGTACCTTAAACACAAAATTGTTATTATTAATAGTGACTTGATATAAAATAATACAAATAAAATCACGAATATACGGTAGATTTAACAACAAAAACAACTTAACATAGTATGTGACATTACTAAAATAGTCTATTTAGTTTTTAGTCGCTATCAAAAACGTTTAATGACGAAATATGACTGTCGTAACTATTTGTGTTTCCAGAAAGAATGACATAACGCAAAATATGATGGTGGTTTTCTAAACATATTTCAAATAAAAGGTCGTCATAAGTATAGTTATGTCATCTTTCTATTAAAGGGTTGCGTGAGATTGTCGACTTACCTTTGCAAAAAGAATGTCGTAACACTGAATATGTCGTCGTCGCTGAAATCAAGTGCGTGCACACTCTAAAACGGTCCCGGTCTAACCTGAGATGCAACGGTCTCGAAACAAAGCAGCGGTAAGAGTGCGACGGAGAAAAAAGTCACAATCTCTCTCGCTCTCTCATTTTTAAGCTTCGCGTAATGTCGTTTTTGCAGCAAAAAGAATAAAATTTGCCGGGTTCACCTGTATACTTAACTCAAAATTGCAATTTTTTTAGATACGTCACCCTTCTCGCAAATGAGCGACATCCCGCATGGAACTACAGATACGATTTTACTCATTGTGAGCAAGACCGTAGTACTCAAATTTCGTGGTCAACGTAACAGAAATGTGCGGGCGAATCTAACGGTTTAAATCTTTGATCTAAACCACTGCTAGATCATTCATGAGCAATAGCTGAGCGGAAACAAAAAGAAGGATGATGTTTTATAAACTGAGTTAATTGAGGAAGAGGATATCAATTCTACTAGTAGTTTTTATGATTGTCACTGATTATCATTTTACTGTACATTCAATATCAGTCAGATGTACCTACTCCGTCAGGGCGGTAAATTCGTGATAAATCTATACTCTCATATACAAAGTATATTCAAAACAATATATTATGTTTTATATTCCTCTAGAAAACGTCTGTGAAAATATTCCTTTGGCACATTTAAACTTTTATTTCAGCTATTTCCATTTAGAATTGAACTGGAAATCAAATTCACGACCTATTGAATAGGCGAATCCCTGCGTGTTCCACTTTGTTACAATATTGTTTCTCCCTTTGCTTGAGAAATCGAATTTCAAATATCAATGGAAATTCTTTTGGAGACTTAATAAAAAGTCGGTTTGCGAACAATTTAGTTAAAAAAGCCGTATTAATGTAATGAATGTGATTTTAACACACGTTTATTTTTTTTTTTTATGAAGATCTATTTTACGTAGTTCCTTTAATATTATCTTATCTCGTTGTTAATTTTGTCGAATTATCAAGTTTCAGAATATAACACAATGCCTTTCACCATTTAATACACGCTGAGTCGGATGTTTGCTACGAAGGTTTTAATTAAATATTCCAATACTGCATTCACTTGAACATCCTATGTATGTCGCGTTCATTCGCATTAACCCTTAATTTGGAAATGTGCCTTTAAAGATACAGCAATTTTAAAAAAATCTGTAACATTATATATTCATATTTTTTTGAATCGATCGATTTGATTTTAAAGATTTATTCAGCGCATCACTAGAAAACATAAGTCTGTTGCATTTTGAACGACTGGACATCCCTATTTACGTCAAACTCAAAAAATGCCGAGCACGAGGAGCAACAAAGCTGTAAGTTTTATTAATTTCTTTTTTTTTTTACATGTGACAGTGCCAGTTTTTTGTTAAATTATATGTATATTGATATATACGAACGATCTAAATGAAAATCTAGCATAGAAATGTATTCTCCAAGCTGTGATATGTTTTCAAACTTCAACGTGCCTTTAAAGATACTTTGCCAAAGAGCCGACTAAGTAGTGAATTACAACATTGTGCTTTAAAAGTTACATTGCCAAGGACCCTCATAAGTAATGTTTTATTACAATGTGTCTTTAAAGTTACTTTGCCAAAAGTTAACCAGGTATCGCATGTTTTGTATCTTATGGTGTTTACATAAAAAATCGTAATCAGACGCATGTGAGATCCCATTGTATGTGAGGCTCCTTAGGGTGAAATTAATGCTTTATTTGGATATAATTTTTGTCTATTTTTTGCAATTTTTCACATAATAAATCATTGTGTCACGGGCGTATATAAGGGGTCAGGGGGTCCCCCCAATGATATCAATAATGCGAGATTTAGACTTTCTAAATCCCCCCCCCCGCTGTGGCAGTGAAAGGCGACGGGGGACCCCCCTTACCAAAGCTATATAGCTACGTCGTGCATGGTGTTCAGTTTGCTTGGGTTTCGGTTTGGTTGCATGTGTTGCTTTTTGTTTGTAGGTACTCCAACGAGCTAGGTCTAAGCGCATTTTAGCGTTGATCCCTGCAAGGAATTCACAATCAGATGACAGTGACACAACAGACCGTGAAGAAATTAACATAACTCCATCAGAAGATGAGACCTACTGTAGTTCCTCAACGCCTTCTCTAGATTCTTCTTTAGATCGGATGAACCTACTCGACAGTGATGGATCTGAACATGATGCACCTATGTCTCCGGGATTGCAAAACGCCCCCACTATTTCGACCACAAAAGATTTGCCTTCCTCTTCTATGATGCAAGATATACCTTTTTCTCCAGTGTTACAAGCAGTATTTCCATCTGAAAACGAAACCGATTACAACTCAATACCATCATTATCTTCAATTCCACTATTACCTTCACCAGCAGTACAGTCACCCCTCAGCTTGCAACCGACTCCAAACACATCTCAACACCTGCAAAAACAGATAACCACAAGATCTGTAAGGCGTGAACGAAACAACCGCCCCCGTTTAGTGGCGAAAAGAATTAAGCGCATAACTATAGATTTCAAATGGAAAAAGACACGCTTTATTCACGGGGCAACTGTTGAACCAATGCCATTTTCTCATCCACCTGCTGAGCTACCGTCACCTCGTCAATACTTCGCATTATTCTTTTCCGACGAAATAATAAGCGATATTGTAACCCAGACCAATATGTATTCAGTACAAAAAATAGGACGTTCCATCAATGTAACTGCGAAAGATATTGAACAATTCGTTGCTATCCATGTTATTATGGGAGTAGTTAGAATGCCATGCTATTTAGATTACTGGAGCACACAATTAAGATATGCACCTGTTGCAGATATAATGTCATTAAAAAAGTACCAATTAATTCGCAGATATATACATTTTGTTGATAGCAATGAAGAAAGTTTGGATAGGTTTCAAAAGGTCCGACCTGTTGTTGAAAAAGTTCGCCTAAACTGCTTGCTTTCGGCTGAAGAAGAAAATCAATTCAGTATTGATGAGATGACTCTTCCTTACAAAGGTAAAAAGGCTGGCAATCGTCGTCAATACAATGCGAAGAAACCTAAGAAGTGGGGCTTCAAAGCATTTGTCAGATCCGGGTTACATCTACGATTTTTTGCTATATGGTGGCGACGATACGTTTCGCAACATACAATTTACGGATAGAGAAGAAGCTTTGGGTTTTGGAGGTAAAGTAGTTGTGGCACTGTGTCAATCTATCAAAAACAGACCGTGTTTTGTATACTTTGATAACTATTATACGTCCCTAGAGCTGGTGGTTTATTTGAGAAATGAGCTGGGAATATTTAGCCTCGGTACCATCAAATCGAACCGTTTACGTGGTTGCCAAAATGTAATAGACGACGATAAAAAGATGAAAAAAAAAGGCCGTGGTTCATTTTCTCAAATCGTCTGCAACAAAAATAAAATTGCCGTTGTCAAGTGGTTCGACAACAAACCGGTCACTTTAGTAAGCTCATTTGCAGATTCCTATCCAGTTACCAAAATAAAGAGATATTCAAAGGACCACAAAGCCAAAATAGATATCGATTGTCCAAAAGTCGTCAGACATTATAATACACACATGGGGGGCGTAGATTTATCTGACATGCTGATAGCCCTATACAGAACTCAAATGAAAACCAGAAGATGGTACATGGGCATTTTTGCTCAAATTCTAGATATTAGTATAAATAACGGTTGGTTATTGTATCGACGACATTGTGCACAAAAAAATTTAAAGAAAGTGTTGAGTTTGAAAGACTTTCGATGTCACATTTACTTCTCACTAATTTCCCAAGAAGTGGTAGAAAGGTCTGATGTAGCGGGACCTAGCCTGAAAATAAAGAAACCAGTTAAATCCCGGCCAATAGATGAGATAAGGTATGACGGTATGGGTCATCTGCCTAACCTTGAAAGTAGAGGACGTTGCAGGGTATGCAAAGATGGACAGTCCACTGTGATGTGCATTAAATGTAATGTGCGGTTATGTCTGACGAAAAAACGAAACTGTTTCTACGATTTTCATGTGAAAAAATAAAAATTTATGCATTTTTTGTCATTTCAACAAAAAAATTAAGCATTCTTTGTCATTTTAAATAAAATATTAAGCATTTTTTGTCATTTTATTTCTTAACCCTGATTTGGTATTGTATCTTTTTTGACACACTTCCAAAAGACTATACATTCCTCCGTATTTGGCAATGTGTCAAAAAAGACACATATGATTTTCACGTAATTACTGAAAAATGTTTTTTTTCAGTATTTTTTCGTATTCCCTTACATCTCAAATAATCGGTATATAAACATTTTTTTATAAAATTTGATAAAAATGGTGCTTGCCAAATTAAGGGTTAACCTGGGTAAGAAGGATGTCTTCAAGACGAACTCTGTTCACTGATTTGTCTAGCGTTGTGGACATAACTTGCAGAACTTTGTTCAAGTGCTACTAGAGTCAGAACTAAGGCCAATTTATTGTCGACGATGCTACAACCGATTGCTAACACTAACGCTTTAGTTAGTCGCGTCGTGTATGGATCGCATCGATCGCTGAAATACCTACTAGTGATGTGATATTCTGGCTACTCATTAGTGATTTGAGTTTGTAACACGTTACTTTTGAGTAATATTGGAGAAGATTACCCTGACAATGGGTCATGGTACTGATAGTGGATTTACTTTCTGGATATATACCAAGCTGAAGTTTTATTTTAGTTTCTACAAGGCGTCTTGCGTAATTATATGGATCTCTTTTGAACCTTTTGAAGAAAAATGTAAAGTACGCACAATATTGGAAGATTGACCATGTTATTTTAAGACATAGACCTCTTATTGGTTTTCCTGTAATGTGTAATGTATGCATGTACTTGTGTGCCTATTTTATTTATAAGGCATTATGATATATGTTTCATATTTTTTTTTACTGATATCTCCTTTCATTCATAGCACCTGCCATTTTATCTCTTCACCACCCTTGGTTGACTGGTATAGAATGCCTAAGGCATTAAGTCCACCTTTGTACCTCATTGTGTGCGATAAGTTTAAATAAATAAGTATAGAACTATTTTCTGTATTTGTTTTCAAATAATATAGTAAGGGCGATTTTAAAATATATCTGTTCTTATGATTTAAGAGCCTTTATGCTGATCAGCAACCTACAAATGACAGAATTGATTGTTTCCAACAACCCAAGACAAATACCAATAAATAATAAATTAGGACTTCTACCCGTCTAAAGCGCTTATGTTCTTGAAGACAATTATATATCCATTTGCTAGAGTAAATCTCAGAAATATGAGATATTCCGAACAATACCTATGCGGATTGTGACAGACGGGATTCAGGAGTGTTATAGGGGCCAGAATTCTAAGAAAATGTCTTAGAATCATGGAAAATGTGTTTTTCTCACATCAACATCAAAAATGTGGAAAAAACATAAGGTTTATTGTGGATGGCAAAAGTATAAGGTATCTTGTGTTGCATTGATGTTATTTTGTTTCTAAATGAACATCTATTCAATCCAAGTCATAAGGCAGGTATTTTCACTTTTTGACGGTCAGTCACCTATTAGTACAACGCAAAAAATACAGATAGGGGCCGGTTAGTACTTGATTTATTTCGCGTTAACAGCAAATAGAAAGCCATTATTTATATATCAATCAGGGTGGTTTCGACTCGACGAGAATGCGTGACTTTAGTGCGTGGTTAACTTGACAAATGGAAGTGCTTGGCGGTGTCGCGCCATTATGGCTGTAACTGTTATTAAGCGTGTGAAAGACCTACCTTAGAAATGACCAGTTGGTGAATGTCGTAACAGAAAATGTAAAGAAAAATTTTTAGAAATGTAGGTATAAAGCCTAGAATTATACATACAAGATGTAAAGGTCAGTTCATACAGAGACGTGACGCGAATCGACGGTGCTTAAAGTGACCAGTGGCAACGCGTTGCGCAGCGCGGCGTCGCGAGATGCATCGTAACATCGCGAGACTGAAAACCAAAATTAACAGATGAGTACAATGACCTCTTGAGAGGTTATTTACTCATCATTATGAACAACTTTTGCGAAGAACCAACCCTGTAATCGCGTAAAAAAACAACTGCTGCTTACATTATTATGTTTACATAACTCAACAAAATGTAGGGAAAACCTGATTTTTTCCGTGTTCAGTTCACTTATTTCAATTTCATCCTGTAGATGAAACATAATATCGACTCGGGATTAATCAGTAGGTATTTGCTTGAATGATTTTCTTATTTCAGTACCTACCTACTGTTATTCTCTATTTCAGTTACATTTCACGATAACACAACGGCAACAAATAACTTTCTTTGTAAGTAATAAGTTTTATTAGCTTTGAGTCAAATTCGTTATTTCGAGTTGTGATACCTTCAAAGTTCAATGTTATCTTTTTGAATTGTTTAGGTAAAATAAATAACGAATTTATAAAGTTGAACCATATTTACCTAATTGTCAAATAAGATTTCTGATAACGTGCAGTTTTTTTTTTCGAAAAATTAAAAAATATTGCAGCCAGATGCTTAAAAATAAATACATATGGGATTAAATCTTTCAAAATGATAAGGGTCAAAGTAAATGAGAGTATGCTAATATTTGAAGTGAAATATTTACAAAGCAAAGTTAGAAATTTCATTTCAACATAAATATTTCTGTTCAAACTACTTCATTACAACTAAGTATAGCCCTAGAGTTTTGCTTTCTGTATGTACCATAGTTGTGAACAAATATTAATCTCAAAGGCATATAAAGACTTTATGAAAACAAATTATCTAATTTCTTAAAATTTTCAAAGGCAAACAAGTTATTTTGTCTTTAGGACTTTCCTTTCATCATCATCATCATCAGCCTATTAATGTTCCCACTGCTGGGACACAGGCCTCCTGTCTGTGAGAGGGAGTGGGCCGTAATCTACCACGTGGGCCCAGTGCGGGTTGGTAGATGTGACATGTCTTCGAATATTTGGTTCTAAGACATGCCGGTTTCCTCACGATGTTTTCCTTCACCGTTTTGAGAGCAGTGATGATGAAATTATTTACATAAAGTAAAGCGTCTGCTTGGGTTCAAACCTACGACCTACAACTCGTAAGTCGGAACCGTTACCACTGGGCCAGCACTGCTTCCCTGGACTTTTCGCCGTTGAATATTTAGAAGTTTATTTTCGAATACTTATTTATAAGGTTGCGGTCAGATCGACGGGCTATTAAGTGGTGGATAGTGTGCTAGTAAACTATTCGTGAATGGTAATGATACTGAGTACTTATTAGAAGATAATATAGTAAGCTAAGATCCTGTAGAAGTCAATCTCCGAGCTAGTAGACACTACACAGTCAATCTTCCTAGACTTTTCCCAACTATGTTGGGGTCGGCTTCCAGTCTAACCGGATGCAGCTGAATACCAGTAATTTACATGGAGCGACTGCCTATCTGACCTCCACAACCTAGTAACTGGGTAATACGATATCCCTTGGTAAGACTGGTGTCAGACTTTCGGGCTTCTGACGACTCGTACCAACTGTCAAAGATCCACGAATGACAGCCGGGACCAACGGCTTAACGTGCTTTCCGAGGCACGGAGGAGTCTCGGTATGTGAAGATGGTCACCCATCCACTGAGCAACCCCGGCAAGCGTAGCTTAACCTGATGGATCGACCCGTGCGGCTTGTTATTACTTAGCCACGACCTCCTCTAGTAGTAGACACTACAGTAAGAACTGGAAATTAAATAGTGCCCAATGAACCAACAACTATTATATTCTAACAGCCACTAGCTTCTAGTTTGTAGCACTTATTTTGACCGCGTCTTTACCCTCACTTATCCTTTTTAAAGCCTTGAACGACCGAATGTTCTGAGATGGTGACATTAAGAGCCCTATTACATTTCCACTGATTTCGACGGTGATTTTTGCGTTAATTAAATGGGCAACATTCGCGTTCTTATTCTGATAAACTGAAAGACTTGGACAACTTAGATTTATTGAGTGGTGGAGAATAGTTATTAGTATAGTTTATAGCGGCCTCGCTTTTCGCAATTTTTTCTTATCTATTTATGTAAAGCCAAAATTTTTCATAAAATGCGTGACGGCACTTTTTCGAGCTCGTGGGTTGTACTAAAAAAAATCCCATTCAAAATCATAAAAAATTCTCCGTACTACATTAATATTTTTGCTTAAAATTTATACCAGAATAAACGTTGGTTCATATGAAATTAAAATTGCATACCTACTTAAAATAAAAAAAACTTAATTATTTAGCTCAAAATAAACATAATTACAACTGCCAAATTGCTACCTAGTGCGATGCATCGGGTGCTCGAACTGTCAAAACGCAATTTTGTGATAGGCCTCTTAATGTTAATTAAGACTAAAGTATGACCTATTTGTTGACTGTACAACTGATGTAATTAGTAACTTGAGAACTTAGTAGCACGGCTAATGTGAATCTCGTGTATCTCACATAGAACATAACGCCCCATTTACACGATACAAGTTTCTTGCCTGTGGCATACAATGAAGAAACAAATGGCTTGCATCGTCTAAAATCTAAATAGTGTTTAGATAGATAGAATATTCTATAATTATGTACACCATAAAAAATACAGACATAAAGGACTTTGCCCGAATTTGGCTTCGTGTGGACACGATGCTCGAAAAGAAACAAATTAATCAAAAATCAAGTTTCGTTTTTAAACCCTTATTCATTCTATACTTTTGTATCAAATTTACGTACTTACTTTTGTTTCATCCATGAATAGTGTATTTTTAATAAGTACTGAAATTGTTTAATTCGACATAATATTGACAATACTCGACCTTTATTAATTCATAGTGATGCCAACGATTAATCGTATAGATTAAGATAATTATTAACAAATCGATTATAATTGTTATTTTTGAAGTTCAACTACTTCCTCCTCATTCATTTTAGAGTCTGGAGTTTACAGTCAATTAAAGATATTATTTGTAATAACTTAAAAGCGATTTTCTACAGACAACCTTTGGATGGATTAAAGTAAAAAGGAGAGACAATACTGCAGGTATAATAGTCAGTGGTGTACCATTTACTTAAAGAATAAATTCATACATACATAAAGCAGAAACTTATACAATATAAACTTTAGACTCTTACTTTTTTATATTTAGACTTTTATTATTAGATAGATAGAATATTCTTTATTATGTACACCATAAAAAGTACAGTAAAAGTACACTGTACTGTACTTTTACTGTACTTTTTAACTAGTGCTGTATACTGTAGTATTATTGATCATTCTTTAGCTAGTTAGTCAATTTATAGTATGCCACAGGCAACGAAAAGGCATCGTGCAAATCAGGTTTAAAGACCCATGCTAAGTTACTACATAGCTGCTGAACAAACCGTTTAGTGAACTTGCCCGAGCAGAACTTGGGGAGTGTAAACTGAACTGTGAACTTTGACTTACGCTCCTTTTTGATTTCCATTTTATTGTATTTTTAATGACTGTATATACTGAGATGTATGGAAGAGAAGGACGTTATACTTCGACCTCAAATAAATTAGGGTAGAGGTATGATGTAGTACAAACCTATACGCAGATTGGATAATGTGCGTAAGAGATACCTACTTATGGTTAACGGGGAGTCGTCAATCTGCCCCGCGAAATTCTAAATTACTTACGTTTTTTGCTAATTGCAGTTTTATGTTGGTATGATGATCTGATCTGATCAAAATTTAATACGTGGCAGTTAGGTATGTTGAAATAATTACTATCTACTATATAATCAATCAAAATATCAATAAAATAGCTCTCAAAATTAAATTCGATGACAATAAGACTATTTTGTGTAAATATATAGGCTTCGCTTGCTGTGGTTCGTCGGAGGATAGAAAGATCGTTGTCAATTACCGTTATCGTTGTTAATATACCTAACCTTCCTACCTTTTCCCAACTATGTTGGGGTCGGCTTCCAGTCTAACCGGATACAGCTGAATACCAGTATTTTACATGGAGCGACTGCCTATCTGACCTCTACAACCCAGTAACTGGGTAATACGATACCCGTTGGTAAGACTGGTTGTCAAACTTTCCGGCTTCTGTCAACCCGTAACGTCTGTCAAAGATCCACGAATTACAGCCGGGACCAACGGCTTTAACGTGCTTTTCGAGGCACGGAGGAGTCTTGGTATGTAAGTCTGGTTATCAACCCCAGCAAGCGTAGCTTAACCTAATGGATCGACTCATGCGCTGTTATTACTTAGCCACGAACTCCTCAAGATAGCAATCGTTGTAAAACCCGAACTATTGATTGAATAATGAGTGAGTGATCTAAGGTGATACCTAGGATAAAAATTAAAAGCCTCTTCTTTGTCAACAGTGGCGCTGTGCACAGAAGCCTGAAGGTTCATCGAGTGACTACGAGTTGTACCACGAGCCACATAAACGGTGTTACTTACAGGTTTGTATTCAGAGTAATAAACTTAATATAGATTTAGCCCGGAAATATTCGCCCGGATATAGCCTCCGTAAAAATATTCGCCCGGATATAGCCTCCGTAAAAATATTTGCCCGGATATAGCCTCCGTAAAAATATTCGCCTGGATATAGCCTCCGTAAAAATATTCGCCTGGATTATAGCCTCCGTAAAAAAGCAGGCTAAGGCATTTGTGGCGGCATCCACATCGCCACATGCGAACTACGCATCAAAGACCTGACGTCACAAATCCTGCATCGCGAAAACACAGTTTACCGCGCGATCAGCATATAAACATAACTTCCGCGACATCAATCATCGGGCAGTTGCTGACCAGATAAGACACCCGTCTGGCCGGAGGTTCCTACCTTTTCTATTAGAGAATGAGTGAACTCTACACCCTGTTCCTCATACCTCTATACATATATTAATAAAATGAAATAGACTAATCCTTCATATTTGGGTGTCAAATAGTTCTATACTTAACAATTTTTTCGGCCATGCTATTTCCACTTATTGGTGCTTATTTACCTACATAGATACGATAGTTTTGTTTAGAGGGGTTCGTGGCTAAATAATTACAGCCGCATGGGTCGATCGAAGGTTAAGCTACGCTTGCCGTGGTTGTTTCGTGGATGGGTGACCATGCATTACTATAATCAAGACTGTGCTTCGGAAAGCACGCTAAGCCGTTGGTCCCAGCTGTCATTAGTAGATCTTTGTCCGTCATTACGGTTAATTTATTTAAGGATTACGAGATACATTACGATAATTATCTTTTAAAATAATAAAACTTGTGTAATATAAGTTATCCCGTAATGTACTCTCATCATCATCATCATCAGCCTATTAATGTTCCCACTCCTGGGACACAGGCATCCTCTCTGTGAGAGGGAGTGGGCCGTAATCTACCACGCGGGCCCAGTGCGGGTTGGTAGATGTCACATGTCTTCGAATTTTTGGTTTTAAGACGTGCCGGTTTCTTCACCGTTTTGAGAGCAGTGGTGATGAAGTTATTTGCACAAAGTAAAGCGCCTGCTTGGGTTCGAACCCACGACCTACAACTCGTAAGTCGGGGCCGTTACCACTGGGCCACCACTCCTAATGTACACTCAACCACAGCTTACACAGAAGCCTAAAACTTTGACAACCAACTTACCAAGGGGTATCGTGTTACCCAATAACTGGGTTATGGAGATCATATAGGCAGTCCCTCCATGTAAAATACTGGTATTTAGCTGCATCTGGGTAGACTGGAAGCCGACCATAACATAGTTGGGGAAAGCCTAGGCAGGTTGATAGAGATACGATAGTTTAGTTTGATACTGAATAATTTTCCTGTTGAACTTATTTCTGCTTGAATGTTTTCAAACTGTGCTTTACTACTAGCTGCACCCTCGGTTTCACTCGCATAGGTCTCGATCCCGTGGGAAGATCGGGATTAAGGGGGAGGTGCTAGGTAGCCCGCGAATCATATTTATATCAACATACAACCTGATACTGACCTGAAAATTGCAAAAAACGTAAGAAAATGTGAATATCGCGGGCTACCTTGGCGGTAACCCAGGTCATGGTCTCCCATGTGCCAAATTTCATCCAAATCTGTTCACCCGTTTCAGCGTGAAAGCGTAACTAACGAACAAACACACAAACTTTCAAATTTATAGTATTAGTAGGATATATACTAGTTGAGTTTCGGTTTCACTCGCATAAGTCTCAATTCTGTGGGAATATCAGGATAAAAAGTACCCTATGTCCTAGCCCAGGTTATAGCCAATTGGCCATGTACTAATCTTCATCCAAATTAGTTCAGCCCTTTTAGCGTGAAAGCGTAACGACAAACAAAGAAACTCACTTTCGTATTTATAATATAAGTTAGAATTAGGATAGTATAGTATATTAATGTTATTTGCGATTAGGATAGTATAGTATATTAATGTTATTTGCGATTAGGATAGTATAGTATACTATGTTATTTACTTCGCTGACACATACACATACATACATAAACTCACGCCTTCTTCCCATGGGAGTAGGCAGAAACTACAGAACGCCACCTGCTACGATCCTTACATACTCCTTTTGCCTCGTTTACGTTCATACATCTATTCATACACGCACGCCGGTTGCGAGTACTACGCATCTGTCCTTTCTAAAGAACATCACCAACAAGGACAGTATTTATGTCCTCCAAGGGAGTCCCCCCTCCCGGCGGCGGCATTTCCAGTCACATCTGCCTTGTAAATTAAATACATTTCGCTTCGTTGACCTCGTAAAGAAAACTACGAGCTTTAAACAGTATCTTATACTCGTATCTTTGATGGTCTCCTTCGTAATTACCTACTGTGAAAGTTCAGACTCAAGGCTACGGGATGGTTTTATTAGTCTAGGTCGCTAGACGGACACCTGATAGCATTTGCCAAGCATTACCTTCCTTTTTTAGCGGTGATGAAAATTATATTATTTCAGGGTATCTTAGGATACTGAGACTTACAAAAATAATTATGTAGGTACCTTCACTTACCAAACGAAATTCAAGAAAATATATTTTTAATAAAAAATGCAAATAAGGTCTTCTGTTTTATGTGTACATTTACAAAATATTATGCTGCGTTAAATCCAACTCCCACGGTGCGCCATATCGCGGACGCGCACCAGCCCGCACGAGGACGCACCGCCACGCACGCGTACAACGCGCGTCTGCGCTACCACGCACGCTAGGTTTCCCACGGTGCGTCGTGCGCGTGCGTCCGCGATATGGCGCACCGTCGGAGGGCGGCTTAACATTGGCAACAATAAGATAACACATTCTATTGTTGCCATGTTTTTTTCAATCTACATTGAAAAAAACTTGTTGTTATGAAATCACTGGAATACCTCCTTTGAAAGCACAATCAGGCCTTATCTATTTACTTACACAATCTTCTGTTGAAGATTAACCCGTAAGCTTCCCAATTCTTATATACGAGTTCCAAACAACAATAATCTTGAAGAAGCTTGTGCTACTTAAGGTGTTCTCCAAGATAAAAGTTCTTCAAGTAAGCTCAGAAACTTTCTGCATTCACGAAAAAAGTTTTATTTAATATATCTCGTCAAGTTTTGCTTTATCTGGGTCAATTTATTTTCATTTATCCATATAATAGATGCGGTCACAGCTACCTTGAAGCTAAACTTTATTTAAATCAATATATCCCTAGGGGTATTTTAAGGAACTTACCGTTTCGTGCGTTTTGACGATATCTATATTATTATAAGAATCTCACAAGAACAAAAATCTAGATCCAAAAAAGACAATAAATGCTGCTGTGTGCCAACTGGTCCTAAGTAAATCTTGTTTATATTCATGAGAGCTTTAATCTAAGGAAATTGCCAACAAATTCAAAGTTAGCCTTTATTTATTTCACGAAGAAATTCCACAGAAGACTGTTTATACACTGGGCCATTGGCCACCCAGTCAACGTAAAAAAGGTGTATTGTTCTCACCGCAAAGAATCAAATCTTCCTAGCCTTTTTCCCAACTATCTTGGGGTCGGCTTCTAGTCTAACCGGATGCAGCTGAATACCAGTATTTTACATGGAGCGACTGTCTATCTGACCTCCACAACCCAGCAACTGGGTAATACGATACTCCTTGGTAAGACCGCACAAAGGACAAAGTGTTTTAAGGCTTTGTTTGAGATTTGTGAAACAAGTTCCTTTAAGATAAATAATTCACTAGATATTAAAATTTCATTGGGAAGTAGGTATTATTCAATATAATATTATGAAAGGAGAAAATTGTGAGGTTGATCCAACTAGCCAATGCAGGTAGATAAATGTCAAGTTTCCAATGTGGGTCTGATAGTATACTCGTAGATGAATGTGTAGGAAGGTTTGAGAATAATAAATAATATTATAATATTCGACTCACGGTTATGTACAGACGCCAGCACATCAAGTTACTACAATCTGTCAAATTTCTTTAATAGATTTTCAACTTTATCGCTAAAGAATAAGGTTCAATGTTGATTAGGGAAATTTGACATATAGGAGTAAGTTGATGTACTGGCGTCTGTACTTAAAAAGTCCAGATTTATCCAACCTAACATCACAGTATGAACGCACAATATTGTTTGGAAGGTGCAAAGGGTTAGCTATTAAGCACATACACAGTTAATAGGCACAGTCATGCAAGGACATAAGCACAGAGAATAAATAATCAGCAGCTAGCACACACACTATAGCTTAACAAACGAGCAACAATAATTTAAGCTGAAATGGAAACCAAAACACGCATCATGCGTCGTATGTAATTCTTGACTGGTCACTCAGGCGCTGCTCCGCGCGTGCTTGCCCGCAAATTCAAAATTGGAACTAACGCTTTTGAATGATTAGAATGCGAACGACATTCGGATAAATATTTGACATTGATTGGGTTGTAATTGTGACTAGATTTTGAACGTTTTTAATCACGGGAATTGGCCTTCTGATCTTACGTATTCATTCTCCCACAGATGCACAACCTACGCTACAACAACGGGCACGCGTACAGCACGCACGTTCCTCGCGGCATAGAAACTCGCGCGCAGACCACGCAGCTCAGCCACGTCACTAGATCTTCACGCAGAACGGCACCCGCGCACGCGTTGTCCGTAGAAATGCTGCAGCGACATGGACTCATTGATTTTAAACGTTGATATTAAGTTGGTGTGATAGTTTTGTGTGCTTGGTAACGTGTCTGTGAGTGTGTAGTGAGTGTTTCTACTCCTGAGCTTATAGCCTGTAATTTCCTGGGCTGAATCCATTACCTATAGATTTTACTCAGTACCATTTAATTTTAGTGTATGTGACTCCACTATGTTGTCCCTATACCACAAAACTTTAAAATTACAATTTACATATTTGTGTAATGTAATTTACATGTCCGTGTACCACAAAAACTAACCCACACAATTGTAATTGGGGAAAAACCTTACAAATATTATGTAAATTGTAGTGAGAAGTCAATTAGGTAAAGTACAATTTATAAATAGCGCTCATGCTTTGTGTTATGCTTTTAAAAATGTACTCATTTATAATTTGTAATTTCTGAAACGCAATTTATTTCTACAATTATATTTTTATTGTAGGCTTGCAAAGTTTTGTGGTGTAGGGCACTGAATACCTGAGGGGCAATTCCCGTAATTTTTAAGAACGTTCGCATTCGCATCTCATTCGCAAACTGTCAAAATTACAATCAATTTGCAAACATTTTTGACAAGTTTGACAGATTGCGACTAGAATGTGAACGATGTTTAGGTACGAGAATTGGCCTTCATATCTACGATACGATCAACCTGTATAAAAATCTTAAAGAGAGATAAATGTTATAATAAATTAATTTACCCGAACTTTTTAAGATTTTCGTGATAAAAATATTCAAAGTTATTTTATTTAGCTCCTTATTCTGACTATCAAAACTTCTAAGTAAGCAATTTACACAAAACACGAAGTGAAGGTTTAGGGTAAGGCTAAAGTAAATGGAAACCCTAAACTTATCGTTCGAATATTATTTTTTTACGTAAAAGTATACGACTAAGTACATAATAGATTTTATTTGGAACAAAACTCGAGAAAAGGTTACTCTAGAGAAGATTCGTGCAAAAAAGGAAAAATATTATGACTCATACAAGTTATGTGTTTCAAGAAACAAATTACATATGTTTCTCAATGATGCGTTGTGGCCCGAAGGTATTTGTTTTAGACGCTTTGTGGTCTTTAATGGGAAAACTAAAGATATCATAATACATGATAATGCGATGGATAAAATAATTAAATAGTAATGGATCCCAAAAGCAGTAAGACAACACAGCTATGCAATATGGTTACATTCAATTGTAAATCCATTAAGCGTTCTTTTGAAAGTGTGAGACGTATCTGTAGAACCGCCGATATAGTGGCGCTTCAAGAAACGTGGTTGCTGCCCCACGATATACCATTGTTAGGAACTCTTGATGAGAACTTCGAGTACACGGGCAAGTCTGCGGTGGACACATCTGCGGAGGTTCTTATAGGGAGACCGTACGGCGGTGTGGCCTTATTATGGAGAAAAGGCATTTTTCAGTCGGTTTCATTAGTGCAGTGCAAAAGTGCGAGACTTACGGCTATAAAAGCGTCCGTGTGCGACCGATCTATTATAGTGTTTAGTGTGTACATGCCTACAGATAATGTAGAAAATATGTCTGAATTCACTAATTGTTTAAGTGAAATGAACGCTATAGTTAGTAATAGTGAGGTAGAATCCATATTTATGTTAGGTGATTTTAACTCGCATCCTAATCAACCTTTTTGGAAAGAATTATGTGTTTTTTGCTCTGATCAACAATGGATATGCGCCGATCATGAAAAGCTGCATAATAACACTGAAAACTATACATATATCAGTGATATTAATGGAAGCAGACGGTGGCTTGATCACTGTATCGTTACTAGGGCGGCCTGGCAGTCTGTTAACAGTGTAAGCATAGACTATGGTGTTTTCTGGTCGGACCACCTGCCTTTGACTGTTGAGTGCAATCTAAGCACTGTCATGCCTAAAGCAAAGCAAATCGAAGAAAAAAGCCATAACAAAGTGATATGGCGCGAGCGTAATAACAGTCAGATCAGAAGGTACCATGATCTGTGTAATAGTAAGCTTAGAGACATTGACTTTCCCGAGCAATTTTTATCATGTGCTGATAAAATATGTAATAACACTGAGCATAGAAAAGAACTGGACAAGTTGTACAGTGACATTGTGTCTGTGTTATCGGAGTCAGCTATTCAGACCTGTGAGCAGAAAGAGACTGGATCGAAAGGTCGTGTGATTGGATGGAACAAGCATGTGCACGGGGCTTACAGGGAGGCTCGGATAAGGCATCAGGTTTGGGTAGAACTTGGCAGACCTCAGTTCGGTCGAGTATGGGATGAGATGTGCGAGAGCCAAAAAGTTTTTAGAGGCAGGCTTAAATGGTGCCAGAAAAACCAAGACCAAATTAAAATGGATATTTTGGCTTCGCAAAGGTCATCGAAAAACTTTGCTCAATTTTGGAAGTCAACCAATAAGCTTAACCTTAAGCCGGGCCTTCCTGTGAGTGTCGGGGGCCTTGACAGTGCGGAGGATGTAGCCAACATGTTCAAGGATCTTTTTGTAGTGTCGTCACCACTGGGGCCATCAAACGAGAGTGTCAATGCTGAGGCTTGTCAGGGTAAGTCTCTTTCTTGTTTTTCTTCCAAGCAGGTGACTAAGGTTATTTTAAAAATGTGTAAAGGCAGGTCACCTGGACATGACAGTCTCAGTATTGAGCACCTGAAACATGCAGGCGTGCATTTGCCTAGGTTACTGGCTCTGCTTTTCACGCTCTGTATCAGTCACTCGTACTTGCCAACAAACATGATGAAAACAGTGGTGGTCCCCATTGTTAAGAACAGAACTGGAGGCCAATTCTCGCGTTTACGCTCGTTCTATTCGAATTCGTTATTGCCGCTCGTCTTCCTAAGTCGCTTATAAAATGGTGACTTTCCGTATTCTGGTCATTCGTACAGTAGGTACGAGTCGAAGGAAAAAATGTTGTCATTATACGTCGCGCGAAGCGATCCATTTCACAAAACGATGCTACTTTTCAAACGCAACCATAGATGTACTTCTTGAAGTATATTAAAAATGATAAGCGTATAAAAGGTGTTGGGCAACTTTTTATTACTTACATAAACGTTTATGAATCCTACCATCATAAATGATTTCGTAATTCCATTTATATTTTATTATTAACATTAAAATAAGTTCTCATGCAATGGAATGCATAGCTGATGTTTATTTGTCAATGTCAAAGATATTTGTCACGTCAAATTAAAGTTATAATTTCTGTTTGTTTACATTGGTAAACAAGTAATTAAATAAAAACAGGATGACTGCCAATGATATTATAAGTGATCTGAGGACTACCACAATAACATCAAGACTTTTCAAGATGGCGAAAAAGCAGAGGAAGTATGGTTGTCGTAAAGAGTGCGGTACTGCAACAACTGGAGCGTCCTGCTGCTCTAACGACGCTGGTATAACTACGTGTCCCGGTTATATTACTTTAAAAAAGCCCAAAAATAGTTGGGTTTGTGAAAACAAATTTCGCGTCGTCACAACACGAATTCAAACTTTGTGGTCAAAGTACCGCACAAACATCTTTCGAAATTCATGAAGACTGGGCGAGAGGGGAAATGGTCCGGCGATTCCTAAGCTCCTGGACAGCTGGCGATACAGGACGCTGACTATTCGTGTAAACTTGTGATTATTATAATGTATTGTTTACGTATAGTATTTTTGTTAGATATATAAGTTTTGCATTGAAAAAAATAATATAAAACCATTAGAAATCTTATTGTTTGAAATGCTTTTGAAATACTGCATCATGTTGGTGGTACAATAATAATAGGGGCGTAGGTCATATCACTTCATTCTAGTGACAAAATAATCGACTCTGTAAATTCAGTATTGTATGCGCTGCTGAATGAGTCGCACCCACCTTGGATGATAGCTTGAAATGATAAGTCACGGATAGCCAAAGATGATGGTTTATTGAATATATTTAACTACCACGTAACTAATGCTATATGAATGAGTACAGCTGACTATGAATGCTGATCGTGTACCTACTGTCACGTTACACTATAATTTGTGCAAAGTGACGGAAAAGTGCTGATGTATACATAGTACGCGCGTGCCTAGTACGATACATGACTCGTACAAATATACACTCAAGTAAAACCACAAAAAAATCGGCACTGATTAGACCTTAGCTCTTTTTCTCTCGATGTCTGTGGATCCAACCGGGAAATATACAGGAGCAAGGTGGGGGCACCGCGTTTGTTGCGGCTGCATCGGGATCGACCTTTCTTGCCCTCAACCAAAGTAAAACCCTCCTGGTCCACATGACTGGTTAAGGAGTCGACAATCTTGAAAAATGATTTTTAAGTAAAAAAAAAATTCGAGCACCACTTTATACGTATTTCATAAACATTTATCGAAAAATAATTCTTTATAGATTTCGTAACAACTTGTGTTATACTTAAAGTAAATAATGATATAATCATTTATATCTTGAACGTGTTTAGATGTGCTGAACGCGTTCAATTTCATTGGTGAAATCCGCCCTATTACTGAATGTTTTCTTTGTTCTTGGCTCTTAAGGCGCGGGACATACACAAAGGGCGAGTGGCGCGAGCGTTGTGTCGGACCGGCGCCGGCGCGCGGGCATTGCGCCGCCCGTTTCATCATCATCATCATATCAGTCGAAAGACGTCCACTGCTGGACATAGACCATGGCAAGCACCGCCACTTCGACCGATTCTGTGCTTCCCGCATCCAGCGGATTCCTGCGGCCTTTACAAGGTCATCGGTTCATCTTGTGGGAGGCCTTCCAACGCTACGTCTTCCGGTACGCGGTCGCCACTCCAGAACCTTTCACCCCATCAGCCATCTGTTCTGCGAGCAACGTGTCCTGCCCATTGCAAGTTAAGTTTAGTAATTCTTCTTCTTTGGTTTGGCGGATACGATCCTGCCATCATCGGTATTCAGTTTTGCAAGCTGACTCTGCCCAATAAACAGATCTCTTGCAAAGACCTTGGAGTCCTTATTCCGCTCTATCGCGTCCTTAGTGCGGTCTGCACTAAAACGGCGAATGTCACTTTTCACTATCTTAGGACTTAGAGATCCGTCTACTGAGCTGCCGGGTACTTTAGCGCATCATCTGAAGACTGGAGGATCATCTCGCGCCTCTCCTTCATTAGCTGTATAGTAGGATCAGAGAGCTTCTTGTTTCTATTTGTACGACGGGTCTTAAAGATCTTGAACCCGACCGTATGGATAATTTCTAAAATCGTCCACGGTGCTCCCTAGGCACTTGAAACGATTCTGAAGTTTGAGTTGAAAGCTCTCGGGGTTTAGGACTTGGGTAGTTGCCGGGCGGAGCGTAGACTTCATCAGTCGAGATCTTTCCAAATTGACTTTTAAGTTCTATATGCCTCTTACTATGCGGTGATCACTTCCGGTTTTCGCATTGATCACAGAGACATAATTGAATACTTGCTTTTTGTCGACATTATGGAGTCAATCTCGTTTTTGTTGCACCATCAGGGTTCTGCCAGGTCCACTTGTGCTGACGTTTTCTGAAGAAGGAGTTCATCATAAAGAGGCTTTCCTTCTCCATAAAACTGGCAAGTAGGTGACCCCGGTGGTTTCGACGTCCAACTCCAAATTGCACTCGCAGCTCATCAACGTTTCGTTTGCCCAGTTTCGCATTGACGTCCCTCATGACAACGGTGAAGTAAGTTTTAGAGCCATGCATGACTCTAGAAATATCCTCATACATGGTCTCCACCTCATCGTCGGGTGTGACGAGGTCGGGGTGTTTTTGGTGCTTGTCAATTTTTAGGCGGTTTGCTATTATCGCCACGCTTGGCAGACGGGTTGGCGATCGCAGTATTGTGTTAAAAATGCATAGAGAACACTGCTGCCCATTCTCTAGTAAGCCTGTTTCATATTTCATACAAAATGTATATCTAGGAACCTCACACAACTGACATAACGCCTGCGTCGCACCGTGAATAAAATAAATAAAATAAAAACTTTTTCATTCAGACTTATTAGAATATTTATATTTAATAAGCTCTCCTTTATATTTGCTACAACAGAATGCAGAATGCAATGCTGATTTGTCAATGTCATAGATAATAGCTACACTTAAATGTCAACGATTTTTGTCACGTCATAATTAAGTAATCAAATAATAAAAACAGATTTCCTACCAATGATTAAACTGAGTAAACTGATGAATACCGAAATAATATCAAGGCTTATGAAGATAGAGAAGAGGAAGCGTGATTGCCGTAAAGACCGGACCGAATCACCAGCTCTCAGAATACTCTCAGGATGGCTGCTGCGACCTACCATTCCAACGACGCAGCTGAGGGTCAAGTAGTAGAAGGCTCATTACAACACGATTTTTTTTTGTGGTGAAATTTCTGGACAACATCTGTCGAAATTCATGAAGACTGGGCAAGAGGTGGTGTAATGATCCGGCGATTCCTAAGCTGGCTACTAAACAGCGCGATACACGTCATGACGCCGACTAATCGTGTAAACTCTTGTGTAAACTAGTGATTCTTATAATGCAAAATTATAATGTATAAGCATAGTATTTTTGTTAATTATAAGTTTGATATTGAAAAACAATTATACATGTTTGAAATCTTTATTGTTTGAATGTTTTTGAAATTCTGCATCATGGTTTTGGACCTGTTGTAAAGTTGTAATACAATAATAATAGCAATATGTATAATAATTTGGGTGGCAAAAGACCCTTTACATAACACCACAAACACAATTATTATCACACCACACTTGGGTTTGGTAATGATTCCCTGTAACATCTACATGCAACTCTCGCCTGGTGAAATTCGGGTGTTTGGACGCCAGCCTTTTGCAACCCGGGAACCTCGATGATGAAGGACTTAAAATTTATAGTACAGCTTCATTCACGTCAGCTTCAGCAAAGCCCTTGATTCGGCACTGATTAGACCATGGCTCCTTCTCTCTCAATATCTGTAAGTACAACCGGGAAATATGCATGACGATGGTGAGCACTAGCGCTGCAGCTCAAAAATTGCTCCGTGATCGACTTTTCTTGCCGTCAACTATAGTAAAGCCATCGTCGTCCACTTGACTGGTTTTAGAAGCCTTCCGCTTCAAAATATATCTCAGATGTGTGTCTTATCAATCGACGCCACACAAGCAGTGGATGGTTGACAACTTTGGCGGACGCGTGAAGTATTTTTCGTGTATTTTTCCTTGTTGTGGCGATCGCAACGTTTTCTAAGATGTTTATGAACTCGTAACGCATTTTGTAAAAAAACATTTATTATTTTCTTCTGCATTGACTAATATTGTGAATGACACAACAGCTGTTTGACGTTGGTACGCCGTTCGAAATGACGTCATGAACGTTTCGACTGGTACCGACCACTCTTTGCAAGTCGCATGTAAACTATGCATTTTGCGTGGTTTTCCTGCGAAAAATGCTCGAATCGATATGGCGAGAATAGCTGTACGAGTGAAAACATGATTTTTACGAGCGAAAACATGATTTTTACGAAGGAAAAGTACGAATCGAGCGACAATAACGAATGTAAGATGCGCGAGAATTGCCTTCCTGGTGATATCTCTGATCCGTCCAACTACAGACCTATATCGCTTGCCACTGTAATAGCGAAAGTATTGGACAGTTTGCTTGATAAAGAATTAGGTAATATTTTACAGTTACATGACGCACAGTTTGGGTTTAGGCCCAAGCTTTCCACTGAAAGCGCAATTCTTGGTCTCAAGCAGACTGTCCGATATTACACAGATAGAAATACCCCCATTTATGCCTGCTTCCTTGACCTTTCCAAGGCTTTTGACCTTGTGGCCTATGATGTCCTGTGGGGGAAGCTGAGGGAAGCGGGAATATCAATCGAACTTCTGAACATATTTAAATACTGGTACACAAATCAGCTTAATTGTGTTCGATGGGCTGGGTCTCTGTCCGAAACGTACAGATTGGAGTGCGGGGTGAGACAGGGTGGCTTGACCTCGCCAAAGCTCTTCAACCTGTACATAAACGGGCTGATCGCCGGGCTCAGCAGTATGCGTGTCGGATGCTGGATTGACAACGTTTGTGTAAATAACTTGAGTTATGCAGACGACATGGTGCTGCTGGGCCCGACGGCCGGCGCGATCAGGGAGCTGTTACGTGTGTGTGAGCGATATGTCACGAATCATGGGCTTGTGTATAATGTCAACAAAAGTGTTTACATGGTTTTTGGGGCCTCCGGTGGACGTGTACACAGCGACCCGGTTATAATGCTGAACGGGCAGCCACTCAAAAGAGTTGACAAATTTAAATACCTGGGACACTTTCTAACCGGAGATCTCAAAGACGATGACGATATAGATCGTGAGCGCAGGGCGCTAGCGGTCAGGGCCAACATGCTGATACACAGGTTCGCTCGTTGTAGTATTGAGGTAAAGATTACGCTGTTTAAAGCGTATTGCCAATCTTTCTACACGAGCGGCCTGTGGGTAAGGCATACTAAGAGATCGCTAGACGCCCTGCGTATTCAATATAATAACTGCTTCAGGATGCTGTTGGGACTGCCGCGCTATTGTAGTGCGTCCGGTATGTTCGCTTTTGCGCATACCGATGATTTTTACGCCATAATGCGCAAAAAAACAAATTCCATCTTGTCAAGAGCGCGGTCTAGTTCTAACGGCATCCTAAGTATGTTGTCAGAAAAGTACGACGCACCTTGGCTGTCGCACGCTGTGGAGGTGCTGGTCAGAAGACCCCACAGCTAACCTTACAATTTTAATTTTTATTTTGTTTGGTTTTTGTTTCCTTGTTTGTTTACTAACAATAGTTTTTAAGAACAATGTTACTAACAATTGGGCCTAGTTGCCATCAATAAACAAATATTTAATTTAATTTATTTAATTTAATTTAATTAATTTAAGTTATAAGTAATAATTTTGTAAAATAATATAATACTTAGGGGCATATTGAATTACTTAAAACTCGTTTAAAGCCTTTTGATTACTTGAAACCAGTTTTAAGTAATGCTCGAGTCTCGAGTGCGGTTTTGGAGTACGGGCTTTATGAAATAATCGATGCGACTGTTACCCGATTTTTGACTAGATTTTAATTAAATTTGATATTGTTAGTCATCAAGAAATGTTTGTATATCTTGTTAATAAGGCTTGTTTACTTAATGTAAGAGATATTTAAATGCTACCATAAACACAAGTATATTTTCAAATAATATTATGTTTTCATTACGTTGATGGATGAACTGTGTGAAGGATGCTATGGTTGGGGGATATAGAAAAGGAGTGCCTACTGAGATCACGAGTAATAATAATAGAAAAGTGTGTTGCACCAACCCCAAATAAATTAAGATAAGGATTTAACAATGATGAAGTTTTCATAACATTATTTATTTAAAGCGGCTGTTGTGTATTGTAGTTTTGATAAATTTAAAATTATAAATTGCATGTATGAACAAGGTCGGCAGTAACAACTAAGCAGTAAACTAAATAAAAATGAGTCATAAGTGCATATCAAATATTTAAATGGGTAATTAAATAAATACTTTGCAGTTATGATATATTGGGTAGTTACGTAACGGCAGTTATCAAATCGGAATCAGTCTGTCAGAAATCTAACTTGGAAGTAGCGCTCGCCGGCTACTGCCGCGGCACTGCTCGCTTCGCTCGGTCGGCTCGCGCGCTGTTTGTTACAGCTCTAATCTTACCTAACCATATTGATCGGGGTGCGCTGGCTTTTTTATTTCTTGTTTTGAGCACAATTATAGTACTTACCTTTAACAAATACAGGAAAATTTATCGTGTATTTTTTATTGACTATCCAAATGTTGTAATCACATAGCAGGACTTGATCGTTATTAGCAAATTTACGTCAACTCGTACTTTTTACACCAGTTATTTTATAAAATTAAGTCTTGCTTTCGTTTGCCTAATCGAGCTCAGCTGGCTTCATTCGACCTCATTTTTCTTAGTATCGATTTTGGTCCACCAATCCATCACAAAATTTCAGCTTGTGTAGGAAGTTTTGTAAACGTAAGTTCAAACTGTGTAAAAATTACATGTAAATAAAATCTAAGATAGAAACATTTGTAAAATATTGCATGTTTCTAAATTTTATCGCTTATCGTACCCGTCGCCGCGTCGTATTGTTATTTTAATAATGATGTTACCATAATATTTTTTATATAAGTGTAGACTAAGTTATTATTGTTCCTATATCAAAAATTGGACTTGAGAGCCTTTTCACACGAGTAGTCAAGTGTTAAATAAAGAAAAGGGAAACCCAGTTACGTACACGTTAGCGCCTTCAATTTATATCCGCGACAGAATATCTGCGTTATCGATAAAAATAAGACCGCTCGTGTGAAGAAGCTCTTAGAAACTTAACGGTTCGTCGAAAGATATCAGAAAATAATCGGACCAAATGTAAATAATAAACCTTGTAAATAAATATTTTTATGTATCTAAATGTTCATGTGTAAGTTAGTGTAATCAATGTTAGATTTTTTTATATTCAATGTGATACTAATCTATAAAGAATATACGACGAATAAAATTATAAATATGACGGTTTTGTTTTATTTTGAACGCAATCCGAGTAGAATTATTGATTTTATGTGGTTCTTTCTCTGAAAAAAAAACACAACCAGTGAAATTTTACTATACTTTCCTTTTCAGTTAAAAAGAATAACAGAAGAACTCAAATAAATTCCGTCTTCAATATCTCGAAGAATATTAATTTAGGTATCACATACTTTTTATTACGATCACAATAATTCGATTCCAAGCATTCCATAAGTTCATTTTTAGAATGTTTGGAAAATAAGTCAAGTCTTATCATAAGTGCTAGTATAGCCTTTAGCACGAAGTTACATTTTTAAATACCTAGGGACATACTGGTTATTTCTACAATAAAATGTTGCCGTCCATAAAAACAATTTCAAAGACCAGTTTCTGTCTGGCACAAGCAACGTCAAATCAGATTTAAAAACAAACAACGGGTTGCACTCCGAGGGTGGGCTGGCAGAAGTGAAAACTTGCTTTTTTACCCATCAATATGGGTAACATTTCTTACCTCGCAATCTTTACGTAATGTCAAAGACAATTTATTTTGATATTTACTGATATTTACTTTGTCGGTTGCTAGGCAACGGGTCGAAATCCGTCCGTCCTACGAATTTTCTATCAGGGTCACGTGTCCTGACGCGGTGTTCTGACGCGAGTTTAACATTTTTACCCATCCTAAAAGAACGCACAACGCCGCTAAAGAAGTTTTCACTTCAAAAACCGGACTAGTGCGAGTAAGACTCGCGTCCTGATACTTCCATAACAGAACCATCATCATCATAATATCATACGCCCGCGTACGTACGCGCTACACGTAGTACGTACTACAGGGATTAAATACCTAAAAGCCCAGGAAAAGGTCAGTGACTCCTACCGCTGCTCCCGCGTTGTCTTCAACCATAATTATTTTGTGACGCGTAATTTTGAATCTGTGATATCTTTTAAAGTATTCATTTGAATTATATGATGTCGATATTAAAATATATATTAAATATATATTTAATCTCGTTTTTATTAATTTATTAATAAAAACGAGATTTATCTCGTAGATATATATCTACGGGATGTATCCTGCACTCGCAGTTACAAATGGCAATTTTCATCTTATTTGTTAAAGTTAAATTACTTTCCCTGAAAGTTAAGATGCTTGTCATGCTGCTGATTTGCAAAAGTAGTAGCTAAGTAATGCAGCTTTTGATAACCCAACACGCCCTTCTGAAATAAGTGTTTCAAAATAAAACAAAAGTCGTACGTTTACATGGGATTTAATTGTCTCCTCGAAATCACAATTGCTACAACTCGTAATACAACAGTTATTACAAAAGAAACGAACAAATACGTTATTTCTACCAAACTAATTATGGAGCCGCCGAAACTCAGGGAAAAAACACCACCGTACGTTGCTGAAAAAAGGAGAAAATTAATTTCATTTTATTTTGCAAATTCCTGATGAATATTAAAATTGGAATAATTATTCTGTGTTTTACCCTTGTCCAATAGTAATTAATCATGACAAAGAGCAATGAGCTGTGAAATAAAAGGAGCGTGGCCAGTTATTGCGAAAATGTTTTTACATTTTTGAAACGGGGTTGAAGACCCGTGCAGGTTTTGATAAGTCATCAAGTGTGAGGAACGAACCTACTCACAACGCTTGACTCAGTATGTATGCTACTAAACATTAATAATAAATAATAATAATAATAAATAAATTTCTTTATTGGCATAAATAATTTTTAACAAAGATAGTGAGGCCCTGACTCCTGCGCTAGGTATAGCACCTGTGTTACAGGAGCCAGTGTCTTCTCCCAATTACATGTGTCGATTTTTATGCAAAAAGAATTAATCTAAAACACATACAAAAAAGAAAAATTAAAAAGAAAAAAAAAGAAAAATATAAACATGAAAAACATTACTTGGGAGTCATTTCTATGAGTATTTGGTGTATAGTGTTTATGGTGTATAGTGTTTTTGGTGTGTGAGTGTGTAATGCAGGTGTGTGGTATGAGATGTAATAGAAGCGTGTGCTTGTGTGGGATGTGTTTTATTCGTACCTATTTTAGAAGGAGTTCGGTTTGTTCATAGTCATGAGTAAGTAGCCATGATTTAATCTTACTTCTAGCTTCCTTCACTGTGAGTGGATTTATATTAAGCTCTTTGTTTGTCCTGTTATACAAAACCTTGGACAAGTAGTTATGTTGCTTTCTAGCTGATGCAGTTCGACATTTTATCAATGAACAGATGTTTCGTGCGCTGCGTTTAAACAGAACACTTTTATTGTATGGCGTAATAAGGTGCTGTTTCATGACAATTTCCAAAATATACATCTGCCGTACTGTTAATACTTGACATTTCTCATATAAAGTTACGGTGGCGAACCTGAATGGCCTGAATGTCATTACTTTAAGGACAGATCTTTGAGCCCTTTCAAGGCGAATCATATACACTTTACACGCGCCACCCCAAACCCGAATACAGTATGCGAGAACTGATTGTCCTAGTGCGTAATACACCGTGTGTAATAGCTCAAAGTCAGCCACATCTCTGAGTCTCTTAAAAATCCAGACTAATTTTCTAATACGCGCGGTGGTAAGGTCTATGTGCTGGCGCCAGCTTAGTTTTCCGTCCAGCATAACCCCTAAATATTTTACTGTTACCGATTTCCCCAAAGCCAGACATGAGCAGGTTGCATTATCCTGAGGTGAGTTACACACATGTAATTTGATGTCAATTTTTTTGGGATTAATCTTAGAGTAACTGAACTGAATTTGGGTAGATTTCAAAAGATTCACAGTCAAGAGATTGGCTCTGAGCCACTGACTCACTCTATGTAGTCCCATCTCCGCGTTTTGTCTGACCTCGTCCCAGGTCCCGCCATGAAACACAAGAGCTGTATCATCAGCATACGTGAAAATTTTGCCATTAGCAAGCGTTTGCTGACACAGGTCATTTATGTAGATCAAGAAGAGACTCGGGCCGAGGATACTTCCTTGTGGTACGCCAAATACCACCCGAGCGTCTGAGCTAATGTGTCCCCCAATTTTCACTCTCTGTGTCCTATCGTAGAGAAAATCTCTAAAAATCCGCAAAGCGTTCCCCCGAATGCCAACCCGCTCTAGCTTGTCCACAAGAAAGGGAATCGAGACGGTGTCGAAAGCCTTAGCCAAGTCGAGAAAGATGCCGACGCATTTTTGGTTAGCATCCACACAGGATGATATATGTTCCACAAGTTGGCTGACAGCATCCTCAGTGCTCTTTCCTCGTCTAAAGCCAAATTGTGATTCCGACAGGATCTTATTTTGTTCTAAGTAGCGTATTAGCCTACTGTTCAGAACTTTCTCAAGTATTTTTGATAAAATCGGAAGAACCGAGATAGGGCGGTAGTTCTCGACACCGTCCTTAGATCCACTCTTATAGACTGGAGTTATTAGGGACTTTTTGAAAACTCGTGGGAAGACACCTTGCGCAATGCAGATTCCTATTAGCTTTGTCAGTTGAGGAACAATGACATGTCTAGCCCTTTTAAGAAGTTTTGCTGGTATGGAATCCCAACCAACAGCACAGTCATTCTTCAGGTTAAGTATTAATGTTTCGATTTCAGCTTCATCCGGGGAAAGTAATACAATAGAATTTAAATTAGTCGGAATGTCAGTTCTATAAGGTAATGAGTTGGAAAAAGAGGAGTTTATTATATTATCTGCCAGCTGTTTGCCAATGTTAGAAAAATAGTGGTTTATGTCATTTATAGATTTAGATGTATCTGTATTTATAAGATTATTAGCTACTGTTTTTTGTTTTTTCTGCTGTATTATGGTTTTAACCACGTCCCATTTATCTTTATTATTATTAGCGTTTTGCAGAAGATGCAAGATTCTCAGCAATGTGTTGCAAAAGTTGCGATATCTTTTATACGATGTTTCGAGTACATGGTTGTCTGGGCTACACGAAGACTTTTTATGTAGTCTGTCTCTATGGCGAATGCAGCGGAGTAATCCTGGGGTAAGCCAAGGTTTCAGTATTCTTTTCCGACTCGGTCTTTTATGTTTTGTTGAATTTACTTCTAGAGCTGTGGAAATTTCTTCAACAAATGAAGTGGCAGCATCATTTGCATCCGCTTCATCATTAATGAATGAGAAGTCAACTGTTTCTAGATGTTTAATCACAGCGTCATAATTGACCTTTGTTAAGAGATTAGTTTTATCACCTCTCTGTCGAGATTGGCAAAGGTTTAATACTACTGCGGCATGATCGGTGACTGTGGAATTAATTACAAATACTGTAGCTGACTGTGCCGTATTTAGTAACATGTGATCCAAGCAACTTTGGATTCTTGTTGGATATGTGTGTCCAGGCAGTAGGCCCAACAATAACGCAGTTTCTAGAGCAAAATAACGTATTACCGGACCTACAGTCTGGCTTTAGAAAACAGCGCAGTACTGCCACTGCCTTATTGGATGTTACTGATAATCTATTATCAGCCCAAGACAAGGGAATGTGCTCATTGCTAGTCTTGCTGGATTTTTCCCGGGCATTTGACGCAATAAATATCCCGTTATTACTGTCAAAGCTAAATTATTACGGTTTTGACCCAAGCGCTACGCAATGGTTCCGCAGCTATCTTACTGACAGGAAACAACTTGTGGAACTAAGTTTGGGTGACGGCACTGCTCTTAGATCAACTCTTACTTCGATTGAGAGAGGGGTTCCTCAGGGATCTATATTAGGCCCAATAATGTTTATTCTATACTGTGCAGATTTAATTAAATGTCTCCAGAGGTGCAAGTACCATATATATGCCGACGATGTCCAACTTTACATATCCTTTAGACCAGATGAGTACGATAGTGCCATTAAAGATCTGAACGATGACCTTCGTAGAATCGCTGCCTGGTCTGAAGGGAATTGCTTATCACTAAACCCAACCAAAACCAAATATATGGTATTTGGTACAAGACAGCAACTAGCTAAACTACCCACAACGTTTCACTTAGAGTTAATGGGCGAACCAATTGACAGAGTCTTTGAAGCCCGGAATCTTGGTCTTATTTTGGATAAAGACCTTCGGTTCGAGAAGCATGTAGCCGACTCGGTGAGAAACTGCTTTTACCGCCTGAAGGTTTTGTACAAGATAAGGCCTTACTTGTCCGAAACACTACGGGAACAGCTTGTGGAAACCCTGGTTCTGTCTAGATTGAACTACGCTGACACAGTTTACGGCCCGCGCCTATTAGCTCGTACAGACCGCCTCATCCAAAGGGTACAAAACGCTTGTGCTCGGTTTTGTTACAACATCCCCGCAGAAGTCATGTCACACCTTTTCTAAACAAGCATTTTACTCTAAAAATGAAGTCCAGACGCAAGCTCCACTTGGCATGCCTTCTGTTCGGGGTGATTAAATATCAGAAGCCGGACTACTTATACAACAAACTAAGTTGGGTTACGAGTAGACGGGAATGCGGGAGAAGGCAATGCTCGCAACAACTATCGACTCAGTCTCAGGGTACAGCCGCTTTCAGAGGCAGTTTTCGTTATGCGGCTTCTAAAATATGGAACAACCTGCCACCACCGATAAGAGTTATTAACACTATAGGCGCTTTTAAACGACGCTTACGACAGTACCTCATTGATGTGCAACGGAAGCTGGACATGGTCACACTTAATGTCTCAATTATATGATAGATTATGTACCTGCCTACTTTCAGTATGTTTCAGTGTTTTGTCGGCAAATGTTGCTTGAAAATGTAAATGACTGCTGTTGTACGGTTGCTTTGGTGGAAGTTGTTCTTGCCCATTCTCACGCTCGGTTCAGCTCGCCCGCTCATGTCCCCTGTGCTGGGATTGCTGTTGCGATATCCGCGACATTGCTACGCCTCATCGCAGATGTGAAGCCTGTAAAATACAAGGCAACATATTAAAGTCATCGTTTATCACTAACTTATGTATTGCTAAACTACGTTGCATTTCAACGTACCCCATGTGCATGGCCTGTATGCACGCGACTGTAACGTACGATGTCGGGTGGCGCCATTTCTCCCATACTTTCATCAAGACTTGGAGTGGGCGAGCCTCGGTGTGGTTTGTATTTGTATTTGTCACCTCCTCCATAGAGAAGCATAGGGCTGTAAGAAAGGAATCGAAAAATAAAAATGGGTGGGTACCTTTCACTTTATAAGGAACTTATATCGTATTTATTTATTTTTCCTGCAAATAACACTATTATTGACTAGCGCTTACCTTGCAAAATTTGAAAAATTTGAAATTTGCATCCTTATCTTTATCTTCCTCGTTTGTCTACGCTTTTTTTTTTGTTTTTACTTCCACTTCCACTTTTGCCAACGATGTTTGGCTGACTTATTTATGTACGTAAATACCATCGTCACAGATTACACCATATTACGCCAATGTCAATGCAACCCAAACGATAAGTTAAAGGATTTATAGGTGGGAAACGATTCTTAACAAAATCAGTTGCATAACTGTCCGTGAATAGTCCGTCGCAATCGGCTGCTTGCAGCGTATTGTGCGATGAAGACGCTGAAGTGCACGGATTATCTAATTATGTTTGTTGGAATATGGAAGTCTGGCAACGTTTCAAAGCAGGCTTTTTTTATTGTGTTCGTTTCGTTAGTTTTATATTATATCATGCGTTCGTCTCATTTATTTATTTATCAGGTTGATTTGTTTTGTTGTTTTGCAATTTTAAATATTAGAATATTATTAATTATTGTTACACTGGTCTTTCTTAAGTATTTAACTGTATTAATCGAATTTGGTATTTGTAATTATTATTATTATCTTACACAATTTATTTTATCTAAGTATACATACACACACACTGTAGTATAAAACTGATTTGAATCCGTCACCTCACACGCCAGGTCCAGTTGAAAACCAGCGTCAGGCACTAAATGTCTGGCATTTTTGCTGAACTGGGCCTATTTGGCGCAGCCGTGAGGCACACATTCCTGTTTATCTTTTATTTTTTTAATGTATTATAATTATGTTGTGCTGTGTGTCTTTAAGTCTGTGCTAAATAAATGTATTTTCTTTCTTTCTTTCTTTCTTCTTTCAATTCAGCAGTAACATTTAAATATGTTTCGCTATTCCTGTCAGTGTTGTTCGTCTTAATGTCAATGTTGATATCTCCAGTCAGCACAATGTTTTTAGCTTTAACTGACCGTATAATTCCGTCTACCGAGTTCAGAAAACTGTCTGCACAGTATATGGACGGGGACCTATAGACAGCCAAAATGCAGGTATCCGGAAAAATATGTAATAACATAAAGTTAGCGCCTACAGGCTCCGGTTCTTCAACAGAACATTTGAGTTCTTGTTTTGCATATATAACAATGCCGTCATTCTGATTTAGACAGTTTTTTGAAGAATACGTCGTGTAACCGTCAATTTTTGGAATAGGTTTGTTTTGATGGAGCCAGCATTCAGTAAGAATAATGACATCGAAATCAAATGAAAACCTTGCCAATTGTGCTTGAAAATTATCCATGTTCTTATAAACACTGCGGATATTCTGCGTTATAATATTTAAAGATGGTGTTGAGCTTTTTATCTCTGAGTTACAGAAATCCGTGTCACAACAATAGCTATTAGCTATGGAAATGCTGTCAACGTCACTTAATATATTATTATTCTTATTAGCCATTTATATAAATAAAGGTTTCCTCGTGACACAAATTAACCGCTAAAGATTCGCGACTCCAGCGCCACGCGCGTGCGGAAATCCAGCGAACTACCCACCGGCGCAGCGGAGATAAGAGCTCGCTAACATAAACAAATACTGAGATCTTTTTGTTACGTAAATAGTCTTATCGTTAATGGTTTTGGGTTCCTGATTAGACAAAGGATTTTTTATAATACTTAGAATCTTTGTAAGCGAACGCTAGTATTGATAAATAAACATTCTTATCAGATTCTTATAAGAAATTCCTTTGTTCACTGTTTTGATTATTTATAATAAAACTACTGGTTCGATTCACATGAAACTTCGCAGGATACATTATGAATACATATACTATCGGTCAAAACCATTTTTTACGAACAAACACAATAAATAAAAACACCAATAATTAAAAAAGTTCAATAATAGGTATCCGTATCATTACGTAACATTACTTAGTTGATAAAAAATATTGAACTCCTATTTTTTTCTGAAAAATGGCATATATAGTATACAATAACTAATAAATAATATAAAATAAATGACTTACCAGCGATTACATGCACAAAACACACACAAAACTCAAAATTTCACATCAACACATTTTTTCACTACCGAGTTTGTTTACATTTTTTGATGGTTCCGTAATAGGTAATTACGATGTTATTTTGTGCAAATTTTATCTATATACGATGACGACACTACTTAATTATTGAAATAACGCCATTTCCCGTCGATTTACACTTAAAAAACAATAGAAAATGAATAAATAGAACGCGGAGTGCAGTGCACGGCACGCATGCGCGGACGCCATTTTGCCGTACCAAAAATGTTCAATTTTTACTTTTTTTTAGAGTTGTTTCTGCATATTTTGACGTTTTAGTCGATTTATTTGACAGGTATATTATCCTACCATAAATTAAAGCCAAGAACAGACTAGATCTGCCCATACATAGAGTAAAATCGGCCGTTGCATCGATGCCTATACACTGACGCAGTACTGCCTCGTCGGGGCTTTACGGTTTTGGGTGCGCGTAACAGATCTGTCGTCGCGAGACTTTATCGATCAATGTTAGTCCGTGATAAAATACTGACATTAGCTAAGCAAAGTTGCATAGATGTAGACATAATATTATACCTAAATAGTATGCGTGGTGTATCGAGCGCATGACATCGATTTATATTTTTGTAAATTTGTGTGTGTGAAATGGTTGTAAAATAATTTGTATAGTGTATTAAATGTTGTGTAAAAATGTTTTTCATTTCCGTGAGTAAGGTGCAAATAACAGACAATATAATAGAAAAAACTAGTACAATTAAAATGCTTTTAGACATGCAGTAAACAAATAAAAAAATAACTAGTCATTTAGTATCCTGTCGTACTCGTAGATTGTTGAGATCGGATTCGTGTTTGATTAATATTTGTTTTTCCCCTTCAATCCTTCGAACAAAGACTTTGCCATATGACGTCCAACAAAATTTATAGGAGTTATCTTTAGCAAAGTTCCTAGCCATATAATATAAACGCTGGGATTTTAGAGTAAGGAGCTCTGATACATAAATTGGTTTCGGAGGACCCTCTATCTTAACATGAGATGAATTCAGCTTATTTCCACTGTTCTTTTTGTTAAACTTGCGGACATTTTGTAAAATGTTCTCCTTAGTTGTCGTGTTGACGAAGTCTACAATGATTGTTGATACACCTTCTTTTTTGCTAACGCGGAAAATATCTTTGATGTCTTGTCTTTGTAAAGGAACTTCAAGAACAGTGGCGGCTTCTGATACCAATTTGCATAGCTCTTCTTTGGATTCGCCTTGCTTTTTCGGAATATTACGGATTTCTACTTTTGATAGGTTAATCATTCTCTCCAGATTTTCTACTCTATCCTCAAGTTGACTAATGTAAGTAAGATCAGCCTTTCGGTCTGTTTCTAGCTTTTCCGTTCTTAAAACCATGTCATCGTATTGTTTGGAGGTAAATTGAATATTTTCTTTTATTTCGGCATTTTGTGCGATAATTTCGGTCATCGCTCTTTGTAGCGCCTCCAATTTGCTATCTGTCTGAGCTGTATGCGACTTTATTAGCGCCCTGATTTCTTCCAAACTCTCATCATGACGTTTGCGCTTCCGACTTGTACTATTTTCGGTATCGGCCATAGTCAAGTTTGGGGTGGATTCAGCTTTTGAGGAAGTAAGTAAAGTCTGACCGACCTCAGCCTCTGAAGTGATCTTTGGTGGCGTACGGTTTAGCGGCATATTGTTTTTTTTTTTTTTTTTCAATAATCCAGTAGAAAGTACTATTATAAGTATTTCAAAAAATTTCAATGTGTTTTAAATCACAAAAACAATCACACGCCGTCAGGATCGAACGTGAACTTCGTAGTATGCAAGTCCGCTGGTTATCTCCAAGCGCTAGCGACCGGTATGAGTATGTAACGAAATAGTTAATCTTATTTCTGCAGTAGAGGAACAGGAGCAAAGTCAAAAGTGTCGTCTTTGTGACCATATAAGGTAGCGTTTGGATCGCTGTGCGTTGCTTGACTCACCGCTAATCGACGAATAGGAGCAGCGCTGTTGTCCGTGACTCACTTGTTTACTTCTTACTTGCTTTGCGGTGAATTTTATTGTAGCCAAACTTTTACTAATACTGTTGTATGTATGTATTATTATTATGGACACTGTATTTTATCCCTTTTTTACTTTAGTGTTGGTTTATATTTACTTATAGTTATTTGCTTGGTTATTTTGTTGAATTATGTTGGAGTAACTGTATGCACGTCTGATTGCGAGCGCGCGCGAGAGAAGAATCGAATTAGCCGTCTTATATGAAAACGAGTTCTAACGTCGGTCCAAGATAAACCTTTCAGCCAGTTTTTGAATTCTACCTCATTCGGTACTTTGCTTATTCCGACTGAGGTTAATTCCTAAACACTAAATTAAAACTAGTCTGGTTTAAAATCAGTTTAAAAAAAATGTTTTTCGCTTTTAACATAGGTAGTCAAGAATAAGATAAAAATTATAAAAAATGGCTCGATGGTGGTTTATACCTGGGTGTAAAGATAAATCTTGTTTTGTTAGGGCAAAATTATCGATCGATGCTGTCCACTTTTAACCTGTTACTGATACGACACGCACCACAATAAATTATTGACGTACCTAATTTCTGAAAATATTTATGGCTCGACCCGTCAGAGGTTGTCCTGTCAAAATTTCAATTTAGATTTTTCGGCAGTTCCTTTGAGTTTTTTGAGTCGAACAAAACAAAAACAAAATACATATCGATCGAGCCATTTTTGAGTTTTTGCGTGATTAATGCTCGGCAATTGATTTTTATACATAAAAGCTGCACCCCGGGGTTTTACCCGCATAAGTTTCGATCCCGTGGGAATCAATCTTCAATCTACCGAGCCTTTTCCCAAATAACTTGGGGTTGGCTTCCAGTCTAACCGGATGCAGCTGAATACCAGTATTTTACATGGAGCGACTGCCTATCTGACCTCCACAACCCAGTAACTGGGTAATACGATACCCCTTGATAAGACTGGTGTCAGATTTTCGGGCTTCTGACGACTCGTAACGACTGTCAAAGATCCGCAAATGACAGCCGGGACCAACGGCTTAACGTGCTTTCCGAGGCACGGAGGAATATCGGAATAAAAAAGTATTCTATATCCTAAACTAGCTCATAGTCTACTCATGTGACAAATTAGATTCAAATGCGTTCAGCAGTTTTAGCGTAAAAACGTTTTAAACAAAAACATTCAAATAAAACAAAATGTATAATATTAGTTCAGATGTTAGCGTCAAATGACAATGAATGACAGATTATAGGCTAGTCTCCATTTACTCTGATTGTCGTAGCAAATTACTATAATTTATTCGCGTGCGTGAAACGTGATTTTATTTTTAGGTCAGCGTGACATTGACGAAGTGAGGGTAGACCGGGTGTGATTAGGGTTCCTTGCCAAATAAGCGCTGGCGGAACCCTTTAATGACTATGTCCTTCATAGAGCTCAATCACAGTAATCGTTAGAGATGGTGAAAGTATTCGCAGATTTTTGTTGTGAGCACAAATCTTGGAAAATTAAATTAATAATAATGACTATTGGTAAGTCACGAATGTCATATTTACCGTTTCAATATTATAGCCTTCCTCTACAGCCATAATGGCTACTACACACAGTGCCGGCGGCCGCGCCTCGCCATGCAGCCGGCACTGTGTGTAGGAGCCATTAAACTCCCTTGTTGGTATAGTCATCGCAAGCGCACCTACTAAGCATGAGGTCATGGGTTCGATTCCCAGGTCGGGTAAAGTGTTATTGGGTTTTTCCATTAGGAATTTCTCAGTAGGAGCCCAAAGTCTAGACTTGTGCCCGGTTAATGGCAATAGGCTCGCTGCCTATTACATGAGAGAATGTACTACAGGTATACTGCTACCTAGTCCATCGGGGATTACACGCGTGTGTATGTTTGTGTGTCCATTAGTCTTGGGGTAGGCAAAATTATTACTGATTCTAATTACTGCAGCTAGAGCATACACTAACGATTTAACCGTCTGAATAATTCCGGGAAACGCGGAATACGGGTCAAATGACGACGGGTCGCGTCCCTAATCCCGTTAGGCCTAAATAGGGTATGGGGTATGTAGGTATAAATGTTGTTATTATGTACATTAAAATGATCGCCATCGTCGGCTTAGGCGTATTGTTTACCTAATTAAAATATTTGTGAAAAACAATGCTGTAGATTTAAAACTTCGTTATTTAGGGTATAAAACAGGTTACTGATATTGCTTAACAAAGGAGTCTAACATACAATGATTACACAATCAAAAGAAGATCTTTTTTTCAGAGCAGCAACTTTTTCAATTTATACTTTGAAAGTTTTCTCATATTTCAGCTTCAAGCATTACACAAATAGCATGTGTGTTTTCGAACAGTAACCACAGCAACTATAGTAATAATGAAACTTATCAAACTCAACTGAAGCTTGAAGTTAAGAGTATTATATTGAGCGATCCTTCCTTCGAAGCTCTTCGCAAGTAATGCTGGTTTCACACGAGGGCAGAACAGTGAGGCAGAACAGTGGGCAGCACAGTACTGCTACTGTTTGAACGCACAGAACAGTACTGTCTTGACAGTAACAAAGGCAGAACAGTTAATAGCTCGCCGGTCTATTTTTTCGGGGCAGTTTGCACCCCCCACCACCTTTCTTACTCGTCTGTCTTGTGGCTGGACTCGTGCGAACGCGAGGGCAGTGCAGTGCAAAAAGCAGGACAGTGTGCGTGTACGCGTCCTAACTTGTTTTGCTTGTGGCGTGTGGTTTGTTTTACTTAAAATTTGTTATGTTATGAAAATGGCACATCTTAAATTATCAATGGACGACACTATAAAACTTATAAGACTTTACAAAGAAAAATAGTGTTTATGGCAAAGTGACTCTGTTCTATATCGGAATAGAGCCGCGCGAGATTCTGCTCTGATTTGGATAAGAGACACGATGGGAATACCAAATGCGTAAATGTTGCCGTTGTCGTCTTCGACGCTCCATCGCTATCACTATCACTTGCGGACTGTCCTATAATTAAACGCCACTGTCCTTCCAAACTGTTCTGTCCCACTGTTCTGCCTCACTGTTCTGCCCTCGTGTGAAACCAGCATTACATAAATATGGCGCAGTGTCGTCGATACTACATCTATCTACCTGTTTAGTCTTACCGCCATAACTTAATCTTACCTTATGCCCTTGGGATAGAACTAACGTAAGTAGCCGATGGTAAGGAAGGTTTGTTGGTACGGTCAGCAACGAAAGTCGATTAACACTAAATTTTAAGTATTGACAAAAATATTCATATTAAATCTGCGCTGATATTTTTTTTTTGAGAATTAAGTCTTAGTTACATGATTTAAAAGCAATCTATCGATTCATTTTTATAATTTTTTTGACATTGTTAATTAACTTTTGTTGCTAACTTTACTTACACTTTTATCATTGAGGATAGGTTTTACTGATTTGATTTATCCACAAAAATAAAAACAAGTAAAAAACAAGAGTGTTCAAGAAATCGGCTCGCCCGAATTAACTCGTACGAATCCGGACGAATCGACCATTCAGTGTCTCATTTCCTTTGAAATCGAAAGTAATAAACCTTTAGGTAATAAGTCTTAGTAAAGCTTTATAGAATTAAAACCGGTATTTCAATATTAAATGTTGCAGTTTTCAAAAGAAGGTCAAAACATTTTCGATTTATACATTTGTATAATGCTGTTCGCTTCTAGCTATTCGTTTGAGTTTCAGCGTTGTCACTGTAGCACCTCATTTTAACTAAGCAGGACAGATTTTACGCAATATGGATTAAATATAAATCCAGGTTTTAAATTTGCAGAAGAAACTGCTGATTATGTACCAACAATAAATGATCTTTATCTTTATCAATATTTTTATGTTTACTCTGAAAACTAAGTACAAAAATAATTAGTTAAGCTAAAACCTTGTCCAACTATTCAGTTGTCGCACAAAGTTTTTATAGAAAATGGTTGGATTTAAATGATGTTTTTCAGCGTTAGTAGCGGCAACACTAGGCAAGCTTGCGGGTATCATAATGCTAGCCACACACGTAACGATTTGCTTGCGCAAGCAAATCGTTACGTGTGTGGGAAAAAATTCGAGCTTTTGAAAACATGTCACCTTAGATTTACGCAAGCAAATCGTTACGTGTGTGGCTAGCAGAAGGGAAACATTGGATTGGAGAAACAGATTTAATTAATACACACAAATTAACAACTACCGTCAGTGATAAGGATCATCGCATGTGAGTGTTGAGATTATTAGAATATTATAAAATTGACGTTTTTAATTAGTACCTATTCTCAAATCATTTCGGAAATAATCATTTTGACAAATATAAAACTAGTTTACAAGAAAGTCAGTTTTGCAAATTAATTAAGTATCTATGAACTCACAAAAAGCATTACTGGTTCGGTTGATTTTTTTTTTATTGGTTCACCGTTACACGTGTTTCACAAAATAAACAGTAATAACTTCAATATCTCTGCAAATGTAGAAAATTCAATTCTCCGTAGATCTATTTGATGGGTACACATTTATGAGAGGATGTTTCTGTCACAACTATTTTACCTCTAAACATTGTTTATCCTTATTTTATTTCTGTTCATATTTACTATAGTCACCTATCAAAAAAATCTTTGTAAGGCTTTTAATTTCAGTAAAAAATTACCCTCCTTTTGGACTACACCCAGTTAAAAATATGGCGCCATGACCAATATCAGTTAATTTTTATAGACGTGAATTCGTAACGTATGATAACACGTGTCTAGCAGGCCCTACCTTGATACGATATAGAGAATAGCGTCAATACTATGCCTTTTCATATAAAAAAGATAAACTGCCTTTCATCAGGCACCTGACTCTCTGGAAGGTGTTGGTTAGTTAAAATCCGCTCGGCAGCCAGCACATGCGAATGAGCTTCAGAATCTACATACATAATAATATACAGAGCACGGAATTATCGCATCTGGAGACTGCAGTACCTACTAATATTTGGTGCAGGTCAATGGTGCATACGGTACAACGGGGCATTGAGCGTGAACTTCTGTGACGGATCGCCAATCAAAGCCGTCAGTTTCTATACGTTATTTGTGTTGTAGTGCGAGTAAAGGTGCCATTCTGTAGCCAACCGCAGGCGGCAGCAGCTCGCAACGTGTCACCGGGATACGATTGGTTACTATGAATTTCTATGAAATCGACATCTATTTCATAGAAAATCAACCAGTCGTGTCGGGCGACACGTCGGCTGTGGTCGGCTGATACCATTAACGGTGACACGTTTGGTTTGTTTGAAAACTGTTCATAGTGCGGCCTCTAGCCGGCCCTAGCCTGGCCGTCGAGGCGTCTCCGTGTGCTGTGATGTCTCAGCAACTACTATCTTCTTTTTTGCGATAGTTAGGTACGTCACGAGGAGATGTACTCCTTCACTATCTCTTTAGGCTACTATACCCACCACGATTATAACACATTCACACGCTGAATCAATCAACTAGCAACGTAGAACACCAACATTTGCAGATGGTTTGATTAGCAGTTCTTTGGAGCACAGGCGAGGCAGGAGCTTTTTATTTTAGGGGTATTACATATAGGGAATAAGTACCTATACTAATTAAATCATAGCTTTGGGATGTACTCTTAATACACACATCAAAAGTGTCTAGGGATCAAGCATTTTTATGCGGATTTCTTGAGATTGAGATGTGGCTTTGTAATAAATTTATGATTTTATAAATTTATATGGATCCTTTTTGGTGCATTTCATAATTTGAATCAGGAACTGTGAATCAAATTCGAGTAAAAGATGAAAATCAGCTGTCAATATTTTCCCTATAAAAACATACAACGCATTGAAGACATTATTAGTGCTACTGTTTCCCTACTACTGATTAAAACCAACGTTATTATGGAGCAGCGACGTCATTTAAGCAGGGAAGAAATGCTCAGAGCCGTGGGAATGATAGAAGCTGGTTCCCGGCAACGTACTGTGGCTTTAGCTCTGAATACAAGTCAGAGTGTTATCAGTCGACTTTGGACACGTTACCGAAGCACTGGTACCGTGGCTGAGCGCCATGGAGGACGGTATCGCTGCACCACACGGAGACAAGACCGATACATTCAAATCTTAGCTCGAAGAGCTCCAACAATAACCGCCATGATGTTAGCCGTGAGGCTTCATCACTCTTCAGGGAACTTAATTAGCGACCAAACAGTCAGAAACCGCTTGCATGAAGTGAACCTTCATTCCCGAAGACCGCTACGGGTACCACCTATAGCAATGCACAATCGTAGGATTCGATATCAATGGGCTCTTGAACACAGAAATTGGGCAGAAGAACAATGGCGTTTCGTGTGCTTTTCTGATGAGTCTCGTTTTGGTATGAGACCGGATACAAGACGTATACGACACTGGAGAACCCCTGGACGCCAACAGCGATTAAAATCCTGCCAGGAAGTCCATCCTTATAGTGGTGGAACCATCATGGTATGGGCGGGTATTTGGATCGGCGGAAGAACTGAGTTGATTTGGATTAGAGGCAACCTCAACGCTCAAATTTATGCTGAGACGATTGTATCAGACGTCATCGTTCCTCTACAAGTGCAAATCGGTCCCTTATTTCAGTTAATGCATGATAATGCACGACCGCACACCGCAAGAGTTGTAAGACAGACTCTCGCCGCAGCTAACATCAATGTCCTGCCCTGGCCTGCTCAGTCGCCAGACTTGAACCCGATTGAGCATGCATGGGATATGCTACAGAGAAGAGCTCTGCCGAATATGGAGGGTATCCAGTCGCAAGAAGACCTTTTTTTGTTGTTGCAACGAACATGGGCGGCCATTCCACAGCGTGATTTGGATGAACTCATTTTGAGTATGCCAAACCGATGTTCTTGTGTTGTTAGTGTTCGCGGTAGAAACACGGATTATTAATTGTTCAAGTTACCCAATAAAATTTTAAAGAAAACTGTTATTTCAGTCTTTTTTTCGAACTTTAATGTTAGTGGTTCAAATGTCAAAAATCCCTTTATTAGGAAAATGGCAAATTTCTTTATTAATGCAAAGGTGACTTGGTTTATCGTTACTGTGACAAACGAAAACACTTTATTTGATGAATCCTTAAAGAAAATTTTAATTAATATCAATCAGGAGAAAAGTTATTGCAAAAATTTGATGTGTGTATTTTAATGTGTAAGAACAACCTAAAACATAATAATTCTATTTACGAAAACAGCATTATTTATTATTTTATTATTTATTATATAATCAGACTACAAATGAGATCCATTGTGTTAGTAACAAAAATTACTTAGCCTATGTTAGTACTTAATAACTAATACAGATCTTGTTCGATCAGTTAACGCCCACACAAGCGGACTATCTGCCCGGGCGGCTATCGAGTGCAGAATGATGTTGGGACTGTCACGCAACCTACGAAGTAGTGAGGCAGATTTCTTGCGCCATAATGCGTCAAAGCTGTCAGTGCGCGCGTCGGCAAACATCGCCGACGCACTGCAGAAGCGTGGCAGTCGCAACAGCACCCTGAACGCATTGTTATATTGGATACGCAGAGCATTGAAAGCCCTTTGGGTATATCTGAACCACAGGGCCCCCGAGTACAGTGTTGTGCAATACGCCTTAAAAAGGGCTATTTTAACTGCGACTGTACATCGAGAAAACCTGCGGGCCAGCATGTTCGCCCGGACTGACAACGCTCTGCGCTCCCTCTCCAAATCTGAATCGTCTTTCAGGGAATCTGTTACCAGATGGCCCAAGTATTTAAATTTATACACCCTGTTTATTGGGTGACCTTTAAGTAACAGAGGAGGGACCGTAGATGGACATCTGGCACCAGACCTGAAGACGATATACTCTGTCTTTTTGGTGTTGTATATCAACCCATGAGACTCCGCGTACGACTCACACACAGCCAGTAGCTTCCGGAGAGCATTGATTGAGGGAGCCAACAGCACCATGTCGTCCGCGTAGCTCAGATTATTAAAACAAACACCATCCACATAGCAGCCGACGCGCATGCTGCTGAGTCGCTCGACCAAGGCATTCACATAGAGACCGAAGAGCAAGGGCGAGGACAGTCCCCCCTGTCTCACCCCACACTCCGGCCTGCACGGTTCCGAAAGCTCCCCTACCCATCTCACCCGAGTCTCTTGGTGTAGGTACCAGTATTTGAGGAGAGATGCGATCTCTGGCGGCAGTGTTGTGTCTCCTAGCTTCTGCCAGAGTAAATCGTAAGAGACCAGGTCAAAGGCCTTGGATAGGTCCAGGAAAACCGCGTAGACTGGTGTCTGTCTATCCGTGTAATACTTAACAGCGTGCTTCAGACTAAGAATGGCCGTCTCCGTTGACAGCCCCGCCCGAAAACCGAACTGGGCATCATGAATCTTGACATGCGTATTTAGATGTGAGTTAAGCACGCTGTCAAGCACCTTGGCTATGACGGTGGCTAGTGAGATTGGCCTGTAGTGCATTGGGAATCCCTTTGTTCTTGGATTAATATTTCTTAAAGTACCGTTCCAATAAAAATAAAACAAATTGAAACAGTGTTGCCAAGGCCGATTATTTAGCTAAATAATTTCCGTGGACTGTAATTTGCTGCCTCTTTTGACAGATTCATCAAATTGTGATTAATGTTCAAATTAAGACCTTTTAAACATTTTTTTTTTTTTAAATTTTAGTCTTTAAAATGTCTTTCATACAAACCAATTACGAAAACAACAAAAAAAAAGAACTGCCAAATCGGTCGAGCCATTCTCTAGTCTAGTCTTTCATACATGTGGAAATATTAAATAGACTAGCTGCCCACCCCGGCTTCGCACGGGTATAAGTACTTATCTACGGCGCACCTACCTACTCTACCCCACCTACCAACCCTACACTGCCCGACCTACCTACCTACTCTACCCCACCTACCAACCCTACACTGCCCGACCTACCTACCTACCCTGCCCTAACTACCTACCCTACACTGCCCGACCTACCTACCTACCCTACCCTGCCCGAACTACCTACCCTACACTGCCCGACCTACCTACCTACCCTACCCTGCCCGAACTACCAACCCTACACTGCCCGACCTAACTACCTACCCTGCTCTAACTACCTACCCTGCCCTAACTACCTACCCTACACTGCCCGACCTACCTACCTACCCTACCCTGTCCGAACTACCTACCCTACACTGCCCGACCTACCTACCTACCCTACCCTGCCCGAACTACCTACCCTACACTGCCCGACCTACCTACCCTACCAACCTATCTGAACTACACTGCCCGACCTACTTACCTACCCTACCTACATACCTATCTACCCTACCTACCTACCTTCCTATCTACCTACCCTCCCAGCCCGACCTACCTACCTACCTACCCTGCCCTACCTACCTACCCTACACTGCCCGACCTTCCTATCTACCCTAGACTGCCCGACCTACCTACCTACCCTACCTACCTACCCTGCCCTACCTACCTACCTACCTTACACTCTACCTACCTACCTTACACCCTACCTACCTACCTACCTTACACCCTACCTTCACCTTACTATCCTAAAAACCTTCTCCTTACAATAACGAAAAAAGAATTAGTGAAATCGGTCCAGCCGTTCACGCGTGTTCAAATAGGGATTCATTTTAGGCCCTAAACTTTAGTGAGAGAGAGAGAAAGCTTATTGTGAGAGAACGACAGGAGACCGGCTTCGTTCTCATCCTTACTCTGTGCTGTTTACGTTATGAGAAGTGACACCGATAGACGCCTAACGGGAATAACTGATCGAGTGGTAACTGATCATCGACCGCCAAGAGTAGAAACTTATTAAAGTACTAATATCGCTATTAAAAAATAGGGGTTGGTGGTAGAAGGGGGAAAATTTAGGGTTGTATGTATTTTTTAATGCCAAATCATAAAAAAAATATAATAAAAAAAATTGTCCACAAAAAGAAAAAAAAACACCTTAGGGTTATGAAAAATTGTTTACATCCTATTCTCATACCTACCTAATATACACAAAAAAATTCATAAAAATCGGTCAAGCCATTTCGGAGGAGGAGTTTGGCAACAAACACCGTGACACGAGAATTTTATATAATTAGATAGCATTTTTTTTATGTCCTTAAAATAAACTAAACGTGAATTCATGCAAGTCTAGTACTCTTTGTTAGTTATAAACTATTTGTGCGCCAAACTACATCCAAATCCTATTAGTGGGATAATACGAATGATTGTTATACTCGTACATCTTGAATTCATGCAAGCCTAGTAGGTACTTTTTGTTAGGCACTCTCAGAAATTGTACACTACGTGTCGTGAACAGAATATTTATTTATTAACCGACTTCAAAAAAAGGAGGAGGTTCTCAGTTCGTCAGTTTTTTTTTTTTATGTATGTTCCCCGATTACTCGAAGACGGCTGGACCGAAATGGTATACTTTCCAGTGGGTCCCATTTTCATACAGTCAGGATTGAATGATAGGATCCTGGAGAAGTCGAGAGAACTCTTGAAATATTATAGGCACACCTATAGCGACTTGTTATTTTTTATTAGAACTCTTAAATTTGCTCCCGGAAAGCACCATTTAGTGAACTGGAACTGATGATGAAGACCACAGATGGCCACCGGAACTAATCAATAATACGTATTTCACGGATTGCGAACTTGCGATTCGATTACTTTAATATGGTTGTCAAGCAATTTATGCCCGTCATAATGCATAGGCTGATGGCGAAGTACCAGAAGAACTCCTCAACAATGAACGTCCCTGCATCGGGAAAAGCAATATTTTGTAAAAGGTGATGAGCAGTTGACATTAGGCTATTGTAACTTAGATAAATTACAAACCGACCCATTAAAAAGCGAGAAATAAAAACGTTTTCGCAAAAAAAACAACCGACTTCCACTATCAAGTGAAAAATAACAAAAATTTCGGAAGTCGGTGGTATGTAACGAATATCCGTGTCTTTGGTTTTGTATTTTCGTTTTTGCCACCGACTTCCGAAATTTTAGTTATTTTTCACTAGTGGAAGTCGGTTGTTTTTTTTGCGAAAAAGTTTTTATTTATTTATTTATATAATATACTTTATTGTACACCAGAAAATACATAGCAAAAAATAAATATAACACTACAAAACATACAATGGGCGGCCGATTTTAATGAAACAAAGCCTATATTCTCTTCCAAATTAATCTCTGTCTACTTGTGAAAACTACATGAAAATCAGTTCAGTAGTTCCGGAGATGTGCGCGAACAAACAAACAGACATACACCGGGATCTACTGTTTTATTTTAAGTATATATAATATATAGATTACAGAGTTTAAGTATAACAGTTTAAGGGTACGCTAGTCGGTCATTCTTCCATAAGTAGTATGATGATTACTCATTCTGTACGTGTATGTTCAAAACAAAAACTTATATCAATTTGTCTTGTCATTATCTAACCTTGTATGGAAGCAGAATTGAAAAAAAAAAATGGTTTGGAAGTTATGAGTGTCGAAATTTCCATATTTCAACACAAATTTTTACTCGTATTTGGGCGTAAATAAATAACTTATCTAGTAAGAAAATGGCTAAATAGAAACGGTACAGGGATAGATAATAATTTATTCAATTATGTTCAAATAATTTGAATTTGAGTAAATACATTCAGTAGTTTTTTATAATATTTATTTGCCCAAAAATCTGTTCAAGAAATTTAATGCGCTCGTTTTCGTTATAAATCATTTTCTATTTCACTAAATAAATTAATAAATATATAAAAAAAATATAAATAAATTAATAATTAGATCAATAAGCACGCCCACCAACCAGTTCGAGCCGTCGACTAGTGTACCTTTAACTACCTATATTCTGCAGTTTGATATTTTTTGGTTCACAACATACTACTCGGACTTTTAGAAAGATAAAAATAAATGGCTATCCTGCGTTTTGGTATTCTGGTGAGTTTGTGTACTTATTTGATTTCTATTGCCCACGCTCTCAGAATTTTCAACAACTTTTTCTAAATTCTCTATAATCCCTAACTTTAGAAGGTCTGCTGCAAAAAGGAGGTTTTAAGAACCGACAAGTCGCGGGCTCGAACTCACTGGTGGGCGCGGCCAAAAAGCACGCTATCTCATCTGGCATCTGTGCGACAGAGATAGTATCAGTGATGAGCAGTTAGACGCTAGTCTAGCCGCACGTCTAGTTAGCGCGCACACAAACACCGTTCCGAACTGAAACGATGTTATACGAAGCACACAATAGTGCACCGCCCCGCCGCCGCCGCGCGCCGCCACAGAGTACTTTATAAGATACCGCCGCCGCTGTGTCGCTCGCCGCCGCGCCGACGAGAATTATAGATATGTACCTATGTGTACCTAATTGTTATAGTTGACTACGGTCTATAAATTGTTTACAAAATTACTACTATCTTCTTATTTCTAGGTAAGTAGGTACCTACTTACTTAGTTACCTATTCATGGACGTACGCATAAGGTAGGTAGGTACCTACTTACCTACATTTTAGTGTTCACGACTGTTTGTGATATTTTTGCTTGTATACCTAACCTTCATACAAGCAAAATTATCACAAACAGTCGAGGTAATTATTTCATTAGGTACCTACTAAGCAGAATGCAAATGTGACGAAACTGTTTTGTTTTTGATAAGATTTAAAAAAAAAAACCAAAGAGATTAAAAAAAACGACGGATAGATTATAGACTAACCAGGTGCGAACTTAGACCCTCTGATTTCGCAAGTGCCACATTACACCGCTCGACCACGGAAGCTATGTGGACAATGATTAAAACAGCAAACCTATTCGCAATTTTTTTGCGCGTATCAGATTTTCGACGCTCAGCTTAGCGCCGAGAGTTGAATATCCAACAGAGCGCATTCAGCGCGTATCCCAGTGCGTCAAGAAAATACACTGTTGGATATTCAACTCTCGACGCTAAGCAGAGTGTCGAAAATCCAATCGCGAACGTCGCGTCGGCTTACGAAGACGCTATCACGCAGCTCGAACGAAAGCGCGAGGCGAAGATCATGCGACGCGACGCGGCGTAGGTATTTTCCTAACTCATAATCAGCTGCTGCCAATTTGTTGATTTAGTAATCTATAGATAGGTACTATACTAGGTTTATCTAAAAATACTAATATTATAAAGCTGTACAGTTTATTAGTTTGATGTTTGAATGCGCTAATCTCACAAACTAGGTAGGTACCTACCAGTTTAATCATTTTTTTGTAGCCTTTGGTTATGTTTTAGGCTATAAAACATCACACTGCTGCTCATGGGAGCCGAGCAGTAGGATAGGTGGGGAACAGTTGGTATAAGTATGTACCTACCTACATATAGTACATACCTAAATACGTTATCAATAGAATAAAGTTTTACCCGACTGCCAGAGGAAGCTTACCTATATATATTTTTTTTTTCATATCGTTGTAATATTGATTTACGATAAATGTTATAAGTACCTACATAAACCTTTATAATACATATACAGTAGCTTCTGCCCGCGACTTCGTCCGTGTGAAATTTCGGCCCCCGACCCACCGCATCGCATCCTATCGCCCCGCCCGCGCTTTTACTTCGTTTTCGCTTAGCGTTCTTTCTGACTTTTTTCTTTTTGCTCGGCTCCTAAGGGTTGTAGCGTGATGTTAGCGTGTTGTTGCGTGGTGGCCTACAGTCTTTCTCAAGAATGGAGCTAACCAATGCAAAAATATTTTTTTAAATCCAGATAGAGATAGGTACCTACTAAATACCTACTACTCGAGCACTCCCCCCCATTTCCACGACCACAAAATAAAAGCCATAGCGCGCCCGCGTCGTCGGCGTCGGTAAAGAGTGTGAATGCAAAGAGCGTACGTCTTCTCTTGCCTACATAGGGTACCTACCAACGTACCTACACAACGCGGCAACGCCGCGCCGCGCCGGTCGCTAAAACGCCTGCTACACGGTCGCCTACCGCGACCCGACAGAGGTGACCTTGGTGGCTTACAACCGTGAAGATGATGTTTATACGACCAAACGTTGAAACAACTTTGCGGGTCGCTAACCAAGGTCACCTCTGTCAGGGACGTGGTTGGCAACCGTGTAGCAGGCACTTTAGCCTCAAGCAAGTCGTGGCCGAGCAGTAAGGTAGAAAATGTAGGTACCTAAGTAGGTATTGGCCAAAAGAAGATATAATTATATTATAATTTATAACAGAAAATATGCTCGAGGAGGTAGGTAGGTACCTACGAAAATAGATTACGTATAATAAATTGTACAGACGCCCCAGCCCCAGCACATCAAGTTACTACAATCTGTCAAATTTCTTTAATAGATTTTCAACTTTATGGCTAAAGAATAAGGTTCAATGTTGATTGAGAAAATTTGACAGATTGGAGTAGGTTGGTGTGCTGGCGTCTGTTACACAACACATTTTTGTAAACGATTCCGACTAATCAGTTTCATTTTGACCGTTCAATAATATTCATTGCGTTATTTACGTTGTTGAGCAGATCTTTTTCCGAACATAGGAAGCAATGGATTAGTAATATGTTTCAAAACGATTCAAATTTTGATTGATCGTGTATTACGTAATTACGGTACTGTTCTTCAATCTTCTGAGGAGCTCGTGGCTAAGTAATAACAAGCCGCACGGGTCCATCCATCAGGTTAAGCTACGCTTGCCGGGGTTAGTCAGTGGATGGGTGACCATCTTTACATACCGAGACTCCGTGCCTCGGAAAGCACGTAAGCCGTTGGTCCCGGGCTCCCGGCTGTCATTTGTGGATCTTTGACGACAGTCGTTACGAGTCGTCAGAAGCCCGAAAGTCTGACATCAGTCTTACCAAGGGGTATCGGTACCGAGGTCAAATAGGCAGTCGCTCCATGTAAAATACTGGTATTCAGCTGCATCCGGTTAGACTGGAAGCCGACCCCAAGATAGTTGGGAAAAGGCTAGGAAGATTGATTGGTAGGTAGGTACTGTTTTTCAATCAACCAACACAAATTCACTGACACAGCAGCGTCCACTCAAACCAACAATTTTATTCTAATTTCAAACGATACCTACGATAATTTTCTCAGGGCGAAGTCAAACAGATAAAGTAGGTAAAAGTGGAAACACTACAACACGCACGTGTGTGCCTGAATCAAACGAAAGAGCTTCAGGCGTGTGACATTTCGTGCATGTGTGCGCGAGCGTCACCCTCCGCACCGCGCCACCCGCGCCGGGGGAACATTATTGAGTGAAACGCACAATAGTTTATAGTAAAACGAGCGCGTCAAAAATTACGAAAAGGCCTTTGGTAAAAAGGTTTTTCTGAAAAAACCACTGCATAAATCAATTACAAATAAAATTTATTGAAATCTTCGATAATTTTGCTGTGTCGGTACGGATTTCGTTTTCGAGATTTCACACTTCTTGTATTACTTATTTACGCCCAAAGTTGCGTTAAAATTAGCAAGAAAAACGAATCTTTGTTGGCTCATAACTTTTTAATGGCTTTTTATTTTACTATTCTGCTTCCGTACAGACAATTTTAATAATGAGACCTAACTATATCATGTTAAACTTTGAATGTACGATGTCAAACAGTGGAGTAAAAACCCTCCGAAGTTTGTATGGAAAAAATATCAAAGTGTTTCACCTTAATAAAAGATAAGACGTGAGCTAAGACTTTTGCTCGTACACCGTTTGTAAAAGGTAGTAAGTATTCAATCTCATAAAGATACGCGTATTGCCGTAATGAATAAAGTTCTTGGAGAAAGCTTTCGATTGAATAAGAATAATGTACAGTCGAGTCCGTCATTGCTAGACCACTCTAAGGTTGAATTTCATATAACGACAAGGTCTATTTGTCACAGTTGGTGACGAGTATTAGTATTCAATACGTACCAATAAAATAGCTCATATCAATCAGCAGAGTCAACTTGTAACAGTTGCAATTGGATTTCCCGAAGAACACTTGCAATGCAGCTAACTCACTCACGTTCACACTAGCGCTGAAAATTCACAGAATTATTAGTTTTCAAACGTAATTATAATTACATAAGACTGCTGTATATTTTTTTATTAGGAACTAGCGACACGCCCCTGCTTCACAAGGTTTTACGACTTGACAAAACATCGAGATTATATATTATTATAGTCTCCCCCCCCCCCCTGTCTTACCAAGGGACGGCGGGGGGCGTTACCTAGTAACTAGGTTGTGGAGGTGATATAGGCAGTCGCTCCATGTAAAATACTGGTATTCAGCTGCATCCGGTTAGACTGGAAGCCGACCCCAACATAGTTGGGAAAAGGCTAGGCTAGGAGGCTAGGATGATGAATCTCGATGTCATCGTAAGTTTTACATTAATTTACTATGCACAAAATGTGCGATGGTAACTAAATTCCTTATATGAACAAACAAAACTTCAGACAAAGCTGGTCATATGGAATCGGTATTTTACAAGGCGAACGTGGATGTTTTAACAGAACCAAGAACTGATCGAACTCTTTAAGTTCGCTCTCTTGAACTTTTTACCTTCTTTGCTTAATACTTTATGCCAAGTTAAAGTTAACGAACCCACATAATTGGCTCATTAAATACACCTTTCGAAAAAGCCTCTTAGACTACTTTCATTTAAAAGTTTATGGTCAAGGACAACAACTTTAACACTATCATCATCATCATCATCAGCCTATTAATGTTCCCACTGCTGGGACACAGGCCTCCTCTCTGAGAGAGGGAGTGGGCTATAATCTACCACGCGGGCCCAGTGCGGGTTGGTAGATGTCACATGTCTTCGAATTTTTGGTTCTAAGATATGCCGGTTTCCTCATGATGTTTTCCTTCACCGTTTTGAGAGCAGTGGTGATGAAATTATTTACACAAAGTAAAGTGCCTGCTTGGGTTCGAACCCACGACCTTCAACTCGTAAGTCAGGGCCGTTACCACTGGGCCACCACTGCTCTGTACTTAATTTTTTAAACCGATTTCCGAACATTTGTTTCTCAGTGTCTTGTTTCATAGATATTAGGCCTACAAAAAAACGATTAACATTACATTGCTCTATTATTGAGGAAAAAAAATTATATGGGATTTGGTCTCTATCGGTAAGACTTTGACAATCGTTGCGTAATGATTTGGTGAATCCTTTGTTACAAAATATTACAACACCTTTTTTATGTACCGACCTCGAGGGTATTTAGAAATTCATGGGATTATTCGATGAAAAGTTGCCTTTGGGATGGCTCAAAGTCAACTTTTATGTTGTTTCCCCTAAGGAGACATAAATTTGGCTTTAAATATCTTTGAAGTCATTCAGTCAACATGACCGAACTTATTGCAAAATTAATGAGAAATCTGAAACGCTGTTTTGAAAGAACGTAGCCCACGTTTCTACGAATTCTCCGTTATGTAATGCAACTTGATGCTCATAAAGTTCAAGTTTTCTATTTTGGGTCCACCTTCTCTATGTTATGGTATTTATTGTACAAGATGCTTGAGTCGAAGTTATTTTACCAATAACGGTTGGTAACTGGAACCGAGCGTTGGTTTTCAAAGTCACTAACGACGAAGACGGAGTCTCTATACGACACTTATAGATACATAAAACTTGATATAACATAACATCATAAAGCGTCACGTTTCTGAGATATTCAAAGATAAAAATAACAATTTTACTCGTATTGTTATAACGAATTTATTTATTTATGTTGTAGTTACTTCATGTTGATTAAATTATTTACATATTAATTAATTGAATACACCTAGTGGATAAAACATAAGATTTTTTAAATCATTTTCGGTATAAATAATATCATCCAAGAAGACAGCGGGAGCCTAAATAAGATTTTCTTGGTGTCGCGTCCATGCCATTAACCATTATAATATCTATATACCATTTGGACTGCGTTATACAATAACGAATTAAGCGACGAAATCGAAAAAAAAGAGTTATGAATGCAGATCGACTATAGGTATGATAAACTATGTATTCAGCTATTTTTGTGTTCAAAAATCACTCTTACGGCCTTATAATAAGGGGTTGAATCAAGCGACATTTCGAACTTTGTTAGAATTTGTGCACACATTCGTTTTGTATTAAAGAATTATGCGTCAAAGTTACAGTTACAAACAGTTTTCAAATTGCATAAACGAATTAAACACGTCCACGATGAAGATAATTCAGTTTTGCCTTTTGATTTAACCGTTTTTAAACCGCAGCATCGAATTAACCACCTAAATTTGATACTTTATTGCGATTTTTTTCGGTTGAAATAAATTGGAACATAAGATTGAATCCAGTTATTTTAATAAAATTTACTTAAACAAAACAAATGTTGTAACACTTCTACATCTTACTAATACTTTTATTCCTTTTTTTTCTTTTATTAATTACCTATACACTGTACCATATTATTTTTTATTCTTCATCTTCTACTTCAAAATCAATGTATCCATCAAAACCTTCAACATCATCTTCTAAATCACGAGATCCAGTTAAATTTTCGTAATATTTTCTCGCATCAGAAATGGGTTATTTATTGCCCCTCTTTTTGGTCTTCTATTAAGATCTACTTCATGGGTTTGACCGCCATGACAGGTTGAAAGAAATATCCGACCAGGTCTATCCATAAAAATGTTTATTTCTTTAGTTTTCAACCAGCTTATAGGATTTCCTTCTCCATTGACATTATCAAGGCATTATGAGCAACTTTGGCCACAAGGAAAACCTATTTCTCAACCGAAGCTAGATGATATAAAATCCCTCCTTCATCTCATACCATCTGATGCGAGAAAATATTACGAAAATTTAACTGGATCTCGTGATTTAGAAGATGATGTTGAAGGTTTTGATGGATCCATTGATTTTGAAGTAGAAGATGAAGAATAAAAAATAATATGGTACAGTGTATAGGTAATTAATAAAAGAAAAAAAAGGAATAAAAGTATTAGTAAGATGTAGAAGTGTTACAACATTTGTTTTGTTTAAGTAAATTTTATTAAAATAACTGGATTAAATTTTATGTTCCAATTTATTTCACCCGAAAAAAATCGCAATAAAGTATCAAACGACAATAATGCCGTATAGTACGTTATTGATAAATAAACTGGTCTGAATATGGCTTAAAACACATTAACAAATTAAGCGGAAAAATGGCTATAACTACAAAACTGTATAGTTTAGCCTTATATTTTTTTAACTAATGTGTACTTATACATATTTTATATGTTCAGAATAAAAATTATACTCTTGACATATTAAATGTATGCACAGCGACCATTTTAAGTTTGAAATTTTTGAAGCTCATTTTCTCAGGATTCGTTAAATGGCGCTTAATCGGTTCTTACATAACGCAGTCCATTTAACACACGTCCTCATTCGACAGGGTATAAATTCATTTTTGTCTCTTTCTCTCTTAACTAAAATATTACCTATACATGATGCAATTATGTTTTCATAATTCATTAGACTTACCTGAAGGGAAAAAAAAAACAAAAATCCTTGTTTCAGGGTTCAGTTTTCGACTTATATTTCGGTGAATAACTCCGAAACCTGACGCTTTAGGATATTATGTTAAATAACATTTTTTGTTCGTATAAGTGTCTTCTATCTAAATATATTACTTTCGATATTCACCGCGATTCTGAAAGAAAATCAAAATGGCGGCTTTACGTTAGGGCCAACCTCCATACAAAAATCTTCTAACCCCTTTGAAGTATAATTCCAGATCTTTCCATTTCATCAGGCGCCGGGCATCCATTATTGTGTACGAAACACCAATTTAGAAGTTTGTTGATGGCGTAACAGGCTTTTGTTGTTGAATTAAATGAATATTAATGCAGAAGCCTTCGGTTCGCGGTGTGGACGGCTATTTCCGCAGATGTTTTAATTCTGAAAGGGTTTAATATCAAAGGTTTCATGGCATATTTTGGAGTTTTAATTGGTTATTAATTGACTTGGTATTTGATGCTTTTGAATAGGTAGGTAAGGTTTCTCCTTTTGTTTTAGGCTGATTGGCATGGCTGTTATTATGTGATCTTTCATCGCGTGTTAGTGAACAGTCTTAATGGAAAGTTTTTAAATTACCAACTTTAGTAGTTTGATTCAGATCACAGTTTTTAACTATTAAAATTGACAGATTTTAATTGCCATTCAATTTTGACTAAAATCCTGAAACTTGAAAGCTAAGATTTAAAGCTGGTTAGTTAGACTCAAAACAAATGATTAAGTTCTTGCTAGTCCAAGAACTTCATCACAGGACGCAAGAAGTTGTAAATACTATGGTCTGGCTATGAAGACAGTCTCGTAGACCGCTATGATCGCTACCAATGGTACATAGGCACCTATGGTAGTTCGTAGCAAGGTAGAATGTAGTGAAATAATTATGTAGCCGAGTGACAATTTGTAGCTAAAACGGTACCATAGCCAAGCTTAATTTGTATCAAAGTAAATGTGTAGCAGAGTGACAGTTTGTAGCTAAATGAAAACCAAAACTTATTTTCTAAACAAATGTGCAGAGAAAAAAAAATCATTCGACTAATCTTGATTTTATCACATTACTCACAAAGTCAATTTGTAAAGGTCAGTAGGCACGTTTCCTTACAATGCTGCTTTCTTATACAATCTGATATTTTGAAAGCCCGACTCATGCAGGGATTTTCGCCTCTGCTCTTTTCATGGTGATTGTTCCCGTAATTGGCTCTTGTGATACAGGAACTCCTAGTACAAGAGTCAGGACTACAGAGATGTTTGAGACGTTGAAGTGAAATTATTGTAAAATTTATTATAAAATTAGTAAAAGTTTCCTGCCCAAGGGAGTTGCGATATTTTTAAAAACCAGGAAAACGCTGTACTACAGAAACTCGTAAGTGTCCAAGTTATAGGCCGGTAAATTTATTAGGTCAAGTACAATACATTTTTTTCTTTTTGATTTGTTTGATATATAATAAAGGTTTTCAACATTTGACCTTTTCGCTGTGGGTACCTAATTAAAAGTTTTATTTTTTATTCTTAACTCATAGGGTATTCGATTTACGATCTTTGTTGTGCTCATTTCTTTCGATAATGATGCCAGAATTATTTGTTCATCTACATTGTTCATTCAAAAGTTTTTAAGCTGAAAAGTAAAAACTACACTAACTAGGTACAATATTTTAGTTCAGTTTTCGTTAGACCGAAAATATTTTTTTTTGTTACTAGATATCTAGATAAAGTTAGGTTTAAAAGAAAAGCACTAGATCCGATTAATTTTTGTAACCAAATACTTGAGTTGAACTTTCTTTAAAAGAGAACCGATTGTTTCAAAAACGTTACGAACTTCGAAAAATATTCATAATCTGAATAAAACAGTTTGTTGTGCCTATGTTCTATCAATCATGTTAATATTCATAAACATTTTGTTTTACTTAAGTAAAATTTATGTAATTAATCATAAAGCTAACTTTGGTCAGTTGGAAAAAGTAGTACCTACCTACTGAGTCACAAAAAATATGACAATGTGGATCAAGAATATATTTGGTGGTACCTGTAGTTGGATCAGTGGCCGACTTATTTTAGTACAGTTCCCGTAAGATGTATGCACGTACAACGCACCCTAGGCAGATGATCCTCGCTGACTTACCCTAATATTCTTAAGATTATTTCAGAAACATACATACATAGGACATAGGCCTCCCCAAGCATCGTACGAAGCCAGTACGAAGCAAAGCAGATTTAAAATATACAAAAAACAACTTACGTAACTTCATCCGGATAGTTGTCAGGTAGGAAGGGCATCAGGTCGCTGGTAGCTCTGTACTTCTTGTCGCGACACTCCATGTAACAAATGGGATCACAGTGCATCTCCTTCGTAGATTTGTGTACTGTAATAAAATAAAAAAAACAATTAAGTTCTTATTAACTTATTTGACAGATAATTTCATACAAATTCTATTCCATTTTTTAATTTATTCGGTAAGAAGTGGCTATTCGGACATCGTGAAATAGGCCTTAAGACCAGTAAGTAGGCAAGTAATTAGTAGTAAAATTACTAAGCAAATTGACTACCAACTTAACTTGTCCGTAATAGACAAATCATTCTTTGAGAGTTGTATCAAATGGCTCTATTGCACGACTCGTAATGCTTCGCATTAGAGTGTGCTCTACGATCGAAAAATATTTTTTGCCCCATTTCTGCAACTGTTTTTATTGTTTCGCTCCAGCTAGTACACAGAACCTACTTAATTTATATACCATTGTATAGATGATTAAATGGAAATTAATATTGTATTTTTTAACAATTGATTTAATGCAGCAGAAAGGGAAAAAGCATCAAAATAGTTGAAAAAAATTTCCTGTCCGTCAATTTATGATCCCTGAAAACATTGTAGCTTGCGATAAAATCAATTAATTGAGTCAATTTTTTTTTTATACATTCGGTTCAGCCGTAGAAGGAACCCTATTGAAAATGGCTCTTTTATTCGTACTAGTTTAATTATAATTAATAAAATACTAACTAAAATATAATATCAATATCTAAATATTTTCAACCTTGATCCGGTGCCGTTGCCTAGCAACTGCCAACGTAAATATCTTTGTCAGTCGTTGACATTACGACTTCATGAAAAGTGATAAATGGTTCATTTTTAAACTATGTTTTGAATTTCTTTTTCGTTTATGAATGAGTGATAAGTATGAGGCGTGCACTTTTGGATTTTCCAAACTATTCCTATTTTTCTAAGGCAAATTGACGTAAGAAGAATAAGAATAATCTTTATTACAATACACACAAGATTCATGATACACAATAGCAGATGTACAAAATGACAAGGTATATCTACTATTTTATAGATTATGTAACCCTGTCTCCTAAACTAGGTAGTCCTGTATCTTAGGAGACAGTGATTAGGCCATACAGGGCGACCAGTCATGTAGGTATAGCAGCAGCCAGTGGTTTAGCGCAAGGGTGGTTAAGTAATACATTTGTGTGCCGGTGTGTAAATGTGTTTGAGTGTGTTGTGTGGGTGAGTAATCAGAAGAATGTGTAAGTGTATGACTGGAGAGTATGGGAGTGAGTACGTACCTCTAAGGGTGCGTGTGAGAGAGAGTGTGTGCATGCAGGAATAAGGGTGAGTAGATGAGTGAGTGATCGTGTGCTGAGTGTGAGTCGGGTAGAGTAATGATTTTTGCGATTATTCTATGAAAGTAAGTAAAGACTCCGTGAAAGAATAGTCTTTTTGCAGTAGCCATTCAGTCAGTTTGTTGTTCAGGTTGTGGGAGGCTAGATCCCTTATTTTGATTTTATTATTGATTTTCCTGTACAGATAGGGACCGAGAATGTAGAATTGGTGCCGGGCGAAAGTGGTTCTGTGCTGGGTACTGGGTATAATCAGAGTGCGTTTGCTCCACGTAGAGTGACAATTTGCTTAATATTTTATTTAACTGACTGTACCAATATGAAGGTCTAGGAAGGGATCATCCATGTGAAATAATGAGATAATTTGATGATTACAACAAACTGTTTACCAAATTACCAGTAAATTTGCCAATAATCGCATTGGTACTTACCTACCTGGTACCTACCTAAACAATTTATGGTTATTAACTCTCTGCCCCCAACAAAGCCTAATAGGGGTCCCCGAAACGATCAATTGCAATTATATTAGGCAATATTTTCAATCGCATTAATTGCATTTGGTAGACGATCAATTTGCGCGTCAATGTGTATCAATCACATAAATATTAACAATTGAAATTGATCGTGTCGGGGTCCCTTGAGGATATCCCAAGTTTGGAAGCGGCCTATTCTTCGCTTTGAACAGCTAAAATGAACAGTATTTAGAGGTATGAGGAACAGGATGTAAAGTTCACTCATCCTCATTAGAAAAGGGAGGATCTTCCGGCCAGACGGGTGTTTTATCTGGCGGGCAACTGCCCGTAAATTGATTTCGGATAGTCTTATCTATGTCGTTCGCGCGGTAAACTCTAACTGCTCGATGCAGGATTTGTGTGACGTCATGTCTTTTGCTGAGTAGTTCGGTAGCGGTTACCGCTACAACTACATTTATTTTCAGATTTTGCTAAGAACGATCTCCACTAACACCTAGCTACGCGCCTAGCGTTGAATGAAGTATGTCGTGAAAGTAAGAGATTATGTCGAGCCGTTAACTATGATATATTGCTGCGTAGTTATCACTGCAATATGCCATAGTTTACGACTCGACATAATCTGCTAACTACTAAGGGCGAATTTTACCAACAAAACGGAACGTGATCAGTAAAATCTAAACCACGTTCAGTTTCATTGATGAAATTTGCCATACGAATGTATTTCGTTATCACCAACAAAAGTTATACCTACACAGAACATTGCTAAGGTAAAAATACACAATTATTCTTGAAAAATTCAATCAAAAGAATACATACCTAGGTTTATTTCAGTGTCTTAAAGAGTACACAAGAGCCTGAAGACAATTTTCTCTGATTCCCAAAGGAAAACTCGTAACACTGAATAACAGTAATACCTGAACATTTTTTTACTACAGTTTTTATTTCTCTAAATTGGAAAAAAGCCTTGGCGGCCTCCTCTTTGGTAAACCTTTTCTAAAATGAATGACGCGACCATCATTGACGATGAGCAGACTTGAAACTAAGTCCACGATTTTAAAAATTGGGTGGCGGTTTGTCAAAAGCACGTCGCATTAGTTGAATAAGTATTCATAGTACAAAACATGACATAACATCACGCTTGTATTCCCCTAATGGTAAGGCAGAGGTGTACTTATTAAGTTCGTCAAAATTTCCCCAGCAATCTTTAAGTCCCATGTAGGTCTTTAAGACCCAATAGGTTGCGACCCTATTGCCATCAACCGGGCACAAATTCAGACTCCGGGCTGCTACTGAGAAATTCCTGAAAAAAAATCCCAATAACACTTTGCCTGACCTGAAAATCGAATCCAGGAATTCATGCTCAGCAGTAGCGCAAGACCAATGAGGCAGACAAAGGAAGATTTCTTAAGACTACTTAAGTTATAAACTGAAATCGTGTCATTGCTTCAATCCCATTTCTTGACATGCTGTACCAACAACACGAGCGATCAAGCACTTTATTCACTAACGAAGCTTGTCTTTGTAACAAGGATTATAATTAAATTTATGAATTTAAATGTAAAAGATACTAAATATTCAGAGTAACATCCATCCAGTACGGGATTTAACGGGATAGCAACAGAAAGATTGATAAATAAAAGAAATATTCAGAAAGTTTACCGTATGTGCATATCCAAAATCATTCCTTCATTCTGAGTCAACTAAAACCTAATGCAGATTATTCTATCTATGATTTGTCAATTGCTAACCTAGTAGTGTAACCGTTTTAGACTTCCAAGTCATAGGTCTCGAATTCGAACCCAAGGCATATAATTATCACTTGCTTTAAAAACGCTGAAGGAAAACATCGCAAGGAAACCGGTATGCTTGAGAGATATTTCTCGACGGCATGTGAAGCCAACTCAGAGGCCCATGGGCGGCTATAGAACTCTGACATCAGGTTAGTCACTAACCACAGGAAAAGAGGAAGATTGGAAAACTTAGCCGCCACCAATAATATACTGGTAATGAATAATAGGGATGATGACAAAAAAAAAATTTTTTGTCCGTGTTGTAGATTATAAAAAAATATTAGACACATATTTTTTAATTTTTTACGTTATCAAAAAATTACGGCGATACATTAAGTTAAAATGTGCCATGACGTCACGAGTATGTAGATTTTATACTTACTTGTGACGTTGCAACCCCCACTCCCCAACTTTAATGCGTTTTATCTAAGTCATTCTTTAATAATAATTATGATGAAACAAAAAAATTCGTGTCTAATATTTTTTTATTATCTGACTCACGGACTAAATAGAATTTCTCTTTTTTGACCTAGGCATCATCCCTATTTAAGATAATTAGATTTACTAATTAAATTCTTTCTTCTAGTTTTTTCTAAGTTTCAATTGTCTTCTCTGGCAATTGAAACTCGAATGAATGATGACTATGACAAACGATGCGATATGCTTTCAAACAATCTTGCGTGGGACTGAGCGTTAACGAGATGAAAGTGTGAATCCCTGAAAAGTTTGCGAAATGAACCATCTAAAAGTGTTTAAATCGGAGTTGATATTTGTAATTTGTATACAGTAATGATAGTAATATTAATTTATTTGCCCTTCTTAACTTTTATACCACAAAATTACGGTGTATTTCAGTATGTACAGACGCCAGCACATCAACCTACTCCAATCTGTAAAATTTTCCCAATGAACATTGAACCTTATTTTTTTGTGATAAAGTTGAAAATCTACTAAAGAAATTTTACAGATTGTAGTAACTTGATGTGCTGGCGTATGTACCTGCGATATTTTTGCTGCGAAGTTAAAACAAAAGCTGTGTTCTTCTAGTAAGTACTAAGGAATATTCTAATTTATCAAGTTGTTTATTATCATTATCTCCGTCCGCTTCAAGCCTACATTTTACCGTAATAGCCTATTACTTCGCAAACCCCCTTGAGATTCTTTAGATCAAAGCGACATCGTAAAATATATAAATTCGCAATATTCCGTAAAGACGTATTTTCTGTGATCTATCTTTGAAATGAAGATTCTAAAGTTCAATAGAACACGTTCTCGTTATAATAAATTACTTTCGTATATAAAGTAGGGGTAGAAATATTCGGATAATAAATAAATAACATGATAAAATTATTTGAATTGATTTGATATAATTATGATTTTTATGAGACAAGGAGACGTTATCTCTCCGAAACTGTTCACCGTTGCACTGGAGGACGTCTTCAAGGTTCTGGACTGGAAAGGGCTAGGCATCAACATCAATGGCGAGTATATCACTAACCTTCGGTTTGCCGACGATATAGTTATCATGGCTGAGACCATGGAGGACCTCAGTATAATGCTCGATGACCTCAGTAGAGCCTCCAAAAGAGTGGGTCTTAAAATGAACATGGACAAGACAAAGGTCATGTCAAATGCCCATGTAACACCCGCCCTCATAAAGATCGGAGACGCTACGCTCGAAGTTGTAGACGAGTATGTTTACCTAGGACAAACTGTCCAGCTAGGTGGGTCCAACTTCGAGAAAGAGGTCAATCGTCGAATCCGACTCGGCTGGGCAGCGTTCGGGAAGCTACGCAATATCTTCTCGTCCCACATACCACAGTGTCTCAAGACGAAAGTCTTTGACCAGTGCGTGTTGCCAGTGATGACTTATGGCACTGAAACGTGGTCGCTCACAATGGGCCTTATCAGAAGGCTAAAAGTCACCCAAAGAGCAATGGAGAGGGCTATGCTTGGAGTTTCCCTACGTGATCGAATCAGAAATGAAGAGATCCGCAGGAGAACCAAGGTAACCGACATAGCCCGAAGAATTGCCAAACTTTTAAGTGGCAATGGGCAGGACATATTGCTCGCAGAACAGATGGCCGATGGGGCCGAAAGGTTCTGGAGTGGCGACCACGTACTGGAAGACGTAGCGTCGGAAGGCCTCCCACAAGATGGACCGATGACTTAGTAAAGGCCGCAGGAGTTCGGTGGATGCAGGAAGCACAGAATCGGTCGAAGTGGCGGTGCTTGGGGGAGGCCTATGTCCAGCAGTGGACGTCTTTCGGCTGATATGATGATGATGATGATGATGATGATTTTTATGGTGTACATAATAAAGAGTATTCTATCTATCTATCTAAAAAAAATATTTTTTAATAAAAAGGCATATTTTAAAGATGTTCGGAAAATATTATACCTAGTATTTTTTATTATTAATTATATTTTTTTTCATAGTCTATAATATTTTCAGAACATCTTCAAAACATGCCAATCAAACTTTCTTGACGTTGAAAAATGCCTTTTAGGGCCCGATCACACATACTAAAACCACACCACAACGAAAAGACGTGGACGGGCGCTAATTAGTAAGAAAATGAATACTTAGTTATTTCACACGGACCACATTTGGCCGTCAAAATCAACCGTGTAGGCGATACCGCCACATCAAGGCAACGTCGCAGCACAACGCAACTACCAGCGAGACCGAGACTAGCAGCCGACTACATCGCAAACGCAACGTTGTGTCGGCATCTTCCTCTATTAAAGCCGGAGTTGATCTGACTTTTTACAAACACTAGCTACAACGTAACCACATCGCAACTACTAACGATATCACAACCACATCGAAATTATGTAGTTACCACAACGCAACTGCAAGAAGCTGCAGCGACACTATTCACTCGTAACCGTTCCACTGCTTGCCCACATTTTGATGCTGCGCTGGTGTGGTTGTGGTACGTGTGATCAAGCCCTTATATGCCTATTTGAAAAAAAAAAGTGTTTTTGACCCTAGAAGTGAAAATATAAGCATATAGGTATCAATAGCTGAATACATAGAAATGCCGCTTTAATATACTGTAGCTGTCATTCTCTAGGGCTAGTTTTAATAGGATAGATATGAGAAGTGTGGCCCAAAGTCGTCTGTTCTTAAGTTTATTTTATTTCATAAAGAAATGGAAATCGTCTAAAGGTTTTGCGACGCTGGACTTAAGGAGTATGTTTCAGAACGATTGTGACAGCGTCAACTTGACGTAACCCCCAGTACTGAGAAGGCGGCCTCCTGTCAGAAAAACGCGGGATCGCGACTTTGGATCGAAGCCGGCATTGAGTAATTAATGAGTGAGATATTGATGATCATTGGGACTACCCTTGCAGGGCAGTGAGTTGATATGCGCTCGCGACTCACGTACTGGGGGGAACAGTGATTTGTGATTATTCAGAATATTATTGTTTCATTACATCTCCTCGCCCGCAAACCCACGCATGACAGACAATAAGACCTCTTCTGACAAAGACCACGTATTGCCTTTAAATTATTATAATTATAAATATTATTAATTATTATTATCCCCTTGACCGTCACGCGCTCAGCGTGGTAACTGGCTCCAATTGTCACGCCCATTTTGGGTTGTCCGAGACCACCCACGAAGCCTGACCATATGAGATTAAAACGGTAATATCTTATAAGATTCTTATTGGAGCTGTTTATAAAGCGTATGTGGTTGGAATCGTTATAAAACAAGCTAACACAATAAAAATGGATCGCTACATGTTTGTTTCGTAATGTATTGTTTATTTTAATGTAAAATCACGGGAAAGGGGGCTTTTCCCCATTACCGTGAAAGAGAAATTTATTGAAGACAATTGGAAAGTGGTGGATTTTTTAAAATATTTTTTAAATATTGTGTCACTAATATAGTTTAATTTAAAAAATAACCCCACACGCCCCCTTTTATTATATTTAAATTAAAAATAAAACTAATTACTTACTTGAATGACAAAGCTCAACTAGCTGGCGTGACGGGTAGGTTTTTTCACAACAGACGGCGGTATTTCTGCGTATTTAGCGAGCACACATAATAAACAAAAGGCACTGGCACTAGCTCATCTATTGTTTTATCGTGTAGACAAAAGCAAACAGAGACTCCACTAGTAAAATTGTTTATTTTTTATCAAATTTCACACCACGCACTGACAACGATTAGCACAAAACAATACACTAAAAACATTGGATCACAGTTTTTATTACGTTGCACTTTATTGAAATCTGAATCTACAATAGTCTTTATCATGTTATTTACTAGTGGGAAAACACAACACAAAGACTTGTTGACTACCGAAAATAAACTAAAACGAAATAAAATCGAAATAAAACAATTGCCGTCCGCCATATTTGCAGCGGTGGTCGAACTGAATAAAAGAATGAAACATTACGGCACAAAACTGTTCTACGATGTTTAGCATGTGAGATTGAACGTCTTTGTTCATTTATAGATTAAATATTTAGACCTGGAACGCAATAGTATACACAGATTATTAATACAAATATCAGTCAAATAGACGTGAGGTAGTGATAAAGCTTATTTAGCTGACTTGGCGAATAGAGAGCTGATTTTTACTCCGCTCATTCAGTGGAGTTGACGGTCGAGGGGATAACCCCTCGACCGTCAACTCCACTGAATGAGCGGAGTAAAAATCAGCTCAAGCGGAGGAGCGGAAACAATATTTATTTAGCAAAATATATTTTTGCTAAAAAAGATTTTTCTATTTCCCTGGGGCTAGCGTTAATAGGATAGTTATGAGAAGTGTGGCCTGAAGTGGTTTTTGATAACTCTTGGTAGGTTACTTAAACGCAATGTTCGCCACTTACAGTAAAAATGAAGTACTACATTATAAAATGAATGTTTAGTGTAGACTATCTAGACGACATTAAACTGCAATAGGTACACTGGTACTTTCTTCAAAAGGTCAGTGCAGACGTGACTTGTCGTTGCTTTAATAATTTTATTGCGTCTTTCATAACGACTGTCAGGATTTCAAAGAAACCTCGAACCATTCGTTTAAGACATAGTCACATAATAATATAAGACATCTCTGAAAATGTCTTAAAATAACTTTAAAAAATATTACATCCATCGCCACGAGAGGTGTTAGGTCAAACTGGTTTTAAAATAAACAAATTAAATAGAATCAAACACGAGCCCAAACAGGTGACCTATATTACCGTATCTATTTAAATGCTAAGGTACATAATACTTTCAGTATAACCGATAACAAGGAATCTATCAAATACTGTGTAGTATCTAATTGATTTTCTTGTCAATAGCGTCAAAGATTGTTTTAAAAAGACTAGCAGGCTATAATCTGCCTAGTTTTTTCCCACTACATCGGGGTCAACTTCCAGTATGACTGGTTGCATCTGAATACCAGTATATTACATTGGGTGAATGCTTATCCCCCCTTGGTAAGACTGGTTGTCAGACTTTCGAGCTTTGGACTACCCGTAACAACTGTCAAAAATCTACAAGTTACAGTAGGGACCAACGGCCTAACGTGCTTTCTGAAGCACGGACGATTTTCGATATGTAGTGGATGTTTCCCATCCAAGCATCGTTTTACTTTCGATCTACCCATGCAGCTGATTAGATTACAGACCAACCTTATAGTCCGGTTCCTAAATATAATTTAAGGAGCAAATATTGATAAGTCGATGCTAGAGGAATTAAATATGTGTCCGTTCTACACGTTAGAAGGTAATAAATATTATTGGTATTTGACTATGGCCTATTTTACCTCCCAATGCAGCTTAGGTACAATTTGGTTGAAACGCGCAAACCTGTGAACGTTTTTTTCAATTATGTATTTAATTTAGTGATCATTTCCCAATTTTCGAACAATATCAGTTTTCGGGGTTAATCTTACCATAGAATCATTTAGGGGTTAATATTAACAAGAATCTTGTTTAACCACATTTAAAAAAGTGTCTCGGTAAATAAGTGTCTGTGGATTATTATATTGTAAACAGTTCTGAGAGTTTCATTCATCGTAAATTCGTTACACGAAAATGGAAGCACGAATATTATATTTTCTTATTGATTTACATACCTGTCACGTTGTTCAAACACGTTAAATCTTCGAATTCACAAATACGAATTGTTTTTTCTGAAAAAAAAAAAAAAAACATTTTAATATTTTTATGACGATTCAACAGCGGGGGATAAGTAGTACAACGACATTAAATTATTTGATGATGGTACATTATTTTAATACCATTCCATTTGAAAGTGAAACAGTTTCTCTAATTTCATTTATTTGGCTCTTAACGCATCTTCTAGCGAGTATTTATGTATCTACTGAGAATTTGTTAGTCTACATCAAAATTCTGTCTTCTAGCAGTTACTGAGAATTTGTATAAACTGAGCAGAGAATTCTGGACCTCAAGCTTGCGGCCTCAAGACCGTAAGGTGTTCTCCCAGGGCAGAGTCATCGTAGCATTCCAAGGAGCATCGATAATTAATTTATCAAGTGTATTCATACTAGTTATTTGGGATCATTCAAGTCCGTCAAAATATTTTCCTTTAATAGGTAGATATGTTTTAAATATAACTATTAAAAACTTTTACCTCTCGGATACTTATAAGGCACACAGTCACAAGCGTCTATATATGTCTTCATGCGACATTCCGTAACGCAAGTCTCATAGCTGTACCGATCCGTATGAGTAAGAACCACCTCATCATGGAACCAACACCCCCTGTTCTTGGGTTCCACCCTGCGCACGTTGGAGTCACTCTGGAAGACCATCGGTTCCACCTTGATGTCCACTGACTCCCCGAAGGTAATGTATCTGTAGAGGATTGTCGTTTCTGGGTAGTCGTTGGGATCACTTATGAGCACCTGAAATGCAAACGTTGCTGATGAGATGAACTGAGGTGACGCATTACAAAGGCTGTTTCCTCATGTCAAAGTCAAAGAATTTATTTCAAATAGGCCCTTGAAGGCACTCATGTACCTGTATCATGCTGTGAACTGTTCAAGAATAGGACATCATCATCAGCCTATTAATGTTCCCATAGCTGGGACACAGGCCTCCTCTCTGTGAGAGGGAGTGGGCCGTAATCCACTACGCGGGCCCAATGCGGGTTGGTAGATGTCACATGTCTTCGAATTTTTGGTTCTAAGACATGCCGGTTTCCTTACGATGTTTTCCTTCACCGTTTTGAGAGCAGTGGTGATGAAATTATTTACACAAAGTAAAGCGCCTGCTTGAGTTCGAACCCACGACCTACATTTCGTAAGTCGGTGCCGTTACCACTGGGCCACCACTGCTCAGAATAGGACATAGCTCAGTGAAAATATTGAATAATGAGAGAGCTGAACAGGCTTTACCATGATATTGTAATCACCGTATTTCACGTCACGTAACGTAATTCAGGGAAAGTCTCATTTCTCTAGCTAGCACCTGTTTCAGACGCTTTGACAAAGTCATCCAAGTTTATCATTTATCTATACTCTATACTAAGGTATATAGAGGTTATAAAGCGGTAAAGTTGGTGAGGTTGTAGGGGGTAATCTCTGGATCTACTAAACCGACTTAGAAAATTCTTTCACCACTAGAAAGCCACGTTATCGGTCAGTCTCATAGGCTATATATTTATGTTTACCGCCCAACGAAGTGGGCAGGGGCCAGCTAGTTTGAAATACATAGATACTTTACAACCAAATCTGAAAAAACCTGGACTTAATATGTGGCTATATTGTCTAATACCACTAACACGCAGTTTGTATTCCATTATTTGCCATCTGGCCGCTCTTTGCCTCAAAAAAAAGTTACAAAGACTTTGTCTAATGCAGCCAAATGTAGCAAGAGCTAGACTAATTACGGTTAAGTTCATATTATTTTAGGGTTCATAATCAACTTGATAAGGATGCGGCTAATCACATTATCCCATTCACACAGTTGTTCTTAACTATTTCGTGTTATGTTGTCCCTTCCTTGGTGGTTATAATATAAATAGTGTCCTTTTAATTTGGCCTTAATAAACGCCGCCCAAAGTCACTTCAAAAAACGCCAAAGTACGCCAGGTATATGTCGACAAACTTTCAGTTTTTTTCACCGCCTTAAAATAATACCTACGTAGTTGTGTCAGTATGTACTTTTAAATCAGCATCAAAAATGAATCAAAAATAGAACCTTTACGAGGGTGTTCTGAAACATGGTTGCTGTCTAATAAAGAGCCCTCTATCTAGTCAATCTATTTCTTTACGTTTTTGTTATTCTTAAGAAAAGAAAATCTGAAGTAGTACCTCACTAAATACTTTGTAAAATTTTATACACCGAAGCCGCAATTCAACCCAATACTTTTCAAATTAATCGTAAAAAGTTTCCCTGAAAATAATTCACTGTTGAGGCTGGAACAAAAAATAGCCTCAAGGGATAAGAAATATTGGAAAATCGAACGCCTAAAATTAATAGGAATCCTATTTAGGTACTTTGAATTTGGCTCAGTAACTGCAGCGGTCTTAAATTAATTTGAAAATAAAGTAGGTACCTTTTTGGCAGAATTTTTTCGTTAAAGCTATATTAAAAAAAAAAAAACTTTATGAATTTCAATTTTATTAAGTGAATATCAGTTCTCGCCCACTGCTCTGGCTTTGTCACTTCAATTCCCGTCAGGCGACGTTTTCTTAGATTTTTCTATTAAAATGCTATAAACCGTACTCTTAAAATTCTGTTGTGCACAGAAAATAGCAACCGGATCTACGCAATTTTCTGCGAGGCATATTTCAACATAACTGGCAAAATGTGGGTGTTACCATACACCTCTGCCCAACCCTTCAGGGAATGCAGGCGTAATATTATGTTAAGTAATGTTAAGATGGTGTTACGAGTATTCTGCTAAATATTTTTACAAAAGCAATAAACAATTTAAAAGTTACACCGTAGTTCAGGTTATAGGTTTGTCTCCTCCTGTAATACCTATCTTAAAAAAACAAAGTTGATAAAACGTATTCCAGGCTCAAAACTCTGACAGAGCCAACAGATACCAAAAATGAATGAACTGGATGTCTCAATAGCCGCAATTCCTTCTTACTTAGTTTGTTTATAGAACCTTTTCCTTTCTTTTGCCTTTGATATTATTTATTTATTTATTTAACACTTTAAGCACACAAATGTACAGAGGCGGACTTAATGCCATAGGCATTTTCTACCAGTCAACCTTTGGCTGATGCAGAGACAAACAGTGGTAGGTGCAATATCGAAAATTGTGGAATAAAATCTAAGGATATACATATACCTATCAAAACTTTATATATAATATACCTAAAATATACATAAATATAATAATACATAAATACACGAATATACCTAAAACAAATAAGACAAACAATGGGAAAAATATCACCGTTGTGATGATATTCAAAGACAGATTGAAACAGGTGAAATATTTGAATCAACAACGAGTTGCAACCTATTCTCAGAATCCAAATATTATTTAGTGATGTGTTGAGGCATGAGAGCCTTCACGAGTCGGTGCTTTTAAGACCACATACATTATATTATTATTGATTTAAACTCAAGCACGGACGGTGTAAGTACTGTCCGAGAGTTAGACATGTTCTCAACTTCAAATTCTTAATTTAGAAACGAGTATTAGGTTACTAAGCTGAAAGTCTCGCTACTAACTTAACTGACTGGCTAAAGTTACTAAAAGTGAAACAGTATTTTTAAGTGGTTTGCAGCCATTGGCTACAGGCACACGTTTTTACAACAACTGCAGGCGATAACAGCGTTTATGCTTAGACGACATCATTACTTGCCATGTAAAAATAAACTAACATCTTTTGACGAGATGTTCTCAACTGCTGGAACTCATGATCTGCCCCTAATTGTGTATCGTGTTCATAAAAGGCGAGGAAATTGGGTAATATAAAATTTATACAATATAAGCTAATGGCTCGTTAAATAACCTTTATTCAATGTATTACGTGAGCAAGGATTTACTTTTGGGTATGTAAACGCTTATTTTGTTTCACGTGGAATTTAACAACAGGATTGTGTTTGGAAAGAAAAGTCATTTTTATCCATTTATGAAATTGGATTGTGCACTTCGAGCCCATTCATTTTTGATATATCTTATCAAAAATGAATGGGCTCGAAGTAAGTGGTGTGAAATTGGAGTAAGTGCAATTGGATAACTTTATTACTAGCGATACTGAAGTAAAATTCAACATTCCTTCTGTTACAGCATAATATTATCCTTTTTTTAGAAGTTGGTAAAAAAAACCTTGAACTTTTCTTATAACTTAGGCCGCTTGCCCATTGGTCGGTATTTTACCGCGCAGTACTGTACAGTACTGCGCGGTACTGCTTATGTTTCCTCACTGGTCGGTAAGCACCAAAGCACTCTGTACCGAATCGGTACTGCACACAGATATAGATATACCTAGATAGCGCAAGAGCATCTACTTCGCGTGCCCGAACGTGGCTCAGTGTGTCTCATTTTATATAATATAGTATATGGTCTGCGCCTGTCCGCCGCGCTAGTCGGACATAAATAATAAAATAGAAAATGCCTATATTCGTAATACTTTATAGCTTTTTTCTAGGAACGGTTGATGTGACGTTGAGTGTTAACAGGTTATGACAATCGAAACAAGTGATACTATCGTGTATCGCTTCAGTTTCATGGTATAGGCGCTTTGATCATTTTTCAAAAATGCCACGCATGGTTTTCATACAGATCGTAATACTTGCCTTATCTAGGTATTATTATATATCTATATCTGTGTACTGCACTGCTTTCATCTAGAATTCCAAATTCAAATTAATTCAATTAGTACGAGAGAGCATGACCAACATTTTTGCCTTATCGTTTTACGATCAAAATCGTATAAAAACGATAGATTTGGTTATTCTTAAATTCAAAAATCCTATTTTCAGAAATTTTCCGCGTCACATCTTCTGACCTGACCGCATTTTTAAATATGTCGATAATTCTTTTTTATCATGTTTAAAAATGATAGATTTTACATACCGAAAACACCATTTTCAGAAACCAGTAGCTTCGAGTACGTACCCAAGAGACCATTTGAGAAAATTAAATTTGAGGCAAACAATAAAACCCATAGCAATCCATCTGAAAATCTTGTTTTCTGGTGAACATTGGTCAGTTGATTCGAATACGTCATTTTTGGAAATGTGCTCAGGCCACGTTTGACACGCAAAGTGACGCAACGGAAATATCTGAAAACAAACTTTTTAGTAATAAAATTACGCTATTTTTATTATCAGACACATTGTGATGAAACCGTCTGCCAATTTTTTTTGACATAGCAGAAATAGGCTCCCATAAAACTGTAACGTTTCTGACCGGTACTGCCCACCGAGTCGGGTTCAGAATTATCAAAACGTAAATTTTTTTTTACAATTATTCCCGTAAAACGATGTGACATGGTTTTGGTCATGGGCTCTCGTACTATATAATTCACTTGTTTTTAGATTTTCCCCAGTTTCTGAATGAATTATCCCTAAATTTCCCTAAAAAATTTCCTTGGTTTAGGGAGCATGATTATAAATAATAAGGTAATGGCACAATTAACATGGTAAATTAAAATTTGATGAATTGCATTCATTATGAGTTTGGGTTGAGGGAATAAATCGGTGGTTGAATAAATCGAATCCTTTAATAAATCGGTGGTGCCATAGAGTCAAGTAATATATTGGGTGATGCCTACTATAAACAATAAGGTTACCAACTTAAATTCATATTAACCCCTAAATTCCCCAAATCCCTGTCAAAATAAAATATCCCTAAACCAAACTTAATATTGGATTTTTTCCCTAAAACAGGGAGAAATCCCTAAAAGTGGAAACACTGCGCGGTAAGCTTCCAGTACCGATGCAGTAAAATGCGTGACGTCACGCAGTACCGAAACGATATCGCCCCGCACACTTACCGACCAGTGGGCAAGCGGCCTTAGCCTTTAGGTATCTAGCTGACTGTTTGTTGTTTTTTGTGTGTGTGAATGTTTGTAAGAAGAATTGGTAAATTCAGAAACAACAACAACTTTGTTTTTTAAATAATATTGTCTTGAGATGAGGCTTCATTGGTAGAAGATAAATAATCCAAAGGTACCTTGACTCCATACGAGGGCACGGGAGACCAGCTCGGATAGTCTTTTGGTTCCAAATTAAATACCACGCTCAGACCTGTTCCCCTGAAATTGTAAATTAGTTAAATCTAGTTTCTTATACATACAAATCTTAAATAAAACCATTATTTTTTTGAAGAATCTGAAGTCTAAATAACAAAATTTGGATACCGAACTACAAAAACTACGCTTCAATACGAGACCTTTATAACCAGAACCGAATAATCGAACTGTTTCACCGTTAGTTCTGATTGAAAATGTTTAACTTGGAAGCTGTATGGTCAGGAAATCAAAGTCAACATCAACTATATTAATTTCGATAGTTCTCTGATAATTTGTAAATATTGGACTTTTGTTCGGGTAGGATCTATTTCTGTTGCCATAAAGCACGAACATTGGAGCTTGTTTCATGAAGAGAACTAACGAATTCTCATTGGAATACCTGTGCACCCTATTCTGCATCTTTAACATATTATTGTACCGAAAACTTCGTCGAATAAAATATAATATGAAATCTTGAAACAATAAAAAGTCAAATAATATGAATGAGGAACTGTTACCGGCCCGACTCCGAAGTGGCTATAATTGTTGGATTTGTGTCTGTTCCTCCATCAGGGTTCTGGTCATCATAGTATTCTAAGTCCTTGTCTGGTGTGGAGTGCAGTAGAGGCCTGCAAGCAGAAATATGACTAGAAGTATGAAAGATAAGGTTGAACCAAAAATGGTCTGACTACATAAAAGTAATCAGTATAATATGGATGTTACTCTAATAGCAAGTTCTTGGAGGAGCTCTTGGCTGAGTAATAACAGCCTTACGGGTTGATCCATCAGGTTAAGCTACGCTTGCCGGAGTTGATCCGTGGATGGGTGACCATCTTTACATACTGAGACTCCTCCGTGCTTCGGATAGCCCGTTAAGACGTTGGTCCCAGCTGTAACTCGTGTATCTTTGACAGTCGTTATGGGTCGTCAGGAGCCCGAAAGTCTGACAACTAGTCTTACTAAGAGGTATCGTATTACACAGTTACTGGGTTATGGAGATCAGATAGGCAGTCGCTCCATGTAAAATACTGGTATTCAGCCGCATCCGGTAAGACTGGAAGTCAACCTCATCATAGTTGGGAAAAGGTTAGGCAGATTGATTGATTCTAATAACAAGTTCAATCACAATCAGCCTCAACTTCATGCTGTGACATAGGCCTCGTCTCTGTGAGAGGTAGCCGGCCACGCTGGCCCAGTGCGGGGTGATGGATTGCTCTTGCTAATTAATACGAACAATATTACCATTATTTACCTACTTAGTACATAATAATGTTATATGATTGCGAGTGGGCGTTAATTTCTCGCTCACGTTAGTAAAATATCTAGTACCTAATTGATACTGGCATTAGTTTTATGCCCCTTGGGCCAATTATCGTAGATTAATCGCAGCAGAACATTTAATGTATCAGTACTAGTAGGATATACTGTATTTTTATGATTTCTTGTTTTTATAATACCGGTATGTGGCAAATGTCCTTAGTTGTACATTTACTCACCCTTTAGCTCAATTTCTTAATGTATTCTTTAATCTACCTGTTGTAAAATAAATCGTTTATTCAACTAATATTAAAATCAGCATATTATTGACACATTTTAGGGCAAAGGCCTCTTCTCAAACAGAGTAGGCACGAGCATTAATTATTTTTGGAGTTTACTTCTTAAGAATCGATTCTCATATAAAAACGTATGGAAATTTTATGAGGAGTGAAAATCTTGTATTTTTCGTTAACTCAAAAGCGGTACGTTTTTTCTGACCCAGATAAACGTCGTTCTGTATTGTCTTTTATCGTAAATAACACGAATTTAAATTTTGAAAAACCAAATTACATAAATATTTCATATTGGTTTTACCGAATCAATTTGAAATATGTAATATGCTTTTTTATTTACGAAAAATACATACATGCTTTCAGTGTTATATGAGATGAGTATATTTACCCTCTTTGCCTATTGCATATTCAATGACAATCGTATTAAAGAGTAAACGCCAGTCGTGCGTCGGAGCTGATACACACACACTTTTTTATCGTGTTTCATTCATGTGCCCCGTGAAGTCATAAGCCCCGTGGATGTACCCGTGTGAATAGATCAGATAACTTAATACAAAAAATACGGGAATCCTTTATCTAACAATAAACTAACAGCAAATACAATAATAAATGAAAATAATTATCCTTTTTGACTATTGAATTTGGAAAACCAATACATGGTGTTTCAGTAGATCACTGATTTGCAGTACCTAGTAATTTTTGAGGTGATGCGGTAAAGCACGCTTTCATCTTTGGCATTATTTGCGTGACGTAAAGTTTATGTGATAACAAACACGAAATTCTGACACACTAAAAAGAATTAGTAACACATATCTGTGGGTTATTTAGAAAGTTTCATCTATAAACTCTGTCTCACCACTTTGTCAACAAATATTATTGTTTGAATAACATTATTTAATTATAGGTAATTATAATTAAATAATGTTATATTAAATAATATACAGGGTGTTAAAGTAATTGCGTGCCATAGCTTAGGGGTAGGTTCAGTATCGATAAAGGAAACTAGGAGCAATTTTTTTTAATATTTTTTTTTTAAATTATTTTTTCTGGATTTATTTTTTATTTTTCCTAGTTTCCTTTATCGATACTGAACCTACCCCTAAGCTATGGCACGCAATTACTTTAACACCCTGTATAGAAAATACTTCGACAAAAATTGAAATTATAAAACTAATCTTAATTGCCAAGTGACAAATATCTATATGGTCATTTAAAATTAGAATTTCAGGTTAAAGTAATCAAATCAAACCACTCAATTTGTAAGTGACACTAAAGACGTAGTGAGTATAGCATCTACAAGTACGTGATCTATTTGCTTACATTTTCATCAAATACTTCTGGAACACACCATACATTATTAATGATATATTTTTTCATCACACCTGTTCGAAAAACGACAATTGCCTATAGAGGATAGCGGGAGCAAAGTTCAACTTTGCTCCCTAGGGAGTTTGGGGTTTCTCTCTTCTGATTGGTCCACTCCGCGCTTTTGATAGCGTACTGATTTGTGTAGTTAGGTTGGAGGCGCTCGCGTGAAGGTTTAATGTAAAAAAAAAATCGAGTACGTAGATTTTTATTTTTCTCATAGGTAGTGATGAAAAATAGTGTGTATCACTCGGGGACAAAATATTTTGCTCTCGGGCGGCGTATATTGAATTCCTCGCTAACCTCAGGATTCTACTATAGAATCCTTCGCTTAGCTCTGAATTCAAAATAACGCCCTGGAACAACAAAATATTACTTTGTCCCCATGTAACACAAATAACTATTGTTGGACTTTCCTGTATGATATAATTATATTCTACGATTTATGTACGTACACCTCGCTAGCATCATTCAGAGCTGCATAGTTGAAAGTGCAACAGTGTCCGTCATAAGTCTTGATCAACACGAACATATCTTCACAATTCTTTGCCTTTCGGTTGAACGTACAGTATAGGATCAGATTCTCGCATTTTTGATGTACCTGAAAAAAATCACCAAACTTGAACTAGATCAAAGAACTGATTAATAAGTTATAATTTAAGCGCTACAGTTCTTTGCGAAATCTTTTGCACGGTTTCTGAAAACCTGGAAATCACAAAAAAAAACTAACAGATTATCAAACTCATGTCGAGTGATTTGATTGGTTGTTATTATTTCTCTCTAACAGCAGTCAACGTCAACTTGACGGACCTTTGGGGAATGAGCACACTTATCCTCGTGTAATTAACTTGAGCTGATCACGTATCATCACAGTTCGGTCACTTCGGCGATCGGCAATTGAACTGGACGCCTATTCGTTTCCGATCGGTGTCGAGTCGTGTCGTACGAATCAAAACAATAGAATAACTTCTTTTTTGCCTTTATTACTTGGACATAAAGCTCTTTACGACCAGGTGAAGCAAATGTTTTTGGCTCTCTTAGCTTAATTTTTGTGTTGATTGGCTTTATTGGGAAACGATCTATTAAGTAATACCGACTTTTATGACGTTAAGCGATTGATCGCGCAGTGATCGCGCGATGTCTGCGCAATAATTGCTGATTGCTATTTTTATGTAATCAGCTTGCTGGTGTTAGATTGATGTAATCTGAACAAAAATCAAGACTAGTATTATTATACTGTACCTCTTCCAATATAGTATCAACTGTGAAGAAATGATGTTTCAAAATATCCATGATTTCGGTGAAGTTTCCCAACTGTTTGGTATTCTTGCCGAAGTTCTTCAAGATCGGGAGTGCGTTGAAAAAGTTTCTAATTTCCAGGTCGCTTTTGTTGTAATGTTTTCTGAAATTACAACATTTGTATTCTTAATTTAATACAATGAAATGAGCAAAAAGGCACACGTCTTAAGTTGACCTAAATAGGTAGGTACACACAATATAAAACATAGTTAGCTGTTCAACACTATAAAAAAAACACAACAATTTTATAGACTCAGGTTCAGCTCTGTTTTCATTCTTTGCGTTAACGCTCAATAGCATAGCATAGGTAGTGAAGTTTGCAGGCTTTCTAACTCAATAACAACTAAATACCCAGTGTTGTTTTAAACTTGATTGAAAGTAAGAAGTACAGTCACGAGCACCAATATGTATACACTTAGCAACTTTCAAAAGTGATTTGCTCCTACTGTGCTGATTTTTATTCTGTGTTGTTACGAATATAGTATTGCGGAACCCATATTAATATGAAATAGGCCTTATCTCAAAGTTGCAGTCAATATTCCACGAGAAAATCGCTTTTGAATTTTGCTAAGTGGATACATATTGGTGCTCGTGACTGTACCATCAAGGAAATTAAATGTTTATAATTTTAATGTAAGTATGTATTATGTAACCAGGAACTATGATCTAGAATTATGTTTGAAATAAATAATTTAATTTAATTTAATTAATTGTTAAGCGAATTGATAAGCCAATTTGCCGTTATAGCCATTTCATTATAACTGACAAAGAATGGCAATTTCGATTTGAATATACAGGGTGGCAGGGACATCGACGCGAAGCCTGTTACCATGGATTCAGTACACCCTATATACTACTACAAGAATCTTTTAGCACTTGTTAACGTCATTCGAGCGCCAAAAGATTGCAACATTGTTTTGCAAGATGACGGCGTTAGTTGTCATTTCGGCCAAATTCCAATACATTCCTATAATATACAGGTAAACGGACCATTTAAATTGATAGTCAATTTGCGCAACATTAAATTTCACTGACTTTACTTTCCATTCTTTTCCGGATATGGAGTTAGTTGTCTGCGCCCCGAACAATTTACTATGACGTAGCTGACAGATAAACTTGCCATGGCATTTATTATATTAGTAGACCGATGGTTCTCGTTTTCCCGTTCGTGGTTATTCAAAAGGCATCTTCAATCTATTTAACTTATAAATGATTGATAAGTCCACGTCCAGATCAATTAATTTAATTCCTATCGAAGAGACCCGTTTCTGTGTACCTACCCGGATTCCAATATCGAATGCTTTGATGAATTGTCAAAACTTGACTTTAGGTATAGGTTAGAAAACGATAAATGATGTTCTGATTCTACGATGTTGGATGTGGTGAAGTGACTAATGGTTTGAGGCAAGCTCACCCATCCCACTCCTTAAAGGTAGGTGTCAAATTGTCAATAGTAGCTTTTAGTATAGTCTAAGCCCATTTCAGACTTATGAATATTTGAACTGCCATTTAGAATTGTAATATCATATCACTAGGAGTCTTATTTAATATTATTAATTTTCATTGATACTAGGAGAAGATAATGAGATTTGTTCGCTGTGTAAATAGCAGGAGAGTACAATGACTGAATTTTCTGTACTATTATGTTCCAACTAATCAAGGAGAATCATTATTTTCGAGCGTTTACTCAGAATAATGGTAGCTTTTAGTAAATTCAATGTGGCGTGGGAGTCGAGGATTATATTTTGTTAGTTAATAGAGTTTGTTCATGTATAAAATCTTAGCAGATTATGATATTTTTCTCAGAATATCTCTAATACCTACATAAAAAATAAAATGTATCCCGAATTTCTGCCATACGACAAATATTCCTTTGAATTTATTACGAACATTGTAGCATTTCACAAAGACGACTGAAAGTCCTTACAAATGAAGCTCCGAGTTCCAAGATTTTCTCATATTATTACTATCTAAAAGATTTAAATGCCCGTACCAGGTTGTGAAGAAAAATGGAACATTTTTCTCGTAAAATGTTAACGAGGGAAAAGCACGTGCCAACACGAGAGTGCTATGAAAGAGTAACTAACTCTAGCTGAAATAAAAAAAATATTAGACAGTCATCAAAGTGAGCAGTGAGGAGAATGTTTCTATGCTCACCCCTCTCAACTGATTGAAAAAATTCAAAATGAGACCAATCTCAATAAATACAATATTGTATTAATTGAGATTGATCTCAGGTTGAATTTTTTCTATTTTGTTATACTCTTTTTTTAAATTATCAATTGAATGTCTGAACGAACATGGACACTATTCACTAACAAGTCTTATTAGAATAGAATAGAATAGAATAGTTCTTTATTTGCACAGAAAGTAGGTACAAGTTACAGATGTTAAGTTTAATAAAATGATCCATATACTAACTACCTTAACTAAGGCATGCAAACAGTTTAAATAATAATAAAGACTGACTCAATATAAAAATTATTAACAAATTCAATCAAATCAATACAAAGTATAGGTGTTTTTAATTTTATTGCGTAAGTATAGGTGTTTTTAATTAATAATCTTTCTTTTGATCTTTGAAATTGATTATAGATTCATAAAGTATTTTCGTATAAGCATTTTTCAATCACCCACAAGTTACCGTTATCTTTGATTGGAAAATATTTTTGAAGTCGTAACACACAATAGACTGTACTTAATCTATTATTTAATACTTACAAAACTCTGGCAATATTCTGGGATTCTTTCACAGACACCATATTGAAGTTGCAGATGCTGACCGCTGGGAACGGCACCTGGTTCACTTTGCAGTTCGCGTTTATCTGTTGAATACAATCAACTAGATTTCTTAAAAGGGATATCTAATAATATAATGGTCTAAGATCCGACCTAGAGACGACCTTCACCCATCTGTTTAATGGATGAAGAGTATTTCAAACCAAAGATAGTGTGTTAGAAAATAGATTGCAAGTGGTTGGGCTAAAAAAATCCTGGCCAGACTGTAATTCACAAAAATTTCAATATAGTTTGGAAATTCCAAAAGTGCACGCCTTTTATCACACATTCATAAACGAAAAAGAAATTAAAAACATAGTTTCTAACAAAAAAAACAATTTATCACTTTTCATGAAGTATGTTTTGACTGCTGTTTTACCCATCAATATGGGTAAATTTCTAACCTCGCAATGCTTTCGCAATGTCAAAGACTATTTATTTAGATATTTATGTTGTGGGTTGCTAGGCAACACGATACATCAAGGTTGGAAATATTTAGATAAAGATATTATATTTTAGTTAGTATTTTATTAATTATAATTAAACCATTTTGAATAAAAGAGCCATTTTCAATAGGGTTCCTTTTATGGCCGAAACCAATGTATTAAAAAAAAATTGACTCAATTAATTGATTTTATCGCAAGCTACAATGTTTTCAAGCTTCATAAATTGACGGACAGGAATTTTTTTTCAACTATTTTGATGTTTTTTTCATTTCTCTTGCATTAAATCAATTGGTAAAAAGTACAGTATTAATCTCCATTTAATCATCTATACAATGGTATATAAATTAAGTAGGTTCTGTGTACTAGCAGGAGTGTAACAATAATAACAGTTGCAGAAATGGGGCAAAAAATATTTTTCGATCGTAGAGCACACTCTAATGCTTCGCATTACGAGTCGTGGAATAATTACTTTTTTTATTTTATTGCATGATATACATCAATGGAAATATCTTTTCAAGGAGAACCTTTGCTACTAACTCGACTTAGGTCGGATCCTCTACTATAAGTCAGAACTTAAGAAAGCGTCTGCAATGAATAATCTGTCAAGTTTCTGAGAAGGTCGTAATCTGGTTGATGTAGTGAAAGGTTAATAAAATATGTAAATGAATAACTGAGTAAGTAAGTGTGTTTTTTTGCCAATTTATAATAAAAATAATAATAACCCCACCGCCGTATCTCTACGTTGACTTCGTGGTGGGGCTTGCAAGCTCCGAACTCTAGGCCTGTGCCGGTAGAGTTTACTTTGCCGGAACCGGTCTAGAATGAGGAGCCAGACCAAGAGAGATACAGAAAACTGCAGGTCAGCATGTGGCGAGCTGTTGGGCAGTAGCGATCCCACGGACCCTATCTCCCGGGAGAAACCTTGTTCCTCATCTCTGGCTTGCCTTTATTAGCCGGCTGGAGTGAACACTGACGAGGAACAGAGCTCCCACCTCATTCTTGCCTTAATTGGCCGGCTTGAGTGAAGATTCGCAAGAGCAAACGTGCTTGTAGGGATCTGGACCATCTTCCGGGCTCTAGGATTGTTCTAAAAGCTGTGGAATACCGCTCCACTCCTCAAGCACCTCAGGACATGTTGCCCCCTTGTCGCTACGGCACCTTGTGCTAGCGACCGTTTTCGGGGGCCCATTATTGAGTGTGCAAGTCATCCTCTGCCATTTTATCCGTGTATACCATAACATTGATCAGGCAGGGGCCATAGTCCTTCCATAGTTCCAGGTCACCAGTCAACTTCAGCCACCTAAACCCATAGGCCAATATATTTGTTTCCATATCCTGCAATAGTCCTACACCAACCGGGGGTTGGCCTTGGGTGCACGTGCACAGTGCATGCAGGGATAATCGTCGCACGGTGGAGTACTACTATGGACGAACCCGGTCAAAAGTCAGAAAACTCAACTCTATTGTTTCGCATTGAAAGTTTTTTCGTGTAGTAGGATAACCACAGCGTCATAAACAGGCCACTTGAGTTATAAACTCGCCCCCCGCTTGTTTTGTCGTGTACGTTTACTGTGTTTGTTGGTGCAATTAAGTAAAGATTTATAATGGATATTGGAGAAGAAGGTATGTGCTTTATTTTATTAGTATTTAATTTTAATGTTTCTATTAATATAGTTAAATATTTGTGATTCATATTAGTTGTTATAAAAGGAATTTTTAAAAATTAAAATCAAACTCGAAGCTTTTTGTTTATGTGTCAGGTTTTATCGGGCAAATTTTTTTGTAACAAGGCAAAGTTTATGTATTCTAGAACATATTTACGAAAAAAAAACTTGCGCGTAGTTGCGCCTTATTATTTTTTTTTTTTGTTTTTAATTGCTGTTAGTTTTAATATTTTGCCAAATAAAAGGTACTTTTGCATCTAAATGGTCTTTCGAATCAATTTTGAGCATACAAATGCCTTCATTCTATTTTGGCCAGAAATTTGATATAAATACTCTACTGTGCGTCGGTTGGTGCCTCATTTCATTAAAACGTCTAACGGGCCTCTGCGAGTTGGCTTCGGCCCCTCGTACGCCTTCCAAAGGTCCGGGACCCCAGAGTCCCGAGATGTGTCAAGAGACGTCAAAATAATAATAATAACCCCACCGCCGTATCTCTACGTTGACGTCGTGGTGGGGCTTGCGTGCTCCGAACTCTAGGTATGTTCCGGTAGAGTTTACTTTGCCGGAACAGGTCTAGGATGAGGAGCCAGACCTTAGCCTGTATATGTCTGCACGTGGCGAGCTGTTGGGCAGTAGCGACCCCACGGACCCTATCTCCCGGGAGAAATCTTGTTCCTCATCTCTGGCTTGCCTTTATTGGCCGGCTGGAGTGAACACTGACGAGGAACAGAGCTCCCACCTCATTCTTGCCTTAATTGGCCGGCTTGAGTGGAGATTCGCAAGAACAAAAGTGCTCGGAGGAAGGAAGTATTCCAGTAAGATGCTGGTAGGGATCTTGACCGTACTTCCGGGATTGTCCTGATAGCCGTGGAATACCGCTCCACTCCTCATAATCACCTCAGGACATGTTGCCTCCTTGTCACTACGACACTTTGTGCTAGCGACCGTTTTCGGGGGCCCATTATTGAGTGTGCAAGTCACCCCCTGCCATTTTTAACCGACTTCCAAAAGGAGGAGGTTCTCAATTCGTATGTATGTTTTTTTTTGTACGTTTGTTACGCGATTTCTCCGGCAATTGTGAACCGATTTTGAAAATTGTTTTTTTGTTTGAAAGGGTATGCTCCCGAAGTGCTCTCATATTTATTTTATTAACTTTACTTGGATAGTTTTTGAGTTAGCTTAAATAATATGTATTTTTCCCACTTAGTTTAAATGGATGATATAATGATAACTTCCAATCACTGTTATTTACATAGCAGGTTTGTGGTATTCGAATTTGTATGAGGTAGGTACCACAACTTTAAAGTGCAAAATAACAACTTTTTACAAAAAAAGAACAACCGACTTCCAAAAAAGACACTACAAAGTCAAAAATAACTTTAATTTCGGAAGTCGGTGGCAAAAAACGAAAGTTCAAAACCAAATACACCGACTTCCAAAATTAAAGTTATTTTTGACTTTGTAGTGTCTTTTTTGGAAGTCGGTTGTTCTTTTTTTGTAAAAAGTTTTTATCTGTGTACATTATAAAACATTGATCAGGCAGGGGCCAAAGTCCTTCCACAGTTCCAGATCACCAGTCAACTTAAGCCACCCAAACCCATAGTCCAATATCTTTGATTCCATATCCTGCAATAGTCCTACACCAACCGGGGGTTGTCCTTGGGTGCACTTATATAGTACATACAGGGATAATCATAAGTTGGTGCCCAATACTTAAAAAAATCTAAGGGGCCTCTGCGAGTTGGCTTCGGCCCCTCGTACGCCTTCCAAAGGTCCGGAACCCTAGGGTTCCGAGATATATCAAAGACATTTAAAAATAAAATAAAATAAAAACCATTTAATTCAGGCGACGCAGGCCCATAAATAAATACCTTAACCTAAACATACATATTTTTTTATTATTATAACATAACTATTTTACACGAAGTGATGACTGTGTCGGCGTCGTGTTGCGCTGCGTGGTGTCCCGTAACCTTCCACGAAATCGTCGGTACGCCACACCTTTCGGCCAAAACTCTTCTTTCATGAAGGTTTCTAGGTACTGAGTTGGAACCCTAACCACAAACGACTTGAAGTTTACGTTATGGCAAGACTCCAACTTCTCTACCCTCAAGGTCCACTTGGTCTTTATTCTGATGTATTCCACGATGTCTTCAGTCATCGTGTGATTTATGTGGTATTTGACGATTTGAATGCTGAAAGTGTCTTATCAGTAAGGTTTTTATCTTCAGCCTGGTAACATTTATTAAACCTTTAAACAATTGTTGCTCTATACTTCCCCAATGCAGAAAACACAATAAAAAACATTACAAATTACAAAGTAATAAACATGCACTAACAAAACAAAGTTAGTCGTTCGACAAGTAGATAAAATGCAATTTACAAAAAAGATTTTTTTTTCAGTTAGGTCTGATTGACTTTCTGACTTCTATTACCTACGTCAACCCACAAAATTACGTCATCGGCAAATATTATTTTCACTCCGTAAGCAAAAACAAAAGCCTACAATAATATTTTCTTAGTCCCTCTAATACGAAAATGTACCGTCGACCGCACGTCAGTCGAAACGAAAACAATCAAAACTAGCCTCTTACGCCCACTTGCACGTTCATGGGTTATCCAAAATAACTTGGAGTAAACAGCTACCTCAGGGTTAATCAAATAATTCATCTCGCGCCACCAAGAGTTAGAGGTAAACCTAGAGTTAATCTTTTAAATATGAAACCCACCAATGCAATGTCGCTAAACTCTGTGTTATTGTTAGTAATGTCAAAATAAATTGACGTTAAGAGGTACTGCTGATAACTTATTTTATATCTTATATTGTTCCAGGTTATAGTAAGTTAATTCAGTACTGTATCAGCAGGTAATAATTATTCTTATACTCATATTATAAATAAATAATAATTAGTAAAAAAAAACATAACTGATGTTTTGGTCAATCAATAAACTAATTCCCCACTCTCCTGAACCCATGTATAATACGATTAAGATGAATGTCATGTTATAAGTGTAAGATAGTGAAGTGGAAGTGGAGAACATTATCGCCAAAAACACCTTCCTTAAAAATGAACTGGCTGAGCTACACACAGAACACATAAACTTAGCCGACCAGTACAGTCGTCTACAACATCAAGTGTCAACATTTCAAGAGTGCAGTGACACCCATGAACTGGCTTTGAATCATATTTCAGAACTTAAACAGAAATTATGTGAAGCCCATAAGGCCCTATCTCTTTCACAGTCTGTCAAGGTCAGTGAACAGGTTGCTAACACCAATAACCTATTTTATGATCTGGTAGGCAGTAAGTCAAAATCAGTGTGTGAGCCAGCTATAACGATAGATTTGACTGGTGACGATACCATACCATTGTGTCCCATTGTTATGAGTCATAATAAATTAAAGAAATATATTAAATTTAATAAAATAATTAAACGGTCACAGAGAGCTATTAAAAAACAAAATCTTTTAAAATTAAATCTCTCCCTAAGAAAGGAACGTGTTATCCTTTCAAAAAGTTTAAATAGTTGTACTGTTGAGTTAGATGAATGTAGGGAAAAGTATGATATTGATACTAAGCTCCTTTATAATGATATACTACACAAGGAGCACTTGCTGAAGGATATTTTTGAGAAATATGAGTCATCACAACAACAACTTAGTGAGCGCTTGTTGGAGGCTGGGGAACTACTGGATTTGGTGAAGTGCAATGCTGAGAGGTATGAGTCTCTGACTAATAACCTCTCATGTAGCTGTGCCAACCAACCACCACCTCCTCAGCCTCAGCCTGACTTGCCTCCACCGGTGTTGGCTCTTCCAGCAGAGACCTGTGTTAATACACAGAATATTAACAAATCCATAATTTTCTGTGACGAATTAGGTTCAGGCTTTGGAAAAATGCTACTTAATTACCTTAGCCATAGTTTTACCAATCATAGTTATCATAACATAACTTTCAAACAAATGATTAAAAGAATTGCAAACACAAACCTAGACAATTATTCTACAATGGTTTTGCTATTAGGTAATAGTACTGGTATTACCAGAAAGGACATAGTGGATGGTGTGGACACCTTATTAAAGTTAAATATAGGTAAGCTTATGTTGTGTGCTTTACCTTACTCTGATACTCTATCAGATTTTGACAATAATTATATTTATAAATTGAATAGTACTATTCACAAGCTGACATGTTGTCATAGTGACAAATTAATGTATTTTGACACTAATAAGTTTATTAGTGGTTTTAAGTTAACTCGGAGAACTTTATCTCTGTCTTATGAATGTAGACGTATGATTGCTATGTTGATAGCATATAATATTAATGAGGTTATAGCTAATATAACAAATTGTAGTATTAGTGACGAGTCTGTGTTGTCTAGTTATACTAACAACATAGTAATTAATTATGAATTATCATGTTGTACGAAGGAGGATCCACCTATAACACCAACATCTTTGGAGGCCACTACCAGTCAGATAGGGTATTCTCTTCCTGCTGGAACCCACATGGGCATTCTAGACTCTTCAGTTGTAGTTGTGGATGTCACTCCGGATACCTTTTTAAACTAGGTAGTAAGACAACAGAAGTTACCCCTTCAAACAACCAATTATTAATACTGAATAGTAAAAAGGTAGCTTCTGGCAATATTACACATAATAATAATAATAAAAAACCAAAGGGAGTGCAACATACTATAAAATTATTCCATCAGAATATCCAAGGTTGCTCCTCTAAATTACTGGAAATAGAATTGTTTTTAGAAAATACCAAGTTTGATGTCATTTGTTTAACAGAACATTGGTTAAAAGACCATCAAGTAATATCAATTAATTATGAAAATTATTGTGTAGTTAGCCATTTCAGCCGAAAACGTATGATACATGGCGGGTCATTAATATTAGTAAAAAATTCTATTCATTGTAAAGAACGAAAAGACATCATCGGACTGTCTGTTGAACACACCATTGAATTGTCCTGTGTTGAGCTTGATAAGCATGTTATAGTATGCGTATACAGATCTCCCAGTTACCAGAATCTATCTATGTTTGATTCTATAATGGAAGATGTGCTAAAGAAACTCAGTGCTAGTAATAAATCAATAATCATATGTGGTGATTTTAATATTAATTTATTAGAAAATAACTCGAACACTATCAGATTATTAAGTCTTTTTAGGTCATTTGATTTGTCAAATGTTTTTATTGAACCTACTCGAGTGACAGCTTCTTCTGCCACTTGTATAGATAATATTTTTTGTAATTGTGATTATTTACATAAACAAATTGTAAATAAGTTGCCATCTGATCACAGTGGACAAACAATAACATTTTGCTCCTACATGCCTTTACAAAAAATTCAAATAAAGTTTAGGCCAATTACATGTAAAAATTTAAAGAAATTAAATAATTCTTTGGCAAGTAAATTATGTGTTCAGAGTTTTAATAATATATGTGACCCTAATGAGTTCTACGCCGAGTTCTTTTCACTATTAAACAAACAATTTATTGACACTTTTCCAATACACACTAAAACTATTTACACAAAGTTTTTATTTAGTGATTGGGCGACTCCAGGTATTCGTAAAAGCAGGGAAAAACTTTTTGAACTTTATGGCTTAAAGCAGCATATGAATAATACAAGCTTTCATCAGTATGTTGCAAAATATTCTAAAACTTTTAAAATGGTGTGCAAATTAGCTAAAGCTCTTTACATTAGTAATAAAATAAAATCAGCTGATGATAAAATAAAAACTACCTGGCAAATAATAAATAATGAAACAGGTAGGAAAAAACAGCGTAATACTAAATTTAACTTAGAGACTGCACATGGCCCCATAAACTCGGATGTAAAAATAGCTCAAGAATTTGAAAACTTTTTTGCTAATATTCCCCTTAAAACGACTGAAGCTTTAAATTCCTCACCCGCGCTTTCTGCTGCCTTACTTAGAAAGAATGTAAAGTCGTGCCCTTTAGAGTTTAAGTTTCAGCATACAAACCCCCAGGCTGTTACGAAAGCTTTTAAAGATCTTAAAATTAAACCAACAGAAGATCTATGGGGAATGTCTGTAAAAGTCTGTAGATCTATCATCGAGACCATTGCGCCCTATTTAGCTTTCATATTTAATACTAGTGTAGACCAAGGAGTCTTTCCGGATCTCATGAAACACAGTAAAGTAGTCCCATTATTTAAATCCGGTGATAGTAAAGAACCCAACAATTATAGGCCTGTGTCAATCCTGCCTGTTCTCAGTAAGGTGTTTGAAAAGTTGATGCTCAATCAAATGTTACGTCACTTTAATAAAAATTCCATCTTTCACGAACACCAATACGGTTTCACCAAAGGGCGTTGCACCACTGACGCCGGTGTCACCCTAATAAAGAACATTTTTAACGCTTGGGAAGAAGCACAAGATGCCATTGGAATCTTTTGCGACCTCTCGAAGGCGTTCGATTGCGTAGACCATGAAACACTTCTGCTGAAACTGGAGCATTATGGGATTAGGAACACAGCCCTTGATTTACTAAAATCTTACCTGAAAGATAGAAAGGTTAAAGTTCAAGTAAACGGCATAAACTCATTAGGGTCTGAAATGGCAATGGGCGTTCCTCAAGGTTCGATATTGGGTCCATTCCTCTTTTTAGTTTATATTAATGATTTACCCCAATTACTTCAAAATCAACCGAAGATGGTGTTATTTGCAGATGACACATCATTGATCTTTAAAATCAACCGACGATCGCAAAATCTTGACGACGTGAATAGCTCTATTCTTCAGGTCCAAGATTGGTTTACGGTAAATAATTTGGTACTGAATAAAAATAAAACCAAATGCATTAGATTTAAATTACCTAATGTTAGAAGTAGCGAATGTGACATAATATTGAATGGAGAAAAACTGGAATTTATTAATCAAACGGTTTTCCTGGGAATCACGCTAGACGAGAAATTACAATGGGGACCTCATATAACATCTCTTGCGGGGCGGCTAAGCTCGGCCGCTTATGCTGTTAGAAAGATCAGACAGTTAACAGATGTAGAAACCGCGCGTTTGGTCTATTTTAGCTACTTCCACAGCATTATGTCGTATGGCATTTTACTGTGGGGTCGGGCTGCTGACATTGAATCTATCTTTATTTTGCAAAAGAGAGCTGTCAGAGCCATTTATGATCTCCGTCGTCGCGAATCTCTCAGGGAACTATTTAAAAGGATTAATATTATGACCGTTCCTTGCCAATTCATTTATGAAAATATTATGTATGTAAGGAAAAATCTACATCTTTTTAATAAAATAAGTGATAGACATAATTTTAATACTAGAAATAAAGATAAACTAGATCAACCATTTTTCAGATTATCTAAAGTACATACATCTTTTATGGGGTACTGTGTTAAATGTTACAACAAAATACCTTGTGATATATTACAATTAAATGAAAGAAAATTTAAAACTCATGTAAAAAGTACACTTTGTAAACAAGCATATTACAGATTAGAGGATTATATCCAAGATAAGAATGCTTGGAAACATGCTGGTCCTGCTCCATAGGACAATTTAGAGTCTAGACAAAATCAAACTGGTTGCTTACTTAATTGTATTTGTTTTTTATTATATGACATTGATTTTACGAGTACATCCTGTGATTACTTCCTCACACACTGACTTATTAATTGTAATTTTTTAGTAGATTCGTCTATTTTTTACAATGTTTGTGAATATGTGAACACCATGTATCTACCACATAATTAATTTATCTGTCGTTTGCTCGACTTTAAATTCTTTTTACTTTATACAGTAATTTTATTCTAGGTGCATCGTCTTCACATATAATTATATAAATAATGTACCTATACAAAATATTGTAAAACATTTTAAAAAGAGTAACGGTGGAGTTTCTTGCCCATTCTTCTCCATACGAAAACTACCTTTTGGAAGGGGCGGTAGAATCAATACTTTATTTTGTAAATTTTGACGTTCAAAAGTGCCTTCAAGGGCCTATTTGAAATAAATGATTTGACTTTGACTTTGACTTTGAATAAAATTCAAAGACAAGAAAGTATTCCGTATCGTAATTTATGTACGAGTAGTATTTTTATATATTATTAATTTATGAATGCGAAAGTGAATTTCTTTGTTTGTTACTCTTCAAAGTCTAAGTGTTATTACTGACGTTTAGTCGATTGTACCTACCCGTGTCACACGTATTTCTCCTTTACTACGTAGAAATACATACATGCATGAGAATAAATCGGGTGCGCTAGGTAAATGCTTGTTGACTTTAGAAGAAAATAATGATAGCTATAAATAAATATTTTTTTAGAGTAGAATGGTATATTATTTATTGTGGGTACTTAACAGGTATTTACAAAATAAGCTGGTCAACATTAAAAACTGTCTGTTACATACCTATCCCAATTATTACACATACATTACTATTCAACCACTAACTATTAATAGAAGAAGATTAGAAGAAGAAGTTACTATAATATAACGTAGTCATAATTGAGATTGAAATTCGCTAAACTAGATTAACTCTGAACTCTAGAATCTTCTCTAGCGCCGATTTATTCAAAGAGGTGACTGAAAATACACCAAAAAGTGGATAATAAACTATTCAACGCAAACTGGATTATATAAATCCTTTTAACTGCTTTTATCGATTTTAGGATTTAGTTTGCTTAGTTCAAGAAACTAATTCGACAACCTTGCACAAGTTTTCCAAAATGAAAAATAACAATGAGAATATTTTTCAAATAAATCAATATGATAATCTCACTTTTCTGTTATACCATATTCTTTCCTGTCAAGCGGTATAGTAAAATAATAGAAGTTACCGACGTCACAGAAGGTAACTAAAAAACCAAGCATAGGAACAAAATAAGAAGAAATCCATCCAACTTGCTACCATTTTGGCCAGAACACAACTTTGTGTTTCACCACAAAGCATTATAGCTAGATTATATTGACATTTCAAGAAGTCACCCTCTGTGGTACTCAATATGCACCAAACTGTATGTTCGGGATTTCCGAATTATTACATCTGTAAATGACGTTCATACAACTGGTTAAAAGCTGTGAAACCGACTTTGACCTATAGTTCGATCAATCCCGTGATTCAAAACTATCGCCACAGCCGAATTTCCAGTGTGCCGTACTACTAGATGCTCAACGAACTTCTGACTGCCAACCGAATGTGGTTTGTTTTCGGATGAATGGAGTAAAATTATGCGGAAATATCTGGTGTTCTGTGAGAGAAAGCATGCAAGGGGGTGCACTGTTTCATGTTAGACTTAAATTGAAATGTTTCTATGTTAATTATTGGTGTTGTACCGGTAGAGCCCCACCGTTACCAATTTGTAACGGTAACCCGTTAATACCGTGAAACCCCACTGTTACCAATTGGTAACGGCTGACTCACGCGGCTTGAGTCACTATTGATACTGCTAAATAATGACTATAATCGTCTGAGGGCTGTTTCTTTCTATGGCCTGATGGATTTTCTGGTACCTAAAAATTACTGGTAACACCGAAAAATTCTGAAAAATATTGAAAGTAACGTAAAGCGCGTGTCAATGTCAATTTTTCAAGGGTCAATCGGTGTATCTACAACTAAATAAATAAATCCCTTTGATCAGATTTAGCCAATCAGATGTCCAATTTTCCTGCGAGGTGATACAAAGTGAAGGTATCATACGGCTGAACAAAGAATATTTTTAACAGCAATCACAATTGGCCGTCTGAGTGCACACGACATTTTTATTGGATAATAAATACTTACTTATCTACCATCTACACAGCCGTATCCTTGGTAATGAATAATATTAATCACAGTCAAAGTTACTATTACCAAAAAAACCTATTTTCCGTTTCAAGATCTCAAGACGTTACTATGGGCAAAGAAAATAGAATGAATAAAAGACGGTACTTACAGCGGTAACAATCTGGTTCTCATTGAACTTCTGTTTGATGACCATGATGAATGCAATCGTCAGCATGACGTTACCGAGCACGGCCAGGCCCCACAGCACCAGCGACCTTCCATTCTTGGACGTGAAGTGACTGGTCCCGTGCAGTGTCGTGATCCTTTCGATTACGGACACGAAGTATGCGCTGTCTATCTTTTGCTTCTTCTTTGACATTTTGATCTGAGGGAGTAACAATTTATGGTAGAAATTGCAATGTAAATTCTATACATTTAAAAGTACCCATCACAAATGGTTTTATTTCATACCTACTGATTCATGCTTCAAATAAGTTCTGATAACTTTTTAGTAAATCATACATGACCGACATAAAAGACGACTAAGGGACGTCATGACAGTGGACAGTGAATAGAGAGTGGACTTGCATAGGTTATCAACGATACATTTGTCAAGACGGCAAAATTTCAATTACTGGAAATGTAAAAAATAAAAAAGAAAGCGATAAAATAGGTATCTTTGTTTACAATTAAGCACCTGAATATATTCAAAACAAAGAGTATGGCTAATTTCATAATTCACTGTTCCAAATTATAAATCTCACCTCAAAATGTTCGTATCGCACCAAACTCTTGATCCTCTCTCTACTCCTAACGAGTGTGATTTAGGCTCAAACGACGAACATGTCTTAAAACCTCTGATTACATTTTAATCTAAGCATGAATAAATTATTATTTTCTTCAAGTCACATGGAATATAAATGGTTTGTATGTTTTTGTGCCGTCATTTATTTTGTGTACTCTAAAATCATAAAATACTAAATTAATAAAAAAATAGCACCAAAATAAGAGACGCTATCCACGTGCAACTCTAATAAAATTATTTAATAACATACTTTCCCTAACAAAACCTAAGACGATCCACTGACCAAATAATGCTATATATTTTGTATTCCAACGCCTAAAAATCCTAAGATGACCCACTGATCTAAAGTAGTGTATGAAACTGCACATAACTAGGCATTAAAAACTCGTGTTATACACGGATTAAAAATGTTAATAAAATTATGTTGATATTCCTATTCAATATGGTATTTAGGTATATATAAAAAAAAAAAAAGAATTATACCTACTTAGAACAGTTACTACAAATGCATCTTCAGAACAATCATCTAAATGTTAGTAGTTTCAACATAGGAAGTGAGTTTATTGTTTAAACTACTATATAGCTTGCAAAATATGATGCTATAAACTAGTCGAAAAATACATTTAGACCTTTGATCATCATTAACTTAAATAATTCAATAATAATTACACTTCTTTCTTTCTTACCGTAGTAACGAAAGTTATAAATTAATTTGAAGTAAATTGAACTTCTCCAACAACTACAATTTATTATAATTAGTGAAATGGTAATCATTCATATATGTATGCTTTCTTTGATTTTGTCGTTAATTTAGGATAGCTTTTAGCCAAAGTGCCCTTACTTACTGAAATATTAGATTTAGAGCACTTTAGGCCTTTAATCAAAGTAGTTTGTTCATCAATATTATAAAAAAAAACTTAAATATTTCTTTGAATATTATATTTTTATCTGTTTTGATTAATTTTGCAATATTACTATGTGAAAAAAAAAATGTGGCTAACTAGCGAACTAGAATTTAATAATGAATTGCAATTATAAGACTGCATTTGATGTTGTAACCGTTTTAGGTGTAAAAAAGGCATTTGGAAAGTTTCCAAATACTTTTTTTACATCTAAAACTAAATAGTCCGTGTTAAGATATATATTAAATATTGCAGTTCATAATCAATATTCTAGTTTGCTAGTTTGCCACATTTCTTATTCCCATACAGTAATATTGCCAAATTAATTAAAACCGGGAAATATTTGACAGCTATTTGTGACGGTGCCCACTTTCAGAATAAACGCTCATAATTTCTAAATAATTATCGTGGAAAATATGTAAGTAGGTACTTACCAACACCATTTTCCAAAATGGCGATGGACAAGGCACTAAAATCGACGCTCATTTCAAAATCCAAGTCGTTTTGCAAGCACTGCACCCTACATGGGGTGTACTACTTCTACAAAACTTCCAGTTGTGGTGTGCATCTCCTGTGGGCCATGATAATAGCGGCCAGCATGGCTTTGTGCTGTTTCCTCGGACACATGATCTGGGAAAAGTTTGTGATTGATCCTACTTTGACTGTGGTGAGTAGATTTTATTTTTCGTGTTCATTTATTATTGCTGGCAACCCAACATTTTATTTTAGTGATCGTGTTGGTCGAATTTCTTACATAAAAAGTTAAATTAATAATTTTAAAAACCCCCGACACAAACAAAATCCTTTAAAAAGTTTCAAAATAAAATATACTGGCCCTTTAATATAATTTGTAGTTAATATTTTGTCGTCGCGTCGGGGGACGGCATGCTATTGTAGAAAAGACATTTTCATTCGCCGGCGAATGAAAATATCTTTCTACAAATTATATTAAACTTAAAGGGCCAGTATAATTTATTTTGAAACTTTTTAATTAAAGGATTTTATTTGTGTCGGGGGTTTTACAAATTTTTAATTTAACTTTTATTTCCTGCTTTTTAAACTTTATTGTATACTAATTACTAGTACATACGCTACGATCGACACGTGCCTCGCTTAAATCTGCGCAACTGTATGTATTTTTCCCACAGTAAGCCTAGCGCCACACCTGCCGAACGTTCCGCGGCGGAACGCTCCGTCGCGTCATATTTCTATGGACGTAACGTTCGGCTGATGTGTCATAGGTAACTTGAAAAACATTAGGAGCGTAGTCAACCGAACGTTCCGTCGCGTAACGGGACTTCTGCTCCAATCGCTCGGTTTTGCTCGTTGATTGTATCTCTTTCTTCCAGTTTACACAACACAACAGTAAGGCATACTTATTTTACAACGTTACGTTATATTATTATTTATTTGGACCACTTTCTTGCAGTATCTATTATTATTCACTCATTGTTTATTTGTATCAACACGGTACAGAGTAGTATATCTGTAATCCTAACAATACTTTAATTGCTTTTTAGTTTATTTTACTGTATATAAACATTGACAGCCGAATGCACAGATGTATAAATAAATGTATTCTATAACCACAGACTATAATAGCATCATGCAGTGCGCCCGCGTCTCTTCACTTGTCATGCGCTATGACATAGACAATTAGTCTATGACTTGGATAAGTGATGTAGGAGCGTCGGCGTCGTGCGTAAGCCGATAGCTATATGTTAGTTTACGGTTTTTAATTTTGTTTCTATTTGTATTTATTTTTTATTAATAATTGTTGTTTATTTATTTATTTTGTAATCTCCTAGTGAGATTTATGTGTCCGTAGGTATGTCCGTGGCATCACAGCGGGCCCTATCAGAATACCAGCGCTGCGGTATTTTTTTTTTTAAATATCGCAGCATATGCTGAGATAGCGGCCTTTTTGGCCTCGCACAGGTCGTTTATAGTTTTTATAATTTTTTTATTTTGTGATTTTTATGAACTCGCTCCTTTTAGTTTATTTTAATTTTTTTATTACTGTTTGTATTTCCTGTGCGTGTCCCAAATAAAATATTTTTCTTTCTTTCTTTCTAACGTTCGGCAGGTGTGGCCCGACCCTAAAGTTAGTTACTAATTAACCCTGATTTATTTTTGCTACTCCATCATCAGACCCTGATAAATATATATCTATTACCTATTCATTGAGACCATTCCAAAGAGCCCAAACACGATACCACTGCTGTAAGTTGGTGAGGAGTTGGGTATCCTGCAAGTACCAGGTAATGCTGCAGCAACAGTTCAAGGTTACTATGTTATTTTAATACCATTGAAGTAACAGATTACCAAGTTTAGACTCAATCACACCTGTGGAAGATGCTCAAATCCATTCATCAATTAGAAAAGACCTGATAATCTTCAAACGGCTGAATAGATTTTCTTGAATCATAGCTAAGGACACTCCCGATCAAGTCACCTTTCAAACAAAACAAAAATAAACTAAATCGGTTCAACCGTTTGGGAGCTGCGATGCCACAGACATACACATATACACAGATACACAAACACATAGATACACAGATACACACGTTAAACTTATAACACCCCTTCGTTTTCCGTCGGGGATTAAAAATTAATTTGACGAAAAGTAGAAAGCATTAAAGCTCTCTTTTCTGAGCACACTTTCTAGAAAGATTCTATTAATTACGATTTCTTTTTTGAATCAGAATTTCATTGATCTCGTCATTCGCAGAATATACGAGTACGTAATTCAAGGTTAATGTTACCATGGATAACGTTCAATGTTGCAAAGTAATATGCAAATATATCTGTCAAGTAAGAGGAAAAAAGGTTGCTAAGTTTCTTTAATCCCAAAGATAGAACAAAAATACCTGTCAGGTTATTCGAATAAATAAATATGCTTTTTTGAGATTCAACTCAAAAAAGCCTAATTGGATAGTTTGTTACAGGGCTGAATCCCTCAAAAAAACTATCCTACGTTAGAAGTTCATATTTCACCCTTTTATTGTGAACCTTTGTAATTCTGACTTGAAAGAAAAGTCGCTGACAATCAAATGATCAAATTCCAATATGGCTGACATATTCAGCGGTAGCTAGCCGACACCTCAAGAAAAAGGTGTACTCTTTTGTTCATTCGTTTCGTTTAGAAAAATATTATGGTTTGACTTTACACTTGTTCCTATAGAATTTGTAACCAATGATTTTTGAACTCTGTGTTTTGTTACGAGTATCTCTTATCGCTTTCATATGGCTATTTCTGTGATTCTTTATTGATAGGTATATTTCGGACCACATAAGGGGGCTTCGTCCATACTCGCCCGCTTTTTTGCCTATCAGATGCAAGGGTACAGTTTGTCGGAAAAGTGCTACGATGTTCTTCTTAATAATAAATACTGATACAATACTAATACTAATACTTACTAAAAGAAACAGGGCGCTGGTGTGTGCCCTGGATGCGTTGTTACCGAATTTTATGGAAAGCAGCGCAGACCTTTGCGATACACACTCAATCTTGTATTGCACGGCTGTTGCGGCATGCCGTATAGCTCGTGTCAAATTTCCAAACACTGACCGAGCTGTACGGCCAAAACCTGCCGCGCCAGCTTGGCAATGCAGGATTGAGCGTCGTATTAATGAGGCCAGGGTACTCATCGGGAAGCTCATCTGCTTCAGGGAGGGTAATACACGCCCAAGGGTGATGCGCTTTGTGAGGCGGGCGTTCTCGGAGACTAGTATTAGTCCTCGAGAATATGTTTCCTGTGTCACAGAGCGCATCGACTTCCTGAAGCAGAAAGTTTATGCATGGGCAAACCGTATCCGTCGGTATAGGCGAAGAGTGGATCGATACACTCAGAACCGCATGTTCCAGAGCGATGAAAGGTGGGTATACAGAGCATGGGAGCGACCCATTCCCACTCAAGGTGTGACTGACGCGCGTCCACCGGAAAATGAGGCCATGAGTGCTTTTTGGCGAAGCATCTGGTCGGTGCCCGTCAGTCACACTGAAGGTGATTGGATGCGTGTTGTTGAGCGGACGTGTGATTCAATACCAGATATGGAAGCTATTAACATCAGCCCTCTGGATGTAGCCCGTGCAGTTCGTCCGTTGCCTAACTGGAAATCTCCAGGACCGAACGGACTGCACAATTTCTGGCTTAAATGGCTACAAAGATCACACGCCTGCTTAGCCTCGCAATTCCAGTCATCTCTAGAGACTGGGTCGCTACCAGTGTTCTCTACGACAGGAGTTACCCACCTGCTCTATAAATCGGGTAGTACTGCGGAACCTAAAAACTATAGACCAATCACATGTTTACCTACGGTCTATAAAGTTCTTACATCCATTCTTAGAGCAAAAATTGTACAACATATTGACTCCAACTCCTAATGGAGTTGGAGTCAATATGTTGTACAATTTTTGTCTGTGTCTCAGAATGGATGTAAGAATGGGTCCCGCGGTACTAAAGAGCTGCTCCTTATAGACATGACCATAAACCAACAGGTCCGTAGATCCCGGAAGGATTTGTCGACATGTTGGATAGATTATAAGAAGACCTATGATTCGGTGCCACATACATGGCTCATGAGGGTGCTGGAGTTGTACAAGATAGATGCAACTCTGCGCACCTTCCTGATGTCATGTATGGGGCAATGGAGGACGGTTCTTCTCTACCCAGGATGTCGACAAATCCGGAGGACCGATGAACCAATCAGGATTGAGCGGGGAATATTTCAGGGCGATAGTCTGAGCCCACTTTGGTTTTGCTTAGCCTTGAATCCTCTAAGCACACTGCTGGAGGATTCAGGTCTAGGCTATCGGTTGAGAAGAGGTGGTCAGGTAATATCTCACCTCCTTTACATGGATGACTTGAAACTCTTTGCCCCCAACAATTTGCGACTGATGGAGCTACTGAAGGTAACAGAAACGTTCAGTAGCGCTATCAGGATGGAATTTGGTGTGGACAAATGTGCAGTCATGCATGTAAAGCGAGGAGGGATTATGGAATCCGTGGGAACCCAACTCTCGGATTCCATACACCTTAGATCCCTCTCCTCAACTGAAACCTACAAGTATTTGGGTATGTCGGAAGCATTAGGCATCAATGTTGCCGACATGAAACAATCGTTGAGGGAGCGTTTCTTTGGCCGCCTGAATAAGGTACTAAATAGTCTTTTATCAGGCGGAAACAAGGTGCGCGCCTTCAACGGTTGGGTCATGCCGGTTTTGATGTACTCTTTCGGTATACTCAAATGGACTCAGACGGAACTTGACGCTCTGGATAGGAAGGTCCGTACATTGCTGACAGCAAATCGGATGCATCACCCACGGTCATCAGTGATGAGACTGTACATCCCGCGGAAGTGTCGAGGTTTCTTGAATGCCAAAACCCTCCACAACCGCGAGATTTACAGTCTCAGGGAATATTTCCTTCAAACTGACGTGGGAATGCACCGAGATGTGGTCGCAGTGGACAAGGGCCTCACCCCGCTCTCCTTGGCGAAAGAGAACTGGCGCAAACCTGCAGTACTGGATACTAACGATCGTAAGGAAGTATGGCAAGGCAAAGAGCTTCACGGACGCTTTTTCCGGACCCTCCTGACTGGCTGCGCTTCGGCGGCCTCTTCGGAGAAACCGAAGGTTTTGTCTGTGCGATTATGGATGAAGTTATCATGACGAATAATTATCGGAAATACATTGTCAAGGATGGTACGGTTGACATTTGTCGGGCATGCCACCGTCCCGGTGAATCAATCTGACATATTGTTTCTGGTTGTTCTCGTCTTGCTAACGGCGAGTACTTGCACAGACACAATCTAGTAGCTAGGATTATCCACCAGCAACTTGCCTTGCAATACAATCTTGTGGAGTCAGAAGTACCATACTACAGGTATGTGCCCGACCCAGTTCTCGAGAATGGTCAGGCCACATTGTATTGGGATCGATCTATCATCACTGACAGGACTATTGTAGCTAATAAGCCTGATATTGGTGATAGATCGACGAGAACGCCGTGCAATGATTGTTGATATTGCTGTCCCTCATGACGAGAATCTCGTGAAAGCTGAGAAAGATAAAAAAATCAAGTATCTTGACTTAGCACACGAGGTTGTCGACATGTGGGACGTGGACTCTGCAATCATTGTACCGATAATCGTAGCGGAGAGCCTCGACCAACACCTCAGGAGGCTCTCATTGCGCGGCTGGGTCAAGGGCTTGATTCAGAAAGCAGTACTCCTAGACACGGCACGCATAGTGAGGAGGTTCCTCTCTCTAGAGCCCTGACCACCGGCAGCTTGGACCCTGTTCCTGATGCCGATGGGCGACTATTTTTTATATTTTTAAATGTTTTTTATATGGCAGTCTTGCAATTTTTCTCGTGCCTCGGAAAGCACGTTAAGCCGTTGGTTACGGCTGTTATTCGTGGATCTTTGGCAGTCATTACGAATCTGTATACCATCGAATTACCCAGTTACTGGGTTGCGGAGGTCAGATAGGTAGTCGCTCCATACAAAAAACTGGTATTCAGCTGCATCCGGTTAGACTGGAAGCTGACCCCAACAAAGTAGGAAAAGGCTAGGTAGTTCTTGATCTTTTTCTATTTATTTTTTTAACAAAATTACACTATAGTTAGATTCCGTGCAAATAAGTACCTAGTTATTAATTTCCAGAAATTTTAGACTAATTGAATCGCATTATTGTAGACTGATTGTTAGCAGAGAACTTTAATTATTGTACAAACTGTGTTTTTTTTTGCTAATTAATTTTATACCGCGTCTAAGGAGTAGAAAAAAGAAAAATATTAGCACTTTTCTTACCATCAGTACTTTTGTGCCTTCTAGCTATACATGTAGGCAGATATATATGGTTCAGGCGAGTTCGATTCGAACTAGGGATGAGTATGGACGAAGCCCTTAGGGACCAGGTACAGTAAGCTGCACGTGGTAACATAATATAATCAGTATGAGCTGGCCTCACATTCTATGAAATCTCCGTACTACGCCCGGCCAGCTGCAGGTCAAAGTGGTACCACTGCCGACGTGACTGTACCTAAAATAAGACTGCTAGTGAATTTTTTAATTTGAGCATTTACTTGTAAGGAGCACTCTAGCAAATGTTACATTACAGAAAAATTAACGGGTGCGTTCTAGCGAGCATTCTACCGAAAGCACAATAGATTAGATTGATAGATTTTCTTTTTGCCGATACGCGCATCTGTACTGTTTCCCCACATTATTACACCGTAACTAAATGCCATGCTTATGCGTATAAGGGTAGTACGTTCCACGGTAGTCACTTTTGTGGTTGTTTTAACTTCTCGAAAAGCATAATTATAGGGATTTTGAAAGTTACGATTTTATTTTTTGTAGGTGTGATTTCCAATTTATATTCTCGTTTATGGTTATGCCTAGTGATGTGAATTCGTTGACTGTTTCTATTTTGTGATTATTATAAGTAAATGCTACATTAAGAGGATTTTTTGGTGGGGATAGAATAGAATTTAAAAGGTTACTGACATCATGCAAAGCTTGTTAATAAATCAGTCCACTTCAGAAATTAACGTCTAGCAGAATGTTCTAAATGTTGAACACAGACACAGTCTTAATACATTATGCAATAAGTACCTACTTTGTGATGTTAATAAACTAAGCTACATGTTTACTGTGCTTATACTGCTGTGCTTCTAAAGTTATTCTGTAAATACATATTTGTTACTATTAATGATATTTTTATCAAGAAGAGATATTCGCTTTTAGCGATAAGACCGCCCATTGTGTCACCCTATGTAAAATGTCTAAACCTATGTCTGTAATTTTTATGGTGTACATAATAAAGAGTATTCTATTCTATTCTATTCTATTTGTATTTTGCGGACTGCCCTTGCGCTTTCGCCTTAATCTTATTCACTAACGAAACTATCAGGCTTTTTGTCTAATCTTGAATGGAAAAGTTCAAATTTTTTGCATAATCAATTTACTATGAATAATTTCGAACTTATCTATGAAATCCCAGTTCCAGCTATAACAGTTGCTGTTTTTACTGTTTCATTAACATTAAAAAACAAACTGCTTTGTGCTTCGCACACACAATAAACACAAGTTAAAATCAATGTTATTAAAGTTTTACAAAATGCGGCCTCACCGCTCACACATTAAACTTTAATCAAACTGATATTTATTAAGTTGAACAAAGAGCGATTTCATAGCTCAAATCTATAGCAGACAATTAGAAAAACAGGAAACGTAAACCATAATATATTTTCACTTTTATTAACAAAAATGTTACGCATACAAAAGACCGTCACTCTTCAGTATGCGTAACATTTTTGTGTCGAAAGCTAAAACGGTTTCCAACCTATCCGCTACCGGTCCTTTCTTACCCAATTTTGTTAACCTTACTTAGTTTTCGTAAAAAAGGGGGCTTTATAACAAAAGTAAAAGAAGCCGAGCTCTTTTGAATACGAAAATCGTTCGTAACATAATAGTACGTAATGTTTTAGGTGAAATATTTCCATGTCTGCCGTTTCATTACAGTATCTTCATATTTTTGGCAGGTATTACTTATGAATAGAAAATTTCCAATACAAGCAACAAGTAATAAGTTTAGAAGCTACTCATGGGCAAGAGCATACTAAAGGATAAACACTGTCATACTCATAGCATTGTTCAAGTATCGCGGTCACGCATACCTAACCACTTTGAAAACAAAATCCCGAGATGATTCATGATGATAATTCATCCTGATCCTGAATACATACCTCAGCCTTAAGAACATTAATAATTATGGCTATTTTATTATACATAATATATCTGTTAAAAATAACATCACATATAAAATAGTTATTATTTTGCATTTCGTTTTTATTTACAATAGTTATTATTCATGAACTACATAATTATATGGAATCTCCGCAGGTATGGTTTGTAATATTTTTGGCAAACATTCTACATTTTTTGGTAAATGCCTCATCATAATAATTATTTACACTGCTATGTTTTCCATTTACCTGTTGATAGCCTTACATTATCGGTTTTATTGAAACTGAAGCCACTGAAAGCACTACATAATTATAATGAAGGAAGACTTGTCTTGACTTGACTTATTGAACCGAAAATTATATTTCATTTGCTATTTGATGATTTGCAAGTGTGTTAAGAATGAAATTGTTTGCCTTATACATAATATCAATAAAATACAAAGCATTTAGTTCATAAAGCCAGAGTAACTTTGTTAGAAAGCTAATTTGAAAGCGGAAATTACTTCGGCCAAGCTTAGGAACTGTAATAATAGTTTGAGAGTGATTCAGCTAACACTGACGAACGACTAACGGAAAATTAGTTTTCTTACATTTTAACACCACTACTGTTCAAACAATGTTTGATGTAAAATGTTTTCTTTCAAAACATTTTGTTCTTGGATGCACATGGAACATCTCCTACAGACAGTCTTAACTCTCACCTATTTCATCCGTGGGTGTTATGAAAGATGAAACTCAAGCTGCTATTCACACCTGCATAATTATACTGACATTAAAATTTGATGACGTTATACTCGTAATACCGGGTGGCAGGACAATCGACGCGGAAACTGATACCATGGATTCAGTACACATGATTCTGAATCACCGTGCGTTGAAATTTTCCATCAGTTATTTTTTTTTTAAATCAGGTGTTCCGTACATTTTGACCGCGTAGGTATTGCACTTATTTATAAACAAACAGATATAAAAAAAAAAGTTAAATAAAAAATAATGTTTCCCTTGACCATTTTGAGAACAGTGATTATTCTATACACGTTATTTACTTATTTGCAGGTAGAAACAACTCACTACTCTATGGTCAACATTCCTTTTCCAGCTGTAACTGTCTGTGACACTGAGAGTGTGTACTTGCCCAAGACACAAAACATCACTGACTTGTTGTAAGTATTGTTCAAGTTATTTTGTTTATATAGGAACATGAACATGACCAAAACATTTTGTTATTCGTCGTCACAAAAAAATTAAACACATTCATATACAAAATCTTTTATATTGTTAATTGGGCTTTAGGGATTTTCACGGGGTTCTATGAGGACAGAACAGAATGCATTCTGTTTTGTCGCATTTCACTTGTAGTACAGTATATTTAAAATTTGTTCATCGACTTTAGGGCTATTTTTGTTTTGTCTAGTCATTACACAATAGGATCTGATTTAATGACTCAGGATTATGTGTCTTATGAGGTACCTATGAGGAACAAGGTGTGAAGTTGACTCATCCTGTATAGAAAAGGAAGGATCCTCTGACCAGACGCGTGTCGTGTCTGGCGGGCAACTGCCTAACGTTTATTGTCGAGGAAGATATATAATGCTGATCGCACGGTATCTCTGTTTGCGCGATGATGCAGGATTTTGTGTGACGTCAGATCTTTGATGCGTAGTTTGCATGTGGTGATGTAGATGCCGCCACATGTATATTGCGGCGTAATCAATACCGTAGAATCAAATTCCGCCATCTTCTTTACATGCCGGACCCACTGTCAGATCGAATTTAAAATGTGGCACTGTCGGACTCGGATAAAAAAATAAATAATTATATCTTATATCATAAAATATATAATTATATCTTGTAAAAAATATATATATACATCTTATAATAAATATATAACTATATCTTATAAAAAATAATTATATAATTATATCTTATAAAAAATAATTATATAATTATATCTTATAAAAAATATATAATTATATCTTATATCATAAAATGGCCAGGCCATTGAAAAGGGTTAAAGTTAATGTCAACTCGACATTAGTCAAAGGTATACGCTGTTTTGATCTTTGCTATTCAATATAAGCCATGTGTCATTCTCATCGGAAAAAATATAGAACTTCCATATTCAAATTTTCAGTCCTTATTTAACCTTTCTCGGAGATACATTTAAGATTGCCGTTGTCTGTCAGTGAATTTAATATTTTTGAAGTGAAAACTTCTTTGCACTTTTTGGGTGAACAAAAATCATGGAACTCGTGTCATCGTCATCGAAGGCGCTTTGAGCATTTTTTGTTGATAGCGCACTCTGTTTTATTTAATGGAGCTACAGCTTTCGTTCTTGTACTGACAGCAAGCCACATAAATTCCTGATATTTTCGTTAGATGGCGTTACTTAGTTTTCACTTCTATCGGCAGTCCCCAAAGACTGTTATTAAGTAGCTTTTTTCTGTGCAATAGTTTGCTCGGTAGTTTTAAAACATATTATGACTTGTGTAGACTTGATAAAGGAAAGATTTGAAACTGATGCAAAATATAAAAGACCACACTGTACGTTCCTTGTTTATTTTCTTTTGCGCACAATTTCCTGTTGTTATGGTCTCCACAATACGTGCAATTAATGTCATCTAAATTCTCTCAGGAGAAACAGATTCAATGCCGAACTGAATTATTGTCAATCTCAATCAATTCAATCTCATTCTGCCTGATTGTATTCAACCTCAGAGAGATCGATGATCCTTTTAGGCAAACGTAATTCTCTTGTTCGACAGTGCATAAATATCGGCAAGCTGGCATTAAGGTCTGCTGATTTGTGAGAGAGAAAACCAAATAAAATTCATTGAAAGAAAGGTTAAATATTCTTCGGTGCATTATGTTTCTACGTAGGTACGTTGTGATATAAAAGTAATATTGTCGATCGTGGTGGTTTTCACATTATTTGCTGGCTTTGGCAGTAAATTGCGGTCAGTGCATTGATTGGCTTTGGCAGTCAATAGGATAACAGAATGCAAGACGTAAACAGAAGAACATGGTCTAAGATCCGTAAAGGAACGACCTTCATTCATCTGTTTAATGAATGAAAAGTATTTTATATAAAATTTAGTTAAAAAATATATCGCGAGTGGGTGGCTAATAAATTCCTGGCCAGATTCATTAAAAATTCAAAATTACATTTATTCCAAAATAACGACGTCATTCGTTTAAAGATTAATAAATTAATTGATTTTAGTAACAAATGTTTCTCTTAAAAAGCGCTATCCATTGTTATATCACCTATGGCTATTGGGCGCCAAGTACATTTCTAAACTTAGGTGGCCAAGGAGTACAACATTTCTCAACTTAGGTGAGCAAGGTCATTAACTCTGAATTGATTAACAATTTGAAAAAGTCGAGTTAGTAGCAAAGGTTCTCCTGGTAAAGATCTTTCCATTTGTGTCTATGTTGCAAAGGTTAAAAAAAGTATTTTTTGAATTTTTTATTAATCACGGCCTGGCCAAGAATTTTTTTATCAACCTACTAGCGATATTTTTTCTTTCATACAAAATTTGAGATAAAATACTTTTCATTCAATAAACATATTATGCGTGAAAGTCGTTCCTCTGAGGATCCTATGTGTAAACAGTTACTGTTGAGCTTGTAAGATACTGCCATTAAATTTTTTATTAATTCGATGAGAACGTTGCTGTAAAATAATCTAAATGTTGCGTGAATAAGAATGACTAGCGAGAAGAAAATAAGCGTTTGGCTGAGTTAACCGTTCACCGCTCGCCTCTGTAGCGTTATAACTAGTAGGCGAGTGGTCTTCCACTACAAAAGGAATCTGTTAAATCCTTGTTATTTTTTCAGAATCCTTCGTGGCTATAACATGACTGAAATAAATGATTTCTACAAGAGTTTCAATGACGTCAAACGTAAGGACTACACGCCAGAGCCGTATATCCGGAAGATGCATTACTTGCTCGAAGACCTTGGATACCCTTTGAAATATCTGTTGGAAATGGTAATGAGACTCTGTAACTCGATATTTTTTTAAATACATAGTTCATGTCGCGGCAGATAAAGTAGTTATTTAGCACAAATATGGTAGCCGGTCTGCCCGGGGTTTGCCGAACGTACTCAAGATTCAACAATCGTTCAAATACTTTAATGCAATTAAAAGTTGCTGGAAGTCGTAATTTCCCCAAGGATTTGGAATAAGAATACTTAGTTAAAGAAAATCCATTTATTTATTTAGTTAAAATGTTTTAAAACACAGATTAGATTAATGTGAGACTGGAGAACGCTTTACAACTCCAACATAGGGGCTTCATTCGTGTCATATTACGCTCCTTGAAAATTTTAAAGTGTCTGTGAAGGGTTTACTTTAAATAAATGCTTTGACTGTAACTTTGAACTGCTTTCCCAGAATATCAATATGTAGATCGACGCTATAAATTACTTTTAGGAATCGTTTGTCATTTATCCTCAGAAGTCTCGAAACTATAATAAATGAAATAACATAATGACAATTCGTTGAAAGACATTTAAATTGTTATCGAATTTATTCTACTGTCATTACTGTTCTTTTATCAAGAAGCTTTTGTAAATATTTATGATAGACCACTGAAATCCTTAGGAATATAGCGGTAGGTACTATTTATTGTACTAGAATGTTCTGTTAGCATTCTTGCTTCTTTCAAATAGATACTTTAATATTAACCTCGTTTAGAGGTAAAATTGCTAGTTTCATAAATAATTAAATATTTTTAGTATTATACAGGTGGACGCTACTGCCTATTATAATGGCTTTCCCTTTACGGAAAAATTATGGAAACTAAGGTATCAGAAGACTAACACAATAGAACCTACTTTACTTCCATCTTCATACATAAATAAACTTGCTCCCATGACACAGTCATAAGCAAAATAATAAAAACAATTGAAGTATAACAAAATAATAAAAAACAATTGAAGTATAACAAAATAATAAAAAACAATTTAAGTACAACAAAATAATAAAAAACAATTGAAGTACAACAAAATAATAAAAACAATTCAAGTAAAACAAAATAATGAAAACAATTAAAGTCATTCTCTTTGTAAAATACAGATTGTCTGTTGTAGTTCAAGAGGCCGTGCAGTGACATATTAGTGGAATGCAACTGGAGGTCCAGACCGCACAACTGTTCAGAGATGTTCCGCTCTGTGCTCACTATCGTGGGACATTGCTGCCAATTTGATATACCGTATTTCATGTGAGTTTGAGAACTGCTTATTATTTTCTAAATGTTGTATGTGAATCGATTTTTACGAATCATAATTGTGGGTAGGTATCGTGTTACATACTTACACATAATTATGCATATCTTAAATAAGTCAACATTAAATGGAACAATTATTATTATAAGGTAGGCCATACATTATTTTGTTCTTTGCGGGAATCGAAACCGCGGCTACCGCGATTAGCTACACAATCCATGCACTGCGCTAACCAAGCCCCGTCTTTTAGTCTAATTTGTAAATAAGACGACACAGTTATGGCTCATGTCCAAAAGCATCACAAACACCGCTATGATAACCGCCTTCTCAGACTTAATAGACATTTCTAAGAGCATAAAAAATACAATTTCCTAAGAGGCAGCTTGAGTAATTTACCAGACGTTGCTACTTACAATATGTCTGTCCATTACAGGAAACATGCAGATAACCAGACTAACTTCATTTCTGGACTGGAATCCACTGAAGCGTTGGATGTTACAGTCAAGGGCCAGAGCTCCGATGGATATTCTGTGGTATGTCGACCAGGAAAGTCATGATGAAATTGATTAAAAAAGCTGGTCTTGGGTCTGTTCCCCGGGACTTGCAGAGTGTTTTTAGATTGTTCCCTTTACAACTTATATTATTATAATTACAAAAATATGCGTACATTATAGATACATTAACACATCTGCTTACCCCAACGTGGAAAATATGCTATAATGTTCAACGAGAGAATTAAAACAAGTCAATGTAACGGTTAATAGAACATAAAAAATCAGTTAGTTATGGTATTGTGGCCTAATCATTAATACATAAGTACGTCTTTGTTTTTGGATAACAGTAATACAATTGTTAATTAAGGCTGTTAACATCTTTATTTCGTTCAGTAGGATTACGGTCCTGTAATCAATTTACCAAAATTTTAGCGGCTCACGAATAAAATATTCATGAAAGGCGACACTTTGTTTGGAACCAATAAACATCTGATTAAAAATGACCATAGAATAAAAATGTACAGAAGCGAAACTCAGAAGGCCTTCATTATCGTAGCGTAAAAGTATTGTCACTTGTGGCATACGTTATCGTCAGCTTAAAGATCACTTTAAGGCGAAAGCGCCAGGTTTTGCCAGTCCGCGAAATTCAAATGTTCTATCGTTTTTTTTTTATTGCAAGTCAGTATTAGCTTGTATGTTGTACAAAATATGATTCGCGATCCTACAGCTTCGACATAAAAAGACTTCCAAAATGGTACGCATTAACGTGCAGTTGGTTGCCGTAGGTGATTAGGTTATTTCGGCATCATTAGCACTCGCACAAAGTACAAAAGTACCAGACGGCCAATTCTCGTACCTACTAAAAAACGTTCACATTTAATCTGTCAAACTTGTCAAATATGTTGGTATTTTGACAGATTGCGAATGAGATTAGAAATTTCGTTAATTTCCAAAATAAAAATTGGAATAGCCCCTCCGAGATCATGGAATTTCCGTGCACAAGACTATCTTCTAAATGTATTTCATATTCTGTGACAATCCCACTCGCTATACGAACCTTTCCTGACATACCCATACATTGGGCACATCCTCTAAACAAAGGAATGTATCCTAACAATTCTACAATAACATTGTTTGGAATATATTTTTAGAGCCAAATCAGGGTTGTACATGAAGGTTATACAAATATACGAATGAAAGGATGTCAAATATAAAAATGCTCAAGGGAATTCGACTGATGATAAGGAAAAAATTCTGTCTATTTCAGATTGGCACTTTGTTGGAAATTCTTGCTCTGATTAGAGGAAAAAATGGGGCCGTGTTGATTAATAAAAGAAATCTTTAAAGTTTATTTGTATGTAGGTACTTTTTCATGACCAATAAAAAAGGAAATAAGTGTAACTCTAATCAGCAGCCATATAATAACATATTAATTGTTAATAAGGTTGTAACATTTAAAAAAACATTGTTAATGTTGTCATGGCAGTAATTCCGTTATAGAATTTAGCTGAAAAACGTTATGGTTCTCGACGTAAATGGGGGTTTCCACCAAGAATTTGATTTGCCTCGAGATTGATTTGTGCCCATTTGGTGACAATATGCTCGCCCCTATTACATGAGTTAAACATAACTGGATAAATGTGGGTGAATATAATACACACCTCTCTCTGCCTTACTCTTGGGAGATTACAGCCGTGATGTTATGTTATTCTTCTGTTTCAGCTATACGTGTACGATTATAAAGACAAAGTGACTCTGGTCGACAGTTACTACAGTTTGACTCCCGAGTCGTTATTTGATGTCAACATCGAAGTTTGGGCTATCGACTCGTCCACTAACGTCAAGGCACTGCCGATTTCCAGCAGAAAATGTATATTGGAGACGGTAAGTAATAATTTAGTTTTTACCCGACTCAAAGATCCACAAATGACAGCCGGGACCAATGGCTTAACGTGCTTTCCGAGGCACGGAGGAATCTCGGTATGTTAAGATGGTCACCCATCCACAGACCAACCCCGGCAAGCGTAGCCTAACCTGATGGATCGACCCGTCTGGCTGGTATTACTTAGCCACGAGCTCCTCCAATTTGTCGAAAACATGAGTACACACAGATGTCATGCAAAATGTTACAATGATGTGTTTTTCCCCTACGTTAATTTGGTCTATAAAGCTGGTTTGCTATTTAATTTTGTTCTTTTCCATCCTATGTTATTTCTCACTATAAAATAACACTGGCCTACAACCATTTTGGTGCCGGGGATTTTAGACCTGATTTTAAGTATGTCTTACATGGCGATATCAAAAATGTAATCGGTTTTTTTCTATCAGCTCTAGTTCCCGAGATAAATAAAAAAACAAATTTTCACAAAATATTATATATTTTATTGGCATAAACATCAAGAAATTGCCTTTTGAGTGATTTTCCCGAATGAAACTGACTTGGGCAATCTCGCATGATTCCCCAGCAGTAGTCTGCCATCACATGAGTATCCCACGTTCCTTGGTATCGATTCTCCATTGTTTTTATGTCTTGGTGAAATCGGTCTCCTTGTTTTTCGCTTAGGTCTCCTAAATTGTGTTGGAATTGATCTAGGTGACAATTGAGATAGTGTAATTTTATACTTATATTACAGCCTAAATCTTTGAATCGAACCAGCATAATATCTTCTACTAATTCCACATAGTTGTCAGCCTTATGCTTTCCGAGAAAATTTTGTACAACTGCTACAAAAGATTTCCACATGATTCATAGAAGTCTCAAATTTAGTGGTGTCTTTTATTAATTGACGTATTTGAGGTCCATCAAAGATGCTTTTAGTTTTTCAGTAGTAATTTCTGTGAAATAAACTGAAAACCTTGACCATTTTTGTCGAGAGCCTTAATAAATTGCTTCATTAGCCCTAATTTTATATATAATGGTGGAAGCATGATTTTTTTCTCTTGAAACCAAGGGTTCATTTATAAAATTTCTTTCCCCAACAACAAGAGCATCTCTCATAGGCCCATTTTTTTATTTTTTATTCCAATGCCTTGATTTGGCTCGACTGTCCCAGAGACAAATAAAGCATGGGTATTTAGTATAACCACTCTGTTGTGCCGTGTTCCTTTCTCCCACTGTCGCAGATGTTCAACGCATATTTCACATATACTATGAGGCACCCACACTTTATCTTGGTGCCGAATTTCAATGTCGAAGTAAGCAAAATACAAACGAATCACAGTGTTTGTAATCGTTTTACGCTGATCTTTCAGTATGTATTCACCACAAACATAAAAAAAAAAAATCAGGATCGTTAACACAACATCTGGACTTACTAGCCATAGTGAAATAGTAACATAAACTTTATCGATGTTATTGTAATAATGACAATTTGCGAACAAAGCGGAAAAAAAATTAAAATGAGGGTAGTAGATAAACTAGAGCTTATGAGTTAAAATGACGTATGTCAATATATTGTACATTACCTATTTTATCGACCATAGACACAAAAAAAGCTGCACCAAAAAAAAAATAGATTTTTGTAGGCCTGTGTAATTAATTATTTCTCTATATACAGGCCAATAAAAAAGACAGTCTGTTATTGTGTTCTCGTCAAAAGTAATAAGTTTTCTCTCAAGGCTTGCAGATTAATCTACAAGCCAATATTAAAACAATGCACAATATTGGTCTAATTTTATTGAAGCCAATATCATCAATCATTTCCTTTGTCGATCAGCGTTATATGAGCCCTTATAAAATCACAGGCCGTGGGGTGAAATGTAGGTCACTGAGTCACGTATTTTTTAGCAAACAAAATGGTACATGTAGTGTAGGGTATCAAAAAACCTGTGAAATGTGGAACACTAAAACAAACAAAAGCCAATACGCGGAACAGAATAATACTGTCGAATGTATCATGTATTGTGTGAAGCAATGGTCTGAAATCAGCTTACATGCAAGTACTTTGTTACTAGACTTTGATACTTTTAGAATAAACCGAATGCAGGTAGCATTAGGTTTATTATAAAAGTATCAAAGGAAAATTTCGTTGAAAGAGTATGATTCGAAATCTAAGTATGACCTCGTGGTTGAATCACTTTTGAAAACAACTCGCAGTAAATTAAAACTTCACTAAGTTAAAACTATCTAACGTTCACGGAAACAAATATACCTTATTTATTTATTTAAGGATTACCAACGAGATACATTCCAATTATCTTATACAATAGTAAAAACTTGTACAATATACATTAACCTGTAATGCACACTCAATTACAGGTAACCACAGCTTACACATTATCGAGTACACATGCTCTGAATACATACCTAATTATAAGAAACCAATATCCTTTTGTAACGTGCAAGGGACATACAATCTTAGGGTGATATCAATATGAATTCGAATATACGTATTATTTCTCCGAGTCGTAATAATACCTAACTATATTTTTATGTTATGCTAAGAATAAAATGATTTACTCTGATGGCCTTACAAAAATGACAACATCATCGTAATCGGTTCCTAAAAGCTGAACGACACTTATTGAAAACGAGGGTGTCAGAAAATACGGTGGGCACTATAAGTATATGTATAGATATTACCCAAATAGCAACATTTGAATGTCAAAATGACTACTGATTATTAATTACTTATGAATGTTCTTATGAATAAGTTGTGTAGGGAATGGTTTTCATAAAATAAAGCACAGAAAGACAAGACTAGATATATATTTAATTTGACTTGTCAGTATTTAATCAGAAAGCTAGTTGTCCGTTCCAAATCTAGGTCTTCATGGAGAAGAAGGACAAGAAACTCCATGGAAACAGTATTACAGTATTCTATCAACACAATTCTTATATTTCCATAAATTATCGTTTATCGTTAACAGTTTATTCTATGTCTTGGATTCAGAATAATAGCAACATTATAAAAATAGCAATATTGGCAATAATACACCAACATAATCATAATAAGCAATAATTACAGTATAATATCAAATTACTTAACTTACGTGACACCTGATCGGTATATTCCACACACTAACAGCACTATAACCAACCAACTGAACATTTACTGAGTAACTGACTATTTCATCACTTGATTCTGTCCGCACAGCTCAAAAGCCAAATAGAAACTGACGCCCCACCGAAAGCGGGTCTTTTTATAACATCGATTCTTGTAAACAAGGTCACCCCACCTTGTTTGAAACGTAACAATCGTTTGAAACAGTTTGTTATATTAAAATAACAATATAAAATCTAAGATATACTAAATGTCTCATTAAATATTACTCGGTAATTAATAGACATAATATAAGTTAATTTTTAGGTAAACACAATACGTAGTCAAATGAGCTACTTCTACATTGGTCTCAAGCTTCGTAAGTGTGACAGACGTCACTATACAGTAACCAATATTATAATAACCTCAAAATAAACTATCTAACACGGCCATACTGACAAGTACTTCGCTCTCGAAGTACAAGATAATCATCATTACATAAAAGCAATACTGTAACCAAAACTTAATTATACAATTTTCGTTACATAATCATATCACCATAATCATATCTTACTATAAGTGGCGAAACACGCCGCAATTTAATACAGTTAAGACAAAGCTCATCGTACAATAATCGATTCATCAGAATCCATACATAATGTTTCATAATATCTTCCTTCATTCTCATTTATAATATGTTTTGTACAATCATCGATATTTATAATTAAATTAAAACTGCTGCATCAGCGTTTTGTTCAACCCAATTACCGGGCCGTAGACGAAGTTTTTCTTTGCCAACTCAAAATCAAACTCAGAGGTCGCAGATCGTGGCTTAATCTTACATGATTCAGAGGCCCGTCATTGACATGGCTTCAAACTCAGAGGTCGCAGATCGTGGCTTAACCTTATAAGATTCAGAGGCCCGTCATTGACTTGGCTTCAAACTCAGAGGTCGCAGATCGTGGCTTGATCATACAAGATTCAGAGGCCCGTCATTGACTTGGTTTGACTGAGAATTTCTTATTACTGTTATTGTTTTTTTTTTTCATTTATTATTTCATTAACCATCTCCAACTCAAAATGAAACATGTAATACGGCCAGACTGACAAGTACTTCGTTCTCGAAGTATCTATGTATCTACCGTCTCACAAAAATGACATCACGTTAATCAATTCAGCAGAAAATTATACATGTTTCTTGTTTTAGGTGCTCAGAGCAACTGACAACTGTTTCTACTAATATATCCAAACATCTTAGCGACTTCTGCTAATGTAATAGAGAAACGTCAAAAACTTAAACTATATATCAACTAATGAATAGCATATGGGTATAATTTAATTTATAAAACAATTATTAGGAATTCAGTATGTTATTAATATTTAACAGCTGTTCAATCAAAATACTAACCAGCAATCACAAAAGTAATCCAAATAATACATCGTTCGGTCAACCTGACAATATTATTGAAAACTGTTTTTAACAAACACATTTTACTTTAACAATTTCACCAATTTCGACTTGGAAATAGAAATAATTTGACAACTGAAGAAGATATAAAAGAACAGACCGTACTAACATAATATTAAAAGCACATTAAACTATGTTATTACATTTAAAATTCACTATACGTAGTTCTGTGTATAACATAACATAATAATATTATCTCAGATATAATTATCTAATCTTTGTCAATGTATCTTTTGAACGTTATGTTAAACTGAAATGTACCAAAATGATAATCAAAAATGGTAATAAATTTGAAAATAATGTATCACAGCTATGCCGAACTTGACTTGCTTCCCTCTTGAAGTTCAAGTCTCAAAAGCAACAACGAGGAACATTTTATATTTTAATCAGAAGCCCCTGACCTTTAAACATGTTAGGGCTCTCACCTGCTGTACATGAAATCCAGACTAACAAGGCCAGTGACCGACCAGTAGTATTTTTTTTTGTCTTTTTCATAATTTAATCGACCTCCAAAACTAATCTTTTTTTTTTAAATGTTTTTTTTTTTTTAAGTTGAACTTTTATAACTTTTTATTGTTTTATAAACTTGAATCATTTCAGCTTAACTAAATTTAATTACTTAATTGAATTTGTCCATTTCGCATCGTAAATTGAAAACTTTTCAAGCTTATCTTGTGAGCACTGGAAATTCCAATCTAATACGACATAATTTCATAACTATATTCCTATTATAAAAAGCTCACAGGCTAATTTAAAATATCATAAAATAATCTATTCGGCTGAAACGACAAAAAAAACAAACTTGCCTTGCCTTTAGTAGGTACTCCAATCTACCTGATCGTTGTCACAAGAAGTAAACTATAAATGCTGGCTCTTTACTAGATTATTGTATTTATTTTTTTCAGAATAAATAAACGTTGATGTGTCAAACTTATTTCCCTTTCCTTTTTCTTATTTGTCTTTTTCACAGTTTAATCGACCTCCAAAACTAATAAAAAAAATCAAATCAGTATATTTTGAAGTTGAACTTTTCTTAACTTTCTATTGTTTTATAAACTTGGATTATTTCAGCTTAACTAAATTCAATTCATTGAGTTTGTCCGAATACGACATATAATTTCATAATTATATTCCATTATAAAAAGCTCACAAGCTAATTTAAAATATCATAAAATAATCTAATCGGCTAGAAACGAGAAAAAAAAAAGATATTGCAAAATTTTAATTAAGTACTCTAATTTACTTGATCATTATCACAATAAACAGAATAAACTATCTTTACTAGAGTATTGCTTTTTTTTTTTCTTTTCAGAATGAAAACAAAACGTTGTGATATTTTTGTAGCATCTTAAAACTTATTTCTTAACTGATTTTGTAACCTAATCATAGGTTTTCTCCATATATTTTTCTAATTCCGCAGTAAATACGAACTATATCTATCATAATTCTAAAGCAACTAGCTAAAGTATGTATTTTGGAAATAAAGTAACTGTTTATACTTGTATTATTAAAAAATATATAGTTACAACTAAACGAACCGATTCATTTATTTTTCATTTATGGTTCTTGTTAGCAGAACGTTTTAAGTACTTCATAATTATGTTTTATCTCGTCGATAAATGAGATAACCCTACTTCCAAAAATAATGTTTAAGCAATGTAGCATCTGGATTCGCGAAGTTTCACATTTGTGAACACTTTCATTACAGCAGTAAAAAAACAAATGTTTTCACATTCTATTTTAAAGCAATTGATTCAATGATTATCAAGTCATTAACACAGTAAAATATCCTGATTTTCATCCTTTATAAGCTAAGCATGAACTAAATTCTTACATAATCATGATCTAAAATTGTTTCGCAATCTTTAAATTTTATCATTTTATTTTATTGTATTTCGTTTTAATATAAAAGAGCCTCTAAGGGCCTTACCGACTTTAACTACTTCATTTTGCCGGAAAGCTTCACGATATTTTACAGCAAACTCGAGGCTCCACAGTCTCAATGCTCATACAGTAACTTGCAGCTCCGCAGCTCAGATATCAGAGGCGGCAGCGCGATGTCATCGTTATGGTGTGAGTGAAGTCAGCGAATCACCGATCAACGGTTTCCAAATGATCGTCAATAGCTCCAACATTGATCATGAAAAAAAAAACGAAATTAATCTCATTAGTAAGCTGTTTTAAAAGGCCAGTGAACGATCCCACTTCTGATGTCAGAAAATACGGTGGGCACTATAAGTATATGTATAGATATTACCCAAATAGCAACATTTGAATGTCAAAATGACTACTGATTATTAATTACTTATGAATGTTCTTATGAATAAGTTGTGTAGGGAATGGTTTTCATAAAATAAAGCACAGAAAGACAAGACTAGATATATATTTAATTTGACTTGTCAGTATTTAATCAGAAAGCTAGTTGTCCGTTCCAAATCTAGGTCTTCATGGAGAAGAAGGACAAGAAACTCCATGGAAACAGTATTACAGTATTCTATCAACACAATTCTTATATTTCCATAAATTATCGTTTATCGTTAACAGTTTATTCTATGTCTTGGATTCAGAATAATAGCAACATTATAAAAATAGCAATATTGGCAATAATACACCAACATAATCATAATAAGCAATAATTACAGTATAATATCAAATTACTTAACTTACGTGACACCTGATCGGTATATTCCACACACTAACAGCACTATAACCAACCAACTGAACATTTACTGAGTAACTGACTATTTCATCACTTGATTCTGTCCGCACAGCTCAAAAGCCAAATAGAAACTGACGCCCCACCGAAAGCGGGTCTTTTTATAACATCGATTCTTGTAAACAAGGTCACCCCACCTTGTTTGAAACGTAACAATCGTTTGAAACAGTTTGTTATATTAAAATAACAATATAAAATCTAAGATATACTAAATGTCTCATTAAATATTACTCGGTAATTAATAGACATAATATAAGTTAATTTTTAGGTAAACACAATACGTAGTCAAATGAGCTACTTCTACATTGGTCTCAAGCTTCGTAAGTGTGACAGACGTCACTATACAGTAACCAATATTTTAATATTATAATAACCTCAAAATAAACTATCTAACAAGGGCATACCAATATTTCAGGAAGAGAGTTAAAACACTTAGGTACATAAAGTATTAGAAAAAAACATGAAAAAATTCCGCGGCCTTATATCCCTTCCAGGCAACCTTAGAATGGCCCGTGATATTCTGGTTTAAAAGGGTATTTTACCATACTGAAAGAATAGGATCTCAAATTAAAATACGAAAATCCTTCAAAACACAAGTGGTTCCAGCAGCATTGTCTGCTTTAAAAACTACTTATATTGAACGAGAACAGTCAAAACAATAAACTGCACTAGTATTTCTGAAAACACAACAATTTATACAAACTGTGAGAATAATCTTCTGCCTGAAAAATTGCAAATGGCAGCTGCTACGGACTCCTTTTCTGTTTTACATACATGAAAAAGTTTTAGTATTTCCTAAATGCTGGCCGCAAAATTGGCGGTTGAAAACAAAAGATTTGGAAAAAAACAAAGCTTTGCTACACCGCGCTCGCATCGGAGGAGGTAAGATCCGCTTCTCTTTTATTTCATATTTTGTATGGTTGAAAACAACTGGCCGCCGCGTGTTGCGATCCTGTTTTATTTACGAAGTGTATAGAGTGCCGCGAGTTTCTTGTGGCACTCTAGTGTCACTGCCTCGGCCCGGCTAGGGTGCCGTGAGCGTTGCATTGTCACTGTCACTTGTTATTTAGGTTAGGTTAGGTTAGAACTGTGACCACACAACGCACGAGCCGAGCGAGCGTAGCGAGCGGTGCCGCGGTAGCGGCCGGCGAAGTGCCAGAGGGTCCATTTAGGCACAAGAGAATGTAATGTTTTGGGAATGTGCTGTTTTACAGCGATCTAACCTCGACAATCAAACAAAATACCAAGTGACGTGACTTAGTGACAGTGACAATGACAATCCAATGCTTGCGGCACTTGAGCCGGGCCGAGGCGGTGTTACTAGGGTGCCTGTAGTGGCACTTTATCCGATAGGGATAGAGTGCCAATGGTGGCACTCTATACACTGCCTTTTATTTATGCCGTTCAATGAGCTCATTTGAGCGGCAATCGTGCGCGGCTGCCACGCGCGAACGCTTCTGTCTACCTGCCGCGCACAAACATTTCCAGCAAACATTTGTCAGTAATTGTGTCGGGACGTATTTCTGCGGACGTATTAAAGGCTAGGCAGATTGATGTTGCCAACTGAAGTGCGGGTGTGACTCGGATGTGCCGAGCAGTGCTGCCGCGCAAACATTGCGCGCCAAATCATGCTAAAGAAAAGCGGTCATCCTTGTGGCAGTATATCGAAGCTGGATCTATTTTTAATTTTATTGAGTTTTTGAAGTTCAGAAATCTTAAGACTTACCAGCTGTGTGTAAGTTCCAATTGAAAAGTTGTCTGGATTCTTTCTGCAGCGTTTTTTTAACGAGGACAACCGAAATAAAACTGTAAAAAGATGGCACTTCTTCCGATTGCACGCCGTCCGCCGATGACGTCAAAAACGCTTAAGCCCCGAAACGCATTCCGAGCGCGCCGGATGTTAATGACCTTGATAACAAAAAACGCTCTCCCGCTGTTTGAAGTGGCTCTCGGCACAATATGAATACTTTGTTGTGTTCTTGAATACACAGAGCATCATGTTATGTATAAACAATGCTCGTAAGACGAGAATCGTATTTATAAACAAAATGTAATTATCAGATACGGGGGAAAAAACGTGTTTATTCCGGTTTCATGTCTATTTCTGATAAAACTACTGTATCAATTTACAAGAAATTTTGCAAATTACATTATGAATAGTTATGTAATCTAACAAAAGCATTTGTTTGATAGTCCTACGTAATATTTTCATATTATTGAAACTGAAACTTCATAGCGCGCGGTGCCGACTTTGTCTTTTGTTTTACGGGGAACATTTCTTTGTTCAAAAATAAAATTTTATGATGGTATTTCGTGATAATATTATCTACAACGATGCATTATGTACTTCTAAATGAATATTCATCTATTTGCTGTCAATTACACACAAAAAAGTCGAAATTCATCATAGAATGATAACGCGTCACAACGGTTTTGGCGCGTAAAATTACTTTGCTCAAAAATGTGATTTTATGATGCTATTTCGTGAAACTATTATCTACAACGGTGTAATAACTACTAATAAATGATAATATAGCCACTTACCTTTTAATTATCACACTTTATTGCACAAAACAACACAAAACAGACACCGTCACCCGCACTGCGCCGATCGTTTTCTGAAGTATGAGTAATGTCAGTTTGACTTTTTTTTTTAAATGTTGCGTTCCGTATATTTTTATTTTTGAATGATATAATCGAGTAGAATATTTATCCGACCATAGAGTAAAACCATCCTTATTGGAGACTAGCCTTTATTTGGCAGTAAAAATAGAAAAAAGTGCCGCGCGAGAGGGTGTTACACCAGGTGCGTCACCGGGGCTTGACGGGTATGGACGACTTGTTACACGGCGAGTAGCGATTTGGCGCCATCGGTAATTATGAAACTTAGTTTCAGTTGCACCCACCAGCTTTAACTTCAGTCTACAATATTTACAGCTGAATTTCTAATTAAAACAAACTGAAAATGAACTCTTGAAAATATTACTTTCAAGTTTCTGTTGAACTAAAATAATTTGCGAGGGCTATTTTTAGATATTTTAATAGCGTCCAGGATTTAAGATAAATGCAGAAACTTTCAAGTATTTTCTGAAGAAGTTGATGAAGTTTTGTAGTGCTTAGTCTGTCCTAAAATATAGTCTGCCCCAACAGGCGCTTTACTTTGTGTAAATAATTTCATCACCACTGCTCTCAAAACGGTCAAGGAAAACATCGTGAGGGAACATGCCGGTTCCCTCACGATGTTTTCCTTGACCGTTTGACCAAAAATTCGAAGACATGTGGCATTTAACCATTTGAATTATTATCATCACGCTAATACCTGGAGCTAAACCTGAATATATTGACTATATTCAGGATGTATCAGACAGGTGTGGTCAAAATTTAGATTGTGGTACAGACCATCGAACTTAATATCAACTGTCCCATACAACACTTCAATACCTACTCGACCCAAATGTATGGGATGAAGCTAGTTTTAGTAAAAAAATGTGAAACCACTCTTAGCTGTAATTTAATTTTCGGTTCTTCATTTGAAAACTTCAGTAAATTATGTGAAAAGCTAGGTTTTATTGCCCATTTTGTAGTTGGGTGCTTAAAATGTCGCAGCAAATTGGACATATTAATCCTGCTATGATCACAAGCAGTAAGGAGATTATATTGTCAGAGAAAATAAATTAGTGAACAAGATAATACGTTGTAATGTTTTTTAGTTGTTCGTCTTATAATATTTAAGTAATAATAAAAATAAATTGGGGAAGGCCTATATCCAGCAGTGGACGTCTTCCGGTTAAAATGATGATGATGATGATGAAATTATGAAAATAATTGAAATGATTGATTTGAACAACAACTCAACACACCTACATGTCGCATCAATTACAGACTGAAAAACAATATCACTATGATATTATTTGTCCCTCTGTCCCAGTAATAAGACCGCATTTGCAAACACATCCGTAAGTACATACATCCATGGCTACAATTTAAACATTGACAGCGCCTTTATGTCGTGCTATTACTAGGGTCGTGCTGTAAAATCCACGTTATTTAACCCCCTAGCATCGAACGTTCCCGCCCGCAAAAACCATTAAGTACCGGAGATCGCCCGCGGCGCGTCGGAGATAAGAGCGCGCTAACATAAACAAAATCTGAGAGCTTTTTGTTACGTAAATAGTCTTATCGTTAATGGTTTTGGGTACCTGATTAGACAAAGGATTTTTTATAATACTTAGAATCTTTGTAAGCGAACGCTAGTATTGATAAATAAACATTCTTATCAGAAATTCCTTTGTTCATTGTTTTGATTATTTATAATAAAACTACTGGTTCGATTCACATGAAATTTCGCAGGATACATTATGAATACATATACTATCGGTCAAAACCATTATTTACGAACAAACACAATAAATAAAAACACCAATAATTAAAAAAGTTCAATAATAGGTATCCGTATCATTACGTAACATTACTTAGTTGATAAAAAATATTGAACTCTTATTTTTTTCAGAAAAATGGCATTTTTATTATGCAATAACTAATATAGAATATAAAATAAATGACTTACCAGCGATTACATACACAAAACACACACAAAACTCAAAATTACACAACAACACGTTTTTTCATTACCGAGTTTGTTTACATTTTTTGATGGGTCCGTAATAGGTAATTACGATGTTATTTAGTGCAAATATTATCTATGTACGATGACGACACTACTTAATTATTTAAAAAACAACATTTCCCGTCGATTAACACTTAAAAAACAATAGAAAACAAATAAATAGAACGCGGAGTGCAGTGCGCTGCACGCCTGCGCGGACGCCATTTTGTCGTGCCAAAATGTTCAATTTTTACTTTTTTTTAGAGTTGTTCCTGCATATTTTGATGTTTTAGTCGATTTATTTGATAAGTATATTACCAATTCCATAGAATAAAATTAACCACAGACCATATTAGCCCCTATCCATAGTACAAATAGAGCTTGAATCAGCATGCGCGGACTGCGTCTTTCGCAGCACAATGGGTGTTGACGGATTTCGCAAAATCCGCGTCTTTCGCATGACGTTGGGTGTTAGGGGGTAGCAATGTTTAAAATAATATTTGTGAGGGATAAGCTCTATTTTTAACCGACGTTAAAAAGAAGGAGGTTCTCAATTCGATATCTTTTTTTTTACTCGATTACTCCGCCAATTATGCATTGATTTTGTTGATTCTTTTTTTGGTTTGGTAGGTCATACTTCATTGGCAGTCCCATACAAATTTTAATGATTTTGCTTGGGTATTTTTTGAGTTGGATTCAATAATACCTATTTTTTCCACTTAGCCTATGTGGATGATAATGATGATAAGTTCCTGTCACTGTTATGGTAGTGGTATTTGAATTTGTGTGGGGTAGATACCACAACAACTAAAAAGTGAAAATAAAAACTTTCTACAAAAAGAAAACAACTGACTTGCAAAAAAGACACTACAAAGTCAAAAATAACTTTAATTCCGAAAGATGACTTCCGAAATTACCGTTGTTTTTGAATTAGCTTTTTTTTTTTTGGAAAAATATTTTTTCAAAAATAAAAAAATTCAAAAGTCATTTATTCAAATTAGGCTGAGAATCAGCACTTTTCGAACGTCAAAATTACATAAGACAGTCCCCCAAAAACGCCCGCTATTTTACTTCTTTATACTATATTTTTATTTTCCGTCTCCACCTCTAACGTCTTAAACTGTTTGTTATCATCCCGTCCCCTTTCTACTTATTCTACACTAGCTTTCGCCCGCGGCTTCGCCCGCGTGAAGGTCGGAAATTATCCCACGGGAACGTACTACCGGTATAAAAGGTATTCTTTATATCCTTTAAGGTTAATCCAGGTTATAAACTATCTGTGTGCAGAATTTCATCAAAATCTGTTCAACCGTTATTGCGTGATTGAGTAACAGTCATCCAAACTTACAAACTTTCAAACATTTATAATTTTTTATTTTTTATTTATAATATTATTTTTAATAGGATAGTAGGATTTTAAACATTAATTCACTATCTCTTTCACTCTGTGACTATTTCGTACATTCATCTCTGTCACTCGTTTATACTTCACATCTGTTACAACAACCTGTGCCACCCTGTGTGTTCACCTGTTTATCTGTTGTGTTGTGTATCTTCACGTCTCTTTTCACTATCCTATCATATCGTTCCGTTCCTATATTTGTAAATATTAATAACACTGTATTCTACGAGAGGTAAGACGGAGCTACCTAAGTATGTATATGCTACCTACATACACATTTAACCTAAATGAAGGTCTAAGGTCCTTCGTAAAGGCGAGACTATTTCCGTTTTCAGTGGGCCATATCCGATCGTCTGATTGCTTTGAAGATTTTTTTTACCGATAACCCTTTAAGGTGACGCAAAATGACCTCTACTTTATTTGCATGTTTCAGGAGCCATTTCCACGTCCATAAAATGTATGAAATATGGAAAATACGAGCACGTTAGAACGGTACCGTGGACGAAAATACGAGCACGTTAGAACGGTACCGTGGACGGAAATTTGAAAGCCTCTTCATACATTTTACCGTCGCCTGCCTATACTAGCTCGTTGGTCTAGTGGTCGCAAGCGCTACTACTGAGCATGAGGTCCTGGGTTCAATCCCCGGGTCGGGCAAAGTGTTATTGGGTTTTTCTATCTGGAATTTCTCAGTAGCAGCCCGGAGTCTGGGTTTGTGCCCGGTTGATAGCTAAAGGCTCGCCTCCTATTATTACATGGGACTTAAACATAACTGGCGAAATGTGGGTGTACCTGCTACAGGTACACCTCTGCCCAACCCTTCGGGGTAACAAAGCGTGATATTACGTTATGTTCATAATTATATTTTATTTCTCTGTGTTATCGTGATTCTGTGACGTGGACATCCACGATTATATCGTCACGTTAACAATTATAAAAGCGCATACTGTCGCAGTGGCCTGTATTTTAAAAGAAAAATAATTGTATTGCACTATAAGTATAATTCAGGGAAATTCAATTAGTAAAAAGTATTTGTAGAACCAACAACATGACATCTTTTCTGACTTTGAGTTGCATGTTCTGTGATTTCGCAATTGCTTTTATTTTCAGGACCAAGGAGCAGGCGCTGGCTTCCACCAAGGTTGTATGACGCGCTTGATCTTGCGGAGAGTGGTCAACCGCTGCAGATGCTTGCCTTTTGATTATACTTGTAAGTGTGTGTCTTTTCTAAGAACTGCTGGTTGTAGATTACAATTTGAAGAGCTCATTATATTCTTTGCATACTTTTCACTCAAACACTTAAACAATGAGCTTTTTACATGCGTATGACGATTAAACACATCTAAATAATGTGTACAACGAAACATTTAAAATAAAATATGGAATAATACTTTTATTTTGTATTCGATTCCAATGTTAGCTGTCTTTATAAAAATAGCGACACGCACCTACGTCGCAAGGTTTTCCGACTTAAAAAACATCGCGATTTCTTAGTTAAATGTAACTTTAATATTAATGTATTTTATCACATAAACCTTATATATTCCCTAAACGATAGTGAAATCCTCATGAAAATCTGTTGCATGGTTTAGAAGGACAGCGCGGACATACAGACAAACACGAAAAGCGACTTTAATAATTTATGTAGATCAGATAGCGATTATAGCATTTCTATGGACTCAAAACAAAAAGAAAAGTAGTTATAGTTAGTATAAAAGAAATGTAATCTGTTACAAAGACAGTTCGTTGCTCCACAGATTCGTTTATGACTTGTAATTAAAGTTTCAAAACATTTTCGTTGACATGTGAAATTGTGAACTGATGATAGAAAAAGAAAACCGGCGAAGTGCGTGTCGGACCACGCACAATGAAGGGTTCCGTATTTGGGATGAATTTATCCCAAAAATAAACTTAACTTTGTAGTTGAAAAACATATTCTCCCATACATAAATATACGTCACGGTCAATTCTCCAACTGCAAATGAAAGTTTGTAATATTTATGTATAATTTTTTTTTTATGTCTGTGATAAAACTATACGATACTCAGACATTTTCTTTTACTTGACCTGAGACCTTGCTTTGTGCCAAATTTCATGATTCGTGAAAATATTTCGCTTAAATGACCGTATTTATTTATCGCGTTGATTAAGAATCTTAATTTTTTTTAAAGCTCTAAAATACCAGTCACCTATTTGATATTAATTTTAACTTTATATCTCCACGCGTTCCTGAGAAAAAGGGACTTGACTGACTGACCGACTATGTAACTAATTAGCCTGTATTGGTCCCACTGCAGAGCAAAGGCCTCCCTCTCCCTCTTCCACACAATTCTGTCTGCTGCTAGTATCGGCCAGTCCTTTCGGTATGAGTCAAGCTCGTCCCGCCATCTTTGTCTCGGCCTGCCAGGATATCGTCGACTGACTATTTTAGATAAAAATATGACCAGAAAATGTATAATCTTTTAAACTGAAAGCAAGTTATTTAATGATATTTTAACACTTAACTAACTTGCTTCCCTGAAACATTGCCTAAAAGACGAAAATGCAGAGAAAAAAACGGATTAACTGAATTTTCCTGTACATAATGCATACAAATCTATTTTTTTACATCAACGCAAGCATTTGGGGAAAACCGCGATATCGAAAAATGAGTTATAGGTGTAGTTATGAAGATTTAAATTAATTCTATCTATCAAACATTTCTGTGTCTGCAAGAATTGAATTCACATAAAGAAACAATATGAATTTAAACTTATTTCTCTCAAACTGAATGACGAAGAAGAAATTTGGCCCTTAAAAAGTTTTTATGGCAATTTTTTTTTTTCTGTGTTGATAAGACCTCTAAACGATGATATCTATATCAAATTGATCGAACTCTGTAACTTTGTTCTAAAATCTCGTTTGATAACACCTGCCATAATATTGGAATAATATGACAGGTTATCAAGAAAGATCTGAGCTCCATCATGAAATACAAACACAGAAGTAGATATACCTACACGTCATGTTGAATGTTTAACTATAAAAATTAAAATATTGTTGCTTCTCGTGTGACCGGTTAGTTCTTCTAAACTAAACAATGGATTTTGATGCGGTTTTCGTAGTTTAGAGAATTCAATCCGAAAGGTCTATTTGTAATATTACGTTTATTTGTGTTTTGGTTTATTTTTTTTTACTATTTTTATTTTGTGTTTGATATAAACATAAAAAATGTATTTAATAAATCTCGATGTTTTTTCAAGTCGTAAAAAGCATGCGAAGGATGCTTCGGAGGGGTCGCTAGTTGATACAATTTTTCTTGTAAAACTTACATTTTTCTTTCAGCTCAAGAATTGAACGTAGAGGAATTTTCTATATGTTCCTGGGAACATTTTATTTGCATTTACCAAACAATAGGTTTGTATATTTTGTTTCTATACAGAGTGGTTTTGAAATTCGACCTTATACAAATTGTACCAATCGGGTAGGTATGTACCGATTGCGAATTTGGTTGGTCCCATACTAAAAGATGTTTTTCTCAAACACGCTTGGAAATTCGAGCATTATTTTGACAGCCTTCTTCGAGATAAATCAAAATTACTGTACTGGTCGAATACATGCGAGCGCCCGGCCGGCACTGTCCGTATGAAAATCCATAATTATCTGTCGTGTTTAGCGGCCGTTAAATTACTATGAAAACTCGTATCTGTCGTGTTATAAATAAAAATATAAAAATGACACGACAGATATGAGGGGTCACTGAATGAGCCTATTCTACTTACTTTCAAAGATTTATTTCTTCAAAGTTCTGTTACTCAAAGATATGATTCAAATAAAAGTTTCTCTAAATACACAAAAATCAATATAAGTTTCCATTTTCTAGTTTAAGTTTTCAATCTCCTTTCTTTGCTTTCAGAAATGATTGAAGTTGATATAAAGGATATAATATCTGATAGCGAGTGCTATCAAAGATGCGACTACGTGGAATATGATACTGAAGTGGAATTTGTTAAAAACCAGAGGCATTTGAGGTGAATATTCAATTTTGTTCATAATTTATTACATTAAATAATGCCACTAACATTAGCATCTATCATATTATACACATATAGCATATATCATCAGTATTTTTCGGTGTGAGCAGTGGACGCTCGTAGGATGTGCACGGAGAGGTCTGCCACGTCAACTGCGTGATTCGTTTGCTTGTCAACCACGTATATGTGCGTAGCGTGGCCTTGGGCTGCTATGGAGTGGTGCATTTACTGATACGTACTTTCAGTGAAGTTTTGCGTTTGGTTTAGGTATAAAAATAATCTTGCTTCAAAATAAACAACCACAGCAGATTATGAAACAGACCGGTTATTTAACCACATGCCAAAACTCCGACGGTCTTTACAAATTATACATATTTGATCCCAAGAACCTCAAGGTAAACAATCTCGATTTAGTAATCTCGTAGACAATACAACAAGATACCAAACCACATTCATCATTAAATTCACGGGGACGTCTCAAAGGACCGATACCACTAACATTGCTGTCTTATCGGCTTACTTATCGTCCCTTAGGACCAACAATATCGCTCCGATATCTAACTTCACGTAAAATACACGAAAAGTTTACCTCTATTTTGTTTTTGACCAAAAACTCTCGAGCCATGTTTTACACAGAGGAAGAGGAGAAGACAAAAATAGCACAAAATTTCAAAGCCCGGTAAGGTAAAACATTTTGTTTTCAGTACGTTGAATGAAACTCGCAGCAGGGTGCTGGTACATTTCGGTCAAAATACTTGTATGAAGTACAGACGAGAAGTGCTTTACACTTGGGACCAAATGTTAGGTAAGTGTGATAGAATGTTCTAGGAATACGAACTAGGCAAGGAACAAACGGATTGTTGTAAGGCCAGCTTGCACCACAAATTCTTAAATAAGTACACACATAGACACAGAAACTAACGTCTTTTACCCATGGTGTTAGTATAGAAGGACATCTGCTTAGAACATACTCTTTTTGCTTCGTTAACGTTCATATTTAGAGGCATGAGGAACAGACGGGTGTCGTGTCTTGCGGGCAACTGCATTGATGTCGGGGAAGTTATATATATATTGTTCGCCCGGTAAACTCTAATTGCGCGATGCAGTATTTGTCCACCACATCCCTAGCATGAACACGCGAAGTAAGCGTAACGTATATTCGAACGATTTTTTAATAGAAAATACAACTATCTTATAGTATTTTGGGTCCTCCTGGCGGTTCCACTGGCATCTGTCTTGTAAATACCTTTCACTTTCCTAATCTCTGAACACATGTAGAGCTGAACGAATTTAAAACATCATCCCGTTTCCGTCAGCCTAAAACTTCCGAGAAAATCTAAATAAAAACATCGTATCCGCCCTCTTGGGTAGCGAAGTCGGCACTGACTGCAAAGAAATGAACATTTCGGCTCGAACTATGGTCAGATCTTTGATATAGAGTTTGTTTATCATTCTTAGTTCATTCAGGACCATTTTATCTATTTAAAACCATAAATCACACAGATTATTAATACAAATATCAGTCAAAATAAAAGATTTGTCAGAAAATCTGGTTCAGATGAGCTGACAAAATACCGTTTTTGACAGCCATCTGGAACAGATGGCTCGACATTAGAAAGGTTTCAACCTTTCATTAGCCAAGCGGTTTTGCGACGAGTGCGGCTCGTGTCGCGCGTTTTTTACACGGTTTTTAGCCGTCGCGCAACTACATCGTGGTCGCGACCCACGGCGATATCTTTAAAGTTTTTTAAGGGACCTGTTTATAAAACTTATGTCGTTAGAATCGTTATGCAATAAGCTAACACATTAAAAATGGATGAGTACAGTGGTGTTTCGTAATCTAATGTTAATTTTAATGTAAAGTCAGGGGAGGGGGATTTTTCAATGGAACGTGGTTTAGAAAAAAAATTTAATAAATTAAGAAAAATAAAAAAATAAATGTGATGGTCTTTTTAACATAAAAATACACTATTTAACAATAATCAATAAAAAAAAACATAACGCCCCATACATTTTTTGTAAAACAACAGGCCTTAAATAAAAACAAAGTTATGACGGGTAGCCGCTGAACCCGACAACGTAAACAAAGAAGCGTTCATAAATACCTTTTGTTATCCGCGGAGACTCAAACAAAGGAGCATTATAGTAGTTGGTCTATTGCTTAGACCATATGTTATCGCAGACAGAGTTTTAACTGTTAAAATTGTTTATTTTTTATCACTTTCCACTTTACGGCACTTCTAACAAAACCACAAAATCCACAAAACAAACTTTGGATAACACGACATTTCTCGTCACACTTTATTCAAATCTATACGTGCATTCTAATGTTGGATAATTTTAATAGTGGAAAAACACTACACAAAGATTTGTTGCCTAACAAAAACATTTACAAAATCAACAAAATCTAAATAAAAACATCGTATCCGCCCTCTTGGGTGGCGAAGTCGGCACTGACTGCAAAGAAATGAACATTTCGGCTCGAACTATGGTCAAATCTTTGATATAGAGTTTGTTTATCATTCTTAGTTCATTCAGGACCATTCTATCTATTTAAAACCATAAACCACACAGATTATTAATACAAATATCAGTCAAAATAAAAGATTTGTCAGAAAATCTGGTTCAGATGAGCTGACAAAATACCGTTTTTGACAGCCATCTGGAACAGATGGCTCGACATTAGAAAGGGTTTTTTAATAGAAAATACAACTATCTTATAGTATTTTGGGTCCTCCTGGCGGTTCCACTGGCATCTGTCTTGTAAATACCTTTCACTTTCCTAATCTCTGAACACATGTAGAGCTGAACGAATTTAAAACATCATCCCGTTTCCGTCAGCCTAAAACTTCCGAGTTTCAACGTTTATCTACTAAACATAATTTTATAATTTAAATATGTTTTACGAACGAAGATACTTTGCAAAGTCTGCTAAGCTCTAAATACTGGCAATATAACTGTATGTTTTTTTATGATCTACACGAAAATTTTTTTTTGTCTACATCCTTATTAGTCTTTCTATTATAGAAAGGCAGAAGATTTTTTCAACGCCGCATTTTGTTCTTTTGAAAAAATCCTTGTTCCCAAATTGTTTGAAAGAACATTTCACAGAAATTGTCTCAAACGGAATAAGTAATATAACAGATCATTTTAACTTTGACTTTTAAAGTAAAAATGTTTATTTGCCCTGTGATAACTAACCGTGAATATATCTGATACAATATAGACAATATAAAAACATTTTAATTATATTAAAAGACAAAAAAAATGTAGTCGTTAGTGGAAAAATGAGAATGAATGTATCATGACTCAATCAATATTTTAATGTAGGGATACGATGGATAATATAACAGCTCGAAAACTAATAAGCATCTTTCTAGAATTAAGAGCTCCAAGAGCTTGCAAGTTCAAACGCAATGAGTTAGTTGATTAAGCTATTAAAAATTCCGTTTCAATTTATTTATGTAAGCTCTATATTTATGATGTCATCTCCACTCCAAGTAATCTGGTAGCCCTGGTACATTTTATTCCAATTACTTCCAGCAAATCTTGGCGGTATCTTCGGCCTTTGCCTCGGAGGCTCTGTGATCAGCGTCATAGAAATCATCTGGTTCTTCCTGGAGATACTCTTCACAGTTCTCGGCTCCTGGTGTAATAGTTCCGTCATCGTACCGAAGGAGAACACAAAGAACAAAGTTTTCATCGTCTCTCAAAAGGACATGCTATCAAAGAAGAGTTCAGGGAAAAAAATAGTAGGGAAATATAAGTTTGTGAATTAAATTACTTTCCTGTTTCGCTTATTACGTAGTAGTAGTAGATAATCGTCTAATTAATGTAAACTGTGTATTTTGTTCAAGATACTATAAAGAATGCGAAGTAGTTAATCCGGATTTTATTTATTAAAAAAACCCTCAATTGATCCAATAATTCACTATTACACTGAATTCCTAATCCTGGAAACGTGTTTCGACTTAAAATCTGTCACTCCGATGCGCGATGAATGCAGTGTTCCAAAACCATCACGTTTAAATGTTCATTTACGACGAGGTACAATTTGTTAGGTTGGGTGCTTGTTGATTTATTTTTTGTGTAATAAACTGGTAAATAGGCTGATGACGACGACATGACAGTTCAGTAGATACCTGCTAGAGTGGGCTAGGAGTGGCGGCGAAATAACACGATTCTAGTTAGATTATTTTACATACCTTTAACATGACAGAACAGGGGTTTCGAGGTCTATTTTTGTTGAGAATTTGGCTCACCAAAACAGATATTTGTAACAATCGTTTTTTTGTATGAACGGTCATATCATTTTTTTCTAGCGTTTATAGACAACCCTATTTTGAACTGAGTTTAATACTAGTAAGACAGTCCTTCCATACTCCGTAGTAGACACTCTTGTGAAAGTGTTATAATGTTGTCATTCATCCTCCTGCCTTTTATCATTTGTTCCTTTTACTAAAGGTCGGGTTTCTGATCGAAGCTTTCTTTTATAACTTCAAGATTTAGGTGTGGGTTGTCAAAATCTTAGTACTAAACTATCTATACCCAAAGTAAGTAGTTTAGTATACATTTATTTCTTTGAATTTGCTTGTTTGTCTACGGCTTCTAAGTTTTGTTTGCTATGTTAAATAAAGAAAATAAACACTTCTGTTAGTATTACATTGTATAGTCTAATTGAATAGTTAAACACTACATATTTTAATAAAATTAACAGCCTACGTGTGTTCCAAATAATTATACCTACTACAAAGTTAAATGCAAATATTTAGGAGATTTTGAAATCCGGTATCTGATTGGTTATTCAAACGGGCGTAGCTGCTACACCGTAGCTTGGCGCGTAGCACAGGTCCTGTAGCGGTACGGCCGTTAGCTTCATAAGTAGTTAAAAATTATATTTCGTTATTAAGAGTCTACACGAATGACGATATTTACGTCATTCGTGTAGACTCTTAATAACGAAATATAAAAATAATAATGTTATTATGTTTGATTTTGCTATAAATAATCGCTCTCTTAATACACAAGGCTTAGGTTGTGTGGGAGTAGCATATTAATTGATTAACTCTTTAATTAGAGTTTAATGTGGACTCTAATGGATATTATACTGAATAATTAACGTGGTTATCCGAAAACGCGACTGTAGTATGAATAATGTTTGTAAATTCGGGCACAGCATTTTTTTGTTACAATAATAAGAATGTTTAAAAAACTTTCAAAGAAAATATTATCATCTCAGGAGTACGATCTTGATTTCCAATAACTTCATCAGTACAGCGGGCCATACAAATAATATTCAGCTGTGTCAGTAGAGGCCTACAGACACAGTGATTACCAAACGTATTTAATCAGCACCGACGACTCTTTACTGCAAAAAATATATTACTTTTGAGGATAATTATGTGGAAATAAATATAAAAATAAGAAAAATATTATGTATAAGATTTTAAATATTATTATTTGGTACAAAAACTAGATTTTGCACTTGAAATAAAATGTAGTTGTCTAATACAATAGTATAGGACAGGTGACATTAAGTACCATCAACAAAACAGATTTGTGTGCAGGCATTTAAGTACCAACTGTGTGACGTTAGAGAGTGACACAATTAAAATATTGCCCCCACAGAATTGAAATGTTCCTTTCTCGCCTACATACAAAATGGTTTCGTTGACTGTACAGTACCAGTACCAACATTCCACTCAAGTTCGGAAAGTTATTAAGACAAACCACGCGTGGGTCTATGCCGGAATATATCAGATTGCTGTTATACTGCGAAGTGCTTACGTAATATTCTTGACGGTACACCAGTTTCTTTTTTCTTGATGTTAATTTTATTATTTTATTATCCACTTTTTCCATTAAACCTTCCTTTTGTACTGTAATCAAGCGATATTTGTAGCGTGATCTTTTCTACCTTACCCTTCATGAAATAATAATAATATTTATTTATTTTGGTACGATTGTTGACCTTGGTATAGTTGTTATTTTATACCAACTTCAAAAAGGAGGAGGTTATATTGTATTGGACTAGTTTTTTTAAGTATCAATTTTGTTAGTAAAAAAAACTCAAGCTAAGTTAATAAAATTTAAACTGGATTAAAAGCTATTCCGCTAGCTATAAAGTTAGCAATAACAAAGTTGTCAATCCAATGCAGTCTCAGTTGCCAATCTATTGTAGTGTGCGGAAGGTCGGATTTTACTCCACATTATTTGCAAAAACTCTTGTAACATAAATCTTGTTCATTTTGCAGGCGAATCCCAGGCATAATGAAGCTACTTGAGTCTTCTTGTTACTTTCAAAATGTTCTATCAAATATAGTTTAGCGTGGTATCGTTAGGTTTTAATATCTATAACACAATTTTTTCCCATAAGTAAATACAGAATAAAGAAATAAAATTATGGTGAAATCGATATTAATTTGTTCAGGGACACTGCCTTATCAGTCGTATTATGTCAACGTAGACAATTTCAATTGAAGGATTTTCCTCATTTTATGTAATAATTCGAGTCTATGGATTTGTTCATACCAACGATTTTGGGTTTGTTATTGAGATGAAAATCATATTTACGGAACGAAATAATTTATTTCCTGTCGGTAAACATAAAGAACATGAAGACACCGGATTCGTGATATCTAAAATGTAATAGTTTGTATGTACAGTCAAGGAAATTGATTATTATGGATTTTGACATCACACCACACGTCCACTTTCCGTGTTATATTTTATATTCAACCAAATTTTTTTTCTTTTAACTGTTGTGTGAAGTGTCTACACACACACAGTACTAGTAATACAGTATTTCTTAAAGTAAAAAACTCCCAAAAGTATCAGTAAAAATAACCGACTGCAAAAATAAAAGAGATAAAGATTGGCACAAAACATCCCAAAAAAATGGTTTTAGCAATGGCAATACCAAGTTTTGTAAGTTAAATAAGTTTTTTATTCGTTTTTGGTATTTGTGAATACAAACTAGGAAAGACAAGAAGGAAATAAAGAAATTCTATTTATTTTATGAAATAAGTTTTACAAACAATATGATTGAACACGAGTTATATGCACCTAAGTTTATTTATTTATTGAGCTGAAGTGCATTCTGAAAGTGGGCAACGTCGCAAATAATAGCTGTCACATATTTTGGTGTTTTGATTAATTTTGCAATTTTACTGTATGGAAATAAGAAATGTGTTTAACTAGCGAACTAGAATTTTAATAATGAATTGCATTTGTAACATTGAATTTGATGTTGTACCCGTTTTAGGTGTAAAAAAGGCATTTTGTCCAAATACTTTTTTTACAACTAAAACTAAATATTCGGTGTTACGATATGAATTATTTCATTTCATAATCAATATTCTAGTTCGCTAGTTAGCGACATTTCTTATTTCCACACAGTTTTATTTCCAAATTAATCAAAACAGCTAAATATTTGGCAGGTATTTACGACGTCGCTGCAATCTTTTAGGATGCAGGCTCTTAATAGGCAATCAGATAGTAGAAGTTACTAACATGATTTTTTTAGGCAATAGTTTTTATTTTTTGGTAATGTTACCTATTGTTTATGAGCTTCATATTGTGGTCTTTAGATAATTACTGTTCTGTTGAAAACAATAATTTGTGTACATTATGTATTATGATAGTTAAGTAGATACATGAGTCGGAAGCCCAATGTATTGAACCTAGCGAAGGTTCACAGATTACCTTTTTATTTTTTTTCGTCGTATCGATGATTCCAAATTACATGAGTCCTGTTCAGATTACACTCGCCACAATCTAAAACCGATTCCCGAGACATATCGGTTTATCATACATAGAGAGTTTGTTATCGACTATTTATCTACATTGCTTACAACTGATTCTCGAGGCATACCGTTTTATTACACGTACGAGTACGAAACGTCAAACTCGAGTTAAGAGCTTTTATCACAAAAGTTGGCAACGTCGCAAACAGCTGTCAAAAATTTACCTATTTTGATTAATTCGGCAATATTACTGCAATGTTTCTAAATACTTGTAAAACGGGTACAACATCAAATTTAGTATTATAATATTCTAGTTCGCTAGTTAGCCACATTTCTTATTTCCATACAGTTATTTGTCAAAGAGCAGTGGTGGCCCAGTGGTATCGGCCTCGACTTACGAGTTTTTGGTCGTGAGTTCGAACCCAAGCAGGCGCTTTACTTTGTGTAAATAATTTCATCACCACTGCTCTCAAAACGGTGAAGGAAAACATCGTGAGGAACCGGCATGTCTTAGAACAAAAAATTCGAAGATAATGTGACATCTACCAACCCGCACTGGGCCCGTGTGGTAGATTACGGCCCACTCCCTCTCACAGAGAGGAGGCCTGTGTCCCAGCAGTGGGAACATTAATAAGCTGATGATGATGATGTGATGTGATTTGTCAAATTAATCAGAACAGCGAAATATTTGACATTTATTTGCGACGTATTTTAAATGGTCCCCAGTGCGGAAACATGAGTTCCTGAAGTTACCAATGCGCATTCTCTTCCTTCAAACAAAAAATTTCAAGAAGAAAGAACGGAAAGACATCATGTTTATGTGACTCTAACAAAGACCAAAGATGTCTACTTACAAAAAAGGGTAAGTGCGTTTAAAATTGTTTTCCTGGAATGCTTCCGTATCACATAGATAAAAGGATTTCTCAGTTTACAGCGTACTTTTTTGGAAGACAAATGTTTCTGAAAAACGTTTTGTTTGATGTATAGGGGTACGAGGAACAGGGTGTAAAGTTCCCGATCCCTCTTTGATAAGGGAGGATCCTCCTACCAGACGGATGTTGTCTTGTGGGCTACTGCCCGTTGTTCGTTGTTGGGTTTCTAGGTAAGTACATAATTTAATATTATGTAACGCTAATCGCGCTGTCCGCTCGATGCAGAAGTTGAGAGAGGAGTAAATGAGAAACGAGTAGAGGTAGCAACTAAAATCGATTTGGCAAGCAACGAATGCACGACGGTGACGAGTGATTACTCGCTGGTATGTATAATGGACCAAGCGTGAGTCTCAAAAGTACTCTGTGGTGAGTCTCTTCACGAGTGTTCTGCCCGCAAAACGAGCATCGATGAGCTACTCTCTTGCCACTGGAACAAACGATTGCTCACCGGCGGTGAGCAGTCGGCGATCAACTATAAAATAAATATAATGTATTTCACTTACACGGGTGCTATAATCTTTAATGCGTGTCTTGAGCGAGAAAATCACTTCAACGAGAAAGTCGCTTCCTCGCCGGCGGTGATACAGGTGCCTAAAGCCATTAATAATTGAACATACACACAACGGTAGTTGAAAAAAAAGTAGATTACGCAATACGCACCTTGCTGAAGTGAGTAATTAATGCACTCGTGTTAATTACCAATATAACACTCGTGCATTAATTGACTCTTCTTCACTCTTCTTCACTTGAAATTACTTGCACTCGATGCAATCTACTATAACAGTGGACTTCTGGTTGCAATGAAACACGAGGACTATTTACAACCAGATTTATTTGTGTTATATCCATAGGCTTAATTGAATTCTATTATTTATATAAATTCTATTATTTGTAAATTATGCATGCTGTAAGGTAAAAAAAGGTATCGGTACTATTGTTATTTTTCCATCTTATCTGTATACTTATATTATGAGCAAATATTTCTTGATATTTCTACTTCTATTGATAATACTTATCAGTGCTGACCACTGACCAGATTCAATGACCTAGTGGTTTAATGATAGTAACTATCAGGAAACCAATATTGGATACAAAATTGATAACAGTTTTGCTTTGTTTTGCAGTTACTATAAATGCCTTGTTTTTCTGCCCATACGTCACAGTTGAATATAGAGAACCTGGTCGGTCAACGATGCCAATAAAGACTTATCAGGGAAGTTAAAAAAAAACACATAAATATGTCGATGAATCAGGTATGTCTACAACGGTAAAATATGTCGATGAATCAGGTATGTTTACAACGGGCGGTCTTAAAGGGTATGCGGTCTCGACCTCGAAGATATTCCACAACACAACTATATGCTGAATGTGGAGTGTTAACCGTCAGGCAGCTCTATGTTTTCCATACGGTAATCCGTAAACACTCTTCCCGTCCCCTCAAAGAACCAACAGGCAGAAATAAGCACAACATCTTTCCACAAGAATATCACAGAACAACGTTTGCCAGGCGCCAGTATTACATCACCAGCACAAAATTATATAACACTTTAAACAAAGTATTAAAATTATCCACAAAATCAAAATATCAATGCAAACACACGTTACATAATTACCTATTAACACTGACTCATCAAAACACAGAGGATCTTCTTTTAGGCAACCTATAAAGTTTAAGTTAATTATAGAACTAATTCCAATTTTCAACACACACGCACACACACACACATCCATACACACACCCTTACATAAAACACACACATACACACCTCAATGACACATACTTCCACTTCTTTTGATTTGTAATTGTCATAGTACCTATAACATAAAAATTCATTCATTCACTTTTTTTTTTTTTTTATTATTAATTTTTTTTTTTTTTTTTGCGATGTTTTAGTAGTTGTCCTAGAGCTGTAAAAATTTCTGGCCTGTAACAATGTTGCGGAGGGACACTGATCTTCTAAGATACAGGTACTAACCTAGTTTAGAGGTCAGGGTTTCAATGTATTACTACCTAGCATAAGCCTCTCAATGTATGTACTTCTACTATACCATTGTAATAGTTATTTAGGCTTAGTAGTTCAATAAAGATTTATTTATTTTTTTATTTTATTTTATGTTTTCTTAAAAACTAATAACCACAATAGAGTGAAAGCTGTAGACAGCGAGAAGTTGAATCAGTAGATACGTTTTACTAAATACGTAAATGAATTGATAAATAAGTAACTGGTTTCGCACATGAAACGGAACCAAACCTAACACGATTTTAAAACCTTTTATATTTTAGATCGGAACACATGATGGAGTCTTCCACTGCGACGAAGTCCTTGCATGTGCCATGCTCAAGCTTCTACCCCAGTACAAAGATGCTACCATCGTTAGAACACGGGATATAGCGAAGCTCAACGAATGTAACATTGTCGTTGACGTCGGTCACGTCTTTGACCATGAGAAGAAGCGGTATGATCATCATCAAAGGGAGTTTAATGAAACTTTGAGCTCGTTGAAGCCAGAACTTGGGGACGACTTTAAAATTAAGTGAGTAATTTTATTTTTATTTTAGTGACATTTTATTTTCAATTGATTACATTTTTAAGAAATTGTCATGTCTGAGGTCAGAGGATGTCATAAATCTGACGTGCAGATAAGTAAAACAGAAGTATCCAACTATTCTGAATACTTGTATTTACAGGTGATTCAAATATTATTAATATTTTTAATTGATATCTATCATATTTGTAACACTTAAATAATATATAATTATATTATGTACAAGTAAAGGAGAAAATAAATAAAGGGAAAAGCTCATTAGGCATAAAAAAATTCGTCCGCATCGCTGTCAGTGGGATATTTTAGTGTTAGAAACAGTAAATTGAATTCAATGTAACAATGTGAGTGCAAATAAGTGCTTTTGATTTTGAAAAAAAAATGTCTATCAATTATATTGAAATTAAGTAATTTTCTTTCACCAGGTTAAGTTCTGCAGGCCTAGTCTACACGTACTATGGTGAAGAAATCATACTACAGTTCATTCCAAAAAATGTTTCTCTTATCTCGACAGATCTGACTTTAATTTACAAGAAAGTTTACCAAAACTTTATTGAAGAAATTGATGCTATAGATAATGGTATTCCAATAGCTTCAGGAGAACTTAAGTATAAAATACGCACGAATTTGAGCAGTAGAGTTGGACAATTGTACCCAAAATGGAACTCAAGTCAAGTTATTAATTTGGGTGAAGTATTTAAGAAAGCTGTGGCACTTGTGAGTGATGAATTTCTGTATACTGTCAACTATTACATATCTGTGTGGCTTCCTGCAAGAGATTACGTTAGGTCTGCATTGGATAACAGATTCGAGGTTCACAACTCTGGACAGATTGTCAAAATTCGCACATCTGGAGAGAATGTCGAATTTAACGGAAGATTTCCTTGGAAAGAACACTTGTTTGATTTAGAAAAACAAATTAATATTGGACATGAAATTAAATATATACTACTTAGTGAGAAACCAAACTCATGGCTAGTGATAGCGGTTCCTATTACCTCTACCAGCTTTATAACCAGGTGAGTTACTATAGTACTGTAATTGCTACCGTGTCACCGCATTCATGTCATCTATCTGTTCCTTCAACTGCCAAGCCAGCTATAACACTAGGAATTGGCAAAAGGTGGGCGTTTTAAGAGATCGTCTTATGACTTTAACTTTTGATCGATTTTGTAACGTAATTTTCAGGAAACCTTTACGCAAAACTTGGTGGGGACTAAGATATGAAGTTTTGAGTAGAGAAGCAGGAATCAAGGGCTGTATATTCTGCCACAGCACTGGATTCATCGGTGTCAATGCCACGAGAGATGGTGCTTTAAAAATGGCTGTAGCTAGTTTAGAAGCCGACGCATAATGATGGTTATTTTATACAGAATCAAATAAAAACAGTATTTAATTTTTTTTATATTTATTTAATCCGTCTCTAAGTGTTATTACGAATGGGTGTTTGACTACAGTTAAGAATATTAATGTAATAATTCTTATTTACCTTTGTACTCAAACTATAACCATGTTGTATCTATGTGTATTTTACTGTGTGTACATAAATAATAAAAAAATAAAGAAACATTAAAGATGTTTCAAAAAGCTCTCGCTGTAACCAAGGGCTAAACATTGCTAACCAAGGTGGCAATGTTGTTTACGGGGTCCGTTTGAGCTGATGCCTGCCAGGAAAGTCACGGGAAAATCTGAAAGGGATACCGTGGCCCCTGGCAACACACAGGAAAACTAAGGAACACGGGTGGATTTTATTCAGTAAGAGTCTGACACGACCTACCGCTCCGCCCATAGCGAGAGAAGTTATTTGATAATTTCCCAATAAAAAAATATTTGGCAATGTTGCCAGTTGCACGAGGTATATAGACGAGGTATCATCTTCCTGATCATAATCCAAGATTAAAAGTAAATAAATCTAATAAATCTCAAACAGAGTCTTATAATACAAAATCCTAAATCTTATGTGTGACCTGTTTCAGCATTGTATGTTACAATAACATATCTCACAATTAATTAAACATAATGCGTGTTATCTTGCCCCATTTCTCTTCGTGTTTTCACTAATCCTACGTCGAAGCTAAGCCAGGAGTGATTGTGGCTCAGAAATCAATTCTACAAAGATTTGGTTTGCCTTCCTTGTTCCTTTCCCTATTTTAACTAAAGCAATTTTCTTCTTTTATTTATTTAAGAGTAATGTGTCTTGAGGACATTATTTTAGACATCGTCATTGTTTTAGACACATATGTTTTAAGTTTTCACAATTTTTTTTCCTCAAATTGACCTTTATAAACACTTAAAAAAGTCCAGATTTAAGTTTAGCACGATTTCAAATTGTCGGTCCTAATGGGCACCAATCTCTACCCATATGAATATATTTTCGTAAAGACAAGAAGTTGATACTAAAAGTGGACAGCCTTATTATTTAGTACTTGCTTCTGCTCGCGACTTCCACCGCGAGTAATTTCGCGGCCCCGACTTAGATCTTAATTTGGCCCCTGTTACTTCGTGTTCGCTTAACGTTATTTCTGACTTTTATTCTTTTTGCTCGGTTCCTAAGGGTCGTAGCTTGATATTAAATAACTTTTAACCTTCCCCAATAATCTTAATATATATAAATCTCGTGTCACAATGTTTGTCCTCAATGGACTCCTAAACCACTTAACCGATTATAATAAAATTCGCACACCATGTGCAGTTCGATCCAACTTGAGAGATAGGATAGTTTAAATCTCAAATTATAGTCGCAATTTTAATTTATTGCATATTAGGGCTACCCATGCGAAGCTGGGGCGGGCAGCTAGTTAGGCTATAAAATGCAAAAGAATATCCCAGAGATTTATTACGAGTATGTTATAAGTATAGATTCAAACTGCAAATGTCGTGAATACTGAAAAAACTGTGTATTGAATATACTACCGGAGAATAACGATTCTCCAGTAGGTATATTCAATAGTCACAAGTAACGACTTGTGGAGGTTTTTTCATTATTCTATCTCTATTTCAATACTTGATTGTAAAAATATCTATATTTTTCATCAAAATACCTACTCTCTCAACCCACTGCCACTGATCCTATACATATTTTAGGAATAAGAGTACGAATGGTTTATCCTCAATCGCAAAAAAGGAGAATATCGATGCTAAATAAAATATAGCTAAAGTAAAATCGGAATCCTGTTATAGTATAGAATATGATCCTGCCAACAATGTTTTCTCATTCATACAAAGCTCTTTCAAATGGAAACCTGAACACATGTAACGTTACAAGGCCAATCCCGACAGTTCAATTATCTTAAAGATTGGTAAATTACTGGCAGATCTATCTCTAACTTACTTTATTTTGACGTAATACTAAAAAAATCTTCTTTAGTTTAAAATAAAATCTCTTACTCACGAGGTTGGATTTAAAACTAAGCTATTAATAGGGCCATTTGTAGGAGCTCCTTCCAATTAAAATGAATTAAAAATGAGATATCATTTCTTGTAAATAAATACCAAATCTTTGGGTTTTGAATAAAAACACGATAAGAATAACTATGTAGATCAAAAAGGCTGGAAGAAAAAGGAAATCTCTTTGAAAATGTTAGAAGATTGTGTTTAATATTCCATGTTGATATAAGAATTGCAAACATACTACGAATAGGAATGTAAAAGCTGCTTCTGTTTTGCTGAAAGAGAAAGTAAATCGGATTACTGTACTACTAGAGCTAAGCAGGCAAGCAGAGAGTGTAAAGTTTTGTTCGACTAAAAATTTTGCTTTGTTCATTTCCAGCATTTTGTTAACATTTCAACATTTTCAGTAAGAATAATAAATTCAGTTTTCTTGCAATGACAACACAAAGCTGTATAACGAAACTTTTTAAGATTTCAGAACAATAAAATTTATACTAGTCTTTTCAACAGCTTGACGGTACTTGAAAATCAGAAACTTGTAGATAAATCGGGTTAACATCCTATGATTCCATCAAACCATTCAAAAGAATTGTAAAAAGCCAAAAGAAAAACCTTTAACATGAAGATATATAATCAAATTCAAATTCAAAATAATTTATTTGCAAATATGGGTAAACGATGTGTTGATGTATTTTTTTTGTTTTTTTTTTTAGTAGCAGCCCGGAGACTGGAATTATGCCCGATTGATTGCAATAGCCTCGCCCCCTATTACATGGGACTCAAAGATAACTGGGGAAATGTGGGTGTACAATAAGCACACCTCTGCCCAACCCTTCGGGGAATACAAGCGTGATGTTATGTTATGTGTGTTAAATGTTCAAGTAGCATAATATAAAAACAAAACTTAAACTGAAACAAGAAAGAGAAGAAAAGATAGGATCAGGCATCTTCTGGGCACGCTCGATCCATCTTAGACCTCATCCATCGCGTTCCATCAGACGAGATCGACGTCAAGAGCAGGCCCAAATTTTCAGCGTTTCCTTCTTTTTAGTTTATTGCGGAATAAACAAAAAAGAAGATAACGCTGAAAATTAGATGAACTTCTAGAAAGTTTATGCGATCTCGTTCCTTCGGCCCATTACCACGTTGAAGGCTTATTTGCATGCCCCTAACGGCGTGGGAAGTCAGCGAATAATAATCGGGGTAAACCCCAGACTAGACTGAGGTGAATCCCGCGCCGCGTGTCGTTTGTTTTAATAATTAAGAAGTTGCGTAAATAAAAGTCGAATAATAAAAGGAGTAAACGTATAACAGCCACACGGGTCGCTCTTCAAGGTTAAAGTAATGCTTGCTGAGGTCGGTCCTTGGATGGGTGAATTTAGTCTCGGCTGTCAGTCGTAGATTTTGGTCAGTTTTTACTGGTAGTCAGAAACCCGAAAGTCTGATAAACAGGCTTGGCAAAGGGTATCGTGATACCCAGTGACTTGGTTGTGCAGGTCAAATAGGCAGTCGCTCTATGTAAAATACTGGTATTCAGCTGCATCCGATTAAAATGGCAGCTGCCATAGTTGTGTAATGCTGCTAGGCAAGATGCTTAGGATGTTACGCTATGATTCGCGCTAGTTTTAACACCTCCATAAAAGTTAGTTGATAATCGGCGCGAGCGAATTAGTCCTGCATCCCCGCGCGGGATTCGCTTCGGTGTGATCAGAGCTTTAATGAGACGGTAGTAGGTATGCAAAGTTATTTGAGTCTGCGATACTGGTTCGAAGATAGCGTTGATGTGGGAATTTGTGGGTATTTCGTTAATCATTTTGGTTTGAAGGATATTGATGGTGATGTATCGGACTGTATAAACAGCGCCCCAATTGCGTAACACACTTTCAATTATAACCCGAAGGATTTTGAAGGAAATTGCTAACCCATTGCTTCATAACAGGTAGGTAATAGTTTAGAAAAATCGTCTTCTTGACAATGTGGGTGAATGACGCAATAAATCTTATTGAATTGTCAAAAATAATGCATTTTCTTTGAAAGTGTGCTACTACCCTGTAGGATACTGGAGCAGGAGGATAGTAGACTGTTCCTTTTATATTTAAAAGAAATTAAGTGAGTTTTAATATGACTAAAACATTTAAAATTATATGTAGCGTTGATATTCTTATTTTTAGCGTTTCGTACCCGAAGGGTGCCACACGGAACCCTATTACTAAGCCTCCGCTGTCCGTCTGTCTGCCAGTCTGTCTGTCTCATGAACCGTAATAGTTAGACAGTTGAATATTTCACAGATTATGCATTTCAATTGCCGCTATTACACCAATTAAAATAAAAATTAAATAAAATTAAAGGGGGTCTCCATACTCTCCACTCCATACATTTATTTATTTTGAAAAAAAAAACTAACCATGACATGACGGTGTCATTGTCTAGAGCTCATCGAGTAGAAAACATTGTCTTATTTTTGTATCTTCAAAAATGGTTAAATAGGGGGCTGTAAAAGTTGTAAGTTTTAGACCATTTTTGTACGAGCTCCATCTCAACAACTAGGTACACTAGTTGGGCATTTGAAACTTCTGTATATTATATCAAATTACAAATACAAAGAACGTAGGTTTTTTATTTCGGCGATTAGGCCCACCAAACATTGTGGCGTCTATGTTGATTTGTTCTAGATCCAGATAATAATTATACTTCGTCTAACGGAAATACTGAGAAATACGATTATAACCTAAAAATCACTACAAGAGCTATTGTTTTGTGAGCAGATTGGACTCATCTATATTGTAATTTAGTAAAATAGTGCTCTTTTCAGTGATAAAGAGTCGGATCTATAATCCGACGTTATCACTGAAAAGGGTTTTGAACGGTTTATGAAATCAACAAGCATTTAAGCAACAAAGCATTTAATTACTGTAATTATAAATAAATAAAACTTTATTTCAGACTAAAGAGGTCCATATTTTTGTTAGTATCTTGGTTTTAGTAACAATGGTGCTTAAAGTAGGTTAGTATCAAAATAAGTATATTATCAATGTGTGTTGTATTATATCAATTTCATTACGAAATACAATAAAAAATCTTTCGGGTTTTTAAAATTTAAGATGAAAAATAATATTTAATATTCTTCATTTAGTATTTTCATTTATTTGCTAACCTACCTCCTTCTGACTGCCTCTTTGGTCTAGTGCTCGCATGAGGTCCTGGCTTCGATTCCTAGGTCGAGCAAAGTGTTATTGGGTTTTTTCATCAGGAACTTCGAACTTCTCCCTAGCAGCACGAAGTCTGGATTTGTGCCCGGTTGATGGCAATACGCTCGTCCCCTATTACTTAATGTACACCTCTGCCTAACCCTTTGGGGATTACAGGCGTGGCGTGATGTTATGATACGCTATCTATTTACTATGTAATGAACGGTGGTACGGAACCCTTTGTGTGCGAGTCCGACTCGCACTTGGCCGGTTTTTTCATAAATAATATCATTCTGTTTTCTTGTTGGAGGAGGCCAACTCTGAACTATCAATATCGGGATTGTGCTTTTCCATTCGCATCCTTTTTTGCGGATCTTGTCTAGACTTTGTTAACAAACACAAATCATAGATGTGTATCTGTTTACCATCGCTTTCAGTTTTTTTTTGGCACATTGTTTGATTCAGTGTTTATGTACCATACGTGTATTTTTAACAGTATTAATATTATTTTAATGTTTGTATGTATGTAAAGAAAATGTGTGCCTATGACGGTGTCTCAAAGATTCAAAAGTTGCATTTTATTATCAACACTAAGTAAAATACTGCAATAATCAATCATTACAAACTACAAAGCCTGACTACTCTTTTCCCAACTTCCAGCTGAATACCAGTATTTTACATCACTCGCTGCATATCTGAGAGCAGTGGTGACCCAGTGGTAACGACCGCGACTTACGAACTGTAGGTCGTTGGTTCGAACCTAGTCAGGCGCTTTACGTTGTTTAAACTATTTGCTCACCACTGCTCTCAAAACGGTGAAGGAAAACATCGTGAGGAAACCGACATGTCGTAGAACAAAAAATTCAAAGACATGTAGCATCTACCAACCCGCGTGGTAGATCACAGCCCACTCCCTCTCACCGCGAGGTGGCCCGTGTCTCAGCAGTGGGAACAGTTTAGGCTGATAATGAAACCGCCACAACCCAGCTAATTGGTAACACAATACCCCAAAGTCTGTCAAAAAGTCTTATCAAGATAAGACTTTTTGACAGACTTTCGGGCTTCTGACCCGTGATCACTCACTATCAAACATCTAAAAGTGACAGCCGGGTCCAACAGCATCGGTATGTAATAGATGGTCATCCATCCACGACCCGACCTTCAATAGACCGCTGCGGGTGTTATAATGTGTAACCACGAGCCCCTCGCAATAATCAATTAATGTCTATTATTCATGATTGATTATAATTTTAATGTACAACATACTTAACAGATTGTGTAAATCAAATGTATGTAATCCTTTCATATACCAATCTTGTTAAATACTAAATCTCAATAGATTTGAAACCAGTATTCACTGAACAATTACTAAGAACATTCAAAAGAGGCTTTATTTTAGGGCTTACAATAATTCAACGGTGTGAAGCATGATTAAGGCGACACAGAAATCATAAGGTTTATGCGTAGGTATTACAGAGGGAATTACATTGTCTAATTGAAGAACAATCATTATATTTTGTTTTGTTTATCTTTAAGATAAATAAGATATATTTATTTATTTGCTCATACATTGTGTATCCATACAAGATTTTTTTTACTTAATAATAAAGCATAACATAATCAGCCTACAACGACGTTCCCACTGCTTAGTATAAAGTTGCAGAAGGAAACAGTGGTTGCCCTTAGAAGCACCTAAAGGGAACTTTTAAACGCATCATTATATTTGTATTATTAATTAGTCTGGGTCCGCGTGGTGGATTATGGCCAGTCCCTGTCACAGGGAAGAGCTCTTCTCTTCGGAGGCGGCGGAGCGCGTGAGATAGAAGCAAAGGGCCATGCCCAATTTTGGTGCCTTTTTTTTGATCGCACACTATCGCCACCTTGTTAGATGTGTAGAGTACTTCCATACAAACAATAATTACTATGGCAGCTCAGCTCTAAAGTACATCCGTCTCGAGGTTATTCGCCCTAATCTGTAACGCGTATATAATTAGGAAAACTGAAAGAAAATATGAGTTCTTTTAATGATCCTATACTATTTATTTCATAGTACAAACTCTATGGACTCAAGTGCATCATATTGGCGTAAGTGGCATAGTGTGACATCAAGTTACACTTCACCGTAACAATGTCGTGAGTATTTTATTAACAAAACTGAAAATATTTGTGCTTCTTACGCCTTCATCTTGTCTATTTTATAGTTTAAACACTATCTGGACTCAAGTTACGTCACGTTGGCGTAAGTGGCAAAGTGTGACATTAAGTCATACTTCACTATAGCACAACACATAACATAAATTAAATTATTAGCCTTGTCTCAGCTAGCACACGTCAATACCAACCAAAAACATCGAGAACTATACTCAAGCAGAAATAAAAAATAAAAACCAAACTTAAACAGAACTTAATTAATGTCTAAATAAAAGCCTCCAGGCATAAATGGTATGCCCGCTTACATATAGCTGTAACTGGAAGTTATAAATAATAAACTAGGACCATCGAGGTAATAGTTATTTGTGTTACCCATGTAACACAAATAACTATTACCTCGATGGTCCTAGTTTATTATGGACAAAGACAAAGTAACCCCCCCCCCATGGACAAAGTAATATTTTGTTCTTCCAAGGCGTTATTTTGAATTCAGAGCTAAGCGAAGGATTCTAAAGTAGAATCCTGAGGTTAGCCAGGAATTCAATATACACCGCCCAAGAACAAAATATTTTGTCCCTGAGTGATACACACTAGTTTTCATCACTACCTATGAGAAAAAAAAAATCGAGTACGTAACTCGATTTTTTTTTTACATTAAACCTTCACGCGAGCGCCTCTAATCTAACTACACAAATCAGTACGCTATCAAAAGCGCGGAGTGGACCAATTAGAAGAGAGAAACCCCAAACTCCCTAGGGAGCAAAGTTGAACTTTGCTCCCGCTATCCTCTATAGGCAATTGTCGTTTTTCGAATAGGTGTGATGACAAATAAATAAACAGTTAATTGTTAATAACAACAAAACAGTATTATAAAACTTAAAAACTATGATGCATCTTCGCTATCAGAATGATCGTGAATTTTGTTCTCGATATCGCCTCAATCCTATGTGAAAATCATGTACTTGATACAAATGTTTTCGGAAAACCTTTAACAGACCATAGGCGCGTAGCTAAAAATTACTGTAAAGTATTTCTGAGCGAACTGTGTTAATGAGAACTATTTGGGGAATAACGTATTAACTCAAAACGTAAACTCTCGAAGGGCAATATTTTCCTCAATCACAAGTGATAACCATGCACTTGATACTTTCCCAGTGCTATCAAATGATGATTTAATTATTATTGCGATAGTGTGCACAACTATTAAAGAGCGACCGGGTGGGGCTAACGTCCTCAATTATTAAGAAACAGAAATGAAAATGATATCAAATATGCGTTACTGAAAGGACACGGACAGTACTGCAAAAAAAATTTTTTAAATGTTTTACAGTTTCTTTTGCAACCCTTTTGAAAGAATGTTAAACCTCTCAAAAACGAAAAGAGATATCGAAAAAATAAAAAAGGGTCCTGGAGACGGCTTTAAATAAAGAAGACAAGACAGTACGAAGCAATCACATTATCAGTTTCGCAAATAAAATACTCGTAACATTACTAATAGTGAAGTGTGACTAGATGTCACATCACACTATGCCACTTACGCCAACATGATGCAACATGGAGTCCAAATAGTGTTTACACTATGAAATAAACAAGGCCGTGAAAAAACTAATTTATTTTTATTAAAAAAAATAGTCGTAACATTCCTATAGTGAAGTGTGACTTGATGTCACACTATGCCACTTATGCCAACGTGACGTAACTTGAGTCCAGATACTGTTTAAACTATGAAATAGACAAGATAAAGGCGTAAGAAGCACAAATATTTTCAGTTTTGTTAATAAAATACTCACGACATTATTACAGTGAAGTGTAACTTGATGTCACACTATGTCACTTACGCCAATATGATGCAACTTGAGTCCATTAGAGTTTGTACTATGAAATAAGTAGTATAGGATCATTAAAAGTAACTCATATTTTCAGTTTTCCTAATTAAATACCCGTTACATGGAAGTACTCTACACATCTAACAAGGTGGCCTTAGTGTGCGCTCAAAAAAAAAAGGCACCAGTGGCCCATACATTTCAGGCAAAGCCCTTTTGCGCCCTCACGACCCTAGTCGCCGCAGGAGTCGCCCTGGGCGTCGGGAATCCTAGGCCAATTCATGGCCACCGTAAGCGCTAGCTTGCGGACGGTGAGCAATGGGTAGCTCGCCGTCCGATAAGGACCAAGCCCAGGTCTACAGCGCTTTGTGTTCCACGCGCGCCTCAAAGAGATATCAGCACAACTGACGGGGTCAGCTAGGGCCGATGCCTGCCAGGGTCGCGGGAAAGATGAAAGGGATACTGTGGCCCCTTGGCACAAAGGCAACTGAAGGAACACGGGTGGGTTTTAGTCAGTAAGAGTCTGACACACCCTCCCGGTCCGCGCAGAGCGGGAGAAGTTATTTGATAACATCCCACCCCAAAAAATAAGGGTGGTTGCCCTTATTTCTGTTAGATAAGAATTTTATAAAAATCACGAAAAGTTTAGCTCATAAAATACACAAAAGCAAAGCTGAAATCTAAACCAAGTGACTGTTCTTAATTCAATTATTCGTGAAAACATTTATCTTCCCTTCAGCAGCAGAGACCGTACGACATAACATTAAAATGTGGGTCAGCTGTTAAAAATATAGTTGTCCGCTAGAATATATTTTATCTACGTAGTTATACCCCACAGGGTTAGATAATGACGTGGTTATAAATTGCAGCCTCTGCCTGCGTCAGGGGGAGATAGACAGATTGAAATATGTTGTGGGTTCCGTAGGCGAATAAATGGTTACGTAACCCACCAGGGGATATACCGGAACTATATTTATAGCAAAAGTACCTACGTGTTTATTGTCAGTCATTAGGTACTAGTTATGAGACTAAACTAGACTGTTTTCAAAGGAGTTTGTTACGTTTATGGAGGACTGCCTTATATAATTTTGACGTTCGAAAAGTGCTGATTCTCAGCCTAGTTTGAATAAATGACTGTTAAATTCTAAATTTTACTAAAAGAAAACATTGTGTAAGTATTACGTAATTATGATATTGAGCAACAAAAGTCCACGCGGCGCGGCGCTTTGACGCATGATTTTTGTGACAATAATTTAAAAAAAACCATGCATCAAAGTGCACAGCGGTCCTTAGTTGCTCAATATTTTTTTATATACTATTTTTTTTTTAGTTTTTACCCCCCAGAACTTTGTTTTCCAGTTGGAACTCTAAACTTTAAGGGTTTTGTAGCAGTACACTTTTAACCCTATATTATAAATGAGTAATTCCACTGTCACGGACAGATACCTGACCCTTGTACAAAAGACATTGAAGTGGACTGGATGAAGCTACTCACTACTTATATAGGTAGATAGTTACGAAGATAATATATACAGGTTGGATTTTGAGATAGCGCAGTATGCACAGGTATCTAATCCGTTAAAAACATCTTTTTTTTTCAAAATCTGTGAGTAGGGCCCAAAATTTCTCAAAAAAATAAGGAAAGTCGCTCGAGACCGTTTTTCTTTAGCTTCAACGGTTAAGGTACCTGCCCTTACTGCCCCATCTCAAAAATCAACCCTGTATAAGAACGCCACGAATCTGGAATGTTCTAACTGAATTTAAATGTTTCGGTATTTTGATTCAAATGACGAATATAACAATGCTTTGTTAGTACTATTCTGTTCTAAATAAAAATGTTTGTCCCAAATTACAAAATAAAATGTGTTGCAAAGTATCAGTGCCTATTTCAAGACATACTAATTGTAAAATAAATATAAAGGACATTTAAAAGCGTACTCACCTTGACATTTTTATGACGACAAAATTATGTAGATATTGAATATGAAAGCAATAAATAATTTGTAGATCTTTGAAACAAGCGTCGATCGTACAAAAAATATTATACAAAGTCCTATCCCATGTTTACTTTATTGTTTACACTTAAAACAAATTGTAAAGACTAGTTGTTTACAAAACTTTTCAAGAATGTCAAAAGAAATAGGTGAACCAACACAAATGTTGGTTTGATACATATTTTTGGACAACTCTATGACAAGATTGTCGAAAACAAGTATCACAACTTGTAGGAAAAATTTTTACAACCTGTATTTTTGGTAACCCCGTGTTTACACCCAGTAAACACGGTTACAAAACATACAGGTAAAACAAGTGCACATTTTCAAAAGCAGTTTGGTACATTTTCATAAAATCGACTGTTTAATGTTAATGCGGTCACGTTGTAAGATTCCTACTAATTAACGAATTACCACACCTATAATAAAAAAATTGTCAAAATGATGTATCGAAAAAAGGTGTTTTAAAGAATGAGTAAAAACCACTAAAAACCAAACCAATAAGATTATATCATAAGCATCAATTTTCATAATGTGCAGAAATACCGGGGTAAAGAGATATCAGACCAGCGGGGCTAACACGGGCGTACCCAAGACGTTTGTGACAAGACATGATACATTTTATCATGTCTTAAAGATCCGCCAAAAAAGCCCCAGGCCCGACACAAAAGAAATGTATCTCAGATTTCAGAGTAATAATAGTAGAAATATTGTAAAGTATGGGTATTGCCAAATTCGATGGCTAACATAGTTTTATTGCCCGTTGAACTTTCTTAATCGCTAGATGTAAAAATGACACTTTTCAAAGGAAAAACTGCATCTTTCTGTGTTCTATGCTTAACTAACATTGACCTGAGTAGGTGTATATTTTTATATGTGGCATACTTATGTACGATTATACGTACATTATTTATAAAAAAATGCAATACTTGCTGTATAATTTTTGCTTTATTCGGGTATTAAGTTCTGTTTTCGTTTAGTTTTTATTTTCCCTTGAGTTTAGATTTCGATGTTTATGTCGGCACATACATTGGCGTGTGCTTGCTGACATTATGGCAAATAATTTTAATGTTTTAACTTTTAAGTTGAGTAATGTAAATTATTTTGCATACTATTGTATATAATCATTTTTTTCTAACTGAACATACAGCTGTGCGGCTGGGGAGTTTGTTGCACCACTTCTTCTCTTCTTCCCTGCTAAAGCACTAGGAAGTGGTGAAGGGTGGGCGTTTTGGGGGACTGTCTTATGTAATTTTGACGTTCGAAAAGTGCTGATTCTAAGCCTAATTTGAATAAATGACTATTGACTTTTGAATTTGTTAGTTAAGTCCAAAATGATGAAGTTTTTCCTTAAAAGTGTCATTTTTACATCTAGCGCTTAAGAAACTGCACCAGACAAAAAAACTATGTTATAATAGCCACCGAATTTGGCAATAGCGATACTTTACAATATTTCTACTATTATTACTCTGAAATCTGAGATACATTTCTTTTGTGTCGGGCCTGGGGTTTCTTTGTACTGGATTTGGCGGATCTCCTTTGTCTTAAATGCTAGCACGATTCAACCATGTGATAAAATTTGAGGCGCGACATGCTTTTCTTGTTGCTAACTTCATAGTGTGACACAGTAAATTTAAAAAATTGAAATTTATATGATCAGTTAATATGCGACCAAATAAAATAATACGTTTTTATAGTGCAGGTTCATACAGTTTTACAAATTTTTTATTTTGTTGTGAACTAATTCACTTTTGACGTACGGACGACTGTCATTATGTGGCATTTGTGGCAAAATTGGTGCGCCCATAGTAGCAAATAAGACATAGAATCCCAAATAAACGTCAAGAAGTTATGTCACAAGTCAAGAGATCGTGCTAGCATTTGTGACAAAACTGTTTTATCGCCCAAATTGTGATAAGATGTGTGACTCAAGCTATCTCACAGTAGGCCATGCTCGCTGCGCTGCAAGTACCATGTAAACGTATTAGTTTATGACGCTAATGCCCACTGCAGTTCTCAATAATATTAGTTATAGACTCATAAAATTATTCAAGAAGACGTACACATCAAACAGACAGAAATCCATGTTTTAGAATTAACAGAGAATTCGTTATGAAACTGCATAGATAGGTAGGTACCCTGGGACTTAGCGAATAAAAGGCTACTTTTCATCCTGCTATGGATATTTTTATTATAAAAATTATGAAATAGCCAAGTTGCACAAAAGTAAAATGATTTTTAACTACCCATATTTAACATCAACATGCAAAGTTTATGAAGAAAACAAAATAACGAACATTAGACAGTTATATATTTACAATACATTGTATTTTCATTCGTAAGGTACTCAACAAAAGTATACAGAGTTACAGACTAATTTATCGTTTACTAAAGTCAAACAAGTAACCCAACGTAGCACTCGCCGAGCTAGTTTTCTGATTTTACCGAAGATGAGAACAAAATTTGGCAAAAAAATGTAAACTTTTGAAGGAGCACAAATATACAACAATATACCCTCGTGTATAAAAAGGTTACATTCATTCAATGCATTCAAAACCCAATTAGCTGAATATTTAATCACAAATAAAACCCTTCCTACAAGCTGAATGAATTGGATGTGTGTATCATAATTGCTACCGTGACGGCTGTGACAAACTTTATATTTATAATTTATTTTAAGCATTGTTGTCATCTAAGTGACTTTTGTGTCTTTTTTTGAGAATAAATATCTTTAAACCTAAATACAATATAGCCGCAGACAAAGTCACGAGCATCAGCTAGTAGGTATTATATGAATCAGTAATTACAACCTCCAAATATTGCCATTTAACGCTTAACACCTCCACATAATTTAAAATACTTGTTTTATGATAATTTAAAGCGCAGAACTATATAATAAGTTATAGTTCAGTCAAAGTAAATAACTTCGCAGCGTGTGGGTAGTTAAAAAGTTTCTGTAACGGTTTTGTTTTGAAAGGTGCTGCCAAATGTCTTTATTAGTAGGTATACTTGGTTTATTATAATAATATAACTTACACCCACACAATATTCAAAAGTGATTTGCTTCTAAATTATTTATATTTTATGAGTTCAACTGTCACTAACGAGACAATAGAATTTCTATTATTATCGCTTTCTAAAGCCAAATCAACAGTTCAGCGAAGACTGTAAATTACATCTTACTGGTGTGTGTTACTTTCGCCTACACAGAGTCTGACAACCTGATCCCTAACAATGGAAACTCGTAGAAAACAGCTCAAGCCATCTCCCATTACGACATCAATTACACACTATTGGGAAATAGGTCTTGTCTCAAAATTGCGTTTTTTATTTCACGAAATAAACATTTTTGAATTTTGTATAACTGTAAGGTGTTTATGCTCGGGACTGTACCTTTAGAAAAAAGTGCATGATCTAAATTGAATTTATGTGAATTGTTAAAGATTCTATTTCTTCTTATTTTTTTCTACTTGTAATATATAAATAGGTGACAACTGTTATGTTTACCAAAACGAGTTCTCAAGAATGTTCCACAATTAGGTACAGCTTGGCGTAATAAAGTACACGTATCAAGTGTCTACGGATCAAGTACATTTTTAATTTAAAAAAATTACCCAATTAATATGTACCAAATCTAGTCTTTCAGACACTGGCTTCTTACTTTAATTCCTTTGAGTTAACAACTTATGCCTATATTTTGTAAAAATGAAGAAAACTGCAGTTTTTGCAAATTGTGCGAAATTAACCTATGTAAGTTAATGTGATAGCGTGTCCAGAGGTGGCTTATGACGGTTTGTGTAGTGCCAAGAGCGACAGCTATAGGACGTTGCCTAGAACCAGCTTGCAACATTCCGACGGCTCTCCTCATCTCTTCTCGTGTCAAAATTAAATGATGTCGTCGCTCCATATCCATGCAATTTTGTTCAGTTTCGTTGCAGCAATTGTATTGGTTTTGTAAAAACGCTATTACACATTTTTATAGTTATCCTTGTTGACAGTTGATTTTGTGTTTTAAATCAAAATTTAAAGAAAATTCTGTGCAAATAGTGAAATTCATTCAAAAGAAACAATAACGATCCAAAAACTTAAAATAATAATCCTCAATTGCGGCGATACTCTAATTAAAACGTACTTCATCCCTAGACACTTTTGATGTGCGTAATATGAATTGATTAAGAATCTATTCGATATTAAAATAAGTAATTTTAACAGAAAAGTGTATGTTCCGTTTTCGTACTTACAACGCCATCCATATAAGCAGCAAGTAAAGTGAATTTATTTTTCGCTGTTCAAGAGGCCATATTATTTCAGAACACTGCCATCTATTCAGTGAAGAACGAAGTCGGAATTTTCAGGAACGGTCACAAGTATCTGCTGTAAGTTCATGAAGAGTAAGGTTGTTTAGTACAACACGTTGTCGGTAGATGGCGTTGTCCATCTTTGGCGATCTATTTAGTTCCTATTACAGACCATAGACGGCGCTAGCAGTGTCGTTCTCTAATGTAAGATTGTGTATAAATAAATATTTTATCTTTGGGAAACTATATTCGGGCTCGATTGCTCGAACTTGGATTTAAACCCAGGCAGGCAGTTTCTTTTATGTTATTTATTTCGCCACTGCTTTCAAAACGGTGAAGGAAATCATAAGAAAAATTTGCTAGAACCAGAATTCGAAGGCATTTTTGTGACATCCACCAACCATGGTAGATCACGGCCCATTCCCATTCATAGGGAGGAAACCGCTGAAGCAATGAGGACTTCATAAGCTGATTATGCCTTGCCTGCTAAACTATAGGTATTATGTGTTTTTATAAAGAGATGAAAAAGTAACAATAAGGAAAAATATTTAATAAAATATCTATACAGGTTAAGTGATTTGGACGGCTACGTATCAAAACGTCCTAATAGCAAATAGTCCTATTAGCAAAACGACCCATAATCAAAACGACACTTTAGCAAAATGTCCTATTAGCAAATCGTCCTATTACCTAATTATCTAGTGTCATGAATAATAATCCGAAAAATAATGTTCATAATCATTTACGAGTAGTCTTTTTAGAAGTCTCAGGGTACAACAGCTTTTAAGTTGGAGTAGAAATCCTCACCTTTTGTCTAAAGGTGGATAATTATGTGAACCTCGTAAATCTGTTTGTTTTTCTTTGAATTAACTTATCTTTTGTATATGTACGTGATTCCGTGAAAGATTCTGATAAACCTATTTTTCTTTCTGCCTAACCCTTTAGTGATTGCAGGCGTCATGCTATGTTATGCGTTTTTCCTTTCTTTAGAAACGTAGTAATCTTTCGTTGCTGAATTTTGGAACTAAACAAAATTAAAAAAGATATAGTACATTACAAAATTAATAAAGAGCAGTGGTGGCCCAGTGGCAACGGCCCCGACTTACGAGTTGTAGGTCGTGGGTTCATACCCAAGCAGGCGCTTTACTTTGTGTAAATAATTTCATCACCACTGCTCTCAAAACGGTGAAGGAAAACATCGTGAGGAAACTACTGTCTTAGAACCAAAAATTCGAAGACATGACATGTGACATCTACCAACCCGCACTGGGCCGGATGGTAGATTATAGTCCACTCCCTCTCACAGAGAGGAGGCCTGTGTCCCAGCAGGGGGAACAACCGATGGCGCCAAATTGCTACTTGCGGTGTAACAAATCGTGACAAACCGTCAAGCCCCGGTGACGCACCTCGTGTAACACCCTCTCACGCGGCACTTTTCTCTATTTTTACTGCCAAATAAAGGCTAGTCTCCAATAAGGATGGTTTTACTCTATGGTCGGATAAATATTCTACTCGACTAAATCATTCAAAAATAAAAATATACGGAACGCAACATAAAAAAAAAAAGTCAAACTGACATTACTCATACTTCAGAAAACGATCGGCTCGTGCGGGTGACGGTGTCTGTTTTGTGTTGTTTTGTGCAATAAAGTGTGATAATTAAAAGGTAAGTGGCTATATTTTCATTTATTAGTAGTTATTACACCGTTGTAGATAATAGTTTCACGAAATAGCATCATAAAATCACATTTTTGAGCAAAGTAATTTTACGCGCAAAAACCGTTGTGACGCGTTATCATTCTATGATGAATTTCGACTTTTTTGTGTATAATTGACAGCAAATAGATAAATATTCATTTAGAAGTACATAATGCATCGTTGTAGATAATATTATCACGAAATACCATCATAAAATTTTATTTTTGAACAAAGAAATGTTCCCCGTAAAACAAAAGACAAAGTCGGCACCGCGCGCTATGAAGTTTCAGTTTCAATAATATGAAAATATTACGTAGGACTATTAAACAAATGCTTTTGTTAGATTACATAACTATTCATAATGTAATTTGCAAAATTTCTTGTAAATTGATACAGTAGTTTTATCAGAAATAGACATGAAACCGGAATAAACACGTTTTTTTCCCCCGTATCTGATAATTACATTTTGTTTATAAATACGATTCTCGTCTTACGAGCATTGTTTATACATAATATGATGCTCTGTGTATTCAAGAACACAACAAAGTATTCATATTGTGCCCAGAGCCACTTCAAACAGCGGGAGAGCGTTTTTTGTTATCAAGGTCATTAACATCCGGCGCGCTCGGAATGCGCTTCGGGGCTTAAGCGTTTTTGACGTCATCGGCGGATGATAGTACATTACTGCCGCGGCCTGCAAAAGGGGCATTGGTCGACAAACGCGCCAATATGTTCATTTGTTTCTTTTTTACTTTAAACATAATATTTGCAAGCCATCTTTGATAAGTTACCTTCTTGGGCGCAATGTGTCGCAGTAAAAAGTTCGTTCTATTTTATTATCGACAGATATGAGTTTTCGTAGTAATTTATGCGGCCGCTAATCACGACAGATATGGATTTTTTTAATAACATTACCGGTCGCCTGCTCGCTTTTTTTTTACCAGTAAAGCATTGTCGATTTAGCTTGAAGTAGGTTGTCAAAATAATGCTCCAGGTCCCAAGCATGTCTGAAAAAATTAAATTTATACTTCTTTGTATTATTTTTGGCATCGACATGCTAAGAAGAAGAAGCACATAAGGAGCAAACAGTCGAGTTATTATATATTAGCATAATTTCTAAGCCAACTTGCTTCCAAGAAGTAACTAGATACAAGATCTCCTGGAAACGTATCTACAAAGTGTATAACAAGGGTTCTAGAAAGAAGCCGAACAAGTTATAGTCTGCACACGGTGCAGGTTACGCTACGTTAAATTCGACCTATCGGGAAAACTCGTTCGGCGAAGATCTAGAGAATTTACTAGATACGCCAACTATTCTCGACAATTATTACTAGCAATGCATTGCGTGACTTTTTGTATAATTGTTAAGTGAGAAGCATTGAGTATTTACGCAGTCCAATAATTTAATGAGAATATAAATTACTAGGTGACCCTTGCCCACTTCGTTGGCCAGTAAACATAAATTTAAAGCTTATGATACTCACAAATAACTTGGCTCTCTATTGGTAAATGAATTTTCAATATCAGTTTAGTAGATCCAGAGATTACCCCCTGAGGTTGTCCTCACGATCTTTATCTCTTTATAATCAGTATAAATTATAATAAAGGATGTCGGTGTCGTCACTCCCTTTTATAGAAAAAACAAATAGTAGAAGTGTCACTCAAAAGTAAGGAAATCTTGCAGCTCTCTGTAATTTGAGAGTTCCTTTGTTACCTAACGATGAAGTTAAACGGCAAAAACAAGTGAAAAGTAGTAATACAGGCCCGGAAAACTACCTCGTTCACGAAGAGCACTCCGAAGAAAAATTAACATTGTTTGACAAGCTTTTTTGTCACATCTAGAAAGCTAAAATTTGTGTTTCAGATACCTACATACGTACATATTGTGTATATTATTTAACATGTGGGTAGCGTACTTAATCAGCGCCCTCGGATATTGTTCAAAGTTAAAACATAACATTGTGATAATACCAACTTAAGAACAACCTAGTGGTAAGAAACTTAAGAAAAAGAACGGGCAAGAAATTCCATAGACACTCTTCTAAAATATTGTTATACAATTTTAATCAAACGTTCTAGAACCTTTTTCAATTTGTTTCTTTGGTAACAAATACCATATTTCTCAGTAGCGACAAACAAATTACATATTATAATAATAAGCGCCTTCAAATCATTATTAGAATGTTTCATTTCGTTTAAAAGCAAGACTCGAGTCCCTGGGTTATTACCCAGGGACTCGAGTCTTGCTTTTAATTTGCTTATGTGGAAATGTCATAGGGAAAATTGCTTAAACATTTTCAAATTTATTTTTTGGCTAGAGAGGCTAGGTGATCCTTGTCGGGGTAAAAAAATACAGTTTACAATGATACCCCGCTTTACGCGACCCCGTTATGCGCGGTTTGACTATAACGCGAATTTCAAATTTCGCGCTCAAATGCCTCGCATTAAGCGAAAAAGTGCGTATAAATATAATGTAGTCATCAACTTCTCTATGGTCGCGGGAATCCCCGCTTCCTCTGAATATTCTGTTTGAAGAATTGGGAATTCCCCGTCCTTCGACTTTGTTCTATTGGGATTCCCTCGTTCGTTTCGTTTGTTCCGTCATGTTTAGTTCGGCTAGCAGTAGCATAAAGTGTTCTTAGAATAAAGTGATTGATTAAAATGATTCGTAGTTTTTTGTATTGAATTTTGACCATGTTCAATCATAAACCTCCCACCTCCCATTTATCCTCCCATTTTATGTCCAGAATATCACTGTCCATTCCATGGTTGCCTGGAAGAGATTGCAGTAAGCGATAAGGCCGCCCATTGTATATTTTGTAGTGTATTACTTTTTCTTTTTGTAATGTTTTATCTGGTGTACAATAAAGTATATATAAATATAAATAAATAAATAAATAAACCTCGATATACGCGAATTTCAGTAAACGCGATTTTTTCCGGAAAGTTTCCCTCGCGTAAAGCGCGTATTACTGTACGTATATTTATTTCTTTGTTTTATGAAAATGTGATGACGTTCACATGTAACCCTGGAATATTTTTAGAAAACCAATTTTTTGTTTTTGGGTCGCATATAAATATAATATGCCTTCTGAAAATGCCGTATCGTCATCATTGCCAATACATTTCTCTTCGTTTCAAGATCTGCGCTGATTACAAGTAGGGTCTACGTCTTTCTCAGTGACACTTTTGTGACCGATAGTGCCAGTGTGCCCCTCGTGGTATCCACTCCGCCAGAGCTTTACTAGACCTAGCTGAAAATAAAATACAACAAAAAAGTCAACCAGGTCATACGCCTAATCTAACATTTATTTGTAATGGTACAGTCAAGCGAACAAATCACGTACGAACGGATCACGTCCCGCGAACCGGCGGGACGGCGTGTTTGCGGGCATTTGAATTAAATTTTCACGTCGCGGGATACATGGATGTGTGCGTGACGCGGTCCAGATCGCGTGACAACTGTTTTACCTTTTGCTACCTATACATCTTAATTTCTACGGTCACTTTCTACTTCTAGTTGATATTTATGAACGCCATTTTCAAGGCACGTTTGCATAAATAACTGAAGTAAATGTCAAAGGCGAAAGATAAAGTTTGCAAATTGTATTTCTTTTTATAATTCTGTATAAACCATTTATTCAAATTATGTGCATTCGTTTCTAACTGCAGCCGTAAACTATGATGAAATAAATTTCAAGGATTAAGAAAATGAAAAAGTGTTTCACTAAAGCATTTTATTCACTATCTCAGGAATTATTAAACATGTGGCTAACAAGGATTGAATTGTTTAATTACCTAACCCTGTTAAAAATACACACGGAAGGTTTTATGTATAATGCTCAGTAAAGTGAGCAGTGGTGGCCCAGTGGTAATGACCATGACTTACGAATTGAAGGTCGTGGGTTCGAACTTAGGCAAGCGCTTCAATTTGTGTAAATAATTTCATTTCACTGCTCTCAAAACGGTGAAGGAAAACATCGTGACGAAACCGGCATGTCCTTGAACTAAAAATTCGAAGACCTGCGTGGTAGAATATAGCTCACTCACTTTCAAAGAGAGGGGGGCCTGTGCCCCAGCAGTGGAAACATTATAGGCTGATTATGCTCAGTACAAAAACAGGAAGCATTTTTGTTCTTCGTAAATTATAGAGTTTAATAAAGTTATGGAGCGCAGCATAATAGGTGTCAAGCGAACAGATCGGGTTAGAAACACCACCCTGCGCTCCATAACTCAAGCAGCGGATGTTGGAGAAAAAACAGCCAAGCTGAAGTGGGAGTGGGCCGGCCACGTCGCACGAATGCACCCGGAGAGATGGGCAAAGATCGTCGCCGTCGAGGCAGACCGCGCCAAATGTGGTGTGACGATCTTATCATGTTTGCGGGGCCAACATGGCCTGAAATCGCACAAAACAGAGAGATTTAGAAAGAGAAAGGGGAGGCCTTTGCCCAGCAGTGGGACACACTATAGGCTAACAAAAAAAAAAAAAAAGTTACGTTGTACACTTACTTGCAGCTGCGTGACTATTAACGATGATTGTGAATCGGTAACACAATTACAGGGTAAGTGCTTTCAACCAGCCGTCAATCCTTGACGTGAACTTCACGCTTAATATTACCAGTTTCAATCAAGGGATGGGCGAAATATCGTTTGTGTTGTTAAGTAGAAAATGATTATTACTGGAATCAAACTTCTTGCTGATTTTCAAAATACTGAAAATGTATGATAATACTTAGAATATCATTGAAATTTAGGTATAACTCTTACAGATACAAAACAAACAAAACAAAAAGAAAATACGGTATTGCTATTATGCGTTACTAAGAAAAATATAATCGAAGTTACTGGAAGTCATAAAGGAAGCTTTTAAGATGGTAAAGGCTGAAAACAACCGTATTTTATTCGTCAGGCCGATGAAACAGCTAACATTCTGTAGACTATTCCACACAACTCATTCTTGTATTCCTTTTATTATAAAGAAGCTTTCCAACAATATTTCCGAGTCACATTTGGAACCTAATAAATCTTACGACAACACACATTCACTATTTATGTCTAAATTTTAAGTACCGCACGTCTGAACCATCAAGCCGACTGCCTCTGAATAATTAAATCTGGTCTGTTCTCAAGAAAAATTGATAGCGATCTGGAGCCAATCGGAATATTGGATGCGTGACTTGCGTTCCAAAGACACGTTTTATTTTTTTACCAGTTGTGGGCGATGCCGACTGTACTTGTGCGTGTAAATATTTTTTATGCTCCGATGTTTATTTGATGTGAGTTAGGACTTTTTGTGAGGGATGTTGATCATTTTTATTATAGCAGTATCTTTGTAAGATGCATTGGTTGCAGAGCAGAGGGGAGTGAGATTGCTTGTAAATGTCATGTTTGGTTAATTTTCGCGTGGTTTTTTAATCATTATGAAGATGATAATTTTCAAGAGGTCACAATGCAGGGGCAAAAAGTCCAATTATAGCTAAACGAAAGGTGTGAGTTAAAAGAAGATGTAGTGACAAAAATTTAAAAGGGTATGCTGAGATGGTTTGGTCATGTTGAGAGGATGAATGAAAGGCGACTAAAAAAAATTTATTTACTCGGCAGATGTGACTGGAAACGCTGGGAGTGGACGCCCTAGGAGGACACCTGACCTTATTGGTGATGTTTTTCAGAAAGGACAGGTGCGTAGTACTCGGAACCGGCGTGCGTGTATGACCAGATGTATGAACGTAAACGAGGCAAAAGTATGTAAGGATCATAGCAGCTGGCGTTTTGTAGTTTTTGCCTACCCCCATGGGAAGAAGGCGTGAGTATATGTATGTATAACTAAAAAAAAAGAAAAATAAAACTCATTCGAAACAACTATATTGTAATGTTAGTATATACACAAACTTATGATGATTCTATAGTTCAGTTTCAAAATAAGATCTTATGTTCGTTTGCTTATCTACGTAGGGCTGAACTTTGACGTTTTAATTCCTTAGAGGGTAGATACACCTACATACTTTATCCTAGAAGTAAGTAAAGGTCATTATGGTACGCTGACTGTGGCATGCTGTCGTCCCACGTCAAGGACCAAGAAACTAATTGGTTTTTAAGAAACTTTTATTTTCATTTTAGCCAGCTACTGTTGTAGGTAATAACCCCTTAATGTTTTTATTATATAAGGTTTTTTTCTATATCAGAAGATAACAAAGCTGATAAAAACCACGTAATGTCGATTAGTACTCTGTAATGATGGCCCAAGAGATGTTATTAAAAGAGGTGAAGATGCAAGCGGAGAACTACCAGGCATAGTACATGATAATATTGAACTGTCCTACGAACTACCTCTACTCACTTACGATTCTTGAAACGAAACAAATGAACATAAGAATTCGGGGCCTTTTCAAACAAAAACGACACGCTTTACAAATAATATAAAATGTTTCGACATAAAACAAAACACAACGCCTTAATTCTCACCGTAGATCAAAACACGGATAGCTAACCGCGCGTGCGTAATTCACGCAAAAAAACCGCTTCCGGAAAAGAGGGCACTCAAAAACAGATAAAATAACAGTCGCTATCAGTAAACATGGAATATTATTAGGGCACATAAACGCTCCGTAATAAACGTGCACTAGATTTTTATGTGTTTGTAATAAAAGTTCTGGTTCTTCGGGAGACAGGCGGTTGAAGGTGGTATTCTGGGTGGTTCAAAACGATCTTGCTGTTAGTCATAATTTTGGTGTTATTGCTCTCTATGTCCTTCTTTCTCGTTATTGTCATCTTTTTCTTCTTGGTCTAGCCCTCGCTTTCTCTTACTTCACTTATTTCTGGAACCTCAACATTAGCGTTAAGGATACAGAAATAAGCGGTTCAATGGTGGGGTCCATCTTTTTTGTTCTTTCATCCTTTCCTTTTATTATATCTTCCTTTGCTACTTTCATTAAAAATTAAAGCTATTCACTAGTATTTTCTATTTATTACAAAACTAAGTCCCATATCGCGATCGTCACATTCAACACTCGCGTTCCCCAGAATACCGCCAAGGTATCGCGAAAAAGTGGCGTAACGGAAGCAACGGCTGTATTCATTCGGAATTTCAATGTCCTTTATCTGAGAGGAAGAGAGCCATAAACACAGTCGTAAATTTGGTGTTATTTGTGAAAAATTTTGTGCGCTACGCTTTATTTATACGCACTTATTGTGTTTAGTGGCGGTGAATTGTCTATGTTGGTTCACACTTCTTGTGATTCTGCGAGGTTGAGGATATTTCTATGACTCGGACATCGGAGTTATGTTGTTTTGTGAATTCCAATTTTAGTAGTTGCCTTGTTTACTTTTCAAGCATTTCTACTTTACTGGTCTGGTGTGGTCTTTCGTCAAAATAATTTGGAAAAGAACGTCCAGCTGTGCGTTTGTCGATATGTTGTGTCAAATCAAGGTCCAATTAAGCGCTTTAAATTCTTAATTTACGTAATTTGCTTTTTGGTTTTGTACTCGTATCTTCATGTCATGACAAATACCATTTAACCTAAACAACATTGTAACTCAGTGATAGACTGTCGAATCTTCGTCACAAACCAATACTCTTCAATATCAACCAGTATAACCACATTAGTATCTACTCGCTTCCATCAAAGTTGAGCTGTAGTAACAACTTGAAGCTATTCATCGCTATTTTAATATTCACCAGGAAACTGATACTCGCTTTAGTTGGAGGGTAGTTTTAACTATTTTTACGTGGGTTGACTTGAGTTTCGGAAACTTAATAGTTTGAAACAGAGTTCTTATTCGGTTTACAATACCTTTTGGATTTTTTTAGGGTACTGTCCCAGACTAAATCGGAGCCTATTTTTCAAGTTTTGAATAGTAACTTAACTTTTGATTCTTGATAGAGGAAGTTGACTTACCTAGTTAATGGGGACTAAAAGGCTTCAGCGGCTATATTACATTTTAGCCGACGGCATTTTTTGTGTATGTCTGTATAACACTACTAAACAATGATTTATTTCTCGAGGACGGCTTCGGCTAAAGTCATCGCCGGGCGGCGTCCTCCTGGTCAGAATGATATAAGCTGGATATAGTTGCCACCGTAAAAGTTTTTTTTTCAGGATTTTATTCTCTGAATAATCGCGTGTACACAATGGAAACATAGTGGGACTTTAATCGCAATAATACATTAAATAAATAAATATTATGTAAACACACAAAAATACAAATAAAACTTCAGCAATAATCTCTGTAAAGCAGTATTAAATTAAAAGTAAATAATTTCGTTATTGAAATGAGGAATGTTTACACTTTTATTTCTGGCCTTTTTAATCTTTCCCGTGAAATGCTGTTTTACCGTGACATACGAGTACGGCCGTGTTTCGGACGAATTAAAATTATGTTTTCATCTCTTAATTTATTCAAATATTAATTTCCTGGGGTTCGGTGTGAGAGGCGTGTTGGATGTTTTTATTTAACGAACTTTGTGAGCATCGTTTGAGAGGCTTCCTGGGTGTCCTTTCAAACATTGACCGAATAGAAACGAATGTGTATAACTTACATAATTAATGTCAAGTCAAAACAAGATATTTAAAAATATATAGTTACCGGACACAGTCAATTCCTGTGTAGGATTGAACGTAAAACCACGCAAGCCAATTGGCCTCACCAAGAGCTACAGGGTACTCAAAGACTGAGTGGCCAATCCAAGTCAGCAAAACGGACAAGATCAGTCTGTGTCAGCAGTAACGTCGGCTATGTTATAACCGATCATAAACAAAAATTCACTGATGCAGATGAGGCTGCCCATACGCAATGAATGGCCTCAGGTCAAATTGAAAGAATCTCAAAAGTAAATAGTGATAATAGAAACAAATGAATGTGAACACACCGGAATCCGGCCACTTCATCGTATGCAAAAGATCAAACTTAACATGAAAAAAAATCCTAATTAAAACCGCCATTGCCACTCAAACTAACTCATTACTCAAAAAAAGAACGCGATATATTTTTTCATAAAGGGGACGCTAGCGCTTCGCTTGCTCTGTTGCGCTCTGTGACCTCGTTCCGCTCGACTCGGGCTCGAGAGCGCTTCAGCCGCTTCACAGATTCGCGGCAACGCTTAGCATGCATGTCGCTCAAATATTCCCGTCGTAATTATTTTTGTAATTCAATTGTATGAGGATTAAACTTTATTTGTGTTTTGGTTATGGCTCACTTGTTTTTTTAAGAATGTCGTGTTTTTTCGGCGGGAGCTTAAATTGAGCTTTCTTTTTTGTTCTTAAATAATAAAAAGTTGATAGTTGTTTTGAACATTATATAATTTGAACATACCAGTTACTGGTTTGTGAATGTAAAGTTATTACAGACAGTCCGTGAAACACAACACAATTATTAAAAAAAATGTTTGAACAGAAACAGTGGGTGCCTCATGGCTGCGGCAAAAAAGTAAATTTCAGCATTAGATTATTGTTTTATTTTGGTCTTTGTGTTGAGTAAATAAAAAGGTATAACCCATTAAAGTAAAATTTCCCGACCAATATTAGTCGATCAAAAGTTAGTGCTAGTGTCAAAAATTATAAGTTAGTGCTTAGTGCTAGAATCAAGAATCAAGTCATTTCGATCCTCAGGACTTTGCATAGTTTCAAGATAAGCCAACGAGCCAAATTAGTAGTGTTGCTGACCAACCAGGGCGCGCTGGTCGAAGACTCTGTTAATAGTGTTAATATAAACTACCAATTAGAATTTAAACCACATCCCATGGCAGCATTAGGTAATAAATTAATTAGCTCGCAGTATGACCAGTAAAGTTAGCGCAGTTGCTTAATTATCACAGTGCGCTAGACTTACTAGTCGTTCTATTGGAAAATATAGCTCAAACACCCTGGCTACAAACAATTCGAGTTTCAGCTTTATTAGCTATAAATGTAAGTGGGCACGCCCTTTATGCCTGGAGGCTTTATAATTCGGTTAAGTTATGTTCATGTTTTTAGTTTTTTTTGTCGCTTGAGTACCTATAGATTTCGATGTTTTTGTGGGTATATTGGCGTGTGCTAGCTGTCATTATGGCAAATATATTTTATTTAATGTTTTGTGTTGAGTGATGTAAACTATTTGCATACTATTGTATAGAATCAAGTTTTTTCTGACAGACAGCTGTGCTGCTGGGGAGTTTGTGGCGCCACTTCTTCCCAGCAAAAGCACTAGGAAGTGGTGAAGGGAGGGCGTTTATGGGTGACTGTCTTATGTAATTTTGACGTTCGAAAAGTGCTGATTCTCAGTCTAGTTTGAATAATGACTTTTGACTTTTGAATTTTGAATTTTGAAATTGAATTTATTAGACCCGCTTGCGCTAAAAATCAGTAAATGCGTTTATCGCTACGCGTATTTAAAAAACCGTTGGACTCGCACACGAAGGGTTCTGTATCGTATTAAGATCGAGCAAACCGCCATAAAAACACGTTTCCTGTATGGGGACCACCTTCAATTATTAACTTTATTTAAGTTTTATTGATAAATGATTTTATTTCTGTAAGTAGGTCTTTTACACGTCAATAATATTTTTTTAAACTAGACGAGGTTGACGGTTCCTATCTGACTACTCTGAGACACAAAATCAGAGGTCACAGTCTCTTTTAAAGTCCAGACATAATCTTGGTCAGATCATGTGCAGACCATGTAGGTTGGTGTCTGAAATGATCTTTTGAGGAAAGAACCACACAAAATGAGTGGACCTGTCCAGTCAGTGTACGCATTTGACAGTAACCGTGCAGCTCAAATTCAGAGTTTAAGGATTAGATGAATAATACCAAAGAAAGGACATTTGGATAGGCTGCATAAATTATTCAAGCTGCCTATTATTTGTTGTTAAAGCAGCAATAGAAATATTTTCACTATCTACATAATATTTCGGTTCATGAGATACAGCCCATTGGCAGAAAGACGAACGGACAGCAGAGGCTTAGTAACAGGGTTATATTTGGCACCCTTCGGGAACGGAACCCTAAAAATTGTTCCGTTCCTGACAATCTTTTGAAGATGACATAGTATAGACAGAATGATGTTTTAAATTAGGTTTAGCGAGTTGTGGTGCAAGCGAGCTTAAGTGTTACTGTAACTACTCATACGAGTTGCCCAATATCCTGATGGAATGCAAATGACATAATAACCTAGATAATCAGCCTATTAATGTCTCCACTGCTGGAACACAGGCCTCCTCTTTGTGAGAGGGAGTGGGTTGTAATCTACCACGCGGGCCCAGTGCGGGTTGGTAGATGTCACATGTCTTCGAATATTTGGTTGTAAGACATGCCGGTTTCCTCACGACGTTTTCCTTCACAGTTTTGAGAGCAGTGGTGATAAAAAAAATTACACAAAGTAAAGCGCCTGCTTGGGTTCGAACCCACGACCTACATCTTGTAAGTCGGGGCCGTTACCACTGGGCCACCACTGCTCGAATGCAAATTAATTAAGGTTAATATCTAACACTAACAAGAATGATTAATATACAAAAAAAGTGTACTAGAACCTGCAAGAAAAACGTAGCGAAAGTAATACTCAAATCAGACAGACATACAAAAATTAAAATGTAAATAAAACACGGAAAAATAAAAAGGTACAATATACAAAACAGCCTACCGTAGTAATGAAAAGTAAAATTTTAACCATCTGTGCTACGATGGCCCCGGGATAAATTCCGAGGGTCATAACAATAAAAACTTTTGGACTTCTCACCTCCTTAATTTAGCCACGGCAACTTTACACCGGCAACTTGGCCCACTGTTTCACGCGATATTATTTTGTTAAATATTTGAAAGGGAGCCGGCATTCTGCAATTAAAATTCAATATAACACCTCGAATTTTGTTTAGACTTCGGAGAATTTGCTGGTGAGTAGAAACATCTGTAGGATCTTTGTGGTTCGTAGCTATGAATAAATTATTTTTAAATTGTTCTGTATTTGTCAAGGAATATCTTTCAGAAGTAACCACTGACAGATTTTATAAAGAAGAGGTAAAAGTTACACGAAATGTACTTTAATACCAATACTTTATTGGGACCCATAAAGCAGTACCATATATTGCAGTAGGTACCAATGTATCTAGGGATTATTGCAAATCGTGATCCAATCGGACAACTGATCTGTGCACGTTTAGTTTAGAATGGGGGCTATTCTCTCTCATTCACAATTATAGAGTATTGTAAAAGGCAGCTAAATATAATCATTTGTTATGAAATATTTGAAGTGGTCTTACAGAGGGTGTATGTCTTAATACTGTGTCATCTTTCTTTGTACCAAATTCAACATCCAGATGACAATAGAATCACTGTAATATTTTATTTTAAAATTAATCGCTTGTGATACTGAATCCTTGACTAAAAGGAAACCATTACTTACCAATTGATTCTTAGCCTTGTAGGTACTGATAGCAAATATAAAAGTAGAAACAATAACGAACCAACTTTCACTTTTAGCTAACCTCTGAAACCAGTCCGTGAACATTACCGGAGGTCCAAAAAAGCGTGTGTCGCGGACGTATCCGAACGGCTCCGAGATAACTTTTGCCCTGTTAAATAAAGACGACAGTTTTATTGAAAGTAGGGCCGTTTGCCTTCTGTAATTTTCTCGGGATACCCTTGGTTTGTAGTGTGAGTGATAAGGGGAGAGCGGGGTGGTAATTGTTTTATTTTACCCAATTTACTTTGAGTTAAAAAGTGGTAAAACTAGCAAATAGGTACCCCATGTGATATACGGCAGTATTTGCTGTCTAAACAACTACAATTAATTAAATAACTCGTCAGTCGCTTCTACCTCTATGATTTGATTGAGCCTTCTTAACCGAAACACATGGCTGCAGTTTCGTTTTGTGCAGCAAAAAGTGCTAGCAATCTAAGTAGAGGACATCTTCTACCCGGAAGTTTCTTTTCATTAGTTAGGTTAACATTTCGTTAATACTTACAAATCAGTTACTCGCTCCCGCTTCCTTCTCTACCTTTAACCACCCCCACGAGGAGATAGAGACATTTTTCGCTTTTCCACAAAGTTAAAAACTCGTTATTCGCGGGCGAAAAGTTAAGGGGAGCGAGCATTGTGTCTGGCGTCGAATTTATCGCTCCAGCCGTGATGACGACGGCCCGATTATGACAACAACTGGCAAATGTTAATTGGAGCATTTGCTGTTTGCTGGAATGGTCTGGGAGGAGCTCGGAGAAAGTAATGTGTCGTTTGAGATGTCGTGAGGATCCAGATTGAAGGGTGGAGGTGGGGATACATCTTTGTGTAGTAGAGGTCTCACTGTGATGGTAAATTCTCTTTGTTATAAAGCCTCCGATCGGATAAGAAGTTGCAATATCTGGAAAATGTTCTCAGCTACAAATATACTTAATCTTTAATTACTGAAACATATCGGTACAGTAACTTTTTTGGAGGGCTGATGACAACAAATTTTAACAACCTTTTGTGACTCCTAGTAAAGATGTGACGATAGCGAATAAAGACAGAATTATTAACGGCATCACAAGAAAAATCATTTGAAATCACAAGGTTTTCTTTACAATGAAATAAAAAGAAACGTTACTTGAGCGACGTAGAAAAAGTTATATTATTCTTCAACCTCAATAAATAAAACAACAATATGTCTCCTCAGCACCGGTTGAACAGAAGTATTATTTACCTCATAAATACCTGCACGTACGAACGTTTTGCCCGAATTATGTATCAGATAATAATAACACGAGAAAAAAAGGAAAAAAATAACGAAAAAAACCTCTCGTTGGAGACGCACTTTATTCTCACGAATAAAACACCCAGAAACATATGCCAGCAACTGGCTACAATATATATAAATATGTAACGCTACACCCACCTACTGTCCTCCAAGATTCGGCTTCAAAACCGAACCTAACACTCCCATCTCTTTCTCTACTTTGGAGGAAGACAAGGATGAAAGTTTACAGTCGAGTCGAAATTTTCGGGGGCGCTAAAATACCCGTTGACTCGCTCCCCCCACAATATATTTTATGGAGAGCGCAACGTTCTTTTTGCAATAGCTACCAGAAGGTGCTCTCGAACCCTTCATATTTACGATTAAGTCGTGATCAGAAATATAAAATACTAGTGTTTTTTGTCGATAGGCTCCTCGATACACGGTGCTAGTCAAAATGCGATTTTTTGTACATTTTGCTTGTACTGACGGTATACATTATGTAAGAGGTGTCCCCGTTTCGTGTTAGGATTTGAAGAATATTCGCTCGTGTGCCCCAGAGCTTGCATTTAAAATATGATGTGACTCAGAGAACCTATTTCATGCCTACATTACAAACAAAACACAAAGAATGGGCGCGTCTCGCTCAGGAATTATTAGTTGCTCGCTTTTCTATAAAAAATATTTTGATGACGATTTCAAACACCGCAATACCTACACGGTACTAAGGAAAAACGAAAGAACATTTTACTACTTACATACTTTTATCGTGTTATGTAATAATCCTACTATTACAATAAACGTAACACCGCCTAATCTCTATCGTCTCAATACGTTACACCTATTTGTTGAGTGGTCTCGAGTGGTAAGAGATTACTCTTTCACTCTTTATACTAAAAGGTGTGTGGGAAAGGGATAGCGTTCAGTTGTTGATGCTTATATTTGATATACTCGAAAAGGCTTTTATTTCTCAGATACTTTTCTCTATTACAATCATGTTCAGCTACCAATCTATGATTTCGTTTTTGGAAAAAATCTAACAAGTGTGTTTGTTACAACAAACACTGTGTTTAGTAAAACAACATTAGAAATACTATGAATAAAAAGTGTTTAGGGTTTTTCTGTTTCCGTGCCTAAACCACCATAAAACAAAGAAAAAAATTGGAATGTAACACAGATCATTAAAAAAACAACGAGCAAAATGTCTAAATATGTAGGTACCTAATAGCAAAACATCACATACTCTCATACACTCACATCAAATACATCCGCAGAAAAAACTAACCTTTCTGTCTATTAAAAATGTAGAAAAGTCGATGAGTTTTCGAATCACGATCTGATCATAAAATGTGGATCGGGCAGCGCGATATTTGATTTGAACTCCACTATATAATATGTATGTAGGCAGGGAGCAGATCTCGTAATGTAAGCGAAGTTTATATGCAAAGAGGACTCGTATTATCGTCATATTTACTGCAGATTTGAGAGTAAATAAAAGAGCTATAGTGGTACATATACTGGGTCTTTAATTACGCAGCAGAAAACTTTAATATGACATTGCTGAAATTTTATTTTATTATCTTCTTCTATCTTTTAGGATCGCATTTACTTTAACAAAACTTTTCACTGTCAAAAACTCATAAAAACGCATCGCCTTCCAAGAAACAATCACCTTCTAAAAAACTCTTCCAGTTTACAAGCTCCGTAACCTTAGTTAAGACCAGATGTGTCGTTTACAGGAGGGGCTCATGGCTAAATAATAACAGCCACACGGGTTGAAGAAGGTCAAACTCCGCTTGCCGCGGTCGGATTGTGGATGGCTAACCATTCATTACATATTGAGACCCCTCTGTGCCTCGGAAAGCACGTTAAGCCGTAGGTCCCGTCTATCATTCGTAGATCTTTGACAGTCATTACTAAAACTGGCAACAAGTCTTAACAAAGGAAAGCTGACCTCAACATAATTGAGAAAAAAAATTGCAGACAGATGAAGCGAGACAGATGAAGCGCCTACAGACTAAAATATTCTATAGATAAAAGTTAGTCACGACATCAAATCTGTGCACCACATACATACTAGTAGCTAGTCTGTCTGTACCAACACTACCCCAGTTCCTATTAAAAACACACAAAAATCAGTGCATCACTCAATCACACACAAAACAATAAATACTTTCCGCACATCCGAGAAGTGCCGTCTATAATGAAAGCGTACAAACGGACGAGCAATTAGGCGCTTTATTGCGCTCAATTAAGTAGCTGTAACAAATTAAGAAACGCGAACGAAAAGCTCGCTCGCAGTTAACAGATTATGTAAACACGGTAACGAAGTGAATGCTGGGGAGCTGTAGTGCTAGTGTGGTGGAGGTGGTATTGTGTTACATCTGAATTCATACTAATAAAACACGCGAAAGTAACTCTATATGTCTGTTTCCTTTGTACGCCATAACCTCTGAAGCAATCGTTATTGAGCAGGTAGCCTGGGACCTGGAAAAGGACAAAGGTTACTTTTCATTCTGGATATTTGTTTTTTTTTTATCATACTAAAGAATTGTTTTCTTTTGCATTTTTCAAAGTCTTTGGTTAAGCTTATAGCAGGTGAAGCAAAAGTTTCAATAGCTGTCACTTCAGCATCTGTCTGATTGTTTGTCTCATCATCTGTGTGATTTCAAAAATCAAATGGATGTCAGTACAATTATGATGTTAAAGTCTGTCAATATTACTACGTTCTAGATCTTCACTCAACTCGTAAGTTCCTGATTGCGTATTTTCGAATTTAACACCTTTACCACTTTTAAAAGCTCTGTGGAACTTGACAGATGCTACTAACTACTAAAAGATCCTAATATCGTTAGGTTTCATCGTTTTAGCCTTCTGCAACCAACTGTACTGCATCATCTTCCTGCTATTGTCCTATGTTACCTGGGGTCGTTCTATTCGCTACCTTTTCTTTTATAATTATTCCTCACACAATCCATCCATCTCTTCTTTGGCCTTCCTCTCTCTCTCTATTCATCAACATATTATTCATCACTTTTTTAGTCACAAGCGTTTCACACACATACCTACCATGCAAAATGACTTCCTTTAAATTTTTCTGTCACTGGCGCCACTCCTCTAATTCAAATTCAAATTCAAAATATTTTATTTCACATAAACCTACATGGGCACTTATGAAACGTCAGAAGCTACGCACGGTTCCAATTGGTCGTTTCCTATGGAGAAGAGCCGGCAAGAAACTCCACGGTTACTCTTTTAAAAATAATTTACAATATTTACAACAAAAAAAATATAAAAAATACAGTATTATTAGGTATGCGAGGACAGTCAATCCTCTCACTCTCAATCCTTTTTCAGCCTTCTTCTTCGCAACCAACTTTAGTTGTTATACTAAAAGAGTGCTAATAAGGCAAAGATATGTTGGCGCCTGTTACGGGGACGGGGCAGTTGTTAGTAAACTTTTTGATTTTTTTTTCACATAAATTGTATTGACAAAACAAGATCCTTACAAAAAACAAACAAAATACCTAACAAACAAGACCTTAGTTCCAATTTTGGCCACGCACCACAATAACCTTGTAGCGTTGTACTCTTATAATAGGGATTTTGACTGAGGAAAATAAAAGACTATTTACTCCATCAGTTAGATAATAAAAAAATATTAGGTACGTATTTTTTGGCTTATCATATTAAATAAAAGATGGTTTAGAAAAATGCATTAAAGTTGGGGAGTGGGGGCTTGCTACGTCACAAGTCAGTATAACATCTACCGGGGGGTGACGTGCTACATTTTAATTTAATGTATTGCCGTAATCTTTTGATTAGGTAAAAAAATAAAATATACGTGCCCTATATTGTTTAATAATCACCTGACGGAACAAGAAAATTTGTCTACATTCCTATTGTCAAAAAGGTAATTCTTTGGTGTTCAATTTTTTTTTACCACAAATAGAATTTCTTTTTTTTTAAATGACCGCATCTAAACTTTTGTTGCTCAGTGGCTGGTTGTCGCGCCGTGCCCCTGATTACGACGACACCTGACGAACTGCATCCGCTGCGAGTTAATTGTTTGAAATATTGCATTCAATTCAAGTAAGAGATTTCATGTGATGCGTCATCTTTTGTTTGTAGTTCTTTTAACCTCTAAAGCCGCGCGATTCGCGATTTCGCGACAACCCGTCAAGCCGCGCGACACGCCCGCGGCGCGTCAGAGATAAGAGCTCGCTAACATAAACAAAAACTGAGAGCTTTTTGTTACGTAAATAGTCTTATCGTTAATGGTTTTGGGTTCCTGATTAGACAAAGGATTTTTTATAATACTTAGAATCTTTGTAAGCGAACGCTAGTATTGATAAATAAACATTCTTATAAGATTCTTATAAGAAATTCCGTTGTTCATTGTTTTGATTATTTATAATAAAACTACTGGTTCGATTCACATGAAATTTCGCAGGATACATTATGAATACATATACTATCGGTCAAAACCATTATTTACGCATAAACACAATAAATAAAAACACATATAATCAAAAAAGTTCAATAAATAGATAACCGTATCATTACGTAACATTATTTAGTTGACAAAAAAATATTGAACTCTTTTTTTGTCTGTATTATGCATTTTTATTATTAATTAGTTATTCAAGAATATAAAATAAATGACTTACCAGCGATTACATGCACAAAACACACACAAAACAACAAATATCACATCAACACGTTTTTTCACAAACGAGTTTGTTTACATTTTTTGATGGGTCCGTAATAGGTAATTACGATGTTATTTAGTGCAAGTATTAACTACACACATCAAAAGTGTCTAGGGATCAAGCATTTTTATGCGGATTTCTTGAGATTGAGATGTGGCTTTGTAATAAATTTATGATTTTATAAATTTATATGGATCCTTTTTGGTGCATTTCATAATTTGAATCAGGAACTGTGAATCAAATTCGAGTAAAAGATGAAAATCAGCTGTCAATATTTTCCCTATAAAAACATACAACGCATTGAAGACATTATTAGTGCTACTGTTTCCCTACTACTGATTAAAACCAACGTTATTATGGAGCAGCGACGTCATTTAAGCAGGGAAGAAATGCTCAGAGCCGTGGGAATGATAGAAGCTGGTTCCCGGCAACGTACTGTGGCTTTAGCTCTGAATACAAGTCAGAGTGTTATCAGTCGACTTTGGACACGTTACCGAAGCACTGGTACCGTGGCTGAGCGCCATGGAGGACGGTATCGCTGCACCACACGGAGACAAGACCGATACATTCAAATCTTAGCTCGAAGAGCTCCAACAATAACCGCCATGATGTTAGCCGTGAGGCTTCATCACTCTTCAGGGAACTTAATTAGCGACCAAACAGTCAGAAACCGCTTGCATGAAGTGAACCTTCATTCCCGAAGACCGCTACGGGTACCACCTATAGCAATGCACAATCGTAGGATTCGATATCAATGGGCTCTTGAACACAGAAATTGGGCAGAAGAACAATGGCGTTTCGTGTGCTTTTCTGATGAGTCTCGTTTTGGTATGAGACCGGATACAAGACGTATACGACACTGGAGAACCCCTGGACGCCAACAGCGATTAAAATCCTGCCAGGAAGTCCATCCTTATAGTGGTGGAACCATCATGGTATGGGCGGGTATTTGGATCGGCGGAAGAACTGAGTTGATTTGGATTAGAGGCAACCTCAACGCTCAAATTTATGCTGAGACGATTGTATCAGACGTCATCGTTCCTCTACAAGTGCAAATCGGTCCCTTATTTCAGTTAATGCATGATAATGCACGACCGCACACCGCAAGAGTTGTAAGACAGACTCTCGCCGCAGCTAACATCAATGTCCTGCCCTGGCCTGCTCAGTCGCCAGACTTGAACCCGATTGAGCATGCATGGGATATGCTACAGAGAAGAGCTCTGCCGAATATGGAGGGTATCCAGTCGCAAGAAGACCTTTTTTTGTTGTTGCAACGAACATGGGCGGCCATTCCACAGCGTGATTTGGATGAACTCATTTTGAGTATGCCAAACCGATGTTCTTGTGTTGTTAGTGTTCGCGGTAGAAACACGGATTATTAATTGTTTAAGTTACCCAATAAAATTTTAAAGAAAACTGTTATTTCAGTCTTTTTTTCGAACTTTAATGTTAGTGGTTCAAATGTCAAAAATCCCTTTATTAGGAAAATGGCAAATTTCTTTATTAATGCAAAGGTGACTTGGTTTATCGTTACTGTGACAAACGAAAACACTTTATTTGATGAATCCTTAAAGAAAATTTTAATTAAATATCAATCAGGAGAAAAGTTATTGCAAAAATATATGTTGATCCCTAGACACTTTTGATGTGTGTATATACGATGACGACACTACTTAATTATTGAATTATCACCATTTCCCGTCGATTTACACTTAAAAAACAATAGAAAACCAATAAATACGACGCGTAGTGCAGCGCGCTGAACGCATGCGCGGTCGCCATTTTGCCGTGCCAAAATGTTCAATTTTTACTTTTTTCTAGAATTGTTTCTGCATATTTTGACGTTTTAGTCGATGTATTTGACAAGTATATTACCAAATCCATAGAATAAAATTAACTGTAGACCATATTAGCCCCTATGCATAGTACAAATACAGTTTGAATCAGCGTGAACGTACTGTCGCTAATCGTCGACAGCCCGGCTTGACGGTATTGGCAATTATTGTCCCTAATTTTCGACGGCCCGGACTTAGAGGTTAAGGAATGATAGTGTTGTTTTTATGTATTATTGAGTGTTATTGATACGTTTTTAATGCATTATTATTGTTTTAATAGGGACCTTTGCACACACAGACACCTTTTGTGTAATTTTTACTGACCAAAATTATACCTTTTTTACCCAAGTACCTATTGGGTAAAATAAAAAGACAACGAAATAAAAAGACACTACGACATATACTGATATGTCGTAGTGTCTTTTTATTTCGTTTACTTAGTAGGAATATATAAAAGTAAATGCCTAAGACAAATATTATCGGAAGTCAACCGATGTATGCGACGATTAAACCCGATATGAACAGCCGAAATAACAGACGTCGGCATTACACAATTCTGTCTAGCCCGGTGACCCCATAACACTAACTACGATTAATTCCCCAACAATCCAAGTAAGCGGGCCAGTGGCAATAACCAAGCCGGGTCAAGTGTACCGCCATAACTTGCGGAGAACGACCGCACATAGAATATTTACACAAGCTCACTCAAACACCTTGCCACACTTTGATCAAAAGTTAGCGCTACCAACAGTAATCCAGAGAGATTAAGAAACGAGTAGTTGCAATGATATTACTCGTAGAGTATTTGTTAAAGTTAACTCTAGTTATAGTTCGGTAGAGGCGGACTGGTAAATTAGTTAGGAAGTTGCTTGTTTATGCTGATAGTTTGAGGTTATGTGTTTGTGTGCTTTTAGTGTTTGAAATTGAGCTGAATAGCTAAATATACAAGCATTAGTGTGGCTAGGACTGTTATTATATAATTTGTCTTAAGTCCTACGCAAAATCCTGGTCCAATTTAACCTCAGCATGTCTTTGGTGCCTAAAGTTTTGATACTTGGCAAACAATAGCATGCTTTTTATCCCATTTTGTTCCGTAAATGTGAAGAACTCTTTGAAGTACCTAATGCATAGGTTTTAGTGGAACAGTAACATTATATATCTATCACAACATTATGGTGTTAGATTCTAAACGTGTTCATTTCCAAAACTCTGCCAACTAACACAAAATTTTATCTGGGTATCATTGTAACATTTCAGTTTTAAGTTCTAATTTACAACAAAATATAATATTATCATTTAGAATACTGCAAAATTAAAATGGGGCAAATGAACAAGCAGAATCCAACTCCGGACAATAACCTTGCTTCAGACTGCAAAGTGTGATTGATCCTGTAGTAATTTTTAGGAGCGATTATATGAATCCAAGTTCGAGAACTTCGATTCTTATAATCGCTCCTAAAAATGACTACGGGATGAATCACTATACTAAATCATTTCATTTACAATCACCTTAATAAAAAATAATCAGGCCTTATTTTTGTTTCATCTTTCCTAATGTTAAGACCACTCGGAAGCATTTTACAAACAAAATTAAAAATTCCCACATGACCTTATTCAGATATTCACATAAAACCATCTCTATTCGGCAGTGGGTAGTAAATAGTGTCGAGTCGCCAGACGTGGTACGTAGCACGTAGTGCCTTGTAAAATATTCAGAGGTGAGGGGGTGAAATAAAACCCACTGCCGTCTACCAGACGGAATGCTGGCATCGGTATTAACTTTTCCTAGAGGTGACCAGGAAATGTGGTAAGGAAATTGAAGTAGTACGAGATCTTTTTAGATAGGTACTGTAAGGTTTTATTGTATTATCAACCTTATGTTGTACTGGCTGTTATGAATATATCAGTTCGAACTATCTGATGAGTCACTTTCTAATTTAGAATAGGTTCGTAATATTTGTTTTATATAGAAAATAGCGGAAGGCTAGCTGTCACTTCGTAGGCGCGCATTCATGTTATAATATATTTTCTCTTAAAATATCTAATTAAAAACCTACTATAAATATAACGTATCACTGTATCATTGAAGAGAACCCGCACACTATAAACATACATATTTATCCAATACTAAAAGCGTCTCGGCGCCCCGCACAAACACGTACCCCCCACATATGGTGGATGGCGCCTAAAACCGGGCTTTAAAATAAGGCGTATGCAGAGCCAGTTAATACTGCACTAGAAAAAAAATATAATTTAGAAAAAAAATCATATTTCGACACGTAGGTAATAGGCATTAACTCATATCGGTGCAAAGAAAGAGCTGAAGAAGATGCCAGCTCCTCACCGGAGCCGAAATTAAAGCTAAGTGGTTTTTATTAAAAGTGCTTTTTCTAACAAAAGTGCGACATGGAGTACTTCTCAGGTATAAACGGATGCCTAGAGAATTTCCTAGATGATTTCAGGATTACAGCCACCTTCAATGAATGGCAAGAGAGCAACTGGGCATTAATTTTACGCGCATTTCTTGTGAGTCCAGCTGAGATTGTCCACAAGTACACGTACCATGAAGGTATGAGCTTCGACTCGATGTGCAATGCACTAAGGAAAGAGTTTCCATGCAAATGTCATAGAAATATGAATACGTTGCAAGAAGAAGAGATGGTACAAATAATGTCCGAGGCAGGCGGACAGGAAGAGCTTGCAAACATAGATAATCATACCAATTTATTTTTTAGCGGAATACTGGATATTATCCCACTTGAAACTGAACAAAGCTGCCAGGAGCGCAGTGATGATGAAAATAATGATGATGACGAGTGCAGCTGCCTGGAACGCAGCCTTGCAAATGATGAAGACGGCTCAATCGAAAACGAAAATTTGGATGAAATTCACGAATCGGGTCAGTTCAGTCCAATTATTAAACAGTTTGAATATGTTTCAGAATACCAGAATGTTCCCTCGTCAAATGAAATAATTGGTCTCGAGGAGGATATTCCTATACATAACCTCATCGCTGTCCAATCCGATAAATATGATATTGTTGAAAAATTTTCCGATTCAAAGGAGATTGCCCAAACCCCATTTTCGACTGAAATATTTTCCGATTCAAAGGAGATTGCCCAAACCCCAGTTTCGACTGAAATAATTAGCAATGAGCAACAAGTTAATATTTTGATTGATTTAAACTCAATTAAAGCCAACAAAGACTTAATCGAGTTTGACGTGGAGTCACCGTCAGTGACGAATGAAGATATTAGTAATGACTTTCGAGTGAAAGTTTATAACAACGAACATAAACATAGTGTGCCATCGCAAGGTTGCTTTGTCATAAAGTTATCATTCTTTTGGCCAACAAAGTTTATATTATTACTATTTCATATCGTCATGTTACTATTATACTACATCATTATATTATTACAACAACAAAGTGCTAAAAGCAATTTAAGAAGTGCACCAATTAAAAACAAAACCATATTTGCTAGAAACAGTAAAATGAAATGCTTTGTGCCAAAAACAAGTAAATTAAAAAGGTCGAAAGCTTATAAACATTTTATAATAAAGTTTACCATTTTAGAATATGAGTTTTTAAAATTGAATAATAAGAAGTTTAGGAACATTATACATATTAGATTTTCTTATTTTGTGTCACCTCCTTTCATATCAATGTCACTTTAGAATGTAATTATTTGTTATTTTATTTTTATTTTAAAAGAGCGTTCATATTATAATTAGGCTAATGTCATTTAGATGTAAACATCATAATAGTTTAGCACATTATTTTAGTAATTAATTACATTATACTAATGCATTGTTATGTGTGTTTTCGTTACATATGCGGGGAATAAACATCGGACGCGGCCGGGAGCGAGTGAGGTGTCACTCCTCATGTCGCCAAGGAGCCTGAGGGAACGTGTCAACCTCATCGTCTTCAAATTATATTCTTGTTTTAGCTTAGCATGAACGCACTCCAGAATTTATCGTTGTGATTTAAGAGGGAAGTAAATAGTTTTGAAATACTGTGGTCCCTCCTGGGGGGGGATGGCACTCCGTCTGGGTTAACATCTATTTTGCTAAAAGGGGCATAGCCCTTGCAAAATGTGTTTGATAAACACAATTGGTTAACTCATGACTGAGGACCCACAGTTTAGTCAGGAGTGACTGACATTTAATGGGGATTGAGTTTTATACTAGGGGATGATGTTTGATCTAGGCTAATACCAACTTCGCTGAAGGGGCATAGCCTCGCGAAGTGTGTCGATTCGACACATTTGGTTTCTGCCGATGATTGAGGATCGACAGTTCAGTCAACATGAACTAATAATTTGGGATTTTGATATTATTGCGGTGTGATGAATTTTCGAGAATTATTCATCTGGAGTGTGGCCATGAGATAGTTATTTTGGTTGGACACTTACTTCTTGATCCTGAATTCCCTCTGGCTCAACATTGTCCGATGGGGTTAAGGTTTTAGATGTTAAGTTTATTTCTTATCTCTTCTAAACCCCTTCTGGGTCGATGTGAATTGTCACATCAGTTTGTTTGTTTCCCGAGGCTTGCCGTACCTTTTACAGTGGTTTTGCTGCGGTATGGTTTAGGCATGACAGCGTTGAATTTTTGAAGTGCACATTGGCACATGCTATAATTTAATTTGGCTGACACTTAGCGTAGTGTCAGGCCTTCGCGACTCGCTTGTCATGAACTAAGCCATCTCTTGTAAGAGAAAGACCTCAGCCGTGTAAATGATTTCCCACTGTTAGGTAGTTTTTCGTATAGGTATAGGTAGGGAAAGTCAGATTGTTCGAATGTTCTGAATAAAAGCAATTTTCCTGTGCTTTTATTCGAGGTGGGCGTAGCTCATGTAAGGTTTTATTGTATTATCAACCTTATGTTGTACTGGCTGTTATGAATATATCAGTTCGAACTATCTGATGAGTCACTTTCTAATTTAGAATAGGTTCGTAATATTTGTTTTATATAGAAAATAGCGGAAGGCTAGCTGTCACTTCGTAGGCGCGCATTCATGTTATAATATATTTTCTCTTAAAATATCTAATTAAAAACCTACTATAAATATAACGTATCACTGTATCATTGAAGAGAACCCGCACACTATAAACATACATATTTATCCAATACTAAAAGCGTCTCGGCGCCCCGCACAAACACGTACCCCCCACAGTACTGTAGCTAGTTTTTCTATTATTACATGTCAAAATGATTATCGCAATAAGAATTTGTAATATTTTTTAACCGACTTTCAAAAAGGAGGAGGTACTATGTTCGTAGCGTATGTTTTTTTTTTATATATGTCCCTCGACATTTTCGTCAATTGAGGACCGACTTTGAAAATATTTTTTTGGTAGAAGAAGCTTGTGCGGTGGTCCCATAATTTTTTATTAACTGTGCTTGGGTAGTTTTTGAGTTAGCTTCGAATACAAAATTCAAATTCATTTTTATTGAAAATACGTATATTTTCCACTTCGTCTGGACGATGTAGTTAGTAAGTTCCTGTCACTAGTATTTACATAGCAGGCAGTGGTATTCGAATTTGTGTGAGGTAGGTCCCACAACAAAAAGTGAAAAATAAATCTTTTTGCGAATCAAAATAACGTACTTCCAAAAAAAAAACACTACAAACTGAAAAATAACTTTAATTTCGGAAGTCGGTAATAAAAAACGAAAATTCATAGCCAATGGTACCCAAGTCGGTTATTTTTTTTGTAAAAAGTTTTTTGTAACAATTTTTTTCTATAAAAATAACTTCGAATTTCGAGACGATACCGGAGTGTGAATCGTTTCGTCCATTTTCCGATTATGTGCGGTCGCCGGTCACTAGTAAATGTCGATATTAACTTAACACAATAAATAGTAGTAATTTCAGTACCTGAATGTTAATGCCAGTACAATTATATTTAGAATTTTATTACAATTTTTTCTTATGAAAACTTCCTTTACCTTTAGCTAGTCTCTTAATAAAAACCTAATTGAACCTATCCTTTTAACCTACACAAGTATGTTATAACGAAATATAGCCCTATTGGGTACTGATTCAACAAAATTGATGGCGTCGATTACTTCGATTGAGCCTACAGCATGAATGTTTAAGTTCGGAGTGGTCATCACCATCCATCGCGAGATTGAAGGTCGGTACTTGATATAAGTCCCAATTACTCTTATAAGCTTACTGGGAGAAGATATTCTAAATTCTGGATAATAGTGAATGTGTACATACGTATAGTAGTAGAGTTGTTTATATGTAAGTGGCGAGACCTTGGCTCAACTTGAGGTGAGACGTTGGTAGCTGTTTTCAACACGTGACAATCACGTGACCACAATATAGACACACACTCATTCACTGACGACTAGGTGGCCTGTGTGACAGACAAGTCACAAGCAGTTTTAACTTCTAGCTTCGGACAAGTCACGACCAGCTTCGAACTAGTTAAGGACTAGACACGACTGGTTTTGGGTCCTGACATAATTTTCCTTTTCTTCGGCTTTATTAACACCTCTCTGGAAATTCTTTTATGAAACTTAGCCGAATATTATGATTACCATCATTTAACAGTAGGCACAAGGAAGAACGACTTTAATTCAAACAAATTTATTTATGCCCAGAAAAAAATGCAAGAATACCCCTAACCAATTACTTCGTTATCTTGGGCTCTAACTGAATAAAACTCTGGAGCGTTTCATCATTTTCGCGTGGCAAAACTTTTAGTTAGTTTTTGTGCTAACTTCTGATTTATGACCCCACCGACCATCCCTCACGGCATACTCTCTAATAAAGGAATTTACTCGAAAAAAGGTCAAGGAATTATTATTTTTTTCGCTCCCACTTGATGAAATTTAAGCTGGTTTTGACGGGAGACTGTGTGTAATATTTTATAAGGACGAGGGTTTTTTGTCAAGATTCTTCTTAGAGTATACGGTGTAGGATACAGGTAGGATAAAGAGTGGATGTCACATCAAGAGAATGGCGGAGTATGAAACTGTTAACTACGTGTTGTAGAGTTGTGATCCGTTTTTTGGCGCGGGCAAATTAGCTGGTGGATTGAAGTTATGTAAGTATGTACAGTACTGCTTCTGAAAGCTTGCCGAACCATACTTAAGCTCGAAAATAAATGCAAAACACTTTATTCAAAGTTCATTAGATTGTACATTTCTGTCAAAGATCTTGAGACCCACAAATCTGGTGATTGTTATGAAATACATACCACCAAAACCGCAGCCTTATATATCTAGTAAAATTACGAAATACATGAGTTGATGAAAAATCCAATTTCACGTGTTACGACCTGCACGTTTTGTTAGCCACGCGAAATCCCCAAAATTGGCTTCTTTAATGTATGGCACGCGCAAATGTATGAAAAAATCGTGTGCAGATGTACTACTTACACAGCAAAAGTTTGGCATCAGCCAAACGTGGGAAATATAATAAGATGGGAAATATATATGAAGGAATATTGCAACTTTTCAAATGGTGATTTAGAAACATCGCTAGGACTGACTTACGTAAACTCCACGATTACTTTTTCATAAATAATCGGCTTTTACAATATTTTTAAATAACAGTGTTATTAGGTATGGGAGAACAGTGTAGGTCTTTCAACAAGCACCAAGTACTTAACAAAATAGAAGATGGTCAACAAATCTACACTCCACTAAGCCTACAGCGTTCTCACATTCACAAAAGAATCTATATAAAAAATAAATAAATAAATAAAAATAATAGTCTGAATAAATACCTATATAGTCTGAATCATTTATCTTTCTTTCGTCACTCATTAGCACGCATAATATTGTGGTCTTATCTACCTACTATTAACGATGCTATACGCTTAACTTTTTTTTAAGCCTGATCTGTCCCAAACCGGGGCAAAGACTTTTCCCCATTCCTTTGATTCATCTAACAAAGACAACAATCCAATGTGTTATTAATAAAACTATTTTGTAAACCGCCTACATATTATGAGTCTGTTCCTGGTAGTTCAAGCCAATTATATTGAGGTTTTATTTTCGGTCTACGAGTATCTTTCCAACTAACGTGGGTGGCGACATATTTTGTAATTTTCCTGTTAAATCTTCTAACTAGTCTGAATAATATAAGGCAGTGTATAGAGTGCCACCAGTGGCACTCTATCCCTATCGGATAAAGTGCCACTACAGGCACCCTAGTAACACCGCCTCGGCCCGGCCAAAGAGCCGCAAGCATTGGATTGTCATTGTCACTGTCACTAAGTCACGTCACTTGGTATTTTGTTTGATTGTCGAGGTTAGATCGCTGTAAAACACCACATTCCCAAAACATTACATTCTCTTGTGCCTAAACGGACCCTGGCACTTCGCCGGCCGCTACCGCGGCACCGCTCGCTACGCTCGCTCGGCTCGTGCGTTGTGTGGTCACAGTTCTAACCTAACCTAAATAACAAGTGACAGTGACAATGCAACGCTCACGGCACCCTAGCCGGGCCGAGGCAGTGACATTAGAGTGCCACAAGAAACTCGCGGCACTCTATACACTTCGATAATATTATTATTATAAGAAGCGGGTTTAATATTTGTCAATATACGTTTCGTAGTATTCAGTGTGAAACAACAAAAGTTTATTTTAATTATTCCTGGAAGTATTCTATTTCTGAGTATTCTGTTTGATGAACTTTGCTATATTATTAGAAATATCTGGGGCCTTGATCGTTTTTTTTTGGTATGTTTTCTAAAATTGAAACCTAGCTAGATCGATTTATCGCCCTCGATAATTGCTCGTTTAAAGGTATTAGATTATTAGAAATATCTGGGTAACAAAATAGGTCCAAAAAACTAACTTCTCTATTTTCGCTAGCTTATTCATGTCATCATTTTTCTTGGCATGTTCACCCGAAAATTAACCACCACGGGACCGCCTCACGAAACACCGATAGCAAAATAATGTATCATAAAGGCGGGTGCATAATGTCGGCGTTGCACGCGCCACCTGCGACGCTAGCGACACATTTTATGACCCGCCCGTGGTGCGAATTGCAACTAACTGCCGATACGTTTGGGAATGTACGGGGCCATAGTTTGGTCGGCAACGTGGTTTGAGTTTGCAATTTGTGTTAAAAAGTTTTGTTGATTCTCATCTAGTTCTGTCGTCTGATTGCGTAAAAATGTTCAGGTTTTAGGTACTATTTGTATAACTTGTGATTATATTTAAGGATCAACAAAAAAATTGCTTATTATTATTGTTGAAAAAAGGTTTATTTTACAGTACTTACCTACGGCAAATAGCTAAGAAAGAGAAAATCTGTAATTTTGCCAAGATGATGTGAAATGATAATTTTAAATAATAATTATGTATTAATGAAAAATTTTGCATCTGGATAGTACGAATTCACAATATTTTTTTATAACATATTGATTTGATTGATTTTGATTTTTCAAGGTCTTTATTCACACAAAAGTTGTTACAAAGCTGTTTACAAGTGATCTTATTCTAGTTGTAAACAAATCGTGAATTATTTGTTCTATAGGCTATATCGCCTTTACAAACATTTAAACATTTTTAGTTATTTAATTTTTCGTTGACAGGAATTAACTTATTTATTAAACATTGTTTATCAAGTAGGTATGTGCTAGTCTTAGTGTGGACCCACATAATATTTGCAGGATTAGAGTTACAAAATGTACGCTTTATTATAAAATACTATAATAACATAAAGATAGCAGCGGGTAGTCCGCGAAAAGTTCATGCATAATACACGGCCGGAGTGGCGGCGTCAGCTAGTAAGCGAGCAATCGTCATGACGCGTCACGAAGGAAGTAGTGATGGGGCAGTCGGTATCGATTGTACGTGCGAGCGTAGGACATTGTACTTAGTCTGCTTTTTCCAATTGCAGATATCAGACTATTACGGTGTGATGGCTTTTTATGCAAATAAAATTTGCGTGAAATTTTTAAAATAAAGTCTTTTAAAAATGGATACTTTATTCGATTATGTAATATTTTAAGATTTGCGCGAAATGGTGTGTTATAAGAAATTTTATAACATATTAATTTATCTTAAAATGTATAATTTTGCGTTAAATAAAAAACCAAGCGTTTACGTTCTCAATATTCCCCCATACGCTTTCTCAATCGGCTGCCAATAACCAGTGTGTTGCTGAGCAAAACTCGTGTTGTAAGCTATTTATTGCCTATTTACAATCATTCCGAGTCGCGCGACTGCGATTTACAACATAGTCCGCTATTGTGCCCCCCGCCTTGCTACACGCGTGAAAAAGTTGGCGAGTAAAGAATGAGAAATACCTCTCTTATGTTCGAAGAAAAATACTTTGTTTTGTGATACCAGTGTATATTTCGTACTGAGTATCTTTATTCGAATGTAGAACGTGTGATCTTTGTGTATTTTTCTTTAGTGTATAGAAATACGTTGGTTTGGTTGAATTTTCATACATGGTTCCACATGATATGACTTCTTTTTTCCGGTAGTCCTGCTGGTCGTGAATTGGAATCCTGGGTTGTGCTGTACTATATTTATTTAGTTTGATAATTACAGTACAGTTTTCAGTAGGTAGTAAGTTAGAATGCAAAATCCTAGTTCATATTATTATAGCCTGATAAGGTCCTTGCACCTCCTATTTTATTTCAGATTAGTATAATAATAAATCTTCAGATGTCAACATAAAAGAGGCATTGCGTGCGTTGTGTTGATATTTTTTTTAGTCACCACAAAACTATGAATTCTTTATGAGTACAATGGAATTCCGGTATTTTCCAAAAACCAAATGTTCTATCCTTTCTGGCAAGGCTTCTTCTAATTCATTCCGACTCCCCAAAGGCCGGTGCAACAATGGGTCCATTCTTCACACAGTTGCAGTGTCGAGGCGGAACTAAGCCCCGATGAGCGAAGCCTTAGCTTCGACTAATTAATGCACTGCTCACAAAGTCTGCTTGGCCTTGTGAGACCACCTTTGTGTAACCGTGAGGAAGGTATGTAGGGTATTGGTAGGGAGTAGAGGATACTGTGGTAAAAAGTTCCACGTGGATGGTTTGATATTTTTTTCAAAAATGATTGGCAAGCTGTGACTAGGTAACTGCTTTAGACAACACTGGTGTGCCCGTAGAACTAAGTATAATTATGACTACTTAGAATTAGATAAATCGGTGGGATCAAGAAGCTCTGCTTAAAATTCTTTTATGTGATTAAAAATATCCGAATAGTTTCGAATTCAAATCGTGATAATTATTATTATAACTATTCTTGAGCCTACGATTTTATTGTATTTACAGTTTCTTTTGTTTGTGTAGATGTTTGTAAAGTTTTATAACCTCGCACTTATCTAAATTAGAAAACCAACACAAATACTGCAGCCTTCCACTAGAAACTGCAGCAAAACTCTAATAAATCCATACCAATCCTCCATTACAGAATTAAGACTGGGATCTCTGACGCTGACCAAACTGATTAGTATTCGTGAGGCACCGCCGCCGCAGAGGTATCGGGAGTTATGACGACCGCCTTGCAGGAAGAGAGATGCAATAAAGTGAATTATGCACACAACTGCGATACTTTGTTCCGTACCCTCGAGAATTGGGCTGGGGTTTGGTGGCGAGAGCAGCGGTGGCGGGGATTGGGTTCTAAGGAAATAGCGTCTTATATGTAGTTTTGGCAATAAATAGTACAATCAACATAGCGTGAGTGTTGTAACAAGAGACTGAAGAAAGATTAGTTTACAAAAAATAGGTCTTACCAAGACCACGGTACTTTAATAATAAAATTCTCGGTAGTTTCTCGGTACTTTAATAATAAAATTGTCAGCCAAAATCTGCACAAAACCAATAAAAAATCTTTCTAATTAGCTTTTGGAAGTAGAACAAAAACGCCACGCCAATTTGTAAAACATGACAGTTGACCCAATTCTAGAACAAGGATAGAAAATTCGTAAGAGCCCGCACACACGCCACCGACTCTGTACTAAGCCATCATCCCGACACTCGCATACCCACGGGACTCCTAATGCAGACTTACACAGAGCCGCAGTGTTCGTTCAATTTAAACTTTAATATGCAACCGACTACCGCGCCAAATTGGAAATAATGATCTGTGAGAGCACTATTTTATTTTTCCCGGCAGTATTGTGTTCGTGGTGCGCGGCATTAATGCAATACCGATATTACGACTCAGTAAATAAAATTGTTTGTTAAAAATTTAAAGGGTTATAAAAAAAAACGGAGAGTTTTTTCCAAATATGGCCCTTTTCGAGTTATAAACGACTGAATTTTGGTGAGATTTTTTGTGAAAAATATTAACAATGAAGGAATAAAACTGCTGGACACAATGATACGAGTATATACGATCGTAGCACAGTGCCAGCTACGCCGTAGCACAGAGCAAGCTACGCCGTAGCAAGCATAGCGCGTAGTTAAGGGATACAATGTAGTTTTCTGCTGTAGCTTCATGACTGGCGTAGATTATTCTCAATGATTGATTCTTAACGAGGTCAAGAAAGAAAATTTTGATCAACTTATGTTATAAGGTAAATGTGAGTTTACAGACCTTAACAGCTTGAAAGCATCAAACATTAAGAGTTGTTTCAACAATAGGCCTCATAATTCCTGTTTTATAGGCAAGCCGATAATTTCAATCGCGCTTCAAGCTACATTTTATCGCACATCCTTCGGAACTATAAAAAATATATTACAGCCATAACACCATAGAATCAGCGGCTTTTTGGTACGAGATACAAATAAAACACGGCGATAACGCAGCACGACAGGCGATAAAAGTGATATACGTTGTAAAAATCACGCTGGAAGCACCGTGTTTGCATAATGTAAGTTTTATTTTGTGGCTTATTGAATATGTTTATGAGGTGTGGTCGCACATATTGAGTTATGACTTTTGAGGTGATGGTTCTTGGTTATCAGCTGTGGCAGTTGATGGGGTTTGATTACAGGTTATCAAACTAGGTATCGTCCGGTTTTGCCGAAACCCGAAACAACTGTCGGGTTTGCATAATAAGCAGTTCCAGAAAGCTTTTGTTATTTTCCGAAGACTTGATTTTTTTAGCAGCTTAAAAATTTTTCTTTTAAACTTGCTATACTTCTAAATAGATCCATAATTATTATCTTTTTAATGTGACTGTAGTTTAGATAATATATCTATTCTTAATTCAATTGCCATAATATTAATAAACTATATGTTTTTTATAAAAATGTAAGAAATATGTTAAAAAATTAAATAAAGGAAATAAACTAGAATCAATAACAATAAACTTCGCTTACACTTCCTCTTCCCAAGCTCCAAAACAAAGCAAATAACATGCAATCAAAATCTGCATTTCAAATTCATAATCTTGCTTTTCAATTTAATTTCGAGGAACAAGTTGCAGAGCTAAAGAAATATTCGCTGCAAGGGACGCTCCGATGCCACGATGTTCCGTCTTGTGATTTGCCAAGCGAATATAAATCTTAATTGCCACATTTTAAGGGCCCTAGTCGCGGGGGTTTTTTGCTGAGGCCCTCCACATGGTGCTAGAGGTGCGGCGTGCTTGAGGATGGCGTATGGTACAAGATAATGGTGCAACAGTTTCTTGTGGTGAAATTTATTTTATACTAGCGACCCGTTTTTACGACTTGAAAAAGCATCGACATTTTTTATTATAATTATGTAAGTTTAATATTATACATATTGTAAACCTTCCGGAAGAAATTCTGGTGGATGGTGAAAACCACAACCGAAAAGAGTTTACTTTAATATAATAATGAATAGATATAGGTTTTTAAATAAAGCTGCTCCGGAATAGCATTGTTTGTTCCAGTGTTTGAAAGATAATATGCTGCATGCTGGAGTTTTAACTTGATTCCATCGTGTATGAGTTGGAGCTTCTTCTGTGAAACTCAAAGGATTTATTTCAAATAAATCATTTACAGGCACTTTTGAATTGTCAAGGAGTCGGTCAGTCAGAAATATGAAGCTAGTTGTCTATTCCAAAGCGTAGTAGGTACATATTTTGTCTTCACACTTTTTCTATCTTCACAGTCTTTCTGATTTTTTTTTACAAAAACCCAAAGTCATTTATTCAAACTAGGCTGAGAATCAGCACTTTTCGAACGTTAAAATTACATAAGGCAGTCCTCCAAAAACGCCCGCCACCACGTCCTAGTGCTTTAGCTGGGAAGAAGAACTGGTGCAACAAACTCCCCAGCAGCACAGCTATCTGTTCAGTTTGAAAAAATATTGGTTAAAAAAAAATAAAACAAACAAAACATTCTTGGCTCTCACTCTCAACTTGTACCACAACATAAGGTGAAAAAGTAAGGTTTCCTGAGACACTGTCGCGGAAAATTTAAGCCTGCATTTATGTTAGTTTATTTTTCGAGTGTTAGGTAATTTCTGCCATGTTTCTTACGCCGCTGAGTTTTTTATTCCAATGGATTTTCTTTGTACCCGTCTTACGTGAGTGACAAAGTATGTCACATCTTATAATCTATCCTGTGTCTTGTTAGGAAATGGAGCTGAAATAAATCTGAAAGCTTTGAGTGTTATTTTTCTTTGCGTCGACCTTGATTTGAGACTAGATCTTAATTATGAAAGCTACGGTAATAGCTAGTCTCTATCTCAAAACAGACTGGCTGGCATTAGAAAGAAACATCTGTAAAATAATTGTTGTTGTTGACTGAACTTGAAATTAGTTAGATTCATCAGTAATTTTTGCTCATACAACTAGAAAAAGTGTTCATAGAAACGTTCATACAACAGAAAAGAAAAGCTTTTTTTAAATGACTAATAATACATAGGAAATTATTTTTATCCAAATCTCAAGCTTTAAATTCAAATTCAAATTCAAAAACTTTATTTCGAGCCAAGACTCATAAAGGGTTAGTAACAATGTTCTTAAAACTACGTGTTAGTAAACAACACAATACGGTGACACATGTAACTGGCAACAGTGAACTATATAAGGACAGTCCACTCTGTCCGCTATCATTTTCAGAACCCTGTTGGGGCTGGCCATGACTCGTGCCACCATGGATGCTGCGCGCTTGCGCATTATAGTATAAAAACAATCTACACGCGCCGCCGCAAACATCCCTGACGCACTACAGCGCCATGGCAACCCCATCAGTTTTCTAAACGCGTTATTAAATTGGACACGAAGGGCTCCATATGATGCTCGCGAATACTTCTCCCACAGGCTGCATGTGTAGAAGGTGGTACAAAACGCTCTAAAGAGCGTCACCTTTACGTCTGCAGTACAACGTGCAAACCTGCGGGCCAACATATTCGCACGCACGGACAGAGCCCTCCGTTCCCTTTTCGTTAAAACTTTTCTTATATTTTTTAAAACACCAATCAGGTGTTTGACTTCATTATTACGAAGCACTTCGTAAAAAAGTATTGCAAAAAATCTCAGTTACAGTATTTCGTCGGCTAAAATTCACATTTCTGACGCGAATTAAGGTGCACGGTTCCAATTAGTCGATTCTCATGTAGAAAATTCGGAAAAAATAGCAGATGAAGTCACAGAAACTGGAAATACATGCACGGAAGGCAGAATTTTTACATTATCAACCAAAATAAAATACTCAAAGGACACATTTTCGATGGAACCATAGCAGTAATGTGAATGCGTTAATGCACAGTATATGAAATTCTTTTGTCAACCAACAGAAGGTACCTTCTTATATAGTTGTTAATTCTAAGTAACCTATCAGGACTTACATGCAGGTACATTGTCCATACATCGTACACTAACCCTGCATGGTCTATAACCGCATTGATTAAGGTGCAGTACAATTTACACGTGCCCGTAATACCTAGCGGCTTTGTGCACCACAATGGAGGGTTAACGTGAACCCGTTTGTCTATGTTGGTGACGTCATTTCATGGCGGTTGATGGCGCAAAAACAATGGGTTTGGAGGGTTAGGCTTTCTGAATGTGTTTTGTGGATACCACGGATAGTAAAAAAAAAACTTGAAAACGTTATTACCATGACAGACATGTAATAGATTTATGATAATGTATGTGCTTCTGTAAAATGAATTACTAGAGTTCGTTGAGAAGGATGAGGATGAAAAGTCGGGAGATTTCATAATATCCGCGTGAGTAAACTCGTAAACAATAATAATAACATGAAGGTGTAACACAAAAGTTATGGTATGAATATAGGACCTGCGGGTGTCGTAAAATGTGACTATAGGACAACGTTATAATGATGGTCGATAAAGTTCTCACGTTTTCCTCTTCTATTCTCTTATCGGATCGTCATGAGCTGTAGGTACGAGAGCAGCTCTTGTGGTGGGAAACAGATCATTTGAAGACCCTGTCAAAAAACTTGTGTTTAAGTAATCGTCTAATTCAATAGTGATAAGTGATCAAAATTATTTATGAAAATTACATAGAACTCAAACCATAACTTCTAATTGAACCCAATAATTCTACCACTTTCAAAGCGTAGCATTCATTTCCATATTTTCACGAAATCACCAAGTAAATGGAATGTCAACTGTAGTCTGAACAATTCGTCGCCCGAACTAACAACATTTTGTCGCTTCGCAAATTGCTCGCTTGCAACATAATACCTTTGCGTCCTTCATAATAAAACAGCCTTCCCTAATTAATATTCAGCAACAGTACCGTTTCTTGAATAATTAAACTTTTTTATGGAAAATAAGAGACTCTTACTTATTAGTCGTGAAATGAAGTTAGCATAAAGTAATGTTAATTAAGCATTTGTCTGTTAAATTACATTAAGGGGGTTAAATGTTCCACGAGGCTAAAAAAAAGTGTTGAAGACTTGTTATTCAGTGTTTTACACTAAGCGAAAATTTTCTAAAACGTAGTTACGTACTGTTTTTTCGATAAGTTTGCGGTCCATTCAAAATAGAAATAGCTTTTTAGCTTTTTACTCTATGCTGATTGTAGGAATAAGAGTCTTGGGGATTTATGATTTATGCAATTAATGTTTAAGATGATTGATAACTACTTACACCACCCAGATACAGTTCAGATACTTGTCACTCTGGATTCCAACTGAAATATTAATATCTATAAAACTACCCAGAAAGAAAACGCTTAATTATTCTATGACAAAGAAAATATTAGATTTAGTGAAATATGTTCTGACTACGATGTTCCGCTAGTATCAATATGGATTACGGCAACGGAAATAGTTAACTGAAATGGCGGAAAAATATGGAACAAAAAGCCAAAAATGCAAACGGACCTGATATTTTTTTTACTAAAACTAAGCATAGTTCTCTTTACATATTACTTGAATAAAGGCAACAACGTCTCCTCACTTGCCCGTCCATTTATAACAGTGCGATTAATAAACCGAGATACGTATTACCTATTATTATTTCGGTACAATTATTACTTACGTATAAATCTATTTTCCCTGGCTGTAGGTGCTGCAGTTTTAAAAAAAAAATTTTTTCGTATCAATACGTATAAAACTCTCAACACATTTTCAATGTATTGGAGTTTAAAAAGCCGCATCCTCCTCACAGTGACAAGACGCTGGCTGCGCGCCAAGGAAGCCAAATCTTAAATCCTTAAACAAGTCTAGTTCAGTAGAACCTCTCGGAATAGTGCTGTTCCCGAAGAATTTTCAATATTCTATCGCGTAATAGTGATGCGGAAATTCGTTTTTGAATATGGTTATAGTCTTCAATCTTTTGCAGGTTAAGAAGGGATGCTAGCGAGTATTTCTTAGTTGAAAATACCTCACTAAATGATGAAAAATTCTATGTTTCCTATTCGATTTCCACCGAGAAGAAATGCTGAAGCATTAAAACACAAACAAAATTATAGAAGTATGTAGTTTTACAATGATGATCTTGTGTTAATATATATACAGAGCTGAGAAAAGTACCGTGACATTTTTCAAATATCAATACATTCGTTAAGGGGTAATAAAAATGGCATTTTGCGTCCGAGATTTCCTTTGATACCTTGCTTTGTGGCTGATAGCATATTAACAAATGACTAACATATTCAGTATAATTTGCGGTCTCCTATTAACATAATGTATACGCGAAAGACTACCTACGCTACGTTAAAAACACATGCTTTTCAGAAACCCATTAAAATTGAAATAATTAAAACACATTTTGCAGAAAGCAGAAGTCCCGTGTTCATTATTTTTACGCCAAATAAGAGAGCTTCATTCAACGCCTTTCGCTCAACATAAAGGGATGTGACTTGTTAACGAAAAATAAAGAAAAAACTATTTGCTTGCCATTTCACAGCTGGAACTAGTATATCCTATATTAGTATGAAGTAAAATGTTGTGAAACCTTGACTTTTGAGTATGTATGTATTGATGTGAAGGATGAACTTACAGTGACATTTCTGGTAGAATATTCCAAGGTATATTTCCCAACCAATTCTTAGCTCCGAATTAGTTCAGTAAAAAAACGTAAGGGAAATTAATTGGGAAATTGATACCCGAAACTATTTTGATTTGTTACAGCAATTTCATACAACTATCAAAGAATGACAGTTGTTATTTAAATATACGAACAATTGAAGTTGGAAAACAAATTGGTTAACAATTAATTTTAACGGCACGGTTGGCGCGTGTCGCGGATTCGATCCTCACAAGGAAAAGGAAATTTTGTATGATCTACAAGTAGTTGTTCCGGGTCTGGCTGTTTGTGTATGTGAATTTAAATGTTTGTAAACGCATCCACAATACAGGAGAAATTCCTAACGTGGGGCAACGTTATTTTTTAAATAAAAAAAAAAGTTGTACTCCCTTTGCAGTCTAGCAGCATAACTCTCTCGGATTGAAGGGTTTTAGTGTCGACTACTGGCGAAAGGATGAACTGTCGGTCCACCATCGGGTGTTGCAGATGGTCGTCACCATTTCACATCAAGTGATCCAGTGTCGTTTCACAACTCGTTACAGGAAAAATAAAAATGCAATACCTAAGTATTTTTCCGACAGTTCATTGACTCGGTAACAGTTTTGAACTTACCTTATTCTTTAAGATCTAATTTAAGTCACTTTTCATTTATGTCTATGACCATGTTGGTCTTTCTCTGTAAACTCCGAACAGATTTTGATACAGTTTTCACCAACATTTTGAGAATTTATTCAGAAAAGTTTATACGAGTATGTATAGAACATTAATATTAAACTTACATAACTCGATGTTTTGTCGTAAAAACCGTCCCAAGCATGAGTGGGTCGCAAGTATTTTATAATCGCTTTGTCATAACACTCCTGCTTACTCCTTAAAGGATTACGAGCAGTTCCACGTACACACTCCTCCAAATACCATGAATTACTATAAGATTAATCATAGAGTGTAACATTCCATTTCTTACGTCTTTGTACTTGAGACAGCCGACCGACGTGCTCATTAACATTAATCATGCCTCATGTGACGTCACTCACGTAATGATGACGTTGCACACTCATACGTGAATTATTTGTATGTCTACATGTACTTTTCAGGACCATTCTTGGCAGAATGTTTTTCAATGTAAGTCGGGCGGGGCAATTTCGACTATGGGGTAATTTCAACTAATGCCAATAACTCTTATTCTACTGTATTTGTAGCAGCACCATCTGTGAAATTTTGTGGAAATTATCTGTTTAGCTACCTGGATATAGATGGCGGTTTGGTACAAATACAGTAGAATAAGAGTTATTGGCATTAGTTGAAATTACCCCATAGTCGAAATTGCCCCGCCCGACTTTATACCTTTAACAGATAAACTTTATGATTTCTATGGAACTTTTTGGTTTTTAAGGACCACAGTCTATGGCTAACCAATGTAGTTTTTTAGAAAAAAAGTTCGCATACGCAGAGGAGATAGAGAAAATATAATTATTTTCATCTCGTTTACTCTATATTTACTATACTGGGTCCACGGAGGACAGAAGTGACTGGACCTCGTAATAACGTCCTTGTCTCATTTTTTTTTCTTTTTGAATGAGTTGATATGAGGCGTGCACTTTTGGATTTTCCAAACTATCATTTGAGTTATATTATGTAGGGTTTTATTTATATTTTTTTAGGAGATGCTTATATTTACCGTCTTCGCCTATTACATAATCAAAGACAATCGTATTTAGGAGTAAACTCCAGTCGTGCGTCGGACCTGACACACTTTGTTTCCCTACAATTTGTTTGTGTTTACATTACAAGAGAGCTCAATATGCGCCCGAAGTTCATAGACATCCAAAATAAAATCTTCTTCTGAAATAACTGGTACTAACCATTTCGACCTCACAAACTGTTTAACCACAGATTTTAAGAGTAAAGAGGTTAAACGATTTAGTTTACAGCGCGAGAAGGTAAACAGGTTACTTGTTGGTTAACGGTCGCGGTTAAATCACTACGCCGTTAAACGTAGTTTAACGAACTTAACATGAGGTTACGAGGTACGTTATGATTATGACCGAGTTATTTAAGTTTAGAAACATAATAACATCAGAGGCATCAGTAGGCAGCGGTTTACATGCATTTAAAGAGAAAACTGACTGGTGTGCCATTAGCTAGATAGAATACATGACTTTATAACTGTCTTGCGGTTTTGAATACTTTTCATGTGGCCTACAGATCCTGTAGCGTCGTGTGACGGGTCGGTGAGCTCCCTAAAATAGGGTTGAGCTGCACGATGACTGATGCATGCATGCCGTCAGTCTGGACAGGTCAACTCAAAGCTGCAATAACTCTTTCTTCAAAAGGTTCAGACATATCCCTGCATTGTTAGACTCCCATGATATCTTAATAATATAATGTTTGAACTTCATCATGATCGGTCATGACCTCTGAGTTTGTTTCTTGTAAAAGTGTTTGTAAAATATTTAGGTACGTCTTTAAAGATCTAGGTACTTAGAGAAACAAACATCATTTCATTTTTCTTCATGACAATAGGTACCTACCTAACTAAACCCACATTTCGTCAGATATGTTGTAATTGTCTCATGTTACAGTGGGCAAGCCTATTACCATTAACCAACCAAAAATGCAGTTTGCAGTCTCCGAGCTGCTACAGAGAACTTCCTAAAGGAAAACTCAATAACTTTTTGCGGACCTGGGGAATCAACTCAGGGTCCACGTTTAAGGAAGCAACAGCACAAAAATAGACTTTTCTTTGTTCTTTTTGTATAATGCACACATAATTTTACGTTTCAGAGCTATTCTGCTCATCACGATCACGACGACCAAAGATGCTCATTAGATCTTCACCATTTTTTATGAGATCAACTTATAATTACTACCTTTTAAATAAAAAAAGAACCATCGAAATCGGATCTTATAAGGCGGAGATATCCAGTAGCCCCCTTTTTGGAAAAATTACCCCTTCAATCAAAAATCCCTAAAGACAAAAAAAAAACTATAAAGTCGTAAAACCTGTATAACAAGTTTCGTCCAGCTTGGTTGTAAAATAAGACCTGGAGAGGAGTACCAACAAACTGCATTAATGCCAGACTTGATGCAGAAAAATAATACTACAACATTAAAGAGTTGGTTACAAAGATACCTTTGTAACCAACTGCCCTTATAATGTTGACCCAAAAAATACTGTAAACAACAAGATTTAAAAACCGGAGGTATCCCAAAACGTTGCCGGCAGCTCATCTTAACAATCAGTCAACGTCATATTGTGAGATAAAATGCCATTTTGTATCATCCACTTTAGATTTATCGCGCTTAGGTATTGCCACACACTTAACTCGATTATTTAAAGCCCCGCCAGCTTTATTTAATGGCTTTATCTTACGATGTTCGTTTATTTTGTCGGTGGTTTCCGCTGACGGGAACGAAATTGTTGATCTTTGGTTTTACGTGCAAATATTAGGATAAAATATGTTTAAAAATAGATTACAGTTAAAGATAGATAGATGGTCTTAAATAATAATTATTATAGTAATACAGATAGAAAAATACGGAGAGGGCTTTGCTTGGAGTTTCCCTACGTGATCAAAACCAGGAATGAAGAGATCCGCAGGAGAACCAAGCGTTAGAAGGCCTCCCTCAAGATCGACCGATGACTTGTAAAGACCGCAAGAATCCGCTGGATGCGGGAAGCACAAAATCAGTTGAAGTGACGGTGCTTGGGGGAGGCCTATGTTCAGCAGTGGAGCTCTTTCGGCTCAAATGATGATGACGATGATAGTCATACATAATTAGGCACTCATGTCTTTCTCTCATTATGACGTCACAAAAGCACGATATAGTTCTAATCACGTTCCAATTTATAGATTGCTATAAAAAACAACTACATAATCAGCCTATTAATGTTCCCACTGCTGGGACACAGGTCTCCTCTCTGTGAGAGGGAGTGTGCCGTAATCCACCACGTGGGCCCAGCGCGGGTTGGTGGATGTCACAGCCTTCGAATTTTTAGTTCTAGGACATGCCGGTTTCCTCACGATGATTTTCCTTCACCGTTTTGTGAGCAATGGTGATGAAATTATTTTACACAAAGTGGAGCGCCAGCCTGGGTTCGAACCCATGACCTAAAAGTTGTAAGTCGGGGCCGTTACCACTGGGCAATTTACAGCTCGTGACAAAACAACTAACAATGATTTAAATATTTATTACAATCATAAAAGTAGTATTGCCTCTTAGAATTTAATTTACAATTACCTAGTGTTATCAATAGTAAATTATACGACATTTTAGTCAATAAGCTATGTCAAATTAATCCTGATTTTAATACTAAAAGTATTGTTTTGACTATTGTAGTACCGACTGAGTTCGTGGATGGCACGACTAACCAATCACGGCGCATTACTTGGAACGGAGGTATAATGGTGGGGGAAAACGCCATCTTGTTTGTCGTGCCAGTCCGGCGAGCTCAGTCGTGGATAAGACGTCGAGATACGAGTACTTAGGCTCGTGCTGTGTTTTAAAGATACCTAGTGTTGATTGTGAGGTATATCTGATTTTGTGTGTTGGATGGAGGAATACAATATGTAAGTACATGAACAAGTGCCTATTATTTCTGAAACCTTATTTTCAAAAGCCATGAACTAGAATGATAGTTAATTTTCATATTTAAACTATTACTAGACTCTGTAAGAATACGGAGTCTACATCTCAGAAGTGGGTAAAGATTCCTGTTTTGGCTAGTTAAATATTTTTCTACCCTTAATTATTTATATGTGGGTTTATTTTATTTTTCCTACTAATTTGTTGTTATATTTCTTCTACGTTATCAATTTGTTTTGGTTCTTGACTGTTCAAATCACATTGATATTCTTATTTAAAGTAAAAACATAAATTAACGTTTTGTTTTATTGTGTTGTAATGAAACACGACCTAGCTACGTTTTTTTTTAAAATTTGCTTAACACTTTGAGGGACACTAAACACCCCAGACCCCAGATGTAATAACAATAAAAATTCTATTGTCTCGTTCAGTGCCCTTCAACTGAGTAATACTCGTATAGACCCACATACTTTGATTTCTTTTAATATAATTTTATTGTTTTATGTAATAAAACATCGTGGATCGAGCCGAGCGGAACTCCGAGCATCGAGGCTGGCGGACCGCCGAGCATCGAGCCGGCTGGACCGCCGAACATCGAGCCGGCTGGACCGCCGAACATCGAGCCGAGCGGACCTCCGAGCATCGAGGCTGGCGGACCGCCGAGCATCGAGCCGGCTGGACCGCCGAACATCGAGCCGGCTGGACCGCCGAACATCGAGCCGGCTGGACCGCCGAACATCGAGCCGGCTGGACCGCCGTGCATCGAGCCGGCTGGACCGCCGTGCATCGAGCCGGCTGGACCGCCGAGCATCGAGCAGGCTGGACCGCCGAGCATCGAGCAGGCTGGACCGCCGAGCATCGAGCCGGCTGGACCGCCGAGCATCGAGCCGGGAGGACCGCCGAGCATCGAGCCGGCTGGACCGCCGAGCATCGAGCCGGCTGGACAGCCGAGCATCGAGCCGGCTAGACCGCCGAGTATCGAGCTGGCTAGACCGCCGAGCATCGAGCCGGCTGGACCGCCGAGCATCGAGCAGGCTGGACCGCCGAGCATCGAGCAGGCTGGACCGCCGAGCATCAGGACAACTCTCTCCTGGCCGTGCAAGCTGCAACTCGCCAAGAAGCTGTAAGAGCTGCCGTTCGCGTAGCTCAATAAGGCAGCCGCAAGCTAGCGTGGTGAGAGACTTGCTAGCCGCAGACCACAGGTGAGTTGACTTCTCCATTTGGATTATCTATTTTTTCGGAAGTTGTCAATGTTTTAAAATCTATGGCTAATAATAGTGCCGACAAATTAGGTTCCCTGAACATCTCGATTCCGGAATATGACCCAAGTAAACGGGAACAGACAATGACTATGTCGCTTCATAAAGTCAACGAGTGCGCAACCATTTATATGTGGTCGGAGAAGCAAGTAATTCATTTTACATTACCAAAACTAAAGGGTATTGCCCAAAGATGGTACAAGGGGCCTTCCGTCAGTCCTGTTTACTTGGGCTGAATGGCAGGAGAAACTTTTGGCTACTTTTCCATCACATGAAAATTATGGCCAAATGCTGAGCGATAATTATGTTGGCCGAGCGGGCTAAGTTCACGGACTCCTTAGAAGAGTATTATTATGACAAACCGTCCCTAATCAATAGATATGGTGTAATTGGGAAAAGGGCAGTCGAATGCACTTTGCATGGCATCGACGACCGGTCGGTTAGATTAGGTGCTGAGGTAGCTCAATTTTTCCACCCTAAAATAAAACTCCTTTCGTATTTGCATAATGCTTGAAATACTAAATTCAACAACGAGCATAAACTATATAGCTACCGGTCAACCTTAAAAATACCAAAATAGCTCAAACCCTAGGCGGCCTACACGTTGTTCAAATTGCATAAAGGAGGGTCATGTCACATTTCAGTGCACTCGTCCCGTTAAGAAGTGTAGTCCATGCAATAGAATAGGTCATGAGGTAGAAGAGTAGGGATTGATTCTTCAAAAATAACCACCCGGTGTCGAAACCCGGCTTTTGTATAACGTTTATAGATTTTGGGAGTTAATGCTCAATATTTAGGTTGTCAGCATTTCGAAATGAAAGTTCGAGTTTTAGTGCCAATAACTTTCCGTTTGAGTTATATACTCGTAGTACTACACTAGCGAAGCTACAACTTTCATTAGAGCCAATCAATCTTCAATCTTCTTAGCCTTTTCCCAACTGTCTTGGGGTTGGCTTCCGGTCTGGCCGGATGCGACTGAGTGCCAGTGTTTTGTATGGAGAGACTGCCTATCTGACCTCCACAACCCAGTAACTGGGTACTTAATACGATACCCCTTGGTAAGACTGGTGATACCTCAAAATTAAAGTTATCTCTTTACTTTTCTTACATAAACGCCATTTATCTTAAGATCAAGTAGTAGACCCAAAGAGCTATCGCTATACAAACTAAATTATCAATGTTTTGCAGAAATAGAACTATAATAGGTATTTTCGGTCGTAGTATTGTAGCTGTAAAACAGTCTATTACAAATATTTAAATTCAAAAAGTACCTATGTAATAAGTTGCTACTACACAAATGCAAAAGAAAATAAAATTACAGTTAATTTATCTATCACGTTGACACAATAAAATATTTGCAAATCTACGAAATTCAACAACACCTCATTCAATCTCATTCTCGCCTACGCATTTTTCTCCCGGTAACAATTTGCTCGAGAAGGGCTCGCCCCGCGCCGTAGGGAGTGCGGAAACCCCGATTGATCTGACCCACCATGCCGGTGGCATAGTGGCACTGTAAGTTCTCCTCTGAATTCTTATTTAAAAAACAAAAAAAAAACTATTGCGATTTAGGATAGACTCTATAGGTGTGCATTTTTGGGATGTTTTCTTATCTTATGAGGGATTTAATTCCTGAAAGAAGAATTAAATAAACCCAAGTAGAGTCAGCTGGTAGGAATGGGGCTGCATCAGGGTCGTGATGTCGTTACTCAAGTAACAAAGTTTGGTACTATAAAGGTCCTGAGAACGTTTTAGAACGTGCTAATTAGTATTAATGATTAGTACTGTAATGGTTTTGTAAAAGTTTGCAGAACCCCAAAGCGGCCCTAGTTTGATCACTCATTTGTTCTATAAACATGACATCAAGGCCGTCACGGTGATAAATCAGCTCTATAGTTGAAATGTAAAAGTGTCGAAAAACGCTTTTTGGTGCTAAAATGGTGCTGTCTGCGACGTTCGTGTCGCGAATTTACATTATAAAAGTAAACAAAACATAGTTGTGGTGCTATTATGCGACATAAACGATGCCAGTGATCTTTTTATCATATTTGTAAGTGTCATAGAACACAAAATATATCGGATAATTATTCTATATGACATTTGCCATTGTTCCTTAAAGTAAAATAAAAGGGACATGCTACAAAATATTCATGGACCGTAACTCTGTCATAACTTGCACTTAAATTATTGTATCGATAAAATCAATATGCTAATTTCAAATTTGACAATTCGCCCTTCTTAATTTTCGTGTTTTAATTAAAAGTAAATTAATAAAATAAGGACTTGTCCCGACTATGGCTGCTATAGTACACATTGGCTCCAGCCATGGTGCTAATGTACTATCATGGCAGAAAACAGCAGCCATATTTTCACTAAAAATGAAACAGGGTTCATTGATTAAATATAAAATAGTGTACTCAAAATAAATTTATTTGTAAAGTTGCATTAAATGCACCCTGGGGCATACTTTGGGATTAGGTCGTAATAAAATATAAAAAAAATACTACTGTTAAAATTGATACTGAAAATATAGTTTTAGTTTAGATCTAATAAGTCCATTACTTATAAATTTTAGTGCTTTTGTGTTACGCTTTGGTCTTAGCGATGACACAAACTCACTGAATAGAGCTGTTAACAATTTAATACTATGGCACTATTTAGTACTATGGAAGAGTTTTCATTACTTTTACAGAACTGGCCCCATAGCGATGTTGAGGGAGCTAAAAGGTTACGTAATGGTTGTGCAAGGTACTTTAGTAGTGCAGATTGATCCTGTAATTGCGATTTCGATACCGCTACAATACTCGTGCTGTAGAAATTATTTTAACGCATTATTAATGCAAAATAGATGAGTACATTAATGTGTCAGTAAGGTCGTGTAGAAGTCTTAATGGTACCATAATCGCTTTTTGCATATCTATTACAGTGCAACACTTTAAAGATTCCTTTGTATGGATTTGTAAGCGTTTTAAAAGCTTAATTATGGAACTTAAAAGCTCTTTAATCTTTAATCTTTAAAACCAAAACGCTCTGTTAAACCCCTTTATAGTGCAAGCAGTCACAATAGGTACTATTATGGGCGTACTATATCACTGTCTGGTGATTACACGCTTTGATTATAGAAGCATTTGTTACTTGGGTAGTGATTACGATTAGTTAACTCAGTTTACAGCTCAAGGCGCAGATAGTGAGATTTAAAGAATAGTTAGAATTCTACATATTAACATAGAAACGACATTAACATTTATTGTTATTTCTACATTTATATCTGTGATCCGTATGGTTTACAGGTAAATACTTTTCTATTCTAACCTAAGGGGTCCTCGGTTTGATGACGTACTCAAATTATATGTTGAAGAATAATGAAGTGTGTTGGCTGCTTGAAATTAAAATGCAATGATCTTCTAGCTGATGTTCAGTATGCATAGTAGCATAAATCGAACACCATAGAGGCTCTATTCGGCATTAGACTATCGGGTCCAAGTGACTAGAAGTGTTTCCGACCTGTCAGACGACTTATCTTGTCTTTTAAACCTACTTTTACTTATAAGCTGTTAGAAGCTTATCAGCCAGGCTTATCACAAATTACAAATTTTACCCCATGTCAAATTGAGGATATTGCCCGAACATGAAAATCTAACTGGTCTTACTTGACAGTTTGTTTCAAGTGACAAAATTGAGGCGTGGTTCAATTTTAATACAACACATGACATTTCGTCTGGCAATGACAGCGAATAACCTAATTAGGTGTTCTTACAGCAAATGTCAATATTATTATTCAATTTGTGATTAAAAAACCTTTACCTGTTACAGTTTTATTTACAGGTTTACCTTTAAAGTTTCTGGGCCATGAAATAATGCCCGTGTATACATATTTGTGATTAACGAACCTTTATCTGTTTCAGTTTTACTTACAAAATTACATTTAAAGTTTTTGGGACATGAAATAATGCCCGTATAATATATATATCGAGCCATGAAATAATGCTCGTGGGCCATGAAATAATGCCCGTATATGTACTCCGAGCCATGAAATAATGCTCGTTTCTAATTATAGTGGGCTTGAAATACAGCCCGTATATACATATTTGTGACTAGAGCTTCTGCTCGCGACTTCGTCCGCGTGGAATAGTTACTTTGGGCTAACGCAAAAAAAAAAAACCCCCGATTTTGAAACATCCTTCATTGGTACTCCGCTCCTATTGGTCCTAGCGTGATGATATATAGCCTACAGCCTTACTCGATAAATGAGCTAACTACCACTGAAAAATTCTTCAAATCGGACCAGTAGTTTCGGAGCCTATTCGGTACAAACAAACAAACAAACAAAAAATCTTTCCTTTTTATAATAGAAGTATAGATTAACAAACTTTTATCTGTTTCAGTTTTACTTACAGGTTTACCCTTCATGTTTCTGGGCCATGAAATAATGCCCGTATATGTACATCGAGCCATGAAATAATGCTCGTGGGCCATGAAATAATGCCCGTATATCTACTTCGAGCCATGAAATAATGCTCGTGGGCCATGAAATAATGCCCGTATATCTACATCGAGCCATGAAATAATGCTCGTGGGCCATGAAATAATGCCCGTATATCTACATCGAGCCGTGAAACAATGCTTGTTTCTAATTATAGTGGGCCATGAAATACTGCCCAAAATTGTGATTTGTAATTTGTAAATAAAATAATAATCAAATGTTTATAAAATAACAGTTGTACCTATAATAATTCGATCAGTTGTTTTCTTGGCACTTAATATAACAGTTGATATGCTGTATAATGTGATACGTGTGCATAAAATAATTACCGTACTATTTGGATGTATTAATTTGGTCGATAATTAATTGTCGTCGATAATATTTTGGCTAGGTATATTGAAGTTGTTTGTGTTCACGAATTTTACACGAGGACTTGTAATGTACCTTGGATGGCCGACTGTTATCAATAGTAAATTATACGACATTTTAGTCAATAAGCTATGTCAAATTAATCCTGATTTTAATACTAAAAGTATTGTTTTGACTATTGTAGTACCGACTGAGTTCGTGGATGGCACGACTAACCAATCACGGCGCATTACTTGGAACGGAGGTATAATGGTGGGGGAAAACGCCATCTTGTTTGTCGTGCCAGTCCGGCGAGCTCAGTCGTGGATAAGACGTCGAGATACGAGTACTTAGGCTCGTGCTGTGTTTTAAAGATACCTAGTGTTGATTGTGAGGTATATCTGATTTTGTGTGTTGGATGGAGGAATACAATATGTAAGTACATGAACAAGTGCCTATTATTTCTGAAACCTTATTTTCAAAAGCCATGAACTAGAATGATAGTTAATTTTCATATTTAAACTATTACTAGACTCTGTAAGAATACGGAGTCTACACTAGACCAAGAAACGAATAAATAATATTGTTGCACGTGGTTCTATTACTTACAAATGAAGCACAATTGTGACATTTACATACCAAACCAACCTAACCAAACAATATCTGTTTCATCCGCCAACAGTAACACACACCCTTCACCCTTTACAAATCCCTTAATCCTTACAATACTTCATTATTAATGAACAGCAAAAACAGCCGAGTTTTAACGCCGCTTAATAAATGAATGTAATGTGAAAGTACAGATGATCTATCAACGTCTTCTCAAGATAAAATTACGTCACACGAATTAGATTTATTATTGTCTTAGGTTAACTGAACTGTGTCATGCGTTCTTAAAGGTTTTCCGACGGTTGATTTATTGTACGTGGTTATTATGAAAGTGGAGTTGTCATATATTTACTTACAGCAATGGTTGGGGATTACTTTGAATAATTATGCCAAGATGAACTAATCCAGAGAACACTTCCTTATTAATTATCATTCTTCCAAGCGCACTGTGACACACAAAATACCGCATCAAAATCGGTGAATCTATTTTTGGTCTAGACGAAAACAGGCAGACACACGAACAAAGGTTTATGAAAAAAATTATACCTCCCCGCAAAAAAAGAACTACTTTACGATGTAATTGCAAAATTGTCCAAAGAAACACCAACAATTTTATTGCTTAGCTGGGAAGAATCACATTACAAAGAGGCAAAAACATTCAGCTAAACTAGTTCCATTCCAGCAACAAGTGCACAGTTAAAACTGCGTGCTTCTAAAATGCAATTACCTACATTTCATGTCATCCTTTCATATTCCTACAACTCGTCCGTCACACATACAGTGCCGACATACAACGGAGGTGACTAGCGTGCGCTTTAATTGTGCGAATATTACCACTTGGCGGGCTGTGCGGGGTTCAGGCTTGTGACGAAGGGACGGTACACACTGTATGATTCGTGACTGGGTACCATTGGCAGTAGTTGGTGAAATAAAAACATTGCCAGCAGTGTTTATTTACTGATGACTCGTTGGCTAGAGAGTAGCGACGGGCATTTCTTGGAGTTTTTACTAACCATTCTTGTCAGACGGTGCGTAACTGCGTAGTACTTAAATCAAGGATAATTCAAGATAAACAATCACAATCTAGCATTTTGTCTATTCTTCCGTCGACAAAACCCGTAGAAAACTCGTTTCTATGGTTCCATATTAAGCATGCAGCTGTTATAACTTAATTCTCTTATCTTTTTGGTAGTAAAATAACCAAAAATAGATGCAGTATGTACTTATCACCGTTTCCTATTTTTTAAGGTAACTGGGACTTTATAATAGGTACCTACAACATACAACCCACGTTGAGCTCTCAGCTTAAAATCAGAACGCTGAAATGAAACAAAATTTGGACGGTAGTAAAAACTGCAAAAAGGCCGGCGCGTGTTGAAGTGGTCGACTGTGGCACTGTGCGCTGTATTGTTTCTCCGTAATAATGCCGAGCTGCTGATTTAAACCACCGCGGATTGCATGTGTTGCAGTCTTTCGTGTTTGTTTGTCAATGTTCTTTAGTAGAACGCTATTTTTTCGGCATTATACGCATTAGCATTCTACGGCAAAGTTCACACTATTAACGACAATAGTTAACTTTTCCACATTCATCTTTCGGGTTACGTTCTGCACAAACACCCTAGGATACCTGTTTCTGAAAAATCTGGGCGAAATAATTCTCAATCCATCATTCATGCCCCACATACTATGTAGCTGCAGTCCTGCAAGCTTGCACAGATACACACACAGTTTCCCAAAAACAACCGACTACCAAAAAAGAGCATATACCTACCATTTGAAATGATAATGAAGTATCATTAAAATATATTCAAGCACCTTACGAACTCTTTGAAGATTAGTTTCGGAGTCATCAGTAATAGCCGCGGCGCTCCGTCTTCGATGCAAATCGCGAATCGATTTTGCCCCCGCCAATCGGTACTCGGAGAATTTAACACTTTTGAATTAATAAGCGCGAGATGGAAAAGTTTTTGCGGGTCTCCTGGTTTGTCAAATAACTTGTTATTACTTCGAAGCCGGCGAGTAAGTTCTTTTAAAAGGGTATTTTCCTTTAGGACCGAATTGCGAATGGTATCAATGTTGGGTGCAGCGATTTGATCAAAGCTTTTTGTAATAGTATCACGTTATGAGAACCCTGAGATTCTGAGAATAAATTAGGTCTTAAGAATCTTGTTTGCTAACAAGTCTAGAATGATGGAGAACTTTAATTCGTTACTAAACTTGAAGATCTCAAAATGGTAACTAGATAGGACGTGTACCCCATACCAAAATGATGATAAAATCATAATCTATTTTAGATCTAAAAGTGCCAAACGAAGTAATCATCCGAAGTTTCGACAAATAACTTATCAAATAATTGTTTACCTATTAAACAAATAAAAAGCATGAACACATCTGTCTACAACCGTTTCCAAACCCCTTGGAGTCATTATATCCTAATGGCATTATAATAATTTAAGTGTTGGAAAAACATTTAAAATTCTGCGTCAGTTCTCGTCAGTCACGTTCAGGATCGGGTTAAAATTCAACAGTTTTCGCCTTTTCCGTAATTTATTCAAATAAATTTTGGACATGCGACGCGACGGGAAAATGGCCTGTTTAGGCACGTCAGGAGAACCCGTTTTGTATTTAAATTGTACGGTCATTATAAACGTACTAATGGAAGATCAACACATCTTTATTTATAAACATTCATTTGTTTCAGGTTATGAAGGAGCGGGAAGAGTAATAGAATTTGAATTTATCTGTAACTAACGAACCTCTGTAACTTTGTGAAGCAAGGACTTCGCAAGGTTTTACCTCTCTGATCTAATGGCATTACTTTAGAACGGCTGGACCAATTTGCCTAATTTTTATTTTAAAATTTTCGTATTTTGTCCGAATCAGGGGGCAAACTCCATGCATGCACACACTCCATAGTTTCGGCCGAAGTTACAGGCGTTTTCTACTCCATTTTACGATTTGTTCGGTTTCCGGACTAATAATGAATGACAACACGATTGGACTGTTGTCTCTACGTCCGATGTATTCGATAAAAATTATTTGACACTTTTTTCGACAAAATCAAATCAATTACTTTCAGATGGGCCACTTATCTCCGTTGACGGACTTAAAGAGTAGACCCCCTGGTTATTACGGAAAGAATAATATTAAAATATGCCGGAAAATGGAAAAAAAAGGCACTTGCCTTTTCTATGGCTATCTTACCTCATGTTGTATGCATTACTAAGGTTTGGACAACGTCTAGCGGATCAGATATTAAAGTATTAAAAATCTGTACTTGAGTGGATTTCGTTCTATCAATTAATTTCATAATTATCTACGTCTATTTGTCTTTGTCTTAGTAGCATTCCACTCCCAAACACTTATAATGTTCCCAACATTCGCTGTCTCTTTCTAACACGTGTCGTCACTCATTACGTTAGTACAGTAGCAACGCGCGTGCGCACCGCGCGTCATCACGCAAGGCCAACCGCCAACCGGCGAACTGTCAAATAAGATAAACACTCCAAATTGTTAACACTGTAGTAACAGTGTTTTGTTTTATCGACCTAGAAATAACGACAAAATGGTCTTTGTAACGTGTATTGAATTTTATAAGTGAAGTGTACTAGTAGTTCGAATTCACACAGTGTTTCAAACATGTCCATGACATAACCTCTTCCGGATGTGTTTATAAGTTCTACAAGGAAAATTGATCGTTATTGCCCAGTGATTACGGACTATATTAAACAAGATGAAGAGCGGAAAAAGAATAGTCTTATTTACGTTATTTGCGATGAATTTAGTGGATCAGCCCGCACCCGAAGTAACTATCGAGCAAGGGATTTTGAGCGGTAAAATTAGTACTGATGGGTCGTTTTTTGAATACGTAGGAATACCATACGCGACGACTAACAGCAGCACAAGGTTCAAGGTAAGCGTGATCGATAACTACTTATTTATTTATTTGAAGGCTTTTTAACCAATATCTAAATAGTTAACTAACTATTAAACAAGCATAAAACATAGATAAACACTTATCTATTTATTGGTTCTGTAACAGTCGGTCTCATAGTATACGAAATCCTAATATTTTATCAACATTACTCATACTTAATTAACGCATTTGCAATGATAAGACAAATTATGTAGGTCATCATTAGTTTGTAATATCTGTAATCTGAGGTTAGCCCGAGGGCACTTAATAATATGTTAATTATTACCTTATTACATAATGATTGATAATGATAACGTATTAATTATAATGTAAGGATGGTTGTACACGGTGAGAGTAACTAAAGCAGTTACTTTAATAGATTGCGAGCTTTATGCGCCGCGCGCCGGTTACACATGCAGTTAAGCGCACTTAGCAATAGTTAACACACACTTATATACAATTATGCATGAGTTAATCATGCATGAAACGTGTGTATAAGTACGACAAGGTATTTAGACCGATATTTTCTCTTCCTTAGGCACCACTTCCACCACCTTCTTGGAAAGGAGTTTACAAAGCTGTGGACGAGATATACCAATGTCCACAATCCTCATTGATAGGTATTGTTGGAACAGAAGACTGTTTGAAAATCAACGTCTACGTACCAGCTTTAGCTAAAAAACCACTAGCAGTCATGGTTTATATCCACGGAGGAGCATTTTTACTAGGCAGTGGAGGAAAATTTATATACGCACCCGATTTTCTAGTCAAACACGACGTAATATTAGTCACATTTAACTATAGACTTGGAGCGTTAGGATTCCTATGTTTGGGCATAAAAGAAGCTCCAGGTAATGCTGGAATTAAAGACCAGATTGCAGCTTTAAGATGGGTTAAGAAAAACATTGCAGCATTCGGTGGAGATGCTGATAATGTCACAGTTTTTGGACAAAGTGCTGGAGCGACTTCTGCGTCATTGTTACTGGCTAGTAATGCAACTGAAGGATTGTTCCATAAAGTAATCGTTCAAAGTGGTTCTTCCATATCTAGTTGGGCAATTAACAGACAGCCACTATGGGTAGCCAGTCTTATAGCGAAAGAGTTAGGCTACGATACTGAAGATCCAAAGGAAATATTTGAAATATTTTCCAAAATACCTTACAAGAAACTGTTAAAAGCTAGACCAAAAAAGCAACTTGGCATGTATTTTGACACTCAATTATTAAATTACCCTTGCGTTGAGCAAGAAATTGAAGGAGAAAAGGCTGTTATAACCGATTACCCTTACAATATTTTTAATAGTAATCCTAAAAATATACCAGTAATATATGGAACAACAAGTAGAGAAGGAATCTTCTTAATACCTGACGACACAAAGGAATCTTTAGCAGCAAGAGATGCAAGATACATATTTGCATCTGATCTACAGTTTCCTTCAGAGGAAGAAGCGGCTAATGTATCAAAGATGGCGAGAGAATTTTACTTTGGTGAAAAGAATATCAGTTTTGAAGTACAAAGTAATATTATTGATCTCAACACACAGTTGTATTTTGAAGCACCATCTATTTTAGAGTCAGAAGCTTTAATTAAGAATACTAAAGCTAACGTATATAATTATTACTTTAATTACGCTGGTGGAAGGAACTTTCTAAAGTTTATAGCTGGATTTAAGAATGAACCAGGGGCTTGTCACAGTGACGAAATTTTGTATTTGTTCAAGGGAAATATTTGGCCTTTCCCTATCAATAAAGATGATCAAAAACTTATAGATTGGATGACTAAGATGTGGACCAATTTTGCTAAATATGGGTTAGTATTATTATTTGCTACTCTTGAGACCAGATGGAAAAATAAAAAAAATACGTTTTACTAAACCAATATTTCTAATGCTTTTGTTTTTCTTTTCAGAGTTCCTACTCCCGCAAATGATTTACCAGTAAAATGGGATCCCAGTAGTAAGGAAAATATACAATTCCTTCACATAGATCAAAAGTTGAAAATGGGTCCTACGCCTAATCCTGAAGCTAATCGGCTATGGAAAAATATTTATGAAAAATACCGAAAGAAGATTAAACCCAATGATTTCAAAAGTTAAAAGCTTGTATTTTTTTAACCTTTGTTAAATTTAATTCAAGTAGCCTGGCTGAAAAGCTGTCAATATTCAGTTATAGCTACTTTAGTGTTTTCTAAATACATTATAATTTTTTAAACGAGGGTTTATCTTTCTAGATTAACAATCTTAGTATATTTCCAACCTACACAATCACATGACCTCTGAAACTATTATCAGTAGTTTTTGTTATAAAATATTGATAGTTATAACTACTAGTAAGGCCAGGGATCGCGCGCGTTACACCCGCTTAGAAACCTTTGAACTAAAAAGCAATTATAAACTTTGGCGTAGTCAAAGTAAGAAACGTAATTATTTAGTGAGACGCCGCGTCTGGTACAATTTCCATATTTTTATAAACCTAACATAGTCCCTTCATACAATAAGTACTAGTCACTGTTCGAAAGAAATTCCCATTTACTTTACAAAGATTCAAAGTCAAAAGCTAAACCTGGCAAAAGCCAAACTGCGTTTATTTTAAGGCTAAAAGTTGAACTATCAAATATGAAAAGTGGCAAAAGAATAGTTTTATTTACATTATTCGCAATAAACTTGGTAGAGCAGCCAGCGCCCGAAGAGAGAATTGAACAAGGGACTTTGAGCGGTAAAGTGAGCGCAGATGGGTCGTTTTTTGAGTACGTCGGCATTCCTTATGCTTCTACTAATAGCAGCACGAGATTCAAGGTAAGCTTGATTGTTTGTTTGTTTATTGCATGGCATTATAAAGACAATTTGAAACGTCTTGGAATTAAGTGTAAATAGTGTCTGAACAAAACATCGTCTCTCAAATGATTTATGCATTTATTTTATGTTGCAGGCTCCATTGCCACCACAGCCATGGAATGAAATATACAAAGCAGTTGACGAGAACTACCAGTGCCTTCCATCTTTGGAGTCATTGAAACTGAAGATTGCTTAAAGATCAACGTTTACGTTCTTGTTAAAGACACAAAGTCATTCCCAGTCATGGTTTACTTTCATGGTGGAACTTATATTATTGGGAATAGCGGGAAAGTTTTATATGGACCTGATTTTCTAGTCAAGCAAGATGTTATTCTAGTTACTTTTAACTATAGACTTGGAGCGTTAGGATTTCTTTGTCTGGGTATTAAAGAGGCCCCCGGGAATGCGGGATTGAAAGACCAAATTGCTGCTTTGAGATGGGTTAAGAAAAATATTTCAGCGTTTGGCGGAGATCCCGATAACGTTACAGTTTTTGGATTGAGTGCCGGTGCGACTTCTGTTTCTATGTTGATATCGAGTGATGTTACTAAGGGCTTGTTTAATAGAGCAATAATACAAAGTGGTGTGTCTACGTCCAGTTGGGCAGTTAATCGACAACCCTTATTTACAGCCACCCTTGTAGCAAAAGAACTTGGTTATAACACCAAAGATCCAAAGGCGATGTATGAAATGTTTTCTAAGATACCGTACAAAGATTTGATCGCAGCCAAGCTGAAGAAACCTATTGGAAAATACTTTGACTTTGAGTTGATAAATTATCCCTGCGTTGAAAAAGTTATCGAAGGCGAAGAGGTTGTCTTGACAGATTTACCTTATAATTTGTTTAGGAGAATTTCTAATAACATATCTGTGATATACGGTACGCCGAGTAGAGAAGGAGTGATCTTGTTACCAGAAGAGACTGAGAAAGAGATTCTAAATACATTTTTGCACCTGATTTAAAATTTCCCGCTGAAGATGAAGTTGCAAATCTGTCAAGTGCATTGAAGGAATACTACTTTGCTCCTCAAAATATCAGTTTTAAAGTTTCCAATGCTTTGCTAGATCTCAATACACATAATATATATTTTAAAGTGCCAACTTTACTAGAATCTGAAATAGTTATTAACATAACGAGTGCTCATAATATCACTATTATTTTAATAATTCTGGAGGAAGGAATTTTCTGAAATTCATTACGGGCTATGAACGAACCAGAGGCATGCCATGGTGATGAAATTATGTACTTGTTCAAGGGTAGCGTGTGGCCGTTTGCAATAAGTAAAAGAGATCAAACAATGATTGATTGGATGACTAGATTGTGGACGAATTTTACTAGATATGGGTACGTATAGAGATCTTTAGTTATTGTCTTTCAGGGAAATTGTTATAGCAATGTATATAGCACAAAAACATTAATCTTAATTTTTTCAGAGATCCTACTCCATTTGCTAATGATTTTCCTGTAAGATGGGATCCCAGCACCAAAGACAATATGATATTTTTGTACATAAATGATGAATTGAAAAAAAAGGGCCTATTCCTGATCCGGAACCCTATCGATTATGGAAAGATATTTTATAGTAAATATCGTAAAAGTAAATAATTTCAGAAGATAATTCGTTGTTTTTGTTGGAAAAAATCCTCTGCTAGATAATTATTTTTTCTGCAGGTCAGTGTTTTTATTTCTTTGATCAGTGAACCCTAAAATTAGTTTTAATCACATTCTCTACTCAATTATATTTCTGCTTAAGCAATTGTAAATAGATACAATTTGTTATATTTTGTGTTGTATTAAATGAAAGAAAGGACATGACCAGTTTTAGCCTTCGAATTCGGGAACATGCGCAGCATTACAACTTTTACACTAAGATTTAAAAATAAAGATCTAATTTATCATGGTTATATTATTCCGATTAAAGCCCAGATTAAAATATCTGAAAAATCAGTATATTAATTGCTTCCGTTTCTCTCTTTTATGCACTTCCTGATTTTGACGTTCCATTGTATCCATAATCACCCGGTAACCAAAATAAGCTACACGTAATATGGAAAAAAAAAATTAAAAACGAGCTATTTTCGATCAAGTGAATTTTAACGACATGGAATATACATGTTTTGTTTATAATTACTTATTTATTGATACGCCTACGGGTTATGTTAGGTTTTATTGACATGTGGAGTTCGAACACCATATTTTTTTTAATAATCACTGCGTATATAGGAGTGTTACTTCGTTGACAATGCATCTGACATTAGCAGACACCTGTGTAGGGAGGGACCAAAGGGGTAGTAGTTTTTTTCATAAAATTGATAATTCAATCGATTCGAGTCAAAGCATGAAAAATCGATTCACATAAAATGGATTTTGAATTGATATTTTCTTTGACCGTTTTGAACTACTTATATTTAATTTGGATGAATAATAACATAACACCTTCATTTTGCCAGTCCCGTGTAATGCGGGGCGAGCGTTTTACCATTAACCGGGCACAAATCCGGACTCCGGGCTGCTATTGAGAAATTCCAGATGGAAACCCAATAACACTTTGCCCGACCCGGGAATCGCACCCATGACCTCATGCTCAGCTGTAGCGCTTACCACCACTAGACCAACGAGGCAGTCAAATGTTTTCGAATTTTATGTGTTAGGTTCGAGAAAAAAGCAATTGACACTTTATCGATTTCAGATCGCCATTCACCATCCCTACTTATGCACATTCAATCTTGGCGTCACGTCAGGTATCATTATATATTATATCTGTACTTTTATGGTGTACATAATAAAGAATATTCTATCTTCTATCTATCTATCTATCATTGCAGTTCCCGACCCACGTTGTGTTTACGCGTTCGTTGTGTGCTGTGCGATTATTGTGTTCTATTTCTACGCCCCTAAGACGACCCACTGACCACGACCATCACGACCATTGCTATTCTTTACGGACTGACATCTTCAAAACCCGATTACCATTGCTATTCATAAAGGATTCATCTGTTTTGCTCTACGATTCGGATAAACGGATATTATGATGAGGTGCCTAAACTATGGCATATCTGTAAGGCGGGTTCAAAGGCATATTATGAAGATTTATCAGGGAAATGGTGTTGTTATTTTCCTGTCAAAACCCATTTTCCCTCAAGAATCTAGGACAGTCGCTCGGTTAGTATTGAAGTATCTAGATCCCTAGGTGCAGGACGTCAGCGCTGCTTGGACTGGGATAGCTTTACAACCTGCATAATCTACGCGTCCAGCGATCACGCCCGTCCGGCACAGTTCGTCTTTCCTACATATTTTATTTTATTAAAGAATATTAAAATAATTAATTCGTTCAAATAATAGTTTTATTTAAATCCTCATCCTCATGCCTTCACGAATAATAATAACAATAGCCTTATTTTTATTTCCCGAGCCACGTAGAGCCTAGTTGTAGTCAATAGCTGACTGTAACTCTTAATTGGGTTGGCTCGGCCGGGGAGGTACCCGTACTCTTACAGAATACCAACGTAAAGTACCAACATTATGTTGCTACGCTTCGAATAGTGAGTGAGAGAATCGGAAGCCCAGGGTTTGGGGTGGGAAAAGGGTGGCAGCGCATCGGCAGTAACCCTGGTGTTGTAGACTTCTATAGGCGGCGGTTATTGCTTATCAACATCAGGTGATCAGCATGCTAGTTTGCGCCCTTGATGGTATAAAAAAAAAACCTAGCGCCTCGATGGATGGCGTGTCGAATAGTGGAAAATCATTCTTTAACTCGATTACCACAACGCCTAGCGCCATCTCTTAGCGAAAAGCAGAGCTATTTAGTGAAAACTTATCTTTATTTTTCTCAGTTTCCTGATCTTTTGGAGTCGTGAAAGTTTTTTACCTGTAAACTGTAGAATACAACAATTGCAAAAATAAAACAATTTTTGCTGCACATTGATTTTTACACCTAAGCAGGCGCCCATCGCCCCACTGGTCATGTCTTTTAAAACTCGTGTAAAAAGTACACTTTGTAAACAAGCATATTACAGATTAGAGGATTATATCCAAGATAAGAATGCTTGGAAACATGCTGGTCCTGCTCCTTATGACAATTTAGAGTCTAGACAAAATCAAACTGGTTGCTTACTTAATTGTATTTATTTTTTATTATATGACATTGATTTTACGAGTACATCCTGTGCTTACTTCCTCACACACTGACTTATTAATTGTAATTTTTAGTAGATTCGTGTGAATGTGAACACCATGTATCTACCACATAATTAATTTATCTGTCGTTTGCTCCACTTTAAATTCTTTTTACTTTATACAGTATTTTTTTTTCTAGGTGCATCGTCTTCACATATAATTATATAAATAATGTACCTATACAAAATATTGTAAAACATTTTAAAAGAGTAATGGTGGAGTTTCTTGCCCATTCTTCTCCATACGAAAACTACCTTTTGGAAGGGGCGGTAGAATCAATACTTTATTTTGTAAATGTTGACGTTCAAAAGTGCCTTCAAGGGCCTATTTGAAATAAATGATTTGACTTTGACTTTGACTTTGTTGTAGAACAAAGTATCATGCTGCAACAAAGTGATTCGATAACGCAATGATTTAAGGTTAACTCTCATCTAAGTACGTAAGAACAAAAAAGAAAAATATCTAATCTATTTATAAAATTATGTTAATTGTTTGATTATTACGTTATGGATTTCAAAAGCACTACGGATGCACATTAAATGAAAAGCAGGTAGACCGAATCATTTAATCAGGAACGTAGAATAAATTATTAGGATTTCTAACACTATGACAAATAATAATTTTGTTGTTTGGTTTCACTAAAACACAATGATTTTTTTTTACATGTTATTTTCTAAGTTTTAAATATTTTTATTATTGAATTTAATATTCTATCTGTTTTGACAGGCACCACTACCTCCACCAAAGTGGAAAGGCGTCTACAAAGCTGTCGACGAAATGTATCAGTGTCCACAATACACACCTCTTGGAGTAGTCGGCACTGAAGACTGCCTGAAAATCAATGTATATGTTCCAGCCAAGGCCAAAGGACCACTGCCTGTCATGGCCTATATTCATGGAGGTGCTTTTATTATGGGAAATGGGGGAAAAATGGTAATAGGACCAGATTTTCTAGTTAAGCGAGATGTTATATTGGTCGCATTTAACTACAGACTAGGAGCTCTGGGCTTTCTATGTTTAGGAATCAAAGAAGCGCCTGGTAATGCTGGCTTAAAAGACCAGATAGCTGCTTTGCGCTGGATTAATAAAAATATTGCAGCATTTGGAGGAGATCCAGATAATGTAACTATATTTGGGACAAGTGCCGGTGGAACGTCAGTATCTTTACTTGTAGCTAGTGAAGCAACAAATGGTCTTTTTAAACGAGCAATTGTGCATAGTGGGTCGTCGTTGGCAAGTTGGGCTGTAAATTACGATCCAGTATCGGTAGCAAGCAAAATTGTAAGCATGTTAGGGTATGATGCAAAAGAACCTAAGAAGCTCTATGAACTATATTCCAAGTTGTCATACAAAGACTTAGTATTAGCAACAGCACATATTCCTATAACACAGCTTGCGCTTAATCATGTTTTTCAACTGCCATGCGTCGAGAAAAACTTTCCTGGAGTAGAATCAGTACTCAATGATTTGCCATATACTTTGCTAACCACCAAACCTAAAAATATTCCGCTTATGTACTCGACAACGGATCAAGAAGGAATATTTTTCATAGGTGAAGAAACGAAAGAGTCACTCGAAAATAGCAACAATCGAACTGTGTTTGGTGAAGATTTAATTTTCACATCTAAAAGTGAAGAAAAGAAACTGTCGAATAAAGTAAAAGAGTATTATTTTGGAAAAGAAGACATTAGCGAAAAAACTATAATGAAATTATCAGATTTGTATACACATTTGTACTTTGAAGTACCTGTGATATTAGAAGCAGAAATATTGGCTCGGACAATAGACGCTCCCGTTTATAGTTTCTATTTCACATACTCTGGTAACAGGAATTTCGTCAAATTCAGGACAAAATATCGCGATGAAATAGGAGCAAGCCACGGAGATGATCTGCTTTATATATTCAACGGTTTTATATGGCCCTACAGAATTAATGATAAAGATCAAATAATCATAGACAGGTTGACAACAATGTTGACAAATTTTGCTAAGTATGGGTAAGTTAATTTTTTTGCAAATAAATAAAGAAATTTTTAACAGGTCCCTGCCACTGATATGATTTAACAATCAAGCAGGCATCATTTTAGCAGACACAATAGCAGACATTGAAAAAAATATCCACTAAATAACATGTTTTATTTCAGAGATCCAACTCCGAATGATTTGCCTGTCAGATGGGTTCCGCACAGAAAAGATCAATTGAACTTTTTAAACGTAGGAAATGAACTGAAGATGGTACCAGTACCAAATCCTGACGAATATCTATTATGGAAAAATATTTATAACAAGTATAGAAGAACTAAAGCTTCTTAGGAAGATACCAATGCAGTATTGTTCAATTATGCAATCGTTAACGTTTTTATAATCATTGATACTTTTACAAAATTGTTAAATATATATACCTATTTTTTATTATAAGGTAGAGGGCACAAAAATAGAAGATGTTTTGTTTTGTTAATTTATTTTATACCTCTTTGAAAGTGAGTCTCTAAAATTGATTTTACTCATTCACATATCTGTTCAAGTAACACACACACACACATGTTCATTTCGTGCGTGCGTGTTTTTAATGCACTGTGCACATAATTTATAGTTTTATTAAGGTACAAATGTGATACGGAAAAACATTCTGGAAAAACAAGGGAGTAAATTAGAAGCTTAACAATGAATATATGTAATGTAAGTAATCTCTGTTGATTATCTATTCTTAAAAAAAAGTAATATTTTGTTTTCTAGGACGAAATAGTTTACTGCGATATAATGTTTCGATAACACAATCATTATAGATAAGTTCTTATCCGGCAGATACCGATACGATTTCAGACATATCTCAAACCATCCTTTAAAGTAAAATAACAAATCTAATATTTATGTCATAAATAGGTAGATACGGTGTAATAGTATACATACCCTAAAAATATCTCAGTAATGTACTCCTCAACCATGAAGAAACAAAAGAGATACTTGAAAATAGCAACAAACGTTGCACGTTGGTTGGTGAAGATTGTGTTTGGATCTAAAAATGAAGAAAAAAAGAAAAAACTATAATAAAATTCTCAGATTTGTATACACATTTGTATTTTTATATATCAGTGATATTAGAAACAGAAATATTGGCTAGGACTGTTGACAGGAGCGTGTATAGTTACTATTTCACATATTCTGGTAACAGGAATTTTGTCAAATCAGCAGGCGTAGCATGAGCACTGCTTTGTCGACGGAAGAGTAGACAAAAATGACGTTCCGTGTAGACAGTACGACGGCAGCAAAGTAAAAAGAGGCAACTGGACTTTTTACGAAATTCACTCTTTAATATAATTCGACTCAGAATTCTTTGTTTCGTCATAGGATGTTTTTACTGTTTGATTGTCAATTTTTACTGATATTAAGTCACATTAAACACAACTAAGTACAGCTTATTTTTTTCAGTGTGTCGAAGTACCGTGTTTTGGAACAAATAACATTACAGTAATATTGGCCTTAACCATCTCCTTGGTAATATTAACTAAATGATGTAAAATAGGAGAAGATAGCTTTCTTCTTCTATTAGTTATCACAGTTTTGCGTTTAAAACGCTCTTCTGTAAAATCATGATTTAGCAGATAACCCTGTATACTTTGTGACCGTCGAGTATAATATTTCACTACCATAGACAACTGTCAGTCGTCAGAGTGATTTTGACAATTTGGTATAGAAAACTTTCTTCTGAAATAGTCTACATATAAAATGACCTAGACAAAGATAGTTAGAAACAAAAGACAAAGTGACAGATTGAAGAAAGATTTCTACGGTGCGATGTCAAAAATGAAGAAAGGAAATGTCACTTTGTATAGAAAGAGCTGTGTCTACTCTTCGTAGACATAGAAAGCGCATGCTACGCGTGCAGGGAGTAACTGTATCGAAATACAACAAGCGCATTTGATGCTGATGATCTGTTTTCTATCACACATTTATATGTGTGTAATATACCCTTTTAAAATTAATGACAATGATCAAAAAATGATAAACTGGATAATTATAATGTTGACCAATTTTGCTAAGTATGGGTAAGTTTCATTTCACTTTAAAGGTTTCTAACACACTAAAATACGTTGTTTCCTCAGAGAAGTTAATAAATATTGATTTAAAAAGCTATCGTTTGCTTTAAATTCTTACCTTTCTATACATTATTATTACCACAAAAACTAAACGACTATTATGTTTTATTTCAGGGATCCAACACCAAATGATTGGCCAGTAAGATACATACCGCATAGCACAGATAACATAACTTTCTAAATGTAGGCGATGAATTAAAGATTGTGTTAAGGTGGAACTAGTCGCGGGCTCGAACACAATGGTGGGCATGGCCAAAAACCATGCTGTCTCACCTGGCATCGTATCTGACAGAGATAGTATCAGTGATGAGCAGTTAGAAGCTGGTCTACATGGACAACGTATAGTTCGCACGCACAGAAACACCGTACCGACCAATTTTAGTAAAACGAATGCGTCAAAAATTTTGTAAAGGCCTTTGGAAAAAAGGTTTTTCTGAAAAAACCACTGCATAAATCAATTACAAATAAAGTTTATTGAAATCTGCGATAATTTTTCAGTGTCGGTACGGATTTGGTTTTCGAGATTTCACACTTCTTGTATTACTTATTTACGCCCAAAATTGCGTTAAAATTAGCAAGAAAAACGAATCTTCGTTGGCTTATAACTTTTTAATGGCTTTTTATTTTACTATTCTGCTTCCGTACAGACAAAATTAATAATGAGACCTAACGATATCATGTTAAACTTCGAATGTACGATGTCAAACAGTGGAGTAAAACCCCTCCGAAGTTTGTATGGAAAAATATCAAATTGTTTCACCTTAATACCTAATCCTGATGCATATCAATTTTAGAAATACATTTATAACAAGTAGGTATAGAAGAACTAAAGCTAATAAGAAGTAGATACCAATACAGTTTATAGAATTTTAAAGCTACTAGAAATAATACGATTATAAGTTTTATATGTTGAAGAGTTCAAATAAATGTGATGCGTTTTCAAGAAAAGAATTGTATCTTAGGTTTTAATACAGCTATTCTAGAATACAATCTTTGGCAGCACATGTGTAAAACAATAGCAAATTCCTATGTAGTGGAGTTCCAGGATTTCAGGATATTCACAGTCTTCTTGTTCAAATGATGCCAAAACTTGGTTTAAATTTTTATAAAATATTATCTATTGTACACATGGGCTTAACATAAAAATTGAAGTGGTGTAAGCTAAGAGCAGACAGGTAAAAAGAAACTAGCTTATTACGAAATATAGAAATAAATAGGCAAGCACTGCCAGAAGAAATAACGTTTATTTATACATATATTTGTATAGTTGACCTTGTAATTGCTTTATCACCTTAAGATTGTCTATGTGACCGTTCATCATTCATAATTTCAGCTGAAAGACATCCACTGCTGGATATAGGCCTCTCCCAAGCACCGTCACTTCGACTGGTTCTGTGCTTCCGCATCCAGTGAATTTCTGCAGCCTTCCGAAAGGTCATTGGTTCACCTTGTGGCAGGCCTTCCAACGCTACGTCTTCCGGTACGCGGTCGCCACTCCAGAACCTTACGGCCCCATCGGCCATCTGTTCTACGAGCAATGTGCCCTGGCAATTATACAATGTGGAGACTACCATACAACAAAAAAATAAAATACTGGCACTACTAATGCTTAAGAGTATTTTGGAAAAACTCAATTATATCCTAGCTTCGAAATAAAAAAAATAGTTTTTCAAACAAATTAAATGTAATTATGCCGGATTCACCCTAAGCCTATAAATTCCGTTTATCCAACTAGGCCTTGGGTGAATTCTCGGGCATACATTTCAGAATATACACCTTAGGGTGGATAAACGGAACAGCCCGAGCTGACTATGGATTTTGCCGAGCTATAAACTACTAACTAAACTATTGAATATATTCAATTTAATTTTTGTATACAGAATGAGAACGTCATTATGGACACGACGTTTAATTTTTTATGGTATTGTCGTCTCCATCTTGTATGTTTGAAATCTTAGTGAAGTTACAATTTACTGGGAAATGTTGCCAAAAATGATAAAGTAATTACGAAGTCGACTAAACTACTCAATAGAATTAACGCAAGAAGAAGGAACAAATAAATCAATTAAGGCATTTCGATTGGAAAGGATATAATATGACACTAGAAGATTCTTTGTTACTATTATATAGTCATACATAGTTATTTTCATAACGCAGTTCTTCCATGTAAAATATGGGTCAGCAACATCCTGTTAAACTGAGAACCGACCCTAATATGGGAAAGAGCTTTTCAGATGATGTGAATAAAATTGAACCCAAATCTAGACTAGAATCACATTAGGATTTGAATAAAGATTGTTTCAAAAACGCCTACGCTTGACAATTTGAACCACAGACACTAGTCGGATCGCAGTTCTGGAACTACAATGCATGTTATGAATATTGTACGAGGAGACTGCGTCTGCGACACTTCTGTTTCTTGTCTCCCTCTAGTCTTGCTCAGGGTTGAGATTATTGTAAACTTTGATCTTCTTCTTAAAAAATTAAAGCGACGAAAAAAATACTGAAATGCGAAAAATAAAAAAATAACATTTTAGTGACAAATTGATGACCATAAAAAATTTCAGGCGGAGCCAAACACACGCTTTTTTTCGCTTCTCGCAGTTTTTTTTTTCGTTGGTTTAATTTTTTGCAAAAAAAGTTTTTTCGCTTTTCAGTTGTTATTTAATGTTTTCCTCAACCTCTGACCGTCGATGACAGTTATACCCTTAATAAGTGTAAAGTTCTTATCAGGGTGAATGAAATAAGCACAAACATGATGTATCTGCTGTAAACTGCTGAGGAGCTCTCGCGACTGTCTTCCGACTCCATCATCATATCAACTCCATGGTCTTTATCATAATAATGATGAGGGCACAACCTCATAAGGTTGTGTCATCAGAACTACATAATTATATGTGCGAAATTACAATAGAATTCACAGTTGAAAATTCAGTAGGTGAAACATCAATCAACCCCAATTTTTTTTCCCTTAATGGTTTTCAGTTTTCAATTTTACATAGGCCCAAATTCGAGGTATACCCATTAAAAAATAATCGTTCATATCGGACTTCTCAGTAAAAACTTATGCGTGATCATACATTAAAAAAAAACAATATATAAGTAGGTATATACGTGTCGACTTGAGAACCTCCGCCTTTTTTTTCGTCGGTTAAAAAGAAAGGTTTTTGATTGTATTGGCAATGTTATTATAATAAGTGTCAATTTTGATATTCCTTAATGGGCGTTTTAGAATTCTCGGCTGAAGTTTATGCAGGAATGAGACAAAACCTAGCCTTTTCTAGGCACCTGATACAATAAATAGTGAGGAAGCAATCGCCTAAGAAAAATACGTAACACAACAAAATGATTTCCCTAAGAAAAACTAGTTTTCTTTGAATTCATACAGGTACCTTAGTACAGTTTGACTCGTACATTAATTGACCACCCTTGAGTAATAGCGAATTTGAACCTTATCGTGAATTTGGAATATTCCTTCGTACATTTACTCGCTCAATCGTGATTTTCAGTAGGTTTTACTTTAAAACAATAATGAATCCCTTAATTGATAAGTCCTTTTATTTTATTTAGCAATTCTCAGTAGGGTTTGCTATCTCATGGAGTCATCGCTGAACCCCTTGCGGTGTACAATTACACTTCAATTAGCCTTAACCACTGATATTTTCATTTGGTACCCAAAAAAATAACTCCCAGAGCACACGCCACGAATTTTAACAAGACATTACTGAGCCTTTATCTAGCTATGTTTTCATTACGCTCCCTCCGTAGGTACAATTGCAAAATTTTATAAGTATTTAAGCAATAAAATTAAATTTACGAGTCTCCTTAACAACGCCTGTGCGCTTAAAAAGATAACCCCGGGACGAGTAAAGGCATTATTTATCGCAACTTCGGACTTTCTATTCATAATGTTGTGGTTTAATATTTATATTTTTGGCGTTTATTAAAATTTTATTTGTATTAACTTTTTAATTAGTTTGGGTGAGATCGGGTGGTAGTCTTAGGACACTTTTGTTTTCTCAGTTCTTATTATACGAGTTTCCGGGTACTTTGAGGGTATTTTGCTAAATGGAAACCTTTTATATGGCATGAATAGCTTCTTAATTTCTTTTCCATCTGTTGTTAATTTTATTTATTTATTAAACCATTTACACACATATACAAACAGACAAGAAGAAAAGAACACAAGAACAAAGAATACGTACAAAGGAGATGCTTATTTCTAAAGAAATCTCTTCCAGCATACCTGCGATAGGAAAGTAGATAAAGAGATGTATACATCATGTATAATGAGTAGAGAGAAAGTAAAATACATAAAATCAAAAACAATTCACTTATTAAAAAATATAACAAATAATATGAGAAACTCATAACTTAGTAAAACATGCTTGTTACTAAAACCTAATAATTTAATATATTTAACATAACTGGCGAAATACGGGTGTACTATAGGTACACCTCTGCCTAGGGTAAACATATTTTAGACGATTTGTACTAAACGTAACATAACATTACGCCAGTATTCCCCAAAGGGTTAGGCTGCCTGTCCACTGGAGAGGAGAGGAGAGGAGCGGAGATGTGCCAAAATTAACCAATAGAATCGCACCTCTGGAGCGGAGTTTTAATTCTATTGGTTAATATTTACACATCTCCTCTCCGCTCCTCTCCTCTCCGCTTCAGTGGACAGGCAGCCTAACCCTTTGGGGAATACAGGCGTAATGTTATGTTACGTTTAGTACAAATAGTCTAAAATATGCTTAATAAAGTTTTCCTATACAAATCCCATTGAAATTGATTCTCTTAATTAATGGAAAGCCAGAATCAGCTAAAGATAAACAAAACTTGCTATTCTAAGTTATTTATGATAATTACGTTACAAAACTTTGAATTTATTTTGTGTAAAAATGACTCCATTATTAAGGAAATTCGAAAACACTGTATTTCCGAAATCGAATCGGAATAATAGTGGCAGTCGCAGCGAAGCTATCTTGTATGTAAAATAATCCAGCGCTGCATTTGCCATTCATTGCGCTTTAGATAAAACACGCAGACATTTTTATTTTTCCATGTAAAATGTCCGTTTCAACACGCTACTTCGACACCAGAAAATGAACCTTAAACTTTAGTTTCAAAGTTGAAAATTCGTTGAAGGTTTGATTTGAAAAAGATTGCAAGACAATTTCTCGGTTTTCAAAAGGGGGCGTGCAGGCGGGACGCTTTTTACAGTTGTTTAGTTTTGTGAAATCGAGAATATGATAGAATATTTTATGAAAATATTGAGTACCTATTCTTCGTAAAATAGTATGATGATAAAACCGTAGTTTTATCAATCTTTTGGTATGGTTTTTGTTACGTTAGTAGGTACATCGCACCACAATCATTGCGGTATTGAATTGTTTGACTTTCTGTTGGTCCTTAGATACGCTCATTTGATTTAAAAATAAGTAAATATTTATGAACTTGCAATAACTTATGCTGAAAATACAAGTAAGATAAATTTAAACTCTTTATTGCACACCAGTAAAATGCGCAATGGAGAACAATCAGTTCAGTTTGTTTTCAGTTCAGTGCTCATTGGTAGATTTTCACTTAATCTAGCTAGAACCCTATTCCTCATGCCTACAGAAGTATCACTAAGTGTATTTTAAAAGAGGCTAACATCCTTACTTATAGACAAATGTTACTATTCTGTACAAGATTTTTTGAACGATAAGAGTTTATATTGTTATTTTAGTTTAATGTAAGTAATATAATCAATAAGAAAATTATCTGTAAAATATAGAATTAAGATTTTTTGTTCTTTTATGTTTAGTTTATGTAGGAAGGCTACAGATCCACTTAACTGTATTTTATTTATTATGTTTTTTTTGGTTTTTTACGTATTAATTGAGTAGATATAAATGTTTTTATTTTTAGTTTTGCATGCCGTAAGGTAGAGTGTGTTGGAACTGGCTTTACAATGTTTACATACAATGTTTACATCTTATTTTTGTAACCACATTCATGGCAAAATAAATTATTTCTGATTTCTGATTTCTATATTTCGCACGACTAAATAGTCGCAAGCCTACACAAGAAAAGTGAAATGAATAACAAAAAGCGCTTGAAGCCCATAGCAGCCGCGGAAGCGCGAACCAGTAGCGATAAACAACAGACAATTGTACTTATCACTTGCTGGCCATATCTGACGTCTTTGTCATACTTGGGAGGAAAATATCGAAGATTGTCTCAGTAACAGTATTGGTGTTAGGTTATTGTCTTGGATCTAGTGCAAATGTTAGGATATAAGTATTTAATTGATAATAATTAGTGGGTTGAATGTCTTGAAATTGGCACAGTCATGTAAATGGCGTTCAGTTGGAGAGTTTATGTCTAGCATTGGGCGGCTTTGGAGCTGATGCTGGTAATGCCTGCTGAAGTTTATAATTTTGAAAGGAAGAATTATGCATGGGTAGAGCACGGTGTTCTACAATCCTTCAGAAAACTAAGAAAGTATGTCTAATAAAATTAAATATTGGAGCTTCAGAACCAAACAGTGTACTCTATATTAATTTTAGTAACACTAAGAATGTTATACTGTACTGGTAAATATTATTAGCTTGTTTAATTTACATAATTGCTTCATAAAACTGGACTTTAATAATTTTGCTTTTCACAATACAATTGTTCTCCAAAAGCTTTGTTTCTAAACGTCATTTAGCATCACTAAGAAGAATATTATCTAATTTGTAATGATAATTTGCAACAACATTTCTGAATATCCTAAAACTATGCATAAATAAAATGTATGTAACGATGTAACAATAATTATTGCAAAAAAGAACCAACTGAAAATAAATAACTAGAAATAAACAGCCGGACATCTGTATTCATTATCAAAGTATAATTGTCTATACACTCTGCGATTACGTTCCCCTGTCGTCCCCCGGCGCGGCGCCCCAACTCGGCTTTACAATTTTATGCCACTAAACAACGCCATATTGCCTACCCTCATTTAAATTATTGGTTCGTATTTTGTCCTGAATTTGGATCTTGACTTGATTTGAGCTGTTAAATATGGAGGGGCCTGGGAAGATGCTAATTTTGGAAGAGAAGATTTTGTTAATTTTGTTTCGGTTTTAAATTTTAATGTAGATGAGGGAATAAATAATAGAAGTGAGACATCTGCTACATTTACTAATATAACAAAAGAAACAGCAACAAATGATTTGATTAAAGAAACAAATAGTCTAGTAGAGACGAAAGCACTTGTAAATGAATAGCCACGGATCTAAGCTGAGAGTCTGGGGAGTCGGTTAATAGAAACAGGTGTCTGTTTAATTGTACTCGTAGGGAGTCTCGACACCTTTTGTACGAATTAATAGATTATTCCACACACAAGTGAATAGCTCGCGTACTATTCGAGGTGTTAATTATCTCGTGAACTAAAGCAATTTGAATATAAGCCGACATCTATTTTAGGAAATTAGTTAATTAAATTAATTCTGGGTAAATCTTTTTGTGTGAAACGTGCAGCAATTACAGGCTTTCTTTTAGTTTCTTTAGCTTTGCTTAGTGTACAAAATATAATTAAATAGGGATGTTGTCGGAAAAAAAACTATTTCGTTCGTCAGTAAGATAAAAAAAAAAATATTAGAAACTATTTTTTGCTTTATCAAATTAATAAAAATGGTTTAGATAAAACGCGTTAAAGTTAGGGAGCGGGGGTACGTCAGGCTGTGTAAAATCTAAAGGAGAGTGACGTCATGCCACATTTTAACGTAATACTTAGGTACTCAATGTATTGCCGTAATCTTTTGATTGCGTAAAAAAAGAAAAAAATACGTATCAAAAACAATTTTTACTCAATATCCCTATTATTTACTCGTCAAAATAAATCTGGCTACAGAACAAGATGACTTTAAAATCACATGTTTGAAACATTTTTTTTTGCATTTAAATTAATGGTTTTCCATATCATGGTTATCATGATAAATTTTTACATGATTGATAAATATTAGTATAACTTATTCTTGAGGTGTTGTCCTATACTTTTTTGATGATACACAAGCCTGTCTTTGGTTTTGTACTATTTTTTTCCAGGCAAATATTTTCCTTCGCAAACATATTTGAATTTGCTACCAATAAATTCCGTCTATCCTCATTTACGTTCCTACCAATATTTTCCACGTAGAAAATAACATTCCGCAAAACTCCGATATAAAAACCGTTATTCATCTGTAATTTCATTTGTCGAACTTCTTCAAACTCATTACAGGCCATTTTTACTTCGTGAATTTATTCAGCATCAATCAAAATTGCGACAGATGCAAACCAACTAAGCGTTTCATTAGCAAATCCATATTTTTCCACCCAGGCCTGGCCAGGTGTTCTCAGATCCACGTAATCACTACGGTGATGAGAAATGGCCTCGTCTCGAACGCTGCTGGATTCGATCGGAAATTGCTATCGGATGTTTAAGTAGCTGCAATTTGTCATGTGATCTGGCTGTCTTAATTCTCTTTGTGGAGCTCGTTAGTGTATTGGTGCCAGAAATTGATGATAGTTATGAAGTTACTTCATTGCGACTTTATTTCTCTTCTTTATTTCGTATCGTTATGTTCCATTTTCAAAATAAAGCTACGGATTCAAAAATTCAAATAAATTTTTCTCACCTTGTTGTTCTCTCAGAAACCCTGCTGTATCATTTACAGCTACATCACTTACCCAGCATTACTCAACTTTTCCGACGTAAACTCAAGATAATAATGCAAATGATTGTGAGTATAATTAGCCGCTCGCTAGTAGCCTAATGACGTGTATTCTGAGTGCTCCTCACTGAAGCCCTAGCTTATGTAAATTATATTGTCATCTTCAAGAATAGGCATTAAACCGCGACGTCTACCTTGGGTGGTACAAGTTTTAAGCGATCGACGGTTGAAAGCCCCATGTAGGCTTCAATTTGAGATTCGGTAATATTTGTCTCGGTACGGCCAATGTTCCAGGTTAGTATGGCATAATAAGAAATATTCAAAATAAATTGACATCTATTCAACAAATCCTAGTAAGTTATTTAAACGATTTTTAAGTTTCCTTTCCTCAAAAGGCAAAAACAGAACCCCATATAGGATCCCTTCGTTGTCCGTCCGTCCGTGTGTCTGTCTGTCAAGACGCTTTTTCTCAGGAACGCGTGGAGAGAAATGAAATTATCATCCTACTATTACTATAGTCCCTTGGAGCTCTAAAAAAACAAGCTTCTTAGTCAAAGCAATAAAAAAGCGGTCATTAATTACAACATATTTATATATACTCGAAAATAAGTCAAAACTTGGATAGAAGCAAGGTCTCGTAGCACAAGAGAAGGAAAAAGGAGAGAAACTCCCAAAATTGTTAATTTGAAGTTTGAACAAGTACCAATTTTTTTTTTTTAAGTGAATACTTCTTTACCGTCTTTGTGCACTTTTATTGGGATGGGTAAAAAAATTTAAACTCGCGTCAGAACGTGCCGTAAGATCCGTTGCTTAGCAACCGACAAAGTAAATATCAAAATAAATAGTCTTTGACATTACGTAAGATTGCGAGGTAAGAAATTTTACCCATATTGATGGGTAAAAAAAGCAGTCAAAACATACATACAACTATACAACATACTTCATGAAAAGTGTTTAAATAAATTGTTTATTTTTGTAAATAAATATACTACTACTACTAATGAATATTGTATTTAACCACATAAATTATAGTACTTTTATACTGATATAAAGCAATTCGTGGGAAATTATTCCAACCATTCCAAAATATTATAAAAGTTTTCACTTCTGCCGGCACTCCCGAAGTGCGAATGCAGTGCTGTTGTTTTTTTGCTATTTAAACTTACATTTACAGTTGGAGAATTGACCGTGACGTTTAAGGATGTATGGGAGAAAAACCAATTTCAACAACAAAGTTAAGTTTGTTCTTGGGATAAATTCATCTCAAGTTTGGAACCCTTCATTGCATGTGCGTGGTCCGACATGCACTTGGCTAGTTTTTTCTTAAGTCTTTATCGATCTAGAACTTCTAACTCTCAAGAAAACGTTAGCATGAAGATAAGAGCAATGCTATGAATTCATGACGTCTAGGTACACAATTTTGTGTAGATTATATAAATTAACTTCGTTGTTCTTGCTTAGTTCTTATAACTTGCAGATTTGTTGTACATGAAAATGCCATCTCATTTTAGAACATAGAATTATTCCTGTTTGACGTACGTACTACTTTACCATTGTCTTTAGAGGTGTTATTTTAGTACCTATTGTTATACTTTAGAAAGTTATTTATTTATAAAAAAATAGGACTGTGTCGTATCGATGCGATGCGAAGACAGAACAATGCTGCCAGGGAATAAATCAATCCAAAGCGAAAGAGGAAGCAAGAAAGTGAAGCGTAGAAATATAACCAAAAAAGCAGGGAGTAACAAAGTATTTTTTTTGCCTACAATCCAAAGATAATATCCGAAGTTAAAATTTAGCTTCATGTACATAAAGTTGGGCGTTCTTTTAGTTAGCTAAACGTTATTCTATTGTTTAGTTTACTTTTAATTTATTCTTACGAACTCGTTGTTTTGTCATCCCTTCGAAGTTGGCGAAATGGGTAAATTAAAAAAGAAAGCTGGTTCGAGGTTTTTTGGCAGTTCATGGTTGTGTGCCGACCAAAAAATAGACTTCTATCTTTAGCTACCTACGTGTTTCTGGAAAGGCTTTAGGAATAACAATTCAGTCAGAAAAGGAAAGTGTGAGTGTGAGTAAATGAGCGAAAGCAAGAACGTTAGTTCTCTAAGACCTTTCTCACCTTGTAAGTATAAAAATGTACCTACGGGGAACTAGAATGACAAATACAGTCTGTTTACCTTTTCATCCAGAATTCCATTTAACAAAATAGTAAGAGGAGGAGAGAGGAAAAAAGGAGGTGTAAAGGACATGTACTTACATGTCCTTTACACCTCCTTTTTTCCGTGTGGAAATCCTCATCGATACCCTCCGTCTTGGAAAATTGGAGGGCTATGGACTACTACTCATGGTAGTAGTAGGAACAGTGGGGTCAGGGGCCCGGGAGATACTTCTACATTCGCCGCTACCCCGAATGGTATCAGCCCGCCATGCCTAGCGGGCCCCATCACGCAGTGCGGTTGATCCCAATTCCCACGGACGCACGTCCGCCCAAAAAGGCGCGCATGTAACACTATGTGTCACCTGTTTGGCCCTGACTGTTCAGGCAACGACACAGCCCCAATTTCGCTGCCCAACATCACCGTATTCATAATCACAATAATGTTAACGCCTCGCTTAAGCGAGCTCAACCGGCGGGTACACTTAACAAGGCGATCGGTCTCTCTAAGCGGACCCTAATAATCTTCATAAGCCAGGGGACGCCGTGACTGTTCCCTGCATGGTTCCCTGATACCCTGACGATTATAATAATGGTTTGTTGTGTGAATGAGAATAGTTGGTTAATAACTGTTAGGATATTAGGTTTGTGTCGTGTGAAAATTTCGCCCTAGTTTTTGTATCCGAACGTTTGTAATTTAAAAACTGACAAAAGTGAGTGACAGCGAAGTGATTTATAATAAGTGTTTTTTTGCCAGGAAAATGAAATTCCGAGCAAGAGTTGTTTTTATTTAATTTATATTGTTAGGATTTTAAAGTCTATAATTAAGTTAGGTATAGTTAGTTAGTTTCTGATCCTTAACAAAATATTATAATTAAAAAAATATTAAATAAATTAACTTTTAAACCAGTGTGCCATATTAAGACGTTTTTACCTTTACGCCTAAGTATCTATAAAATAATAATATTAAAAAATGGTCCATACTATTCTCCCAACTACTTTCCATGTTTTACACATTCATCATTACCTACGTAATAATAAAACGACAACAGTTACGCAATTACCACGCGACCCTCGTCAACAACCGCTTGCAACCCTTTGCAGTTCCACTAAAAGTGTCGGTTATACCTCGTTTACTTGTAACGCGGTAATTATTCTCCCGTTTAAGTGGGCGCGCGTATAAGCCGGTATAAGCCGGGGTACTGTGTGACTTCAAACACGAATTAACTGTAATTGTTGAAGCGGTTGCAGTTGTTATATTGTTATGCTGTTATTGCGTTGCGTGGAGCAATGTTTATTGTTATACGATAATTTTATTGAATTTCCCATAGAAAAATAAATACATTTTGTCTCCTTTTCTACTGTTGGGCAAAGACGTCTCATAAAGCCTCCCCTCTCCTAAGATTCTCTCTTCGCCGAGTATCTTTGTGAAGGCATCCCAGTCACTACGTCAGATGTTTCCTTTGGCAGTAATGTCTGCCTGTCCTTAGGTACTTAGAATGACTATTTACTGACATTTCTCTTTGTTTTACTTATTCCTTGCGGCAAACAATTATAAAGCGAACCAGTGTATGAAATTGACTATTCAAATTTAAACAAAGCCCTTTAAAAACCGCCTTATACAGTTTTGATAAATGGGTTTACTTGCAGCATAATATTTATAATTTTTTTAAGAAATGCAAAATATTAGCTAAATAATAATTAAGCTTTAACTATGAGGAAAGAAGTAAACTGGTTTACCAAAAAATAAATCATATGAAAGGTCAAGGGGTTTTTGGCGATTGTTGTGATTATAATAACTATTTTATCCATTGGTGTTAGATGGAGGAAACTATTTTAATCCCCTATAAGCCAGGGTACATCCACGTCAGGTGAACCACCAATTAAATGTAATTGCTGTGAGGTCACCATAATAAATGTATTAGCACTGGAGCTTATCATATCCTATTACATAGTTGTGTAATAGAGCTTATTTATAATTTTGTTTGCGAAACTTTCTCTTCGAAACTTTATCTTCATCATGACATTGTCCTCCTGTTTTAAACTATTTTTCAGTTTTCCGGTCAGATACCAATTTTGTGACTGTTTATTCTTATTCAAAAAAATATTACTTAATCGGTAATCCAATATTTATTTTAAGATAATAATTTTCGAATTAATTCTAATATAAGAAAATATAACGCCAGTAGTTTTTGTAATAACATTCGCATCGTCCTTTCAGAATTCCTTCCACGAGAATAACAACTGCAATGAAAGCACTCTACCTCCTTCTAATATAATAATAACCAAAATACCTTGCACGGAAGGATCCTTATAATATTACCACTCAAAACTCCTGGCGATCTAACAGAAGCAGTGAAAAGCTAGTGGAAAATAAAATTACAACTAGCGTTCTAATTAGCAAGCCGACTTATAACGGGAATCCACTGAATAATTATGAAAGGAGAAATTCTACGGCAACCTGAAGCGTGGCCTCACATCAAAAGAGCAATATAGCAGGCCACAAACACGTGGTTGGGCCAGGCCTTGCGAGGCCTTTTTTGAGCGATGTAACATAGAATTTAAAGGTTCAATTCTAAAAATGCGTCCAGAATAGTTAGATAAGTTTTTTAAGGAATTGATAATACTGACCTTGATGATGCCTCACATGCCTCGGAAAGCACGTTAAGCCGTTGGTCCCGGCTGGCATCTTTGGCAGTCGTTACGAGTAGTCAGAAGCCCGAAACTCTTACAACCAGTCTTATCAAGGAGTATTGTATTACCCAGTTACCGGATTGTGGAGGTCAGATAGGCAGTCGCTCCATGTAAAATACTGGTATTCAGTTGTATCTGGTTAGACTGGAAGCCGACCCCAACATAGTTGGGAAAAGGCTAGGCAGATGATGGTAATACTGACGAAAGTCCCGCGTAATGTTCAGCAGGCAGCTTATTCTAATCTATCTACTTACCTATCTATTTTAGGTTTAACCTTTTCTAACGACAATAAATTTTAGGTTACGCCCTCTCAGGACAAATCGCCATAAATTTTGTTTTATCTAGCAGTGTTCTACGAAAGGCTACTAATTTATTGACAGCTTGATCGTCACACAATAAATAAAATTCAACAGACTGGGACAGCCCATCACACTTAAATAATTAAGTTAATTGACTGGTTTCAGACAGTTTTACTAGCCCGTGTCCGACTTTTATTCGAACTCTGCTTTTTTTTTTGTTTTAGCATAAAATATATCCAATTCCCATATAAATACACTCGACAAAAATGTAGTTTCCCCGAAGTGAAAGAATCTTTAGAATCCGATCATAGTTCCGAAGATTACACCCTACATACAAACTCACAAATTGTACCTCTTTTATAATATTACCTAGAGTGGATAAAAGCATGTAAATAAAACAGAGAAGGCTCATTCTTAAGTGAGCCTTCGCTGTTTTCTTTTGGTTGTTCCGGTAGAACTAGCGTTAGACCGCAGTTTTGCTTGAGATTTTGGTTTCAGGGATTTAAAAGTTGAAGATTTTTATTATTTTAGTGGTTCTCGGTTGTCTATAATATAGTCTTATTCATTCAATGAAGGTACTCTCAATTTTGAAGAGAATGATGCGTCAAATTTTTTACCCTTTGCGCAATATTACTTTTTGCGAAAACTTCCTTCTGTTTTTTCAGACAGTAAAAAAACTTGCTTAATAAAGTGAAAGATGTTTCCAAAGATTTTTCATACTAAAAATACAATGTCGAAGCGAAAATATTACACCAACTAGATATGCAACGTTACTTACCTATTAAATGCATTAAGCTTTTAACACATGTCTAATTCAGGGAAACGTGTACACAGACCTTTAGGACAACAGTAATTAAAATTAAGCTCTATGTTGTCAATTTTAAAGTTGTTTTTAGTTTGGCCGAAGTTTTCAGATGGGATCATTTCGAAGTTTTTCATGGGAGAGCTAGAGTGTTGGTACAGGCGTGAAGTTGGGTCGTCTCATTTATTATTGAGCGGATACTCTCGGGGAGTCGGCGGAGTTAAAGTTTGTCGCCCACCGAGCTCATAGTATAGCGCTGACGCTGCACTTCGTAAACAAAGGAGTTCCTTGTTCAAGCTGCTTATTGCGGTTAAGCAAACTTTAAATTGAAATATGTAATTTAACTTCCACAAACAACATTAAAAACGCATGTATTTTACCAGTACAAATACTGTATACAAGAATATTCCGAGTCAAAAAAATATTTGAAACAATCTTAAATATACGTATCTACATTTGGAGAAAGTTGAACAAATAGCTGTCACGTCGAGCAGGCGAGCACTCCAGTCGATTAAATGCCAAGAGCTCACGACTATAACTGTATCGATGGATGGATGTTGTGAAGGGTGACGCGAGAGGTACCTCTCCCGATATGGATTGAGGATATTTAAATAGTGAAAGGTATGAAATATTGATCTTAAAATAACTTGTATTATAAAGATTGGTTTTAACTTATTTCGCCACCAGTGTTAACACCCACCAGGGTAAGTGGATCCTATCCTAAACTATCTTATAAGATATACCTAATTTAATGCCCTATGTGTTTGGGGAGCTTGTGGCTAATTAATAACAGTCGCACGGGTCAATCGATCAGGTTAAGCTACGCTTGCCGTAGTTGGTCCGTGGATGGGTGATCTTTATATACCAAGACGTTAGTTCCGGCTGTCATTCGTGGATCTTTGACAGTCGTTACGGGTCGTCAGTAGTACGAAAGTCTGACAAACAGTCTTAACAAGAGGTATCGAATTACCCAGTAACCGCGTTCTGGAGGTCAGATAGGCAGTCACTCCATGTAAAAACTGGTATCCAGCTGCATCCGGGTAGACTGAAAGCCGTCCCCAACATAGTAGGAAAAAGTTAGGCAGATTGATTGACATTATGTGTGTGATTCCCCTTGTTTGACATTAAAGTAAGTTAATTACCACACAGAAAAAAAACAACGGGTTGCACTCCGAGAGTGCCGGCAGAAGTGAAAACTTGAACATTAACGTTGTGCATTTTTCAATATTTTAGAATGGTTAGGGAATAATTTCGCATGAATTGCTTTATTTATCAGTATAAAAGTACTATCATTAAATACAATATTCAACAGTAGTAGTACTCGTAGAAGTATATTTATTTATTTTCAAAATATAGTCGAACAAAAATAAACAATTTATTTAAACACTTTCCATGAATCAAGAAGTATGTTTTAACCGGTTTTTTTTACCCATCAATATGGGTAAAATTTCTTACCACGCAATCTTTACTATTAATTTTCATATTTACTTTGACGGTTGCTAGGCAACGGATCTGACGGTTACGTCCTGATGCAAGTTTAAGATTTTATACCTATTCCAAAAAAGGTGCACAACGCCGCTAAAGAAGACCACCACTTCAAAAATTTTGATGGCCTAGTCTAGAAGTTAGTGTTTGTTAGACGTCTGTCTTAAAAGATACCCACGTTACTGCAGACATCTTAAAGAAGGGCAGTGCTTTCCGGTATTCAGGATGTAATGCGAATTATCGCTTCAACTGTATCATAGACCTAACTCCTCCTACATTGACTGTATCGGTATTTGTTACTTCTTCGGTCATTACCATCTCTTTATGTTCCTCTGTTGCTAAATAACTTGCTGATTGTCGTAATCGACGCGGTTCGGTGGCCATTCGGGAACCCTTTCGGCTTTATTTGAATTCAAGACTTTGCTAATTTCGCTTTTGATTATGATGTAAAAGTTTATACTGGCTTTAAGTACTAAGCTGAAGTAGTAAAGATGTGGTGATTTTCATATTTAATTTACTTACAAAGTTTGTTAGAGAAAGACAGTGGACTTGTCATCCTGAATAAATTATTTCAAGTCAGGAGGTCTAATTAACTACCAGACTGATTGATCTACTATAAAAGACTGAGTATAAAAGTAAAACATCTAACAGCAACTTAACTACAAGCAACCATGCTGGCTAGGAAGCTAGACGTAACCAAGTCACGAATTTCCGATCAACAAAACTACGAGTTTCGTCTACCAATACATTGGTCAGAAGCCGCTGTAAATATCTCAACGTGGCAATGGATTGGACTGGCTCAAGATCGTAAAAGATTGCGGAATACAACAGTGAAGACTCAGCCTTAAAGTAAACAGAATAAATGTGTAAGCACCTATCCCAAGTAGCAAAATTGTCCTATAGTAATCGACTTATAAGAATAAACGTCATATAGGAATCTAATAAAGCTTTTGACTAAGGCAGTGATCTTACAACAGCATCTTACAAGATGGTTTGCACTACAAGTACATACGATTCTATAACTAGTTATATAAACGCTTACAGGATTATTTTATAAGATTTTTGCTAGAACGTGCAGTCTTATAAGCGCATGTTATAAAACTAATTAGGAAAGAGTCGCTTTTGATCCTATAAATGCATTTAATATAATTATTTCCTCTTGTTAATGTCTTGTTTCATCCTTACATATCATAAAACAAAGTCGCCCGCCGCGTCTGTCTGTCTGTCTGTCTGTCTGTCTGAACGCGATAAACTCAAAAACTGCCGAACAGATTTTCAAACGGTTTTCACCATTGGACGGAGTGATTCATGTGGAAGGTTTTAGTGTATAATTCATTAAGGTTTTGTGTAAATTGGCTGAAATATGACGATTATTGTTGAAGATGTCGGAAAAAATCATGCCGACTGGGAGCTTTACTGGCGTGCGCTGCGTAAGTCGTGATAGATAAATCAAATTTATGTTCTAGAGTATTGTATATCTTAAAAATTGCAACAAAAAAGTCCGCGATGGCATATGTCTATCTTTTAAGGGTGACCCACAATAACCATTTTTATCTTTCAATATTGTATAAAATTTTCATTGTTATTTCCGAAGCTATTTTGACCGGTATCTTATTAATCCTTATCCAATTAAATAGGTTATTTAAATTGGGCATTCAATTTCGATTAAAATATGCCTTTACATCACATCATTTAAATGAATAGTTTAAGAGATATCACAGTTTCAAAATTACGCGTAACAAAATAATTATGGTTGACCACGCGGGCGCTGTAGTAGCCTACCACTGCGTCTGCTGAAAGTTAGTCAATGATCAGTCTTTTCCTTGGCTATTAGGTATGTATTCCTGGTAGAACGTTCCCGTGGGATATTTTGCGACATCCACGCGGGCGAAGCCGCAGGTAAAAGCTAGTTCTCCTATAAGACATTTTATAAACGTCTTAGATATAGCTGCTATAGGTCAAGGATATTATAGGATTGATTTGTCTAAGTCGTGACTTTTATTGGATTGCTAGCGCCAAACTAGCATGCCGTCCGATTTTTATATGTAAGATTCTACTTATTAGTGTCCTATATTTGCTATTACCGGTTTGCATCCCTATACTGCCCACTCTTGATCTATTTCGTAATCAATTTTATAGAGAAATATAAAATCGTTCAAAGGAATTCTGACAATATTCTGAAAATATTAGTACTGTTTAAAACATTATCTTAAATGTACTGGCATGCGGAGTTCTTTCTGTTGTATTACTAAGAACCCTCAAACTTAAATATGGTGGCGAAGTAGGTATATCCTGTAGTAGTCTTAACTTTGACTAAATTGTTTTAAAAAAGTTTTGATAATGCAATATTATGACACGTAATCCAGAAACCATGGTGGCTTAGGTATTAGTTAATTATTTTTGAATAAAAAAATATGTTTAGTTTTGAAGAGGTGTGAAGATAATTTAAAATTAATATTATTGAAAAAGTGCTAATAAACATTAGCACTTTTCCAATAATACTAATTTCGCAAGTTGAGTAGGCATTCTATACACAACACTCAAAAGACAAAAGTTACCTGTTGCAAATAGATAATTAGAATGTGGAATAGTTTATCGTTACAAAAAGACGATCTAACGAATGCTGCACCTAATAAGATAATTATGAAATCGAATTGCACTTTACCGGACTGTAAAAAAACGACTATAGTGCGTAATGGTCCTATAAAGTGCGCCCAAATGCGGTTTTATAAACGTTTGTAGGATTTCAATAGGAAAAAAAATACATGCTCCTAGGATATTCACATGACCAAATTTTGCTACTTGGGATGTCGTCTGAAATACGCAAAAAACAGCCAACAATACATTAAATTGTATTTTTATTTATTTTATTCTATTCGGAAAACTTAACCACAAATAAACACTAACAATAAAAAAGAAAAAACAGGTCGGTACCTACAAAATACCTATTAAACATAAATTTGGAAATAAATAGTACATACACGATAAATTACAAACTAAGAAACATATTTTTCTAACAATTACTTTTCCGTAAAGAAGCTTTTCACCAACAAATGCTTAAGCCGAGGAACACTCTATACGTATCAATAATATCTTGAGAACAATCCTCAAAGTTCTTAAGCCCCCAGTTGACCGATACATTATCTAAACACAACCAATAAAATATACATTACAATTAAAACGAGGCAAAGTTTCTGGCCAGACAGCTATAAAAAGCCTACAACAAGTTGAACGACAGAGCAATCCCGACTCGTCAGGGTCGTCAATCAGCAGATTCAACAAAAACAACCGAACGACGAACAATGCGAAAGCGAAAATACAAATTGTGGGATTTGTTTCGTCATCCCTACTGATTTGTTAAACAACTAAACGCAAAAGTTGCTACGATCACCATTATGGTACAGAGCAAAAATGTTTCAACATTCAGATTTTCGAGTCCGTCAACTATAAAAAAATTGTTCGAGGATTTGCTAGGCTGTGGCTGTAATGAGTAGCTTCGATTCAGCTCGAGAGTAGGGTCGGGAATAATTTCCATTCCATGATTGGAGCACACAAGCGACACCTGCGACGGCGTTTGTCAAACTGACAGACGCTCCCCTCTTTTTGTATAAACATCAAATATGTAACGAATTATTCATTGCGGTTCGCTCCGCTGTGCGAGTTTTATTACAGTTTCCATTGCGAACGTTCTGGACTAGTGTTTTCTCGTTTAGTTAGACAAGGAGCTAGTTTGAACGCCGCGCCGTTTGTCCAGTTTCAGTGATGTTTTCTTTGTCTATGTTTGGTGTTAAGAAATTGCTTGCGCTATTATCTGTTATAATATTGTGTAAGCTTATTTCAAGCAATGTTTATGGGTTAATATTTTCCAGATTTGCATAATTTAAATCCCCACACAATTATGAATAATTCCATATCAACTCACATTCGTAAATATTTCTCCTTTACTAAATACACTTCTACTAGAGAAGGCACAAATTAACGGCAAATAATGACTACAGTTGAGATTTTCTCCCAATCTTGCTAACACTATCGTCCATTTCGCGTAAATACAGAAGAAATAAAAATAAACCAACACACAAACTAAAAGCCCAACAATATCATTTGGCTAAAACGTCCGACGTAGACAATCAGTTCTCTAAAGGTATTATTGTTTTAAAGACGCGCCCTGCAGCCGACAGCCGCATTGTGGCCCGACCGCACACTACGTGGGGTGACATTGTCAGCGGTTACACTGCTATTTTATACGCTGTGGCATGTTGTTTTTTGTTGTTGTGGTACGTATGTCGTATTGTATTTGTAGTATGATTGGCGAAATGTAAGGATAGAGGAAGGAACGGTCGGATTTGGTAAATGAGGTTTGTTATTTTCTGCATTTAATTTTGAGCTCTGCATATGCAGAAAGCTTACAATAATAATGACAAAAGAATAATACTCGTGTCGAAAAAATCACAAATAATTTAAAGATAATTGACTTGAAAGTAGTGATGGCACTGTTTTTTGTCTTAGTCAGCAAACCTACCAAAATCTTTTTCACTTTATAATCTAGACTTCTACAGAATCTAAGGGGTTGTTATTAAGACCACTCACGTAAACAACTCCCCAGCTTAATCAATTTCCTTGTTTTCATTAGGCTCATTCCTAGTACCCATTGTCCTGCCAGAAGCTAACTCCGCCTACAGTACGGTCTTCACGCTCTCGTGAAATTGAAAAACAACGATACGCCTCTTTTGTTTGGTCCTTCTTTGTTTCAAACAAGATACTTATCAAGCATTTACTCGTTTACCTGGCTGTCCGCTTTTTTTAATAAGCCGTCTTGTTTACCGTTCTATCTGGGGGGGATCTTGGTGATTTTATTTTGTGCTCATTCCGTCCTGGTATTAAGTTACTCGGTAACTGTTCTCTTAATTTAACTGGAGTGGAGTTTATTTTTTATTTTTTGAGTGATCGGCAGATTGATCTTTTGCACTTAATTGCAGAACTCTTTTTGTATACCCTTGTACTTAGTTTTCGGAGAAGTTTATTAGATGTGAGTTAGTGAAAATATTAAGAAAGATATATTAAGGTAGTAGTAATAGTATCTAGTACAGTAGTTTTTACAAAATATGTTTAGTAAGTGCCACCAGCTTGGGTAATTTGTTGAATTTTTTCTCAAAATTGTGTTCGTCGTATTATTAGTTTTTTCGAAGTAAAAATCTAAGTTGTTGGACTATTAACAGCTGTTCTTATTAACCGACTTCCAAAAAGGAGGAGGTTATATGTTCGACTTTATAATGTTTTTTTTTCTGTACACAGTTTGCTCCAATCTAAATTTAAAACTACCCACACAAGGTACCGGGTGTAGTACCAAATAAAAATGGGAGTCATTCCACCACGACAGCAGGTTTAAGGAGCTCGCAGTGCATAACTAACGTTAGGTCGCCGCCTTATCGCACTTGATCCCTATTAAATAACCCATTTCGTTCGCTAACTCTACACTAGCGAGCACGATAAGCTGATACTGTGGATATTTTTCTTTCATTCCACATCAAGGAAGGAATTACAAGGAACAATTTATTTTATTTCAAGGCTGGCGTCCTAGTTTACTTAACTGATAAAGTTTGTTGGATTGTTTTTGAAACGATCTCATTCTGTCATGGTTTTGTTTTATTGTTGCTGTGCACTGTCTGGTTTCGCGGTTTTATGGAAAGATAACGCTATAATAGGACGATGAACTGAAAATCAAAAGTCACCAATCATCCAGCGTTTCTTCGACTCTGCTATAAAGCACTCCAGGACCCTGATTGCGGTAGCCGCTCGTTACACTCCCTTCCGCACAAGTAAGATTCGCCGACCAAGGCATACTCTCACTATATCAGACGACCCGACGACCCTCCTCCAGGAGAGTAGTTGGGAAAACAGTACTTTAGCACACAAAATCAAAGACCGACCATCATCCTTCAGTCCTCGCCGCCGAGGCCCACCGCGACGTCCTTATCCATCCCCGCCCCTTGTTCAAGCCAGCCCGTGCTACTGACCTTTAAATTCCCCTGATAATAATATTAGTCCGATCCAGCCTGTCCCTTGCTGTCCACCCCGAGTGACACCCTAAGCCGAGGTTCGAACCCTACAGATGCTACCTTTAGCGTGTAGTCGCTTAGTTTCTAAGTTTTATGCCCTGGCTGGAGGCCTTAATTCATTGAGGCAGCCACAGAAAAGTCCGGTTGAGCAGCTCAGTTGACATGCGATATGCCATCCAAAATTGTACTGTCACTACTTTCTAGTCTAGTGCTTAGCTGGGAAGAATAACTGGCACAATCAATTCCCGAGACTTTAGTAGCTTCTCATGTACCCACTACCAATTTCGTGTGCAGTCAATTTGACTCTGAGACAAATACTACAAAAAAAAACTGTGTCACTATTAAACCTCCATGAATACTTCTCACCTCATTTTTCCATACCATACCTTACATGAAGCATCGATCAGACGCAACAATGAAGAGGCTCGCTGAGCGTCGGCTCCTCGTCGCTCTCGTATCAAGGGCCCTCTACTCGAGTCGAGAAGTTTCGCCTAAACAGATGGCGTTTACCTTTGTATGGATGCTGGTGTTTATTTTGTTTGGCACTCTTGAACACCGTTTAGTGACTGTAACCACAATAACCACCACAGTAATGAGAAATGGTAGATACCTATTAACTAAACTTAAAATATGCAACCTGGTCACCATTGTGCATTGGTGGGCGGCCCAGAATAGATATTTATGCAAGTCTGAAGGCTTCCATCCAGCTGTAGGTAGACACAATTCAGCTGTTACAATGATTAAGAAAATGTGTAAATAGGACGAAGTAGAACTTAGACCAATTAATGGTCCTCTAAAAATTGGTTACTTCAGATAGAATAATATCTGACTTTAGCCCTGCGGTTCTCAAACTTTTTTGGCCATGGAACCCTTTTGGAAATCGAAACGTTTGACGGAGTCCTAAAATAATCAAAAACTGGTTTTAAGTAGTCTTCATTAATAATCATAATAGGTACATATCATAATTATTAACATTTGCATCTAATGAGGGGTATGAAATAGATTTTTACTTTTCATCAATTGTTTGATGTCTGGCTTGATTGAAGAGAGTGGAAGTCGCATGTCAAATGATGCACCACTCTATTGCGGTATTTTGTTTTTATAGCTGCATAGGTTGAGTTTGTAAATCCGGTCTAAGTTCAAATAGCCTCGGTAAAGATTTACACCGAGATAAGCATCTTACTTCTGTATGGAGCAGTAGTATTTTACGTGTGCTGCCATACTTCATACAATATTGAAAACAATCGGGATTGCAGACGAAATTCATAATTTTTTCCGATTCCTCGCTGTTTTTTCAGATGTCGCATAAGTTGTTCCATTGGGTCCAAGTTTTTTTTTTTTTTAATAGGAGCAGTATATTAGTTGCAGTTCCATTGTATCCAGCATAGACACGTGATTAAACAAATGCCACCAATTAAAAAAATAGTTCTTGAGGAAGCTGGGCTCCGCACAGTCTCTGTCTCGCGAAAATACTAGTCACAATGAACCAGTATTTTCGCGGAGCCCCGCGGACCACACTTTAAGAAACAATGCTTTAGCGCAAGGCGCCCTTTAAAAAAAAAAAACGAAATAAAACAGAAGTCCTGAGAAATAAGATCGGTTTAAAAGCTTTTATTCATAAGTAATAATGATGCTTCTAATGTCATAACGACCAGCAACAGAACAATGGAGTCATCTTAAACGTCGAGTCCTTCAGTCAAGAGCCCTCACTCGAGATGAGAGTGCTCGCCTAAATAGATGAGGTTTACATGCTTGTATTGCTTTTTGATGTAACTGGCTCTTGTTGGACACTCGTGAAGTTATTGTTGGGTCGTGGGAATTTAGCAAGCCACTGTTACAAGTAATTATGAAACGAAATCTGTCCTGACTAGCAATTACTTTCATTAAACTTGGCAGAATTGTGTGCAGAAAGGAAAGGACTTAATTTATGTCTTCTAAGTATATGGATGCGTAAGTCTCTTTACTGCAATATGAGAAATTTTCACCCACGATTTCTAGGCGATAGGGCTGATGATTGATACATAACTATACAATTTATGACTCTTGTACGTAGTGGTAGTAACTAGATACAAATTTCCTAGATAAGATAAAAAATAGGGTGTAGCTGAGTCGTGGACACGGCCATGTGTTTTACGTGAATACGTTTACGTTACGAGTAATATTTTCTTTGCGACGAATTCTTTGATCCTTTAGCTATCGACTCGTGTAATTAAATTTTGAATGTAGATGATAGATATTATGTAGTTGCAACATCAAACTGTATCCCCCGATTTTGTTATCAGTTTTTAATTCAATATGGATGCAAGTGTAAAGGCGGTCGCATTCACGTCTAAATCTTTTGAAATTATCACAACACAATAAGTAATCAGAAACAAAACAAGGTCATTAAGTTAATCAAGGAGCTCGACCTTATGAAGCTCAACGCAAATCGTTTCAAATCAGCCGAGTGTCGGAAGGTGTTGCAAGTAATTAATAAGGTTAACGCGAGCATCGGCTGCGCGTGAGTAGACGCCGCGAATCATTCATCGAGTCACCGTGTACTTGGGACTGGCTGTTCACATTATGATACACCTTATTTTCAAAATAGAAAGAAAATAATATTGTTAATTGTTGCTACAGCGGGTTAACAAATAAAGCTGTTTTCAGACCAGCGCGATTTGTCGCGCGACGCGACACGAACCATACAAAACTTCAAGGATTAACAATAACCAGTGTCGCGTCGCGCGACAAATCGCGCTGGTCTGAAAACAGCTTTAAGCTGGTCAACATTAAAAAAATATCTTTACAACATAGCCAGGCAGATGTACAATAATAATTATGAAAAATAAATAATATTCTAACATGGACAACAGAAACCTAAATTATGTACAAAAGAACTATTCTTAAAAAGTTATAATTTATTTCCCGTATTGTTGTATTTATTCATTTAATTTAGTACAAGTTTTTCTGGTATCCTGATACCTCTTGTGATCAAGGATGTTAGCTAATGTACAAGAATGTATAAGAACTATTTCTATTTCTTTATTTCTGCGTTGTCGTTATCAGCGGGTTGAGGTGTGTTGAGGAGGTTCGTTTCAAAACTTGATTTTTCCATATATTTCTACAGACATTTGAGAAAATTGTTTTTTATGGAAGTGGATTAAACTACTTTTAATGAAATCATGCGGTTCTTTTTCTGCTGTATCATTCACGTTTTGACAAATTTTTGTTTTAGCTGCATGTACATTTAAAAAATAAAAATATTGTGTTCTGACGAAAGTGGAATAGTCAAGTTTCGAAAAGAACCTCATTGTTTATTACTATCAATGAGCTAGTCCACTTGTCTCAGTTCTTGTTATGAAGGCATTATAAACCATAATGCATTGGAGGAGATGCGTTGCTGATAATAATGCACCAGTTTCATTTTCAAAGAATCGCATTCATTCTTCGACTGCAAACGGAATTAAACATTCAAAGATATTAGTGTCGGTAACTAAGTCTCTAGCCTCAATAAAATTAAATTCCATTTCACTCACCTAAATCCTGAATAATATCTTCGCACCCAATCCTCCAGTCTGAACATTGAACAGGCGCCTTAATCACTATTTAATTATGCGGAACTCAGGCGTCGCCGTCGCGCGAAAGAGCCCAACTTAGCGATTACTTCATGTTTTTGTTTCGCCCCGACACGCCCCGGTGTTTGGTCCCGCAATGAATTGTCATTATATTCACAAGTACCCTCAAAGTGTGGGAAAATCGGTGAGTATAAGAGGTGTGGATTATTTGAAGTTATTTTTAAAGGGATCTCGTTTTGTTTCTTTCGAAGTAGGTACATTTAAAATGTATTTAACCTGAAGAGTTGATAATCAGACAATGATAAAGTTACTGATGAAGTGATATTAGAAGCAAGAATTTAAACATATTGAACGCGCGGAACGGTAGTAAAGGTGCAGATAATGAAACTTATGGGATAAAAAAACAATACAAGCAGTTGCAGCTGCGCTTGCAGCATAGTAGTCTCAAGACTAACTACTAAACGAAGACCTTAATGCGTAATTTGAACTTTGCGTGAATTGCTTAGGCTAGGCAATCGACACGTTTATTAAACTGTACCGTGATCACACTACGTCAGAGCTGCCTATTTCTTCCTACCTGTTACACCTTCCAGAAAAACAAGTGAAGAAGAAAACCAGCGTCCTGCTCTTTCTCAGAACATAGTTCTTTACAAACTTTTAACATAGAATGTCCCACTTATTCAGCCTAAACTCTAGACATAAACAGGATCATAAGAGGCAATAAAAACAAAACAAATTGCAGGTAAAATAATGCCGTGAGCTTTGCCCCCGCCCCTCTCGCCCCGCGTAGGCTGGCGCGAAGGCTTTAAATCCTTATTTATATGATAACGGTATAATTCTTCGGCGGCCCATTTTGGTGGTTCCCTATGTACCTCCTTTGTAACCACTGTTTTGAGATAATGTAAGGATCATGTTTTATGCAAGATAAAGGTTTGAAAGGTTAAACAAAATTCTGCTTTGATATTGTTTGAATTGTAAATTGTAGTATTTTTTTTATAAATGTACTTCTGCATTCAAACTCAAACTCAAATCATTTATTTCAATTAAACCATATACAGGCACTTTTGAATTGTCAAGGAGTCAGTCAGTTAGAAATATGAAGCTAGTTGCCCATTCCAAAGCGTAGTAAGTACCTAGCAATATACATCATTATAGCATTGTCTTGTCCTGATTTTAATATTATTTTCTTTGTGGAATTAGTCACAAGACAAATCATGAACACGGTTAACTATTTTGTCGTCAACGTTACAGATCCATCTGTAACGTTGACAACAAAATAGTTAACCTATTGAGTGTTGCAGCAATCAGCATAGGTAGTGGAAACCACTTCCTTTCAATTTGTCAGCTTGTTTGCCATTTCCCCAGTTGAACTCATTCACAGAGAGCTCAACAAAATTATCAAGCATTAATTACTTGGAAATTATGTAAGTATATAATATTCATAATAAACATTCCTGTTAAACAGCCTCGCCAAATAAACCATGAAACTTAATTCCCCCACAGTACGGCTTGGCTTAAAGCGTACAACGGTCCCCAAAAGTTGTGTTACAAACAAGTGTGCCGTGTTATCACATCGTAAAATAAAAGTAATGACCACACTGCGTTGCCCGGTGTACGGCTTCGCGTTACTATTTGAATATACGGTTGTGGACTTGTGGTATTGAAATGTGAAATTTTATTTAATGTTAGTTGGTAATATTATTTTTGTGAGTGTTGTCATTTGTGTTGGTGCCAACCAATCGTTTAATATTTGGGAAAAAGTATCTTCCCTTTCTGTACGCTATTGGTTACAAGCAAAGTTGATAAAAAAGTTAACTGTCCAGTTTGTGCCAGACATGGTCGTTCAGTAAAGCCACTTGTGGAAGCTCTTGCACTCTATTCTCACCAACACCCCAAGTTTTAAATTTACTTTAAGACAATTAAATATTCAACCTTACATGGTCATTATTCAATCATAATAAGTTGTCAGCTAAAAGGAGAAGAACCCGATTCAAGTTCCTCTACCGTGCATTACACCTGAAATATTCTAAACACCCAAGCCATACCATTCTAATCACAATATAAAAACTCGACATCCACAAATACATTCCGCTCTTGAACTTCACGGCAAGTTACTTGAGCCATACATCACGACAGTGGCACACTGTGGCCTATAAATAAACGATCATAACACGAAGTTATATTTGTCATTGTTTTGTCAAAGTCAATCGCACAAGTTCGAACTACTTTTGGACTTTATTTGTGATACGCGTGACTTATACCGCTTTGGTGGAAGATATTGTTAAATTGTAGTTTTTCGAAACTGCTACACTTTCATCTCAATCACACCTCACTCACATACAGCATATTTTTAAATGGCAGTTAAAATAAAAAAAGTAAAAAGGCTTATTGCATATCTTACATATTATATTATGAACCTCCTTTTCAGTAAAAGATATACCTGTGCTAGGAGATACAGCTCTTCAATGTCAAAATATGAAATGATAAAAGTGGTTTACAAAAAGAAACAAAAAATTACAAGTAAAATCTCTAAAACTAAACAAGATAAGACTTGAACTATATAACTAAATAAAAGAAAACATATTTTTATTAATAACTTAGAGATAATCCTAGAATAGTGCGTGAGTGTGTGTGAGCATGTGAGTGTGTGTATGGCTGTATATATGTGTGTGTGTGTGTGTGTGCGTGTATGTCAACTTGTTCTCTATGTTCAACTCATACTGACGATGCTTGCAGCAACAATTATTCAACCTGTTGCCTTTTTGCAGTGTTTAGTAGTCATAGGATAGATGTTAATTATTTTATTTATTTTATGCGGCTGTTAATTTAGAATAATTTAATTCTGAAATAAAAGAGCATATTCATTATTAAACAATAATAAATTGGAATTTACAAATGATGATGAATGATTACAAATAAAAATAACTAAATGTTTTCCATAATAATTTTTAGGAGTTGAATACTCCCGAGCTGGCCAACCTTTAGATTCTTGATGGAAAACGGTTAACACCATCTGTAGACATTGACAGCACAAATAATTTGCCCATTCACACACCATCCCAACAAAGCTGCAAAATCACACATGCTTATAATTTCACCGCCTATGCTCTTCAAACCGAAACACAGCAGTATTTCCCTAAACAAACAATTTCCGTTATAAACTTCAGTACTTATAGAAGTTTGCAGCATTATGGCATTCAACATTAATAATGAAAAAAATAATCATTGGAATTTTCCGTGCATGTACGTACCTGCGAAAAGAATTTAGAAACTCTCGTGATAGACATTATCAATGAACTACTAATATTTCAAGTGGTATTGACTCAGCTTCTGTACATTTTCACGAATGATGAAAACATCATCATTAACCGTGACTCATGAAAATGGGCAGCAAACATTACATAATTTTTTTAACACATTCACACACACTTACAGAACTTAGTGCTTAAATAAAAAACATTTGTACAAAAAAAAACAAACATCTGTAAAAAAAAAACATAAAATTGAAAAATAACTTTAATTTCGGAAATTAGGTGTCTTTGGTTATGTTTTTCGTTTTCTGCCACACCGACTTCCGAACATGCGGTGGGCTCGGATCACAATTACAATAGGGATGATGACAAAAAAAATTATTAAAAAATATTGGACACATATTTTTTATGTTTTTACGTTATCAAAAGATTACGGCTGTACATTACGTTAAAATGTGCCGTGACGTCACGAGTATGTAGATTTTATACTTACTTGTGACGTAGCGACCCCCACTCCCCAACTTTAATTAATGCGTTTTAACAGTCATTCTTTATAAATATGATATTTTTTTATTATCTGACTGACGGACTAAATAAAATTTCTCTTTTTTGACGTAGGCATCATCCCTATTAGCCTATTAATGTTCCCACTGCTGGGACACAGGCCTCCTCTCTGTGAAAGGGAGTGGGCTGTAATCTACCACGCGGGCCCAGCGTGGGTTGGTAGATGTCACGTGTCTTCGAATTTTTGGTTCTTTGACATGCCGGTTTCCTCACGATGTTTTCCTTCACCGTTTTGAGAGCAGTGGTGATGAAATTATTTACACAAAGTAAAGCGCCTGCTTGGGTTCGAACCCACGACCCTACAACTCGTTAGTCGTGGGTTTGGATTATAACACAATTATTTATACGTTTTGTTTATATAAATGTATTGCAATGGAAACTCCATTGGAAGGTACATTATACCAATAACAAATACCTACAATCAATTAAAGGAAAATTATCATGATATTAAAGGATAAGGCAAAGTACAGTATAAAAAATAATAGTTTACAGAACCGTAAAAACATGTTTTTTGAAGCGCACCACGCTTTTTGATTTAATCATTGGTTAATTATAAAAGTGACAAGCTGCATACGTAACTAATGCAAATCAATTAAATTATTTTATCATTTTTAGTGCGTGTAAAAAGTGTTTTTTTTTTTGTTTTTTTTTAAACTACATTTTTATTTAAAACTTTTTACTACTCTATTCTTCATTTCGTTAATAAGTCAAAAGTCAACGAAGTTATGACTTGACAGGTTTACTAGTAGCCACTAAAGAATTCCACTAAACACCGCCTTTTTTTTTTGGGTGGGAAATCATCGAATGACTTCTCCCGCTCTGGGCGGAGCCGAAGTGCGTGTCAGACTCTTATTGACTAAAAACCACCCGTGTTGCTTCCCTTGCCTTGCCAGGAGCCACGGTTTCCCCTTAGGACTTCCCGCAACCCCGGTAGGCATCGGCCCTAGCGGACCCCGACAATTTTGCTGACATCTCCTTGAGACGCGCGTGGAACACGACGCGCCGTCGACCCGGGCCTGGTCCTTATCGGACGGCGAGCTGCCCATTGCTCTCCGTCCGCAAACCCGCGCCTACGGTGGCCGGAAATCGGCTACCAATTCCCGACGCCCGGGGCGTCTCCTACGGCACTAAACACCGCCTGGCATCATCATCAGAACAGCTTAAAGATAGCAAATTATAGTATTGTCATCCGAGCTACATATACATACAAAGTTTCATCAAAACGACTCATATGACCCCAAACTCAGTAGCCACTGAAAAATTCCACTACCCATCTCCTGGCTCCATCATCAGACCCTCTATACCAAGCCCAATATATTGGTCTTATCAAACCCAAACTCGAGGGTTTTACTAGTAGCCATTGAAGAGTCCCTATAGCCACCTCCCGGCTCCATCATCAGATCAGTAGCCAAAATTATAAAATTATTGTATTGTCATCGGTTCAATTTTCAAGTTTATCGAAAGTCTAGAAGTTGGTGAAAATTGCGTTGAAAGATTCCGTTACATAAATAGATAGATACAGGTCAAGCTCACAAAAGCGTGTTAATAAAGGATCGCTGTCCTCTGCTGGACAAATGTATGATTACACCGTTTACAATCTACAGTCAAGATTATTTATACTTTATAACATGATAAAAAAAATTAAGGTAATCGAATTTTTGTTTTACCTTCAAATAAAGAGATGAATCACTACACCTATGAGTACAACTGAAAATTCATTATCAGTCATTATCATTTTATCTCAAGTACACCACAGGAGGAAAATAATATAAATCTACAGAAAAAATCTTCGGGGACATTGTCAAAGTAATCTTTGTTCGAATAAGTCCCATACTAATTTAAAGATCAAAATGTCTATTATTACAAATGCTTTGTTAGTATGTGTGTTGTGTGTGGCCCTGTATAGTGCCGATGACTTGCAGCTTGGGTCTGCAACCAACGCACAGTTGGGGTACCAGGAGACCATTAAATTAGGCTCCATTCCTTCCACTACAAGGATCGAGAATGTGTACTACAATTCTAAGATTATTAAGGTGAGTCTATTGCTTTAATTTCATAACGTCTTGATTTTTTTTAACATTCTTATAATGACTGAATGCTCTTCATCTATTTATCTACTTTTATATCGGCACGATCTGTCCACTAATAGTCTATCCCCATCATTCTCCAACCTTGATCCCAATACACATGGGGTCGGCGCTGCATGTGTACTTTCCCCATATTCGCCTTTCAACATGAGCTATCAGTTTGTGATGTTACCTCATGTCAAGGTTAGCTAGACCACAAGAAAACACATCAAATACTAATTTCTGACTTTTTATTTAGAGGGTTATGGATGCGTAATATATAATAATATGCGTTCTTCATATCCTCAGGTGAAGAAAAATAAGCATTACTAAATGAAGTCAATCCTTATTATTGCAGAGCATATCAGCCATCGACAAGAGCAAGTCGAAGGCCCAGGCGACCATCACGGCGGGAGGCATCGGCTCGTCCTTCGTCAACCTTCGGCTAACGAGTGAGAAGGGAAAGGCCCTACACTACCTGGTCCAAATCTTTGTATGATAATACACATATTTGTAATGACAGAATACCTACTTTAATAACGGTATTGGTTAAGATATAAGAAAGATGGGAGGAAGATGTGTAAATTATAATTATTAAAGTTGGTTGTGAAAATAAAATTTTGACGGACGGAGTAGACGGACAGTACCTAAACTGTTGTGGTTTTACTGATAACTAAGATAATAAACAAAAAACCCGACTGCAAAAACACATAACTGAAAAGAGAAAAACAAGCATTATAATCTATAGAATTTTAGTATCGCAGGCGGGGACAAACTAATAACCGGAAATACGGTGAAAGTTTTGTTTGTCCCCGCCTGCGATACTAAAATTCTATAGATTATAATGCTTGTTTTTCTCTTTTCAGTTATGTGTTTTTGCAGTCGGGTTTTTTGGTTTTTGAATAATTTTCTTTATTTCAAGCTTTTTAGTTTTATTAATATATCGATATTTATTATCGATTTATTAATATATCATTTTCATTTTTTTCTCTGCTACAACTGCCATTATCTTAGTTTTAGTGTAAATTATGTCAATTTTGGAATCTGTGAGTGCTATAAATACATCTTCTCAAATTGTTTCGTAATTTTTATAAGTACGTTATTTACGAATTTACTAAATATTACAATAGTACTTATTCAAAGATTTAACACAGGCCTTAAATTACGAGAATACCTAAAGTGTTAATATAATATTATCAAAATGTATTCCGATTTGTTAGTATGACAAACAGTCATAGAATTATGTTCTCGTGAAAACTCGGTCGGGAATTATACTCTCGTGAAAAAAATTACGACTAGATCATTATGTAGTCGATTTTTTTTAAAATGATAAATGCATTTATCATTATAAACGGAACGAGAATAAAATAATAAATGCATTTATTATTATAAATGCATTTATCATTTTATTCTCGTTCAAAAAACCATTCAGTCGCTTCGTTGTGTTAGTAAAACGACTTTTATGGTTTTGAAAAGTAAGACATATTGTCATCCTCTTCCTTCACTTAGATTTTACACAAACGCAATATAAGCTAAGTTCCTGGATTCTGGTTCGTTACTTGCTTCTTTCATAGGGAGGCCTATGACTGGGTGCCTCCGAGTCCTCTATACATAGCTCATTAGGGTGCTAAAGTTGCACAAAATAGACGCAACTCTACCCATCTTCTTGATGTCGTGTATGGGGCAGTGGAGGATGGTCCTTCTGTATCCAAGATGTCGACAGATCCGGGGGATTGATGAAACGACCAGGACTGAGCGGGTTCAGGGCGATAGTTTGAGTCCGCTTTGGTTTTGCTTAGCCTTGAAACCTCTAAGCACAAGGCTAGAGTCTCAAGAGAGATACAAGTATCGGCTATCAGTTGAGAAGAGGTGGTCAGGTGATATCGGAGCTCCTTTACATGAATGACTTGAAACTCTTTGCCCCCAACAATTTGCGACTGATGGAGCTGCTGAAGATAGCAGAAACGTTCAGTAGCGCCATCACGATGGAATATGGTGTGGAAAAATAAGCAGTCATGCATGTAAAGCGAGAGGGATTACGGAATCCGTGCGAATCCAACTCTCGGATTCCATTCATCTAAGATCACACTCCTCAACCGAAACCTACAAGTATTTGCGTGTGTGGTTGACTATCGAAAGCATAAGGCATCATTGCTGCGGACATGAAACCTTGAGGAAGCGCTTCTTTGCTTTGGCCGCCTGAATAAATGTTAAATAGGTAGTCTTTTATCAGACGGAAACTAGGTGCGTGCCTAAAACGGTGGCTCATGCTGGTTTTGATGTATTCTTTCGGCATACTAAAATAGATTCAGACGAATGGATAATTTAGATGCTCTGGATAGGAAGGTCCGTACATTGCTGACGGCATATCAGATGCATCACCCACGGTCATCAGTGATGAGACTATACATCCCGTAAAAGTATGGGGGTTGAGGTTTAATAAACGCTGAAACCCTCCACAACCGCGCTCCACATGGCGCTGGCGCCAACCTACAGTACTTGATACTAACGATCGAAAGGAAGTATGGCAAGGTAAAGATTTTCACGGAAGCTTTTTCTGGGCTCTCTATGGGCCTGGTGTAGACATTTTGGCGTCTGTATCCTGGCTGCATTTCGGCGAACTCTTTGGGGAAACCAAAGGTTTTGTCTGTGCGATTATAGACGAGGTTATCATGATGAATAATTATCGGAAATACATTGTCAAGGACGGTACGCTTGACAGCTGTCGGGCAGGCCACCGTCCCAGTGAATCAATCCGACATATTGTTTTCGGTGGTTCTCGTCTTGCTAACGGCAAGCCACCGTCCCGGTGAATCAATCCGACATATTGTTTCAGGTTGTACTCGTCTTGCTAACGGCGAGTACTTGCACAGACACAATCTATTCGCTAGGATTATCCACCAGTAACTTGCCTTGCAGTACAATCTTGTGGAGTCCGAAGTACCATACTACAGAACACAATACATAATATAGTATGTGCCCGACCCTGTTTTAGAGAATGGTATTACTACATTGTACTGGAATCGATCTATCATCACTGACAGGACTATTGTAACCAATAAGCTTAATATTGTGGTGATAGATTGACGAGAGCACCGTGCAATGATTGTTGATATCACTATCCCTCATGACGAGAATCGCGTGATCGCAAAAATCAAGTATTGACTTAGCACACGAGGTTGTTGACATGTAGGACGTGGACTCTGCAATCATTGTATCGATAGCCATTACGGTTAACGCTGCTCCCACATCTCCGCCGCGAAACCGTGGCAGCGGAACCGCAAAAATTCCGCCATGACTTGTCCGTTGTACGAAAGGCGAAACGGAAGCGAAACTGCCTGCTCTATCGTACAGATTTGATTATGATTTTATCTCTTTCTCGCGTGATTTCGCCGATCTGCTGGGAAGCCGTTTACACCTCCGCACGCAGTCCGCCGGTTTTTTGCGGTTCCGCGTTTGTTCCGCATAGATTCGCGACATAATGTGGACATGTTTCGCAGCGGAATTGGCTGCGGAATTGGTTCAGCGGTTCTGCTGCCACGGTTTCGCGGCGGAGATGTGGGAGCAGCGTAATGGCCTAATAGCGGAGAGCCTCGACCAACACCTCAGGAGGCTCTCATTGCGCGGCTGGGCTGGGCTTAACTCAGAAAACTGTTTTCCTGGACACGGCATGCATAGAGAGGAGGTTCCTCTCTAGAGACCTGATCACCGGTAGCTCGAACCCTGTTGCCGATACCGGTGGGCTGCTAATTTTAATAATTTTAAATGAAATGAACATAAAAAATAACCTTTTCTCAAAGCTGAAAATCGTCTCTCTACGACGTCCATTATTTATGGAGCAATTGACGAAAACATGTTTTTTATTTTTCCTGAAAAGTTGCGTTTTTGTAGTTATCGTTTTATTCTCCGGGGACGGCGATATCTAAATTTGTAATTGACTCATTACTAGCTTTTATTTGATACCAATATTGTTATAATTTATTTTAAAAAAAACCTTCCCCTCCTTTTTTTTTGTATTTGCAGATGCAATATATAAATATTATATAGCCTATGACACTTCTACAATTAAGACAAATCTAACGACACCTCATATGTTAAAATCCATCAAGCCGTTTAGGCTACAGAGCGTGCCAAAGAAATAGACATACATACATACATACATACATACATACATACTCTCGAAAAACATTACCCTCCTTCTGGGGCAGTCGGGTAATGAAAAAAATTCCTCTCTATGTGACATATTATCATGTTTTCAATTTTATTTGAAACTTACTTCTGCCCGCGACTTCGTTCACGTGAAATTTCTTGTTTTAACATAAAATATACATACCGTTGCAATCACCGTTCGTTTTCATCCTCATTTTTTTTTTTTATTCTCATTTTTCGTAATGGGAACTGTGACCTCCTCACTATCGGCTCAGCACCATCGAAAACTACGAAAACGACACCCATGATGTAACATGACAAAACTTTCGCAGCCGCCATCTTGGATCGTGATTTTGACCTCACTATCAGCTTTAGAACCATGGAAAACTACGAAAACGAGACCAATGACGAAAATTTTCACAGCCGCGCGGTTTTTATGATCGAAAATTACGAAAACGACACCCATGACGAAAAATGAGAAAGTTTTCACAGTCGCCCTATTGGATTTTCCATTTGACCAAAGGAGATGTTTCAAAATGTATGGAGCCTGGGCCAGGTCCTTGTACACTAAACAAAAAAATAGGGAAATTCATTTAAAACAGTTCTTAATTGTCCAATTACTTTAAAATGGCTTGGTTTGCTGGTAAACACAAGAAATTACACTTGAAATTGCAACACAACAAAAATCCGTCATGGCGGTAAGCTGTCATTTTGATTGACGTTTGTCACGTTTGACATGTTTATTTCACACTGTTGTGACAGCTGACAGTTCTGTTTCTATGATCTGCTGTCATTTTGATTGACGTTTGTCACGTTTGACATGTTTATTTCACACTGTTGTGACAGCTGACAGTTCTGTTTCTATGATCTATGGTTTACTGTCAATGTTTTTAAGCATAGAGTAACTAAATCCGTGAGACGCCATGTTGAAAGTCGATAAAAATTGATAATAAATATCAATTTACTACCACAATAGTAAACATTTAATTGAATTATCTGTATTTTTCCTGAATTCTACGGATTTTTCTCTTTTTTTTGAGATACTGTACATAGACCTGGCCCATTTTGAAACATCTCCTTTGCACTTTCTCTGTCGCTCTCGCTCGATAGAGAATAATTAGTAATAATTAGCAGCGAAATCTAATTTTTTCAAGTTTTAAATTTTGTCTCCACCTCTGACCGAACGTGATGGTAGGCTGTTCAGCGGTTTTGTCAGTGCCTTTATAATATTGACATTGCGCGCGCATCGCTACCAGAAAAAAAATCCAGCGCGCCATTTTTCATAAATATTTTTTATCGTATTAGTTGTGTGGTTACATATTAAGAAAAATACGAAAGTATTGTTACCCAAAATACCAACCGGCTCGCGACGTAGAAACGTTTTTACAGGAAGTGGATAGTCAGTACCTGGCAACAAAGGTCAGTTGAACTTTATAAATCTAAATGTATCATTTCTTTAAAGTTACGTTATTGTAGCATAAGTTCTTACAACAAGACGGTTTCTTTCCTCGCAAATGTGTTGAAAAACGTCGTATGAAACGCGTGTGCATTGATCATTACCCACTCGGCTACATTATCGCGCTCGCCTATGGCTCGCGCGAATAATACCGCCTTGTGGGTAATGACCAATACAGCACACTCGTATCACAATGAACTATTAAAAAATATATTCCGTCTATTTTAGTTAGGTTCTTTTCTATCTGTTTACTTGGTTTTTTTAATGTCATTGGAAAATCTTTTAACAGAATTATAATAACAGGAGTTCTTCCAGTGACGAAAATGAGACAGTGACTCCGGAATCATATCGTTCTAAAGCAGCAATTATAGTAGATCATTATAATTTGTTGCAGCCGTAAATGTGATAAATATAAATAACATAACATCACGCCTTGGTTCCCCGAAGGGTTGGGAAGAGGTGCACCTGTAGTACACCCACATTTCATTAGTTATGTTTCCGACCTGGGAATCGAACCCAGGACCATATGATCAGCAGTAATGCCTGCGTTCTTTTTTTAACTCCCATGTAGTAGGGGGCCAGCCTATTGCCATCAACCGGGCACAATTCCAGACTCCGGGCTGCTACTGAGAAATTCCTGTTGGAAAAACCCAATAATACTTTGCCCGACCTGGGAATCGAACCTAGGACCTCATGCTCAGCAATAGCGCTTGCGACCTAGTGTGCTGAGCATGAGCTAGACCAACGCGCTACGAGGCAATCTTATCGGTGTTAAAGCCGATAGTGAGGTCAAAATGAAAATGACGAAAAATGAAAACAAAAACCCAGCGCCATTTTGGATTTTCATCAAGTAGCATTATGGCATTCTACATTATTAATAGTTAATTGACTCAGGCGTGACCTTGCGGAAATCCATCATAAAATACAATAGACGATGTATATCTAGTAACTTAATCCGCTTAACCGTTCTTAAAGAGTTAGAGAACCCTGTAAGAAATCGACACGTGTTTCGCCTCTCAACGAGGCATCCTCAGGACGACGATTGACCTGTTGCGAACTCGGACACGAAGTGTTATCAACGCGAGCCGAACGCAAAGTGAGCTTCAACGTGTGAGATGTCGCGACGCCCCCGCAAGGGGGCGTGGCGAGCGGGGTCAGGGCTTCGCCCCTCGCCCGCGGAAGCAATACGGTGGCCCATTACGATGGGCCCCTCTTCGTGATCGGCTTTAGCGCCTGTGGAAATGATGCACGCAATGTGCATCTGTGTAAATGGTTGCACTGAATGTATCTGTAGAGGCGTCGCGACGCCGTTATAACGACGGCGTCGATCTTCACGGACATCCAGGCGTTCATACCGCATCAGGTGGAACCCCCAGTTACCTGGGGGAAGCCCAACGAGGCAGACCAGCGACTAGGGTGCCGACTTGACGCACCTACAGGTCGAAATGAAGCGTCCCTCTCCTCGTTCACAGATCTAGCCGTTAGCGATTCGAGGGGTAAGCAGTAATGTGTGTGTGGGTGGCTAGTTATGTAGTGTAACGCCACCCAGTGTAGACACGCGTCGCGGCCCGCGCTGCGTCAGCGTGTGTTGTGTGTAGGCGTCTGTATAGTAGTGGATGTCTGTATTCAGTTGCGCGATATACCTATATTAACTTAGAATACATCGCGCAACAGATGTATGTGTACATCTGTAGAGTCTTATTATATCGAGTTAGCTGCGATAACGATCCCGGCCGAGGTGGGCCGATAAGCGATCCTATATAAGTGGGGGTGACGGGCGGTTGAAGCTCACTTTGCGTTCGGCTCGCGTTGATAACACTTCGTGTCCGAGTTCGCAACAGGTCAATCGTCGTCCTGAGGATGCCTCGTTGAGAGGCGAAACACGTGTCGATTTCTTACAGGGTTCTCTAACTCTTTAAGAACGGTTAAGCGGATTAAGTTACTAGATATACATCGTCTATTGTATTTTACATTATTAATGGAAATTATATCATTGGAATTTCCGTGCATACATAAAACTCTTGTGATGATAGACATTATCAATGAAATTCACTTATGTATCGTTTCAAGTAGTAATGACTCAGCTTTTGTACATTTTCACGATCACTTTTCGCATCACCTTAAGGAAAATGATAAGCATCATCATTTCTTTGTTAAGGACAACACGATGACTCATGAAAATGGGTGGCAACCATTACATATTTTTTGGACAGAACTTAGTGCTTAAAAACAGGTCTCACAGAACTTAGTGCTTAAAAAACAGGTCAATTTTAAAACCCCATCTCACTTTGAGCATTAAAACAATTAACACAAAAAATTAAGACAAGAAAAAGCCCTTCGAATCTCAGCTGACGAATAAAGGGCGACCAGTAATAGATGGCATCATAACCCTCAAATGCGAACGGGATAAAAAATAAGTTGAAGTCGTTCCACATCGCCCACATCTGGTACTAATGTGTCCAACTTTTGATAAAGCCGTAGTGCCCAACGAATTGGTGCGTTGAATCACTTTCTCATGTTCAACTGCTAAGTGATATTTCAAGGTTGAAAAGTAGTTTTTTGAAGGTATTTTAGTAACACATGGTTTTGTTTTGTTAATGGTTGTTTAATTTTGTTTTTATATAATATTGGTTGTGAGTTATGATGACGTGCAAACGCAAATTTTACATTAAAATAAAATTGCTGAAAAGAATAAAATTATTGTAAACGAAATTTATTTCACTTACAAAACAAGAATCAATCAAATAATGGATTCTTAAATGTTGATGAATATTTTATTCAGTAAAATGGATTGTCGTGTTATTGAGATTATTTTTTGTAAAACTAATAGTGATTTACGAGACAATATTTCTGCTAATAGTATGTAAAGGTTGAAAAAAGGATAAGACTTGATTTGGAATAGTGTAAAGTGATTACTCTTATAACCTTACCTCATCATCATCATCAGCCTACAGCAGTCCACTGCTGGACATAGGTCTCCCCAATTCCACGTCATTCAGCTCGAATCTCAGGAACTCTCATCCAGCTGCTACCAGCTACCCTGCGCAGATCATCGCTCCACCTAGCCTAAGGGCGTCCCACCTTACGTTTGCCGATTCTCGGTCTCCAGTCAAGAACTCGTCGACTCCAACAATCATCGGTTCTACGACTTCACAATCGACGGTCAGAATTACCTATACTTATTGTATAAATAAATGTTTTGCAAAAAAACACGGAAAGACATTGAAAATTCGCATCACACATTGATAATTCGAAAACACATCCACAAAAGTTCAACATAAATAAGTAGTAGCAAAATTTCTTAATATTTAATTTTAATTTTTAAGTTTAGAATCTCTACATAAATTACTTCTACTGTTTTTTTTTTTTTTTTTATTGTCTACGTATTTTTTACGAGTTCACTTTGTTTTACGTTTTACGTCCGTGTAGAGGCACCAACGATACACTTTTTTCTGTAAGAACCTATTGACATTTTTTTAACTTAAAAATTTGTTTTTGTGAACCATAGATGTGTTTTTTCTGAAATAAAGAATTAAATATTTAATTATTTATTATTAGTTATAGCAATAACAAATACCTACAAAACATTAACGCAATCGTGATAGTTACAGGGAAAAGGCCAAGGTCCAATCCTTACATATTATAAAACAAAGTCGCCCGCCGCGTCTGTCTGTCTGTCTGTCTGTCTGTCTGTCTGTCTGTCTGAACGCGATAAACTCAAAAACTGCCGAACGGATTTTCAAACGGTTTTCACCATTGGACGGAGTGATTCATGTGGAAGGTTTTAGTGTATAATTCATTAAGGTTTTGTGTAAATTGGCTGAAATATGACGATTATTGTTGAAGATGTCGGAAAAAATCATGCCGACTGGGAGCTTTACTGGCGTGCGCTGCGTAAGTCGTGAGAGATAAATCAAATTTATGTTCTAGAGTATTATATATCTTAAAAATTGCAACAAAAAAGTCCGCGATGGCATATGTCTATCTTTTAAGGGTGACCCACAATAACCATTTTTATCTTTCAAAATTGAATAAAATTTTCATTGTTATTTCCGAAGCTATTTTGACCGGTATCTTATTAATCCTTATCCAATTAAATAGGTTATTTAAATTGGGCATTCAATTTCGATTAAAATATGCCTTTACATCACATCATTTAAATGAATAGTTTAAGAGATATCACAGTTTCAAAATTACGCGTAACAAAATAATTATGGTTGACCACGCGGGCGCTGTAGTAGCCTACCACTGCGTCCGCTGAAAGTTAGTCAATGATCTTTTCCTTGGCTATTAGGTATGTATTCCCGGTAGAACGTTCCCGTGGGATATTTTGCGACATCCACGCGGGCGAAGCCGCGGGTAAAAGCTAGTATAAAATAAAGTATCACTGTCTACTGCTAGAAAAATGCATGATTACACTATTAGCAATCTGCATTCAAGATTATTCTTTATAACATGGCAAATAAAAAGATGAATCACTACACCTATGAATCCCCCAAAACTTCACTATCAGTCAGTCAATCATCAATCGATAACACTTATCAACGTCTCGATAAAATGATTCACGGCCTTAAAATTATCATTTTATCTCAAGTGCATCACAGAAAGAAAATAATAAAAATCTACAGAAATAATCTTCGGGCACATAGTCAAAGTAATCTTTGTTCGTACAAGTCCTACATAAAATAATTTAAAGATCAAAATGTCTCTTATTACAAATGCTTTGTTAGTATGTGTGTTATGTGTGGCCCTGTATAGTGCCGATGACTTGCAGCTTGGGACTGCAACCAACGCACAGTTGGGGTACCAGGAGACCGTTAAATTAGGCTCCATTCCTTTGACTTCAAGGGTCAAAAATGTGTTCTACAATTCAAATAATACTAAGATTATTAAGGTGAGACTATTGTTTTAATTTCACAACATTTTGATTTGTTTAATATTCATATAGTGCCTGAATGCTCATGATCTATTTATCTACTTTTATATCAGCACGATCTTCTAGTGATAGCTCATCACTATCCTTCTCCAACCTTGATCCCAATACACATGGGGTCGGCGCTGCATGACTTCTTTTCCCATATTCCCCTTTCAACATGAGCTATCATTTTGTGATGTTACCTCATGTCGAAGTTAAAATGTTAGCAAGAGAAAAAGGATAGTTTTCAACACATCAAAGAATAATTTGTGACTTTTTATTTACATGGCTATCGCACAGTAATTTAAGTGTTCACCATATCCTCAGACGAAGAAAAGTAAGCATTACTAATCAATTCAATTTTTATTATTGCAGAGCATATCAGCCATCGACATAGACAAGTCGAAGGCCCAGCCGACCATCACGGCGGGAGGCGTCGGCTCGTCCTTCGTCAACCTTCGGCTAACGAGCGAGAGGGGAAAGGCCCTCAACTATCTGGTCCAAGTCTTTGTATGATAATACACACATTTGTAACGATAGAACACTTTAATAATGATATTGGTTTCGATATAGGAAAGGTGGGACGAAGATGTCTAAATTATATTTAAGATGGTTGTGAAGATAAAATAATTTTGAAGGACAGTTGTTGTTTTACTGATAACTAAGATAAAATATTTGAGGAAAATTCCTCTCGTTGTGACGTGTCATGTTTTAAATTTTATTCTTGTTTTAACATAAAATATACTATTGCATTCGTTTTCATCTTCAATTTAGCCTGTTTTGTTAAGATGTTTCCAGTCTAACCAGTGGTTGCTGATGTGGGTGTCAGTGTCTCACAAACTGCTCAGAACAACTGTCGGTAGGAAGGCGCTCAAAAATTATTTAAAATACATGCTTGGTAAATAGATTTCAAAATCAACTGACACAAACGGTGATTAACAAACAAAAGAAAATAAAGTCAAATACCTATCATTTATTTCAATTAGACCACGAATATAAGAAAACTTATGAAAACAAGAATTAAAAAAAGAGAATTGGCTTTTTCTAATGGAGAAGAATGATTTATGAAAATCTAGAAACTATAATATTTTCAGTACCAGTATCGGCAGGTATCGTTCAAACACTTCGTAGCAATTACTTTTTTGTTAAATGTACAGTTTTACAAAGAAGTTAACAACATTTTAATGGGACCACCGCGCGAGCTTTCTTTATCAAATGAAAATTGAACTTTCAAAATCGATCCACAATTGTAAAATATCAACGAAAATACATTAAAAAATACATACAGACTAACCTAGAACCTCCTCCTTTGTCGCAGTCGGGTAAAAACTAATAATAAACTTCTAAAGCTTTATTAATAATTCATAGAGCTTGATTTCTGATCAATAACGCGGGATATTTCCTGATAAAACGTTATTAACGAGCTCACTGATTAAAATTCCAATAAATAACAATATGTGTGTTTAATGAGTGCTTGTAAAGTATGCAAATGCAAGGTATATGGGACAACGCTCACATATTGGTCACGGGGCAGCGATGCGTGGACGTAGACCAGGAGCTGGGACTTCAAGTAAAGTGATTTTATTTTATGTAATAGTTTTAATTTACAGGTAAATATGGAAAAACTAAAGAAATTGCTTATTGACTATTTCAACTGTATATACATGTTCATCAACCTATACTGACATAAACTTATAACTGAAAGTATGGTCTTTGTGTTAAATAGTACTTTGTTCATAAGGACCACGAATACATTGCCTTGACGAACGAATGCATTGGCTTGAGAGGTTACCTACGAATCCACTTAAAAGGGCGAATTTCGGCAATGAAACTGAACGCAATCAGCTCATCTAATAATCATTTAGAACCAATTTCGTTACGTTAAAGAACTGTCAGTGTCATCATTGTAGCGGAATATTGACACTTTCTGCTCTTAAACGTAGTTTAGATGAGCTGATTACGTTCAATTTAATTGCTGAAATTGGTTCTAAATGATTATTAGCGATTGGTTTAACATACTTTTTATGCAACGTTAAAGAAAGGTACTTAAGAATGAAAATGCTTAAATGGCATAAGAAATACTTTCAACATCTTTAGTTAACCCAAGAAACTTCCTAGCTAACCAGCTGGCTCAGCCACAAAACTAGTATCAGTCTGCAACGCCTCCACTATTTACCGACATCATTAATTTCACTTACTTTGCCTCGACTGCGGAAAGGAAACAGCTGACCGAGTTTATGTTATTTTATTATATTTATATCAGTGTCTGCATAAATAAATAGCTTGAGTATCGTTGTTTGAGGCTAAAGAGTTCAATTTGTTGTTTTAATGGATTAACTGAAACATCAATACACCTGGAACTTTTTGACACGATCTTTTGCGAATTTTTTATTCAGACTGGGTAGTTTATTCTACATTTTACGCTATATTCATTGATTCAAAAGTTTATAGGTTGCAAGATTTTAGTTTTCTTTATTAAGAAAATGTCAAAAAGTAACAAATCGTATAATTATGGTCCTTTGGTACGGATTGGCTTTCTAGTGAGTTTTATAGAAACCGGCCTGAATAATCATGTTTTTTTCATGACAAGCAAGGTCTTCGTTGTCTTATAGGCGTTGGAAAAGCGAAGCTATCCTAGTGGCAAAGCTGAAATATTTAAAGTACCTATAGTTACACCGGGACACTGTTTTAATGGAAAACAACACTGCATGGCGGGAGAAATAAGTAAGGTAGTACTTCCCTGAACAAGCTCCTGCACAAAGAGCTCCATTACTAAAATATTCTGCACATCGTTGTCCAGAGCATCCAGCTCCCGTCCTAACATGTTGACTCTGGCCCCGTTGAATATGCAGTGCACTGGGCGTGCCCTAAACTCTTGTAAGCCTTTGTTTGGGCCCGATATTGGATCCCGACGTTTATCGGCCACTTTGATACAGTCCCTAAAATATTCATGTTGTTTATACGCGGGTCCGTGCGTTCGTTACCTATAGAGTGATGAGTTTTGTACCGTAGTCGGGTAGTTTGGAAGAATTGGGGATGTTGCTATGTAGGTAGGAAGTATCATTATACTGCTTGAGTGGGTAGAGGTAGCTTTTTTAGGATTGAAAAATAAAACCTTCTTATTCATACACAGTTTGCCGAGCCTCGACTCAATTGTAAGCGATAAATATGTAAATTTGTCTAACAGCGATTGCTGCAGCGAAAGTCAAAGTCCATTAACTTACTGACTGAAGAATAAATGTTACGTTATGCCGAATAAATGAACGATCTTACCCTACAGGAGTATTGGTAAGTATCATAATTGTCATGTTTTTCTGCCTTGGTTTGACTTTGTCATCAATCTTTTACCCGACAAGGATGTAAAGTGACACAAGTATCTTTTGGTGCCATTGACAGGCGGGCGTTGTCGGTGTCATTGTTTTATGAAATTGTATTAAATAATCCACAGAGGTTATAGTCCCATGACCTTCCGGCGCATTGAAAATTACTTTATTTGATTAAAGCACTTAAAAATCTGTGGAGTTAAAGGGGTTAACATCTACCCTTAATTATAATTTTATCGAAACAAAAATGGTATGATTTTAAAGCCCATTAAATTCGCCAGCATCATCTTTTAATTTCTTCGATATATCATTTCGTTTTTCAGAACTTTAAGAGGGGCGTATCCTAAAACTTTAAGAGGGGCGTATCCTAAAACTTGGCAACGTCGCAAATAGCTGTCAAATATTTACGTGTTTTGATTAATTTGGCAGTAAAATATGGTATGGAAATATGAAATATAGCTAACTAGTGAACTAAAATATTAATTATGAAATGCAATAATTAAAATCGTAGCACCGAATATTTAGTTTTAGTTTGAGAAAAAGTATTTGGAAACTTTCCAAATGCCTTTTTTACACCTATAACGGTTACAACATTAAATTCAGTGCTATAATTGCAAGTCATTATTGTTGTGTGTAATTATTAATATTTTAGTTCACTAGTTAGCCATATTTAATATGTCCATACAGTAATATTGCCAAATTAATCAAACAGCGCAATATTTGACATCTATTTGCGACGTTACCCACTTTCAGAATAAACGCTTTTAAAATTCTTTGAAAAAGTCCGAAAAGAAACTGTCAAAAATTGGCGTTACATTATTTATTTGCATTATTATCAAAAGATGCGTTTCTGAAAGGGTTACCCTTTCAGTAACGCATCTTTTGATACTATTTCCATTTCTCTATCTTAATAATTGAAGACGCTAGCCCGAGTCACACGTTACTTGAAAATGGGTACCCTACTGAAACGATCGAAAAAGTATTATCAATGCAAAAACCCAAAAGATGGCGGTGTTAGTTCAAATTTTAGCCACGCGCCAAAACGTGCGATAGGTAATGAGACTTATACGACTAATACACAACGGCTATAAGTCTCATTATTGTGTCACGTTTTTCTTTATCGGGTTGACTTAGGCATCTAGCCTTACATTGTTTCGTAAAATTATTCCCATTACACAAAACTCAGCACTCCATCCATACAACAACAAGTTAGTTCTCCAGTCAAGACTTAGAAGCTCGTGACGCGAACAAAGTGCGGTTCTAGTCGGATGCGGCGACATTACATCGCAATCAAACGCTCGTTAACGCGCCGAGTAATTACTGTACCGGACCTCACTGCTGACTAATATTCTCTAGTTTAGTAGAGCAGGTACTAACTGTATGCGGGTATCTACAATGTTTGTGTCTATGGGATGAGTGAGTTTTAATAACGTTCAATACTTGTGACAGATGTTGGCAGGATATCATCAGACGCCTAACGAAGATCTATTGTATTTCATTGGTGGTCCTGAAATATCTTCCTGCTGTAATGAAGTCTTCTATCGAACTGTAAAAATAATGAATTAGCCGGATATCCCTCAAGTTTATTAGTCCCACAGTCAAAGCTTTTTGTTTTAATTAGGACATTTTAGGTACCGACAGAAGACTGTCAATGCCAGAAAATTGTTGATTTAAGCATAAAATTGGTGACCAAGGTAAAAGGGAAAACATTTTCAGTTGAGTACGGGATATAAGGTAGCTCACCTATTTAGGTAAGCCCAATTTGTGAATATAGTAGATACTTTATATATACTTAATACTATATAATTATATAGTCTTTCAATCAGGAAATATTTAACTTTCGACCTTCTGATGATGCAATTTTTTAAATAAATGCACCTCTCAATACTTTTTGGGTTTGTGTCAATGTGTGAAAAGTAGTGTATAACTGATTTTCGTTTTTTATTTTCTTGCCTTTTCTCACCCGTGCCCCGACCAAACAGGTCTAGGGCACCCCAGCCATGGTTAGGTTAAGTTAGAATTAGGTACTGTGATTACATACATGCGCGCGAGCCGGGCGAGCGAAACTAGTGGTGCCGCGGCTGTGGCCGGGCGTGCGCTAAATCCAACTTAGTGGCAGTTACTTTTCTATTCAGTATTTTAGTTCCCCAAAATAGGACACAGGATGTTCAGAAAGAGTCTGAGATAGATTCATTACTTTAGTGTTCATTAATATTTTCAGGAGAGCAAAATGTAAATTATTTCATGTTCCATTTGATACATACTACTATACTTACACGCTTCTCTTCACTTGTTGCTAGCTATACTTCATTTGAAATAACATTACTTTAACTAAACCTTTTTTACAGTTCATTCAACCGATTTTGACTTCTATTGCGTCCGTAGCATGACAAATGGCAGCTGCAGTAAACAGTTGGTATTGTAACCACTTTTGCTTTTAATGTCATCCTTATGACTACGGTATAAAAGTCAGAATTGATTCAACGGACTGTAAAAAAGGTTTGTTTAAATGTCTGTCTTAGGTTAGACTTATGAAAGTTCGTTTGTCTACCTAGCTAGGAGCATCTCGAAGTAAAATTTAATTTATTTTTTCATTTTTAACTTAATTTACCAAATGCCAACTGGTATTATCTGTCAAGAGAAGCCTGAAAGACTAGTACTATCCACAAAGGTATTGCATGCATATTATATCTAAACAGCTATTAGCCAGCGGTAGGGTTGCGCTAGGAGGAACTTAGAAACTACTTTAGAACTTAGGCCTTGCAGACCGACACTTTGCCGCTACGCTGTGTGGCTTTGAATAACTTATGTTGCTTCTAAACTTTATCTCGTATTTGGCTTATTTTTAATTCATCATGGGAAATGTCCGCCTAAAATGTTCGGCGTTTAGGATTGATATTTTTTTTCATTATTAGTGATGTGTGAATAACCCGTCTTGATCTAGCGTGGTAATGAATGTTCGTGCTTTTTCTATGTAAAAAGAGGCATTTATCTTGCAGTGGAACTATAATAGACTGGTATTATTATTTCATTGTTGTGGGAGATAAAGGTGACTACAAGTGTATGTTGATGTCCCCCAAATCAAAACCCTATTAGGAATACCCTAAAATGAAAATGTTTATTTCGGACCCGAGTATTAAGTCAAAGATCCCGTGCTAATATTTTTTCACGTTTGCGATCACAAAACGAACAAATCAGTTTGATACTCGTAAATGTCATGTTTGATATTTATGTGAGATTTTGTTATTTTATTTTATCAAAACAAAGGCTTCTGCTTACCCCCCGCAGAGTATCGTATAATCATTTCAACATACCTCACACTAGCTGCAACACCCACAACGCAACGCCAACGCGTGACCAATTGTGATGGAGTGTGCGCGGAGTACCGATAACGAATATCTTCGGTGAAAAATGTGTATAGTGAAGTTCTAGCGTCCCTGTGTGTGAGTCTTGGTCTAATTAAAAATACTTCAGAACTTTATTTTCTAACATTAGAATTCAATTCGTATTCTTCGACTCGTTTGTGTTTAGTTATTATTGATACAGAGAATTTAGTGAAACCATGAAATATGTTTTTCATATCTTTACGTTTACAAGACACAATGGTTTTCAATAATACTCAATCGGAGTTCGTGTAGCTGAATTTTGGGCCAAACATTTGTGAACTTTTTGCCATCGATAAGTACCTACACTAACTAGAGTAACACTCAAAACTATTTTTTTTCATTTAATTCTGCATCCATAAATAAAATTAAACAATGAAATGACGATCTTGGTGAGTACCAAAGCAATTTTACGAAAATATTTATGAATCTACCTTCAACCGAGTTATTAATTCACAAAAACACGAAAAACTACGCCCGTTTTAAAAAGCTAAACAACAACATAACCAACACACACGTTACAAAATATACAATCAAGCCAACTCTTTAATACCTTAAGACTAGAACAGAGCAGTTGGCAGTCTGGAAAGCAGTCACGTATCGCTTTTACTGCCGCCTCAGCTGCTCGCGGCCAATCGCAGAAAAAAACCAACTCATTTAATATTTCATCGAAGCTTCCACCATTTCATGAGGGAATCAATATATTTTAAATTCTAATTCTGTTCAATACTCAAAGAGTCTTTTACAGCGGCAATCGATTCCGCTGAATATAAAGTGGGCTAGTTACCGCTGGGCCACGCTGATTCTGTTGCGAGGAATTTTAATGTTTCATTGTGTTTAGGTGTTCGTATGTGGCATGCTTGGTTTGAATAGCGATCTGTTTTTGTTTTTGGATCGATTGTGGCCTAAGTGGTTTTGTTTTTGAGGGATACAGGTGCTACTGATGTTTATGTTGGTCCTTCTTGGTGTTTAGGTATGATTGAAAAGACCTTGTGAGCTAATAACGCATGCAGGTACCCTGTTTATGAAAACTGTGCGTATTAGTAGAACAGCCTCTTATGAAAGACTTATTAGACAAGTAATAGGTGTTACAGCCCTACCCCTTCTTAAATAGAACCTGTATACCGCTTAAATCCCTTTAGTTTGCTGAGGTTTATAGACGGCGGTATTCATTTTCATTTATAATTATTAAATTGCTCAATTGATTTCAATTCAATAACATGAAAAAAATAACTATTTAATAAGTATCTAACCAAAAATAAACTAGACATTATAACTAAAACAATATCAATAAAAACTCCAACATTTGTTCAAACACTCGTATAGTACACATTACAGTAATCGCCTGGGGACAAATTGTTCATATTTTCACAGGAACACATTGCACCGGAATATAACCGGATTGCCGGTAATGAGGATTGCGGCGCGCGTACATTAAGGACCAGCGGAACAACGGCATTAACAATTATAATCCCCGTTCAGTGTGCTTATAGTGTGATTAAGCACGCTTATGTTATTGCACACAGTAATAACTAAAGCCTTGTAGTATGTCGTTTCACGGATATAGCAACAGATAATACATTTCTATTGGATCTGGACTTCACAGATAAAAACATTGAGTGCCGTATCATAGAGCTCTGGATCAAGCCTTTGATCCAGACGCTCAATTGGAGCCCCTTGAGATGTTAAGAGGCGCCTATTACGCCATTGGCTACAACTGACATAATCACTGACCAGCCAGTCCATCCCCCCCGGTATAGCAAGCATTAGCTAGCTATAGGATACTAACAATACGAATTGATAAATGGAATACGGATGGATAATGATTGTTGGTTGCACTTTTTTCTTTCAGCTCAATGATTGACCATTACACACAAAAAGTCCCTGCTATTGTGAAATCTGAAGACCAGCTTCATAAATTCTTTCCAACAGGAAAAAAACCCATAGTTCCCTTTAGTAAATAAAATATGAACGTTATAATCGATGGCACAATCAACAGAGCAGTGAAGCGACTCGCCGCCAATTCGCCAACAGCGCTCACTTTATTCCATTCGAGTCTGGCTCGTCACTTTTATTCCGCACTTTGGCTTCCACCTCAATTCAGCCACTCTCGTCTTTCCCTGCATCTGAATTTACTGAATTATCACCACGTTCAAAATTCAGTTCTAAACTATCAAACTTAAGGTTGGAATTAGAGGCAAAGCAATTCTATCTGCAATGTTTTTACTTTTCATTGCGACGGAATATGATGCAGAAATGTAAGATGTAAGGACAATTGAGTGGGGGAGGAGGGGGCCGCGAATGTGTAGTGCGTCTTTGTCTCAAATGTGGGTATTTTTTTTCAAATACCTAGTGCTCTTTTTGACGTCTGTCGGGTTTCAAAGATATTCTGTGAGTTGCGATTTTGTGTAATTTCTGTTGCTGTCAGGCAGATATCGTCCGATTTCAGAATATTGTGGAATAATGAAGCCTTAAATAAAAGCCGTTGCAGGCATTTTGTGGGAGTTGTAGACTTGGAGCTCGCATCTCTTTTTTAACATCTCCGGGGAGGGTCATATTTCTCGTTCTTATGCGAAATGTATGTGGTAATGTGATATTTGTTTCAATTTACTTACACAAATGTATTTCAAAATGAAATAATGTCCCTCTGAGTTCAGTAAAAATATAAATTTTAGAGACATAAAACCCAAGAGATGTTATTTCATATTTTGAAAGCTGTTTGTAACGGAATAATTCTTGTGGACAATTTTTTTAAATTTTTTGTGCCAAAGTAATATGAAAATGTGATAAAATGTGATTTGGAAATGTGAATATTTTGAAGCGTGAGGAAAAGACGCACTTCCACCAAAACAAATCATCATTCTCCTGCCCTTATCCCAATTTTATTTGGGGTCGGCGCAACATGTCCCTTTTTTCCATACTTCTCTATTAGTCGTCATTTCAGTAGTTACCCTCTTTCTAGCCATATCATCTTTCACACAATCCATCCATCGTTTCTTTGGTCTTCCCCTACTCTTATAGCCATCGACATTCATACTCAAAACTTTCTTCACGACATTTTCCTCATTTCTCCGCATCACATGCCCATACCATGACAACCGATTACCGCACAACTTTTCGGTCACCGGTGCCACTTTCAGACTTCCTCTTATGTACTCATTTCTTACTCTATCCATTCGTGTAACACCACACATCCCTCTTAGCATTCTCATCTCAGCTGCATGCAATTGCCTTTCATTCATCCCTTTGGTGGCCCAACATTCTGATCCATACAAGACAGCAGGTCTAACCATTGTTTTATATATCTTCCCCTTAAGTTTAAGGGGAAAGCGGGAGTCGCAGATTGTTCCCGTAACCTGCTGCCATTTCATCCATCCAGTGTTAATTCTGTGCTTAACCGCCCGATCTATTTCGCCATCGCTTTGCATGAGTGAACCGAGATACCGAAAGTCGGAGCAGACTGGCAGAAGCGTGCCATCAAGCGCTATGGCTCCAGAACTAGAGAGACCGCCGAAATCGCAGAACATATGTTCAGTTTTGGTTCTGCTGATTTTCAAGCCAACACTCTCCAGCTTCTGCTGCCATTTCTCCAATCTGCTCTGGATCTCAGGTTCATCCTCACCGACAAGAACAATGTCATCGGCAAACAGCATGCACCAGGGTGCCTCTTCCTGTAAGTCCGACGTCAGGGCGTCCATAATCAACAAAAAGAGGTAAGGACTTAAAGCCGACCCTTGGTGCAAGCCTACAGCCACACTGAACTCATCAGTATTGCCAGCAGCCGACCGAACGTACGTACGAGATTGGCTGTACATGGCACGAATTAACTCTACATACTTCCCCGGCAAACCTTTCTCTTTCAAGGCCCACCACAACACATCTCGAGGTACCCTATCATACGCTTTCTCCAGATCAATGAACACCATGTGCAAGTTCTTGTGTGCACGTCTGTACTTCTCACACAATTGGCGGAGTGCAAAGGTGGCGTCCATTGTTCCTCGACCTGGCATGAACCCAAACTGGTTTGGGGTAATCTCACTCTCCTCTCTCAGTCTTTTCTCTATTACTTTCTCCCATACCTTCATACTATGTGACATGAGCTTTATCCCTCGATAGTTGTTGCAGTCCTGTACATCACCTTTATTCTTGAAGATGGGCACTAGCGAACTATTGCACCATTCTTGTGGGATCCCCCCTTCATGCAACAACTTATTAAAGAATAAAGTCAGCCACATACATCCATCTTCTTTTAAACACTTCCATACTTCTATTGGTATATCATCTGGGCCTGTAGCCTTACCATTTTTCATACTTTGAACTGCCTTTCTCACTTCATCCATGCTTATTTCCCTGACCAAACCCATATTTACATGTACCTCTTTGAGCACACCATTCCATTTATTCTCTTCGTTCATTAACTTTTCAAAATAAATCTTCCATCGTTCTTTTATTTCGTCATCTTTGCACAAAACCTTACCGGCGTCATCTTTTATACATTTCATGTGAATTATATCTCTCGTTCTCCTTTCTCTTGCTTTTGTGATCCGGTAGAGCTCCTTCTGGCCTCTAGGGCTCTCCAGTGAGTCATACAACTTCTCCTGCGCCTTAGACCTCGAAACTGCTACCGCCTTTTTTGCCTTTCTCTTCCATTCTTTATAAATCTTCTTCTTATCATCCTTTAAACTATCATTCCCGTTTTCTACACCCTGCCATTCTTTAAATGCAATTTTCTTTTCTTTAAGTATCTTTTGCACGTCTTCATTCCACCACCATGTATCCCTTTCTATTATACCTTTCCCTTTCGATTCTCCAAATACATCTTTAGCTACTCTCCTTATACAATCCGCCATCCCTTTCCAACATTCATTCACAGACTTTCCTTCCATATCCTTCATTTCAATCATTTTATCTACCACTTGACTCTTAAACATACTGGCGCATTCCTCTTTTTCTATCATACGCCATCTGGTTTTGGGTGGGGGCCGTTCCTTGTTCCTACTGGACGAGACACTGACTTTTACCTCCATTATTAAGAGTCTATGTTGTGGGACTAAGTCTTCACCTGGGAGCACTTTACAGTTTTTGACACTTTTAAGGCTGTTCCGTCTTAGTAGCAAGTAGTCAATTTGTGTCGCGTGGTGGCCACTTTTGTAAGTTATAAGATGCTCTTTTTGTTTTTGGAACCACGTATTTGTTATTGCCAGGTCGAAGGCCGAAGCAGCTTGCAGTAGTGTCTCGCCATCAGTGTTACGGTCTCCGTATCCCCAACCGCCATGCACTCTCTCATACCCATCCTTCGGTCTTCCTACATGCCCGTTAAAATCACCCCCCACATACACTTCTTCACTATCTTGCACATCCATCATCACCCGATCAAAATCCATCCAAAACTTTTCTTTTACACTATCTTCACACCCTGACTGGGGTGCATACACACTAACTATATTAACCACTAAACTCTCCACAATTACTTTAACTGCTATCACTCTATCACTCACTCTTTTAACATCCACCACACATTCTTTCAACCGACTATCCAAAACTATACCCACACCATTTCGCTTGCCATCGTTCCCACAATAATAAAACTTATATCCTTCTCCTATCTCTCTAGCCTTCGCGCCCTTCCACTTTGTCTCTTGCAGACACGCTATGTTCAGTCGTCGCCTTTTTAAAACATCTGCTAGTTCCCTTCCTCTTCCAGTCATCGTACCTACATTCCAGCTCGCACATCTCAGTCTAGCTTCTCTCACACTCCGAGCTTGCGTCTTACGTCGCACCCGCCCGTTCTGGTGCAACAACCCTTGTCCATTTCCCACAGAAGCCGGGTGCTGCCCCTGCGCGTCGCCTGTGGGGTACGCCCTAGCCCTATCGCGCATCATAACATTTTCTCTCATGTTGCTTAGGGTTTTGGCAAAGTTTTACAGTCGGCCGCCAGCCTGACACTAACCCTCCTTGGGAATGCTATTGTTGGTGGTTTTCCCGCCACCTCGCGGTTGACCCAAGGTGCTACGATGGTATGCACTAGGTCTCCAGTTCCCTTAGTCGCCTCCTACGACACCCACAGGATGAAATGGGGTGGCCATATTCTTAATCCGGGACCACACGGAAATTCCACCAAAACAAATATCATAGAAATAAATGAAAATGAAAAATATGGAACTCGCCCAAACACAAAAACATAACCTACCCCAAACAGCCCTACTGCGCGCCTACCGGAGCTTATTTCATATTTCCTGACAAGACAATGGAAAATTTGACACCTGAATCTGAAACAATGTTTCGACGGCGCACTCACGGCCCTCCAGGGATTTCAATATCGCTTCTCAGTAACAGCCGGGAGGTTGTCTTACGATATGAAGCGAGGCGAAGCCTGTTTGTATGGCTTTGTGTTTACCAGTATATATAATTATGGACGATGTTTTTGGGCCTTTTGTATGGTTTTATATGGCGATAGCTTAATTTGTGTGTTGTGTTTTTTTTCATTATGTTGATCATTTTAATGGGATTTATTTTGCGTTGTAAATGTTCGGGTAGTTTTACTTTAAACCATTAATCCTACCATCTAAATTTATTTGGCTTAAAAAATAATATTTAGAGGCCCGTGGCTAAATTGGAATATGAAATTGAATCACATGCAGACATGTCAATAAAATTCACAATGTTTTATGATTATATTTTTTATTCCCTCTTGTACACAAAAATAAAGAACAAAAAGTATCTGAAAATTCAAAACCAATTTCATGAACAAAGAATAAGGTCTTGTAGAACATTCCTCTAAGATACTAGAGCACTTTATACTATCATAAGTTGTATAAACATATGATCTCCGAAGTCGTTTGGGGATTAGTATTATATTGTGGTCGGAGCGAGGGCGCCGTAAACACGGGATTCGTCATCAAAACTTTATTTATTGCTTGTCTATTATTATTGCTTATGACTTGAGATTATGTTATTCCTCGAAACTGCTCCTTCGGGTGTTAGCTTGTTAAGTTTGCTTGTTTTACTTGTTATTGCAGTAACAACCTGTTGACCTTGAAATTACGTTTAAGTTTTTAACTATTTCGTCAGTTTCATTTGTATCTGCGTTAGGCTGTCTGTCCACTGAAGTGGAGAGGAGAGGAGCGGAGCGGAGATGTGCCAATATTAACCAATTGAATCGCACCTCTGGTGCGGAGTTTAGATTCTATTGATTAATATTGGCACATCTCCGCTCCGCTCCTCTCTTCTCCGCTTCAGTGGACAGGCAGCCTTATTGTTGGTTATTCAACTATTATTGTAAGGAATTATAATTATTCACTTAAGCAAAAGATTACTTTTTGGTCCACAATAGTTGTCAGTACTTAATAGGTACTATATTAATCGTAAAGCAAGTTCTTTTTTTTTTGTTGTCTTACACTCTCCCACTGCCAAGCAAAAGCCCTCCCCCAAATCATTCCAGGCATCCTTTTCCAGAACCACCTCAACGAAACACTTACGGTAGGTACGCGTCCAGGTCATCTCGTCACCTCTTCCTGGGCTTTACTATACCTACTATCTTTATCACATTTTATTACTTACTTTATCAAGAGCAGTAGTATGTCTTCATGTTACAATATTATGATAAGATTGTATGTTTTCATGAGATCTCGTATCATTAAATTCTTGTTAAAAAGTTAAATGAATTGTCATTGTGACGATCAGGACACAGACCACAATTATAATAAATTTTACTTATAATTAACAGAAACGATAGTTACCAGACATTATTTTCTTTCCTCTGTCTCTTTGCGATAATTTTCCAGCTTAAAATACTAAATTTAAACTAAAGGGAAGGTAGAAACGAGTAGCTGTCTACAAGGCAGCAAGTTCAAAGGGGCCCTTCATATCGTATTCGTGCACGCACCGTACGGAGCATACCGGGCGTAACGTCTGAGCCTCCGGTAATATTTAAACTGCACCAGCCTCCAACGTTCTAAGTATTTACGTGTGGAGCTATGTATATAGAGAAGTTACATGGGTTGTTTTCTTTGTGTGTATTTTATTTGTAAAGCAACTGCCAGGTTTCTTAAGCTCATAATTGACGGATATATTTTGCTGGTTTTTGTCTCTCATATTTGCCATTTGCTGTTGCATTGTCCATTATTTCTGTTCCTTCTTACCATCATTTATTTCAAATTAAGACAAACATTCGTGACGACCTATACAATGTACCTTAATCTCTACTCAATTCGACAACATTACGACAGACAAGTGCTAAGAATCCTCTTTGTTACCGACCACAATATACAAGCTCAAAGAAATTGTATGAAAGTATTTCCTTTGCGAGCCGGCCGCTTCTGAGCGCTCACGTGAAATTGTAAAATATTGCAAAACGCTATACCCGATGGTGGATTATTGCGGTAACGAGAAATTTCCAACTGACATCGTTGGCGGATGCACGTACACCGATCTCGATGCACTTAGTACTGGGAACTTTCCCCTTGGTATTAGAAGATCTTTTTATAAAACCAACTCTCAAACAGAAAAGAATTTTATTACTTACAAATAAAGTCGATAATCGTATCGAACAATCTAATCTTACTGTTCAAGTGACGTTCAACGAAAAGGATATAAGATTTGATTTGCAGATTACAGAATTTGAACCTTATGAATTTGAAAACTAATTTGATTTTGGAAATGAAATAGAAGAGTTTGTACTCGGAAAGGATGAAGGAGAACGATAGCATTTGTAGACTAAACTGCGGGATGGCAGGCAAGACTGAATGCGATGTAAGTAAAGGAATTCTTTTTATTTTTCAATTAAGTCTAATGAAATCTACGGGGCGGTACGTTGGTATAGCGGATGTTACAGCTCGATAGTTTGATTTAATAACTTTCCAATTTGTGAGATTCTTTATGGACTTTTTATAGGAAGAATTTTTAATTATACTTTATGATTCTTCTTCTATATTAAGAGATTCTTCCTTGATATCCGTCGCTTGGAGTTCTTCGTTATTTCCAATCAGTTTTATACGAGGAAATAGTTCTTGGTCTAGTTTTATTGTCACCGTTTGATTTGAGGGTTCTTATGTATCGAACAAAATGCGACAAAGTTTCACAGAATTTATTTTTGAAGTAGTTTTGTTCTATTTTATGAACTTCTTGAATCTCGAGTATTCTGTACGAGTAATTTGAGTGTGTATTTTTTATTTAATTATCGAATTTAATTCTTAACAATAATGGTTACTCATTTTTAGGTATTTCACGAGTAACACATAGCGCCTGTAAAACCAGAAGGATTCGGTAGAGGTGTAGGTACCCATAGTACACCCTTATTTTACCAGTTATGTTTTAAGCCAGATGAAATAGCGCAAGCTTATTGTCATCAACCGGCCACAAATTCAGATTCCGGGCTGCTACTGAGAGATTCCTGATGGAAAAATCCAATAACACTTTGCCCTACCTGGGAATAGAACCCAGGACTTCATGATCAGCTACTGCTGATCATGAAGTCCTGGGTTCTATCCCCAAGTCGGGCACTTGCGACTACTAGACCAACGAGGCAAAACGAGTAACGTAGCAAATTAAAAAGTTTAAAATTGAATTCAGATCAGACACTTGAAGTTAAGTATTTGTACCTGTAGAGTTTTCGTTTTGTAGCGGCAAATAACTACTAGAAAAAATACATAGGTATGTACAAACAAGTAAATTTTTCCATTTATTATAAAGAGTTAATCCCTAGCATTTAACATTGTCATCACACATAAAGGCCTTCAACAATAGAACTTGAGACGGTTTGCAGTTCAGTACCGCTCTACTTATGGCCTCCATTCAACTCTTTTCTTTCATAAATTCAAGTTTTATTTCCTCCACATTTTCAAGAACTGCATATTATAAAGTAGCTCTTGTTGCTAATACTATTTAATGTTATAAGTGGGGTATAAAAGGAGTAATTACTTGCTAGTGTTTACATTACCTGTAAGACTCGTGTTCATTTTGTTCAGTGGGAATGTTGTGAGAATTTAAAATAGGTGAAGGAAATGAAGGTAAGTTCTTTGTTCGTGTGTAATGGTAATGTTATGTTTTGTACACGTACCTACGTGTACGGATTTTTTCAAGCTTATAACTGCTTCTTTTAATCGTTAACGATCAGTAATTATAGACGACTAACAAACGCTAGCATCGTTAATAGTAAACACGGAGTAAAGTTGTGCCAAAATAATCCTCGAAACTCTTCTAAAGGTTAAACTGGTTCTAAATTTACTATGCGTTTATTAAAATGGGATTTTTAACTAAGAATTTTAATGGCTGGCAAAACTGAAAATCAATTCCTACAATCTATTCATTCGCCTAATAAATCGATTCAATTAATCATTGACCTAATAACTCGCTTACAAAGAAATATACCGTGAGTAAAATTGAAAGCAATACGTTAGGAAGTTTTCAGAGTGCAGAGAAGGGAGGTGATTTGTCGCAAGCAATGGCCGGGACGAGATTAACTGCCGCCGCGCGCCAATAGATGGCGCTGTCCACTGGTCAGTAAGACGCGGTTCGTTTGATGAGTATAATGACGGTATTAGAACTTGGAAGGTTAAGACAGTTTTTCAGTATGTTTATTTCAAATAGTACGATTACTGGTTCTCAGAATCTAAAAACTCTTTTATTTCTTTAAAAAGTAGGTCACCCACAGTCAGGATTGTGAGTAACCCCCGGTCTCCCGATCCCTCGACTCTTGGTAGCAGAAAGAACCGTTCTGTTTTGGTCGGTAAGAGTTCGACATAACCTCCGTTATCAGGTGGGTATTCATGAGGATTACAACACAAAAAAAGCATCCAACCATACTTCGCGATACTACAATGCTTCCAAGTTATTCATGCATTATGTTTTTTTTGTCTGTGGTATTATGTCCTCAATGTATTTCAAAATTGAAACATAAAAATGTTGGTATGGTTGAAGCTATACTTCCTACAGACGCGTCCCACACAAACGACTAAACTACAACTTTAACAGGCACTTATACAAGAAGAAAACTTCCACAGTCCTGCGAAGTTTTTCAAAAAGCTCCCTGGAACTACTTTTCCTATTACCACGTTATCTCAGACACAGGTCATGTAGATAAACGCGGCGCGTCCCAGACCCAAATCTCAGCGAGGTAATCGAGGAAATGCGAACCGCTAAACTATCTCCAAGTTAACTTCATAAATCAATCGTCTGTTTCCTTAAACTCGTTTAAACTTGCCCTAAACTGTGCAGCTGCTTTAATCGCTGCGACGATTAGGATAATTAAATATTCTGGGTGATCTTAGGTTTTTAGGTACTAGACTTTAGGCACCATTTTTTCTAGAAAGTTTGTCAAGCGTGGTGGTAAATATCAAAGAGTTTTTGTCCAACAATGATCGAGTACTGATCACCTGCAGGTTTCTCTCTATACTGACTTCTAAGTAGTAAATTAAATAATCCTTTTAACTATATACCGAGGTATGCCTAACTGTATACTGTACTGAGGTAGTAAGAAACGCTGGCTGCAGAGATCCTTGCCCAGCAGTAGAACAACATAAATAACTTATAAAAACAGTGTCCTGAATAAGCTCAAAGTAGACCGATAAAAAAGGATTTCAAGATCACACTAGTTGCATATAAAGACCAGCCAAAACGTTTTTAAGTTCTCCAATCTGTCTTATAAGAAAAGGCGTATATCCCGCAAGGCTGCCGCTCGTTACGATTGAGTGAAACGCTGAGTCGCGCGCCTTTCGCTGCGCCTCTTCACTGGAGAGCCTTGTTATGTCAAAGGTTTTCGGTTTCTCAAACTACACACAGATGGCTTATCATTATGATCATTTTGAATTTTAATAGTTTTTCTTAGATAAGTAGAGAGAGCTATTTGCTTGTTTCGTAAAAAAAATGGACTGAAAAACAAAAAAATTATTGATTTTGATAAAGGAGAATGCCAAAAAATGTTAAGGCAAAAAACCCAGAGTCGATAAAAAAACTTACAAGTATGTGGGGTAAAAGGGCATTAATTGTAGATAACAAAATATGAAATTACTTTCTTTAAAAATTATCCCCAAGGCTATAATGTATTCTTTAATATTAAATAATAATGAGTTTCTTGCTTTCTTCATGTAAATAAAGTTGGTTAGCAGTTTATAGTTTATAGAAAAAAACATGTATACATGTCTTTTCTATAAACTGTAGGTATATATTTATTACAAAAAATACATTGGTGATACATTATTATGATCAACTAAAAGAATCTAGAATACTAGCTGGTTGTAGAATAGTGTCTTCATTCCTAAACTTTTTATTCAACGCTTGCAATGATGCCGCTTTGTGCACGCTGTGGCCCTTATGGTAATCTTTTGTGAGAAACAAATTTCACATTGGATGTTTATTATCGTTCATAAAAGTTTTTTAATCGACGAGTGGTTTTTTTTTGTGTATATTCCTTTATTTATTATGGAAATTTTCCCTGTCATTGTTCATAGATTTGTAAGTTACCAGTGTTATGTAGTGCTAGAACGAATTTGAAATTTATTACCATCCGATTAAAATATGAAAAATGATTATCTCACATAACTTACCTAACTCGTCTTTTACAAATCAGCTTATGATTTTGAATGAATCATATAAAGTTTCACATAAGCATAAAATTGCAATATTCAGTATCCATTGCTGCAAATCCTTTGCAGGCACTTGCCATAAATCCTGCTAAGCGCGCAACGAAAGATATCGTGGCAAGTGAGACGATTAATTTGCAATTCGAACGACGCGAAGGATTTTTGCCCGTGGGAGGTAGTCTAGTTACTTAATTACGTACGACTTTAGTATACTTGCATCTCGGATTGAGAAAAACAGATTCATATTATAGAAATAAAGAAAATAAAATAAGGTTTTCGCACTTACTATGACGCACAAAATTAACAATAAAGTACAAAAAGAAACTAAATGGGGAAAATATGCGCCACATTCGCGTAAAACAGCAAATAATAACAAATTAAAAAAAAAAAACAAAGACACAGCGGACAAAGAATTAAGAAAAGAAAAAAATATCAGCCAGACAGAGGAGACTAGATATCTACCTACTACTCAACTTGATAACAACATAACATAACATAACATAAGCTATAATTTATAAAGATGTAACGCGGGCGAAGCACTTGGTGGAAGCTAGTCAATATCTTTTATTTTGGAAGTATTTAATGATGTTTTAACAGGATTATGTCTCTGTTAAAATTAAATGGACGTTTGCATTTTAATTTTCGATATGAGTCATCAAACCGTTTCATTATTTACATTAAATTCGCATTACCGTTGTAATTTTTGTAAAAGCCCTCACTCGATTTCGTATTGAGATTTATACATTACCGTCGACCGAGTATCGATTGTTAACCAAACCTTAACGATCGCATTATTCATACTACGGTATGCACGAAATCGTGCTCGTAGGCCGTAGCACTGCGTAGCACCGTAGCAGCGTAGCCGCGTAGCATGTACGTAGCAATCAAAATTCTGTACGTAGCGGGCCGATTTCGCATCGTTCAGTGGGCGTTCGCGGACGCAACTGAAATTAATTATTACCAGTGCTGCTAGTATACTTTCAGGTGTATTTTTGAATGGTTGCGTTCAGAAAACTTGTTTAGGGTTCGTGGAAATGTAGGTTCCTACTACATTTCCACGAACCCTTGCGGCGAAAACAGGATACAAGCAATAATTATGTTATGTTAATTAAGGGTATTTTATTATTAACTAGCTTGTACTCGGCGCGATGCTGCCTCAGTGCCACCTACTGTACGTTAATTTTTCTATGCCTTCCTAACTCCGCGCAACTGCAAGAAATAAGTTGACTAAGTTTTTAAATTGCAATCGGATTGACGGTATGGCAGCGCATAAAATACAAACAAACAAACATTGATTTTTATATAAAAATATATATTATTATATATAAATATTAAAATAGTTAATTAACTATTTTAATATTTTAACTGTTCTTAAAGAGTCTTAGAGAACCCTGTTTGAAATTGACACGTGTTTCGCCTCTCAACGAGGCATCCTCAGGATGACGATTGACTTGTTGCGAACTCGGACACGAAGTGGTGCCACCACACGAGCCGAACGCAAAGTGAGCTTCAACCGCCCGACAACCCCACTTATATAGGATCGCTTATCAGCCTACCTCGGCTAGGATCGTTATCAGTGCGATAAGCAAACAATCGCAACAAAGGTGACCTCAGAATACTCGAGTCAAACACGTGTCGATTTCTTACAGGGTTCTCTAAGACTCTTTAAGAACAGTTAAGCGGATTAAGTTACTAAATATACATCGACTATTGTATTTTATAAATATTAAAATAAAAAAGACACCTGTCAGTAGGAACTTACGTCATCTTTGATGTAATCGTCCGTCGTCGGTATCCCGTACCTAAGTATTTGGCCAGCACTAAGACAGTCTATTTCGTATAGAGAAAGGAAAACCACATTGATCAACACGCATAGGTACTCACTACTGAGTCTACAAGATTACCTCAATATCCATAATGGCTAATAAATAATTAATTTCCAATTACAATTTCACATCCCTTATTAACCTCAAATATAAACATACTTAACGGACCGGTTATTGCCATAAATTGTAATAAAACGTTCAATAATGTATGGAATTCGTAAGGGCGGTAGTGCAATTACGGGCTATAATTGGGTCAGTCAGAGTGGCCCCGGGCTAATAGCTTAGCCTAAATCAATTGAACATAGCTGATAATTGTGACGGAGCAAGATTTAATGGAATCTTTGCTAATTCAATATTCTTCAATTTGCATTCATCTTAAGTGTGAGAGTGGATTAATTTGTGAAGATCAAAGTGAGGGTTTCGTTTTATTTACTTCTGTGAGGAGATTTTGAACTGTCTTTATTGATGGATTTTACTGTTTTCTACGTTTTATATGGTCCGATAAACCTTTAAAATATTGAGCCCACGCTTCATCTGAAAATAATCTGTCAATGAAAGAAAATAATTGTAATTTGTACAACTATGTCTGCACAATCTGATAAATAACTCATAATAAGAGATGGCAACTACTGCGGTGGACAGTTCAGAAAACAGAAGAAGTAATAAATGAAAATTTGTACTCAAAAGTTCAAAACATTTTATTTCACATAACCCTACATGGGCACTTATGAAACGTCAGAAGCGAGGTGCACACACTCCACATCTTAACTGAAAACAAAACAAATTCATCCACCCATAACCTCATTCACACAAACTCAACAGCTTCCGTTCCTGACTTTGAAACAAAAACCATCTAATTTTCTCTTAGCTGTAAACCCATAAATCCACAATGGCGCCGCGGATCCGCGATAGAAGAAACTGTAACGCGTTAACGTTCCGACAACAAAGAGGCATTCAAAATGATCTCCGTCTTAGTTAAGAGGCCGACACTCGAAACGCGTTCGTCAATGCACACTCGAGTTATTGCTTTCGAAACGAGCGCTTCCCTTAACTTGTACCAGAACACCGTTATTCCTGCCACCCAAATCTGTCATAGCCAAAACTCGTTTTACATTACTCACTATGTTTCGGTTACAGAAAATTTGGTCGTTTACTAACCAGCAATGGACGTCGTGTGTATCATTATGGTCGTGTTTAATGAAGCGTACCGATCCCTCGATGCTCGGGCATCGTGAGAGGTGCGCGGTGAAAGTGCAGGGATGCATTATGCAGTTGGCGAGTCGATGGAATTACTGCAGCCGGGGCACTGCGAGCATCATCGTAAACTTAGTTCAGGTTCGCTAATGTTTAGAGATGGTTTAACCGACTGTTAGCAACTTTGACAGCGGGTTTAACTCGTATTGTGGAGGTTTGGGCTGTATTGATTTTGATTGTGGTGTCTAAAATCTAAATACGGATTGTAGTTTGTATTTGAATAGTTGTTTCTTACCACCTAATGCCTAAGTTAGTTCATGTAGTACGTTGCTGTTGTGACAAGAACAAATCAACTGTACCTTTTGCTTCAGAATTGTACAATGTTACCTATATAATCAATTTTCTCTTCTTTAGCGATGTTGTGCACTTGTCTTGGGATGGGTAAAAATGTTAAACTCACGTCAGGACGTGACCGTAAGATCCGTTGCCTAGCAACCGACAAAGTAAATATCAAAATAGTCTTTGACATTACGTAAAGATTGCGAGGTAAGAAATTTTACCCATATTGATGGGTAAAAAAAAGCCGTCAAAACATACTTCATAAAAACCGGTCAAGTGCGAGTCAGACTCGCCCATGAAGGGTTCCGTTCCGTAAAATAATATAAAAGTTCTTGTAGTTCGTTAAAGGTATATTGCGGTTAACGATTTATGACGTATTAAAAAATACTACTTACTAGATCTCGTTCAAACCAATTTTCGGTGAAAGTTTACATGGTAATGTACATCATTATATATTTTTTAAATTATTTTAGAAGTTACGGGGGGGGACACACATTTTACCACTTTGGAAGTGTCTCTCGCGCAAACTATTCAGTTTAGAAAAAATAGAAACCTCAATATCATTTTTAAACACCTAATCCATAGACACCCCACCGTATATGGGTTTGATGAAAAAAAAAACATTACCCTCCTTCTGGGGCAGTCGGGTAAAAAGTGAGTTTCAGTTCGAAGTATGGGGAACCCCTAACATTTTTTGTTTTTTTCTATTTTTGTGTGAAAATCTTAATGCGGTTCACAGAATACATCTACTTACCAAGTTTCAACAGTATAGTTCTTATAGGTAGTTAGTTTTGGAAAAAAGTGGCTGTGACATACGGACGGACAGACAGACAGACATGACGAAACTATAAGGGTTCCGTTTTTTGCCATTTGGCTACGGAACCCTAAAAAGTGTTTAAATTAATTGTTTATTTTTAAAAAACTATATTTTGAAAATAAATAAATATACTACTACTACTAATGAATATTGTATTTAACAACATAAATTATAGTACTTTTATATTGATAAATAAAGCAATTCGTGCGAAATTATTTCCTACCCATTCCAAAATATTCAAAAATGCATAACGGTAATTTTCAAGTTTTCACTTCTACCGACAGTCCCGGAGTGCAACCCGTTGTTTATTTTTTAATTCAATTAGTCACGAGGCAGTTTTACATAACGATTTTATTCATACAAACTACTTATCATAATATTATAATTATTATAAAATGCTGTCTTTTATGGATCAGAATTTTGGACCACAAAAGAGATGAATGAAAGGCAATTGTATGCAGCTGAGATGAGAATGCTAAGAGAGATGTGTGTTGTTACACGAATGGATAGAATAAGAAATGAGTACATAAGAGGAAGTCTGAAAGTGGCACCGGTGACCGAAAAGTTCATATGGTATGGGCATGTGATGCGGAGGAATGAGGAAAGTTTTGAGTATGAATGTCGATGGCTATAAGAGTAGGGGAAGACCAAAGAAACGATGGATGGACTGTGTCAAAGATGATATGGCTAGAAAGGGGGTGACTACAGAGATGATGACTAATAGAGATGTATAGAGAAGAAAGGAACTTGTTGCGCCGACCACAAATAAATTGGGATAAGGGCAGGAGAATGATAATAATATAATTATTATAAAATAACATTGAAAATATTTTCCTATTTTTTTCTAATATCTTTTTACAACTTTTATATTCATTTAAATAGAAATTGCTTTTTAGAAATACATCGCTTTCAAAGTTGTCTGCTTATTTTCTTGTATTGCAATAATACACAAAGTCTTCTCCAATGGATAGCCATTACTTCTCAATGGCGTGTACAATCTGCGCGGGAAAATGAACAGCTGACACTTGTACTTCTTTTGTTTTTAGTCGGAACATGCAAATGTGGCCATGTTGCTTGCTTTGTTGTCTAGATTTTTCTGGAATATTCCTAAAATACGTTTTGTTGATGAAAAAGGTTTATACTTATTATCAAAGTGACTGTCGCTAGTCAATCAGTCAGCTATTGTACTGTTTTATTTTGATCACAAAGTAGGATTATTTTGTTATGGTAAAGCTTTACACTAACCTAGTATATTCAAGATATTATATTATTTTGAGTGAAGTGCGAATATTTTATTAGATGCAGGAGTTGAATGAGTTTAGAGATGTATTTAATACTAAGATAAAAATAAAAAAAACTTTTTCTCAAAAAAAAACACCCGACTTCCACTGTAAAGTGAAAAATAACTAAAATTTCGGAAGTCGGTGGCAAAAAAGAAAATACAAAACCAAAGACACGGATATTCGATATACGGAAGTCGGTTGTTTTTTTTTGTGATTTTTTTTTTCTCGCTTTTTGTGTGACGGCTTGTAATTAATCTAAGTTACAATAGCCTAATGTCAACTGCTCATCACCTTTTACTAAATATTGCTTTTCCCGATGCAGGGACGTTCATTGTTGAGGAGTTCTTCTGGTACTTCGCCATCAGCTCCTCTTCACCCTATGCATTGTGACGGGCATAAATTGCTTGGCAACCATATTAATGTAATCGAATCGCAAGTTCGCAACCCGTGAAATACGTATTATTGAGTAGTTCCGGCGGCCATCTGTGGTCTTCATCATCAATTCCACTTCACTAAATGGTGCTTTCCGAGAGCAAATTCAAGAGTTACTATAAAAAATACCTAAATCGCTAGAGGTGTGCCTATAATATTTCATGAGTTCCCTCGACTTCTCCAGGATTCCATCATCCAATCCTGACTTGATGACCATAGGACCAACTAGAAAGTATACCCTTTCAAACAAAAAAGAATTTTCGAAATCGGTTCAGCCGTCTTCGAGTAATCGGGGAAAATACATAAAAAAAAAAAACATTCCGACGAATTGACAACCTCCTCATTTTTTTGAAGTCAGTTATAAATAATGCAACATTCAAAATGCAAATGTCTGACACTTTTGTTGATGAGGTCCAATAAAAGTGTCTCTTATAATGGAATATAAATAATTACAAGGTTCTCTGTTGTCAATTAAAGGTTATTTGACACCTTCTAAAGCACCTAAAACATGAGCACCACCCAGCTGTATAATCCCGTGCGCTACACATTCTGTTAATCCATCAGCACCATGTTTCAAGCTCATTAAGCATTAAATTTAAACGCTGCTGCTACAGCATACATCACGGGCTGTTTCGCCTGATGCGTTGCACCAATACTGCTCACTCGCTTGCGATAAATGGAGTCGATAGTAACCAGTCTGATGGTGTACATTGCGGGCTGGACACGGTGAGAGTAACATGTGAAAATAGTGGTGGAGGTAAGGACCAGGATGCAGGTTTAAAACATGGCAAGTTACCATAATTCTAAACTTTCAAGTTGTGTGGTATATAATACGTTATTCTATGTGAGCTAGCTACCAATGACTATGATAAAAAGAAAATCTTGTAGGGTAACTAGGAACCAATTATTTGAAGTCACCTCACAGGCAGAGCAGGATACAACGTTGTGATTAGTGATCGTTGTTCTCCAGTATTTACCCTGTAGTGTGATTAAAGGAAAATACCTAAAATCCCTGAATATTCGGTTACCCATTTAAAAAAAGTTTTGTTCAATATTTCTGGTAACAGGGTTATGTATTGTCATTGCAGTAAATTACTCAGCATGAAATAGAACGATGTTACTGGTCGTTTTCACATAACTTTACAGTCCCATACACATTCCCGCAGCAGATCATATAAGACCACAAAACAGCAACGCATCACAAACTCACTTACCCCGATACGACCGCTCGTATAACTGGGTACAGGCATCAGGTAATGCCAGTGATTCATAGCGCGGTGGACGGCCACGCTCCCTACTCATCAATATCGGAAAACGGCGGCGTTTGATACTGGTCGCCGTTATTACACGATGTACTAGCGATCGACGATGCCGATTCAACGTGCGATGGCGGTAATCTTTTGTTAAATGGTTGCTGTTTGTTTAATCTGTGGGTGCAATTGTTGAAAGGGAGTAAGAGTGAAAAATGTAATGAAATAGGCTTCTAAAATCGTACTTCTCGGCTACCTTCATACAGCTGCTAGATTGAGTGTTAAGATATCAAATGTTAAATTTCAACCTTATTTATTCATGGAATATATGGTCAAAATAATAATAGTTCATAGTTCAAAGCTCTTCTACTTGGTGTGAAATCATGAGTTTGTTAGCATGTGTTTTCTGGCAATTACCTTTATAGATTCCAGGTTTTGCACCATCTTAGGTTTGGTTCAAACTTAGCCCGAGCCTTTTTTTTTAATGTGAGAGTATAGATTTATCACGAATTTACCGCCCTGACGGAGTAGGTACATCTGACTGATAATTAATGTTTTCTTTTTAAGTGTGTAGCTTCAAGTGGAAGGAAAATCTCCTCGAGAACATAGAATATCTTGGCATGTAATCAATGCTCATTCCCACTGAAAGAAAAAGTTTTCGCCATGCAAAAGGCCAATAAAATTATTGGCTAACTCCGCTATTAATTTCCACCTAAATACTCGAGTCATTCCTAAAGGCTGTTATGAATGTAGCAGTATCGTGTGAATTCAGTGCGTCGTGATTATGACCAGACTAATCTGTTTAGGGTTCGCGAAAATTTGATAATTACGGTTTGCTTCATATGATTTGGGTTCGCGGCTTAAATGCTAACTGATTTATTTTCCAGTTCACATAGTTAGAACTAAGATTTGTAAAATACAATAGACGACGTATATTTAGTAACATAATCCGCTTAACTGTTCTTAAAGAATCATAATGAACCCTGAAAGAAATCGACACGTGTTTCACCTCTCAATGAGACATCCTCAGGATGACGACTGACTTGTTGCGAACCCGGACAGGACGTGTTGCCACGACAAGCGCCAAATGCAAAGAACTCTTCCTCGTGTCGATTACTTACAGGGTTTTTTATGACTCTTTAAGAACAGTTACTCACTATTTATGACTCTTTAAGAACGTCGTCTATTGTATTTTATAATAGATTTCCGCAAAGTCACGCCTGAGTCAGTTAACTATTTAAGATTTGTGATAAATACTTTATAAGAAAGGAAAAGTACTTTTTTGGACCTGTTAATTTGTGTAAGGTCCGATAAAAAGTCGGTTCTTGTTAATTATTGATGTTCTCTTCCTTTTCATATGTATTAAACGTTTCGTTTGCAGCATTTCTAACAGGCCTCTGTCCAATCTGCCCATGCAGTAAACGGGAAATACACTATTTGCGGTAGTAAAATAACATCGTAAAGGCTTTTGATACAGACATCGTTTCAGATGATATGTTGTGTAATGGCGATGTAGCTGTGCAAATATGCACTGAGGCTTTATATGGTTAATTTAACGGAAAGGCCAATAATTGGTATAGAAAATGCAGAATGTTTTAAACTTTCAAAGATGAAAATCGAGAAATTTACGGATCACTGTGAGTTAAAGTATTAGGTTTTGAAATTATAGGGCAATCCATATACCATTTTAGAGCAGCAGGGTCTGGAAAAAAACCACTGTCTCTATAAAAAATCCAATAATATTTTTGTCCTCTTGACCGTTGGTGGGCTGCTCCATGACCCACGTCAAAACGGTCGGAAGTGATCATGGGTCATGAGGCAACCCGCCCGGTGCCCAGTCCATTTTGTCTGTTATTTGTATTATAAATAGTGTTTACTTTCGTGGAACAGGTTTATATTTAAAGTCTATGAACGAACGATGACATAAAACATGACATGACCGACATCTGACAGTAAATTCATTGAATAAATTCAATATTTATTCAGTTCATACGGTCTGCGCGCAAAATGGCCGCGCGTGTGGTGTTTGTCTCGTGTTTTGTTTTCGATTTTATTTTGTTTTAGTTAATTTCGGTAGTCCTCAAGCCTTTGTGTAGTGTTTTCCCATGAGTAAATAACATCATAAGTTCGAATGTACATTCAGATTTGAGTATAGTGCAACGTAATAAAAACTGTGATCCAAATAAAACGTTCGTGTTAAAACTTTTAATGGCGTGGTCAAACGTGGTGTTATTTTTGTTAAAAATAAACAATTATATCAGTTGAATCTCTGTTAGCTATTGTATAAATGACGAACAAAAGATAAACTTCAGTGTAAAAAGTGTTTGTGTGTTAAGTGATAAGGAGAACAAAGAAAGAAACAGGTTCCGATAACGTGTCGGCGGCCCGTCGGGAGGTGACTCATCGCGTGGTAAGTCATACATTTATGTTTTTATGTGAATATTGTGTGGAAACGTGTAGTTTTTTATGTAATTCTTTAACGTTAATTAGTATATCAATTTAAAAAAAAAATAATAAGTGATAAAAATATTTTCAATATTTTTCAATTATTTTTTTCTTTACGGTAATGGGGAAAAAGCCCCCTTCTCGTGACTTTACATTAAAATTAAGAATATAATAGGAAAATAACATTTAGTTATCTAGTTTTATTGTGTTAGCTTATTTTATACCGATTCCAACTACGTAAGTATTATAAATAGCTCCCATAGGAAACTTTAGAGATATAGTCGTTCTAATCTCAAGTAGCAGGCTTCGTGGGGGGTCTCGGGACCACCCACGCGCCGTTTGACAGCTGACGGCTTTGCGCCGGCGCGCGGCGCGACAGTCGAGAGGGAGGAACCAAATTAATTTCGCACTGACTCTGTAACAATTAAATAATGTATCATTACATCTTCACATTTTTAATCCCAATTGTGCGGCGCATACCTACTTACTAACGACCTTATTAATACCTGCCCAATATATCTCCAACTATTTATGAGTTAGTGAACTAATGAGAATATAATACAGAAGCCTCCCTGCGCATGCTCCAAGCAGTTAACCTGTGCCGATGTTTGGGCACCCCTGACCTGCCCTGTTGGCTCATTGTTGCCCCTACTTAGAGTGTCAGCAAGGTCTATAGATGTCTCATTATGTAGTTAGCATGATTGGGTATCTGCATAATCTTAAGGTTAATACAATGTCAACGTAGAAGCTTGAAACGCACAAATAACGTGTAAAGGTAATGTTGTTCTGTATCGCAATCGTATTGAAATAGTATTTTATGTTCGGGATACTTCGACGTAAGTCTTGTATTTAAAATGTTTAGTGACATCACAACATTCGTTTAAACAATAATTGATCGCCAAAGGAGAACAGACAAGTTCGTAGAAGGACGAGGCATTGATGGCCTCCTAAGGCATAAGAATAAATTACTGCTTTATTAGAAATTGGACCAGTAGAACAAACTACCTTTAGACATGAGAAAGAATGTATGAGTGTATGATGTGTGTGTGTGTGTGTGTGTGTGTGAGGTATTCATTTATCATTCATCGCTAGGGTTCAAAAACAGGTGCAAAACCGATCAACTTATAATAAATAAATAATACTGTAGACATTTAAATGTTCAGTGGTGATCATTTCAGCTGACATTATGATTACTTACAAATAGTCATTAAAACTTGAACCGATATTGACATAATAACTTTACTGTTACCTATATTAAACGTGACTGATTTCATAGCTGGCTTGCTTTCATAGCTAAATTGAATCCAACCTCGGCAATGTAATAAATTAATAATTATGTAATTGATTATTATTGCGAAATGTGGGTGTTCCTACTTTGGGTACACTTCTGCCCAACCCTTCGGGGAAACAAGGCTTGATGTTATTATTATTGGGAATTCCTAGTAAATTTGACAGACTACGTCATCGTCGCTAGAATATATACAGGGTTACAAGTAGTCATTGTTGTTTTATGAATATTTCACAGCGACACCACGGCGGCGCAAACAGTCGCGCCACCGTGGTGTCCGTAAGCTACCAAACCTAGACATCATACAGACACCAGAGTCACCACACGAAACTGAAACAGTATCAAAATGGACCTCGAAGAGCACTACTGCTGTATGTACGTAGGAAAAGAGAGAGAGAGTTGCATGCAATGAGGTGGGGGCTTCACTGGCGGCCGAGTGAGTGATACACACCATACAACGCTATAGTTATTAGTGGTCGCGCGACCAGCGCGTGGCGGCGCGACCAGTAACATTCTGTGCACGCATCCGAGCTGGTCGCGCCTCCAATTGGTTGCGCAACCAAACGAACACCAGGTGAGTAACTCTCTATAGAGCTGTATACATTTTGTTGGTAGCGGCTACTGGTTGCGCCGCATGGTGTCCCAGTGAAATATAGCCCTTAAGTTCCCCTTTTCTGTATCGTGTACTTGTTATTTTAATTTCAATGGCTTTAGAGGACAAAGACGAGTTTCATCAAAAGAGATTAATTCATTAATAACGCAACCCAATAACTAAGAGTTAAAGATAATAATTATTCAGGCCTAATGAAACCCGATCAGTCAAGTTAAGTAGGTGTAGGTACAGTGTACCTAGTTGTACAAGTTCAATATTAATCAAGTCGTCTCAATCATACTAAGTGATTTACTATCTAAAATCGTTAGATTAATCTCGCGCGAACTAATCCAGTCGCTTAATTACGCTCCAACAGAATGTAGAGCGAGGGATGTATAGACAAGTAGGTAACTGTTATGTAGCCCGTTGAAAGAAAAACTTGCGGTGATTAGGGATTCATCTAATTTTGTTTGATAGTTGTTATTAATATTAATAAGTTGGAAAGTCATCATCATCTGCCTACCCTTTTCCCTATGCTGGGGTCGGCTTCCAGTCTAACCAAATGCAGCTTAATACCATGTACATATATTTTACATGGAGTAACAGCCTATCTGATCTCCACAGCCTAGTTACTAAGTAACACGTTACCCCTTGGTAAGACTGATTGTCAGACTTTTGGGTTTCTAACTACCCGTAACGGCAGTCAAAGATCAACAAATGACCGCCGGGACCAACGGCTTAACGTGCTTTCCGAGGCACGGAGGAGTCTTGGTATGTAAAGATCGTGACCCATTCACGGACCAACCGCAGTAAGCGTAGCTTAACTTGATCGATCGACCCGTGCGGCTGTTATTACTCAGCCATAGACCCTTAATAATATTCATAAGTTTGAAAGTATTAGTGAGATATTTATTTACATAACTATGCAATACTATGTTGCTTGTTTTGTTTATTCGCAGTCAGTGTTTTTACACGAGACAATTAATATCAATGTATGTACAGTCAAACTACGAAAACGGTTTTGTGGGGCATAAGTTTAAGTATAAGATTACTGTAAACTTTTGCCCCTTATTTATAAACGTTGCTTAAAGTTAACAGACGCTTACAAGTCAAAAAAATTATGGCTAAGCAGAAACTAATAATAACTTAACTTGATGCAATGTTTATTTATAAGTTTTTCACATTCTCAGATTTCATTATATTAGTTTATAAAATAAACTGCGTTACGTTTTTCGATTCACTAAATGTTGGACTTCTAATATGCTCTTTAAGTCTACGCGAGTATCAATCAAGTACAGTGTAGTTACGACAGAAACTGTAAATACATAATTATAGTTTTCAAATAACACCACTGAGCTATCAAATATATCAGTGATACGATACTTGCTGAAAATAGGAATAGTTAGCTTTAGAAATGTTGGTAATTGTAATATTGGCTTGTTCATAAGAAGTGTTTGAGAAAACACACATATAATTATATTAAAACTACCATTAAACTTACCAGGCTCTAAGTTAGAAATGCACTCAACGAGTACACTAGTCATGTCAATTAAAATAAATAATAATAAATTACCAGAACTAATGAAAAAATAACAAAAATTGGATACATTCCTCTCTTTGCTGTGCCCAACAGGGTCCCCAGTGATCATATTTTGTAAAACCTACCACTTAAGTTCACATGTGAAAGCAATAAATATATTGAGTATTGAATAATGAGCTATCCAAATCAAGTTTTGATCATCTAATCCGATAAGTAATTTGATCAGATAATTCAAATTAAACAGCATTTTCTTCAGACTTATTACATACGATAACTCTGCGGCATTTCAATTCTAAACCCTATCGAATCAAACATGAAGAGTCACGTCAAAACATTCGGCACGAGTCACGACAAAAACAAAACACCAAAAACTAGTGACATTTTCGAAACATCCAAAATATTCGCGCGACACGAAAGTGGTTCCGTAGTTTAGACCCATCGGCGTTCTGGCGACACACAACAAAAACCTTTCTAAAACACAATAGCCGCCGCTGTGGCCGCCGATTGGCAATATTATTGAATTTTAGTGGGGAATTGAATTCGTTCAGCGCCCAGCGTCCCGCACTGGTGGCGTGTTCGGCTTAGGTGAAGATACATGTGTGGGCCACTGTGCTGGGTATTTGCAACATGTTAAGAGCCTGCACAAATTGACAAACGTTTGTAGAGCACATCTGTCTGTTTTATTCGAATGAATAGTAACCACTGTTGACAACATTCTATCCGACTGCGTGACAGCAAAGACAAGGTAATGTTTTTATAGTTCGGTTTATGAAATAGGGTTTGAAACTCACTGAGGCGAAGTGAGTGCAGGACGCGGGACGCGAATACGCGCGTCTATTGTTTTAACGATAGGCACGCGACTATTACAGGTCGACACAACTTAGATGTAGCATCGGTAAAATTCGTAAAACCGATCACATCCGAACTAAGTGCGCCTTCAAAATCATCAATCTTTATTACTGCTTTAGGCGAAAATGATCATTACGCAATCGCAATAACGTGTAAAGTCATATAACAAAATACATTCGTGAAATTGATGCGAGATTGACATGTACTTTCTTGCAGAATAAATGATCACGTAAATAAAGTCTGTATTTTTTGTTTGTTTTTAGATTCGATTTGAAGGAAACAAGGCTAGAACGATGAATATCAGAAATCAACCTTTCAAGGCTTCGCCAAATAGAACACGTACTTAGCGTGCGTTAGAACGCTAGCCTAACGCTGCGCCGAATTGTGTTGTACGCACGGCTACACATCAAGCTATACATTTCCAGTTTATGGTGATCTCGCATTGTAAACGATTTCCGAATAATGCGAGGTCAGCTTAAACTGGAAATGTATAGCTTGATGTGTAGCCGTGTGTGTACTATGACGTGCGCTAGCAGTTCGTTACGCACGTTACGTTAGCGTGGCGTCAGGGTTTTTTTTTTTTTTTGGGTGGGAAATCATCAAATGACTTCTCCCACTCTGGGCGGAGCGGAAGGGCGTGTCAGACTCTTACTGACTAAAACCCACCCGTGTTCCTTCCCTTGCCTAGACGGGGGCCACGGTTTCCCCTTAGGACTATCCGCAACCCCGGTGGTAGGCATCGGCCCTAACGGACCCCTTCAGCTTCGCTGACAACTCTTTGAGGCGCGCGTGGAACACGACGCCAGCGCTCTAACGCGCGCTAAGTACGCGTTCTATTTTGCGAAGCCTTTTGAGATATTTAAAGTTAAAACTTCAATATTTTTTTAATTATTTGTATCATTGAATTATTACATTATCCTTACTAAAATACAATAGACGATGTATATTTACTGTTCTTAAAGAGTTAGAGAACCCTGTAAGAAATCGACACGTGTTTCGCCTCTCAACGGTGTTCGCGGCGTGTTCGTGTTCGCGGTTGGCTCTTGTCGTGGCAACACGTCGTGTCCGAGTTTGCAACAAGTCAATCGTCAGCCTGAGGATGCCTCGTTGAGAGGCGAAACACGTGTCGATTTCTTACAGGGTTCTCTAACTCTTTAAAAACAGTTAAGCGGATTAAGTTACTAAATATACATCGTCTATTGTATTTTATAATGGATTTCCGCAAATTCACACCTGAGTCGATTAACTTTTATCCTTACTAATATTATAATTTCAAAAATGAGTTTGTTTGTTTTAAAAATTCGTGTTCAAATTAAATTGTCACGAAGTGTACAGAATGATTCACCCACGTGCATTCACAACGCTGTCTCGGGTTGAACTGAGGCGGGAAAGTAAAGCGCGAATAGCGTTGAATGGCGCGATAGTCAGCTATTTCTATTGGTTGTGTAAATCGGAAATAATCGGTTTTACGAATTTTACCGATGCTACATATAAGTTGTTGTACCGCCTGTTTGAACACCTCCATACAAGTTAGTTGACACAATGGGCGCGTGCGAATTTCCCCCGCTTACCACGCGGGATTCAGCTCGGTTTGACCAGAGCTTTAAATCGTATTACATAAACCCAACTATTAAATTAAAACCCTATTCGGTTCTAAATTCTGGGTTGCCACTGACAATCGCCCGACGGTACATAGACCAAACCACAGAACTCCTTCAACATCAAAATCAAACATAGTAACAAGTTTCCACCATGTAGATGCATTTTGCTTGCATATTCTGGACCAAATGGGACCGCTTTCTAAAGAAATTACGTACATCTCTGCTTAAATACTGTAATCTACAAAATATAAACGCTCAACTACTGAATGTCAGTGTAATAAATCATCCGTAATGTTTCAAACTGGGGGTAGTTTGCGTCCTAAATGCAAGGCAGTCTCCTGAGAAATTTGTGGGGACATGAGATGCATAGAAAAAGACGATTAGAGATAGTTTTTAGACTTAAAAACCTACAACTTTAAACTTAGCAAAAGTGTACATAAACGGGCCTTGCTGGTAAATTGTACCTACTGTGGGAAATAATGTGTAATAAGGCGATTTTGACAACACCCTCGAACAGAGATAAATTACTTATAGTTTAGTGTATACAGTACAAATATTTTATGGGATGAACGCTTAAAGTGCAATTTTTACTGGTTTCTACGAATTTCTATAAAATATCGTACGTAGCCAGCGATACGTGCGTCGGTTTCATAGAAATACTTTAGAAACCAATCGTGTCGCGACGACTCGTCGCCTGCTGCTGCCCCACCTGCGTTCGGCTACGGAATGGTACCTTTACGAGTAATTTTTATAAAAAAATACGGCACCACGACAGCCATAGTACATATTATTAAAAAAAGTGCTGCAATTCTACAGTGAAATACCTACAATGACTGTTTTATTTTCCCTTCACTATCAGGCACACAATTTCATATTTAATGTTAACATAAAAAAGATCATACGGTCCGCCGTAGTTTTTTTGTATTATAAACAGGCAGCGGAGTGCATGCGGCGAGTGCGCGTGACAACAATGTGGAAGCGTGTTCGCGCCAAAAAACTACGACGTGATACTGTTTAGTGAGGACCGGTAATTGGGCGAAACTGAGACGAAGGCCGAAACCAGTGGTAAGCCGAAACCTATAAATATAAAAAAAAGAGTTTTACCAGATGCTATGATTGTCTTAACTGACCTGGATTACTATTTTAAAAAAAAGAAGCGTTTTCAACCGGCTTCAAAATAGGAGGATGTTAGTGTTCATCTGCTTGTTTTTTTTGTGCATTTTCGTTGATTGTTCTGTTAATTGTGAACCGATTTTAAAAATTCTCTTTTATTTTGGTAAATGAAGCTTGCGCGGTGATTTCATTTTTTGTTAATTAACGTTGCTTAAGTTGTTTTTGAGTTGGCTTCGATAGTACGTATTTGATCCACTTTATGTATCTTGATGATGTTATAATACTTCCTGTCACTGTTATTTACATAGCTGTCCATGCACATTTATTTAAAAAAATATACAAATTATATCAGGCTTCTTAGTTTCAAAAGTGATCTTGATCTAAATTGTCGACGTCAGCTCTTTAGTCTCAGCGTCAGCCAAAACCTAAATTCAGGCCGAAACCATAACCAACCTCGGCTTAATTCCAGCCATATCCATCAGAGCACAGTTTAGCCCCAGGATAAATGGGTTTTATTCTATTTACAAGGGGCACACGTCGACGGTCGGCTTCTTGCCATGGATTATGTAAATAACGTTGTACAGTTTTGCATATCTGTGTCTTCAGTTTTGCTAGTCAGGTTATTTTGTGCACTTTTAGTTAAATTCTGCGAACAATTTTGTTTGTGCAGAGTCCGTTGGCTGATGTTTTGTTTTTTTTGTTATTTTCAGTGGATATAAGTTATAGGATTTTAAATGGAGTGGATAATAAACGGTTTCACTGGAGCTTTAATTTGATAAGCTGCGAAAGGGAGAGGGATAGGTATCTACGAGATAACCATTAGTAACAAAGAGGCAATTTCTGTGGAAGTTCACGTGAAATTAGTTTTTTTTATAATAATAATATAGTATATGTATGCTAGTGACAGATGTGAGCTCCGTGGCTATAATGAATCGTATGACCTGTTTTTGTATAAATCCTTTGAGTTTTGACTTAGTTTGTTGTTTTAATTCCTCCAAATTATTGGGTATTTTTCCACAAATATTTCTTTAAATAGAAAACCTCTTTGTACCCGCTTCCCTTCCAGATACGACTAGTACAGCAACAAGCCACTTTGTCTAAAACTAACAAACTGAACTCCTATTCATTCCTCAGGAGTGTCGAGGACGTAACTCTAAAACGGTTCCGATCTCGACAAGGCGATCGGTATCGGTACCGGGACACCTCTGGGACACGTTTTAAAAGTTGTCCCGGGACTGTACCGGGACCTTTGAATCCACTTTTCGCTATTGAATGTAGTTACAACATTTCGATTCCTATGTTTTACATTTGGAATCCGAGGTGTGGAATACATTTTTGAAGTGTTCATTTATAAAGTAGACTGTCACTTAATGATGGATTTATGTAGATAGCAAGGCTGAATAAGTCACAACTTTAACTTTTTTCATAATAATATTGACTTTGTTTTCATGAATATTCGAATTATTTAAGAAAACAACTTTAACACACAATCGTGTAGGATATTTAAAACATCTTGAGGAACCGCGGATTCAACAATTTGTAAATGATTGCCAAAGGTGGTTAGAAAATATGATGGGCCAATGCTCTGCCTTTGAAAAGTAACTAAACTAAATAAAAATTGTGGGTAATATTATTCTGTTTTTTATTAACTTCATACATTTTTTACCAACACTAGTCTGCTCAACAATATTAAACATAACAAATCTTAAAAAAACTATTAAATGTCAAACGTACTTATTATTATCTGAAAGCTTAGTAAAAATACTCTTAAATATTCTTACTTTGGTATCTCTGAATCATCTCAGTTTAGACATAGAATAGAATAAAACTAAAATAGTTGACTAAAAGATTTCATTGAATGGCTGGTCGTTTTATCCCCGTCTTTAGATTGCTGACTGCTTTGATGTCTTTTTTATTTAATAAAATAATCTGGTTCATTTCCTCGCTTGTGGCTGGAAGGTTCATCAATATGAAGGTACAAAGTGTATAGCAACTGTTCTCAAAAAAAAGAAACCTAGCCTAGATGAGGTCGTTGAACCAACATAATCATGTTTAGATATCAATCGCCATCACAACTGTGGAGTTTCCCTAGTTAATTTTATTAAGAAAGAAAGAAACAAAAAGAAAAATATTTTATTTGGGACACGCACAGGAAATACAACAATAAAAAAAGAACATTAAAACTAACAAAATCATGAAAACAAAAGCAATATAAGAAAAGAAAATTTAAAACTAACAAAATGAAAAGTGAAAACAAAAAAATATACTTTAAGTAATGTACTCTAGTTAATTACTGTAATTAATTAAATACTTATCATTATTATATGTTTTAGTCCCATGTAATAAGGGGCTAGCCATAACATAACTGTTGAAATGTGGGTGTTCTACAGGCACACCTCTGCCTAGCACTTCGGGACATACAGACTTGATGTTATGCTATGTGGTAATGTGTTACGTTTATTACTATTATAATAATAAGTAATTACTGTAATCAATTATCGTGAGACTGATATTGTGGTGATAGATCGACGAGAGCACCGTCCAATGATTGTTGATATCGCTGTCCCTCAGGACGAGAATCTCGTGAAGGCTGAGAAAGATAAAAAATCAAGTAGACTTAGCACACGAGGTTGTCGACATGTGATAATCGTAACGGTTAACCTCTCAACGGTCAAGCCCCCCTCAGCGCCATCACGCGTAGTGAGGAGGTTCCTCTCTTTAGAACCCTGACCACCGGTATCTTAGACCGTGTTCGTGATGCCGGTGGGCCGCTATTTTTTATATTTTTAAATGATTTGTTTTTAGTTTTTATATAAAAAATATTTAAAAGAGTTCCAAATATTATGTATAAAAATGAACAAAGAGATTTTAAATTGTAGAAAATTGGACGTCATTGTTCGTGAGCGACAGTATTTCAAGCTGGAATAAGGCGCCCTTAGACCTCCATAGCAATAATATTATCATCTGTCTCGCTACCTACACGAAGTCCATTACACATAAACTCACGCCTTCTTCCCTTGGGAGCAGGCAGAAACTACAGAACGCCATCTGCTATGGTCATTACATACTCCTTTTGCCTCGTTTAGGTTCATACATGATCATACACGCACGCCGGTTGCCAGTCCTATGCACCTGAGCATTCTGAAGAAAATAAGCCAATAAGGTCACTATTATGTTCTTCTAGGGCATCCCCTCTCGGTGTTTCCACTTACAAAGTCCATTACTATCTCATTAATACTCGGATTATTTATTGGAGAATTAAAAGTCAAACCGTAACAAAGGATTCTCCAATCACAAACTAACAATACTCATACATTGTTCGCTCCGTTCACAACGCCGCATACACCAAAATTGGCATCTTTATAATCTCAGTTACGTATTAATAACAGTAAGTTATACCCACATCCCTCGTTACCGGGATCCCGGGGGAATGCATTGTTCCCGTCACCGGGATATTGTATGCAAGCCGGGAATGGAGCGTGCATTATAACAATATTTACTGCCGCTAACCCGTTAGATAATCAGCTTTACGATTCAATTGTTATTATGGCGGCCATTTTGGGAGTTTATTGCATCTAGTTAATGTTCATTATAATTGTACACAATGTGCTAGGCTTATCTAGTTGGTGTTTAGTTGATTGATATGAATTGCTTTGTTGATAAAGTTGACTGACATATTTTTATTAGGGTATATTTATTTTAGGAAATCTCGCACATAAACCACATTCATAGAATACAACTTTCTGTAAAAAAAACAATAATATTATACAAAACAAAATAGCGAGTATCATTTTCAAAACTCATTTCAAGCCGCAAGCGCGGAAACACACAAATATAAAAGCATCCTGAATGACTTTTAATCAAAACCAACTGTTTGAAACTGGAATCAACTGGCCGAAACTAGTTTCAAATAATATTTATCCACTATCAGCGAAACAAAAGTGAGCTAAGCAAGAAGTTTGCAATCCCAGTTGCGGCAACACTACCGAGTCGCTCTCACTTCAAATTCCACCTTATATGGATACAACTAAAGTTTAAAACATTTTGTGTTATAAAGTTTTTTGTTTCACACCAGCATATGAATCGCTGAGCCAATATACTGCAAAGGAAATAAAGTTTTATGTACTTTGTGAGAGGATTTAAAATTGGATGCAGTTGTTGTTGAATGCGGTGAATTTGAGGAATTTCCAGCGTCACCGGTGGAAGGGTTGAGTTCAGTCATCGCAAGTTTGTGCTGTTTTTTGTCTTGAGATATAATTTATGTTTAGTTATCGTTACATAGGATTAATCCTCGGAACGGATGGAGAAGTTTATCTGTTTACTTGATCGGATTAGGAAGTGTTTGTTTGTGGAGTTAGTGATTAGTTATCTGCACTATTGCTAAACATAATATTGTCAGAGTAGATTACTTGGAGGATGGATTATGTTATGGCTAGAAAAAGAAAATACCAGTATATAATAATAGTCTGATATAGTAATAAGCATTTCACACGAGAAAATACAAAAAAATATAAAAAGCCTTACCAGAGCTTGTCAAACTTTTGAAAAATGATTTCGAAATGTAAAAAGTAGGCCACTTGAAAAACATGACTACCTTTCCAAGCCACAGCACCTTAAAAAGGACGCACCTAAAGTGTTGAAAACTGAATACCTATACATAACGTCTTTTCACGTGAACTTAGCCGACGCTCTATTGATGTAGGGGACCTCTGGCCGTCTTATCTCAAAAGTGTCGCGCTAACGACTTGTCACGGGTCCACGATATGTTGGATCATTAGCTACCTACTAGGATAGAGTGGGTTTGTCCGGACCGTTCATAGAAAAAAATATAATGTTATGGTACGTACGGACAAGAAGAGATAATGTTATAATTTTAAAACAAATTGCTTGCCCACATAATGGGCGGTTGTCACGTTTTTGAATTGTCATTTTCACCAAAAAAATTGGCCGTGATGTAAACGGAAAGTAATACAGTGCAAGTAATTTTTTTTCTGATGGTGTATAACTTAATTATTCCTTGGTATATTTATAGATGGTAATATACAAAGAGTTATTACAATAAGTTATAATTTCATACTAATCAAAATATTTATTAAATGAATATTGAAGGACGAACTGTGAATTTTCACTTGCATAAATTGGAATAAATATGACGTGTAGCTTCAGGCATTATAAATTATATTATGTAATGAAATGCATGGCTTATGTAGTACCTCTGTAGAAAAAAATACGAATTTAATGCTCGTGCCGTGAAAAGGTTTGTCATTTTGCAAAATATAGTTTTCAAAGTTAAAGAGATTTACGTTACATTTTACTATCTACATCGTCATAAATAATCTAAATGCATTATATATTATCAGGTTTCATATAATTTACTACAATTTCAAAATCATTTTATCTCATAAGGGTTTAAAATATTTCAAATACCTTATGCGAAATGAGTATGAAATTATTCATCGTTGAACGCAATCAATTAGCATAACAATAAGAAATTAAAGTGGTTTATTTAATGAAAAATGTTTTATTCATTTGTTTAATGTGAATTTTCGAAGCATTAATTCTGCTGCATTTATCCATAAACTTTTATACATATTTTCCTTATAAACGGAAATTTTGCAAAGACAATATTCATACATACAACACATCGGACAAAAAAAAACTCGCCCTGCCATTTACACGAACATTTCATCACCTTTTCTTGTGGAACTGCAAAGAAAAACTAAAATAAACAGCTTTTACATTTATTTTGTTTTTATTTTTAAAGTCTTTAAGCTAAATCCTGGCGTCCAGAGCAAAAAGGCGGAGAACTCACGCAGTTTGAAGTTCTGTTCGAACTCACAACAGCATTGAAGGAACGTTGTGAGAGTGTGGAACTTGCTCCGTAACAACTTTCTTACTATCTGGTTCGATAACTGCTGAGACAATAAGCTTTGAAATCTAAAATATTCTTTGTTCTACACAATGGTGGTCTTGTTTGTCTTCGCTGGGGATACAATAAAATGGATACTTACGTAGAAATTGTTATGATTTTGTTTTGGTTCGTAAAAGTTCTGGAATGTGGTAAGGATACTAAGTAAGTTTTTCGCCGGTGAGGTTTTCATGCGATATTCAATATTTCATAAAAAGTTGCGGTTTGTGTTCACACGAGCGCGAATTTTATCGGCACGCACGCTCTGCCTAAGAGATTTTGGAATTGATACTTTATGCCTCTTGTAATAATAAAAAAATATAAATTCAAAGTCATTTATTCAAACTAGGCTGAGAATCAGCACTTTTCGAACGTCAAAATTACAAAAGACGGGCCCCCAAAAACGCCCGCCCTTCACCACTTCCTAGTGCTTTAGCTAGGAAGAAAAAGTGGCGCAACAAACTCCCCAGCAGCACTGCTGTCTGTTCAGTTAGAAAAACTTGATTCTATAGAAGATGCAAAATAATTTAAATTACTCAACACAAAACATAAAATAAAATATATTTGCCATAGCGTACCTAAATATTCTTAATGATCAAAGACGCCAGACACGCTCAGCGCCCGAATAGCACATGCGTCAATGCTGAAGCATGTGATGTGATCATTGAGAATATGTACGCTATGACAACAAGTATAAAGTGTGAATTCCAAAATCTATGAGGACAGAACGGCGGGTGCGCAAAGCGCCGTAAATTAGCTCAGGTGAACAGTCCTCAATCTTGACGTGCCATAGCTACAGACACGTATTACCTCACTACCTACACAGTACAATCAGCATAATTTTTTAATGTTTACATTGACATGAATTCTATTAATTGTCTACAGTTTGTGTTCCATAATACTGCATCATTGTACGGTTTTTCGACGTATACACGTTTTTGAGGCTGACTGTACTTATTATTTAAGTAATAAATCTTAGTTCGTATTAAATTAATGTCCAGTAGACAGACTGTAGGACATCTCTAAACCAATTCCCGTTGGCTTCCACAAGCTGCGCTGGACGACAAACTTAAGTTCGAACATAAGTAAGTCAAACTACTCGATTCGCGATCGGAAAACTTGACAAATTCACCCTCAAGTCACGACTTACCCACTTTAAGAAAATGTTACATTTAGCTCACAGAATTAACTGCACTAGCTTTTTAGAGAAAATATTTTTAACTTTTAAAACAAGCAGCTAAGCAAAATCCTAGCTAAGAAAATATTGCAGCTAAAATCTAGCTTGTATGCATCTGGATACGAACATTATGATAAGACTATAAAACATAAGATACTCGTAAGAAACAGCAGCTTTGGGGTTGTAAGAAAACAGAAAGCTAATTCCCGTAATTAAAAACTTTCAAAATCTATCCCATTTCAGCTACCATCTATGTCAATATTTGTAAAAATAGAGGTAAATTGGAGGTATTTTTCACAGGATCTATATATTATCTGATCAGATCTTTTATAAGATTAGAATGCAAAGCATTCTTAAAAGAGAACCGTTCTTAAATAGATTTATTATGGGAATTGCCCCTCAGTTGTGCTGGCTTTAGTCTCTGTCTCTCACAGAAACATTAAGTTATATCCATAACAGTACTTCAAGAGCTTGAAAACTTAGTGCAGCTTGTGTAAAAAACTCAGCAAGAAACTTAATGGGTTTTGTAGAATCTATGCAGCTTTTATCTATTTCAGTAATAAGAAAATAAAATACTAGGAAAATAATAAAGATGCTTACTTCAAAAAACTACAAACCCGAGTGACGCCACGCAGCACACTAGTATGCCCTAATATCAGCATACATTAATGTGTTCGTGTATATTGGGCGGTTGTCGGTGGTTACCTGTAGGTCACTGAATAGGCGCCTATTATAGGGGCGAGTCTAGTTATATACCGCGGTGATGCTCGAAGTTTAAATGTACATACCTGCCTACTTTTATTTTTTGAATCAACATTGAATAATTTGACGTCACTTAACCATGAATGAATAAGCTTTTATTCCATAACAATTCGACATTTTAAATTCTTCTGAAAGGTATTCTTTGGTCAATACTTGTAAACATGTACTACATGTTCTGTAGTTTCGGCCTACCCCCATGGGAAGAAGGCGTGAGTTTATGTATGTATGTATGTACTTTTTTGTGGGTCTGCATTATCTTCTGTTATAAAATTATTTAAGTCAGTCTGAAGTGAAATATCGTCTGCGGCGTTGTGTCTTGAACAAAATTATAGCAAATGACAATTTATTGAGCGATACATTGAAGGATTGTGGGTTTATAAACGACGGGCCAACCATAAACTATTTATTCGACGTTTAAGCCCGACCGAAATCTATTTGTGGTTGTTGGCATTTTGTTGGTCAGCCAATAACTGCTTTAGTTTTAAATTAAATTATTGCCAAAATAGCATTATAATAGTAGTTAGAATCTGTAACATAATTTTATTGTTCTATTCTTTGTGTTAATTACGAAGTAAGAATACAACAATAGGCTATGACAAATACACGTCCGATACAAAACAATAATAAATTATATTCGACGCGTAGCGGCGTAGGCGGGGTAGTAGTTACGACTGCTACGCCGTAGCAACCGCGTAGAACTACATACTTTTGTGTAGTAAAAAGTTATAATACTGCTACGAGAAAGGATCTTATTACATACGTTGCCATTTTAAAACAGAAAAAAGGCTTTCTCATTTCTAACCGCTATGTGAATAAAAATAAATAGGTAACATTGTGTAACATGAATATGCATAAAAGCCGCGTTAGGTAAATGTTAACGTGAATTCTAGGAAATTGTTTTAGTGGTTTCCTATAGTAATCCATGCGTCAAGTTCGTGAACGGGCGCCGTCAGTAGGGACTGGTCATCTCTTAGCTGCTAGCTGCTATTTTTTTTCATTTAATTTTCGAATTGTTTTTTTTTTCTTTTTTTTACGGACGTTTTTCGCATCGTTCTCACATGTATAATTTTAATATGAATGATGTAACCAATATTTTTATTTAAAAGAGTGTCCGTGGAGTTTCTTGCCCGATAATCTCCTTCTACGCTTTGGTATAGGCAACTAGCTTCATCTTTCTGACTGACCGACCCCTTGACAATTATAAGTGCCTGTAATTGAATTTATTCAATTGCTAATATTAATTCAAAGTCAAACTATTCCTAGACTAAACCTTTGTTTCATATAAACATTTGAAATAAATGCTTTGAGTTTGACTTTCAATTTGTAAGCTTTGTTTTAAAATTTAATTCTGTATTTTATTTTAATTTGTGGTTAGATATTGTATTTGTAAAGAAAGTAATTCAAAATTCAAAATATTTTATTTTACATTGACCTACATGGGTACTTATGAAACGTCCGAAGCTAGGTGCACGGTTCCAATTGGTCGTTTCCTATGGAGAAGAGCCGGAAGGAAACTTCACGGTTACTCTTTTAAAAATATTTAGTTTTTAAAATATTTTCAAATATCAGTGTTAATAGGTATGGGAGGAGAGTGTAGGTTTACCAACAAGTACCAGGTACTTAAGAAAATTGAAGATGTCAACAAATCTACAGTCTACTAAGCCTACAGCGTTCTCTCATTCACAAAATATAAAAGAATCTATATAAAAGATAAAAAAATAAAGTAAAAATAAAAAATTTTAACACGTTCAGTGACGGTCCTCCTGGAGGGTTCACCTACTTGGATATGGGATGTCGGGAGCCCTCGCGGAGGGCTCATTTTAAATGTAGACATTCAGTGTCGGGAGTCCTCCTGGAGGGTTCACCTATTGGATATGGGATGCCGGGAGCCCACGCAGAGGGCTCATTTTAAATGTAGACATTCAGTGTCGGGAGCCCTCCTGGAGGGTTCACCTACTTGGGTAAGGGATGCCGGGAGCCCTCGCGGAGGGCTCATTTTAAATGTAGGTTTTTCTTAACGAATATAGATTATAAACCGTGAAAATAAAATCTGATGTATCTTTTAACAAGAAAAAAAAAACAAAAAAAAAACTACGTCTAGTTACAAAACCCCTGAAAATACTATTTTACTTCGTTTTACAGTGTTTTATAACACGGTTTTAACTTTACCGTCCGCGATGGTTAACTTTAGCGCAAACGTTATGCCGGCAACCCTCCCGGAGGTTTCACTTCCAACTACGAATAATAAAAGTCATAGACTTTTATGGCGGAATGATGAGTTATGTATGATTTCTATGAAAATGGGTGGAGTCGAAAGTGTTAAACGAAATCACATAAGAATGGAGTCACCTGGCGTCACCCATTATATTATTTCCGGTATTTCAAATTGGTAATCAATTCACAACATCTTACCATCTAAAGGCAGCTATGAAGACATACTGATATACAGTTTCACTTTAGCTAATAATAAATATGTCGGAGACGGTCAATAGTACGGTCGCTAAACGAAGCGCGGCACGTGAATCGAGTGGCGGGAAAAATAACACTCGGCTTACTTCGTGCTATGACGGAGCCTAGCTACTGGGGCGCCGCGCCGCCGGGGCGAGAGGACTTGCCTTCCAACCGTTCTGGAGAACGGAGCCTCCAGTCTAGGAACTGTCCTTCGTTTCGTTTAGTTGTCGTATGGTATAGTTTCTGATAGCAATGGAGTTAAGACGTCGCGGAACTGTATTCGATTCGTTGTGCTATGTACGTTGTAGTTAATGGTATATTGTAATTTGTGATCATTGTGATAATTTGTAATTTTAATAAACAGCGTGTATCGTATCCAGTGTGTTGTCATTGCACGAAACCCATCTTCTGCCCACATGATATCTGAATCTAATGGAATAAATCCTGACGATCCGACATCAGAAGTGGGATCAAATCGTGCTAATGAGATCACACGCGGGACAGTGACAATAACAATCAGTGGCGGTTAATTTTCGAAATGCAAAACCAACAAATGCACGCGCTGTTACAAACTTTAAAAACGAAGCCAGTGAATAGCAAGTTAGTGTACACCAGTGTGGCCAGAATTCGAGCCCGACAAACTTGATTCCGATGCTCGATCATAGTGCGCAACCGCAGACTTATGTTTCGACGGGAGGGCAGTGGAAGGAACCCAGCTTATTTTGACAATAAGCAAAGAATTGAAGGACTCTGCATCTACATGGCTGACGCAGATAACCTATCCAGGTATGACATGGGACCAGTTTAAGGAGCTGTTCAAGGCCAGATTCGTGTTTGTTCAGGCGCAAAATGAAAACGCTAAAAATGACCGTTGGCGAGCCGTTTTTTTTGAAAAATAAAATTCGAGGGTAAGACAGAAAAATATTTTTTTTTTGGGAATTTAGCATTCTTATCACTTACGTGGGGTGTCTAAAAGGGTATTAAAATTTGGTTATTTTTGAGCTCAGACGCACCGTTTCTGAGATATTAGCGAAATACCCTGCAAAAGTTTTCTTATGGTTTTTTTGTGTAGTTTACCAATTCTAACCCATTTTTTAAATTTCTGTTTCATGAACCATGCCACGCGATCAAGGGACTAGATCGCGGCGCCTGTCAATCCCAATTGGGGGTAAATTGCGCCACACAGCTGAAGTCAGATCGAGGGCGCGTAGCGGCGGCAGTGCAAGGCGTCTTAGGAGTAGAAGTTGCAGTCTGCGCACGAGTCTGCGCACGAGTCTGCGCACGAGACTGCGCACGAGTCTGCGCACGAGTCTGGGCCGGAGTCTAGGCCGAAGTCTTGGCCGGAGTCTAGGCCGAAGTCTTGGCCGGAGTCTAGGCCGAAGCCTTCGTCGAAGTCTTCACTGTTCGTGTGCTTCAAGTGTGGGAAACCAGGACATATCGCGGCCTGGTGCACGAACATGCTGTGGCAGCCAATCGGATGGTGGAGCACGTGCTGTAGCAGTAAACGGCGAGTGGAAGTTTACATCGCACAACTCGAGCACGTTACAATAAAAGGTGAGCTGTATTGTTTTGTTTACAATTCCGGTGCTGAATGCTCGTTAGTAAAGGAGAGTTGTGTAGCCAAATTAAGTGGCAAACGAGTTAATAACGTTGTTGCGTTGACTGGTATTGGTCAAAGTAAGGGCACAATTTCATGGGAAACGTAAACAAAATATTGTAACTTTAAAATGCACTAGTTAGTCAATTGTTCATAAGTCCCGTTTGGATTTTTTGTAGTAGAAATTGACAATAGTACTATGGAAATGATATGACATATTTTGCCCGACGTCTAGTAGATTTTACTAGAACGTGAAATTTTACAACTAGGAGTGTTAATATTATGACCATGGCACAATATACCATTCTAAGGTATGGTAAACATCACACTACCCACATTAGACTCCGCGAGTACCCTCGAAACCGATTTTAATTTCTGTTGATACAGACATTTCTCTGGAATGGAAACCCGAACTTTTAAAACTTTTGAAACAATACCCTAAACTAAAGGTTTCATAACCTGTATGTTAGTATCAGTTTTAAGCCAAGAACTTTTATTAGTCAATAACTACACAGTCGACAGTTTACAGTAGTGACAGACGGTAACTTTTTTTCAAATTCGTCACGTAAAAAGACCGATCTAACGCCGCGACTTCACAGATGCTGGGCCTATTTGTAATATTTTGATTTTAACGTTACTTATAACAATGAGAAAACTCAATAATTTTTTTGGATGGGGTCATTGTCTTGATTCAAAATGAAGAGCGTAACAAAACGAAACTGGACCGAAAATATAAGGGCCTATTTCAGGTTGTAGAGGTTCTAGTAGATCGTTATACCCTAAAAGCCTTAAATTCAAGGCGCACTTACAAGTACGCTCATGTGAAGCTAAGACGCATGACAGGGGATCAGAGTATTACCTACTGACGAATTTGAGGGAGAGTCAAGTGAAAGTTTTGTTATTGAAACTGAGCAGATTAAGTTGTGTGTGTTCTGTGTGTGATGATAGTTTGGATCAGAGGTTGATTTGTAGCCGTAGCTCAGTAGAAATCGGTGTCTGCTGGAGACAGTAGTCCGTGAGTACGCGGTAGGCAGTCAACCCTGGTAAATGTGGGGTTTCGTGAGAAACCATAAAGTCCGGGAGTGACTTGGCGATCCGAGGGGGATGCGCAAATGAGTGATTGAGTAACTGGAGGTTACTAGAGACACATCAACACATGCACCTTTGTTGATTATTTAGTTTGTGATCTTGAGATTTGGGAATCAAATAGTGAGTAATGCTCTGAACTCTGCAATGTTTTTGTTTATTTTGATTTTGTGATGTGCTTCCCGACACTAACTTGCAAAGTAATATTATGATAGGACATTGATGAAGTCCGCGAGATTGCGTCAGAGAATATTAAACGTAGTGCTGAATATGACAAGTCTTGATTTGATAGGATAAAAGCAGCTAGAACAAAATTATCGGTTGCGAATTTTGTGTTATTTTGTTTGTGTGAAAACAAAAAGCGAAATCAGATTAAGTTAAATCGAAAGTTCAGAGGTCCGTTTAAGATAGCGAAAGTTTTAGATGGTGATTGCTATACGTTAAAAGCTTCAAATTCTGACCGTACTTACAAATACACTTACAATATGTTAAGAAAGATGCCAGTAGGTCATGTACCAGTCGAAGTAGATGGTGATCACGGTGGTGATGAGCAAGCTTATATTATGGGAACCACGCGAGTAGGGTGCTCTATCGGCCGTATTGTGTGTGACCGTACCAGTAGTCGTATTACGTAGTCGTAGCCCGATAGAAATCGGTGTCTCTTGAGGCAACTCAAGAGTCCGTGGGTAAGCGATGGGCGTGTTTCTCTGGCGGAGGTCGGGGTCCGGAGAGACCATGTGTGAGAGCAATGTGATTGCTAGTCGGCTAGAGAGCCGTGGCGTTAGAGTGGTTTACTCGTGTGTGGGTTTCTAAGGCTCTTAGTAAAAAATAAGACGACTGTTAGTTTGGAAAACGATGGTACATGGCCTTGGTTGATGATTTTTGCTATGATTAATCAAAGGTGGTTTAATTAATTGAGAAGTAGTAGTATTGTTTTGTTAAAACAATAAAGTGTTGAGGATTAAAGTTTCCTAATCTTAAAAGTTGGAACCCGTAAATGGTCAGAATTGGCCGAGTCGAACAGGCACTGTTGTTGAGTTTTGGTTACAGGTTAACACACGAGGACGTGTGCACGCAGGATGGCCGTGTCGGAGACGGTCAATAGTACGGTCGCTAAACGAAGCGCGGCACGTGAACCGAGTGGCGGGAAAGTTAACACTCGGCTTACTTCGTGCTACGACGGAGCCTAGCTACTGGGGCGCCGCGCCGCCGGGGCGAAAGGACTTGCCTTTCAACCGTTCTGGAGAACGGAGCCTCCAGTCTAGGAACTGTCCTTCGTTTCGTTTAGTTGTCGTATGGTATAGTGTCTGATAGCAATGGAGTTAAGACGTCGCGGAACTGTATTCGATTCGTTGTGCTATGTACGTTATAGTTAATGGTATATTGTAATTTGTGATCATTGTGATAATTTGTAATTTTAATAAACAGCGTGTATCGTATCCAGTGTGTTGTCATTGCACGAAACCCATCTTCTGCCCACATGATATCTGAATCTAATGGAATAAATCCTGACGATCCGACAAATATATCATTTTAGAGCATGTCTTACATCGCCATGTGTTTGAGATGACTTGCTGATTCCTTTTGAAACGTTCAATGAATGAACTGATAGTGTGTGGGCTTTGCGTTTAATACCTTTTTAGTTTTTTTATGAAATCATCTGAATAACATAGATGTTCTTTGGGTTTAGGAAGCAAGAGTGATAGAAGAAGTGAAAAACTAAATAACTGTCTCTGAAAACTTACGGTATTTTATTTTAGAAGCCCTCTAATTAGATAACTTAAACTAACATGATTGATATACGAATGATCATGTTTTCAAACACCCAATAGTTAATTACTACATAGCTAACTACACACATCAAAAGTGTCTAGGGATCAACATATATTTTTGCAATAACTTTTCTCCTGATTGATATTAATTAAAATTTTCTTTAAGGATTCATCAAATAAAGTGTTTTCGTTTGTCACAGTAACGATAAACCAAGTCACCTTTGCATTAATAAAGAAATTTGCCATTTTCCTAATAAAGGGATTTTTGACATTTGAACCACTAACATTAAAGTTCGAAAAAAAGACTGAAATAACAGTTTTCTTTAAAATTTTATTGGGTAACTTAAACAATTAATAATCCGTGTTTCTACCGCGAACACTAACAACACAAGAACATCGGTTTGGCATACTCAAAATGAGTTCATCCAAATCACGCTGTGGAATGGCCGCCCATGTTCGTTGCAACAACAAAAAAAGGTCTTCTTGCGACTGGATACCCTCCATATTCGGCAGAGCTCTTCTCTGTAGCATATCCCATGCATGCTCAATCGGGTTCAAGTCTGGCGACTGAGCAGGCCAGGGCAGGACATTGATGTTAGCTGCGGCGAGAGTCTGTCTTACAACTCTTGCGGTGTGCGGTCGTGCATTATCATGCATTAACTGAAATAAGGGACCGATTTGCACTTGTAGAGGAACGATGACGTCTGATACAATCGTCTCAGCATAAATTTCAGCGTTGAGGTTGCCTCTGATCCAAATCAACTCAGTTCTTCCGCCGATCCAAATACCCGCCCATACCATGATGGTTCCACCACTATAAGGATGGACTTCCTGGCAGGATTTTAATCGCTGTTGGCGTCCAGGGGTTCTCCAGTGTCGTATACGTCTTGTATCCGGTCTCATACCAAAACGAGACTCATCAGAAAAGCACACGAAACGCCATTGTTCTTCTGCCCAATTTCTGTGTTCAAGAGCCCATTGATATCGAATCCTACGATTGTGCATTGCTATAGGTGGTACCCGTAGCGGTCTTCGGGAATGAAGGTTCACTTCATGCAAGCGGTTTCTGACTGTTTGGTCGCTAATTAAGTTCCCTGAAGAGTGATGAAGCCTCACGGCTAACATCATGGCGGTTACTGTTAGAGCTCTTCGAGCTAAGATTTGAATGTATCGGTCTTGTCTCCGTGTGGTGCAGCGATACCGTCCTCCATGGCGCTCAGCCACGGTACCAGTGCTTCGGTAACGTGTCCAAAGTCGACTGATAACACTCTGACTTGTATTCAGAGCTAAAGCCACAGTACGTTGCCGGGAACCAGCTTCTATCATTCCCACGGCTCTGAGCATTTCTTCCCTGCTTAAATGACGTCGCTGCTCCATAATAACGTTGGTTTTAATCAGTAGTAGGGAAACAGTAGCACTAATAATGTCTTCAATGCGTTGTATGTTTTTATAGGGAAAATATTGACAGCTGATTTTCATCTTTTACTCGAATTTGATTCACAGTTCCTGATTCAAATTATGAAATGCACCAAAAAGGATCCATATAAATTTATAAAATCATAAATTTATTACAAAGCCACATCTCAATCTCAAGAAATCCGCATAAAAATGCTTGATCCCTAGACACTTTTGATGTGTGTATATCGACGAGCTTCGACGACACGGTTGGTGCAGTGGTTATGTGATTGACTGCTGCGCTGCATGTCGTGGGTTTGATTCCCTCACGTAACAAATATTTGTATGACCTACAAGTAGTTGTTGTTTGGGTCTGGCTGTTTGTGTTTGTGAGTTTAAATGTTTATAAGTGCACCCACAATACAGGAAAAATTCCTAGTGTGAGGCAATATAAAAAAATACTATATATAAATATTTAAAAAGAGGCTAACATCCTTCCTTATAGATAAACGTTATTATTTTTGTACAAGATTTTTTTGAATGATAAGAGTTACGAATCTTGTTTTTGTTATGTAAGTAAAATAATCAATAATATAATCATTTAATTTTGTAAAATATTGAATTAAGATTGTTTTTGATGTTTAGTTTATGTAGGAAGGCTGTAGATCACCATAACTGTACTTTATTTTTTATATTTTTATTTGGTTGTATAACTAAGTAGTTAAAAACACTTTTTTTACTTTTGCATGCCGTAAGGTAGAGTGTGTTGGAACTGCTTTTACAATGTTTACATCTTATTTTGTACCCACATTCATTGCAAAATAAATTATTTCTGTTTTCTGAACTAATAACACAAAGTACCAAATTAAATACCTGATACCCAATTTATAATAATGAACAACAAAAAAAATAACCGCGCTAACCTAAGCCGCAGTAAAGCGGGGTCGGTCAAGCTATATCTACTTACAATACATACTAAGGTGCTCCCTCACCCACAGTTACATTACAGGCGAATAACAATCCTAGATTCCACTGTGACAGTTAGGGCTAGACTGTACAGGTCGTCAACTAGGTAGTGTAAACCGATAATTTTAACCAGCAGGATAGGGTAATAAAAAAATAAACATTTATTTTCGGTCCTTGACCCATAATTATTAAATTCGAACAACAATACACACATAGTTCTACAAAATCACAAATCAAGCGCCAGTAATATACTAATACAACAATGCCCTACGTAGGGGTATCTAGTCGATGAGCAATCATCGACTGGACAGTGTTGGAGCTAGCCCGCACCCTGCGCACCAAGGACGCGCACCGCTTGCGCATGGTGGCGTGGAAACAGTCGGTGCGTGCTTCCGCAAACATGCTCGAGGCGCTGCAGAAGCAGGGTAGCCCACGAAGGCCCTGTAAGCAGTGTATAAGGAGGTGCAGAAAACTTTGAAAAGTTAATACATATAATTAAATAGGTTAAAGTAACACGGCTAGGTCGCAGGTAAAGTTTACATTACAGGCGAACGCGGTGAGGGATCGCCTTTAATATTATTACTTGTGTTCTGCAAAAAATTACAACACACTTCAACATTTTTAGCGAAGAAAGATACAAGTGTCGTTAATAACTCTACGATCACCAATACTTCTGCGAAAAGTCGTGATTACCTCAATTAATCAAATGAAAAGGAACAACCTTTCTGAAGTAGCCTTTTCCAAACTGCAAGTAGCCGATACTCCTGCTAAGTTGAACTTTGCAGTATTATTTCGATCTTTCAGTTCAATAAGTTACTGAAGTTCAAGAGGCTATTGAAGTTCTTCTGCCTCATACTTTCATGGCCGGCCGCCAGAGGCCACTTTGGTATGAACTGTTCCTTTGTCTATGATAACGTGATTTCTTGTAGACTAGCGACCCGTCCCTGTTCCGCACAATATCGAATATAGATAAGTATATATTATACTTTATGTATTTGTTGTGTATAATATGTAAATTGTACACTGACTAGTAAACTTTTCATAGTGTCGTTTACATTCCTAAAGTAAACGCCATCTTTACCAAAATTCTGGTACTGGCTTTTATGTCATTTGCATAAAGGCCACATTTGCGTCAAAAACTCAATGTGGGCAAAGTTGGCTAAAAGTCCACATAACTTTCCCCGCAACAAAATCGAACAAATATTGAATTCAATATTTAATAATAGTAAATAGCGATACTAACACATGCACATGATATTATAGTTGTAGCTGATGAAGGAAAGTCTCATTTGGAAAAACGTATTAAAATTTTAATTATTTGAAAACAGTGGGCAAAGTTATATTTCTCTTTCAGTCACCCCCCGCGCGGCAACGCCGACGCATGTCTAGTGTTAAGGAGTGTGATTAACAAAAATATAAACGATGTCGAGTGTTGTTAAGTGCAACAGCTGTAACATAATTATCAGTGAACCTCTTGCCTTCATCCAAAACAAGATGCAGGTGATGGACGAGGAAAGTCTTGTACGTATTTGTGTAACAGCTTTTACGAGTGGTGAAATTGAAACAGCCAAAACTTTGCTGTTCGACGCTGTGTCACTGTCTTCCCAAAAGAAGACGAGGAAACGCGAGGGTAAGTCCCAGCGGGATGTTGACGATATTATTCAGATATTTAAAAAGGTCGATCCAGATAAGACACCTATTTTTGTAGCAAGGGATCTACATAAGCTACCGCCAATTAGTTTTGATCACCTTGATGCAACTAAGTTATTGAAGGATATCCTAGTTTTACGAAACGAACTGAATCAAATTAGGGATAGTTACGTGACAAAGGAGCAGGTAGCCGAGATCGTAACAGGATTAGATGATCTTAGACAGGTGCCGTTACGTGATAACAAATCTTCAAATTGTAATGTAACAAATAAGAGGGGAGCAGGTTTGTTGCATAGTTTTGAGTGCGATAGTGGCCCAATGGGATTAGTAGAAAATATTGATTGCAATGTTATTAGCCGTGAGAATGTCGAAGTAACTAGCAGTAAAAATCGCAGTGATGATAAAAAAGTACCCGTTTCTGACAAAAGCGAACAAAGTTTTTTATCTACGCAACGTCGACGCTCGATACAGAAACCTGTTTCGCCCGCTCTCGACACTTCGGAGCGGCCAGCTGTTTGTGCCTGCGCCTGCGATGAGTCACAGTCACAGCGAAATATTATATCGGTCGACGTAAACAATAGCAGCGCGGAAGGTGTTATGCATGCAAACACTATGATTTCGCATCACGATGTACAAACTGAAAAATGGACTACAGTTGTAAATAGGAAGACAATAAACAGGAAAAATAAACCACTTGGTAGGATGGGATGTGGTTCTGATAATGCTGAAGAATGATAAGCATCATGCATACAAACTCTTTGTGCCAAAACACAAACTGCGGATGTTTTTGGATGACCGCTTTTGGCCACAGGGCGTAATTTACCGTCGGTTTGTTCACATTAAAAATAAAACAGTGGACACACTAGAACGGGATGAGGCAATCAATAAGAATACAATTTAATGGCAACAACGAATAATGACATTGAGCATAACACTGTCCTTGCGTCATTCAATTGCAAGTCGATTAAAAGGTCAATGGAAGGAGTTAGGTTATTATGCAAAGAAGTAGATATAATTGCGCTTCAGGAGACATGGTTGTTGCCACATGACCTGTCTTGTTTGGCTGCAGTTGACGAAGAGTTCGGCAGCACAGGAACGTCTGCTGTCGACACCTCGGCGGGAATGTTAGTAGGCCGGCCTTACGGTGGTGTCGCGCTACTATGGCGGAAAAGTATGTTCGGTTGTGTGTGCGTAATTTCGTGTAGTAATCCACGTCTTGCGGCAATTAAAGTGTTGCTTAGCGACCGTCAAGTGCTAGTATTTAGTGTGTATTTACCTGTAGACAGTGCGGAAAACTTAAATGAATTCACGGACTGCTTAGGAACTATTAGTGCTATTATAGAGGAAAGTAATGTGGAATCAGTTATTATTTTGGGTGATTTCAATGCGCACCCTAATCAATTGTTCTTTAATGAGCTGAATAGTTTCTGTTGTGAACAGGAATGGTTATGTTTAGATATTAACAAAATGAGTTCTGACACCTATACGTTCATTAGTGAGGCTAACGGGAGTCGAAGGTGGTTGGACCATTGTGTGGTCACCAAAGCAGCCTTACCATAACAAGCGTGCATGTTAAATACGACATTTATTGGTCCGACCATTTTCCGCTGCTCGTTAATTGTAATTTGAATCTTGTAAAACAAAAATCTATACGTCCGTGTGCTCAAGTGTCCGACGGTGTCAGGTGGGGGGAAAGATCATACGCTCAAATGGAGCACTTTTCACGTATGTGTGGTAATCACCTACGCAATATAGATTTCCCGGTAAAATTAGAATCTTGTAGTGGGAAGTTTTGTACAGATTCTGACCATAAAGCAGTGATTGAGTGCTTGTACAGGGACATAATAGATTCCTTAAGGTTGGCAGCTAGTTCCTCGCATGAAAAGAAGCCGAGGTGTCGTAAACGCGTGGCAGGTTGGGATAGACACGTCGGCATTGCCCACAGGGAGGCGCGGGCTAAGTTCACTATGTGGGACTGGCATGGCAGACCGTCGACAGGTCATCTTTTCGATGAAATGGTAGCAGCGCGGAAAGTTTTTAAAGGTAGGCTAAAATGGTGTCAAAATCATCAAGAGGAAATTAAAATGGACATACTTGCCTCACATCACACCAATTCAGACTTCAGTAGTTTCTGAAAATGTACCAGTAGAATGAGCGTACCCCAGGGCCTCCCTGTGAGCGTTGATGGAGTTACGGAACCTTCCTTGGTAGCGGAACTGTTTAAAGAACGGTTCATGGTTCAGTCGCTATTGGGGCCAGCGCGGTCGGTGATCGATACTGAGGACCAAATAGGACCAGTCTCAACACTTATCACAGCTAAAGATATTAGAATAGCTCTTAAGAACATGAAAAGAGGGAAATCACCTGGTCACGATGGTCTCAGTATCGAGCATTTACAGCATGCGGGTTGCCACTTACCTAGGGTTCTGGCATTACTGTTTAACTTGTGTATCGCGCACTCTCACCTGCCAGACAGTATGATGAAAACGGTGGTCGTACCAGTAATTAAAAACAAAACTGGAGACGCATCAGATGGGGCGAACTATAGACCAATCTCCTTGGCAACTGTTGTAGCTAAAGTATTTGACAGTGTGCTGAACGTTCAGTTGGAGAAACATTTGCGGTTGCACGATGCACAGTTCGGGTTCCGGCCTGGCTTATCCACTGAAAGTGCGATCGCTTGCCTTAAAGCTTGGTCAAGGTTTTGGTAGAATATTTAATCAGTGTTCACAACAGTATGTTATAAATAATTGTTTACCCGGTGCCAGTGTTAGCCAATTAATTTGTAATATTAAATTGACAAAAATAAACCCCGGTTCAACTGTTATATTATTATATGGGGATAGTTTATCTGTAAGAAAAAAAGAAATAATTGAATGTGTCCATTTGATGTTACATCTCAATGCGACCAATAGTTGTAAATTTATTTTCTGTGCCTTGCCTTATTCTCATTATTTGTCTGATGAGCAAAATAGGCATATTTATAATCTAAATATGTTAATTTATAATAGGACATGTCGTCACAGCGATGCTATTTTATATTTTGATTGTAATCAATTTATCACTGATTACAAACTGACAGAATATACAATGTATTTGCCACCTAGTTGTAGGAGACAAATTGCTAATCTTTTAGCATACAGTATACACAGTGACACTGGTACTTGTAGTGTACCATCGATTACTGTTAGTAGTGATACTAACACTACTTTTGATACGCCTAGTAGTTTAAACTATTAGGTGCGACAACGGGTGAGCCCCATATATTGAATGTTGTTCATCAAAATATGCAGGGTCTGTCCGGCAAAGAGCTAGAGTTAAGTTTATTTATGGAGAACTATGATGTTCAGGTGTTATGTTTGACTGAACACTGGTTGAAAGAACATGAAGTAGTGTTTATCAATGATGATAATTTTACTGTACAAAGTGCATTTGTAAGAAAAAACGCCATTCGCGGTGGATCTTTAGTTCTTGTTTCAAACAAGTTGAAATGTAAACAACGTTTAGATTTAGTTAATCTTTCTATCGAGCGCACTATTGAGTTGTCTTGTGTTGAACTCGAGCGGTACGTTATAATTTGCGTTTATCGACCCCCTTCTGGTGATTTTATTAGTTTTGAATCGGTAATGGAGGATTCACTCAATAGGTTAAGATCAAGTAATAAAAGTATAATTTTATGTGGAGATTTTAATATTAATATTTTAGATGTTACTCCATTAAGTATTAGACTTCTTAATCTGTTTAGGTCTTATAATTTAATTAACTTGTTTTTTGAACCTACTAGGATCACGGCATCTTCGTCAACTTGTCTTGATAATATATTTAGTGATTGTGATGCCAAAAATAAATGTGTGTTAAGTGACTTAACTTCTGACCACTGTGGTTTATTAGCTAGCTTCCCCATGCCATTACATAAAAAGCCGCGTAAAATAGAATGCAGGCCCTATACAGCTAGTCGTTGCAATAAGTTTAAAAATAATATAGCTCATAGAATTACACCATCTATAGTAGAACTCGAGAGCCCTAATGAAATCTATGGAGCCCTTTTTGATGTCGTGCAAAAAGAGTACCAATCTACATTCAAGACCAAAACTATTAAAATTAATGGCACCAGCGCTGGCTTTAACCAATGGGCCACTCCAGGTATTTATAAAAGTAGAGCGAGACTATACGAGTTATATGGTTTGAAAAAATACAGGTTTGATACTCCTTTCCTAGAGTATGTTAAAAATTATTCAAAATTATTTAAAAAGGTTAGTGTTTATGCTAAATCGAAATTTTTGAGCGATACAATTAAAAATTCCAATAATAAAGTAAAAACCACTTGGAAAATTATTAACAATGAAACGGGTAAGTCGGTTAAACAAGATAAAGAACTTGAGATTATAGTCGACAGTAAATTAGTTACTAAAGCAGCTGACGTAGCTGAGGCGTTTAATGAGTTTTTTGCCAACATACCTTTAACTACGACTCGCTCCTTAACTTCGTCCCCGTCTAAAGCTGAAAACCTTTTGCTTAGTAGTGTGTCTAAAAGTAGTCGTTTATTTAGCTTCGAACATGTAACACCTCGTGATGTAGTTAATGTTTTTAACACACTCAAATCCAAAAACACTGGTGATTACTGGGGCATCTCCATTAAACTTTTAAGTAATATAATAGACATCGTAGCCCCCTATCTAGCTGTTACTTTTAATAAATGTGTTGACTCAGGAACTTTTCCTGACCTCATGAAGAGTAGTAAAGTCATTCCATTATTTAAATCAGGTAATAAAAATGACGTTGGCAATTTCAGGCCTATTTCTATCTTACCTGCATTTAGTAAAATATTTGAAAAGTTAATACTCAAGCAGTTACTAAGACATTTTAATTTAAATAGCCTCCTTCATAATGAACAATATGGCTTTACAAAAGGTCGTTCGACTACAGATGCGGGTGTTGCTCTGCTGAAACACATATTTAGCGCATGGGAGAACTCGCAAAATGCTATTGGGGTTTTCTGTGATCTCTCCAAAGCCTTTGATTGCGTGCACCATGACACGCTATTGCGTAAACTGCGTCATTACGGTGTACAAAACGAAGCTCTCGATGTTATAAATTCTTATTTAAGTAATAGGTCCCAATGTGTAGATATTAATGGTGTGAAATCTTCCGGGTTACCAGTTCAGTTAGGTGTACCTCAAGGCTCAATACTGGGTCCATTCTTGTTCTTAGTGTATATCAATGACTTACCATTCTTTTTAAAGGGTATCTGTGAAGTTGTACTGTTTGCAGATGATACCTCTCTTATTTTTAAAGTAGACAGGAACAGACAAGATTTTGACGATGTAAACAGTGCACTCTCAATGGTTACGGATTGGTTTACAACAAATAACTTAGTTCTCAACTCCAAGAAAACGAAATGTATAAAGTTCGCTTTACCGAATGTTAGAAATCTAGGACCCAACATCGTCTTAGATAAAGAAGTGCTTGAAACTGTGGGCTCGGCAGTTTTTCTGGGCATAACAGTAGATGCCAAACTTCAGTGGGGCCCACATATTTCAAGTCTAGCGGGAAGGCTCAGCTCGGCCGCCTACGCTGTCAGGAAAGTAAGACAATACACTGACGTTGATACAGCTCGATTAGTCTATTTTAGTTATTTCCATAGCGTTATGTCCTATGGTATTCTGCTGTGGGGCAAAGCCGCTGACATTCAAAATATATTTGTTCTTCAAAAACGAGCTGTCCGAGCAATTTACCAACTAGGTACCAGAGTCTCTCTGAGAGATTTTTTTAAAGATATTGGTATTCTTACAGTGGCATCACAATTCATCTTCGCCAATATCTTATATATTAGGCAAAATATACACGTATACACTAAAAACAGTGATATCCACAATATCAACACCAGAAATAAAGACAAATTACGAGCTCCTTTTCACCGGCTTCATAAGGTTCATAACTCATTTGTTGGGCTTGGTATAACCTTTTATAACAAGCTACCCACTTCTCTGCTAGATTTGCCTTTTAATGCGTTTAAAGCTAAAGTAAAGTCCAACCTTTGTTCAAAGGCATACTATTCTATCAATGACTACTTAAGCGATAAAAATAGTTGGTCGCTGTGATTAACTCAAGACAATGTTTATGTTCTTTCTCCAGTTTTAGCTTACCTACTGACAGGTTATATGTTTATAGAATGTTTAATTTATTTGACTTTATTATACAATTTTTTTTATTTTTATTTATTGTTGACATGATCTACTCATTACAATGTTTTCGTATGAGTTGTATTGCAATATGTGATTAGCTAGCGACCTCGACAGTAGATTATATATTATTCTTGACTAACTGTTGATCTATTTTTGATTTATTTTTACTTCAATGGTCCTAGTTTATCATATCTAATTATGTGACTTCGAGTTACAGCTTTATTAGCTATATGTAAGCGGGCACGCCCTTTATGCCTGGAGGCTTTATAATTCGGGTATTAAGTTCTGTTTACGTTTTTAGTTTTTATTTTTGCTTGAGTTTAGATTTCGATATTTTTTTATTTTTTTTTTTGTTGGTCCATTGGCGCGTGCTAGCTGTCATTATGGCATATATTTTATTGAATGTTTTGTGTTGAGTAATGTAAATTATTTGCATACTATTGTATAGAATCAAGTTATTTTTTTCTAACTGAACAGACAGCTGTGCTGCTGGGGAGTTTGTTGCGCCACTTCTTCTCTCCAGCAAAGGCACTAGGAAGTGGTGAAGGGCGGGCGTTTTTGGGGGACTGTCTTATGTAATTTTGACGTTCGAAAAGTGCTGATTCTCAGCCTAATTTGAATAAATGACTTTTGAATTTTGAATTTTGAATTGAATTTAAACACACTGTCAAGTACTATACTAGCAGGAGTACACCAGTTTACGGGGCGTTTCTGGATCTTTCCAAGGCTTTCGACCGGGTCTCATACGACATTCTTTGGGGTAAGCTAAAAGCGACAGGTGTCCCCAACGAATTGCTGAATGTTTTTAGATACTGGTACGGCAACCAAACAAACATTGTAAGATGGGGGAGTAAGTTCTCTTTACCATACAGGTTGGAATGTGGCGTAAGGCAGGGAGGCTTAACCTCCCCACACCTTTTTAATCTTTACATGAATGCATTGATCGAGACACTCGGCAGTGCGCATGTGGGCTGCTATGTTGACGGGTTGTGTTTTAACAACATAAGCTACGCCGATGATATGGTCCTGCTGGCTCCCTCGGTCAGTGCGCTTAGAAAATTAGTGACGATATGTGAGGACTACGCTGCCACCCATGGGTTACAATATAATGTGAATAAGTCGGAACTCATGGTCTTTAAGGCTATTGGCAAGAAATGTCCAGAAAATTTACCACCTATTACAATTAATAATGTCTCGATTCGCCGGGTACATCAGTTCAAATACCTTGGGCATTTGGTTGCTGATGACCTTAGGGACGATGCTGATGTTGAGCGGGAACGCAGGGCATTGGCGGTGCGGGCGAATATGCTGGCTCGTAGGTTCGCGCGATGTACAGATGCGGTCAAAATTACGCTTTTTAAAGCATACTGCACATCCCTGTACTCGAGCGCTCTATGGATCAGCTGTACTAAACGTGCCGCCAATGCGTTGCGTATTCAATACAACAACGCTTTCAGGATGCTGTTGCGACTGCCACGTTATTGCAGTGCTTCGGCAATGTTTGCTCAAGCCAGAGTAGATAACTTCTCAGCTGTAGTGCGGAAAAAGAATGCGTCTCTTCTCTCAAGGTTGCGGGACAGTAGCAACAGCCTCCTGAAGGTTATTGCTGATGGGCCTGATGAAAGCCCCGTAATGAGGCATCTTATCAATACCACCCTATCTGTAGTAGAATTTAAGTACTAACATAGCAAATAAGTTAAGTTGTTTTACTAACATCTTTTGGATCTCGTTGTCTGTAGAATAAATAAATAATAATAATAATATTTCACATAAATTAAAAAAAAAACAAATTCTTATCTCCATTACCTACCGTAACACCTCAGACTGGTTTTATGGTTGAAAACTAAGATATGACGCTCCTAATCCCTTAGAAAATTGTGTCGCTCCTTCTATCAAACATCCTGTATAATACAGGGTGGCCGAAACATCGATACGAAGCCTGTTACCATGGATTCAGTACAGACGCCAGCACATCAACTTACTCCAATCTGTCAAATTTTCCCAATCAACATTGAACCTTATTCTTTAGCGATAAAGTTGAAAATCTATTAAAGAAATTTGACAGGTTGTAGTAACTTGATGTGCTGGCGTCTGTACAAATGATTCTGAACCACGCTGCGTTGAAATTTTTCGTTGGTTATTTAAAAAAAAAATCGGCTGTTTCATAGAAAAGTGCAATACCTACGCGGTCAAAATGTATGGAACAGCTGTTTTTTTATTTTTAATAACTGACGAAAAATTTCTACGCAGGGTGTTCAGAATGGCCAATAAAAAACAAAATTTTTTTTGCGCATTTTTTAACCCGCAAATTAGGGATTGCTAACAGATTTTTTTTTTTTTTGTAATTATTATTATCAATCCCTAATTTGCCTTTTCATTGTGTGTGGCACTGTAAAAGAGTTAATGCAGAAAAAAGGTACTTTTTACGAAAGATACGTTTTACGAAAGGTGCATTTTGCGAAAGGTGCCTTTTGAGAAAAGTACATTTTCAGAATGGTACGTTTTGCGCATGGGGTGCATTTTGCGAAAGGGACATTCTGCGACTGAACGGTTCATCGTCTTTACCTTGTCAGCCTTTAAAATGTCTAACACAGAACGTCGACCTAGAAACAACTATCAAGGCAGTGATTGCTCCACCTAATCACCCACGCTTGGCAGACGGATTGGAATTCGCAATTTAATTTCATAAATGCTACCCACGAGTGAAATAATAGACGTGGCTTCTTTTTAAGTAACTACAGTTAAAGATATGGTATTTAAGTGCCAAAAAAGGTGCATAACAGCTATATATAATATGCAGATAACAGACAGGTGCAAATCGTTTTTTTTTAATACGAAAATATTAATAATGCCGTCGTTGACTCGTTGCACATCTATGAAACGTCTATGTTCGTCAAAGATAATTTACGTAAAATTGGTCAAGTAGTTACTCGAACAATGGTTTGCCACTTCGTCTTGGAAAAAGTTCGGGAGAAATGACCTCGCAGTAGGTTCCTCCTTCACCACGACAACGCCTCGTTGCACACCGCCAAGCAAACAGTCGACTACTTGGTGACGCCAGACGTGGAATTACTGGGTCAGAGACCAATTAAAGTGCAGTACTTGATCATAAAGGGGCTGACTAGTTAGTCAGCCCCGTTATGATCAAGTACTGCACTTTAAAGAAACAGTATTTTGTAATGGCTCCAAAGGTCTATAATAAATTAACAAAATGTATAAGGAGTGAAGATAAAGTCCGCAAATTCAAAGTAAATTGTATTTATTTCTAATAGATAAGACGTATTACTCTATCGAAGAATTTTTAAATAATAAAATATGATATTACCAGCCCTTTAATATATAAATTATATTAAAGGGCTGGTTATGTCATATTTTATTGTATTTTAATGTCATATTATATTTTTACACCATTGATATGCATGTAAAAATAAATTATAATTGATTGATTAATAATACATTTAATTGACATTATTTACTCAAACGTGACTTCTTTTTTATTGAATAGATTCAGACTTATTACAAAAAAAAAAAAAAAATTACACAAATTTCATTGGTAGGACATAGAACTCGACTAAAATGTATACATAAGACCTTTATTGTAATACCTGTGGTCACGAATAAAGGTGGATTGATTGATTGATAACTATTGACTATACACAAACAAACACATGAATATGCTGAAGATATTTCTAAAAGCATTTGAGTAATAAACCAGGTCAAGATAATTCACATAATACAAAATACGACAGTCGACAAAATTCATCAAAACCTCGACAAATTCAACAATGCAGTTGCAACCTAAATACTCTGAATATTCGGCAGCCAGAGATTCATTCAAATTTCAATCATCGGTATATTAAATAACTGGACTCAATCGGGAATCGAACCGGTAACGTTTGGCGTTTCGGACGGCATGTGGTAATTTTAGTCGCTCTCCGTTAATATAGAATCAATCTAATTTGTCAATGAAAGTCAAAAGCAGACGCCGATTACTCGACCGAGGTAGGTAAAATGGCGCTGGATTGAGGTGGAATAAATTGAAATAGATGGAATAGAAGTAGGAAAAAGATTTTTGCAAAGGAGTATTTTGCTGCGAGAGTTTTATTTTATTTTATTCTATTCGGGAAACTTGCAGCTTACTTATGTAGTGTTCTTAAACAATTAGAAGTTGAAGGCCATTTACTAGTTTCCACTAATCAACAATAAAAATAATAAAAACGAAGAAAAGGTCGGTGCAAAATACCTTTAACATAAATAATATAAAATAAAATAGTTATGGTAAATTTAATTACACGATCGACTAAACAAACTAAAAATCGTTTAGACGCAAACAATTACTTTTCCGTAAAGATGCTTTTTACCAACAAATGCTTAAGCTAAAAAACATTGATATTGAATATATCCAAATCATGTTCACTAGAGAGTATATTAAAACTTCTGCTTGCTTGCTTCTGTTTGCAGATTAAAAACGAATTCTGTCTGTAGGCGGACTTGGAATGTGGGACATGTAACAGGCCACGTTTGCAAAACATTTTGCAGTGTGTAACTAACTTATCCTAAACTGTCTAACAGTTCAGGGCAATCTAGAACCATTTGCAATTTTAAACAATTACATAAATATGGTCATAACTGCAATGCGTCTGCGCTCATGCAGTGGGAAGATGTGAACCATCTTACATTGCGCTATATAATCGGGATTATATTTCCCAGGTTAGTACTGCAAGAAGAACCGTTTTTGAATTCCCTCAATTTTGTCTGTATAGATATTATAATTAGGGTTCCACAATTGCGAAGCGTACTCCAAATGCGGAAACAAAATTGTAAACGTTTATAAGTCTATTACCAGGCCTCCGCTGTCCGTACACCAGCATTTAAAAAGCAAGACTCTTGATCCAAATACTCGTAACAATTCTTGTCCAAATCCATCACGAGACCAAACCAAGCGAATCCCGTACAACAACAAACACACAGTCCCTGGGGTACATTTTAGCGGCGCGGCGTCTAAATCAGTAGCAATTAATGTCAAAACGGTAATATCGCTCGATACACTCTGGGCTGCTCTCAGATTTATTCATCTCTTGGGCCTCACAATCCACCTGATTTGATTTATACATCAATCGTCTTAGTTCGTGGTTTATTTAGTAGTTTTTCATAGTTTCTATGTAATAAGGACTGTGAGTGATGTTAATTGATTGAGTGACTTTGTGAAGATATGATGACGATGCAACCGTGGGAATATGAATTGAGGACCATCATAAATAATTATACGAAGAAAAGGCAATGATTTAAAAAGGTATATAATGTAACGTAAATTAAAACTCTTCTAGATAAGATCACTGGGTTGAGTGACGGCTCTATATTTGAACAAGATTTTGGCAAAGCTTTTCAATTTAAGAATTTCAATGTTAGAATTGATTTATTATATTAGGGAAAAATCAATATTAGTCCCATGAATGATAAATTTATTATTTATTTGTTTGTAATTTAATTTTCTATAGATTTTTTTAAATCTGACATTTAAATATTATTATAATTATTTCACAAGGCTGACTTAATTTATTTTATCGTCTACTTACTCACTTTGTATTATTTGCATACCCATGTGATGGTTAAACATGGAGAACTTTATTACTATTAACAAAAAAAAAAGTAATGTACCTATATCTGTACCCATGTTTGCAAATAAATAAATGATAATTATAATGAATTATATTGATACTTCTGTTGCATCTACCTGCAAATAATACTATTGTGGAACGGTGTACTTTAACATCAAAGAGAAACCTACTTACTTTGAATACACGGTTTTCTCGGAAACCAAAATTATTGTTAAGGGTTTAGTTCTCACCACTACTTAAAACGTGCTAAATTCAAGAATTGTCTAGTGGTCTACCAACACGCAAAAGAGGACCTTCAGATTCCTCGAACGCATTTCAACTTCGCAACGTCTTACGGTATTTTACTAAGAGGACGGAGTCCGCAGAAAAGAGCCATCAGAGCTCAGAGCAGGGCTCTTTTCTGCAGGAACTGTTTAAAGTTATTAAAATCATGACGGTATCTTGTCATCAAATACTACGTAAGGAAAATTCTTACAGTTTTTAATAAAAGAGATTTAAAAGACACAACACTAGAACTAGAAATAGAGATCAGTTAGTTCAACCAGATTTCAGAATCGGTAAAGTAGACTCATCCTTCATGGGGTACTGTTTAAAATGTTACAATAAAATACCTCCCCACATACTTCAACTGTATGAAACGAAATTTAAATTTAGAATAAAACGCAAACTATGCAGCCAAGTATATTATAAGTTGGGGGATTACATATCTGACAAAAATGCTTGGCTCAACGCTGGTCCCGCTCCACAAGGGCGCATAAACTAATTGTATAGCATTCAAAAATATTGTTGGAGCTGCTGAAGATTGTAAAAACTATCTTTGCATTGTATACATTCAATCTCTTAATATTATACCATTGCATAGCACATGTGTGAGCACTATGTACCTAAAATAAAGCTACCATGGCTGAGAGTATGTCATGCTCACTCAAATGTCTCGCTAGTGGTGGAGTGTGGTGGACCATAAAGCTGCCTTCAAAATGGTTGAGCTGAATGTCTGGCTGATCCATACGTCATGAATAATTATTTAAATTTGAATTTTCGTGAAAGGGTACCGCCGTCAGTCATTTCTTAGCTGCTACGGCTTATATTTTAAATCTTCTTATTCCAACGTGCACGTTTTTCGACATCATAATCACATGTATAATTTCAACATGATTGATGTAACCTGTTTCTTGCCCGTTCTTCTCGATAGGAACCTATTACAGTTTGGAATGGGCAACTAGCTTCATCTTTCTGACTGATCCCTTGACAATTCAAAATTGCTGCTTTGAGTTTTCGTTTTTTTTTTTCTAACATCATAATTTATGAAACTGAAAACTTGCCAAAAAAAATTCATAACAATTTGCGAATTCCTAAAATAGTCGTTAATCCTGCTCTTTAAAACGAAGCATCACACTGGCCTCCAGTACTCGCTTCCAGTTACTATCCTCTAGCTACTAGCCTCGCCTGTTTACCTAGACGATCTCCACTCTACCGTGTTAATAAACTGCGACTTGTTATGCAAAGAGTTCTTATACTTTGTACTTTGTTTTTGCTTACAAAATTAGCCTTGGATAGCTTGAAGGTAGACGGACAGAGTAAGTCTGCTTTTAAGCTATCTAGTTGTTAGAACCATTTAAGTTGCTACTCGAGATACTTGCCCAAGCTAGGTCCAGAATGATAATGTTAGTCATTATGACTGTTTACATAACTGTACGTTTTTTTTAAATAAAGAGAATTTAATTTGAAGCAAAATAAAGAAACACTCTTTACATATTTTGACAATATTTTTTGGCAGTGTATAGAGTGCCACCATTGGCACTCTATCCCTATCGGATAAAGTGCCACTACAGGCACCCTAGTAATACCGCCTCGGTCCGGCTAGAGTGCCGCAAGCATTGGATTGTCATTGTCACTGTCACTAAGTCACGTCACTTGGTATTTTGTTTGATTGACGAGGTTAGATCGCTGTAAAACACCACATTCCCAAAACATAACATTCTCTTGTGCCTAAACGGACCCTGGCACTTCGCCGGCCGCTACCGCGGCACCGCTCGCTACGCTCGCTCGGCTCGTGCGTTGTGTGGTCACAGTTCTAACCTAACCTAACCTAAATAACAAGTGACAGTGACAATGCAACGCTCACGGCACTCTAGCCGGACCGAGGCAGCGACACTAGAGTGCCAAAAGAAACTCGCGGCACTCTATACACTTCGATATTTTTTTTATTTCTAGTAAACATCAATAGAAAGAAAGAAAGAAAGAAAATACGTTTATTCGCGGAAAACATGACGCAAGGAAAGAAAAAAAAAAGAACACGATACTCAAATAACAAATTGGCTACTATTGGCTATTGCTTTTATACTATGACAACAATCCATATTGTAAACATTTCATATCCAATCACAACAATATTATTGCAAACTAGCATGTTAACCTATTACAACTACTACGTCGCCGTCAACCCCGCACCGCCGCGGCCGCGGGCGCAGCTCGCCCCGGCCGCTAACACAGGTAACTCGCCATTACAACTCGCCCCACGTAACCCAGCTTAATGTGGCTCATCAGGCCTGCAGCATCACTGCAAGGGTTGAACGACCGCGCGCATGCGTATAAACCACCTTTTTCGGTCTAAATAGCCAACGGGCCGTCTTAGTGCGCGTTCTAACTGCGATCAAATTTCGATCTTACTATGTAACTGAGTGGATCGTTTTGGTGGTGCGTTCACAGCGGGAGGAGGCAAGGCTCGGAGGCTCAGTGAGTCGCGGACCGCCGTCGGCAGCGCGCGTGCACTCCCGTCGCCCGGATTTTTTCCGCCCGAGAAAAGTTTTTCAAGTTTCCGTCGGACGTTTAAAGTGTTCAGTCGCAGTATTAGGAATTAACGCTTGGTTAAAAGTGCATAAGGATTTGTGTTGAACGGTGTCTTGGAGAATATAACTGTGCTTTTCGGGAATTATGGAACGGTGAGTTTTGAGAAAAGTACTTTTAAAGGATTTATTGCAGGAATTAATTTGATTACTCTGGATATGATCATAAATTTATTGAAAATGGTTTTATTTATTTACATAACGGAAAACCGGTTACTTATATACTAAACTTTTCGAGTAGAAAAATCTAAAAACGTTTAAAATAATAATTCTACCAATACATTTGACTATGTATTATAGGACACAAGAGTCGCCGCCGGTTAGGAGAAACCAAACCGCGAACCAAAAGGATTAACAAACTTAGTTTAAAATCCGTCGCCTGTCGGGACAGTATTTAACAATAGGATAATGAAAGTTTCGTGTCAGGAAGCTAAGCCGCTTGAGCTTGAAAACTTTCACAAATAATGCTTTATAGTTTATACAACAAAATTAAAAGTTTTTAAAAATGTTTTTATTTTACGATCTTGGCAGTAACCAATCAGCAAAATGAAACAAAATATATTTTTGAACTTGCATCGGAAATTAAATAATCTAAATAAGGCTCAAGGTAGCAGCAAAAAATGGTGACAACGTCTGCTGTTCAGGATGCATCGGATTATGGTAAAATTTAACCATTACCACTCTTGGAGGTCCCTAGCGGTATTGTGTTACATCTGGGTTGTGGAGGTCAGAAGTAAAATATTGTATTCGGCTGCATCCGGTTCGTTTGTAAGCCGAACCCAACAAAGTTCGGAAAAGGCTAGAGGCAGATGATGACTCTTGGAGTTGTTTCTATACTTCGATGAAAGTAACTTACTTTAAGTACTGTGTTGGTTCCCGACGGAAAAAGAGGCCATCTCCTTTCCACCGGTGGGTGTTTTCAAAGGAAATTTTAAGGGTTGCAAAATTTGTGTATGTAGCAAAGTGAGCTCCTGCTGTCACCGATCTGTCAGCCAAGTATGGTGATTTGGGAAATATTTTATTTTTTGTTAGTTTTTGTATCGCAGCAATGTTCCTTGAAGCAGGCTATTCTAATAAGGCCTTATTAGTAGCAATGCGTGTTGTAGAACCCTACTAGGATTCGGTGGTTTAAAATTCGTACTCAATGCTCTTAACCGCACTGAATGACCTAGTAATAAATTTAAGAAATTTTATTACACATTCTCGGAATCTATCAAAGTATAAATATAGTCACTGTATTTCATGAAGCGTTCTGCAAGGTAAAAGTATATTATTATCTTTTCAGTAGACTTTTATTTTATCTTTTTCCTATGTTTTCTGTTTTAACTTGTTAAGATCCTAGATCACTTTTACTTGTTATCACTACTGTGATTGATATATCCTCTGAACCTCTGCTCTAAAAAGTAAATAAAAAGAGCATTAAAGGGTAAATTAAATCATTAAAACGACACAATTAAAGAAAATGTACAAGATAACGGAACCACTACTGCGCGCTGGAAAAACGACTCGCCGCTAAACTCTATGTGCGGGGAACATTGCTTTTTGCACCGCGAGCATTACCTACTGCTACCTGTAGTCCCTATACGATTGATGTAAGTTTAAAAATACTTACTAAGGACACGGATAATCACGATTTTGCTTTGTGGTTGTCTTAATTTGATCTGGATTTGCTAATACTGGGTAGAAATACTTACTATCCATAGCTAAAATCTCTAACACAATAATTGTTCACCATTTAGATACCGTTATCAAGTTTGTAAGGTTGACAAGGCATCGGCAATGCAAGTTGTCCATGGGGGGCAGTTACAACTTTTCATCAAGTGGGCCGTCGAGACTGTAAGTTTGCTAAACGATAGCAAAACAAGATAACACAAAACAAATGAATCTAGTTGTTATAGACTTGACAGTCATATGTTTTTATCCACATACTGCAATCATCTATATTGTGGTTGATATTGTGAGGATAATCAACACATTTTATGAACCAGTTTTGGTTTTGCTATAGCATTTGCAAAAATTATAAAATTTAAAATTCAAAAGTCATTTTTATTCAAACTAGGCTGAGAATCAGCACTTTTCGAACGTCAAAATTACATAAAACAGTCCCCCAAGACGTCCGCCCTCCCTATAGGTTTTATTTATACTTTATAAAATTATTCAGACCTTTTTCTGATAATTAGCATTGGACTTTAGGTTTCTAGGCTCATCGAACTCTAGCAAAAATTCGGCTTTGTAAAGCGTATTCAATCACCTTATATAACAGTTCTGCCTCAAGCCATCAAGCCTTTATTCGCCGAAGAGTAAGGTAGAGGAGCACCTACCACCTATTATTACACCCACATTTCTCCAGTTATATTCAACTCCCATATAACGGGGCGAGCCTATTCCCATCAACGGGGCACAAATCCAGACTCCGGGCTGCTACTGAGAAATTCAGATGGAAAAATCCAATAATACACTCAAATTGCGTCAGTAACATTTTACATTTATGCCCCATATTATAAGGGGCGAAATGTGGGTGTACTATATGTTCACCTCTGGCTCTCTGCCTAGCTCTCGGGATTATAGGCGTGCTGTTATGTTATTTTAATAGTTGTTTCATATTATTTGACCTACTATTTTTAACATTCCTTTCAAACTTATTCAGATTTGCGTTCCATATTATCAAACCAACTTACAATAATCCTCCTTGTAGCCCCACGCACTGTCAACAAAACAAAACAAATTCAAAATACATTTTAATAATAATAAAAATAGACAGGGGATATCAGAACTTTAATCCGAGATAAGCGAAGCAGGGGAGATGACAGAACAGAGATATTGTGATGCTTGTATACAGCAGTGGGCCTCGCCCGAACGCGTGGAGTAAACGTGACGTAAATTCGAGCGATTTTAAAATTGAAAATGCTCGTTTCGCACATAATATTATTATTTATCTGTGCACTAGTGCACAAGTAGCGGGTGGGCCACGATGGAAATTAGCGTGTGCTGGCAGCGGAGTCATCTAGAATCAGTTAGTAGGGAGCGCACGTCAACAATAGTGGGAGATCGTCCCAGGGGTAGCGAGTACAGAACGTACCTCTGCTTTCCGCAACAGTAGTTTGAAGACTTTATTAAAATCTATGTGTTACATTTATTGTGTTTGTCGCCAAAATTTAAACCAAAATGCTATAGTTTAGAATGTGGTTCGATTAAAAAAACCTTCCAATTTAAGTTACATTTACCGCGCGCATTATTGCTTGTGCCTCTGAACGTTTATTCTGTATCTAATTTTTTTTACTGACTGGCTGACCGATCGTCTTGTGGTCCTGTATTCGATCTCCGGTCAAGCGTTATTCGGTTTCCATGATGAATTTCATGGTAGCAGCCCGTTATTTGATAGCAATAATTGTGTGAGTGTACTATTTGAGTGTTTCATTGGGATTTTCCATCTAGAATTTCTCAGTAGCAGCCCGGAGTCTGGATCTGTGCCCGGTTGATGGCAGTAGGCTTGCCCCCTGTTACATGGTACTTAAACATAACTGGCGAAATGTGCGTGTACTAATAGGTGCCCCTCTGCCTAACCCTTCGGGTTATACAGGCGTTATGTTATTTTATGTGTATATAAACACCTCTACCTACATCTTCAGGAAAATCAAGCATGGTGTTATGTTAAATTTTCTCAGACTAAAGGAAGAAGACAACATCGGTCTAAAAATAATTGGACTCAAATAGCCAAAGGGTACTGATCAATGTTAATATTGTGTGTAAGAAAAGTCTTTGCCCTGTAAAGTCCCATAATTTCAATGTTATTCATCATATCATATGATCGGCCTAAAAATAATTGGACTCAAATAGCCAAAGGGTGCTGATCAATGTTAATCTCTGTATATGAAAAGTCTTTGCCCTGTAAAATCCCATAATTTCAATATTATTATTACGAATATAATATATACCTCACATTTTTTATCGGAACCGATCGACTATCGTTACACATTTCGCAGAACTCTCGAGGGTTGTGACTTTTACGACGCATGATCAGAGTGATCATAAAGTCTACTCAAGCGCCAAGAATTTATAAGCATCTAGAAAAAGATAGGTCTTTTTTAAAATACTGCGTTATGTACAAGAAAATGTTAGACCTTTTTCTCGTAAAATATGAAGAAAAATCTAACTTAACATGGACGTAGGTCCATGTTAAGTTAGATTTTTCTAACTAAGGGATACGTAAATTTTTATTAAAGTAATCTTACTAAGTATTACAGATACTAAATGCATACCGAAAATATTAATCATTACAGAATGTATTTACTTACTCAACATTCTTAAGGTTATGACGTGTTTTCAAAGTTTCTGTTGAAGTTCTGTCGTGGATAAAAAAAACTTAGATGACTCTAATACCATACCATTTTGTATTTTGACAATCCATAGCAACAAGTATTGTTATTATCAGCATTATGCTCTTGTAGTTTTCTGAAGTTTTCATAATGTCCCTAGTTTCCTGTAAGCCTGTATCAAATAGATTAGATTTGTATCCTTCTACTCAGATAGATAACAGTGTGGCTTAACCTTTCACCTGTCGATATGCTTCCTTAACCATGCAATAGGGACTGCAATAGGTACCTATAGTTGTAACATAACTGTTGTTCTCAAACTGTGTCCATTTATGTAGGTACCTACGTATTTCTCGAATAAGCATTTCCCGGCAGATGAATGACATACACCCCACCTACATTTCACCCGTTTGGTATGTTATAAATCCCATGTAAATGTTGAATCCAGGCTGTTTCTAAGAATTTCTACATGGAGAAACTCACTAATACTTTGCTTGAGCAGACTAAACCAACTCAGTTGAGAATTGTGGATGCAATGTGTCTTTTGTATGGCTCCTAAAATATTTAATAAATTACCTAAAAGTTGGAGAGAACTGCCCTTGTCACTTTTCAAAAACAAGCTGAGAATTTTTTTAGTGAGTAAAGTTTATTACAATATTATTGATTTTTTAAATGAAAAGGACTTTTCCATTCCGACTTCGAATATACATAGTTTATAATAAGGATTGAATAATGTGAAGCTTAATTAAATTTTGAATTGTCTATTTGACTGCATAATAATGAATATTCTGGACATAATTTAATATATTTTGACTTTATTATACCTATAGCTTGACATCAATTATTATTATTTATTTCTTTTGTATTTTGTAATGAAATTTAGAATGACTTGTCTTTATGTAAAATGCAATTTTCTATACCTACCTACAAAATTTGTACGCCGCTATTGGCAAAACATGGACGCACACAACATCTATTCTATACCTTGCATGTCTGATTAATCAGTTTATGTAAACGCATGTTTGACAAATAAATGATCTTTATCTTTATCTTATCTTTAATGGACTCACGGGGAAGCAGCATGGCGTCACTATTCATCTATCATAAGCACACTACATCTAACAATAGTGAGTGCAAATATGATTAGATACGATACGACGATCACGATGATGTGATATATCTTGTTAATTGTGTTTACATACATATTTATATCATCATCATCAGCCACTGCTTGGACACGGCACTCCTCTCTGTGAGAGGCAGTGTGCTGTAATTTACCACGCGGGCCCAGTGCGGGTTGGTAGATGTCACATGTCTTCGAATTTGTTGGTTCTAAGACATGCCAGTTTCCTCACGATGTTTTCCTTCACCGTTTTGAGAGCAGTGGTGATGAAATTATTTACACAAAGTAAAGCTGCCTGCTTGGGTTCGAACCCACGACCTACAACTCGTAAGTCGGGTCCGTTACCACTGGGCCACCACGGCTCCACTATTATTTTCATGATGTGAAGTTGCTGCCCCTAGAATTAGGTTGGCATATATATTCGTATATTTATCGACTTTCGCACGTATGTTGTCGAAGATTTTGCCATTAACGATGAATCATCTAACTTAAAAATATTGCCTAAAATGAAAATAATACTTTGGTTGGTGGTGGGTGGTAGTTGAAAATAATATGTCTTGTTTTAAACAACGGAAGTAATCTTAATAAACAAACGTATTTAGTTACTTAAATTTTTTTTTACTCTGACACAACATAAACTTTTTTTTTTTGTATTTGTTATATTGTTCTGTCACTAAGATGGTTTCTCCATATAGTAAATATGTAGATTGCTGTTAATACCAAAACGAGTCTCGTAAAAAAAACCAACAACATGTATTCTAAATATACCATTATTTCATATCACTATCCAAGCTCCACCGCATTGCAAATCTTTATTCAAAGTTCTCGATCGATCAGATAAGTCGTTTCCACGTGAATTCATAACAAAGGAGGAACTTTCCTCTCCACAATATTGGCATCATTGAATGGAGTTCTTACTTACAACACAAACTTTTCCACCAACAACAATACAATATGTTGGGTTTTGGATGGAAATACTGCGTTTTACGTATTTATTCACGTGATTAATACCTAAAGTAATTATTTTATTTATTTATTTACTATTCTTACATCTATCATTTGAATTGAATCATTATTGCGACCAATCTAGGTTCAAAAAGGTGAATTTTAGTAGCGCAGTTTTCGTTAGAATAAATAAAAACGCTTTGAACTATTTTTATATTGCAAAAAAAAACTGCATAATATTGCAATAAAATAAAACTCAAAGTACCTTCAATAATAATATATTTAACCTTACAGTAATCATCTTGTTTCTTTCCGTATTATTTCTCAAACTTCTACTAACAACCATAATCTTGTAGATCGAGCGTCGTAGACGTTGCTACGCTTGCTACGAACGCTACGAACGCTACGCTTGCTACGGCTACGAGCTACATAGGTATAAAGTTCCGAGCGCTATTGCACATAATATTACCCGCTCAGAATTCTATTAACTAACTTAACAAGCTCAAGATAATTAAGTAAAGGATCATGATTAACTCCACAGCCTCTTATCCCTCTCAACAACGTTAACCAAAATGAATAATTATAATCTAAACAAAAAATACTCCCCTTTTCTTATCATCAGCCTGCCACCCTGCACGCAAATTTTAACTGAAGTACACAAATATAAGGTTTAAATTCGCTTGTGGGAATTAAGATAGGAGACTTCTATACATGTCAGTTGCACGGCCCGGAACAAACAAGACAATGGGGCTATATGAGCTATTATTTGCGTTTGATGAAATACATACTATGGGTCTATTCTATTGCGAATTTATATGTAATTTCGTAAGATATTAATTAGCACCTTTGTGTGAATGTTTAATTTTAAAGAATTTATTTGCTTTGCGTCCACTCAATATTATTTTAGCATGGCAAAACAATGAAAAATGAAAACGTTTAATATATAAATAAATTATTATCACAATGAATTTATGCGAAACGTACGTTCAACTAATGTACAATGTTAATCGTTTAAATTACTTTCGCGTATAATAAGCATAATTAAAGCAATTTACATAAACATGTTAACTGCTTATTTCTCCATGCTGTATACTTCAAGGTAAAGACTAAAAACTTTATAAACACGCCTAGAAAACACACAAACCGTAATATTCCGTGTATAAAACAAAACACGGTAAAGTTCTTGCGAGTACGAACGAATATGTTCGTAGGAGTAAGGCCTCAACCAAGGTGAGGAGTTCCCGCGGGTGCTAAGGCGGCCGCGGAGTATAAAACATATTATACCGTTGATGGCATCCATAGTGCGATGGGACCGTTGCCTGTTTTCACTAAAATTAAGTTTAAGCAACGCGTAGTAACGTACCTAATGCCTAACCAGACGAAGCAGACTTTTTCGCAACACGCGATTTTAAGGCAAGTTCGCCGACTTTCAATATTGTTAGAAATATGTTACCCGTAAAAGTTGCCTAGCATTACGCATCGGTAAATCGGTTTCGTAGCTTTCGTCTTCGGCTGTGGTTGCTGAATTGTGTTTAGCTCAGTAACTTCTTAATCTTTACGCATTACATCTAAGTGTCAACCTAGATGTAATAGATACGCATAACAACATCTAGATTGACACACACACGTATATTATGCGATAACAACAGAATTCATAAATCTAAGTGACCCTAGTGTCAGTAAAAACGGGCATGACCTAACAAACTACCCTCTATTGTTTTACCCACGAAAAACGTAAACCCTCTGCTGCCCGCTAAAACAACTAGCGATTCACCGTGGCAACCTAATCGCGCCCGCCACCGCAACCGCACCGCACTCGCGCTTTCACCCAGGCCGAGGCGTATGAGCCTTCCGCTAAGCTGAACACGAAAAAATTGTAACTCGTACTACACGTATTATTTTATTTCATAGTTGCTTTAACATTTTAGCTTGTTTACATTTCCCGAGAGGAAGTGGAATTGTGCACAAATGTGGAGTGCATTAATGTTGTACACATTTTAATGTAATTTTGTTTTATTTAGAGCTAGCTATGTACGTCATCAATTGATACGTCGTCAATAGTACTACACAAGCAGTATAAACATTTTTGCTTGTTTTCAGCTCAAAATATTTTGGCAATCTCCATTTCGGTAATCGCATAGTCTGAAAGGTATTTTTGGAACGTAGTTCCTTAACGCGGCTGGCGGACAAGAAGATATTGTCACGTGAGGAAAAAGCGTTATGCCCCGTCCATGCAGTTTTCTCCCCCTCTCTGTCTCTTTGTATTATATACAAGTGTGTGTATGCGTGCGAGCATCGCGTAAGGAACTTCGTTCCTGACGGGCTTCCCCCGACCGCACACGTTTTTATTTTGTATTTAGCGAACGGTTTTACCTATCCTTATATTTATAACATAGTTGGCCTCCTCGACTGACCAAAGGTTATATTAACAAGTTATAAAGACGGAAATCATCCAAGACTTTGGCTGTATGGACCAAGAGCCTTGATTGATCCAAGATGACTGAGATTGCAAGTAATATACAGTTGAAGTGAAACTGGTAGCTGACCATCTGTGGGGACCATTAATTGGCTGCTACTCTCTAATATCCATTCAGAGTGAATCTAGCATAATTGAAGATGTAAAAATATTGAGATTTCATGAAAAGGCTGCTTTTTACATTTATTTACCTGGAGTGTCAAATTACACCAAATTATGTAACTTATTTTTTCCTTTTACATTTATTTGTATTAATCAATACGAGTACTAGATAATTGCTCTCAATAATTCATTCCATTTTTAATTTCCCAGTTCACACCACCTTAATCTACAGTATCAATTTATTTCAGCATAGAATAAACGAAATTGCTGCAAATATTGCCGGTAATATCAAGTTAAACAAAATTAATTAAGTTTAAATCTAAAGTGCTCAGCGGTGGGTCAATATTTGACGCCGCGTTCGCGACTCAAACAAACATTGTTCCGTGCAGCGCATTATAAAATACCGTTTATTTCGTGATCAGTCAGTGTTCAGGACGCTGCCGGATATTAAAATGGGCTCGAATGAAGTTTTCAGAGTAAGAAGTTTTAGTAAAGTGTGAGGGTACAAACAAAACCGGCCAAGTGCGTGTCGGACCAAGCACAATGAAGGGTTCCGTAGTTGGGATGAATTTATCCCAAGAAGGAACTTAACATTGTAGTATTCACGTTTAGTTTATTTAGGTACATGAATTAAAAACTAACAGAATTAAAATAATAATAGTAATATGTACAAGTATATAAAAAAGGGGGGGAAACGATCGTATCACATTGTAGTTGAAAAATTCAAAATTCAAAAGTCATTTATTCAAATTAGGCTGAGAATCAGCACTTTTCGAACGTCAAAATTACATAAGACAGTCCCCCAAAAACGCCCGCCCTTCACCACTTCCTAGTGCTTTTGCTGGAGAGAAGAAGTGGCGCAACAAACTCCCCAGCAGCACAGCTGTCTGTTCAGTTAGAAAAAAAACTTGATTCTATACAATAGTATGCAAATAATTTACATTACTCAACACAAAACATTCAATAAAATATATGCCATAATGACAGCTAGCACGCGCCAATGTACCAACAAAAAAAAAAAATCGATATCTAAACTCAAGCAAAAATAAAAACTAAAAACGTAAACAGAACTTAATACCCGAATTATAAAGCCTCCAGGCATAAAAACATGTTCTACCATAGATTCCAACTGCAAATGTATGTTTGTTCGCACAATTTTGAGATTTGCCATGTTATTTTAAGGCCCTCTTATAGGTTTTCCTGTAATCTATGAGTAAATAACCATTCTTTGTATTTTTATCAAAAACTTTGGCTCAGTAGTTTCGTAGATAAGGGGGAGGAATGGTAAATTTTCATCTATTTCTTAAATATCTTATAAAAGGAATGATTAGAAAAAAAATATTGAGATCCTCGTTGGAACCAGCCCTTTCATTTGATATGTCACACAGTTCACAGTTGTACAGTGCGTAAACTTTTTTTTTAAATTATTGTCTTTGTCTCCCAAAAGTGACCCTCTTAATAAACATTCATTTAATTACGTTAAACGTCCGTGTTTAGGTTACAGAAATTCATAACTATGTGTTCAAATTTCAACTTAATCGATCCATTAGATTCTAAGCAAATTGGCTGTGACAGACGGACAGACGGACGGACGGACGACGCGGCGACGTCTAGATGGTCGTCCGTTTATTTTCCAAAAACGTTGTATTTAGCAAAAAAAACAGAAACAGTACGGATAAAACACAATACTAATAGCATAGATCATAATTAGAATAATCCCTAGTTCAACCCGACCTAACTATCCAGTTAAATCGGGGATAAATGCTACTTCCAAAATGAGCATACACAACCAACGCAACATACTATTTTGGAAACAGTGTAAAACGATTGGAATATTTCATCAAGTTCGCGTGGATGATCGATTAAAATTGTTTTGTTGCTGCAATGGGGACTTTATTTTTTGTTCAAAGCGGACAGTTTAATTTAGTTGCTCGTTTAAGACCCAATTTCACCAAACACAAAAATTTGCTAACAGGTCATTAAACTCGGGTTACTGCTTTGATTGGCTCACTGACATGACAACAGCCAATCACAGCAGTTGACATGTGTGTTAACAGTCTGTTATATCTAACAGAGTATGGTGAAATTGAGTCTAAACCTACAACGTTAACAAAACCACATATTGAACGAAGATTTAATTTTTAGACCAAAAAATAAACGAGAATTTACATACTAAAAACTTGACACAAATGGCCGGTAATTCTCCTTTAAATAGCTTCCTCGATAAAATATAGATCCTTTATTCCCTTCAGTATAAAAATGAACAGAATAAAAAGAAGCCAACATATAATTTGATCTACTGTAGCGTCTAATAAGAAAAGTTAATTAAAAATAGTCTTCTACGTGCTCCCGACGATTATGAACGGTTCTACAAGAAACTGGGCTAAAATTAACGCTTTTATTTTAACTCAGTAGGAGTCCAATTGGACTAATTTCTTGGAGTTTGTTATTCAGGTATGTCGGAACTATGAGGGTAGCTGAGAAATGTTCTAAATTTCGCAAAAACAAGGTTTCTTTCATCAGCGCAGTTGGGGCGTAGTTAGTAGGCGTCCAATATAAATATGTATTTTAATTTCTAGAAAACCGTCAAAATTCCGTCGGCTTTGTAATTCATTCAGTAGACAGACATACCGAGTTTCAAGTTGTAATTTTAACTAGCTAGAAGCTCTATCCTGTCAACCACGTCGGTTTAATCCTAGGATATTGCTCTTTGGTTATAGCCTGGTTACCTCGTTAGGCAACTAGCTTCAACTTTACTAACTAACTGACCGACTTCTTGAGAATTCAAAAGTGCCTGTAAATGGTTTAATTAAAGCAAAATAATGTATTGAATTTGAGGTTATGATAACCGTGATCGTAAGTATAACATCACATAACACGAAAGGTCTTTACATAATATAACTATCACACCTAGGGAATAAATGCGTTAAAAAAAGTTTAACCTCACCAACCAACCAATTTGGCGTTATTTTTATAATGAAATGAAATGAAATAAAATTGTTTATTCTGTAAATGGGAAATTATATTTATAATATTTTTATATATAATTTTCAACAATGTCAATGTGTTTAAAATACTGGTCTATTTTGATGATTTTACATAATAATTAAAATGTCAAGTTTTATGGTTTTATCACAAGGCTTAGCAGAGCGAGCAGCTCAATCCCAAGCTTTTTTATATGTTCTAAATAAGTGAAATAGTAATAATATAGTGAAATACAACGATCATAAATATTTTTGCGAACCAAGGCGATTGTAGAAATGAATCGTAGTTAAACATTTAAAAGTCAAGGCTTTAATTAAAAACTTTATCTCTCAAGTCTCAATCAATAAAGTAGTCATCGACTTACTAACAAACTTTAATTAGAAAAAAACAATTAGATCCTGTTGCATGATCTCACAAAGAAATTAACGTTACAAACTGCGTTAACGGTCCGCCAAAATCGTACGTAATCGTCTACATAATTTTAACGTACGTAACCGTACTATCACGGACGGGTTGTTTCAAAGCCGCACTAAATCTACTGTCGGCTGCAGGACGAAATTAGAACATCCGTAGTTACATTTCAATGAAATATGTATTTCCATTCGTGTATCAGAGATATACATTAACGTGATACATTAATTTGGCCGCTTTGTCGAACTTAGGAAGTCTGTTTATAAAGGAGATGGGAAATCCTGGGCCCAGCAGATAACTAGTTGAAAAATATGTTTTAAAAAACCCGTTATATTTTTCTAAAGGAAATCACAAAATACAGTACCACGTTTCTATCTAGGAAGCGAGAAAACTTAAATTAAGTTATGAAACTAAATAATCGATTAATATTTCTGAATTCTTAGTAATCGATAATGGAATAAATCATGATATTCTCAGAATACGTATGAAAATCGAGTGACAAGTGCTTATCGATCGTTTCGTGGAATCGATTCATAGCGAATCGAATTCCTTTAATTTTTCGTCAGTTGGCTACGCTGGTCATCGACTGACAATTCGTTTTCTTTCGTTCTGAGTGCTCACGTATTTTCCATGTTTTATTGTTTATCCCCACGACCTCGGCTTTGCATTAAATGACTATTCGGTACTTTGAATTACCTGGCTCCCTTTTTACCCGACTACGGCAAAGCCAAAAGGAAGGGTTGTGATTTGGACAACTGTTTACGCCTATCGATCGGATATTGACGACATGGATCGCTGTGTGAATTTGTACCATTGCGACTGGGTCTTGGACGATGAGGCGATTTTATCAGTTATTCGGCAGTGGCTTGCATCTCAGCCTGTAAGTAACTATTAAAATCGAGCTTTTAGCCTATCAAGCGAACAAAACCAGACTTATGTACCAACTGTTTACAGTCTCCGGCGTCACGTCTGTCGGCTGTCTTTCTGTAGGATAGCATATTTTAAAACATTACTTACTTAATAGCTAAGTAGTTGATTAATTAGCCATACGAATATATGGAATGTGTTATTTGACCGTTTCACTCATAGTAACCTCACTTTTACTATACTTCATATAACTTGATTCCTGGATAGCCAAATTTCACCAAATTTTCAGTGAGGCCTTGTTATTATATCCTCTTACAAATAAGGCTAGTTTGATTGAGTTAACACCTGGGCTCAGAAAACTATGGAGCCTTTCCCTTCTCCTTTATCCATGTTATTATGTATAATAAAAAGGTCTTATTATTGTAAGGTTAAAAATAAATTGAGCTATTAATGTTATTGTTTAACAAATAGGTTTAATGTACACAGGTCGATCGAAGGGTAAGGTACGCTTGCCGCGGTCAATTCGTGGATGGGTGACGAACTGACATACACACACACCCACACACACATTGGGATCCCTCCGTACCTCGTAAAGCATATAGGCAGTTAGTCCCGGCTGTAATTCGTAGATCTTTGACAGTCGTTACACCTGTAACAACTCTGAAAGATTTACGAATCTGACCTACACTTTTGGGGTAATTACTATCTAGTCATTAGCCCAAAAGTCTGGTAACCAGTCTTAGTAAGGGGTATCGTGCTCACCAGAAACCAGACTGTGGAGGTCAGACAGGCAGACGCTCCATGTAAAATACTGGTATTCAGCTGCATCCAGTTAAACTGGAAGCCGACCCCAACATAGTTGGGAAAGGGCTAGAAATGCTTTTATTAATGTAACCTTGTTTGTAGATAGGCTACAGCTGACACCGCTCATATAGTCAGTAAACATTTGGAATATTCCATGAGTTTACACTATTTTGATTTCATTCACTAATATTTTGCACCAAAAGCAAAATAATAAACTGTCCATGTCAGTTGCACACTTCCCAAAAATGTAGGATTAACTTGCAAACAGCCAATAACAATGACAATAACAACGGCTTTTCATATTCCCGCAAATGATAGACCAAACCAAAACTGCGAAAATAACAACAGTGATTCGAAAACTGCATCGAAATATTTAGACAGCAATTACGTGTAACACAGTGCCGCCATAACAACGAAAAAAGTTGCCAACAATTCATCGGGACTACTCCAGTAACGTAACGCGAGGGTTTTTCAATAAAATAAAACTACCCGGTTTGTAGGAGGGTTGACCCGACATTTTCAATACAGGAGAATGTCCCCTGGGTCTCGTGCCAGGGGACCGGCCCTATTTGGGCACAAAGCGGGGGAATTTGCGCGACACGCTCGCACGGGACCCAGGGCCTAACACTTTTCAGGAGTACCGTGATTTTTCCACTGTTTAGATAAAAACATGTTGTTAGTTATACGATTGTTTGGTACCTGTCTGCTTTCTGATTGGATAGTTTGTTTTTGCTTGTTTCTATCTTTTTCGTTCTGATATTGGCTCATATTCATTCATTTATGAACTCACACGGTTGATATAAGGTTCTCGCTACTTTGTTTTCCAACATACATATCTACGTCAATATTTCATCCTCTAGTAGACATTGTTCAGTCTCCTGTCTGTAATCGCGTAGCAGTTACACCACTTTCCCTCATTTATGGACATGGTAAAATTATGATATCCACACCACACCTTCATGTAGGTCGAGCTCCTACAGAAGCTGTAATCAGTGCTCAAGTTCTATTCATACAGATCCGTTCCCATAGAAAGAGTATTATATACGTCTACTTATTCACTTTCCAGTTTCCTTTCCTCGAAAGATATAAATAGCACTTATCTTTGCGCCCGAGTGAGCAGAACTCGAGGCAGCATCACTTAATGCAACAGTTTTACTCAAACTCACATTTTAACATCCGAGATGGATAAGAAATGAAGTCGTGGGTTCTAAATAATTGGTATCGGTAACGGCAAAGGAGTAAAAATGTCCAGAATATGATATTTCATTTAGAATTACCGTTTACTTCATTTATCCGTTTTCTTCGTTTCTGTTTTCGGCACCTCGCTCAATACGTGAACAATTCATGTATTGTTCAAATACCGTGGCTTGAGTATTATCATGAATATTTTATTTTAATAAAGGAAAAGTCATCCAATTTGCCATGATACCCCTATATTCCTTTGAACGCGCGCGTGGAACACAATGCGCCGTCGACCCGGGCCTGGTCCTTATCGGACGGCGAGCTACCCATTGCTCTCCGTCCGCAAGCCCACGTCTGCGGTGGCCGGAAATCGGCTCGGGATTTCTGACGCCCAGGGCGTCTCCGGCGTCGGCTAGGGGCGTGAGGGCGCGAAATTGGCCTCTCCCGCACGCGCTCCGCCTCCTTCGCGAGCATTACTGCTTCGCAGAAGGAGGTGACGGCTTCCCGTGCCCTCTCGCTCCGTATGGCTTGGACCAGGTTCGGACCGGTGAGGACCTGTGTCAGGCGGAAGTTGAGGACGCCGTGGTGCCTCTCTAGCCACTCCTCAAAGAGGGGACTTATCGCCGCAATCGTGTCGTGCCCATGCCATGATACCCTATATCTATTATTATTGTTTTCAGATTTTTAAGTATGGTGTCATATTTAAATTGAAACTGCGTCTATCAGCACTAGTACAGTCTCGAATACTGAAGTTCTTTGGTCATGTCTCGAGACGGAATAATGACTCCATTGAGCGTCTAGTGGCAGGACAGAGTAGAGAGTGGTAGGCCACGCGGGAGGTCGCCGAGAGGTGCACCGATCAAATTAAATCCGCGGTTGGAGGCCCTGTTAATGAATGCTCCAAACTGTCATCTAAGAACCACACGAAGAGAGATGGTGAGGCAAGCTACAACTGCACCTGTGATTGGACACAATCCATCATGACCACGACAACAAAGTCAAGAACAAAGCGAAGAAGAAAAAGTCATATTCAGCAAGTGATACATCTAATGTTGTTTAATACCTACAGAAAGTTGTAAACACATATGTACATTATATCGGAAACCACACAACAAAACAATGAATTACAAAAGCCAAATAAACCAGAACAAAACAGATCCAAAATACCAAAGTATGAAACATGTATACCTCGGCTAAACCCCAATGGCGTTAAGTGTAGCAGCAAAAGTAGGAGTAACACAACTTAGCTAACTAGAAAACTTTGACTCTTGTAATCCCCAGACCTGTATTGAAACATTAAAATTTTCAGCGCGGCAAACATTTCTCAGTTGCTTAATTAACCAACAAAATTAGTTATTGTTATGAAAAAGTAACAAAAGGGGAGAAACTTCGCAACTCTCAAGCCAGTGGAGTGTGGAGTGGATCGAATGCGGTGCGGGGTATAAGAACATGGCGGATTTTAATTTGGTTGTCGCACATTATGAAGATGATAAATTATCTCTGAAGTTAAACTGTAATTTAACTGTAATTTAAACTGCAGGAGCAAAATTCAAAGAAGAAAGAAAGAAAGAAAATACGTTTATTTGTGGTAAACATGATGCAAAGGAATAATCATACATACATACATAATCATCCTATTAATGTTTCCACTACTGGGACACAAGCCTCCTCTCGGTGAGAGGGAGTGAGCCGTAATCCACCACGCGGGCCCACTGCGGGTTGGTAGATGAAATAAATAACACTTAACAAAAAAAGAACAAGTTAGGGGAAATATGCGTCATATACACGCAATACGGCTATCACTAAGCATAATGCTGCAACCCTATGCGAGACAGAGCCCCAGCGCTGATTTCAAAATATTTAATTTCACAAAATCTTACATGGGCACTTTTGAAAGGTGCACGGTTTCAATAATTGGTCGTTTTCTATGGAGAAGAACCAGCAAGAAACTCTACGGATAATAAGTTTCTACCGTAAAAGCACATAGTGAGAAATGGGAGAAAAGCCCAGGATGTGATACAGAGATTAGTGAGTAAGCAATGTAGGAAGCGGGACTAATTGCACAGGCTACTCCGGACGTACTTAAGAATTTACTCGTGGAGAGGCTTTCTTTTTTTGAGCTAGTTAACAAAACAACGAACAGTTCTGGTTGGTTTGTTCTATTAGTCATAAGTAGGTATATTTCGGAATGCCTGCCTGGTGAGATACTTGCATGAAACGTCATACCTTTTTTTCTGCTTTATTCATTTCAATGCCAAGTTCCGCATTATTGCAAAATTGTGTTATTCTATTAAACGGCTAGTTTCTTTTTATCCATACTACTATACCGGGTTCCGGATCCTATGATAAGCTTATTTCGTTTGAACCCCAACCCGTAGGGAAATCAGGGATTTACTGTTTTGTGGATTTGATAAGGGTGTAGTTTTAATACTCCTTAGTATTAAAAGAAATGTATTTGTTCCTTATAAACTGCGTTCTTTAGAGACGTCATAATATCGTTTTTTGTTTTATGATTGTGTTGCACATTGTACAGACAGATCTATTATGAGGAAGATAGTTGTTCATGAATGGGCGTAGGTGGATGCTTTAGGTATTGTTTCTAAACGCAAGTTCCTTGTTTTCTTTATGTATTATTTTCCATTGTAGTTATGTTTTCTTTTTCAAGTAGGTGTTATCCTCGAAACTTATTCCTGTAAAGTTGAAAAAACAAATCGAGTTATCAAAGTTAACTCTAAAATTCATCTACTTTTCACACTAACTCGTATTTTAAGTTTAAACAAGTCCTAAATGATCACCGTGCCAACTTTTCAAGTAATCCCACAAGCACAGAGTGTAAATTATTAATCACTTCCTAAAAATGACTACGCTACATCGCCTCCCTTGCGCCATCTTGTAAGGAAATTACACTGGAACCGGGAGAACTTCTTTTAATTTATTCAACTCACACAATATCCGACTTTAATATCTTCGCATTATGGACGAGAGTCGCACCAAACTAGGACGAGAAGTTGATTCTGATTTATAACCGGTTCAACTATCTCAGTGTTTGTCTTTAGCCAATTTGAATAAAACACTGTTCGAGTTACGTGAGGTTTAAATATGATTGTATATTAATGAGATGTGGAATTCGGGATCATTAATGTATCTGAATAGATTAGCAAATGAATTAGATTCTGGAGCAGGCAGCGGTTTGCGAAATTCTGCGTTATTTTGAAGATATGCTGATGTTTGTCTGTGATGGATTGGAATGTCTGACAAACTGAGTTTTGGTTTCTTCTTTATTATTTACTTTGTAAATTGTAAATTAGTGGTTTTGTCGTCTATGACAATCGAAATGATGTTTTGATGGCCCATGTTCAACAGTACCCATTTTGAGCTGCTGCTAATGTATGATTTGTGTAGGTTATCGTAACAGTCCTAAGTTTGAATCCTGTCAGTTACACAATTAACGTAAACCTGTAGTATCTACTAGTATTAAGCATTCCACATTATTGGATTCCATACAGGCGGTTCTAACACGACGCCGCGCATCGACGCGGCAGGCGGTGAAGCGGATCATGTCGCATTGACTTGAATGTTGATGCCTTATATACGTACCCACACCGCCCGACCGTACGGAGGAGCGGTGCAAGCGCAGCCTCTGCGCCTTCGCGCGGAACACCGTGCGGTAGGGCGGAACTTGTCATACGAGCCACCTTATTACAGCACGGATCACTGTGGTGGGAATAGGGTTTCCACTTTTTTGAACGCAGGTAGGCAGGCTCGCCGCATATCCACGCGGCGCACCGCAAGAAGCCCATCAGCGTGGATAGGCATGCTCACCGCCTCTCCGCGCGTCTCCGGAGGGGTACGGCCACAAAATTCGCTTCGCCGCCTCCACCCTCTGCGGTGGTAAGCGGCATCGTGTGAAAACCTCCTTTCCATAAAAGAAAACTTTCAAAGCTAACAATTCAGATACTAAAACCAATAAACCTTCTCAGTTTCAATATTTAGATTTCCTTTTTTATTGCCAACTTTTTTTTAAGTTTAAAAGAACAATTATCTTCCCACACAATTTTTTAAAGGTCAAGAATGGAAAGTATCCTGACTTGTTCCCAATTTTACAAGAACTTTCTTATTCATAATCCGATTCTTGTTATAATAATTAATACATATAATAATAAAAACGTTTATTCATTTTTGTGTAAAATTACTAAAATAAATAGACGAAAACTATTACTATACTTAACTGATATACTTACTCATATAATTATAGTACGTTTTTGTACTTATTAAACTTTTAAATCCTAAGTTATCCTTTGGCACACCCATATACACAAACACACACACAATCACACACGCATACTACAAAATATCTACGAATGCACACACTCACAGTTACCCCTACACTCGCCAGCACAACACCGTTTAACTGTTTTTATTTATTATTAAAAAAAATTGATCCTTGCAATAAGGGACTTTCGTCAAAACATTTTTTTTTTTTCTTTTTTTCCTTCCAAAAGGGAGTCCGTGTTTGCGTCACAGAAATACATAATTATGTGTACCAAACAACTGAATCGGTCCATTAGATTCGGAACAAATTGGCCGTGACAGACGAACAAACAGACAGACAGATACACGAGTGATTTTTTTTTTTGCCACAACTGGGAAGCTCTTGGCCTGCATCTCACCTGATGGAAAGCGATGATCAGGCCGAAGGTGGAAGCAAGCTTCACCTGGAATCCTCAACCACAGAGGAACTGGCTATCTTGTCTCCAACTGCCGAAACACAACAATGCTGTTAACATTGTTGTTATGGCGACAGACTTAGATAAGATTGTGGTAGCTAGCCAGGCGGACTTAGAATAAGCCCTACCACCAACCAAACCGAGCAGAAAGATTTTCTCCCACTGGGAATCGAACCCGGGACCTCTGGGTCTGAGACAGGTGGCTTAACCACTAGACCACTGAGGCGGTTAAAATATCGGGTATCCTAACTATCCTATAAAGGTTCCGATTTTTCCTTTTGAGGTACCGGAACCCTAAAAACAATCTAAATCTTTTACTTAATATAACTCATTTAGATATTCAAAATTATTCCTGTAATTAAAACATTTAAAGCTTCACTTAATATGTTCACCTCATCACATATGTTGGTGTTACAAGGTGTTTTCTCATTTGTTTTAACTTATTCCATATGTTAGGCACTATAACATTGCCTATAATAATAACGAGGGTGGGCGCTGATACGATATTACAAGATCTTAGCTTAAGTATCAGCTGAAACTCTAACATAAAATCATGCTTATCATAAGGCCATTCTTTGTAAAGTAAAGAAAAAAAAATGTTTTTCTTTAATTCTCCTACGCAGATTGGATGTCTCGATTTCTTCCCTTACGAGTGGCGCATTTCCGTAATAGAGATATCGGTGATAAGGCAACTGATGATGGTGATCTGTGATTCACACAGTATCTTTGTTTTACTTTTAAGTGCAGAAAGAAGATAAGTTATGGCCGGTACTTGAAGTTATCTTTTTTGACCGAGCGAGCGAAGCGTCTCTGCTTCAAGTCTGGCAAAATCTGCTTTCGTGTGTCAGTTTATTGGTACTCCTCTACTGGTCATATTTTACAATCGATCTCGATGAAACTTGGTATAAGTACAGGTTTTAAGACTTTTATTTGGAAGGGTATTTCCTCCAAAAAGGGGCAAAAAGGGGGATACTAGATTTCTCCACCATGACATTGCAATGGTTATTTTTTTTATTTGAAAGGTAGTATGTTTAAATTGAAGTCGTTTAGTCTTTGGCGTGCTAAGTAGCATTTTGAGGAGCTATTCTGGTCATCCTAACTTTCAAATAAAAAAATAAAAACACATAACATGGGCACTTATGAAACGTCAGAAGCTACGCACGGTTCCAATTGGTCGTTTCGTATGGAGAAGAGCCGGTAAGAAACTCTTTTAAAAATAATAACCATTATAATCTCTTACGGTGGAGAAATCTAGTAGCCCCCTTTTTGCCCCTTTTTGGAGGAATTATTCAGTTTTAGATTTATTTAACTTTAACTACTAGGTAGGGATTGTTGGAGCCTCTGGGACCACCTTCTCATCACAAAACAAAGCTTTAAAACCAATATTAATGTTAGTTTTACAATAAGATCACTAGATGGCGCCACTGTATACCGCTAGATCGCGCTGTCGTTGTCGCTCGCCAAATGGTTAGGTCCCATCGAACATTTTAGTAACCTACAGCCGCAGTCGGGTTTTTTTTAAATATGAATGGGTATATATAATAAATTATGGGACTTTTAACTGTCACGGTTATTTTCACTACTAAAGTTATTTAAAATGGGATATTTTACATGTTTTTTAAAACAAAAAACATGGTATATGTTGCAAAAAGTTTGTGCTCGCGAGGTCTAATGATCGCAGAACTACAATCAATCTATATAAGTGCATAGAATTTTAAAAAAAGTACAAGATGTCAATTTATACTCGTATTATTTTCAATCTTACAACAACCACCAGCAAAACAAAAGCAAACAAAATCTTTCTTATAGATACCTATTAAGTCACCAATCTCAAGATATAACACCTAAGAACAAAATCAATACCAGAGCTGTCAAAGGATAAGTCTTAAAATTTTATGAAAATCATGGTTTTATCCAACTACTCTCAATAAGTTCCAGTAAAATCACCACCACAATACGGTTAGTATTGTGGTGGTACTCACAAACTTAACATCTCTAAACCACGAGCCGTCAGTAATACAAAATTGCCTTCTCTTAATTTTTACTCCACCGCTACATACCCCACGTCCACTAATTCAAATCTTCATACGTGGTACATACATAAGCCCTTGTTAGCAACGCCTCGGGTCGACTTATTAGCAGACGAGCTGCCTTGATTAAACTCCGAGCACCCTTGAATTTTACCTGACGTTATTACATATATGTGGGTGTAGTATATGTGTAATGTTGAGATGTTTTTGTATAATTTATGGAGGGGAAGCAAAAGGTTTTGAGTGACTTGGGTTTTAGTTTAATAAATAAACACGTTACGCTATGAAAGTGGGTTTACCCAATCTTTGTGTAGCGATAAATGTAATAATGTTTTATTGATAAGATTGTTTATATTAGGTTTACAAATAAATTGTCCCGCAATCTTTATTCGGAACAAATAATAAAGTAAGTGTTTTAAAGATTTTACTAAAATGATAAAGCATAACGTAGAAAAAAATTTAGAGCTCAAAAACCATATTAATATGATCAAATAAAAGTAGAGTTCGTATAACAAAGCTTCATCGATTTCCATTTTTAAACTAGATTTCCAATTCTGCAACATGATGCACCATTCTCTTTATTTCCCAAAACTCTCTCCCACAAAAATAATCAGGCAAGATACACCAAAAAAAATACAATGATCATTTCAATTCACCTTTCAACAACAGAAATTCCCAGAAACCTTAAAAAGTTATATTAAACGCCGAACACAGAACCGAGGGTGGTTGTAAGCGCGCCATTATTTCGCTTTTCGACAATTACGCGCGGCTGCAAATAAAGACGTTTGGAGAGCAATATTCAGGGGGAAAAGCGAAAGGAAGAAAAAATTATCATCACCTCATTCCTTACGACAGATGTGGATTTGAAGCGTGCATGGGGTGCAATGTCAGCAATATCTTGTGTGAGAAATGGGAGCGAAATTGTTCAGTGTTCTGTTATGTTAATTTGATGACACTTTCAACTGAAAACCGTGGATTCTTAACTTTTTAACATTCACAAACTAGACAAAAATGTTAGTTACTTTTGATGTTGCAATAGATAAAAATATAGTATATATATAATATAGTATAGATAGTTTGCACTTGTATTGTCAAGCAATAGCATTTAAAAATTCTAGAGGAAACCGTTATCGTCCTAGTTAGTAAAAAAATATTTCACTACTTGTACCGTTCCGCGTTCGCAGCTAAGAAACAGACGTTTTTCCACGATCAATCATGTACCTAGCCAGGTGTTTATAACGAGAATACTTGTGCACTGAATCTTGCCTCTTCGCGCCTCCAACCGAACTTCAGACGTCCCTGTGTTACCCAAATAAAAAAGTCAGTTGAGAGTAATTTTTTTCTACAAGCTCTACACATAGCGGTAATAAAACCGCTCCACGGCGCTCGCGCTCGCCTATATTTCATTTTACCCGTCTCTCCCTCTATGTCGGGGCCGCAGTGGGTACTGTCTGTGACACCGGGAATGAAACTTTAAATGCTGCTCGGAAATAATGTGGATTACGTGCGCCGGTGTGTCCCATGTTTTTTGTTCTGACAAAAGTTTTATTAAAATATGTATCAGTCACAGTGTCTCTTGGCATGAAAGAATAATACAGTTGAAAAGTAATTGTCTTGGCAATTTCGAAGATTAAGTTGTGGAATGTGTTTCTAAGTCGTAGAAGCTACGAGTTTATTTTCTACATAGATTGTGTTTGTACGCTCGCCGTTTAAGTTTAAATCGTGAATAACTACAATATTGCACGACTCATAATGCGAAGCATTAGAGAGTGCTTAGCGATCGAAAAATATGTTTTGCCTCCTTTCTGCAACTGTTCTTATTGTTACACTCGTGCTAGTACACAAAAAAATTAATCTTCCTAGCCTTTTCCCAACTATCTTGGGGTCGGCTTCCAGTCTAAACAGATGCAGCTGGATACCAGTATTTTATATGGAGTGACTGCCTATCTGACCTCCACAGACCTGTAAATGGGTAATACGATACCCCTTAGTAAAACTGGTGTCAGACTTTCGGGCTTCTGACGACTCGTAACGACTGTCAGAGATCCACGAATGACAGCCGGGACCAACGGCTTAACGTGCTTTCCGAAGCACGGAGGAGTCTCGATATGTAAAGATGGTCACCTATCCACTGACCAACCCCTGCAAACATAGCTTAACCTGATGGATCGACCCGTGCGGCTTGTTATTACTTAACCACGAGCTCCTCCTAGTACACAGAACCTACTTAATTTATAATGGAGAATTTAATGGACATTCATTCTGTACTTTTCAAAAATTGATTTAATGGAACAGAAACGAAATCATTGGAGAAACCCTGTTGAAAATGACTCTTTTATTGTTTTTTTTTATACGGTCATTTGAGCGTTAAGAGTCGTGCACTTTTGGATTTTTAAAATTTTCTTTTATAATGATTACAAACAGTAAAAAAAAAAAGACAAAAGAAAATAAATTACCAATTAAAGCCACACAAAAGTTGCTTCAAGCCATTAAATGATAAATGATAAATGAACAATATGAACAACATTAACAGTATTCTAACAATAAAACATGTAAAATTGAAATATTTGGTAATTATTACCCAGTACCGAGATATTAACGTGTCTTAATATTTTCCCTCCTTGTTATATTTTTCCAGTTAACTAAATATAATAACTATGAAATTCTCGGCGAGATGAAGATCCTTAGAGTTTCGTTCTTAGAAATTCCCAGAAAGAAATATACCTACCTACTAGTAAGATTAAAAGATATTTTGCTACTATACTTATAATGGTATTGATTCTTGAAAATTAAGGTTTAGTTAGGATTAGTTCAGATAAAGCAGTGAGAGTAGTGAGCTGAAAATATATTTTCTCATACAAATGAATCATAAATGCTATAGGTAGATGATAAGCATATTTTTATCATTTATTGACATATAGGGTCTGTTTCACCACCTACGATTAAATTCCTATTAGCAGATAATTTCATACGAATTCTGTTCCATTTTTGAATTTATTCGGTAAGTAGTGGTTATTCAGACATCGTGAAATAGGCCTTAAGACTTAGTAGTCTTTGTTGTATTCACTGCACAAAAAAACTGTTTTACATTTTGTTTTAGTAAACAAAATGTAAAAAGTTTTATTGTGCAGTGAATACAACAAAATCACATTCAGCTTACAGACCATTAAAAAATCAAAAAACAACAAACTGTTTTGTAAAGTACATTGTATGTTGCACTTATTCTGTTTCGCTCTATTCGGAACTGTAGGGTGCCGTGAAAAGCAAAATTGCAGTAACACCAGAAATCCAATTTATAAAGGCAAACATTTCAATCCCCTATTATACTGTTATTTCCCTTAAATCGTGACATCGTTCATAATAAAACTCTCAAACTCATTTGCGGGCTCTTAATACCGTTCAATATAAGACGGTGGAAAAATGTTGATAGTCACGCTCCTTATTACCGGGCCAAAGGTTTAACATTTTCAATTTAATCGCATTATACTGTAACCCTTGGAAATATTGGTATCTTGGAGCAAAAAATGATCGGCGCATCGTGGATTTTCCGATTTAGAATTTTTCAATAGATGCCCATGAAAGAATTTGGGATGATGAAAAATGATCGGCTAATGTGGTCGGTTTGATATTTAATTAAATTTAGATTCAAACATATTTCATGACACCTCCTATGAATGTTTTTCAAGGGCCTTAGTTGTTTTTGGCAATCGTAAATATCTAGGTATTCCATTTTGCATTTGCTGTTAAAGCATAACTATTACACAAGTTCAGTAAAACACAGGTTAATATTGCTGTACCTGGTAATCTAACTTGGTTAATAATTAATCTTTCCTTATAAATTCAAGGATGAATGCCACTCTTAGTTACCGCTCCTTTGCAGTTGCTTCTCCAGAATATCTTTCGTATCAACTGCAAGAACTTAACTGTGTTTATTTACCTTAACCTTTTAGTTTTAGTATTAACTTCGTGGTATCTTCTCAATCAGTTTCGTGTTAATTAGACTATCAACAACGCCATGTTTTCTATCCCTTCCGAAATCCACAGTGTTTTTAGAAGCTTGCTTCGTTACTTTGCAGCACACATATTAATACACACTCTCCGAAAGAATACATACCTTCACTTACACTTACACCACACACTTGCTCACCTACTGTTTTTGTATAATCTATATTTTTATTTCATTTGTGCTTAAATATTGTAAATTTTGCAAAAATTATGAACTTTGAATAATAATAGTGCGCTAGCAGAACACATTAAATTGTTAACTATGTGTAGTGTTTGGATCAGAAAGATACAGGCTGTGCCTAGTCTGGGACCCGCTGTCTAATATTATAAGTCTTCCGTTATTGAGAATTTCATATCCTGCTAGGTTGTACTTAAGAACTTTGTGTAAGCTAAATAAATGAATTTGAATTAGTGTGTTTCTGGTTACTTGATAGGTAATCCATTTGTCAAGCTATTCCTGGCAACCGATTAAACTGAAATTTATTAATTTCTTAAAATCTTTTGTCATAGTTAGTAATTGGTCTTTTTTCGAATTTTCGAAATGCTATTAAACTACTGATAATTTTAATTTTGAAGAGTCAACGTCGTCGTAGTTACCTAATTATCTACGGGTAATATTAAAATCTTAAATAACACGACATATTTTCTGGATTAATTTAAACCTTTATAACCTGAGTATTACTGTGTAAAAGGTATTCAAAATTAGTAACAACAAACGCTCTCACTAGGGTTATCACAAGACAAAACAGTGAAGCAGACGACTAAAACTGACGAAAGTTCAAAGCTAATAAAGCGAGGAGCAACAATCTAAATCCCATTTCGGGCCACGCAGGCTAAGGTTCACACGTTCAGACTGAAGATTAATCGCAGCTTGAGGACCGCTTCGGTTAAACCGACTATCTCCTTCGTACACTGAGGAGCTAAGGAGCGAATTCTATCATAATATGTCGTTAAGTTCACTATATGAGTTTATAGACAGAACTATTATTTGGAAAAGGCCACTGTACAGAAGAGTTTTAATGTCCAGTTTGAGTGTATCATTGAGTAAATAGTTTATCAATGTCAGTTCCTCTATTCTAGACATAGCTTTTAGGATTATGCGGACGGATTATCTTCAGTTATAAGTTTAGCTGAACAGAAAAACCTGTAGGGCATACTTTATAAAGGGTAAACGGGCGCCGTCAGTTGCGAGTGGTCATCTCTTAGCTGCCATGGCTGATTTAAATTTATTTTAATCTTCGAATGGTTTTTCTTTTTATTACGGACGCTTTTAATGTGCACGTCTTTCTACATTACTCTCACATACATAATTTCAACATGAATGATCTAACCAACATTATGTTAAATTTTTTTGATTAAAAAAGAGTGTCCGTGGAGTTTCTTGCCCGTTCTTCCATAGGTAGACCTAATGAATGGGCAACTAGCTTCATATTTCTGAACTTCTGACTGACCGACTCCTTGACAATGCAAATGGTTGTAAATGGTTTAATTGAAATAAATGCTTTGAGTTTGAGTTTCTTCTAGTTTGAGTTTCATCTAAATTCTGATTAATTTTAGGAATACAGGAGGATCAAAATTAAGTTAATAATAGAAAAAATCTTATCTAAAATACTGAGTACAACAACTTAAACACTCAACCAAGTTCCATCATCCGACTAAAGTTACGAAAGTGGCTAAATCACAAAATACAGTAACAACGGGACGCTTTTGGTTCCAGGCTTTTAGCTAGTGAATTTCTACTTTGTTCCCGGTAATAGCGTTGTAGTGCGCCAACAAATTATGAAACCCATGTTAGATGGCCTGCTTGGTGCTTGGCTTTAAAGAATCGTTATCGTGCAAAATGTGAAACGATGAGTTACATTTTGAAATTGTTGCAATTTATGATCGTGACTCTGATAAAGTTTGGGACTGGCGTTATATATGATGCCAATATTTTATTATCCGTAATGTTGTCCTATTGAGAAAACAACAGAAAGAAGGCAGAGTGAACTCAGCAGTGAATTCAACAATTCAGCAAAGAATGATGAAGGTGATAAATATACCCAATTAATTCTCTATGATATATTAGGTAGTGACATTTCAAGACAAACAATAGAGATTTTTAGTACTGCATCTACTTCTTTGCTAAACAAAATATTAAAGGATCAAAATAATGATGACAACAAAACGTTATTAGAAAGACATTACAGGGTAATGACACGGCGGTCGGCCTGATGAAGTACAAGACAAACAAGGGTGTCGTAAACAAAAACATTCCGACTGGGATTTTAACAAAATGAACGGTTCGCCTACTCGGAGTACTCGGGCCAAGGGACCGGGCTGCCCTGCGGCAATATCAGGGCTTGCACCACTATGAAAATAACCTAAGAAAGTTTTACATTTATTTTCCAAATCACGTGAGAAAATTATAATATTGAAATAAGGCTCTCAGACTCTAATTTCATATTCACATTTTATTACATATTCATTTCGGAGTGAGGGAAAATACGGCGAATAACTGGCTGGTAAATTAACTTCGCTTCGCAAATTGCTTTACTTCAAAATCTGGGTATGTTCTCATCGTGACACCTACGACCAATTATGATGTATTATATAAGACAGTTTAAACTTTTTCTGCCTTAGAAAAATAACTAGATGTGCTTGGAATATCTCAGTAATGAAAACCTTTTCCAGGAATCATTTCAGAAGCTTTCCCTCTACCCATAACTGTTATCGCAATAAAACTAAACGTATTTGAATTACTGTTATAGAACCGCCAACAAAATTAACTAAAGAGAATAATGGAAAAGGAAAAGGTTTTTCTCAGAATAATTGCTATGAACCAGTCGTTGACCTTGAAAACTAATTGAGTGATAATTTGATACTCTTGTTACCCAGAATTAATTAATTAAAACCAACCATCAATAGATTTGCGTCTATTGTTTAAGTTTTTCCAAATACAAGGCTTCGCATAAAGGTTAAACTAAGGCTTAATGATCTCAGTCTAAATGCCCGATAGCGCTAACATGGACAGAGCTTATTGATTAGGTAATATAGTACTGTAAGGTTTTATTATATTATCAACCTTATGTTGTACTGGCTGTTATGAATATATCAGTTCGAACTATCTGATGAGTCACTTTCTAATTTAGAATAGGTTCGTAATAATTGTTTTATATAGAAAATAGCAGAAGGCTAGCTGTCACTTCGTAGGCGCGTATTCATGTTGTAATATATTTTGACTTAAAATATCTAATTAAATACCTATTATAAATATAACACATTGCTGTGTCATTGAAGAGAACCCACACACTACATATATAGCTACAAATAACATATTTATCCCACACTAAGAGCGTCTCGACGCCCCACACAAACACGCACCCCTCACAGTACCTAGCCGAAGTCTGATTAGTAAGATATTGAACAGCAAAAATGTAAGGCTCAATTTATTCACAATAGGTACGCTTGCCTTGTTTATGTTTTAACTATTTTGTTGTATTTCTTTTCATTAGACCAAAAATGAGATTGTTAAATTAATCTTACTAATATTTATATTTCATGAATTAATACTGCTCAACACATTTTGTACAAGTCATTGTAGCTTAGGTTTAAAGAAACTTTATTCTCAATAAAGACATATACATATCACTTACTTGAGAACAATACTAAAACATACTACATTAATTACATAAACTTCGTCGTCATCAAGGGAACACCCAAATACTCCGAAATATTTTATTCCGAATTTCGTTGTTCCGATTTTCAAAAGTCCGAATTTCATAATCCCTAAGAATTATAATGTCTATTATTAAAAATCACGAATTTCATTTTACCGAAAATCGTAAATACGATTTGTTTGGTTTCCGATTTTCATATGTACGAAGAATCAAATGCTCGATGGGTTCTCGGTCCGAAAAACGACATTCCGATTTTCAATACTTCGAATAAACTACTAAAATTAGGAATCTGATTTAATAGTATAATACGAGTATTAAGTTACGCGTTATAAATTTAAAACTCATAGTTTTTAATTTAAAAACGTCTACTTTGGTCCCTTCTATTGTTGGTGAATCATTTGGGTTAGGTTAGGTTAGATCCGTGACCATTAACGCGCGAAGGCGAGCGACCACAGGGAGCGTGCCGCGGTAGCGGCCGCCGAGTGCCAGATTCCCTCTATTGTTGGTGAATCATTTAGGTTAGGTTAGGTTAGATCAGTGACCGTTAACGCGCGAAGGCGAGCGACCGTAGGGAGCGTGACGCGGTAGCGGCCGCCGAGCGCCAGATCCCCTCTATTGTTGGTGAATCATTTGGGTTAGGTTAGGTTAGATTAGTGACCATTAACGCGCGAAGGCGAGCGACCGCAGGGAGCGTGCCGCGGAAGCGGCCGCCGCGTGCCAGATCCTCTCTATTGTTGGTGAATCATATGGGTTAGGTTGGAACTGTGACCAGTGTGTTTTGTTGTCTTGCTTTTCAGTTTTACAAGGCCTTTTTATTTCGGAATTCTAATTAATCCGTACTTTAATAATCGGAATTCGTATTTTTGATGTTTCGAATTATCATTAATTCGGACTTTTTGTTATTCGATCTATTGAAACTCGGTATTTTGAGAATAGTAATTATAAACGTTAGGAATACTGAAATTTTGGAATTATAAAAATAGGATTAATGATAAATCGGAGTTGTTATATTAGGGATTTTGAACCATTCGGAATTCTGATAATCGGTATTTTGAAATTCGTATTTGTGACTTTCGGAATAAAGTTTTTCATATTTATGTAGTGTACCCGTCATCAAACCAGATAGGTATTCAATCATCCTTCTGGATAAACTGGAAAAACTGGGAATAAGAGGCACGCAACACAACCTTTTCAGGAGCTACTTGACAGGTCGATCTCAATGTGTCCGAGTTGATGCACACAAAAATGATGACCTCCCTACCACACATGGAGTTCCGCAGGGCAGCATCTTGGGGCCTACTTTATTTCTGGTATATATTAACCAACTCACAAATCTTAAGCTCTCCCAAGGCGAAATAATCTCCTTCGCAGATGATACTGCCCTCTGTTTTGCAGCCGATACCTGGGATGAGACTTTCAGTGCTGCTCAGCGTGGTTTTGATATGGTTGGGCGGTGGCTGCAGAGTAACATTCTTACTTTAAATGTAGATAAGACGAAATTTATCTGTTTTGGCATTAGAAATGTACGTGGAGTCACCAGGAGCCAGAAAATCGTCTCACACGAGTGTAAATCGAGATCTGTGTGCTTGTGCCCTTCACTGGAACGTGTGCAGGCGATTAAATATCTGGGTGTAACGATTGACAGCTGTCTTAACTTTAAAGAACACATAAAACTCCTATGTGGAAGAATCCGCAAATTAATATTTATTTTTAAAAATTTACGGCGTGTCGCCGATCCACAACTGCTGAAACAGATTTATTATGCTCTCTGTCAGTCGCTTTTGTTTTACTGTATTTCATCCTGGGGTGGCGCCTCAAAAAAAACGTTAAAGAGTCTTGAGATCGCCCAACGTGCAGTACTCAAAGTGTGTACTTTTAAACGTATTTTTTTCCCCACCGTACAACTGTACAAGAACTGTGAGGTTTAAACTGTGAGACAATTATATCTATTGAATGTTACTTTGCTACAACACACCAAACTAACTTATAATCCGCTAAACCTACTGAACCGATGAAAAGATAATGTATGCGTTAGAAACCAAATAACAACTACTAAATTCAGCTCAAGATTTACCAACTTCATTGGACCTTACATCTATAATAAGATAAACAGAGCAATAAACATATACCCTTTAACAAAAACACAATGTAAGAAAAAGGTTACCGAATACTTACAAAAACTAAATTACGAAGAGACTGAATTGATACTACATATACCACAGTGATTGACTACTTACACAAACACACACCCTCTCACATTCACGCACACACTTTACATATTACACAATGAGAGGACTCATACACACTATCCATTCAACAGATTTTATGTTAATTTAAGTTTTTATTTTAATTTCAATATTTGTTAAAATTTTTTTTTTTTTTAATTTATGATTTTTATAATTTTATATTTTTGAATATTTATGCCTCATTGATTTAATTATTTTTTTCTTTTTTAAATATTTTATTATGTATCGATCTTTTATGATATTTATACTCACAATGTTTTTTTAATTTTTTGTTTTGAATCTCCAATTTAAGTTAATTAACATCTCTACTTGATGGCTATTTTTTAAGTGTTAATATTTGAGGGGTTTGGCGCTGATAGCCGAAATACAGGCTATCGCCTAGTTCGGCTACAGATGTTTACTTTATCTGTAACTAAAAAATATAGCCTTTAGACATATGTGTACCTTTGTAAACATTTATTGAAATAAACATATCATATCATATCATAAATGTAGGATTTTTAATTTTTTATTGTAATAGATATTTGCGCACCTATTATGGTGGATATGGTTTAAAGATCTTCTGTTGTATGTATCACTTCATGTACCTTGTACCTACCTATATTCAAGCAAATAAATTATTTGAAATTGAGTAAAATCTCTCGTTTGCCCGCTTGTGCTGATTTAGTCTGTTGACTTCATCTATAAAAATGTTTGGTGCATAAAATACTTTTTATGTAGTTTCCAGTGCGAAACTTAGTCATAAACCTGTTTATTAAGGAACACAGATGTCTCTAATAAATTCTTAAAATCGTAACTTGCTTATCTCACTAATAAAAAAACGAAATAAAACTGTGAAGCGTCAACCCTGAACCTTTGGCACGACAGCGACGTAAAGATGAATCACAACCAGACGATGTCCGCCCGCAGCGGTTTTGCGACGACCCTACAATCGATCGAGTTTCAATTCACAATTCTATTACAAAAGCGCCACCGATTGATTTGTGACGAACAAAACCGGTATTGGATGCGAAAATTTGCGATAATGTTGACGGGCCAAACACTTTTATCGGCGATAATGGTACGGTAGTGGGATATTTATACAGGGTATTAGCCGATCAGGGGCGGCATTAACCGCTGTTATTTTTTCATTACACGGGCCTTGGGGAGCTTTTTATCAGTAATATTTGCTTGTAATGGAGCAATGATGATGTCCGTCAGTAAGCGACGAGGATTCGCAACAAATAACAGCAAAGTAAATGATGTATTGTTGGCGTTTTGGCGCAATTTCGCTCGCCTAACTTTTGGGATCGTGCAAAATTTTTGTCCGGATTTATTTTAGTTATTTTTGGATGAATGTTTTCGTTACGTTTTTGACTTTTAATGAGACAACTGACACGTGGGTAGTTTGTTGCGTTTACGTGTGATAAAAATATTAATAATAAAATTGTGGTTAAAGTACGTAAGGATAAATTGGCACAGTACATGTTAATTTGGTTTTAACAATACCATTATTTCTATCATGAAAAAAATATATTGAACTTGCATAATGGAAAAAGTGCATGCCGCATTATGTGCAATAAACAAGCCGGTGTATTCACATTATTGATACAAACATAACGTGGGGTAGTGCTTGCAGTCACGTATAATATTAACGTGGAAGAAGAACGCAATAGAACATCATAAACAAGGGACTGGCAATGCGCCAACGATATGGTTTTACTAAGAAACGGAATGAGTAAATCTAAATTCAAGGTACTAACTTAAATCAGCTACTGTTCACATAGTATATTTATCAAAACGATTATTATATAGACGTCATTTAAAAATAGGCATAAATAAAATAAATAAAAATCCCCATAAAAATGAGTTAGAACCTTATCATTACAGATTACAATTCACTTGTAGGTACAAACATTGATGAAAGATGTCACGCTAACGATATGGATTGATTGCTGTTGTAAATACCATAAACACTTACACACTACCGAAAACTAAAGAAGATCTGTACTTGAAATTAAAATCCAAAATAAGAAAATATTTAAAAAATATAACGCTTCCACGGAACGTCGGTGCGACAGTAGAATTTTTAGTCAATTTCTCGTTTGACACAATTGAATTTGATCGCGGGATAAATCAAGTTTCTGGGCACGAGCGGAGCTGACTTTCGTTGAAGCCGTCGGCTGTGGTCGAAGCAATGACAGTGTATAATGGAGCCGAATGTTAGGACTAGAAGGACTATTTCTATTTTAGTGAAGCCGAAACTACGTTAACATTAGAGTGAGTTGGGATAGTCGCTGAGTATTTCAGGATTTGTGTGGACGGTACAGAAATTGTATTCGCTTATAAGTTCAAATCAATATTCATTATTTTAGGACCTTGGTCAATGGTAACCGGTAACGGTTAATAATAAATAAGCCTGTTACAAATAATTATGTGTATGGAAAAACTCCATTTTTTTTAAATATTTTAGACATCGGATTTCTATTTGCAAATTGGATTTTGGGATCACTGTAATGTAAATGTACTCAATAGTTTAAACCATTTAGAGTTAGTGAAAATTCTCATAAATAATCATTTTCCGAACAATATAAACATCAAGACAGTCAGCAACTCACACTATAGTTTGCTCTTACATGGTTTCACTCCGACATTGAATATGACGTACAAATCTTTCCGTAAATCAATTTCTATTTCCTCCAGTATTCCTCGCTCCTCGTCAATAACTTAAGCCGTTTCCTTAAAACCTTTGTCTCGAGCTGAGTCGACCTCAGATGACTCGTTTGAGGCTACTTAACGAGTCTCCTCCTCAATTCTTACTTCATTTGTGCCTAATGCAAATCGACTGACGGCTTAACAGAATATTTTGTCGCTACTCAGCCTTTGTTTGGTATATTTATGTTTGGTAATGGTATAATAAGTCGTGTTGTAAGACTAAGGAAAAGAATGGAAGATCACAGACGACTGATTGAACTATTTTGTTTTTTCGCCAATATTTCAAGACTACATAAACAGAATTAAATCGATTCTGTACATAGTACCAACTTACAATTTTTATTTTTTGCGTGGGATATTGTCAAATGACTTCTCCCGCTCAGGGCGGAGCGAAAGGGCGTGTCAGACTCTTACTGACTAAAACCCACCCGTGTTCCTTACCTTGCCTGTTCATTGCCAGTGGCTACGGTCTCCCCTTAGGACTTCCCGCAACCCCGGCAGGCATCGGCCCTCGATTGTAGAACGAAAATATGGAATACTTTTAATTTATACTACATTCAAAGTCGTAGCAGTCGTAGATTGTTAATAATGTGTCTCTTGATTGGACACAGTATTTAAAATGCTGAATATTTAAAAAATCTGTATAGAATCAAACTAAGAGAGATTTGTACCCTTTAACAATATTATTGTGGTTTTAAATACCTACAGCTGAACTAGCCTCCGTACTATCATATCGATTGAACTCGGGTGGCCGACAGATTTAGATCGCTATGCCGGCTTAGTTCGCTTTAGTTTCATGACGATTTTTATTACTATTGAACCTAATTTGCATAACTTATTCAATAAAAATATGACCAGTATCAGATAGATTAACAATCTTATTTTTAATGTTTGGCTTCCTCATTTTTAAAGTTTAAAGAAATTGCATACAAGAACAATGGAAACATTGTCGTATCACACGATGCGAAATTACCTAGATATGATGGCGCAATTATATACAGTCACATATTTTTATTTTGTTAATACATACATAATGTAAGTATTAATCATCAAGCAAATATATCACTACATCCCACAAACCATTGAAATACGATAATAATTCTCAATCGTTATCATTTCATTGACAAATTATTCACAATACGTGATAAACATTAAAATACCGTGTGTATGTGATTAATTACCGGGCAACCCCACTCGTTTATCAATTTGTATCAGCAATGACAATACAAAACTTATTGGTTATAATGATAACATTGTTTTGCTTTGACATAGGGGAATAGGTTGGCAACATTAATGTCATTAAAATAAAGGACTCGTATAAATTGTGCTTATGACTGTGATCAATTGTATTGAAATGTGTTACCATGTTATTTGAGGAAGAAAAAGCTACATGATATGCATTTTCAACCAAACTTGTTCCAAAATGTTCTCGGTTTCGGTTTACACCATCCCATCATTTCCCATGGGTATCGTATGAGGGGGACAAAGGTATTATGTCTAGGGGACGGCAGTATTTACCTTCTATCCTAACAGGGTGAATATCATAATAAAAGGCCCCCTTCATAAATTATTATCAGCAGTGAAGCCTTTATAAGGGAAACAGATTCCAAATGCTTTTCTAGCGGAAAATCCTTTTGCATATTCTCGAAAATATTCCTTTTTGACACATCCATGGCTTATCATCAAATGTATACAATGTATTTTGGAAAGGATTTTCTGTTCAAATTTTAAATATAATTCAGCTGTTACATTCTTTAAAATGTATCTTACTTTGATATTTACAGTAACCGAAGAAATCGTAAAAACAGTGTATTTATTTTAAGAGATTGTTTTATTCTATTACCAACTAAGTAGACTACTTAGATGATACACTAACTTCGTCTGTTTCTATGTCCACAGATGGTGACGAGAAGCCACAATAGTGGACGGGCCACGAGAAGTTGATTGGTGACGAGATGCGAACGTGACGCACCATGACCCGCCGAGGACCCTGCAGGAGCTTTGCCATCAGCGTCATACAGATCATCACTATTATATGTCAAGGTAAGGTGAACATTTCAATGATGAAATCTTAACAAATCAAATTTCTCAACTTAATTCTGCAATTGTAAGAACAAACCGATAACGCAAAGACCTTATAAATACATTTATTTATCTTTAGCACTGAATACAAGTAATAAAATCGGGAAACATTTAGATAGTAAATAGTTTCTCAGTATTATTTTCAAAATTTGCTAAAAGCTTGGAAGAATCTGGGGGAGGCCTTTGCTGAGCATTGGGACAGTGTACGATAACATGCAAAAAAAACATTATTACGTCTGTTTCAATAAAATTCTTCAAAATTCTCAGTGTGAAAGTGTTTTTATTCTCTTTCAGTTAACGAATGTGAATTTTATTTCGCAAAACGTGTCGATTCTTTTGAAATTCGGTTCATTGAGTTTCTGTCAAGTTGTAAAATAATGATATAATTTAAAAATATATTTGTTTTAACAGAAAAAAAAATTTTCACATTCATCTACCCGCACGACATTCAAACGAGTTTGCGTCGACTCATTATTCTGTGTCATTTTTAGTTCTTACTTTCAACAATTTTTTTTTCTAATCTTAAATCTACTTCAAAACATTGATTGAGTAATGGTCTTCTAAAATAGTAGTTTTGATAACTTGCAACGTTGCGCTAAAACGATTGTGCAGTTTCATGTCTAGTCTGCAATAAAAACACACAAAAAACCATACATAAGTCCGACTAATAATAATAATGACTAGCAAATGCTTCTCAAAAACATAAACACATTTAAATGTGATGAGAATCAGGAACGCGAACGTTAACAGGCCACCTAACTAAGTTTTCCAAAATTACACGCGAACTTTTCGAATAAAACGCGACACAAAGGGAGCGAGCCCTTAATGAAGACAATATTTTGAGGGGCTCTCAACTCGAGTAATTAAATCTCGCGGCTCATATCTCGGAGCAGTAGTAACGGGGGCTATAGACAGAGTAATTGGTTATTAAATTAGTCGTGGTTTCGATCAATTTGTGTGGTTCCACGACGTAATTGTAGTTTTGGGTTCGGTGGTAAACGGGAATTTCGGAGGAATGTCATCGCAAAACTTACGATTGGAGAAGGAAAAATAACAGTTTAAAATAATGTTTTGGTAGTCGTCTGCCCCCTGAGGCCTTTTTTTAAAATTGAATAGAAATTGAGATAACATAATCGCTATTTAATAAACCAAACACACAAGTAATTACACAGAAAGGCAATGGAAACGAAAGTTTTTACCTGTTGATTTGTATATCTTTTACTTTATCGAAAGTTAGGTCGTTCATGAAAAAAACTGAACCCAAAATCAAAAGTATCGTAGCACATAATATACCCGATAAACCAGTGCAGTGTCTCGAAACAGCAAACATGATCGATCATATAAAAACCAAACTCTGGTATACTGAACTGAGTAAAGTACCTAATTTGCTAGAAGATATAAAGCACGAAATTCTAAAAGGTTTTCACGAAATAAGTTTATACAACGCGTCAAGCGTACACTCAATTTAGCGGTGTTTTATAAATGCCAAGACACGCAGATGTTGGTCTCACTACGGTAAACAAGTTGAAAAATGTCACAGTCAAGAAACAATATTACTTTTTCTTTGAAACGAACTCCGACTAAAATATAAAATTTATTGCCATTTCGACTTGCAAATTATTCAAAGAGAAAGCTATCAGGGAGACGGGCAGCGGTGAATTTGGGGAAACGATATACTCGGTATTATTGCGGTAAGTTTATTTAGCATTAAATTTTTAATATAGGAGTTTTAGTGATCGGAATTGAAATAATGGGGATATTATTAAAATATTTTATTAACACACATTATTACGTCTCTTGACATTTCTCGGGCCCCTGGGGTCCTAGACCTTTGGAAGGCATACAAGGGGCCGAAGCCAACTCGCAGAGGCCCGTTAGACGTTTTACATGGAATGAGGCACCAACCGATGATTATCCTTATCACACATTATTATTTATTTTTAGTTGTAGCTATTCTCGGGGCCCTGGGTCCCGGACCTTTGGAAGGCATACGAGGGGCCGAAGCCAACTTTCAGACGCCCGTTAGACGTTTTTAATGAAATAATATGTTTGTGCGCTAAAGGTGCTTCATCATTATCATAATTTCAGCCGAAAGATGTCCACCGCTGGACATAGTGTGATAAAAGTGTTTCAATTGATGTAAAAAGAATTAAACAACGACTTGTTGTTTTATGTTCTTTGATGAAACTATATGGAGTTAATGAATGATTGATTCACTTACACAAAAAGTTTAAGTTTCAAATAATTATAAAAATAGAAATAGAATAGATACATAGTACTGAGAACGGAAATGCCATAATTTATAAAATAAGTTGTAGGTACGTTAAAACAATGCGTTCCTCATGAACAAATAATTTAATTAACGGATGACGAGTGGAGATGAGAGCAAAACTGTGTTTAATATCCTTCGTTACGAGTCTACATGTTACGGTAATGTTGTTTAATTTATAATACCCACTAAATCATAAGATCGTTTGCCATTTTTGTTGCATTAAAATGTAATTAAAAGTATGTTAGAGCTGTTTGTCATGTGAACTAAGTTGCGAAAGATAAAGTTTTAATAAACGACTGTAGATCTTTTTTTTTAACAGAGACATTAACGTGGATTAAAATATTCTCAACTTGAACAAAATAATTATGCCATCAAACTCTACAAAAAAAAAAAAAAAAAGTGGGCTCAAAAGTAAAACATCTAATCGTTGACAAGGAAATCATTTTCATCGAAAAATCTTTCCAATATTAATACTTAAATAAGAATCACAATTCTGAGAAAGTAATCATTGCGACGAAAGCAATATAATAGCGTACAACTGATACACAAAAAAAAATCTATTGATAAAAAATTATCGTCATTCGCTAAAAGGAAAATGTTAGCTTCATTTATTAAGGCTGCCGCTACAGGCGCTTTTTTGCTTTGGAATGGTGTACATCTGAGTTTGTGTAACGTACTTTTAATTACCATACTCGGCAAAGTATGAGTCATTAGGCTGTATACACACAGCGCCATCGCGTCGTGATTCCAGTTATGAATCTCAAACAAGTTCCAACAAGTTTTGCTCTCCGTTTTATAAGATGTGTAGTCATTACTCGTTTCTGTATTTTGTCTTCCGTATCATGAAAAGGAAGTAAACGTATACTGCTATAAATAAATATTGGAGCGGAGTTTAGAGGGGTCGTTCAGGTATTCAGTGTTGTAATAAAGTCAACGTTAATCCTTATCGAACAGGCAGTTATCCCTTATTATCCGGTTATAAACGTTAGACGAGATTTAGGCATTTCATGCATGGTTAATGTTTCAATCGGCGATAGATAACAATCGGGTGTTTCGTAAATATTAATTGTACATTTACCTTCATTAGCATTTTCCTGGTCTGAACCTGTATTTACATATTAAAATACGTTAGTAACAGATTTTTTGTTACTTTAGGTACGCATATTGTTGTCTTTGTAAAAATTTTAGTTCAATCAACTCAATAGAAATATCTACAGAACTAATGGTCCCATGACCTTCCAGCGCATTGAAAATGACTTTATTTCATTATGACACTTAAAATTCAGAGGAGTTAAAAAAATTGTGTCTCCGAAAGAGGTAAACATCTACCCTTATTTATAATCCTATCGGAACTAGAATGGTATAATTTTGAAGCCCTTTATATACTCCAGGGTCATCTTTTAAATTTTTCGATATCTCTTTTCATTTTTGAGAAGTTTAAGATTCTTTGAAAAAGGTTTCAAAAGAAACGGTAGAAAATTGGTGTAAATAAAAATAATAAACATTTTTTGCTTGCATTATTATTGCTTTTTCAAGAACGCATCTTTTAATACCATTTTCATTTCTCTATCTTATTAATTGAGGAAGCTAGCATATAGCATTGGCTAGCTTAGCTAGTGAAGCGATCGAAAAAGCATTATCAATGCTAAAAAGAAAATCCAGTCAAATGCAAGTTGGACTCGCGCGCCAATGCTTCCGTACCAAGTTTCACTAGTTCTTTGTCAAACTCATTTAAATGAGAGGATAAATAAAATTACTAATGACTGTTAGGGCACAACCTAACAGGGATCCCTGTACATTGATAGTAGAGGCTATGATCGACTATTTTAATATGCGGGAAGCGATTTAAAACTCTTTCGGGAAGCGATATTTCCCAGAAACTTCAGATCTACACGAAATAATTTTAAATGATAAAAATGAAAAGGCCTTTAAAATCCTCTCCTTTAATTTGACCTCGTTGATGTGGTCTCAGCCGAAGTTCCGCGTACCCTTTACAAGCTCATCGTTATCACCGCCTTGATCTGAAGTGGGGGGAATTTGCCAAACTTCCGTAATAAACAATATTTTGCTTGTCATAACGAGCCGACAACTCCCGCCTTCCTAACTTTGAGGTTGATTAAAAATATCAATCTAAGCGCTGTTACATTCTACTCAAATGCTCCTTCATTATTTTATCAAAGTTACACTTTTTACAATACAAAAGGTCGTAAGTCTGAAGGTTAGTGGATATTCATAGCTTGTAACTATGAAACTTTTAAAATAGCTCTAAAATATTACAACTTGTCGTTCAAGTGCTTTCGTAATTTTAAGCTGAAATATTACTTGTTCGGTTGTAAAATGTGTCGTTCTCTCCGTGATTTATGCGGGGGTTGATATCTTTGGTTTTACAAACTGCTTTAAAAGATAATTTGTTGGATTTATGATGTTGCAAATGGCTGATATTTTGAGGATGTTTGCCGTAATTAAAACTCTTGTTATTAACGGGGAACTGTGCTGAGACGAGCATGGAATACAAATTTCATGGAGGGTAATGAGCTACTTTAAACTGCGCGTTATGCTTGCGAGCTAGTTTAGAGAGTAACCACCTCGTAACAGTTTATGTATTAAATTAATAATTGTGAATGACTTTATAAGTATATTCAATTGTTCATAAGGAAAACATTCACAATAAACTGAAACAAAAAATAACTTTGGCATCCCTATTGATATTCCCATAAACGTTTGTTCGTTGCGTGCGATGATGTCAGCAGCAACTGATGCATCGATAAATTTGATTTGCTCATGACATTATATTTGAATAGCCATTTTAATATTATTATGGCCATATTAAACAATTTAGAACTAGTCAATAGTTTAACACAATATTCAGTGATGTGCACATTAATGGATATTACTGAATACTGTGTTTATGAAAAGAGTAAACCACAGCCTGTAAACTAAACAATTCCAACTTCTTTTGGAGGTTTCACAGAAAGTGACTATGAGGTGTTATGCATCTGATTATAAGGGAATTAGAAAAGGAAGATCTGTAGATAGTAATTCCACAGATAGACGAAAAAAATGGTAATGAACTTCGTAACACGAAGAATACAATTAGGTGTGCTATGCTAAATACAACCGGTGGAAGGACATTTAATTAATATGTAGGAGGTAACTAGGATAAAATTCGTTGATAGTGAACGAGCGATAATGCACAGAGCGACTAGAAAAAAAAAAAGCTATTTAATAATTATTATTTGTCTCCAGTGCTGACGGAGGAACCTCGCTTCGCGGAGCCGATCCCCAACGTGACGGTGGCGCTGGGCAGGGATGCCAGCTTGCCGTGCGTCGTCGAACACCTCGGCACTTATAAGGCAAGCTTTATTAATATCTAGCGACCCGCCCTTGCTTCGCATGGTTTTTACGACAAGACAAAAACTGAAATTTCTGGACTAAACAATATAAGTCTGAAATTGCCAACCCGTCTTGATCAAGCGTGGTGATCAATGCTCGTGCCTTCTCTGTATGAGAAGAATTCCTTGCCTTGCTGTGGGACAGTAACAGGCTGGTATTATTATATAATTATAAACTTTTCGGAATAAATTCTCTAAATTTATTTATTTATTTAAACTTCTCGCACACATTGAGGTACAAAGGCGGACTTAATGCCTTAGGCATTCTCTACCAGTCAACCAAGGGTGGTGAAGAGATAAGATGGCAGAAAAAAAATAAATGATGGTTAAGGTTGCATCAAAAACTGTTAGGTAGTTTAGAAGAATAACGTGATCACACAGACAGACAGACAGAAAAGTAACTTTAATTTATAATATACTAGCTTCTGCCCGCGACTTCGTCCGCGAGTTCTTCAAGAATTGTGTTTTCCAATGCAATATTTTTTTTCAAATCACAGTTTTAGTTCCGGAGATTAACCCCTACATACAAACTTACAAACAAATAAAGAAACAAATTTTACCTTTTTATAATATTATTGGTATAATTAGTATAGAGCAATGGTGGGTGGCCCAGTGGCAACGGGGCGGCCCCGACTTACGAGTTGTAGGTCGTGGGTTCGAACCCAAGCAAGCGCTTTACTTTGTGTAAATAATTTCATCACCACAAAACGGTGAAGGAAAACGTCGTGACGAAACCGGCATGTCTTAGAACCAAAAAAATCGAAGGCATGTGACATCTACCAACCCGCACTGGGCCCGCGTGGTAGATTACAGCCCACTCCCTCTCCCAGAGACGAGGCCTGTGTGGGAACATTAATAGGCTGATTACGATTATAATGATGAATTAGTATAGATACCTCGGCACTTCTAAGGTGAGTCGCATTAGCATCATCATCGACCTTGTGCCAATCACCACGCCTCCTGCCCCCGCCTTATCATGTCGTCTGCCCGTCTCGCCACCGGACTGCCAACACTTCTATTTCCAGTCCTTGGACGCCATATTGCATTAGCATGCTTTGGTATATTGACATGTATTTAATCATTGGTTTCATGTGAATTGTTTTGTACGGCTGGAATCTAAACTAAATGATCTACCATTGAGCCCTATGATGAGAAAAGAACGAATTACCAACTACCTACTTGATTAAAAACAAATTGGTAGAAACAATTACCGGATTCTGCTCATAATCAGCAAAGCGAAAAGCTAACCGCATAAAAGGTACGATATTCGTATATGCACAATGTTAACTGTTATTTATTAATTAATATTGATAATAATACCTCAGCCAGTAGGAAGTATATAAAACGGAGTAACGATTAAATTCTATCCTAAATTGGACACAAAAATATTGAATATAATTTTCAATAATTCCGTCCTTAAAACGGAACAATGAACCCACAGCTTTTGTAACCCTATCAGCTAGTGAACTTGTAATATTATTTTAAAATGTTAATGGGCCGCTCTAGTACAGATCCGACATTCAGCCTTGAAGTGAGTGAAATATAATGTAATTATCTCATCAAGACCCCGAATCCCCCCTTTTACCACGAAATAGATAGATACAGAAGCCCAGCACTATACGACGATTCAAATTCTCTTAGGGAACAATCTAAAAAGATTAATATTATTATGACAGTACCTTGCTATTTCATTTATGGAAAAAATCTTCCATTTTTTTTAATAAACAAGTGATAACTTTCAATACTAGGAATAATGAGAGAATTGTATGTATAATATTAAAATAATGTTTGAAAACATGCTGGTCCTGCTCCATAGGACAATCTAGTGTCGAGTCATAATCAAACTGGTTGCTAATTTAATTGTATAATTTATTATTTTTATGTCATTAATTTCGTCACGAACCGTCTCGCGTGCAAGTTTGACGTCTTTCAGCCTCCCATAAAGGCTTAAGCACCGTAGAAAACATACATACACTGCGGCAGGTTATACAGAAGACCGAAGAGTATAACCTGCTTCTCTGCTTAGCGTTTGTGGACTACGAGAAAGCCTTCGATTCGATCGAGACGTAGGCTGTACTGCAGTCACTTCAACGGTGCCTTATCGACTATCGGTACATCGAGGTGCTGAAGTGTTTGTATGAAAATGCTACTATGTGGACTCCAGGGCCGGACCTCTAAACCCATCCTTGTACAGCGAGGGGTGAGACAGGGAGAGGTTATCTCTCCGAAATTGTTAAAAAAAAAATAAAAAAATTCAAAAGTCATTTATTCAAACTAGGCTGAGAATCAGCACTTTTCGAACGCCAAAATTACATAAGACAGTCCCCAAAAAACGCCCGCCCTTCACCACTTCCTAGTGCTTTTGCTGGAGAGAAGAAGTGGCGCAACAAACTCCCCAGCAGCACAGCTGTCTGTTCAGTTAGAAAAAAAACTTGATTCTACACAATAGTATGCAAATATTTTACATTACTCAACACAAAACATTCAATTAAATATATTTGCCATAATGACAGCTAGTACGCGCCAATGTACCAACAAAAAAAAAATATATCTAAATCTAAACTCAAGCGAAAATAAAAACTAAAAAACTAAAAACGTAAACAGAACTTAATACCCGAATTATAAAGCCTCCAGGCATAAAGGGCGTGCCCGCTTACATATAGCTAATAAAGCTGTAACTCGAAGTCACATAAATTATGATAAACTAGGACCATCGAAGTAACCATTGTTCACCGCTGCACTGGAGGATGTCTTCAAGATTCTGGATTGGAAAGGGCTAGGCATCAACATCAATGGCGAGTACATCATTCTCCTTTGGTTTGCTGACAATATAATTGTCATGGCTGAGACTATGGAAGATCTCAGTACAATGCTCGATGACCTCAGTAGAGCTTCCAAAAGAGTGGGTCTTAAAATTAACATGGACAAGGCAAAGGTCCTGTCAAATGCCCATGTAATACCCACTCTTATGAAGATCGGAGACGTTATACTCAAAGTTGTTGACGAGTAGGACCAACGAAAACTGTCTAGTTGGGTAGGTCTAACTTCGAGACAGGTCATTTGTAGAATCCGACTCGGCTGGGCAACGTTCGGAAAGCTACACAATATCTTCTCATCCCACATACTGCAGTTCCTCATGACGAAAGTCTTTGACCGGTGCGTGTTGCCAGTGATGGCCTACGGCCCTGAAACGTGCTCGCTCACAATGGGCCTTATTAGAAGGCTAAAAGTCACCCAAAGGATAATGAAGAGGGTTATGCTTGGAGTTTCCCTAAGTGATTGAATCAGAAATGAATAGATCCGTAGAAGAATCCGAAGAAGTGCCGGTGCTTGGGGGGGCTTATGTCGAGCAGTGGACGTCTTTCGGCTGAAATGATGTAATTAATTTTACATTCTGTGAGAACTTTAACTCACACTTACGAGTTCTCATTTATTTTTATTTTTTTGTAATTCTTCTATTTTTACAATATTTGTATTATATAATGTGAGCACCATGTATCTATAACATTATTAATGTATACAACATATTGTTAAACATTTTAAAAGAGTAAGGTTGCATGTCCTCTGGAGCGGAGAGGAGAGGAGAGGAGCGGAGATGTACCAATATTAACCAATAGAAGTACACCTCTGGAGCGGAGTTTAGATTCTATTCCTTAATATTGGCACATCTCTGCTCCTCTCCTCTCCTCTCCGCTTCAGTGGACAGGCAGCCTAAGTGTGGAGTTTCTTGCCCATTCTTCTCCATTCGTAACTACCTATTGGAAGGGACAATTAGATCATCTTTTTGTATCGTAAATTTTTGACGTTCAAAAGTGCCTTTAATGTGCCTCTTTGAAATAAATGATTTGACTTTGAAAACAGGTTGCGTGCGTGCGTTTTCGCTGGTTGTATGGAGCTGACCTTCTGTATCTTTCTATTTTATGCCACTAACTAGATTTTGTGAATGTGAGAACCTTGTAGGCTTAAAAGACTGTGTATCTGTGGTCCATTTTCTATTTTGCTAAGTATCTGGTACTTTTTGATAGGCCTACACTGTCCTCTCATACCTATTATCACTGTAATTTAAAAAAATCCTTTGTAAAAACCAATTTATTTTTAAAAGAGTAACCGTGGAGTTTCTTTCCGGCTCTTCTCCATAGGAAACGACCATTTGGAACCGTGCACCTAGCTTCTGACGTTTCATAAGTGCCCATGTTGGTTTATGTGAAATAAAATATTTTGAATTTGAATTTGAATTTGAACCCGTGCAGTATTATAGGGATAATTATATCGACCATTATTAAGCCAAATTTGTAATTCCACGAATTAATTCTGCCGAGTTTTATGCTTTAAGTATTTATAATACAAATATATATTTTGTCAAAGAATAAGATGAATGATTTTTTGATGAAATTAATTAAATGAATAAGATGGATTTGAATGAGTTATCTAGTGGTAGGTAGCACATCAACCTAAACCGATCTGTCAAATTTTCCCAATCAACATAGAACCTTCTCCTTTCCTTTTTTCTTTTCCTTTTTAGGACAATATTGATATACATACCATCACTAAGCTTATAAATTGATTTTCAAAGTACGTCGTCAGTTCTCTTTAATCGTTACGCTCTGGTTCTCAAAATTTACATTCAACATTTTCAAATAAAGCAAGAAAGCTCTCCAGCTCTTAAGAAAATCAAGAGCCGACATAATTCCGTGAGAATAATAACTTAATTAAAACAAGAATATCTGTTCCACCTTTTCTTACGCTGTTTTTCTCATCTTCCCTTCTTAAAGAGCATTAATCATCCTAATTAATCGTATAATTTAACGTCTTTACACATTTTATTAAAAAGATAGGTCTAGAGTTGCTTCACCCCCCCCCCCTTGAGCTCCCCTTCTATTCTCTTCCCCCTGTCTCCTCCACTAATTATTACGCTATAATAAATATCGCTGAAGGAATTAATGCAGTAATTTCAGGCTGTATTCCAGTCGGGGCAGGTTATTCATTAAGTTCAGCGTCATAGCGAGTACAAAGGTAGCAAGGTGTATCTACGACTACGTTGGTACAATAAGGTTAGGCTTGTTGCAGATTTAAGAGAAATACGGGTATTTATTATCTTTGAATCTGGGATTCTTCTTAATCAACAGGTTTTTTGGTGTTGTAGATTTAGATGATGAAAGTAGTGCCTTTGAATAACTCTTTATTTTTCTAATACTATAAGATCGTCAAACACGGAAAGACGGGCACTAAACTACGCAGTAAGATTAACGTTACACTGTGGTTAAACAATGATTAACGGTATGTGGTAAGTGTAACTAACACGGCCAAAGCTGCGGTTAACGTTGTACTATGTACGAGTATATAGCTAACTGCGTACTCCTCTGTGGAAATTTAACTTATTTAATTTTTTGATGCCCTATGACTCCTTCCCCGTTTTTATGCATCTACATAATTTTTATAACTATTATAAAACAGTTAACTAATAGAATATTATGTGTACGCATTCCCGGGCTCCTAAATCGAGTCACCCTGCACTTTTTGTATAGAAGTCGAATTCAAATTCGGAACAATGACGACACCAAAATGGCCAGTATGTCGGCATTAAAACTGATTATACCCCCCATGGCATTGCACGTTGGCTCGTTTTAGGAAACCGAGAGTATATTTCACTGTAAATAAAGAACCTTATATGGGAATTCTGTGATGACTTGTCACAAGTTGATACAGCAAAAATTCCTCCGTATTTCTTTATCCCAAATCCTCATTGTCCCATCCTCAGCACTGTAATAAACTTCTACCCTAAGCTTAACACAATTTCCTACAACACATATGACATTTTTATACTTCAAAAACAAAAAAGAAACATGCAGCGCTCCAGTTTTATGAAGTCATAAAGCCGTGTGCAACGTGCCTAACGCTAACAGTTGCACTGAACCAATTAAGTTATTCATGAATGGCGCGGATGAGCAGCGCAACATTTAGATATAATGTACGTTCAGACCATTTCACTAATTATCGCGCGACTGTTACGGTGTGAACTCACCTTTGCAGATTCGTTTTGAATAGAGAATTTCGTTTTGAGACTAGGTACCTTCAGCTGTCATTCGTCAAAGATGAATTTTTAGTTTAAAACACCTTATTCACTTACTAGCCTTTTCCGCGGATTGACCAGCGAGGACTCCGTGTGCCAATCCAACTCTGTTCAGCCGTTAATGCGTTAAAAGGTAACAGACAGACAGAGTTACTTTTTCATTTATAATACTAGTATGGATTTTAACCGCAATTATGTGGAACTACGTTGATATCTATTATTCGCAAGCGCGACAGCTGAGCGTGGGATTCTGTGTTAGATCCCCAACAGAGTTATTGGGTTTTACAATACGAAATTCTCAGTAGCAGGCTGCAGTTTGGATTTGTGCTCGGTTTACAGAAATAGGCTCGCCCCCGTCCCTTACTTAGAACTGGAAATATGTAGGTGGCGGAATGTGGGTGTACCTACTGATACTTATGACTCTGCAATGTCTTCCCCTTCGGGGAAAACGAACTGCTGTTCAATAAACTTCTAACTTACGCAAATAAATTCATTTCTCTAGGAAGCTACAAATTTATCTCCTCACCACATACGTCATCGGCAGTAAGAATGATTCTGAACGTGATTAGCACTTACGCTTCTGACAACTAATGCATTTCGGATATTTTGGATCCAAGTCTAGGTCCACATATCTTCAAGCACCCGCATTCACCTCAACGGGCTTAGACCGTTCATGACAATTTGAAGGAAATTCTCACATCGTTTTCTAAGGTCTTAGGGCAAATCTTTACAGTTCAGTCAAAGACATTTTGCCAAAGGATTACAGCAAGCATGTGAGTTCCTGAAATATGAAGATTTACCTGCGGTTTTTGCAACTGCAATATTGTGCATGTCCTAAAATATTCTGAAAAAGTAGGTGCATTTATCTATTTTAAGATACAACTTACTTTTCTTGTATCAACGTCAAATGATACATACCTCACCGACGAATTTTTCTTTAATTAGAAATAAGACCCCTCTATTGTTATTTTTTGTACACACATCAGATAAGAATAGAGCAATGATTTCTATGTAAACCTAAAATAACTACAATACTTTCACAGCTACACTGACCAGCAATATAAATAAAAAAGACACTAACTTATCATGAAATATTTCCGAGACCACGCAAGATAGCTTCTTAAAGTAAAAATCAACATTCAAGTGTATTTAATAGCGCATATAAAAAACACCTATAAAACTTTTATCAAAATATTTTTCCTTCATGTAACTAACTTGTGTGGTTTAGGAGATATTTCGTTTTTTTTTTTAATTTCCCAGTAGCTTTTTTATAATGCTCGTAAACCATATAAGAATTATGATTACCATACCAAAATGATAGCAACTACTATAAAGATCACTGTGATGCAAAATCAGAGGTATAATAACTGTGAAAGCAGAGCAGGTATTACAAACTATTCTATATTTACTCTATGTTTGTGAGGCAAAACTCAAGCTTGTCAAGTCCTACATTTAAATTATTTTATAACGTTAATAATGACGTGAACATGTACCTTCCGAGACATAGTAATGCCTTCCACATTATCACGTCAGTATATCAATTTAATTTTGTATGCTTGGCGCTCTCATTAAGTACATTGTCTTGTTCGCCACAATGGATGTGCAAGTTAACTGCGTCAGCGACAATGTGTCCTGGGAACACCTGGCACAATATCTATGTACCTATATTAATAATATACAGCGGTTACATGCGTTATCTGGCATTATAATTAGAGATCTAACGATACACGATTTTCCCGATACGATACCGATACCGATGCCAATACATCGCATCGGCCGATATTTAGGCATCGCCGATTATATATATATCGTTATATCGTTACATCCCTAATTGTAATGATCGATATGGTGATAAAATTTCTCTTATAAGAAGTAAGGATACAGAAACGACTTCTGTTCACTTCTTTTCCATAGTAAAAGGTAAATATATAATAAATACTACAAAGCGTTCGGCAACAACCCGTAGAACCTTTAGTGATATTTAACGTTACCCAAGAGAAAAGGTAGCCTACATTTCACCTAATAGCTATCTGATGTTTATCAAAATACAAGAATCCCACATGACCTTTTTAAGACCTCATTTTCTATAGGTACCTACATTTTAAAGTCTATTAAACAGCCAGCAACAAAGCCTGAAAAGCAACTGTCTTCCATAATACCCCTTTAATGTGCCTGTACAAATATAAACAAGTTTAGTAGCCAATCCTTTACCCAATCATATTCCAGTGTCATATTTCCCGGCCAGTAATTAAGTGAAGGGAGCTCCCTTGCAGCGAACAATTAACTTATTCATGAATGTGCTTCAGTCCTAATTATTTATTTTATTTTACGATCCCTATTATCCTGTAACACCCGCCTCGTAAATACTTGGGCGGTGGAGGGTAATTTTGAATTTTGAAGTAATTTCAAAGGCGTTGTAGACGCTTTATTTCAAATACTACTTCTTGTAGATTTGTTGGTATTGTCAGATTGCGTCTTGATGTATGGTGCTTGCTATGGAGTCGGCGCGTTTCTTCGAGTTTATTTGTTTAATCTTGTTACGTTATTGTTTTATGGTTTTCTCAGCGGATTTATTGGGAAATTGTTATTAAGTATGCAATAAAATTCATTGCAGATTAATTTAGAAGAACGAAATAAATTTTCTTGTAATTGCATCATTTGCATTATGTCGACTAATAAGACTGTTTAGTGTGCAGAGTGATAAAATCAAGTGGTAGGTTTCTCTGTACCTTCTTCATGTTAGTAGTACCACACTAATTACTTAAGTAATTCTATTAGGTAGGACTTTAGGAAAATTACTTACTTTGTGTCCATAAATGTAAAAATATATTTAGGAAGACACGGAACCTACCTTGAATGGAACAATACCATTACTCCATTCATTAATAGTTCTTTGCATATCAATGACACGTGATCGATCACAAAGCAAACATCAATTTTGTTAATTTCATCGACAACGGCATGTTTATAAAACGACGGTGTGCTAACAGTGAATACGATTCAATTAGCGGCACATTCGCCACGATTATTGGTTTTCATAACATAGACAAACAAATGCATAATTGTGGCAATTGATGACAGATTATATTTAAATAATTGTATATTTAATTCACCATTTTACTTCTTAACTCGTTGGCCTAGTGATCGCAAGCGCTACTGCGGAGCATGAGGGTTCAATTCCCGTGTCTGGCAAAGTGTTATTGAGTTTTCCATCTGAAATATCGCAGTAGCCGTCTGGAGTCTGGATCACTGCATGGTTGATGGCAATGGGCTCGAACCCTTTTACATTTTTACATGGGACTTACTCGTAAAACATAACTGGTGAAATGTGGCTGTACACGGTGCACTTCTGCTCAACCCATCGAGGAATACAGGCAACACAGGCTTTTCCCAGGTTTCGCCACAACACCTAGTTCTCCATCCTTTGCCTCCAAATCAAACACATTTTTGTCAGATCTGCTCAATTTTATAAGATCAATCAATCAATCTTCCTAGCCTTTTTAAAACTATGTTGAGGTCGGCTTCCAGTCTAACCGGATGCAACTGAATACCAGTATTTTACACGGAACGACTGCTTAGCTGACCTCCACAACCCAGTAACTGGGTAATACAATACCCCTTGGTAAGACAGGTTGTCAGACTTTCGTTGTTCTGACGACCCGTAACGACTGACAAAGATCCGCGAATGACGGCCGGTACGAACGGCTTATGGTGCTTTCCGAGGCACGGAGGAGTCTCGGTATGTACGTAAAGATGATAACCCATCCACAGACTAACCCCGGCAAGCATAGCTTAACCTGATGGATCGACCAGTGCGGCTGTTATTACTTCGCCACGAGCTCCCCTTCACTTGTAATTTTATACGATGAATATTTATTCATAGCTCCTTACCTACTGTAAGGACTGTTTTACTCAAGTTGTACTTTTAAAATCTTGTGTTCAAGTATAATTCAGCTTTTGAATAATTATTATGATCTACCTACAGCTTCGTTTAATATCAGAACAATAAGTTTAATAACACAAAAGATGAATTCTTTAGAAGCCCCGGGTAGCTATGCTCCTGTCTCCGCTTGCGTGGATTAACATTACAATAAAATCCTGATGCGAGCAAAATAGTGTAAATTGGAGTTACACTAACGAATGGACATACAGACAGACATAGAAAGAGTTTTATAAAATACCTACAAATATAAGGATTCCTTCATTATTATATTATATGAAATAATAATAATTATACTCTTTAAATGGAAAAGCTGGGCGCGTCAAATAAAAAATTGGAACATTAATAACCAGATCAAGAAACATTTAATTTCATGCGATGTTTCATGAACCGCAAAATTGAAACCGAAACATTAACATTATCTCCACGCATTCAAATTAAAACCAAATAAGCTCTCATAATATTATTATATAGGATTCGTATAAATTGTGTAAAGGTATCGTTTGAAAACGATTTAATACAAGGCAAATAAAAATAGCAGTATGAGCAGAGGACCAAGTGGCCCAAGGGACCCTAATCAAATACACCTTAGGCGGGCCCGGTGCGAACCCAGTTTATAACCTGCGCGGATTATGTTGGGACCTTAAGTGATTTTTGGAAATACTTTTATTCTTCTGCTTGATCGCACCTGTGACCAATTTCATGTTAGAAATTCGGGTGATGTAATGATAGCCCAGGAAAAATAGTTTTATGTTCATAGAGCTAAAACCTTTTGGAAAATAATGCTTCTATTTCTGTGCCCCATAATAAAAGTATTTTACTTTTTTAGAACAATGTGTGTTTCTCCTTCGTGTATTGTTTGAAGCACATTCATAATAAATGGTTTTATGAACAGAACGGGTGTGTCCAGTTCCGAAATAAAAATATGTAAGATATGTTATGAGCTTGTCTTTATAAATTTATAAAACTCTAGTTTCTTCCTTGGAAACAGCCAAGTGTATTCAAGATAAGCAAGTGTATTTTTTAATGTCACTTTTCTGTTTGTAGTTTGTTATTATTTCAATCATCTCTTATATTCTTACATAAATTATATTTAAAAGGAGGTAAACCGTCAGTCAAAGTTTTAATTAATCACCATCTTTAATAACAAATTATCCCAGCAGTTCTCTACCACTAAGTTAATCTCCAGACTAACTTGTGCTAATCCCATATCTAACGGCTAGAATAAGGATAGGAGTTGCGGCGCTGAAGATAACACAACACAAACACGCGAGGACCCGAACAAATACTTGTCGTGAGCAAACATGTTCCAGCGACTCGATGGTGTGGACTGCACCTAATAAATTAACAGGGTGACGTGACTAGCCACATGAGTATACAAGGAAATGAGATGAGAGGAATTGATTTACGGTGTTTTTTCAATGCATAAACCAATCAGAGAATTTAACGTCCAAATGTTCGAAATTATTGTCGTCACATTAATCGTTAAAGGTCAACTCTTGTCTAGCAATAACTGGTTATTTGTCCCAGAACATAATGAAAATGGACACATTTAATTTCAGAAATGAACGAATATACCTATTCCAAAGCGATTGCCCAAAACTTCAAACACACACCGCACATCCATTAGATCCTATTTATAAAAACAATCCACAATACATTGACACCGGATCGAAAACTTTTACCACTGTCAACTAACAAAACAAAACTAATATTTCAAAAGTCAATAGTTTCGAATTCCGAATTCAGAACATTCGAACCGTCGCCGGCTCAAACGGGCCAAAGTAACGTTGGATGAAGGGGCACGCTTGAAATTGCCGTTAAGTATGTGGTGGGGATATAAAAAGGGGGCAAAGAGGCTTAAAGGGCTTTGCGCGGCTCGCGAGTGCCAAGTTTTCACGGAGTTATGCCCTTACAGCTTGTTTGTTCACGTGCCATTTCCTATGTGATTAAGTGGTGGATTTTGTGTGATAAAGTTTGAAAAGAATCGTCGTAGGGGTAGTAATATGAAATGTTAATTGTATTGTTAAGTATAAGTAACTACTGTTTTATGAAATAAAATATGTAGATTGAAATAACGTAAGTATAATGTTTTTCTACACTTTTTATAATGAATTTAGCAGATTTTAATATTTATGTGGAACGATCGTAAACTACATTAAAGTTAAGAATAACAAAATTACACATTTTCACACAGTTATGCATGTTCTTAACACAATTTATTCAGCGCTGAAACTAGTTTCACACCTAAAGTAAGAATCCCAAGAGTTTATTTAACAAGAAACTCATTAAAATGTCTTTCAACACTTTATCTTCAAAGGAAAATTACCCGACAATTTCAATATTTTGCATGCAACACGCGAAACCTGAGCGTAATGCAATTACATTGCGACACGCCCGCGGTGACAATGTACGCGAGGGAAGATTCTGCATTACGCCACCAGTCCCATGTTGGGCGCCAATATTAAGAACACTGAGAAACTCGTATGACTTGATTTTTTTGTTCGCTATCGTCTTTTAAAAGTTCGTTTACCGCAAATATTATGCTAATTATACTTATTTATTTGTGTGTATCTTTCAGTGCTAATATTTTGAAGATTGAAAAAAAAGCCGTGATTTTCTTTTACAATACATTATATTTTTATTAAAACCAGGAGGACCATTTCAGGAGGTATCATATACTACAAATAGTTATGATGATTACAAAATTAATATTATTTGTGTAAAATTTGCGCTACGGTGGGCGCCAACTTGAGAAATTGGCGCACAACATGGGACCAATTAATTAGGACCTACTTAGTTATCATGGAGTTAGTAATAATTGCTGACTTTATAAATTATTATAATCGTTTTGACCTCTTTGAGATACCGAGTATCAACATAATATTATGCGCCATTCAATTTATAATTCTGAGAAAGTGTGGTGTTATTTAAATGAAGTTCATAATATCACTGTCCTATGCCTTAAGGCTCCGTGCACGAAAAGAACCCATTTTCGTCAATAACTTATCTAATTGTAAGAAACCTTGAAATAATTGAGACATAGTCTGTGTAACTATAAAAGTACAGTTTTCGTGGTGCTAAACCATTCATGCAGTCCACACCACCACCACCACCGCACCAGCACCTGTTATTAGCTGCATAACTTTTCCGCTCTCGAAAATATGGTTTATTACGCCTTTGATTTACTGAAGTTATTGTATAATCATAAAATAAATTTTTCCTTTTATTTCAAGGATAGCTGAAAACTAAAGTGTGATATTAAATTTTCTTCAAATGGTTTTCTAAATAAAGGAAAATAATAATAAAATAATATAGGAAAAAATACATTACTGGAACTGTTTTTTCAACATTATAATTATTTCTGCTATATTTTGTATGGAAGTTGAAAAAATTGGTTCAGCCACATGCAAGTAGACCATATAGCTATGTTGATGATCTTTTTAAATGTTCAATATCAAAAGTAGTTTCTTGTAAAAAAGTGATCAAGAGTCAGACATGCGTAATTTTTTTTTAAACTTGATGCGAAAATTTGTGATTTTTCATGAATACTTAACTTATTTGAAAAATCTCTTTCAGCCACATGCAAAACAAAGAACACGACTTTTCAAATCACAAACAGTTTGGTTTAATTTTTTTTTCCTTTACAGAACTAATGAACAAAATTCATAAAAATCAGTCGATTTCGTGAACGGCCTTTTAATAAGTTTACTCTGATTGATTCTAATACAATCATCAACTTACCTGCTAGTTATAATACATTCAACTGTGACATTTATTGGAGTATGAAATTAAAATGAACTAACCTAAACTAAATGATTCAACCATTTCTGCTCCCTACACGTAAAACTTATATCTTACTAGTCCAACACTACCCTCTACTAGCAAACTTTGAACTAGCTTACAAAATTCCCGAGAACATTGTAACAGATATTCAATAGACTATAACTCATCTTGTTGAAAGCTAATAGAGTGAAGGTGAGTAGAAACTCGCAGCCGGCGCCACTTTATTAATACCCGGAACTGTGCTAGATAAATTATGACGTCACTTAATCACAAATCCGCCATTGCTCTTAATAGCAGCAGAGGTCGAAAAGCATTGATTTATAATAACGACTAATTCGACCGAGAATTATCCCACTGTGGCGCTTTGTGATAGAAATTCAACCGTTAAGTTTCTAAATTGAGTCTTCTGTATTATCAATGAGCAAAGAGTGGGTTCGTTAAATTGTTCACGAGCTCAGTTTTAGCGGTGCGGATTGGGATCACAAAAGTAATAAAATATTGAAACGATGTCTGATAAAAAAAACCGGCTTATTATATACCACTGAAACATTAAATGTTTGAACATTCCTGTTGTGTACGTGCTTGCTTTATGTCTATTGACAAAAGGATTACTGTTATGGCAGTCGAGGGTTGAAGTTTGACCCCCACGCAGTAGTGATCTTCTACGCAACACCTCGCAATACGTGTGTCCCATTCAGGCTTTAGGGTTGGCAACGCAGTTAATATTGGCGACTTTCTAACTATGTATTTAAATTATTAAGCTTGAAATCAAGTCGTTTCTTGTAAAAGCATAACGCGCCACATAAACAACACTGAATAAATTTTATCGGGAGACTGTTGAATAAATAATGTATCATCACTCTTTGTCTAAAGGGGGACTGAAAAATACACGTTTGTTTTGTCTACCCCCAAATGCTACGCGCTCTTGGGGAGTAATCAACCATTATTTATAATGCGCGATTTATTTACCATTCCTTAAAAATTAGTCATTATTTTAGACACAAAATTCTCAATTTAAACTCTCTTGGTTACCGGGAGCTACACCAAAAGGGTAGAAAATCTCCAATCTCATGAATACACACATATTTAATTCAGAACGCTATTGCACCAGCGTTGTTTGCAGTCGTCGCCTTACAAACGTTCCCGGTCCGATAATTAAGATAAATAAGTAAGTAAAGGAACTAAAATTCCGATTGTATCGCGAGTCTGAGGGTATCTGAGTCAAGTCTCGTAAAATATGCACTGTATCGAGTGTTGCGCAGTGCGGCACCGCGGCCCGTCTGCGGCGAGTCTCGAATTTAACGGCAGACTCCGTCAAAGTAAACAACGATGCGTGGTTAAGCCAGTTTCGCAGTTTGTCGTTTGGTTTAGGATTGTTGGTGGTCTTATCTGTTTGTCTATCTCCAGCGCGAGACCAACTATAGAATTATAGAAATAGATTCGGAGCTTAGGGAGTTCGGATCTAAGCTGACGGCTTTTATTTATCTGTTGCTATTGTTTGGGGTCTTTGCTTTGTGGATTATCTTTGATAATATGTACTCGTATGTATGCAAACAACTGCCAGCTTGTATAAATACTTATAGTAGTGTAATATTTACAGCAATGTATGCAGATTCATCGTACCGGTCTTTCCGGAGACTCATTCAACAGCAACCGTTATTGATCTGTTCTTTCTTTTTTAAATCAAATATAAAGTTCTGTAATATGGTTGTAATAGCCTAGATATTGAAGTAGTAGTCATTCAGAATGTTAGTGGATACGTCAGTGTCACTCAAGTCACGTATGGCCGTAAACTACTGGGTTTTAAAACTGCTATAAAACATATGGAGGGCTACCTTGCTGGCTATTCGTCCAAAAGCTCTATCTTTTAGCTCACTTCCGGAAATTACATGGAAAATTAAATAGATATGAAAAATGTGCACGTAGTTCATATTAAATAACGTAATAATATTCTGGTGAACTGGTGAAAGTGATGTGTTGCTATTACAGGCTGAGGAAACTTGATTTATTTCTTTTTGATGTCAATCATGTTTTGATGTCTTGACACCTTATCAAATATTATTTAATAATAATAATACATCAACATAAAATATTTCATAGAAAACTGCCTACTATTTAAATGAAACATGTATAAGCTAAGAGAACAAGGAGTTACAGAAAACGGTACATAATAGGATAGGGGTATGTGTTTGAATTCAATTTCCGATCGAGTTAGAAGTGAATTTATACTACAGTTCAATCCATTCCCGACCAATAACCTGACTTCAGAGCGGCATAAATTTCACGTGGATATAGTAAAAGCAGCCGCAATAAACTTTCTATTTTAGTTTTATTACTTTTACCAGGTAGGGAATTTGTAGTACAACTCGCTTTTGCTCGATATATCAACCGGTCGGACGTCCAAATGATAACTCACTGCTTTGATGCCAGAACTTTTATGAATTCAGATGTTTAGTATTCTGTGTTCATAAACCAGTTATGTGCAGGTTTTATTTAAAAAATATGATTTCATACTGTGGAGTTGCGCTGAAAGTTTCATGACATAAAATGTATTTTTTGATTATAAAATAAAAGTTGCATTGCTGAAAAAAATATCTGTTTAATTTACAGTTTACTGTAGTGCTAGGTTAATGAAAGTGCATTTTGTGAAAATTTTCGTTCAATTTAATCAACACTAACATTTTGTATTGAAAATGACTATACTAGGTACCTATCTACGTTATTCTGATATCTTTTAACGGTAAAATAATTTCAACGCCATAAATGAGCTGGCAATATTAGATATATAGGTACCTACACTTACATTAATTGGGTTTGAACAATACATACTTGATGACACACGAATATTTACTACGACTTTAGATTTCATTTTATTTTACCAAGGACGCTTCCAGAGACACAAGGTCTAACTTTTACCTTGGCCAGAGGCTAAGCATTGCTATACTACGAACATGCCGCCAGTCTCTTGGGTACATTACCAGCCGACAGTGATGCCAAGGAATTTTTCGACGCAATATTTTAGTTTGCTAATAGGTTAGGATATTGATTGTTATTTTTAAATAATTTGTAAATAAAAACAAATGGTCTTATTTATTTCAGTTTTATTGTAATTTTACTGCCTTCGTCCGCAGGTGGCCTGGATCCACATCGACCGGCAGATGATCCTAACGATCCACCGGCACGTGATCACGCGGCTGGCGCGGTTCAGCGTCTCGCACGACAACGCCATGACCTGGCTACTGCACGTGAGTCAAGTGCAGCAGGAGGACAGGGGCTACTACATGTGCCAAGTTAATACCAACCCCATGATCAGCCAAGTTGGATATCTGCAGGTTGTTGGTGAGTGTTTTTTTATTGTTTCTTAGTGTATTCCCAGTATTTTGACAATAGTAGTAATAATTTTAGCTGATAAATGTCCACTTCTAATAAAAAAATCTAGGTATTCCTAAATACACGGTTGTTTTGGTGATCTCACTTAATATTAATTGAATTAAGATGGCTGAAGCCGGAGGATGCAAAAAATAAAACCAGTTTATGCTTATACTTAGGTTTTTAATTTAAAAAAAATACAATAATGGCTAGTCTAATTTTAGGTGATAATCGATCGATGATTGTACCTTGCGCTTCATTCACACCTTCGATCGTAGATTCACATGCTCAGTTCACACAAATATGCTGCGTCGGCGTCTAGTGTAAGTTTAGACAGTGTCACGTAGTCATCTGTCCTAGTATCACACCGTCTCGGCGCCGCGAAGTCTCAGCGGTCCTCCTGGTACCTACACCGCAGCGTAACAATTATGTGCTAAGCTTATGTAGGTACCCGTTGAGGTTGTGGGTTAAAATACGAGCAAGTATCAATGTGACTCTTTCAATTCTTAAGTACTTTCTATTACTGACATCGGTGGAGGAAAACGTCGTGAGGAAACCTGGATTTATCCTAAAAACAGTTTGTTTGTTTAATTGAGGCCGCGAGAGCAAGAACGGCCTAATACAATTTTTTTTTATTGAGATAATCAAAGATATTGAATAAAAAATGTAATGCAATAAATGTCGTACTAAATAAAAACAAAAAAAAAAAAAATCTAATTCGTTTTCTAACGCCATCTCTTGGTGACTCGAAAAATCAATGTTAGGCCATTTTGCTTTTTAATTAAAAAACATATTTTTGACAGCGATACGCCAACTCTTTTTATTTATAAAATCAATTAGGCTGTGCTTGCTCTCGCTTCCTCATTTATTTAGTTGTTGGTTACGCTTTCACGCTAAAACGGCTGAACAGATTTGGGTGAAAATTGGCTCATGGGTAGACCATGACCTGGGTTTGGACATAGAATACTTTTCATCCCAATATTCTCGCGGGATCGAAACATACGGGTGCGGGACACAGCTAGTAATAATATAAGTCTGAAATCGCCAACCCGTCTTGAGCGTGGCGATCAATGCTCATTCCTTCTCTGTATGAGACCTTTTCCCTGCATTGGGACATCAATAGGCTGGTATTATTTGAATAATGTGAATCATAAATCAATTTTGAATTATTCTATTGACTGCATAATATTGAATAATCTGGACATAGTTTAATCTATTTTGACTTTATTATACCTATAATATAATCTCAATATCTTGACATCAATTATTATTTATTTCTTTTGTATGTTGTAATGAAAAGAATGACTTTATGTAAAATGCAATTAAATGTAATTTTCTATACCTATAAAATTTGTATGCCGTTATTGGCAAAACATGGACGCACACAACATCTATTAATTCAATACCTTGCATGTCTGATTAATCAGTTTAAGTAAACACATGTTTGACAAATAAATGACCTTTAATAAGTAGGTATTTCTGTCACTAAAATCTGTATATATGTACACTGTATATGGTACTCCTAAGGATAGATGGAACATCATCGATCCCATTGGTGATTTAGAACTATGTCTCAGAATTATTGATCTGATATCAGCCCAGTAGTTCTTGTTGTCATCATGGTTTTTACAGTCGATCATGATTTCGTTTTTGCTTATAGTTTACTAGCTTTTGCCTACGGCTTCGCCCGCGGATGTCGGGAAATATCTCACAAACGTAAAACAGGGTAAAAAGTATCCTAAGTATTAATCCAGGTTATGGTCTATCCCTTTCATCCAAATGCGTTCAACCGACGAAAAGGTAACAGACAGAGTTACTTTTGAATTTATAAAATACTAGCTTCTGCCCTCGACTTCGTTCGCGTGGAAGTCGTAAGACGCCACAATAATCGAAAAAAACAGCCACATATTTATAAAAATTTAAAAAAAGAACCACACAGAATATAAATAGTTGGGAATCGAATTTACAACCACAGGTTTGCAAAGCAGCCGCGTCGAACCGCTTTGTTGAAAGTTGACCAAAATAGCCATTCCAAGTCATGATTGACTGCTTAGCTCTATAAAGGTATAGCGTGTTGATAATCATTTAAAACGTCTAATCTGTAACTACCTGCAATATTCTAATCTTATGGCTTCTCTTTTTACAATTTACGGTACACTATAGAAGAATTCGAACATAATGCAATATTGCTCATCCCCCATATCAAATAGCGTGATAATTTATAGCCAGACTAACCAAATATACAGGGAATATCTAAAGCAAGATTTGAACAGAATCTTTCCGGTATTATTTGCGTGATGCTGGAACATACATTCAGACAAAACAGACAAAAGTTCTAATTTTACATAGGCATTATTATTAAAATTTCAGCAGTAAAATCATTCCCAGACCTCGTCATTATTCTTTTTACACGACTGTCCAAAAAGGAGTGTAATGTGTTCAGGGTTCATGTATGTATGTATGTGAGTTTCTTTGTTCCACCATAACTTCTAAATTTCTGAACAGATTTGGATGTATGAGGTATCGTTAGAATCCTTAAATCATCCCGAGTGACATAGGCTATATTTTATTTGAAAAATTAAATCCTTGTGGCGGCAGTATGGGTCCATTTCAAAATGTGAAAAAAAAAACCTCAATTATTATTTACAAAATGGGTATCCAATTGAAGGCCTTGATGAGCACATTTCAAAATTATATAATTTATTGGCATAAATTTTACATAGGTAGGGAGTACTGTATGCAAAACAAACATTTCATCTTTGGCTGCAAACGATTTAGTCAGACTTCAGTAGCACTGCGAATATCTTAATGATTGAATGATTTCGTAGATGATTGAGTTATTAATAGAAAAAAAAAAAAAAAAAAAAAACTAGTCACTAAAATGTATAAAATAAAATAAATAATTAAAAAAATTAAAAACACGACTGCCCTGGCAAAATAGAACTAAAAAGTAAAAAACAAGCTGTACCTATTAGATAGTCTGTTTATAAAGCGAAAAGTCACTCATTTACTCGCTGACTAAACAGATAAATAGAATTGTTATTGCAGTCGGGGGACCTCTTAGATTAAAAAGTGTTTCAATTTTTTAAATTATTTATTTACTATAAAATCATAACCTTGCCTTTCCTTTTTTTTTGCTTTGGCTTTGCTGTACTCGGGTAAAAATATGAAATGTTCAGTTTTTACTTCGTTATAATTTTATTATATGTAAAGAAATATAAATGTACCTACCAGTTAAGTTTTCTGCTTGTCACTATAATATCAAATTCTTTGCCTTTATATTTATTACTCTAACCTGGCGCAGTGCACTGAACTCCTCATGTATCAAACGCGCTGGGTCCTACGGGACGCCTCCGTTAGGATCCACAATTCGTCGATATATGCCGCGCGCGCGATTAAGTGCGATGGATGCATCGCTTATGTAGTCCTAACCCCGCACGACAGATGGATATATCTCACGACACGGTTGCTAGCTATATTTGAATTTAGATATCGAATTTCTTGGAACTCAGGTAGGGATATAGTAGTGTATTTATGCGTCGCGGGTCGAAACGGAAGCTCGTGACTCTAGCCAGTTTCTTTTTCATATTCAAAAATACAAAAGTTTATATTTAATGTTTCTGAAACTAAATCTCCGTCTATACAAGTAAAGTCTCTGTACCTCAATACTCGTGGGTTATTTTTGCTGAATCCATTAGCAGCTAATTATATGTGCTCATTCACAACTGGAGCTATTTGGTAATATAATAGAAACTTATTAATCAGGAATGGGAAAATATCGACGGGCCCTGTTTACCGCTGATCCTGCTCAGCGAAGAAACTTTTAATTACTTTCCTTTAGTATTTTGAAAGGGGTAATAGCTTCTTCTTTTGGTTCTTATCGCTTTGTGAAATAAACTCTTTGGTAGAATTTAATTGTTGTTTTATACTGTCGACGTAAATTATCAAGCAATGTAACGAAAATGATTACTTTGGGTTGTAATTATGTGTTTTTGAGTCTCCAAGAATGTTGAACAAACATTGACATACTTTTCCTTCTTCTTTGTTCATAATTTTCTGTTAGAGACACGAGGATGAGGCAGCATAATTCTGTGTCGAGGTTCCCGCCGTATCATCTTAACATAAATTGTTGTTTACGAGAGCAATATAACTGTCATCTTACTAATCTGCACTATCAATAATTTACCTGTTCTTGGCATCTACGGCTTGTTCAGCTGCCATTGTTTACGTCGCAGAATGTATTTACTCCTCTACAATACAACTAAATTTGTCGTTATTAACTAATAATTTTAGCGTTCCTACCCGAAAATCAGCAAATATGGAACGTAGCCAAACTCTCAGTTACAATTCAGTCGAGATAACATTCCTATCTGGTGCCCAGTGGAAATGTTAGATATATAAAATGGCGTAGGCGTGGTTCGGTCCCAAATCACCGATACGGGTAACACTTAGTCTTTTATATGGCCGTTTCCTACAAACTTTTAAGTGGAAATAAAGCGGTGGTTTTTTCTCGTGTTTGCATTTTAAACGTGCCACGTAGTTTTATCTTGTTTTTATTGCTTTAGGACGCAACTTGTGGCCGCTTACGTGTTCTAAATCTGCATCTTTTATTTTTAGAAGCGTTTTATTAATCGGGACGAATAGGGTGGTTTAGTAAATATTATAAAAATAATCTATGGAATGTGCATTTCACACTATATTAATTAATCACGTTATTTTTTATACAGGAGCTTACAAATGACAGAATTTGCTTCCTCATTTGACTTTCCTCGGCGGTTTAGATTTTCCACCTTTCATTCTAATGTCATAATTCTTTCTGCCAGTGCCTCCAAACATTCTGGACGAAGAGAGTACGCAGTCCGCAGTAGCAGTTCGAGAGAATCAGAACATCAGCCTGGTGTGCAAGGCAGATGGCTTCCCCACGCCCAAGATCATGTGGCGTAGGGAGGATGGCCAGCCCATCTCCGTCGATAGGAGGAAGAAAGGTAAACTTCACGTATTTCTAGTAAAGATGATGGAAAACTTGTCGGATTAAGAATTGGAGGAACTAGAAGTTCTATAGTATAGTTTGTTGTCTAATTAAAACTGCATTAATGTTTAGTGGAAACTGTTTATCAGATGATAGTTTATTCTTTTTTTTTACGCCATCTCATGTTTGTATTAAAAATCGAACTATCTTTATTAAGTTGTAATCTGTTTTAATTTTCAATATTTAATATTCATAGAAAGAAAAATGTTTTACTGTCACAGAAACACGTGATAAAAAGAATACCCAATTAGTAAGTAAAACAAAACAAATATACGATACTTAAAAGGACGGAATAAAATACACACATCAAAAGTGTCTAGGGATCAAGCATTTTTATGCGGATTTCTTGAGATTGAGATGTGGCTTTGTAATAAATTTATGATTTTATAAATTTATATGGATCCTTTTTGGTGCATTTCATAATTTGAATCAGGAACTGTGAATCATATTCGAGTAAAAGATGAAAATCAGCTGTCAATATTTTCCCTATAAAAACATACAACGCATTGAAGACATTATTAGTGCTACTGTTTCCCTACTACTGATTAAAACCAACGTTATTATGGAGCAGCGACGTCATTTAAGCAGGGAAGAAATGCTCAGAGCCGTGGGAATGATAGAAGCTGGTTCCCGGCAACGTACTGTGTCTTTAGCTCTGAATACAAGTCAGAGTGTTATCAGTCGACTTTGGACACGTTACCGAAGCACTGGTACCGTGGCTGAGCGCCATGGAGGACGGTATCGCTGCACCACACGGAGACAAGACCGATACATTCAAATCTTAGCTCGAAGAGCTCCAACAATAACCGCCATGATGTTAGCCGTGAGGCTTCATCACTCTTCAGGGAACTTAATTAGCGACCAAACAGTCAGAAACCGCTTGCATGAAGTGAACCTTCATTCCCGAAGACCGCTACGGGTACCACCTATAGCAATGCACAATCGTAGGATTCGATATCAATGGGCTCTTGAACACAGAAATTGGGCAGAAGAACAATGGCGTTTCGTGTGCTTTTCTGATGAGTCTCGTTTTGGTATGAGACCGGATACAAGACGTATACGACACTGGAGAACCCCTGGACGCCAACAGCGATTAAAATCCTGCCAGGAAGTCCATCCTTATAGTGGTGGAACCATCATGGTATGGGCGGGTATTTGGATCGGCGGAAGAACTGAGTTGATTTGGATCAGAGGCAACCTCAACGCTCAAATTTATGCTGAGACGATTGTATCAGACGTCATCGTTCCTCTACAAGTGCAAATCGGTCCCTTATTTCAGTTAATGCATGATAATGCACGACCGCACACCGCAAGAGTTGTAAGACAGACTCTCGCCGCAGCTAACATCAATGTCCTGCCCTGGCCTGCTCAGTCGCCAGACTTGAACCCGATTGAGCATGCATGGGATATGCTACAGAGAAGAGCTCTGCCGAATATGGAGGGTATCCAGTCGCAAGAAGACCTTTTTTTGTTGTTGCAACGAACATGGGCGGCCATTCCACAGCGTGATTTGGATGAACTCATTTTGAGTATGCCAAACCGATGTTCTTGTGTTGTTAGTGTTCGCGGTAGAAACACGGATTATTAATTGTTTAAGTTACCCAATAAAATTTTAAAGAAAACTGTTATTTCAGTCTTTTTTTCGAACTTTAATGTTAGTGGTTCAAATGTCAAAAATCCCTTTATTAGGAAAATGGCAAATTTCTTTATTAATGCAAAGGTGACTTGGTTTATCGTTACTGTGACAAACGAAAACACTTTATTTGATGAATCCTTAAAGAAAATTTTAATTAATATCAATCAGGAGAAAAGTTATTGCAAAAATATATGTTGATCCCTAGACACTTTTGATGTGTGTATAAGGCAGCTGCTTGTCGTGAATGGCTTCTAGTTAGCATGATGCTGTGCTATAAGAAAAGGGAACCCACAGCACAACGCTCGTTTTCAGTGGTCACACAAAAATCCCGTGCGAAAACTAAGCAACCACGTATCATAATGATTAACGTATACATAACTCAAAACTTTGAAGCTATAAGTATTTTTCATACCTGCAATTACTTAGAAAGCTGAAGTCCCAAAAGATACCGCAATCTAAAATTGCATTTTGATCCCGGTTCAGTTTACGAAGTTCTGGCGGCGTCAGCAAACTTGTTTAATTGCGTGTCAATTAGCAGCGAGTGTTGCAGCGATTTATCTACTGCGCACTGATAGGGCAGTGCCAATTGCTGTTCAAATGCAATTTATCTTCTCTTTATTTCGACGAGGATTTTTAGGGGTGTGTAGTTTTTCTGGGAAAGATGTAGTGATTTGTATTTGTAAAGTATTGAACAAATAAAGCGTTAATGTACTGTAACGGTTATAAATGTTTAAAATGATGAAGAGTTGTTGTTGTGATGTAGGTAATAATGTCTAAACTGTAATGTTATTGAATGAGTGCTATCTATTTAAAGCATAATATTTTTTTAAGAAAGATAAACAAAATCACATTTAAGATAGTTAATTGACTCAGGCGTGACTTTGCGTTCGGCTCATGTCATGGCAACACTTCGTGTCCGAGTTCGCAACAAGTCAATCGTCAAAGTAAAATCTTAATAAAGAACTCGGACACGAAGTGTTGCCATGACACGAGCCGAACGCAAAGTCAAGTCAGCTCGTGTCGTGGCAACACTTCGTGTACGAGTTCGCAACAAGTCAATCGTCATCCTGAGGATGCCTCGTTGAGAGGCGAAACACGTGTTGTTTTCTTATAGGGTTCACTCAGACTCTTTAAGAACAGTCAAGCGGATTATAAATATATATCGTCTATTGTATTTTTTTTTAAATCACATTTTTCGTAATCTGAGAAACCTGCAACACACACGCACACACACACATCACATTTTACCTGCAACTAGTAAGTAATTGAGACAAATTGTTTTTATATATCAAAACAATTATCAGCAGACAGAGTCAAGCAATTCAAAAATATAAGTAACCTATATTTTGTGGGCATTAAGATTATAGATTGCAATAAAAAACTAGCTTAACGGTTCATTTCGTTTTTATTGGCGACATTTCTTTTCATTGTTCCGTCGCGTCCGCGTCGTCCCGACTTCTACACAGCACTCGCAATAAACGTGAAATAATACCTAGTTAGTTTTAATTTCCTAATAAAAGAAACAGACTGTTACGTGCAATATCTTTATCTTCATTTTTCAATACAAAGTCCACTGCAGATTATAAAATTGTACCTACTGCATATGGATTTTATAACCTAATAACTTGTAAGCTAAAAAAGTAATTATTATTTCCAAGAATTTGTAAGAAGGAAAGTCTGGTAAAGCAGAGTAATAAAGTTTAATAAAAAAAAACATGCGGGGCAGTCTTTAGGGACTGCCGATAGAAGTGAAAACTAAATAACTTGTGAATTGTATCGTATACACAGTATACGTATAGCCCATAGAAAGCGTGCGCTTTTTTTTCACCCAAAAAGTACATAATATATACACAGTATACATATTCATATGGCCTGACCAAGATTATGTCTGGACTTTAAAAGAGACTGTGAGTTTGTTTTGGCCTTTCTTCTCAGAGTAGTCAGATAGGAAATTCGAACACATCTAGCTAATTTTTAACATAAATTTTAATATGACGTGTAAAAGTGATTCCAATATCCTATTTACAGAATAAACAATTTCATTTCATTTCATTATTATAGCTCATGGAAAGCGTTCGGTGACGATGACGCGAATTCCATGATTTTGTTCCCCGAAAAGTGCTCAACGCGCCTAAAGAAGTTTTCACTTAAAAAAAAAAACCTTTGTTTAAATAACTCAACTATAAACTTTCACACCATGACATCAGCATTTTACTAGCCAACCTTCTACAAGTCGTAGTCAACATTCTAAGTTAAACCTTTAAATAGGAGCATGTTGCTACCATCGCATATAATATATTTCAACAATCCGCAGAGCGCAGCTGTTGCCGCTGCCAACTACAGATCTCTACACCAGGGTTGCTCCTCCTAAGAGACTCTATAATTAATTTAATTAACTTACGGTTTTACTTTGTAAAAAAAAAAATTAAGACTAATGCGGATAAAGTGGGCGTCCTATTGAGATGGTGGTTCCGTTAAAGTTGTAGATGAAATTACGTAAAATAGTTTTATTAATTATTGTCAAAGTGCTGTCTACGCTTCGAATAGGCGTTGCTATAGAAATGATAATTTTTAAGTATCAATTTAATGTCTTGATAAGATCATTGCGTTAAGGTTTAAAATGCATACTATTATTAGATTGTTATTAAAAACCTATTATTTGCTTCAATTTTGTATATCAAGTTCACAGCATTTGTACACCATGCCATGTTGGTTTCCTCTTTCCCATAGTAAACAGATCAGAATTCTGATTCCGCCATAAGGAAAATCATTACGATTATACTGCCCCAACATTTGGCATTCTATCGCTACTTATGCAATTGTTTCTTCCCCTTTTCCCATAAAATTGGTTTTGTTTGCATTTCCTAATGCGTCCGTAACGGCAGTGAATGGTCGTGTAGCTAATACAATTGCATTCGATGCCATTCCCCAACCATTAACTAATAGACAGTAAAGTGGAGCAGCTTTCTTGATCCTTGTTGTATTTCATTGCAATCTGGAGATGGGAAGTTTTGTTAGTAGAAGTGTTGAAACTTTTAGCCGTGATTTTGAGCATTGAAGTATAAAATAAAACTATAAAATTTATAGATTAAATAGAACAATTCAAAACAAAATATATTTTTTTTAATTCTTGCCTCGAAATCCAGCCATGAGGTTTAGAGTTCTTTGAGCTAAGAAAAATGAATCCATTCATACTACGGGTAGGTACTTCTCATCTAGCTGCTTCAGAAACAGAGCTCCCAATTACGTACACTCGACTCCCCTCGTTATCTTTCTGCAGATATGATAACAAAACCACTTTGCGCCACCTTAATCCCACATCCAATATGGCCTCCACTCCAGCTGAGGATTAAGCCTCATTTCAAGAAAAAATCCAGTTTAAAGATAATTATGGCGCGGAAAAGCTGAGTTGTGCCGCCAAATTAAACCGGTTGAGGGCTCCTGAAGCGCCGACAAAGGCGTCCAAAAATTGAGTTTAATTTCAAGAGCGATTTCCTTGTACAGAGTAAAATTAACGTGTGGTGTGGAGAGGTACTTGTCGCTAATTGTGTGTGACCCTCTCCCCTCCTGTCATTCCCACGTATGTTTGTCCCGACGGATGTTTTAATTACGGCCGCCATCGAAAAACTCCCGCGTTCGATTCTATACGTGTTAATCTTTTGTTTGAATTAATACGGTGGCGGTGTACCCTTTTTACTCGCGGTGAATAGGAGGAGTCAAGTGCGACCGCCCGTGCTGATGAATAAAAGTTGTTATGGCGAGGTTTTACTGAAAACATTTAGATTTGATGCTGAACAGTGAAGCGTGGAACTCTGGCGATGTACTTTATTCGTCGCCTCAATAATGTAGAAAATGGGAAAGAAGAGGCAACATTTTTAGTTGGGGAAATCTTTTTTGAAATTCCAAAATGCATTGCAATTTAAGAAATGTAAATTCATTTTTTCTGGCAGATTGGAATATAAAAGTAAAAAGATGGAACAGCTGTCATCTGCCTGAGCAAGCTGTAATCGTCTCACTTAGTTAACTACTCTCGCTCGCCGTATAATGAAAGGGTGACTAGAGAAGCTCTATTTTATTTTATTTTGTGGAGCTGTGACATTGTTACTAAATTATTTATGTACTAAGCGCTCTACTTTAGGGACGTTGTGTTGTATTAGAAGTAATTTTTTATCACTTGCTTTTTGTGACTTATTTAAATTCAGGGTCTTGTGGATAAGTAATACCAGCCGCACGGCTCAATCGATCAGGTTAAGCTACGCTTGCCGCGGTTGGTTAGTGGATGGGTGGCTATCTTTACATACCGAGACCCCTCCATGGCTCGAAAAGCACGTTAAGCCGTTGGTCCCGGCTGTCATTAATGCCAGCGCTGGGGCTCTGTCTCGCATAGGGTCGCAGCATTATGCTGAGCGATGGCCGTTTTGCGTGGATGTGACGCATATTTTCCCTCAACTTGTGTACTTCTTTTTATTTTGTGTTCTTTCTATGCGTCATGTTTGCCGCAAATAAACGTATTTTCTTTCTTTCTTTTCTTTCATTCGTGGACCTTTGACAGTTGTAACGGGTCGTCAGTATCCCGAAATTCTGACAAGGGGTATCTTATAACCCAGTTGTAAAGGTCAGATAAGCAGTCCGACCATGTATAAAACTTTTATTCAGCTGCATCCGGTAAGACTGCAAGCCGACCCCAACATATTTAATTGATTAGTTGATGTTAATTAAATTCAGGGTATTATTCATATAAAAACTAACAACTTTTTGTTGAAAGAGATATAGGCACTGCAATAAAATAAATACGGTACGGAAAATAATAAAATAAAAAAACAGAATACAATCATATTTTCCTTTTACAATCCCTACATAGTTAGTTAACTAGATAACTTCACGAATCTTGTATATAACTTTACTTGCAAATCCAGTTTTTAACCCAAAATTGCTCAGCAATAGCGCGCTAGCTGATTGCCAAAACTAACTGCCTCTATAATAAACAATGTAAACAATAAAATAAACATTAAAAACAAGTACCCGGGTGCAGGGTAAGGCACTAATTGTTTAATGTATTCAAGTGCGAGTGGAGAGCTCTCTCATTACATTCATTGCGCTGGCGCGGTACGGCGGTAGAAAACGTACCCTAATTGTAAATAGAGGCAAACTCATTTGGGCACTTGATGGCGCCCGCCGACCCAGCGCTACGAGCCAGGAATTTTTAATTTTTATACCTCGAGCTAGATTGTTTTAAATGCCTACCTCAATGGAGGTAGCTTGAGGTTTGGTATTATTGGTGGAGGTGCCTTCGATTGCCAGGTTGCTGAATAGCTTTTTATTGAAAATATAACCTAATTAAAAAATGTTTGGCTACAATGCTTCTTGAATAAACATAAAAACAACGAAGTCAAAAACATTCGGTATAAAATGAAATGGCAGTTTGTGGTGTTGATATTTCAATAACATGTGATACCTACTGTTCATGTGAGAAAATAATTGTTAGATTAGGTAACCAAACATGATACACAAGTAGCACATAAAACATTAAAGACTATTCGTGATTGTTAGATTCACTACTCACATTAGATAAAAAAAAAATCGGTTTTCTTCTAACATTAGGACACAACATTTCTAACGAATTTGCGCAGTCACGCAAATGTTAGAAAAATCTTACTTTTTTTTTGCGTACGTTTCAATTATGATCAATTTTGAAGCTGCATAAGCATAATCAGTTTATAGCGTTCCCACTGCTGGGACACAAACCTCCTCTCTGTGAGAGGGAGCGGTTCGTAATCCACCACTGTAACTCCTGATGATATTTTACTTCACATTTTGAAGCTGAGACTATTTAAAACTATTTTGGATTTGTATGTCACACAGGAAAACTAAACCGAACTATAGGTACAGTTTATATTTTCTAATACCATGTACCTACTGACAGGTCCTCTTTCTTCCAGTGACAGTGTACGAGGGGGACACCCTGAGCCTGCAGCGCATTAGCCGCACAGAGATGGGCGCGTACCTCTGCATCGCCACCAACGCGGTGCCGCCCTCCGTGTCCAAGAGGATCATTGTTGATGTCGAATGTGAGTAGTAAACTAATCTTATTGTTTTCTTTTTGGAACGAAGTTCCCTTTCGCGCGTTGCGAAAGGGGGCTAGATGGAAAAAATTGGGACCAAAAGTTGTAACGACACTTTTTATTTTTTAATATAACGCCATCTGTGAGCGACCACAGGTACTAATTAGTGGCATGCCTTTGTGAGGTTCATTTTTTTTATTATAACGCCATCTGTGAGCGACCACAGGCACTAATTAGTGGCATGCCTTTGTGAGGTTCATTCCATAACTTCGTTCCATCCGGGTGTCCCTTGAGACCTCTCACCTTTTTTTTTTTGTGATGCTGTTCCACAAACGATGGGACACTAAACTTAATGTCGTGTCCTGTGTGTCCTGTCAGCTGCACGTTACAGGAACTGATGGACGCTAGTGATGGCACCGAACACGTAGCTGAATTCTGGGCTGAGTATATTTATATTGCCATCGATATGCTAAGAAGAAGATTGTTTTCTTCTTCTTTATCTTCTTCTTATTCTTTAGGATCCAGAGTCCCAACAGTGGGAACGATCTGATTATTTTATGATATTTTGAATGTCTCGACAGGAAAATAAAATATATGGGCTCAGAAATCGTTAGCAAAATCATTCTGACTTTTTCTACTGACTACCTAACGGTAGTAGTAGAAAAGCTACTTTAATCTATGAAACTGGTTGCAGTCATCTCCAAAAAAACGATTGACCCGGAAAAACGCTTACTTGGAGATAGAGGGAGTAACAGAATTTTAAAAACGTCCTCTTAAAAACGTCATTTTAAAAATACATAAATTTTAATACTGTATCTATGTAACAAATTCTTGTGAATGCTCTCATTATTTTGTGACGGAAAACTTTTTACTTTTTTTTAACTTAATATTACAACTAACGAGCCTTTGCAAAATTGTTGCTGAAATAAATAGTATTAAAATCGTGACCAAAATGTGACCAGCAATAACCTTATTGATTGTCCAGCTGAACATACTGCTCACTCAGATTCAATCCGAGCAATTGCTTGTAAAATCAGTGGGGATTCGCCGTAATCCACAATTGTCTCACGTACGTACGCGACTGTCGTATTACAAGCTTACAGCTTCCAGCTCGTTTTCCATTATGGACTAAGCGAAATTTCGAGCTGTGACAGTGTGGAGTGAATTGGTCGTGACATAACGTAGTAAGACCATTTTATTTAATATGTAATGGCTATATGTATAGTTAACATTTAACCGATTCGTCATCTTTGGAAGTACGTACAGGTTCCATACGACTGGGCAGTAACAAACTAAGCACAGCAGAGTTTTTATTATAGCCGTTGAAAAATTTAAATTCCTTTTTAAACCTCTAAATTTAAACCAGGTTCTCCATAAAATTACTTCATTATACATTCTGCTGCAATGCGTCTAGCTAGAGCAATAATGAAGAAAAAAAACAATCAGTCAATCTGCCTCGCTTTTTCCCAACTATGTTGGGGTCAGCTTCCAGTCTAACCGGATGTGGCTGAATACCAGTATTTTATACGACTGCCTATTTGACCTCCAACCCAGTAACTGGGTAATACGATCGATGAATAACACCAAGCGGTGAGACTGATTGTCAGACTTTCGGGGTTCTGAAGACCCGGAACGACTGTCAAAGATCCACGAATGACAGCCGGGACCAACGGCTTACATGCTGTATAAGCTTTCCGAGGCACGGAGGAGTTTCGGTATATAAAGATGGTCACCCATCTACCAAACAACCCGGCAAGCAAAAAAAAAATGTTATTATAAAAGTAGAAAAAAATATTAGGTAGTACAAAGTAACACAGACTCGTGGACCTCTTGGAACAACCCGTAACATTCAGTCCTATAATATTAGTCCAAAGTTCTATTAATTTTATTTGTCTTGGCTAGGCTATTGTCTGAATAGCCTATATAAGGACAAAGATAAGATACCTAATGAAGAGCATTTGAACAAACCATCTCAAAGTCAAAATTAGCCCCCAAAGCACACTGGACGTCGCTAAATCTAAACATTGAAATTGTGTGTAAAATCTTGCAGGACCCTCGCAGCTGTAATCCTCAATTGGCTCACGTACGCTCGCTATTGGCGCATTACAAGCTTACTGTATTGTTATGTCATTATTGATTTCGACTCAGGCCGGCAAACTAGGCTCGGAGACGGCTTTCAATTGAGAAAATTTCAATGCATTACAATAATGTGTACCTGGCTATACAACTGTATTTGGACCATCAACAAACAAGTGGACTTGATTGTTGATGTTATTAGCGTAGTTATTAGAAAATATTTCTAACATTACGGTTTTGGAAATGGTGTCAAACCCTTTAGCCCAGAGATTATTTACCTTCACGTAATCTATAAAAAATGTTACTAATTATTATTCATACAAATGCCTTAACAGTTTCTTTTATTATATCATTTGCTGGAAACCCCTCGAATTGTATTGTTTGATTATCTATAGGGTACTTATTTTGTTTTTTGCCTCATCTTCCTGTTTCAATAAATCAATTCATACAATCATGTTTTCCATTATTCATCAATTTCCTCCAATCTACATGAACACAGACTTCTTTATATTCATTCTGCTGTAGGTTCTCGTGGGTGCACTAACTGAGGCGACATCACTGCCTCGTACTGTCACAACTTGGCCTAGTTTTTCTTGATCTACTTAGTCGTAGCTAGTTTTATAATAACTTTACTTTCCTTGGAAAAAAATAGATCTATAGTTTTTGGAAGTTGAATGCTATCATGTCATAGAGCCATCCCAAAAGTTTTATATCCAGAGAAATGATAGACCATGGTTTTCGTGATTTTAACGGAAAGTCTATACTAAAGAGGTGAAATTCTGAATGAATTTCTCAGATTTTGCTGTTCGAAGACTTTTGAGATCACACAATCTAATTAACATATTTTTTTTATAAATACCATCATATTGAGACCATTATTTGGCTTCCTATTTAATTATACTTAGTTTGATTTTCCTTATTGTACCCGGACTTAATTTTTTTATGGGTACCTGCGAAGGCATTACAGAATAAAAAAATGTTTATATTAATTTGTTCTGCAGTAAGATCTCCATAAAAACAGACGTATGAACGCTTTATATAAATACAGAAAAGTTTTACCATCAATCTTCAGCGGAACTTTGCAAAGTATTCATTGTTTTAATATCCTTTGAGACCGCCTACCGAGTAATGCACTTTTACATCGTTTGCCTTACGGGTTATTGGAATATCAAATTCATGCTCAGATAAAAATGAAATATTTTTCCGTTCATGAAACCACAGCTAAACTTGAGATACAGGAAGCGCTTTTATCATTGCAATGCATTATATAACATGTTTCACCATATTATGTATTATATAACATGTTTCACCATATTCAATTGAAGCGACTTACATTAGAGTACGGTATGAACAATCGGCACTAGTAAACTCACTCGTCAGTATTAATGCATAAGCTTCCAAGGTGAGTCTACGCTCAAAAGGGACCGCCTCCCGGATGATACGTTAAGAATAGGCTAGCACATCTCCTGCAGCATATAGGTGACCTATTTCCTTAATATTAATGCATATTTTATGACCTGGAGACTTTTATGCGTTTCATTTCCGATGTTATCTACCCTAAATGTTTTTGTCATCTGCAAAGGATGATTTTCGTCTTTCAATGGAGCTTTAAAAGTATTTGTGAATAAAACAACCCTCATTCGATGTTTTAAAATGAATAAAAGATAAAAATACTGAGATTCAATGGAAATTCGGAGCTGGGTTCCCCTTTATTTTCAATTCTTATTACAAATTGCGGCTGACTAAATAGACGGCGATGTCCCGCAATAATTGAAAGATAATATTTTTTCGCGGTGCACGCTCTGTCATGATTGTGGCTGCAGATCCTTTTTGCTCAAGAAAAGCCTTTGAAATGTTTGCAAGATGAAAATGTAGTTTGTGATTAATCGCCTTTGAAAGGCTAAAAGGAGCTGAAGTTTTTCTTAGCGTTTTTAAAGAAAGGAGTGTTCTTTTTAATTTTTTATTGGTTTGTCACAAAAGATTTTTCCGATTACAAGAATTTTCTCCCATGTATGTAAAATAAAGTCGTGGGTGTTTATGTTAAAATGTTTTGTTTCATGTGTCTGGTTGTGAAAGGACAGTAACGTGTGACAGTTAATTTTTGTGCAGAATTGCAGTGGTCAGCGGGAATATGAGGATCGTCAGCATAAAGGTTATATTCACAGTAAATTGGAGGAAATAAAACGAATGAAACATTTTGCAATTTCATTTGATATTAAAAATATCTTCAGTTCTTGATTCTGCAAGATCTCTTTATTTTATGCACTATGGCAGTCTGTAGACAGAATATCTAACATTGTTCACAACTTGGAAATTCCTTCTCACGTAGATATCGTTTAAAATTCCTCTCACTTTGCATGAAACATGAGCGATACATATGTATGTATAATATTATATGGATACCTATTCTATTTCTGTAAAACGCGCGCGTTAGCTTACTTAACACAATATTTACAACTTAAAGATTTTTCACTAAATAGATATTGTATTATTCACATATTCGATTATTTATTAAAATAAAGCAGTGAAGTATTCACTTTACAACGCAATACAATTCAAGTACGTCATCTAAATAAATAACATATTAATTTATAGGCAGCAACAGTCAACACCAAACGTGATAATGAAGTCGTAAGAACATAAAAAAACGCAAACTTTATAAATATTTTAAAACGTCGTAGAATATTAAAGTGTATTACTGAAGCAAGTATTATACCTCGTGAAAATTGCCACCATAAACTGGAGCGTTGTGAATTACGTTTTCAAAGTGTGGATTTTATTATCTGGGCGTTATGTGAAAAATCGTCGGGCGGTGTTCGGGCGCACTCGGCAAACTTCGGGCCGATCCATCATTATTGAAAGTTTATAAATTGCTTCCTTCAAGTTTGTATGTACTTGCAGCGCTAGTCGCAGTGCTGCTTCAATTGATAACCTATTGCTATATTATAGACTTGTTTGTCTGAAGTAAGCGAGTTGCGTAAATTAAACTGTTACTTGTTTGCATTTTGATTTATATTTCCAGTGAGCGTATTCCTCTCTCTTTATATTGTAAATTAAAGTTTCCATATTTCTATCTATTGCTGTTTCTAAATATTAATGGACACAACATTTCTCGCAAAAACATTCCATATTACACTACACTTATTCAACGTATTTACCATTCAACCGCATCTCACGTTAGAATCACATTCGCATTTCTCCGGTACTTGCACTTGAGTGTCTGCTAGTGTTCTAGTAATTACATGATGTTCGTCGCACACGGCCACTGCATTAGTCCGTTTCTGTCTATTGACTGCTACATTGACTTCTGCAGCTTATTCTACTTAAACATGAAATACACCCTGTTTAGCTGTATCAGTATAAAACCAATCATCATAATTTAAATCATCATCGCCTTCGTTACGTAACTACATGCTAACTGACACCTTACATTCGGCAAGCCTTTTGTTGAGAATAACCGTTCAGTAGACCGTCATAGCCAATCTTAGGGCATTGTTGTCAGATAATTTATGATGGTTAACATCATCATTGATTATCACATAGATCATCATAGAATGATAACAAAAGTGATCTCAAAAGGTCACGTGGTTAATTAAGATTATTAAAAAGCACTACATTATAACGTCCTGTTTTCATTTAGATAACAATATTATTTCTAAGAACATTTCGTTCTTACCCTTTGTTCCCGTTTGTATTGTTCCCAATTTATTTATCTAATTTAAACTCAATACAACTTAGCAGCGTTTTAGTTAGATTAAAACTTACATCTAGACAGACGAATTTATACAAAATTCATATTTGTGTAATCTGCTTCACGGATGCAATTTGTCCATTACCCAAGCGTTTTGAGTCAGATTATCTTACTTAATACAAACTTCTGCCTGCGGCGACGTCAGTGTGAACTTTACTTTGTGAAATGTTGCGGAATATCCTATTAAATTTATTTATTTTTCAACGTTAAGGCTCGTACAGACCAGTGCGACGCGACAACGCAACGCGACACGAACAATACAATTTCTAAGAAAGTTCACGGTGTAACAATAGCCGGTGTCGCGTCGCGCTAGTCTGCATGAAGCTTTAGTAATAGCATTTATTATTTGTTTTACTTTAAAATAACCACCACCACGTGCCAATCTCTTTCGCCTAAGATTTATTCATCGTAATAATGTGGTAGGTACTGATGAAATCAAATATTTATGAATTCCGAAAAAGAACTGTTAATAACAGATTTTTATGGCAGGTCGATGCCCATGAAATATTCTTGTCGTCAACTTAAATATAAGTAGAATAACAGTAATTTAACAAGGCAAAATATATCATTTTGATGCGCGTTTAACCCCGGGGGTAACGTAACAATAGGTACCAAGTAATTCTCTCATCAGTCAAGGCTTGATAGATTACATTTGTACTGCCAACTGTTTCTCAACCATTTCTTGAACGATTAATTTTCACACGTATAAATTCATGTTCATTGTAGCGAATATGCATCACTCAATCGCATGTTGATCCATCGGTATCTCGTAGCTAACCTATAGCCTTATAGTATATAGCCTCAAGTTGGCATCGTCTATCGGCTATCTATCCATCACCGGTTTCAAAGCGCTGCACACGTTTCAGACATCGTCATGTATCTTCTACAGGTTATATCGTCGTAGTAGTTACAACTCTAGTTTTGCCTGTATAGCTATAATTTCTAGCATTTTTACGTGGCTGGCCGAACTATTATTAATATATTTTTATACTTTTTATTCATGCATTTGGAATCCTTGGTTCTCGAGTTACAGCTAACAGTTAGATGGAAAAAATGCCCTTTAATTCGGCAGTGAAAACGAAAACTTTTCCAGAATAGCTTGCATAGGTTTTGGAAAAACAAAGGACTGATCTAAATCAAGTGCCTAGCCTAATCTTTTTAAAAAACGCATAGAAATCTCTCAATTTTATCACAATAAACAGATTACATCAGTTTTAGTAACAAGACGTCTGGTACTATGACCGAAGCTCATAACCTCGGAGGCAAGCAATAAAACTTTCATAGAACATACTTTAATGTGGGTAGTATTATTTTTATCATTTCACCTCTTTAACTCTTTGATATTCTTTAAGATAAATCTCGAGAGTGCCTAGATGATACAATCTCCGAGAGAAATTTTATTTTAAAATATTGTATGAATGGCGCGGTCTGAGAAGATAATCTTTTGTTTAAAGTTCATGAAAATTATTGTGTTTGCGCTGATAGACAATGGAGTATAACAGATTTATGAAAATATTTACTCTAATGTGTCTATTCAAAGATAAAATTCATAGGTGTTTGAGTTTATGGACATAGATAAAAGAGACACTGCAAATGTGAAAAAGAAGAACACAGTATGAGTATAGACTCGAGTAGCACTATAATGAAAAGTAACAATTTTGTGCGCCGTACGCAACATTGACATTCTTATTTTTAAATCTATACTAAATGATAAAATAGCGTTGCGATAAATTGGATAAATAATGATAAAGATGGCAGCCGCAGAACTTCGGATATATTGGAGAGCCGAAGTTGTAATAGAGCACATACTGCAACTAGTCTTTTGGGATTGAACCTGAAATGGAACTTAGGTAATTCTTTTATTAATGTTCATTTCGTGTTTAACGGTCCGTTATCGGTCAAACTTATGCATAAACTTGGGTTATATTCTTCACTTATTCGATGCAGTTACGGAAAAGGTATTTGAAGATACATACATAGAAAAATTAACTTTTTAAATAATATTAAGGTATTCGGAGGCTAGGGCCTCGGGCCTCGGGCGCGACATAAAAGACGCAAATACAACTTTTATTGCATTTTGTTTAAATTTTCTGCGATAAGCACAATTAATGGTATCATCCATAGTTATGAATAAAGTCATATAACTAACACAACATTACAATGAAAATCATTCGAATTTACGTAACGTTCACTCCTCGCGTCGGTGATAGGCTCACAGGAGTTTATACCTGAATTTCAAGTTTCGTTCAAAAACATGCCAAGAATCATGTTCAAGAATATTTTTATGTCGGCACAACATACTCTTAAACAAGACATTAACCAACTGCTCATTGTTCCAGTTTCTCCAATGATCTGGGTGCCGAACCAGCTGGTGGGCGCGCCGGCGGGCACGGACGTGACGGTGGACTGCCACACGGAGGCGCATCCTCGCGCCATCTCCTACTGGGTGTACGACAATGTCATGGTGCTGCCCACCAAGAAGTACGCCATCAATACTGAGGAGAACTCCTACAGGTATGGAGTAACGGGGAAATGTAACTTAACATTACGCTTGAATTCCCCGAAATTTACGGGAGAGGTTGTTAGTGCAGTCAGGGAAATTAATTGTTTAGAAAATTGACACCCTACGACTATTTGTCGTGTAATAACCATTTGACAAAACTATCAAAGAATGACAGTTGTGATTTGAATATAGGTGGACAATTTAGGTTGGTCGTCACTCACATTTCGCCAGTTATTTTTAAGTTCCAGTAATGAGCGAGCCTTGACAGAACATGGTGTTCCTACTTATTCAATTATTTCACAATTTATTTCAATTAGGTGTGAATTTGATACCCATTATCTTTTATATGACAACTTAAACAATCAATATGTATATAATTATCCATAGAAATATATATAATGTAATTATCTCTTCTAAAATTCAGAATAATAGTTGCCTTCATTAAATCCTGAATAACCAGACAATATTATAATTTTACTGACAACCACCCTTAAAACAAAATGGGAGAGAATTATATTTAGATATGACTAGAAGTTAGCCAATGACGTCAGAACGAGCTGTTACTACAAGCAAACGGTACGTTAGAAAATTATTTTCAGCTCCCAACGTTTCTGTTAATAGTTTCAGTCTAAACGTTTATTAGTACTCCCACCACTACTTTAGAGCTCCATAGAGAGAAATTGTAACTAGCTGAATTAGTATTGAAAGAAAATAAATTAGAACGCAAAGATTCGTTCATAACATTCATCCCCTGAATGTTTTAACTAATAGAAGTCTGTGTCTATTAGTCTTTTCTGACAGCTAAGAAGAAATTTACTTCAGCATGCTATAGTCGCCATTTCAGATCTTTCAAATAATGCACACCTACACCGACTTAATATCTACCTAGTGTCCCAATCATAATTACCTATGTGTCATGTCTTGTGTATATCTTTTGTTGGAAATCCTAATTAAATTCGTGTTGGAAGTTAAGTTCCTATTTAGTCAAATTCATGTTTTACTCCTATTCCCCTGTAATAGAAAATCTACTGCAAGTTCTGTGAGTTGCAAAAAGAACGAATGACACTAATAAAAAAACACAGTTGAAAAAAAAAAAAAACGGTCTATAAAAAAAACTTTTTTCGTACTATTAATTTTCGGTATTATACTTCCACAAAATATAGGAATATAACTTTAATGCCACTGTTTTTTTTCAACGAGTCCTTTTGTATAAATTTAAATAAAATGGCCGCGAAATATACGTGAAAATGTATTTATCGCCGGCAAAGGGATTTATTGAGTACGTCACGTCATAAATTAATATAGCCGGTCAGTTGTTCCTGAAATAATTCACTTGGCGATGAGCCTATTAAATTGTGGCGCCGCCCGCGCCGTGGCGCCCGAAATACGTTATTTTTAATACCTACTTAAAAAGAGACTAGGGATGTTGCTTTTTATATTTTTAACTTTACTTGAAATGTAACACAAAAATCCTTTTGTCCAACAAATCACTCAAAAACTTATTCTGTCACTATCAACTCCAAACAATTTGCCAAAATGATGTTTTAAAAAAAAAAAAATAAGTTAACAATATACTGTCGGTTTTATCTTTAACTAACCAAAGTAAAACCGCAGAATATTAAATCAAAGCTACAAACACTTACCAAAACTTCCCCAGTATAAAACAGTAATAAATAATTGAATAACAAACTTGACGAAATCCAAGTTCAACGCAAAGTAAACTGGGCAGCGCCGCGGGCTATCGTAGTATAGAACAAACAAGGAAATTATCCGCACCATTTGCAAAGGTCTCTTGTTAACGGGGCCCGTCAGTAATAAATTTGAATATTACAAATCCATTACGGCTTGTTATTATAATCGTGTTTAAGCTTACAATGCTGTTTGGGATTGGCTGAATTTTTGATATGCTGGTCGGTTATTTATGTTAATGTTTTAATTTAGTTAGGTCATGTTTTCGATTCGTGGAAGGCATTGAAAGAAACTTAGTATGGGTTATGATTGGTCAGTAGCCACTACGGTGAAAGCTTGACTTTAGAGGGAATTTTATTAGTTTAAGTTTTCTTAATCATACTGCAATGAATAAAAGGAAAATTGATATTAACGTCACTTCCTTCACTCTTCAACTTGTACGTGCACGGGCTGATTGTTGAGCTGGGCGACATCGGCGTAGGATGCTCGATTGATGGTCACTGTATCAACAGTATTAGTTATGCGGATGATATGGTGTTGCTCAGCCCATCAATAGCTGCGCTCAGAAAGCTAATAGGCGTGTGTGAGGAGTATGCAAGGGTACACGGTCTCCTGTACAATGTACAGAAGAGCGAGCTCGTGGTTTTTCAAGCCAGGGGTCGTAAACTGGAGGATGTGTCACCTATGTTGCTTAACGCTGTCGCTCTACACGCAGATTTGCGAGATGTAGTTTAGAGGTAAAGATCAGCTGTTTAAATCATTCTGCCAAACTCTCTACACCTGCAATCTGTGGGTCAACTACACGCAGCGGGCCATCAACACTCTCCGAATACAATATAATAACGCTATCAGGATGCTGGTGGGGCTCCCACGCTGCTGTAGTGCGTCTGCGATGTTTGCGCACGCGCACACAGACGGCTTTCACACTGTGTTGCGGCGCCGCATTGCTTCGCTAATGTTCCGCACGCGTGGGAGCGCTAACACCATCGTGAGCGTGCTCAGCCACAAGCTGAACAGCCCCCTTCTGGGGCGCTGGGTTCAAGCACAAGTGCGTGTGCACGGGGCCCCAGTGGGCGTCAAATACCTAAATTAATTAATTAAATATTAAATTTTAGAGTAAATTATGTTGAATTAAATTAAATTTTAAAAATATTTTGTAAGTCTTCTTTCTAGTAACAACATTATGGGACAAATGTATCTGAAATAAAATAATTTATTTTATTTTAATGTGTTGCAGTAGGCTGTTGGGCTTGAAGAGTTTAATTTGACATTATAGATAACTTTTACCTAACCACGGTGTTACTTGGCGTTTCAGCAAACTTTCAAATGTTTAGGAACAAAATTAATGTAACAGTAAATTGTTAAAACTGTATTATTCTGCTAATTAAATTTAAAAAATCAGCCTTACCCACCCATGTACCAACAAACGGCAAAAACAAAGGCAGGTATTATGAAAACAACAATTAGTTATCATGTTTAATGTACTGGAATTAACATATAAAGTAACAACAACGATGTAGGTATTTACAACTTTCAAATGAACAATAAAATTAACAAGTTCGATACTGAAATTAGTTAGCATTAATTATGAGCGTTTACTCTGAAAGTGGGCAACGCGTTGCATATAGATGTCAAATATTTCGCTGTTTTGATTAATTTAGCATTATTACTGTATGGAAATAAGAAGCTAATTAGCAAACTAGAATATTAATAATGAATTGCAATTATGTATAACATTGAATTTGATGTTTTAGGTGTTAAAAAGCATTTGGAAAGTTTCTAAATACTTTTTTTACATCTAAAACTCGGTGTTACGTTATTAATTATTGTATTTCTGAATCAATATTAGTAGAGAGAATAGATAGTTCACTAGTTGGCCACATTTCCTATATCCATACATTAATATTGCAAAATTAATCAAAACGGGTAAATATTTGATAGCTATTTGCGACGTTGCCAACTTTTAGTATAAGCACTCTTAAGGATATTTAATAAGTGTTGGAAATATTATTGAATTAAGGGCAGAGGATAATAATTTAAACACTACTTTTGTGAATTCTGCTGAACATTGCTTATTCAGGACCAGATTATCAGTTTAGGTAATACGGGCAACTCCACTTCAAAGCGCGTATTTTGCGTACCATTATCAGTTTAAAGAAAGAAAGAAATAATAGCAAAACCCAAAAGAACCCATGAAAAATGTATGGTCAGGAAATCAGACTGTTTAGCAAATTGACTCTTACTTTCAATTGCCTAATATTCAAATCACAACTGTCATCAGTCTGTCTATCTGTGTGCCAATCGGAATATAACCCGGGCAATTTACATAATGTGTCAATCTGCTTAGCAATATGTATATGTACTGGTCCCTAACTGGACAAACTAAAATAAAAGAAAGATGAGAAACGAAGAGTAGAGAAATATTCAATGGACATGTGAACTGTATTTTTCTGAATATTTTTAAAAAAATATTGAAAATTAACTTTAAAAGGGGGGTCTAACTTTTATATTTTTCATGTTAACTGTATAAAAATGAACACATCTGTCACCTTTCATACATCCATCTATCCCAACATTACCGTAATACCATCTAACAGAATGATTCGTCCACAGAGCGCACATGAAGCTAACAGTCCGCAACCTCCAGACGGGGGACTTCGGCAACTATAGGTGCATCTCTAAGAATTCCCTCGGGGAGACCGAGGGCTCTATCCGCCTGTACGGTAAGTGAAGCTCTGACGTCATCGCGTATTCTCATTGTAATTAGTACTCCTCCAGTCCTCCAGAAGATAGCACTGGTTAACATTTGCTGTCAATTTGTGACTTTGTGACTTACGAATGCTATTAATGTTATTTAGATATGATTTATATGGAGTTTGCATTGGTTTGTGACTAAAAGTTGATGTTTTTGTGGACACTGATATTATTTGGAAATTAACTCTTGATTAATGGGGAATACCTAAGTCCGCCTTTGTAGCTTTGCGTAGACTAATCAAGAAATAAATGTGTTCTTCAAGACTGAAATACCTAAATACGTAACTTGTAATTAATTTAACAGTCAGCTAATTCAGATTCTCTTTCTACAATAGAAATCCCGATGCCGTCGACGTCACCCAAGGCTACAGAAATGAAAAGCAATGCCAACAAAGAGAGTAAGTTCTATCCTGTTACAGTTAATTATAAATAATAAATAATATAATATCATACACGTGCATAAATAATAGTCTCTACCAGGGACAATGTTCGAACGTCGGGCGTGACTCGTGAAGTCGTGAGTCGATTCTAATATTTATTGTACATAGTTGCGGTTTTTATATATTGTTATTTTTATTATAAATTATTGTTTTATTTATTTTGTAATTCCCTAGTGGGATTTATATATATGTCCGTAGATGTGTCCGTGGCACCACACACAGTGGGCCCTATCAGAATACCAGCGCTGTCGTATCTATTTATAAATATCTCAGCATTAAGCTGAGATATGGGCCTTTTTGGCCTCACACAGGTTTTTCCTATTATTTTTCTTTTCGTTTATTCCAAAAATATTATGTTAATTTTGATAGTTATAAATGCTCCGTTTTTTATTTTATTTTAGATTAGGTACTGTTTGTATTTCTTGTGCGTGTCCCAAGTTAAATATTTTTCTTTTTTTCTGTCTTTCTTTATCATTATTAACACCGACATAATCAATTATCAACAGCAATATAAAACAGAGAAGCGAAGTTAATCTAACAGTCTCCTTCTCAAATCTTGTAAAAGTTTATAACATTTGTGACTACGGTTTAAAAAATATACTTAAAGAGGACCAGGTAGGTACCTATAATCGTTTAAACATCAATTTGACTAGGTTAGTTGAGTGATTGTTTTTTCATCAAATCGCAAAATCTGGATTAGATATTTGCATTTAAAAATCTGTTTAAAATCGTATTGAAGATTGGTTGGGGAACTAAAGAGTGTACCACATTGTTTACCTCTCCATAGCTCAATATCTATCTATACATATAATAAAATTGTAGAAAAGTGGTGTCTGTACAATGGAAATATATGAAAAAAAAATAGCAGGGGTTGTTATTATATCGATGCTGAACCCGAGATTGTAATTAAATTTTTTTTTGTCTGTTTGTCTGTTTGTCGGTTTGTCTGTTTGTCTGTGTGTTTGTGCACGCTAATATCAGAAACGGCTTATTCGATTTAGATGCGGTTTTCACTAATATATTGTAGTAAGCTTCACTTAACATTTAGTGTTTATTTCATGTCAATCGGTTCATAAATAAAAAAGTTATGTCAATTTAAAGAATCACATCGAACATTTGTTATAGGTTAGGCATTTCTTTCCTTGATTTTCGGTATACTTATCTTAATTTTTATTTAGGGTTTGTATATAAATATTATAAGTATTTATTATAGGTTAGGCATTTCTTTTCTTGATTTTCTTTATTAAGTATAAGTTTATTAGCTCAGGTTAGTAATTAATTTTTCTAGCAATTCTTTTGTTTTATAAAGTTAGTAAGTACCTACGTTTGGTTTACACGTCTTAACACTTATTACTTAAACTGTGACAATTTTAGACTGTATAATAATCTGTAAGTATTTATAATTTAATTGTTTACGATAGTACGTGTTTACTAAATAACTGTGTGTTAAGTAGTAAGTACTATTTTATTGTAAGAATGCCTCGAAGAAGATCCAACCTCTCCCAATGTAGCAGAAATGCTAAAACGATGAGATAAGTTCGATCACAGGAATCTGAGGAAGGTCGTGAGGCAAGGCTCTCTGCAACTCGGGAATATCAGGCTAGGTTTCGTGCTGCAGAAACTTCGACTCAGCGGGAATCTCGACTGAGTTCAAATCGTTCTCGAATGGTCGAGGTTGCGAAATTTTTTTTTCATACTAATGGGGTCAAGTCATGAAAAAGGTTGAAAAACACTGCCCTACATTAATCCTACTAATATTATAAATGCGAAAGTTTGTGAGGATGGATGGATGGATGGATGGATGTTTGTTACTCTTTCACACAAAAACTACTGAACGGATTTTGATGAAACTTTACAATAATGTAGCTTATACATTAGAATAACACATAGGCTACAATTTATAAAGATTTTATGTGATTTGGCCATAATATAACGATAAGTATCAAGTAAGTCGGAAAAATTCCTGCCCTCTGAGATCTATCTTTGCGTGCGCTGCCTTTTTTTTTTTTGGGCGGTTAATCATCCAATGACTTCTCCCGCTCTGGGCGGAGCGGAAGGGCGTGTCAGACTCTTACTGACTAAAACCCACACGTGTTCCTTCGATCCTTGATATCTCTTTGAGGCGCGTGTGGAACACGATGCGCCGTCGATGCCCGTTGCTCTCCGTCCGCAGGCCCGCGCCTACGGTGGCCGGAAATCGGCTATCAATTCCCGACGCCCGGGACGTCTCCTACGGCGGCGGCGGCTAGGGCTGGTAGGGCGCGGCCTTTGCCACTCCCTCGCGCGCTCCACCTTCTCCTTCGCGAGCATTACTGCTTTGCAGAAGGAGGTGACGGCTTGCCATGCCCTGTCGCTCCGCACCATGGCCTGAACCAGGGCCGTACGCGAGAGGTCACCGCCGCCGATCGCCTCCACGAGGACACGGCGGTGGTCCACCCAAGCCGGGCAGACCTCCACCGTATGCTGCGTGCGCTGCCTAAACCGTTAGAGTTACATGAAGAAAATGTATTGTGGGATTGTTTGTCTTAAAAAGTTCTAAATTAAAGTCCGCGACAGCATCTACCTTTTATGTGGAAGCCTTTATAACCAAAATAGTGAGCAATAAATACAGTTAAATTGAATACTTTTTTTACATTGCATATTTTAGAGTATTTAGTTAATTCTTATCAAAATAAATACCTTCATCGCTTTTGGTATTTAATGTAGATAAAGTTTGTCTTTTACACTAAGTAATTTGGACAAATAGTTTAAAAGTTAGAACGATAAGAATGACCTGCGATATTGAGTCGACGGCGCACAGAACGAGGGTGGAGGGGCGGGCCAGCCAGGGGATGACGCGCCAGAGCGCCAAGTTAATAATTATGTTCGAGAAATAACGCAATTAATTGTTGAACTGTCAAAATGAAACCCATTGCTATTGTAAGTGCTACGCAATTACCCCGCTGATTTAGGACATGTTACACGTTCCTGTGGGATAATTTCCGACATCCACGCGGGCGAAGCCGCGGGCAGAAGCTAGTTTATACAAATATAATTTGACAAGAGTAATAAGTATAACGTCGCAGGATAACCTCTACCAGAAGTTTTCATCTTATATTATAGTGGTTCAGCAGCTTCAATATCATCAAGATTGTGCCGGAATATAGCAGTTCGTCGTGGACGTAGTCCGACAACGGCTCCACTGACATCACCTCTGTCATCAGAAGTCAGTCGCTATGCAACCATCGACGCGACGCTCTGCTAGAGAGACTGTGACCAGCCACTCTTATCCGACCTTTTTCCAGGAACTTTGTAATAAAACGGGGCGTCAAGTACCTACATTCTTAGTAAATACTCATTGCACATGTAAACATTACTCACCATAATTTACAAAGTTTGCGACGTGGCTCGAGATGGTAAACATGCAGTAATGACTAATTTAAGTTCTTGTTGACTCATGCCTAGTAAACTCACGACTAAACGACGCGAGCAAATATGTACGAGATTAGAATACACTGTCACCTTGTCTTAGTATAGTATGTTTAAGTTTTACTGGGCTCTCCAAACACAGGCGATGATTGCGAACAAAGCGTGAATGGTTCGAGCTTATGTTACGATGTTATATTTAATCCTCAAAATTCTGATAATAAAGATTATTCTCAACATGATAAAAATTAACAAAAAAAAAATTAAATTAGAAATGTCACCCTCCAACCCACGTAATGGGGATGCAGGTCTGTGTATAAAATAAAACCTCTAGGGTATTGCATGACACGAAATTAAAGACTTAATTTCTTACCACAAGCCCATGGGAGAGTGTTTGCGACGGCCGCGAAACGGTAAAGCCATACATTTTGACTATGATACGAGTATAAGGTTTGTTGAGTTAGGCCTTATAGAGGGCTCGGCTCTACATTAGATGTGATAACTTTTTAACAGTCTTGGCAATCCACTTTCCATGAATTGTTTTTGGTGGGATTCCTACAGACAGCTTTATCTATGCTGCGCCAAACCAACAACTGCAGTAATCTAATCGTCATAATATCAACTATGAATAAATCGACAAGCTAGCTTACGTCACTAGCCTAATTACAAAAATGAATGTTTAATAAGCCCCCGAACCTACGGGCCGTAGTTCGTATTATCGCCAAATTGCAAAAGCTTTAATCATTGTGGGTCATTTTAATACGTTCATCGGCGCTCGGTAAACTATCTCTCTAATTAACATTTTAATGACTTGTTTTACGATAGGCCCGTAATTACGTAGATACATGTATGTGTAATTTTATCTTTGGTAACTATCATCTACTGTTCGTTTGGGGCGGATCATTTTAATTTAGCAACATACTGTTGGAAGGTGTTAATTTTATTATTATACTGTAATTGAAGTACAAAACAAATATAAATGTTCATTTTATAGCTATGTGCATAATCTGTTAGCACAACAAAGAAATATAATTTCTACTACGAACATTTCATTCGGATGTTTAATTAATTTTGTGGTAGTTAATGCAAACATCACCATTATTTTTGTTTCTCAGATATTATTTTTAAACCAAATGTTTTAAATTGTATGTTTAACTCATCCTATCGTAGTACAGCTGTGTACTAATTCCATGTATAGTACATACTAATTTCATATTGCTATCCTACATACTAATTCCATGGTAACCATCTTGTTCTAAACTTTGGGCGGCCGATCTCTGCTCAGGTGAAAATACGGAGAAAACGATTTTTCCCAGAAAACCCTTATATTTTCATCGAAATTATTAGAGCCGTTTTCGAGAACGTGATAACAAATACCTATATATATTTCGCAGTAAGATGGTTGAAGCTGTGATATAGTTATATACCTAGGAATATAGCTATATACCGTAATATATTTATATGAAATCGGTTCATACCTGTCGGAGTGTTCTAATAATTTTGTTACTGCGACCAATTTCAACGTAGCGCTCGCCGCCGTTCGATGCCGCGGCACCACTCGCTTCGCTCGCTCGGCTCACGTGTAGTTGGTCATAGTTCTAACCTATTTGGTCGGAGTGCTCTTATAGTTATATTTCTAGATCGTGCTCGTATCAAGTTATATTCCTAGTAAGACAGTTATGAACCACTTTCATATACGGTGTAGGTAGCTATATCCCGAGATATCCCGAGGGATATAATTATATCACGGCTTCAATCATCTTACTGCGACTTAAATATAATATACAAATATTGGTAATTTAATAGTATAGGATGATGTCAGTATGTACCTAGTTGAAAATGTCCTGCTTCACTCAGAGACAGATCTGACAAACATTTACTCGAATAATCATTTTATTTATTGACCGTACTGGTCTTATGACCACAAAGTCAAAACAGATCACGAGTGTATTTCAAGAAGGGCTAGGCCGAGATGTACCTATTATAGTACACCCAAGCCTATTGCCATCAACAACAGACAGTATTGTAATATTTTTAAAGTAAAATCGTCTACTTTAACAATGTTTCTAAATATGTGAGCACCATGTATCTATCACATAATAAGTTTATCTGTCATTGCTTAATTCTTTTTACCAATTTTGGTATAGTAATTTTATTCTAGGTGCATTGTCTTCACATAATAATATAATTATATTATTAATGTATAAAAAATATTGTAAAACATTTTAAAAGAGTAACGGTGGAGTTCCTTGCCCATTCTTCTCCATTCGAAAACTACCTTTTGGAAGGGGCGACTGGAATCAATTTTATATATTTTTTTGTAAATCTTTAACGTTCAAAAGTGCCTTTTATGTGCCTATTTGAAATAAATTATTCGACTCTGACTTTGAATAGATTAATTAATATTGCTACAAATGACTGTTTTCAATATTTCAGCGTAAATAATAAACATAATAATATAATTAAAATTCATTTTCAATTTGAAAACAACCTTATGAAATCAGCTGCACGTTATTAAAGATTAATAATATTATGCACATATTAACAAGAAACAACATAAAACATAAACTCGTGTAAAGTCGTGTATACTCAACCTGCGGAAGGCTCAACGCAGCTTAAGGCTCGGTGTACACACATTCGAAGCATAATAGAGCTGGGACAAAATATGGTGCCGAAAATATCCGCGACTATTTCGCCTTGAACTCTAACATTCAGGTGACGATGTAAATAGATGACGAATTGATACAGAATGTGGCTGGTATTTTTAGCCTTATTTTTTGTCAATAACAACACAACTCCAGGCCTGTATTCCCAGAAGAGTTAGGCACTGATGTTTTAGTAGGTATACATACATTTTGCCAGGTAACTCTTTAGTCCCATGTAAGAGAAGGCAAGCCTTTTAGTCACTGTTGAATAGTGCGTCTATTTTATAGTAACTTAAAACTTAAAATCCACAGAAGTTTACAAGCACTTGCTTTTTAAATAGATGGACTGAGATATATAGCACTTTAATTTTGCTTCATGTTCTTCAGTTAATTCATCATTCGACCTGATGGTTGTAAGGCATTCATGAATGTTTCTTAACAGAACAAAAACTATTAATAATGAAAGAAAAAAAATTTATTTGCGGTAAACATGACGTCTTTGGGGACTGCGGATAGAAGTGAAAACTAAGTAACTTTTTGATTCTCGCGTTGATGTCTTTCGTTCGACACATATAGCCTTCGGTGACTATGACGCGAGTTCCATGATTTTTGTTCACTCAAAAAGTGCTCAACACGCCTAAAGAAGTTTTCACTTCAAAAAAACATGAAATAGGACAAGTTGGGGGAAACTATGAGTCAGATCCACCCAAAACGGCCATCGCTTAGCATACAGAGCCACACGTCTGGTTTTCAGCGATAGCCGGGCTTGACGTGATGATATCAACCGGTTCTCCGTAGATACTTGATAGTTATATCATGGTTCTCTTAGAATTTCATGACATCGTATTGCATGCCGTACACACTCACACGAATTTCACTCACAAAATACCTATGTTACACGAAAATACATGTATATTTTTTTTTTGCTCATTGTCATCGTAGCTGCATGTTAATCCGAGGCGTGTTGCAGGCGTGAGACGCGTGAACGTGAGCCGGTCCGTCGCGCGCGCGGAGCCCGGCGCTGGCACCGAGCGGCCAAGCGTCGTCCGCGCGCAGCTCGACCGCGCGCCCGACCGCGACGCCGCACACCACGTCTACCGCCCGCCTCACCCGCAGCACGTCTCAGGTAATCAGAGGAAAGAGAGCAATGCCGTAGAAGTGATAGTTTCGGGTTTTTTTTTGCGTTTGCTATGTTCTCGTCATTTTGTGATATTTCAACACCCAGATACCGAGACCGTGACAAATAAAATGTCACTCTCTAGAGATTGCACATTTTATGATCCGCGTCGCGCTTTGTACGAAGTCCGCTGAAATGTCACAAATGTGTACGCATCTTTACATGTTGCTTGATTCAGTCATGGAACATCGCTGTGCCAACTTGTTTTTTTTGTAGGTATCATGATCAGAGGTACATGTTGTCTGAGATCACGATTCCATTTTTGTACGTAGTGATAATGATACCTAATGCTCTTAGTGATGAGCAGTTCCTTCAACAGGAAAAAAAATGACTTTGTGTTCGCTTCCCTTACATCGTAATTTTACGCAACGCGGCAACGATAAGATATTGAAAGAAAGCTTCCCCATAGGGAACCCCGTAGCGACACATCAACCCAGTTTATTAACCTCTCGGCCCGCTAACGATTAAACCCCAACTTTACGCATTGTTGGCTCCGCAACTTATGTCGCACCATACGCACCGAACGCACCATTTTACGCATCATCGTACATTGTTATGTTTATTTTATCGCAAACTCGGAACAGGAAAATCATATTACTTCACAGACTTCGGATCTATAGATGCCGTTTAGCTTTCGTGTTTGGCTTTCCCATCGCTACGGTCATGTTTATAAAGTTCGTAACATTGCATTAACTTTGAGCTTGATAATTGTAACTGTCGTTTCAAATTACATATTCGTACTTCTATAGTTGATTGAGGTGTGTCGCTAAGCTTGTCTACATGCGCACGATATTAACTTTTTTTAATGTATTGTATTCATAATTTATTAATTTTGTGATAAGATTTTTTTATTTCATCGCATAAGTGTTTTCCTTTCTTTTATTGGTTTCATTATAATAGCCACATTCATCAGTTATCTTTATTAGTTTAAGCTGTGTTTGTCATTTGTTACCGATCAAAATTATTTCCTTTCTATATTTCGCCGAATAGTATCTACTATCAAACCATCAAACAACCAAAACTTAATACATAAAGCCTTTAATATAATAGCGTGTACAAAGCGAGCCGAGCCACAGGAGGCTTTACTTACCTCTTTGTGTTCTTTCTTAGAATATACTGCATTATTAAAAACGTCTCTTTCCGTGTCATGGTAAAAAATAAATGTGGCCGGAGTTGGCGGGATGGGTTGAGGAATACGTTACGAGCCCTGAACGTCGCTATTGTTTGAATGACTCCAAATGCTCTTAGCATTTTGGGCTTTTATCTTTGCAGGAATAATTCTGGATTCAGTCGCATTACCGTCTGTGAGCGCATACGTCTTTATTTGTTTATAGCTACAGCTATTGGATGGTTTTGTCGTTTTAGTTTTGGATTGAGTTTTTGCCCACAATATGCTGTCAGCAATGCTTGCTTTTTCATTATTTTTTTGGCAAAATATGATCTAGTATGAGGTGTGAACACCTAGTAGTTACTCTCTCTAATCTACAGCAAAACTACACAACGCACACGAATTTTATAATCAGCTCGTCGATTTTCTCATCTTAAGACAAAGTTTCGGGACTATCACAAAGATAATATAGTTTTTACCACCATAGGTTTACACACGGCTTGCCAACCAGGAACGTTTCAGAATACATTATTACTGTAACAATTGTAGTAGGTACGAGGCAGGCGTTGTGGTTAACACAAACAAGCATGTGATAAATAAGTGCGCAGTATGTATGTACGTAGGTATTTGTAACCCGCTGTCGGTGTCCCTACCCTATCGCAGTCTTGACTACCGCGGTTGAGATCCACCCGGGTCGCTTTCCCGTACACCCAAATAGAGATTAAACATTCAACGAGTTCGCATACACACTTAACCCTCATAAATATTCAGTGCAGACCGCGTACAATCAATTCTTGCAGCTCTCGCCCTCAACGAAAAAGTGTTTGAACAGCCGAATAATATGATATCAAATAGAGACGCCTAACGTTTGAATAAATATTGGGGATATGAAACTTGAATATCTTTATCTTGAATTTGGGTTTATTTTACCTCCTGTACGCTTTGTTGTGTGAGAATATTGCCGATTGATTTATAGCCGGCCGAAGCTTCACGTTTCATGCAGGAAGTGTACCTACCTAAATATTGTACGGTAGTGCACTACTGATAACATCATTTGTCTCTTACCGAACAAATCTCATTTGGACAATAAACAAAGGAACGTTTTTCAAGGCGCATATCATCCAAATTGAAAAGTACACCCTGTGTAATGTTATCTCAGTCTTACAAAGAAAGCTCCGTTTATCATTGTGATATCAATGTCAAATAAAGAACGCCCGAATTCAAACACATCAGAGTTGTAAACAAAACAAATCCCATTGTTGGAAAGTAGACCGTAAGCTGTTGAAACGCTCTTATCGCGGCAAACAAAAATAGCGACAATGCTCTCACCAGCGAATGTATTTAAAATGAAGAAAGCGTTCTATCGCCTACCTGTGAACACTCCACTGCTTCTTGTTACTAAAATGTATAAAAGTATCAGAGCTGTCATGAATTTATTGGTTTAAAATTATTGGTTTATTATTAATTATTTGTTTCTTGTTTTTATTTAATTTTCAAACTTATATGTTTCTTCTTTTATTTATCTAATTCATGAATACTTCATGTATATGCTTCAATTAATTAGGACATTAGTTTTGAAATAAAATGTCTCATATTATAAGTTGGTTAGACTTATTGGTCTCTATATTAATTTATAAATTCTTTGCTTCTTCTTTAACCATATTGGAATGCGGTTCGTCCTACTATTATATTAATAGTGCATAGTATATCATTATTTTCGGCGGAAGTTTACGGTAAACGTAGGCTGCACTGATATGAAAGACCACTGGCCATTTATCTATAATAATTAGATTGATGACAAAATAATAATCGTGATAAGACTTTCTCAAGCCGGTAATAAGTAATACGGCAGATAAACTATAATTTCCTACGCGAAAAATTTTAACTTAATTTTCATTTGTTTCAGGAACAAAAAGGATCCACTGTTGGCGGCAATCGTTCCTGGCGATCATTGTTCTTGTGCAAGTGGACCTCATCGTGTAAATTACGTTTATTAACATTTTTACGTACCTCCCTTTAATCTATTTGATTCCTATTCCAATAGAAATTGTGACCAAAACTTTATTTTCTTCTCACACGGTTTCGATTCGTCTTCCTATAAATGTGATTGATGTTTATTTATAACCTAAATTATAAATGTAAAATTGAAACATATCATCCCAAAATTGTGATGTCATATCCCGAGTGACGAATGTTTGAGAGTGAAAATTTTATAATTGTACGCATGATATTCAGTTCAAGTCCCGATATAAGATGTAGGATTAAGATTCCAACTTATTTTGGAATGGGTTAAAATAATACAGTTTCTGATGTCATAAATCAAAGTAACAAAATGGCTTCGAATTGTATGTGTCATTTCCCAATACTTCAAGAATACAGAGTTGGTTTGTTCTATTTGCTCATTAAAACGTAGATTGGAAAAATGGTTCAAACAACGGAATTCCCAATGTCGACTGTTTGTTTCGGTATAGAGAATAAAAAAAGTGAAATTGAAGTTTCGGAAACGTTTTTCATTCTATGAGAAAGTATTATTTGAGAATCCTCCATCAGTATACACACAAATCTTCAGAATAGTTCCCTGTAATTTATTCATGAACCTCGTTAACCTACTCGGTATTTCCTACTCCCATTTCCATTTTAAACTATTATGTACATTACGTATTATACGTGCATTGTCCTTCCGCAGACGACTAGTCTAGCGTCATACGAATACTTGTGATTCAGTGCTTCGCGTAGAATAATCCTCATGAAATTGTGCCAAAGTTAAGCATCTCCAGAGTTATTTACACCATCTATAACATTATTTTTACCTTTAACGTAGTCCTTAACTTCCAATTTTGTTGTCTGATTATCAATTTTACGGTCAACATTATAGATATGTTTGTCTAAGTACTAGTGTAACCAAGCTTGCTACTCACGCTTGTCAAATTGTAAATATAAAAATTAATGCACAGTAAATAAATAATGAAAATTTGAAACGTAATATATCTTCGTATCTGAATATTATTTGTTAATTCGACCTAATATAGATATATGTTAATGTATAAATTATATATCTTTTATTAAAAATAAGAGATATATCACTAGGTTAAATGCATACTTTTATTGTACAGATTGTGTGATTTTGAAAATGTAAATAAATACCGATTATAATAAATTAGTATAAAATGATGTGCCGATTTTTTCTACTGTAAACATCCGCGATAAATCTAGAAAACTGTTAAGCTCACAGATGTCCGAGCAGCTTCATTAACGTACCTATTACGTTCTATTTAAAAACCGAATCAAAAAGTGTGGAACACAGGAGCGGCTGCAACGGCCATTGTACGCCGACACGTGATAGCGATAAACGTTTGAAATAATTAAAAGTGCGCGGGCGGGTCGCACAGACAATCTTATCGGCGTTCTCACTCACTGACAGACGTTATCGCCAGTCGAGAATCTATGGCTCGCTTTAATTGATTCCCCATTTTCAATAGCTCTACAATCGGCTCTTTGTCTTTTTCTAATCGAAATTCAGTCGAAGTAGGAAGGGAGCTAACGAATTTTTCTTGAAACAACCGACCGATGGGAAGCAGAAAATAAATACTGTTTGTTAAAGTGGCTCGTGGCATTTGGAAAAACAAGTGGCGTTAAAATAGAAGCCTTAATGGTTGGAGGGTTTGGAGTTCGCGGAGCTAACGATACAAATGTATCGCTAATGTTGATAGAAATACTGGGAGCGTATCGGGCTTGTAATGTGCTGTTTTATTTATCCCTTTTGTGTGGATGCGGAGCCAATTGAAATGTTTTTGAAGAATCTATATCGTCGCTTACGGATGTGTGTTTATTTGAAAACCACAACAAACACCACTGCGGCGACGCAAATTGAAGTTCAGGATTTCTCAAGAGTTGAGATAAGAACCTCACGTAATTCGCACATATTGCATAAGTGACATGTTTTGAACGCTTGTTACCTTGTTTTACTTGCAGTCATTAAGGTGCGGCCTATAGAAACTTGGGTTACGGTTAGCAGTAAAGGAAGGAAAATAGATTATGGAAAATCTACAAATAAAATTTTGGAAACCTGCATTCAGACAAAAATCAGAGAGTAGAAAAAATTAAAAAGCAGTAGCAGATAAGAAGAAACAAAAAAAACATTAACCTCATTTTAAACGATATTTACCATCGACAAGCTAGGAAGAAGAACAACAAACTATGTATATTTGTATAACGCTACGACTACAACTCAAATGAGTTGTAGTCGTATTGGATGTATTTTTAGTTTGTCTGAGCAAGTATGCTCAGACAAACTTCAAATACATCCAAAACAGAGACTCCTTAATAAACTCTAATCTTAACGGAACAACAGCCCGGTCATCAAAATTAGCTCGCAAGCTGAAACACTAGTCGATAGTCAAAGTGTAGCAAGTCTAGTCGGCTGCGGTTCCAGTGTCAATTAAAGTTACTCCTTGCCGCGCGGTGGGCCGGTCGCGGCGACGCCGAATTTACTGCGGAAGCCAACTTATCGCCTGACGCTGAAACATGTAACTGGAATTTATCGTTATGGTAAATTATATAGCTATATAAGTTTGTTTACGATGATTTTGAAGGGATTGAACTAGTTTTAAGGTCGGTTCCTCTGAATCTCTCTGTACAATGTACGGCTCTCAAAAATAAATCTACAAGGAACACAGGTAAGTTGATGACAAAATGATTAGAATTTCATCACTCAAAGAATGCAATCCATTAATATCTAGGATTTGTAAAGAATGATTAAGTATTTAATTAAAAAACATCGTAAAATTAACGTCAACAAAAGATTGTGATACTTATTCAATTCAGATTTTACAAGCTAAAATGATTAAAGTGTGCCCCATCCCGTATAATGCACGAGCGGGAATGAAGGCTTGGCAACGCCCGGGTCCGTCGACACTTGTAAAATTTCGCGCTCCGTTGCCCGCCTTATCTCGCGTAGGGATACGCGAACTTACGATTCTAGTAAAATACATATTTTATGAATTTTTCGTGAGAATAAACTTAAATGTAATGTAAGTATGGTTAGTGGGCCGTGTTGCGTTGTTGATCTGGATGTGTGCTTGTTAGTGGGCCGTGTTGCGTTGTTGATCTGGATGTGTGCTTGTGTTTCTTAGTTCAATGTGATGGTTGGAAGGAGTAAGAGATTTGTCTATTTAATGCCTTTTAATGGCTACAGCCCACTCCCTCTCAGAGAGAGGAGGCCTGTGTCCCAGAAGTGTGAACATTATAGGCTGATTATGAGCATAATCAGCCTAGTTAAAGTTTTGGGTATTGAATAAGGTTTTTGTAATTCGTTCGCGTGAAAGTCGTAAGACACCCCAATGTACTAAAATAATAGACACATTTTTATAAAAAATCTCTGTATACTACGTTTATAGGTTTGATCTCAGCAGCCAAAATAAACAAAAATCTTTAAAAAAATATTAAAAATAAATAACAATAAAGGGACATCAGTTGGAGATCGAATTTACGCACCGTGGTTTGCTAGATGAACGATGAACAGTTAGGTGTTTACTTCGTTGGTAATTTGACTAAAATAACCGTTCTTATACATGTCAAGATGATGATATTCATTTCAGAGGTTAAATCCGTATCTTTCTACAATATTTTATCATTTTACTCGTGTAATTAAATCTTGCGGTAAACTTTTGAGGAATACGAACATAGTACAATAATGTTAATTCCCCATAGCAAATATAGCCTGTATAGGCCTTTAAAGAATAGAACAGAATTTATCCGGTAGTGTTTAGGGTTCCGTACCTCAAAAGGAAAAAACGGAACCCTTATGGGTTTGGCTGGCTCTCCGTCACAGCCAATTTGCTCCGAATCTGCTGGACCAATTTAGTTGAAATTTGACATAATGGATTTCTGTGACCCAAACACGGACGTGTTACAAAAATAAATAAATTTTGAAATTATGAAGATCACTTTTCGGGGACATATTGTAAAATTTTAAAAAAGTTTTGCAATCTGTAGGGTGAAACGTTTACGTACAAACTTTTATTTGCAGTTAGAATGTATGGGAGAACATGTTTTTCAACTACAAAGTTAAGTTTGTTCTTAGGATAAATTCATCCCAATTACGGAACCCTTCCTTGTGTGTGGTCCGACACTCACTTGCCGATGTTTTTCAAAAATATTCAATGACTTCATTTATTTCTCTTCGTCGTGGCGATGGCACGACAGTTTTTTAAAAATAATTTTTGTTGACCCAGACCTTCGCCACTTTGACGGTGTCGACGGTGACAGCGCAGAGGTCACTTTGCCTGCGTTTTTTGGGGCACAGAGAAAGAATGAAAGAAAATACATTTATTTAGCACAGACTAAAAAGCACACAATATAATTACACAGCAGAAAACCATTAACAATGAAATAAAAAGTGTAAAGTGCGATGTAAGAAGAAATTAGCAGGGGAGTGTGCCTCACGGCTGCGCTAGCTGCGCCAAAAAGACCCAGTTCAGCAAAAAGTTCAGAGGGCAGGATAGGAGGTGAAGCATAGTCCACTGGACACCACACCACGACGACAACCATCCGTAGCCTGCTGCCGTTCCGTCGCAGTAGGTAACCTCACTTTACAAGATTGTGGTTACATTCTTCATCAGGTATCATAATAGGAAACGTCCAAAAAATTAACACCACTGCTCCTGGCAAATGCTGGTCACTGTAATGTTGTTATTAATTAACAGAAAGTCTCCGCTATATCCAGTCCCTAAACATGAAATTAAACCATATATACATACCGCTATAAAAGATGAGAGTGCTGGAGCACTTATCTTTTGTGTGGGCACAATAAAATAACGATGTGGGCAATATCAATTCATTGTTCTTTGTACAATAGAGACACATAGTCGCTGGGCCTCCGCGGCATAGCCGTCACGTCTCCAACCCTTTTTCTTCATAATACAAGAACACTTTGGGCGTAATATTTCATATTTAAAAGCAATATCATATTTTTCCCTTACTGGCGGGGTTGTTACTTATACGAGTATCTCTTTTTGTTTTGCGGTGTTCTCTGGCATGTAATGTCTCAATCTTTTTTGGTCAAGATGTTTAAATTGATGGAAAACTAGAAGCTAAACCTTAACTACCATGTTACAATGAATATGGCTATAATAAATAATGAACATTTTGTTTTTTTATTCTCTACTGACCCGATAGAAGTTGTCCTATCCAAATTCATACAAAAATAGCTATAGAACATACACTTTAATTTTTCTCGAATTTGCTAATTTTTCCGGCAAGTTTTTAAAATTCTCATAACATCACGCCTGTATTTCTCCGATGGGTTAGGCAGAAGTGTACCTATAGTACACCGTCATTTCGCCAGTTATTTTAAGTCCCATGTCATAGGGGCGAGCCTATAGCCATCAACCGGGCACAAATCTAATAACAGCAGTAGCATTTGCGACCGCTATTATATACCTTATTTGGACTGTTAGAAAAGTTTTATAGCGAAAATTTGCCAAAGCGGTCCAGCCGTTCCGAAGTGATGCGCTGACCAACGAACAGCATTTCATAATATTATTATATATGGATTTTATAAAATTGTAACTTTCTCTTTAATTATTGCAATTGGTCCTAGACCATTGTAATTTTAGTTAAAATATATTATATAATGAATAAGTTACTACGGAGTCCACAACAAGAACTCCTGCGTTGTTCTCAAGTGTTTCTTCTTTGTTGTCCAAAAGTATTGGCTGCATTTGGCCTTTCCGGCGCACACTTGGGATTGGTCATTTGGTCCCTCACCATTTTCAGGAATAAACCCTCCGGGGAAGGGCGGCATGGTGCTCGTCGTAGACTTCTTAGGCACCACTACAACGTCTTCAACGACGTCCTTGTCCTTTAAGAGTTGAGGTGCGGCCGTGCTCGTTGACTTCGCTTCACCTTTTTGGTTCAAGATTTCTTGCTGATCTCTTTTTCCATCATTTAAATTAACAGCTTGTGGGAGTGATTGGTATTCTTGGTGATCTCTATTTCCATTATCTGGATGGAGAACTTGTGGAAATAATTGGTATTCTTGGAAATCTCTATTTTCTACGGTTGGATGATATTCTGGTTGACGTTGTCCAGCATGAGAGGGTTGTTGTCCTGGTTGCTGACTCGCCCCTAATAATAGTTTTGGCATCATTACTTGTCCTGGTGTCCTTGCCACATTTTGAGGGTCATAGTTTGATTGTTTTGGATGCATCATTTGAATCATAATTGGAGGCTTGACCATGCCAGGTGGCTCAGGCCCCAGCTGCCTGGGCGGCATTTGACTTGGAGCTCGGGAATATCGTAACATTTGAGTCGTTGGCGTCACTTGATGTCTAGTTTCTGGCCGCCTCTGAACCGTGTAACAAACTGTCTCTTGATCTCTATATATTCCCCCTTCATATCTACCTCCAACATCTATACAGGTAGTTGGATAGTGATTCGGCAAGTGTTGGACAGACTCTGGCGGTGCGGTTTCAACAGGTAGCATCAATTTAGTTCTATGAATATTTGTCATATCTGCTACTGAACGGTACTGGAACTGGTTTGCACACACTGGTAACTTGTAAATTACGATGTTGAAGAGTATAATGTACCACATCACTTATCAGTAAATCCCAATGACCATTATTTATGAAGAAAACGCGGCGAGGCGACAGGCGGGTGTAGACTGTGTAAACATTTGAGATTATAATCAGACTGGTCATTGTTGTGTTTTGGTATGGAAATAATAAAAATTCTAAAGTGAATATTTAAATCCACTTGTTGACAGAATAAGATTTTTTATTCAAGTGAAAACAGAAATTACTGAATCAAATACCTTAAGACTTTTTTAGGAAATCACTTATTTTACCACTTTTTCGGCGTGATTAATAATTATGTATAATTATGTACCCATGCCAAATTACAGCTTTCTAGTACTAACAGTCTCTGAGTAAAGCCGTGGACAGATGGACATGGCGAAACTATAACGGCCTACGAAACCCTAAAAGAAAATCAATGTAAGATAAAGTAGTTTAATTATAATTAATAAAATACTAACTAAAATATAATATCTTTATCTAAATATTTCCAACCTTTGACTTGATGTCCGTAAGTTGCCTAGCAACCGCCAAGTAAATATCTTTGTCAGTTTTTGACATTACGACTTCATGAAAAGTTATAAATTGTTCATTTTTGTTAGAAACTATGTTTTGAAATTATTTTTCGTTTATGAATGAGTGTTATGTATGAGGCGTGCACTTTTGGATTATCCAAACTATTTTTATTTATTCGGTAAGTAGTGGCTATTCGGAGATCGTGAAATAGGCCCTTAATGTCATTGGCGCTATTTTGAATCCCGAACGTAACGAAGGATTCTAGGGCTAACCTCTGAGTGAACTCCTAAGTGAAGCAAGGGAGTTAAGACTAGAATCCTGAATGCAGCGAGGGATTCAAGCTCGCCCAAGATGAAGACACCTTTATCCCCGAGGAGAATACTCTAGTTTTTACACCTACTGTGAGGTTATAAAAACCAATTCGGTTGTCGAATTATTAGTTCAGTTAATAACAGTTTCACTGTTATTAATACCTAGCTATGTGCAGTTTCATACACTATTTTATAATCTACGTATCCGATTTCATCAAAAACACTATAAATAATAATTATCGTAACGCTGAATAATGACGCTGAATAATCTAACACGTGGGTACACACAGTACTTTAGTATACTGTGACGGGAGTACGCGCCATAGCACCGATCAGTTGCCGCCATTACCGCCACAGATCATAAAATATGATAAAAAAAAAAAAAAGAAAAATATTTATTGACTTTAAAAAAGTTTTCATACGAATTATTTTGTTGACAACCCATATTCAAATCACATTATGTATGTACCAGCGGGTCATAGTGATATTCAGTACAAATAGACCCGGCTAGAGCCTGGGTCTTTAATGACTTGCTTTAGGTAAGGTTTGCATGATATATGCAATTTGAAATAAGCGAGCAGGAGGTGTGAAAAATTAATTATGTGATAGATACATGGTGCTCGCTAATTTACAAACATTATAAAAGTATACGATATTCCTAAACTTTTAACAAGTAATATTAATAAGTCGGTGTGCGAGTTAAAGTAATCTCAGAATGTAAAATCAATGTCATAACAATAATAAACTACTTATACAATTATTAAATTAGCAACCGGTTTGATTTTGTGTAGACTCTAGATTGTCCTATGGAGCAGGACCAGCATGTTTTCAAGAATTCTTAGAATATATTGCTATAATCCTCTAATTTATTTATTTTGTTATGGAATACAAACAATAATTATTGTACAATGTATATTACATCTAGGTTACAAAATAATTGGAAGTAGTAAATGCAATCCACGACATTTTTTCACAGATAATCTAGGTTAAAGATAATATAGTGAAGACACAATATTGAAGTTACAAAAACACAAAGAAGAAGACGGGAAGAGAATCTCTTTTTCTCTTCCTGTACTTCTCTTAAACTACTACAAATATTACCTGATTATAATTTTTACTAAAACAAACAACAACAACAAAAAATGCTACACATCACGCAAATGCACCGAGAGGCCCCGTTCGTCCACGTTAGTACGACAATGTGTCGTGGCAAAAAGCGGGTAAACGCATGCCTCTCGTCGTATAACTGTTTTGGGTACTCCATAAAATATATTATAAACTAATACTGAACAGTCAATCTTGTTGTGTAACAGATCATGAAGCATCATGGCTTAAAGCAACAGACGCCTTGATTCCAAGTTTAGAAGGTTATACTTTTGTAGAAACTCAGTGTATGAAATACGTTCCTTAAGACATCTAAACTGCATTGTTCTTAAGAATTTACGCTGAACTTTTTCTATAGCCTGATTATATTTAGCATAGTATGAATCCCATAATTATCATGGAGGCGTACTCAATTTGTGGTCGAATCAAAGAATTGCAGAGATACAGGAAATTAGCTTTTTCGGAATTTTCTGTGTTACCTGTAATTTTTATATTATTTTAAGTCTAATTGACGATAATATCCGCCCATAGAGTGAAATAGTCCACAGACGTTATTAGCCATTATTTAGCAATAAAAATAGTGCTTCACGCCTGAGCCGCCCCGCTCTTCTCTCGTGCCCGGAGTCTGGATGTGTGCTCGGTTGATGGCAATGGGCACATAATACGTTACGTGGAACTTAAACATAACTGGCGAAATGAATGTGCAATTGTGCACACTGTCTAACTATTCGGGGAATACGGGCGTGATGTTTCGTTATGATCGCATCCTCGCAAGGCCTAGGAGCCCTGTATCCCCCAGCATCAGCATTGTATCAAGAGACGTTGTTATTGAGTTCCCTTTATCTGGGTTGCTCATGGCTATTACCGCGCCCGTCTCGCCGTTGACAAGGGTAAATCCCCTTTCTTCATATTCCCGCGCACGTTTCGTACGCCTGACGGTTTTTATGTCCGTCCGTTACAATAAATATAATATAACGGTGTGCATGTCGAATATGGACAATGTTTACAAGTTTTAAATAGAAATATAGTGACGCAGGTTGAGCAAAGTTTTACTATACACAAACCTTAAAATACACATGTCATCGTCGCTTTCCTTTTTTCGTTGACAATTTCATTCATCATAATGATACTCTTGTTTATTTGTGCCAAGCTCGCTTATAATATTAGATTATTGTGTATCAGTATGTAAGAAATTTCATTTAATGTTTTATTAGTTTCTAGACTAGCTGGACTAGCTTCTGCCCGCAACTTCGTCCGCGTGAAATTTCTTGTTTTAACATATAATATACCGTTGCAATCACCGTTCATTTTCATCCTCATTTTAGCCTTTTTTAACCGACTTCCGAAAAAGTTCTTTTCATAATGTATTTTTTTTTTGTTGAGATAAGTCAAAATAATAATTTATTTCAAAGGCACATAAAAGGCACTTTTAAACGTCAAAACAAAAAAAAAATAGAATCGATTCTAGTCGCCCCTTCCAAAATGTAGTTTTCGTATGGAGAAGAATGGGCAAGAAACTCCACCGTTACTCTTTTAAAATGTTTTATAATACTTGTAAACATTAGTTATAATATGTATACAGTATAATTATAATTATGTGAAGACGATGCACCTGGAATAAGATAGTAATCTTATTAGCAACCAGTTTGATTTTCTCACGACCAGTCTGCTTTGGAGTCTGGTTCGCTACCCCAGTTCCTTACAGTTCCGCGGTGCTACCAGATGTATGGAGCAGGTGGGCTGCTCCATACATCTGGTAGGTAGTAAAAATTATAGGCCGATCACGTGTTTACCGACGGTCTATATAGTTCTTACATCCATTTTGAGAGCTAAAATTAACTAGTAGTCACTGAAGAGTTCCAGTATCTACCTCCTGGCTCCATCATTAGACCCTTGAAACCAATTGTAATAATTATATTGGACTCGTCAAACCAAATTATATGAGCCCAAACTAGAGGGGTTTGCTAGAAGCCGCTGAAGAATTCCACTATCCGCCTCTTGGCTCCATCATCAGATCAGCTCCAAGATGCAAAATTATTGTATTGTCACCGGTTCGTAATACGTGTGCAATTTTTTTTGTTAATCAAACTTCTTAAAGTTGGTGAAAATTACGTAGAAAGATTCTGTTACATAGATAGATAAGGTCAAGCTAATAAAAGCGTATTAAATTAATGGGCACGAGGTGCTTGAACGACATTGGTACCGAAAACAAAAAATTACTCTCATAAATAGTAAAGCTCTTATCCAAACTATCCAAACTATCCATAAATATATTAATTTATTAATCCATACTAATATTATAAATTCGAAAGTAACTCTGTCTGCTTCAGCTCTGCTTTAGCTCTACAGCTTTTATCATGGTCTGGCAGCTTGAGTAATTTATACGGCCTATCCAAATGTCCTTTCTTTGGTATTGTTCGTCGAATCGTTGAGCTCCTTAAACTCTGAGTTGAGCTGCACGATTACTGACAAATGCGTGCACTGACTGGACAGGTCCACTCAATCTGTGTGGTTCTTTCCTCAAAAGACCATTTCAGACACCAATCTACATGGTCTTCACATGATCTGACCAAGATTATGTCTGGACTTTAAAAGAGACTGTGACCTCTGAGTTTGTTTCGGCCTTTCTTCTCAGAGTAGTCAGATAGGAAACGCCGACCTCATCTAGTTTAAAAAATATGATTGACGTGTAAAAGTGTTGGACAGACCTACTTACAGAAATAAAATCATTTATCATTTATCATCTGTCTGTCTGTATGTTACCTTTTGACGGCTAAACCACTGAACGGATTTCGATAAAGTTTGGCAAGAAGATATATGGCAGCCTGAAGAAGGACATAAGGTACTTTTTTTCTCAAAAATAATCCTAAAAAGGGGTGATATATGGGATGAAAGTTTGTATGGAAAATCCAGCATTTCTTAAGTTAGGGATATGAAAATTCTAATTTATGCTTTTGGTAAGTAATAAAGAATTATAATTATACAAACTCCCAACCTCAACTTTCGGGCAATTGCCCGCCAGACATAACACCCGTCTGGTTGGAGGATCCTCCCATTTCTATGATGTATGAGTGAACTTTACACCCTGTTCCGCATACTACACTACTACTAAACTATAGATAAGATCGATTTAAGGAAATCAAATGAAAAGGTCAAAACTATAGTGAATAAGTTAAGGTCGTTTTTCGGATTCATCAATTATTATAGGAAGTTTGACCTTAACGCATCAATTTTGAGCAAAGCGGGCTCAAAATTGATGCATTAGGGTGAATTTTGAGCCCGCTTTGTTTTTCGTTGATTCATTGTTGCAAAAAGGCAATTAATAGAAATGGGAGGTGATACAATAATGATGCTGTAAGGTCTTTGCAGGTAGGCTGCGCAGACGTTAGATTTATATCTGTGGCGCAGACCGTTACCCGTTAGGTTGGTAGTGTAAGGAGACAGTTTTAATACATCTGTGACTCGTCTCACAAAATGTATTAATATATTATTTCACTAGCTGCATCCGTTCAGCCATTTTAGACTAGGAGAGACCTATGCTTCCACCGGGATAAACCTGGATAGGCATAAAACCTCCTTAAATACTTCGAAATTAAATGAAATGAAATTGTTTATTCTATATATAGGATATTGGAATCACTTTTACACGTCATATTAAAAAATATATAAAAAATTTGCTAGTTGATTTCGGCGTTTCCTATCTGACTACTCTGAGAAGAAAGGCCGAAACAAACTCAGAGGTCACAGTCTCTTTTAAAGTCCAGACATAATCTTGGTCATGCAATTTATGAGGACCATGTAGACTAGTGTCTGAAATGGTCTTTTGAGGAAAGAACCACACAGATTTGAGTGGACCTGTCCAGTCAGTGCAAGCATTTGTCAGTAATCGCGGAGCTCAACTCTGAACTTAAGGAGCTCAACTCGACGAACAGTACCAAATAAAGGACATTTAGGTAGGCCGCATAAACTACTCAAACTGCCAGACCATCATTAAAACTAACTGTGAAAGAAAAAAAAAATCCATATAGTCCTCACGTTCACAATTATTAAAATAATTTATAATACTTTACAAAGTAATCATAAAATACAATAGACGATGTATATGTAAGTCACGACTGAGTCAATTAACTATCAAAGTAATCATGTCATTTTGTGTGTAACAATATCAACAATGTCAATGTTTTTATGAAACAGGTATAATTTGATGATTTTATTGAATAATTATAACATAAGTCAAACATGGTTTTATGATAAGGTTTAGTAGAGCGACCAGCTCAATCCCATGCTTTTTTATCTTCTAAATAATTGGAAATTTTATAGTACCCATTTTTACGTTATCGTTTAATGGGTAAGTTTTGAATGTCAATGGGAAGTTTGTTGTAAAAGCGAATACATAGACCCATGAACGAGTTGCTTACTCTGTGGAGACGAGTGTGATGTACAGCAAGGTTGTGTTTATTACTGGTATTTAAACTATGAATATCGGACATTTTTTTTTAAATTTTATATTTTTTCTGTACATAATAATAGGTTTTCTAATATACAGGGTGTTTGGTGCATCGTGTGCCAAATTGAAATGGTCGACTGAAAGGGTCATCTGCTATCCTTTCAGACCCCTTAACATCTCTCATGTCCTGTGGATTTTTTATCGACTTTTTATCTCGACATTAAAAATGATTTGTTTGCACCCGGTTTACGCTATACAAGATAGAGATAGAAGATAGATTTTACTTCGCAAGAGTGAAAAAGCAAATTTTACCTGTTTCTCTAGTAACAGTTACGCAAAAAGATTTTTTAAATCATAATTTTGAATATTACCCTTATGTGACTCGATTCACAATTCAAGAGGATAAAATATAAATTTTTTGAGGGAGCTGGTTTATCCCGGTCGCTTTTGGTTTTTTTTTGTAGCCATGTAAACAGCTGTAACATGTACAGCTTTAATTTAAGTTTTACCTTTACGAGTAAATAAAAAAAAAAACTAGATGACTATTTGTATTTAAAAGTCTAAAACAATACACATCTAAATAAAATTAAAATTTGGAGTCTGCCCCTTAAACTTAAAAAAAAAATTGTATTTGAATGTATAATTTGGGTCTTTTTTAATAAAACAATAAAAAGTCGATAAAAAAAAATCCACAAGGCATGAGAGATGTTAAGGGGAGTGAAAGGATAGCAGATGACCCCTTTAGTCAACCATTTCAATTTGGCACACGTTGCACCAAACACCCTGTATATTGTGAAGCTACAGTCATAATGCATAATTCTTTGAATTCTTCTCGAAGGGATAACGCCTGTATCCAGCGATAACACCCGTCTGGCACAAATACTAATAATAATTAACCAACAAGTCTTAATTTAACCTAACAGTGATTGTGTATTATTTTTTTATGAATTTATCTTCTCACGTTCCTATTTAATTATCATTCCTAAAGAATACAATAGTCATGTGAGCGAAGCCGCGGAAACAGCTTGTAACCACATTGTACCTAATAATTAAGTGACGCAGCAAACACAGGTGTTTGTACAAGTCCATTCCCGAATAGTCCATCCTTTGAGTTCATCTTATGATATAAAAATCATAACCCTTCCTTTTAGCTTTGCCGTAGTCGGGTAAAAATTCTTTTGTTTCCGAATTTTACATAAACGGTTACAAGATTTCAAAACACTGAAACACTGTACAAATTATGATTTCCACCAAGTACCTGTCAAACATTGAAAGTCTCTTAGAAAGCCGAGCTTCTCAGGTTCTACTTTTTACTTTAGTAAATGGTGCTATGGTTCTAATTCTACGGTAATTTCGGCCATACTTTCGGCTGGCATTTAGCCCAACTGGCGCACTTTTTCGCGATGTCTTCATCTACTACTGGCGTTTCGATGGAAGTCTTGTTGGTTTCCGGCGGGTCCTTTTTCTCATCCGAGGTTTTATTGGGCGCGTTTTTAGCTACCGGATACCAGGTGCTCGACGTTAGGTCGTCCTTCCCTCCTTTCAATTTCTCCGGAGTAGCCATAATATCATATATGTTGGCCCAATTCACCAGCTGTGCACTTAATTTCAACTGCGGTGCACTAGTTAATGTTTTTAGGGATAGGGAAGACATCAGGTGGTCTAATAAATCTGCGTCGTCATCACGAAGGCTGTCCTTCGCATCATCATGTTTGGACACTGGCTGTGGTGGTTTTGTTTTATATTTTGAATCCACTGGGCTGTAGATATCACGAATGGGTACTACATGGCGCAATCTGAACTCGGTGCAACTCACGAAGCACAATATACCAAGTATAACAGCAGAGTGCACGAAAATGTTCCGCATAACGTTTACGCAGCAACCATTGAACATAGTAATTTTCAATAAATATTAATGATTGAATTTGTAATCAGAATGTTGTGTTTTGGTACAAAAATTACCAAATGAACTTTATCGTCTGTTGCACATGGGCGAGTAGTACATTTCGATTAAGAAATGCCTCGATTTTGAAGGCCGCAAGTTTTTTATGATACTGTAATTTAATAATATTATTCCAATACGCAGTTAAAGAAAGCAAAGCAGAGTGTCGGGGACCAAGATACATCTAACCATTAAACCACCAGTACGATAGTATATAGTTTTTAAGGTTTCGTACTCAAAGGGTGAAATACCTAAAATAAACCCTCTATTATACCTGCGCCGTGTGTCTGTCTGTATGTCCATCACAGGATTGTTTCTTTTAAAAGGGGACAAAGTAATATTTTGTTGAGCCTGAGCGTAGCGAGGTATTCAATATACGCCGCCCGAGAACAAAATATTTTGTACCCGAGTGATACACATTATTTCTTATCACTACCTATCAGAAAAATAAAAAGTTACGAGTACCTAACAAGTCGAAACTTTTTTTGACATTAAATCTTCTCGCGAGCGTCTCTAACCTAACTACGCAAATCTATCAGAACCATGGAGCGGACCAATTAGAAGAGAGAAATCTTAAACTCCTATGGCAGCAAAATTGAATTTGGCCTCCGCTATCCTCTATAGTCTATAGACAATTGTCGTTTTTCGAATAGGTGTGATGAAAAATAATATATTATATTATGTCGCATCGTGGGTGGCCGAGATGCGAAACATCAGGTCTTCTTCTTCACGATCCGACATAGTATAGATAGGTGGAGGCACGGTAGTGGGTACTCGAACCAAAAGGTAATTCGAATTTAAAATAACCTCAATAAACTAGCGACGAAATAAACACGTGCGCTAGTACTGAGCGTTTGCCAAGACTGTTCGAGCTCGACTCTCCAGTGTAAACTACCGCAACACTCTGTTTCTTCGCCAGTCCTCGCTACATCTCTTCTACCGATGATCGTGTCCAAGGGTAGAGCTCGATTGCGTTTCATGATTATTCGTTTACGAATCAAATTGTTAGATGGCGCTGTCCACTGTACTGTGGCGTCAGTGGAGAAGCACCCTTACTAGTCAGCTTAATTTCAATAGCGTTGCTTTTTGACAAAACACATCTTGATGCCCTACTTTGGAAAAACAAACTTGGAACAGGCGATCTTCGAACACTACGTGAAGAATGATGTCGCAGCAATCTCTGTGGTGAAGTTCGTCTTTAAGAATGAGGGGTTCTTATTCTCCAAGTGCGGCATTCAGCAAGCGTGGAACTACAACTAGTGTTGATAAAACTCCAGCAAAATCACGTGCCGTCTCATGTTTCATATTATGTATGAATGATTCCACTTTAAAAAGCCTCGCCATATGTAGGGAGGCCTGCGTTCTTAGCTGGCGTCAGCATCGTTTCGGGAGGTCTCAATCGCATGGCATTTGAATTGTGGTATTCTGGCAACTGCTTCATTGCTTGATGTAATTGTATATTGAATATCACTGAAGGTAAGTGGTAAATTGGTAAATATGTGGAAATAAACATAACATAACATAACATCACGCTTTGTTTCCCCGAAGGGTTGGGCAGAGGTGTACCTGTAGTAGATAAAAAAAAAAATTTGGAAATGAAATAAAATAAAATAAAATTGTTTATTCTGTAAATAGGATTTCGGAATCACTTTTACACGTCATATTATAATTTTTTTTTTTAAATAAGCTAAATGAGTTCGGCGTTTCCTAGTTGACTACTCTGAGAAGAAAGGCCGAAACAAACTCAGAGGTCACAGTCTTTTTTAAAGTCCAGACATAATCTTGGTCAGGCCTCATGAGGACCATGTAGATTAGTGTCTGAAATGGTCTTTTGAGGAATGAACCACACAGATTTGAGTGGACCTGTCCAGTCAGTGCAAGCATTTGTCCATAATCGTGGAGCTCAACTCGACGAACAATACAAAGAAGGACATTTGGGTAGGCCGTATCAACTACTCAAACTGCCAGACCATAATTAAAACCGAAAAAGAAAAAAAATATATTATAATTATCCACATAGTCCTCACATTCACAATAATAAAAAATATAATATAATACTTTACAAAGTGATCATGGCATTTTATGTATGTATATAATGTTTCAACAATGTTAATGTGTTTATAAGACTGGTATATTTTGATGATTATACATACTAATTAAAATGTCAAGTTTTATGGTTTTATCACAAGGCTTAGCAGAGCGAGCAGCTCAATCCCAAGCTTTTTTATTTTCTAAATAATCTGACATTTTATATTACACTTTTTTTACAAAGTTTGGTTTTAATACAGCTTTTAAATCGTTTAATGGGTAAGTTTCGAATGTCAATGGGAAGTTTGTTATAAAAGCGTATACATTGACCCACGCACGAGTTGCCGGTTCTGTTTATTCCTGGTATTTAACGGGGGGTTTTCCAAAATTTGCCTGTTTTAGAATCAATTTAAAATGGTCAAATTAGTGTATTAGGTCCTGAAAAAAATATATGTGATGGACACATCTTTGTTTGAGGGAAATTATTGGTTCAAAACACGATAAATTGTAATTCGCTCGATGAAAAAAAAATCCGAAACAGGGTCGATTTCAAAACCATTTTCGATCTCATTTCCTAATTACAGCACAAAATAATATGAAAATTGCATGTACGATGAGGTAATCGTATTTTGGAGGGAAGTTATTGGTTGAATTTTTGAGTTTAATAAAAAAAAATTAAGTAAACTCAATATTTGTAAATCGGGCTAAATCGGCTCGCGCTCAGTGTCCTGCGGGACGTTGTCGAGATAGGACCTGTGTCAATTTATTTTAAAAAATTAGTTCCCCACCGTCTTTAAAAAAAATGGCAAATAAAAAGAACAAAAGGAAGAAAAACACATATACTAAATTGCGGAAGATCAGACAAAACATCGCGTAATTATATTATTGTTTTAATTCATTATTATTGTTTCCGAAAATGAAAATATTTCTATGCGTTGTGATGACTTTTTTTGACATCTGACATTAGTGTTTTCATTTCAAATTTTTATCGATAAAATTATAGTCAAGTGTGAGTCATATATATCTTTGCGAGTAGTACGATTAAGTAGGTTGTTACATAAAGACGTTTTAGTAAAGCACATTTTTAATTCGTCTATTATTATTTATACCTTAAAAGTAAAAGAAACCCTATCCGATCCGAAAGGGGCTCATAGGTACTGCAATAAAATTACCTAAAAGTGATAAAAAATCTTACTAATATTGAAAATTAAAAAGTTATTGCTATTTAAAAATCACATTTTTGGTAACAAAAATACCCCAAATCCAATAAAAAAATAGCAAGTTTTCAACAGGGTCATTATAGTTGACTTGTAGACACCCGCTATACGACGCGACGGCAGCCCGCGCTCCATGTCATAACTCGGTTTAAATCCCTATTTAAAAAAAATTGGACAATTTTTTTTTATTTATAAATGCCACTTAAATAGGCTCTCAGTACGATACCTAACAACACCCTCATGGATCAGACAGGGTTTTGTTTTACATATTGTATATGTCGCAGGCATATTGTATGATTCGTCATTTTACAAACGGCGCCGTCCGTTTACAAACGCTTGCAGTTTTGCAAAATGCCTAAGGCAAAATGTAAATTGCCTAGTCATTATACAATATGCCGCAACATTTGATGGACAATTCAAATGCCGTTTACAAAATGCCGCGGCAAATTGAAGAATTTAGTTCTATTTTTTACCACGCGCGTCGCTGCTAATCAAAACAAGAAAAATGGCGTCGAGTAGTGGTTTTGTGACAGTGAATAATATTGAAAACAGTGCAAATTCTACGTGTGCAAAGGACTTTCCACAAAAAATCTTATATTTTAAAGACACTTATTAAGATAATTTTACGATTCACGAACGGGAACAGCGAAAATGCCGTGCACAAATGACAAAGTTTATTAGGTTATCCGGCACGTAAAAAACGCCCAGGTGTCCATGGAACTCGGAGGACTAATGCGGAATATTATTGGTACAAAAAGTATGAGTGTTTTTGTTACTTAAATACTTTACAAGTACCTGTAGCGGTTACACCGCCACATACGAACGACGCATCAAATACATGACGTCACACAAATCCTGCATCGCGCAGTTAGAGTTTACCGCGCGAACGACAGATATGAGAATATCCGACATCAAATTTCGGGCAGTTGCCCGCCAGACACAATACCCGTCTGGTCGATGAGTGCCTTTTCTATGGTGGATGAGTGAACTTTACACCCAGTTACTCATACCTCTAAATTATGAAGCACATATTACAATTTTCTCTTACTTAAATCTTCATAGGTAGGTTCGTATCTGATTGCTCGAATAATATCTGATTTGTCCAAGCTGTGTTTTTTGTGATGGTCACCCTACAATAACAATGAATGTCGAAATTATAACAATTGAACGAGTTGCCAATTTGCCTTAGGCATTTTGCAAAACCGCAAGCGTTTGTAAACGGACGGCGCCGTTTGTAAAATGACGAATCATACAATATGCCTGCGACATATACATGATAACAATTCATCCAAATTCATTATACAAGCTTAGTTTTTATTTACCCTAAACCTCTTAAGGGGTCATTGTATTCATCATTATGAACAACTTTCACTATGGGACCAAAATCTGGAACCGCGAAAAAAAATCAGCTGTTCCCTACATTTATGTTCGCATAATCTCGTCAAAATGTAGGGAACAGAAGATTTTTTTTGGGTTGTGTATTCACTCTCTGTCAAGCTGTCATCGTCGCTGCTATAATCTCCTACATTAATTAGGTATACGGGATGGCAGGCACATAGACTCGCAAACTGTTACCATGAATTCAGCGCATGATGATAGGACCGCCCAGAGTAAAAATGTATAGTCGGTTATTTAAAAAAAAATTGCTATTTCATTCAAAATTGCAATAGTTACTCGGTCAAAATGTATGGAACGGCAGTTTTTTTTGAGGATAATTAGAAAAAACGAAACTTTGTAAAAATCCTAGGATATCAGTATATCTGCTGATGTCAGGATTTATGAAACAAAAACAGTCTGTTTAGGACGATTGGAAACATTTGTGCCGTTTTTAGGCACACGTCTGCCCAACCCTTCGGGGAATACAGGCGTGAATTTATGTTATGTTATGTGCCACTTTTCTGGTGGTAAATAGTCTGAAGGAATGGCAAACCGAATTGACCGGGGATCAACAATTTTTTTTGTTTGTTTTGTCTTAGAACAAAGATTCGATAAATTATAGCCGTAGCAGTAGGTACGACACTATTGAAAATAAAGTACGGCAATTTTTTCTTCATACTAGCTACGAATATTTACGGATCTTCATGAGCGGGGGCAAACGTCAAAAAACAAAAGAATATGGTTACAGTATAAGCATAACAGTCCGACCACTTAGCTCATCTATCTAATCTATATATCTATCTTGACCGATTTTTATGAATTTTTTTGTGTATATTAGGTAGGTATGAGAATAGGATGTAAACTATTTTTCGTACCCCTAAGTGATAAGGGTGGTCCACCCCTAAGTTTTTTTTTTCTTTATTAGTTTTTTTTTTAATTGTATTTTTTTTATGATTTGGCATTAAAAAATACATACAACCCTAAATTTTCACCCTTCTACCACCAACCCCTATTTTTTAGTAGCGATATTAGTACTTTAATAATTTTGGATTCACCCGGGCGCCGCCCAGCACGAACAGCTAGTATAAAATGATTTTATGTATGGTCAAAGTGCGAAAATGTTAAGGAATTTTTTAAACATTCTTTTCCAAATAGCGGGCGTCGAGCCGGCGTCGATTATAATTAAACTACTTTGAATAAAAGAGCCATTTTCAATAGGGTTCCTTCTACGGCTGGAACGAATGTATTAAAAAAAATTGACTGAATTAATTGATTTTACCGCAAGCTACAATGTTTTCAGGTTTGATACATTGACGGACAGGATTTTTTTTTTCAACTATTTTGATTCTTTTTTCATTTCTGCTGCATTAAAACAATTGTTGAAAAGTACAGTATAAATATCCATTTAATCATCTATACTATACAATGGTAAATAAATTAAGTAGATTCTGTGTGCTAACAGGAGTGTAACAATAAAAGCAGTTGCAGAAATGGGGCAAGATTTTTTTTTCGATCGTAGAGCACCCTCTAATGCTTCGCATTATGAGTCGTGCAATATAACAGTAGATTGTACACACGGGTTTACAAACGAAACAATTTAACATTGTGTTGTTATTGTCAGCTATATCGTCGCAGACAGCGGGCGTTACCGATATCGGCACGATATCTACCGGGGAAGACACAATATGGGGTGAGAGTAGGGGGCATTCTTTCAATTGAAAACACTTTTTAGCACTGCCGACTTCGACACGTTGATTCTTAGTAGGTACCTACTGCGGAAGTTTGAAGAGTCACGATGGTCATCGATATTCACCAACATCATCGGGCCGATAATAATTATATCGGTATGGAATTGATGTCGGTATAGCTGCCAGCATATCGGTATCGGGTTGGTGTCGTTATCTGATAATGTGAAAACGCCCATTAGGTACACAGGACATTTTAAAAATTATTTTAGTTCACTACACTGTAAGTACCATATAATGGAAACCTAAGGGAAAAAAAATAACTAAAAAACTAGTGCAGTTGGTCAACTGCAAATATTTTATGCTGTGGCATGGATTTTCCGCGAAATGTTTGACAACTTATCGTAAATATATACGTCGCTCTGTAATTGGGGGAGGCGGAGGTAGTGTTTCAAAGGCGTATAGGCCCGGAAAACCTAGCCTTAAACTATGAATATCGGACATTTTCTTAAAATTTGATATAATATATTTTTGTGTATATACAAGAGGTTTCCAAAAATATATTGTGAGGCTACAGTCAGAATATTTATTTCTTTGAATTTTTCTCGAAAGGAATCTTTTGGTCCTAGGTTGTAAATGGCTCGACGGTGGCGGCAGCAGGCGCGGCTGACTCTGCTGCAGCAGGTTCAGCCGCGGATGCCTCCGGGTGTGTGATGGGGGAGTTCACTCCCCCATCACACACCCGGAGCGGAGCTGAGCCGTCCATGAATCCCCACTTGTGGAGGTTTTCCTTGTATGGGCCTATAAAAAATTTAATAAAGGAATATGTATAACTTCACAACCAAATGCATGCCTTATACAACTAGTCGTTTTAAATATTAAAACAATAAAATGAAATCTCATAGCTATAGAGACCTATTTTGATGTTGTCTAGAAACAAGTTATTCAAGCTTCAATACAACAAAAAAAATGGAAATTGAATTAAAGCATTTTTTGTTTACACTATTGTATTTTACAATATTCTTCTGGTTTTATCTTCAACCCAAAAAGAAAATTTTAACAAAACATAAATTAATGTAAATTTCAAAGTTTTATTACAAAATTACTTCCTGACTAGAAACTATTTCTATATAATAAAACATTTTGAGTATCAAAAAATTGGCGAAAGATAGTACTAGACTAGTAACATCAATAATTATTATTGATGTTACTAGTGTAGTACTGTCTTTAGCAACAATTTTAATATAAACAAACATCTTTATATTAAAATTGTTGAGTGTATCCATGCATTTATTCCTTAAGATGTTTAATAGCAAGTTCCGTGTCAGCGCGCCACACAATGCTTCTTGTGCTTGGCATGTGTGATGGTCTGATGGACTATTGGCTAGAGTGTCGATTGGCATGTTAGATTCGGCTTTCAGCGTTATAAGAATATGTATAATACTGTTTTTAATTAAGCTTGGCGAGGTTACGGACATTGTTGGTAGGTGCTGTCTTGGAGTTGGTTCTGACAGGATTGCGTGTTTCAGCGCTTGTGGCAAATATTGGCGTCGTGCTGCTCTTAGTTCCTTTAAATAATGGTCTACTGGGGCTCACAGTCTCGTAATCGCCGAACAGTTTATCTGCAGCTCTCGGACTAAACAAATCGACATGACGTTCCGATGCATAATACGTCAACATCATAGTTGGTTTCGTTTTGGTCGGCGTCGTGGTTCTAGGAATACTTATAATTCTGCTTTGTTGGTTGATGAGGTTATCGACATTGCTGTCAGGTGCAGTATTCGAGCTGGGTCTGAGGGGATGTCGTGTTTCTGCGCTCGTGGCAAATATTGGCGTGGTGCTGCTCTTAGTCTTTTTAAATAATGATCTGCTGGGGCGTACGGTATCGAAATAGTCGAACAGTTTATCTGAAGCTTTCGAACTAAAGAGATCGGCTTGATGTGTCGATGCATAATATGCCATCATGAGACTTGGTTTTGATTTAGGAGTCTGCGTCGTGGTTCTAGGAATGCTTATAAATCTGCTGTGTAACTTGATGAGGTTACCGACATTGCTGGAAGGTGCAGTCTTCGAGCTGGGGCTGAAGGGATGTCGTGTTTCTGAGCTCGTGGCAAATATTGGCGTAGTGCTGCTCTTAGTCTTTTTAAATAATGACCTACTGGGGCGTACGGTATCGAGATACTCGAACAGTTTATCTGAAGATGTAGAAGTAAACAGATCGGCTTGAAGTGTCGATGCATAATATGCCATCATGGGAATTGGTTTGCTTATAGAAGTCCGCGCAGTGGTTGACGAAGATTTGGGCACTATAATATTCTCTATTTTCTTAACACTGCTACCTTTTGTAGCAGCCATGCCTACTTTTTTCCGTTCTTTGGTTTTATCAGTTTTATAACTTTTGTATAAATATACTTCGGAAGCTGATTGACAACCATAATAGTCATCTTCGAGTGAATCTATACCACAGATAATAAAGTTTCCATCTGGTGTCAATTGAATCTTCCTGCCCTTTTGAGTTAGTAAACCTCCTTGATTATTGTTATCGTTTGTTTTTTTAATCAATTTTGACATTTCCCTTCTGAATGAATTTGTGCTTATATGTGATGGTAAAACAGTCTGCGTATGTATTAATATTATCACTATCACCCGCTGTACCTGCATTGTTATAATTGTTTATATTTCTCTGTGATGCTGTGTTTGATCGGAAACATTGTTTACTGAACTAAAATGACGAGAGACGAAACGTTCTAAGTATTTCATCTGAATGTTGCCTGTAACGCTCTAGTGGCGCGTTTCAATACAAAATTTAGAAGTATATAATGTTACAGTTAAAACCCGTTTTTAGTTAGAGTGCGTTTTCACTAGTTAAAACTAGATTTTACTGGAAGCATTTGTTAATACTACAAATTCCTAGAATTTATAGATATTCATGTTTTAAGGTACCTACCTACCTACCCTAGTGCCCGGTTGTGGGCAACAGGCTCGCCCCCTATTACATGGTACTTAAACATAACTGGCAAAATGTGGGTGTACTGGTACACCTCTGCGTAACCCTTCGGGGAATACAGGCAATTAATATAGGTGACGAGGCTCTGTTATGTATGTTCCTTAAAATGACACTTTGAATATTCTCAATAAATAATGTCTTAAATAATACCTATGTTTTGTAATCCCAATCAACAGTTCATTGGGTCAATTGAATCATTACCTTCAAATAAGTTTTTCTACTATACATGGTCCTCATATGGCCTGACCAAGTTTATGTCTGGACTTTAAAAGAGACTGTGACCTCTGTTTGTTTCGGCCTTTCTTCTCAGAGTAGTCAGATAGGAAACGCCGACCTCATCTAGCAAATTTTTATTTTTTTTATAACTTTTGAAAGTGATTCCTATATCCTATGATACATAGAAAAAACAATTTCATTTCATTTCATTTTGATTTCTACTTAAACTAGTTTTGACTAAAATTAAAACATAAATATCAGTTAATTCTAGTTACAACTAGAAACTTCTAGTATTAACAAAGGCATCCAGTAAAAACTAGTTTTAACTAGTGAAAACACGTACTTACTAAAAACTGATTTCAACTGTAATATAACGAAGGTTTACACTCCTTTTAGGTACAAGTATTGGTTTAACTTCCTATAGTAGACTAGTTTCTCACACGATAGACAGATCTTCAAACAATATCAACCCAGTAGGTATGACCAAGCTATAATGTACTACGTGATATTCACATTTATCTTTGAAATCTAAAAGAGAAATACCCATTATGAACCCTGACAAGTTAGTGCAAAAGTAAAATGTTTGGCACTACTTATAACTGGACTTAAAACTCATTAACCAAAACTCAGCAAGTTAATAAATAAAGTTAAAACAAGTTACAAGCATGAGGACAACAGTTGGTCCATCTACCTGAAACACGAAAGACACTAATCATAATCTAAACTTAATTATACTGAAGCAGATAACACTCAAATAGTCTACATTGTTAAAGGAAAAATATAAAATGGTAGTAAAGAAACGTTAGGGTGTAAACATCAGCTGTACAGAGCTTAACCCATGTCAGGGGCGACAGACGGACGGACGGATTATAATAACACCCGTCTCAGCTGCCCTCGCTCTCTCTACCAGTATATACTAGAAAAAAAACGTAACCTGCGCTCTTCTGGATCCGAGATGTATCCACAAGCCCTACCTGAGAGAAATTCTTTATCTTCACATATATTTCTTAGGATAATATGAGGGTTGTTTCTGATCTGTATCATTTTAATAGTTTTTCATGATATAGCCATAATTGACCATAGACCTCCAAACAACCGTTTAAATTGAGGTATTAAAAGAATATTGCCGTTATAGAGAATTTAGCTGTCAGTGTTACCCTACGCTCGATCTTCAGCAATAGTCTCCACAGCTGCACATGGCAAATCCTTCAGTCTTTAAATGAGATTTCAGGTAATAGTGCCTTTATTGTCAAAGGATCACTCAAGTGAGAAAAACATCCGGATAATTGGCTAAAGAAACTGTGCGAATAATATTTTAAAAGTAACCCACCCACCTGTAGAATTAAATTCCTTGTAAATAAGACATAAGCTGACAATTAATTAGGGCAGGTAGCAACAAGCTAACAGTATTAGTGTTGTGGATCGCTGCTCTCAGCGCAGAACCAGCCAGCACCCTTTAAATTAACTGTGACTTGACAGTTAACAAGTCATTTGCATAAGATTCACCCTTGACTAATTGCCGGAATTAAAAAAATAGCCATGAGTTTCGTGAAAAAGGTATATTATTAAAATGGAAGAATTTTTTTACAGGCTTTGTATTTTTGTAAAACAATAAAATATAGGGTGATTTTTTGTGATTAAATCAAGAGATTCATAATTAGTGATTGATTTGGAAGTTATCAGCCTAGGAAAGGATATAATTATGTAGTTCCTCATTATGTGCTCAAAGGGTTCAATCAAATAAAGTCGCTATTTTCCACGAAAAGTCTTACGCGTCGCGAAGATTCGTATAGTTATAATAATACAGTATCCATCTTGTTTTTTTGAGCAAGATAAGTAAACGGTTGCTTCCACCGTTATACTAAATCTTTATGGGAAGGGCGGAGTAATTCGTTCTAACTAAAGACAATTTCACGAGGATAATTGTATCGTCTCCGTCCATATTACTCGGCGTCGCCCCGAGAGGAGATAACGCGGTGTTTGTATGATGATTACTTTCCAAGTTTTTGCGGAATCGCCGATAGAGTGCCACGACTCGCTGTGTGTGTGCGCGCCATTTTTGAGTTCATCTACATAATTGGAGCCACGCAAGGTTAAGTGAGGGTTTGTGTGTTCTAACTAAGTAGCTTATCTCGTCTGAAGCATTGTTTCTTGGTATTGGTTTTTTTGGTATGTAAATAGCTGGTAAGACACCACAATATACAATGTTAATTGTAATGTTATTACAATTTTTATCCTAATTATATCTAATTTTATCTTATTTGGTCCAATTTTACCTAATTTTGTTTGATTTTATTTTATTCACAATTATTGTCTAGCTTTATGTAATTTATTCTCATTTTTTGACATCAAGTTTTATATAGTTTAATCTCATTTTCTTTTATATAAATGTAATTATTAATATATGACCGATAACTTGTATGTGTGGTGCAAACTGTTAGTATAAGTTGGTATTTAATAAATAAATAAATATACTAAAATAACAGCTACATTTTTAAAATTCCTGTATACTACGTTTGTAGTTTTGGTCCCAGCAGCCAAAATATACAGAGTCAGGACTGGTGACGCAGGAGCTAGCGACGTACAGTTGTCCGTGTGAGAACCATCTTGTCCTGAGGTCGACACCCGCAGCATTCAGTAGCTATTTCCCATTGGTTGCAAAGTATTTCGTTTTTAGAGAAATAATGAACGCCTGAATCCCATTTATTTGGGGTTAGAGTTTACCGCGCGATCGACATATATACAAACTCCCGACATCAACTAACCATTAGTATTGCAAAAATTTATTTGGTACTTTGTTTTTTACAAAAAGGTGTGATACAAGCTTTGATTTTTTCAATAAATAATTCTATTATTATCTATACACAGTTTATTTATTAGATATTCAGTCATTAAACTTTCCATGAATTTACATAGAGTTCTTACAACACTGTACAACACCCTATGGGTTCAGAATCTTTTATAGAGGTTTAATATCATGGGTGTAGATAAAGTCTTATATGCAACTGTACATAATTAGGTATTAGTAATTATATATATAGTAATAGTAATTTATTTCCAAACTTCAGTTCACGTTACATCAACGAGGTCTCGACCCCTGAACTAGGACATCCTGTATGACAGGGGTCGATTCTATTAAAACACTCGTGTGATACTATTAACACCCACCTTCATGTTATAATACCGCTTATTATACAACAGTTGTATAATTAATTAACTATTTAACCGCCTTCCAAAAAATGTACTACAAAGTGAAAAATAACTTTAATTCTGGAAGTCGGTGTCTTTGGTTTAGAATTTTCATTTTTTGTCACCGACTTCCGAAATTAAAGTTATTTACTTTGTAGTGTTTTTTTTAAGTCGGTTATTTTTATTTTATTAAGAGTTTTCATCAAAAATATTCAATGTACAGTACTATACCTGTGTATTATATGTATAGATTCAGAAGTCTCCCGGCTGTTTGCTACGTGATGCCTGTAAGAGTATTACCATCTACTCCGATCTGCAATTCCTCGGTTAGTTATGAGTAGTGTGCAAGTTTATTTAACTACGTCGGCACTTTATCTATGTCTATTATGTCAAAGCAATACTTACGGGCTCCAGTCACGCAGGCACCGCGCGCCGGCCCGCTCGCCTCGCCGTGCTGCCTTCACATGCACACACTTGCTCGACTCTTGTGAGTCACTTGCGTAAAATATTTCACACTGAAAACACACTAAAAAATTAAGTGCGGATTTAAAATTCAAATTCAGATTCTTTATATCAGACATGGGTCCATAGCGTTAGTATCAACAAAATAACTTAATAACTAGTGCTAGTAATGAGGAGATAACACTTCAAATATCAACTGGTATGGATTCTTAACCAGTGGCGCAGCAGAGGGCAGTCCCACCGATCTGAGAACACGCTCAGGAGACCGTTAGTAGTGGCGCGTAGCCAACCGGCTATGGAGGTGGTCCATTTTCTTATTATGGCATAAGAAAAAAATATGACGACAACCGCCATTTCATCAAAAGTCAGTTATGATGAATGATGATGGTCTTAAGGAACGAGGAAAGTAATTTATCTCTTTTAATTTCCGCAAATCGTAAACCAATTTATGAATTAAGCTAATTAAAGGGCGCCAATCAAAATTATCAGTTAATGCTTAAGTCTCAACTAGGTGGATATTTTCATTCAATATGAGAAATATGTATATTTAGGATATATTTCGTTTTTGAATTACGAGCTTTGAAAATATAGTCGTATTAAGTTTGTTGATAGAATTACAATATTTTATCATTGAAACGTTTACGTATGACATGAAAGCATTCAGCTTTTAGATATTCAATGCATTTTCAATATCTAAAAGTAGCTTGTAATATTAATAAAGCTATAAAGATTTTGAGGAAAGAGCAGAATTTAAGCATTTATTGGTGCTAGTTTTATTGAAAAACAAAATCATCTAAGCAATAAAATACAATAAATTAAAAAAGTTATATTTTCCTGATAGTCTAGTGCTAGTAGCAAGTGCACTTGAACGCACCCCCGTGCAGTAGGCACGTGCATCGCAAACGCGGAACTTACTTCTTTACCGACTGCAATGTGTCTTACACAGAATGAAATTTTATTTTCATTGTTGAAAATCTTATGTGCAATGTATTGGCGAATGAAAAAGTCGTTAGCGAAGCCATTTTGGAGGTTTTGAGCAAATTGATAAATAGTTCTAATGATAATACTTTCTGTTGTTGTTTCGAACAAAATAAGGTTTATGTTACATAACATAACATCACGCCTTGTTTCCCCGGAGAGTTAGGCAGAGGTGTATAGGAGGTCCACCCACATTTCGCCAGTTATGTTTAAGTCCCATGTAATAGGGGACGAGCCTATTGCCAGCAACCGGGCACAAATACAGACTCCGGGCTGGTACTAAGAAATTTGTAATGGAAAAACCCAAAACCACATTACCTGACCTGGGATTAGAACCCAGGACCTCATGCTCAGCAGTAGCGCTTGCATCCACTAGGCCAACAAAGTTTATAAAGTCAAAGTCAAAGTCAAAGTCAAATCATTTATTTCAAATAGGCCCTTGAAGGCACTTTTGAACGTCAAAATTTACAAAATAAAGTATTGATTCTACCACCCCTTCCAAAAGGTAGTTTTCGTATGGAGAAGAATGGGCAAGAAACTCCACCGTTACTCTTTTTAAAATGTTTTACAATATTTTGTATAGGTAGGTACATTATTTATATAATTATATGTGAAGACGATGCACCTAGAATAAAATTACTGTATAAAGTAAAAAGAATTTAAAGTCGAGCAAACGACAGATAAATTAATTATGTGGTAGATACATGGTGTTCACATATTCACAAACATTGTAAAAAATAGACGAATCTACTAAAAAATTACAATTAATAAGTCAGTGTGTGAGGAAGTAATCACAGGATGTACTCGTAAAATCAATGTCATATAATAAAAAACAAATACAATTAAGTAAGCAACCAGTTTGATTTTGTCTAGACTCTAAATTGTCCTATGGAGCAGGACCAGCATGTTTCCAAGCATTCTTATCTTGGATATAATCCTCTAATCTGTAATATGCTTGTTTACAAAGTGTACTTTTTACATGAGTTTTAAATTTTCTTTCATTTAATTGTAATATATCACAAGGTATTTTGTTGTAACATTTAACACAGTACCCCATAAAAGATGTATGTACTTTAGATAATCTGAAAAATGGTTGATCTAGTTTATCTTTATTTCTAGTATTAAAATTATGTCTATCACTTATTTTATTAAAAAGATGTAGATTTTTCCTTACATACATAATATTTTCATAAATGAATTGGCAAGGAACGGTCATAATATTTATTAACTACCGAAATATAAAAGGCGCTGGTTCTGGTAGTAAAACAAAAGGTATATTTTATCAATCAAAATAATAGACAATAGGTATCAAAAACATAGACAAAAAGGTAAAAATATAAAAAAGGTTTAGTGCAGACTTGCACATTCTCCCCTTTTTTAATTAAGAAATGGGCAGCTTAATCAGCTTTCGGAGCGGCCTCCTGATCGTGCCAGCTACAGTGGCAACATCGGCCACCCGCACTATTCCATCTCTACCGGGGAACAACCTCACGATACGGCCTTTGGGCCATGAACCACGCGGTAAATTTGAATCGCATATTATGACCACATCTCCTTCCGTAATTGAGGGCGCGGAGCCTCCACCCCTTCTGGGTGACAACGAAGGCAGGTATTCTCGAACCCATCGCTGCCAGAAATGATCGGCTAGTCTGAGTGCCCTCCGCCAATGACTTCTGCTCGAGAGGTCCGACTCCTGAAGCGTGGCTGGGATGGGACGCCCTGGTGATCCGTTTAGGAGAAAGTGAGCTGGCGTTAGTGCTTCTTCTGCATTAGCTTCGAGTAAGATCATCGTTAGTGGCCGCGAATTTACCAAGGCTTCAGCTTCAGCCAGCAAAGTTCTGAGTACCTCATCAGAGGGAGCCCGCTCGTGGAGTGACACTTTCAGCGCTCCTTTGACACTTCGGATAAGGCGCTCCCAGGCTCCACCCATAAATGGTGCCGAGGGGGGAATAAAACGCCAGTTTATGAACTCACTGGCAGCGTAGTCTTCAACCGCATCACCGTACAACTCTCGCAGTTCTCGGCTGGCTCCAACAAAGGCAGTGCCGTTGTCGGACCAAATCTCCACTGGGGTCCCTCGGTGCGACACAAAGCGGCGTAGGCACATGATGGCCGAGTCAGTCGATAAGCTGTGCACCACATCCAGATGTACGGCCCGGACGACCAAGCATGTAAATAGGGCCACGTAGCGCTTTTGCTTTCTTCTGCCAACCGTGACGTGAATGGGGCCATAATAATCGAGACCGGTGAAAGAGAAAGGCCTTTGATGATGAGCTAGGCGAGCTTCTGGCAGATTTCCCATAGGTGGTTGGAACGGTCTAGCACGGCGCAATTTGCACAGCTGACAGGTATGGGCCACGAATCGAACAGCGTTTCTGAGTCCAATAATCCAGTAACGTTGGTGAAGCTCGTTCATTACCAAATCTAGGTGTGAATGTGCGGCCTTCTGATGATATCTTTGGATCAAAAGACGAACTGCTGGGTGTTTTCCATCCAAAATGAGCGGACGCTTAACATCATCTGTGACGGTTGAGGCAGCAACAATGCGGCTTGACATTCGTAGCTGATTATCTTCATCTATGAATGGCGACAGTTTGAACAGGCGGCTATTACGAGGCAACGGCTGTTGGTTCTTAATCCGCAAAAAATCTTCTTTAAAGGAATCGAATTGAGACTGCCGTAAGATGTGGGTTTCGGCCAGGCGTAAATCGTTTGCTGTTATTCTCGCTGATACATTAAGATTATTGGGGACATTAGGAGAGGATGTGCAAGAGGGAATAAATGTACATAAACTTCCTTCCAGACGAGTTAAATTGGCATCAACGCCTCGTCTTTGTAGACTACGCATACGCAGTAAAGAAATAAATTGATGCGCTTTTGCTGTTGCTCGCACCATTCTCAACCATGAGCTGAAACGCAGTGGATCCGCGGAGATTGGTGCGGGCAGGTCAGTATCAGTGATGAGATGAACGTGATGTTTGAATTCTTCGCGGCCTAGTCCACTGACATCGATCACGGGTTCAGTGGGCCAGTCCGAGGAGAGCAGGAAGGTAGGACCTGAGATCCAACGAGATTCTGGAGTTAACTTAAATCGTTTGACCCGAGTTGCATCATCTGCCACGTTTAAATCACTCGGAATCCAACGCCACTCACCAACGTCCGTGAGTTCCAGTATCTCACCTACTCTATGAGACACGAATGGCTTAAGAGTGCGAGCGTCGCTGCGAAGCCAACCTAAGGTCGTCATTGAGTCACACCAAAAAACGCGTCTCGTCGGTTTAAGTCGGTGGGCTTCGCATACAGACGTAGCAAGACGTGCAGCCATCAGAGCACCTTGGAGCTCTAAACGGGGAATTGAAACAGGCTTAAGGGGTGATACCCGAGCTTTGCTGCAGATAAGGGAGAGTCTAACGTCACCGTTAACGTACAAAAACCGCCAATAAGCGACAGCGGCAAAGGCAGACTCACTGGCGTCTGAAAAGACATGAAGTTCGCAGCCTGCTAGATCGAGATCATTCAAGTTATAGCGACGTGGAATTCGTAAACTAGAAACCGAGGATAAATCCAGAAACCACGATTTCCACGCAGCGCTATCACCTTGAGAGAGCTTCTCATCCCATTCCAAGCCTTTACGCCAAGCATCTTGAAACATGATGCGGCCTCGAACGACAATTGGCGCAATGATTCCAAGAGGATCATAGACTCGCATCACGTGGGCTAAGACCTCTCGCTTGGTGAGCTTCTGTGGCAACACACCCTTATGGACTCCTGTGTTAAAACCAATCACGTCACGGGCGGGTTGCCAGATAAGGCCAAGCGTGCGCACATGCGTAGCCAAGTAGCCTAAATCTATATCTTTAACAACGGGCGCCTCTAGTAAGAATTCTTTGGGTAGCAACGAGAGCGCCATAAGATCATTTGACGTCCAGCCTCGCATCTCAAAGCCAGCACGAGAATGTACGTTATAGATATCGGCAGCCAGTTTGGCCGCTTCGTGAACGTTGTCTAAACTAGTGATGCAGTCATCCATGTAGTGATCGTGTATGATTACTCGAGCTGCATCAGGGTATGCATCCTGCCACTCTAATGCATTCTTGTTTTTTATATAGATTGCAGTAAAGGGGCTGGATGCAGCGCCAAAAATCATGGATGACATGCGGTATGTACGTATAGGCTCATTCGGGCCGTCGCGCCATAGAAATCTTTGAGCATCCCTATCTTTTTCAATAACTTTAATCTGAGGGAACATTTCACGAATGTCGGCTGTCAGAGCGACTTTACCCTCACGGAAACGCATCAGAATACTTAGTAAGGGTTGCAAAAGGTCTGGACCAGTTAATAACATCGAATTTAATGACACGCCGTGGGACTTGGCGGCTGCGTCGTGTACCGTTCTCAACTTGTTGGGCTTATTTACGTTAATTACGCCAAAGTGAGGGAGGTACCACAACGGAGACTCCAAGTCAGGAGGACTAGCTGAACACGGTTCAGCATATCCCTTTGAGAGCATATCATGGATATTCCGACGGTAGCGTTCAGCATAGGCAGGATCTTTCACCATTTTTTTTTCTAAACTAAGGAACCTAGACACAGCTAACTTGTAACTATCGGGAATATCTAGTTTATCAGCCTTCCACAACAAGCCTACTTCAAAGCGGCCACCGGGCAGGCGGCGCGCGGTGTGCTCGAGAACTTGCACGGCGCGTTCGTCGTCTGCACTACGAGCTTCCTGTTTAGAGATGCCGATTGAATCAATTTTAAACTGCTCCCTAATAAGACCTTCCAGAATCAACTGATCGTTCGCTATATCAGGTTCGCTAACAGCGGCGTGGTTGACAACGTCGACCAGTTTAGTTTTGCTACAACCGAAACCGTACAAAACCCAGCCTAAAGCAGTTAAAATAGCTACGGGTTGTGTTTTGGTTCCCTTGCGCGTAGCTTTCGCGAGAGATAAGTGCCAGTTGTCGATACCTATAATCAGCATAGGCTTAACGTCTTCATAGCAAAATTCATTAGCAATGTCTACCAGGTATGGATACTTACGCACGCTCTCAAGATGCGCAGACTGTCGCGCAGCACTCAAACCGCTCATCGACCTGGCTCGCTTAACGCAGTGAATTTCGTTTGAATGACGGCCTTTTATGTTGAAATCGACGTACTGAATGTTCACGTCCATTCCTAGACCACCTACACAGTCCAAATGAATACGTTTCTCTTGGCCCTTGCAACCAATTTGAGCTGCTAGCTTAGAATCGATGAATGTGCCTGTGGAACCGTCGTCCAGCAAAGCATAGGTATCAACGCTACCAGAAGGTCCCGACACGATCACGCGAACTATTTTCAACAATGGCCGAACAAAAGATTCCGCGGCTGATGAGGAGGATGCATGAGCCAAGACTTCATGATCCGAGTCATCAGGTGGTGGTACAGCGGTCTCGTCGCAGGCAGCGGGCGCCCTGCACGGCGACGGCGTGCTGAACGACGGGGGGGCCGCGCTGGATGTCGATGGTTCGGGTTCAGCGTCGTCTTCCACGTCGACGTGCGCGGTGACAGCACGCTCGAGTTTCGACCCGTGCAACAACGCATGGTGACGCATGTCACAACCTTCTACGGTACATATTTTTTTAATGCAAGAAGTTTTATTTTTGTGCCAACCCTTTTTTAGACATCTATGGCAAATTTTATGTTTTTTAATAAATCGCCAACGATTATTTACTGTCATTTTGACAAACCTATCACAAGACGTCAACTCATGATTTTGTTGACACAATTGACAAATATTATTTGTTGAATTATTTGTAGTTGATAACGTTTCTGACGAAACGTTACGATTTTGATGATCAATTTCAGCTACAACGTTCACCCTATCCCTAAGGCCTCTAATATCCAGGTTAGGACGTGATATAGCAGGCATGGTGCAGTCAGTAATGCCACCGAACCTACACTGTAAGTTTGCCTCACGGGAAAGGAAATCGGCAAACATTTCTATTTTGGACAAGCTGCCATCGCACGAATGAGCGTAATCCAGCCACCGCGGTCGCAACAGCGGTGGCAGCTTGCTCCACAGTGCCTGAAACAGCTCTGGTGAGCGTAAGTAGTCCGGCTGATTTAACAGGCGGATTACTTCCACACAGTTTCGTACACGGCTGGCAAAAATTACGAGGTCTTTACTATCGTAGCTTACCTTAGGCAGCGCACGTATCACAGACACTTCATGCATCACTACGAGCTCGGGGCGACCGTAGCGCGCGTCGAGTGCAGCTAGCACCACACCGGGGGCGCGCGCCGCCGCCAGCAGGCCCGCTACTGCGTCGCGCGCCGCTCCGCGTAGGGCGCACGACAGCCTCGCTAAATTATCAGTTGCCGAAAAACTTTGAGATGTATTTTCGTACGCACGTTTTAAAGCTAGCCAATCTAAATAGGACTTGCCGTCGAACGTAGGCAAATCCGTCCTCGTAGCAGTTTGCCTGTTAACTTTGTTTAATAGTGTTCCGAGCGAGTTGATTAAGCGCGTCACTCCTCCGTCTTCGACACGATCTTGGTTGAGAGCATGCGTAGTCGCCACAGCATCTTGGCCGTGCGACACTCTCATGCCCGGTGTCTCACACCGGGCCCCTGCATCACCGTACCTGAAATGTGGGTTGGCACTTAAAAATTCTCGCTCTTCGGGATTAGGCACTACATTTGTTACCCAATCTTGAACACTAGCACGGCTACGCATGCCGTGGCTGCCGTGCTGGCTGGCGTCCGCCTCTATGGCGGCGAGCTCAGCTTGTAATTGGAGCTTAGCGACCTGTCGCTCTCGCTTCAAAGCTTGGCGCTCCCGCTCCGAAGCTTGGCGCTCCCGCTCCGAAGCTTGGCGCTCCAATTCAGCTTCCAAATCAGCCAGGTGGCGCGCGTGCTGCGCCTGTGCCGCGAGCTGACGCGCCACGATGGTGGCGGATGAGCGCGAGGTAGCGGCACTGGCCGGGCGGGAAGGCGCCGGAGCCGCGGCGTGAGGGGGCAGGTCCGCGCTCTGCTGCGCGGGCGGGGCAGTCTCCCTCTCCGCAACTTGGGTGCCGTCTCCTGCACACAGCGCATCCACCTTTGCACGTTTAGAACGTGTTTCTACCATTTTTCCGATGATAGGACCAATATTAACTACCGAAATATAAAAGGCGCTGGTTCTGGTAGTAAAACAAAAGGTATATTTTATCAATCAAAATAATAGACAATAGGTATCAAAAACATAGACAAAAAGGTAAAAATATAAAAAAGGTTTAGTGCAGACTTGCACAATATTAATCCTTTTAAATAGTTCCCTGAGAGATTCGCGACGACGGAGATCATAAATGGCTCTGACAGCTCTCTTTTGCAAAATAAAGATAGATTCAATGTCAGCAGCCCGACCCCACAGTAAAATGCCATACGACATAATGCTGTGGAAGTAGCTAAAATAGACCAAACGCGCGGTTTCTACATCTGTTAACTGTCTGATCTTTCTAACAGCATAAGCGGCCGAGCTTAGCCGCCCCGCAAGAGATGTTATATGAGGTCCCCATTGTAATTTCTCGTCTAGCGTGATTCCCAGGAAAACCGTTTGATTAATAAATTCCAGTTTTTCTCCATTCAATATTATGTCACATTCGCTACTTCTAACATTAGGTAATTTAAATCTAATGCATTTGGTTTTATTTTTATTCAGTACCAAATTATTTACCGTAAACCAATCTTGGACCTGAAGAATAGAGCTATTCACGTCGTCAAGATTTTGCGATCGTCGGTTGATTTTAAAGATCAATGATGTGTCATCTGCAAATAACACCATCTTCGGTTGATTTTGAAGTAATTGGGGTAAATCATTAATATAAACTAAAAAGAGGAATGGACCCAATATCGAACCTTGAGGAACGCCCATTGCCATTTCAGACCCTAATGAGTTTATGCCGTTTACTTGAACTTTAACCTTTCTATCTTTCAGGTAAGATTTTAGTAAATCAAGGGCTGTGTTCCTAATCCCATAATGCTCCAGTTTCAGCAGAAGTGTTTCATGGTCTACGCAATCGAACGCCTTCGAGAGGTCGCAAAAGATTCCAATGGCATCTTGTGCTTCTTCCCAAGCGTTAAAAATGTTCTTTATTAGGGTGACACCGGCGTCAGTGGTGCAACGCCCTTTGGTGAAACCGTATTGGTGTTCGTGAAAGATGGAATTTTTATTAAAGTGACGTAACATTTGATTGAGCATCAACTTTTCAAACACCTTACTGAGAACAGGCAGTATTGACACAGGCCTATAATTGTTGGGTTCTTTACTATCACCGGATTTAAATAATGGGACTACTTTACTGTGTTTCATGAGATCCGGAAAGACTCCTTGGTCTACACTAGTATTAAATATGAAAGCTAAATAGGGCGCAATGGTCTCGATGATAGATCTACAGACTTTTACAGACATTCCCCATAGATCTTCTGTTGGTTTAATTTTAAGATCTTTAAAAGCTTTCGTAACAGCCTGGGGGTTTGTATGCTGAAACTTAAACTCTAAAGGGCACGACTTTACATTCTTTCTAAGTAAGGCAGCAGAAAGCGCGGGTGAGGAATTTAAAGCTTCAGTCGTTTTAAGGGGAATATTAGCAAAAAAGTTTTCAAATTCTTGAGCTATTTCTACATCCGAGTTTATGGGGCCATGTGCAGTCTCTAAGTTAAATTTAGTATTACGCTGTTTTTTCCTACCTGTTTCATTATTTATTATTTGCCAGGTAGTTTTTATTTTATCATCAGCTGATTTTATTTTATTACTAATGTAAAGAGCTTTAGCTAATTTGCACACCATTTTAAAAGTTTTAGAATATTTTGCAACATACTGATGAAAGCTTGTATTATTCATATGCTGCTTTAAGCCATAAAGTTCAAAAAGTTTTTCCCTGCTTTTACGAATACCTGGAGTCGCCCAATCACTAAATAAAAACTTTGTGTAAATAGTTTTAGTGTGTATTGGAAAAGTGTCAATAAATTGTTTGTTTAATAGTGAAAAGAACTCGGCGTAGAACTCATTAGGGTCACATATATTATTAAAACTCTGAACACATAATTTACTTGCCAAAGAATTATTTAATTTCTCTAAATTTTTACATGTAATTGGCCTAAACTTTATTTGAATTTTTTGTAAAGGCATGTAGGAGCAAAATGTTATTGTTTGTCCACTGTGATCAGATGGCAACTTATTTACAATTTGTTTATGTAAATAATCACAATTACAAAAAATATTATCTATACAAGTGGCAGAAGAAGCTGTCACTCGAGTAGGTTCAATAAAAACATTTGACAAATCAAATGACCTAAAAAGACTTAATAATCTGATAGTGTTCGAGTTATTTTCTAATAAATTAATATTAAAATCACCACATATGATTATTGATTTATTACTAGCACTGAGTTTCTTTAGCACATCTTCCATTATAGAATCAAACATAGATAGATTCTGGTAACTGGGAGGTCTGTATACGCATACTATAACATGCTTATCAAGCTCAACACAGGACAATTCAATGGTGTGTTCAACAGACAGTCCGATGATGTCTTTTCGTTCTTTACAATGAATAGAATTTTTTACTAATATTAATGACCCGCCATGTATCATACGTTTTCGGCTGAAATGGCTAACTACACAATAATTTTCATAATTAATTGATATTACTTGATGGTCTTTTAACCAATGTTCTGTTAAACAAATGACATCAAACTTGGTATTTTCTAAAAACAATTCTATTTCCAGTAATTTAGAGGAGCAACCTTGGATATTCTGATGGAATAATTTTATAGTATGTTGCACTCCCTTTGGTTTTTTATTATTATTATTATGTGTAATATTGCCAGAAGCTACCTTTTTACTATTCAGTATTAATAATTGGTTGTTTGAAGGGGTAACTTCTGTTGTCTTACTACCTAGTTTAAAAAGGTATCCGGAGTGACATCCACAACTACAACTGAAGAGTCTAGAATGCCCATGTGGGTTCCAGCAGGAAGAGAATACCCTATCTGACTGGTAGTGGCCTCCAAAGATGTTGGTGTTATAGGTGGATCCTCCTTCGTACAACATGATAATTCATAATTAATTACTATGTTGTTAGTATAACTAGACAACACAGACTCGTCACTAATACTACAATTTGTTATATTAGCTAAATAAAAAAATACAACATTCAAAATATTTTATTTCACATAAACCTAGCTAACTTCTGACGTTTCATAAGTACCCATGTGGTACTTATGAAACGTCAGAAGTTACCTGCACGGTTCCAAATGGTCGTGGAGAAGAGCTGGCAATAAACTCCACGGTTACTCTTTTAAAAATAAATATGTTACAGATGTTTTAAACATGTTATATGTTACAGTAATATATATGTATCGTTAAAAAATACTTTAAGTCTCTTCATCGGCCCTATTTTTTTTTAAACAGTGTGTCTTTATATACTAAGTAGCAAGAAGACAGAAGTCCAGTTCACAACTCTGGGCACTGACACATTACCCAGCGGAGCACAAAACTCAACTAATTTGCAATGAGCACAAGGTGCAGTCCGTACAGGCTCTAATATGCAAATAAGTTTAAGTTGGTAACCCATTACCTGTACGAGTGAACACTTCGCTACCTCTCAGCTCACTTCGTTACTACAATTTTGATTAACCTAATTAAACGTAAGAAAGTTTTTAAACAAAGCACCTACCTCAGTAAACCTTTGAATACAAAAAAAAGTATTTTATGGTTGGACTGAATATATTTTTCCCATTACGGGTTACAGGACAAAAAAATACAAAAGATGACGTACATTTAGTAACCTAATCCGCTGTTCTTAAAGAGTCATAACATAAAGAACCCTGTAAGAAATCAACATGTGTTTCACCTCTCAACGAGGCATCCTCAGGACGACGATTGACTTGATGTGAACCCGTACACGACGTGTTGCCACGACAAGCGCCGAACGCAAAGATTTTACTAGACTATTTGTATTTTATATTTTCTTCATCTTGCATTTCATTTCATTTCATTCATTCTGCCAATTGTAATATGAAAAAGAGGACTAGCAAAAAAAAAACGTGTGCGTCTCGGGACGCCCGACAGAAGTGATAACTTAAACTAATCTAAGTTGAACTGACAGATAACGTAACGCATTACGTAACGAATTGGTTTACCACCCCATAAGAAAATATCACTTTAAAAAAATGATATCAATCGTTTTTATTCAATTTGTTGTTATCTGTATTTGTAATTTGTTGTCTATCTGACCAAAAAAAATGCGAAAATGAGTAAACGAGGCGCTGTTTTGTCAAAACGGTGTAAGGTCATTCCTGTTCTCAGTTGAATCGCATTGTACATGACTATACATAATAGTCAACTACTGCTACGCTTCGTTTCGTCTCGTAGCTTGCTACGCCACACGTAGCACAGTGCTACACACAGATGTGCTACGGTGCGAGCGCGGCGTACTCCAACAGCGATGCAACTTTTATTGGAAAACTTCACCCGAATTTACATGTCCCGCACATTATTAAAAACGCTTGTAAAACTTTAAAACGCCCACTTTACTACCATCTACAACCCTAACATCTTACTATTAAGAACCATTTTCGAATGCATCAGAAGCAAATAAAAGTAGTCAAAGGATTTGTTTCGGAGCCAAGAGTTTGAATTTTAAGTGTTGCCCGACTCCGGCGTTTACCTGTGACGCTAAAATAGTTGTTTAATATACAATAGGCTTTTACAATGTGGAATTTTATGGCGAAACTTTGCAAATAAACTTATGTATTTGTGGTTCTCGTGCAGTTTTATATTCAGATAGTACAACTGTATCGAAACTGTACAAATGTCAATTCAATTCATACGTACAAATTCAACAATTGAATTTTAGACACCTTTGTAGAAAATGTTTTTTTGGATTACATGAGTAGTTGTTTTTTTTTCTTCTGAAAAGAGACTTCAATGAAACGTCGATACTTACAGGCAGCTGAAAATCTAATACCTAACTAATAGCCTAAACCTAACACTTGATGCTTTCTGTAATTTAGTAGGAGCAAGTACCAAGTAAATAACATTATTTCTAGAAAAAAATTATGGATGAGAAAAAAGCCATACACAACAAAGTATTGAATCTTTTAATTACCTTGCTATATAGCTGTGTAGGGGTCACTAAAGTTACCAAAAATAACGTTAAAAATATTCAAAAAACGAAACGTCAAACTTTTGAATTAGGTAAACCATGTATAATTTACAATATGACATCCCGTATCAATAACGGCACTAAATTATCTATGAATTGGGCACTTTGCTCGCCTTCTATATTTACCCAATTAGGGAGGTGTGCCTTGCGACTGCGAAGTTTCCCGCACAAAGTTAGGCGTGCACATAGCGCTTTTGAGTTCATGTCCCCGCGCGCGGCGCTGAGTCATCGACGCGAGGCGAGGCGAGGTGGCCAGTATAGACCGCTGTTAGACCTACTACTACGGGTTTGTAGTTGTCCCACTGCTGGGTTACCTCATCATTACTAAACCGATTTATCCCGAAGGATGAGGCATGCCCACATTTCGCCAGCACGCGTAGCATTACGATAAACGGGTGTTGTCTAGAAGAATAGGTAAAATGTCAGATTCACAATCACAATCTGTCATTTTGTCTATTCTTCCGTCGACAGAACTCGTTTCTATTGCAGTCAAGCTACGCGTGCAGTTATGTTGAAATTCCAGTTATGTTAAAGTTCAAATTCAAAAAATTCCAAAAATTACTGATAATGGCAATATAGGCTTGTCCGCCTTTTTCCATTACCCGTTCAAAAATCCCGTCTGGATTTGTGAACCAATCCAGCTGGGTTACTGATCGTAAAGCCCATTAACACTGGGTGACTCGGGAGTTGAACCAAGAACCAACGCTCAGATGTGCATGTGACCACTACTTAACTACACCACCAACAAACTAACACATGTATTTTACATTTGATAGGTTTCTGTTTCAATTTCAAAAGTCATTTATTCAAACTAGGCTAAGAATCAGCACTTTTCAAACGTCAAAATTACATAAGACAGTCCCCCAAAAACGCCCGCCCTTCACTACTTCCTAGTGCTTTAGCTTTTTTTTTTTTTGTGTGGGAAATCATCAAATGACTTCTCCCGCTCTGGGCGGAGCGGAAGGGTGTGTCAGACTCTTACTGACTAAAACCTACCCGTGTTCCTTCCCTTACCTAGACGGGGGCCACGGTTAAATTTCCCCTTAGGACTTATCCGCAACCCCGGTAGTGCTTTAGCTGGAAGTTACTACCATCCCAAGATTATGTCTGGGCTTTAAAAGAGAGTGAGACCTCTGAGTTTGTTTCGGCCTTTTTTCTCAGAGTAGTCAGATAGGAAACGCCGAACTCATCTAGTAAGCTATTTTTAATATTTTTTTAATATGACGTATAAAAGTAATTCCAATATCCTATTTAAGAGTAAACAAATTCATTTCATTTCCACCTAATGGTATGTGAAAATAATAGATCAACCGTATCTTCGAATAAATGAACCCGACACTTTCAAATAGCAACCATCGCGGCCTCTCATCGCTTGCCCCACCGCTGCACCGCCTCACAGGCGCTCCTTCCCCAGAGGCAAGTTTTATTGCAAGTTGCGAGCAAGTCAACTGCGCTTTGCACATAGTGTAACGCATACGTCGCGCTGTTGCCTGCGGTACTACTCATTAATACGGCGACTTTACATAAATAAACTCGATACACTAGACCAAACTGTTTGTGGTGGTGTTTGAGAGCATTTTAACAACTTTTAAGTCTAGCTACTGTATTATTGGGTGAAACTAAATTGTTAGAACAAACTTCCGCATGAAATTAATGTTTTAATTCGTAATATACCTTTATTTTTATTTTTTGGGTGGGAAATCATCCAATGACTTCTCCCGCTCTGGGCGGAGCGGGAGGGCGTGTCAGACTCTTACTGACTAAAACCCACCCGTGTTCCTTCCCTTGCCTTGCCAGGGGCCACGTTTTCCCCTTGGGACTACCCGCAACCCCGGCAGGAATTCGTAATATACCTACAGTCACGACATTTAAAAGCAATTTTCTTCTAAAGTATTTACAGATATTTTATGATGTTACGAATACAGTATTTTCAAAACCATACTAAGTATTATGACAAAAGATTTGGATTTTGATATTTTATTATTATTGTTTGTTTCCACAAGATAGACCGATGGCCTTGTAAAGGCCGCAGGAATCCACTTGATGCGGGAGGCACAGAATCAGTCGAAGTGGCGGTGCTTGGGGGAGGCCTATGTAGCAGTGGACGTCTTTCGGCTGATATGATGACGAAGTATTATGAAATAGGTATTTTCTCGTAATTTTAATATCATGAGAAAAACGCTTTTGAATTTTGTGTAACTGTTTGGAATTTATATGCTCGTGACTGTACATAATATGTATATTATTTTAGATGAATTTATAACACTCTCTGGTATCACCAAGGTAAAGCGAAACCCTTGGGGAAGCAGTGTAGTTGATTATTTTCAAAATGAATCATAGCTTCGTCGCTTTAAAATTATTTGCTATTTGTAAGTTTTAATACAACTTCAAAGGTAACATTAAACAAAGTCTACGAATTATTTAGTCGCAGCGTTCGAAATATCATACTTCCTAATTGGTAAAATATTTGCAATTGAACAACAGCTCAGCACTTTTGCCTGCGCCATAAATTCAAATTCAAATTCAAATTCAAATTCAAAAGTCATTTATTCAAATTAGGCTGAGAATCAGCACTTTTCGAACGTCAAAATTACATAAGACAGTCCCCCAAAAACGCCCGCCCTTCACCACTTCCTAGTGCCTTTGCTGGAGAGAAGAAGTGGCGCAACAAACTCCCCAGCAGCACAGCTGTCTGTTCAGTTAGAAAAAATAACTTGATTCTATACAATAGTATGCAAATAATTTACATTACTCAACACAAAACATTCAATAAAATATATGCCATAATGACAGCTAGCACGCGCCAATGTACCAACAAAAAAAAAAAATATCGAAATCTAAACTCAAGCAAAAATAAAAACTAAAAACGTAAACAGAACTTAATACCCGAATTATAAAGCCTCCAGGCATAAAGGGCGTGCCCGCTTACATATAGCTAATAAAGCTGTAACTCGAAGTCACATAATTAGATATGATAAACTAGGACCATTGAAGTAAAAATAAATCAAAAATAGATCAACAGTTAGTCAAGAATAATATATAATCTACTGTCGAGGTCGCTAGCTAATCACATATTGCAATACAACTCATACGAAAACATTGTAATGAGTAGATCATATCAACAATAAATAAAAATAAAATAAAAATTGTATAATAAAGTCAAATAAATTAAACATTCTATAAACATATAACCTGTCAGTAGGTAAGCTAAAACTGGAGAAAGAACATAAACATTGTCTTGAGTTAATCACAGCGACCAACTATTTTTATCGCTTAAGTAGTCATTGATAGAATAGTATGCCTTTGAACAAAGGTTGGATTTTACTTTAGCTTTAAACGCATTAAAAGGCAAATCTAGCAGAGAAGTGGGTAGCTTGTTATAAAAGGTTATACCAAGCCCAACAAATGAGTTATGAACCTTATGAAGCCGGTGAAAAGGAGCTCGTAATTTGTCTTTATTTCTGGTATTGATATTGTGGATATCACTGTTTTTAGTGTATACGTGTATATTTTGCCTAATATATAAGATATTGGCGAAGATGAATTGTGATGCCACTGTAAGAATACCAATATCTTTAAAAAAATCTCTCAGAGAGACTCTGGTACCTAGTTGGTAAATTGCTCGGACAGCTCGTTTTTGAAGAACAAATATATTTTGAATGTCAGCGGCTTTGCCCCACAGCAGAATACCATAGGACATAACGCTATGGAAATAACTAAAATAGACTAATCGAGCTGTATCAACGTCAGTGTATTGTCTTACTTTCCTGACAGCGTAGGCGGCCGAGCTGAGCTTTCCCGCTAGACTTGAAATATGTGGGCCCCACTGAAGTTTGGCATCTACTGTTATGCCCAGAAAAACTGCCGAGCCCACAGTTTCAAGCACTTCTTTATCTAAGACGATGTTGGGTCCTAGATTTCTAACATTCGGTAAAGCGAACTTTATACATTTCGTTTTCTTGGAGTTGAGAACTAAGTTATTTGTTGTAAACCAATCCGTAACCATTGAGAGTGCACTGTTTACATCGTCAAAATCTTGTCTGTTCCTGTCTACTTTAAAAATAAGAGAGGTATCATCTGCAAACAGTACAACTTCACAGATACCCTTTAAAAAGAATGGTAAGTCATTGATATACACTAAGAACAAGAATGGACCCAGTATTGAGCCTTGAGGTACACCTAACTGAACTGGTAACCCGGAAGATTTCACACCATTAATATTTACACATTGGGACCTATTACTTAAATAAGAATTTATAACATCGAGAGCTTCGTTTTGTACACCGTAATGACGCAGTTTACGCAATAGCGTGTCATGGTGCACGCAATCAAAGGCTTTGGAGAGATCACAGAAAACCCCAATAGCATTTTGCGAGTTCTCCCATGCGCTAAATATGTGTTTCAGCAGAGCAACACCCGCATCTGTAGTCGAACGACCTTTTGTAAAGCCATATTGTTCATTATGAAGGAGGCTATTTAAATTAAAATGTCTTAGTAACTGCTTGAGTATTAACTTTTCAAATATTTTACTAAATGCAGGTAAGATAGAAATAGGCCTGAAATTGCCAACGTCATTTTTATTACCTGATTTAAATAATGGAATGACTTTACTACTCTTCATGAGGTCAGGAAAAGTTCCTGAGTCAACACATTTATTAAAAGTAACAGCTAGATAGGGGGCTACGATGTCTATTATATTACTTAAAAGTTTAATGGAGATGCCCCAGTAATCACCAGTGTTTTTGGATTTGAGTGTGTTAAAAACATTAACTACATCACGAGGTGTTACATGTTCGAAGCTAAATAAACGACTACTTTTAGACACACTACTAAGCAAAAGGTTTTCAGCTTTAGACGGGGACGAAGTTAAGGAGCGAGTCGTAGTTAAAGGTATGTTGGCAAAAAACTCATTAAACGCCTCAGCTACGTCAGCTGCTTTAGTAACTAATTTACTGTCGACTATAATCTCAAGTTCTTTATCTTGTTTAACCGACTTACCCGTTTCATTGTTAATAATTTTCCAAGTGGTTTTTACTTTATTATTGGAATTTTTAATTGTATCGCTCAAAAATTTCGATTTAGCATAAACACTAACCTTTTTAAATAATGTTGAATAATTTTTAACATACTCTAGGAAAGGAGTATCAAACCTGTATTTTTTCAAACCATATAACTCGTATAGTCTCGCTCTACTTTTATAAATACCTGGAGTGGCCCATTGGTTAAAGCCAGCGCTGGTGCCATTAATTTTAATAGTTTTGGTCTTGAATGTAGATTGGTACTCTTTTTGCACGACATCAAAGAGGGCTCCATAGATTTCATTAGGACTCTCGAGTTCTACTATAGATGGTGTAATTCTATGAGCTATATTATTTTTAAACTTATTGCAACGACTAGCTGTATAGGGCCTGCATTCTATTTTACGCGGCTTTTTATGTAATGGCATGGGGAAGCTAGCTAATAAACCACAGTGGTCAGAAGTTATGTCACTTAACACACATTTATTTTTGGCATCACAATCACTAAATATATTATCAAGACAAGTTGACGAAGATGCCGTGATCCTAGTAGGTTCAAAAAACAAGTTAATTAAATTATAAGACCTAAACAGATTAAGAAGTCTAATACTTAATGGAGTAACATCTAAAATATTAATATTAAAATCTCCACATAAAATTATACTTTTATTACTTGATTTTAACCTATTGAGTGAATCCTCCATTACCGATTCAAAACTAATAAAATCACCAGAAGGGGGTCGATAAACGCAAATTATAACGTACCGCTCGAGTTCAACACAAGACAACTCAATAGTGCGCTCGATAGAAAGATTAACTAAATCTAAACGTTGTTTACATTTCAACTTGTTTGAAACAAGAACTAAAGATCCACCGCGAATGGCGTTTTTTCTTACAAATGCACTTTGTACAGTAAAATTATCATCATTGATAAACACTACTTCATGTTCTTTCAACCAGTGTTCAGTCAAACATAACACCTGAACATCATAGTTCTCCATAAATAAACTTAACTCTAGCTCTTTGCCGGACAGACCCTGCATATTTTGATGAACAACATTCAATATATGGGGCTCACCCGTTGTCGCACCTAATAGTTTAAACTACTAGGCGTACCAAAAGTAGTGTTAGTATCACTACTAACAGTAATCGATGGTACACTACAAGTACCAGTGTCACTGTGTATACTGTATGCTAAAAGATTAGCAATTTGTCTCCTACAACTAGGTGGCAAATACATTGTATATTCTGTCAGTTTGTAATCAGTGATAAATTGATTACAATCAAAATATAAAATAGCATCGCTGTGACGACATGTCCTATTATAAATTAACATATTTAGATTATAAATATGCCTATTTTGCTCATCAGACAAATAATGAGAATAAGGCAAGGCACAGAAAATAAATTTACAACTATTGGTCGCATTGAGATGTAACATCAAATGGACACATTCAATTATTTCTTTTTTTCTTACAGATAAACTATCCCCATATAATAATATAACAGTTGAACCGGGGTTTATTTTTGTCAATTTAATATTACAAATTGATTGGCTAACACTGGCACCGGGTAAACAATTATTTATAACATACTGTTGTGAACACTGATTAAATATTCTACCAAAACCTTGACCAAATTTGTCAGAAAATACATATGTTGGGTTAACCAAATTATTCATACTATTATTAACTTCATTAATACAGCTACCTACTGGCTGAGCCACTGAGGGTGTGGGTGTAACAAGTTGAGGCTGAGTTGCCAGGGAACAGGCACAGCTAAAAGAGAGGTTATTTGTCAGAGACTCATACCTCTCCGCATTATGCTTGACCAAGTCTGCCAACTCATTGGCCTCCTGCATGCGCTTACTTAGATCTTGTTGACAAGCCTCATATTTACTAAATATGTCCTTTAGAGCATATTCCCTAACAAACAATTCATCCTGTAGATGCTGAGTGTCAGTGTCATACATAGTATTACATAGTTGTAATTCATTAGTACACTGCTTTAAGTCTTGTTTTAAATTTATATTTTTTTGCCTTAGTTTTGTATTTAATTTATTAACTTTTAGGCGTTTTAATGATTTCTGAGTTTTCCTAATGAATTTATTAATTTTAATATATTTTTTTTTTTTTTTTTTTTTTAAAGGCATATATCGGAACTACATAATTATTACCAGTTAGTACGTGTTCGGATAACTATCGCGTAACTAACCCAAACCAGATCAAACCATCTTAGTGCTAATTTACCTTCAATTTACCCATTTAATTTAAATAACCAGTATTCGATATATCCTTTAAACCATAATATTATTTTGTAATATAATACTAAATCAACCACACATAACCTTTGAAAAAACACAATTACTTTAATTTAATTCAACTCCAAAATTGTTCAAAGAAACCCACTATAAAGTCACCTGTCCGAAGTACGTTTTAATAGTCAAAGAGCGCTATCCGCGACTCTCATTGTCGGCCACTGTGCGTTAATCTGTCCGTCTGTCCGTCCGCCCTAACATGGGTACAAGATCCCCAGGATACACTATGATACGCATTTTTTGCGACGACAGTATTTCTTGGTTCGTCTCTATTTAGTTAAGCCCGCGTTATTATTTACATTATGTGCTTGGGAAGGGAAAGTGCCGGCTTACTTGAGACGGGTTGGTTTAACTCATCAACAGCCTTTGTCTGAATGATAATTATGTTTTACTGCTACATGTTAGTGATATTTTATGTTGCAGTGCGCGTGGCTTAGTGATTCACTTTCTTATCTAGGGGGCAAGGGGTAGATTTCATTAAATAAATCTTATTCACCTAGTTCACATTGAAAGGTGTGATTAAGAAAGGGCTGAAAATTTTGTTTAAGTGAACATAAAAATCACGTCCAACATATAATATTTTATGCCACGAAAAACCCTTCGTATTATATTTTTAGTATTCCATTGATATTAAATCATATCAAAGAATACAATATTGCTAGAAGATGTATCTCGTATAAAATGTAGTTGGCCACAATATGCGAAGATTCCAGAACCTTATTTTCGCGTGTCTGTTATTGCGTTATCTTCAAAACGATGAAAACGACTAGTATATAAGTATTTATGTAAAAGCGGCCATTTTGACCGTCCGTTCGCCCCGACAACTCTGATTACGCAATTTCAGAAATTGTCTCACTATTTTCTTGGGTTACAAGCAGAAGGAATTGTATAAAAGGAAATTGCATTTAAAGTTTTTGCTTTATACAAGTTTGGAAGTTATTACCGTGTGGAATGCATTCATCACATTTACATGATGGTCTCGCAGATAGCTGGAGTTTGACTCGACTTTTTGTCGCTACGTCGGGCTATGTAGATATAACACGATGCAGTAAAGGGGCTCACATTAATGAATCACTAATTAAAACTTGTCATTTAACATTAAGGAGTATTTAACATTATAATTATTGGGCTTAAAGTAATAAGAACTTAGCTTTCTATTCCTCGACAGTGAATAACAATAAACAAAGTAAGCATTTTTCATTTTTATATTTGTTTTCCTATTTTTATTTTCAAACAGGTATTTAATGAAGATGGCCATGTCTCCTAGAAAGCCTTGCCCTTTGCTTGTAGACTACTTATTCATCATATATGTATTACGAAATACCTATTTTACAATGGTCCGTGAATAAAAATATGTTAGTTAAAAAGATTTAAAAAACCTAGAATTTTTAACGATTTACGTTGTGATTCTACACTTGATCTATTAAGTCTCCGTTTACCATAAAACCATGTCATGTGACAGTTTCAATCACCACACTTCACACATTCACAAATCACGTCATATAACACAGATCAACACGGTGTCCCATCCCTACAAACCGTAACGGTACGTCACTAATCCGGCCGAGTGATATGTCGCAAGTTGTGGTAAGCGCCCAACTTCGGCCCTTCTCAATTGCTATAATCTCTTCGCGATTGCCATTCATTTATTGTCTCGGGTTAGGGTGGTAGCTGGGTGATGAGAGTAAGCGGTTATGGAGAATTATGTTAATGATAACAGAAACAAATCATTTCTAAAAAAGCACGACTTTTTTTATTGTGTGCCTAATTGTAAACATTTATAAATTGACTATACTGTTTGATTAACCATAACTATCTAAGTAAAAAGTTAACCAAGCCAAAAAATCAATACCAGTAACATATACGATCACTGGTATACTCTTGTTTTTTTTTTACATTTTTGTCACTTTCTATAAACTGTCATGTCGGTTTTCCTATCGGATTCCTTCCTTTGGACTTGCATTTTATGCAGTCGCAGTGAGCTATAAAATATTGTGGAACGCAAAACGTTGCATTACTAATAAGATAACTTATAATCATAATCCATATCCGCAAAAGAGGAAAGTTAAATAAGTCCAGTCCTAAACGTAATCGCCCCCGCTGTCGCTTCTCACAGTACCCTTAGCTGAACGGGTCTCACATGGGAATAGTTGCGTTTCGCAGTTTAGATGGGTGAAGTATCCGCCGGCGAACATTAGAGGCGCGGCCCGCACTTATGTATCCGGCTATTGAGTGCGGGCCGTTTGCTTGATGTATCGTGGCTCGCTTTGATTGTGGACGCCAGTTCGTGAGGTGCCAACTTTTTAGGGTTAACTTTGTGTTTTCTTGATGTCAAAGTTTGAAGGTAAACGTGTCTTTTGACACATTTAAAATAAACGTTATTAGATATAAAATGAAGTTTATCAAGAAAAACGTTTCTTGACAGTGCCTACATTAAAGCAAACCATTTTAATTTCGCGCTTTTCGAAAAAGTTTGGCGAACCTTGGGTTCTGACCTTAAGACAAAAAAGAAAACTACTGAGTTGTTAAAAAGATAAAATGCAATCGTACACTTATCAGCTTTTATTATTACGAACGTGAGAAAACAGACAATCACATTACATTGCTCGCATCACTCCCAGCCTTCAAATGAACTTATATAGAATAATTACAAGAGTGGCACACCTCAGTTAATAACTCCTTTGTTTCACACACTCCTTGATTAATCATGTCTGTGACGAACTCGGGCTCTTCGCTAACTTCCTCGTTACGAACAGGAATAAAATAACCAACTAGTGTCGTTTCGAAATGAAAATGAAGTTTGACAAATTGAAGGAGTGCTTGGATTATGTCTAAGTTTGATGAGTGGCTTCTAGATGTACTTCGAGTCCCAACTAGTTATACCTTTCTAGTTTTAGATTGTTATTAAGCTAATTAACAAAATGATATATTTTTCTAGTAGGTAGTTGTTTTTCTCGGGTGTTGTAAAGAAATAAAGTGAAATCTTATCAAACTAGGCTAATGATTTACTAACCACTTACGAGTAGTAGATGCAGTTGAAAAACCTAGAAATATTGATTAACTATTTGATTACAGCATAGTCTACGTTTAAGCTGGTTGAGCGACAGATGCCTTATAACTTTGGATCGAAAGGATTGGGTGGAGAAAAAGGAGTTCCTAAGTGGTCTCTGTCGTGCAATGGTCTTTTGTCGACTATTTTTGTAAATGAAATGGTACTGCCGTTTCATTCACAAAAATGGTCCCACATAAGTTCATACAAAGAATATATTTATTTAATATACTTTACTGTACATCACAAAAATACATTTAAAAAAAGATAAATTTGACACTACAAAATATACAATGGGCGGCCTTATCGCTTTCCGCGATCTCTTCCAGGCAATTTTGGAATGGACAGTGATCTGTCTGGACATAAAATATTATGGAGCTGATGCGTTGGTGCAAATAATAAGTACCTATCTAGACACGACGCCGCGTGTCAAGGCAAGTTCAAGACAAGTACTGGCGACGCAGCAGCCGTGTTACAATATACTAGAATAGATACACAGATAAATACATATCCTAAATAATAGATACATAAATACATAAAGCAACGAAAATGAAGACTATAAATAATAACAGTTACGAGAACAAGATCACAACGAATGTTCTTCTCGAAACATGTTTTTCTATTCATTTATTCATGCAAAATAAATTTAATAGCATGTTTTCCACCTATGACATAGATTTTATAAAGTAACGCCTGATTGCATTAATTAATTATTTATCCAAGACTGCATCAATTCCACCTTACGAGCTTTACGTCACTTCAACGAAACAAGCGAACAAAATTACCTGTAACTTCTTCGCAAGTGAATATAACTAATGAAGTAGGTACACGTACATACGCGATATGATTACGTGCATTAAAACGCCCGCTCCGCTGAGAGACACACAGCGAGCGTCGCATTCACCCAGCAATGTATGCAAAGCGAGCGATTTATGCCGCAGCCCATGTATGTGTAATGCGCTAGTTGAATACGAACACACTAGTAAACGGGCCGCGTTTACACCGTACTGTAATTTTGCAGAGATTTAATCTACCAATGTCAAGTATTATTTTCTAAGGGACAGTATATTTGAACGCCCTGGGCCAATGCGCACATGTTAATTGGAATTATAATAAAATTCAGGGCTACTTAAAAATTATTTACGTAGGTAGTTCAAATCTTCTTTCTAACCTTTTCCCAACTATACAGAGGGTTCCTCTTTTTACGATAATGCGTTGTTGGACCACCACGCTAGTAGGTATTTCTAAGGCTTAATCTGCGAGTTAAAGTTCCTGAAAAATAATTTGAAGACAATAGGAGCGAGAGTAGGGAACTATTCATTACAAGTAGGTAATAATCACCATCTTAACACAGTGGGGCGGTGGTTCTTCTTTTTGGTTTCCACACTTAAAACAAGCAATAAATTCTTTAACCGACTGAAATCTACTATAAGCCCTTACCCTTGAAGAGGAAGGTATTTATTTGCTGCCATTCAATCAGATATAAGTAAGCTTTCAGCATTATTACGCTTTGCTTTTGTTCATTTTAAAACAGTAAACTATTGTTATGTAGTAAAGGTCTACTCATACCTATCATAAACTGTTAAAGCATACTTATATAGCTATTAAGTTTTAAACAAATAAATAAAAAATACTTAAATAGTGTTTCCAAATATTCTATCCGGGCATGTTACAGCGCGGTGTGCCAGCAGCCGGCGCATCAAGTGTATTCAGTGAACTAATTACGTCGGCTGCTCGGTTTGTCAATCATGCAACTGCGCCTCTTGCGCCGACTAATTATTTAACTTCATTTCCGCCTCGCCACTTATTATCTCCTGGTATTAGTCTGATTGCGATGTTTTCAGGTTAAGCCGCTTTTACTGATTTAGTTCAGTGTGCCAGCTTGTCTTGAATTGGGTTGTTGCATGTTTAATTTTATGTTTTTATTAATTTTATAGAAGGCTGAACGGCCGATAAACGACGGAGTGGTGGATACTATTTTATTAAAGAATAATGGGGATTGTGGTTAACGATTTTTTATTACTTTTGTATTATTGTGTGTTTTCACCTATTTCTGCGATTGCTGGTTATCCTGTAATTGGCAACTGTATAAGTCTGAGGCTATTGTTACAGTACTTAAGATATGTTATATACAGAAGCTGTTGGTGTACCTTTATAAATAAATAAATAAATTACTCGCCCCAGTAGCACACCTCCGCCGCGAAGCCGTAGCAGCGAAACCGCAGTAGTTCAATTCAACTGGCTCGCGTCATATTCCGCAACGCGTAATTCGAGTAGCAGATCTCGAGTAGCTGAACATGACGTGAGCCAGTTGACTGGAACTACTGTGGTTTCGCTGCTATGGTTTCGCGACAGAGGCATACCTCTGCCGCGAAACCATATCAGTGTTTTTGTAGTTTTTACGCCGGTAGTATGCTACCGGCGTAAAAACTACAAAAAAAAACACTTAGGTAACGAGAAACATAAACAATTTACAATACAATTATTATATTAGCGAGCAGAGGTTTACAGTATTAGGTTGCAGCACACATAGAACTAAAAAAATAAAAAATAATAAAACAACTAAAGATGATAAGACATTGAAGGTGGCAGAGCCGTCAAAGATTCTTACAAAAAAAAAATCAACGCGGGTAGAATAAGAACTTAACCGATGACTGAAAAGAAAGAAATTAAGTACCTTTTCTCAAGTGTACGTTTCCACTGAAGTGAAGACGAGAGGAGCTGAGTGAAGACCTGTAAGAATCGACCAATCACAATGGTTGAAATCCTTATCGCGCCTCTTTGTCTAATCTGTGATTGGACTACTCCTCTGCATGTCTCCGCTCAGCTCCGCTCGTCCCCGATTCAGTGGAAACCCACTCTAAATAAAAACGATTCTTTAGTCACCAATGAAAAACAGGCGATATCTATTTTTATCATGAGTCACTCTTGGTTTTAAAGAACAAGAAAATATGCAAACGATAAAAAAGATAAGTAAGTAATTAAGGTTTTAAATTCATCTCAACAACTTTAAATAGCTCTTTAAATTACCTGATAAACTAACTGAAAGCGTTTAACCTACATTGAAGATGATACGTTTAGCAAAGACGCGTTTAAACTTTGTAATGATGTACAAAGTAGCGATAGGTTGCTAACTACAGTTTTGAACGAGAAAACACACACTAAATACACTTTACATCTACTCAACTTGCCTCGCGAAAATTACGTATTTACTTTAGAAACAAAAATAATGATACAACAAAACGAAACTGAATATGTATTTTTTTCAGTAAAAAAATCATGTAGTCGAAAACATGAACGCATTGATTAACACATTAATATTTATAATTGAACATCGCCGCACGGTGTGCAATTCACACGAACAACGGGGGCACAAATAGAAAATCTAATTTGTGTTAACAACGACATTTTTATCATTGTTCCTAAACCAGTCTATCCTCTCGTGGGATGAGGCGTGAAGATTTGTTTACTTACGAATTTCAAAACTGAATTACAGATCATTTGGGGGAATAAAGGCGCAGCTGTCACTTTGTTTCGGTGTAGGCCGCAGTAATCCCGACGGGCGGCGCCTCAGCCGCGCACACAGAAATATAATTTGTCGCTCACATTGTCATGTTAGAATAATTGTAATGCAATCTGGCGGCTTGTGTTGTGTGTAGGGCACCTATTGTAACAAGATAACAGAGGGTTTTTAAAATTATGTGTGTAAGCCCGCCATTAAAAAATAAAGAAATAGATTTTTCAAAGTAGTGCTTATGACATTGTATTGTCTTTAATAGATACGTCTACACATTAAACGCCTTGTTAGTTAAAAATTGGAATTTCTGTTGTGTGTAGGTATAAATCATTCACAATTTAAATATTTATACAGTTCAGCGTGTTCATTGTTAGGTACCCAGAGATTGCTCGAAACATTTTATATCGTTAACGAAATTTCGAAAGCTTAATCCACTTTGTTATCACGCAAACATTGCCGCGTAACTCGAATTACAATTAAGTATTCATACCGCGTGTGCCAAATGTTACTTACACCTGCTTTTATAAGCTTTCCCCCCAATTTCGCTGGCTCCACTCACAAGGCAATCCTACACTCCATGTAAATACAGGTACACGAACACAGCTTAACAAAACGTTTGACTGAATTTAAAGTTGCTCGGCCAATTTAAAAACTTATTTATCAGACCATATTTTTTAGTTGCAAAATATTTCTCAGGGGAAATTACAAGTACTACTGTGGGTAATCAAATTAGAAATACATCTCGAAATTACTCCAGAAAAAGTTTGTGGTTTACTTTTGAATATTAGTGAGTATGACAGGATTCTTAAACATTAACCGCCAAAAATAATATATTAAAATTGTTTGATAAATTACTACATGTATGTATATCAATATTAATATGGGTTATAAAATATGGCTTAGTGAATTTCACAACAAAATACTTCGATGTTCTACAAATAATTATTGTGGGTAGAAATTGGTATTTTAGCTAGGTACAACAAGATATATTAAGTTTAAACCACTTATCTAATTACACTGTATCAGTCGTCGCCAAGGTGATACCTCGCCCCGCCACACACCACGCTGGTCGCTCAGCTCCTAACACCTGATATTAATTTCCCAGCGGAGGTATAAATTTTGTCGTGAGATCGAGACGCGACACACTGGGCGGTCGCCGGTCAACTTTCGTTCGCACCTCGCGCGCTAGTTTGTTTTAGTGGCTTTGTGCCAACTTTAATGGACAATATTTTTTACTAGTGGTTGAATTGAGGAGTTGTTTAGTACGGTGTAAAATTTAGGGGCACTTTGTTACAAAGTGGTTTGTTTAATTATGTCGAACTAAATGGTGATTATATAAGAAAGACGATATGAGTAAATCCAGGTTTGTTAATCTTAAAAGGAGCTTGTACCTAATAGGACCAATTTTTGTAACAAGTACGTACAACGACAATACAATCAAATACGGATCTCAAACCCATTTCTCACCCAGAATTCCATATCGACGTAGTCATTGGTAACAAAGCTGGCGCGCCGAGCTCGAGCATACAATATTCCTAGATCAATGTGTCACGCACGTGCCCAGCGGAACAAATTCCTCTATTATTTCCCGCTATTTTTTCTCAGTTACGTGTGTAATCTTCAAGTGTTGATTGTCTTCAGTGTTCAGACAACTCTACACCCTCACAAAATTGAGTTATAGCTACCTACACTTTGAATGTACAACTTTTTTATTCTTATAATTTTATTAATCCCAAATGTCTCGTAGCAACTTGCTGTTTGTACTTTGTATACGTTTCCCGTATATAGCCAGTTTCAAAGAGGGATCCGCCTCGGTTGTAAAATAATTTTTCTTAAAGTTTGCTTAAATACCGACAGAATATTGCGAAATTCTAGAAGCGTGAAAAATGTTTCTGCGCGATGGAAGTTATAACTTTATTTCTTTTTTCATAACGGTGCGTTATTTGAAGAGTGAAATAAAAGGTTAATTATTAATTATTTTCAGCCGCTCATTATTCTGAGCAGGGAACAAATTGGAGGCAATAAGTTCACGCGCGGCTGATAGACCCTATTTTCTCGGAGCATTTTGATACAAAGGCAAAATTTCATAAGGCGTCACCTATCCAAAACGTCGTGCTCCGTCCAACCCTTTCGGGAGTCGCTTCTCGTAAATATTCAAGGTTACATTCGTGCTCACAATTTTTTCTGAATTTACTTGTCCCTAAAACACTGGGGCCGCGCTACGGGCGAGCTCGCGTACGTAAGCGATGTATTTTAAATATACATAATCTACGTTCGCAATTCTTTTACCAAACATGTAATCAAACATGAGTTTTTAGGAAAAACAACTGTAATGCCTAGCCATAAGGTTCAGTTTGCGCTACAACTTCATATTTTTTATGACTATTTCAACAGTAGTAGTCGGTCTAAAATCAACTTTGTTTACACTTGCATAAAGTTGATGTTTGTTTAAGTGGAAAACCAGTATTTGTTTACATCTTTGGCAAATAAATTGCATACGCAGATTACGTGTGTGTACTATGTGGGAATACCACGGAAACATGTTTGTTTTGAGTTTTCTTTGAGTCTCTTTTACGGTTTTATGTTTGCCAATTAAAAACAGTAGGTACCAAAATGTTTTCCATCTATCAAACGCGAAAATTGAGTAAATTGACGGATCAATTACATTTTGATATGATAAATGCCAATACTATAGGAAGCAGGACAATCAGCTGTTGTATTGCTACTTCAGTAAGGCGTATGCGCAACATTTTCTTGCAAGTCTTAATTTACCCAAGTGATACTTAATCTACCAAAAATAATAAGGATCTGAATTTAACTTTATTTTGCCTGACCCAGCATACATATTACCAAGCTTCGTACTACGTCAACTGAACATGTTCATAAAATCCATTAATAGTATCAATTACTAGGTTTTGCCCGCGGCTTCGCCCGCGGTGATATCGGAAACTATCCAACGGAAACGTATTACCGAGATAAAAAGAATCCCATGTGTTAATTCAGGTTATAAACTATCTATGTGCCAAATTTAATCCAAATCCGTTTATTATCTTTTATATTAATTTATAATATTAATTAGGATTGTATTTATAATACATCAACAGTATAATATCAAGTGGACAATAATATGTAGTTATTTATTAATTTTGTTATTTTTACTATAATAGTATTCTATGGATCACGGTAAGGACCGGCAACGGTTACACGTGTAAATTTTACGAGGTACCTTCTGTAGTTAACCCGAATAATAGCCACTAGGTATTATTATAAATGGAAACGGATAAAATATATTATCTGGAATGGTAAATTTATTTGGTTTACCTAATTATAAAATTTAGGACTTAGGACTAATCCGATCGATGTCATTGAAGGTTGTCCTTCAATGAATCTCTAGTGTAAAGTTTATCTTTTAAGTAGACATGTATTTCTTTTTAAAATTATATTTTACACTGTTGTTTTCGTAAAAGTGTTCGCTTGTCTCAATCCCTTTAATTGAATATATGTGTAGCGGTTAGACCGCCACATACAAAAACTACGAAACAAAAAGACATGACGTCATACAATTCCTACATCTCGCAGTTAGAGTTTACTAAGCGAATAACATAGATAAGACTATCCGAAATCAACATATGGGCAGTTGCCCGCCAGACATAATACCCGTCTGTTTGGAGGATCCTCCCTTTTCTATGGGGGATGAGTGAACTTTACACCCTGTTCCTCATACCCCTAAATTGGTGACCCCGAGTATGAACGTCAACGCAGCCTTCGTGCAACTACTTCAGCGTGACGTCATCATCATCACTCCCGCAAGCTTTCGTGAGGCGAGTCACACAGCCAGCCAGCACCCACGGCTTCAACGGGTATCCTGACCACCAGCATGCAGCGAACGCGCATTCCTGGTCATCACCCTCAGCCTCATCATCATCAGCAACCTTGGCACAGCACCTGCACTTCCGGCCGGTCTCACAAGCAGAGCCTATTCTACCCTCTCCTGGTCGACGCAAGCAGTCAGCCAAAAATCCGGCGCTGTACCACATCCGACTCACTGGATGACGACGCAGCGCCTCCCCGACTCACTGGGGAATCACCGCAGACAGTTCCGACTCACCGTGAACTATGCGGCACCCGGTTCCGACTCACTGGAACCACAGCTGGCACTGTGAAGCATCGCAAGATCCAAGACTCAGCCCACTATCGACCTCCGGTCTCCGGAGGGGAGTGATGTAGCGGTTAGACCGCCACATACAAAAAACTACGAAACAAAAAGACATGACGTCACACAATTCCTACATCTCGCAGTTAGAGTTTACTGAGCGAATAACATAGATAAGACTATCCGAAATCAACATATGGGCAGTTGCCCGCCAGACAACAACCCGTCTGGTTGGAGGATCCTCCCTTTTCTATGGTGGATGAGTGAACTTTACACCCTGTTCCTCATACCTCTAAATATGTGTTGTGTGTCAAGAATAATTTAAAATGTATTTCAAAACCTAGTCCTTATAAATTCTATCCAACAACTAGAACTCTATAAACACACGAACCACCTCGACATGATCTGCAATCTGAACTGCAATTAAGACAAATAACAAGCCGCTCTCCGTCACACCTCGTGGCCCCAATCTAAATAAGTTTGTAATATTATCATTGTTTTCTCCCGCCCCGCCCCCGCCCGAGCCCCGCCCCGCGCCCTGGCGGTCCCCGGCGACGTCCTCGGGGGCGCCTCATTTGAATACAGCCTGTTTATTGTACCACACTTTTTCTTCCATTCGCGCCGAATTATCGAATAATATTTTTCTCAAAGGTTGAGCGTATTATCGTGGGATTCCGTGTGAGCACTCCCTGTCAGCTGAAGATTATTTGATTTAGCGTCTCCAACATTGATGGCGCGAAAATTCGGTTTTATTCAGTGTGTTAAGCAATTATCTTATCTGCTCTCTTTTTTCGTAAACATAATATTGTACTTGTCTGTGAGTGTTGCACACCTAACCGCTTGTTTATTGTTTCGAGTACCTACTTTGTTTGATGATTCTCGTACTAAATGTACTGCCTTTTATTCGTTTAAGAATCGACGTATCATTTGACATAGCCTACTGACAACACTATTATTTATGTGCTGACGCGATTAAATAAATGATTTATATATAATCATTTACTTAACATAATCAGCCTTTTAATGTTCTCACTGCTGGGACACAGGCCTCCTCTCTGTGAGAGGGAGCGGGCTCAGTGTGGGTTGGGAGATGTCATATGTCTTCGAATTTTTGGTTCTAAGACGGTTTCCTCGCGATGTTTTCCTTCACCGTTTTGAGAGCAGTGGTGATGAAATAATTTACACAAAGTAAAGCGCCTGCTTGGGTTCGAACCCACGTCCTACAACTCGTAAGTCGGGGCCGTTACCACTGGGCCACCATTGCTCTCGGTAAATAAATGACTAATTCCGATAAACTTTTGGCTAAGTAATAACAGCTGCACGGGTTGATCCATCAGGTTAAGCTACACCTGCCGGGGTTGGTTCGTGGATGGGTGACCATCTTTACATACCGAGACTCCTCCGTGCCTCGAAAAGCACGTTAAGCCGTTGGTCCCGGCTGTTATTCGTTGAAATTCGTTTGGCAGTCGTTACGGGTCGTCTGAAGCCCGAAAATCTCACATCCAGTCTCACCAAGGGGTATCGTATTTCCCAGTTACTGGGTTGTGGAGATATACCAGATATACAGAAATATTGATATTTAGCTGCATCCGGTTAGACTGGAAGCCGACCCCAACATAGTTGGGAAAAGGCTAAGCAAATTGATTCAGATAAACTCCACCATGCTCTCCTTGCTAGCAAGTTTAACAAATAATTTGTGGGTTAATCCCAGTAAAGGTAATTCAACGATTATTGGTGGTTATCGTCAGTTTGTGGCAGTAGTGGAGGCGCCCTACGCTGCCACGGAAGAGAAATATGAGCGCTCGCCTCACAGTCGTATAAATGTTTCATGACGTACGCCGTGTACCTCGCTAAGGGGCGGTAACACTATGTATGTTTAGAACAGGAATAGACTCTACTACGTAGAGGTAGAGATGGACAAACAGTCTGAATATTCACAGAAAACGATACATTACAAAAATTACATTCATTAAACTATTTGTTGCATTTTAAGATGTTTGTTTTTAGGGATTATTAATAAGTACGTAGTACGTAGGTACGTAGTTTGTAACAAAAGGTTGTATTATTATTATTCCGTTTATTAATTTTTATACATTATTGTTTACATTTTTAAATATTCTATAAAAACAAAAAAGAAACAAAAACATTTAAAAATATAAAATATAAAGAATAGTAGCCCACCGATATCGGGAACAGGGTCCAAGCTACCGGTGGTCAGGGCTCCAGAGAGAAGAATCTCCTAAAGGCTATATTGTTATTATTACGAAGTATTTAAGGAAGTTTGAAAGATGAGACATTAAGACGGGTGTTGCATCCCCTTTCAATATTTATTAATCAATTAAAACAATATATTATATAAAATTATCGAGAAGCCTACCTTTTGAAAGCGACCTAACCGCGTGTACTGGCTTTTTTTTTTGGCATGTATTTTGGTCAAAAACTCTGAGGACCGCACCGAGTTCCCAGTTTATGAACGTAAACTATGTTTTGTATGAACCGGTTTTGTAAACTTTGGCCAGCAGTTCAGAGTTGATAGCTCCCTTGTTTTTGTTCTACGAAATAATGTACTTTAATATTCTGGGACTTCTCATAACTTTTGTTATTGATACTTGAATGGTAGGAAAACAAGAAGAATACTAGCTTGTGAGAGTCTAGTCTTACTCTTTGTTGGAAAAGTCGTATAAATTAAGTACCTAAATAAGAGAGTTAGATTGCGATGATGATACAGATGGAGATAGCATTGAAGCTGAGAGGGAAGGTAACGATGAGTTAACCAATGTTAATAAACTTCAAATATGAAGGATAATTGAAATAATTAATCACTGACGGTAATGACCAATGAGCAGTGGTGGCTCAGTGGTAACGGCCCCGACTTACGAGTTGTAGGTCGTGGGTTTGAACCCAAGCAGGCGCTTTACATTGTGTAAATATTTTCATCACCTCTACTCTCAAAAACGGTGAAGGAAAACATCGTGAGGAAACCGGCATGTCTTAGAACCAAAAATTCGAAGACATGTGACATCTACCAACCCGCACTGGGCCCACGTGGTAGATTATGGAGAAATATGGAAGAAAGGGACACGTTGCGCCGACCACAAATAAATTGGGATAAGGACAGGAGAATGATAATGATGATAATGGGTCACTAGCATGATAGCTTCCCAAGCTTATGTTGAACCAATTCACAATATTGTTCATAATACGGCCATAGCACACAATGGTCGCAACACCAAGCCTTTAACACGGCTGGCATGTGAACGCAGCATCGGATCCCCGGCGGCTGCGTTCATCTCGCTCCATTGACGCACTATGAGCGATGTGAGCGATCTGAGCATTCAGCTAACATCACTTACTACAGTTAGTCCTGCTCAATTTATTACCCGTGTGTCATCTGTATTGTGAGCTGCACATGCTTAAAGAGAGGAAAATTCTATAAACATAGCAATTGCAGAATTGGATGCTTTTTATCGTAACCAGTACTTTTCTACGAGAAGCTGTTTGACTTACCTCTTATTGGCACAATATGAGAAAAGTCATGGCGTGGTAAAAGATTGGCAAAATTAGGAGTTGTTCTGTACCTACTTAAGCAACGTCGCTGGGGGAATGTTTTTAACACACCTAAAAAGAGATTCTTGTTGTGTTATATTCAAAGAAAGAGAGTTTTAATAGAAATCCTAATCTTTACTAGGAAACTGGGTAATGGGCATGAAGTATTGTGTAAAGACGGAAAAAGTAGGTACCTACCTAGTGATATTTTTTCTCAGCCAGCTTTCATCGCAACCGTCCCGCGTACTTGCTACGTCCCGAAGACACCCAAACATAATAATATTTTACAACGAGACTAATCCCACGCACGAGTATATAATTATATTTTTCATTCACGTCAACGACGGCCTATTTTTTATAGCTTTCTCCCTTACTTTTACGATATAATATACTGCAAAGGTCACCTCCCGATAGTTTTTTTTTTTACTGAATGTCAAATACAAAAAAGAAAAGCGCAGACGTAGAAATCTCCTAAAACTTGAAACATAAAAGATTTATCCATCCGAGACATCTTGAATGTTGTATGCATTGCATGCAAGGTCCGTTCGGAGCATTTTTATCAAAGAGGGCTCTATTTACAGAGTGCCCCTAATACGGCATCCCCTATTTACTTGAGCTGTTTACAATGCGTACGTACGGTACGGACGCGAATGCAATTTACTTCGCTTTGATTGCGTACTGCAATGTTAGGCAGCCTGAGTGGCGTGCAGCGCGTTCGAGTTCCGTTTGAAAGCAAACAGAAGCGTTATGTTTGATGAATGAAATCATGCGTGTGTTAGGATAACCAGGACGTAGAGTAGTTCGTTCAATAGCACGTCGGGCAGGGGTAACACTTGACCTTGAAAAATGATACAAAACAAAGGCGTTCTACCATGGACAGGACATGTATAGGCATAGGAGTACCTTCTAATTCTCATCAATTGGCACTACAAAAGCTGGTAACACAATTAATAATGCGAGTTTTTATAACGAACCGACAAATTATTATTAACCAGAATAAATGAAGCACTTGTCAGAACTTCAAGCATCTACTTAATACACTTTAAGAAACTCTTATTTTGCCTCGACCTTAATGAAAACGAGTGGAAGTTGGAAAGTAAACTAAATAAAATTATAATACAGTTTTAACTTAATGGGTAACCTTAAAATATTTTGTTATTATCTTAAATTAAATTAAGTTAGGTTAGGTTCCTAATACTTTATAAGCGATCAAAATGTACGGCACAGCTGATTTTTTTTTAAATAACCGTAGAAAATTTTCAACGCAGGGGGGTTCAGAACCATGTACTGAATCCATGTTAACAGTATTCGCGTCGATATCCCTGCCGCGATCATATTATGAATCGATGAAAAATATAAAGTAATTAATAACCTTCTGGGTTGTTATATTTATGTGTTATATTTTTTATAAAGATAGAGAATGCCTACTGCTGACCACGGAGCTCGTTCACTTTATCTCCATTAACTATATAGTACAATGTCAGGAGAATATCTCACTATGCTTGGCAAACGTTAGGTAACGTATACGTAATGTATTGGTTATCCTGTATCTTGCTATTATTAGTAAACTAGTTGCAAATCTCCCAACAAATTCTATGTATTTGAAGTATTTTTAGGTGGAGCGCGTTCTGGTCTAAAATGAGAGAGTAATCCGCTTGTCTAGAAAATACTTCAAACTCATCATTGGTAGAAGTACATTCACGCGTCAATACACAAATACTAAGAAACCACGTTCAATATAAACAGCTTGTTGAATTAACGAGAAATTGTTTGAGAAACTTAAGACTTGTTCTTAGAATTCTTAAAAATCAGCACCAGTTAAATTACCTTGTTATCTACGCATGTTTCGAATTTGTCTAGACCTAATCCTTTTAATCGTACAAAGTCATTAAAAAACCTCGTTAGTTCATCTAGGCCCTGTCCCGCCCCTGCTCCCGCCCCGCATCGCGGTCGCCCGCGCCACGAATTAGCATTTATATTGTCTCCTTGCTACGAGCGCGCGCGCAACCAGCCTTTTGCTTTCGCCTGTTAGGTTAGATGTGTGTCACACCGAATGACGAAATGGTGACTTGTCTTGCAGAATATTTGAATGATTTAGTGAAGAAACAAATGGTCTATGTCGAATAGATAGAAAACTACTATTAACCAATGATAAGATAAGATGTATCTCTCTGAAGCTAAAAAAATGTAAAATAAAACCGGCCAATACACCATTTATACCATACCTACGTATGTATACCACGCAGTACAAATCAATAAATAGTATTATTTATCTAATAAGGACCTCCAATAACTTCTGATATTCCCAATGTAACAAAACTCATTATAATGGATCTAAAGTCAAGTATAGTCTAGACTAAAATTCTAAGTACTTTTAAACTAATCTGTAAATGTGGTGTATATTTAGTTACACCTAAATTAATATGCTTATTACTGTTACCAAGTAAGCTTATATTTCACTATTTGCTGAAATCTCAAGTAAAATAAACTTAAATTAATTAAAAGCCAGCAATTACCTCTTATTGCGTTCATACAACATCTTAATGTGTTTCAACTGTTTTAATATCTAAGTGTTATAAATTGTTTCATGAATTTTAATATTCAAATTGTAAACCTTCGCTCCGCAACCCTTTGTCTGAATTTAATTAACTCGAAATTTTCTTAATCTAAAAACGTCTTAGAAATTAATACTGTACTATTAGTTTCGTTTTGGTAATAGCAGTTCTAAAACAAAACTGTGCAGGTATACAGGGTGTCAGGGACATCGACGCGGAGCCTATATTACCATGGATCCTGCGTTGAAATTTTTCGTCGGTTATTTTTTTTTTTAAACATCTGTTCCATACATTTTGACCGCGTAGGTATTGCACTTTTCTTTGAAACAGCTGATTTTATATAAATAACCGACGAAAAATTTCAACGCAGGCGGTTTCAGAATCATGTACTGAATCCATGGTAACAGGCTTCGCGTCGATGGGGGACACCCTATTCATTGTATTAAAATAATCATCAGAATTAGAAAAACGTTTGAACCAGCCCAAGGGTGGTACTTTCTATCAATCAAATATTTTTTGTACCTATTTACTTACCTCATAACTGCACATATCCTCTACTGAAGCAACTACCTCTACCTAAGAAACAAATGATTCATTCCTTAATAGATAAACAAAAATATATAATAAAGTTATCTAAGAAGCCTTTTTTATCCAAGTTGTCCCACTGGTCTTCCCCGGACCTCGATCCCCCGGGTATATAGGACGCATCGGGACAGGTGGGCCAGAGTCGTCACGCAGTAAAACCAAAAAGGCATAATTATAGCAACATAAAAACACGCAAGCAACAGTTCTTGAACTATATCGCACTCTAAAACCGACCATTCACAGCAGTTCTAATATCGAGCACAGTATTCCGGTTGCACGTCGGTGTGAGAGCGGCCAGTTTAGCAATAGGGTTACGGCTACCGGCGGCTTCGGCGCACCGGCGACCGGCGTAAACACCGAGTGTACCTAGCGTTTATTGGTCTTTTTGTACGCCGTCGAACTAACACAACTTTGTTAATAGATCACGCTAGAAATACGGGGTTTGTGTTTGGAGACGAAGGATTTAAAATCGAGGCGGATTGCGGAAATACTCGCGAGGAAACTGTTATAAATATGAGATTTGTAACTGCCACATTCAAAGATATCATGTAGTAATAATCTATCATTAACTTTAAGTGTAGGAAGGCATTTGCCCTGCAATGGGCATAAAAAAGAACTTCAACAAACCAGACCGTGAACCATTTTTAAAATAATAGTATAACTCCAAAGTCAATGTCATTTAACGCTACAAATAGTCTAGGTACTCGATATTTGTGAATAATGTTCAGTACAAATGTATTGTTTTTACTGTGAATCTAAAGCCTGCATCACTCTTTAATTAATGCTCGTCTTACAAGCTTGTTCGTTGTAAATCTGAATTAACAATAAATTACCGAATATGAAATTTGGAACGCGGTCCAAATCAAAAGATACGTTCGCTCTTAATTAGTAGCTAATGGAGCAACACGGGGTACATTATTACGGCTGAAACCATAAAAAAGTCGGATCATTTTTCTCCAAAGTCAAATTCTATTGTCAAGGGAAAACCACCATTATTTATATTAAGCTTGTGTACGCTTAGAGCGGTTTTCCTGTGCTAGCGCGTCCTGTCCCGGAGGGAACAATTTCTTTCAATAATTCGCTGGTAATGGCCTAAGTAAGCCAGTTAACAAGACACTCTTAGAGGTTCACTCCAACAAAAATGGATACAATTTTAACTTTTATTGAATTATTCACAAACGACGAGCGCTTCCTCTTGAGTTTGCTACTAAAGTGTAGAAAATGTCGCATTATAGTTACAGCTAAGTATCGTTTACGCTTTGTTCCTATATTCCCTTGAAACATTGCAAGATAAAATATCTAATAATACGATGAAGAAGACGTCATGTGCAATAACGGCCTAACTCCTACAAAAACGGTTAATGTACATAGATAAAGTGAGTTTTGATGCAGTCAACAACAAAAACAAACCAGTTCAGAACAATAAAGTAATTCCCTGTTAAATCAGCCCGTTTCTCCATTACCAAAAGGTGCTACATAAAGAATTATTTTATTCGGCTATCAATAAACGTATAAAAAGATTAAAGCACCAAACATACCATTACCTGGCGAGGGTTAAAAGGTCAAAGGGTTAAATATTCATACGATGCCGTAATTGAGGCAATTTGTATAATCGCAACAGTTCCGCAAACTGAATTCTATAATAACGTCAGGAGTACGGCCGTTTGCACAATGTTCGCCCATATAGTGCTGGCCGGTCTCATGATTGTCATGGGATATTTATTTTAAGGTTAATTTTGTGGGGTTTATTGGACTGACGTGAAGGAAACCATTACAGTTTTTTTTTATTTAAGTATTTCTGTGTTCAGCTAAAGATAAGCTAAGTCTAAGCTAATGTCAGAGGAAATTCACAAATTTTAAGAAGTTCACAATAATCTTTTCACCAGTTGAAACATATATTTCAACATTGGTTATCATAATTTGCAATCAAAGGAAAACTAAATCAACCTTCACGTCAGAACAAACGAGAAATCATCATCATAAATAACTGTACCTTCACATCAACTGGTCCTTTTCTCCGCGCAGATCCCGGATTTGGTCCTATTACTCGCAACACTCGTCTACCTACATGCGGAGGTCAGATTGTAATAATAATTTGGAGATAAGCACTCACAATACTATGTTCTCAGGACTGAGTGTGCGAGGGACAAATAAATGTCTCAGAGGTAAATGAGTCTTTTCACAAGCGCCTATGGAAGAATTTACCAAATTTTCTGTAGAGACATGTTGGGACGACGATGAGTGTGTTTCAGACGGCGACTTTTTTTTTTGCTAACTACAGTAAAACATCTATAGAACCACACACAACTATAACGCAGACTTTTGTTCTGCGATGATGTTAGTCATGATTGTAAAGCCACGATCTCGTAGCGTCAGCAGCATACAAGAGTGCTATTGACTGTAGTTTTTATCCTACATTGGTTATTGCGAAACTTGCGGTTTTGTTATTTCACGTAGTTTTCTATGTGTTCCATTTAAAATTATACGTTCTTTCCTTTTAATTCTGTCAGCAAAAATATTTAACGAACTTGTTTGATAAATTAGAGCAACTTGTTTATGTCCTAATTCGACAATGTACTGCTGAATACCATCGAACCCGACCGACAGAGTATATCTACAGTTATCGTTTAGGTTCTTAAAGAATTGTGAACCTAAACGATAACTGTCGATATACTCTTCATTCTTTTCTTTGTTTTGATCTTCAACAAATATCTAACGCTTGCTCTTGACCTGCACTTTATGACCAGGTACCTACTTCAAATCAGAAACGACTAATATGTAAACCTACCCTCTGTTACACATCAAATGTGACTGACGTTGATGGACAGCTAAAACGTTAGCTATTATAGCAACGCGGTCCTGTCGAACAGAAATTGTTCATATCAGATTAGCGACTGCAACAGGCAAGACTTCGCAGAATGATTTTGCTAGGCATATTGTTCAGTCTATGTTTAAATGTACTGGGTTTCAACCTGGATGTAGCGAATTTTGTAACTGACTATGTTCTGTACAAAGATTTGAGATATGTCTGCTATTTTACTTGTGAAAGTCAATACTGTAAGTACTTTTAGTAGACCTTTACGCGATAAAATAGAATTATCTTTTACAAATTTGTGAAACCTGTTAGAAGCTTGGATCGTATCATAGGCATCAAGGGGATAGAGGTACCTACTGGGATGGAAGATTTTATCAATAAGCTTGATTCTTATATATTTTTTTTTAATTATTGGTCATTGATTTGATAAGTGTACTTATTAACTAATTAACACTAATTTTTCCTTCCTCCTAAGTTCTTTTAAACCCACTTACAAAACAATAACAAAATTTATTTCATCTCAAAAATTATGATCATACAAAAACTGTTCAAACATAACAGTTCGATCAGAGCAGTATTTGTGGGTAGAATATTTTCAACAAGGTAAAGAACCTGTCGTTCAAGTCCGAACCAACCCATCTGTAAACACCCTATTTCTATAGGCACTAAACTGTTACCTATACCGCCAGACAACACCATCCTCGTACACAAACTAACAAAAGAGAACGTCCGCGTATCGGTGCGGCGTATTGACAAAGACGTGGATCCCGATGCGGTGGATGTGGTGCGGGTTGTGGACCAGCGCACCGTGGCGGTCGGAGTGCTGCTCGACGGGCACTGTCACAATACGCGACCGGTGCTGCACCAGGTAACATTATTCTAAGCGCTGCAAGCTTGAGTGCACTACGCAGTACACACAAATGTTTGCATGGACAAATACTTTGTGAAGCTTTGATAGATACCCGACTACTCTTGGCTCGGAAATAGGTTACCACTCAACACAATATTTTGACTGTTGTCATTTTCAGGCTTCAAAGAACAAGCTGTTTGATGCGATGCACTCCTGGCTCGTACTGACTGATATTCATGATGTTAATAATTCCACTGATTACATTGATGATAACTTTAAAATGCTAAACTTGAGTGTTGACGCTGATATTGCCGTGGTCTTCAGAAACGGTAAATGTCTTAATTAAACATTATTTATATAGTTCATTGCAAGATTAGTCTTTAGTTTAAACTCTTAACCCCACTCTATGCATCTGTGGACTGTATCCATTAATTTATTATATACTAGCTGTTGCCCGCGACTTCGTTCGCGTTATGGTGCCTCTTTATTTATAGATAGCATTTTTTTATGTAGGTAGGTACTCATAATGAACTAAACGTGAATTCATGCAAGCCTAGTACTTTTTTGTTCCATATAAACTGTTTTTCATCCAAATCCTACTAATGATTGTAATACTATCTTGAATTTATGCAAGCCTAGTACTTTTTGTTAGGTACTAAATTGTCTCATAAATCTCAATCTCATAAATTGTCCATACCTGTCATGAACAGAATACCGTCTTGTATGACGATAACTTTTTTTTGCGACATCTGATTTTAATGAAACAAAGCCTATATTCTCTTCCAAATTAATCTCTATCTATCTGTGAAAACTACATGAAAATCTGTTCAGGAATACCGGAGATGTGCGCGAACAAACAAACAGACAGACACCGGATTCTACTGTTTTATTATAAGTATAGTATAGAAGATATTATTCTAGGAAATAAGGTTATTATTTCAATATCGCTATCACTAATATTCTTAGCATGTCTACATAATTATAAAACAAAGTCCCCCCGCAGCTGCTGTCTGAACGCGATAAACTCAAAAACGACTGATTTTCATACTGTTTTCGCCAACGGACAGTGTGATCCGTGAGGAAGGTTTTAAGTGTATAATTCATTAAGGTTTTGTGTAAATTGGCTGAAATATGACGATGTAAAATACTCCAAGTAGGATGAACATCAGTTACATTTTAATCAATTCAACGTAGTCGACGCAACAGGCTGATATGACAGTACGACAGAAAATCGAATGTAGGCATAATGCTCTACTACCCGTGCGATGCCGCGGCGGGTTACTAGTATATAAATAAACAGGTTTGTGTGGCAAATTAGGACACAAAACGTCTGTGTAATTAAATCATGTAGACCAAAATAATCGCTAAGTCAATGTTTCTACAATTTAATTTACTGGCTTATTATAAATTAACTTCAGTGGAATAACCAAAATATGTTGATTTATTTATGTTAAACCCTTGCTTTTTGCACGACTCTTAATGCGAAGCATTAGAGGGTGCTCTACGATCGAAAAAATTTTTTTGCCCCATTTCTGTAACTGTTTTTATTATTACACTCCTGCTAGTACACAGAACCTACTTAATTTATATACCATTGTATAGATGATTAAATGGAGATTAATACTGTACTTTTTAACAATTGATTTAATGCAGCAGAAATGGAGAAAGCATCAAAATAGTTGAAAAAAAATTCCTGTCCGTCAATTTATGAACCCTGAAAACATTGTAGCTTGGGATAAAATCAATTAATTGAGTCAATTTTTTTTTATACATTCGTTTCAGCCGTAAAAGGAACCCTATTGAAAATGGCTCTTTTATTTAAAGTAGTTTAATTATAATTAATAAAATACTAACTAAAATATAATATCTGTATCTAAATATTTCCAACCATTGACTTGATGTTGCCTAGCAACCGCCAAGTAAATATCTTTGTCAGTCTTTGACATTACGACTTCATGAAAAGTGATAAATTGTTCATTTTTGTTAAAAACTATGTTTTGAATTTCTTTTTCGTTTATGAATGAGTGTTATGTATGAGGCGTGCACTTTTGGATTTTCCAAACTATTGTTTCATAATATTTTTCAGGTGACAATTACTCAGTGACAGATGTATACAATTTTGGTAAAATACAAGGCAACGACTTGGAGACGACACTACTTGGAAAATGGGGACCAGACAAAGGTGAACTTGTCTTTGATTTTTAGAAAGAAAAATAAAGTAAGAAAATACATTTATTTAGGTAAAAATTAAATGAAAGAACACAAACGCAAAGAGGAACAAGTTGGTGAAAATAACTATGCGTCACATCCACGTACAGTACGACACAATTTAGATGTAGCATCGGCAAAATTCGTTAAACCGATCAACATCCGAATTGAGTGCGCCTTCAAAATCACCAATCTTTATTACTGCTTTAGGTGAAAATGATCTTTCGAAAACGCAATAACTTGTAAAGTCTTATAGCCAAATACATTCGTAAAATTGAAATGAATTAATGAAAACTTTCAAATCTATGCTACATCTAAGTTGTGTCGTACTGTAAAACTCTAGACTCTAGCGCTGGAGCTCTGTCTCGCAGACAGAGCCCTAGCGACGGTTTTACCGCGACAACTGGTGTTGACATGATGGCCTCGACCGGTGCAGCATACAATACGATATAAATAAGAGAAGAAAAAAATAAAATAATATACACAATACTTAATTCTAAGTGTTTAAGTATTTACACCGCGTACCGGAAGACGTAGCGTTGGAAGGCCTCCCACAAGATGGACCGATGACCTTGTAAAGGCCGCAGGAATCCGCTGGATGCGGGAAGCACGGAATCGGTCGAAGTGGCGGTGCTTGGTCCCAAGCATATGTCCAGCAGTGGACGTCTTTCGGCTGATATAATGATGATGAAGTATTTAATAAACTCACGCCTTCTTAAGGGGTAGGCAGAAACTACAGAACACCACCTGCTACGATTCTTCCTTTTGCCTCGTTTACGTTCATACATCTGGTATTTTTTTTTAATATTTTTGATTTCACAGGTTTAGAGATAGTACTCAAAGGGTACAAGTATTACAACCGCTGGAATTTTCACAATTTAACGCTGCGAGCAATAAGTGTGGTACGTATTGATATTTCGTGGTAATTTTATTTAACTATTTATTTAGGATCTACAACAAAAGAATACACAGAAATAAAGGGCAGCATCAAGTATTAAGTAGGCGTACTCCTTCACTTATAGATCACAGCATGCACAATAAAGTTAACAACTAAGCTAACAAAGTTTAAATATTCATAATATTTACAATGCTCAAAGACACGTTGAAGCTGTTTTGGTAAAAACGAAATAAAAAAAGTTATTCCTCAAACGTTGGTATATAGCATGGTAACTGGTAGTTCCAGAGATTAGCGCGTAAAAACTCTGCAGCTTTATTATTAGTATAGAGACTCGCAGATGTCAGTAGTTTTAGCTAACATTTCTTAATTGCCTTATTATCCTTACATATTATAAAATAAAGTCCCCCACCGCGTGTGTCTCTCTGTCTGAACGCGATAAACTCAAAAACTACAGAACGTATTTTCCAGCGGTTTTTCACTAATGAACGGAGTGATTTATGCGGAAGGTTTTAATATACACATAATTCATTAAGGTTTTGTATAAATTGACTGAAATATGACGATTATTATTGAAGATGTCGGAAAAAATCATGCCGACTGGGAGCTTTACTGGCGTGCGCCGCGTAAACCGTAAAAGATACATAAAAATTATGTGTGACAGAAAAGTTCAACAAAAAATCCGCAATGGCATACGTCTATCTCTTATAAGGATGACCTACAGTAACCATAATTATTTTACAGAATTTGGTAAAAATTTTATTGTTATTTCTGAAACTATTACGACCGGTATTATATTAATCCTTATCCGATAAAACATGTTATTTAAATTGGGCTTTTAATTTAGATTAAAATATGCCTGATATCATATAATTTAATAGTTTAAAAGATATCCCATTCAAAATTACGCGTGACAAAATAATTATCGTTGTCGGCAACGCGGGAGCAGCGCGCAACGATAGGAGACAATAACCTTTTCCTCGGCTATTAGATATGTAATCCCGGTAGTACGTTCCCGTGCGATATATTGCGACATCCACGCGGGCGAAAATCCACGGGTAAAAGCTAGTAAATAATAAAGTGAGAACTACTACAGTCACATTATAGGTACGTACTATTATTACGTTTGTTATTATAATTAGCAAAATTACTCAGGTTTGATAAATGTTAAAATCCATTTCAAAGTCACATTTACCTACAGCCTAGCGTAGATTTAAGCGGCCCGCGCTGCAACGCGAAGCATTAAAAAATTTCCCTTACATCACTTTACACAAATTATCCTACACTTGAGGGCTTTGTTGTTTTATAATGTTATATTATCCGCGGCAGTCTGATGCGATTTACTGTCCAGATCGTGGACCAACCGGAGGTATTCTACCCAGAGATGTTATCAGAGATGGCGTACACGGCCGGAGTGGCCGCCATGACCAAGATCACCTCACAGATGCTCAACACACTCAAAGAACGACACAATTTCAGGTGAGTACTAGATTCTCAGCTTCGTTGAAATCAATAAACAAGTCTGTATTTCCCCGAAAAAATAAGTCAGAAGTGTACAGTTTACCCACTTTTTTTTGTAATATGCAGGATCTGCTTGCCAATAATACAAGAGTTATTTTTTGCGAAGCCTTTTCAAACATTTTTTTTTAATTATCCGGTTTTACAGATTTAACTACAGCATTGCTGGCCGCTGGATTGGATCTCCTGAGAGGAATACCACACTGGTAATAATAAATAAATAAATAATGAAAAAATAAATAATAAATAAATAAATCTTTATTTCTGACTACAGGGTTTTTTTTTTGTTGATATATTATTTATTATTATAATTTGTCTTATATTTACTTGTCAGTTAGTTGTGTAGTGTTTAATTAAATTTTTAATTCCCGCAGGCGGTTACAAATGCTTTGCTTTGGGAAGAGCAGGATCTATCCAGCACATGTGCTAGGATCTTCCCCAATTGGCTCGACTGGGTCGACATTTATCATCCGCCTACCACCAACCTTCAGTAAATATTTTGACTTTACTTTGTAGATCGTCATTATTTGGTTCACAGTTAGCAATATTGCTCACACCGACACTGTCCCCCTGATTTTTAATTTAGTATTGAATTCATTTTTATGTTAGTTTCAAAACAGATTTTTTCTAGAACCAAATTTTACTACCTGATCCAAGAGAAAGGCGTCGGTCAGTATGAGAACCAGTTCCTCACGCCCATGTCTGACGGTGTCTGGTGCTGCGCGTTCCTTGCTGGCATCGCCTGTACCCTGGTCCTCGCAGTCGCAGCCAGGATGGAAAGCAGGCCTAAGTCTGGCTGGTATGCCTTCTTCAGCGTGTTTGCTGCTATATGCCAACAAGGTACGCTAGTTATGGTACGCAGTCAAACAAGGGTAAAATAAATGTTTAGGTGTGTTATTTAACGTCTAAAAAGCCATAATTAGCTTCATAAAGTATTTAAAGCCGTTCCATTCGAAAACAAGACCGTGAAACTTGCCAGCGGTAATAATATGATCTCTATGGATACGACCTTGAGTTCACGTTACCTGTGTTATGTAGTTAAATTGTTACGAAATGTGTTGAAAACATCAACATTTTTGCGTTTTCATTTAGATATGCTTTGAAGTTGAAAATGCCAATTTGTTTTATGTTAATAATTATTATTATATACACAGATTTTGAAGACGGAGTTCTAATGTTAGAAGAGACATTTTCGAGTCAAGGTGAGAAGGACCAACAATTTTGCTTACCGAAAATAAACCTTTTGCAATCACTAAAAAGTCACTTTTTCAGGTCGCAAGGCGACTCTTCTTGTTATCGGCCTGACTAGTATGTTGCTATACAACTACTACACGAGTGCCGTAGTGTCGTGGCTCCTGAATGCTGCAGCACCTTCCATCGCCAACCTAGACGGCCTCATCAACAGTGACTTTGAACTGATATTTGAAGACATCGGATATACCAGAGGTTGGCTTGACGTATGTATCAATATCAGTACTCGGTTCTGGTCGCTTTTAGAGTAGATACATTTTAACTTAATGCCTGTCGCCTTTCTCAGAATCCTGGATTCTTTTACTACAGTGGTTTCACGAACATGAAAGAAGATGAATTGAGAGACAAGAAAGTGACCAAGGCTAAACGGTCTGCCGCAGTGCTGCAAACTGTAAAAACTGGCGTCGAACTGTTGCGGACTGGAAGTGTGTATTATTAAGTTACTTTCAAAATTCAAATAAATAGTTGTAATACTTGCGGCTAAGTTTTGAGTACAAATACATATATACATAAAATCATCACGCCTGTAGTCCCCAAAGGGTTTGGCAGAGTTGTACACATAGTATAGGTACCCACATTTCACCAGATATGTTTGAGTTCCATGTAATAGAGGGCGAGCCTAATGCCATCAACCAGGCACAAATGCAGACTCCGGGCTGCTACTGATAAATTCCAGATAGAAAAACCCAATAACACTTTTCCCGACCCGGGAATCGAACCCAGGACCTCATGCTCAGCAGTAGTGCTTGCGACCTCTACACCAACGAGGTAGTCATCGGTTCTTAATCATTCTATGACTAAAAACGGGGTGACTTAATATGACGAATAAATAGAAGAAAATATGCTATGCCAACCCCACATGAACTGTTATACACGGGGAGGACGATGACTTCACAGTGTTAAATCTTCATATTCATATTCATTTATTTGCGTTCCACAAGGTAAAACAAGATGTTAACAAAAGGCTTAGAGCTAAGAGCCGCCGAGCCGCCGTTATCTTAATCTATAATAATTTAAAAAAAAATGCTGATAAAGCGCATCTCTTGAGAATGGCTTGACCGATTTGGCTATTTTATGTTTTAAACGTTCGAAATAGTTCGAATTAGGTTCTTACGGGAAGAAAAATTGGAAAAGCTTCCCGGAAAATATTAGACTTCTTGAAAAAATTAACACGTCCTTGTGTGTCGTGTAAAAAATCTTTGAACTGGACAACTTCTGTCGGGTTAGATAGTTTAGTATAAAATATTGTTTGTTTTATTTTCTCAGAATATGCTTTCCACACCGAGCCGTACACAGCCAGCCAGGTGATCTCCAAGACTTACGAAGACGCCGAGCTGTGCAACCTAGGAGCTCTGCAGATGATGCTACCAGCTCACGTGTACATCATGGCGCAGAAGCGGAGCCCTTACAAGGAGTTCTTCGATTGGAGGTCTGTAGTTAAGGAAGATTAGTATGTGATTATGGAAAGGACCAAAGACTGTTCTAAAGCCGATTTCATGTATTTGCCTTACACTTATTAGCTACCAATGACTTGAACTGAATGAATGAAATAATAATATATGATCAATTGTCGAGGACGCTATCCACATATTGCAATACAACTCATAAAAAAACGTTGTTATGTACTCATTACAATGTTTTTTTTATGAGTTGTTGATTATGTCAATAATAAATAAAATAAGTGCAAGTCACCCCCTGCCATTTTATCCGTGTACATATAAAACATTGATCAGGCAGGGGCCCTAGTCCTTCCATAGTTCCAGGTCACCAGTCAACTTTAGCCACCCAAACCCATAGTCCAAAATATTTCTTTCCATATCCTGCAATAGTCCTACATCAACCGGGGGTTGTCCTTGGGTGCACTGGCATAGTGCATACAGGGATAATCGCCGGCTGGTGCCACATTTCATTAAAAACGTCTAACGGGCCTCTGCGAGTTGGCTTCGGCCCCTCGTACGCCTTCCAAAGGTCCGGGACCCCAGGGTCCCGAGAATTGTTAAAAACTTAAAAATAAAATAAAAGTAAATTGACTTAAAAAAAAACAATGATATAACTCATATAACATGTCAGTAGGTAAGCTAATTCTGGAGAAAGAACATAAACATTGTCTTGAGTTAATCACAGTGACCAACTATTCTTATCGTTTAAGTATTCGTTGATAGAATAATATCCCTTTGAACAAAGATGATTTTACTTTAGCTTTAAACGCATTAAAAGGCAAATCTAGCAAAGAAGAGGGTAGTTTAAAGGTACCTAGCTTAAAGCTAAAAGGTTATACCAAGCCCAACAAATGATATATGAACCTTAGGAAGCCGGTGAAATAGAGCTCGTAATTTATCCTTATTTCTGGTTTTAATATTGTGAATATCACTTTTTTTAATGTATAAGTGTATATTTTGCCGAATTTATAAGATGTTGGCGAAGATGAATTGCGATGCTATCGTGAAAATACAATATCTTTAAAAAATATCTTATAGAAACTCTAGCACCTAGCTGGAAAATTGCTCGAAAAGCTCGTTTTTGAAGAACAAAATTAAATGTTGAAAATGTCAACGGCATTGCCCCACACCAGAATACCATAGGACATAACGCTATCGAAATAACTAAAATAGACTTACCGAGCTGTATCAACGTCAGTGTATTGTCTTACTTTCCTGTCAGCGTAGGCGGCCAATCTGAGCCTTCCCGGTAGACTTGATATATGTGGGCCCCACTGAAGTTTGTTCGTACTGTTATGCCCAGAAAAACTGCTAAATCTACAGTACAGTTTCAAGCACCTCTTTATTTAAGACTATATTGGGTGCTATATTTCTAACATTCGGTAAGCGAATTTTATACATTTCGTTTTCTTGGAATTAAGAACTAAGTTTTTTGTTGTAAACCAATCCGTAACCATTGATAGTGTTTACATCTTCAAAATCTGACTATTCCTGTCAACTTTAAAATAAGAGAGTTATCGAATCATCTGCAAACAGTGGAACTTCACAGATACTCTTTATATAGAATGGTAAGTCATTGATATATAATAAGAACAATTATGGACCCAGTATTGAGCCTTAAGGTACACCTAACTGAACTGCTAACCCGGAAGACTTCACACCATTAACATCTACACATTGGGACCTATTATTTATATAAGAATTTATAACATAGAGAGCTTCGTTTTGCACACCGTAATGACGCTGTTTACGCAAAAACGTGTCATGGTGCACGCAATCAAAGGCTTTGGAGAGGTCACAGAAAACCCAATAGCATTTTGTGAGTTCTCTCATGCGTTAAATATGTCTTTCAGCAGAGTAACACCCGCATTTGTACTCGAAAGACCTTTTGTAAAGCATATTGTTCATTATGAAGGAGGCCATTTAAATTAATGTCTTAGCAACTACTTGAGGATTAATTCTTCAAATATTTTACTAAATGCAGGTAAAATAGAAATAGGCCGGAAATCGCCAACGTCATTTTTATTACCTGATTTAAATAATGGTACGACTTTACTACTCTACTAACATTTATTAAAATTAACAGCTGGATAGGGGGCTACGATGTCTATTATATTACTTTAAAGTTTAATGGATAAGCCCCAATAATCACCAGTGTGTTAAGATTTGAGTGTGTTAAAAACAGAAACTACATCACGAGGCGTTACATATTTTAAGCTAAATAAGCGACTACTTTTAGACACAGCACTAAGCAAAAGGCTTTGAGCTTTAGACGGGGACGAATTTAAAGAGTGAGTCGTAGTTATAGGTATATATGTTTACAAAAATCTCATTAAACGCCTCAGCTACGTCAGTAACTAATTTATTGTCGACCATAATCTCAAGTTCTTTATCTTGATTAATCAACTTACCCGTTTCATTGTTAATAATTTTCCAAGTGGTTATTACTTTATAATTTGAATTTTTAAATGTATCGCCAAAAAAATTTAATTTAGCATAGAAAAATAACCTTTTTGAATAGTTTTGAATATGTTTTGACATACTCTTGGAAAGGAGTATCCCCTGTAGTTCCTTGCTAAACCCTGATGAGTCATTTTTAACGCTGGTACTGTATTTTTATTTTACCCAGTACCAGTTACCAATTTGATTTATGTTTTAATATACAGCCAATTAAACGACAACTCACGTGGGTTTTTTCGGATTAATTTATTCGGACCTAGTATTTTCATGAAAGTCTTTCCTGCAGTCTCCTCCGCCTCACAGAGCGTGGCCACGTGAAGGCCATCCGCGCTCGGTTCGCGGGCACAATACCGGCCTGCTCGGGTGCTCAGCCGCGAGCACTCGCCCTTGGCCAGGCCGCGCCCGCCTTCCTCACGCTGTTCCTCTTCGCTGTGCTGGCCTTCATCATTCTTGCTTTCGAATTTCTCTATAAAAGGTAAGGTAAAACGGAATTGCGGAATATCGTCAGAAAGTACAAATTAATAAATATAGCATAACAGCCTTTAATCGTCCCATTGCTGGGAAACAGGAGTCCTTTCTGTGCGAGGGAGTGGGCCATAATCCACCACGCGGGCCAGTGCGTGATGGTGGAATAAACTTGAATGTAAATAAAGGGATCATAATAATAGTCGCAGTGGTTAACAGGCACCTTTTCCAGAATTGTGGCCACCAAAATAGTTTAACAGAGTAGAGGTATGAAATGTCAGTGTGCTCTACCCCTCAACAATGGTGACAGAATAACTGTTTCTATTTACGTACAATACAGGATTTGTATAATCCTGTAAATATCGAATTTAGATTGCAGAAGCCGACTCCGCATTTCAGACGGTCACTTTAAATGCAAGTAGCAATTTCTGCCTGGCGTTAATTCGGAATCCCTACCTTCCCTGTATAGTTTTGGTGATTAGCCAATTTCAGGCAAAGTATCGATCAAAAGCAAGAGAGAAGAAGAGAGTAGGCAAAGTGGCGATCTTAAAGTCTCGTTCCATGTCTGGTTACAAAAGTATAGAGCATTTCCTTCTAAACTAAATAAATAAATAAACTAATCTCTCAAGACTGGTACAATTATCGTGACGCCGCAAAAATCACTTCAAATCACATCATTTATTTCAGGGTCCAACAGAAAAAGCGGGCCGTGAGCGAGGTGCAAAAAGTGACGTCACCAGAGATCGGGCTATGATCGCAGCACATCAAGAGTACTACACTATAGATGAATAAAAAAAAAACAATTGAGGGAAGACGTTTGATGTGACGTGGCGTTAAGGAGATCGACACTAAAAGATTTTGCACAGTAGTCTAGGTCCACATTGTCATCAATATTTAATTATAACAATTTTTTTTTTTTTTTTTTTTCCCTGATTGCGGAGGCAGCAGGATACAGCTTCACGCTGAATTTAAATTAATGTTAATCCATGTATGTACTTACTAACATTAGATATTAAGTAAAATTGTTACTAACCCTATGGACTTTGTCCAAAATAAAAGTATTCTATTCTATTCTATAAGGTTTTTGTGATAGTGATAAACGGTTTGTTTTATGATGAAAATAGGTAGTTTAAGATTTATGCACGTGTTTTTGTGGCAATAAAACGATTTTTCTGCATTTCTCTCTTTCTAGATGTCCTGAAGTAAAATTTTAATTTATCAATTTACTACCTATATTGGTAGCCGTACCTTTAAATATTTCATCCTTAGCAATATTTTATCTGTGCTGTCGGTCTGGGTGTCAGAAGGTCGGGTCATGGGCCAGAAGCGTACGTATATTGACCCTAGTAGGGACGATATCCGACGCTCCCGTCCCAGAACCTTTTCAGCTTCCTCCGGTGGCAGCCCCAGGGTTAGGTGAGTCCTGCAGCGGTCGGCACCGAGGGTAGTTGCCCTGTACAACGACCACCTCGTTACGGCGTACCAAGTATTCTGACGGGTTAGAATACTCTGGAGCTTGACCACGTCACCTCTGTATCGAGGGACGAAAAGCAAGGCTCAGACATGGGTGGGCACGTCGGTCTGTTTCATAACGGTCAGAGTTTGGTCAGTGTCTGGGAGTTTAATTTTGTGCACATTCTGAGTCGGCCAGGTCAGGGCGTAGTCATCTTCACACCACATTTGTACTGTGCCTTCCGCTACCCGTGTGGATGAAGGCCGGGCATAGAAAGAAAAGAAAGAAAGAAAAATAGGTTTATTTATTTAGGCCGGGAGTGGTGTCGACGAGTCTGTGTCCATCACTAGGTTCTCTAGATCAGTCTTTATGTACTCGGACCCTACCTCAGTCAGTTCTCTGCTAGGGTGGGGAAAACCGATTGCTACGGCTCAAACTCAAACTCAAAGCATTTATTTCAAATAAACCAATTATACTAGACACTAAGGCGAAGGCTCGGAGGTGCCTGGCAAGGTGTTAGTTGCCGGCAACACCTGGTGTGATGCTAGACCGCTTACTCCTTGCATATCTAGGTCGAGGTCGGTCGTGGGTTCTGTCGGTGTCTTGGGGTCGGCTGGCTGCCCCGGCAGATGCTGCCTCGGTTTATGGGCGCGTTAATCGCAGCCTGTCAGTGTGTTGTGGGCGCTAAGTCAGCAGTCGGCCGCGCTGGAAAAGCATGGCATTAAAGAGTCCATATTGCAGGTTGATGTGCCCCCCCATAATACGTTGGGTGCTAACCGCTGGAGCGGTGTGGAATTCCTCCGCATGTTCATGGTTATGGGGATGGAGTTTCTGGAATCGAGTTTACCCTTTCTCTGGAACGCCGACGGGAATAAAAGGATAGGAGGGCATTAGTGGATGGAGGGTGTGGGTTCTTGGAGGGTCACCCTAGGCCTGGGAGCAGCATACATAGCAGTTGGCCTTGGGATTTAGGATCGGCGGGATGTGTATGGATAGGGAAGAACGGCTTGGTCAAGTGATGGGTTCATAGGAAGCGATATGTGGGTTACCCTAAGCCTGGGATTTGGCTTTCGGGAACTTCTCTTGTCCGGGATCTCTTTGGGAGATGCTCCGAGTGCAGGTTCGTCCGCTAACGGTCAATGTAGCCGTCAGTGATCGGTCCCGCAGCTGGAGTTGGGCTATCCGCAACCTGCCCACCCGTTCGGTTGCAAGAAAAGAAGTGCCTGGCAGTCTGGGTCGCCCTACCACGGATGTACGTATAAATTCTTGATGGAGCAATCCAGCCTCCCCGAGAAATGAGAGTCTTTTCCCAAGCGTATGAAAGTATTTAACTAATTTTGTGTAATGACAATGTTAGACTTGATGAGTGTGTTACAGACGGCAAGTTTTTTTTTGCTAATTACAGTAAAATTGAAAATATCTATAGAACCACACACAACTATAACGCAGACTTTTGTTCTGCGATGATGTAGGTCATGATTGTAAAGCCACGATCTCGTAGCGTCAGCAGCATACAAGAGTGCTGTTGACTGTAGCTTTTATTCTACATTGATCATTATGAAACTTGCGGTTTTGTTGTTTCGCGTGGTTTTCTATGTGTGTACCATTTAAAATTATACGTTTTTTTCCTTTTAATTCTGTCAGTAAATATTTCAGGTCCCTACCCATCTTCATATTTTGGTTCTGCCGAAAAACGTTTATCAAGATCTGGTTTGATAAATAAAAACAACTTGCTTATATGTCCTAATTCGACAATGTACTGCTCAATACCATCGAACCCGACCGACAGAGTATATCTACAGTTATCGTTTAGGTTCATAAAGAATTATGAACCTAAACGATGACTGTCGATATACTCTTCATTCTTTTCTTTGTTTTGATCTTCAACAAATATCTAACGCTTGCTCTTGACCTGCACTTTACGACCAGGTACCTATTTCAAATCAGAAACGACTAATAATGTGAACCTATCCTCTGTTACACATCAAATGGGACTGACGTTGATGGACAGCTAAAACGTCAGCTACTATAATAGCTGACGTTTTAGCTGTCCAACAACGCGGTCCTGTCGAACAGAAATTGTTCAAATCAGATTAGTGACTGCAACAGGCAAGATTATTTTCGCAAAATGATTTTGCTAGGTATATTGTTCAGTCTATGTGTAAATGTACTGGGCTTCAACCAGGATGTAGCGAATTTTGTAACTGACTACGTCCTGTATAAAGATTTTAGATATGTCTGCTATTTTACTTGTGAAACACAATATTGTAAGTACTTTTAATAGACCTTTACGCGATTGTTAACATTTCAAAATAGAATAGTAGTAGAAAAAGTGAAATTGTTAGAATAGAATAACACAATAACAATAGAATTACTTTTTATTCGAGCGTCGTGACGAGAAAAGCTTAACGAACGGTTGACTCTTTTATGTGCTATAATTTATAATTTAAAATAATTCACATTAAAATAAATCTGTTTTAAAACGTTTCTATTGGTTTTTAATTTCAAAGTTCAGAAGTGGTATTTAATTGCGTCAACCGCACGGTTTAACGTAAAATTATATGCAGATTACGGGTGAGTTGTTCTTATTGTTTTTACTAGCTTGAACAACGTATTAACGTTGACCAACCTATGATGAGACTTTATAATTGTTATTGTCTTATTATGTTTTAATCTTAATACCAAGCGATCGCTTTAATAACAGCTATGCAAATTGTTGAGGAATATCGTTATTTTTTCAAAAAATTTTAATTAATTTAGTTGAGTAATCATGTCTTTGAAACAATTCGTTCGCTTGGAATTATCTGTGTTCACTTCGTGTTTTGCTTGTTCCCATTTTACACCAATAGTCGTTTTACCACAATAGGTAGGTACAAAACTATGATTTTGTTCATGGATTTGTCGTTGTACAATCTTACCCTCAAGGCGAGCTGCAGTAAACACACCTACCGGGGATTGACCTACTTTTTTGTTGAAATCTAACTACACTAGTGCGCCTACCTACACTTATTGTTCTATTTTTATACGCTTATAAGTTTTGTTGAGTAGCTCTTGACATAGCAACAGTTGACTTATAATAATGAACGTGACTTGGGTAGGTACGTAATAACCCACTTCTTTTTTAGATGTTTATTAAACAATGGTTTTTGATATTCCCCGTTAACGATAACAAAATTCCTCTGATGTAGGGTGGCTGGAGCAAAAGATTTAAGCAATGTAATGTTTAAAAAAAAAAAAAAAAAAAAAAATTTTCATAATTTTTTCTGAAAAAAAATATGTATTGTAATAATTATGTAACTAAGTTTTGCCGTCCATAAATGACTAGTTTTTGTTTAATTATCACAGAAGTTTATGCTTTGTTTTTGTTTATTTTTGTCTGGGACAGACACTTTTTTCAGGATGGCTGAATGTTTCCTTTCAAAACTGAATAATTGAAAGTAAAATTGTGATCGATTTATTAATTCGACAAATATTGTGTTCTCTATATTAATTATTTTTATAAATGGCCGTCAAACTTCGACGGTAGAATCACTTTATGTTCGAGCGTCCGCGTCGTGACGAGAACCACTTGACGAACGGTTGATTCTTTTATGTGCATAGATTTAAATAATTCACAGTAAAATTAATCTGTTTTAAAACTTTTTTTTCTATTGGTTTTTTTATTTTAAAACGATCAAATAGAATTATCTTTTAAAATTTGGTAAAACCTGTTAGAAGCTTAGGAGTCTTAAAGATCAGATCAGTGGGATGGAAATATTTTATCAAAAAGCTTGATTCTTTTTCCCTTACTTTTGAAAGCAATGATCACTTATGTTCCAGTACAGGTACAAACAAAACAATAGCAATAAATATTTCATCTCGAACATTATGATCATACAAGAACTGTTCAAACCATTGATATATTAAAAGGAGAAAGATATGTTACGCGCTAACATCGCAATCAGTAAACCTGGGCTCGGCGCACCACTACATGCAGCAAAACTCACACATCTGTGATCAGTGTGATCACAGTCGCAAACCTACAGTTACCGATAGTCGAGAACAGAGATAGGAGACGGCGCGGCGATGTCGTGCGAGTGAAATCGCGTTAGTACTCGTCGCGCAACTCGCGCATTATGTGCGTATCATGCCTCTCACGCATGTTTGTAATACCTATCTATCTCGCTCTCACAAACATGGCGAAGCAAACATTAAAAAATAACTTTTAACAAATTAGCATTTATATTTTCCACGATACCCCATGCGCGACTGAATGCCGACTACGGGAAATCACGTAGTTTGATAGGACCAGGCGCTGTTACTGAGTCCCGTATCTACCGCTTTTAATACATCAATGGTTCAAACATAATAGTTCGATCAGAGCAGTGTATTCGTGGGTAGAATATTTTCAACAAGGTAAAGAACCTGTCGTTCAAGTCCGAAACTCCGAACCAACCCGACGGTAAACACCCATCACTATTTCTATAGGCACTAAACTGTTACATATACCGCCAGACAACACCATCCTCGTACACAAACTAATAAAAGAGAACGTCCGCGTATCGGTGCGGCGTATTGACAAAGACGTGGATCCCGATGCGGTGGATGTGGTGCGGGTTGCGGACCAGCGCACCGTGGCGGTCGGGGTGCTGCTCGATGGGCACTGCCACAATACGCGACCGCTGCTACACCAGGTAACATTGTTCTAGGTGCTGCACGCGTGAGTGCACTACGCAGTACACACAAATGTTTGCATGGACAAATACTTTGTGAAGCTTTGATAGATACCCACTACCGAGGCTCGGAAATATGTAAACCCTAAACACAGTTTTGTGACTATCGTCATTTTCAGGCTTCAAAGAACAAGCTGTTTCATGCGATGCACTCCTGGCTTGTGCTGACTGATATTGATGATGTTGATAATTCCACGGATTACATTGATGACAACTTTAAAATGCTAAACTTGAGTGTTGACGCTGATATTGCCGTGGTCTCCAGAAACGGTAAATGTCTTCATTACACAATATATTTATAGTTCTTTGTAAGATTAGCTTTCGTTTAAATTCTTAAGCCCACTTTATGCATCCAATACAGTGCATTATTCATATTCTAGGAAATAAGATTGTTATTTCAATATCGCTATCACTACATTTTATAAAACAGAGTCCTAGCATCGTTCTGTTTGTCTGAACACGATAACCTGAAAAGCTATCGAACAGATTTTCATAAAGTTTTCACAGTGGACAGAGTGATTCATGGGGAAGGTTTAGCTGTACAATTCATTAAGGTTTTGTGTCAATTGGCTGAAATATGACAATGTAAAATACTCCAAGTAGGATGAACATCAGTTACATTTTAATCAATTCTACGTAGTCGACGCAACAGGCTGATACGACACTACGTGCTCTACGAGTACTACCCGTGCGATGCCGCGGGCGGGTTGCTAGTATATAAATAAACAGGTTTGTGTGGCAAATTAGGACACAAAACGTCTGTGTAATTAAATCATGTAGACCAAAATAATCAGTAAGATAAAGTTTCTACAATTTAATTTACTGGCTAAGCCAAATCCAAAATGATTTTTTAATTTAACTTTAGTGGATATACCAAAATATGTTGATTTATTTGTTAAACCGTATTTTTTTGTTTCTTAATGTGTTTCAGGTGACAATTACTCAATGACAGATGTATACAATTTTGGTAAAATACAAGGCAATGACTTGGAGATGACACCACTTGGAACATGGGGACCAGACAAAGGTGACCTTGTCTTTGATTTTTAGGAAGAAAAAGAAAGAAAGAAAATACATTTATTTAGGTAAACATGACACAAAGAAGGAACACAAACGCAAAAAGGAGCAAGTTGGTAAAAATAATTATGCGTCGCAAAACGGCCATCGCTCAGCATAATGCTATGACTCTAGCGCTGGGCTCTGCCTCCAGCGCTGGTTTTCAGCGACAACTAGTGTTGAAAAATTCAAAAGTCATTTATTCAAACAATGCTGAGAATCAGCACTTTGCGAACGTCAAAATTACATATTTAAGACAGTCCCTCAAAACGCCCGCCCATCACCACTTCCTAGTGCTTTAGCTGGAAAGAAGAAGTGGCGCAATAAACTCTCCAGCAGTACTGCTGTTTGTACAGTTAAAACAACTTGATTATAAACAATAGTATGCAAAAAAAATCACATTACTTAACACAAACCATTAAATAAAATATATTTGCAATAATGACAGGTAGCACACGCCAATATACCAACAAAAACACCAAAATCTATACTCAAGTGAAAATAAAAACTAAAAACGTAAACAGTATACCCGAATAATACCTGAATAATATCCTCCAGGCATAAAGGACATGCCTGCCATATGTAAGGCTAATAAAGCTGTAACTACTCGTAGAAGTCACATAATAAACCGGGACCAATCAATCTTCAATCTTCCTAGCCTTTTCCCAACTATCTTGGGGTCGGCTTCCAGTCTAACCGGATGCAGCTGAATAATAAACTAGGATCATCAAAGTAAAAATAAATCAACAGCTAGGCAAGAATAATATATGATGAATTGTCAAGGTCGCTAGCTAACCACATATTGCAATTTATACAACTCATAAAAAAACATTGCCATGAGTAGATTATGTCAATAGTAGATGTAAATAAAATTAAAATAAATTGACTTATCATCATCAGAGAGAGAGAGAGAGCGCAGAGAGCAAAGGGCATTGACTACCTTGTTTTCATTTCTTGACTCTTCCTCTTCTCCTAGTTATCTAGCCCCCCACTTTCAGTACATTTGCGCTAACCACAATAGAACTCTACGTTCATCACACAATCGTCTTCTACTATGTCCCACTTACCGCACTGACTTCATTCACTCTTCCTTCTTCGTTCAATCTATCTCTCTGTGGAATGCGCTCCCCCAAGAAATCAGGATGGCAACCAACCGATTATCTTTTAAAGTTAAAGTTCGCGAGCACATTCGTAAGAAGCTGGCAGTATCATCACAACGGTAATATTTTTCCCATTGTTTGTCTTATTTGTTTTAAGTATATTCGTGTGTTTATGTATTATTATATTTATGTATATTTTAGGTATATTATATATATAGTTTTGATAGGTATATGTATATCCTTAGATTTAATTAAATATTTATTCCACAATTTTCGATATTGCACCTACCACTGTTTGTCTCTGCATCACCCAAAAGTTGACTGGTAGAAAATGCCTATGGCATTAAGTCCGCCTCTGTACATTTGTGTGCTTAAAGTGTTAAATAAATAAATAAATAATAAATAAATAAATCATCATCATTTCAGCCAAAAGACGTCCACTGCTGAACATAGATTCTTTGCTTCCCGCTCCAGCGGATTCCTGCAGCCTTCACAAGGTCATCGGTCCATCTTATGGGAGGCCATCCAACGCTTCGTCTTCCGGTACGCGATCGCCACTCCAGAACCTATTGGTCATCTGTTCTGCGAGCAATGTGCCCTGCCCATTGCCATCTAAGTTTGGTAATTCTTCGAGCTATGTCTTTTACCATAGTCCTCCTACGAATCTCTTCATTTCTGATTCGATCACGTAGGGAAACTCCAAGCATAACCCTCTTCATTGCCCTTTGGGTGACTTTTAGCCTTCTGATAAGGCCCACTGTGAGCGACCACGTTTCAGTGCCATAAGTCATCACTGGCAACACGCACTGGTCAAAGACTTTCATCTTGAGACACTGCGGTAGGTATGTGGGATTTGACTTATAGGTACAGTCAAATAAAATAAGCAATTATAACCTGTCATAATAGTAATCATATAACCTGTCAGTAGGTAAGATAATTCTGGAGAAAGAACATAAACATTGATAACAACTTAAATACAACAACAACTTAAATGTCTCGCTGGTGGTGACGTGTGTGTTGGATCATTAAGTTCCCTTCAAAATGGTTGAGCTAAATGGTGCTGATCCATGCGTTATGTTCGTGAACGGGCGCCGTCAGTGGGGACTGGTCATCTCTTAGATGCCATGGTTTATTTTAATTTTTGATTTGTTTTTATCATTTTATTACGGACGCTTTTAATGTGCACGTCTTTCTACATTGTTCTCACATGTTTAATTTCAACATGAATGATGTAACCAATATTTTGATTTAAAAGAGTGTCCGTGAAGTTTCGTATGAACCTACTACGTTTTGGAATGGGCAACTAGCTTCATCTTTCTGACTGACCGACCCCTTGATAATTCAAAAGTGCCTGTAATTGGTTTATTTGAGAGTTTTAGTTTGAGTTTGATTGTCTTGAAAAACAATCAAACTCAAACTATATTGGCGATACGATATTGGCGTGATGACGTCGAGCGGTGCAACATACAATGAGATATAAATAAGAATAAAAAAATAAAATAAATACAAAATACCTAATTCTAAATGTTTAAGTATATAAATAATATTGTAATGTTTACTGAAGATGTCCAGTCTATTCCCGGTGTTCGCGACTCTTTTGTCACTAGTTGATAGTTTTTTTAAGTACATTAATTAACTCACTCCTGCTCAACCCGCTGCCTGCCCCGGCAGAAACTACAGAACACACACCTTCTACGATTCTTACATACTTTTTTTGCCTCGTTTACGTTCACACATCTGGTCATATTTTTAAAAATGTTTGATCTTTGGTTTCACAGGTTTAGAGATAGTACTCAAAGGGTACAAGTATTACAACCGTTGGAACTTTCATAATTTAACGCTGCGAGCAATAAGTGTGGTTCGTATTATTATTTTCTGATAATTTTATTTATTTATTTAGGATCATTAAATTTTTAGGACTAGGACACTGCCCGCGCCGGGTAAGTAATATATGGTATAATTACAAAATGACTAATATTTACAAGATAATAACAACTGAATCTATAATTTTATTTGATATAACCATCAGTTAATATATTAAACGATTGATATAATTTTAAAATAACTAATTTTTATAATCATAACATACATTTAATATAAAATCGTTTGATATACCACTCAAAAGACATAAAACATATTTAGTCTAATATGTTATTTCTATCACAGTTAGTAACCTGAGTAGATACTGTAGATATACCTAACTAATTACCACTTGCCAAGATGGTCACTCGCCTTCGCACGTTAATGGTTACTGTTCTATCCTAACCTAACCCAAATGGTTCACCAACAAGAGAGGGGATCTGGCACTCGGCGGCCACTGCCGCGGCACGCTCCCTACGGTCGCTCGCCTTCGCGCGTTAATGGTCACTGTTCTAACCTAACCCAAATGGTTCACCAACAAGAGAGGGGATCTGGCACTCGGCGGCCGCTGCCGTGGCACGCTCCCTATGGTCGCTCGCCTTCGCGCGTTAATGGTCACTGTTCTAACCTAACCTAACCCAAATGGTTCACCAACAAGAGAGGGGATCTGGCACTCGGCGGCCGCTGCCGCGGCACGCTCCCTACGGTCGCTCACCTTCGCGCGTTAATGGTCAATGTTCTAACCTAACCTAACCCAAATGGTTCACCAACAAGAGAGAGGATCTGGCACTCGGCGGCCGCTGCCTCAGCACGCTCTCTACGGTCGTTCGCCTTCGCGCGTTAATGGTCACTATTCTAACCTAACCTAACCCAAATGGTTCACCAACAAGAGAGGGGATCTGGCACTCGGCGGCCGCTGCCGCGGCATGCTCCCTATGGTCGCTCGCTTTCGCGCGTTAATGGTCACTGTTCTAACCTAACCTAACCCAAATGGTTCACCAACAAGAGAGGGGATCTGGCACTCGGCGGCCGCTGCCGCGGCACGCTCCCTATGGTTACTCGCCTTCGCGCGTTAATGGTCACTGTTCTAACCTAACCTAACCCAAATGGTTCACCAACAAGAGAGGGGATCTGGCACTCGGCGGCCGCTGCCGCGGCACGCTCCCTACGGTCGCTCGCCTTCGCGCGTTAATGGTCACTGTTCTAACCTAACCTAACCCAAATGGTTCACCAACAAGAGAGGTGATCTGGCACTCGGCGGCCGCTGCCTCGGCACGCTCTCTACGGTCGCTCGCCTTCGCGCGTTAATGGTCACTGTTCTAACCAAACCTAACCCAAATGATATATCAACAATAGAGGGGATCTGAAGCTCGGCGGCCGCTCACGCCTTAAACTTTGTGCGGACCAGCGCGACACCGGTTATTTTTAACCGACTTCCAAAAGGAGGAGGTTCTCAATTCGTCTGTATGTTTTTTTTTTTTTTTTTTTTTTTGTATGTTTGTTACGCGATTTCTCCCTCAATTGTGGACCGATTTTGAAAATTCTTTTTTTGTTTGAAAGGGTATGCTCCCGAGGTGGTCCCATATCAATTTTATTAACTTTACTTGGATAGTTTTTGAGTTAGCTTCAATAATACGTATTTTTCCCACTTAGTTTATATGGATGATATAATGATAACTTCCAATCACTGTTATTTACATATCAGGTTAGTGGTATTCGAATTTGTATGGGGTAGGTACCACCACTAAAAAGTGCAAAATAAAAACTTTTTACAAAAAAAGAACAACCGACTTCCGAAAAAGACACTACAAAGTCAAAAATAACTTTAATTTCGGAAGTCGGTGGCAAAAAACGAAAGTTCAAAACCAAATACACCGACTTCCGAAATTAAAGTTATTTTTGACTTTGTAGTGTCTTTTTCGGAAGTCGGTTTTGTAAAAAGTTTTTATTATACCATGAAGTTTTCTTAGAAATTGTATTGATCGTGTCGCGTAGCGCGACAAGTCGCACTAGTCTGCAAAAGCCTTTAGCCTTCTAACCTAACCTATCAGAGTCGGTTTGCTTTGAATCGGTGTGTTAACCATAATGATGGTATCAGTAAATACCTATTTTAAACGATAGACCTAATGATTTTCGATTAAATAAACGATATATGCAATAACGTTATACGAAATAAGTTTTAGAGTATATAAATGTTATATGTAAAGAAATTATATGAACAGTTGGTATATCTCACGTTTATTATATCTTGTGAACGTTATTGAAATGAAAATATACCAAATAACTTTATATGATATGAGACGCACCCGCCCGCGCCTTCGTCCGCGTGATTTTTCTTGTTCCCCCACCCCAACCGACGGATCGCATTGCCTGCCCGAGCTATTACTTAGTTTTCGCTTAGCGTTCTTTCTGACTTGTTTTCTTTTTGTTCGACATCTAAGGGTCCTAGCGTGATGTAAAAATAGAATTGAATAGAAATGGGCTATCATTTATGCAAAAAGATTTGTTCAAATCCGACTGGTAGTTCCAGAGATTAGCGCGTAACAAACAACAAAACAAACTCTTCAACTTTATGATATTATTAGAGACTCGCAGATGTCAAAATTCGTGCCTTATTATTAATAATAAAGTAATAATTACTTCACATTAAAGGTAGGTATTATTTCGTTTTAAAAAATTTGCTAAATTAATAAGGCTTGTTATAAATAAATAAAATTAATTTATCGTTTATTCTCAGGTATTAACCCATAGCAATGATTATTACAATGCATTGTTATTAAAATAATACATCATAATAAATTAAATTAAATTACATTATTAAAATTAAATAACATTAAATTAAATTATTAAAATTAAATAACATTAAATTAAATTACATTATTTAAATTAAATAACATTAAATTAAATTACATTATTAAAATTAAATAACATTAAATTAAATTACATTATTAAAATTAAATAACATTAAATTAAATTACATTATTAAAAATTAAATTAAAAGTACAAGATTAAATCATTATATCATATTAGCGTCATAACAGGTACACACGGTGAAATATTATAGACACTATATCATTTTTACATGCACATAATCGTGTCAGGAAAGATGCCTTGAGTCTCCTCAAGAGCCCGTAAAAATCAGTAACTCTGTTCTCAACGAACATGCCAGTCGCACTACACCGCCAAGGCAGCTTTAATATAGCTCTAAAGGCTCTGTTATGTTAAAATCCATTTCAAAGTCACCTGCCTACATAAGGCTAACGTACATTTGAGCAGCCCGCGCTGCAAGGCGACGCTTTACAAAACGCTCTACATCACTTTACACAATTAACACACTCTTGAGACCTTTGTTGTTTTGTAATGCCATCCGCGGCAGTCTGATGCGGTTTACTGTCCAGATCGTGGACCAACCGGAGGAGTTCTACCCAGAGATGTTATCAGACATGGCGTACACGGCCGGAGTGGCCGCCATGACCAAGATCACCTCACAGATGCTCAACACACTCAAAGAACGACACAATTTCAGGTGAGTACTAGATTCTCAGCTACGTTAAGGAAGAAGTCCCGGAAGAATAAGCAAGAAGTGTGTGTGTAAGAACAGTACAGTTTACCCACTTTTCCTTTTTACATCATTATGCTGCTTGCCGTTAAAACATAAGCTATTTTTGAGAAGCATTTTCCTATATTTTTTTTAAGATACACCAGTTTTACAGATTTAACTACAGCATTGCTGGCCGATGGATTGGATCTCCTAAGAGGAATACCACACTGGTAATGTTACTTGTCTTAAATTTACTTGTCAGGTTATAGTGATCTATAGTGTTTAATTAAATTTTAATTCCCGCAGGCGGTTACAAATTCGTTGCTTTGGGAAGAGCAGGATATATCCAGCACATGTGCTAGGATCTTCCCCAAGTGGCTCGACTGGGTCGACATTTATCATCCACCTACCACCAACCTTCAGTAAATATTTTTACTATACTTTGCAAATCGTTATTATTTGGTTCACAGTTGGCAATATTGCTCTTCACGGCACTGTCTCCCTAATTTTTAATTTAGTCTTGAATTCTTTTGTTAGTAAATTTTAAAACCGATTTTTTCTAGAACCAAATTTTACTACCTGATCCAAGAGAAAGGTGTGGGTCAGTATGAGAACCAGTTCCTCACGCCCATGTCTGCCGGTGTCTGGTGTGGCGCGCTCCTTGCTGGCATCGCCTGTACCCTGGTCCTCGCAGTCGCAGCCTGGATCGAAAGCAGGCCCAACTCTGTCTGTTATGCCTTCTTCAGCGTGTTTGCTGCTATATGCCAACAAGGTAAGCTAATAAAGTACGCAGTCAAGCTATAAGGGTAAAATAAAAATTTCAATGTTATTTAACGTCTATAAAAAGCCTTATCGGCTTCATTAAGTATTTAAAGCCGTTCCATTAGAAAACAAGCCCATGAAACTTGCCAGCGGCAATAATTACGACCTTGAGTTCACGTTACCTACCTTATTTAGTTAAATTGTTACGAAATGTTTTTGAAAATATCAACATTTCTGGGTTTTCATTTATATATGCTTTGAAGTTAAAAATGCCAATTTGTTTTATGTTAATAATAATTATTATATACACAGATTTTGAAGACGGAGTTCTAATGTTAGAAGGGAAATTTTCGAGTCAAGGTGAGAAAGACCAATAATTTTCCTTACCATAAACCTTAAGCAATCACTAGAGGGTCAACTTTTCAGGTCGCAAGGCGACTCTTCTTGTAATCGGCCTGACTAGTATGTTGCTATACAACTACTACACGAGTGCCGTAGTGTCGTGGCTCCTGAATGCTGCAGCACCTTCCATCGCCAACCTAGACGGCCTCATCAACAGTGACTTTGAACTGATATTTGAAGACATCGGATATACCAGAGGATGGCTTGACGTATGTATATTCAGTACTCGGGTCTGATCATTCAAATACTCTAAAATTAGTATCTTTTTGAGTAGGTTTTTAACTTAATGCCTGTTGCGTTTTTCAGAATCCTAGTTTCTATTACTACAGTGGTTTCACGAATCTGAAAGAAGATGAATTGAGAGACAAGAAAGTGACCAAGGCTAAACGGTCTGCCGCAGTGCTGCAAACTGCAAAAATTGGCGTCGACCTGTTGCGGACTGGAAGTATGTATTATTAAGTTACTTTCAACATGAAAATAAGTAGTATAATACATGCGTCTAAGTTTTGAGTATAAATGAGGATATGGAAAGAAATTTTATGAAACAGTAGTACGGATTGTGTGACAGATGCTATGACTAAAAACGGGGTGACTTAATATGACGGCTAAATAGAAGAAAATATGCTATGCCAACCTCACATGAACTGTGATACACGGGGAGGACGATGACTTTAGAGTGTTAAATCTTAAATGTATGTACCCTATTAAAAGTTTTATGCTGTTCGTGAGTAAGTGCATCACTTGAGAAGGGCTCGACCAATTTAACTGATTAATATTTTTTTAAACGTTCGAATTAGTTCGAGTTATCAGTAAGAATTCATGAAAAAATGTACACGTCCTTGTGTATCGTGTATAAACTCTTTGGACAGGACAACTTCTGTCGGGTCAAATAGTTTTAAATAAAATTTTATTTTTATTTTCTCAGAATATGCTTTCCACACCGAGCCGTACACAGCCAGCCAGGTGATCTCCAAGACTTACGAAGACGCCGAGCTGTGCAACCTGGGAGCTCTGCAGATGATGCCACCAGCTCACGTGTACATCATGGCGCAGAAACGGAGCCCTTACAAAGAGTTCTTTGATTGGAGGTCTGTAGTTGAAGAAGATGAATACGTCGTTGGGGAAAGGCCCGAAGACTGCTGAAGCCAATTTGATGTATTTGCCTTGCACTTATTACCCGCCAATGACGATATTTAAATGTACCTACATCCGACATAGCCTGAACATTGGGCAGTCTTTCCCACTGCCACCTTGCTGACTGATAAATATTTATACCACGACATAAAAGGTCTTCAAGTCTGCGCTGTGCTCTTGTATTCATTCGCAAGTAGTAACTCAGCTTAACGATACGCAGCACGGTTTTCGAACGGGCCGCAGCACAAATTCCAACTTAATGTGTTTTATGAACCAGGCCGCCCCAGTGCTGGACTCAGAGGCGGGGGCCCAACTGGATGTCGCTTACTTCGATTTCAGGAAGGCATTTGATAGCGTGGATAATGACATTCTGTTAAGTAAATTTGCAAAGGCTGGTTTCACTCCAGCCTTCCTAAAGTTCTTTTCCAGCTACTTAGGCAATCGGAAACAAATTGTAGAATACGCTGGCTTTACCTCGGACTCGTACTGCACCCTTACAGGGGTAAGCCAGGGTACTAATTTAGGACCGTTGGAGTTTATTATAATGGTAAATGACCTTCCTGAAATTGTGAAAGAGGCCGGTTGCTTACTATTTGCCGACGATCTGAAATTGTTCATGCGGGTTACCAATCAGTCGCATTGCGAACTGCTGCAGCGAGGACATTGATCGTGTAGTAGGTTGGAGTATTGAGAACAAACTACTCTTTAATGTGGCAAAATGTAACGTGATGTCTTTTACACGGGCCGTGGTTCCCCGGCATCACGAATATAGCATGGACGGGCAAGCTATGACGCGGGTAGTGTCGGTGCGAGATCTTGGGGTCACTTTTTCCGAAGATTTGTCGTTTCGCACGCATATCGTACAGGTGTGTAAGAAAGCCTTCAAAAATCTTGGATTTGTAATGCGTGAAACCCGTGAGTTTACTAACACAGCAGCTGTGAAGTCACTTTATAATGCTTTGGTAAGAAGTAACCTGGAAACGAGTGCTATCATCTGGAATCCATTTGAAACAAAGTATTGTCTAATTGTAGAAAAAATGTAAAATAAGTTTACCCGGTTCCTTTATATGAAGCAATTTGGCGTCTACCCATTCTATCCACTTATGTATCCAACCCTCTTTGTGATAGGGATGGTTGGTTACTATAAGTTGGAGGTAAGGCGCAATTTGGCACTGGCTAAATATATTTTTATGGTTTTCGGGGTATGCTGAATAATCCACAAATACTAGAATCTTTGGGATTGCTCGTTCCAAACAGTGGGCTGCGACAAGGGCCGAGAGAGAGGCTTTTTAAAGTCCCGGTGGCCCGTACAAACTTGCTGAAGTTTGCACCTGTAGGGTGGGCAATAAAGATACTCAACAGCGTCTCACTGCAAGTGGATATTTTTACATGCTCATTGGCAGAATTCCAGAGGGTGACACTGACCATATTGTCCTCTAAAATACAATAGACGATGTATATTTAGTAACTTAATCCGCTTAACTGTTCTTAAAGAGTCTTAGAGAACCCTGTAAGAAATCGACACGTGTTTCGCCTCTCAACGAGGCATCCTCAGGATGACGATTGACTTGTTGCGAACTCGGACACGAAGTGTTTCTACGACATGAGCCGAACGCAAAGTGAGCTTCAACCGCCGCAACCCACGATCGCTTATCGGCCCACCTCGGCTAGGATCGTTATCAGTGCGATAAGCAAACAATCGCAACAAAGTCATCCTGAGGATGACTAGGTGTGTGTGTGTGTGTGTGTGTGTGTGTGTGTGTGTGTGTGTGTGGTATTACTAACAGTATGAATCTTTGTTGTCTGATTAAAAATAAACCTTTTTTTATAAACATTATTTGGTCGTGCCGAAACCAGAAAAAAAATATTAAATTTTGGTAACTTTCTAGATATAATTAGATAAACCTGCGTTCATTCCTTTCCTGATATAAATTGTGCCTGATCAATGGTGACGAGCTCGATCCTCTTCGTGCGACAATACCTTCATTGCTGAGGGGTAAATAACAAAACATTCCGTCAAATCTCTCGGGATTACGGGCTAAGATAACAAAGGCGTACGTTAATATGTTTGTACTACTCTATCTGCAGGTAAGACTCGGTTCACTCTTAGATCAGAGAATATAATTGTTAACGACCGCGTACTGTAGGTATAATACCTACATATTATGTAGGTATTATACCTACAGTACGCGGTCGTTAACATGACACGTTGAGTTTGAAAAAAGTGTGGCTTGTAAAAAAGGCATGTATTTAATTGAACCTCAAATAATTCCTATCTGGCTTTCCCACTAATATTATTGAACCCTAAAATAGTGAATAAAAAAAAAAAACTCTTTTTGTGAACCCTACATAATTTATAATATTTGGGGCCCTTAAAAATTATAAATAGCCAAGGAACTACGACCATCTTACATCTTGCCCTCGCCGGCGACTGCCGCGGCACCACTCGCTTCGATCACTTGAGTCGGTTGGTCATTAAAAAGCAAAAAGATTTTAGAGCTTCATTCATTGCAAAAAGCGTACATCCTCAATTCCTCATCCTCTAAAAACCTTCTAATGAAGAAGGTTAAGTGAAAATAACAAAATATTTCTCTAAATAGGAAATAATTAAATTCGAATATTTTAATTTGTAGTATTCTTAGTGTAGGTATTCTTCGTTGACCTATGTTCTACGATTAAAAATGTCTGAACTTTGTAGAGCGTGATCTCTGTCACGAATATCTTGGCGAGTCAGTGCCTTTCTAAACCCCAGAGTCATTATAAACGCGGCTACTGTATTTTTATTTTAACCAGTTACCAATTTGATTTATGTTTTAATAATATATACAACCAATAAACGACAATTTGCGTGGGTTACGATTAATTTATTCGGACCTAGTATTTTCATGAAAATCTTTCCTGCAGTCTCCTCCGCCTCGCAGAGCGTGGCCACATGAAGGCCATCCGCGCTCGCTTCGCGGGCACCATGCCAGCCTGCTCGGGCGCACATCCGCGAGCACTCGCCCTCGGCCAGGCCGCGCCCGCCTTCCTCACGCTGTTCCTTTTCGCTGTGCTGGCCTACGTCATTCTAGCTTTCGAATTTCTCTGTAAAAGGTAAGGTAAAATGGAAATGCGGGTTATTGTCAGAAAATAAAAATTAATAAGTATAGCATAACAGCCTTTAATCGTCCTTTCCGTGTGATGGAGTGGGCTCCACCATGCGGGTCCAGTGCGTGATGGTGGAATAAACTTGAATGTAAATATCATAACGAGGGATCATAATAGTCGCACTGGTTAACAGGCAGAATTGTGGCCACCAAAATAGTCTAACAGAGTAGAGGTATGAAATGTCAGTATGCTCTACCCGTCAACAATGGTGACAGAATAACTGTTTCTATTTACGTAGGTACAAGAAAGGATTTGTACAATCCTGTAAATATCGAATTTAGATTGCAGATGCCGACTGACCACATTTCAGACGGTCACTTTAAATTACAAGTAGCAATTTCTGCCTGGCGTTAATTCGGAATTCCTAGCTTCCTTGTGTAGTCTGGCGATTAGCCAATTTTAGGCAAAGTAGAGAGATCTTAAAGTATTGTTCAATGTCTTGCTACAACAGTATAGAGCATTTACTTCTAAACTAATTTCTAAAGACTGTCGTACAATTTTTCGTGACGCCGCAAAAATCACTTCAAATCACATCATTTATTTCAGGGTCCAGCAGAAAAAGCGGGCCGTGAGCGAGGCGCAAAAAGTGACGTCACCAGAGATCGGGCTATGATCGCAGCACATCAAGAGTACCTACACTATAGATGAATGAACAAAAAACAATTGAGGGAAGACGTTTGATATGGCGTTAAGGAGATCGACACTAAAAGATTTTTCACAGTAGTTTAGGTGCACGTTGTCATCAATATTTATTTATAAGGTTTTTGTGATAGTGATAAACGGTTTGTTTTATCATGAAATGAACACTTCCTATTCATGAAATTAGGTATTTTAAGATTTATGCACGTGTGCCTGTGGCAATAAAACGATTTTTCTTCATTTTTTTTTCATTCTAGTAACGAAAGTAACGAATATCTAAAACAATCTTAGATTATTTTAATTTATCAATTTATTATCCGTCTTTGTACCCGTGCCTTTAAATATTTCACCCCTAGCAATTTTCTATCCTAACACAAACACAAAATGGCTGATGTCAAATCCTGAAATGCAAACTTGGTGATTTCTGCCTGTCCATTCACCAACTCCTTGAACACTAAGTTCGTAGATATAAAAGGACCTATTAAACACCAGCGGTAAATACGCGCAGCAATTCTTGCACTTGTCTTACTGTATCCACTTGTACTGGGTATTGAGTAATGGTGGCGCGTCGCTCGGCTATCTAAATCGCACGTTATAAATGATGCGATCAATTCTTGTTTACTCCCGGGGCGCGGAATTCAATTCACGCTGCACCCGTATCTACTATCATATTTGTGTTATATTATGTGTAGTGGAAGGTTTTTTGTTAAGTAAGTGGGGAAGAACCGAGAAAATTGGAGTAACTGTTGGTTTTCAGCTTGGTAATGAATTTAACTTTTTGATGATTTAAATGTTTTACTTTTCGACTGATCTAAGACATCATTGATTTGATTAACACTTGCAAGAATTGCTTGATGCAGTACAATAAAGTAAGTACTTAATTTAACATACATATTTATATATAAACTCATGACTTTTCCCATGGGGGTAAGCAGAAAACACTAACTAATAACTGTTAGCTTATTCTAATCATACAACTTAGAAATAACCCAACGTAAAAAGAGGTGTACAGGAAAAACAAATATTAGTAGGTACTGGTAACGCCATCTCTTGGGGTATTTACAACTAATTACAACGGGCGATGATATATCCCTTTCTCCCTCCTAAAAAAGCACGCCTTGACCGAGGACGCGGATTATTCCCGCTCGGACGGTGACGCCGCTAAGCCGTGTGTGAAAACGCTGCGCGCACGCCGCCGCTCTGCTCGCTTAATCCGCTTCAACCGCTTTCAACAAAAACTGTGATTGAACTATTTAACTAATAACAGCCCGCGGGTGTCGTTGTGAAATTTGGTGCATGTGGGACTCCATTTAGTCGAGCTTCGAAAACGGGATCCCGTCGCCGCCATCTTCAAGCTGAACGCGTGTCGCGCGCGACCCGCAAAGGAAGATATTACAAGGTAAGGCGTGCTCTTCCTTGTACCCATTCCTATTTATTTATCGCCCGTTCATCACCACCGCCAACCTTTAAATACAGTCCACTTAAATTAAATAAATTTTGAATTTGGTAGTTTTCCCTACCATATTTATGATCCTAGCGAGTCGGATTAATCGCTTACCCCGCAAGAGAAGGATTTATAATCCATATTCTCCCATATAAAGCGTAGGTATCTTCTAGAAGTACCTACGTAACTGGTTAAAGTACCTAGCTATACCCATTACGTGGTCATTCCCGCACCCAGTAGGTAATATACTCAAAGTAGCTACCTACTACATAATTATTATAATAAAAACTATCATAGTTGTCTTGTAAATTCCATACTTCAAGCATCTTTTAGTAATACCGCCATTTTTATTAAAGTTCCCGCCAAGCTAGGTAATAACGCCGCCGCATACCTATACCTACCTTACATTTAGTTAGGTATCTTATTTCATCTAAGAGTATAATACGAACTTTAGATATCATAGTTTGGATAGGTTGTACCACAGATAATTTAATATAATACTAGTTGTACATACCTACTTATACCAACATAAACATGTCGAAAGAAAGAGAACTTTCGATTTTGGAAGCTAAACGCAATGTTTTATTTGAGCGTATTCAGGACATTTATGAGCGCTCAAAAACTGCCCATACTTCCGAAACTAAATCAGAATCGTTTCTTAGTTATTGTATGACAGTAGATAATATTCGAACAGACTTTCATCATTTGTTGGACACTTATAACGCAAAGTTACTCTCTATTAATCCCGAATCGAAGCCGAATTATCAGGCGTACACTTCATTCGAGGATCTTTATTGCATCATCAAACGCATACAATCGCGACTAGAGGGTAGAAGTAACATAACCGCGCAAGCGCCGCCGCCAGGCCGATTGCCCCGTCTACCCCCAATTGAACTTATGTCGTTTGATGGCGATATACGGAACTGGCCATTGTTCTATGCTAGCTTTAAGTCAACAGTGCACGATAATGGCTCTCTGACAGACGAAGACAGGTTGTACTATTTAATAGGTAAACTGTCACCGAAAGCGCAATCCGTATTTGCAGGTGTAACTCCCAGTGCTGAGAATTATCAGATCATATTCCAGTCACTCCTTGATAGGTATCAAGATACTCGTGTCCTAGCGTCTACCTACTTTGATCAGGCTTTGAATCTTAAATTGTCTGGCCCCGCCTCTGTTTCGAATTTCCAGCTGTTCATAGATAACTTTATTACCGCCGTTAGTGCCCTTAAAAACCTAAAATTAAAGGATCTTTCCGACTTTATACTATTACAACTTGCTCTAAAAAAGTTCGACCCAGAAACGGTTCGTGCCTTCGAGATGACGGAACGTAATAATAAAATACCTACACTAGATAGCTTCATTTCCTTCATCAAAGATCAGTGCCGAATATATTATAATCATAATACACAGCCTAGTGCATTTAACTCGTCAAATGATAACAATGTGCAACAGAGGTCGAATAAATCGCGAAATAACAAGAGTAATCCCGTCCCTAACCCGCAATCTTACGTAGCATGTTCAGAGTCTAACAATAATAATTCTAATAAATGTCTGTGCGATAATATTAAGCACGACCATTATTTTAAATGTCCCGCTTTTAATAATTTAGACCCGACTGCGCGTTTTAAATGTGTGAAAGAAAACAAAGCTTGCGTTAATTGTTTAAGCTTAAAACATAAAACAAGTAATTGTTCTAGTAATTCTAAATGTCGATCATGTAAACAGAACCACCATACATTGCTGCATTTTGAAAAAAAACCGCCGGTATCGGATGAGTCACGTAAACCTGCCCAGTCTGTTACGTCACCGCGACCGATTCCGAATGCCGCCGATACTACTGCTGTCCCGCTCACCTCCCAGTCGGAGGTATCGCTGTGTACGACATCTATTGCCGCGCACGGTCGGCGGCGCTCGGGAGCTTGTCATGTTCAGCGCGATATCAAGCAGCAATGTGCGGCGTCCACAACGGTTTTGTTGGCAACAGCACAAGTTATTGTTTACGATGTCAATAACAGACCACATACAATTCGTTGTTTACTCGATAGTGCGTCACAAAGTAATTTTATTACTTCTGATTGCTTCAAACGCCTCGGACTGTGGAATAACTTTAAGAATACGAAATTAATAATTAAAGGGATCGGTGGGTCGGAAAAATCTTGCAAGGGTTCCGTAGATGTTAAAATATATTCCCGTTTTAATATGAACATTAATTTTGACATTTCCTCACTTATCGTAGAACGTATTACGGACACGTTGCCAAACGCGCAAGTGGACGTATCTCAACTCACACATCTCGAGATGTTACCGCTGGCAGATTCTGACTTTGCCCAGCCGGGAGACATCGATGCCCTGTTAGGGGCCTCCTTATTACCACATATAATTTTAAATAATGTGGTACGCAGTAAACAACATAATATACCTCCCGCTATTGAGACGGTATTGGGGTATGTGATTATGGGTACCGTACCTACGTTACATACTTCTAAATATACTATGTCTTGTTGTGCTGTTCTTCAAGAAAATAATATTGATTCTCTTCTTAAGCGATTTTGGGAGCTTGAAGAGATGTCCGCACCGCCCTCGCAGAGCCGTACGGAACTCGAGTGTGAAGAACACTTCCGCGCTACCACTGTTCGCGATGACAGTGGCAGATATGTTGTAGCGTTACCTTTTTGTGGTGACCCGTATTCGCTAGGCGACTCATACGCTGCCGCACTTAGACGCTTCTATTGTTTAGAACGCAAACTTAATACATCGCTCAAGTTACGCGGCGCCTATAATGACGTCATGCGTGACTATATAAATAAAGGTTTTTTGAGTCCGGTTGTCAACAACGAGGATAATTCCCTTCCCTCGTATTATATTCCGCATCACGGCGTAGTTCGCGAAGATAAGACCTCCACTAAACTTCGCGTGGTTTTAGATGCTAGTTGCAAGACTACTTCGGGTCAGTCGATTAACGACATTTTACATGCCGGCCCTAATCTACAGGGTGACTTATTTAACATCCTAATAAAGTTTCGTCTTTTCCAAGTCGCCCTGTCAGCTGATTGCCGCCAAATGTTTCTAAATATCGGCATTTGTGAATCTGACCGTAGATTTCAAAGGATTTTCTATCGTTTTGACAACAGTGAACCTTTATCCGTATATCAATTTAATCGTGTTTGTTTTGGACTCAAGTCCAGTCCATATCACGCGTTACGTGTTGTCCGCAAGTTGATCGCTGATGAAGGCGACGACTTTCCCGCTGCAGCAGCTGTCGCCACCTCCGCTTTATATATGGATGACATCGCATGTAGTGTCACATCCGCTCCGCAAGCAATTTCGCTTTGTGAAGAGCTTATTCAGCTCTTCAAGCGAGGCCAGTTTGATCTTGTCAAATGGACAAGCAATTGTAAAGAGGTTCTCGCACACCTACCTGATTCTCATAAGGCTTCTCCAGACATTGAGTTTGAGAGGTCTGTACCGCATAAGGTTCTCGGTTTACGCTGGGATAAATCCTGTGATAGTTTTCGATTTGACGTCGTACCGCCCGATGATAAGTGCACCAAGCGCATCATGCTGTCCACAGTGGCTCGACTATGGGACATACTGGGTTTTGTGGCTCCCACAATTTTGTACGCCAAGCTCTTGATCAAAGAGCTTTGGCTATCAAAGTGTGAGTGGGATGACACACCTCCCGACCATATTGTCGCCGCTTGGAAACAATTTTGTATTGAGCTTTCCGCGCTCAATCAAATTGTTATTCCACGTCATCTTGGGTTGGTTGACGGATGTTTTGTCAATCTAATAGGATTTGCTGATGCCAGTGAACGCGCTTACGGCGGAGTCGTATATTTACAAGTCCGCATTGGTCCTAACTACTCAGTACAGTTAGTTTGTGCCAAGTCCAAGGTTTCGCCTGTCAAAACCATTTCGGTTGCGAGACTGGAGTTGTGCGCGGCCCTTCTGCTGTCTCAGTTGCTCCGCAAGGTTCAAGACACAGTTTTGCCCCACTACCCCATCAATAAAATATACGCATTTTCTGACTCCAAGGTAGTGCTCGCTTGGATTTATTCCTCTCCGCACCGCTGGCAGACTTTTGTCGCTAATCGCGTTACTAAAATAACAGAGCTGGTTCCCGCTACTTGTTTCCATCACGTCGCGGGTATTGAGAATCCTGCTGATTGCCTTTCTCGTGGGGTTACTCCATTTAAACTTCTGCAACATCCTTTGTGGTATCGTGGGCCTCCTTGGATTTCACATGATCCATCAGAGTGGAACATACAACCTTGTGACCACAGTGCAGGAGCCGAGGATGTACCCGAACAGAAGTCTGTTTCTAATCCCGTGGTCGTTGAGGTCGCGGAGTCTCCAATCTATGCGCTCGCGCTTCGCATGTCGTCGTGGTCTAAGTTACTACGCGCCATCGTTTATGTCTGTAGGTTTCTTAGGCAACTTCCTATTGGGGCTTCTGTTTCTAGCTCTGACCTTAAATTTGCAGAGTATAAATTGTTGCGAGTTGTCCAGGCTGTTTATTTTAGTAATGACATTAAACATTTAATAAATAATGTACCTTGTTCTCCAGCGCTTCTTAAGCTCAAGCCGTTTCTCGATGAGCACGGCATCATACGCGTTGGCGGTCGTCTGTCTAATTCGGACGAACCTCACAACTATAAGCATCCTTGCATCTTACCGCGTCACGACCATGTCGTTGACCTTCTTGTTGATTTCTATCACAGGAAGCATCTCCATGCCGGTCCAGAGTTGCTTATGTCCTTACTCAGGCATAAATATTGGATTTTAGCTGCACGACGAATAATTCGCCACAGAATATATAAATGTAACGTCTGTTTTAAATTCCGTCCTCGCCAGGTCTTTCCTCTCATGGCTGACCTTCCTAGCCATCGCGTCAAGCAGGTAGATAAAGCGTTTACACATACCGGTTGTGATTACGCAGGACCGCTGCAGTACACGCCAGTGCGTGGTCGAGGCGTTAAAAGCCGTAAAGCTTGGCTATGCATTTTCACATGCTTGACGACGCGCGCTACACATATTGAAGTTGCGACGGATCTGAGCACAGTGTCATTTCTGGCAGCCCTAAAACGATTTCTTTCGCGACGCGGCCCTATACAATGTCTGTACACGGACAACGGAACTAATTTCGTAGGTACAAATGCTTATTTACGCGATCTCTATAAGTTTATCAATGGAGAATATCGTACCCGTCTTCAGGAAGAACTTTCCATGGATCATATAGATTGGAAGTTTATTCCGCCCGCTTCTCCACATTTCGGCGGATGTTGGGAAAGCATGGTCAAGGTAATAAAAACGCATCTCTTCAAGATCATAGGTCAACAGATTCTCTCCTACGAAGAGCTTTTAACTGTGCTCGCTCAAGTCGAGGCACTGGTTAACTCGCGTCCGCTCACAGCACTGAGTAGTGACCCTGCAGAACCATCCGCGTTAACCCCTGCGCATTTCCTGAACACAGCGCCATTGTCGTCACTTCCCGCTCCTGAAGCTGACTCTTCTAGCTTGCTTCAGAGACATACTCTGCTTGATAGGCTCGTGCAGTCATTCTGGCGGCGCTGGCGTTCTGAATACCTTCATCAGCTTCAGACTAGGTCCAAGTGGAATAGTCCTGCATCCCCTATACAGGAGGGTACGTTAGTCATTGTCATGAATGATAATTCTCCGCCGCTTTCGTGGCCCTTAGCCCTCATAGAGAAATTGCACACATCTAAAGACGGTACAACCCGCGTTGTTACTGTAAAAACCGCGAAGGGTAGTTATATGCGCCCTGTTGTGCGTCTCTGTCCGCTACCGACTCAGTGAGATCTAGCCTGAAGTTGGATCTCTCTCTTAGTTTAGGTATTTAGTTAATAGCTTTCGTTATAAGTGTTCCGATAGAGTTAATTTAGATTATTTAATATCATAACGCTGTCTTAGCTTATGGGTAGGTTATGCGGTAGTATACCTAACATGGCTTATTTTATTTTGGTTCCTTCTAAAGGCAACCCTTTAAAGCCGGGGGGAAATGGTAACGCCATCTCTTGGGGTATTTACAACTAATTACAACGGGCGATGATATATCCCTTTCTCCCTCCTAAAAAAGCACGCCTTGACCGAGGACGCGGATTATTCCCGCTCGGACGGTGACGCCGCTAAGCCGTGTGTGAAAACGCTGCGCGCACGCCGCCGCTCTGCTCGCTTAATCCGCTTCAACCGCTTTCAACAAAAACTGTGATTGAACTATTTAACTAATAACAGCCCGCGGGTGTCGTTGTGAAATTTGGTGCATGTGGGACTCCATTTAGTCGAGCTTCGAAAACGGGATCCCGTCGCCGCCATCTTCAAGCTGAACGCGTGTCGCGCGCGACCCGCAAAGGAAGATATTACAAGGTAAGGCGTGCTCTTCCTTGTACCCATTCCTATTTATTTATCGCCCGTTCATCACCACCGCCAACCTTTAAATACAGTCCACTTAAATTAAATAAATTTTGAATTTGGTAGTTTTCCCTACCAGGTACTTTATAAACAAATAAAGTCTAAAACTTGAGAACTCGGCTAGCTTGAACAAACAAATATGAATAAGAACAATTTTAATAAAGCCATTACTTAAGACGTATCCATTTCGCGGCGATGTCGCGTCGTCGCGCGCTCGTCGCCGCGTCGCGCCGGCTCCTCGCGCCTGCATTTGCATACAAATGGAAAACGTCACTCGGATATTATATTACTTAACTGGTGAGACTGCTACAAAAAATAATCTAATACACCCAGTAACACCCTTATTACCGAGGCAAAGAGTTCAATTTAACGTGAGTTGTTTGGAAATGAAATTACACTCATTCTTGTGCGGTACACAAACAGAACGTTGTTTTTATTGTTCCTTCATATGTTGTTAGTATTCAGACAGAGCAATTTAGTACTAAGTCAAAATTGTTCTTGTGATACTCGTAATGGTTTCTTTCTTCCGTGTTTAATTATATAAATGTAGTTCTAGATTCCTTGAAATTGATTTATAATTCAGCTTAGCATATATGTATAAAGTTAAAGCCATGGCATTCGTTCATTTTTTTTTAAGGATCTTAAAATGAAGATCTAAAGCTATGTTGTGAATAAATCTTGTCAATGGAATGTATTGGTTTTATCTTAGCCATGCGAGTAACTCGTCATATTATGCTAAACAATAATTCGGTCTTTATTATGGCTCTTCAAACTTCATTCATGTTTGTTAGCTAATTGTTAGCACTGTGTTTGTCCTCTGCGCTCACTTTCGAGTCTAAATGTCAGAGCTCTGTAATAGTAGTTGTAAAGGGACTTCATAATAACGCTTCACTTTGAACATTGCTAAATTAAACAGGACTTCTCTTTATCTGTCTACATTTTATTTTGAAACAAGTAATTTGTCATGAAACAGAAATTGTAGGCCTATTATTTCATTTCTTCCTTTGAGTTCTGTTAGGACGACGACTCTTGTTACTTACTCGAACGCTGAATTTGGTGTTATTTACTTGATTGTGGATTTGTGACAATTTGGTAGAACCACGGCAGGCTGATTTTATTAACCATATTGTAAGACTGAGGACCATCATTACTCAAATACCGAATCCTGTATATGTTTAGTACCGACGCGAGTACTTAAACAGTAGCAATCAAGAGAATTATCAAAAAAATTGTATGGACCAGCAAAATGAGCCATTTCTTGATTGCCTTGAAGCCTTGAATTTGTTCAGAACAATAGGTACCCACACGAACAGGCGAAATTCAAGAAATTTTCCGTAATTTAAACTTCCCAATCTCGTTTCTATTAAAATTTCATATTGTTATAATCAAACGATGTTCGTAATTAGAAAGATTCGCGGCGGAGCTACCAGGCGCACAGTTTTGATAGGTAATTGAACCGCTTTCTCCGTCAGATATTTGTGCACATATTGAAATGTGCCCGCTGTTGATCCAAGGGTAATTGGAAATGGATCGGCAGCTCATTATTACGAGCGTGTTTTTGCTTCATTTGTAACAATTTTCATTGTTATATTTCGTTTAATTTGGTTTTGAATTTAATTAGCTGTGTAAAGGGTTTCTTTTCCTACTTCATTATAATTCGGTATTTTAACACGTAGGTAGGTACTTATTGAAACTACAATATTTTTTTTCCTCAAACATAATAATATTCTCTTGATTGAGGGGCTATTTGTCAATGAGTTAGTTGTGTTACTTACAGGCTCAGTATAACATCAGTCCATTCCGTGGTCGTGGTCTGACTGACGCGTGACGTAAGGTTAATTACAATCTTTCTCCATAACAGACGGATTTGTGAAGGACGGCCAGACTATTACTGTTTCTCTAGTCTGTTTCTTTCAATAAAAAGAATTATATCTAAAAGAGCTCCTCGCATCAAAATTTAAAAGTCATTCAAACTAGGCTGGGAATCAGCACTTTTTGAACGTCAAAATTACATAAGACAGTCCCCCAAAACGCATGCCCTTCACCACTTCTTAGTGCTATATAATAGTATGCAAAATAATTTACATTATGTACTTATTTATCATCATCCTTACATCCTTATTGACGTACTTATCATTCAGCAATCGTGTGGATGGCATTTCCTGCTACTATGGCAACTCAACCAGTGTTTCTAAAAGCAATAGTGACAACAATAGACAACATTAAATATTACAGTAATACCGAGGTACTTTAGGTACTTCCCATTCAAGATATTGCCGTTTTCTACAATGTTTAGCTCGCTCACTTGTTGCTACTATATTCAAGCCTGTTTCATACAGCAAGCGGATCAGTAGCGGAGAGCGGAACTATGAGGGGCCACACAACAAGTGAAAAAAAAAGGGAATTTAATTCGAGGGACTAAGTTGGATCCCGAGAGCAGCGAAGGATTCTAGAGTAGATTAGAATCCTGAGCGGAGCGAGGGATACAAGGTCCGAGACAAACTTTTTCGAGTAACAATGGTAAAAAAATAAATAAAAAAAATTCGCTCTTCGTAACTGCATTGTCAGAATCGCAAAATATTCCTATCTTTAAAAAAGAAATTTTAAGTTTCTCATAAAAAGCACTCAGCCTAGCCAGAGGTAGTTGGAGGAACATCATGTGGTTTTAAATAAAAACAGTAATCCATGATGAATCAACACGAAAAAAAATATTCAAAAAACAAAAAACCCGACTGCAAAAACACATAACTGAAAAGAGAAAAACAAGCATTATAATCTATAGAATTTTGGTATCGCAGGCGGGGACAAACAAAAGTTACACCATAATATTTCCGGTTATTATTGTTATATTATTATTGTCCCCGCCTGCGATACCAAAATTCTATAGATTATAATGCTTGTTTTTCTCTTTTCAGTTATGTGTTTTTGCAGTCGGGTTTTTTGTTTTTTGAATAATTTTCTTTATTTCAAGCTTTTCAGTTTTATTAATATATCTAAATTTGGCATTGACTCGTTACTAGCTTTTATTTGATACCAATATTGTTATAATTTATTTTTAAAAAACCTTCCCCTCCCTTTTTTTTGTATTTGCAGATGCAATATATAAATATTATATAGCCTATGACACTCCTACAATTAAGACGAATCTAACGACACCTCATATGTTAAAATCCATCAAGCCGTTTAGGCTACAGAGCGTGCCAAAGAAATAGACATACATACATACATGCATACATACATACATACATACATACATACATACATACATACATACATACATACATACATACATACATACATACATACATACATACATACTCTCGAAAAACATTACCCTCCTTCTGGGGCAGTCCGGTAAAAAAGAGAGTACTTTCACCGATATGCGTTCAATGTGACGTTGCTGAAAGTAGCAGCTATATAAGAAGCTGCCGCGGGCTCTCCACTCCCGCCCACGGTTCGCTGCGAAGGCTTCAAGGCAGTATGCTATAGCCTACTCCTGTAGACTAGCTACTACATTATGCTAACTACGGTACACACTCGGCGCTTTATGCCTCCGACGAAATAAACTCAATTTGCGTTCAAATAACGCTATTTAGGATATAACGTTGGGTTCCTAAATTTTGTTAAGTACATTCTTTAGCTTCTTGTTTTGATGCAATACAGTAGAAATATTTGTACAAACAGTCGATGCGATTTTTTCTTTACAAACTCCAGATAAATAAGAAAACGTTAAAAATAAAGCTCACTCTCATATAAAAGCCCCTCCACGAGCTGAGCCCTAAAAATTGTGCTGTTTTGTAAAGAGGAACAAAACGTATCGAAACATGTCAATATTACATGTCCCGGCACTGCGCTCGCTAGTCTACTCAACAAACAGCAGCCGACTGCAAAGCCATAAAAAGAAAACGCGATTTTATACCAACTAAACTTCAACACGGATTGACGAGAGGCGCCGATAAATCGTCGCATTCCGGGCCGGACGCTCGACACCGGACACCGGACTCAATATTGACTATCGCTTTATGACGTCAATAACATTTTTTATGCCGTGCCGTTATAAAATGCATGTCCGTGAGTAATGGATATTTAAAGCGATTTACCGGGCGGCGCGCGCGGCGGCGGGCGGCGGCGGACGATGAGCTTCACGGATATTTACCCGCTAGAGGAATGTTATATAGGCGAGGAGAAAGGTCTCTGTCCTGAGAGATGATCGCGATATGGAAACTGGGATGGTGTCGTAAATTTTTGTTTGTTAGTGTATTCTGTAGGGTAAAGGTGAGCACTTCATACTGAATTTATAAAACTTGTGACGTTTGCCGTTCCAGTTATTACCTTGTAGATATTGTTAAATAGCTGCTGTTAAATATTTCTACACAAGTAATTGTAATGAACCTAAGTTACATGAGATCAGGCAGGAATGGTATGAAGTGCTAGCCAAATATATTTTTTAGAACTTCATATTATACTCATCATGGAAAAAGAAGAAACACCCTTCATGTCACATGCATTTACCACAATGTCCACAATGCTTTCAGCCATCATGTAGCAACTATCAAAATACAGGAACGGACAAAAACAGTATTTGTGTAAATAAAGCGAAACTCGCAAATATATTCATTCGGAGAAACAGTTCGGAACAAAGTTTGTGAACAAATTAGTTGCGCTTACAATTCCAAGCGTAACGTTTCTAGTTGCGTAGGTACTGGTCGTGGTCGTTCATATTTTTGATGATTCATTTGGAGTGGGACGTTGTATCGTTATTTTACTAGCTAAAAAAAATAATTCCGTGTAGTTTTATTTGTAGTTGAAATTCGTGTTTGTATACATATAGCGTTAGAAAAACAAACTCTGATATTTTCACCATGCAATGCTCAGCAATTTACAAAACCGATTTACAAAATTTAAAAATAAAAACAGTTGCAGAAATGGGGCTAACAAATTTTTCGATCGCAGAGCACTCTCTAATGCTTTGCATTATGAGTCGTGCAAAATAACATAGCGTTATGCAACGGAAAATAAACATCTAGTGGCAACTATAGGTCTATAGCCACAATTATAACAGAATCTCACAATAGTAACGTACAAACACCCAACTCAAATTGGCACAAAGTAAAGCAGATGGCTCACAAGTGAACCGCAGCACCTCGTCGGACTCGAGAAACAACTCGCTGTCCGGCTGCAGGACTTATGGTAATAGAACAAAGTGAATACAGCCACTTATGGGGTTATAAATCAAAGCGCGGCGGTCGGTGAGCGCAACATTAAAAGTTGCCGCTCGCCGCGGATTTTCACTTTGTCAGTTTTATTTGAGACTGCCGTATCTGATGCCTGTCGCGCATGTTTTAAGTAGAGAGCGGATAGCGGGTAAGGATATGGTAGGTCTAGATTTTGTGCATTTGTGCAGCGAGCTGTCAATTAAATAAAGAAAATAAAAAAGGTAACGAATAGTCTCGGGTCAAATTGACAAATAGGATGAGAATCATGCAACACTAATCGTAGAGACTTGATCCCTGAACGTCTTCATCTTAGTGGTTAGAATAGGTGTTTAGTTACAATAATAATAATATCAACAAGTATTATCAGACAAAAACATAACGCGTTACTTTACAATTGCGGCGCTGTGTCCGAACTATGTACTTATGAGCAGTGTCTTACAACTTGCGCCGCCGACGTGTGCGCATTGATCTCTCTCCTGAAAGGGTTCTCTTCTAAGCCGGCCATAGGAGCCCGAAAGGGCTTTGTCAGATAAGACTTGTTTGGGCCAATCTCTTCACAAAAAACACCAACGTTATCAATTTAATCATCGAATACTTTTATAAAGATTTCTCTTCAATACTTTTCGGTCAAACATTAATCTCAAAGATACTATTCTGAAAGGGACTGTGTTATGCTTGATAGGATAAAGAATTAATAATGTTAAGTACTATAAAGCTATAGAGAGTGACTCAACCAAACAACGTTGTGACTTCAGTGGGCTCCATTAAAGTATTATTACGATGACTGGCCTCTTCAGGGAAAATATATCTAGAATATTGAAAAATTACTAAAACATTCGTTGTATGAATTATTTTCAATTTGATATTAATATGATTTTAAAGGAAAGTTAAGTCTGCGTTAAATTTATTGCGTTCGTATAATATTAAATAGGTACTTAATTATCGTAATATCCCCAAATCCCAAATTACTCCATAAGTATTGCAACTAGCGGCATGCTAGCAAAGTTCGCCAATAACTTTCATTTAAATAGAACGTACAAAATATCAAAAGGCAAATTCTAATAAAAATGACGTGAAATATCGGGACGTGTCTGTTCTTTGGAATTTAATCAAAGAATTATGTGCGAGTATGTACGACGACGCTGGGCGGTTGGTGTTGTGCACCGCTGTGCTTGACAGCAACCCTGCTAATGTAGCCACTGGCCACTAACCACACACGGTATCGGCGCGGACACTCGACACACCGCTGTTGTGTGCGATTCATTGCAATTTCTGAAAATCTGATATAGTATATTACCGTTTTAAAGTTGCGGATGTAAAGAGCCGGTTTTTCTACTAGATATAAAACTTGGATCTTAATATGACTGAATTGTAAGTTTGCATGACCTGATGTAGGTTTAGGTAACTTTAATGTAGTTACAGTTTATATTAACACTTTTTTTACTTGACAAATAATACGAACAATGTAGCGAACATTTTATATAAAATACCAGTAAAATACCTTTAATCTTCTAAAGCGCTTGAGTGCATTATTATAATGCTTTCTCTAATTTATCACCCAATGGTTCTACCTGCTATATAGCTATAAAGACACAGGTATAATGTTATCACTTATCACCAGCCTATTTAATTGTGTACTTGATTACAAAGAACCAGCGTTTGTTTGTTTGGGACATAATAAAGTGCGGGTATAATTCCGCGATAACGTTTTTATATAAATTCGAGACGGAATGAAAAACGGCGCGCGAAGATTGAGCAGTTGCGTGCAGGGTTACCAGACCACTGCTTTTGTGTTAGTAATTATACTCCATTAGTTTAGGAAATTTAATAATGGTAAACAAATCGAAAAAAAGGTTTTTATAGATGACACTTTCTTATTTAAAAATACGTTATAAACAAATTAAATTTATTTTTGATTTTAACGACAGTTTCCTCTTTTATTAATGTATGTTAAACTTTATAATTTATTCTTAAACTACTCTTCGTACATGTAACTGCTTGAGCACAATTTTTTTGTTAGATTTATTATAATATTTTGTAATCTGTCTATTGTAAAGAGCCCACAAAGACAAGTTCTCTAAACGCCAACGAATTAGAACGTTGCTACAACTGTGACGTCAGAGTATAACTACAACGTCAGAGTACAACTGTGACGTAACATGGCAACTGAAGTGACAGGTATTACGTTAAGTTGGTTAAATGACAGCTCCTCGTCACGTGATTTTTTTGTTTACCTTTATTTAACTACCTAAATTAACGCAGTATGTTTATTTTGTTCTTGTGAGATTTTTGAAATTTGTATACGATGATTAAATTATAGAAAACCATGGCGAACAACAACCTCAATTTATTTTTCTCTAATATTTTCTTTCCTTCTCTATTATTAGCGAACGAATAGTCTCTGTATGATGACAAATCCTAGCTTTTGGTTTGACTTGACTCCTTACACATCTTAATCTTTCGTTCAGCTGTTCTTTATACCTATACCTACATAATTATATTGTTAGTCACCAATAACTTACTTCTTCCGCCTCAGTTAGATAAATACCTACTTACTTTTTGATTGTTTATAGGTACAATTTTCTCAAGTTTTGAAATTAAATCGTCCTTAAAACGGTTCTAAATACATTAAGTATACGTATATTACAAAATAAAAAGTATGAATCATAAAGGGCAAATTTTAAAAGCTAATAAAAATTCGAGTGTTTTCGTCATAAACCAGCTCGTAACCAGGCGCTAGCCCTCGGCACATGGCCGGTAATTCCTCCTCTCTGACTGACACCGGGATGCCAGAATTTAATTTAGACACCTGAGCCTGTTGCATAAAACATGCCTCACTTTTTGTGCCATTCATTGAGGCGCAGACAGCCTACCTTTTGTATTTTAATGAGCTGAGGAAACATATATTTTTGAGACACTTGGACGTCTTTCATATTTTTGAGCTTGAGTTTTGATTAAAACTATGTAGGTAGGTACTACATCTTCAATGCATTTCTCTGTTTACACCATATTTTTGTTCACATTTCCTGTTTCATGGTGCGCGATTTCGATTTGGGCATCTAGCATAATTCGGCAGGTAGGTATACAGATATTTATTCCGGGTTAGAATATAAATGTACTCAAACAAGACTGCCAGGTAACTAAAACAAAACACTACTAGCATATGCTAATCGTGTTTACAATAATCGTGCAATGATAAAATGAAATCATCTTTATGCATCGATAATCGCTATATAATAAACTTTTCCATTTTAAACAGAAAAGTTACCAGTTACTGAATAAATTATTTATGAAAAAATCTTTTCTTTTCATATAAACAGTGCGACAAGGATCTGGAATGAGAAATGACAGGGACGTTGTAGGTAGACATTTGAAAAAAAAACGTGAAATTGTATTGAAAAACCAAGATGACGGCGTCAGTTCCCATTCTGGCCGCGTATATTACTAGTAGTACTACGTGTATTTAGTTTATTTTTTAGTGTTATTGGCTTTTTCCATCTGGAATTTCTCAGTAGTAGCCCGGAGTCTGGATTTGTGCCCGGTTGATGGCAATAGGCTCGCCCCCTATTACATTGGACTTAAATATAACTGGCGAAATGTGGGTGTACTATAGGTACACCTCTGCCTAACCCTTCGGGGAACACAGCCGTGACGTTATGTAGTACTGTATATTTACTACCTATCTTATTGTAACAGTGTAATCGGTAATTGCGTAACACTCATAAAATGACAATTGATCGCAATGTTCTTCATTTAGACAATTTGGCCACGTTCATGGCATTATTTACGTTGTCAACAACGTTTTTCAAAACGATTGGATTTGAATGAAGGTGTATTTCGCAATAGGGTGCTGATTGTCACGAGCGTTTTAACACTATATTAAAGTTTTCATTAATCTACTCGCGTTTTCATTAACTTAACCTATGAGATAAACCTTACAATAAACAGACACAAATATCTCTAGTTCCAGAAAAATATCCAAATCGTAACACAAAACACTCTCACACAACTTGCCAACAATTATGATTTAGGAAAAACACATTGTAACAGCGATTCAAGCGTAAGCAGGACAATGTCGTATTTTCAATTTTGTGGGATTACACAAAACGGAATTCACGCCAGCTTTGCCCGCGTCATGGTGTGACATGTGGGTAATCCACCGCGCGCTACGTTATAATATTGTGAGGAATACACGAGAAAATAAACAGTTAGGCGATATTTTTTCAGTATTAGGAACGTGTCTTTAAACATGTTAGACGTATGAGGCTTTCAAGGGATTTGGATTGAAGGTTTTTATCTAAAAACAAATACTTTTGTTTCAAATATTATTATTGTTGGTAGATGCGTTGTTCATAAAAGGACGTATAGCAGGCAAGGAATCTAGAGAGTAACAGGAATGTTTTGAAAAAAGTGACTAAACATTTCAAAATCTTTAGCAGACTGTATGTAATGTGTTTCAAGAGTTCGTGGAAACAAACTAGAGGTTTGCTGGGTGAAGAAATTAATTACGATTCTATTGCTATACTTATTGTATTGTGTGGCGTTATAAATGTCTTTGAACATTCTAGCTAACTTACCTACTTAAAGGTATAAAAGTGGTGTCAGGATCCAATTTGTGGCGTCTATCGCATTACTGCGGCTATAAATAAATGATGACGCGTCAGTCGCGGCAAGTCGCGTGACGTGATCCGTGTCGCGACCTCCTCTAATCGTACGAACTATTTAAACACGCTCATAAATAATAACAAGTGAGATAAAATCTAGTACAGTGTCAGGTTCACTAAATTAGTTTGGGTAAAGGAGAGTAAAGGGTGATACATAGTTAATCATCTTTTATTTACAATACAATGTTCAACTCTAGATTGTCAAAATTACAATCAAACACCAGTTTGCATTCTGTTTCGTATATTTCTACCACCAAGAAGCGTTGTTCAGTTCTGGTTTAAGATCATGATATCCGGTAAAATAACAAACACATTTAGGTATTTCAGCTTGCTATTTAAGTTTAGCAACGCATCGACCAATATTTTGGTACTGTTCCTCGGTAGACAGGTACTGGGCCGGCCGGTGCGGTGCCAATGGTATTTCAGCCTACTATTTAAGCTTAGCAACACATCGACAAATATTTTGGTACTGCAAAGTGTCATTAATAACGGTTCCTCGGTAGACAGGTGCTGGGCCAGCCGGTGCGGTGCCAATGGTATTTTAACTTGCTATTTAAGTATAGCAACGTATCGACAAATGTTTTGGTACTGCACGTTTCATTAATAACGGTTCCCCAGTAGACAGGAACTAGGCCGGTGCGGTGCCGTCAACCTGTGACCATAGCTGTTGTCGCGGTTAAACTTGCTAGTGCTACAAGAATCTTTAGGTACCTCAATGATATTTGTGAAATTGTAACAGAAATTGTATTGTCAAAGTAAGGGGACATGTGCCATTATTAACCAATCAAATCTAAACTCAGGGGCGGAGTCAAGATTCTATTGTTTAATATTGGCACATCTCCGCTCCTCTCCTCTCCGCTTCAGTGGACAGGCAGCCTTAAGCCCGTCACAGAAGTAGTTAAAATCAGTGATCTAGCTAGAAGAGCAGCGGTTCACCCAGCAATGCATTGTACCTACACCATGTAATTAATAATGCATACTTTGTAATACCCTCATGTACAACAAAACCTTTATGTACCTAAATAAATTAGATTATATTATATGAATATATACTATGTTTTATATTACATTATAGCAAGCCACCACACACGGTAGCTATAATATATAATTTTTTCCCTCATTTGGTCTGAGGTTTAATATACCATAATATATATTAAATGTCTTGCTATATGTATCCACATATTTTGGTGACGAAATAGAAATATATATTATAGCTCCGTTTGAAGTCGCTCGAAGTTTACTATGGAAAATATATCGTAATATGCCCAACTATGATTTATATTAATATATATTATAGCTACGTCTGTGATGAGCTTTAGTTCCGATTTTGCCCATGCTAATGTTACATGAACTTTAGAGTATATTTCGCTTTGATCATCCAATCCATGATCGCTTTGACCAACATAAAATCAACAGAGGGGTCGGTAATGTTGGTCAGTTGCAGCGTTGTGGTGTCGGTCGGTGTCAGCGGTGTCAGTGGTGTCGGTAGCACGTGACACTGTGTTTTGACACCTTGGCTGCGGTTGCGGTCAACACTTTTTGTTTTACTGCTCAACAAACTTTATAATTTTATTATCTTCATAAAAATAATAAGATTTACGTACTAAGTTTGTAGGCGCTACAGCAATGTGACACTTTGGTCTGACATTTCGGTTGCGGTGGCGGGCGGACCCTACTTTTTTGTTTGATATTTTGAAACTTATGCCTATTAATTTCTGAAGCCACGTCATACAACGCGAAGTAAAGGATAAAAAAAATTGGCTTCATATTTATATTTACAAACTCAATGAAAAATAACAATTAAAATATCCAAACAGCGCAAAAGAAGAAAATAGTTTGAAACAAGGAAATCATTTTCCTGTCGAAAATCGTAATACTGCGATGATAACAACCGGAACCAACAGAACCGAATCAAAACAAATTAGGTATTCAATCGATTCATCATGGCGGCTTATATTTAATTTGAGCGTCCGTCGGACAATGGGCTAGATGTTAAATAAACGTTCGGCCGGCTGTCACAACAGAAGACTGATACTGCGACCTACAAACATGCTGTGGTACCTCGGGAGAAGGGTGGGCAGGTTTTACCTAGATGATGTTTAAGTATGCTTTCTAATAAAGCATTACAGACTGCCCTATTGGTCTACCGGTCGCAAGTACCGACAGAATTGAGTACTTATTCAGTATTCAAATCGTGATAGTTCTGTCTTAAATTGGTTGGCTGGCTAAACCTTCCAGGAGCTACTTATTATATAACAAAATATATAGTTTAGTAACTGTAGAGATGTTTTACAAACAGTTCTTATGCAGTACAACAATATTGCTGTGTTCCAGAACAATGTTATGTAATTCGGGGAAAGGTTCAATTAACGTTCACCATGTAGTAATAAGAATTTTATCTCCATAGACAACTCCCATAGAAATAAAACAACAGATAAGTACAAATCCATGTTTACGAGGCGGCGGTGCGGGGCGTGCGAGGCGTGCGGGGGTCAAAACTGCACATTAGATATTTCTCAAATCCCTGAACCAACATTTCTTAGTAGCGACCCCCGATAAGGGATATCTACCTGTTTCGACTGAGAGAATACCTTTTATCTACTGAAGTATTGAATAATGTAGGTCTAAGGTAAGCCCGAACTGAAATTAAGTTATAAAAATCCTTACTACAGATATTTCTATAATACCCAACAGCGAAGGAACACCGAATAGGTACATAACATATTCTTGGAAAAATATATTTTCGTCTTAACTTTTCTTTTGAGTACAATGGAAAGTATATTGTAAGATCAGATCAAATCTATTTGTTGAGAACTACAATATTTCGTGTAATAATCGTAGGTGTATGCTTTACGTAAGGAATGTATCACTCTGACCTTATGAAAGGGCACCAAGGACTGCAGACTTTTATATATATTTTAGAAATATTCCGTCACGAGTATTGGATGGAACTTTGTAAAAAGAAAAGGCCATCACACGGACACTAAGCAGTTCAAATTACCATGCTTTAGCAAGGCTTTTATTTTGTTTAAAACGGTTACGGCGTAGCTACGACAGAGCTACGGCGTAGATGCGATAGAGCTATGGCGTAGAAGCGACAGAGCTACGGCGTAGATGCGACAGAGCTACGGCGTAGATGCGACAGAGCTACGGCATAGATGCGACGGAGCTACGGCGTAGATGTGACAGAGCTACGGCGTAGATGCAACAGAGCTACGTCATAGCCGATTCTATGAATCGGCTACGCTGCGCTGCCATAAATAACTCTTAGCCCGACATGGCAACCGAACTCAAGACCGCACACTCAGCAGTCTAAGGGGCCAGACGTCTAACAACCTAATTGAAAAAAATCAATTGAACGTTTTATCTATTTTTACTTATATATCAAATATTATTAACAAATCAAAATAATGAGTTCTTTTACGTGCAATTCTCATCTAATGCAATTATATCAAGTCAGACAGAGAGTACTTAATTCAGTTCAAGTGAGACTGGTACAATGTTCCATGCAAGCAAGGGGCCCGCGGCGAGCCACCGACATGACACGCGTGTCGTGTCTGAGTCCCCGCTGCAGCTGATGGCAACCGGCAAGTTTTCTTGTTCCCATGGAAGCATCGAACGAGGCTGAAGTATCGACTTACGAGTTTATTATTAAGTATGGCTTGTATACGAGTAATTAGTAAAGGGTTTGGAAGCTGATTTTCTTTTATATTGTTTTTGTGTATGTTGGCAAATAGCCCATCGAGGTCCAACCCAAAGAAAAGTGGTTACCACTGCTAATGGACGCCTGAAACACGAAGCTGATTTCTAATAAGTAAGTACAAATCAAAAAGAAATGGTTCCATTAGATCATCGTCATTCATTTAATAACACATCAACGCTGTTTGCCGTAGAAGAAGTATGCATTTTTTTAATTTACTTTTGCAGGAATGTTCTTCTAATGTTGTAGTAATATAGTTCCTTGTAATAGATGACTTATATTGGAATCTGCCAAATATTACTCTCAATAATAAACCAATGGGCAGGTTTATCAAAGCCGGCCCAGCAGAAGTACATAAAGCTTACAGCAAAGTTACGACGTCGAACTGCACTAAGTCTAGAACATAGACTAGAGTCTAGAATATAGACCGAGCGGCTATCTGTGCCTGTCTGCCGTCGATCGAGACTTATTCACAACAGAACTAATAGCTGTGTTTCCTTTAACTATAGGTACTCAACCATAGATCTTAATAAATAAAGCTTCTTCCTTCAGTGCAGATGGCATATGTAGTGTTATGTTGTTATAATTAGCTGTTGATATGATGGGCGAAGTTCGTTGGTTGGTTTATTTTTTGTAATTTATTTCGTAATGTTGAAAAATTTATTATTTTCTGTAAATATGTTTATACAAATACTTTCACACGTCAATAATATAAAAAAAAAATCTAGATGAAGTCGGCAAATTACTCATTACTAGCGTCTATTATGGCCTATTCACTAATTTAGAGAGAGAACGAGCAAAAAACCTCAAAGTGTGTGAAAATAGATACACAAAATGTTTTCAGTTAAGAATATGATCAACTCCACCGTTGTTGCCATCGTAGTCGATAATGTTTATCCACAACAAGTAGGTAAATATAATTATCTATTCTGTACAAACAAGGAATTTCCCGAAACGTTTCAACACGAAAACAGCCGAGAGCGTCATTCCTACTGCTCCGAGTAATCCTACAGTAGAGGTACCAACAACTATCGAGACTATTCGATATACTTCACATATCGATACTATTCGATACACGTCACAATCGGTCTTGTGGCAACGTTACGTAGTGAATGATCAGCACATTTCGATACCAGAACATTTCACTGCACTAGCTGTCATAAGGATATAACAAGGAGTAATTCGAGTAGAAGCCATATCTTAGAGATACACTGCACAATATGTCTGCTAAAGCAGAGGACACCCACTCGCTCACCAGCTAGACGTGTTTCCAGTTCAGTACGATACCTATAGATTCCCTGGGTAACTTACCCCATCATATTACCGAATTAATTCATTAATTACTAACCATTCCTTGATCGCCGCATAATTCAAGACAAGACATACTCGTACATTTAGACCAAGATGAAGGTTTGTAGAGTTAGGGGCTTGGCTCTACGTTAGATCTGATAACTTTTTAACAGTAAAAGCGATATGTGAGTCTTGGCAACTTACTTAATATGACATGTTTTTGGTGGGATTATTTTTTACTAACCAATCAACCAATGTCATCAAAATGAATTACGAAAAATGTAATTTAAATTTTTAAACACGTTTTACTCTTAATGGTCTTTAAGTTCAGGTCGAAAAAAAAATACATTTAAAAACTCAAAAGGTTCTCCTTACTTTGTACATTCTATACACATTCCCCGTGCGCACCCCGCGACCCATATTCACCGCGCCCGCAACTTTGGATAAAAATAAAGTAGGTACGAGAAATCCGACGAGTGTTTAATTAACCCTACAATAATGAAGTGTTGTTTAATCAAGTGTCTCTCGACTGTTGTTGTAAAACCTTTCGCTAAACTTGCGGTAAGTACATAACATGTTTCTTTAATTTTGATCTTCAGTGGTAAAGTTTTGAAGTGTCTGGTTTTTTTGGGAACAGAATAAATTAAACGCTTTAGTTTCAAAATTCAAATTCAAAAGTCACTTATTCAAACTAGGCTGAGAATCTGCACTTTTCGAACGTCAAAATTACTTATGACAGTCCCCCAAAAACGCTCGCCCTTCACCACTTCCTAGTGCTTTAGCTGGGAAGAAGAAGTGGCGTTTCGTAAATAAATCTGATAGATACAAGTTTCTTATCTGTAGCATACGATACAATTTAAGGAACTTGCATCGTATATTTATTTATTTATTTAAACTTCTCGCACACATTGAGGTACAAAGGCGGACTTAATGCCTTAGGCATTCTCTACCAGTCAACCAAGGGTGGTGAAGAGATAAGATGGCAGGTGCTCTGAATAAGAGGAGAAACCGTAAAAAAAATATTAAAAAGATATCTAAATGCATTATAAATAAAATATGTAGTATATGTAGTGTGTATATGTAGTGTAGATTACTTATTTGAAACAATAAAGCTAATATCGGAGAGGTATGTATATTCGTCATAATTATGCAGATTGTATGATTCGTCATTTCACAAACGGCGCCGTCCGTTTACAAACGCAAAACCGCCAGTTTTGCAAAATGCCTAAGGCAAATTGGCAATTCGTTCAATTGTTATAGTTTCAACATTGATTGTAATTGTAGGATGACCATCATAAAACACAGGTTGAATAAATCATACTCGTACTTTATTCCAGCAATCAGGTACCTATTATTTATGTTACTGTAAAATTGTGAGAACCAGTTTATAATTTATCAGTATTATTTCCGCTAGATTATAAAGAATCAAAAAATGGTGTACCGAGTGAAATAGGTTAGGTTAGGTTAGAACTGTGACCAACCGAGCGCGAGCTGAGCGATCGAAGCGAGCGGTGCCGCGGCAGCGGCCGGCGAGCGTTACTTCCAAGTCGTTCGTAGCTTGGCAAGTTATTTAGTATTAGTGCAAGGTGCGTTACGTCGCACACAAGTTTGGCACCAGTGCAAGTGTTTACAATTATTTGTCGGTATTATTTCCGTTAGATATTCAGATATTATTTAGATATTATTTCAGTTCAGTAATTTTCGATTTTTTTTTACCAATAATATTCCGCAGGAGTCCACCGAGCACCAAATTCCATGAACACCTTACGTTTTTTACGAGCCGGATAACTATAAATACTTCAATTTACCGCGGCATTTTGTAAACGGCGTTTGAATTGTCCATCAAATGTTGTAGCATAATTATTATAAAGTGACTAGACAATTTACAGTTTGCCTTAGGCATATTTCAAAACAGCGAGCGTTTGTAAAAAGCGGAATCATACAAATTGCCTGCGACATATTACATACTACAATATCCCTTGCGTCGTCTGAGCACAGTTAAGACGGTGCAACTTTTATTGCTTGTTTCAACTTATGGTACGCCACAGGCAATGACATCGCACTGTGTAAGTAAGCCTTTAGCATCATACTGAATTGTATTTAGAATTTGGATTTTGTATGCCTTATGGTGGGACATAGTATGGACCAAAATTATTTTTATAACATCTGTATAATTCTACCCTATGTGCACAAAATGAATAAATGAATTTGAATTGGTTTATTTGAAAGTTGATATTCAGAGCTAAAAACAGTTTACTAGTGGAGCAGTTTGTTTTTGTTTTAAAAGTAGTTCGATATACAATTAATTGCTATAAGCAGTAAGCTTACGTCGGCCCTATTGCTACAAATGTGTACATAATTGGTACATACATACATAAACTCATGCCTTCTTCCCATGGGGGTAGGCAGAAACTACAGAACGCTACCTGCTATGATCCTTACATGCTCCTTTTGCCTCGTTTAAGTTCATACACCTGTCCTTTCTGAAGAACATCACCAATAAGGTCAGTATACGTCCTACTAGGGAGCCCCTCCCGGCGTTTGTGGCGTTCTACATAATTGGTATTACTAGTAATTTAAAATTGTGCAAGAATTTTGTTTAAAAAAACACATTAATCTCGGGGCAGTTCAATTCTATTTAATTCAGCTCAACACTTCGACATAATCTATTCAATCAATTGGGAGTAGTTCTAAATCGGACCGCTGAAGGAATGTCGGCAAAAAAACGGCGACGGCCGTCACTTCGAGACGTAGGCTTTTAACGACGCGATAAAAATAGTCCCCTTCTAGCACGTGGCGTGATAGGGGGGGGGGGGAATGAAGATAGTATTTATTTATTTATTTATTTAATACTTCAAGCACACAAATGTACAGAGGCGGACTTAATGCCATAGGCATTTTCTACCAGTCAACCTTTGGGTGGTGCAGAGACAAACAGTGGTAGGTGCGATAGCGAGAATTGAGGAATATATTTATTTATATTTAAAAACTATAAATATAATATATACACGTAATTATATATAAATATAAATATAAATAAATACATATATACTAAAACTACTAAGATAGTCAATGGGAAACATTACCGTTGTGCTGATACTGCCAGCTTCTTGAGAATGTGCTCGCGAACTTTAATTTTAAAAGATAATCGGTTGGTCGCCATCCTGATTTCCTGGGGGAGCGCATTCCACAGAGAGATAGACTGAACGAAGAAGGAAGAGTGAATGAAGTCTGTGCGGTGAGTGGGGCATTGAAGAAGACGATTGTGAGATGAACGTAGATTTCTATTGTGGTTGGCGCAAATGTACTGAAAGTGGGGGGCTAGATAAATAGGAGAAGAGGGAGAGTCAAGATATGAAAACAAGGTGGTCAACGCCCTTTGCTCTCTGCGCTGGCGTATAGGCAACCACTTTAGAAGCGACCGTTGCGCAGAGACATGATCATATTTACGCAGATTGAAGACGAATCGAATGCAGTTATTGAGAAGACGGTCAAGTTTGTCGAGTAGATCTGCATTCAGGTCATAGTAGCACACATCACCATAATCGATGATAGGGAAGATTAAGGACTGCACAAGCATTGTCTTCGTACTCGATGGTAATAAATTTTTCAATCGGTACAGAGCCCGCAGCGTTCCAGTAACCTTCTGGCTTACCCTAGCGACTTGAGTATAGTACTCGACATTATAGGCATAATGGTAGAATGTACTTATTTCATCAGTCAGCTAATCGTTTTTGTGTCTTATATTGTTTTAGTTATAAGTATATTGTGTCCTAATGCTGTCCTACGTATATTTTATCCTACTAAATGATGTCCTAAAGCTCTTTCTGCTGAAAATGGGTGATTGGCAAATGAAAAAAAAAAAAAAACATATTATGCATTGTGCAATTTATAGATAAGCAGTAATTCTAAGACTGTCATCACAGCAGGTTTTCTCAACTGAGATCAGCACACACGATGTATTTTTATTTTTACAGTTTCTGCAAAATGTCAAAAAAGTAAACTGCATTGAACTAGAACTCCAGATAATAAGAAATACATGATTGATTGTCAGACGTCTCTATCGAGTTTACTCACAACTTCACTTCTCAGTAACAGCCAAATGTCAGCCAAATATTAAATAGGTACCTGAAGCTGCAATTCTCGAGTAGGTACAACGAGTACAGGCACGTGGGAGCGCCACTAATGTCGTGTACTGACAGAATAGTTCGGATATATTGCTTGTGACACGCCGCCTTAAGGAGTCGCGTTGTATCGTTCCGCCGTAAGCAGTAGCACCCGCCGCCCGGACAGACGGACTTATTTATTGCAACTGTAGTGGCAGCCGCAGGGCTACACACTGCTCGCACACTTTCAACTTTATTCCTCCAAGTTAGAGTGTATTATCGTATTCATAAGGGCGATTGACTTACACAGGTAAACAACAGGTGAGTATAAAATAACACGTATTGTTTGAACAAGGATGACTGTTTGTTTGTATTGGCATTTATGCCTGTTGGTAAACTTATAGGTGCATAAGTTTGAAATTAGCCCAACTAGAAGAATACCATATAACAAGGTGGTGATGGCGGAACGTGAGTTGTGAGAAAAGAGATGCAAAGGAGAGGGGAACATCAAAAAATAATTTCGTTTTTGCTAGAGATAAAATTGTATAAAACTATAAGCATAAGTATAATTATCATCATCCTAGCCATTTATTAACTGGTCGGCTTCCAGTCTAACCAGATGAAGCTGAATACCAATATTATAATACACTATACAGTTTTTTCCAGGTTCAACGATCTGTGTTATCTTCAGCAGCAAGATGGTGATAAATTCAAAACCGACATTGTTTGAAAATAACTCTGCTGCACCACACTGGTAAACAAAAGGTGCACAATATATTTCGCTAGCATCGCACGCGTCAATCGGCGTCACCTCGCCTGATTTATACCACACGCTGTCGGCATCCCAACCGACGAGTGCCGAGGACGTTCCTCCGATGACCCGAATTAATTCGCCGTTAATATTTGTTATAGGACAGAAAGAGATCAGTGCCCGCTAATATCCATATCGTAACTCAATCCGGTTAGTATTTGCTTTGAGTCCGCTGATAATTGAAACTCAAATAACTCGATCCGCGGCTGTCTTCGTAGGCACGTTCCAATTCAAAAGTAATCCCACTCCAAACATTTGTACGTCTCAATCGGTACTCCTGAACTGTGGCATTGCTAACAGTGTTACGATAGCGAGTGCATTGCTAGATCTAATATACATTGCGCGCTAAATGTACAGTTACTTATTTCATACATGCGTTTCCACGGCAATGTATGCAAAATAGATTGAATTTTTCACACAATTATGTTACTCCCAGGATGGCATAGTATTTCAGTGGTTATGAAAGGAAACAACGGGTCGTCTGTTCTATATAATTATAGGGCGGCGTCAATATTTGTTAGGCACTGTAAAATGCGAATGAAGTTCTATTGTAATAGTGCTTCGAGGGTTATTTTATATTCGATGCGAATATCGACTGTGTTTGATAAAAGGCTTTGCTGTTTGTGTTGCGAGTTAATGATATAGTAATTTGAATGTAGGACATTATTCGTAGAATGTTTAGAGTTAGATTTACCTAATTCTATCTAGATCTAGCACTGAGCACCTACCTATTCTAGAAATACGATTAGATACTTATGCGGATATTTAACGATAAATTCGCTACTCCTCATTAGGTATTGACAATTACTATATGTCTAATAAATTGATTTATTACGCAGATTATTTTTCACTTGATATGCACCTTGCAGGTCGAACATTAAGCATCACAATTTTATACAAAAACTTATTAAATATCAGCCTTTACTATAACTGAACAGTAGCTCATTAAAAAATGAACTCCGCCTATAACATTATAATAATTATAATCACACCCCTGTGTACAAAAAACTCAAACAGTAACGTCCCGAAGATGAAATAAAAACAAAGTGCATTTGTACGTGTAAATATTAACACGAGAGTAATATAATATAAAGGGACGTTTGTGAAATATGAAAAGCGAAGCATCGCGCTTAATAGAGAGACGGACGTCAATTTGAGACCCACTTCAGCCGCCAAACGCGAGACAATCGGCCGCGCCTGGTCAGCGGAGCGAGCGACGAGCGAGAGCGGCAGTGGTGTTTCTCGATTTACATAAAAAGGCTAAATTGCAATAATTATGAGAACTGCTTCAGAAGTTTTTCGAAATGAACATCGACAACATGAAAACGAGACCGGCAGATATTCATAAATGCTGATTGTGAAAAGAATTAGGATGATTTTCTTGGAGTATTTTAACAGTCTTGGCATTTACAATTTACAATAGCTATCATAGGACTGATAAAAGGTTTACTGATGACAGAAACAGACAGCTTGGTATTCAACACAACAACCGCGTCCGCTTACAATTTAAGTGGAATAAAAAAAAAACAATATAAAAGCTAATCGGCACTGATCAGAAGTGACGCGGGTGAAGTGCGCGCTGTTACCAACACACCAACATATTATGTCCTTAGCGTATATATAAACCAATGAACTTTCTTCTTTACAAAGCAGTTCTGTTACTCTTACAAAATACCTAGAACACTTCTGTGTGTAAAGGAAATTGCCTATTACGACAATTTCTTGCATTTACCGAAAGGTTACCAAAGGTCCCATGTGAGAATTGACAAGCCTATTGTAATCAACCCCTAGAGGGAAAAATGCTTAAGGAAAAACGCAATAATCGCCGTAATAACCCCATGCAGCCTGCAGTCCTTTCTAATACTTCATTGAACAACCTATTATGTTATTTTGTACAATACGACACGTGACTAAATTTTTCTTTGAAGGCGTATGAGCGAATACTTTCTCTTTATATTTCCATTGACTGTCACTCGGATAGCTCTTACTTCTTCACATCTTATGCGTTCTGCAGTGCACATAAACAGAGCGCGAGCTATTTCAATGATTTTCATATTTTGTATAACTTTGTAATTAAATCTGATCTCTAGATAAGATTTAATTTTTTTATTCAGAAATATGATTTAGACATTCATGCTAGAAAAGTAGCAATACTATTTAAGCTTGACAGACCAACCCATTTGTGCTCATAATTTACTCGTATTTAGGCATGAGTTATACTAGAATAATTGCAGTAACGTTTAAATTTTTTGTTTCTTAAAAGATAAAAACTCCATTATCATCCTCCGTAATCACATCCCCTTAAGGTGGTCCCTAGTTGCCCGCGAAATTTAAATTTTCTTAAGTTTTTTGTAATTTGCAGGTCAGTGTCAGGTTGTATTTCAAACCGATTTTTTTTCTCGTCTAATGTTTGTCTGTTACTTTCTTTACATACTACAGCACTAATGTTGTGAAAAATAACAGCAAAACAATAATGAATTAGAAATAAGACGAAACCAAACATTATGTCCATTTTTTATATGAGATATATTGTGATGAAACCGTCTGCCAATTTTTTTTGACATAGCTCCTGTATAACTGGGAGGTTTCTGACTGGTACTTCCCACCGAGTCGGGTTCAAAATTATCTAAACTAACGATTTTATACGGTTTTGGCTGTAAAACGATGAGACATGGTTTTGGTCGGGCGCTCTTGTACCACGTTAAATTGTTAAGAAATGTTTATTTTATTAATAATCTTTTGAAATACTGAATGTGCAGGATGTTGGATTATGCCAATATTTAGTAGAAATTTCTACTAAATATTGGTGCTATTGTTATCCGATTTGATCAACTACTTTAGTAGCTACATACATATTCATATTTTCATAGATCGTGTGGATTGAAGAGCCACATAAAATGTGTTGTATTAGCGAAATTATATAGTTTTTCAATTTTATTTTTACACTACAAATTACAACACGTTTTCTTCTAAATTATACTAAAATTATGTTGTAATTAATTGATTACTTTCCAAGAAACAGCGCGATCAAATATATGGATTTTTATGAAAAATCAAAATTTGTAACTATCTCAAATCCAGCCGTACAAAACTTTTTTTTGTAGCGATTACGCACAAATACTACTTAATCCTACCAAATTTTCAAAAATATCCGTCGGGTTATTTTCGAGTTCTAAGGTGGCTCCTCAATCTACACGTCTGAATTGAGGAGCCACCTTAACAGTCATGTAACTTTTGAAGGCTTTTACTACAATCCACACGGACACGAATAAAATGATAAGTAAAGAGTGCAATAAAATGATAATCGACATTAGGCAACTTATACGTTCGATGATTGATTGATTTTGACTAACTTAACTTAACGTCCATTATTTAAGGAGCAATCGAAGAAAATATGTTTTTTAATTTTTCCTGGAAAGTTGCATTTTTAAAGTTATCATTTTATTCTCCGGGGATGGCGACATGTCGTCTGAAAATGCATAAATACAAGGAAATTACGGTACATGGAACGAAATTAGGGGGTGAAGAATGAGTGGAGCCGAGCCAAAGTGGCGTGGACGCGAGTCCGCTGGGCGCAATAAAACATTTTGGGACCACTTCTAAATACATTGTGGGACACGGGACATGTTGTGTGGACACACTACTGCGGTGTTTTAATAAAAAATAATGAACGTTCGTTGTTTTTATGTAATGCAAAGCGTAGTAACTGCAAAAACAAAGTACCAGGATGTTTTTACAGGTATATAAAACAAAACGACGAAAAATGCACATACGGATTGCTCACAAAAATAACTTTCACTTTACCACTTACCATTGCAAACCGAGTCATTCACAAAGGGTTCTAGTAGTCGCAGGACCTCCTAGCATTAATAAACCCTCATCATTACCGTACATTTATATCCCAGTGTTAAAGACGCTGTAACAGTGACGTAATAAGCGAGTCTCCCGCTAATGTATGCTAAGCCGACGAGCCGACGAGCAGAGCACGGCAATGTCTGTGCAATTACTATTAATGAGGAGTCCACTGTCCAACTGCAATTGTACTTTATATCTTAGCATTACTGCAAGAAAGAAGTGGTGGCAACCCTTTGTCTAGACTAAGATATCAAGTGCATAATTAGCTAAGGTTCTCGGTGGTGTCCGTTCACTTTTTGACTAACTGACTGACTCTTTGACAATTCAAAAGTGCCTGTAAATGGTTTAATTGAAATAAATGCTTTGAGTTTGAGTTTGAGTTCACAGGTGAAACTCTCGAACCCGGGACAGCTGGTAATGGACCATACAATATCACACATCTTTGATTCTGACTAGCTCAAAGTAGACAATGCCGAGGTACCACTACAAACAACACTACCTACTTAATAAGTGCAACTATGAAAACAAAGTCAACTATGAGTACAAATAGGTATACAAGAAGAACATTCGAACTACACTAAATAATTTTAGGAAGATACTTATTTTTTAAGGGGGATATAAAATACGCTTTACTGACCGTGTGTTTGATGATAATCATATTATAATTATTATGTATGGTCACAAAAGTGGTGCTGAACCACCAGAAGTGGTGTTTCTGTACCAAATTTTGCGCCAGTACACCCGCGAGGTGGGTAATAGCTTATATGTGTGGGCTTCGCGACACAATTGAGAGGAGGCTAATAAACCGGAGCATTATGTTCGCGGGATATAAAATAACAACAATTAGGCATCCGGCACGTGCCCGGCGTATGTGACCACCGCGGTGAGTGTGGACTTGGGCAAATTGTGTACAAGTTGCTGTCGTCAAATTCTTTGAAACATTTGGACGTGTGTTCTTACCATGGCCTAAACGTAAACAAATTAATAAAAAAAAAGAAACAACCACGAATATTATTCTTTCTTTCTTGTTCGTGTAGTTAGTGACTGATCTGGTGTCAGAGTTTTAAAGCCGCCCAAGGGCCTCTGACTTGGCTTGCCATGCCGTTGAGAAATGTATCTCAGGCATGCTCGTTTCAATACGAAGTTTGCACCGCTTTTGAAGCAAGTGATAATTTTACAATACGCACATGAATTTGAAAAGTCAGAGGTCTTGGATTCGAACTCGAGCCTTATGACTTCGATTGTTATTAACTATGGCCGTAATCTATCATGTCGCTTATTTTATTGCAATGTATAAACATGACAGTTAAAAAGTTAAAACAAAATTAAATGAAAACAGGCCTCACTACCTGTAGTCAAACGTTATCTATGTGTTGTACACAAAGTTTGTTGAGCGCAGGTATTAATTTCCCGGCGGGTGGCGAACCCCCGACCCGCCAAGAAGCAAACAGCCTGTTAACTTAGGCGCCTATGCCTCATTACGCGTTAAATTGAATCTGTCAACTGATTAGCTTCGCAAGAAGAGGGTGCGCGGTGTGACCTGCGTGATATGGGGCAGAGGACCAGGTGAGGAGTTGTTAAGTTAATGGGTGAGGAAGACGTAAGCGTTTGTGTTGGAGGAGAGAATCTTTGCTAATTATTAAAATAAATTAATGTTGGTCTAAATTACTAGAACGTTTTAAAATTTCACTTATTACCTTTATTACACAATCAGAAATGGTTAAACCTAACTTGTTATCTACTAAAATAACCGTCAATTTACATAGTGCGACGAATTGTGATGCGCTCGCATTGATCAATTATCAGGGGGCACCAGACATTTTAATGGTCCTTTATAAAACAAGCGGCGTCTCTGGGGACCGAGCAATTGATTGCGCTTGATTGCTGTTGATGCATACGCACTGGGTACTTACCTACTACCTATTAGGTAATAATATCAGCCCATAATCGTCACATGGAGGTGAAAATGAAGATATTATTTACGTTTGTCATGCTAAAATATCGGAAGACGGTCAGCTGTTCTGTATATCATAACAGCTGCCCAATAAAATGATTGTAAGAAACGCTTTGCCTTATTGTGCCTATATTTATTAGGGTTGACAACCGCGTGAGAGGATGTGCCGCCAATATCATGGGGCAGCCCTGCCGTCTTTTTATAGCGTTTGAGGGTTCTGATCGAATCGTCATAAATCAACATTTTATTTTTGGTCCGCACTGTACCTGAGTGCACGGTGTCTTAGTGAATTGTGGGTAAACATGCTCCTTATACATCAATACGTTTTGTCCCAACATTATGGAGTCAATTTCGTTCAGTGAAGGGGTTCTTTTTCAGACTCGCACGGTTAGCTCGGAGAAATATTATGTAGGTACTGTTTTGCAGACTGGGTTCTTATACATATTTCGTTATTTGAATTTTCGAGTCCCTTGGCAAGAATTAGAAATACGAAACGTAGTTTACAACTAAGTTTAGGTTAAATTGCTGTAATTGTACATATTAAAAATATGTTTGATAGGCTGAGGAATGATGTGATAAAACAACGGTGTGAGTTAAAAGAAGATGTAGTGACAAAAATTTAAAAGGGTATGCTGAGATGCTTTGCTAATGTTGAGAGGATGAATGAAAGGAGACTAACAAAATGTATTTACAAGGCACATGTGACTGGAAACGCCGGGAGGGGACGCCCCAGGAGGACATATACTGACCTTATTGGTGATGTTCTTCAGAAAGGACAGATGCGTAGTACTCGCAACCAGCGAGCGTGTATGCAGACCAGATATATGAACGTAAATGAGGCAAAAGGAGTATGTAAGGATCGTAGCAAGTGGCGTTCTGTAGTTTCTGCCTACCCCCATGGGAAGAAGGCGTGAGTTTATGTATGTATGTATGTAAAATATGTTGATCACAGGTATAATAAACATGGATGAACAATGGTTACCGTCAGGAATATTAAAAAAAACTGTATTTGAGGTAAATGTGGTGAAGAGAATTTTTCCTGTAGCGAATCTATTACAATCTGATAGGTTTTATCATGATGCTAAGGTACAATCATAATAGCTCCCGCATATTGTTAATGCCTGGCACACAGTAGGCACCTCGTAGTCACGAGGGTTGCTCCCGGCGGATCAAAATGATCACAACAAGTTGTTTAAGCACGTTAAGCATACAAACATAACTTCCTATGTGCTCACCGCAACGCGCACTGTTTATTATAGTGATGTACCCACCTCTTTGAGATCAACTGCGGATCTGCGAACTCATTGAATGCGGATATTTCAGCAGTCATGACTTTTTTGGGGTAAGTATTTAAGGCGTTCCTAAATGACAAATTAATCGTATGTTTTTTTAAAGTAAAACATTTCAATGAACACTTAAGGGATGAAGAATATGCATCTAATAAATGCAACACTCCAGCAGATCAGGAAGCAGGCAGGTCTTACGAAGTTATTACAGTCCCTATTACAGTAACTTTTCAATCAAATAAAATACTCGAATCCGAAATAGTAGCGAGATAATATCCGCATAATATCCACCCTCCCTACTCAAAGTATCAGCTATACTTAACGTTATTATCAGAGTTCATACCACTTTAAATTAGGCATTGTCTGTCTTGAAAAGTTTCCGCGCTCGGCTCGGAGACGTACCCGCGGCGTAGCGGGCGTGGCGGGCGTACCGGGCGTACTGAGCTCTTTAACTTGCGCGTTACAAGTCGGTGTTACAAGTTGCCGCTAATTAGTTACGATATTATGCATTGTGTGGCTGCGTATTGTTCTGCCGCGTGGCTCAGTGCTCGCTGTTCCTTATTTAAGGTGCCTCTGTCAATGGCATTGTGGATTTCAAGGGGTTTCTGAAGTTATCGAAATGGAAATCTGCAAATAACTATTATTGATATAAGGAGCTAACAGCTAGCCAAATAATAAAGTTATATTTTTCTCATTCGATATCATTGGTCTGAAATCGAATAGTCCTGTCAACCTCGGTAAAAGTAATTTCTCGAACAAGTTTAAAAAACCGGTCAAGAGCGAGTCGGACTCGCGCTCCGAGGGTTCCGTATCATCATATATAACACTGTGGTATAGAATATGTAGCAGTTTTAGGTCAGTGCCAGCTCTTGACTGATAGTGGAACTAATGTATTTTTTATTGATGATTTCAGAAAAAGTGAAAATTTTGAGATATCGTTTTATTTTTCCTGTAATCTTGGCATAAACTTCTATCACATAGAATAATTTCAGATTTTTCTCTATTAAAATTTCAGAGATAAGGGTAAAGGTAATTTTTTTTTCCCTTTTCGTCAAAAGTCGAAAACTATGGGGCCTAAAAAAAAAGAAAACTGTTCGTTCAGTCCCTGTTGCAGGAAAAATAAAAATATTTTTATTTCTTTCTTATTTGGAAAATAGTTGGGCAAATGTCATCTAAAACTGTTCCTTTCAAGTTGATAGCATTAGTAGTTCTTAAGATAGCCAGCTGTGACAGACAGACGGACAGACATACTGAGTGAGACCATAAGGGATCCTTTTTACCATTTTGGTACGGAACCCTAAAAAGAGAACTCGATGTACCCCTTATTAACTAAAAGGTATATCTATGTGTATGTAGGAACAAGAACAATAATAACAATAGCTTGTCCCCTTAGTCTGTTGTTTCCTAATGTCGGGGAATGATGAGCAATATCTACGTTATATTTTATCCCCCACTGGGCAATTCTAAAACAAATTCATGGACTATTTTAGTACAAAAAGTAATTCGCCCAAAGTTTGTAGTTGTAATAAAAGTGAATTAAGTACAGAAGCTTATTGAGTTCAATTATAAGAGTAGGTAGGTTGTGTTGTGAAGTTTTTTAATATACGTCGAGTGAATCCTTACAGTTGTCCCTGAAGAATGAATTGTCAAAATTACTCTCGAACAACATTTATTTCTGGAATTTAATTATGTCAAAATGTCTGCGCAAAATCTTTTGACGTTCTATTCGAGTTAGGTTTTTGAGAAATGATACCAAACTATAGAGACACGTTTATTGCCTACGTAATAATTTTTATGTGTTTTGAAAACTAGCCATCGTTTAGGTAAACAGTATTTTTTTTTACATAATAGTATAACATCATCATCATCATCAGTCTATTAATGTTCCCACTGCCGGGACACAGGCCTTCTCTCTGTGAGAAGGAGTGGGCTGTAATCTACCAAGCGGGCCCAGTGCGGGTTGGTAGATGTCACATATATTATGTCTTCGAATTTTGTTCTAATTTGGTTCTAAGACATGCCGGTTTCCTCACGATGTTTTCCTTCACCGTTTGAGAGCAGTGGCGATGAAATTATTTACACAAAGTAAAGCGCCTGCTTGGGTTCGAACCCACGACCTACAACTCGTAAGTCGGGGTCGTTACCACTGGGCCACCACTGCTCCAATAATCAAATTCTAGAAATAGAACAGTTACTGAGACGAATTAATTTGTTTTGTAAAAACATTTGTTATTTCAACACAATTGGGAAAATTAATGCAAGATTAAAAATCGATTTTCTCATAATAAAAGATATTTTATAGTTTTGCGAATATAGCAATTTCTCAAAGTTGCAATCATTATTTTATGACAAAATCACTTTTGAATTCCGCGTAAGAGTCAGATATTTATGCTCGTGACTGTACATACGAATTATTCATTTTGTTTCTATTTTAATGTTGAACAATTTGTAAGAACGGTACCTTAAGAGGCTTACAACAGCTAAAGCGCGGTCACTGCATAGAAAAGAAAGAGAAGGGCGATGATACAACGCAGGTGATCTATTGCAAAATATGAAGCAATTATCTATTTACAAAAAACCTATTGTTGGAACTAAAAAAATAAAACACTATAACGGCAATATGTTGTATAATAAATAATACCAGCCTGTTATCTATCCCGCTGTAGGGCAACGGCCTCTTCTCATTTCAAACTTATAATATTAACTACCAGTCCAGGTTTCCTCACGATCCTTCGCCGATGTCAATAATGTCCAAGATAAACTCAGAAAGTACATATGAATTGAAAAAGTCACATTGGTACTTGCCCGGATTTGAAACCACAACCTCGTGCATGAGAGGCGAAGCCTTAACCGCTGGGCCATCATGACATTGTAGAATAATCTAACAAAAAATCAGCATGTAGAGTATTATGACTTTTAATCGTTAAAAGAAATTAGAGGTATCTTCGTGTTTTTTTTCTAGTTGTATTATATTTTTAACACACTATCTTACTAGCATATATCATTAAGAATATCATATATTTTCTGATTTAGTTTACTGTAGTGGATCATATACTTTTAGGCATTAAAAAACTTGCGTTTAGGCACATTTATGTCCAGTAGTCCCCTTAGTAAAATAGTTATGCATGCGTGCAGAATTTGGCTCGTCAGTTTAATACTGGTACGAAAAAGAATAAAAAGATTAAATTAATTGAATCAACATAACAATATAGTTTTATTTAAATACAAATTTTATTCTAATAGATTATTTATTACTAACTTTTCCACGGCTTCTTCCGCGTAGAGTTCGGAAATTATCCCACGGTAACGTACTACCGGGATTTAAACTATCCTATGTCCTAACCCAGGCCATGAGGCCATGACCTAACTCAGGTTACTTAATTTGATTACTTAGTTTTATTCTTCTCTTAGTCTTAGTCTTATACTTAGTAGTATTTCACTATATCCGAATACCCACTACTTACCGAATAAATTAAAAAATGGAACAGAATTTGTATGAAATTATCTGCCAAGTAAGTTAATAGGAACTTAGTCATAAGTGCTGAAACAGGCCCTTAATCTGACATACTGATACTTAATTTACTATTAATTTATTATTTTACTTAATTTCGCTTACAGATAGGCAAGTGAGCTTTTCATCTACTTAAATCCGTTTAACCGTCCTTGCACGAAAAAGACCCTTTTTTGTCAGTAACTTAACTAAATTATAAGAAAGCTTGAAATAATTGAAACATTAAGTCTGTGTAACTATAAAAGTACAGTTTTCGTGGTGCTAAATCTTCATGTCAGTCACAGCACCTGTTAATAGTTGCGTCACTTTGGCGCTCTCAAAAATGTTGATTTTGAAAATATTGTATAATCATAAAATATAATTTTGAATTTATTTCAAGGATAGCTGAAGAGTAATGTGTGATTGTTATTTCTTGATATGGTTTGTTAAATAATAGGAAAGAGAAATAATAAAAAATAATAAAAAAGAAAAATAATGTTGAATAATTTTTTTTTTTTTTAACCCTGTCTGTACAGGGTTTACAAGAAAAATTATTCAACATTATTTTTCTAGTTCGTATCGAAGTTGAAAAAAGTGGTTCAGCCAAATGCAAGTAGACTATATAAAAATAATGATAATATTTTATAATGTTCAAAATCAAAAGTAATTTTTTGAAAAAAGTGATCAAACGTCAGACTCGCGTCATTTTTCGGAAAACGTGTTGCGAAATTTTATTATTCACTTAATTGTTGAATTATTATATATTCAGATGCTAGTTAATTGACTCAGGCGTGACTTTACGGAAAATCATTGTAAAATACAATAGACGATGTATATTCAGTAACTTAATCCGCTTAACTGTTCTTAAAGAGTCTGAGAGAACAAGAGTCGAACGCAAAGTGCACTTTGTGCTTGGCTCTTGTCGTAGCAACATGTCGTGTCTGAGTTCGCAACCAGTCAATCGTCAGCCTGAGGATGCCTCGTTGAGAGGCGAAACACGTGTCGATTTCTTACAGGGTTCTCTAAGACTCTTTAAGAACAGTTAAGCGGATTAAGTTACTAACTATACATCGTCTATTGTATTTTATTCAGATGCTGTTGTGTCGTATGCCCATAGTTTTATTTGTATCAATGCTTTGAATTTTTCTTTTTCTGTATGCTTTACTATTCATCTTTTCTCAGAGAGAATAGTCTGTAGATGTTGGAGCGTCGGGCGAAATGCGATCGTAATATTTAATGGATAATAATTAGCATAAAGGCTCCCGCTGACAGGCGCGACGCGACAGTACGACGCGACTCTAATAAAACAATTTCTATGAAAACATCATGGAAATTGTTCTACCAGAATCGCGTCGCACCGTCACGTCGCACCTATTTGCGGGGGCCTTAAAAATACGGTTTTAATAACTTGTACCTAGCCTTTTCCCAACTCTGGTAAGGTTGGCTTCCAGTCTGACCGGATATAGCTGAATACTAATGTGCAATTAATAGTTACATCAAACGCATAACTTTGCCGAGTTCCCACTACTCGTTTGCTCAATATAAATTCGTCACCATTTAGTGCCAATAAACAACACAAAATAATAATTTCCATGAACACCTATTTATTAACAGACCACTTCCAATTTCACCAATATTTGTACGAAATAAACGTGCACACACATAAATATTATTATAAAATCGTTAATAAAGCTGTTAAAATTTATAGACACATCAATAAAATTGTGTGTATAAATAAATCAGGGCTGCGACAAACCCAGCTTCAATACGTCAAAGATAACCGAACGTGAATAATCGCGGTAGTTGGGAACAATGGGCATTTGCATTTATAAATGATTCATGCGCGACGCGCCCTGTTGTAAGAGAAAACGTTCTGGCTGATCGTTGTTGGCGGAATTTTGACGATTGCCAACCCTATGCTGATAGGCTGCGCGCTTGTTGGTAAGCGGAGCGAGTTATTTTTAATTTTTTCAATGCAATAATTCTGTAGCGGCTTGGTATTTAGCCGGTTAAACTGAAAGCAGACCCTAACATACTTGGGAAAAGGCTAGGCACACTGACTGAATTCTGTAGCGGCATTTAGACAAGTTAATTGACTCAGGCGTGACTTTGCGGAAATCCATCATAAAATACAATAGACGATGTATATCTAGTAACTTAATCCGCTTAACCGTTCTTAAAGAGTTAGAGAACCCTGTAAGAAATCGACACGTGTTTCGCCTCTCAACGAGGCATCCTCAGGACGACGATTGACCTGTTGCGAACTCGGACACGAAGTGTTATCAACGCGAGCCGAACGCAAAGAGCTTTGAGCTTTGCTTTGAGCTTTGCGTTCGGCTCGCGTATCCGCGATCTCTTTCCAACATTCATTCACAGACTTTCCTTCCATATCCTTCATTTCAATCATTTTATCTACCACTTGACTCTTAAACATACTGGCGCATTCCTCTTTTTCTATCATACGCCATCTGGTTTTGGGTGGGGGCCGTTCCTTGTTCCTACTGGACGAAACACTGACTTTTACCTCCATTATTAAGAGTCTATGTTGTGGGACTAAGTCTTCACCTGGGAGCACTTTACAGTTTTTGACACTTTTAAGGCTGTTCCGTCTTACTAGCATGTAGTCAATTTGTGTCGCGTGGTGGCCACTTTTGTAAGTTATAAGATGCTCTTTTTGTTTTTGGAACCACGTATTTGTTATTGCCAGGTCGAAGGCCGAAGCAGCTTGCAGTAGTGTCTCGCCATCAGTGTTACGGTCTCCGTATCCCCAACCGCCATGCACTCTCTCATACCCATCCTTAGGTCTTCCTACATGCCCGTTAAAATCACCCCCCACATACACTTCTTCACTATCTTGCACATCCATCATCACCCGATCAAAATCCATCCAAAACTTCTCTTTTACACTATCTTCACACCCTGACTGGGGTGCATACACACTAACTATATTAACCACTAAACTCTCCACAATTACTTTAACCGCTATCACTCTATCACTCACTCTTTTAACATCCACCACACATTCTTTCAACTGACTATCCAAAACTATACCCACACCATTTCGCTTGCCATCGCTCCCACAATAATAAAACTTATATCCTTCTCCTATCTCTCTAGCTTTCGCGCCCTTCCACTTTGTCTCTTGCAGACACGCTATGTTCAGTCGTCGCCTTTTTAAAACATCTGCTAGTTCCCTTCCTCTTCCAGTCATCGTACCTACATTCCAGCTCGCACATCTCAGTCTAGCTTCTCTCACACTCCGAGCTTGCGTCTTACGTCGCACCCGCCCGTTCTGGTGCGACAACCCTTGTCCATTTCCCACAGAAGCCGGGTGCTGCCCCTGCGCGTCGCCTGTGGGGTACGCCCTAGCCCTATCGCGCATCATAACATTTTCACTCATGTTGCTTAGGGTTTTGGCAAAGTTTTACAGTCGGCCGCCAGCCTGACACCAACCCTCCTTGGGAATGCTTTTGTTGGTGGTTTTCCCGCCGCCTCGCGGGTGACCCAAGGTGCTACGATGGTATGCACTAGGTCTCCAGTTCCCTTAGTCGCCTCCTACGACACCCACAGGATGAAATGGGGTGGCCATATTCTTAATCCGGGACCACACGGACCACATTTAGACAAACATATTAAACACAATTAAGCAGAGTATATCACAATATGATGTATTACTATTTATTTAATAAAGTTCCCTTTAGAAATCACATTTCGTCACATTTATACTTTGTGTTGGAACTCCGGCCACTGTGGTTCAGAGAAAAAACAAAAAAGTGTACACCTGTGATTATAATACAGTGTACCTAATCCAATCTTTTGTGACCTCCTATTAACCTGTGTAATGCAAATAAATTAATTTCAATCTAAAAACCTGTGTCGTTGTACACCAGTTTCTTCAAAACCTTGGATTGAGATAGAAAGAGTGTTTCGCAATTCGGGTGCAGGTATCCTAATCTCAGTCGATTAAACAAGCAAGCAAGCATCCTGTAACACACATTATTATCAAACTGACTATTTACGTAGATACTTTAACACCTTTTGTGTGAAGCGAAGGGTTATCGTGATACTTCACACTTTGTTTCCATATTAAAACCTCATGCATACTGTCTGCATGCATGCATAATAACATCACAGGATTTGTATCTCTTACTTAAAACGTTAGCACCGGCTACCGGAATCAGATTAAAGCCCCCTCCCTCTCTCCCACTTTCCTGTGACAGGGTCCAATATCATATCTTTGTAAAACCTAGCGTCTAAGTTCACATTGTGGAATGCAAATTAATATTGAGTCTTGAGTACCAGGAATGGTTCATCCTTATTATTCTGTGAAGAGGTTGTTTATGTAGCAAACTTTTTATATAAAACGACATCTTCAAGTTATTAACTTAAATAAATAAATTTAATACCCGCTTCCGCGTCTCCACACAGTGAGAACCACATGCTCTAATGCAAACACGAAATCCGACTCTATAAATAGATATTGTGTGTGGAAAACCAAATATTTTCGCAGCGATATCGTTTTGATGAAGTTCGCTCCATGTTTTATCTGACACGCGTTTGTTTTTGTCACAAACACACACACGCAGACTGTCATCATATCGCAAACATAATGCACACATACTCACACACAGTTTTTATGACTCATATAAATACACACACACCAGTGTAGTTTGTACATCATGAAACATCGGCGACAAAATAGCGGCGGCAAACTCGTGAAGAGCCAAGTGACGTATAGTGACGCTCCGCGACTTTGACACCGTATGCGATGCCGGCTGGAATTCTGCATATTTTTGTGACGTTTGCTGAACGGTGCCGAAGTATTGACAGGAAAGGATTTTAAACCAAAATGTTCTCGTAAAAAAGCTCGGTATGACGTAAATATTTCAGACAACGTTATTAGCTCTTCTTGTATAGTGCAATCAAACTCGTTACCAGAAAACTCTGGACGCAAGAAAGGAATTTGTTTACTAAAGGCATCATTGTAGCCCATTTTGTTCAGCTGGCTTGCATTTTAAATTGGGTACTATGGCTAGAATTACGGCTAGCTTACAACTTGCACTGGGAAACCGCGATTAAATGAATAACATCAGAAACTTTAAGCTTAATAGGATATATATTTCACTGTTACTTCTGTTTCTTTAACCTCTTGAGATGTATGTCAATCGTAGAAAACGATGAATATTGCTCGAAACCGATTGTGTAACAAGCATGTTCCGGTCAACTGCGCAGCCTGCTTACATCATATATAGGCTGATTACGTAAGGAGGCAGTTTCTACACAAATGTTCATTTGCCATCATAAAACATAATTATTTTATATATTTTTCGTATAAAGCATCGAATTATCAGTTGAAAGATATACTTATTCTTAAATTGACAAGTGAAATATCATGACAATTTATAAAAATTTAAATTGATCTATCGGAATCTTGTACGGTAACGGTATTTTGTATTATAATTAAGTATTATTTATAAAAATCCTCCACAAAAATGGCTGCTATCACTGCAAGAGCACACAATATAATGGCTAATCTGCCAGTATCACACACAGGCAGGTAAGCGGCGCGGACTGTTGTTTGCATGCCAAATTTAATTTGAAATATTTTCGCCGCTGTTTAGACGCCGACTGTACTCGTAATGAATAAAACATTTCTTACTCATACGTCGCTCTAGCCTTTTTGATGGAGCCACAACAGCAGCGGGGAATAGTCGAGAGCTCCCACCTTGAGTTGGATGTAAAAGACTTAGACAAGAGCTTGATTCGCAGTGAGTGTCGCAACATGAACCACTTACCCACTTGATAAGAGTGGTGATGATTTAATTTCATCTTTGACAGGTTGATAGCGGTCATTGTGACAATCAAGTCGCGCGCAAAATATAAAAGTAAGAAAATAGCAGTCTTAAAACTCTTAACAGCACTTGAAAGCATCTATCTATATACAGGGGTATTTGTAAAACACCAGCAACTTCTTAAGGGGTCATTGTCAAAAACTTTCACTATGGGACCAAAGTTGAAATTGCGAAAAAAAAATCAGCTGTTACCTACATTTATGTTCTCGTTTCTTGTCAAAATGTAGGGAACAGCAGATTTTTTTTTCACGATTGCAGGTTTGGTCCCATAGTAAAAGTTGTTCATAATGATGAATTTAATGACAGGGTTATTTGTAAATCACCAGCAACCTAAGAGGTTGCTGGTGATTTACAAATAACCCTGTATACATACATATTATAAAATAAAGTCGCTTTGTGTCTGTCTGTGTGACTTCATTGTTCTTATAAAATATTAAACGGATATTGATGCGGTTTTCATCACCATTTAGAGAATTTATTCCGAAAGTTTTATTTGAATTAATATAAAACTTGATAAAATAAAGAAAAAATTTAATAAAGAAAAATATATTTAGTAACATAATCCGCTTAACTGTTCTTAAAGAGTTATATAGAATCCTATAAGAAATCGACACGTCTTTCACCTCTCAACGAAGCATCCTCAGGAAAACGATTAACTTGATGCGAAGGGTTTTTTTTTAAATAATGGATGTCCGCAAAGTCACGCCTGAGTCTATTAACTATCTATAATAAAAAAATATCGATGTTATTTTTCAAATCGTACAAAACCATACGAAGCATGGGTGGTCGCTGGCCTAATAATAACTATGAGCTCTGAATATCCAACATTTCATAATAACAATCTTTCACAAGGAGCTATTTCTCAGTTCTCCCTCTGCAGTCGTAGCCACAAATCGAGCGAGGCAATATAAAGCTTTGACGATTTTCTTTTCAGAATTTCAAGTGATTCTAAAGTCCTTCGGAGTTATACGACAGGTTTGCATACCGCAGCGGCACACACACAAATACACACGTATGTATAATGTTAGTATACATACATATATGCACATACAATGGACTGATCTGCATGAAAAGCACTCGTCGAGTGGAAATTAAACATGTTAGCGTTGACCTTAACAGTCAATTAAGTACACCAAAATTAATATCCATATCTGGCCTTTGTCTCAATAATTAGTTCAAGTAACGAATTCCAGTAATTAGTTCAAGTACGCGTAGCGTGGGGCGCCTCAAGCTAGATGGACCTATGACCTAAACAAATGACTGTGACAGCAGGGATTCGTCGGCGGAGGCCTGGCTGTTGTGACGTAACGGGATAGAGGCCTATGTCTAACAGTGAACTGCAATAGGTTAAGTTGATTTAATGTTGTAGGCAAAAAAAAACGAGGCAGTCTGGAACTGCCGATTGAAGTGAGAACTAAGTAACGCCATCTAACGAAAATGTCAGGAATTTATGTAGCTTGCTGTCAGTAAAAGAACAATAGCTGTAGCTCCATTAAAAAATATCCAAAAAAATAAAACAGAGTGCGCTGTCAACAAAAACTTGAACGTCTTACGAATTTTCGATCAGGTCACGTGTCCTGACGCGCGAGTTTAACATTTTTTATCCATGCCAAAAAAAGTGCACAACGTCGCTAAAGAAGTTTTCACTTCAAAAAAGTTAAGAGATAAGCAATCATACTGGCGGCTCAATTTCCAGTAGATATTTTCCAGTTTCACAGCTCAATCAATCCCTCAATCTCAGAATCAATTAATCCCACACTCAAAAGGAACTAAATCCCATTTGTAATGTGATGCAAATCGTATATTTTTTACGCACAATGTTCCTTGAAACGACTCAAAGAGCTGCACAGAAGGCAGACTGACTCAAACGGAGGTAATTGAATCCCTCCCGACGACGATCCGATCCTCCGAGATGAGACAACCATTTGCATGCGAGATGCAGCGCTAAACATGCAAGCGCAAATACTTTGAACATGTGATATTGTAGTGACACACTTCTTTGAAGGTTTTGTGTGTCAGTAATGGTTTCTGGATTCCGTTTATAATAATGCCTACCTGAATAAACAGCTGTCGTACTGTGTTGTCATGTTTGAGAACGAGTGGAATGTGTCGGGGCGGCAATGGTTGAGCTCTTGTTTTCTGTTAAAAATTGGTTTTTACTATTGATCTTACTACAATATTGTATTCAAATAATTCTTATGGTTATGTTTTAATTTACCATTTTTAAAGAGTATCCATTGAGGTTCTTAGTGACTCTTCTCCGTAGTGTATTAACCATGCACCAAGTTTTAATATTTACTGAAATCTGTAATTTTATCTATTGTTTTTTTTTTTAGTACCATTTTCTACTTATTACCTACCGATTTAGATTTCTTTTTAAATCACAAATGGAAGTATTATTTTAAAACAGGTAAATATATAGTGTTATAGCAATTCCTTAGTACTTTTATAAACACACCCATTTAGTTGTTTTTCGCATTTTAATCACCGTTTGGAGTGACCAAAAAAATGTAAACAGCCGACATATCAGTAAAAGTTAAAAGGTCACAATGACCATTAAAGTAAATTCTTAAGCCAAAGCGTGTAAGGGCCTGATTTACAGGCTCACAAACTGCGTGGCACGCGACCGCGGCCGGCCCGGCACCGACCCGGCACCGGCACGGCGGCGGATAGTTTATATAATTTATACAAATTTCACGGCAGTTATCCCGGCGTTATGGCGGATTGGGGCCGGACGCACGCCGTAATGGCTGTCATGTTTTAGTTCTGTTTGCGGAACAGTCCGGTGGCACAGTGAGAGTAAGAAAAATGGAGTTGTCCCGTGGCTACGAAGGAGCTACGGCGTAGGCGGCTACGACGTAGCATGATTTTTGTTTTTCATGTTTGCGCGAGTTCACCTCTTTATCCACAACTTTCACCTTAAGGGCCTGTTTCACCACCTACGATTAGGTTCTCGTTAATTTACTTGGCAGATAATATCCTACAAATTCTGTTCCATTTTTTTATTTTAGTGGCTATTCCGATATCGTGAAACAAGCCCTTAGCGAAAGTCAGAGCATTTTTATAAGGTTTTGGAAAAAGTTATCAACCCTTGCTTCCGGGATTTTTCTATGGTTTTAAGTGTTCATTGTTTGCCCATCATCATTGAATTGTTTCAAGCAGTGATAGCCTAGTGGTGAGACCGTCAGACTACCAAGTCATAGGGTCTCTAGTTCGAACCCAAAGCACGCACCTTTAACTTTTCGGATTCATGTGCATATCATATAATAAGCACTTGCTTCAAAAACGGTGAAGGAAAACATCGTGAGGAAACCGGCATGCCTTTTTTTTTTTTGGGTGGGACAACATTAAATGACTTCTCCCGCTCTGGGCAGAGCGGAAGGGCGTGTCAGACTCTTACTGACCTTCCCTTGCCTTGCCAGGGGCCACGGTTTCCCCTTGAGACTACCCGCAACCCCGGTAGGCATCGGCCCTAGCGGACCCCGTCAGTCTTGCTGACATCTCTTTGAGGCGCGCGTGGAACATGATGCGCCGTCGACCCGGGCCTGGTTCTTACCGGACGGCGAGCTGCCCGTTGCTCTCCGTCCGCAGGCCCGCACCTACGGTGGCCGGAAATCGGGTACCAATTCCCGACGCCCGGGGCGTCTCAAATCGGCATGCCTGAGAGATATTTCTCGACGGCATGAGAAACCAAACCAGAGACCCATGGGCGGCTTAAAAACTCTGCAACCAGTTTAGTTGCTAAACACACGAAAAAGAAGAAATGAAGTGCATTCTCAACCCTCCCTGTGTGCCTCCTCCAGGTCAGTATCGTCCTCAGCCCTATGCGACGGTGTGTCGTTACGCGCGTTTTCATTAGCGCCTCCTAATGGTGCGCGCACACTCGACGATACTTTCTGTGGTCTTCGTAATGTTAGTCAAGAAAATACGATACACTCATCGTCACTTGTCAAGTTATTTGAGACTTGCGACAAGCATTATACTTTTTTACCCGAATGCAGCGAAGCCAAAGGGTTATGTGTTTGACCTGTACGTATTTTGTTTTATTTTGTGCAAAATAAAGAACTCGTCACCTACGTAGATTCGCGAGACACAATGGCTTCTTAATTGTTTCAGTAATTACTACATTCAACCGGTTAATGATTGTAGCATATGTAGGTACATTTGTAATGTTTCCATACTTCACTTATGTATATACAAGTTTTGCAATAGTATGATTTAAACTACTGCAATATAAAAAAAAAACTTGAATTCGGATAAGCAACATCCATTTGGGTTAGTAAACAAAAAGATAACTTATATCTATGTTAGTAAACTCTATTTGGAAACAAACAACAATATGAAAGCATGGTTTCACATTGAAACAATATGAAAGCATGTAGGTAACTAATTTTACTTTTTTAATAAATAGCCTTATTGCAACTAAACAAGTTCCTCATGCAATGTCCTACTTCAAAACAAGTGAAAGTGGCTGCAGTTACACGCGGTCACACGCGACAAAAAGCCCTCGAAGTATGTCACCCTCATTGTTGCCCTCCAACACAAGTATAAGCCACTCAGACTTGAAGCACTTTTCCACTTAGAGGCAACTGGCGTCGATTGGAGGACAAATCGGCTACAAGTGGGCGGCGCCGGCTAAAAGCATTGTCTTGTTCGAGCGGAGCGAGCGGAGCGAAGATGTAACTTACTGCCTGTTAATGTACGTGCGGTTGAATGTAACGAGATCATGGCAGCTTCGCAGCTGGGGAAAAAAAGGGGAAATCTGGGTTCTTACTTGTCAGGTACGCCTATACATGCTACGCCGTAGGCTGGCTACGGCGTAGCACGTCTACGACATTGATTTTGGAGGAATATTACTAAGGTTTTTTGAATTATTCGATTAGTGCTTTTATAACTTTGCAGTAAAAAAACAATGCAATGTTGTGTTCCTGAACAATCCAATTACCTTAAACTCGAGACAAGCAAAGCAAGGAGCACGATCGCCACCTAATAACTTCCTTAGCCATTAAATATTCGCATAAATCCGAGCCGGCACGGAGGTAAATTTGACCGGGGATCAGGCAGCTAGCAATTACATGTCGGACTTTGCTCGCCGGAAAAAACTTGGATGTCGAAACAAACAAGTTATTTTGGGCAACACAAAGAGTCCATGAATTTTTAATGCGAAGGGAAATTAGCTTTTTCCTCTCACTTGCCGGCGCGGGAGAGAGGTGCCCGCCCCGGCGCTGCCTGCGGAATTGTGTTGCTTCTGTACTGCCCAAATTGCTATTAAAAAGTGTTTCTATTTCACGTCTTTGTGTGCCATAAAAATTTTAATAAAAGAAGTTAATGGCACTAGTTTCGTAGGTACGTTTGCAGTAAAAACATCGAAAACATCATCTTCTAGCCATTATTTCGCACATAATACAGAGGCCGCGCAAATTGTGTCATCCTATTCAGTTTTGCCTATCAATAACAATATATTTAGTCCTTATTTATGGCTGCTAGTACCGAAGTTAAGAACCAGCTTTGTACGTTATGAAATAAAAACACCTCAAAGGTGTAAAAATATAAAATAAACAGTTTTGTGTAAGACAACAGAGACAATTTAAAAAACTTCAATTCTCCGTTCACCGGTGTGGAAAAGTCACTGAATGCTCTCTGGGAACAGCGAGCGTGCGAGAGCGTTCATATTTAACCGGTTTTTTAAGGTGAACCCTCCCTCTTCACGTCACCTCCACAGCGTGAGGCGTGAGGGGGTCACGCCCCAAGAAAAGGAATTTTTAATGAGGCTACATTTTTAATACTCCTCCAGAGATTTTATTTCCGAGAAGACAACAATCATATTTAGGCACAATGAGCTTGTCGCGTCCTCTGAAATATTCATCGCTTGCTGATCAAACATTCGCTTCTAATGGACTTTTTATTAGCATTGAACTGATTCGCGAACTATTTGATCCAGTTCATTACTAGCAGTTTATATCTGTGAATAAAGTATCAATAAATTCGGAGCTATCACCGATATCTAGCGAAATGGTATTTTAAATAGGAATAAAACATTTTATGAATAAGTAGTTGACGATCAGTCTCTGCAAATATGAATTCGACAATATCAAACTTTATTAGAAGAGAATGCTGTGATCGTTTAGTTAAGTCAGTCGGTGACCATTTTGAAAGTTCACTAACACCAAACTACGTATAAACTATAAATTACATTACTGTTCGCATGCTCACACACCGCAGTGTGTCAAGACGAAAGTCTTTGACCAGTGCGTGTTGCCAGTAATGACTTATGGCACTGAAACGTGGTCGCTCACAATGGGCCTTATCGGATGGCTTAAAGTCACCCAAAGGGCATATGCTTGTAGTTTCTCTACGTGATTGAATCAGAAGTGAAGAGATCAGTATGAGAACCAAGGTAACCGACATAGCCCGAAGGATTGCAAAACTTAAGTGGCAATGGGCAGGACACATTGCTCGCAGAACAGATGGCGGATGGGGCCGAAAGGTTCTGGAGTGGCGACCGCGTACCGGAAGACGTAGCGTTGGAAGGCCTTCCACAAGATGGACCGATGACCTTGTGAAGGCCGCAGGAATCCGCTGGATGCGGGAAGTACAGAATTGGTCGAAGTGACGGTGCTTGGGGGAGGGCTATGTCCCGCGGTGGAAGTCTTTCGGCTGATATGATGATGATGATGATGTTTGCATGCAACAAAAACTCATAACTGGTTTATACTGAACCACCCCGTTTGACTTAAATTGTAACCATACCATAGATATTCCTACATACATGACAAAACATTCCAAATATTTTCCATACTTCCTAAATAATGGTATCGTGTATTTATTATATTATGCTTATACAATCTGCTTTTTTTTCAAATTCTTGTTTTAAACGAGTGTTTATACACAATAAGGTTTCCTCACAGTGGAACCCTAAAGTACCTCAGTATTATTTACCTCCTCAAGTTTCGGGTATAAAAGAGCTATTTATAACGTAACAAATAAAATGAGTAAAATAAAAAGTTCCGTTTCATTGGGCCGTTCCGTTTCATTTCCGGTGTCTTAGTCTTATAGACAGCTTATTTTCACCGAGAAATTATAAAGCAAAGCAAAGACAGGGCATTTATTAAACCCCGGTAAGCTCCCGTGTACCGACAGGCCATGACACAAGCGGGATCTTAAAAAACGGGGATGACACATTGACAACCCTTTAGTAACCCGACTTGTTTATCAAAAATATTAATAAGCACGACTGAGCCAAGAGTGGAAAGGCAATTTTTTCAATAAAATCCGCACGAGGTTAGTTCACTGGTAATTTAGCTTATTTAATTCAAAGGTGCATTCGGTTTTCTTGTTATCAATACTCTTTACTGGCCGCATATGAGTGCTAGAGATTATTCACCAAAATAATTCAATACAAGGTTACCAACAACAGCCAACATAAATATTCCATAGACAGATGAACCTCTGGGGCATTCCAACACCGCTCATGCCTAAGCCCCCGCTAGTCTAGAGGCAGCTACAGTTCAGCCGGGCGCTAGTGATAGATCACCCGCCGCCGGCAGCCGGTGTAAAATCTGCATCTACTTACACCGGAGCCTGGATTTGCACTACACTTTATTTACGCCGCTCTTATAAATCGCCACGATCATACCCTCACGCCGTCCAATTATGTGGAGCAGAGGATTATTACATACTTTTTGTTACGGGTCTTTAGTATGCTTGGAGTTCGCTCGCGCAGAAATGAATAGGTTTAACAGCGGCTTGAATTCTGTTTGTGTTTTGTTTTTCTGAGGAATTTTGTCCATGACATCTTTTCTTCAGTCTGCCTTTGTTTTATATTACTTGTGGACGCGCAAAATATTGTCAAATGCCTGGATTGAGAAAAAAACAGACTTTTCAGCACGAATAGATTATCTCATCTTCCTAGATTACCATTTCATTGCTGTACTAGACACATCCAATTATTTATTTATTTATTTTATTTATTTATTTTCACAACACTTCTATCATTACAGGATGTCCCAAGGCGATAGGGTGGTACTTAGCTTATACTTAATTTTACAAATTGTAACACAAATGGTATGCTGTTATTCTTGCGAATTCATTCAATGAACAGGAAAAAATGTCAATCCTTTCGGCATCTTCATTGAGTGTACGTAAGGCGCGAGTAACTGGCGCTTTTAGAAGCAAGTTAGTCTTGCCGCGCGGCACCGCCAGCAGCTGCGGCCGTCTCCGCCTCAACACGTAGTTGTCTGGCACGGACAGATTCACCTCCTTTAATACCCCCTGATTCTTGATTTTACCATTGATTAGTTTAAAAATATAAATGACGAGAGTCATATCCCGTCTTAATTCTAACTTGTTGTACCCAACCATGCCCAGAACAAACAAAGTTGGGTACATCAATGGATAATAAGGATATACTCCATACAGTCTCATGTACAGATACCTTATGAATTTATTTTGTATGCGTTCCAACATGAGACTGTATTTAGTTTCATGTGGTGCCCAAATGATTGCATTACACTCCAACTGACTCCTTATCAACGCATTGTACAGGGTTGTAATAGCTTTAATGTGTTTGAACTCTTGAGCACGACGAAGTACGAAACCTAGGCTCCTATACGCTCTTTTGCAAACTCTGACTATGTGATCGCGAAATGACAACTCCTTGTTAAGGTGTACTCCTAGATCACGTACTGTTTCCACCCTTTTCATCGTCGCGTTGTCTAGCACATAGTCGTGGAGGAGAGGAACTTTCATCCGGCTGAACGTCATATGTTGAGGTCGGCTTCCAGTCTTACCGGATGCAGCTGAATACCAGTATTTTACATGGAGCGACTGCCTATCTGACCTCCACAACCCAGTTACTGGGTAACACGACATACCCCTTGGTAAGATTGGTTGCCAGACTTTCGGGCTTCTGAAGACCCGTAAAAACTGTCAAAGATATACAAATGACAGCCAGCACCAACGGCTTTACGTGCTTTCCGAGGCACGCAGGGATCTTGTTATGTAAAGATGGGCACCCATTCACGGACCCGTACGACTGTTATTACTTAGCCACAAGCCCCCCACCCCACAAGCTGTACTAGACTGTGATTGACTAATTGCATACCTCTTATGATCGCTAATATAATAGTTACTGTTACTTTCTTCGTGACAAATTACTACCAGCGTTGACCCCAAAAACAATATCGATGTCACGACCGCTTTACAATGTTTTATAGGTTCTAGGTACCTATTCATCTAGAATAGGTACCTAGAACATCCATCATATTGCGCTCTGGAACTCGACTGCTAAGGCGACGATCAAACCAATACCTTGTGTTGAAATATTTCTAGTGGACATTTACGGACTGTTCACAGCTACTCGATATTATATATTATGTTCCAACTCGGTAGCCTGTTTAAGAAAACAATATAATCATTCTCCTGCCCTTATCGCAATTTATTTGTGGTCGGCAGATCGAAGTGGTCGGCGCAAGATATTCCTTTCTTCCATATTTCTCTATTAGTCGTCATCTCGGTAGTCACCCCCTTTCTAGCTATATCATCTTTTACACAATCCATCCATCGTTTTTTTGGTCTTCTCCTACTCTTACAGCCATCTACATTCATACTCAAAACTTTCCTCACGACATTTTCCTCATGACAACCGAAACCGCACCACTTTTCGGTCACCGGTGCCACTTACAGACTTCCTCTTATGTACTCATAATATTTCTTATTAGTATCCATTCGTGTAACACTACTCATTCCTCTTAGCATTCTCATCTCAGCTGCATACAATTGCCTTTCATTCTTCCCTTTTGTGGCCCGACATTCTGATCCATACAAGACAATAATATATTTTGCAAAAATAACAAAAAAAATCAAGCGACATTTAATCATTTCGTTTAAATGGAGCAGTTTGTAGAAAAGCATAGTTATTTATATTTAGTGTATAAATACCAGCACTATAGCAGGCACTTACCTCCAGTTGTTGATAAAAATAAAATGCTAACTACATTATAGTGCAGCAGATTACCGACCGACCCATTAGTTATGTCAGAACTGCTCTCTCTTTTTACCTGACAGAGATAAGTGGAGAATATTATAGTACTTTATAGCATTTATATTTGCTTTTAAACTACTTGTGAGAGCCCCCACAAGTGTTAGTATTGAAGTACGATCGGGATACTACGTGCATGAACTGTAGTAGCCACCAAAAAGCCTGACTGGCTAATCTTTTCAGTACGGTAAAAAATTGCATAAATGGTATCCTCCTCAAAACTAACAAACAACTTCAAACTTTTATTGTTAACTGAAACTGACACTAAAACTTGGTGACTGAAAGTTGATTAAAGCTAAAACAATATTTTTTGTTGAGTACGTTTTTCGCAAGATGGATCATAGGAATATTTTGAAAGCCAGAAAAGCCGCGGGCGCAGTTGGTACTATAATAATTCGGACCACATCGCTGCAAAATTACATTTTGCGAACAATCATCTCCTCACTAAAGCCACATCAACAGAGGCCCTCAAAACATTTCCATATCCGCTAATATATTAGGAGTAGCTCCACAGTGCATCGCTCAGCCGTAGTTCAACCGGACACCTAATTACCTCCCACCTATAACAGTATAACTTGCTCAATACTCTAATCAATCATTCATAGCACCTCGTTACTTCACCGCACCTCATTAAATCCTATCAATCATTACGTCCTTTTCTATCATAGGACATTAGAGCGAGATGGGTAACCGAAGCGTGTATCGGGTTTAAACACGGTTAGCGGTCCGGTAGAGAATTAAACGGTGCATTTGGGAGATAAATGCTCGCCTGCATTTGTGCGGCAGTACAGCGTGCAGAGTTGCGCGGCCACGCCCAGAGATGGCGCTGATTCCACTCATTAATCATTACGCGAACGTGTGACGTCACAGGGTAATGCGGAGACCACTCGCTCGCATCATGAGGAGGTGCAGAAGACTCATTTCTGACGACACTTCAATGGCTTGCGGAATCCCTTCGCGTCAAAGGGAGCATCAAACCAGTCGTTACGATTAATCAGAACCACACATTATAGATACAAAGTCATCAATCATCAGCAAATTCTGAATATCAGGAATAGGTTTCTGAAAAACAGTAATAAATTTCTAAAAATCAGGAATAGATTTCTGAAAATCAGTAATAAATTTCAAAAAATCAGAAGCAGATTTCTGAAAATCAGTAATAGATTTCTAAAAATCAGGAATAGATTTCTGAAAATCAGGAATAGATTTCAGAAAAACAGCAACACAGCCACATGAGTGGTGAGTGGTTAGTGATTTGTACGACCGGCATCCTAAGCAATCACCTCCGCAGTTACTAAGATGACTGGCCAAGGCTTAGCTTTTACTTTTCCAAAACTTTGAGAATATGCTTGTGTAGTCAGCCTTCTCTCCCATTCTTCTTAATGCGCACATGGCACGTACGATATTCTGGTATAATGCAATATACGTACCGTCATATCGGTGATACAAAATGAAATTCGATTTCAGGTCAGTCGAAATTAACGAAAGGAAATTAATGACCGAAGTAAATGAAGGACAAAGAATGAATGCAATAACTGCTGCCAATATTTTTTAAATAATTATATTTAACGGCGATGGTCTCGTTGTGGGAAAACTTATTTAATTTGATATTTTTTCTGTAAATATGACGTTACGATTTTATTCTCTGAAAGGAAGAACCGTTTCACTGATGACAATTCTAGTTTGTCTGACAGGTACATATTTTAAAATCCGTCGTACTTTTTAAAAATAATCTTTGTTTTTACATCGGTATTTACGTCATACCTCGATAGTTATTTGACTCAAGCGTGACTTTGCGGAAATCCATTATAAAATACAATAGATGACGTATATTTAGTAACCTAATCTGCTTAACCGTTCTTAAAGAGTCATAAAGAACCCTGTAAGAAATCGACACCTGCTTCACCTCTCAACGAGGCATCCTTAGTATGACGATTGACTTGTTGCGAACTTGGACACGACGTGTTGCCACGACAAGAGCCGAACGCAAAAAAGAAGAGCCTTTGCGTTCGGCTGTCGCTGCTGCTGGTCGGTGTCGATTTCTTACAAGGTTCTTTATGACTCTTTAAGAACAGTTAAGCGGATTAGGTTACTAAATATACGTCGTCTTTCGTCTATTGTATGTCATATCTTTTCTCCGTATTCTGTATTATTTGCCTTCCCACTATTAGAAGAATACCAAACTGACATCATCCATACGCATGTCAATCTCGGAGGCAAAATGACAGCCTGGTCAAGTATCTAAAACGATCTAAGACAATTCATTTCGAAGAAAACATTACCTACGACAATTAATTTCAAACAAATAGGTAAAGCCTGAATGCCTGAAACATGATGAAAAATAGGATCCAAGACGCCTTACCTACCTACTTATTAGACAACCGGTGTTATCAATAAACTAGGATGAGTCGTGGTTGCATTGATGGATTATTTTTTAAAATCAAATAATTTATTAGTGTGATTTTTGTTGATAGATACAGAACAGTTGTAAGTTACGATACAGTCAAACAGTATTTTATTCAAAATGAATGAAATACACATACATACATTTTATTTGTCGGTACGGTACCATCATAGATTAAGTCCAGTCTCGCTATCTGGGACATTAAGAGTGAGTTGTTGCATCGAGGAGGCGAGCTATCCTCCCTGAGTGCTGCTCGCTTTAGGCATTAACCGACAGATGAATGGACGGAATGAATGTTGCCCATGCATGTAAATACAGTGTTCGGTAGCAACCGGAAATATTGGCTGACAACTTTCAATCATCCTTGAATCCGAGTTCACGACAGAATGTAGGTGAACACTCAAAATAAAACTGTTCATAATATGTTGTTTGCTTTTCAAATAAATTAAACTAAATATTAATTAGCAATAGTATGTAGGTAACCTTGCATTATATAAGTGTATATCAAAATTAACAAAAGATAGAAGGTACTGATATTAATATTTATGAATCGTAAAGGTTTACCTTGAAGAGGAGAAGGGGCTTTTGCCTGCAGTAGCTGGTATTTTTATTAATTCTAACTGGTTTAAAAAGAAGAATATTAGTGCAAAAATCTCTTCTATCTTAATATAGTATCATTTCGTATATTTTATTAATTAAAAACTTTTGCACTATGGTCACCATTTAAATATCAGAGGGGCAATTACCGTAATTTTTAAAAGAACGCTTGCATTCGAACGCTTCATTGCATCTCATTCGCAATCTGTCAAAATACGTATGTAACGTTATTTTATTAGCCGGACGTCTTAGAGGGGGAAGTTAATCATGTCCGGTATGCGGAGTCAGATGTGCCGCCATTTGTCGGCGGATGAGGCCCGAGTGTCCGACTGTCCAGACACTGGACAGTCGGACACTTTCATATTATGTTACATGGAATAGTTGCCATACTACTGAAGAAATTCTTTTTGTCTTGATATGGTAGGTAGAGTCATGTTTTGAATAACAACAACATTCATAAAAAAAATATTACTTAATTATTTTCATCGTTAATTATTAAGTGTTTTGAGTTATACGATCAGCCAGATTGGTAATCGAAAGTATTTTGAAAAAAACTTTGTTCACACGAACTTAGAAAGCAAACTGTTTGGCATCATGTAAAGTAAGGGCATCGTCAGACACTCCCCAATAGATACCAAGCTGCAAAAATTAATTATCTGACGTAAACTTTTGTCTGAAATATAATTCAGATAGTAAAATACTGCGACCAATAAGAGAACGTAAACATCGCGCGGCATTCCTCTCGCTAGCTGGGACACCGACAAATGTCATAATATTTAGTGACGCCGCGGTTCAGAAACATACAGACATGCAACACGTGCGCACTCCCGTCTTCGGGTTCAGGTTAAGGTAGTTCTTCAAAGACACTATCAAAGCAAGATCGTTACACATTCAATAGCGTACAGAACTTCTTATGAGCGAATTTACTTAATCTTTCCAGTAAACAACCAAGGATTTATATCTGTAGGAAGTACTCTGCAAGATTACGGCAGAATATCAGAACTGTAGTGAACAACGATTACACGTGAGCTTAGCGTTTGTGAGTGGGCAACGAAACAACAGCTGAAAGGTTACGAGTGAACTTCAAACCGTTTATACAACCGTATAAACTCGGATACACATTCACACAAACGCAAAGATCGTGTTACTGTAAGAGCGGTACATGAAACGCAGCATCTTTCACCACAATACATTCCCGTATGTCTTCACATTCGTGGAGGGCGCCGCGAGATATGTTAAGCAATCAAGCGACGCGAACCATCCGCGACGCGACACGACACGATACGACAACGGAGCGACCGCGGCACGACTCCGCCCCATTTGTAACCACACACTGCTCTATTAACTTTCCGCTATTTCTTCGTATTTTTATGTTCATTACTCTGTTTTATCTCGAGGTTCTCAAACGGGGACAGGAAACTGCTCTTAAAATGATTGGTCGCCGCCGTTCGCAGTTATTTATGGCAAGGAGGCCGAAGTTTGGTGAGCGAGAGTACTTAGTTGTGACGAAGAAATCTTTAATTAGATCACGTTGGTTAGAGGATATTTAAATTATTCAGAGGCTGTTAGAGATTTTAAATTAAATTATTTAGAGGAAATCAACCTCATCAGCATGGAACTGGTCGAATCGCTTGCCCATAGTCGTCTTTAGAACATTATCTCTTGTATAGAGTAAGTCCATGTCTGTACCAGAAGAATGTAATAGACTGTTGCTAATTCACAATGTCCATTCAGCAGATACAATCTGAACGATTTTGAAAAATATTGCAAATCCATTGCATTATATGTTCAAAAAAGATGTCTGCGCAACAACGTAAATAATCAATTAATTTATTTAGTCATTTATAACTTTATTGTACACCGGATTATACATTCATCATCATCATCATCAGCCTATTAATGTTCCCACTGCTGGGACACAGGCCTCCTCTCTGTGAGAGGGAGTGGGCTGTAATCTACCACGCGGGTTGATAGATGTCATATGTCTTCGAATTTTTAGGTTCTAAGACATGCCAGTTTCCTCACGATGTTTTCCTTCACCGTTTTGAGAGCAGTGGTGATGAAATTATTTACACAAAGTAAAGCGCCTGCTTGAGTTCGAACTCACGACCTACAACTCGTAAGTTGGGGCTGTAACCACTGGGCCACCACTGCTCACTATATACACATATACAATACAATAAGAAAAATAATACACTACAAAATATACAATGGGTGGCCTTATCGCTTACTGCGATGTCTTCCAGGCAAATGAACAAGCATGCAGCAAGAATGGGATGGGTTTCGCATGGCATGAATTTTGTGGAACTGACAAAACGAAAGCCATTTTACTATTAGTGTGTCATGCAATAAGCCCGCGGGTATCAACCAGGTATAACCTCTTTGACCGTTACGTAATATAATCATAATAGTAAATAAATATCAAACATCTCCATAATCCAAGAACTCGGCATCAAACAGCGTCTATCAGCACTAGTACAGTCTCGAATACTGAAGGTTTTTGGTCATGTCTCCAGGCGGAATAATGAATCCATAGAGCGTCTAGAGGTGCAGGGCAGAGTGGGTGGTAATAGGCCACGTGGGAGGTCACCGATGAGGTGGACCAAATAAAATCCGCGGCTGGAGGCCCTGTCAATGAAAGCGCCAGACTGTCATGTAACAGAACCAGATGGAAGATGATCGTGAGGCGGGCAACGACTACACCTGCGATTGAACACAGATCATTGTGAAACGAAGAAGAAAATGAAAGAAATATCAATGTCTTTAACACACATGCTGCATGCGTTAAAATTCTACTCAGGTTCAAGATAAGTAAGTTCCTAGTTCGGTTATATGCAGCTTTACTATCAGATCTTACAGTCAGTTCATTCAGTAGAACTCTCAACTAATGTATAAGAATTTCACATTTCAGGTTAGAGAACAATTAAATATAAAACTACACCTAAATGCCTGAAATATTCGCATACGTACGCTCAGCGAGAAAAACTGGCATTCACCTTACGAATACAACCTTCAAACATATAAATACATACACTACAACTCTTAGGTCTGAGAAATAAGGTTTCAAATTGAGTTTATGAGAAGCATTTCAAGTTTGTCAAGTATTTAGAGTGCATTACACATTCGCGGAGTTAAGTTGGAGTTGTGTGACGGGATCGGAATGTTAAAACATCGAGTAAGGAGCAGTAAGGAGCGGTAAGGAGTCAAATGTATGCACATGCACTTTTGTACCTGAGAGAGTTGCTATGCTGAACATATTGCGTTTGTACGCTTTCAACCTTCGGGGAATACAGGGGGGGTGTAGGGGGGGCACGTCTCGGATATATTGTACGCTTTTGTATATTTACCCTAAACATGACATATGTTTCATACTTGTTTGAAACTGTTGCATTGGCAAAGTGTTCTAAGCGCGTTTGTTAAGCGTAAAGTATGAGTTTGATTCCCAGGTTGAATAGTGTAGGTACCTAAATGAGATTTTCAGTACGAGATAGTTTGAAATTCTTTGCATTGGGGTCATAGATACTTATCCTAAGTTAATTAACTCAGGGGTGACTTTGACATTATAAAATACTATAGATGACGTATATTTAGTACTTAACCTAAAACTCGTCTTAAAGACTCATAAGGACCTTGTAAGAAATCGACACGTGTTTCAGCTCTCAACGAGGCATCCTCAGGATGACGAGACTTGTTGCGAACCCTGACACGACGTGTTGCCACGATAAATGCCGTATTTGCGTTCGGCGCTTGGCGTGGCAACACCTTGCGGATTAAATAAACCTATTTTCTCATTACAAAATAAAATGCTTTTTATTTTAAAGTTTCCACATGGTTTCCACGGGGTTTCCTGGTAGTTTAGCGGTTATCATCTTTAGAATATTCCTAATGTAAAATTTACATGATTGTAGTTAATATTACAACCACATTTTTAGTTAATGTTTATGAAATAAGATAAGTCAACAAGTATAGGTTGGGTGTCAGTCAGTAAGTATAGGTGGGTCTATTGTATTTTACTTATCTTAACTTATCTTAATGCCGAATAAGGAGTAAGTTTCAGACGTCTTCGTTTCACTATCGGTGAATTCATGTGGTTTTATAATTTTATCAAAGAACCTGTCGTAGATAGAAGCTGGTTAAAGACTACTTCTAATTACCGTCACAACAGCCGATTTCCTCTCGAAGATATTATGAGTGAGTATTCCAACTGCAAATGTAAGTTTGTATACACAATATTGGGAGATTTACCATGTCACTTTAAGACCAGAGACTTCTTATATGTTTTCCTGTAAGCCTATAAGTATAGAATTTTTTTTTTTTTTTTTTTTTCAAAAGTTTTGGATTTTTAGTTTCGGAGATAAAGTGGGGGAATGGTAAATTTTCATGAAATATCTTTAAAAGTATATATTTTAAAACTATTAAAAAGAATTGAGATCCTCTCCACAAGCCCTTTCATTTGTTATGTCACACAGTACAGTTTAACTTTATGTTTTTTTTTTTTCAATTTGTCCCCAATAAGTGACGCTCGTATTCAAAATTCATTTATTTTCGTTACACATTTCGTGTTTATGTCACAGAAATTGATAGGTGTACCCATTTTTAACTAAATTGGTTATGTAGATTCGGAGAAAATTGTGGCTGTGACAGACGGACAGCCAGCCAGCCAAACAGACAGAAATAGACACACGAGTGATCCTATAAGGGTTCCGTTTTTTCCTTTTGAGGTATAGAACCCTAAATATGTTATATGATAATGTATACTCTGACATTTTCAGGCCCGTATTCTTTCTCATTTCCATATTATCATTGGTTGAATCGTACAGTCGGTATCCGTATCAAGCGAGTGAGCGCTCTGATAATATTTATTCAATCTTTATTTAATTTTGATCAGACTGATATCAACACATTCAAAAGATATTGACACGGGCGCCTGACGCTATAAAATACTCGTTTACATACGCGCATTTTATAGCCTGGTTATTTTGGCTGCTGTATGCATAATGAGACAGTACGTCAAAATGCATAGTGAGCCATTTAGTAACTAACAGTACTATGATAAATGATAAATTATTATTATCTATCAGAAGCAGGTTTATTTAAAAAATACGCACAACCAATCAACTGTATTTATTACATTTACAAAATAAAACTTAATGTAGAAAAACGTAGCAAACTAATAGAAATAACGAGCACTTATTTAGCAAATCACTTGGCACCGAGAAAACACAATACTGAGGTGGAGAGACGTCCGTCGCCGTAGGCTGTCGATCCAAAAAGGAGCGAGTGCTCCTCGCCGTCTGCAGTTGCCGCGAACTATCCCCACTCTTCATGCAGCTGTCTTGACCACGCCTCTCGTTCCCTCCAACTTCTTCATGGTTCTAACACGGCCGTTCCTGATTGCGAGACGTCCTCGTCCGCTGCTTGGTCACCTGAAGCATGATAAAAACGTCTCATTAAGCCTCTGAATTTGAGTAGTTAAACTGAAATGAAACCAATCATTCAGCTTTCATTTCCATAACATAGCTATGTGAGCGCTCCATAACCATGCTATGGACATTGTACATACATCTCTGCCATCAATTTCAACAATCATAATAACACAAGAAAGGAAATAGATCCATCAGTCATACATAATCATACCATCTCATTTATCCGACATTCTTTCACCATTCAAATGACAGAGTTCCGGACCTCTGCCATCATGCAGGTCAGACACAATAACAACCAGGGCTCATAAGCACCTGAAGGTATATGAATACCACCACGTCACACAACGTCTGTCAGGGCTCAACGAGCACCTGAAGGTAAATTAATACCACCACGTCACACGACGTCTGCCAGGGCTCAACGAGCACCTAAAGGTAAATGAATACCACCACGTCACACGACGTCTGCCAGGGCTCAACGAGCACCTGAAGGTAAATTAATACCACCACGTCACACGACGTCTGCCAGGGCTCAACGAGCACCTGAAGGTAAATGAATACCACCACGTCACACGACGTCTGCCAGGGCTCAACGAGCACCTGAAGGTAAATGAATACCACCACGTCACACGACGTCTGCCAGGGCTCAACGAGCACCTGAAGGTAAATGAATACCACCACGTCACACGACGTCTGCCAGGGCTCAACGAGCACCTGAAGGTAAATGAATACCACCACGTCACACGACGTCTGCCAGGGCTCAACGAGCACCTGAAGGTAAATTAATACCACCACGTCACACGACGTCTGCCAGGGCTCAACGAGCACCTGAAGGTAAATGAATACCACCACGTCACACGACGTCTGCCAGGGCTCAACGAGCACCTGAATGTGACAACGTCACATCTGCCACAAGAACTGCCTTTATTACAGTAAACTTGCGAATACCCAGTACCTTTTTCAAGCATAAGGGTCTGCCATGACGAATACCCCACAGTGGATAAACGTCACAAATACACATACTCACGATCAAAGACAGCACACGTGTCCGACGTCCATTCAGCACGCCACAGTATCATATAGGTACAAATTCGGATGCTGCTTGTGTGCGCTTGCCATAGGATCCGGACAACAACTACAGATCGTACCTATGGTATCTACTTTGTATGGCCACGCATACCAGTGTCCAATTTTCCCGTGCTCTGTGAACTCTTAACAGCAAAGAAAAATCTCCAGCTTTACATGTGTATACGAACTTGTTTATTCCACACGCAACATTAAGAACCGCACGACTGCAATGTTCCACTTAACCATTTTCGTGATGCATTTCTATTGCTTAGAATGTGTACTGCATCCTAATTCGGTCACCCAGTTTTGGAAATATCAATTTTCGAACATGCGACCACCATCGCCAGGGACAATGACGTTAGGTGTACCAAATAGTGAGTTAAGTTTTTTAAGCCGGGAAATCAAAAATGACAAAAACTTGGCGGTATAGTTTTATCGATGCTAACCAACGTGATCATGCTCATCATGACAATGTAAAAATACTAAATTTACGACCCTACGCATATAACATTAGACGCGATTCCTGACCTACAGGACAATATTTGCAATAGAAGAGGATTTTACGGATAACATAACGGAATATTAATGCATCTACTTTTCTCTGACTCGGCCGTACCTGACCTTGTGACTAGTACATCCACTTAAGTATTCAAATTGGAAAGAAATATTATACTCGTAAATATGAGAGGCGTTTGTAACTAATAAGGTGCCTACTAACATAAATTATCGAAACATTTTTTGTTCTAATTTCAAATGACTCCTTCACGATTTACGTCCATTACAATCAAAATGCGATTGCTAATACAACCGATGATATTTCAGGAAACACGACAGCAACCTTACTTACATAAATAGCTAATTCTACTATTTTGATACTCGTACCTAATTGAAGAAAATATTGCTACGTAGGTATCTTTTAAGAACAAAATATAGGAGGGCAGATTGAAAACTTAATGAGACACTGACCCGACCATTAGGTCTATTCTGTACAACGACTGAAATAATTATCGTTGTGACTATGCAATTTTATGTCGCCAAAAAGTTTATTTGTTCATTTCTGAACGTTGTTTAGCGAAACAGAAATCAATAGAGTGCCCAGTCTTTTTACAAAATGTGCAAACACGCGATGATTTTTCTTTATCTTTCACTACTGTACTAGGCTCCATGGAATCAGTCTTAGGGATTTTCGGACAGTCAATGCGCTTATGACCCAATGTATTGCACGAAAAACATTTAAAATTATCAGTTTTAACTAATGCGCGCTTATAAGAACTATAATTACCCTCAGATGAACGACCAAGATCGCGATGGCTATTATACGGAAGTCGTTTTTTGGTTGAATAAAATGTGATAAAAACTCAACTATTTCATGTGACTTTAATTTTGCATTACTGGCGGCAGCTTTTACTTGAGGTCCGGCAATGCCTCGAACAACAATTGCAGTTTTTAAATCATCTGACAAACCGTTAACTATGTTCAGTCGCAACAAAGAATGACGTGCATATTCCGCATAAGTTGCATATTTCTTCGAATCAGAACTCATAACCTCAAAAAATAGAATGCTAGCGATATCAACGCTTCGTGGACAAAGTGCTCTAAATTCGGATTTAAAATTACTCCAAGTTCGATCGTTGCAGACCCACTCATTAAGCCATGATTTAGCGTCACCCTTTAGACAAGCTCCGACTCGTGAAAGACACTCATTATCACCCCAGTTATTTGTCACGCGAGCACGATCAACTTCCGTACACCAAGCGTCAAAATCATGCACAGAGGGATCAAAATTCGAAACGTAATACTGGTTGGATCTTACTTGAACTAAAGACGACAATGCTCCCGCGATCCTGTTCGCTACATCATCCGCAGTACTATCGCTGTGTGTGACCGACACTTGTGGGTGTCCCGACGACGTATGCGTAACGTTACTGACACCTTCCACATCATGAACCTGCACTTGCAAAGGAAACTGCGTTAATAAAGGCGGGGACAAAGGCGCAGGAGTCGGCATCGCCGCTGACGAGGAACTCATTCCACTCTCAATCGCATTTAATCGGCCAAGGATAGCTTCTAAGGCATCACGTGTAGTTACACGTGAAGTCCTCCGTCTAGTGCTAGAAGTACTATCTTCCATTATAGTAAAATGTTAAACTTTAACTTAATGTTAAGTAATATGAACACTTTATAAATCTATGTGGCGGTATTTATAAAAAAAAACAAGCACAAAATCTTAACGAATTATCTTCAAAAGCAATAGTCAGAACAGCTACAAGCAGTACAGGCGATTCGTGGCGAATCCCACTTATGATATTATCTATCAGAAGCAGGTTTATTTAAAAAATACGCACAACCAATCAACTGTATTTATTACATTTACAAAATAAAACTTAATGTAGAAAAACGTAGCAAACTAATAGAAATAACGAGCACTTATTTAGCAAATCACTTGGCACCGAGAAAACACAATACTGAGGTGGAGAGACGTCCGTCGCCGTAGGCTGTCGATCCAAAAAGGAGCGAGTGCTCCTCGCCGTCTGCAGTTGCCGCGAACTATCCCCACTCTTCATGCAGCTGTCTTGACCACGCCTCTCGTTCCCTCCAACTTCTTCATGGTTCTAACATTATATTTATTTCGATAAATTGTTAAAATAATCTGCGTCGTCGGTCTAGTGCTCGGAAGCGCTACTGCTGAGCATTTGGTGCTGGGTTTGATTTCCAGGTCGGGCAAAGTTTTGTTGGTTTTTTTTTCCAGGAATATCTCAGTTCGCTGCCTGGATTTGTGCCCGGTTAATGGCAATGATCAGCGAAATGTAGGTTTCTATAGGTACACCTCTGCTTAAGGGAATAACAGATCCGATGTTATGTTATGATTCAAAAAGACTGTTTGACACTTCATAAATAAATTATGTTTTGTAACTAGAACTGCTTGGTGAACTTGGCCAATCATCTTATTTAATCGTAAATTACTAATCACATCAACAACTCTTACGGTAACCCATAAAGCGAATAAGATGTTATGTTCAACCAATACTTATAGAATAAATAAGTTATTCAGACACAATAAAGTCGGTCAGAAGTTTACGTAACAACAACACCTGCGCGTAAACAAGGCTGGTTAGTGCTGCGACAGCACGCGTCAGCGGACCCCGAGACACGGGACACAGCCCAGGATCCGCCGCTATATTAAATATTGAAAACTAATATCTTCTCCCGCGCCCCTGTCCAACCTGCCTGCCTTTAACAAACGCAACGTAATATAATATATATCGCCGGTCGGCCACATACACATACAAAAAATGGACGATATAAACCGATCGAGGTTCATATCCAATCACGTGGTTTTGGATTGCTGAACAAATTGCTCGATTTATTTTTAGTGGCTTTTCTTTTTGTTTTATTGCCGAATATAAGTTGATTTGTGGACACAAAATATAATGGTCGGCTCGTTTATAAACCACGGTTTTGTATTAAATGTTCTATTTCATCTACAAATTGAACCGAACTATTTATTTTTAACCGACGAAAAAAAAAGGAGGAGGTTCTCAATTCGACACGTATATTTTTTTTTTTTTTTTTTTTATGTATGACCACGCATAACTTTTTACTGAGTGGTCCGATTTGAACGATTCTTTTTTTATTAGGAAGGGTATACCTCGAAGTTGGTCCCATAAAAAACAAATTTTGAGGCGGCGCCAAACAAACATATTATAATTACATAAAGCGTAAAATGTTAGCTTGATAGATCTTCGTTGAATGTGTTTTAGGCGCCGCCTCAAAATTTGTTATTTGAAGGTCATCAATTTGTCACTAAATACATAGTTATTTTTTATTTTTCGCTTTTTTTGCAAAAAAGTTTTTATTTTTCGCTTTTCAGTTTTTTTTCGTCGGTTTAATTTTTTGCAAAAAAGTTTTTTTTTATTTATTGTTCAGAAAGCTTTATTTATGACTTTTAAAAATATGCAAATAAATGCACATCAAATATTTGAATTTTCGTTATTTAAAATGCAGTACGCTACTTAGAAATCATTAGAGAGCTCTGTATTCATTTCATTTAACTTTACATCCTAGATTGCAGACGAAGTCGCGGGCCACAGGTAGTAGAAAATATAGAAACAAAGCTTGAACATAGAATATTTTCTTTATTTATTTTCACATCAATTACTTCATGAATTTCGATTATAAAAAATGTACTCAACACCTAGAACGAACAATAAATGGCAGTAACTTGCAACAAAGTATCCGCGCCCGCAACGTTTGATTCGAGCCGGCAGCTCTAGCTACTGCTTAATAAACCACTAAATACAGTAAGAGCACAATCAGCAATTCATTGGGTGTATTGCAGCGTTGGGTGAAGCGCGCCAGGAATCCCGGGCAGCCCGGGATTGCGACGGGATCCCGATGTATTTTCCCGGCGCGTTTGCTATTGTGGAATCCGAAGCGCGCGGCCGCGGATTTTGACTTGTACCGTGCAGTACAATTGTTTCTGTGAAAGATGTTTGCTTTTTAAAATTTAGGAGCGCTTTGTTCAATGGCATTCGGACAGCTATCTCTCGAGCTAATCCTGCACTCTCTGTTATATTTTTAAGTCATTTGTACGAACTAGTATAATTTGTGTGCATTTTTTTTCTAAGATGTTAATCAGCCACCGTATTTTTTATAAATAAAAAAGGTGGTGCTGCTTGGTGTCCCAAAATAAAATAAAACCAAACATGTCCCACGACTAAAACTCGACCAAGTTCGAGCTGCGCTTACTCGGCTCAAACCCAAGCGCTCGGCAGGCCCGGATGGTATTCCGGCATTTATTATGAGAGATTGCCGCTCGGTGGTGGCAGAGCCTCTCCTACACATTTTTAACTTGTGTCTAGAAACATCTTACTTCCCAGAGCGATGGAAGGTCACCCGCGTAATTCCCATACCAAAAGGAGGAGATGGAAAGGTAGTTGAATCTTTTAGACCAGTGGCGATTCTGTCGACACCAGCAAAGGTCTTTGAGTCTGCCATTCAGCGAGATGTCCAGGAGCAAGTTGCATCGCAACTGTCAGACGCCCAACACGGTTTCCGACCTGCGCGTAGCACGACCAGCAACCTATTGAATGCCATGACGTACGTAGTTCCTCATATTGATTCTGGAGTGCAGGTGGACGCCGCCTACTTTGATTTTAAGAAGGCGTTTGACCTGGTGGATAACGATGTCTTATTATCAAAGTTAGCGAAAGTTGGCTGCACACCTAAATTGCTCCAATTCTTTGCGAGCTATATGAGGGACAGAAAACAGTATGTAGAGTACTGTGGATTCCGGTCGCAGGCTTATTTCACTAGGTCGGGAGTGAGTCAAGGTAGCAATTTAGGGCCGTTAGAATTCATAATAATGATCAATGACTTACCTGACGTAATACGAGATGCCAGGTGTCTGCTATTTGCAGACGACCTCAAGTTGCTGCTGGCTATAGAAAACGAGGACGACTGCCATCGCCTCCAGCAAGACATTGATCGAGTAGTGGAGTGGAGTCAAAAAAACAAACTGCAATTCAATGTTGCGAAGTGTTCAGTTCTAACATTCAGTCGGGCAAGAGTACCACTCCACCACAGCTACCAAGTCGACGACGTGCCCATGAAAAGGGAGGAGGCCGTGCGAGACCTTGGTGTTCGCATGGATACTCAATTGAGATTCCGAGAGCATATTATCAATGTCTGTAAAAAGGCTTACAAGCGACTGGGATTTGTGCTTCGCAGAGCGGCAGGTTTCACAAATATTAAAGCCATTGCGGCATTATATGACGCTCTAATAAGGAGTCAGTTGGAGGGAAATGCGGCTGTATGGGCTCCACATGAGACTAAATATAGTCTCATGTTGGAGCGCATACAGAACAAATTTACTAGATACATATACCTACGGCGGTATGGAGTGTATCCCTTTTACCCCTTGATGTATCCAACCTTGTTTGTGCTAGGCATGGTTGGATACAACAAGTTGGAAACAAGGAGGGATCTAGCACTGGCGTCTTATATGCTGGGAGTGTTCAGGGGTAACATAAATAATCCGGGTGTGCTACAGGGGATAGGCTTGTGTGTGCCAGATGGGTATGTGCAGCGCCGACGACGGCCCAACTTGTTCGCAGTGCCGCGCGGTCGAACTAAACTGTTGGACAATGCTCCTCTGACGCGAACAATGCGCACACTAAATTTGGTTGCCGACAAAATAGATATTTTCTCATGTTCACTGAGCGAGTTCGCAAGGGTAACGTTACACGTGTTATGTTTTTAATTTGTTTTTAATTTGTATACTTACTTCTTTAAAATCTATTGTATATGTTTGTATGTTTTTTTTTAAATTTAATAACATTATGTTGTACTGTAACTACACTACCGAATTGGGACACTGTAATGGTAGCGTATGTAAGCAATAAATAAATAAAAATGTAAAAATAAAACCTGCTCACAATCTAATATAATGACATTCCAATGTGCTATATCGAATTAACGTACTTAGTACTGTCAAGACGATTAACTTACTAATCGGGACTAGGACAAGTAACCGCCTTTCCGATGTTGCCTTTGCAAGTCTGTACTAGGTCCCCTATTAATAATTTTAAACAAAACTAGAAAATAGGGCATCTAGATACAAATCTAATTTATAAAAATATAAAATATAAAATAATTAATAATAAATTAGTGTTAAAATTAATTTGATTCTGTCTCAGTCTCGCGTGACGCGCCTTAGGTTCGCTACACGCGAGCCATTCATTAGGTAACGAGAGTAATGATGAATTCGTCGGTGAACTAAACGTAATGTTGTTAATCCATTTACAACACCTACACTAGTGTAGTCAGTGTTGTTAAAGAGACTGAACAAGGTCACCCCTGTTCAGTCTCTGTCTCCGGGTGTGCGTTCAGAGTCCGGGTTCTAACTGAGTTCCACGAGAAAAACCCAGGAAAACTGGGGATTGAACCTAGAAATACTCAGTAGTCGCACTTACGGCTACTAGACCAACGGAGCAGAATTTCATACAAGACAAGATAAGCCAGAAGAGTGAATATCAGCGACTTATCTAGACCATCCTCAACGGAAGAATTTAATAACCTTCAACGTCGATCGCCACTAATTGTGCCGGCGCCCGCACATGGCGCGAGGCGCACGGGTCGCGCGGGTCGACGGGTCCCTGCGACCGCGGCGCCGCCGCGTGGGCCGCGCGCGCCGCTAATTTCCCGCGTGGCCCATAAATTACGTGCACTTTGTCCTCACTAGTCCGCGCCTCTGCGACTACCAACAGAGGATCAATTTGGGCGTTGTAAAATACTATTGTTTCAAGGAAACATAAAAAAAATTGCTGGGTGAAATATTTTTAAACGTTGCAGTATTTTAGTAAAACGACGGAATGTATGAAGTTTATTTCCATCGTAAAACTCAATACACATTGATTAATTTACAAACAATAGGGCTACTATATAAAATTATATTTATTAGAACAAAAGAACTTCAAAACACATCAGATTCATATGAAAATACAGTTCAAAAAACATACACAAAGCCAATTTCAACATTGCAGGCATCAAGCCGTTTTATTTGTAATGTTAGTAATTAGCGTATTCGTCTATTTGTTGCGTCGTATTCGGCGCTCAACTAGATGCGGACACGTTACCTCGCGGCGCGTAATGCCACGCTCTGGCGGCGGACCGGTGTGGGCCGGTGCGGCGCGCTCGCGGCCGGACGTCGCGCGTCGCGGTTGTGGCCCGCGCGTGCGAGCACTGCGCATACGTATATGAGTGTTTTGACGTGAATAGCAAAGCGCAGAAAACCTACCTCGGCATAAAAGAGTGCAGATTGAAGCTGTCGCTATGTAAGAGCGTTATCACACTGATTTGCCAGCGTGCTTCCAACGAAGCGATTTGTGAACGTCTCCACGGGTGCGAAGCGAAGTAGCCGGGACTTTTTCATTTTTTTTTTGGCGTTTTCATAATTTTATACACTCGCTTGTCCCGCTCTCTCTTGTACACTCACGTCAATCGCTCTCGTTACGCAAACACGGCGAACTCGTTGCGCAAACGAAGACAATCGCCTCGCTGGAAACACGCTCGCATATCACCAGTGTGTTATGGCCTTTAGAGGAAAATGAAAAAGTATTTTATTCAAGCTTCACAGGTTACTCTCACTTAAAAAAGAGCAGTTGCATAAGTTCAATTTATTATTTATATATACGTTATTTTACACCATAAAAATACCTTACAAAAACTAAATTAAACACTACTTATAAAACAGGAATAATTTATTTAAAGTTTACTAGTTTAATGTTTTCATTAATAATACTAGGTGATTGGTGATTTGGTGCATTCCTTAAAAAGGGGGGTACTAGAGCTAATTTGCAACATTTTTACATTTTTAACATTTCCGAAATGGGTTGTTTTGGAGACATCAATATTTTTTTTTTTATCCATCTCTCGACTTTTAACTGTGAGAAATCTACTCCGCTTTGAACCTAAACTAATTTAGCCAATAGCTCAAGAATGAATGAATCCTTCGAAAACCATCAAAAAGTATGTACGGTACGTAACGTAATGTTCATAATTATGTTTTTTCTCACTTTCCTGCAAACTGTGGGAGTGATTTCGTGAAAAGGGACGAAAGTGTGTAACAGGAAGCCGGGGAAGGGCGCGCTATTTGATTTGACTAATGAGCGCGCGCGGTGCTGGAGTCAGCCGTCAAATGGTACCAACCCATTTTCTGAGAGGTTTGTACTCTAGGCCAAGATGTCAGATGTTACACAATCATCATATACAACTGCTGTAAGGCTGGCTCGTTCTTTTTCTATTTCTCTTGTTTTTCGTGGCGGTTTACTCAGAATAAAAATATGACATTTTATGTACAAATTACAGAAACAACTTCGTTGTCTTGTTAGGTTTCTAAAATGGTACAACAAGGCCTACTTTAAACACGTATTTTTATAAAAAGCAAGTTGTTCGAGACAGGGAAATATTTTGACAGCACTTGGTACACATTTTGCGATGCATGCCTTACTTGTTGCGGATTTTGTTGTTAACTGTATGTGGTGTTCGCTGATTGACGAAATGCGACTGGCCCTGGTCGATCAAATCAAGCCAGATATCTCTCATCAGATGTATTTTTGCCAATGCCGTGACACAGTAACATTATCACATTAGTATAATAACATTTACCTATTCAAATTTATCCACGCGTTACTAAAAGTGAACCTTCTTTTCACAATTTTCACTGCTACATGAACCATTGTTTTTACAAAAACCCAGTTAGTTTCAGCGAGGCTAGTTTATTTCGTTTAGCGTTTAAAAGTGCACCTCCAAGGAAAATATATGGAGCGCAATGAATGTACATTAACAGGTTGGATGTGAAGTAGCGCTTCACGTTATTTATTACTTCAGCTAATTAAACATTTCGTGCGAAAGTGCTTCAAGCGACGTACAACATTTAAAAAAAAAATATAACGTAACGTCGCTGTAACAGTGCGGAATTCATTTAAGCATGAGAGGGTAAGTTGAGACATATTTTGTCTTGAATTAATGCTAGCAAAATGTATCAAACTGTTCTTCGTAAAATGCAAACTTAATAAAGATGTTGTCGCATCTATCAGATTGTTTATTTATTGACAATATTTATTCGGAACACTCTTCTGCTTTTTACTCCCTGTTGGTTTTAATCTCACCATGTTATTAAATCTGTTAGTAAGACCTAATACAGTACAGAATCGAAAGTAGCTGCGAGCCGAGTTTATATCTTTTCTTCAACATTATTGTGTAAGTGCATGAAGCCTGCAACAACACAAAAGGCGAACACTTCGCCGCTTCACTTAATGTACCGCTGAAGCATCCAAGTCCAAGATTTAATAAAGTAGGGCTCGTATCGCGCGGTGCTTCGGCCGCTTGTTCCCACTTCCACGCGATACGGTATCCGTCTCTGTCAGCCGCTGGCCGCAGCGTGCAGCGGCCGCATGCAGCGTTGCAGCGGATTAGAGGTGTAATTGATGTCGGGAGATAACGGGGGATGCAAGCGCTGCATCACTGTGTACAAGGTGATAATAATATCTACTCGACATGGCGTATTTCTTAAGCTGGTCTGCAGAGATAAGGAATTATTATGATATAACTATTTGTTACTTATATTTGTTTTTTTAATAAACGAATTCTAAGGTGTATGTAACCGTAATGTGTAAGGTGTGTGTGTAACGAGTAATCAGTTTGGCTGCGCTGGACTAAAAACACTCTTAATACAACTCAACGTAACACAGAAACTACTTAACATGCACTTTAATAATTTGCCAGAATACAACTCTGAATCAAACTTAACATACCAACTATGTTCAAGTCATTCATCATTCTCCTGCCCTTATCCCAATTCAGTAGTGGTCGGCACAACATGTCTTTTTATTCCATACTTCTCTATTAGTCGTCATCTCGGTAATCACCCCTATTCTAGCCATATCATCTTTCACACAGTCCATCCATCTTTTCTTTGGTCTTCCCGTAGTCTTATAGCACCCACACACACATTCTCACTATGTTCGAGACATTATAGATTAACATTTATATACTAATTCTGTAACTACTAAAGTCCTACATTTCTTTTCCAATAAAGTTAACACGAATATTATGACGTTGTCCTAGAACACCCTTGCGGAAGGTATAGGTACGTACGTGTAGCTACGTAACAGCACATGCCGCCGCGCCGCAGAGCCCGGGAATGCGCGGGGTGACAAAAATGAACACACATTGACACTAATTGGACGCCCAGTGTGACGCTATTCATTATACTATGTTCGTAAGTTATTCAAGATTTATTATGTAGGTCTTATTAAATTACAACTTTGTTCATTTTGCAATGAGAACATGTTCCTATATTCTTTCTGGGAACTCTTAATAATATCATTCGATTTTTTATTTATTTTTTAAATCGTGAAAGACTGAATAAATGTTTGTAACTGTCTTTAAAGAACAAACATAAAAATGTTATGAATTATGGCGATACTACGATGCAGGACAATATTTCAGCAATAAATAATAGAAATACAATATCTCACGTGCACCTTAAATACATTTCTCACTTTACAAAAGTTGTTGCAAATAAAATATTTTAGAAAAACGTCTCACAATCAGTTATTTCTATTCCCCTCGGCTCTTTTATACTTTGTGTAAGGTATTTCCATACATATATCAAAGAAGCATATTTTTAAATATTCACATATGCACACAATAGCAACAAATGGCTCTACTCCGGATCACAACCTCTGCCTACGAGGCAGCACCGTAGCGGCGTAGCCCTCTAGCACCGTAGCATCGTAGCGGCGCGCGGCGTAGCGTCGTAGCAACAAAACGTAGCCTCTCGCGAGACACGTCACTCACACACCTGGCTTGCTTAACTGGCTCACATATATGGCGAAGGCTTCACAATATTAAGAACTTTCATTTATGGTGTGTGTAATGTGGTGATGTTAGGCAGAAATCTATGTCCAGCATTGGATGTCTTTCGACTGAATGACGATAAACGTAGCTGATCAAAATAATGTTGTTCTGAAGTAGAGTTAACAAATTTTAGCCCCCTGCTTGGTTGACTATGAAGTGCCGTGCTTGACAGATGCGGAGAACGCCTGGAAAGCGGCTTGCCCGAATACAGATCGGCCCGTGAATCCGTCCTCCCAGAGGCAGTGGGACGAGCCGCTCTGCAGGTTGGTACGGAACAATCTTATTAATACGTCTACCAATACTGCTGAGCGTGCCCGCCTGCTGGCTGTGGGTAAGTGGGAGTCGGGCCTTTGGCTTCAGGCGCTACCGTCACCCAACATAGGCACTATGCTGGGTGACACTACCTTCCGGCTCGCTACCTGTCTGCGTCTGGGCGCTGCTTGCGTGGCTCCGCATCGCTGCCAATGCGGTGAAGGTGTCGACTGTCTCGGACATCATGGCCTATCCTGCAGTAAGAGCGCAGGCCGGATAGCACGGCACGCCAGCATCAATGACATCATCCGTCGTGCTCTTGTCACCGCCGGGGTGCCAGCTGTTTTAGAACCCAATGGCTTGGCACGCGACGATGGGAAGAGACCAGATGGTATGACGATAATGCCTTGGAAGGTGGGTAGGCCTTTGGTGTGGGATGCAACGTGTGTCGACACCCTTGCGCCATCCCATCTTCCTAGCACGGCGAGCTGTGCTGGGGCTGCTGCTGCAGGTGCGGAAAACCTCAAACGGCGCAAATATTCCAATCTTATTGGAAATTATATGTTTGAGCCGTTTGGGGTTGAAACACTAGGGCCATGGGGCCCGAGTGCCCACTTGGTTTTTCAAGACATCGCCAAGCGGTTGGTCGACTCTTCCCGTGACCAGAGGGCTGGCCTTTTCTTCGGACAAAGAATAAGCATTGCCATACAACGTGGCAATGCTGCCAGCCTTTTGGGCACTTTTGCTGTTGATAGCGATGCAGACGAATTTTTTGATGCCCTATAATTGTTCCCCCCCCTTTTTTATATACTTGTACATATTATTACTATTATTTTTAAGTCTGTATATAAATTATTGCACTTATTAATGAAAATAAAAGATTATAGTGAATAACAAAGGTTTGTGTCGTAATAAAGAAGCTATTTATGTACGTTCACTAATTATTTTATCGACGGAAATCAAATGGCAGCTAATTAACTAAAACACTTTGTTGATTTCCAATTTTCGTTTATAATTGTATTTATAATTATTTAGGTAGGTACGATAAAACAAATCGTTTTAATTTCCGTAATTACTAGTTATGTAATTTTAAATAAACCAGTTTGTTGTTTGCTGTTAATGAATATGCGATTTAAATATTACAAAATTATCATAAACATAATTGATATGCTTGTTCGTAGGCATGCAAATATTTTAGGTGTTGTTATAATGTACATATTTTTACCAATCCGAACCTGTTTGATTAAGCAATTATATCATACGCTTGTGACCTGGACAATCTAAATCCTTCTATGTACAGGCTTGGAAGACTTTTAAAACAGAAACTTATGCTGATACTGAAAGTTTATGAGAGCCTCTTCCACACTAGTGTAGCAGCGAGCGCCTTGCATAACTGAGGCATATTCAAGCGGCTCATCTCGTGAGATGCACATTTGCTCCGCCCTCCCCCCCAGCGTCACCTGCGCCCCCCGCACCACGCCCTCCCCCCCGCCGGCGACCTCTTTGTGGAACCTTTTAGGATATCATCCTCCCGAGCAAATACACGGCAGTCACCATGAAATATTATTCAATTTTATAGTCAACGTGAAATATCGAATACCTGCTTGTAGTCTGTAGTGGGTGGATTAATAGACCCTCCGTATTGTATCCTTTTGTTAACATTATTTAAGTTGGAGCGAGGGCACGTCTCGACTACGTGAACAGACACTGAAGGCGGCAGGTGTAAACCATTTAAACTACATGCTAAACAGGAAAAGTTTAGTCACGCGTCAGTTCAACAGTCGACTACAATTGTCTTCAATATACTGCAATTTCACTGTCCTCAAAGAGGCTCTTGATAGCGCAACAATATAAAGTTATGTTTGTAAATAAACAACAAAATAATAGCATTAGAAATTACATGTCAAAGTCTGAAAAATACTACGCAAAGATCGGCAATTAATTACAGGAAACAACAGATTAAAAAACCAGAACAACATACAATCTAAAGCTTCATCACAGTAATGTTAACAGCGACCACTTCATACGGCCCGTATCATGTAGTCCCGGTGCGTGACGTCACGCACCGTCCCCTCCCTAGTCATGCCCATGGACAACACTAGTGTTGTCAATGAGGGGACACAACCGCCCTAACGACTGCTGCGCGTCAATCGCAAGTCGAGTTAGTAAGTGATATGTCGCGCTGTTACTTATAGTAAGCGATTTGACTCTTTATTATAATGTACTAGCTTTTACCCGCGGCTTCGCCCGCATGAATGTTGCAAAATATCCCACAGGAACGTACTACCGGGATTAAATACATAATAGCCGAGGAAAAGGTCATTGACTATTACCGCTGCACCTACGTTACCGTCAAATATAATAATTATTATTTTGAGCGTAATTTTGAATCTGTGATATCTTTAAACTATTCATTTAAATTATATATTTTATTGGATAAGGATTTATATAATACCGGTCATAATAGCTTCGGAAATCATCATCATCATCAGCCTATTAATGTTCCCACTTCTGGGACACAGGCCTCCTCTCTGTGAGAGGGAGTGGGCTGTAATCTTCCACGCGGGCTCAGTGCGGGTTGGTAGATGTCACATTTCTTCGAATTTTTGGTTCTAAGACATGCCGGTTTCCTCACGATGTTTTCCTTCACCGTTTTTAGAGCAGTGGTGATGAAATTATTTACACAAAATAAAGCGCCTGTGTGGGTTCGAACCCACGACCTACAACTCGTAAGTCGGGGCCGTTACCACTGGGCCACCACTGCTCTGGCTAGCTTATATACACTCGAGAGCAATGAATCCGGGTCACTTAAAGAATCCTAAAAATCTCGGAAACTAAAAATGCTAGGTTAATGCAATAAATTGTATTTAATAGACAATGTAATACTCCTTAAATGAAGGTATTAAAACTTCTTAGTTATTGTAAAGTTATATCATAAAAAAATCAAATTTGAAAAAGGGCCACTTTCGAAGATGGAATTACGAAATTACAGCATTTGGTTTTGCTTTTGTTTGTAATCTGTCATTTATGTGGGTACATAAACCATGTTGATAGTGCTCTATATTCATTATTCAAGCTGAAATTATGTCGCTTACGCCTGAAGAATGCACCAGAATACTTACAATGCTGGAAACCGGCCGGAGTCAGCGCGATACAGCCAGGACTGTCGGTGTGTCGCTGTCAACAGTACAAAGAGTTCTCCGACGTTACGAAGAAACTGGTTCTAACCTACGCAGACCAGGAACGGGCAGAACCAGGTGTACCACAGCACGAGAAGACCGATACTTGGTGAAAACCATGCTTCGAAATCGCTTTCTCACAGGAACTGATCTCACAAATCAGTTTCGACGCCTCGGAGGAAGTAACCCAAGTGCATGGACAGTAAGACGTCGGCTTGCTGAATCTAACTTAAAACCCCTTAGACCTGCAAACGGCCCTAAACTGGAGCGTGGGCATCGTATTTCAAGACTAAGATATGCCCAGAGCCACGTAAATTGGAGTATTGAAGATTGGTCAAAAGTTATGTTCTCCGACGAATCAAAATTTATGCTCTACAAGCACGATGGAAGACACAGAGTGTATCGAAGACCAGGGGAAAGATTCAAGCAAGCATGCATCGAAGAAAAAGTAGCCTACGGTGGTGGGTCTGTACTTGTGTGGGCCGGAATTTCTTCTGAAAGTCGCATAGAGCTGGTGATCATAGAAAACGGCTCTTTAACTAGCGTAAGATATGTGGAAGAAATCCTCAATGATCACGTTGGTCCATTTATGGTCAATTTAGGTGAGGATGCTATATTTATGCATGACAATGCCCGACCTCATACAGGTAGGATTGTGAATGACTACCTTCAAGAGATGAACATTACTCGTATGGAGTGGCCAGCGCGCAGCCCGGATATCAACCCGATCGAGCATGCTTGGGACGAGCTAGGCAGATGCGTAAAACAACGAAACCCTCCCCCAATCACGCTTCGTGAGCTCAAAATTGCTCTCACAGAGGAATGGGAGAATATTCCCCAAAATCGTATAAGGAACTTGGTGTACAGCATGCCAAACCGCGTAAACGCAGTAATGGAAGCACGAGGAGGCAATACGAAGTATTAAAATTCAAGAAAATCGTAATAAAGTTCAAAAATTTCATGTTTCCTATTTTTGTTTTAAGGAGAGATCAGCAGTTTTTTTCTTTATGTAATTTTGTGTTAATAAAATGTATGGTGACTCATATTTTTTTTACTTTCATTTACGGAGTATTACATTGTCTATTAAATACAATTTATTGCATTAACCTATCATTTTTAGTTTCCGAGATTTTTAACATTCTTTAAGTGACCCGGATTCATTGCTCTCGAGTGTATATCTATACCTTCGGAAATAACAATTTAATTTTTACCAAATCCTGAAAGATAAAACTGGTAACTGTGGGTCATCCTTAGAAAATTTGTTGAACTTTTTAAGATGAACTCTGTAAAACATAATTTGTAGGTATGTATTTTTTACGGTTTACGCGGCGCACGCCAGGAAAGCTTCCAGTTGGCATGATCATCTTCAATAATAATCGTCATATTTCAGCCAATTTACAAAAAATCTTAATGAATTATTATACTAAAACCTTTCGCATGAATCACTCCATCCAATGGTGAAATCCGTTTGGTAGTTTTTGAGTTTACCGCGTTCAGACAGATAGACGCGGCGGGGGACTTTGTTTTATAATATGTATAAGGATACAGGAAAAAGCAACAGTTTTGGAAATCGATCGGAAAAAAGTGTAATCTGCCTTGCCTTTTCCCAACTATGTTGGGGTCGGATTCCAGTCTAACCGGATGCAGCTGAATACCAGTATTTTACATGTAGCGACTACCTATCTGACCTCCACAACCGGGTAATAAGATACCCCTTGGTAAGACTGGTGTCAGACTTTCGGGCTTCTGACTCCTCGTAACTGTCAAAGATCCACAAATGACAGCCGGGACCAACGGTTTAACGTGCTTTCCGAGGCACGGAGGAGTCTCGGTATGTAAAGATGGTCACGCATCCATTGACCAGTGACCAACTCTGGCAAGCCCGACCGATGGATGGATGGACCGATGGAACAATGATGGGTCGACCCGTGCGGCTGTTATATCTTAGCTACGAGCTCCTCATGATAGATAACGATAAATATAATGAAATTATAAAACTAGTTCAACGGAAGTACAGTCAAGGGTCATAAATGGTGAAGCACCGGAATGTTTATATTTGCCTGCACGCCAGGTCTGCGCCTATCTCTGTGTGTGTGATGTTTCAATGCAGACAATAACACGCACACAGTTTATCTACGAACGGGCGATGTTGGTTGGTCAGATGGATGTGTGGTTAACACTAAATAAAGTATACCTACTTATACTTGTTTGCCTTTTAATGCGTTTAAAGCTAAAGTAAAATCCAACCTTTGTTCAAAGGCATACTATTCTATCAATGACTACTTAAGCGATAAAAATAGTTGGTCGCTGTGATTAACTCAAGACAATGTTTATGTTCTTTCTCCAGTTTTAGCTTACCTACTGACAGGTTATATGTTTATAGAATGTTTAATTTATTTGACTTTATTATACAATTTTTTTTATTTTTATTTATTGTTGACATGATCTACTCATTACAATGTTTTCGTATGAGTTGTATTGCAATATGTGATTAGCTAGCGACCTCGACAGTAGATTATATATTATTCTTGACTAACTGTTGATCTATTTTTGATTTATTTTTACTTCAATGGTCCTAGTTTATCATATCTAATTATGTGACTTCGAGTTACAGCTTTATTAGCTATATGTAAGCGGGCACGCCCTTTATGCCTGGAGGCTTTATAATTCGGGTATTAAGTTCTGTTTACGTTTTTAGTTTTTATTTTTGCTTGAGTTTAGATTTCGATTTTTTTTTTTTTTTTTTGTTGGTACATTGGCGCGTGCTAGCTGTCATTATGGCATATATTTTATTGAATGTTTTGTGTTGAGTAATGTAAATTATTTGCATACTATTGTATAGAATCAAGTTATTTTTTTCTAACTGAACAGACAGCTGTGCTGCTGGGGAGTTTGTTGCGCCACTTCTTCTCTCCAGCAAAGGCACTAGGAAGTGGTGAAGGGCGGGCGTTTTTGGGGGACTGTCTTATGTAATTTTGACGTTCGAAAAGTGCTGATTCTCAGCCTAATTTGAATAAATGACTTTTGAATTTTGAATTTTTTCCTATTTAAAAGCAATGCTTAAATTCAACATAATAGTTGAATGAAGCGATGGCAGGATCGCACGAGTGGGTCGGAATAATTGTGTGTGCATGAGAATGGCGAAGGTTCGAACCACAGTGCGAGCTCTCGACTCTTTTTGTTTTATTTTGTTTTCGTGTCATAGTTCAATTATTTGAATTTCATTAATTTACATTGACTGTAGGTTACAGAAGGTAGAAATAAAGTAAATAGATAAAATAGGTAATTTAATAAAATAAAAAACACAGTTTTTCATAGAAACATATATTTATGTTATTATTAGCTTTTAAAACATACACGTATTAAGAACGATATAACAAACGTTGACAATAAATAAATTTATAATTTGTTTGTAAATAATTTTTGGTTGCTAATAATATTGGATGTTACCTATTGTTTATTGAGGTTATAGCTTAATTTATTCATTTTCTCAAGGAAAAGAAGATTGAAACTTAACCTCAATCCTGTAATCTTACAATTATTAACTAACTTATTTCTATTATGGCCAGTGGATCCCCTGAATTCCCCTGATAACATTTAATATTACTTACTTTTTTTTTCTGATCGAGACATCTTTCATTTCGTGCTTCCAATCTTTGCACTATTAAACCCATACATTTTCTATAAGGTTTAGATCAGGGCATCGCGCTGGTCACGGAATAACTTTAACATCTAAATACGGACTAAACCCACTCACGAAGTCTCGAACAATACTTACTGGCACCATGAATCGGACAATTATTATCTTGAACAAAATAAAGTTCACCAATTTCATACACTGGATAAACATTGCGCACACTGTAGGTAGCATTATGTCGCTCAAAACCTCGACGTAGTTGGAGCTGTTGGGCCGCGTCGGTATAAATTCCAACTCACTCGGCCCTTGAGGACTAATCCACCCCCACATATTCACACTTATTCTTCCTGACTCCGTATTATTTATAATGTTATTGTCAGACCTCCGTGTATTGTCTCTGCGCCACAAATGAAGTCTTCCTTTTAGACACGATTTGAAAGTCTTCTCGTCAGTAAATATAGTAGTCTCCCAATCAGAGTCTAAATATTCCCGGGCAAAACGTAACCGTTCATCCTTATGCCTTTGCGTTAAAAAGTTGCGAATTCTTCAGCAAATCTTCTTGTTGGTATAACACCATTCGTTTAAGATTCACCACCCATAAAGCGTCGCTGAGTCACTTACACGGCTCTTCAGACTTCCCTCTTCCTCAAATCTTTTCACCCAACGTCTCACAGTGTTTCTCTAAAAATAAATCAATCCTTATTACTCATTTTGAACCACCACTTAAGAGATTAACAAATAGAATAAATCACAACAAAATAACTTACACATAAGTAAACCGCTTTCATTGGATATTTCAGATAAAAATTAAACCCATTGATATGCAAGGCTACAATATTCGCCCTGGCTTCATCATTTATATTTAATTGCATTTTGAATGAAATCTTTAAACTAAAAACACTAATAGCAATAACACAAACGTCCGTAACTAAGTTCACCATATAACAACGTCATACGAATTAATTACAGCCAGTAAATAAATTTTGTTTCAAATATACCCTCAATTTTGATGTTATTTATGTTGACTAGTTTAAAATTTTGTATTAATGATACTTACTCATTCCTCGACATTCGCTGTCTTCTTCTAATTGCTATAATCAGAAAAAGACAACGGGGCGTGATAAGCCTACGAACTAAGGAAAACTGTTACCTATGTATCCTATGCACTAATGACCCATACTGTACCTTCTTGCCTTGCAGTCTAGATGTTTTAGAAAAAAATAAATAATTTAAAAAATTAAAAAACGTAACTGTCCTGCCAAAAACGAACTTAAAAGTAAAAAACAAGCTGGATTAGTTAATCTGTATATAAAGCGAGAAGTCACTCATTTACTCTCTGACTTAACAGATAAATAAAATTGTTATTGCAGTCGGGGGACTGTTCCGTGGAACACTTTTTAATCTAAGAGGTCCCCCGACTGCAGTAAAATTTTTATTTACCTATCTGTTTAGTCAGAGAGTAAATGAGTGACTTCTCGCTTTATATACAGATTAACTAATCCAGCTTGTTTTTTACTTTTTAGTTCGTTTTTGGCAGGGCAGTTGGGTTTTTTTATTTTTTAAATTATTTATTTTTATTTTATACATTTTAGTGACCAGTTTTATTTTCGAGTTTATTTTTTTTCTAATAATAACGCATTCATTTACGAAACCATTCAATCATTTAGACATTCGCAGTGCTACTGATTTGCAGCCAAAGATGAATTATGTTTGTTTTGCATTTACTCCCTAGTTAAGTAAAATTTATGCCAATAAATTATATAGTTTTGAAATGTGCTAATCAAGGCCTTAAATTGGATACCCATATTGTAAATAATTGTTTAATTTTTTTTTAAATTCTGCCCATACTGCCACCACACGGATTTTTTTTCAAATAAAATATATAGCCTATGTCACTCGGGATGATGTAAGGATTCTAACGATACCTCATACATCCAAATCTGTTCACGCATTTAAAAGTTATGGTGGAACAAAGAAAATCACATACATACATGAACCCTGAACACATTACACTCCTTTTTGGGCAGTCGTGTAAAAAAGCACTTACCAGTCGCACCTACTTACTAGTACTTACGTTAGCCTAGCGCCACACCTGCCGAACGTTCCGCGGCGGAACGCTCCGTCGCGTCATATTTCTATGGACGTAACGTTCGGCTGATGTGTCATAGGTAACTTGAAAAACATTAGGAGCGTATTCAACCGAACGTTCCGCCGCGGAACGTTCGGCAGGTGTGGCCCGACCCTTACAGTCAAGACGGACACACAGTGACACTGCTTGAGACAATGACTCTATTCAATGTACGCCGAAACAAGTTTGATTGCCCTGACTTGGTGAACGGTTGGTGTTACCTGGTTCCTCGAACCGCGCATGGGTGGGAGGTGCGAACCAGGAGACTGTTCGCTTCCAGCTTCTGTAAATCCTATGTTGACGTGCGATCACCGCTACACCGCTTAGTCGACACATAAAATAAGAGATTTAGTGATATCGACGTACTTTTAAAAGTAATAAAGCTAAAATTCTAAAGGATCAGCAGTAGATTCCGTATACTTAACAAATTATTATATATTTTGGGACCCTGGGGTCCCGGACCTTTGGAAGGCGTACGAGGGGCCGAAGCCAACTCGCAGAGGCCCGTTAGATGTTTTTAATGAAATGAGGCACCAACCGACGATTATCCCTGTATGCACTATGGAAGTGCACCCAAGGACAACCCCCGGTTGGTGTAGGGCTACAAGTATATTGGACTATGGGTTTGGGTGGTTAAAGTTAACTGGAACTATGGAATGACTATGGCCCCTGCCTGATCAATGTCTAAATGTACACGGATAATATGGCAGGGGGTGACTTGCACACTATAAGACCCGTAATATGTAATACACAGACAAGAGTTTTGTTTTGTTATTTTTAGTTTCTTTTGTTCATTTAATTAATTTTGCCCTGACTACAGTTACGTTTGCCTGCAATTTGTAAATATCTAAGTTGTAATTTGAGGAAAATGTAGTATATTTGTTAAGTTAATCCTGTTTATTTTTAATATACTACTGTTTGTTTTCCCTTACACAATAAAATAAATAAACGATACTATTATGAAAAATGGTTGTCTCGGTTCCTTTATTTATTTCCACGTTAATTATTTTCAGTCTTAAAAAAAATGTACAGAAATTAGTTACGATGAAATAAAATTAAGAAATATATTTAAGTAGAAAATGCTCTAGAGCTGCATCTTATCTTAACATCTCTATCGAATCTAACCTCAGGCTACCTCTGACCTCTGTCGCGCAATTTGTGTAATAGCTGCTGAACAAATGAGCGTCGCGGCACGTCGCCTCCCGCGCCTCCATTAGCCGAATTAAACGTGTCTATGTGGCCAATATACTCTCACTGTCATAACACAGGGCTACCTCTTCAGACTAAATCTTTCAACTATTGAAGTAAGCAAAGTTATAAATGGAATAAATTCACGTACACTGAATTTTAAAAAGTTTTTTTTTTTTTTCTTTATCTACATAAGTTAAAGTTATAACAACACGTCTTTAGACAAGAAAAATACATAATACTGCATAACTTAAAAAGCCTATGTTACACTTAGCACCAATACGACCCGTGTCCTAGCGACAGCGGCGTTTGTTGACAAGCCTACACGGTCCTCCCATTCCTCAATAAATCAATTAATTCAGCTTATCGCAGTCCACTGCTGGACATAGGCCTCTCCTAGGCTGCGCCGCAACACCCTGTCCTGCGCCTTCCGCTTCAGTTTGACCCAGCCGCCTTTTAAAATCTTTTTTTTATAAAGAATACTTTTAATTACAAGTTCATAAATTAGGTACCAAAACGCATAATACAATATACATTACACATCTCACCGTCACTTCACACACACTGGACACTTTCTACATATTTAAACAAGATGAACGGTATAATTACGACCTACTTTTAATTCAATACGAGTATTATACTCTGCAACTGGTTTTAATAATAAGCATACATATAATAAAAAGTACAACCAAACACGGTAAACAAACTTAGCATCTAAATATTTTGCATATACTATGTTAGCTTTGACATCTACCTACAAGTTTACAAAAATCTATTTCACTATTTTATGTTTTTTTTTATGTTGACCTTCCATAATATTACTTTTGCTGTACTTTGCTTGTTGCTTTGTTATCAATAACTAAAATTCAATTTGCAATTAAAATAATATGTTTGTCACAAGTCTGCTACTATAAGTACATTTACAGAGAACGAGGAAAACTGCTCCACCGTAATACAGTTTAAACTAGTACGGGGAGCAGAGTGAATCAGTTCCGTGTTAACTACCATAATAAGCACCAATACATACCAAACAAAAATGTTACCTTTTTTTACTGCTTATTTGTATTTTTAAAAATCTCGCTAATCACTGATTAGCGACTGAATTGTGCAAGGTTATTGTGTTCATTTGAGTAAATAAGGTTTTTATTTTCTGAAAGGTCGTTGGTCCATCTACCTGGAAGGCGCCCCCCCACACTACGCTTGCAACTCCAGGACTCGTCTGCTCCACCGGCCATCGGTCCTTCTACAAACATGGCCAGCACACTGCCACTTCAGCTTGATTACTCTGGAAGCTATGTCGGTAATCCGGGTGACTTCATCCCATACCTATTAACGTCTGAACGTTAATTACACTGATGTAATTTGAAAACATTGTAAAATCCATTTTTTTTAAAAGAGTAACCGTCGTGTACTATTTTCTGACGTTTCATAAGTGTCCATTAAGTTTTATGTGAAATAAAATATTTTGAATTTAAAGAGCATTGTCTAATGTGGTCATGGAAGTGACCCCTCCAGGACGACCCATTAAAGTGCCTGCTACACGGTCATCATTCACTCTCCAACTGCCTTATTGCGAGGTGATAGTTTGCATTTCTGACGGATAAAAGGTATACCTACTTCTATTTCAAATTCAAAAGTCATTTATTCAAACTAGGCTGAGAATCAGCACTTTTTGAACGTCAAAATTACATAAGACAGTCCCCCAAAAACGCCCGCCCTTCACTAGTTCCTAGTGCTTTAGCTGAGAAGAAGAAGTGGTGAACAAACTCCCCAGCAGCACAGCTGTCTGTTCAGTTGGAAAAACTTGATTCTATACAATAGTACTTATGCAAACTAACTTCCCCGTTGGTCTCGTGGTTGCAAGCGCGACTGCTAAGCGTGGGGTCCTGGATTCGATTCCCGAGTCGGGAAAATTGTTATTGGGTTTTTCCATTAGAAATTTCTTAGTAACAGCCCGGAGTTTGGAAGTTAGCGGTGTAGCACCCCCGGGACTCGGAAAGCACGTTAAGCCGTTGGTCCGACGCCTGTCCTCTCTCCGGTCATGCCGGATTCCCGTCCCATCGGACTATGATAGTGAGGGAAGAGAGAGTGCACCTGTGTCTGCGCACACATGCCTGCACTATAATATCTCCCGCGCTGAAAGCGCGTTAGTCTCCGTTGAGCTTGACCGTCGTGGCCGAAATACGGTCTGGAGGACTTCACAAAACATTAAATTAAATTATTTGCTAATATGTCAGATGGCATACGCCAATATACCAACAAAAACATCGAAATCTATACTCAAGCGAAAATGAAAAGTAGAAAGAACTTAATACTCGAATGAAAACCTCCAGGCATAAAGGGCGTCCCAGCTCTTAAAGCTTTAACTTGAAGTCACAAATAATAAACTAGGCCCATAGCAGTACAAATAAATAACAACAATAGCAAAACCATGATCAGCAAGACGACCAGTCACCACAAGCAGCACCCGTTCACGAGTATAACGCAAAGATCAACCGTATTGCAACTGCTGGCGGGCAAAGAAAGACCCACCAGCAGTTTAACCGACTATGATATAAGAATGCTTGATTTTAATAATTATGTAAGTGTGTTTTGTGTATTACCGCTAAAATAATAATAAATAGAGCACCCTACAAAAATAAATGAAATCTCACCAAAAACATTTCATGAAAAGTAGGCTCCCAAGACTCACTAAACGTTTTCTCTGTTAAAAAATTATCAGATCTAACGTAGAGGTAAGCCTCTAACTCTACACACTTTACATCTTGGTCTAAATGTATGGCTTGGCCGTTCCATTAAACTATTGCATGACATTAAATACCAGTGACAATTTCTTACCATAAACCTCTAGAAGTGTCTGTGTGACGGCCGCAATACGGCCAAGCCATACAAGTATTGGCAACCTACTTTACATAAAATGTTTTTGAAGTTTTATTTTTGATGACTTGTTCCCTGCTAAAAGTGCAACAAACAGCATAATTTCCAGATTCAATCGCCTTTCTTAGCAGTAGGCAGCCCTGCTGGAGTGAGCAAAGTACCCGTGTCGTAGGTAATGTGGAGGTACATTATTGTGTCGCGACTCGCGAGCACGTGCTCAGGCAGGGGGCACCGTTTAGTTGTTAATCTGGCGGGACAAGCGGGTCGTCCGTCAAAACAAACAAGAATCTGCTCCATCTGCAAACTAAGTGAATCCGACTCAAGAATTTGATTCCTCGACTAGGTCCTTGCGATTCAAGTTTGCTCCGTTATTCTAACAGATGGCGTGCAATTAAACAGTAAATTACCTCCCCTCCCCCCGTGCCCCACCACCGCCCCGCATCGGACGGTATTTACGCCGTCGTTACGTCACCGCGTCGGATTTACAGCCGCGAGGAAGCACCGCTGTACCGCACCGCGCCTTGCCAGTAACACCGTCTTGTTTCTATCTTAACTACTGTTATTGCATTTATTAATATAATTACTTAATACGATGATGATGAATCTGATTGCTTATTCATTGATTGATTGTTAAGAAAACGAAAAATAATAATTAAACGCAGAAAAAAAGTGTTTCTTATTCTATGTATTTATAATAAGAATACCTGCGTGAATAAATCTTAAAGAAGACCAACATTTGAACCTAAAAAAAATATATTCAGTTTCAAACCCCCATTAACTTTGTTCTGTTTACCCAATCGCCACAGAGGCAAACAGCAACTCCGTAGGTACAAGTAGTGGGGACCGCCGCCGCTCCGCACGACGCCGACGTGGCCCCCTTCGCGGCGGTAATTGGTAACGGACACCGGCGCGCGGTGTCGCGTGTCGCTTGACTGTCGCCGAAGGCTTTGTGCTCAAACAAGCGTCAGGCTTGCTAGGAAATAGACTAGATAGGTGAGTAGTAAAGAAATGTAAAAAAATGCTGTTAATTAGGTAGACAAAAGACTAACATAAACAAACACGGTCGAGGGAATTTGATGATAAAATGATTATCTTATTTGACATTCATATTATTATATTATAATTAACACGCATTGAATTATGTAATTATGAATAACTAGAAACAGTTGTTATACAAGTTGGTTTAATAATTAACATTATAAATTCAAATAATAAACACTCTACAAACATTTCAACGAACAAATAATATAGTTTAACATTTAATATCACACCATTTTATTATTCGTAGATCACACCTATTTTAATAGGATTTAACTTCAAAAGGCATGAATCTATACACGAAAAATTGATGACACATTGCCTTGATTCTCGTTGAACTCTTTTCAACGGCCGACTGTCGACCGCTACGAGCTACGAGCTACGACGGCTATGCTCTACGACACGGCGCCCTTGGATTATATGAAGTGATGTTGCTTTATTTTTGTTTTTTATATTTTTTTATATCAGGTATACATCAATTCTTCATTTATACGATTTTCTTGTTTTTATTAAAACTAATGAAGTGACGCTTGTTTTTAAAAGTAAAAGGAAATAATCTCGATAAATTATCCCACACGATTAAATCTTATAAACGTTTTGAGTGTTCAACAAATGGAACAGAAAGCCAATTCTGGTACTTAAAAAATGATCACATTCAAGTAGCTATCTGTCAAACTTGTCAAAAATGTTGGTAAATTGATTGTGTTTTTGACAGATGGCGAATGAGATGCGAATGCGAACGATTCTAAAAAGTACGTGAATTGTTTCTCTGATTATTAGAGTATGTTTATGAAACTTGTAGCCTCGTTTTAAGTAGCCTTATTACAACTATTTTATATTAACATAGTTTTTCATGAAACAATTTCATGATTGACAACATCCTTTACGAAATCTTGTACTTTTATAAAGTTAACAGAAACTGTATCAATATTAGCGTGAAGGCACGGACATTAACTGTGGGCGCAGTTTGTCGAACGATTAACGACTCGTCCACGGCTCGAGACAATGAACGGCGAGTCGACGGGAAACTTGTGCCGATGTTTGTAACCTTTAATAAGCTAACTTACTAGTACTTGTTACATTATAAACTGCTGTCGACTTTTATGTTCATAGTTCTGTCATTCAAATGGCTTGTAACTGCAGGTTTATTCTATCATCATCATCATCATCATCAGCCTATTAATGTTCCCACTGCTGGGACACACAGGCCTCATCTCTGTGAGAGGGAGTGGGCTGTAATCCACCACTTGGGCCCAGTGCGGGTTGGTAGATGTCACGTGTCTTCGAATTTTTAGTTCTAAGACATGCCGGTTTCCTCACGATGTTTTCCTTCACCGTTTTGAGAGCAGTGATGATGAAATTATTTACACAAAGTAAAGCGCCTGCTTGGGTTCGAACCCACGACCTACAACTCGTAAATCGGGGTCGTTACCACTGGGCCACCACTGCTCTCTCAGGTTTATTCTATCCTATTTTTATTAAATGGCAAGCAAAGCCGATGTCGACTAATCTGCCAATCTCTAAAGTGCATTGGAAAAACAAGTGTGCATGATTTAAAAAAATTAAAGATTAAAAATTAAGAGAAAAGCAACAACTGAAGACACAGTAACTGCAGGTCAATTCTCGAACTCAAAAAACGTTCAAATTCTAGACACAATCTCATCTCAGCGACAATCAATATAAAAAGTTTGATTGACAGATTCAGACTGAGAATAGACTCCAAACCTTCAAAAAAATACGGGAATTGCCACTCATTACGTGCAATACAAATCCACGTGCTACGACATTGCGTAGAGGTTGCTACAACGTAGCGACAGCTACGACCGCGTAGCTTCGTAGCACTTATGTAGACCTCATAGATTTTGAATCTTCATTCCTGTCATTGGATATATTGTGGAGAGATTTTTAAACTAGATATAACGATTGTTTATGACAGTAAAGTAATAATATCTACAATCCTCATTCAATTTGTTCATGGAACTATGCGAATTTTAAAACTGAAGTGTATTTTTTTAGATGTTCAGTACAGCAACTTTAGTTGCACTTTGACTGTATCTACGGCTATTTTAACCAGAAAATTAACATAGAAAATACTTAAGCGATTTGTACTAATCCTATAATAATCTGATAACTATTACACATCGCTACTATGTATACATACATGTAGCATGTACATACAGGTTATCGTACCGTATGTAAGCTGGTTCTCACTGGCGTGCAATTGTGCGTGCGAGTAATCCCACGCGAACAATGCGTAATGCGCCGGAACATTATACACGTTGTTAAACATCGCGGGGAGGACACACGGACGGGGAAACCGTATGTGGGTCGTAATAAGCAAAGCAGGTGTGCTCCAAGCCTATCTGTGCTAGTACCACTGCCCCTCCGGACTGAATTTGCCGGACTTAAATGGCCGATTTACATTTGCATAAGTAGCAAGGTTAATTCAAATACGAAGAGTAGTGGCGAAACGTTACTCCAAAACTGACAGTTTTTCTTTAAGGAATGTCACGTGTAGCCGTCGAGGAACTTAACTCGCTAACTTACTAACGCAAATGTAAATCAAACCAAAGAATTGGGGATTGATTATTATGCTATCAAACTGGAAAATTATTGGACCTGAAGAATCTATGACGCAGTTCTTCGCATTAATGATTTCCATAATTCCAATGTAATATTCAGAAAAAAATATAATTTTTCTTATTAGCTCAAAACATTTGCTCCAAAAACACTACTAGAGAAACGCTCGTTTGCCCAGAAGTGCTAAAGACCCGCATAAACGCGCGACGCTTGGCGGCCGGCGCCTGCCGCGCGGCCGCACGTCGTCGCAATTCCGCACAAGTGTGAGTTAGTGCGCTTTATCCCGGATCAGTGCGGTTATAACCCGCGGCTCGCGCGCACTAAGCCGCTTACAGCGCTAATGTTTAATGCGCTGCTTAGTTCGTACTTAGCGGACCGAGCAATTATTTCACACCCGTATTGTTGCTAGTCTCGCAACAACAGTTACCGCGAAATGACGGCGTCCTAATTAATACACGAACCGAGGAGCGCGGAACAATGTGTTAATTAAATGAAACGTAAGCAAACTTATAACGTATCAGCTTTACATCGGGAGCGGGGAGGCAAATAATGGAGCAGTAATAATAGCTTACTGAGCAATACGAAGCCGCCGACGACTCGCGTTGTGAAAGACGTTCCGACGTTTGTACCAGCGGATTTAACATGAAATCATTTCATTGTGAATTTTGTTGGAAAATAGAAGGTATTATAAAAACTTAACAGAGTTTTTTACCGTGTAAAAACGCCATTGGTTCAATATTTTAATTTATCCAACCCTAAATCGCAACGTCCATGGCAGCTTCATTTACATTGACGACAAGGTATTTATAATCCACTTACAACTTACACGCTCTTATCTCAAAGACAACAGATCGCATCAGTATTCCACCGACGTTCACAAAAAAGGGTGTTTAATATTTAGTTGTGGTTTTTGTAAAAGATATTATAGAGCAATAATATAGCGGGTGCGAGAGGGGGGGGGGGTGAGAGTGGGGGGGGGTGCGGGTGCGGGCCGATCCAATGATAATAAAATGTGTCAGTGTCAATAAGACGCGCGTCGCAGGGCTACCCAAAACATATGGACAAGGGCTGGTCACCAAATGATTTTTAAATAAATGAGCCGGTGTTGGCAAAGGCCTTCCTTGCCAACTCAACACGATCCTGCGCCAATACAGACCCAGGCGTAGATGGCAGGACGAGTATGGCGGCTATTGGCACGATTGGTTCACCTTGGCGCTGGATCGCGTTGATGTTCCATTCATCTTAATATTTAAATGAACTGGGCCTAATTGGCGCAGCAGTGAGTCACACAAAACTATAAAGACTATGTGATTTTTCCTTTTTTTGTGTGTATATTATGCGTGTATAATTTGACTTTTTTTTTGCTTGTTAAAATATTGTTAAGCGAACGTTAACCCACTAACTACCCTTATGGTAAACGAAGATAAGGTCGACGGTGGTAGATACTTACTTCAATAGCTCGCCTATATGCCATTAATTTGGCAGCTGTTACTAATATTTGTGATAAACGTAAGTAAGACGTTAAATCTGCACGTGACAACTGTAAACTGTATTATTTATTATTATTATTAATAACCGATGCGAGTTAAGAACAAATGATCGTAAGCTCAAGTTTCCAACAAAACTTACAGCTACATTAATAAAAAAGCACATAACTCAAGCAACCGAAACCATTCTTCAAGTACACCATAAAAACGTCCACTGACACAAACTTGCTCCACAAAAACTTGTTGTTCAGCCCTAGAGTGTCCTGCGCGCCGTCCGGCAGCCGGGACCGCGGCACGGTCGACCGCCGGCACGGGCCACCGCCGCCATATTTCATCGTAGTGACGTAGCGCGTGACGTCACACCGCGGCCGGCGCAGATATTTATGGCACCCGCTTTATTTATATCGCTTATCGACCGACCTTAGATAAACATGTGTTTTTGTCACGCACTCGGTATCATGTGATTGAGAACAACGAGCGAGGAAGCGTGTGCGGATGTGTTGTAGTAGATGCTGTATAACTATAGCACACTATCAGGTTGAATTCATATATTATAATTATTCTGTTAAATAAAGTGGACGCAGTTTCTCAGAATAGTTATAATAAATCTATCATAGTTCACACGTCATTTTTAGGAACGTTCGCATTCGCATCTCATTCGAAAGCTGTCAAAAATACAATAAATTTACCAACATTTTTGACAAGTTTGACAGATTGCTAATTGAATGTGAAGGTTTTTTAAGTACAGGAATTGGCCTTCTGATGACATGAGAAGCTAATATTGATGTCCCATTACGGTCTATATAAATAATCAGCCGTCCCATACATTTGGGTCGAGAAGGCATTAAGGTACTATTATTAGTCCTCGGGGTCTCTAGTTAAGATGGCCGTGCCTCAAGGTTCAATTCTTGGCCCTTTCCTATTTCTAGTCTATATAAATGACCTTCCTTACATGATGGCTAACTTATCGGATATCATTTTATTCGCTGATGACACTTCTCTTATTTTTTTAATAGATAGAATCATATACATAACATCACGTCTGTAATCTCCGATGGCTTAGGCAGAGTACAGTACCAGTGGCACTTATGGCAGTCATGTCACTTAGTATTTTGTTTCATTGTCGAGGTTAGATCACTGTAAAACACCACATTCCCAAAACATTAGATTCTCTTGTGCCTAAACGGACCCTGGCACTTCGACGGCCGCTACCACGGCACCGCTCGCTACGCTCGCTCGGCTCGTGCGTTGTACCTAAATAACAAGTGACAGTGACAATGCAACGCTCTCGGCACCCTATCCGGGCCGAGGCAGCGACACTAGAGTGCCAGAAGAATACTCGCGGCACTCTATACACTTCGTATATTTTATAAAAATTCTTTTCTATTTTATTAAGTACCTGGTACTTGTTGACTTGCCTACACTGTACTCACATACTATTAACAGTGTAGTCCCTAAAATTATTTTAAAAGAGTATTTTTTCGCGGTAACGATGTCGGCCCCATGAAATAGAAGTGAAGAAAGTTGTTCAGGTTGCTCAGTTTCTGCTATGTATGTGTATTTATGTAAATATATTTCTCTTAAGTCAGCATAAGGATATCGTCAAGAAAACGGTCGGTAATTCGACGAGTAATTCATGCCTCGATTTGAAACTACATGAAGAAATTACAAGAGATTCTCTAGAGGCTCTAAGAGAAAGCATTAGCAGTTGGTCGTTGTCATGTCAGTGCCTGTGGCTGGCATCTAGACTATTATTACTACATATAATATGTATATTGTAGTAAACTATCTACTGTATCGACCACTAACATCAATTAGTGCCCGATACAATATTCAGCGCCAGGTTAATACATTATTACAATTTAACACAATCCGTGTTACTACAATAGTAAATTATTATTCGTATCAATTATATAATTATTATTTTAGTGGCTGTTGTTACTTACAATCACTGTGGTTTACGTTTATTTCGCGGTATTTGGATTGGTTCAAATCATATTACCGTGATTAGTAAAGTAATTATTTATGTTGTTGTTTGATAGAATGAACATGAATAATAATTTATTAATAATTGTTGTTTATTTATTTATTTTGTAATTCCCTAGTGGGATTTTTGTGTCCGTGGGTATGTCCGTGGCATCACAGCGGGCCCTATCAGAATACCAGTGCTGCGGTATTTAAGTTTTAAATATCGCAGCACATGCTGAGATAGTGGCCTTTTTGGCCTCGCACAGGTCGTTAATAGTTTTTAATTTTTCTTTATTTTTTGTTATACGAACTATTTTTATTGTTAGTTTTAGATGCTCCTTTTAGTTTTTTATTACTGTTTGTATTTCCTGTGCGTGTCCCAAATAAAATATTTTTCTTTCTTTCTTTCAATAAAGTACATAATTTAGGTGTTTTCATGATTTTTATAGTTTAGTTTCAGGGATACATATTTTTTGTGATACTCCTAACAGTTGTTGCTATGAAAATTTGAGAATATGTTAATGGAGATACGAAGATGCGTATATCCATTAACATTTTCTCAAATTTTGGAACAGCACACAAGCTCATAAAACGAACGATCTTATGTCATTTCAGAAATAGGTACATGAAAACGAGTGCCATTCTCTCAACGACATTAACCAACTCTACAACAGTTTGATATTATTACTCAACACGTACATTGGAGCGACTGATCACGCTCGGCGCTCGTTTGATTCCCGTGCGGCGCCACACTGACTGTTACTACCATTGATACACCGACACCGCAGTGTCAGTGTCGACACGGTGCGACACCCGCGCCCTGCGGTGTCGGCGGTGTCGCAGTGTCGCGACACATGTGTCGGCTTCCCTCATCACTCCCGACCCCCACAACACAAATTTCTCCAGCACAAACTTTGTAACAACATTTAATGTTATGATTGTATTAAATGTATTCTGCGAAAATGTACCACAAATATTAGCTGAGAAACTTTACTTAAGAAATTTCTTTGCTACTTTGTTCTGCTTCCAGTAATGCACATCGCCCTTATTGCTAGAGAAGTAAGGTTCTAAACGTTAACGTAATCATTACAGCGGACGCAGATCACGTTGTAAAGTTTACAATGAGCTCCCGCCAGATGATTTCGTTCCCATACGTACAGTTATTTTGTGGATACTGTGTACATAAAATAATATTTTTCTTGTGGGCGCCAGTTTACGAGAAATTCTTCTAAGGAAAGATGACACAAAATTTATAAGAGGTCGTATAAAATTGTTTGTTTTATTAAGAATATTAAACGTAGATCCTGTTGAATGGAGAATCTTATCAACTGAAAACATAGAATGATCACCACCTGCTTCTTTTTAGTAAATAAATAAAAATAATGTAGGTATTTTATTACAGGGCTAAAGATAAAAGATCAAGACGATGGGATTCCGAAAGTCTAACTTTTCCTTTCCTACTAGTATTTGTAGTGAGTGGATTGTTAAAATATAACCGTCCATGTAATCAATTACGAGGTAGTCCCAAGACGCGGTCCGCTAAGTCGCGAGTTAATTTCCCGGCTGTGAGAACTTACCGCAGACGCACGCTCCGTAGGGCTGCTACTGTTGCTACGACACACGCTGCAACGCAACAAGATATACGTTATATATGCACATCGGTATAATATAATAATTTTATTGTGCGACTGTGTCATGTCCTTATTTACGTTACAACAAAACAAGTTCTAGCGACAGCCAAACCTTAATAATGTCAGTTTCTTTCAATAAAACTTCCTAATAAGACAAAAAAAACAGGCGAAGTGTGTTTCGAACCACACACACTGAAGGGTTCAGTAGTTAGGATGAATTTATCCCAAGAACAAACTTTACTTTGTAGTTTAAAAAATGTTCTCCCATACATCGATATACGTCACGGTCAGTCCTCCAACTGCAAATGTGGGTTTATAATCGCAAGAATAGTTTTGTTTATGTGACAAAATTACAAATTAATGATTTTCAAAATTTTTCCTTTACTTAGCAAGAACTTGCTTCTTGCCAAATTTCATGATTCTAGGTCATCGGGAAGTACTCGTAGTAGTATCAAAATACGTTGCATAAATGGCTGTATTTTTTTATTTGATATAAATTTCAACATGAAACTCCACGCGTTCCTGAAAAAAGGGTCTTGTCTTGACAGATATACTGACGGACGAACGACGTACGGACAACGAAGTGATTCTATAATGGTTCCGTTTTTTCCTTTTGAGGTACGGAACCCTAAAAATAAAAGTAAGTAAAGAAAACCGTTCGCAACAACCACATCTGTTGAACTATATAAACATGATACTCACGTCCCTGATACCTTTGTAGTATCAACCAATTACTCGACACACAACGTGCGATACAAACAAATACGTATTAAAAACTAAATGTACTGTAACAGATACCGCGTGCGGAACGTTCCCGATGGGGGACAAATAAAAATACCAATGTATTATCTCATAAAAGCTCATTGCTTGCCGTAAATTGTGAACGAAATGAGTTCTCAAGCGTTGAGCTAACGATCTTTTACCGGTTCGTAGCTCGGGGGCGTTTAAACACATTCGCGGTAGGCGTTTTGAAGGTGTTTTTCGAGAAATTTTACTTCCTGTGTTGTATAAACGGTAGGGATGATTATTTTGGGATTGATGCTGAACACCTTTAACGATTTATTGTACAAGATCAATTTTTATCACAAAAAATATATCGCCCTTTATTTTCCCGTGGGTGTATCGGAGTGTGACTTACCCCCGGTTTCTAAAAATCTGACAACGTGTTAGATATTCCTTGAAGATAGCTTACTGAAGTTTATTTTGGTTTTCATCTTATTTTGAACTCATGGCTTCAAAGGTCCAGATATCTTACTGTTACTTGTAACTAGCCTTTCTACAAATTAATATTCTTTTCCACGAAATTTCCATTCCTTTAGGCAGATATCTATGGTGATAAATAGCGTGTTATTTTCTATGATTTCATAGAATTTGTAACTTTTTACGAAACATGAATGCTCATTCGTGTAAATAAAGAAGAAAAATATAATATTATTGCACCTTAAAGAAACACTTCAAGTGATATAGCCGTATCATGTTGTCACGAGAACTTCTGTCGGTGTTCTCTTTGCGTGATCATCACATGATGACTTGTTGTATCTTCAAACAAATAGCATAATTCTATTAATTTAGTCTCATTTCTTTATTTTGTAATGTGTTTTTATGACCAAACTACGGCGCGCAGTGTTACCTGGCATCCCTATCTAATCAGCGTGTTCGTTCAAACACAGCATTGGAATCACGATTACATTGCGCCGAGCTGCGTACGAGACGGACGGGAAGCGACTTGAGCATTACCATTCAACAGATGAATACAGAAGGTACACTCTGTAACTATTTTACTTAAATCAATCTGCCTCGCCTTTTCCCAACTATCTTGGGGTCGGCTTCCAGTCTAGCCGGATTTAGCTGAATACCAATATTTTACATGGAGCGACTGCCTATCTGACCTCCACAACCCAGTAACTTGGTAATACGATAGCCCTTGCTAAGACTGGTGTCTGACTTTCAGGCTTCTGACGACTCGTAACGACTGACAAAGATCCAGGAATGACAGCCGGGACCGACGACTAAATGTGCTTCCGAGGCACGGAGGAGTCTCGATATGTGAAGATGGTCACCCATCCACTGACCAACCCCGGCAAGCGTAGCTTAACCTGATGGATCGACCCTTGCGGCTTGTTATTACTCAGCCACAAGCTTCTCTCTAACTATTTTACTTAAATGGTGTATTAATTATAAGAAAGCCTTACGGAGTGACTTAGTATTGCTGACCACGATCCTAAAAAAAACTACTTTATGTCATCTATCGCAGTTCAATGACGAGTTAAAGCCGCCCAGAATCATGGCCATGAGTATTGGCACCACATTGATCATCCCAGAACTCTAGTATTTTCCATGGTGCTGCTAAACGTCAACCGTCGAGACATTTTAAACTCCCAAACTACATTAATCTTCCCTGAGTTCCTCAAAAGGGCTTATGCTCAGTTGCTCTCTCCACATTATGCCTAGGTACCTAAATAGAAAGCGATTTGACTTTAATACCTTCATTGGTATTGAGCTTCTTCATGTTCCGTTGTGTATCGGTAAACAAACACCGCGCTTACTTTGTTTGCGTTAGATAATTAATACGTCGGCTGACGGCGGCGGCTGAGGCATCGCTGATACTTGCCAATTTTACCGGAGGGTAGGTACACGAATGACGTCACGCTACAAATATTAGCACCTGTTGTTTGTGTATGTAGATCACTATCATATTCAATAACGGGACGTACTTGGAAACGAAGGCTGAGTTTAAAATGTTTACCTTTATGTTCCGTTTCCAGAATACGGGAGCTTTGTAGTTTAATGAAAACTGCTGCAGTAGAGTTTTAATAGCCTAACGTATCGTACCATCACAACACGTGACTGACAGATTATAGTCATACGTCCACCTATGTGGTGGACAGAGAAAATAACAACTGCAACAATTCCTCTCAAACCAACACACCACTAGCGCTCCGCTCCAAAATTAGCGCTTAAATCGCCTCGATAACAAAATCAATATGCGTATGCACACGCGTGTAATCGCAGACATAGCTCAGGAAAGCGCTGAAATCGCTGAGTGCGCCGCAAACAGCCGCGCGTGGTTTTAATTGCCGTGACGTCACGCGACACTGACGGGACGCTGCGGATCCGTGCGATCCAATACGTTCCTGCGCGATCCAATGCGTTTGCGTGCGACATAAAGATAGGAATATCAGAGGATATAGGAGATGTTTGTGGCGCAACTTTAAGTTGTATTTCTCGAATTTGCCATTTTAGTAAATGGGAAAGTGGTGCATAGGAAGGAACCTGTTGGAGGTAGGTACCACGTAACATACACATGCCATGGCAAGAAAGCCATAGCCTCGTAGCTTTGCTACGTATGTGGACGCATTTTTGCTTCTAAACAAACAATTGACAAAGATCGTCGCGTGAACTCTTTGTCTGATTAAATAATAGACCATGAAACATCCAATCATAACACAGAGGCTTAGATAATCGGATCCTTATTAAATGACACTGATAAGCAGCAACATGATAACTTTAAATTAGAGGTGGTCAGTTTGGATACAAAGACTACGAGTTGCAATAAGTAGGTAGGTAGTACCAGTCAGTAGTAGTAGTACCAGTAGGTAGTATCAGTTATGTCCATGTACATATTTTCTGTTAGAGTTCTGCCCAGATATTCTAGGTAATCAAGTAGTCTGAGACAAAGTTCCCTTTCAATAAACATGACTGCGCAGTCTGAATATTTTAGATGTGAACACTTTGAACTGCAGCGACGGAGCCGACGGAGAGGAGGGGGAGCAGGGGGGAGGTCAAGCGAATAAAACGTCACCGTAAGTGCGGATAAATTCCAGTGAATTTATTTCACTGTGATGTATGGCGCACCGCTAGACAAAGAGCAATGCGAGAGAATACTGCAAAAATTGTACAAGAATCATCTTTTGTATGTTTAGGTTTCTTGTGAAAGGACCAAGTTCTTGAGGTAGGCCATCCTATTCAAAATGACCAAGTGATAACTTTTCGCCATTTCTATGCAATTTGCATATTGTGTTGTTTTCTACGTACCGGCAAATTAATCCAATTATTATAAACTGATGAAAACACGTCGTACAAAGCAAATGACTCTAAAATTATAATAATTATGAAGCGGACACAAACGGTAACATGAGTGTCAAAAGCGCGAGTTTATAACCGTAATCCTGCGGGTCCTTTGATGTCGGCCGAGAGCCTGTCCCGCTGTCACGTTTGTATTTAACGTGACACGGATGTACCGTGACACCGTGACGTTAGCCTCACTAAATAAAGTGGAGAAGGTCAGCAGTGTGGCAGGCAGCATGAAGTGTATCGTAGGGTTCCCGAAAATGGCAGCAGAAATGAAATCATTAATTACTTGTACATACTTTCAAGAATACATTTTGGATGACACGGACAGCTTCTAATAACTCGCTTTGTTGCTATACTATCAGCAAAGGCTTCCTCATACGCAGTGATCATGATGAAATGATGACACTCTTCTTTGCCTTTTCGCTGTCAATTTTTTTTTCCATAGTCATTTTTCACCTGTTGCTATAACCATATACGATACTTTGATCTTTTCCACATTTTCATTATTATTACCGTGTCACTTCTTCTAAGTCCTGTTGAGTATGTGTGCGTGTGCCTACGCGCCGATAAGTAAATAAGCGAATAAAGGTCAGTGCGTTACTAGCAAGTAGTTGTTTTACTCGTCTATCCTCGTACTTCGCATTGGGCACATCCTTACCGGTACATTGCACCTCTGCGTATTTTCACCGTAGCCAACGGTCAGGAGCATTATTTAAAGAATTAGGATTGGCTCGCTTCGGAGCTGTTCGGCTCCACTCGGCACGGCCCGTGCTAAGCCGCAGCCCGATAATGATATATGTGTTTTAATTTAACTCGGCCACAAATTAGGGACGCCGAACTAGGGACCGACGGAACCCAATGTTTTGGAGTGTAAATAAGGTTTTATTGATGAAGGTCGAGGCGTTCCGGTGACACGGTGAACCAACTGATTGTAAAGAAAATGTATTAGAAAACCGTTTTAAAGTTGATCTTTTTGTAGAGGCGGTAGACATAGGTACCATCACCGTGTGATAAAGAAATTGCTACAATCATCATCACCTTTGACCAATTGATTGGTGATCCCATATTGTCATTTTTTTATGAACAATTTTTTAATTTAAACGGAGTATTTTCTAAACCTTTTTTCACCTGTTCAATTTGTAGCTTAGTCATGTCTTACGATCCGATGCTGGCGTAGCACGCGGGGTATTGTTATTTTCAAGTTCAAAAAATCCTGTTCGTCCAGCTTGACCCGCCATTTCATGAGGCTGATATACTGAATCAAGCAGATAGTAGCCTTATCACGGTTAAGTAGAAGTAAAAAGTTCGACCTTTAATAACGCGAACAGTAAATACAGTTCAAGAAAATATTACTTATACCTAGATTTAAAAGTTGTTATCCAAATGAATCGAGACTTTTAGAGCTGCGACAATCTACGAACAATTTAATTTTTAATTTCTTTTGTGAGATCACCTTGTTACAGGTCGAATGGAACAAACGCGACGAATCAACTTATATTTAATGCATGCAAGTGAAACCTGTCTGCAGTTAAACGTAAGTTAACTTTATCTTGCATCTCGCTTTATTCTCGACTCAGACATTACACTAAAGCTAAATGGATATTTAACTGATGAATATATGAGACGCTTCACTTGAGTTATTAACGTTTATTGTCTTTGAAAGACAACAATGGAAAAGCGAATTTTTTGCGCTAAATTCATTCTTTTTCCCCATTTTAAAAGAAAAGCGTTTTTTCATGACTTTTCCATGTCACATCCTTTTTATCATCCTTGTAATTGGGTTTACTAATGTTTGCCATAATTTTATATTCCATTATTTTATTTGCCATAATTTCATTAGTAATAACGCTTCAGTTGCCATAATCGTGAAATGACATAAAATCATTTTCACTAATTTCATTGGTCATAATCGATCAAGTGTCATAATAATTTTATTCCATAAATTCATTTGCTATATTTTTCATTTTCAATAATGTCGTTTTCCTTATCATTTATTCACAATAATATTCATTTGCCCATAATAGCACAATACTAGTTCAGTACAAGCGCCTGCAATTTTGATGTTATGATCATGTCAAAACAAATAATTTTGCTCCACATATTCACAGTTACTGTAATATGTGGGTAATTTTGTTATTATCATATTCACAGTTGATGCTGTAGTATGTAAGCAAGCATGCAACATGCAAGCAAGCATGCAATATGTAAGTAAGCAAGCATGCAAGCAAGCATACACCATACATGCAGCAAGCATGCAGCATGCAAGCAAGCATGCAACATGAAAGTAAGCATGCAAGCAAGCATGCAGCATCAGCATGCAAGCAAACATGCAGCAGGCATGGTTTCTGCCACGGCTCCGGCGCTGCGGGGCTCCGGCGGTCCCACGCGAGCTTATCGTCGCAGATGGTTTAACGCTCACCACCGCAGCTTCGTCTTGCCGCGGCGGCGAGCGTTACAACCACCCGCTCCTCAACTCGTGGGTCACCTCGCCCCTCCGCGCCTACGCGATTTTAAATTACACTCTTGGGTTAGGGCAGACAAGACTGCGTGGAGTCGGATTTACAGCGATTCGTTTCTGTCACTATTTCACTAAAACTAAATTTTTTGCAAATGTACATATGTATGTATATAAATGAACATTCGGAATAATACATATCATATAATACAACACTGAGGACATCTGTCTGTAACGTTTCTAAATTATGTTAAATGTTGCTTATGTCAAGTGTCGATTATGTAATGTATTATTCCGAATGTAATGTGTTACTTATAGAATCTAATGATTATGACACATGTTATTATGGAAACTAGTATTATGGCAAATAAAAGTTATGGCTAATAAGTTGATATGGCAAGCGTTATTAGTATAAATGATAATAGTGCAAGTAAATATTATGAGTGGGGACGATTATGGAAAGCAATAATAGTACAAATAATTTTATGGAAAACAAGATAATACCTTGTAATCGACACCAGGTTCACCACACACAGGACACCACTCTGACATCAGGTAAGTCACTAACCCCACGAAAAGATGAGAAGAAGTCTATTATCAATACTCGTAGACTCGAATCTTACAGACTAAAACCCACCCGTGTTCCTTCAGTTGCCTGTATGTTTCCAGGGGCCACGGTATCCCTTTCGGACTTTCCCGCAACCCCGGCAGCAAGATCGGTGTGCCCTGACGCCCTGCCTTGTATCATACGAGACTTGAAACTGTCATTAGTGAAAGCTTGTAATTCACCCCGAACTAACCCTTTGTAGTTCTTGGTTGTTATTCTGCTGTAGTTATAGAGTATCATCGCGTAGCACTAACGTGACAATTAAAAATGCAATAAATAAATTAATTGAACAATAAATAACGCAGATAATTCTTTCTGGTCACGCGGCGGTGCCGTTTATTTGTTTAATCTAAATGCTAATTGTCCGCGCCGGGGACGTGCGGGGCCGCTCTGGGACCCGGGGTGGGGTACGCAGGAGCCGGGGGCCAGGGGGCCGGCGGGCGGCCCATACGGAGACGATGAATGGGTGCATCAGACGGACACCGGGCAGGTACAGTAAACAATTTCACGTTGTTTAGATAGACGTAACTAGTACGTGTGTACTGCGACGGTTTAGCATATTGGACCGTCATGTCGTTCAGTTGTTAGCATTTCAGTATAACCGACTGCGAGTACATACGAACACGGAATTGCTATGGATAGTTTGTTGATCTAACTGTACGAGTGAGTGGCAATCATGCGTGATGATAATTCCTTACCTACTGGTTGTTTATAAATACTAAGTCTTGTGATTTTATGAAAAGAAGTCAACACTAAGAAAGAGGGTCACATAATATCGTTACATCTGACGTAATAACATTAATGAAAAAACATTTCACTTAGAGTTCTGCTCATCCCGTAAGGAAACTATACTTATATATATATGGCTGCGCAGGACACTGAGGAAGGGTCGTGCTTCCATCCTCTGACATTGTTGTGGGCTGTTTCTCGGGCAATTAAAAGATGATAACAGCAGCACACTTAGTTTATGTTCACTTAGTCTATACAGTTACACAAATCACAATTAACAACTATTGTCCTAATGAATAATATTGTCCATTAAAATAATAAGAGAAATAAAGTAGCTACTATAAAGTAGGGATTAATCTATGTGCGCACGCGTCTCATGAACGTGTGACAGTTCCTAGGGCTGAAGGGTGACTGGCGCTCCTGTTGTTTCTCGTGCCCTCGCCCGCCGGTCCTTAGGCTGGCTGTCCACTGGAGCGGAGAGGAGAGGAGCGGAGCGGAGATGTGCCAATATTAACCAATAGAATCTAAACTCCGCTCCAGAGGTGCGATTCTATTGGTTTTGGCACATCTCCGCTCCGCTCCTCTCCTCTCCGATTCAGTGGACAGGCAGCCTTAGACTCCGTCATAGCGCACCGACTGTATCGGGTACTTCAGTCGGCAACACTGTATTTCATGCGACATATATATATATATTTTAATTGATTTTGAAAGGTCTTTATTAACAGAAAGGTTAATACAAGTTAACAAGAAGATCTTATTCTAAATGTAAACTAACATAATCCGAGCAATGATAGATAGATTGTATCTATGATTGTTAGTGTGACTAATTTAATAGATTGTGCTGTTATGTTTGCAGACCCACATTTTTTTATTTAAGTTAACTAAAAAAAAAACATAAAATGTTATTTTATGATAAGTAGTCTATTTTTAACCGACTTCCCCAAAAGGAGGAGGTTCTCAATTCGGTTGTATCTGTATGACAACGATGGCATTTTTTGGGATCGGTTCCATGTGGAGACGAAAATACGACAAATGAAAACATTGTTAATACTCCTAATCCTAATATCGAAATAAAAAAGTGATTTTTTCATACAAACTAAATAGGATCATGATGGTCCGCCGCGACTATAGGTTTTCCCGATCTTTGACTAGCTATAGTGATTATTATATATATTTCGCAGATTTTTTGTAAACGGACTGTGAACGTCATATAATTATACAAAGTTTAATTTATTTTGGCTTTGATCTAAATAATCATCATCATCATCAGCCTATTAATGTTCCCACTGCTGGGACACAGGCCTCCTCTCTGTGAGAGGGAGTGGGCCGTAATCTACCACGCGGGCCCAGTGCGGGTTGGTAGATATCACATGTCTTCGAATTTTTGGTTCTAAGACATGCCGGTTTCCTCACGATGTTTTCCTTCACCGTTTTGATCTAGATAATAAGTTGTCGTTATTATAATCATGTATATTACGCTGCAGGATTTAAATTAAAGGAAACCCTTTACTTTAAACAGCTCACACCACAGTATACGCGTGTAACCATCATTACGGGATGAGTATTGGTGGGCGCTGAGCGTCGACTGGCGGCCGGTCAGCGTGCAGCCGACTGCGGGCAACACGGCTCAATCGAACACCTTCAATTAACGCGATCCAGAGGACGCCGTCCAGAGGTCGCACTGTAACAAATCACAGAAGGCCTAAAGCAGGTTGGGGCGGGCCGCGTCGCAGCGCAACGCATTCGAAAATCGTCCTTCATCACTTACGTACCTACATTTTTTATGAACCAACGCACACAACCCGCGGGGCGCACAACACTTTTTTGTATGAAAAAAATGCGTTGCGCTGTGGCCCGTTGCGGCAACAATGTGCGCTTGGATTAACATAAACTATACAAGTATACACTGTTATGGCTCCTACACACAGTGCCGGCGGCATGTCCGCCGGCTTTTGCCGCGCGGCACGTGCCTCCGGCTTGCCATAACGGTCACAAAATAATTATGAAGGGTATATCTGACTGTGTAATCAAACTAAAGTTTCAACGACGCAACAATAATAATTGTACGTAAGGGCGTTTGTGCACTACCTCGTATTCTGTGCGTATTCGTGATCCATGAAAATACGATTCGAAATAGCCGTCATAATAAATGTTGCATACATTTATTATGACGGCTATTTCGAATTGTATTTTCGCTTCGCGTTTTTGTGTTTTTATATTCGTGAATTTTTCACATGGAGTCAGTTTTTATGGATCGAAATAGCCGTCATACTTAATGTAGAGCGTTTTAAAGACTCACTCGGATTCGATTCGTATTCGTGTTTTTCACGAATAGGAATCCAATACGAGTGAGTGCACAGCGCCCATTCGTGAATTTCTGATCCGTTTTTATGCTGTTCGTAAATAAGATATTTATATTTTATTTAAAGCTAAATAAAAATATACTAGCTTTTAATTTAAATAAGGGTTCCATACCACACGAAAAAAACACGAATACGAATCGAATACGAGTGAGTGCACAAACGCCCTTAAAAGTTGTTTAGTAAGTTAGTTAGTTATTCGTGTTTTTTCGTGGTGGTACGGAACCCATCGTGTGCGAGTCCGACTCGCACTTAAGCGGTTTTTAAGTTCAGATAAATGAAATTACTAAACGAAGAATATTTACCATTATAAATTTTAACAATCGCTATCGCAATCGCCTGATACTATGAATTACAAAGTTATTTTTTGCAGTTGCAGAATGTTACCCATATTTAAATAAAATACCTTATGAATCGGCGTCTTTAGTATTTGTTGATTATAATCATAATGGTACATGATTAAAAATTTCAAATTCCTAACTTATTTAGTTGTTGCGATAGAGCTCGTACAAAAATGTTCTACAACTGACAACTTTTGTCTTATAAATTATATTTGTACTCTACTCGAGTTCAAAAAAATTACGCTAAGGCAAGTTTTTTTTTTAATAACCAATGGTTACTTTATGGTTGTTTTTATGTTACTATAGCGGCAATAGCATAATATGTGCAAATTCCAACTGTCTACCTATTATGGTTCATGTGATACAGCCCGCTGACAGATGGACAGACAGCAGAGGCTTAGTAATAGGGTTCCGTTTGTACCCTTCAGGTACGGAACCCTAAAAACGAAAATCTTGAATCCCGCACTAATATGTTTATGTAGTAGGAACCAGTTTGGCACGACCACGACATAATTTGCTATTCAACAGCCACTGCTTCAGAAACAGTTGCTAGGTCGTGTTTAGTAAGTTTAAAAAATGTTCTTAAACTTGATATTTTTGCATGTTGTCGTGCTCAAATGAACTTCTGTTTTTCCTTTGCAATGCTGTTTGCATACAACTCGCATTTAATGGAAACGAAAGTAGGTAAGTAGTAGATGTTCGCAGCGAGCGCTGTGTGCCGCCGCCATCGAGACTGATTCATTTACGTATTGTTTTTAACCAATTGTTTCAATCAAGCACAGATTGATTTTCTGTAATTAATAGTTCGAGAAAATATGCCCTTGGATAGTCGGTTTTAGAATTATTCATTTTAATTAAGTGAAGGTACCCGAAGGAAAATAAAATAAATTGCATACTGTATGTCTGAAAGTCTGAGAGGCTTCATAAAACCGCTCGCACACCTGTCTTTCGCATTACGTTCTAATTAATATCGAAACAGACAAAGTTTTTCTCTCAAATATTTCACAGCAACAAATTCAATACAAAACTGTACACACGCCAAGTCACCCAGTCCTCATTATAGTTGAAAAACAATATATGATAGGGTTATAAGTTTACAGAGTCTGAGGCGGTAGTCGGAACTCGTAAGCGAATAAACGTAATACGATAACGCGGGCCGCGTATGTAAACTAGTTCCCTCGACTAGTTGAATAACACAAAGCGCGTATATTTATGACGATATCGTAACGATATCGCATCACATTCGCCCGCGAGCGCCGGCCGCGCGTCACACCGACACGTCGCCGGTTGTACCGTAACGTTGTGAACAACGTATTACATTGGCACAAACTTTTCAGAAACATTATCTTTGTTTAAATACGAAGTAGGAGCAGTGGTGGCCCAGTGGTAACGGCCCCGAATTACGAATTGTAGGTCGTGGGTTCGAACCCAAGCAGGCGCTTTACTTTGTGTAAATAATTTCATCACCACTTTTCTCAAAACGGTGAAGGAAAACATTGTGTGGAAACCGGCATGTCTTAGAACCAAAAAATTCGAAGACATGTGACATCTAAGAACCCGCAGTGGGCCCGCGTGGTAGATTACGGGCCACTCCCTCTCACAGAGAAGAGGCCTGTGTCCCAGCAGTGGGAACATTAATAGGCTGATGATGATGATGAAATACGAAGTAAGTACCTACACAAGAAATTATGTCGGTATGTTTACAATTCACCCACGTTGTGTGAATAAAGTTAGAATTTTAAAACATTCCACATGAAAGGGCAAAACATTACAATGCTACAAAATTCAAAATGCAACACAAAAGCACTAAAAACATCAAAGGAAGACTTTGCGACGGTCTATCCAGAATCTATATTCGCGTCAAGTCGGGCTCACACTTAGCTCGGTGCTCGCGTACGTGCAAGAGGTGTCAGTGCGGGGCCCACGATCCTTCCCTTTATTCAATTCCTCGTTTTGCATAAACTGTTTACTCGGGGCGCGGGGGCCCGGGGGCCCGGTGCCCGCCGAGTGACAGCGCGCCTTTTGACGGGCACCACGACCTGCCACTCGCGGGGGAACAGCGGAATTTATAAATCGCTGGCTTTATGTCAGAGCTAGTGCAGCGCATTTGTACTACATTCTGCTGATATACTAGAGTAGTGGCTCCTCTTTTGCTGTGCGCTATACTTTGAGTGCTGGCGAATAAAAATATGATTGCTTTTAGTTTGAATTTTTGAAGATATGATATCTTCTTTGCGTGCCTTTTATAAAGAAAAAGTTCAAGTTAACCTATACATATTCTTGTTTTTCTAGCTGCAGCGATAATATAATAAAAATGCAATAATATTACGTTATTCGTGAACACCACTGATATAGTTCCATGCACTATTACACCGCTTAATATTCCCGAAACCCGTTTACATAAGAGCACAACATGCTGGTACTAGGTCTGTTCTTAACAACAACAGCAGCCGCTCAGTGAGCCTAGTTAGGAACCATCAACAAATAATTTACATAATCTTGAATATCGCCCACTCCGTTCGTTCGCACGCTCCGGTGACGTCACTAGTTTCAATTTGTCAGCTGCGCCGCGTGCCTCCAGGCTTCTACTCAAGTAGATTGAGATTAAACAGATTAAAGGATATTTTCCAAGATCTATTAACTGCCTAGTGTCCAATACAATATTTTTGCTTACAAAGAATTTAGTTTTGTTTAATACAGTTGTTTGTACTTACTTACAAAAAATAGAAAACAGATTGACACAAATTAAATCATTGTTCATCATCAGCTGTAAATGAAAAGCTTCCGTCTTGACAAAAGGGCAACAACCCTTTAAACTCCGGAACAAATGCACAAAAAGAGTGTAAACAAAACGCGATGAGGTTTGACCCTTCGTCCCTTCCCGGAGCGATACAAAGTTAAGTAATAAGCGGTACGCGCACGCGAGTGTTTGCGCGCGCGGGCGGACGCGGCGCGCGGCTAAACACATTAGTTGCGGTGAAGTCGGCCGCGCACTGCCGCCCGCGCTGCCTCTAATGTGATGCTTTGTGCTCTACTGTGTTACAATTAGCTTTTTTGCAAACGAAATATTTAGGAAAACAATTAAATATATCACAATAAAAATGATAAGATAAGATAATCATTTATTTGCTTTTACTTGTACGAGATGTATCTATTTTACTTAGGTATATACTACATAAATTGTCAGCAAACGAATTTTATTAAATAAAACTTGCAATTTTTTTTTAATAATATTCGTTTTGTAACTTTTTCTGCCATTGACGCTAAAAATTAAAATTATTAACAATGGATTTTCATAATATATTATAAACCTAATAGCTGTGGATGTTTTAGTATAACTGTTCAACTGTAGTCCATTATCATTAGTTTAAAACAACAAAATATAAATAAACGTATGCGCACACTGTACATCAGGCTCGCGAGTGATGCATGTGGTGCTCGTCTGTACATCACGCTCGCGGGTGATGCATGTGGTGCTCGTCTGTACATTACGCTCGCGGGTGATGCATGTGGTGCTCGTCTGTACATCACGCTCGCGGGTGATGCATGTGGTGCTCGTCTGTACATCACGCTCGCGAGTGATGCATGTGGTGCTCGTCTGTACATCACGCTCGCGGGTGATGCATGTGGTGCTCGTCTGTACATCACGCTCGCGGGTGATGCATGTGGTGCTCGTCTGTACATCACGCTCGCGAGTGATGCATGTGGTGCTCGTCTGTACATCACGCTCGCGGGTGATGCATGTGGTGCTCGTCTGTACATCACGCTCGCGGGTGATGCATGTGGTGCTCGTCTGTACATCACGCTCGCGGGTGATGCATGTGGTGCTCGTCTGTACATCACGCTCGCGGGTGATGCATGTGGTGCTCGTCTGTACATCACGCTCGCGAGTGATGCATGTGGTGCTCGTCTGTACATCACGCTCGCGGGTGATGCATGTGGTGCTCGTCTGTCAGCGTGCGCTCGAATGTGCCGCGATTGTGCCGCGGCGCTAGTGATACTAGTGCTACGCATTGCGTTCTGCTAATTTATGTCAATGCACGTCAGTGGACAAACGGGTTTATTATGCTGTTTTATAAACATGTTCCTGAATTATACATACAGGATAGCTTCCGCTTTTGCCTATTGACTTTCTTTTGGTTTACCGTTTGCATTTGTCTTAAAATCCTGTAACTCTCGTAACTGTCAGGGCGTTTTTTTTTCCACGGTGCCTAAGCCGAATCCTACAATAATTCAAAAAATGACGGCAATAACTTCAAACTTGAATTCAAAAATATTTTATTTCACATAAACCTTCAAGGGCACTTATGTAACGTCAGAAGCTAGGTGCACGATTCCAATTGGTCGTTTCAAATAATCTAAAAATAACAACAGTCTCAGCCCATTATGTTAGTTCGGCTTCTTTCTGGTGTTATACCTCCACGCGTTGGTACCACAGACCGCAGTATGATGCACGACGCCGTCACCGCACACAGTCCTGAGTTGTGAATGTTCTGATCCGCGTGTGACCGCGAGTTCCGAACACTTCACGCGCGCGGTTTGTTCGTGTACTGCTCCTTCATATTACCGGTAACCACTTCGTTGGCAAAGTTTAAGGTTGTTTGTGAAAGATGGGAAGGTTTGATTGAAAAGTTAAAAGTTAAAGCCGATACATGTTGTGTTTGGTATAAATACAATGTTTGTAAATAGAAAAGCTTCAAACAGCTTACAGAGGAAATATATAAATGAATAAAAAACATTTATTTCAGGCTATAGACAATCCTTACAAACTAACATATTATACAACGTGTTACTTTTGACGTCTCATAACTCTAATGGCTCCTACACACAGTGCCGCCGGCTTTGCTGCGTGGCACGTGCCTCCGGCTTTTGCGCCTTCATTTTCTTTGCGTTTCTTTCTGCGGCTTTGTGCGGCATAGCCGGCGAGCAATGCCGGCGGCCATGCTGCCGGCACTGTGTGAAGCAGCCATAAGGTTTTAAACTATAAGTAAAAAATAATATAAAAAGTCCTAGAGCAAGTGTTCGAAAAATACATAGCTTCTAAGATTACATAACACTAAACTCTCGATGTGCTAATACACGGTGTAAAATCATTGGGTTTAAAAGTCAAAATGGGTGTACCACAGGGCTCTATATTAGGTCCATTCCTCTTTTTAGTATATATAAATGATCTACCTCATTTACTGCAAAACCGACCACAAATGGTGTTATTTGCTGATGACACATCACTTATTTTTAAAGTTAACAGACATGCACAGGAGCTTGACGACGTAAATAACGCTATGCTTAAGGTTCACAACTGGTTTACTGAAAATAATTTGGTATTAAATGAGAAGAAAACTAAATGTATAAGATTCGCGTTACCGAATGTTAGAAGTAGTGAATGTCACGTTGTATTGAATAAGGAGACACTAGAATTCGTCAAAAAGACGGTTTTCCTGGGGATCACGCTTGACTCAAAACTACAGTGGGGTCCTCACTTAACATCACTTGCAGGGCGGCTAAGTTCAGCCGCTTACGCTGTTTGGAAAATCCGCCAACTAACAGACGTGGATACCGCGAGACTGGTCTATTTTAGTTACTTTCATAGCATCATGTCTTACGGTATATTGCTGTGGGGACGGGCTGCAGATATTGAGTCTGTCTTTATTCTGCAAAAGAGGGCTGTCAGAGCCATCTACAACCTCCGCAAACGCGAATCTCTAAGTCTAAGGGAACTGTTTAAGAAAATTAACATCATGACGGTACCTTGTCAGTATAATATATATGAAAACATTATGTATGTTCGAAAAAATCTACATCTTTTTCGTAAGATAAGTGACAGGCATAATTTTAACACTAGAAATAGGAACAAATTAGATCAACCACGTTTCAGATTGTCTACAGTACACACTTCTTTTATGGGGTACTGTGTAAAATGTTATAATAAAATACCACTCGATATTCTTCAACTAAATGAGAAGAAATTTAAAACTTGCATTAAACGCACACTATGTAGGCAAGCATATTATAAGTTGGATGATTATATTGTAGATAAAAATGCTTGGCTTAATTCTGGTCCTGCTCCACAGCCACTTGGGCTCACTAGTTGAAATTATTGTATTTGGAAGAGTTGCTACCCGTTTTTTATTTTTTTATCTATATTTGTTTTTTCCTGACATTACGTTCTACATGTTCAATTTTATTTTTTATTAACCAATTTTTTAATTGTTGAATATTCCAATATTTAATAATGATTTTCTTTCTTTTATTAGTAGTAAAATGATATTAATCTCTGAAATACATTGCAAACTATAGTTTTGTATAATTTAGAAGCATTTTTTCAGTTTTTGTAAATGTGAGTACCATGGGGCTGCTAATTCTGTTATTATGTTTTATGTTGACTTGAAAGAGCAGGGCAGTTGAGAGTTTGTCATGCTCACTTAAATGTCTCGCCGATGGTGGCGAATTTGTTGGATCATTCGGTTCCCTACAAAATGGTTGAGTTGGATGGTGCTGATCCACGCGTCATGTTCGTGAACTGGCGCCGTCAGTTGAGACTGGTCATCTCTTTTCTGCCAAGGCTTATTTTAAATCTTATTTTAAATCCTATATTTTGAATTGTTTCTGTTTTTTTTTTCAGATTGTTCTCACATATAGAAGCAAGAAGAATAATGTACCCAGGATTTTGTAATATCTTTATTTAAAAGAGTGTCCTGGGAGTTTCTTACCCGTTCTTCTCCACAGAGATCTACTTTTTGGCATAGGCGACTAGCTTCAACTTTTTGACTAACTGACCGACTCTTTGACAATTCAAAAGTGCCTGTAAATGGTTTAATTGAAATAAATGCTTTGAGTTTGAGTTTCATTCAAACCAATCAAAGAAAATACGACGTTGTATTTTTTTTTATGGACAAATACGTTTTGAACTATAAATTCTTTTTTTTTAAATAATAATGTTTTACATAAATAATCGTGACTTTGTCGAATTATTTTGTCCGAAAATGGAAAAATAGAAAATAAGAAATATTTTTCTCTTGTTAAATAATTTATATGCCACTTGAGTCTTTGACATGGTCTTATTTATACCCTAGAGTTATGGGATATCTAAAGGAACTCATTTTATAGGTACTAGCGGACCCGACAGACGTTGTCCTGGATAAAAATATATCCTAGAACTCGATCGCAGCGCCACCTACCGGGCCCAATTGTGAATCTAAACTATAAAGAGACTCACACAAATTTCATCAAAATCTGTCCAGTCGTTTAGGAGTTCAGTGACATACACACGTACAGAAGAATTATATATATAAAGATAAACACACTTAAAATCCTAGCTTTTTATCATGTAATACAGTATCCTAAAAAAGGTATTTAAACACAGCAATACCCCAGGCATGCTCATTGAAATTATTGCATGCATGCCTAGTTTGATAAAAAATAATATGGAAAGTAAAGACCTAAAATAAAATATAATTAAACTAACGGACCTGGCAGACCTTGTCCTGCCCGAACAGCGCCACCTACCTCGTCCAATAGCATTTTAAAAACATCCAGGGACATACTCAAATGTACACACAAAATGTCATCCAAATGGGTCCCGCCGTTTAGGAGGCGTTAGGTGACAAACAGAACATGTACAGAAGAATCATATATATAAAGAAAATTATGTATGATAGCTGTCAACCTTGCGCCTATTATAATTATTATAAGTTCTTGAAAAGTAGAACCGTCTCCTTCTTTGAAATTCCAGCAACCACATTAGATAATTGCGAAACTTTGGCGAATACGCCCATACGTATGTGGGTCCTGAGCAAAAGAATATTCATCTCAGTATTTCTCAATAAATGCGCGTCTACTTTATGAGTATTATAGGAAGAGATACTACGGAGCAGCTCGGGAAACACTCGACAACTCACCGACGGCCCCCCGCCGCTCCTCGGACTGAACACAATTCCTGCTTATTATTATCATACCTAATAATAATCTTAAATTTTTACCGATAACGTGAAGCTAATTAGACATTGTGAAGTCTCCGATATTTTTGAGATATTTTAATCAGACATCCTTGTTGGAGCATAAAAGATTTCGGTTACTTTAATTTACCGTCGGCAACATCGCATTTTGGCTACAAAAGTTCGAAACTTAAATCACAGACGCCTGCTACGGCGTAGCACAGACGTCAGCTACGGCGTAGCATGTTACTTCTACGGCGTAGCATGTGTCGGCTGCACCGTAGCAGCTGTATAAACAATGGCGTAGCACAGACGTCGGCTATGGCGAGTAGATGTATGAAATCAGAACCTAAAGGTACTATTATAACTCAACAAGACTAACTGTAAAATCTAAAGGAAAACCTGCCGAACAATACATTATTAATACAAACCGAGTAATACATTCTGTAAGCTTGTGTTCAATTAAAGTCTCATATCGGAAGAGTGTGTAATCTGTGTGTATTAGCGCAGTTTGCCCAGATCTGTGCAAACAATGCGTGAGTTGTGGACGACCCCTGTTTGTTCGTGGATTACGTACTGATCTGATCAGCGGCTTCATACAATATGTGACTTATTAGCCGAGCATGGAGTGCTACTAGTTGAAACTCTTGGATGAATTTAGTCACAGATGATAGGATATTTTTTGTTCTGAGTGGAGGTCGACGGCACATACGCGGTCATCAGCATACAAGAAGTGTTCAGAACCTTTCGGTTGCACAAGTATATATACTGTGCATTGCTACGACTTGAGCACGTCTCAAAGCAAACAAAGTAAGTTCCCTCGTTCAATAAGGTGCCCTTTGTATTTAAATTAAGGAGGAAGTAAAAATATAAGTTATTATAAAATGTGTAGCAACAATGAGTTGTTAAGTACTTACATTTCCTTAAACAACTGCAGTCCGCCGGTACCTACCTACCATCCAGCCATTGTCTGCTCGATTGCTTGTCAAAGGAGCAGTAAGTAGTCTTTCCCAAATTGTAATACCTCCGACGTGAGTACAAACTTCAATCATCTTACCTCTACACATTTCTGCAGCTAATAGAATTAGCAGCGTGTATGAGAGACGTCAGCTCGCGGGATTACAACCAAATGAGAAGTGCGACGTAATTTACTTAATCCTAATCAGAGCCGCCGCGACATGCGCCGACGTCTCCAATTACATGCCCTTTATTATGTCACAGTAATTAACACACAATCATACGTTTGACAAAACTCATCTTCAAATTAAAAATTAAGTTTAAAAAATTATAGCCTGACTGAGGAAAATAAAAGTGATCTAAAAAAACTACTACTTTAAGAAAATGTGATATATACTCGTAAATATATATACATTATCTCAAAATGTGCTCGTCAAGACCTTTCTTTTGATACTAAACATGTCATGCATGATTATCTCAGTTGATTTTTTTCGGGGTTAGACATTTATATGTAAAGTCCACCATATTAAATTAAGGGAGAATTCATATAGCCTATGTCACCCGGACCATTATTACGAACCTATTCATACCTCATTTATCAAAATCGGTTTAAGAGTTTAGGAGCTACGGTGGAACATACGTAAAAGCAAACATACATACATACATAGACTGCTAAAATCATAACCCTTCCTTTTGGCTTTGCCGTAGTCGGGTAAAAATAGCTTGGAAAGCTTTAACATCATCGTCGTCATTACTTTTTCGATCGTTTTTTGTGTCGGCTTCAGTCACACCGTACTTGACCGTACGATCGAAACATGACTGAAAAAACCCTCAAACCATAAGGAAGATCTCTGAAACACAATTAGTTGCTGCTAAAGTAACAATAGCGGAGTTAAAACGTGCCAAGTATCCACTAGACTCTAGTGGATACTTGGCCGAGTGATTGCTCTAGTGACTAGAGCAATCACTCGGCCGCGCACCACTTGCGACAACTTGACCGAGCGCCATCACTCTGCCGTGACGTCAAGCGACAGGTGATCACACTGCTCATCAACAACCTGCCACAGAGAGACCGAGGGGAAGGGCTCGACACGGGCGGGGGCAGGGAGGGGGGGGACGGCGACGCAGGAAATAGAAAAACTTGGCTCGTTTACAATGAGCGCGACTCGAAGGTATTATTTTTACGAGCTCATCCCAGTAACGACTGTATTTGTTGCAAACTTTATTGTATGGGCTCTCCGTAAAACGGGTCAAGCGGGAGTTACGCCGCGCGCCCTTTGTAATAATCAAAACAAATAAGTGAAATGAATGTAAGTATAAGTTTCAATGGTTTCTATTTAAAGTTGGTAAACTATTATACTGTTTAAGTTTGTTTACTAATTAAATACAATTCTTGGAACAAGTGCCATTGTTTTATTAGGACGCTTGAATTGTCCTTTCTCTTACCTATTTTTGAATTAACTTGTCGGATTCAAAATAAAATATTCTGTAGGACTAAAAGGGCTTGATTTTCGTCCAAATTACTATTTTATATGAGTTCTATGAGATTGTAGTGTAGGTACCTAAGAATTATTGTAAGCACAAGCTCAGCCTCATACATCGACTGACAGAAGCTGATACGAGTTTAGCAACATCACCATAATAACTCCAGATCTAATCGCACCTCATCAAGTGATACATTACTCTCATAATTACACGACGTCAAAGCTGACCCTGTCCCATAATAGTTCCACTCTGAACGTGTCGAGTATGCAGTGTTCACAAACAATCGCCTGTTTTGTAACATTGTCGAAGTATCGATGTCAAATAAACACTCAAAGATCGCACAGTTCTCAGACACACGGATGCTTACAATAACCATCACATTCATTGTCACCAGGACACCACCAGTGATAAACAGTGAGTCTCATGGCTATTGAACATACCTAAGCCTCGATAACGCATGCTAGTACCTTCCTTACTTATTACTTAGAAGTCTCACACAATGAAGCACACAATACAAGGCGACTGTCGTACAGCTATAAGAGCACTGTGTACATACACAGTAGTGCTCAATGAAAACTGAGCCGTTTACTCAAATTGTGTGCATTTGAGTACACTAGCACTACTAATACAGTACGCATCAAACTTTATGAGCTCTCGGAAGTAGTACACGAGTGACTTAAAAATATATTAACCCCCTAGCATCGAACGTTCCCGCCCGCAAAAACCATTAAGTACCGAAGATCGCCCGCGGCGCGTCGGAGATAAGAGCGCGCTAACATAAACAAAATCTGAGAGCTTTTTGTTACGTAAATAGTCTTATCGTTAATGGTTTTGGGTACCTGATTAGACAAAGGATTTTTTATAATACTTAGAATCTTTGTAAGCGAACGCTAGTATTGATAAATAAACATTCTTATCAGAAATTCCTTTGTTCATTGTTTTGATTATTTATAATAAAACTACTGGTTCGATTCACATGAAATTTCGCAGGATACATTATGAATACATATACTATCGGTCAAAACCATTATTTACGAACAAACACAATAAATAAAAACACCAATAATTAAAAAAGTTCAATAATAGGTATCCGTATCATTACGTAACATTACTTAGTTGATAAAAAATATTGAACTGTTATTTTTTTCTGAAAAATGGCATTTTTATTATGCAATAACTAATATAGAATATAAAATAAATGACTTACCAGCGATTACATACACAAAACACACACAAAACTCAAAATTACACAACAACACGTTTTTTCATTACCGAGTTTGTTTACATTTTTTGATGGGTCCGTAATAGGTAATTACGATGTTATTTAGTGCAAATATTATCTATATACGATGACGACACTACTTAATTATTTAAAAAACAACATTTCCCGTCGATTAACACTTAAAAAACAATAGAAAACAAATAAATAGAACGCGGAGTGCAGTGCGCTGCACGCCTGCGCGGACGCCATTTTGTCGTGCCAAAATGTTCAATTTTTACTTTTTTTTAGAGTTGTTCCTGCATATTTTGATGTTTTAGTCGATTTATTTGACAAGTATATTACCAATTCCATAGAATAAAATTAACCACAGACCATATTAGCCCCTATCCATAGTACAAATAGAGCTTGAATCAGCATGCGCGGACTGCGTCTTTCGCAGCACAATGGGTGTTGACGGATTTCGCAAAATCCGCGTCTTTCGCATGACGTTGGGTGTTAGGGGGTTAATAGTTAATTATTGTCGTGAATGCTTTATGTAGGCATAGGTACTATAAAAAATGTTATGTCATGTAATTAGTCACACTTGATGAGCATTCTCCTTTAGTGTCACAGTTTACTAATCAATCAGACAAGTTTTCTAGTCAGAAATTATTAAACAATCGTATTGCGGCTTATTTACGTATGATTAATAAAGAGTTTACCCGAAATCATCGAATTTAATTATGAAATAAAGGATTTAACAAATTGGACAAAAGGAAACTCAGATAAGGTTTGAAAAATACTTATTGAAAAAACATATTGAAAAAAAATCATCGTTTTTAATCATTGTCGGACTCATCATTGTTGTGGTAGGAGCGTAACAAGCACCGCGCGTTTACAGGCGACTACCGAAGCGTTCTTTTCGTTTTTAGAATTACAGGCATTATATTGACATTTAAAATGACTGAAAACAATTTTATGTTAACCCCGGTAGCCATGCAAACAATAAAAAAAAAATTAACCAGGTTGCATTATGACAAATCGGTAATCTTTGATGACATTTTTGAAAATGCGGTCTGGCCACCATGTAACGTGCAATATATCTGAAAACAAACTTCGTAATACAATGAATGTACAATTTTCATTTCAGACTAACTTACTGCGCACTTACCGACCAGTGAGGAAAGGGCCTTAATATTGTGATAAAACCTATTTTTGTCGTGGCCTCTGGCCAAACACACAATACAGTTCGCGCCAAACTTTATGAGCTCTCGGAGGTTGTACGCGAGTGGCTTAAAAAGTAATTGATAGCTAATTATTGTTGTGACTGTGTTAAAAACAATACCGACATTTTTCAAAGTAATCTGGTAGGTATTTGAAAACTTTCGGTATTTTTTTTTTGACAAATTTTTACATGCAGTCAGGTAAGACGTGACCCGGAAAACTTCTGAAATTAGGATTTTTGGATTCAGAATAACCAAATCTATTGATTTTATACGATGTTGGTCGTAAAACGATGTGGCAAAAATTTGGTCATGGGCTCTCGTACTATACAGTGTACACACATCACGGTCACAACTCACAAGACAACAATTTTAATGATCGATCACTGGGCAAAGGAAGTTTTTAGGTAACTTTACTTTACAACATAATGAGTTTCAAGTTACAGTAGATCGTCTTAGCAGCAAAAAATTACACAAGAACGACACGTGCCCCATAAATAAAGTGTCTAGCCAGCCCCAACTTGTGAAGTGGTATGTGGAGCACATGCAAATTCGAGGAACTGCAGGTACCTATGCTTTTTGTAACAGAGTATTTTTGGTGCTCTCATGTTTTCGGTGATTTTTTTGTTTGATAAGTGAGCGTGAGAAGTGTTAGCTGCGCTTAGCTTAGAAGAATAAAAAAAAAAGCGCCGCCTGAGTGAGCCAGCGGTGCAATACCTGAAGACACGTGCGAGAAGGGTAATATAACCTAACCCAATTTGGTGGGCGCACAAGCGACGTGAATTTTTTATTTTCTTAAACTAATTTTAAGTGTGATGTTGCATTTCACGCCGCTTGTTGCACCCTGACCAAATGCGTTGGTTATATGGGCGTACCCAGCTTTTGGCCCAGGGAGGGGGGCAAATCAGAAATTTACCCCCCCCCCCCACATGTTTTACATAGTTTGATATTGCTGCTACGTTCGTGTAAAAAAAAACAGTGGAACATGGAACGTCCTCCTTTTTTAAGTCGGTTATGCATAAATAGATACAACATGAAAAGCCGCGCAGCGCGATTCTTTTCTAAAATTAATTCATAATAATGTATTGTACCTAATTGTAAAGGAAGTCTTATCGTGACTGTAACTTAACTTTTTATCAACAACAGTACTTAGGCATACAAAATCCAGGGGGGGCAGCTGCCCTACCCTGCCCCCCCCCCCTGGGTACGCCCATGGTTGGTTAGGTTAGAACTTTGACCAACCGTGCGTGAGTCGAGCGAGAAAAGCGAGCGATGCCGCGGTAGCAGTCGGCGCGCGATGCCGCGGCAGCGGCCGGCGAGCGCTACTTTAAAGTCTGTCGCTTTCCATAATATTTGAAAATCCATTATAAGTCCATCGACGTTTTTTGCGTGGTACTTTGTTTCCTTTGTTGTATGCCGCCGCCATGATGCACAATAAAAACAAAGCGAACTATTATATAACTATTTATGAATGATCACTAATGTTTGGCCTTATCATGAAGTAGTCGTGCGTTTAACTGTTCATATCGTCAAACAGTATTCAATGATCTGGCCAGACCACGTCATCATGATGTGACCAGCGGTCAATGTTCTATTTAATGAAATACAAGCATTTCATAAAATGCTCGAACACTTCATGAAATGATTAATTCTAAGCCTCTCTTTTCTCCTCTCTCTTCTCGCCACGACACGCACATCTCGCCGAGGCACAGAGCAGTGAGCAGTGTGTACCTACTATCGAAGTGAGTATGTATGTAGGTACGTGTGTGTGGTGCATCTCTCCGCAAACACCGGCTTGTGACGCATCGACAGTTCGAGCTGAATCAACACGATACTGCCAACCCAGGACCCGTCGCACTAGGGCCAAGGAACACGTGCAGAAGGTCCGAGCGTTAAAGCCGCAAGAGTGCAGATGACACGAGACCCCAGTAGTAAACCTCATCGAAAATGTAATGAACTTTACCAACGACGATAAAGGAGATACTGCGAGTGTGAGATGACATCCGTCCAACTAGGTAATTAGGAAAAAAATTAATACGTAAGTTACGTACGTAAGTTTATCTCCTGACTGTTTTATTTCAGTTTTGAAGGGACCTAGGCACCAGCAGCAGTGGGTATCTATACGGGCGGTTTATTTATTTTCCATTTCATCAAAATATTATGGGGGTTATCAGGATGGATCTTCTGTTGGTTCTTATTTGATGTTCCAGTGCACACACAGCTTACAGCAAATATCTACGAGAAACCGTCTCGCTTGACGGATGGGAAAACACCGGAGCTGCGCCCATAATAGCGAAATTATACCGATATTGACACAAAGGCTGAGCGTGCCAGGAATGCACAGTTATTATATATTATCAGTGACGAATCCATGTGTTAGATTATATTTGCGGAATTATCGCAGCTACCGGATCATTGGCGCTTAATGTACCCCATAATGAATTTACCTACAAATATAGGCATTCAGTCCAGACGGACTATTGTTTAGGTGTTTAGGACTTCTATTTATCAACTTAAATCCTGTGATAGGTTAGTGATAAAAGTTTGTTTTGTCATCATTTTATGTTTTATTTCATCAAGATTTTGGCAAATGGCAAATATCAGCAACACTACACAAACCGAAATGTAAGTACTAATCCGTCGATAGTATCAAAAGGCAATATATCAAAATTGTGCGTTTCTCAATAATATTTGAACAATCTTCCTCGTGATCATCTAAAAGCTCCACAAATAGGTGTGCGATTAGATTGGACTCATAAGTCACAGCCTCAAATGATAAGTGCGTTTTTCATCCGCCGTAAGAAATCTGATATGAGGGGTAATCGGCGAGAGTGCTCCGAACTGACGGCTATTTAATATGTATTATGTCGAGCGGAGCCAGATGTATGGGCCGTGTATTATTTAGTGAAATGAAACAGTCTCGTGTGTAGGTACCTGTACACCGTAGTGTTACGACTGTGGAGTATTGATATTCATTGGTAGGTCTATACCAACTTCAAACGTTACTTCTTATTCTAAGATACGTTTTGCTCAGAGGAACTGTTCAAAATAGGCCCTCGTATTGTCACAAGAATCAGCTAGAACACGAGGATTCCCTTTATTTCTTATGCCGCTTGTAACCTTCAAACCGCGGGATCGGCGAACCCGACGACACAAACCCATAAGGGTCTTCACCAGGAAATCGTATTATGGTTTTTGGATAAGATTATTAAAAAAAAACATAAAAGTAGTAAACCCGAAAAACTTTCACCAGTCAGGGTAAAAATCGGATTGAGGATAAAATTGAATAAAACCCAAAATTGTTGAGAAACGCTAATCAAATTGAAATATATGATAATTCTTGTCATACTAAGTTATGGGATATTGACTTTCCAACGGAATTTGCTACTTGTGCTGATAAAATGTGATGTGATGTGTGTGTGTTCAATTATTTACGCGAAGCATTCTTAAAGCGCGACTTTAAATCCAGGTAGGGGTAAGTACATAACAGGCTGGAACAGACACGTAAGGGAGGGTCACGGTAAGGCTGCCTGTCCACCGGAGCGGAGAGGAGAGGAGAGGAGCGGAGATGTGTCAATATTAACCAATAGAATCAAAACTCCGCTCCAGAGGTGCGATTCTATTGGTTAATTTTGGCACATCTCCGCTCCTCTCTTCTCCTCTCCTCTCCGCTCCAGTGGACAGGCAGCCTAAGACTTGGCAATGTTATCAGAATTGGCTATTGTATGGGAGTTCGAGTTCTGAACGGTTATAGCTACAATGAAATGACTATACAATGAGTCTTGGCGATCAACTAAAATAAACGTAAATAAAATAACATTTCTTTTATTTGGTACAACATTCATAATTTTAAGCTGAAATTGAAATGATGTCAAAATAACCAACAACAAATTAAGATGGATATAACAGCACGACACCATTGAAATAATAACTTTTCAAAATTTTGGAAATCAACAAAGTCGAACCTGAAGCCGAGACGGCCCGTGAGCGTCGAGGACGTACACGACTTGAATGACATCGCGAGATTATTACAGCATCATTTCAGGGTAGAGCCGTTTATGAGGCCCGCACAGCCTGAACTGTTGTCCGGTGTTGGGGCTACACCTGGAGATATCAATGTAAGGATATCTTCAAAGGATATAGCTTTAGTTATAAAATCTATGACAGTAGGAAAGTCTCCAGGACACGATAACCTCAGCATTGAGCTCCTGCTGCGGTATGCTGGGGTTCACTTGCCTAGAGTTCTACCTTTGCTATTTAATCCGTGTGTCAGCCACTCCTACCTGCCTGACGATCTCATGTATACTATTGTTGTCCCCATTCTAAAAAACAAGACCGGCAATGTCTCGGAGGACAGGTCAAAGTATAGGCCTATCTCCTAAGCCACGGTTATAGCGAAGGTACACAAGGTGGATAGTCTACTTACCACTTAACAATAAATATCAAACTGCACGACGGTCAGTTCGGCTTTCAGACTGGTATGGTCTATCCACGGAAAGCGTGATCTGGTGCCACAACCACACTGTGCAGTACTACACCGCCCGTAATATACCAGTATACGCGTCTTTCCTAGACCTGTCCCGGGTATTCGATATGGTTTCGTACGACCTACCTTGGACAAAAATGCGTTGAGACACTAGTCTGCCCTCTGAGATTGTATCTATATTTGAGTACTGATACAATCATCAGAATAACACAGTTAGGTAGACGAATAGTAAGTCAGACAAGAACGGGCCGAGTGTGGGGTGCGACAGGGGGGTTTACGTCACTGAAACTATTTAATTTGTATAAGGACCGCGTGATTGTGGAGCTCCTGGCCGAGGGCATCCTGGCCTCTGCCGGCCTATGGGACTCGGTACTGCTGGCGCACTGGATAGGCCTACACGCAAGGGCAAGGGCCTGACTACTAGGTACTAAACTTGTAGTTTTATTAACACTAGGTTAAGAACATTGTTACTAACAAATGAAGTCTGAAATAAATTACTTAGTATTTATTTATAGTAGTTTATTTCAGACTGTCCATATTATAATACCTATATCTTATATAAGATATTATTATTATACGCCGGTAAAAAAAATATTAGGTATGTCACTAAAAACGTGCAAAAAGCACGGTCGGTTTTTGTGAAATTTTCAGAATTTTCACCGTCAAGTCAATGTTACATTTATGTGACCGTAAAAATTCAGAAAATTTGCGAACTTTTTATGCGAAACAGAAGTAATGTTATCGAAATCAGAAAAAATCTGTGGGTTCACTGTGACTTCTTCAAGTTGTCAAAATACGGCAGTGCTTTTTGCACGTTTTTTGTGATACTCATTTTTTTTAACAATCATCTACAAGGTTTATCCGATTTTTTCACTGACTGGTGAAACTCTTCAGCTAGCCAGACGTTTTTTTCGTGGCTACTTCTTTAAGTGTTCTATATAAAGTTATCCAAAACCCGTAACACGATTTCCTGAAGACCCAAGAAATGTAAAGATGCAACACATTATTAAACGTTAGGTACATATCAGGTCACGTGCAGGCGCGAACCTAGGTAGGTAATTGGTTACGAAAGTGTGTACCTACTCACCCGGAACTGAACCTAAACAAATACAATTATTATTATTAAATCGACTAAAAGATCAATCATGCAGTGGGTAAGTAGGTACTCACGTGTTGGTCTGTCTAGCAGTGAACTGAGCACCACGTTATCACTAGGTGATCGCCTCACAATTTCTTCCACAACGTGCCACCCGACCAACACTCCTATCAATGAAAAGTATGAAAACATTACCTAATTATCTACTTAGTAAACGTAGATAACATCATTTAGTCATTCTGTGGTGTCGCGCAGAAGGCTGGCGTGCCTAACTCGTCGGTAGCGCGTGTGTGTGCTACTAGCCGATACCGGAATTAGCATTAAACAACAGACAAACGCGTATTCAAATGAGTCCCGGCCGTTTTGTGTCACCGCGCCGCCGGCGAATTAATGTGAACGAGGCTGCACAGCCTGCGGACACCATAGCCAATGGAAACAACCATGGATTTATTGATTAGGTTTGCTATGTGATACAGTTCTGGATTCCTCTACCAACTTACATCACTAATAAATTATTGATGGTGATCTTCATAGATAATAACCATTCCTCAAAGACAACAAACGCACCGTGATTTGAAAAGGTAGAAAAATGCTGTTAATAGGTAGACAAAATGCTGTTAATAGGTAGACATCTGTATCCTCGGTATCCTCTAGCTAGGTGAAGACGAAGTGAATCCCAGCTATTTTACAGGATTTAACATTTAACAGATACGTAAGTAAGACTTGGTACCTACTATTTTTAACCAAGCAAAAGGACAAATGGGTTTAAAATTAAACTGTGAGTCGGGCCATTCTCTTTGATTTGTAGGAAATTCGCTTAAACGAATCCTGCGGATTTATTGTAAGTTCGGCGGCGTCCTGAGAGCCGCTCCGGTTACGACCGGAGCGGTACGGTACATATGTAGGTGCCACGGGCAGGTCGGCGGCGCGCGCGAGTGCTTTCCTACTTAGATCGAGCGGCCGCGCACGGACGTACCTACCAATATTTTAAGGTGAATGTCTTCACCGTAATTCAAGTCCCCGCGGAGCCGGAGCAATCGCTTCTCGATCCAATTTATACGTATGTATACATAATATATTATTTATTTGGATTGCGAGGGCGGGCGGTGCGCCGGGTGCGGGAGGGGGGCCTGGTTGTCCGTCACGTATCGCGTACAAAACGAGTACATGCTCGGGAACCTCCCGCTTCTGGGATCGTATCTGCATACCGTATTATTAGATGCGATACCTACTGTTCTAAAATGTATGAATAAAATAAAATAAAACAAACAAACATCGTTCTTACCGCCCGATGCACGAAACATTTAACTTTTCTGATTCTCCAGTACACTAGCAATAATATTTATGATGAAGCTTTATTTTTGGGCACAGTTTGGGCACGGACGTTGAGATCGCCTTGCACTTTAGTAAAAACTGCTTGTTAGCGAGACAAAACAAATTACAATAAGGCTGGCGGAAGCAAACACCACAGGGGATGAAGTGCACCCACTCGCCCAGCAGTCTGTAGTTACTTAGGTAAATAGTGTGACTGATCTATGTCTATATCTTCGTGTAACACGGAACATAGACGTCTCGTTTGATTAATATTGCTGATAGTTCCGAGACAACATCCGTAGCTATATATATAGCTAGCTAGCTATGTCGTAGCCAGATCTTAGAATTTACCATTTCATGAAATGGCCAACTAACATTGGCCATATCATTTATTTAAACGTCAACGTTTAATGATATGTCAGTCGACGTTTGGCCATATCATTAATGTAGAGTATCCATGGTGTAAGATGTATGAAAAATAGCCAAGTAACAGCGACCAACTTGGAAGTAGTGCTCGCCGCGGCACCGCTCGCTTGGCTCGCGCGGTTGGTAATCTAAACTAAACCATTTGCTAGGGGTGCCACACAAGCGGGGTAAATTTTAATTTTTTTTTCAACGAATTATAAGTGCTATGTTGCATTACAAGCCGCGGCAGCGGCCGGCGAGCGCTACTTTAAAGTCTGTCGCTTTCCATAAAATTTGAAAATCCTTCGAAGTTTTTTGCGTGGTCACTCTACTTTGTTTCCTTTGTTGTATGCCGCCGCCATGATGCACAATAAAAACAAAGCGAACTATTATATAACTATTTATGATATGATCACTAATGTTTGGCCTTATCATGAAGTAGTCGTGCGTTTAACTGTTCATATCGTCAAACGTTGAGTATCCAATGATGTGGCCAGGCCACATCATGATGTGACCAGTGGTCGATGTTCATTTCATGAAATGATCAATTTTAAGATCGGGCCACGACATATACCTACATTGTCTCCAGGGAATAAAGCATCAATACGTAGGTAGAATAGTATTGCAATCGAACATTGCTGCTTTAGTAGCTAGTACTTACTGCACTCCCGAGATACGTTCTAATAGTTGTAGATAGGAACATAGGAGAGTGCATGCTCTATGCTTGTTCTGTTCTCGTAATAATTCTGTATGCGAAACTTAGCTGTGGCGTAGCAAACTTGGGTCCACGGCGTAACCGACTACCAAAATTAATAGGTAGGTACACTAACACTACGCGTACCTATATTACCTACTCGATTTTATTTTACCCGACTACGGCGATATACCTAAATACCTACATAAAAAAATATGTTGTCTTATTATTTTAACTAGCGATTCGCCCGCGATTTCTTTCGCGTGTTAGGTACCTATATTGGTATTTAGCAATAAAATGTCAACATTAGGTAGGTACTTACACCACCCCTTTAAAACAGTCTTCGAAAATTAAAGATTACTTACGATTTTTATTACCTACTAGCTTCTGCCCGCGACTTCGTACGCGTGGAAGTCATAAGACACCAGTTGACACCACAATATACTACAGTTTATAAAACTTTCGTGTATACGTTTGTAATATTGTTCTCAGCAGTTAAAATACACAGAGAGTCAGGACTGGTGACTCGGGAGCTAGCGACGTACAGTGTCCGTGCGAGAAGCAGCTCGTCCTGAGGTCGACACCCGCAGCCTTCAGCATTTTTTTTTCTTTTGCGTGGGGAATCATCAAATGACTTATCCCGCGCTGGGCGGAGCGAAAGGGCGTGTCAGACTCTTACTGACTAAAACCCACCCGTGTTACTTCCCTTGCCTGTGCCAGGGGCCACGGTTTCCCCTTAGCAACCCCAGCAGGCACCGGCCCTAGCGGACCCTTTCAGTTTTGCTGACATCTCTTTGAGGCGCACGTAGAACACGACGCGCCGTCGACCCGGGCCTGATCCTTATCGGACGGCGAGCTACCCATTGCTCTCCGTCCGCAGGCCCGCGCCTATGGTGGCCGGAAATCGGCTACCAATTCCCGACGCCCGGGGCGTCTCCTACGGCGGCAGCTTGGGGCGTAAGGGCGCGACATTTGTCTGTCCCTAGCGCGCCCCGCCTCTTCCTTCGCGAGCATTACTGCTTCGCAGAAGGAGGTGACGGCTTGCCTTGCCCTCTCGCTCCGCACCATGGCCTTTACCAGGGTCGGACGCGAGAGGTCGCTGCCGCCGAGCGGCTCCACGAGGACACGGCGGTGCTTCGCCCAAGCCGGGCAGACATCCACCGAATGCTCCACCGTGTCCTCCGGGCGGTCCACACAGTGGTGACGCCTTATGCGAAACAGGAACCTCCCGAAACAACCGTGTCCGGTGAGGACCTGCGTCAGGCGGAAGAAGAGGACGCCGTGGCACCTCTCTAGCCACTCCTCAAAGAAGAGACTTATCGTCACAATTGTGGCGTGCCTAAATCTGGGTTGCGACAATCACACACTCCAAGCCGCCATGAGATTCCGCCGGAGCTCTGTTTGCTGTACCGTGATTTCTCGCGACAGTAGAGCCTTCAGCCTTCAGTGACTTCAGGAACTGCACGCGCTTAAACTGGTAATTGTGGGGAATTAGTGGTATACGCTGTATATACACTGTCTCGCCAATGCCACAACCTATTAGAATTTCCGCCTTGATGTTGTATCCTTGCAAAGACACGACTTTGAGCCGAATTCCGTTACAAAGCTTTGGCGGAGTTAAGTTCCGAAGGAGCATAATCGGGACACCGACCTTCAGCTGGATTTTCTGCGCCGGAAGTCCAGTTGCCATGAGCGAATTCAGAAATTCTACGGGGTAATGTGTGGCATCGTCTTCCTCCACATCAGCATAAATGGAGGTTTATATCACTTCGCTCCCTACAATTTGCGAGAGAATACCGTGGTTGATCGCTGCTGCTTGATCATTTTTGACTTTAAAATGAAACACGCCCAAGAATTCTCTTGGTACGGAATTCGACTGATATCTTCGTACACCAGAGGAATCGGATCTTCTAAAGTGGGAACTACTCTACTCTACCAAGAGTCTCTGGTAGGGCCACCTGGCCACACTCCTCTGTTATAGTGCCTTCACCAACTTTTAGAAGAACATAGGAGAATTCTTGAGCATGTGGATTCCCACCAAGCCGAGCTCGCATGTTGATGGTCAAGCGCAGTCTTAGAACTCTTGACCAGAGTTGACCTTTTCAACAAAGCATTCACCTCGTCAGACAGAAATGTGGCACCACTCATAATGGCTTGGTTCCTGCGGATTTCCTGCAGGGTTCTGTTTATAGCTTCCACTGCTGTCTTATTTGCCATAATGCTTTCATCCCATACGATGAAGCGCTAACCCTAAGCACGCATCCCTTGTTACTGTTGCGTGACACCTCACAAACAGCGTTTCGTTGTTCTCTAAATTGATGGGAATCTTAAACATGAATGGCGCGCGCTGTTTTCTCACCAGAAAGCAGTGTGGCAGCGATTCCAGAACATATTGGCGATTACACACAGATTTTAAAATCGCTAGCACAAATCTGCTGTCAAAATCTGTGTGTAAAGTCAAAAATTAAGCTAGTTTTTTTTTGTGCTGGTTAAGGCCTCCTCGAAGTCTTTCCAGGTAGGTACCTACTCTTTTCACATGGGCCGTCTCAATAAAGAATCTTAAGCAACGCTGTCACAGCAGACCAAGCAAGGAATTAATACCTATGTACTATACATATAGATAAACACCAGGTATAGTTAATTTATTTCGCAAAAGTCCTGTCTTGTCGCCGTTATGACGTTAATCATAAGGTTTAAATTGCAATAACTAACAGGACTTCGTGAAATGGTTTAAGCAAACTGTAAAAGGCGAACGTTTTTCGGCTTTTTTCAATATTTTTCGGCTTATTGTTATCCTTGATACCAAAAGATGCATATTTTGCCATATTGAACTACTTTACAATATGCTTTTAAAAGTAAAAAGCGCTAAAATATTGTGTTTTTTTACATTCGGTTTATTCTATAATAATCCGTAAAAAATCATTTTATTCTTATAGTTTTTGGCACTAAAATGATCAGAAGACAACCTTGAATGTTTTGTGACTGTAAAGTGCTTGTGACGTAGCAGTTTCCCATAGATTACGAAGTTTTCCTTTTTTAGTGAATTTAATACATTCTACGAACTATTGCAAACATAAAAAAAAACACATAAAAATAAAAATCGTATTACAAAATGTAAAAAAGAGAATTACAAAAAAAAAAACAATAGATGGGATTCGAACTAACAAACTCGGGATTGCAAAGCAACCGTCTAACCGCTTAGCTATTTGCTTACTTGAAAGTTAGTTAAAATAGCCGTTCCTATATATTTCATGATTGACTGCTTAGTTCCATAAAGGTATAGCGTGATGATAATCATTTAAAAAGTTAAATCGGTAACTAAACTATCTACAATATGCAAACCTTTTGGCGCATCTTTTTACAATTTGCGGAAAAAAATACGAACATAATGTTATATTGCTCATCCCCCTAAGCAAATAGCGTGATAGTTTATACCCTACCATTTGACCAGACTATAGGGAATATTTATGCAAAATTTCAAAAGAATCTGTCCAGTAGTATTTGCGTGATGCTGGAACATACATACAGACAAACAGACAAAAATTCTAAAAACTATATTTTCGGCATTAGAATCGATCCCAGACCTCGTAGCAATTACTTTTTTTCAAAAATATTCAATGTACAGTTTTGACTTCGCTACGATTTTATTATATGTATATAGATTTACTTATTCAGATAAGTATTCGGGCCAGGTTTCAACTTTATAGTTCAAAGGAAAAGGAATAAGATTTTTTAAATAAACTGTATCTAGCCCTCTTCTCACTCCAGGGTAGAATTCTGAAAAGTTGATTTGGATATTTCCATTGGTGCCGATTCTCTTGTTACAAATGACTCTAAACTAGACTAAAAATCACCAAAATTTAGTTTAGTCCTGTCAAACGAGGATTTCCCATTCTGAAATAGACTAAAGTGACACAACTTAACTATATTTTAGTTTGACAGCACTTAAGATTGCACTGAGTTATTAGTTTAGTGAAAATGGCAATTTTGCTATTCTGAATTTGACGTTTTTCACTTAAAAATTTGGTGTATCCAACTAAATCTGATTATAACGCGATTAAAAACGAGTGGAATAAAATTAGTTGGCATGAACTAAAATTCACACCAACAGTTCGACTTCAGTGCAAAAACAGTACCTGCTATATTTTTTTTTCTTTTGCTTATTTCGCAAAAATAATGAAATTTTCGACCCCCTTTAGGAAACCTAAGGGCTGCCTGTCCACTGAAGCGGAGAGGAGACGACCGGAGCGGAGATGTGCCAATATTAACCAATAGAATCTAAACTTTAATTCTATTGGTTAATATTGGCATTTCTCCGCTCCGCTCCTCTCCTCTCCGCTTCAGTGGACAGGCAGCCTTAAACCCCTATCACCCAACATGTTGGAAATCATATTTCATATTTTCCATACAAAAAGTGAAAAAAATAAACCGCACCAGAGGTTCGATTCTATTGGTTAATATTGGCATTTCTCCGCTCCGCTCCTCTCCTCTCCGCTTCAGTGGACAGGCAGCTCAAGGCTGCCTGAGGAGCGGAGACGTGCCAAAATTAACCAATGGAATTGCATAAAATCTCCGCTCCGCTTCAGTGGACAGGGATTTGCGAACTAGTTTAAAAATTCATACAAAACCGGGAAGCGGAGCGGAGAAGCGGAGCGGAGAAGCGGAGCAGGGAAGCGGAGCGGAGAAGCGGAGCAAGGAAACGGAGATGGGATGTGGAAAAACCAGCCGCGGAGAATTGCAGCCGCGGGGCCAGGGGGAGGGGGACTAGTGTGCCACCGATTTTTGGCCAGTGCGTGCCCCGGGCGGGAGATCGTATATAATTATACATATATGTGGACTCTTTGTTTCGATTTAGGGGAGACCGGGTACAAAACTAATACTTTGACATTGGTTTCTAGTTAGTTATCATATATTTTTGATTATATGAATATAGCCACATATAAACTTCGATTATGCTCTACTTTGTATCTGAATTGACCTCATTATTTGCTGCATATTGTGAAAAACAGAGATATAAAAAAAGGATTGTTACTTTCGACCTCGAGACCAGGGCGAAAGTAACACGGTATGGGTCGAAAGTAACATGATAAAGGCGTGTGTAATAAATATGAAATGCAATACCAATAGACAGATCTCTTGCAAAAGCCTTCGAGTCGTTGTTTCGCTCTATCGCGTCCTTTATACGGTCTGTATTATACACACATCAAAAGTGTCTAGGGATCAACATATATTTTTGCAATAACTTTTCTCCTGATTGATATTAATTAAAATTTTCTTTAAGGATTCATCAAATAAAGTGTTTTCGTTTGTCACAGTAACGATAAACCAAGTCACCTTTGCATTAATAAAGAAATTTGCCATTTTCCTAATAAAGGGATTTTTGACATTTGAACCACTAACATTAAAGTTCGAAAAAAAGACTGAAATAACAGTTTTCTTTAAAATTTTATTGGGTAACTTAAACAATTAATAATCCGTGTTTCTACCGCGAACACTAACAACACAAGAACATCGGTTTGGCATACTCAAAATGAGTTCATCCAAATCACGCTGTGGAATGGCCGCCCATGTTCGTTGCAACAACAAAAAAAGGTCTTCTTGCGACTGGATACCCTCCATATTCGGCAGAGCTCTTCTCTGTAGCATATCCCATGCATGCTCAATCGGGTTCAAGTCTGGCGACTGAGCAGGCCAGGGCAGGACATTGATGTTAGCTGCGGCGAGAGTCTGTCTTACAACTCTTGCGGTGTGCGGTCGTGCATTATCATGCATTAACTGAAATAAGGGACCGATTTGCACTTGTAGAGGAACGATGACGTCTGATACAATCGTCTCAGCATAAATTTGAGCGTTGAGGTTGCCTCTAATCCAAATCAACTCAGTTCTTCCGCCGATCCAAATACCCGCCCATACCATGATGGTTCCACCACTATAAGGATGGACTTCCTGGCAGGATTTTAATCGCTGTTGGCGTCCAGGGGTTCTCCAGTGTCGTATACGTCTTGTATCCGGTCTCATACCAAAACGAGACTCATCAGAAAAGCACACGAAACGCCATTGTTCTTCTGCCCAATTTCTGTGTTCAAGAGCCCATTGATATCGAATCCTACGATTGTGCATTGCTATAGGTGGTACCCGTAGCGGTCTTCGGGAATGAAGGTTCACTTCATGCAAGCGGTTTCTGACTGTTTGGTCGCTAATTAAGTTCCCTGAAGAGTGATGAAGCCTCACGGCTAACATCATGGCGGTTATTGTTGGAGCTCTTCGAGCTAAGATTTGAATGTATCGGTCTTGTCTCCGTGTGGTGCAGCGATACCGTCCTCCATGGCGCTCAGCCACGGTACCAGTGCTTCGGTAACGTGTCCAAAGTCGACTGATAACACTCTGACTTGTATTCAGAGCTAAAGCCACAGTACGTTGCCGGGAACCAGCTTCTATCATTCCCACGGCTCTGAGCATTTCTTCCCTGCTTAAATGACGTCGCTGCTCCATAATAACGTTGGTTTTAATCAGTAGTAGGGAAACAGTAGCACTAATAATGTCTTCAATGCGTTGTATGTTTTTATAGGGAAAATATTGACAGCTGATTTTCATCTTTTACTCGAATTTGATTCACAGTTCCTGATTCAAATTATGAAATGCACCAAAAAGGATCCATATAAATTTATAAAATCATAAATTTATTACAAAGCCACATCTCAATCTCAAGAAATCCGCATAAAAATGCTTGATCCCTAGACACTTTTGATGTGTGTAGTAGCGAAGGTCTCTTTTCAAGAACTTAGAGATCCGTCTATTGACCCACTGGTATTTGAGCGCATCGTCTGAAAGCTGCAAAATCATCTCGCGCCTCTCCTCCATGAGCTGTAAAGTAGCATCAGAGAGCTTCTTGTTTCGATTTGTACTTCAAGACCCGTCGGTCTCTGACCGTATGGACAGTTTTCATTATAATCGTCCACGAAACTCCTTAGGCACTCGAAACGATTCGAGCTTAAGGTGGAACTAGTCGCGGGCTCGAACTCAATGGTGGGAATGGCCAAAAACCACGCTGTCCCACCTGGCATCGTGTCCGACAGAGATAGTATCAGTGATGAGCAGTTAGAAGCTGGTCTACATGGACAACGTATAGTTCGCACGCACAGAAACACCGTATCGAACAATTTTAGTAAAAAGAGCGCGTAAAAAATTACGAAAAGTCCTTATAAAATGGGGTTTTATGAAAAAACCACTGCATGAATGTGAGTGGAAAACTAAGAACACTGTGTGTGGAGGGTGGGCGTTTTTGGGTTTTTGTCTTATGTAATTTAAACGTTCGAAAAATGCTGATTCTCAGGCTGAGAATCAGCATTTTTCGAAAGTTTGAATAAATGAGTTTTGAATTTTTAATTGCATTGAATTGTGCAAACAATCTAATCAAGAAATACTATGCAAATAGACACATTGATATCGTTATTTTATTTGAATACTACGTAACCTCTTAATGTCAAAAAACGTACTTTTCGTTCGTAAATTCATGTGGCGTCTTCTAGCACAAACTCACGGTGCAGAAGGTGCGCGGCGATTAAATGCAAGCGGGTGAAGCGTCGCCGGTTATCTCCTGGCGGTAGAGGGGCAGCGCCGGCGGCGCGGGCGGCGCGGCGCGGCGTTTCGACGATTTGATAAACTGCAGAGCGTTTGTTACTTCCGACCCGCCGTTACTTTTGTACCCGGTCTCCCCTACATTTATTTCTTTATTCTTTATGTCATGTTATCCTTTTTGTCACTGTCATATGTCACTGACAGTGACAGGAAGCACAGTCCGCAACTCCGCTCCGCTATCTGGCTCCGCTACCTCACTCCGCACAGTCCGTAACTCCGCTCCGCTAACTCGCTCCGCATCAATGGACAGACACTGTCCTTAACTCCGCTCCTCTCCGCTGCCTCGCCCCGCTCCGCAGCCTCGCTCCGCTTCAATGGACAGGCAGCCTTAAACCCCTATCACCCAACATGTTGGTAATAATTTTTCATATTTTCCACACAAAAAGTGAAAAATTCCATAAAAAACACGTCGAGGCAGCCCGCTGCGCGCCTCCGGCTCTAAAAAAAATCGCGGGGTAGAGCAAACAAGTACCACGTGGAGCCGTCACGCGATTGTCAAATTCGATTTTAGTAGGGTCAAAAATTTTTTTTTAATTTAGAGATTTTTTTTGTCAGAATAGCTTTATGATTCTCATAGCAAAAAGTAAGGAATTTTTGTGACTCTTTAGTTAGTTTAGTCCGGTGTACAAGAGAATCGGCACCATTACCTATTTGACCTAAAGATTTTTCATAAAACTTTTAGTTAATCAAGCCACGCAGTAAAATCCTCCCCTAAAAATTTCAAACATAGGTATAATAGGTAGTCCTTTTCGCCCACTATGGAACTACAGTCTATGCTTTAAGACCTAAGCAAGCCTTAAGGTTGGACTCGCGATGAATCGGTCTAAGACAATATCCATTACCAAAAGCACGAAGCATAGCGTCGAGGTAGATAGGCAGGAAATACATTATGTCGACGGAATGCTATGGAAAATACTAATACGAACATTTACTTTTAGGACGTTTTGATACGGAGGGATAACATCTACTTGGGCCAATTAGTTTCTTTCGAAAACAGCCAAGAAAAGGAAATCGATCGTCGTATCGAAAATGCCTAGAAAACCTACTGGTCCATGAAGACGCTAATGTAGGGCGATCTACCGATCTCCCTGAAGCAAAAACTCATCGATCCCTACGTGTATTCTGCCCGTCCTAACCTACGGTACTCAGGTCGCTCACCGAGTCGCAAAAGTACCGCCACACAGATTATTAATACAAATATTAGTCAAAATCATGTGGTGGCGGGAATCGCGTCGGAAGCTTACGTGACAGTTGCGTACTTTTTGACATTTAGCTTTTAGAGCATTTTGGACAGCGGAGAGGATATTGACCGTTGGGCAACAGTCTACACACGGTGGGTGCCTGAGGATGGGCGGTGCTGCCGAGGCCGGCCCAGGAAGAGGTGGCAAGACGACCTAGACGCGTACCGCAAGGGTCTGATAGAAGTGGCCCTGGAAAAGGATGCTTGGAAGGATTTAGGGGAGGTCTTTGCTCAGCAGTGGAACAGCGAAGGCAAACAAAAAAAAACAAAAATTACACCTTACGCCGCGCGGTTTGATTTAAGAAGTTTCTTTTATATCAAAATTATTAATACCTACCGAGTTTCGAGTAGCGGACCACACGTTACGATTCTTCCATATAAACTTTAACACCCCCAAGCCTCGAGGGATCGTTTTTAAACTGGTAGTTTATAAGACACGACATAACCACATAACCCATAAAAAGCCAGTTTTGAGTTAGGGAGATTTTAAGTTTCGATGATAATTTCTGCAATGATGTTGAATTTGGAATATTTTGAAATATTGTCACATAAGGACAAATCTGATCATCGTGAGGAAACCTGCATGTCTTAGAACCAAAAAATTCGAAGACATGTGACATCTACCAACCCGCACTGGGCCCGCGTGGCCCACTCCCTCTCACAGAGAGGAGGCCTGTGTCCCAGCAGTGGGAACATTAATAGGCTGATGATGATGAATAATTTTTTACTCTTGGCGGTCGATAAATAATTGATCAGTTACCACTCGATCAGTTATTCCCGTCAGGAGTCTACCAGTGTCACTTCTCATCTCGTAAACAGCACAGAGTAAGGATAAGAACGAAGCCGGTCTCCTATCGTTCTCTCACAATAAGCTTTCTCTCTCTCACTCACTAAAGTTTAGGGCCTAAAATGAATCCCTATTTGAACACGCGTGAACGGCTGGACCGATTTCACTAATTCCTTTTTCGTTATTGTAAGAAGGATCTTAGGATAGATAGGTGAAGGTAGGGTGTAAGGTAGGTAGGTAGGTATGTAGGTAGGTGAAGGTAGGGTGTAAGGTAGGTAGGTAGGTATGTAGGTAGGTGAAGGTAGGGTGTAAGGTAGGTAGGTAGAGTAGGTAGGTAGGGCAGGGTAGGTAGATAGGAAGATAGGGGAAGGTAGGTAGGGTAGGTACGTAGGTCGGGCAGTGTAGGGTAGATAGGTAGGTAGGGTAGTTAGGTAGGTCGGGCAGTGTAGGGTAGGGTAGGTAGATAGGGTAGGGTAGGTAGGTAGATAGGAAGGTAGGTAGGTAGGGTAGATAGGTAGGTAGGGTAGGTAGGTAGTTCGGGCAGGGTAGGGCAGGGAGGTAGGGCAGGGTAGGTAGGTAGGTCAGGCAGTGTAGGGTAGGTAGTTAGGGCAGGCTACTGCTACCCGTGCGAAGCCGGGGTGGGCAGCTAGTATTAATATATTAATGAGTCAAGTTGTATTACATATACTTAGGTACCTACTGACGTGGCTTCAATAAATGTTCCTTTGTACCTCGTTTCACAGGGCACCCTGTGTATATGTTACGGCTAATACCCGAAATGCGGCTACACCTAGTTTTAGCCGGTTAGAACTAGGTGTAGCCACTTACTCTTGGTTAAACCTAGTATGAGCCGATTGTTTTCGGGTAAAACTAGGTCTAGCCTTCATCATGCAGGCTACAACTAGGTCCAGCCATTCCCTGTTGGATAAAACTAGGTCTATCCGATATCATTAGAACTAGGTCCAGACAATCCCTGTTGGATAAAACTTAGATGCGTGTCCCGCCAAGCCTTCCGCCCCGCGTCACACTCATGACTCACAGCATCTGCAGCAGCGGCGCGGGGTGGAGGGCATAGCGAGGCACGCGCCTCTGCAGGTTGTGAGCGCCAGGTGCTGCTGATCTACTGCAGGTCTACTAGCGAGTGTGACTCACAGCGCCTGCAGCAGCAGCGTGTGTCTTAGTTTTATCTAACAGGGATTGGCTGTAAAAACTTGACTTCATAGTCTGTAGGTCTTCATTCATAGCCATTCTGAATTCGAACGTATGAGTGCGCAAAAACAAGAAAGTACGTCTGTTTTGTACAACGGCACAACGCGTACTAAACTCAAAGCGCAAGCGCAACGCGTCTCGCGTGAGCCAGGCGCCTGTTACTTGTTTCAACTTGTTTGCATCTAGTTTTATCCAACAGGGAATGGCTGGACCTAGTTGTAGCCGGCATGATGAAGGCTAGACCTAGTTTTACCCGAAAATAATCGGCTCGTACTAGGTTTAACCAAGAGTAAGTGGCTACACCTAATTCTAACCGGCTAAAACTAGGTGTAGCCGCACTTCGGGTATTAGCCGTAACATATACATAACACCTGCCCGCCTGTATTACCCCGACACTATAATATTATACACATAGGTACAGATTGCACCTAGCCTAACCTAACCTAACCCCAATATATAGGTACCTACTGAAATCTTGCTTAGGAACCACCTTTTTTTTTCCTTTACATGTAGTAGGTACCTACTTTTCAAAAAGCTTCCCTTCAGCTGCTTAGTAAAAGTGGTGTGAGTACACTGAGTACCTACACATGTCACTTTTAGGAGGATTAAACTACGTCTTTTTTGAATAGATGTGATAAAAAATATTTCTTAAAAAAAAAAAAAACATTTAAAAACATACAAACAATAACGTTTAACATTATAAAATAATATCCTATGGCACTCGGCAATAGCGTAGCTTTCTATCAGTGAAAATATTTTTGGAATCGTATGAGTAGTTTCGGAGATTACATCCTACATCTAAACTTACAAAGTTTACTTCTTTATAATATTAGTGTACTCGTAGATTGTAGTCCACCGGTACTAGGAACAGGATCCAACCAACCGGCGCGACGGCGGTCAGGGCTTCAGAAAGAGGAACCTCCTAACAATACGAAACGTATCCAGAAATACCGCTTTCTAAATAAAGCTCTTAGGCTGCCTGTCCATGAGCGCTCTGTTCCCCTCGAGAGGGGAACACTCCGCCCCGCCCATGGCCCCGCCTGTTGCGGTGCCCGCTGCGGACCACACCGCCGACGACGACGACGACGATGCTCCGGAGGTGACCGAGGTAGAATTGAGAGTGGCGGTACGTAGGCTGAGTGCCAAAAATACCGCCCCAGGAACCGACGGCTTACCTGGGAAAGCCTGGGTCCTGGCCATGGAGGCTCTCGGGCCTCGACTAAGGGGGCTCCTTAGCGCGTGCATGGAGAGGGGCCAGTTCCCACTTCGCTGGAAGACGGGGAAACTGGTCCTCATCAGGAAGCCGGGGCGCCCTGCGGACTCTCCGTCCGCTTACCGGCCCATCGTGCTGCTCGACGAGGTGGGCAAGCTCTTTGAAAAAGTTATTGCAAACCGCCTCGTCGGGCAGCTGGTGCGAGTGGGGCCGGATTTGGCGGATAGCCAGTTGGGCTTCCACCGAGGGCGCTCTACGGTGGACGCCATCATGCGCGTGCGAGCCCTCACGACGGGGGATGCTGTGGCCCGGGGTGGGGTCGTCTTGGCGGTGTCTCTAGACATCGCCAACGCCTTCAACACCCTACCCTGGAGTTGCATCAGGGAGGCACTCCGGTATCACCGGATGCCGACCTACCTCTGTCGGTTGGTCGAGGCCTATTTGACGGACAGGGCCGTCATCTACCCCGGTCACCAGGGAGAATGGAACCGGTGAGAGATGTCGTGCGGTGTCCCACAGGGATCGGTCCTGGGGCCGCATCTGTGGGACATCGGATACGACTGGGTGCTGCGCGCCGACCTCCCTAGTGGTGTCAGCGTAGTGTGCTACGCTGACGACACGCTGGTCCTGGCGCAGGGGAGGTCGCACGAGGCGGTGGCCGAACTGGCGACACGCGGGGTTGCGACGATCGTCGACAGGATCCGGCAATTGGGACTCGAGGTGGCCCTGCACAAGTCCGAGGTCATGTGCTTTCATGGCCCTCGGAACGCGCCACCGTCGGGTTCCCAAATAACGGTAGGAGGGGTTCAAGTCGGCGTCGAGGTGACGATGAAGTACCTGGGACTCGTCCTCGACAGCCGGTGGAACTTCGTGGAGCATTTCCGACGTTTGGCTCCCAAACTGGAGCGGGCCGGGGCTGCCTTGAAGCGGCTTCTGCCCAATCTAGGGGGTCCAAACGCCTCCTGCCGGAGGCTCTACGCGGGGGTCGTGCGGTCCATGGCCCTTTACGGGGCACCGGTGTGAGCGCGAACCTTAAGGTTGCGGCCAGCCCGCCGGTTGCATGCAGCCCAAAGGGTCATGGCTATCCGGATGGTCCGGGGATACCGTACGGTATCCGGCGAGGCGGTGAGCCTCCTTGCCGGAACGCCGCCATGGGATCTGGAAGCGAAGGTCCTCGCCCACATTTGGGAGTGGCGCGAGGAGATGAAGCGCCGGGGTGTAACTCCGCTGCCGCGAGAAATCACGGTACAGCGGACAGAGCTCCGGCGGGATCTCATGACGGCTTGGAGTGTGCGATTGTCGCAACCCAGATTTGGGCACGCCACAATTACGGCGATAAGTCCCCTCTTTGAGGAGTGGCAGAGGCCGCGCCCTACCAGCCCTAGCCGCCGCCGCCGTAGGAGACTTCCCGGGCGTCGGGAATTGATAGCCGATTTCCGGCCACCGTAGGCGCGGGCCTGCGGACGGAGAGCAGAGGGCAGCTCGCCGTCCGATAAGGACCAGGCCCGGGTCGACGGCGCGTCGTGTTCCACGCGCGCCTCAAAGAGATGTCAGCAAAACTGACGGGGTCCGTTAGGGCCGATGCCTGCCGGGGTTGCGGGTAGTCCCAAGGGGAAACCGTGGCCCCTGGCATGGCAAGGGAAGGAACACGGGTGGGTTTTAGTCAGTAAAAGTCTGACACGCCCTTCCGCTCCGCCCAGAGCGGGAGAAGTCATTGGATGATTTCCCACCCAAAAAAAAAAAAAAAAGGCTGCCTGTCCACTGGAGCGGAGAGGAGAGGAGAGGAGAGGAGCGGAGATATGCCAATATTAACCAACAGAATCGCAGCTCTGTAGCTGAGTTTAGATTCTATTGGTTAATATTGGCACATCTCCACTCCTCTCCCTATCAGTTACTGTCCGTTAGGACCAAGTACATTAAGCCCGTACAAGTTAAACACACCAGCAATGCAACTCACATTAGTAGTTTTGTAATGACAATAGAACGAGTGTTAGCAGTTTGCTCTTCGTTTCGTTTCACAAGTACTACTTAATTATTATTCAATTACGACATTAGGATAACACGAATATGAGTGCTCGGATTAATAACATGTAGTTTTTATAATATCTTACAAGTTGCTAGAGCGTGTACCTACAGACACAATGTCACGTTCACAAACACTTGAACCCTCAACAACTACTTAGGTACCCACTTATCTGCTAGCCCTTCGAGAAAAATTCAAAGAAATAGGCATTCTGACTGTAGCTTCTCAATATATATTAGAAAACCTATTGTATGTACAGAAAAATATATAAAATTTTAAGAAAATGTCCGATATTCATAGTTTAAATACCAGGAATAAACACAACCTTGCCGTACATCACACTCGTTTCCACAGAGTAAGCAACTCGTTCATGGGTCAATGTATACGCTTTTACAACAAACTCACTCATACTCACGTTAATAAAAAAACAGCTGTTCCATACATTTTGACCGCGTAGGTATTGCACTTTTCTATGAAACAGCTGCTTTTTTTTTATAACCGACGAAACTTACCCATTAAACGATTTAAAAACTTCATTAAAACCAAACTTTGTAAAAAAGGGTATTACAGAATTTCCGATTATTTAGAAGATAAAAAAGCATGGGATTGAGCTGCTCGCTCTGCTAAACCTTGTAATAAAACCTTGAAACTTGACATTATAATTATTCAGTAAAATCATCAAATTATACCAGTTTTATATAAACATTGACATTGTTGAATATTACATACAAAATGACATGATTACTTTGTAAAGTATTATATTATTTTAATTATTGTGAATGTGAGGACTATGTGGATATTTTTTTTTCTCTTCTCTATTTTCTTTTCTTTCTCAGTTAGTTTTAATGATGGTCTGGCAGTTTGAGTAGTTTATGCGGCCTACCCAAATGTCCTTTCTTTGGTACTATTCGTCGAGTTGAGCTCCTTAAGTTCAGAGTTGAGCTCCGCGATTACTGACAAATGCTTGCACTGACTGGACAGGTCCACTCAAAGCTGTGTGGTTCTTTCCTCAAAAGACCATTTCAGACACTAGTCTACATGATCCTCATATGGCCTGACCAAGATTATGTCTGGACTTTAAAAGAGACTGTGACCTCTGAGTTTGTTTAGGCCTTTCTTCTCAGAGTAGTCAGATAGGAAACGCCGAACTCATCTAGCAAATTTTTAACATAAATTTTAATATGACGTGTAAAAGTGATTCCAATATCCTATTTACAGAATAAACAATTTCATTTCATTTGCCATTTGAATATTTGCTCAGTACCTACGACCAAAAACTACTACCGAAATATTAAATCAGAATTTTGAAATAACATAATGGAGTTTATCATACAAATCAAGAAGCATAAACAGTTAAATATTGTACACAGATACCAGAGCAGGATCACCGAGCTTGCTGCTAATTCTCATTATTTTCAACAGTTCGCGGCGCCGCCGCCGCGCCGTCCTGTCGGTTATTAAGTCGCGCTGCACCGCCAGATAATTAGCTATGTTAATTACAAGAGGAGGACAATGGTTCACCTTGTTTCTTGTTACACTGACATGTAGACCCGAGTTGACGAATAATGGAGTACCTACTAGATCATAGTCAAATTAAACGCGTCATCATTTTGTATAAAATATATTTAGGTAATAGTCATTCATAACATTGTACGTATTACGAATACATGCGTAATCGAACAAGTGTGGACATTCTCATTGTATATTGTAAAACAATAATTTATTCTTACGATGACATTATTTCTCTTATCACATCTAATAAAAATAAAATTCCTCGAAACAGTCGACGGCTTGTTAAAAGCGTTCATTTAAAATAGGATAGCAATTTATTATCTAAGTATCATAACATTGTATACCTAAGTGATATAGTGCCGGGACACCACTTCGTTTCAATCGTGAAGAGCGGCTTACACTGACAAGTCCGCGAAGTAGTCACCGACTGATATATTAAAGTAGCGACACGGCTTTGTGATATAAAATATAATAATAACGATCTACGACGGGTTGACAGTACCTGCACGAGACGAAGCTCGTAACTCAGTCGAGTATGACGTCGTCATCTGCTAATACACTGGATTGTGCACATTAGACTGCCTCACACAGCTGTATTTATTTATATGTTATAAACATCCAGTCTTGTTCTAAAATTAATAATATTCATTTAAAATATCTTGCAATGAAACACATTATAAGTTGGAAGCCATGATTAAATAATTTAGTCGCTATGGTGTATTACTTAAAGCACATTATTTTTAATAAAATGTATCTATCTAGTTAGTACAAACTAGCGCCCTCTGTGAGGCGCGCACCGCGTCGCGTGTCGGCTCGCGGCCGACTTCAGCCTTGTTCGACTTTGTATACATTCCTCATTGGGTGTTACTATGATTTACTATAGCACGCCACGTGACGTCACGGTTTTAACGTCACAGCACAATAGGAAAACAAAATGACCACAAAAACACAAATTAAAGACCACAGATAAGGACGCTTTTCATTCTACGTCGACCAATAACGTCATCTTGAATTGCCGTTCCACGTTAACAAACGTCACTCTACGTACCGTGACGTGTCGTGCTACGGTAAATTATAAAAGCGCCCATTGGCAGCGGTAGCATTCTCACGAGTGATGCCTCATTTTAGCACTAAAATACCAGCGATTTGGATATATTTTTGACATCTTTATGATACAGCCAGCTTTTAGAAACAGCGTACAGCGTAGTTCGACGTAACTTTGACGTGTCTGGCGAATACTGATATCAACTGGTAGAGGCGTTAGTGAGGTGCTAACTGCTCGCCAATTCACATCTTACCACGCAAATCATTATACATATAAAATAACGTATAGTTAGTAGTAACATTGTTTTATTTTACACTACAAATACCTCGAATCATTTTCTAAATATTCTGAGGCCCGCCTTCCAATGTAAACACGACACTCAGTATATTAAGAAAAGGTTTGGAATGAAATTGGAGACTTTTAAATTACACCACTTATTAGAGAGTGCCGTAAGTATAAAATTACAACAATATTTAAGTAAAATTACAATGAGCGGTAACCGAGTGGCGGTCGCTAAAACAATTTCTTCAGGTAAACACCCAGCTAATATCATACATCATACATATCGAACGCTAACGTTTGCACCACTCACACATACATCCACTTTAATAATTATGTACAATTTTACACATAGTCAGCCCATTTTCCTTCACCGTTTTGGAATAGTAGTGGTGAAACTATTTACACAAAGTGAAGCGACTGCAACTCGTAAGTCGGCGTTACCACTAGGCCACCCCTGCTCACAATTTTACACATTAGGTACTTTACACGATAGCGTTAAGCCCCGTAATTATGTAATAAAAAGTTACGAAAAATTGGTTCAGCAACATGATCTTCGTGTGTTGCCAGCAACATGTTTCACACTCAAACTGCTAGCAACATATTACCCGTAACTCAAAAACATATAGCTGAAACAATGTTGAGCGACTTTTGTTTACCATGAATATGGGGCTTTTCAGAAATGCTACAAGTTTGATTGTTTATTAAATAGTAATGAGATTACATGGGGTCTCAATTCGAACAAATTATAATTAGTCTTGAAAAAAGATCATAGATGGCAGCATAGGTAACAATTATGAAATTAACAGTTAAAACAACAGAATAAAGAAAAAGCGATAAACGGAAGATTTTGGCTGAAGTAAGATATTAGTAAAAATCAAAACTTCCTTGTTTAATGCTGATTTATCTATTGTAAACTCATAAATATCGTTTTTTTCGCAAATGAGGCGATACACTCTAAACAGTCCATGTCCATATTATTATCATACAATTTAACGAGTATTCATTTAGTAAGTTTCAATAAAATAATATGCTCTAGAGAGGTAACAATATACCTGAAAACTTGTGCATTTACGATACAATGTTTCTCCATATTTTTATTTCAGCGACGATTGTTTTCTCTGTTAAAAGGAATATTTGATTTACTTACGCACTCACTTGTAATGAGACATTGGCTCACTTTCTATGATTTGAATATAATATTTCGTTTCATAAAATTCTAAAGTTTATTTTAATTTTAAAAGTATTTAGAGATATGTTTCCATTTACTTTCAATAATAAATGGCTTAAATTATTATTTTTGTTTTTAATAAAATTTTATTTTAATGGTGATTTTGCTTACTTCTAATTATTTACAATTTAAAATAATTGAGCGTAGCGTATTATATTTTGTGATAAATATGTATTTCATTTCGATGTGTAATTTGAATAATATTTACTTGATTTTTTATTTTTTATTTTATTTGGAGTTATTATTTTATTTCTGGATCAGTATTGGAAGAATTGTTTCCTGGAAGTAGGAAAAATGTGGAACAAATTCGAGTAACGTGCGTCGTTAACATTCGGCTCGCGTAACATAATATCGTATTTATTCAGATGTAGCGAGGACGTGGCTCGGTTAAGTCACGAAGTAAATGAAAGTCGGTTTAATAGAACGAGGAAAATCAGGCGCATGCACAATAGACGAACGTTCGGCGATCTCAAACAAATGACAAGCGTGAGTTCGCTCGCTCTCGTTCCATGTAGACGCGGGTGTATATGTGCGGGCGAGTCCGCGAGAATGTCCTGCGCAGTGCGCCGCGCGCTAGGCGTCGGGCTCGTGCTCGCCGGCGCGCGGCGGCCGCGCCAGCGAGTACGTCTCGGCCTGGAACGTCGGCGGGCACTGCAGGTGCGGGTAGTGCGCGCCGCGCCGCGCGCCCGCCCCGCTCGCGCCCCCGCCCGCGCCCCCGCCCCCGCCCGCGCCCGCGCTGCCCGCTCCCGCCCCCGCGCCACTCCAACGAGTCCGCGCCTCCATACTCGTGGGAGAGCCGCGAGAAGTATTATTGCGACTGGAAACATAACATATACCACTTAGTATAAAACGAAATGGCTTTTCATTTTTTTCGGCGTGACCGCATGCGCAGTACCCGCTATAAATCAAATCAAAATAGGCCAACTATGCAAAAGCACCAAATATCCGGCTCGTACCATAAAATATCGTTCGGTTCGTACACTTGCAGAGTTGTTGTTGGTGAGATTGAAGTGACTGCGTAAAGAAAATATCATTTCGTTCGTTTAACATTTATTACATACCTATATGTTATATTTACAAGTAAAACTGTTGACGATGCTCTAATGTTAATCACCGCATAGAAGTAATCACACTCACTGATGTATTGTAATGAATGTAGTTACAACATACCTGTCTATGGCCAGGTGTAGATGTTGGTGCGCGTGCGTGAGCGGCGTGTACTGCGTGGCCGACTTCAACGCCGGCGTCACGTCTGCGCTCGTCGTGTGCACCTAAAGACAAACGTTGTACACATATCACACCTGTGTTGTGGGAAGGGGAGAGCAGAGGTGCGCGTTACATTTTGTCAATCCTACTATATTATATAAAGTCGAGTGAGAAGAGGCCTTTGCCCTGCAGTGGGACAGTAACAAGCAACTATTATTATTATATAAAGTCGATCTTCTTCTTCTTCGCTGAAGTCGACAGTGAGGTCAAACAAATCCAAGATGGTGCTGAAATAATTTTATTTAAATTTTAAATCATACGTGAGAAAGAACTTAATTCCTGACGGGGATCTCCCAACCACACAAGTTTTTTTAAATTATAACTTGGGCCTATAAGTCACTGTTATATGAATTGTATTAGCTGTTGGTGTAGGTACTTATTGAATAAATAACGAAGTTCCTCCTCACATAAGATTAAAACAAAAACAAAATTTACGTAGTCGCTATCTTGGATTCATATTTTGACCTCTCTATCGGCTTTAGTTCGCTAGAAAACTATGAAATCGATACCCATAAATAATTTGTTTTTAATCACAGCCGCCATCTTGGATTACCATTTTGACCTCTTGTAACGTTGTAAAGTTCTGTTTTGTAAAATAAATAACGAAATACATAAATAATTAATAAAACTTTCAAATTAGGCTTCTTTTAAGCATTTTTATATTTGTTTACTTAATTATAATAAAACCAAATTGCCAACACACTACTCAACGCAATACGCGTAACCTTGGATCGCAGCAGGAGAACTCGTTTGGATAGCGATCCTCTTTTCCTCTCCCCTGACACCGCCCTAGCACGCCGCGTCAGTCTGCGCGCCGGCCTCACACCGTCACGTGCGCGCTAGAGAGGTTCCCGCTCGCGCCGCTCATGCTCGGCGGCGCGACTTACCCGTGAGACCTCCCCTACAGCCACGGTTGTCTCAGATTGCAACGGTTTTCTTATTAATTTGACTATGTGTTTAGTCATGAATCTATATTATTAAACCCCGTATTGAGCAAGTGTTGAACAATGTCGCTTTTTATATTGTGTGTGCCTACCTATCTAGGTCAACTTATACCTTCTGCCTAATTAATTCTCTATGCAACCTATTTGCCATTAGTTCTGCGCGTTTTAAATGTATTTTCCATGGATTCAAAATGTATAGGTCATGCCGTGCTTCTCATTCCATGTAAACTCCGTACTGATTGTGACATCCACACACCATCTTCATTAGCGCACTGGTACACCTCGCTTTGCTTATGCTTTGGTGTCACAATCAGCGGAGATGACTATAGGCCATCTTGTGACATGCTGGACGTTGTTTCCAGGGTTAAAAGTTCCGGTTCACCTAGCGGCTACCATCCAAAGTTCCGGTTCACCTACCGGCTACCATCCAAAGTTCCGGTTCACCTACCGGCTACCATCCAAAGTTCCGGTTCACCTATCGGCTACCATCCAAAGTTCCGGTTCACCTACCGGCTACCATCCAAAGTTCCGGTTCACCTACCGGCTACCATCCAAAGTTCCGGTTCACCTACTGGCTACCATCCAAAATTATCGGTGGCAACCGTACACTGGGTTACGGCCCACCACCTTCTGGCCTCTCCGAGTGCCACCGAGCTCCACGCGGCACCCGCCGCCCGCGCGCCCGCCGAGCTCGCCCCGGGCCGGCCCACCCGCTGGGTCACCGCCGCCCGCGCGCCCGCCGAGCTCGCCCCGGGCCGGCCCACCCGCTGGGTCACCGCCGCCCGCGCGCCCGCCGAGCTCGCCCCGGGCCGGCCCACCCGCTGGGTCACCGCCGCCCGCGCGCCCGCCGAGCTCGCCCCGGGCCGGCCCACCCGCTGGGTCACCGCCGCCCGCGCGCCCGCCGAGCTCGCCCCGGGCCGGCCCACCCGCTGGGTCACCGCCGCCCGCGCGCCCGCCGAGCTCGCCCCGGGCCGGCCCACCCGCTGGGTCACCGCCGCCCGCGCGCCCGCCGAGCTCGCCCCGGGCCGGCCCACCCGCTGGGTCACCGCCGCCCGCGCGCCCGCCGAGCTCGCCCCGGGCCGGCCCACCCGCTGGGTCACCGCCGCCCGCGCGCCCGCCGAGCTCGCCCCGGGCCGGCCCACCCGCTGGGTCACCGCCGCCCGCGCGCCCGCCGAGCTCGCCCCGGGCCGGCCCACCCGCTGGGTCACCGCCGCCCGCGCGCCCGCCGAGCTCGCCCCGGGCCGGCCCACCCGCTGGGTCACCGCCGCCCGCGCGCCCGCCGAGCTCGCCCCGGGCCGGCCCACCCGCTGGGTCACCGCCGCCCGCGCGCCCGCCGAGCTCGCCCCGGGCCGGCCCACCCGCTGGGTCACCGCCGCCCGCGCGCCCGCCGAGCTCGCCCCGGGCCGGCCCACCCGCTGGGTCACCGCCGCCCGCGCGCCCGCCGAGCTCGTGCCGGGGTCAAACCGAGAAGGTGTATCAGTACCCAAAACCAAAACAATACTTGAAAAAAAAGGGTGGGCCGTGTGGCTACTGTGTACCTTGTCGCACTGCCGCCCGGCCCGCCCGGGGCCGGGTGGGCCGTGTGGCTACTGTGTACCTTGTCGCACTGCCACCCGGCCCGCCCGGGGCCGGGTGGGCCGTGTGGCTACTGTGTACCTTGTCGCACTGCCGCCCGGCCCGCCCGGGGCCGGGTGGGCCGTGTGGCTACTGTGTACCTTGTCGCACTGCCGCCCGGCCCGCCCGGGGCCGGGTGGGCCGTGTGGCTACTGTGTACCTTGTCGTTCCTGCGCAGCGAGTCGCGCCAGCGCTCGGGCGCGGGCGGCGGCGAGCGGCGCGCGCGCGCACGCCCACTACTGGCCGGGCCGGGTGCGCCGGGCGGGCCGGACGCGCCGGGCGGGCCGGACGCGCCGGGCGGGCCGGACGCGCCGGGCGGGCCGGACGCGCCGGGCGGGCCGGACGCGCCTGGCGGGCCGGGCGCGCCGGGCGGGCCGGGAGGGCCCGTGTGGGCCACGTGAGGCATTTCGTCGCGGTATACTATCTTCTCGTACCTGCGACGTAACAGCGTCATGTCAGTATCAGGGCCGAAATTCTAGGTTTGTGTTTAAAAACACGTTCGGCCTGCATCCCACCCATTGCTCCGAACGAGATCTGTCACTTAGGCCCGTATTACAGAACCTCACTCAAAACTCAAGCATTACTTAAAGATCGTTTAAAGCCTTTTGATTGGTTGAAACTAGTTTTAAGTAATGCTTGAGTCTTGAGTGAGGTTCTGTAATACGGACCTTAGTGTATTGTTGTAATTATCAAACTCAAACTCAAAGCATTTATTTCAATTAAAACATTTACAGGTACTTTTGAATTGTCAAAGAGTCGGTCAGTTAGTCAGAAAGTTGAAGCTAGTCGTCCATTCCAAGAAGTTGATCTCTGTGGAAAAGAACGCTACGAAACTCCCAGGACACTCTTTTAAAATAAAGATGTTACAAAATCCTGGGTACATTATTCTTGTTGCTTCTATATGTGAGAACAATGTGAAAAAAACAGAAACCTCAAAATATAAGATTAAAAATAAGCCTTGGCAGAAAAGAGATGACCAGTCTAAACTGACGGCGCCCCACAGTGTTCCATTGGACCAAAAAAAAATCCCTCTGCTGGTTATGGTATTTATCGATCAAGGGATGCATTTTATAATGCACGAGTAAAACACCCACGTGTCGATTTCAAATACATTTTTTTTTTCAATGATGTAGTATATGTGATCTTTTCATATTAAAATTTTTAATAAATTCTGAAAACATAGCTGTCCAAGATATTTATTTTATATAAATGTAATCTGATCTTTGGGCGCATATTTACCAGTTTTTATTTTTCGAAAATCACCTCCGATACAGAGTAATTTCTTTTTTTCAGATTTTCGTTTTTATTTTATTTCTCCCTAAAAACGCAAAAGTGCGACTTGACACTAGCACAGAAATATTGCTCGTAACAAAGCGATAGGCTTTGTTACGAGCAATATTTCTGTGCTAGTGAAACTTGTGAAAACGTGTACTGATAAAAAAACACGTTGCACTATCGCGGTGTTTAGGAATAATACGCCATTTCGTTCTAAGGTCAAATAATACAACATAGGGTTGTCGCAAAAGGTCAAAAAGTATTTTTTTCTTCAACACAATAGACTTATTCACAGACAGATCTCGTCATGAGTTGCTTAACTTTGATGACCCATCCAAAGACAGAACTTTTTCATAATTTATTGTTGGGTCTGTTAAGTACTAACAAGTGTTTGCGTTCCGGAATGACTGTTAATAGTGTTACTAAACGCTTGTGAACTAGAAAAACTAAAACTAACCCGCTAAATCACTCCCAGATAGTCAAAATGTTACACATAAAAAATTAAATATCTTCCAAGCGTGTCTATGGATTTTATGCCTAAATGAGATTAAGCTATAGAGAAAAATATAGTTAAAAAAAAAATATAAGGTCAAATACGGGTACACTACATAAATACGAAAAACTTTATTCCGAAAGTCACAAATACGAATTTCAAAATGCCGATTATCAGACTTCCGAATGGTTCAAAATCCCTAATATAACAACTCCGATTTATCATTCATCCTATTTTTAAAATTCCAAAATTTCAATATTCCTAACGTTTATAATTACTATTCTCAAAATACCGAGTTTCAATAGATCGAATAACAAAAAGTCCGACTTAATAATAATTCTGAACATCAAAAATACGAATTCCGATTTTTAAAGTACCGATTAATTAGAATTCCGAAATAAAAAGGCCTTGTAAAACTGAAAAGCAAGACAACAAAACACACTGGTCACAGTTCCAACCTAACCCATATGATTCACCAACAATAGGGGATCTGGCACTCGGCGTCCGCTGCCGCGGCACGCTCCCTACGGTCGCTCGCCTTCGCGCGTTAATGGTCACTGCTCTAACCTAACCTAACCCAAATGATTCACCAACCGTAGAGGGTGAGATCTGGTGCTCGGCCGCCGCTGCTGTGGCACGCTCCCTACGGTCGCTCGCCTTCGCGCGTTAATGGTCACTAACCTAACCTAACCCAAATGATCCACCAACAATAGAGGGGATCTGGCACTCGGCGGCCGCTGCCGCGACACGCTCCCTGCGGTCGTTCGCCTTTGCGCGTTAATGGTCACTGATCTAACCTTTTTTTTTTTTTTTTCTCGGGGTGGAAATCCTCATGGATGTCCTCCGCCTTGGGGTGGGCGAAGGGGTCTGTCAGACTCTTACTGACTAAAACCACCCCGGTGTTCCCTCGCACACCTGCGTCGGGGGGCTGCGGGAGCAAATTGCGACTTCCGCTGCCCCGGACTGGTGACGGCCCGCACTCTGCTGGCCCCGTCCCGTAGGGGGAGTGAGGTGTGCAAACTCCCCCCGTTACGTCTTAGAGTGGCGCGCGTGGAACACTACGCGCCGCCATCTCGGGTCCTGTGTGATGGGGGGCGACGGATGTCCCCGAATCCGTCGCCCCTGGACCCATTTAGGGGGGCTGGAAGAGGGCGTTATCCGCCCTCCGCCGACGCCCGGTGCGCCTGCTGCGGGCCGGGTGAGTGGACGAGATCTCCCTCTCCCTTTCCGCAGCCTCCTTCTGCGAGATGACTGTCTCGCAGAAGGAAACCACCGCGTCCCACGACTCGGCACTCCCGACCATCGAACGAACGACGGCCGGCAGTGACAAGTCGGCTCCAACTTCTGAAACGAGGGCACGGCGCGGCTCCACCCACGCGGCACACTCTGCCAATGTATGCCGCGCCGTGTCCTCCCGACAATGGACGCAGTGGTGACACCGACCGTCCGGCTCCCTGTTTATGCGACACAGGTACTTCCCGAAGCAGCCATGCCCCGAGAGCACCTGCGTCACCCGAAACGACAGGGAGCCGTGCCTCCTCCCGAGCCAGTCGTCGAGCACCGGCCGGACCGCCTCGATGGTGACGAGGCCGGCGGTGGGGCGTGAAAGCCTTTCCCGCCATTCCGCCACCAGGACCTCGCGAAGCTGAGACCGACGCAGCTCCATGTGTCGCTGCATCGGTCGCTCGCCCCGCGCTGTGGCTTCCTCGCGCCACCGATGAAGTGACGCGAGCACCTTCGCCTCCAGGTCCCAGGGCGGGGATCCGGCCAGTGCACAAGCCGCCTCGTAGGAGATCGTGCGATACCCCCTGATGACTCTGACGGCCATCGCTCTCTGCGGCTTACGCAATACAGCGATGCTACCGGCCGTCAGGTCAGCCGCCCAGATCGGGGCCCCGTAAAGGGCCATCGACCGCACGATCCCCACGTAGAGCCGCCTACAAGCGGCGCTCGGGCCCCCCAGATTGGGAAGCAGCGTTGACAGCGCCCCAGCAGCACCCAGCAACTTGGGCGCCAACCGTCGGAAGTGGGGCCCGAAGTCCCACCGGCTGTCGAGCACCAATCCTAGGTACTTCATGGTAGACTCGACAGCGATCCGAGTCCCCCCGACCACGATATGTGAGCCGGGTGGCGGCGCCCGCCGGGAGCCATGAAACACCATGGCCTCCGACTTACTAAGGGCCACCTCCAGGCCTAGGCGACGTATGCGGCTCACCACCTGTGAGACCGCAGCCGTCGCGCGCAACGCTGCCTCCCTGTGCGAGCTCCCCCGGGCAGTGACCAGCGTGTCATCCGCATAACACGTCAGGTCTACCCCCGGGCCGAGCTCGCCCCTCAGCACCCAGTCGTACCCGATGTTCCACAGGAGCGGGCCTACAACCGAACCCTGCGGAACACCGCACGACATGCGGCGCTGGTTTCCACCATCACGTCCCATGTAGGTGACACACCTCTCTGACTCACTGATCTAACCTAACCTAACCCAAATGATTCACCAACAATAGAGGGGATCTAGCGCTCGGCGGCCGCTGTTGCGGCACGCTCCCTACGGTCGCTCACCTTCGCGCGTTAACGGTCACTGATCTAAAAAAATAGTATTAAGGTGAAAGCGTCAGGGTAGCCCGCGAAATTCAAATTTTCTTACGTTTTATGCAATTTGCAGGTCAGTATCAGGTTGTATGTTGATCTAAATATGATTTGCGACCGTATCAATTGTTTATTTATAAAATTATAATCATAGAAATCATCAATACAACTCTATAAGTTCATGTAATCCCGTTGAATGACTAATTCATGAAATCATGACATTTGGGGATTATGCTAACCTAAGGAGTTGTATTGCTGATTCTAATGATTATAATTCTGTAAAACCATATTGGTTACGCTCGCAAATCATATTTTAATCAAGACACTGACCTGCAAATTGCAAAAAACCTATGAAAATTTACTTACTAAAACAAACTTACTAAAATTGAATTTACTTGGCGCATCCCCCTTAATACACAAATATGAATACGTTTTTAAATTAAAAACTCATAGATTTTGAATTTATATGCGTAACTAAATATTATACTTACTAATTGAATCAGAATCCTAATTTTAGTAGTTTATTCGAAGTATTGAACATCGGAATGACGTTTTTCGGACCGAGAACCCATCGAGCATTTGATTCTTCGAACGTATGAAAATCGGAAAACAAACAAATCGCATTTACGACTTTCGGTAAAATAAATTTCGTGATTTTTAACAATAGACATTATAATTCTTAGGGATTATGAAATTCGGACTTGAAAATCGGAATATCGAAATTCGGAATAAAATATTTCGGAGTATTTGGGTGTTCCCGTCAAATACAATGACAACCCTAACACTATATTTTGAAATTCAATTCAGTCTAAAAACCGCGACACTGCGACGTGACTTTTTTATCATTGATAGGCTTTGTTACGAGCAATATTTCTGTCCTAGTGTCAAGTCGCACTTTTGCGCTTTTAGGGAGAAAAAAATATAAAAACGAAAAACTGAAAAAACAGTATTACTCTGTATTCGGAGGTGATTTTCCAAAAATAAAAACTGGAAAATATACGCCCAAAGATGCTCTATCATATTATGTTTATATGACGGCGTCATATTGTAAACAGCAACGCAGGTGCAATGCGTCACTAAGACCGCGTTTAGATACTGAATTAATTATTTATTTATTTATTAAAACTTTATGCACAAGTAAAAAATATACCGTACAAAGGCGGACTTAATGCCTGAGGCATTTTCTACCAGTCAACCTTAGGGTGATGCAGAGACAAAACATGGCAGGTGCAACATACGAGATTGATAACAAGAAAATAACTATAAAATACAAGAATAAATACATACATACATAATAAACAGAATAAACTTTGTCAAGAGAAATAACGATCGGTAGAGGAGAAATAACGATGATTAAAAGGAGAGAACGAATCTAACAAATCACCGCTGGGATGTTAATTGTAGTCTGAATTAGAATAAAATCGTTGGAAATATAATTTGATTTAGTGTGTTAATAAGCTTTGGGAATAAAAGATGATTTATGCTATATTTCTTACTTTCATTTAAGATGTCGGACCCTCTGCCTTCATATATAGAATAAATATCTTGGCCAATTACGTTTTCAGAATTTATTTTAATTTTTTTAATGAATTGATCACCCAAAAAAGGGGTTTGAAGATTTTGGCCCTAAAACCAGCCACCATTTTGATTTTTTTACAAAATCGAGGTGCACAATAAATGTCATATATTTGGATACCACACTTAAGCCGGGTCTGCTGCGCCATGTTTTAGTGTTTTACTAACATGAAACACCAAAATTTTACCGATTTGGGGGCGTGGTTTAACATAAAACATGCAACATGAAACATAGCCAGGTCTGGTGCGCCATGTTTTAATGTTTTATTATCATGAAACATCAAAATTGAACCGATTTGGGGGCGTGGTTTAACATGAAACTTGATAAAACATGAAACATGAAACATTAACGTGTTTGCCGCGACGAACGGATAACATCACCCGCGTTCGGTAAAAACAACAAAAAAACAAATGATGTTACATCCACTGATTCTTCTGATCTGCCAGATTCACAAAGAGTGATTATATTACATAATGAAACCATAGTAAGCCCTGCTGCAACTACATCTACTCAAATTTAAACCACACATGACACTGATGCAGAAAAAAAACAAGCTTTTCAATACCTGCAAATTTTTTATAACTAACGTGTACACACGGCTACACATCAAGCTATACATTTCCAGTTTATGCTGATCTCGCATTGTACAGGATTTCCGAACAATGCGAGGTCAGCTTATACTGGAAATGTATAGCTTGATGTGTAGCCGTGTGTACGTATACTGTGATGATTATTTTTAATTAATAACATGAATAATGCACAAATTGTTAAAAAAACTTTTTTTTTTTTCTTTATTTCAAGTTGTTTAGTTTTAAATATAATTTGGAATTTAAATCCAATATTGTTTTAATTTATTTTACAAAAAACCTTCCCTCCTTTTTTTGTTAGAGCGTGCCAAAGAAATAGACGTACATACGTCATACTCTTTCGACGATTTTTGAAATGAGCGATTTGTGGGCGTGGCCTTAATATTAAACACAAACATTTAACATAACATGTCGCAGCGGACTGGCTGTTTACTAAACACGTTTATTTAACATGTTTTACTAACGTGTTTTGTTAAGAACATTGGCGCAGCAGACCCGGCTTTATACAAACATAAAACTTCATATAACATAACATCATAAAGCGTCATGACGCTTTATGATGTTATGTTATATATAAACGTGACGCGTCACGTTTCTGAGATATTCAAAGATAAAAATAACAATTTTTATAATGAATGTATTTATTTGTTGTAGTTACTTCATGTTGTTTAAGTTATTTATACATGAATTAATTGACTACACCTAGTGGATAAAACATAAGATTTTTTAATCATATTCGGTTTAAATAATATCATCCAAGAAGGCAGCGGGACGCTGACTAGGATATTCTTGGTGTCGCGCCCATGCCATGTACCATATAATACATAATACCATATAACACACGTCCTCATTCGGCGGAGGGTATACATATATTTTTGTCTCTTTCGCTCTGAACTAAAATATTACCTATACATGATGCAACTATGTTTTCATAGTTCAATATACTTACCTGAAGGGAAAATAACAAAAAAATCCTTGTTTCAGGGTTCCGTTTTTGACTTATATTTCGGTGAATAACTCCGAAACCTGACGCTTTAGGATATTATGTCAAGTGACATTTTTTGTTTGTATAAGTGTCCTCTATCTAAGAAATATATAACTTTCGATTTTTTCCGCGATTCTGAAAAAAATTAAAATGGCGGCATCATGTTAGGGCCACCCTCCATACAAAAATCTTCAAACCCCTTTCATCATTGAAAAAAAAAAAGTATTTGAAATCGACACGTGGGTGTTTTACTCGTGCATTATAAATGCATCCCTTGATCGATAAATACCATAAACAGCAGGAGGATTTTTTTTTTGATCCAATGGAACACTGAGCGCCCGTTCACGAACATGACGCGTGGGTCAGCACCACCCAGCTCAACCATCGTGTAGGGAACTGAATGATCCGACACACTCGCCACCGAGCGCGACACATTTAAGTGAGCATGACAAACTCTCAACTGCCATGCTCTTTCAAGTCAACATAAAACATAATAAACAGCCCCATGGAACTCAGATTTACAAAAACTGAAAAAATGCTTCTAAATTATACAAAACTTTGCAACGTACCTACTACCAAAAAGAAAGAAAATCATTATTAAAATTGAAATATTCAACAATAAAAAATTGGTTAATAAAAAATAAGAATAAAATGAACATGTAGTTCGTAATGTCAGAAAAAAATAAGAAAAGTGGCTGTGGAGCAGGACGTTCAAAAGTGCCTTCAAAGGCCTATTTGAAATAAATGCTTTGACTTTGACTTTGACTTTTGGACCAGCATTAAGCCAAGCATTTTTATCAACGATATAATCATCCAACTTATAATATGCTTGTCTACATAGTGTGCGTTTAATGCATGTTTTATATTTCTTCTCATTTAGTTGAAGAATATCGAGTGTTATTTTAATATAACATTTTACACAGTACCCCATAAAAGAAGTGTGTACTTAAGACAATCTAAAACGTGGTTGATCTAATTTGTTCCTATTTCTAGTGTTAAAATTATGCCTGTCACTTATCTTACGAAAAAGATGTAGATATTTATATATTGTGATTTATGTCATTCTAATCAGTTGTGAGTGGAAATAACTAGGACTTTGATAAACATGCACTGACCCATCTTTCCCCCTGACAGAGACGGGCTTCCCTCCGCCCGTAGAGCTGGCAGTACTGCCGCCCTCGCCCGCACACACCTCGCCGTAGATCACGTCTGGAACTGTACCAAACAACAAAGTTACATAAACACAACTAGTCCAATAGAGATACACTTCTCATCAGACAAATCGAAACTCTTCCGTTTTTATGGTTTCTTTTCTAATTTAAAACAAAAGAGTTGTCATTCCAGGAAAAAAATCACATGTTTGTATAGCTGGCAGTTTGGCCATTACACAGTGACAGTGTCACACTCACGTGACTGTACTTACCGATGTTGTCGAGCCTCTGCATCAGGTCGTGTTGCGCGGCGGCGCGGTTCTGATGCTCGACGCCCATCAGCACTCGGTTGTGTACAGTGACAGTGTCACACTCACGTGACTGTACTTACCGATGTTGTCGAGCCTCTGCATCAGGTCGTGTTGCGCGGCGGCGCGGTTCTGATGCTCGACGCCCATCAGCACTCGGTTGTGTACAGTGACAGTGTCACACTCACGTGACTGTACTTACCGATGTTGTCGAGCCTCTGCATCAGGTCGTGTTGCGCGGCGGCGCGGTTCTGATGCTCGACGCCCATCAGCACTCGGTTGTGTACAGTGACAGTGTCACACTCACGTGACTGTACTTACCGATGTTGTCGAGCCTCTGCATCAGGTCGTGTTGCGCGGCGGCGCGGTTCTGATGCTCGACGCCCATCAGCACTCGGTTGTGTACAGTGACAGTGTCACACTCACGTGACTGTACTTACCGATGTTGTCGAGCCTCTGCAACAGGTCGTGTTGCGCAGCGGCGCGGTTCTGATGCTCGACGCCCATCAGCACTCGGTTGTGTACAGTGACAGTGTCACACTCACGTGACTGTACTTACCGATGTTGTCGAGCCTCTGCATCAGGTCGTGTTGCGCGGCGGCGCGGTTCTGATGCTCGACGCCCATCAAAGTCAAAGTCAAAGTCAAATCATTTATTTCAAATAGGCCCTTGAAGGCACTTTTGAACGTCAAAATTTACAAAATAAAGTATTGATTCTACCGCCCCTTCCAAAAGGTAGTTTTCGTATGGAGAAGAATGGGCAAGAAACTCCACCGTTACTCTTTTTAAAATGTTTTACAATATTTTGTATAGGTACATTATTTATATAATTATATGTGAAGACGATGCACCTAGAATAAAATTACTGTATAAAGTAAAAAGTAAAAAGAATTTAAAGTCGAGCAAACGACAGATAAATTAATTATGTGGTAGATACATGGTGTTCACATATTCACAAACATTGTAAAAAATAGACGAATCTACTAAAAAATTACAATTAATAAGTCAGTGTGTGAGGAAGTAATCACAGGATGTACTCGTAAAATCAATGTCATATAATAAAAAACAAATACAATTAAGTAAGCAACCAGTTTGATTTTGTCTAGACTCTAAATTGTCCTATGGAGCAGGACCAGCATGTTTCCAAGCATTCTTATCTTGGATATAATCCTCTAATCTGTAATATGCTTGTTTACAAAGTGTACTTTTTACATGAGTTTTAAATTTTCTTTCATTTAATTGTAATATATCACAAGGTATTTTGTTGTAACATTTAACACAGTACCCCATAAAAGATGTATGTACTTTAGATAATCTGAAAAATGGTTGATCTAGTTTATCTTTATTTCTAGTATTAAAATTATGTCTATCACTTATTTTATTAAAAAGATGTAGATTTTTCCTTACATACATAATATTTTCATAAATGAATTGGCAAGGAACGGTCATAATATTAATCCTTTTAAATAGTTCCCTGAGAGATTCGCGACGACGGAGATCATAAATGGCTCTGACAGCTCTCTTTTGCAAAATAAAGATAGATTCAATGTCAGCAGCCCGACCCCACAGTAAAATGCCATACGACATAATGCTGTGGAAGTAGCTAAAATAGACCAAACGCGCGGTTTCTACATCTGTTAACTGTCTGATCTTTCTAACAGCATAAGCGGCCGAGCTTAGCCGCCCCGCAAGAGATGTTATATGAGGTCCCCATTGTAATTTCTCGTCTAGCGTGATTCCCAGGAAAACCGTTTGATTAATAAATTCCAGTTTTTCTCCATTCAATATTATGTCACATTCGCTACTTCTAACATTAGGTAATTTAAATCTAATGCATTTGGTTTTATTTTTATTCAGTACCAAATTATTTACCGTAAACCAATCTTGGACCTGAAGAATAGAGCTATTCACGTCGTCAAGATTTTGCGATCGTCGGTTGATTTTAAAGATCAATGATGTGTCATCTGCAAATAACACCATCTTCGGTTGATTTTGAAGTAATTGGGGTAAATCATTAATATAAACTAAAAAGAGGAATGGACCCAATATCGAACCTTGAGGAACGCCCATTGCCATTTCAGACCCTAATGAGTTTATGCCGTTTACTTGAACTTTAACCTTTCTATCTTTCAGGTAAGATTTTAGTAAATCAAGGGCTGTGTTCCTAATCCCATAATGCTCCAGTTTCAGCAGAAGTGTTTCATGGTCTACGCAATCGAACGCCTTCGAGAGGTCGCAAAAGATTCCAATGGCATCTTGTGCTTCTTCCCAAGCGTTAAAAATGTTCTTTATTAGGGTGACACCGGCGTCAGTGGTGCAACGCCCTTTGGTGAAACCGTATTGGTGTTCGTGAAAGATGGAATTTTTATTAAAGTGACGTAACATTTGATTGAGCATCAACTTTTCAAACACCTTACTGAGAACAGGCAGTATTGACACAGGCCTATAATTGTTGGGTTCTTTACTATCACCGGATTTAAATAATGGGACTACTTTACTGTGTTTCATGAGATCCGGAAAGACTCCTTGGTCTACACTAGTATTAAATATGAAAGCTAAATAGGGCGCAATGGTCTCGATGATAGATCTACAGACTTTTACAGACATTCCCCATAGATCTTCTGTTGGTTTAATTTTAAGATCTTTAAAAGCTTTCGTAACAGCCTGGGGGTTTGTATGCTGAAACTTAAACTCTAAAGGGCACGACTTTACATTCTTTCTAAGTAAGGCAGCAGAAAGCGCGGGTGAGGAATTTAAAGCTTCAGTCGTTTTAAGGGGAATATTAGCAAAAAAGTTTTCAAATTCTTGAGCTATTTCTACATCCGAGTTTATGGGGCCATGTGCAGTCTCTAAGTTAAATTTAGTATTACGCTGTTTTTTCCTACCTGTTTCATTATTTATTATTTGCCAGGTAGTTTTTATTTTATCATCAGCTGATTTTATTTTATTACTAATGTAAAGAGCTTTAGCTAATTTGCACACCATTTTAAAAGTTTTAGAATATTTTGCAACATACTGATGAAAGCTTGTATTATTCATATGCTGCTTTAAGCCATAAAGTTCAAAAAGCAGCACTCGGTTGTGTACAGTGACAGTGTCACACTCACGTGACTGTACTTACCGATGTTGTCGAGCCTCTGCATCAGGTCGTGTTGCGCGGCGGCGCGGTTCTGATGCTCGACGCCCATCAGCACTCGGTTGTGTACAGTGACAGTGTCACACTCACGTGACTGTACTTACCGATGTTGTCGAGCCTCTGCATCAGGTCGTGTTGCGCGGCGGCGCGGTTCTGATGCTCGACGCCCATCAGCACTCGGTTGTGTACAGTGACAGTGTCACACTCACGTGACTGTACTTACCGATGTTGTCGAGCCTCTGCATCAGGTCGTGTTGCGCGGCGGCGCGGTTCTGATGCTCGACGCCCATCAGCACTCGGTTGTGTACAGTGACAGTGTCACACTCACGTGACTGTACTTACCGATGTTGTCGAGCCTCTGCATCAGGTCGTGTTGCGCGGCGGCGCGGTTCTGATGCTCGACGCCCATCAGCACTCGGTTGTGTACAGTGACAGTGTCACACTCACGTGACTGTACTTACCGATGTTGTCGAGCCTCTGCATCAGGTCGTGTTGCGCGGCGGCGCGGTTCTGATGCTCGACGCCCATCAGCACTCGGTTGTGTACAGTGACAGTGTCACACTCACGTGACTGTACTTACCGATGTTGTCGAGCCTCTGCATCAGGTCGTGTTGCGCGGCGGCGCGGTTCTGATGCTCGACGCCCATCAGCACTCGGTTGTGTACAGTGACAGTGTCACACTCACGTGACTGTACTTACCGATGTTGTCGAGCCTCTGCATCAGGTCGTGTTGCGCGGCGGCGCGGTTCTGATGCTCGACGCCCATCAGCACTCGGTTGTGTACAGTGACAGTGTCACACTCACGTGACTGTACTTACCGATGTTGTCGAGCCTCTGCATCAGGTCGTGTTGCGCGGCGGCGCGGTTCTGATGCTCGACGCCCATCAGCACTCGGTTGTGTACAGTGACAGTGTCACACTCACGTGACTGTACTTACCGATGTTGTCGAGCCTCTGCATCAGGTCGTGTTGCGCGGCGGCGCGGTTCTGATGCTCGACGCCCATCAGCACTCGGTTGTGTACAGTGACAGTGTCACACTCACGTGACTGTACTTACCGATGTTGTCGAGCCTCTGCATCAGGTCGTGTTGCGCGGCGGCGCGGTTCTGATGCTCGACGCCCATCAGCACTCGGTTGTGTACAGTGACAGTGTCACACTCACGTGACTGTACTTACCGATGTTGTCGAGCCTCTGCATCAGGTCGTGTTGCGCGGCGGCGCGGTTCTGATGCTCGACGCCCATCAGCACTCGGTTGTGTACAGTGACAGTGTCACACTCACGTGACTGTACTTACCGATGTTGTCGAGCCTCTGCATCAGGTCGTGTTGCGCGGCGGCGCGGTTCTGATGCTCGACGCCCATCAGCACTCGGTTGTGTACAGTGACAGTGTCACACTCACGTGACTGTACTTACCGATGTTGTCGAGCCTCTGCATCAGGTCGTGTTGCGCGGCGGCGCGGTTCTGATGCTCGACGCCCATCAGCACTCGGTTGTGTACAGTGACAGTGTCACACTCACGTGACTGTACTTACCGATGTTGTCGAGCCTCTGCATCAGGTCGTGTTGCGCGGCGGCGCGGTTCTGATGCTCGACGCCCATCAGCACTCGGTTGGTGTACAGTTGCCGCCTCTCCTCCGCTTGCTTCTTCAGCATGAACTGCTCCAGGGTGACGAATCCCACCAGGTTCTCCGTCTGCAGGCATGTGATAGCACACGTTAGTGTCGAGTTACAAGTGTTATTCAACGTACGCCACGCGCGAGGACCCGCGAAGTGAGTCGCGGTGTCCTGGTGGTCAGCAGAGACTGTATAAATGACAAAAAGAACGTTTCTGTAAAATCTCGCCAACTCGTTACTTACAATAGTGAGTCTGTTACGGTGTGGGGTAGAATAGGCGCGTTCCGGTCCTCGTGCTGGCCTTTGGATGAATAAATCATGTTCCTCCATCTTTAGTCAGGCCGATTGCTCAGTAAAGAAGTCTCGTAATTCCTTTTTACAGCAAATATTCAGGTTTTACGAGGTACATTTACACAAGTAAATTTTTAAACAAACCTGATATGAAATAATTCATTTAAATTAAATCAACTAGTCAACTAGTAGACAAGCTACTTTGCATCTATTCTCATGAAAAAATTCAAACTAAAAATAGTATATTCATAAAACCGCGTTTAGAGTTTGGGCCACATTTACTGTCAATCGTCCATTCCCATTGGACATGCCGATTGTGTATTAATTTAATGAATATAATGTTGTAGATTATAAAAGTGGAGCGATAATAGTCTCTCAATTAATTGACCGAGCCAGCGTAGTGACGAAGCGTCTCTGCATCACGTCTGGCGTATTATATTACAAGCGATCTGGACGAAACTTGGCACACAGTTATTACGAATTTTTTGAAATTTTTGGCATATAAACATATTACTCAAAATCGATCGAAAATGCGCCAATCCTACAGGGGCGCAAAAACTGTGTTAAAAATTAAAGGGAGTCGTGTCGCCTTTGCACATACAGTTGTCGACGCCTGAGAGAGAGTTGAGACGCCCAGTTACCCGAATACTCAACGTAACTCAACGAGTTCTTGGTAGAACTGCTTGCGCTCACAACCCGCTCACACCGTTTGATGACCTATAGCTACGCTAATCAGTGATTTCCTCAGTGCACCACCCACAGGGAAGGATTATAAGTGCTGCGCGTCTCAGTTAGTGCAAAGTTGCGGTGCGTTGGGCGGTGCACGTGTCTGCCACTTGGCAACCCAAAATGCTTGTGCCCCCCCCCCCCTCGCCTAGACCCGGGGCTGTAAGGCACGGCAGCTAAGAGATGGCCAGTCCCAACTGACGGCCCGTCCACGAACATGGCAGCTAAGAGATGGCCAGTCCCAACTGACGGCCCGTCCACGAACATGGCAGCTAAGAGATGGCCAGTCCCAACTGACGGCCCGTCCACGAACATGGCAGCTAAGAGATGGCCAGTCCCAACTGACGGCCCGTCCACGAACATGGCAGCTAAGAGATGGCCAGTCCCAACTGACGGCCCGTCCACGAACATGGCAGCTAAGAGATGGCCAGTCCCAACTGACGGCCCGTCCACGAACATGGCAGCTAAGAGATGGCCAGTCCCAACTGACGGCCCGTCCACGAACATGGCAGCTAAGAGATGGCCAGTCCCAACTGACGGCCCGTCCACGAACATGGCAGCTAAGAGATGGCCAGTCCCAACTGACGGCCCGTCCACGAACATGGCAGCTAAGAGATGGCCAGTCCCAACTGACGGCCCGTCCACGAACATGGCAGCTAAGAGATGGCCAGTCCCAACTGACGGCCCGTCCACGAACATGGCAGCTAAGAGATGGCCAGTCCCAACTGACGGCCCGTCCACGAACATGGCAGCTAAGAGATGGCCAGTCCCAACTGACGGCCCGTCCACGAACATGGCAGCTAAGAGATGGCCAGTCCCAACTGACGGCCCGTCCACGAACATGGCAGCTAAGAGATGGCCAGTCCCAACTGACGGCCCGTCCACGAACATGGCAGCTAAGAGATGGCCAGTCCCAACTGACGGCCCGTCCACGAACATGGCAGCTAAGAGATGGCCAGTCCCAACTGACGGCCCGTCCACGAACATGGCAGCTAAGAGATGGCCAGTCCCAACTGACGGCCCGTCCACGAACATGGCAGCTAAGAGATGGCCAGTCCCAACTGACGGCCCGTCCACGAACATGGCAGCTAAGAGATGGCCAGTCCCAACTGACGGCCCGTCCACGAACATGGCAGCTAAGAGATGGCCAGTCCCAACTGACGGCCCGTCCACGAACATGGCAGCTAAGAGATGGCCAGTCCCAACTGACGGCCCGTCCACGAACATGGCACTCGAACGACTGCAGACCTCCATTTCTCTTACGCGAAACTGTCGGTTTGCCCAAACTTGGGAAATAGTGCATGAACGTTATTAGAATTGTAGTAAATTATTCTGAAAGTGAAATAATAACTGATTTGGTGTATCATCGTGTTTTATTATAAACCTGCACTATGCATTCCGTACTGGGGGGCTTGTGGCTAAGTAATAACAGCCGCATGGGTCGATCGATCAGGTTAAGCTACACTTGCCGCGGTTGGTCGTGGATGGGTGACCTTCTTTACTTACCAAGACCCCTCCGTGCCTTGGAAAGCACGTTAAGCCGATATACCCCACCCCAATATAGTTGGAAAAAGGCTAGGCATATGATGACTATGGATTCTGTACCACCGAATAGAGGCGATGACGGCTCTATGGTTCAGCCATCGCCGACGCCGTCACATAAATAACACTACTAAGAACATTCAACATTTAGGTACTCGCCTTAGGTTTAGGTTTAAGAACGTGGAGCGTAGGTTTGGTGACGAAGTCGCTCTTATCGAAGTCTAGTAGGTTCGGGTTGGACGCGTGGATGTAGTTGATGGGCTTCGGCAGCCGCCGCGACTTGGGGCCCTCGTCCGGGCCCTCCGGGGCGGCGGGGCCCGCGGGGCCCGCGGGGCCCGGGGGCCCAGGCGGCGGGGCCACGCGCCGGTAGCTGCGGTAGTGCTCCGTGGGCACCGGCACGCCCGCCTGCGTTTTCTATGGAAAACGACTCCTTTACAACGACTACAATTCACCTACTTTCACCTTAAGTATGTATTAAATTTAGAATTACTAAGAGTTAAGCTACTCAACATTAATTAGTGATCTATTGTCAACCTGCTAATTATTTATTTATTTTATTTTATAAGTTTATTTTAGCTCTTCTCGCCTGAAACACAGGATTACCTAGTTCAGGTACGTAAATCTTAGGAATATAATTTACATTTAAGCAAAATTGTAGAATTTTGTTGCCTTGTAATTTATTGAATATAATATCTTTAGATATTATATTATAATTCTGCGATTCGAACATTAGCGAGTTGTATGAACAGAGCTAGTTGGACATTAGGTGCATCAGAGTGACCAAGTCCGCCCCTCGGCCCACTAGGGTGGCGCCTGACCTTGAGCTTGGCGTCGTCCTTGTGCTTGCTGCGGTAGAAGAAGCGCAGGTACTTGCGGTCGAGGCTGGCCGCTTGCGGCGCGGGCTCACGCGCGACGTGCTCGTGCGACTCGCTGCGCTGCATGCGGTGCGTGAACTTCTTCAGCGAGCCGAACTTGGACTTGTCCTTCTCCTTGTCGCGGTCGCGCGAGCGCTCGCGCTCCTTGTGAGGACTCTCCGTGTCCGACTCTGTTTCGGAGTAGTCAGTTTCGGAGAATTGCTTCGATACGTCCGTCTGAAAGTATGAGTGTACGTGAATGTGGAGTATCAAGACGCAAATATGCAAAATAATGTCGTATCGTCGCGCGTCGTGACTGTTTCGATCTGTCTAGCCTTTTCCCAATTAGTTGGGGGTCGGCTTCCAGTTTCAAATGATGTAGCTGAATACCAGCATTTTACATGGAGTTGTTATTAAAACGGTTCAAACCAATAATAGAAGAAAATGACGTTATACTAAACCATCATGCTCTACTCCCGTCCAAAGACAGTAACGTGACTAACGTGCGTGGCGAGCGAGGGCAGCAGCGTGGCGCGGTGGATGAGCTGTATCCAGGCCAGCTGCGACTCGCGCGAGGGCGCCGCGAAGTAGAAGGCGGAGCCCGTGTGGTACACCTTGAAGGCGTGCGCGCGGGACTTCACCTCGCCCGCCGCCGACACCGTGAAGCCCTCCAGGTACACCATGCAGTCGGCCTTCGGGCTCTGCGGCAGGACAGGCAGTCAACACACGGGGTCGGCCCGGCGATACCAGCGGGTTAGCATGGCCGGACATGGGCACAGATTCAGTTGTTTCCTGCTATTATTGAAGACCTAATTTATTTATTGGGTCTCCAACAGAGGCTACATAATTACATAATACATATACGTTTACAAGAATAGGGACAAATACTGATGTCTATTGTGCTTCCAATTAGAGGAAACTCCATCATTTACTTAAAATCTCGCAGCCGCGCTGTGCCAGGAGGTGCGGTACGCGTACAGCAGGTTGTGCGTGAGCAGCAGGTGTCTCCTGGCCCAGCGCGGCTGCGAGGCTCCCCGCGCGCGCACGCGCTGTGCCAGGAGACACAGCATCGTCGGGGCCTCACCTCGGGCGTGCGGTACGCGTACAGCAGGTTGTGCGTGAGCAGCAGGTGTCTCCTGGCCCAGCGCGGCTGCGAGGCTCCCCGCGCGCGCACGCGCTGTGCCAGGAGACACAGCATCGTCGGGGCCTCACCTCGGGCGTGCGGTACGCGTACAGCAGGTTGTGCGTGAGCAGCAGGTGTCTCCTGGCCCAGCGCGGCTGCGAGGCTCCCCGCGCGCGCACGCGCTGTGCCAGGAGACACAGCATCGTCGGGGCCTCACCTCGGGCGTGCGGTACGCGTACAGCAGGTTGTGCGTGAGCAGCAGGTGTCTCCTGGCCCAGCGCGGCTGCGAGGCTCCCCGCGCGCGCACGCGCTGTGCCAGGAGACACAGCATCGTCGGGGCCTCACCTCGGGCGTGCGGTACGCGTACAGCAGGTTGTGCGTGAGCAGCAGGTGTCTCCTGGCCCAGCGCGGCTGCGAGGCTCCCCGCGCGCGCACGCGCTGCCACACGCCGCCGGCCGCGCCGCGCACGGCCAGCGCTCGCGCCGGCACCGAGCGACGCTCTGACGACATACAATATTCTAATTAGACACAGTCTGTTGGTTAAAAAATCTTTATTACTTAAAACATATTTACAAAAAAAAAAAAACATTAAATGAGAAACATATTCTTAATTTAACGTTTTCTATAGTTTACTATAGAAAACGTTAAATTAAGAATAGGTAAATTGCTATTTTCACTAAATTAATAACTCAGTGCCATCTTAGTGCTGTCGAACTAAAATATAATTAAGCTGTGTCGATTTCAGAATGGGAAATCGTAGTTTTACAGGAATAACATCGTTTATTCCTGTAAAACTACGATTTCCGATGGGTGATGTTGGCGAAAAAGCGTTCATACTTTTCATAGTATAGTTTGTTTTCATAGTAGAAATACTATTCAACTCCTACCGCAAGCCTCGTTAAAGAACTTAGTTCCAAAAACATTTTAAAATATTATAAAACTTAACATACTCAATAATTCAGTTTAAAGATTCGATCTTCTCACAGTAATTTTTGTCAACATATCACAATACAAAACGCAAGTAAACTCACTAGCAAGAATGGAACTCTTCTTCTTCAAGCTCCGGGACTTGGAAGTGGGGAACATGCCTCTGACGGCGCTGGTGGGCGACAGCGCGTGGCCGCGCGCGCCCGGCCCCGAGCTGTGCGCCTGCGCGCCCATCACGATGTCGCCCGCGCCGGGCCCCGCCGGCCCCGCCGGCCCCGCCGGCCCCGCGGGCCCCGGCTCGCTGGCGGTACTGTTGATGGCGGGCATCTCGCGCCGCTCGCTCGGGATCACGCGGATGTCGTGCTTCGTTATGTGTCGGAGGGGGACGGATATCTGAAGTACAATGATTAAGTGTGTTCCTAGTATTTCTTATCTGAAGAAAGTTTTGTGGATTTTGTTGCAACGGTCATAATGTACATTTTACAATTTAGAATTCCATATTTCATGTTCAAATGTTAGAAGTTCAATATAAAATAAAAACTAATCTTTGAATACAGGGTGGATTTTTGAGATGGGGCAGTTAGGACAACTAACTTAACCGTTGTAGCTACAGGAAAACGGTCTTTGGAAACTGTCATTAAATTTTTGAAACATTTTGATTAAAAGTCATTTTTATTCAAACTAGGCTGAGAATCAGCACTTTTCGAACCTCAAAATTACATAAGACAGTCCCCCAAAAACGCCCGCCCTTCACCACTTCCTAGTGCTTTTGCTGGAGAGAAGAAGTGGCGCAACAAACTTCCCAGCAGCACAGCTGTCTGTTCAGTTAGAAAAAAGTTGATTCTATGTATAAAACAGTATGCAAAATTGCAAATAATTTACATTACTCAACACAAAACATTAAATAAAATATATTTGCCATAATGACAGCTAGCACACGCCAATATTATACCAACAAAAACATCGAAATCTATACTCATGCGAAAATAAAAACTAAAAACGTAAACAGAACTTAATACAAGAATTATAAAGCCTCCAGGCATAAACAACAAGTAATAGCTTGATAAAACCTTATATTATGAACGAAAATAATAACAAACATTGAGATCATTACTTTCAACTGTAAATCTGTTAAGCGATCGATGGAAAGTGTTAGAAGGTTATGTAATATGTGCGACATTGTATGCCTCTAAGAAACATGGCTTCTACCCCACCATATTCCTATTTTAAGTTCCGTATCAGATGAATTTGAATATACGTGTAAGTCAGCCGTTGACACAACTGCCGGATTACTGACTGGAAGGCCGTATGGAGGAGTAGCCATTCTGTGGAGGAAAGGTGTTTTCATCCCATCCATTCGAAAAGGACGACTTGGTTCGCCTTTAACCGCCTGGCCACGGAACATTCGCTACAGCGAAAATTCGCGCGGTGCGAACGGCGAAGCGTCTTGCGACTATAAGAAATTTATAGAAATGTACTAGTCATGCACCGCAAGACGCACCGCCCGAGATGGTCGCGCCGCCGTTCGCGCCGCCCGTTCCGTGGCCAGGCGGTAAGTGCCTCCAAAGGTGATGTTTTCTATAAGAAACTTTTAGCGGGCAGTAATGAGTTTTTAATCCTCTTTATTTATTCTTTGAGAAAGAAGCCGACAGGAGGATCCAGCTGGGCTGGGCAGCATTTGGGAAACTGCGTCAAGTCTTCACGTCGCCTATTCCGCAATGTTTGAAGACAAAGGTCTTCAACCAGTGCGTCCTACCCGTGATGACATACGGTGCCGAAACGTGGACACTGACAGTTGGGCTGGTCCACAAATTCAAGGTCGCTCAGCGCGCTATGGAGCGGGCTATGCTTGGAGTTTCTTTGAAGGATAAAATCAGAAATGAAATTATCCGGAAAAGAACCGGAGTTACCGACATAGCTTGCAGAGTAAGCAAACTGAAGTGGCAGTGGGCTGGCCATGTCTGTCGAAGGACCGATGGCCGGTGGAGCAGACGAGTCCTAGAGTGGAGACCTCGTATCGGCAAGCGTAGTGTGGGACGCCCCCCAGCTAGATGGACCGATGACCTTAAGAAAGTGGCCGGGACAGACTGGATGCGGAAGGCGGAGGGTGTTGTGGCGCAGCTTGGGAGAGGCCTATGTCCAGCAGTGGACTGCGATAGGCTGAGTTGATTGAATCCTCTTTATAAGTGCGCCGCAATTATCTTTGCCGCGCACTTTTTGAATTTGGAACATCTTAGTGTTCAGCGCCAAAGAAATCGAACGCAAAGATATCAAGCTGTATACAGGACATTGTTTTCGTCGTACTACTGCTACCCTTTTGGCAGATTCTGGAGCGGACTTAACTGTTCTCAAGCAACATGGAGGATGGAAGTCGAGTGCTGCAGCAGAGGGGTATATAGAAGATTCCATCGAGAACAAGGCGAAAACATGTGAACGCATCGTGGAAAACATTAAATTGCAGCCTTCAGCCGCCTTCCATCCATGCCACTGTCGCCGCGCCCATCTACATTCAAACAACGAGATTCACTGTCACATTTTCCTCAAAATGAGCCAAATTCGGACATTATTTCAAACACGCAGAATATAAAATCTACAACAATATCTAATCCTAATAAAACTGTAACAAAAAAAATTCATAATTGCGAAAATGTCTCAAATGTAAATAAAAGTTTTTAGTTGTTTTATTATTAGATACTATTTAATTTCAATTTAGTTGTTACACTATGTCTTATTAAATAATAATATTACAATAAATTATGAGGCGCCTTTTATTTTCTTATAGTGGGTGATGAAAAGTAGAGTGTATCTCTCGGGCGCAAAATATATTTTTGGCTCGGGCGACGTACTTTGAATCCCTCGCTACGTTCAGGATTCTACTAAAGAATCCCTTACTTCGCTCTGGAGTCAAAAAACCGCCCTCGCCGTTAAAATATTATTTTGCTCCCTTATGATACAATCTACTATTTTGATACAGTCACGGTGCTGGAATGTAACAGCTGTCGCTTGGCGGCCGTCAAAGCTAGTATTGGCGAGCGCTCGATTATTGTAGCTTGTGTGTATATGCCAACTAATTCACCCGATAACTTGCCTATGTTTACGGAAGTGTTAGGTGAGATCAGTGCAGTGGTTGCGAGAGCTGGGGTCGAGAACTCGAGAGTTTGTGTTTATACTGGGTGATTTTAATGCACATCTAAACGAATTGTTTTTTAGGGAACTTACTTAACTTGATCACTGTATAGTCTCTCTGTCAGCCTGGCCAGCAGTGAACAAGGTTACAATAATAGAGGACGTATATACGTCAGATCATGTACCACTTTGCATTGAGTGTGTTAGATAGTTCATTTTGAGATTATTATAATATTAAAACATCGTGAGGAAACCAGCATGTCTTACAACCAAAAATTCGAAGACATGTGACATCTACCAATCCGCACTGGGCCCGCGTGGTGGATTACGGCCCACTCCCTCTCACAGAGAGGAAGCTTGTATCCCAGCAGTGGGAACATTAATAGGCTGATAATGATGATAATGATAATATAAAAATATTGGTTGTTGTATAGTGACATCTGTCACACTTACGAAGCTTGAGACCAATGTAGAAGTACCTCATTTGACTAGGTATTGTGTTTACCTAAAAATTATACTTAACTTGTAAAATTCATTTACATAATATTTCTATTAATTATTAAGTAATATTTAATGAGACATTTAGTATATCTTAGATTTTATATTGTTATTTTAATATAACAAACAATTTCAAACGATTGTTACGTTTCAAACAAGGTGGGGTGATCCCCCACCTTGTTTACAAGAACCGATGTTATAAAAGACCCGCTTTCGGTGGGAAGTCAGTTTCTATGTGGCTTTTGAGCTGTGCGGACGGAATCAAGTAGTGGAATAGTCAGTTACTCAGTAAATGTTCAGTTGGTTGGTTCTAGTGCCGTTATTGTGTGGAATGTACCGATCAGATGTCACGTAAGTTAAGTAATTAGATATTATACTGTAATTATTGCTTATTATGATTATGTTGGTATATTATTGCCAATATTGCTATTTTTAGAAGACATAGAATTAACTGTTTTTTAGATAACGATAATTTATGGTAATATAAGAATTGTATTGATAGAATACTATAATACTGTTTCCATGGAGTTTCTTGTCCTTCTTCTCCATGAAGACCTAGATTTGGAACGGAGAACTAGCTTTCCGATTTAATACTGACACGTCTAATTAAATAAATGTCTAGTCTTGTCTTTCTGTGCTTTATTTCATGAAAACATTCCCTACACAACTTATTCATAAGAACATTCATAAGTAATAAATAATCAGTAGTCATTCTGACATTCAAATCTTACTATTTGGGTAATTTCTATGTACACTTACTAGTGCCCACCTTTATTATCTAACAAGTGCGACTTAGATATACACTCAAGGGCACATTTAACCGTCCAACCATCTCAAATTCCATATCGTTTGTTTATGATAACTTACGCTTTGACTATAAGGCGTAAGTTCATAAGTGTGTATAACTGCAATAAACAAAACAATCATACCAGCGTTTTGTTTACTTCTGTGGTTTTTAATTAATAATAATCAGTTAAATCGTTGACATTCTCGCCACCCGCTTTGTGTGAAGGATACATTCGTTTTAAAACGTTTTGATACCATTTCTCCGAATAAAACTGAGGTCTCGGGGTGCCGTGATTTACACAAAAAAATGCCACTGGACGCAGCTGGAGCAGACGCTGGGTTTAGCCAGCGTCGGATTGGACGAATGCTTGGATATTCACGAACCACTATACAAAATGCTATCCGGCGTTACAGAGAGACAGGTTCCTACACAAGAAGGTCAGAGAGAGATCATCCTTACATCGTCACGAACGTTTTTGAAAATCGGTTCACAGCGGCTTCTGAGGCTCGTAACCGCTTGTTTGAGGTACGAAATGTAAGTGTGAGATTAAAAACAATAAGAAGAAGGTTAGCAGAGAGGGATCTGAAAGCATTGCGACCAGCTCGAGTCCTAGAACTGACCACAACTCACAGAAAAGCGCGACTTAGATTTTCTCGAGAACACTTAAATTGGAGTACGAAACAATAGAAGGCAATTCTCTTCTCTGATGAATCAAGAATCGCTTTACGAGGTCCTGATGGACGTCAGCGCGTGTATAGACGCCGCAATGTAAGGTTCGTTGAATGTGCTGTGGTTGAAACAGTGGGCTACGAGGGAGGCTCGATAAAGGTTTGGCGTGGCATTTGTTACGACGCCTATACAGAGTTGGTCATCTCCTATATAGGCAGCGTTAATGCTCACAGGTACGTGGCAGAAGTCCAAGCACCACATGTGATTCCGTTTGCACCATTAATTGACGATAATTTTGTATTAATGCGCGACAACGCTCGTGCACAGACCGTGAGAGTTGTTACCGATTACTTGAACGCCGTCAATATTTAGCGATTACCATGGCCAGCTCGGAGTCCTGACCTGAACCCGATAGAGCACGTATGGGACAACCTGAAAAGACGAATCCGATGTCGTACACCAGCTCCTACTACCATCAGTGAGCTAAAAACAGTACCTGTTGAGGGGTGCGAGAACATTCCCAAAAGCGACATCCAAGACATAATGGACGGGCTTTCAAATCAGTTGTAAGAGGTCATTAGGGCCACAGGAGGAATTACACATTATTAATCCGACAATTTAGAGCTCACTTTTTTTCCAATTAACATTTTGCCAATTTGAATTTTTGTACGAAAACTGCATATTCTCATTAATTAATTAATTGATTGATTGTCTTAATTAAACCATTTCACACCTTACACATATCTAATTTTATTTCGTAAAGGTTCATCCATTGTAATATTATAACAAAATTAATTAAATTATGATAGAATTTTGAAGAAATTTACAAAATGTGTGCGGCCGGTTAAATGTGCCTCTGAGTGTAGTAAAACCTAAGCGGGTAACTATTCCTATTTTCTGCAATTAAGTTGTTTGGGGGGAACGAAATGACTTGCAAATTGACAGATACCGTGAGCTATGTAACAGTAAACTGCGTGAAATTGATTTCCCTCCAGAGTCTGAAGAGTGTAGCCATAGTTTTTGTAAGTTAAGCGAGCACAAAGTTATTGTAGATGAAGTATAAAGTAAGATAACACATGCATTATGTGATGCCGCCGAGCAGACTTGTGAAAAGGTAGGGACTGTAGTTAGAAGTGCGGGTGGAATTACCATGTAAGAGATGCACACTGTTATCAACGTTTAGCTCCGAGGAGCTAAGTGAAAAACGTCAAATTCAGAATAGCAAAATTGCCATTTTCACTAAACTAATAACTCAGTGCAATCTTAGTGCTGTCAAACTAAAATATAGTTAAGTTATGTCACTTTAGACTATTTCAGAATGGGAAATGCTCGTTTGACAGGACTGAACTAAATTTTAGTGATTTTTAGTCCAGTTTAGAGGCATTTGTGACAAGAGAATCGGCACCATTGTCTTGGTAGGTATAGTTTCCAGAGTGAGGTTCCCAGAAGCTCCACACGTATGAAACGCACCCATAAAAGCTTTAAGAATCCAAAATATAGCAACCGTTTAATATTGGTACACTGGAGTTTAAGTCGGTGACATTCGGCTTAGATCAGCTTTGTTCGACTTTTTAAAGAACGTTTTCTCCTACTCACAATCCACTTTCAATCTATAACTCTAACACTGATAATCATTGACGATCAGGACTCGGAAACGTTATTTAATTAAAAGGGTCCTAATTAAGGCAGCTTATTTAAAATGTCATTCTCGTCTTCAAATATATTGAGTTGTCTAATGAATTAATAGGTCAGCGACAAACTTTTAGCGTCTAATAAATGGTTTTCAAGCGACCATATATTGTAAAACAAGCTACTGTTAATATGACGCAGCATGGTGATAATTCTTAAGCAACTAAATTTGTGATTATGTCTACGCATTGCCAGCTTCTAATAAGTGTCAACTGCATCTATACAATAATATCTACGTACTCTAATGTCTTATTTTACCTTTATTTTTATACGTTAGCAAAGTAATTGATGACTGAATCTACTATATTTGAACATAAAATTACCGTATTATTCAAATAATGGTCTATGAAAGCTCCAATTTCATGTACCTATATGCCTATCTATTTATAATGTTACCAATGTAATTGATGACTTGACAATGGTCAAGTCAGACAAAAACAAACATCTGCAACTCTGTGTTTGTTTGTGTTTGGACAAACCTTAGGGAAAATTAAAACCAAACAACCATTTTACCTATCAATCAGATAATTTTAATGGCAGTAGCATAGGTTTACCTACCTAACCTAACCTCAAAACAGTAAGTTGCTTCTGCATGGTCTCCGGTGCTGCGGGAAGTGCAGCCTCTTCGCCCTTACGTAACAAAGGATAGGCACCCGTGCGAGCCGTAGCGGCTGAGGCTGGTCGCCGGAGACGACCAGCAAGCCGAAGCTGCGGGGGTGAGCATATGCTTTGTTACAGCGGGCGGGCGTTGCTCTCCCTCCGCGCCTCCGGTTTTTATATACACTCTAGGGTAGGAGCCAAAAGACTATGTAGTCGAGGTGCCCCGATACGGTTTTGGAACAGATTCAACCTATTAACTACAAGCCGGTGTATAATTAGGTTGTCGCCTTACGTAGATTTTTTTAATTTGTTTAAATTTTAGCGTGTGCACAGCATATTCTATTTTAAATTGATTAGCCAAATATAAGATACCTTGTATGTAAAAACTAGCGAAGTCATATTTAATATACACACATATTTAATTTAGTTATAATTAATAATAGCAACTGAACTCTTCCTTTCGCAGGAGAATCGGTTCCTTGATGTCAAGTCGAAGTCAAAATCAAAGTCTAAGTCATAGTCGAAAGTCAAACTCAAAGTCAAAGTCAAAAAGTCCAAGTCATGAATGTTGTTTATATCAGCTAAATATGTCAGATGTTAAACATAGAAAGAAAGAAAGAAAGAAAAATTATTTATTGGGACAAGCACAGGAGATCACAAACTAAACTAAAACACACATTAAAACATCAATAAGAAATAAAAAACAATAAAAATTAAACGAAGTAAAAAAGAAGGAGTCCTGTGCGAGGCCAAAAGGCTCCTATCTCAGCACGATGCTGCGACATTTAATACTAAAAGTCGCAACGCTGGTATTCTGATAGGGCCCGCAGTGATGTCACGGATAGATAGGTACCTAAATAATAATAAATAAATTATTATGTATCAAATACATTAATAAAAAAAATAAAATTAAAAATAAAATACGTAGTCCGTGTGTCTGCACCCGACGTAGCATCGATTACTTGTCTATGCCTTTAAGTGTCTGTGGTATGATACTCTATGGCATCGATGTGACAAGTAAAGAGACGCAGGCGCCGACACCGGCAAAAAATTTATAATTAAATACGGCTGTCTATTGTTTAATAATACAATAATAAAGTGAATAATCGTAGGATGAAAAGTGTTTTGTGATAGTCAGTTACATGTCAGTTTTATATGGAGAAATACAGATACAAGAGTGGAATTTCCAAATTCACCAATGACAAACAATGGCAAAGAAAAAGCAAAATGCAAAACAACTGCTGTGTCTCAGTGAATAATCGCTGCCAAACGCTCGTCACCGTGCCAGACGCGTGCAGATCAAGGGTAAGTTTAATCTGTGCTATCCTTTTGAAGTTGTAGTAAGTGCTCTTTAAATTTGAGTCTGAAAGTACCAACTGTCTTTATAGCACGAAAAGGAGGTGGCAGGTCGTTCCAACAACGAGAGGCAGCGAATTTGAAACAACCACGGAAAGCAGCGGTTCTGTGCGATGAGGCCAATAAGAGGTACGAAGATGCTCTAGTTTTAATCTTGTTGATATCGCGCGACCAAGACAGTTTCTTATATAGATAGTCTGGTTTCTTTGTGAGAATAGTGCCAAAGAGTAGGGTAGCCAGGTGAAGCTTTCTGCGTGCTGACATTCTCATCAAATTACCCTTATTTAAAAACGGAGTGATGTGGGATCGTGGAGGGACATTGTAGCAGAATCTTGCGCAGGCATTCTGCACTCGCTGGATAAGTTTTTCGCTTCTACCGAGAATGCACGCCCCATACACAGTGTCAGCGTAGTTCAGCTTGGATAAAACAAGCGACTCACACAGCATGACACGCATATCCACACTTATGTAGGGACGAACACGATACAAGAGCTTGAGTCGGTAGAAGCAGTTGCGCACGGCCTCCAATATGTGAGTCTCAAAATGCAGCTGCCCGTCAAATACTACCCCAAGATTACGAGCCTCCAGAACCCTTTCCACACCACAACCATCAATCCTGAGGTCCAGGTTGCAAGCAAGCAATTTGTTTAGGAAATCCCTAGATCCCATCACAATATACTTCGACTTACTAGGATTCAGGACCAAAGAGTTTCTTCTGGACCATGCAGAGATCCTCTCTAAATCCTCATTTATTCTTCTTACAGTTTCAGCAGTATCCTGAGAGCGGAAGGAGAGGTACAACTGCAAATCATCAGCGTAAAGGTGGAACTTAGTGTTGATCAGACATTTGGCAATGTCAGCACTGTACAGGATGAAGAGAAGCGGGCCAAGGATCGATCCCTGCGGCACGCCCCTGTCCACGTGCTTCGGACCAGAAGACATGGTATCTCCGTTACTGTCGCATGACACCTGGACAAACTGTGATCGATTACTAAGGTAACTCTCAAACCATTTAACTGCTCCGACATCACACCCATAGTAAGACAGCTTGGAAAGAAGAAGCGAAGTATTAATCGAATCAAAAGCACGTGAAAAATCTAGTAGGACAAGAAGGGTCCCCATGCCTTGGTCTCTGGCTTCCAGAATGTTACCGACTACATCCAAGAGTGCTGTCGCTGTGCTATGGCCCCTGCGAAAGCCGGACTGAGCCATCGGCAAAATACTATTGAGCTCAAGATATGCCCTAAACTGGTCAGAAACCACCCTTTCCAATATCTTGGACAGACATGGCAGTAGGCTAATTGGACGAAGGTCTTTCACGCTTGTGGGGTTAGATACTTTAGGGATTGGTCTAACTATTGCCATTTTCCACAGATCAGGGAAAGAAGATGTGACAATTGATCTGTTGATGATAGCTGTGATAACTGCAAGTGTACGAGGGAGTGTCAACATCAGCATCTCCAGAGATATATGGTCAGAGCCCTGTGCATTGGACTTAAGACTGCGCAAGATCCTCAGCACCGCATCCTGCTGGACCGGCTCAAGCTGGAAATGACCATTACCGTGTCTATGGTGCTCAAAATAACTTAAATCAGCAGTTGTGACCTTACCACTGCCGGGTACATCCAAAAAGTGTTGATTGATTGATTCTGGGTTATTACAGAAATGTGGCAGACTATGCTCTGGTTTTTTTGAGGTGGCTATAGTTGATTTAATGTGACTCCATAACTTTTTTGGTTGTTTAATATTGTTATTAATATATGTCCTAAAGTATGCACACTTCTCACTATCAAAAGCAGCTCTAACAAGGTATTTTAACTCTTTGTATGATTTAATATGACGCTCAGATTTTGTGGTTTTAGACTTCAAATGGCACTTGTCACGCAGTCCTATCATTTCCCTGACAGTATCTGTTATCCAGGGATAAGATTTTTCTTTGATTAGGACTTTCTTAAGGGGAGCATGCAAGTCAAATAATGCCAAAATGTATTGGTTAAATGTTGAAACCATGGAGTTCACATCTTCCAGACTTTCAATATGTTCCCAGTCTATTTTATTTAAGTCATCATTAAAAAATTCGGGAAGGATGTCTCTAAGTGGCCTATAGGTAACCCAGTGTGGAGCAGGCTTCTCCAGTTTAAAATTGAATTCCACAGATATAATTGCGTGGTGACTGAGCTCGGGTATGTGTGATACTGAGACCCCACACACACGAGCATCAGTACACACAACATCAATTAGAGTTTCACTATGATCTGTGAAATGGGTTGGCTCGGTAACAACTTGTCTTAGCTTGCAGCAGTGTATGAAATTGTTCAGCAGTTTAGTTTTGTTGTCTGATTGGTTTAATAAGTTAATATTGAAGTCGCCAAGCAAGACAACCTTGTCCGCGTTAGCAAAGGACGAGAGAGAATCGGTAATTGCATCCAGGAAGACATTGACATCAAGCCACGGCGGCCTGTATGCAGTGCCGATGATAACTGACTGCGAGTTGATGTTAAGCCTGAGCCACATTTGCTCGACCTGCGGCGCTGGCGGGTGCGGCACGGCGCGCACGCACACCCCGCGGCGCACGTAGAAGCCCACGCCGCCGCCGCGCCCGCCGCGCACGGTGCGCGCGCGCGGCACGTGCCGCAGCCGGTAGCCCGGCACTGTCGGCGCGCGACCCTCCTCTCCCTGCCTGAGCCAGGTCTCATTTATCGCCATGATGTCCACAGAGAGGCTATCCACAGCAACAATGAACTCCTCCTGGCGTGAACCGAGTGAACCCGCATTGAATAATCCAATCTTTAAATTTTTTGACTTATTCATTTCTGTAAAATAGTGTTGTATATAATAGAAGTAAGTATAAACATATGCGACTACTCGTACTGTAATGGCTCCTACACACAGTGCCGGCGGCCGCGCGCCACGTGCCAACGGCTTTTGCGCCTTCATTTTCTTTGCGTTTCTTTCTGCGGCTTTGTGCGGCATGGCCGGCGGCAAGGAGGCCTTGCCGCCGGGTGTGTAGCAGCCATAAGATGAAAAATATTCTTTCATTAGTATTTTTATTTATTAGCTAAATATTGTACGGTGGTACGGAACCCGTCGTTTGCTGCACCTTAAACCATGGAGACGCTACATTAATGATATGGCCAAACGTCGACTGACATCATTAAACGTTGACGTTTAAACGATATGGTCAATTTTAGCTGGCCATTTCATGAAACACAACTATTTCATGAAATGGTCAACACTACATGAAATTATCAATTCTAGGGTCTGGCTACGACATATCTACTAGCATTCTCGGAGGTATCTCGAAATAAACTTAACTCTTAAAATAAACAATCGAATTAAATTGAATTAGATATCCTGTAGTATTTTATTAGATAAAGATTGTCAACTCACATGTGCACCTTCGACCGGTCGGACTGGCTTGAACGGCTCGGCGGGCGGATCGTCAGTGCGCGGCACGGCGCGCAGCACCGGGTAGTGTGGCGCGGGTGGCGCGGCCAGGCCGAGCGGAGCGGCCAGACCAGGCGGCGCGCCCAGGCCGGGCGGCGCGGCCGGGGCGGGCGGCGCGGCCAGGCCGGCGGGGCGCGGCGGCGGCGCGGGGCGCGGCGGCGGGGAGGGCGCGCGCGCCGGGCGCGGGAGGGGGGCCCTGCGCATCACACGTGCGCCGCACTTTAAGAGGGATGCGCTAAGGAAGCCCGCGTTGTTCTAATTTCCTTATGCTTTTTTTCAATTTGCAGGTCAGTGTCAGGTTGTATGTTGTTCGAAATACGATTCGCGACCGTAACAAATGTACAGGATTATATATTAATAATAACTTTTAAACGAGAAAAAGACTAAATTGTGGACACCACTGTGTTCTAAGGTATTACTTTGGATTTGAAGCTTCAGTGAGGTCCAAACATAACCAAATTTTCGAAACGGTTATACTCTGCAGCCTACGCGGTGTATAAAATCCGTCATTTGACTGATGTATAAACAGCTCGATTAGTAGATTTTAGTTATTTCCATAGTGTAATGTCGTGTCGTACGGCATTTTGTTAAATACAGCCGACATTCAGGCAGCACAATATGCTGCAGAAACATGGCAGAAACGACCCATTCGAGCAATTTATAACCTGAGTTGTAGGCATTCACTGAGGGATTTTAAGGAAATAAACATAATGACAGTCGCGTCTCAGTATGTATATGAGAACCTGATTTATGTAAAAAAGAACATAAATCTGTATTCTAAACAGCGACATTCATAGGATAAATACTAGAAACAAAGATTTATTTATAGCGCCTAGTACCCTAATTACGTAATGCACGATCAATCAGAATTTGAATCATTTCGAAATAGATTGCTAGTCCATTGCTTCATAAATTCGAAAGAAAAATCTGCTCTACAACATAAAAGGAGGTCAGCAAAAGCCCATACAACTTTGCCCAAACATGTACCTCGAGGTACACGTGCACCAAATTGAAGAGAAGAAATAGATGAATTAGAAAATAATTGGATTTTTATTCTTAAATCATTTAAAACTACATAATAAATTATTTAAAGTTTTAGGTAACCTGTAATCGTGTGGCAACTTTGTGTATTGCGGTACATTTGGTTGACACTCGGGTTGACATTATTTCGTAAAATAAAATGTCGTTCACATGTCATTCCCTTCGTATTTACGTTTAGGGCATAAATAATACACGGTTTCGGCGTACTCATCTGTTGTTCGTTTGTGTTGTGTATTTTGTATAATAACTTAGCAATTTTTTCTGGTATTCCGTTTGTGTTCTGGTAACTAAATCGTGAGACCGATTTGGTTCTTGACGATACATGATCCTGAAAACTTGGCTATTCTTTCTGGACTTTCGTTACCTCACGATATCGTTCCCGACGGATTTTGTTATTCATAACGAGTCGCGTAAGTATCCAGTACGGGTCGTGTAAGTAGGTACCCTGCACTTCACGTTTTATCATAATGAAGAGAATAAAATACTTAAGATTTTAACAAATCTATTGCTTTCAGGCTAGTGCTTACAAACTTGAGGTGCGTTTCTTGTAATGGAGTACTGGATGGACATGCATGTGTCTTTCAACATCTCCCATGTCGGTCTTGAGCTGACTGTAGTCTTGGATGAAATATTAAACCATGAAGTGAAATTGAAAATGAAGAACGCTAAGAAAACTAAAAGATATTAATTGTTTTATTCCATATGGTAATAACAGAACAGGCATGACTCGATAAGTCTATTTATTAAATTTTTATTGGTAGATATTACTGGAAAGACTAGACTTTAATTCATTGAGCGCCGTTCGGGCTCCAGGGCCCGATAACAATAGAAAATTAATTGTGTATTTGTGTCTCATTATAGGCACTTGAAAAGTTCCATGAAGTGGGTTGCTGTGTATCTAATCTCAGAAATTCACCTTCCACCCTCTATGTACATCATAATAGAGACAGGCTAAGGCTACAAAGGGTAATAAGTAATTATTTGATGTTGCTTGGCTTATTTGATGTTGCTTGGCTTGATGTTCTATTAATTTCAAGAAATCAATATAAAATAAACACACATAATAATAAAATGCTTTATTGAAATGCGACTTTATTCACTGAAACCTGGTTGATCTGACTTCATTTATGTCGAGCTGGGATATGACGGAGATCAGAGTCACGTTGAAACCCTTGGATGTTGACGCTATGAGGCTGTATTTATCGAGTTTGCTATGCGCTATGAAAGACTTCTAACGCTGCTGCTAACATTCCTGTTCATCCAAATTCACAGCTTGTATTCACCTACTTTTGGATTTAAGCATCGTTTCTGACGATAGGTACCATATCTTTGCCTAACGAAAATCGAGTAGAACATGAGAGTTGTTATTGAATTCAGATTAAATTATTTATAAAAATATTCAATACGAAACAAACGTGAAACAACAGTAGCTGTAGCCCCTTTAGCCGACAGCAGACAGCTGTCAAAATGGCGTGCTTTTCATGAATTATAAATTATTTTATTCGCGTCCCCAGGTCACCAGAAGCAAAATCTATAAATGCCATTTCATTCAGTGTAGTCTAGTGTATTTTATGCCACTAAGTGTACCTCGGTACTTTTTTGGGCAGATTTTGGTGATATCCTTTATCGCAATGAATATTGTTGAACTGTCAAAATGAAAACGATTGGTCGAAAATGTTTTGAGTAATTAGATAGCAAGAGCTATCTAATTACTCAAAACGACGAGCCTAGTCTTCTAGGCTTCAAAAACTTAGTAATTCATTTAAGTGCCAAAGTATACGTTTTTACAACAAACTTTAAAGAACCGAGCCTCAATAAATTTAAATCATTTATTAAACAGAAACTATGTCAAAAAGGTTCTATTAAGTTAAAGATTACTTAGACGACAAATAGGCTTGGGACTAAAAGTTACTCCAATGCACCCTCCGAAGCAACAAACAAGTGTTTTGCACGACTCGTAATGCGAAGCATTAGAGTATGCTCTACGATCGAAAATTTTTTTTTGCCCCATTTCTGTAACTGTTTTTATTGTTACACTCCTGCTAGTACACAGAACCTACTTAATTTATATACCATTGTATAGATGATTAAATGGAGATTAATACTGTACTTTTTAACAATTGATTTAATGCAGCAGAAATGGAAAAAGCATAAAAATAGGTAGTTGAAAAAAAAATCCGGTCCGTCAATTTATGAACCCTGAAAACATTGTAGCTTGCGATAAAATCAATTAATTGAGTCAATTTTTCAGCCGTAGAAGGAACCCTATTGAAAATGGCTCTTTTATTCAAAGTAGTTTAATTATAATTAATAAAATACTAACTAAAATATAATATCTTTAACTAAATATTTCCAACCTTTGACTTGAAGTTGCCTAGCAACCGCCAAGTAAATATCTTTGTCAGTCGTTGACATTACGACTTCATGAAAAGTGATAAATTGTTCATTTTTAAACTATGTTTTGAATTTCTTTTTCGTTTATGAATGAGTGATAAGTATGAGGCGTGCACTTTTGGATTTTCCAAACTATTTAGAATCAACGACTATATGTATATAATATGTATGATCTCATATAATTGTTTAGTTTATTTTATTTGACTGTATAAGTCAATTTATTTTAGTTTTCATTTATTGTTGACATAGTCAACTCATTACAATGTTTTTATTTTATGAGTTCTATATATATTATGTGGTAATGTAATTTTTGAAGCGAAAACTTGTTTAGCGGAGTTGTGCACTTTTTTGGGATGGGTAAAAAATGTTAAACTCGCGTCAGGACGTGGCTGTAAGATCCGTTGCCTAGCAACTGACAAAGTAAATATCAAAATAAATAGTCTTTGACATTACGTAAAGATTGCAGGGTAAGAAATTTTACCCATATTGATGGGTAAAAAAATGCAGTCAAAACATTCTTCATGAAAAGTGTTTATTCTAAAATGCACAACGTTAATGTTCAAGTTTTCACTTCTGTTGGCACTCCCGGAGTGCAACCCGTTGTTTTTTTTTGCATAAGTACTATTATATAGAATCAAGTTTTTTCCAACTGAACAGAAAACTGTGCTGCTAGGGAGTTTGTTGCGCCACTTCTTCCCAGCTAAAGCACTAGGAAGTGGTGAGCATTTTTGGGGGACTGTCTTATGTAATTTTGACGTTCGAAAAGTGCGGATTCTCAGCCTAGTTTGAATAAATGACTTTTGAATTTGAATTTGAATAATCATTAGGCCGTGCTCAGTTTGGACGCATTTTAGTGCGTTTTTTTCTCGTGTGAACACATACAAACACGACCCGACTTTCCAAGTACTATTAACACGCAGACTGAGTGCGAGTTAGGCGTACGTATACGTACGTTTAGCTCCGACGTCCGAAAACAATCCAAACTTAAAACACTTTCGTGCATTGATAATTAAAAATAGATGTAGAAACATTTATCCCACCCAAAACATTTGTAAAATGTAAAATGTTGCCAAGACGAGACCATATGGCTCGCACTGTCAAAAAGTTATCAGATCTCATGTAGAGCCAAGTTTCTAACTTTACGCGCCCTAAGTCTATATAACTTCACAAATTCTACACATGGGCGTTAAGGTGAAAAATGTATACACTATTCATTACTTTTCTGTTATACAATAGTTAGTTATTCATTTATTTGGTTTAGACCAAAACTCATTGCTACCTGACAACTAATTTGGGTTTAGACAAAGTCATGGGACCATAGAACTGCCACATATGAAGAAAAAAAGTACTGTTCAGCTGCCTTTTTAGATACAGCACAGGCTTTCGATCGAGTATGGCACGAAAGCCTTTTATAGAAAATTCAAAACGCGCTTCCAATAAACTATTTCATATTCATTAAATCCTATCTGGAAGGGAGATACTTCTTTGGAAAACAAGGCAATGAAGTAACCGGATTGCATGAAATTGGGGCAGGAGTTCCTCAAGGCAGCGTGATGGGTCTTCTCTACACAGCTGATCTCCCTGTGTCCGAAGGAATAGTCTTAGGCACATTTGCCGATGACACTGCAACATTACCTGTGCATGAAGATGCGGTTCATGCGTCTACGATTCTGCAAGCAAGCTTAGATGAAATTTCAAACTGGCTGAAAGCATGGCGAATAAAGGCAAATGAAACCAAATCCGTACACGTGACGTTCACGACAAGAAGAGATACATGCCCCCCAGTACGACTAAAAATGTTGAGATTCCACAAGCAGAAGAAGCTAAATACCTCGGAATGTACCTAGACCGTAGACTAACCTGGAGAAAACATATATTCAAGAAGCGTAAAACACTAAGCCAACAACTAAGAAAACACTATTGGTAAAGAAAGTTCAGGCTTTCGCTGGACAATAAACCATGCCATTTGGACATATGGCTGTGGGGAACGGCAGCTAATACAAACATAGACATACTCCAAAGGTTCCAATCAAAAATGCTAAGAATTATAAGGAATGGACCATGGTATATCTCTAATGATAGCTTACATAGGGACTTAAAAATGCTAAAGGTTAAAGAAGAAATCACACAAAGATTCACTGCCTACAAGAATAGGATTACGACCCATCTTAATAAACTAGCATCAAACCTTATGAAAACCAAGACATTCCAAGAGGCTTAAAAGATTGGTCGCACAAGATTTGATATGAAGACCGACAAACTAATTATATAGATTGATGTGGATGAGCCAATGGGCGCATACCAAAAATTAGTAGACTAACAACACAAAAGATGCCGAATGTCAATAGATGGACAGATTACAACATAATAAAGAGGAAAAAAATATATAATTTTTTAGTTCGATCGGGCCGGAAACGGCTAAGCCACATATTTTGACTGTGTAGAATTTGTGAAGTTAGGGCATGTAGACTTAGGGCGTGTCAAGTTAGAAACTTGGCTCTACATGAGATCTGATAACTTTTTGACCGTGCGAGCCATATGGTCTCGTCTTGGCAACATTTTACATGAAAATGTTTTTGATGGGATTTCACTTCTGTTGCATCTAAGGACGACCCACTGACCGACATTTTTTTTTATATTGATTATTTTTTCTTTCTTTTTTCGGGGTATATTTCTTGCACATCAGAGGTGCCTTTTTTCAAAGCCCACTCTCTCTATCTTTGCCTTTTTTCTTTGTTGGTTTACTGTTTATAATAAGCGATAGATCAGGGCGATACTTGTCTCTTAGGCGATTATATTCGACTATAGCTGACTGTTGTGCTTTAATACTACTAAAGTCAATATTTATAAGGTTATGTTATATTAGGTTAGGTTATATTTATAAGCATTCTCTAGATTGACTAATTTGTGAGGTGTTCCCTCACAAATTAGTCAATCTAGAGAATGCTACATAGGCCTGCCCACAAGACCCACAAGAGAACGTGGATGACCCTAACAGTCATCGGAACGAACACGTCGTAGTGACCACTTAAAGAACGTCCACTGAATCGCAAACGTTTCACAGGACCGCCGTTATGAGAAAATTTTTCTCTTAAAATATACCTACCTATACCATCGACTTACATCGAAGGATACGCCTTACCGCGTCAAAAGATGACCGTTAAGAGTAGAACAAATTATCGGACGCGTCCGCGGACGTTAACTGTCAGTTCCCTACGATCATGTCAATTCACATTCGAACTGACAGTTAACGTTCGCGACTTACCGTCGTAAGTCGTAAGTCGCGGACGTGAATTGACGTGATCGTAGGGAACTGACAGACCTGACAGTCTGTCAGTCGTGGACGTCCGTGGACGCGTCCGATAATTTGTTCCCAGCTTAATTGTGCATAAGTTGTCATCTGTCACACAATGACGTAGAGAATTGTCACTGTACCGTCGGCATACTCGTTTCGAAAAGGGTACTTAATTTTAAAACGAGGTTCTTTTGAAATATTAAAAAGTTTGTTTTTATAGTCTTTATTAAATATTCTAAATTATAATACTATTGAAAGTAAATTTGTCTACGATAAAAATTCTTTAATTAAAACCTCCTTTTTAACCCCCGACGGAAAACGAAGGGGCGTTATAAGTTTAACGTGTGTATCTGTGTGTCTGTGTATCTGTGTATCTGTGTATCTGTGTATCTGTCTGTGGCATTGTAGCTCCCAAACGGTTGAACCGATTTAGATTTTTTTGTTTTGTTTGAAAGGTGGCTTGATCGGGAGTGTTCTTAGCTATGATTCAAAAAAATCTAGTCAGCCGTTTGAAGAATATCAGGTCTTTTCTAATTGATGAATGGATTTGAGCATCTTCCACAGGTCTGAATGAGTCTAAATTTGGTAATTTGTTACTTCAATGGTATTAGAATAACATAGTAACCTTGAACTGATGCTGAAGCATTACCTGGTATTTGCAGGATACCCAACTTCTCACCAACTTACAGCAGTGGTATTGTGTTTGGGCTCATTGGAATGGTCTCAATGAATAGATTATAGATATTTATATTTATCAGGGTCTGATAATGGAGAAGCAAAAAAAACAGGGTAAATTTGTAACTAACTTTACTGTGGGAAACGTATAGCATACGTATAGCGATATAAGCGAGGCACGTGTCGATCGTAGCGTATGTACTAGTAATACGTATATATTATATATATTAATATATTATTATTTTGACATCGCGTCGGGGGATTGTAGTGCGCTATACAATGCTATTGTAGAAAATATATTTTCAATTTTTCATTCGCCGTCCCCCGACGCGATGTCAAAATAATATCTACAAATTATATTAAACTTAAAGGGCCAGGGCTTTTATTTTTATAACTTTTTAAAGGATTTTGTTTGTGTCGGGGGTTTTTTAAATTTTAAATTACCTTTTTTTAAATTGGTATTTTAAGTGGATTTTTCTTAGAGATTCAAATATAGAGTCATTATCAGAAACATAAACATTCTCAAGTGATGGTGAACCCATCATTTCATGTGTGGGTTCTACAAATGATATCTATAAAAATAGTTTACGTCCTATTCTCAGACCTACCGAATATACACAAAAAATTTCATAAAAATCGGTGAAGCCGGTGGTTTGGTAGGTGTTTGTTCTCACAACTCCTTCAAAAGAGCAGTTCATCGATTAATAAATATTCGCTGAATCGTTCAGTCGAAGTAGCGTTTGGCGATAAAAAGAAGTTTCGCAATAAATTCCATTCGAACAATCGTTCAGTCGACTTGAGAAGAAGATCCATAAATAAATATCACCCATCTCTCCACTATCCCATTGCCTACTCAAGGATGCATATCGGTACGGCTCGCAAATCCTTCCTTATCCTAAGGGCACGTCTTTCCTACCATTACCGCACCCCCGGTATACTCCTTGATATGCAATGGCCTCTGTAGGAGGCTCCAGGGGTAGTGCAAATCTTGGGGTTAAATTCGATTTATCGAGCCTGGTTAAACCACGTTAGGGTCGGTGCATTTCATTCATTCATTCATTCATTGCGCTCTGAGGAGCTCGTGGCTAAGTAATAACAAGCCGCACGAGTAGATCCATCAGGTTAAGCTACGCTTGCCGGGGTTGGTCAGTGGATGGGTGACCATCTTTACATACCGAGACTCCTCCGTGCCTCTCTGAGTCTCTAGTCTCTCTCTCTCTAGTCTGACACCAGTCTTAAGGGGTATCGTATTACCCAGTTACAGGGTTGTGGAAGTCAGATAGGCAGTCGCTCCATGTAAAATACTGGTATTCAGCTGCATCCGGTTAGACTGGAAGCCGACCCCAAGATAGTTGGGAAAAGGCTAGGAAGATTGATTGATTCATTGCGCTCTAAAGCCGACTTCACAATTAATACGATATCACCAGAACTATTCGGCAGAGAAAAAAGTATTCAGTGTGCGCACTGAATTCGTACGACCACGATCTAACGTTTACGTACGATTTAAATTCGCATCCAAAGTGCGCGCGGCCTTAGAATCGTCGATACGTCTCGTGTCGTCGTACTGTATACGACTTGATACTAACCTCCAAATGAAAAAAAAAACGTAAAAAAATTGTATTACGCGGGCTACCCTAGCGCTTTCACCTTAAACATGCAGATTATGAGATAAAAAATTAAGAACATAACGTATGTTCTTAATTTTTTATCATACGAGTAGAATTGTATCATATCATACCATATGGGTTCCCACCTGTAAAAACAAATGTATGTGGTAATAGTAAATAAATAAATAAATAAATATGATATATTTTGGAATCATACGAGTACAAGTCAAAATCGAGAAACAGTATTTATAAATGGTAGAAAGCCTACCATTTATAAATACTGTTTCTCGATTTTATATATACAAGGTGTCCCTGGAAACCTGTACCAGCGAAGGTCTGATCAGGGGACACTAATACCCATCGATGGAACCCCCATGTATGTTCCGCAATATTTTGTAGTATTCGAGAAATGATTTTTTTTGTAATATTTTCTGTTTTTTTTTTACATTGTAGGCGGTTTTGGTTCTAACTTTTTCTGGGTGATGTTTCTTTGATATTTTTTTTATCAGTATTATGGCTAGAATGTGTGTTACCTGTTCTAAAACAAAAACCCAAATTCTAACTACTATAGTAGCTCAGCATTTGTTCACAAGATTAAAGTTTGTTTGAGATAAAATGTCACTTTACTTCAACTTGAAAAAAAAATGCTTACACCTGGATGAATTACATGTAAATAATTAAAAAAAAGTTTGTGGGTTCCTTTGCTCTAAAAATAACATAAAAAAGTTGGTACTTTATAGGACATTATTACGCAAAAACGGAGTTCAAAGTCGATACAGTCAAAAATAGTGAAAGAACATCATTCATTTTGGGCTAAATGTGAAAGTGCCGGCCAAACAAAAAAAATGTTATATTCGTTAGGTTTCGAGGTCTGGTCGTGGAGTCGGACTGACATAGTGGCGTCGACTGACATAGTCGATCTGGCACCGTTGAAGAGAGTGCAGTACAGCCTTTGTCTCGATCGAATCGAAGGCTTTCTCGTAATCCACAAACGCTAAGCAGAGAAGTAGGTTATACTCTTCGCTCTTCTGTATAACCTGCCGCAGCGTATACATGTGGTCCAGGGTGCTAAAGCCTTTACGGAATCCGGCTTGTTCGGGAGGCTGGAAGTCAAACCTGCGCGCGAGACGGTTCGTGATAGATATGGGTCAGAAGTGTGATGGGCCTATAGTTCTTAAGCAGGGGATTTTCGCCCTTTTTAAAGAAGAGTACCACCACACGTCTGTTCCATGCCTGTGGCGTTTTATGAACATAAAACCAGTTAATACTGTCTAGTGATACCTATTTCAATCAGCTAAGACTAGTACTATAAAAAAAAACTTTATTTCCCATACTGTAGCTATGTGGCGAATAACCCTAGAACCTTAGTTTCACAATTAAAGATGGTGACTGTAATGATTACTGTCATAAAAAGCTATTATTATAATTAGATTACTGTTATTCTCTTAACAAAAACATACTGAAAACAGAATTTTACAAAGACGTATAACAGCGCAGGGAATGGCCCTACAGATTTGGTCCCATAGTGAAAAGTGAAGAGAATAACATGTTCTAACGGAATATATTTTTTTTTGTGTTTGGCCGGCACTTTCACATTTAGCCCAAAAATGTATGGACCGTGAATGTTCTCCTATAATACATGCATTTAAAATGACTTTACTCACATTTTTGCGATTGATATAGAGAAAAATAATTATGAATATTACGGTGCTCCCACACTGCTGTTATAAAATGTTAACAAACATTTTCTAACATAGTTTTTTAAAGTACTAAGGTTCAGTTCTGTTTAAAAACTATGTTATATAACGTTATATAACTGCTGTGTGGGAGCACCTTTAGGTAAAATAGCGTACCTACTAACTTAAAATTTTACTCGTAACTAGGTTTTTTTTAGTTTAAACTAATAATAATCTGAATCTAATGGAATAAATCCTGACGATCCGACATATACAGGGTGTTTGGTGCAACGTGTGCCAAATTGAAATGGTCGACTGAAGGGGTCATCTGCTATCCTTTCACACCCCTTAACATCTCTCATGCCTTGTGGAATTTTTTTTTATCGACTTTTTATTGTTTTATTAAAAAAAGACCCAAATTATACATTCAAATACAATTTTTTTTTTTTAAGTATAAGGCGCAGACTCCGAATTTTAATTTTATTTAGATGTGTATTGTTTTAGAGTACTTTTAAATACAAAATTAGTGACATTAGTCATCTAGTTTTTTTTTTAATTTACTCGTAAAGGTATAACTTAAATTAAAGCTGTACATGTTACAGCTGTTTACATGGCTACAAAAAAAAAACCAAAAGCGACCGGGATCTTCCAACTCCCTCAAAAATTTTCTATTTTATCCTCTTGCTAATGATGTGCCACATGCCATAAAAATCTTGTAACAACTTTGTAAATTCGCTAGAATTGTGAATCGAGTCACATAAGGCTAATATTCAAAATTATGATTTAAAAAATCTTTTTGCGTAACTGTTACTAGAGAAACAGGTAAAATTTGCTTTTTCACTCTTGCGAAGTAAAATCTATCGTCTATCTCTATCTTGCATAGCGTAAACCGGGTGGAAACAAATAATTTTTTTTGTCGAGACATAAAGTCGATAAAAAAATCCACAGGGCATGAGAGATGTTAAGGGGTCTGAAAGGATAGCAGATGACCCCTTCAGTCGACCATTTCAATTTGGCAAACGATGCACCAAACACCCTGTATATAGAGTTAACAAATAAAATGTACGAGAGATTATCCAAGGCAAGTTCGTTACCTGGACTGAGTTTGACCGGCCTGGTCGTGGGCGCACTGCTCGGAGCGACGCCGGTGCTCCAGCATGGCGATGTTGAGGGTCTCCAGGAGCCTCTCCGCGCCGGCCTCCGGGCGGGCCGGCTCCAGGAGCCTCTCCGCACTGGCCTCCTGGCGGGCCGGCTCCAGGAACCTCTCCGCGCCGGCCTCCTGGCGGGCCGGCTCCAGGCCCTCGTCGGCGCGAGCGTCGCCGTCAGAGGGAGCTTCTGCATTACTGCGGCGACCACGCTGCAGTATCGCTTCACCAATCTGTGAGCTAGACTTCTTAAAGTCAAGGATTCTGTCTGCCTTATCAGCCGAGTGTAGCGCGAGCGGGCTGTCCGTGGGCGTGGTGGGCGACTCGGGGATGGTCTGCGCGGCTAAAGGCCCAGGCTCGTCGATACTAGCGTCAAAGTCGTATGCGGGTGTGGAGTGCGCTTTATCCAGTTTGCCGCGGTTTCTGTCTGCGCACGCAGCGTCGTCAGGCGGCCCGCGCGCGGGCCGGGCCCTCAGCACGCCCAGGCACGTGCGCGGCCGCGGAGACAGCTCCAGGCCAGTGCTGCACGATACCGCCTGCGGAATTATATCAGCATCAATATGCGAAAGAAACAAACAACCGACTCTCGAGCTCGTATGTTTCCATAACACGCAAGCTGCCAGTACCTTGTCCCTCGCGTACAGCGCGTCGTCGGGCGCGGCCGCGCTGGCGCCGCGCTCGGGGCCCCAGCGCTGCTGCTTCAGCTCTTGCCAGAACTGGAATATATTGGCCATGTCAGTATACGGGGTAACTTGTAATTCGTTGTATTCCTTCCAGGACATGTGTGACCCATTTGCAATAATTAAGCACCCCATAAAGCCTAAGCGAATTTTAATGGGATTCGAAAAACCCAATTATTATGATTTTTTGAAAATTTTCTTGAGTTCGTCACTAAATATCACTCGTCTCTAAACTCTCAAATTACTTTCATTGTTATTTCATTGGTTACCTAAGAGCTCGTTCCCACGGGATCCCCCCGTTTTGCCTAAAGGATTTTGACAAATTTTCATTATCCAAACAAATTGTAGCAACCTTTTTTTATACCAATGCAAAAAGACATTGCCTAATTTTGTATGGAAGTTGGACCAAGTGCTGCCTAGATTACTCACATAGTGCATTTTGTTCCTCAGACCATCACTAACCTGTATTTCAAAGCGCATAAAAATCTATCCCAGGAGTCCAAAGAAAAACAGTCTCTTGTTTTGAATATTTTTATTGGAAAAAATTAACTTAGTAGCAACAAATGTACTAAATCAACTATTAAACAGTTATTGTGCATTCAATTATAATTGTAGTAATTGTATTTTGATGTTGTAGTTGGAGTTGGACGTCGGAACCACCGGGGTAACCTACTGGCCAGTTTTATGGAGAAGGAAGGCCTCTTTATGATGAACTCCTTCTTCAAAAAACGTGAGCACAGAAAGTGGACCTGGCAGAGCCCTGATGGGGCAACAAAAAATGAGATTGACTTCATTATGTCGACGAAGAAGCAAGTATTCAATGATGTCTCTGTGATCAACGTGGTAAAAACCGGAAGCGATCACCGCATGGTAAGAGGCACATTGAACTTAATTATCAAGCTGGAAAGATCTCGACTGATGAAGTCTACGCTCCGTCCAACACCAATCCTAGTCCAAAACCCCGAGAGCTTTCAGCTCGAACTTCAGAATCGTTTCGAGTGCCTAGGGAGCTCCGTGGACGATTAAAAAAAAAAGCGACCTTCACCGCTTTAGTGCAGACCGCATTAGGATGACTCTATACTCGGATAGATTAGGATGGCTCTAAAGTAGCTTAAAAACAACAAGGCGCCGGGTGATCACGGAATTACGGCGGAACTCCTAAAGGCCGGTGGGAAACCCGTTCTTAAGGCCCTCGAGAAGCTGTTTGATTCCGTCATACTCGGGGTAAAACGCCACACGCATGGAACAGAGGTGTGGTAGTACTCTTCTTTAAAAAGGTGTGTGAGTATGTCAGTCCGACTCTACGACCAGACCTCGAAACCTAACCTTCTGCAGCGAGGTGTGAGACAAGGAGACGTTATCTCTCCGAAATTATTCACCGCAGCACTGGAGAATGTCTTCAAGGTTCTGGACTGGAAAGGGCTAGGCATCAACATCAATGGCGAGTATATCACTAACCTTCGGTTTGCCAACGACATAGTTATCATGGCTGAGGCCATGGAAGACCTCAGTATAATGCTTGATGACCTCAGTAGAGCCTACAAAAGAGTAGGTCTTAAAATGAACATGGAAAAGACAAAGGTCATGTCAAATGCCCATGTAACACCCACTTTCATAAAGATCGGAAACGCTACGCTCAAAGTTGTAGACGAGTATGTTTACCTAGGACAAACTGTCCAGCTAGGTAGGTCCAACTTCGAGAAAGAGGTCAATCGTCGAATCCGACTCGGCTGGGCAGCGTTCGGGAAGCTACGCAATATCTTCTCGTCCCACATACCGCAGTGTCTTAAGACGAAAGTCTTTGACCAGTGCGTGTTGCCAGTGATGACTTATGGCACTGAAACGTGGCCGCTCACAATGGGCCTTATCAGAAGGCTAAAAGTCACTCAAAGAGCAATGAAGAAGGCTGTGGATCACCAAAATGGATCACAAGTGACGTAAGACAGCTAAAAGTAGTCGGTTTTTTTTTTAAATTCTGACATCTCGCAGCTGACCACTAAGGTCCTGGCTGGTTAACCGAACTTTCTTTTGGCTGCCTTTAGCTATTACACTAAAAGTCTCCATCCAGGGGCATAAACTATATTCTAAATTAAAATTAGGCGATCGCTCGCTAATGGCACGGGAGGGGGGGGGGCGCGGTTGCTGGGTCCATAAGGGAGTATAGGGGGGTATTTATAAATACATTTTTGAGAAAAAATATACCAAAAACGTTGTTTAATGCAAGATTAGTCATTATCACAAAAACTGGATTTATTTATTTTTCCTGGGACCAATTTTTTTTTTTATTTTTTTTTATAGTTCATGTGTATGCTACAGTACCACTAGACCAACTCACATTCCTAGGCAGCACTTGGTCCAAACCTAGGCAATCTCCTTTGGAATGATTTTAGTACGCACATTTTCATTTGGTCAAATTTTTACTTGGCAGACTATTACCAAGGATAATGTCATTAAGGCATTTGGTCTTTAATCAAATGATTTATTACAGCAAACTATCTTTAGACAATAAACATTTAGTCAATTGATTTGTTATGACAAAAATATAAAGACAAAATTAGGATTTTTTGGTAATTATATTTACTTTTATTTTAATATAATCATTTATATGCGATGTTATTTGCGCACTTCTTTGTAAGTTTATGTAAGGCTAAAAGAGTCTTGGTAATTTTTGTCTCCGACCAACTGTTTGTCGTAAAACAAATACACAGAAACGAAACGCTGCAAAACCGACTCCACGTAGTCTTGTCTGCCCCACCCCTAGAGTGTAATTTAAACCCGCGTAGGCGCGGAGGCGCCCAAACCCCGCAGCGCCGGAGCCGTGACAGAAACAATGCTTGCTGCATGTTGCATGCCTGCTTGCATGTTTATTTGCATGCTGCTGGCCTGCTTGCATGCTGCATGCCTGCTTGCACGCTGCATGCCTGCTTGCATGCTGCACGCCTGCTTGCATGCTGCATGCCTGCTTTAACGCTGCATGCCTGCTTGCATGCTGCATGCTTGAAGCAAGCAAATCATGATATTGACCTGTTACTGCTCCTGAGAATCGCGGATCTTGACTTTCAGAATTTTGACCTTGACATCTAGGTCAATAACATCAAGGTTAAGGACAATGCCCTTAAGGTGTCCCATGGTGTTTCCCCACCCACATCGTATCGAATTTATTATTTCGTAAATTGAAAACTAGCAAAATTAAGTATTTGGCTTATTTTATTTTGCGTAAAATATGTTATACCAACTGAAATATTTGACTAAATTAAAATTAGTAAAAGTACTAGTTGGTAAGCAAGTTATTGTTTAAACGTTCACTTGCCAAACATTAGGTTTGCGTTACAATTATTTGTGAAGAGTTTATTTGCTAAGTAATAATTTGGCAAATGAAATTATGCAGAAAATTGTTTGGGAAGTGATAATTTGTCAATTTCTTTTAGATGAAACAAGGGAGACCCCGTTCCCACTTGTCGGCTGTCGGGTGCCGTATTTTAATCGGGTGTTGGCACCTCTGTTCACACTACGTATAGTGGGTTGTCGAAGCCTATAGTGCGAGCTGCGGCGGGTGCGGGCAAGGGGGTAGGGACACGGTATCGAAAAGAAAGTATCGATACTGTACTCATGAGTAGTATCGAAAAAAAAGTATCGTACTCATAAAAGTATCGAAACAAAAGTATCGATAATCAAGGTATCGAGTACTTTTCTTAGGGCCTAATGCGCATAGAGCATAGGTCAATAACAGTCAGTAAATAACGCCAGTTTAACTTCAGTAGGGCAGGACATGAAAAAACAAATGGTATTGGTACACAAATTAAATACAATAATAGAAAAAGACAACAGTAACTTCAAAAATTAAAAAAAAATCGGAACAAAATTTAATTATTTAGTACTTTAGGCATATAAATTAAAGTTCCCATTTCTCCTCCGTACAATCACTTATGTAAGAGTGATTGATTAGTGTAGTAAATGAATGAAGGAAAAGTTAGGAATTTATCTGTGAACGGAAGGAACAATTTCGAGCAAATATCGATGTTTCAGAAGGTTCAGAACGAATGAACAAGATGGCGTTGCCATAAGGGGCCGGACACAATACGTCAAAATCGGTCAAAATGCGAGTGAAACATCATCTATTGCATATGGCGTGCCGCAAGGCAGCATATTGGGGCCCACGTTATTCCTCATTTATATAAATGAGCTGTGCAATATAACTATCCCACATTGCAAAATATTTACCTATGCTGATGACACAGCTCTGGTAATCGATGGAGTAGATTGGGACCAATGCTTTCGTAATGCTGAAAATGCACTGAAACATGTCATGAGCTGGTTAACAAACAACCTGCTTACCCTGAACGTACAGAAAACTGTATATGTTCCCTTTGCCATTAGGTCAAATCTTACCCCACCGCTATCGTATCTCCTCAAAGCCCACACGTGTACTACTGCGTCCCCTTCTACATGTGACTGCCTCAGCATATCTAGGACTACTAGTGTAAAATATCTCGGCACTCATATTGATCAACACCTTAACTGGCATAAGCATATAGATGTCTTCACGGGCAGAATCCGTAAACTTATATTTATTTTTTAAAAACTACGCAGGTCTGCGGATATTAATACCCTGAAACTGGTATATTCTGCACTATGTCAGTCAGTTCTTTCTTACTGTATTCCAGTATGGGGGGGTGCGTTAAACGAGGTGGGTTAAACGAATTTATTAGGCTTGAGCGTGCACAACGGGCGGTCTTAAAGGTTATGCGGTCTCGACCTCGAAGATATTCCACAACACAACTATATGCTGAATGTGGAGTGTTAACCGTCAGGCAGCTCTATGTTTTCCATACGATAATCCGTAAACACTCTTCCCGTCCCCTCAAAGAACCAACAGGCAGAAATAAACACAACATCTTTCCACAAGAATATCACAGAACAACGTTTGCCAGGCGCCAGTATTACATCACCAGCACAAAATTATTTATCACTTTAAACAAAGTATTAAAATTATCCACAAAATCAAAATATCAATGCAAACACACGTTACATAATTACCTATTAACATTGACTCATCAAAACACAGAGGATCTTCTTTTAGGCAACCTATAAAGTTTAAGTTAAAATTTTCAACACACACACACACACACTCCCTCTCACAGAGAGGAGGCCTGTGTCCCAGCAGTGGGAACATTAATAGGCTGATGATGATGATGATGATGATGACACACACACACACACATCCATACACACACCCTTACATAAAACACACACATACACACCTCAATGACACATACTTCCACTTCTTTTGATTTGTAATTGTCATAGTACCTATAACATAAAAATTCATTCATTCATTTTTTTTTTTTATTTTTTTTTTTTGCGATGTTTTAGTAGTTGTCCTAGAGCTGTAAAAATTTCTGGCCTGTAACAATGTTGCGGAGGGACACTGATCTTCTAAGATACAGGTACTAACCTAGTTTAGAGGTCAGGGTTTCAATGTATTACTACCTAGCATAAGCCTCTCAATGTATGTACTTCTACTATACCATTGTAATAGTTATTTAGGCTTAGTAGTTCAATAAAGATTTTTATTTTTATTTTTATTATTTTATAAACATAAGCCGAAAGTCGCAAGTTTTAAATGGGTAATTTCTAAGATTATCCATTTAAAACTTAATTTCTTATTCGATACGATACCTGCCAAAAAGTACTCATTGAGTAAAAGTATCGAATGCAAGGTATCGAGTACAAAAGTATCGGTATCGAATAGAAATGTACTCGATACCACCAAGTATCGATACTTTTTTCGTGTCCCTACAAGGGGGGCGACACCCGACATAATGTGAACAGCGCCATACTTACTCATAGGTGAACGAGATTCGACGCGATTTTTTTACGGACGTAGAGGGCTGTCAAAACACTCAACATTTCTTGTCAGCGCCGACAATAAAACAGTAAAAAGTTGGAAAAAAGAAGTTTATTAACCATTTACAAAGAGCAAAGATACTACGTACATGAACTTTGACACCAGTTATCTCAAAAACTTAGTATGGCAATAAGCGTATAAAATTACGGGGAAGACATCTCCATTTAATCAGCTATCTAACGAGGTTCAAAAAATAGAAAAAATTGAGAGGAGCCGATGAAACAGTCGATAATGCTGGAAAAGGTCGTTTTTTTTTTTTATTATTGTTGCAATCAAAAATAAAAATATTTTGCAAAAAACTCGCTGTTTAATATGAGATTTAAACATGGGCCAGCTGTATCACAGTCCAACACTTGACATTATCTGCTCACATTATTTTAGTCCGAATTTTAGCAATGGGATATACTGGGCAGGGTCACGCGCATGATGCGTGTGTGTTAACCGTATCTAACAAAAGCGACGGAAATATATTTTTGTTTCTTTAGTGTAACTGTAGTGCGACGCGATACGACAATGCGTGAAGTGCAAAACTACGATCTCTGTGGTGTGTGTACCGTGCTGATAACATATACAGATGAAAGGTCTGTATTGTATCGCGCACAGCAAAACGACTCATACACTACATAAAAATTGGGTACTTAATTGTTGCAAATGGGTCACACACAGTATCATGTCCAGCACGCGTAGCATGACCGCCATAGAAACGGGTTTTGTCGACGGAATAATAGACAAAATGACAGACAAACAATCACAATCTGTCATTTTGTCTATTCTTCTGTCGACAAAACCCGTTTCTACGGTGGTCAAGCTACCAGTGCTGGAAGGAATACGTCAAATTACAAGTGACCCTGTATAGGATTAAATTAAATTAACCAGCGAAACTCCGCAGACGTGATGGGTATCTTAATATATAAACATTATAAAAAAATAAGTCTCATATTTATTTATTTAATACTTCAATCACACAAATGTACAGAGGCGAACTTAATGCCATAGGCATTTTCTACCAGTCAACCTTTCATATATTATTATTATTTTAATTATTATATAATATTGCACTCCACTGCAGTTGTGCAAATATGCACAGTCACTGTTGCCCTAGTGACGTTCGGTGACAGTGAAAGAATAAGCAAGTGACATGTGGCAGCTCCATAAATATACTGAGTTGAGTTGTAAGAGTTTACCTGTTCAATGGTGTGGCTCGGGCGCTTGTACAGTGGACTGTCGCCGCTGATTGTGTGACGTCTTTGAACGGCTGTCCTTGGCTTGGGCGGATACATTCTGAAAATTATGGAGAATAATATATTTTGCAAAAAAAAACTAACACTTTAGCAAGTAACGTAATACGTGTTAGTTTTTTTGCAAAATTGATGAAATCATCAATCAATCAAATCAGTTTATAGCAAACGTGTTGTATAGAGGTTGGAATAAGATTGTACGTTTCAAATATGCTCCCTGAAAGGGTACTGCAAACCAAAACAAAATCTTATTCTTTAATAATAAAGAGAACTGGCGCAAGCCTGTAGTGCTTGACACTAACGATCGCAAGGAGGTATGGCAGAGTAAGGAGCTTCACGGACGCTACTTCCGGGTCCTACGTGGACCCGATGTAGATTTACTATCGTCCGTCTGATGCCGAACAATTAGCGGAGATTCATTGTAGTGGATCTATGGTTGTCTGAATAAATAAATAATAATAATAATTGTGAAGCACGGCACGGTTGACAGCAGTCGGGCATGCCACCGTCCAGGAGAATCAATCAAACAAATTATCTCCGGGTGTTCTCGTCTAGCTAACGAAGAGTACTTGCATAGACACAACTTTGTAGCCAGGATTATCCACCAGCAACTTGCTCTGAAATACAGCCTTGTGAAATCGGAAGTGCCGCACATACCTGTAGTATGTGCCCGACCCAGTTCTCGAAAATGGAAATATCACATTGTACTGATTCCAGTACAATGTGATATTTCAATTTTCGAGAACTCCATTCCATTTTCCATCATTACTGACAGGACTATTGTTGCCAATAAACCTGTCATAGTGGTGGTAGACCGAGTAGAGCGGCGCACAATGATCATTGACATAACGGTCCCGCATGACGGGAACCTCGTGAAAGCCGAGAAAGATAAACAAATCAAGTATCTTGACTTGGCTCGCGATGTGGACACAGCGATCATTGTGCCGATAGTCGTGACAGCCAATGGCCTAATAGTCAAGAGTCTCGACCAACACCTGAGGAGGCTCTCGTTGGGAAGCTGGATCAAGGGCCTGATTCAGAAAGCGGTACTTCTGGACACGGCTCGCATTGTTAGGAGGTTCCTCTCTCCGGAGCCCTGACCGCCGGTAGCTTGGACCCTGTTCCCGATACCGGTGGGCTACAATTTTTTTTATTTTTATTAAATGATTTTTTAATGACTTTTATAAAAATATTTAAAAATGTATTTAATCAGTTTATAAATAAACGATAATAATAACCCCACCGCCGTATCTCTACGTTGACGTCGTGGTGGGGCTTGCGCGCTCCAAACTATAGGTCTGTGCTGGTAGACTTTACTTTGCCGGAACGGGTCTAGGATGAGGAACCAGACCAAGACAGATAGACAAACCCGCAGGGCAGTATGTGGCGAGCTGTTGGGCAGGAGCGACCCCTGGGAGAAGTCTTGTTCCTCTCCTCTGGCTTGCCTTTATTGGCCGCCTGGAGTGAATATTGACGAGGAACAAAGCTCCCACCTCTTTCTTGCCTTTATTAGCCGGCTTGAGTGGAGATTCGCAAGAGCAAACGTGCTCGGGGGAAGGAAGTATTCCAGTAAAATGCTGGTAGGGATCTTGACCGTACTTCCGGGATTGTCCTGACAGCCGTGGAATACCGCTCCACTCCTCATAAGCACCTCAGGACCGGTAGCCCTCTTGGCGCTACGTCACTTTGTGCTAGCGACCGATTTCGGGGCCCACTTTTGAGTGTGCAAGTCACCCGCTGCCATTTTACCTACGTATTTTATATAAAATATTGGTCAAGCAGAGGCCATAGTCTATCCATAGTTCTAGATAACCAGTTCACTTAGCCACCCAAACCCACAATCCAATATCTTTGTGTCCATATCCTGCAATAGTCCTGCACTAGCCGGGGGTTGTCCATAGGTGCACTAGCATAGTGCAAACAGGGTTAATCGTCGGTTGGTGCCTCGTTTCATTAAACACTTCTGCGAGTTGGCTTTGGCCCCTCGTACGCCTGCCAAAGGTCCCGAGAAATGTCAAAGACGTAAAAATAATAATAATAAGTAAATAATTCCCAAAAAACAATAGCACTTTGCACTGTATACATTGTTTGAAAGAAAATATTTACATTAACCTTTTAACCGCCCGACTTCATATCAGTTGTCGTGCCCCCAGCGCCCGGCACAGTGAATCGAAAAATAAATACCCACAATAAAGAGAAAGTGCAATACTTAAATTTTTCGATGTCGATAAACGGACGTAACGCGTGGCGGCCGTAGCGCGACTCCGTCGATATTTCGTTTTATATAAATAAAAACTGATTAAATATTTTCATATCCCTAGTAAGAAATACCAGTATAAATAATTATCAAAGAAACAAAAACATAACTCCTGGTCTATGGTTTTTCTCCATCTATTTTTGTCTACTCCCGTGTTTCTCTAACTACTTCAATCAACGTTTTTTACCGTAGGTATCTACGCGGCAGAATTTTTCACTGTATTTAAAGTGTTTTAAGCCGTGTTTTTCGAAATGGAAAATAAACGTAGTGGTCAAGATAAATTATTTTAATACACATTCATCGACACACGAACGTAAAACTACATGCATAAGTGATAAGCATAACACTGATGGAAAATTCCAGAAGTTGGCACTCGTTTATGACGTATAAAGCGGTCGTCTATATCCGACGGTGGCGCTGGGAGTACTAACAAAGTAAGTTGCGGAACATGTAGGGTAGGGATGAGAACCATCAACTCAGTTGCTGATATTTCACAAGTAAATTTACTTAATTTCAAACGAATTAAATGAAATACTCACAAATATTTGTAAAAAAATGTTTTATTAACAATTGCTGTATTTGTTTTATAGTTAATTAGTCAGTATAAAGAGAAATATTTTGATTTATGTTTATTTTTGTATCGGTAAATCAATTCTCAATTCTTTATTGCATTCTATAATGTTGATGAATAGTTGGTAGGCTTAAAATTAAAGTAACAATTATGGACCCTGTCGGGCACAGCATAGTAGGAGAGCGGAGGAGGAAGAACGCTTAATTGAAGAGTGTTTATATTATTTAATTAAGTAGGTATGTACAGTGGGTTGCCAAATCTTGGCATATGTCCCGTATTGTCGGATTTTGCCGTCATGGGCGTTGTACATCAATACAATATCTAAAAATAATATTAGTAATTTCATTTACTTTGGACATTATTTTTTGGACTTCTGATTAAGAGACTAAAGTGTATTAGATTGTACATGATTACTTAATTAACTGTTTACCTAATCATCATCATCATCATCATCAGCCTATTAATGTTCCCACTGCTGGGACACAGGCCTCCTCTCTGTGAGAGGGAGTTTACCTAATATAAACATCTTTTTGATACAATACAGCGTAATTAAATAAAAAAAAGAGAGAAAGTGAGAGCAGTGGTGGCCCAGTGGAACCGGCCCCGACTTACGAGTTGTTGGTCGTGAGTTCGAACCCCAGCAGGCGCTTTACTTTGTGTAAATAATTTCATCACCACTGCTCTCAAAACGGTGAAGGAAAACATCGTGAGGAAACCGGCATGTCTTAGAACCAAAAATTCGAAGATATGTGACATCTACCAACCTGCACTGGGCCCGCGTGGTAGATTACGGCCCACTCCCTCTCACAGAGAGGAGGCCTGTGTCCCAGCAGTGGGAACATTAATAGGCTGATGATGATGATGATGATGATGAAATAAAAAAGTACATTAAACGAGCTGTGGTATTTTGGTCGTAAATATACGCTGGCGAAATGAAAATATCCGTCGGAGATATCCGACGTAGGCGGCTAAAAGGTTAATAAGCAATAGTAGACTATCTTTTAGGACTAGCCTGTATCTTATAAGATAGGGTTCAGCCAAATGGATTCAATTAATATTCACAACCAAAAACTAGTAAAGACTGTGTCAATGATTTGTACTAACAGCTGTACAGAAAAAGAAAATAATAACTAAAACTAATCCTAAGTAACATAATATGAAAGACAGCAGACATGCAAGTGTATGTATGTATGTGTAAGGGAGTGTGGGTGTGTTCGTGTGGGCAGTGTGTGGGTGTGGGTGTGGGTGTGTGTGTGTGGGTGTGTGTGTGTGTGGGTGTGTGTGTGTGTGGGTGTGTGTGTGTGTGTGGGTGTGTGTGTGTGGGTGTGTGTGTGTGTGGGTGTGTGTGTGTGGGGGGGGGCGCAAGTGATTCCATGAAAGTATATAATAATTGGATAAAAGGTGTGAGGTGTGATCTTTGAGTATATATGTGAAACTGATATTATATTAAGAGATGTAAGTTAGCAGATTCTCTGTTTCCACTTAGTCCTATTGTAATAGCCATCTACTTTTTTAACATAATATATATTTGAGTCCAGTATATTTAGCTTTTTATGCAGATTTTTATATAGATGTTTACTTAAAACGTAAAATTGATGTTGGCAAAAGAGGTTTTATGTTTTAACGCCTGATGGAATATTTGTGCGCTTTTTAGGGTTTGATTTGGGCATGGATCTATGAGTCCTGAGGGCTGATTGCAGAATGAACAGTTGTCTAATAAGTCAGTCTTCAATTTGTATTTAATGATACCTTCAGTAAATTTGATTATTCTAGGTAGCCTGATTGTTCAGGAATTATATTTATTTATTTACTAAACAGAGAGTTGATTCTGTCAATTTCGAAATAAAATATTGATTAAATCAATGAAAAATGTCAATGTTCAAACAGTTCGTAGTGTATGTAATGTATGTGTATTGCCTAATGGCAAAAAAACCAGTAACTTCTTGTAAGATTTAATAACGTTAAAGTAAAAACAGGAACAGTTTAATAACGAGTGTGACCTGCTTCCTAAAATGACGGGTTGCATTCGTTTGGGCATGCTATCTAAGATATTTCTAATGGTTTCGGAATACGTTTTCACTCCGTAGCAATTAAATTTTTAGCTCCCTGATGTTTTGCGTCTCACTCGTGGCTTCGGAACGTCGTGCACACACGTACCTGGCGTGCTCGGCGTGCAGCTGCGTGGGCGACGCGGGCAGTACGTACCTGGCGTGCTCGGCGTGCAGCTGCGTGGGCGACGCGGGCAGTACGTACCTGGCGTGCTCGGCGTGCAGCTGCGTGGGCGACGCGGGCAGTACGTACCTGGCGTGCTCGGCGTGCAGCTGCGTGGGCGACGCGGGCGGCGACAGCGGCTCGCTGCCGTCGGACTCGGAGGGCTCGGGCGCGGGCGCGGGCGGCGCGGGCGGCGCGGCGCGGCGGGCCAGCGCGTAGGGCGGCGCGGGGCGGCGGCGCGCCAGCAGCTGCGGCGTGGCGAGCGCGGGCGGCGCGCGCGCGGCGCGGCGGCGCAGGCGCAGCGCCAGCGAGGCGCCGGCGCCGCCGCACGCGCGCAGCACGGCGTCGCCGCTCCAGCCGATCACGCACTGGTTGCCCACCTGCAAAAGCAGTTTATTCAATATTGATACTAAAAACAAAAAACCTTACTGAATCAGCCATGGAATATGATTTAAAGTCGAGAGTCGACTTCTTTCTCAAAGTCAGTAACCCGACTTTGAGAAAGAAGTCGACATAAGGATCCAGTCGGGTTGAACAGCGTTTCACAAACTCGTCAAATCTTCTCGTCGCCTATCCGGCGATGTTTGAGTCGATACGTCCTGCCCGGTATAACATTATGGCGCCGAAACGTAGACACTGACAGTCGGGCCGGTCCAAACACATTCAAGGTCGCTCAACACGCTATGAAGCAGGCTAGGCACGGAGTTTCTTTGAAGCACAAAATCAGAAATGAAATTATCCGACTAAGAACCGGAGTTACCGACATAACTTGCAGACTTGCAAAGTAAGCAAGCTGAAATGGCAGTGGATTAGCCATGTTTATCGAAAGTTAACCGGTGGAGCAAACTAGTTCTGGAGTGGAGACCGCGTATCGACAATCGTAGTGTGGGCCACTCCCCTGAAAGAAAGAAGACAAAGTTAGACATATCGGTACCTGCACGATCTCGTCCCCGATGTGCACGGCGCCGGACGCGTGCGCGGGCGAGCCGAAGCGGATGTCGGCCAGCTGGTGGTGGCCGCAGAACGACGGCACCACGTCGAAGCCCAGCGGCTTGCCGCCCTGCCGCAGCGTCACGCTGTCCAGCGACGCCGGCTGCAGGATCATCGGGTCCGACACGTCCTGCCGCAGACATGTTGCTGTCAGTGCACGGTCGCACAGTTAAGAAACGTCAACGACTGTCCAACTGTACAAGAACTCAAACTATGTTCATCAAATTTGATAGACAGCTGTGCTGCTGGGGAGTTTGTTGCGCCACTTTTTCCCAGCTAAAGCACTAGGAACTGGTGAAGGGCGGGCGTTTTTGGGGACTGTCATATGTAATTTTGACGTTCGAAAAGTGCTGATTCTCAGCCTAGTTTTAATAAATGATTTTTGAATTTTGATAGCAGCACACGCGTGCGCAAGTGTGTTCTGTAGCCACAAATAAAGTCATAATAAAACCGGCCAAGAAAGGGTTTCATAGTCCGCAGTGAGGTGGACGCCGACCAAAAAATAGTCGGCGGCGGCGCGCCTATAGAAATTGGTCGGCGCGGCGGCGGCGTTAAATAAAAAAAAGCAATTTTATGGTCTTAAAATAACATGGTAAATCACTCAATATTGTGCGTACAAACTTACATTTGCAGTTAAAATGTATGGGAAAACGAGTTTTTCATTTGCAATGTTAAGTTTGTTCTTGGGATGAATTCATTCTAACTACGGAACCCTTCATTGTGCGAAGTCCGACACGCACTGGGCCGGTTTTTTTTTAACATAATTATTCCCATTACAAAAGCGGCGGCGGCCGCGGTCCCGCTGCGCGCAGGTGCGGGCTGTAGTGACACATACACGAGTAGTGTCTACCTGTATGATGTAATCGGCGGTGGTGGCGGTAGTGGCGGCGGCAGCGGCCACAGCGCGCGCGGGTTGTTCAGCGAAGCGGTCCCGCTGCGCGCACGTGGCGGCCTCTAGCGATAGCTTCAGTAGCGCCGCCTTGCGCTCGGCCAGCGACGCCGCCGCGCTGCCACTCGAGCACAGCGGCCATCTGCACAGCCGATCATCGAAAATATCAATGTCATGCTGGTACCACGTTTTCTTGTTATTAACGCGATTATTAACAGCTAATACCATTACCACCAATGCCATTAATGTGGTTCCAGAATTGTCATGTCTAAACCAGCAAAGTACAACAATTGATCATGAAGCAGAGGAGTAAAGTAAAAATACCTAACATTTTCTTCCTTGAGGAATACTACTATCCAAAATATTTTATGGCAAGCAAATGTGGAAATCCCAAAACGTCATAGAAAGTCATTTTTGGCCTAGTGTCACCCTGACTATGCGGTCTTTTACAGTGAAATAAGGATGAGAAAGGTCATCGAGGCTTAAGTATGAGTAGGTACTTGCTCATACGTCTATCGCTGCCCTGCTAACATTAAAGGACATCATTCATTTCGTACCCAAAAATTAAAGTTCGGCCAGAAAAAAAAAAAGGTTTTTTCTTATGGAAAATAACGTCCTGAGCATTTTTTTATATTACAACGAAAGTCTACAATTAACCCCCTGGCTGCTATTTGAGTTTGAAAGTAGGTACCAAAAATTATGTTTTTGCCAACAATATTTTGCACATTCGTTTTTAAAGACGCAAGCATTTATTGCCCATTGCAGAAATAGACATGAGAATTGAGCGTTACGTATAGTAAGGTATGATAACTATTAAATAAAATACGAGAAAAAGATTGAGGGAAATGTTTTTCTTCTACAATAGCAGGCAGACTCGAGGGTAAAACGCCACAGGCTTCTTCTTCTTCTTTGAAAAGGGCAACAATGCCCTGCTTAAGAATTATAGGCCCATCGCACTTCTGAATTATGTCTACAAGCTGTTTTCAAGAGTCATCACGAACCGTCTCGCGCGCAGGTTTGACGACTTCCAGCCTCCCGAATAAGCAAGATTATGTAAAGGCTTTAGCACCTTAGACCACATACATACTCTGCGGCAGGCTATACAGAAGATTGAAGAGTATGACCTGCCTCTCTGCATAGCGTTTGTGGACTACAAAAAAGCCTTCGATTCGATCGAGACTTAGGCTGTACTATAGTGTCTTCAACGGTGCCAGGTGCACTTTCGGTAAACCAAGGTGCTGCAGTGTCCATATGAAAACACTACTAATCTACTCAAAACAAAATAGGGCCCACCCTAAGTTAATTTAGAAATTTGTCTAAGAATCAATAATTAGGTAAGCATTTGTAAAGTAAAGCACTAAACTTTATTCTTGACATGTTTATGGGTTCTTAACAATGTTTCCAGCGTTAATTTTAGCGTTAAATTCAAGTGAATAGACAAAAAAAGTGTAAAGTGATTGAAAAAACACTTGTTGCATAAATTCTGTGACTTGTGTTCTCAGTCCGATTCTAGGCTTTGACGTTACCCGTCACTTTCTGTCATAGCCTTTTTTTTATTCGGTGTTAATCATGATTATTATGCCTGGTTTTCGTCGTCATATGGACATGGAAAGCGCAGCAAGTGCTGTTGCTATGCTTCAGGAGGGAGGCTCTCAGATATCTGTAGCAAAACTTCTCGGTGTGTCACAACGCGCTATTCGCAACGTATGGGAACGCTTCCAGGAGCTCGGGAGTCTAACTAGGAGGCCTGGATCAGGAAAAAATTGAGCTACAACTTCTTAGGAAGACCGGTATATCAGGTTAACTGCACGACGAGAGCGTGCTGTTACCGCCCGGGCATTACAAAACCGGCTGCGGCAATCTACTGGTACCAGAGTCAGTGATCAAACAATTCGTAATCGCCTCTACGAAGATGATCAACATTCCCGAGAGCGTGCTTTTGGACTCAAACTGACAAGAGCCCTTCGAGCAGGGCGCTAAAGATACGCTATCGAGCATTTAAACTGGTAATGGATAACAAGAGGGCTGTACTCTTTAGAGATGAATGCAAGGTCAAGTTTTCCAGTGATGATAAACGAGTCCGCGTGTGAAAACAATGTATTGAATGTTTTACAGAACCATACATCCACGGAACAGACCGTTTTGGGGACCCAGTGTTATGGTATGGGCGAGAAAACGCTTGGTAGGCAAAACAGAGCTGATAACTCTGGATGGGATAGTGTAAACGCCACCAGTTACGTTGGGCGGGTAATCCAACTTCACGTCATCCCATTTTCACAAAGAGTGGTCGCTAACTTTGTTTTTTATGCATGAAAATGCTTACTCACATACGGCCCGTACTGCACAAAGAGCACTTTCTGAGACCAATGTCACGGTTTTGGCATGGCTAGCTAACAGTCTCGATCTCAACCCCATCGAGCACTTAAGGGATCTATTGAAAAGAAGCCTTAAAGAAAACTAGAGCCATGGTAACAGTCAGCAGGAGCTCATAACGTGTTAAAACTCGATTGGGAACGAGTTCCGGAACTAAATGTTACCCATTTTGTTGAAAGTGTACCAAATTGTCTCAGAAAAGGCATATAAAGCAGAGGAGGCCCCACTGCTACTAACCAAAACATTTTTCATCAAATGGTTACAGAAAATGGGAGACAGACTAAGTTTACTTTTCAAGTTAATTTGAGTTTATTTCTCTAAAAAGTGATTTGTTTGTGTAAATCGATCAAAAAAGACAAACTTAACCACTGTCTATTTTTAAATAATTTTTTAATCCCTACTCTAAACACATCTATCCATAAAAACCATATCATTAATAGTTTAAAAAAAAAGCTGAAAAACTTAGTGGGCCCTATTTTCTTTTGAGTAGTTTACTATGTCGTTCAGACTCCAGGACCAGACCTCGAAAATTATCCTTCTGCAGCGAGATGAGGTGAGACAGAGAGACTTTATCTCTCCCAAACTGTTCACCACTGCATTGGAGGTTTTTAAGGTTCTGGACAGGAAAGGCGTAGCAATCAACTTCAATGGCAACTACGTCACTTACCTTCGGTTTGCCGACGATATAGTAGTCATGGCTGAGATAGTCTCAGCCATGACTACAATATCGGAGGACCAGTACAATGCTCGATGATCTCAGTAGAGCTTCCGAAAGAGAAAGTCTTAAAACGAACATAGATAAAATTAAGTTCATGTCAAAGCCCTCATGAAGATCGGAGACTTTACAATCGAAGTTATGAACGACTACGTTAACCTAGGACAAACTGTCCTGTTAGGTAGGTCCAATTTCGAGGTCAATCGTGGAATCCGAATCCTTGGCTGGGCAGTTTTCGGGGAAGCTACTCTATATCTTCTCTTCTCACATGTTGCCAGTGATGACCTATGAAACTGAAACGTGGTCGCTTACAACGGGCTTCGTTAGAACGCTGAAAGTCGCCCAAAGGGCAATGGAGAGGGCTATGCTTGGAGATTCCTTGACGACGTGATCTAATTAGAAATGAAGAGATCGGTAGGAGAACCAAGGCAACCGACATAACCCGAAGAATTGCTAAACATATATGGCAGTGGGCAGCCCACATTGCTCGCAGAAAAGATAGCCGATGGGCATGGGGCCGAAACGTTCTGGACTGGCAACCACGTACCGGAAGACGAAGCGTGGAGGTTCTTACGGTCTTCATCAAGCCAATGATTTAGTGAAGACCGCAGGAATCCGCTGGATGCGAGAATCACAGAACCAGTCGAAGTGGCGATGTTTGGGGGAGGCCTATGTCCAGCAGTGGAAATCTTCTAGCTGAAATTATGATGATGAAGATGAAATGATGATGATGAAGGTTGTTTCTCGTATTAAACATTATTGTAATGCTCAAAATAAGATTTTTAATATTTTCTTTTTCAAACTTAAATAGCAGCGGAAGGGTTAATTGTATACTTTCATTGTAATAGTAAAAAATGTTGAGGGTGTTATTTTCCATAAGAAAACCATGTTTTTTTTTTTCTGGCCGGCATTTTAGTTTCTGGGTACGAAATGTTCGACACTTAAATGATGTCCTTTCTATAGTTTATTTCATGTTAACATACCAAAGTTATAGTAATACTATTTAGGGATGGAATTAATAACTTCAGTTGCGTACATATGTATTGGATGATCCAATTCGAGATTTTGTAATTTTCACAGCTGTTAGTAGTTTCAAACGTTAAATATTAGTTTGTAAAAATACTTTTTAAAAATTAATTGTTTTGGATTCAGCAAGACGGCGCAACTTACAAAGTGCGTACAGCGTAAAAGCCAACTCCCACGGTGCGCCATATCACGGACGCGCACCAGCCCGCACGAGGACGCACCGCCACGCACGCGTACAACGCGCGTCTGCGCTACCACGCACGCTAGGTTTCCCACGGTGCGTCGTGCGCGTGCGTCCGCGATATGGCGCACCGTCGGAGGGCGGCTTTAGATGTTTTGCGGGAAACGTTCAGAGGTTATTTCACGTTACGGTGACGTGAACTGGGGAACCAAAGTTTTGCGATTTAACGCCGTTGGTTCTTTTCTGTGGGGTTTTCTTAAGAATCGCGTCTATACCAACAAACCTACAACTTTGGAGCACCTAAAAAGTAACATCCGCTAAGTTATTGCCGAGGTAACCCACGAAAGCGAAAAGTTATCGAAAATTACCTCGAAATAATCGACTGCTACAGAAGATCCAGAGGCGGCCCTTTGCATGACGACCTTTCCATAATAAATGAATAAAACTGAATATTCGATTTAAAAAGGAAGTCGGTTAAAAAAGAATCAAGATATTGTTACATTTTGTGTTTAGTTTTTTAATAAATTTTAGTAACCTCGAATCGGATCACACTATATAATTTGTATTAATACAATCACCATGGTATTGTAAATAACAATTACAGTTTTCTTGAATTGTAGGATGTCTCTGATCTTATTACTATACAGACATTGAAGTCTCAAAAATCACAAAATATACTGGTGATAAAATAATAAATAACAACATGCAACATTTTGTACACCTAGGCAATGTTGATAGGCAACAAAACTAGTAGCACATACCTATAGCACGACTCATAATGCGAAGCATTAGAGGGTGCTTTACGATCGAAAAAAATTTTTGCTTTCTTTCTGCAACTATTTTTATTGTTACACTCCTGCTAGTACACAGCACCTACCAACCAAATCGGTCTGTTCTCAAGTGATGTGCATACCAACTAACAGCATTTTTCATTTTTATTTATATAAATGTTACATGCATTTATTTAAAGGTGATAAACATACTTTTCTGACTTTGGTATAATTAATCAATGGAGAAACAAGTACATGTGCATAATTGATCTGTTGATTGCAACAGCCACATATTTCAAGTCTAGCGGGAAGGCTCAGCTCGGCCGCCTACGCTGTCAGGAAAGTAAGACAATACACTGACGTTGACACAGCTCGATTAGTCTATTTTAGTTATTTCCATAGCGTTATGTCCTATGGTATTCTGCTGTGGGGCAAAGCCGCTGACATTCAAAATATATTTGTTCTTCAAAAACGAGCTGTCCGAGCAATTTACCAACTAGGTACCAGAGTCTCTCTGAGAGATTTTTTTAAAGATATTGGTATTCTTACAGTGGCATCACAATTCATCTTCGCCAATATCTTATATATTAGGCAAAATATACACGTATACACTAAAAACAGTGATATCCACAATATTAACACCAGAAATAAAGACAAATTACGAGCTCCTTTTCACCGGCTTCATAAGGTTCATAACTCATTTGTTGGGCTTGGTATAACCTTTTATAACAAGCTACCCACTTCTCTGCTAGATTTGCCTTTTAATGCGTTTAAAGCTAAAGTAAAATCCAACCTTTGTTCAAAGGCATACTATTCTATCAATGACTACTTAAGCAATAAAAATAGTTGGTCGCTGTGATTAACTCAAGACAATGTTTATGTTCTTTCTCCAGAATTAGCTTACCTACTGACAGGTTATATGAGTTTATAGAATGTTTAATTTATTTGACTTTATTATACAATTTATTTTATTTTTATTTATTGTTGACATGATCTACTCATTACAATGTTTTCGTATGAGTTATATTGCAATATGTGATTAGCTAGCGACCTCGACAGTAGATTATATATTATTCTTGCCTAACTGTTGATCTATTTTTGATTTATTTTTACTTCAATGGTCCTAGTTTATCATATCTAATTATGTGACTTCGAGTTACAGCTTTATTAGCTATATGTAAGCGGGCACGCCCTTTATGCCTGGAGGCTTTATAATTCGGGTATTAAGTTCTGTTTACGTTTTTAGTTTTTATTTTTGCTTGAGTTTAGATTTCGATATTTTTTTTTGTTGGTACATTGGCGCGTGCTAGCTGTCATTATTTTATTGAATGTTTTGTGTTGAGTAATGTAAATTATTTGCATACTATTGTATAGAATCAAGTTTTTTTTCTAACTGAACAGACAGCTGTGCTGCTGGGGAGTTTGTTGCGCCACTTCTTCTCTCCAGCAAAAGCACTAGGAAGTGGTGAAGGGCGGGCGTTTTTGGGGGACTGTCTTATGTAATTTTGACGTTCGAAAAGTGCTGATTCTCAGCCTAATTTGAATAAATGTCTTTTGAATTATTTTTTTTTGCAAAACTAGTTTTATAGATAGACGGAATACTCTTTATTATGTACACCATAAAAATTTCAGACATATATTAACCACAATAACCACACCACAATTTACTACAATTTTAAGGTAAAATAATAATTTTCTTGTATAGAGAGCAAATTAGATAACTACTAGTATCACATTACCTGTCAAGCCAGCACACTAGTGGTTTAACAGCATGCACGGTGCGAGCTACATCTGCCAGTGTCTGTGTCTCAAGTCGCGCATCTGGGTGATGGCGCAGGGCTCGTGCCAGCGTGGTGGCTACCACTGACACACGCAACGCAAGCTGCTGCACACACTCCCGAGACACCTCATATTGCTAAACACATCCACATCAGTGATATTACACACACAATTACTGTGAAATACAATAAGTCGCATTATAACTACAAATAACGCCAGTTAAATCATTAATCTTATACAAATGACTGCTACAGCACTACTATACATAAACAGCAGGGACATAAGCATTAAATAGTTCAGTAGTAGTGGCACTCACCAACAGATAACACTGTTGAGATAAGTGAAACATAACATTGTACTCTCCTGTGACTCATCCTGTCTCACTACAGACCAGACTACATAATTATGATCATGTATACTAATGGGTGCAGTTCGATATTCATGACAGCTGGACACTTACAAAGTTCCGCAGATGTTCTACGGCCTCCAGCAAGAGCTCCTGGTGTCCGATGACGTGCATGCCCAGGTACTCGAGGTCGTCACAGCGCAGCGTCAGCAGCTTGGCGCCGTCGAGCCCGCGCTCGCGCAGCGCCGGCACGTAGCGCGCCACCGTCGGGCCCAGCCCTGCGACAACAGCCGTGACTCACTCGCGTAAACCACACACACTGACCACTCGCTGCCTCGACACGTACCTGAGAGCCAGTCCGCCACCTGGTCCGCCGACCACTCCGCAACATTGAGGCTAGCCATCGGCATGAGGATGGCGCATCTTCCAGTGAACGGCGTTTATTATTATAGTGCGGCGTAAATTTCTAACAAATAACAGCCGGACGAAGCGACTTCTTATGATTTTAGACTGACAAGTGACACTGACAATTGACAATATCGACATTGACATTTCAAGGAATGCCACAGACTAAAGTAATAAAATAACGTTTCGTTCTTTGCCATAAATATGATGAAACACTTGCCTCATAAAACTGCATAAATATAGTATATTTAATTCAATAATTCAATTCGCATTCAAAATATTTTTTTTTGAAAAACATTTGTTTTCCAGATTTACAAGCTTTCTGTTACGAGTCCTGCAAATTAATTCGCAAAGTAACAATAGATGGCATTGATAACCTAAACAACGGACGTTGTTTTGTAAATATTTTAATGGCAGTGTATAGAGGGCCGTTAGCGGCACTCTGCAGTCTCCGCTCCGCAGTTTATTAAGTAGCGTTAACGTCACTCTATCTCAGCAGCAGTGACGTGAACTTGCTTTAGTTATTACGAGGTTATTCTCAGAGTAATGAGAGGTTATTACTCTGAGCGTGAACTGAATGTTTAAAAAAATAAGGTTATAAAAATGAGGTACTTATTATTTAAAAAAAAACGCAACGGGTAATATATGTATAGTACAGTACGACAGGGAACCACCACAAAACACAGGTTTAAAACCACATCATGCATGCAACTTGCATGCAGCATGCAAACAAGCATGCAACATGTAGGATGTAAGCAAAGCATGCAACATTATTATAGCATGTAGGTAAGCAAGCATGCAGCATGCAAGTGATGATGCAACATGCAGCAGGCATGGTTTCTGTCACGGCTCCGGCGCTGCGGGGATCCGGCGCGGCGGCGGTCCCACGCTCCCACGCGACCTTATCGTCGCAGATGGTTTAAAGCTCACCGCCGCAGCTTCGTCTTGCTGGCCGGCTTGCCGGCCAGCCTCAGCCGCGCGTTACAACCACCTGCTCCTCAACTCGCGGGCCGCCTCGCCCCTCTGCGCCTACACGATTCTAAATTACACTCTAGGGGTATGCCTTCTGCGAAGCGTCACTGAAAGAATGAAGTTCTATTAGTTTCGGTGAATCGCATAACACTCTTCTAGGTATTTGTAAATTCAATAAACAGTTTAAATTGCTCGCAAATTCTAACCACCTTTCTTCTATTTCCTGAGGGATGATCTTGATCCCAGTAAATTTTTTGTTGCCATAAATTTTGTAATAGGTATTATTTTTGCTGTAATTATACATGGACAGTCCTAAAGTATCGAATATTTTAAATGCATTTGATAATATACGTCTTTTTGTTATTTTATCATGATTGTGAAATGGCTGTACAGGAAAGTTTAATAATAATAACCCCACCGCCGTATCTCTACGTTGACGTCGTGGTGGGGCTTGCGCGCTCCAAACTCTAGGTCTGTGCCGGTAGAGTTTACTTTGCCGGAACAGGTCTAGGATGAGGAGCCAGACCAAGAGAGATACAGAAAACCGCAGGGCAGCATGTGGCGAGCTGTTTGGCAGTAGCGACCCCACGGACCCTATCTCCCGGGAGAAATCTTGTTACTCATCTCTGGCTTGCCTTAATTGGCTGGCTGGAGTGAACACTGACGAGGAACAGAGCTCCCACTTCATTCTTGCCTTAATTGGCCGGCTTGAGTGGAGATTCGCAAGAGCAAACGTGCTCGGAGGAAGGAAGTATTCCAGTAAGATGGTGGTAGGGATCTTGACCGTACTTCCGGGATTGTCCTGATAGCCGTGGAATAGCGCTACACTCCTCATAAGCACCTCAGGACATGTTGCCTCCTTGTCACTACGACACTTTGTGCTAGCGACCGTTTTCGGGGGCCCATTATTGAGTGTGCAAGTCACCCCCTGCCATTTTATCTGTGTACATTATAAAACATTGATCAGGCAGGGGCCATAGACCTCTCATAGTTCTAGGTCACCAGTCAACTTAAGCCACCCAAACCCATAGTCCAATGTTTTGTTTCCATGTTCTGCAATAGTCCTGCACCAACCGGGGGTTGTCCTTGGGTGCACTTGCATAGTGCATAGAGGGATAACCGTCGGTTGGTGCCTCATTTCATTTAAAATTGTCTAAGGGGCCTCTGCGAGTTGGCTTCGGCCCCTCGTACGCCTTCCAAAAGACCGGGATCCCATGGTCCCGAGATATGTAGACGATATAAAAATAATAATAATAATACCATTTATTGCAGGTGTTAGAAAATACGGTGGGCACTATAAGTATATGTATAGATATTACCCAAATAGCAACATTTGAATGACTACTGATTATTATGAATGTTCTTATGAATAAGTTGTAAGGAATGGTTTTCATAAAATAAAGCACAGAAAGACAAGACTAGATATATATTTAATTTGACTTGCCAGTATTTAATCAGAAAGCTAGTTGTCCGTTCCAAATCTAGGTCTTCATGGAGAAGAAGGACAAGAAACTCCATGGAAACAGTATTACAGTATTCTATCAACACAATTCTTATATTTTTAACAGTCGTTAATCGTTTATCGTTTATCGTTAACAGTTTATTCTATGTCTTGGATTCAGAATAATAGCAACGTTATAAAAATAGCAATATTGGCAATAATACACCAACATAATCATAATAAGCAATAATTACAGTATAATATCAAATTATTTAACTTACGTGACACCTGATCGGTATATTCCACACACTAACAGCACTATAACCAACCAACTGAACATTTACTGAGTAATTGACTATTCCATCACTTGATTCGGTCCGCACAGCTCAAAAGCCAAATAGAAACTGACTTCCCACAGAAGGCGGGTCTTTTATAACATCTGTTCTTGTAAACAAGGTGGGGGATCATCCCACCTTGTTTGAAACGTAACAATCGTTTGAAACAGTTTGTTATATTAAAATAATAATATAAAATCTAAGATATACTAAATGTCTCATTAAATATTACTTAAAAATTAATAGAAATAATATCTAAATTAATTTTACAAGTATTACTTTTAGGTAAACAATACCATAATCAAATGAGGTACTTTTACATTGGTCTCAAGCTTCGTAAGTGTGACAGATGTCGCTATCCGACAAACAATATTATAATAACCTCAAAATGAACTATCTGACATATTCATTACATCGGTATAAATCTAACACAGGCAACACAGGCCCATAGAAAAATACCTTAATCTAAACATATATATTTTAATATTTAAAACAAAACTTGTGTTAATAAAATAAGGCTTATGACTATGTTAGTAGCACTTCACTTTGCACTAGCGCTTTGTGCTGTCCTGTGGTATTAGTCCGCGGAAGCGACGGAACACCACGTCTTGCGGCCAAAAGTCTTCATCCAAGACGAGGGGCAGATAACAGTTCGGTACACGCACGACGAACCCCTTAAAGTTGACGTTCCGGTGCGATTCCAGTAACTGCACCGTCGGCGTGTACTTCGTCTTTTGGCGCACGTACTCAACGATGTCCTCCGCCTTAGTGGTGTAGTGCAGGCGGGAGATGTACACCGGTGTGTTCGGCTTTGCGGCACGCAGACTCACTTCGGGCTCCGTAGGAGCTTTGCCGCAGCGGTTCTTGTTCGTTCGCGATCGGCGCTTCCTCCTTTGCACCGTCACGAAACCGTCATCATTGTTTCAGCCCTTTTCGGCGCCTTTTCTGGCATGGGCTTGATATTAGGAGCGCCAGGGGCACTAGCGGTGACGCTAGCGAAATTCCTTTGTAGGGGTTTCGCCAAGGCTGCAGACACTGGCAGCGGGATGGGGCGCGGGGTTCGGGCGGCGCTGCGTAGAGGAGCCGCGGTGACGCGCGCGGGGCTGCGGGGCCCGCCGGCGAGGCGCTCTGCAAGCTCAGCAATCAATGGATGCGCTGGCTACGAAACTGCTGACGCGGAATTCGACGACGATATATCGAGGCCGGCTCCGCGACAAGTGTTTACGTTAGATGCATCGACAGGTGACCTAATTACCGCCACACTGTTGCGCAAATCGCTCACTTCTTTACGCAAATCCACGATGGTGTTTTGGGATGCATCTAACTTCGTTAACACATCCGCGAGGCGGGCCTTCAGAAAGACAATATACTTCAGAAGGCTTGTTACATCGACGTGGTCGAAGGTGACGGGAGGAAGCTTGTGTAGCTCCTTCGCCACAAACGTTGGCACGTCGTCAGGGTCGGTGTCCTTGAACAGCGTGATAATATCCTGCAGGCTCTTCTTCGTCCCGTCACGCCGGCGGGACACCATCTGGTCGCGCTTGTTCAGCACACTGTACAACAACAGCTTGGCAGCAGCTATGTCTTCCTCGCTGAAGTTCGTTGCGCAGAACTGGACAGCGGACACCTCGTCCATCACATCCAGCTTTTGCTGCAGGAACGCCAGCAGCTCATTCGCCACTAGTTCACTACTCATGGCAAATTACGAGCGACAGCTTGCGCCGCGCTAATCGAAATAAAGAATAAGCAAATGCGTCCGCATCGGAACGCAGCACAAGCGAGACTGTTTAAATTATCAGTTTTTGGCTCCCACCCTAAGCCCAGCGTGCTTGACGATTCACTTAAAGTTAATAAAATTTTCAAAAAAAATGTGAGCTCATAGTACTCTGCTCATTATAGTATTTTTCAAAGTGGTTTTTCTATTCGATACACTTCATTTAAGATATAATGCCGCTCAGTATAAATAAATCATTTGCCAAATATTGAGAAAAATGCAGGACGTAACGTTGACACTCAAACATATATTAGGTCACTCACATATTATGAAGCTTCTCATTTTGTAACTAAAATTTAGTGTTTGCTGTTATGTTGATTTCTCGTCACTCGCAGTCAGTCGCTCACTTAGTAATACTATAACTTAATTAATTATTTTTGTCACTTAAAACATTAATTTACAGTCACTCGTTTAAATACTACCCAATTTTTTATTGAATTTTACAATTAGTTTTATATTTGCGTAAGTTAAAACAGGCTGACTTAGAGGGGAGGATATGGAATTTTTAATTATTTTTTATCACATCTATTCAAAAAGACGTAGTTTAATCCTCGTAAACAGGGACCAAAATAGCGTTTTAATCCCTAGGGACTAAAAGTGATTTGAATTTGGAATGTGGAAATTGTTAGTAAAAGTTCTATTCACCAAAGAGATCGATCACGAACATTGTATGAATAAGTAACAGGCTGGCAAGAGAGAAAGTGTGAAATATTTGATCAAAATTAAAATCCAAGATGGCGGATTTTTTTTTTTTTTTTTTTCATCGTTTTCGACTGTGGTAAAGCCGATAGTGAGGTCAAAATTTAAATCCAAGATGGCGGATGCGAAAATTTTCAAATTTTTCGTCATGGGTATCGTTTTCGTAGTTTTTGACGGTGGTAAAGCCGATAGTGAGGTCAATATGTAAATCCAAGATGGCGGACGCGAAAGTTTTAAAATTTTTCGTCATGGGTATCGTTTTCATAGTTTTCGAGGGTGATAAAGCCGCTAGTAAGGTCAAAATTTTTATCCAAGATGGCGGATGCGAAAATTTTAAAATTTTTCGATATGGGTATCGTTTTCGTAGTTTTTGACGGTGGTAAAGCCGATATTGTGGTCAAAATTTAAATCCAAGATGGTGGATGCGAAAATTTAAAAAATCATCGTCATGGGTATCGTTTTCATAGTTTTTGAGGGTGGTAAACCCGATAGTGAGGTCAAAATGTGAATCCAACATGGCGACTGCGATGTTTTATTATTTTCATAATTTTTTTATTTTGTGTAAATCAGTGAGTAGGAAATTCGTTCCTGATGGGGGTCGGACCGGACACGTTCGTTTTCTCATAGAGGGTGATAAAAAGTAGAGTGTTCACCTCGGGAGCAACACTATTTTAAGCTCGAGTGATGTACTTTGAATCCCTCGCTGCGCTCAGGATTCTACTTTAGAATCCCTCGCTACGCTCGGGATTCTACTCTAGAATCCTTCGCTCCGCTTTGGATTCAAAGAAACACTCTCGCCTTAAAAATAGTTGTTTGCTCCCTTAGTAAACAATCTACTATTTCATCATCACAACCAGTGATTAAATCGTCGACATAAAAGTCATGTTGTATTATGTTTTTTTATGTTTTCCTCCCCACACTCCTCGCCTACCTGTCACACACAGCGAGTGCTTAAATAGCTCGCACTTGTGGTGCCTTATGTCCCATCCTTCCCCGTCCAGTCACCATGTTTGGCAAGCCGATCCCCTGGGAGAAGCGAGCCAAATACCTAGGTGTAATCCTGGACCAGCATCTCTCATTCTCAGATCACGTTAAGTCGGTTCGCTCACGAGCCTCTTTCGCTTTCGGTAGACTCTTTAGTATGATGAATGCACGCAGCAAATTGCCACTTAAGTGCAAATTGCGCATCTACACCGCGTGTATTAGACCGATCATGACCTATGCGGGAACCGTCTTTGCTCACGCGAATCCCCGTACGATCCATAGGTTGCAGGCCTTACAGAACCGTGTCCTTCGTAGGGCCACGGGAGCCCCGTGAAACGAGATCCTCCATCTCGACCTTAAAATCCCCACTATCCATCAGTTCCTCAAACGTATGTCCAAGCGGTACTTTGGAATCGGAATCCTCTGATAGTAAAAGCAGCTAGCTATGTCCCGTCCAATAACCAAGTTATTAAGGCCCTTCGCCCTAGGCATATCCTCTTAGACCCAGATGACCCCATAACTCTCCTCCAGGAGAGCAGTAGGGCCACAAGTACAGTTCACACCGACACAACTTCAGACCTCGCTGTAGAGGTCCGCGATCGCGACCCACCCGAGTAAATGAGCAAGGGTCGGTTGTTCGATAATGATGCGCCAGCCCGCGTTTTTTCTGAGCCTGTAGCTTTAAATTCCCCTGATTATAATAATGATCTATCCTTGATCCAGCCTGTCCCTCTTGCTGTCCTCCCCCCAGCGAACGCCCTAAGCCGAGGTTCGTACCCCACAGGGGGTGCCCTTAGCGAGCGTTCGCCTAGTTTTAATTTAGCTTAGTAATTATGTCCCTGGCTGGAGGCTTTGAGTTCTGTTAGGAGCTTAAGGCAGTTAAGCAGCGAGTACCTTAGTGGAAAAAATGGTGCCTTATGTAAGAGTATTCATTTGCACCGTTCTGATGGGCAAGGACTCATCTTCTCTCCATAGAATTAATTGCAAGTTTCTACAGGATTCATCTACTCTCTATTGTCTGTACATTTTTTCAATGTCACCAGTAATTAAATATTTATATTGACGTGCTCTTATGAGTATGGAGAAAAGAGAATCCTGTATATTTGGGCCCACCTTACTCTGAGGGCCCACCATTTAAATATCGTTGACAGATATAACCGAGGAGGTGGGGACGGATCCATCAAAAACGACACGGACCTTGGTTGATTCGCTATTGTCTTTAGATACAGCATAGTGGCATATGAAGTATGAGGGAAATGGTTTACTTTTAGGTGCTACAGACATGTGTCCTAGCTCTTAAGTGTATTATCTATGCCTAGCTCTTCATATCTATTCTATACATTATAATAAAATCGTAGCGAGGTCAAAACTGTACATTGAATATTTTTGAAAAAAAGTAATTGCTACGAGGTCTGGGATCGATTCTAATGCCGAAAATATAGTTTTTAGAATTTTTGTCTGTTTGTCTGTATGTATGTTCCAGCATCACGCAAATTCTACTGGACAGATTCTGTTAAAATTTTGCATAGATATTCCCTATAAGTCTGGTCAAATGGTAGGGTACATAATATCACGCTCTTTGCTATGGGGGGTGAGCAATATTACATTATGTTCGTATTCTTCTCCGCAAAATTGTAAATGGGTGCGCCAAAAGGTTAGGATATTGCAGGTAGTTACCGATTTAACATTTTAAATGATTATCATCACCCTATACCTTTATGGAGCTTAGCAGCCAATCATGAAATATAAGAACGGCTATTTTAACTGATTTCCAACAAAGCAAATAGCTAAGCGGCAGGACGGTTGCTTTGTAAACTTGTGGTTATGAGTTCGAACCCCGATTATTGTTTTTTTTTTTTAATAAATTTTTTTATTTTTTGTAATACATAATCTTTTTTCATAATTTTAACTTATATTTATATTGACAAGGATGAAATGAAGCCGAAAAATATTGAAAGAAAACCTAAAAACGACGCCGCTCGCCTTTGACAGTTTGGTTTTTTTAATAGTTAAACTATTTCACGAATTCCTTTTAGTTATTGCAATTTAAACCTTATGATTAACGTCATAACGGCGACAAGATAGGACTTCGTCAAATATTTAAAATAAGTTGCCTGGTGTTCATATAGTACATAGAGTAGGTACTCGCAAGATAATTCTGCGCACGGCTCAAATTGGAACTAATCGTATGCCGCCGTCTTTTCGTTTATGTAAGGTCAAATTTTAAGTATAGAATTATAATATAAATATTAAATAATTAAGTTAAAGTCGACAGTCGCAGCAGGAGGCGTTCTGTAGTTTCTGCCTACCCTTATGGGAAGAAGGCGTGAGTTTATGTATGTATGTAAATTAAAGTCACTGCGTGTGTACCTAGAATTATTAACCAGATGTTATAAAAATTGACTAAGGGCAGATTTTTCCAACACCAGATAAGTTTAACTTCTGAGGAATAATTTTGAATTACTGACAGTTTTTCCATAAAAAAAATCTGTTGTGGTAGAAATATGGGCATCATCTATCCGAGGACTTTTTACGAACTTTGCGGCGCGTACTGAAGCTGACATTGAACAAAATGACGAACGCGTTCTAAACAGTTGTCTTGATTCACTTCAAGACGTGGTAATTTCCATAGGTGTCAATCCACTGATAGAGTGTGGGTTACCGGCTCCGCAATCATTGGCACATCAAGACCGTAGAAATCGGGAAAACGCCGCCGAAACTAATTACGATCCGGGCGCAATGAATACCATCGTGTATGACCACGTCTCTTTGTTCACCTCAGAGCAAAGGCACATTTTCAACACCGTTCTCCAAAGCGTTGGGCTCAGTCAGGGTAAAATGTTTTTCTTGGATGCTCCTGGCGGAACAGGAAAAACCATTTATTACCACTGGTATCCTTGCAGAGGTCAGGAGGCAAGGCAAAATTGCAATCGCAGTAGCGTCTTCCGGAATCGCTGCCACACTGCTTCCTGGTGGCAAAACAGCGCACGCCATGTTTAAGATTCCCATCGATTTAGAGAGCAACGAAACGCCTGTTTGTGGGGTGTCACGCAACAGTGACAAGGGGCGCGTGTTTAGAAATTGCGCTTTCATCGTATGGGATGAATGTACTATGGAAAATAGGAAAGCAGTGGAAGCTGTAAACAGAACCCAGCAGGACATCTGCAGGAACCAAAACATGATGGGTGGTGTCACAATTCTTTTTAGTGGCGATTTCCGGCAAACACTACCCGTGGTGACGCGAGGAACTAGGGCTGACGAGGTGATTGCTTCGCTGAAAAGGTCGACTCTATGGTTGCAAGTTCATAGACTGCGTTTGACCACCAACATGCGAGCTCGGCTTGGCGGAAATTCACATGCTCAAGAATTCTCCGGTGTTCTTCTAAAACTTGGTGAAGGCACTCTGCCGCCAGAGGAGAGCGGCCAGGTGGACTTACCAGAGGCTCTTGGTAGAGTAGTTCCTAATTTAGAAGATCTGATTCGTCTGGTGTACGGGGACATCAGTCAAATACCGTACCAAGAGAATTCTTGGGTGTGTGAATGGGCCATTTTAACGCCCAAAAATGATCAAGCTGCAGCGATCAACCACAGTATTCTCTCGCAAATCGAAGGCAGTGAAGTTATATACACCTCCATTAACACTGTTGTGGAGCAAAACGACGCCACACTACCCCGTAGAATTTTTGAATTCGTTAACGGCAAGTGGACTTCCTGCGCACATAATCCAGCAGAAGGTCGGTGTCCCGATTATGCTCCTTCGGAACTTAACTCCGCCGAAGCTGTGTAACGGAACCCGGCTCAAAGTCGTGTCTTTGCAGAGAAACATCATCGGGGCGGAAATTCTAACAGGTTGTGGCATTGGCGAGACAGTATTTATACCGCATATACCACTAATTCCCCACAATTACCCCTTCCAGTTTAAGCGCGTGCAGTTCCCTGTGAGCGTATGCTTTGCGATGACTATCAACAAGTCACAGGGGCAGACACTTAAGGCTGCGGGTGTCGACCTCAGGACAAGCTGCTTCTCACACGGACAACTGTACGTCGCTTGCACATTTTGCTCCTACATGCCTTTACAAAAAATTCAAATAAAGTTTAGGCCAATTACATGTAAAAATTTAGAGAAATTAAATAATTCTTTGGCAAGTAAATTATGTGTTCAGAGTTTTAATAATATATGTGACCCTAATGAGTTCTACGCCGAGTTCTTTTCACTATTAAACAAACAATTTATTGACACTTTTCCAATACACACTAAAACTATTTACACAAAGTTTTTATTTAGTGATTGGGCGACTCCAGGTATTCGTAAAAGCAGGGAAAAACTTTTTGAACTTTATGGCTTAAAGCAGCATATGAATAATACAAGCTTTCATCAGTATGTTGCAAAATATTCTAAAACTTTTAAAATGGTGTGCAAATTAGCTAAAGCTCTTTACATTAGTAATAAAATAAAATCAGCTGATGATAAAATAAAAGCTACCTGGCAAATAATAAATAATGAAACAGGTAGGAAAAAACAGCGTAATACTAAATTTAACTTAGAGACTGCACATGGCCCCATAAACTCGGATGTAGAAATAGCTCAAGAATTTGAAAACTTTTTTGCTAATATTCCCCTTAAAACGACTGAAGCTTTAAATTCCTCACCCGCGCTTTCTGCTGCCTTACTTAGAAAGAATGTAAAGTCGTGCCCTTTAGAGTTTAAGTTTCAGCATACAAACCCCCAGGCTGTTACGAAAGCTTTTAAAGATCTTAAAATTAAACCAACAGAAGATCTATGGGGAATGTCTGTAAAAGTCTGTAGATCTGTCATCGAGACCATTGCGCCCTATTTAGCTTTCATATTTAATACTAGTGTAGACCAAGGAGTCTTTATGGATCGGATCTCATGAAACACAGTAAAGTAGTCCCATTATTTAAATCCGGTGATAGTAAAGAACCCAACAATTATAGGCCTGTGTCAATCCTGCCTGTTCTCAGTAAGGTGTTTGAAAAGTTGATGCTCAATCAAATGTTACGTCACTTTAATAAAAATTCCATCTTTCACGAACACCAATACGGTTTCACCAAAGGGCGTTGCACCACTGACGCCGGTGTCACCCTAATAAAGAACATTTTTAACGCTTGGGAAGAAGCACAAGATGCCATTGGAATCTTTTGCGACCTCTCGAAGGCGTTCGATTGCGTAGACCATGAAACACTTCTGCTGAAACTGGAGCATTATGGGATTAGGAACACAGCTCTTGATTTACTAAAATCTTACCTGAAAGATAGAAAGGTTAAAGTTCAAGTTAACGGCATAAACTCATTAGGGTCTGAAATGGCAATGGGCGTTCCTCAAGGTTCGATATTGGGTCCATTCCTCTTTTTAGTTTATATTAATGATTTACCCCAATTACTTCAAAATCAACCGAAGATGGTGTTATTTGCAGATGACACATCATTGATCTTTAAAATCAACCGACGGTCGCAAAATCTTGACGACGTGAATAGCTCTATTCTTCAGGTCCAAGATTGGTTCACGGCAAATAATTTGGTACTGAATAAAAATAAAACCAAATGCATTAGATTTAAATTACCTAATGTTAGAAGTAGCGAATGTGACATCATATTGAATAGAGAAAAACTGGAATTTATTAATCAAACGGTTTTTCTGGGAATCACGCTAGACGAGAAATTACAATGGGGACCTCATATAACATCTCTTGCGGGGCGGCTAAGCTTGGCCGCTTATGCTGTTAGAAAGATCAGACAGTTAACAGATGTAGAAACCGCGCGTTTGGTCTATTTTAGCTACTTCCACAGCATTATGTCGTATGGCATTTTACTCTGGGGTCGGGCTGCTGACATTGAATCTATCTTTATTTTGCAAAAGAGAGCTGTCAGAGCCATTTATGATCTCCGTCGTCGCGAATCTCTCAGGGAACTATTTAAAAGATTAATATTATGACCGTTCCTTGCCAATTCATTTATGAAAATATTATGTATGTAAGGAAAAATCTACATCTTTTTAATAAAATAAGTGATAGACATAATATTTTAATACTAGAAATAAAGATAAACTAGATCAACCATTTTTCAGATTATCTAAAGTACATACATCTTTTATGGGGTACTGTGTTAAATGTTACAACAAAATACCATGTGATATATTACAATTAAATGAAAGAAAATTTAAAACTCATGTAAAAAGTACACTTTGTAAACAAGCATATTACAGATTAGAGGATTATATCCAAGATAAGAATGCTTGGAAACATGCTGGTCCTGCTCCATAGGACAATTTAGAGTCTAGACAAAATCAAACTGGTTGCTTACTTAATTGTATTTATTTTTTATTATATGACATTGATTTTACGAGTACATCCTGTGATTACTTCCTCACACACTGACTTATTAATTGTAATTTTTTAGTAGATTCGTCTATTTTTACAATGTTTGTGAATATGTGAACACCATGTATCTACCACATAATTAATTTATCTGTCGTTTGCTCCACTTTAAATTCTTTTTACTTTATACAGTAATTTTATTGTAGGTGCATCGTATTCACATATAATTATATAAATAATGTACCTATTATACAAAATATTGTAAAACATTTTAAAAGAGTAACGGTGGAGTTTCTTGCCCATTCTTCTCCATACGAAAACTACCTTTTGGAAGGGGCGGTAGAATCAATACTTTATTTTGTAAAATTTTGACGTTCAAAAGTGCCTTCAAGGGCCTATTTGAAATAAATGATTTGACTTTGACTTTGACTTTGACTTGCTCCCGCGTCACCAGTCCTGACTCTCTACAATTATATTTTAGCTGCTGAAAACAAAACAACAAACGTAGTATACAGGGAAGTTTTATAAAAATGTGGCTGTTATTAAAGTATATTGTGGTGTCTTACGACTTCCACGCGAACGAAGTCGCGGGCAGAAGCTAGTTCTTTCATAAAATCAACGTATTGTGGTTTTAGTGTAGGATTTTTTCTAAAACGTGTTTCTAAATGAAACAATCTTTTTTTTGCAGTATTATAGGATTTACCCAATTTGCATGGTGAATTATTTAGAGGTAATTTAACATTAAATCGTCCGTCACTCAGACGGACCGTATTTTGTACAAAATGCTTTTCACAAGCCCTTTCCCTTTCGCTGAGAATGGGTTTATTTGGGAGTTCTTCAATCTCTCAGAATTTGGTAAGTAACTTTTCAATGCAAGATTCTTGACTCTTGTAATTATGCTATTATTGCAATATATGCTATTCAAATTATTTTCATTAATCGGACCGACCAGCCCTATCTGGAACTTCGTAACTTTAGGTTATATGGGCCTATAATAGAAATTTGTTCATTTCCTAGGATATCCCAGAAAAGATCACATCCAATCAAGATATCAACTTGAGAGGGTTCATTAAAATTAGGATCGGCTAATTTTATATGTTTAGGTATTATGAATTTAACGTGGTTTTTCGGTAAATAACCAGTTAACTCATTCATGACAAGCATTATAAGTAACAGCAAACTGTTTATAAATAGATTGCAGTTTAACAATACAGCTCTCTTCTACCCTATTAGACAAGTGGTTTCCGATACCTATAATATTAATACTAGTTATTGGAATGGAATCAAGTGACAGTTTATCTCATAAACTGTCTTAAAGATTTTGTAATAAAACTGCCTTGGCTACCACAATCGAGCAATGCACGCACTGTCTCATATTGGTTATTACATACAAGGATTATGAACTTCAATTAAAGCAGTAGATAAGATAAGAGAACATGATTAAATTGATATTCCGATGAGTTAATGTTTATAGATTCCGAAGAGTTAACGTTTATAGATTCCGCCGATTCTGAATGTGCATCATTATTATTAACTGCCTGGTTAGGGTTATGCAGGAGACGATTATGTTTTTGTTTACAATCAGGACATGGTCCAAATCCACAAGTCTGTCACTGGCGCCACTTCCTATACTTCCTCTTATATAGGTACTCATTTCTTACTTTATCCATTTTCGTCACACCACACAATATCCATCTCAACATTCTCATCTCCGCTACATGCAATCTTTTTTCATCCGTCTTCTTCCTGGCCCAACATTCCGATCCATACAGTAGGTACGACAGGCCTTGTCACGGATTTCTAGATTTTCCCCTTTAACTTGAGGGGCATCCGTGTGTCACAACACAAGTTGTTCCTGTGACCTATCGCCATTTCATCCATCCTGAGTTGATCCAGCACGTTACGTCTCGGTCTACTCCGCCATCTTCCAAATGAACGCACTAGTTTATAACGCAAGCACACAAATATGCAAAGGTAACATTTGTTCACCCTTTACCTTTCCGATCAATTGTGTAAAATGGTCCAGCAAAATCTATGCCCACTGAATTGAATCTGCGCTCACACGCTGTGATGGCAAAATAATCACCCATTTTAGGATAAAAAGTTTTGCCTCGGACACGACAACATCGCACACAATTGTGAACAGTGCGCCGAGCACCGTAGGAGACGCCCCGGGCGTCGGGAAATGATACTATGAATTACAAAGTTATTTTTGCAGTTACAGAAAATCACCCATATGAATCGGCGTTTTTAGTATTTGTAGTATTTGTTTTCTAACTGAACAGACAGCTGTGCTGCTGGGGAGTTTGTTGCGCCACTTCTTCTTCCCAGCAAAAGCACTAGGAAGTGGTGAAGGGCGGGCGTTTTTGGGGGACTGTATGTAATTTTGAAGTTTAAAAAGTGCTGATCCTCAGCCTCAGGGCCTTAGCCAGGAATTCATTTCGGGGGGGGTTTGGGTTGACAACTTTCGAGAGGGTAAAAGAGTAGAATTATAAAAAATCGAGGCCCGGCAATCTGAATGGTGGCCCGGGGCCCAGGTATGCAGAAAACTTTAAGAACTAGAAGAACATTAGAATATAAGAGCAAGCGGACCGAGCTCGAAAATTTGGCACCTTACATTTATATTTAGAATACATAGGAGGTCCCTGCGGACCGCACCTGCCGCCCCCCCCTTAGTCCGCCAGTGGGGCCGCTACAGAGGACATAGGATGCAAGAGCGAGCGAAGCGAGCTCGATATTTTTAGTATCCCGCTCGAATAAGTTAGGTTTTCTTTGTCTTTGACCGTTCGTACAGAAATAGAAGTAAACTTATCTAATTAAACAGAAAAGTTTGTGATATAAGAGACTATAAGATGCAAGAGAGCGAGCGAAGCGAGCTCAAAAATTTTGCACCCTACCTTGGATAGGTTAGACTCTCTCGGAGAATGCTGAAGTTGCAGTAATTCATTCAATACTAAGTCAGATTCAATAAAAATACAGACATACCTACTGTTCTTTTCGTAGACCATAAGTAGGTACTCCTCTGCGAAATAGATTGCAAATATCACATCTATTAGAGTACGGAAGGTCGATCTCTGGATTGAGATTCTGGTTTCTCACATTTTGGGGGGGGGGGGGGGGGTTTGATCCACCAACACCCCCTCTATACGCAATCGTAAGTACGAAGAAATTGAACATATATTAACCAGAATATGCAAATGATGATCTTGTACCCAAACATAACATACATCAGCTAATCAATCTTTACCACACACACACACCTACTCATACCCACACACGCGCCTTTACACAAACAAACAAACAAACACTCACTGCACATACCTGCACATGCTACATCAATTTTGTAACATCCGAGAACCTAAACTTAATATTTTTTTTTTTTTAATATCATGTTTCAACATTGTAGCTTGTAACCCACGGGAAGTTGCGCGGTATCCTCATCACAAGTATCCTTATAACTTACTGGGGCTGCCTCAATTTTGTGCTGTAGAACAATTTTATTGTATGAGAAACAATAAAAACTTTTTTTATCACATCTATTCAAAAAGACGTAGTTTAATCCTCGTAAACAGGGACCAAAATAGCGTTTTAATCCCTAGGGACTAAAAGTGATTTGAATTTGGAATGTGGAAATTGTTAGTAAAAGTTCTATTCACCAAAGAGATCGATCACGAACATTGTATGAATAAGTAACAGGCTGGCAAGAGAGAGAGATAGTGTGAATTTGATCAAAATTAAAATCCAAGATGGCGGATTAGTTTTTTTTTTCATCGTTTTCGACTGTGGTAAAGTCGATAGTGAGGTCAAAATTTAAATCCAAGATGGCGGATGCGAAAATTTTCAAATTTTTCGTCATGGGTATCGTTTTCGTAGTTTTTGACGGTGGTAAAGCCGATAGTGAAGTCAATATGTAAATCCAAGATGGCGGACGCGAAAGTTTTCAAATTTTTCGTCATGGGTATCGTTTTCATGGTTTTCGAGGGTGATAAAGCCGCTAGTGAGGTCAAAATTTAAATCCAAGATGGCGGATGCGAAAATTTTCAAATTTTTCGTTATGGGTATCGTTTTCGTAGTTTTTGACGGTGGTAAAGCCGATAGTGAGGTCAAAATTTTAATCCAAGATGGTGGATGCGAAAATTTAAAAAAAAATCGTCATGGGTATCGTTTTCATAGTTTTCGAGGGTGGTAAACCCGATAGTGAGGTCAAAATGTGAATCCAACATGGCGACTGCGATTTTTTTTTTTTTCATATTTTTTTTATTTTGTGTAAATCAGTGAGTAGGAAATTCGTTCCTGATGGGAGTCGGACCGCACACGTTTGTTTTCTCATAGAGGGTGATAAAAAGTAGAGTGTTCACCTCGGGAGCAACATTATTTTAAGCTCGAGTGATGTACTTTGAATCCCTCGCTGCGCTCAGGATTCTACTTTAGAATCCCTCGCTAGGCTCGGGATTCTACTCTAGAATCCTTCGCTCCGCTTTGGATTCAAAGAAACACTCTCGCCTTAAAAATAGTTGTTTGCTCCCTTAGTAAACAATCTACTATTTTGTATTTTTATTTTATACGGCCCTGCTCAGCCTAGTTTAAATAAATGACATTTGAATTGAATTTTGAAACTTTCTATATGAGTACCAAGTAGTAAAATTGGGGGGCGCGGCCACTCCGTTTGATTTTAGGTCTAATGATCCTTGATAAGTTCCAATACCTTTGTAGAATAGAATACCGAGTCCTCTCTCGCTACCGCTGGGTTTCGATAAAGAGACTAGGAATGTCAGGCACACACGGTCTAATTTATAATAATTATGTGTCTGCATTATAGGTACCTAGATATTTACCAGTTCCCTACCAGTCAGTAGGTAAAGTATGCATGCCTGTTATCTACAGACATGTGTATAAAATTCAGAAGGTATCTAATTAATTTTAATTCTATGGATACGAATTAAAAAACATTTAAAAATAATTGGGTAGATCTCAATGAGGTAGGTAGCTATCATTGTAAAAAAAAACATTCCAAGGATCTTATGCCCACACGCCGGCGGGCTATAAAACACACATCAAGGAAAAAATTTTTACTTAATCTGCCATAAAATACTCATTTAATCTGTCCACCTGCGAGATTGGCACCTTCGTTATCACGACACATTCTAGGCGTGCGAGGAGGGACGTGGGGGGGCGGTGTGTTGTGCTCATGTTATTAGCATTTTAAGGCTTTGTCCACGACATTCCTCGGCGTGGCTTTCATTAAAAGCGGTAGAATCGACGGCGGCTCCATTCACACAGGTTATCTGATGGGATCTTTTGTATATTTATTGGGGCATCAAAGCGAGGGCTCGGGGCCGCGAGCCGAGGCGGTGTAGCTCGGTAGCGCTCTTAAATTCAACAATTTAATACCTCTCATAAAGCGGCCAGTAACCGCCGAGCCGTTACCAATAATTTCTCTTATTGTCCCGATAAATTAGCTTAATTAGGGTGTAAAAAACGCGGCGGGCGTGGAATCTAGTGCGGCCGCGGTGGGTGGGCCCGGGGCTCCCGACTCCGCACTCTCATAATTAGTGCTCCTACCTGCCTGCTCCGCACCGCGCGCCGCCCGGGCCCACGGGCCTCACTGGTTTTCTGGGCCAGCTATCACTCCGCACGCAATGAACATCGTTTGGGAGAGCACCGTCAACTCCGCGGAAAAAATCTGTAGTTACATGCATTCCTGTTCTGTAAACCATAAGGTTCTATTTGTTATCAAACGCTTATAGATAGTTTTACGCTCTGTTCGATGTACCTACAAGTGCACAGAACATGAAATCTATACTTAATACATATTTACAAGTTTATACATAAGACTACATTTGCAATGTACACAAACACATTAAAGAAATTGCCTTTAGCTACAGTCTGACAGCTATCTTGGATTTCTTGTAGTTATTTTTCGGGCGTGCGTCGTCGTCTACGTCTATGGTAGTAGCGGTAGGTATTTAGGTACCTACTAATCGACGGGATCGTAACTTAAATTTTTTGTTCTGTAACTTGAAAATAAAGGATGTCTAGCGTTCTATCGAAAATCAGTAGGTAAGTTATACAGTAACAGTACAGTCAGTAGTATGGCCATAAGTGTAAAGCTTTGTGCAGACCAGCGCGACTTGTCGCCCCCGGTTATTGTTATACCGTGAAGTTTTCTTAGAAATTGTATTGTTCGTGTCGCGTCGCGCAAAAGCCTTTAAGGCCCGTGTCGCGCGACATACCACCGTTAATTATTCTACCGTAACGTTTTCTTGTAATTGTTTTGTTAGAGTCGCGCCGCACGATCTGCACCAGCTAATTTGCCAGTCAGAATTGTTTCTGCCTCCTTGACTTGGTCAGCCTTTATTAATCTGAAAAAAAACAGTGGAGAAAACTTGACAGTAATACCTAATTGGTGTTTGTAAAATCAAAACTAATCAAGTACGCTATAACATGAATAGAGGGCTAGACTGGTCAAGTACCTACTTATAATTATTTATAATAGAGGGCTGGATTAGGGGCCTACTACCACCTTTAAAGCAGTATTATTTTAAACTTACTTCAGTGGGGGAAAGAGATGGAGTTAAACGTCCTGTAGAGCTTCATCTCTTTTCTACACTAAACTAATATTAAAATAATACTACTTTTGAGGTGGTGGTAGGCCCCCTGGTCTCAGTACTTACTTATAATAATTATTTATAATACAGGGCTAGACTGGTCTAAGTACTTATAATTATTTATAACTAGCTGCATCCCGCGGTTTCACCCGCGTAAAGTAGTTTTTTCTTTTAAATCCCTATGTTCCCGTGGGAATATCGGAACAAAAAGTAGCATATTTTACGCCCAATGGCCTCAGCTATCTATTAGTGTTTAACAAAGTAGATTTATTAAGAGAAAAAGTAAAAATTAGTAAAGGTTCACTTAAGACAAAATTAAAAAGCATTATACAAGATAGCAAATAGAATTAAAAATATTGTTAATATATAATTATGTAGAGGTACGTGCGTAAGGTGGTGAATTGTTAAGTAAAAGAGCGCCTCTCGCCATCAAACGTAAAAGTTTGGCGAGTTTAGAATTAAGTAACACTTCTTTATTATAATATCATTAAATAAATAAAAATAAATAAAAAAAGTGAAAGTCCCGTCTAAATCGGTCCAGCCGTTTCGGAGATTAGCCGGAACAAACAGACAGACATACAAAATAAAAGTGTTTTTTGTTGTATGGCTCGTAATACTTTCATAATGCATTTAGTAAAAAACTGTTATTTTGACATTACAAACAGACACTTTAGTTTTATTTATTTCTTTAGATAGAGGGCTGGACTTGTCTCAGTACCTACTTACTTATAATTATTTATAATACAGGGCTAGACTGGTCTAAGTACTTATAATTATTGAATTATAGGGCTAGACTGGTCTAAGTACTTACTTATAATTATTTATAATACAGGGCTGGACTGGTCTTATAATTATTTATGTTATAGGGCTGGACTAGGCTCAGTACTTATAATCTATTTGATTCTGCGGCTTCGACGCTGATATAGTGTGTGCCACATTAGATCAACAAAATGATGGCTCACTTTCAGGTCAAGGGTAGGGTAGCCTCCTTGCCTAGTGGACTAGATGCGCCGGGTGAGCTGCCAACACGCACTGATATCGACGAGCCGCTACGCTAATATACCTATTCACCGCATACTTGGCGTTACGTTTGTGTGTAATTTTTATTGCTTCCATAAGTCGCCTGCATTCCCGGTGGGACCTAATGCCTGTAGATAATGCAGCAATGCGCCATCAATCAAACTCGTCGTCGCCGTCACACAAATATCTGTGCACGGCCGCGGCAGTAAACCGAGCCGCGCGCCGCCGCCGCCGCTGCTCGCACCACTATCTACCACAGATAACGTGATGTAGGCGCAACACTATCTCCCTATCGCCTACCTATGTAGGTACTTCCACGGTTTTATGACTGACAAATTCTGTAAATTATGTGAACTAGGTGTCAAATTTTACGGCCATAAACAATGGTGAAATGATCACCGAACGGGGCCAAGAGAACGTTCTGGTATTCTTTATGCTCAATAAAGATATCCGAGGAATTTTAATGCGTGTTTTTCATAGACAGTGTGAAAATAAAACCACAGGTTTTAGTCGCTGTAATCTGGAATCAACGACTACCACACAATAACCACATTTATTATAATTATAAATTAACGAAAACAATTTGGAATTTTAACTAATTATCTTGATAAATTCAGTGCCTATTCATGTTGTAAATAAATTATAATAAGCTTAAAGCTATGCAATTATAATAATTAATTACTCCTACAGTTACAGTTGGTCAAGATTTATTTAAAAGTTAACTCAAATGCTTACTTACTGTTAAGATTAGGTTCATTTTCTTCATACTGAGTTACGTATCAGTCAGTTCTAAGAAACTGGTTACCCACCTTAGGACTAACACAATTTATAATAGTTACCCACCTATCTACCCTTCCAGGATATCTAGGGACTGTCCAAGTTATTGGAAACGACGTCATTAGGTGACAAAAAGCAGTCACCTACCGAGATAGCAATCCGTGTGTACTATAACGTAAGTATAGGTACCTACTTAAGCGGGACCCGTCCGCGAAGCACATTGTGTCTTATGATTATGTTTTGTTCATTGTGTGTTGTTGATAAGTCTGCGAATGAATGGAAGATGATTTATTGTCAGAATGTTTGAATTTTTGTGAGAAGAATGCATGACTATGTTTTAAATAAGTAATATGTGCAATATATACTTAGTGTAATTATAGTAAATGAATATGAGCTAACGCTTCCACTCGGCATGATGCACGGGGATCCGGAAATCTAAATTCATCTTAAGTAGGTATAATGGTAGTGTTAAAAAACATAAGTAGGTATCTATTTTCCTGACTTATGTAAATATTTCAGTTGAATACTTGTACGTAGTAGGTAATAGTTTTTCCTTCAAGCCAGGATTGGCAAGAAGACGATATTGCAATGTTCGTTAATTCTAGTCATTTGTTTCTTGCACCGATTCTGCATCTTAATTAGATACTGGAATAAATTGTGTGGTCATGGCAATCATTGAGTTTTCACTAGCAGTTCTTTAGCTTACGTGGAATAGCAGATGTTTTAAATTAAATATTATTCCACACTTTATATAGTAGGTATGGAACTAATACTCAATTACTCAATGATAAACTGACGATATTTGTAGGTATAAATCGTGGTCCACGATGATCTATAGTAAGTATATTAGTAGTGATACCAATTTTATAATAATTTTCACACGGGTCATGTTGTTGTTGTTTTCAGTTAAAATTAAATTAGCACTAAGAACTAATTATTATTATCGCTTGAAACGACGTCAAAGAATTTTTTTGACTCGACTATCCGAGGACTTCATCCCGGAACACCCCATGGATCTCATGGATGTGACGCATATTTTTCCCCAAATTGTTATTTTCGTGTTTTTTTTTTGTTCTTTTGCGTCATGTTTACCGCAAATAAACGTACTTACTTAGTTTCTTTATTGCTTTCTTCTTTCTATTTATAGTTTTTGATGGTAAAACACGCATCACAATCCATGTGCAATTTATTTATTTATTTAGGTTAGCCAACAATTTTGCTTACACAATACATTTAAAATACATTCATAATAATACGTTTATAAGTGCAACAATTACTTACAGGCTAACACAACATGCACCATTTATAGTTTTAGATAATATACAAATTAAAAAAAGAAATTCACAATAAAAGTTACCTAATAAAAAAAGTAAAACTAGTTTTTGGTAATTCATGTGTAGGTACTTAGGTAGTGTAATGATTTTGTAAAATAATAGTTAGAATAGTACTTTTTTCCACAAGCGAAAGATGGCGCTAGTGGTTGCATGAACTTTTTAAGGTATTCATCTGTAGAATATCGGTATTAAAGTGTATTTGTTTTGTATAATTCATAAATCATTAATGTTTAAATTTAAATAGTTTATTCACTGTTAATCATAAGCCTTAATGTATTTTAGTTAGTCAAGTGATTGTATGTATTGAGTACTCTGCTCTGATTGGTCGTTTTATCCGGCTGAGTGTTCACTTCCGTTTATAGTGGGGAACATTCAGTTGGTAACTGATTTATTTAGACAGAGTCAGTCTATTTCGAGACGTTGAACCGTAAGCATATGATACGGATCCGTACTTTTTGTTATATTCCTGCTGAAGTAATAAAGTGATTGTTAATAACCTGATAGTGTTGAAAATCTATATCTTCTATACATATAATAAAATTGTAGAAAAGTGGTGTCTGTACAATTGAAATATATAAAAAAAAAGTAGCAGGGGTTGTTAGTATATCGATGCCGAACACGAGATTGTAATTAATTTTTTTTTTGTCTGTTTGTCTGTTTATCTGTTTGTCTGTTTGTCGGTTTGTCTGTTTGTCTGTGTGTTTGTGCACGCTAATATCAGAAACGGCTTATTCGATTTAGATGCAGTTTTCACTAATATATTGTAGTAAGCTTCACTTAACATTTAGTGTTTATTTCATGTCAATCGGTTCATAAATAAAAAAGTTATGTCAATTTAAAGAATCACGGCGAACATTTGTTACGTTAGGCATTTCTTTCCTTGATTTTCGGTATACTTATCTTAATTTTTATTTAGGGTTTGTATATAAATATTATAAGTATGTATTTGGTATAGGTTAGGCATTTCTTTTCTTGATTTTCTTTATTAAGTATAAGTTTATTAGCTCAGGTTAGTAATTAATTTTTCTAGCAATTCTTTTGTTTTTTATAAAGTTAGTACGTTTGGTTTACACGTCTTAACACTTATTACTTAAACTGTGATAATTTGAGACTGTATAATATAATCTGTAAGTATTTATAATTTAATTGTTTACGATAGTACGTGTTTACTAAATAACTGTGTGTTAAGTAGTAAGTACTATTTTATTGTAAGAATGCCTCGAAGAAGATCCAACCTCTCCCAATGTAGCAGAAATGCTAAAAAGATGAGATTAGTTCCATCACAGGAATCTGAGGAAGGTCGTGAGGCAAGGCTCTCTGCAACTCGGGAACATCAGGCTAGGTTTCGTGCTGCAGAAACTTCGACTCAGCGTGAATCTCGACTGAGTTCAAATCGTTCTCGAATGGTCGAGGCCGCGAAAATTTTCTTCATACTAAGGGGGTCGAGTCATGAAAAATGTGGAAAAACACTGCCCTACATTAATCCTACTAATATTATAAATGCGAAAGTTTGTGAGGTTGGATGGATGTTTGTTACTCTTTCACACAAAAACTACTGAACGGATTTTGATGGAACTTTACAATAATGTAGCTTATATAACAGAATAACACATATGCTACAATTTATAAAGATTTTATATGATTTGGCCATAATATAACATTAAGTATCAAGTAAGACGGAAAAATTCCTGCCCTCTTTGCGTGCGCTGCCTTTTTTTTTTTGGGTGGGAAATCATCCAATGGCTTCTCCCGCTCTGGGCGGAGCGGAAGGACGTGACAGACTCTTACTGACTAAAACCCACCCGTGTTCCTTCCCTTGCCTTGCCAGAGGCCACGGTTTCCCCTTGGGACTACCCGCAACCCCGGCAGGCATCGGCAGTAGTAGGGATTCACCGGTTCCAGAACTCGGGACTTAGGGTGGGCTTGGTCGACCAAACCTAAAAAAAAAAAAAAAAAAAAAAAAAAAAAAAAAAAAAAAAAAAAAGATTAGATTTTTTTAAAGGTTTTGGGGTACGCTGATTCCAAATCTGCGGTCCTTTTTTACGTAGCATTCTCTGTTGCGAAGATACAGAAATCAATTAGGGATCTAGATGCGCTGTATTGTTCTGCATTCATTAATGAGGTACCCTCATTACCATTACAGTCACCTCACCATCCGCAACTCATTACTAATTAATACCTCATCTGTACAATGGTTTGCTAATGAGGGCCTATGGTTTATAAGTTATCCACAATAAAACTACATACTTCTGTATTCGTTCCTTTTATTACGTTTTAGTGTTATTTCCTAAAATATGTATGAAACATTTCATCTATTAAAATATCATTATAGACAGTATCCCTTGAAAATAATTTTACAAAATTATTCATTGTACATCCATAATATCTATGTAATAAATACATTACACAGTACTCGCCGCAAACTGATGTAAAATCATTTTGGATTCTATCCGTATTCCAGACCCATCTTTTACAATTCCTTTTAAAAAATATTTGATAATATCCTTTAGGTGCTCGTCCATATGAATCGAAATACTGGCCAACACCATGCTCATCAATATGTATGGCTACCCAATGTGACCCTGGTTTATCATCGGTATCCAAATTGCTTATCATATACGTTGGTACCTGAGTATGTATTGGTAATCTATTTGCAGCATATACATTGCTTACTAGACTTGGATGAATTTGTTTTAAATGTTTCCGTAATTCTGTTGTATTCATGTTATGTCATTGGTATGCATCAATTACAGTACCTGTCTATCCAGTGGATCATAAAGGAATGTGGTTATGGCTAAATAACATTAAAAATAATTAAGTTAAAGATGGTGTCCTATCATTTAAAAGTACTTTAAACAACATTAACAATAATTTTGCTAAAGATGTTGACCTACCATTTAAAAGCACTTATTACATGGTATAAATAAAGCCCTGCAATCGCTAAAACCATACAGTTGAGTCGGTGGAAGACGACAGTTTGGATTACTTACAGTGCAACAGCCAATTATAATTCTCAACATACAGCAATAGCAATGGAGGTAAGCGATTCTTTTACTTTTATATTTCTAACTAAATGTGTAAATAACTGTTAACCTGATGTCTATTATACTTACGAGTCTAAAATGATCATCGTGTTGTTACAGAATTCATTCAACCTCGGTGATGATAATACTTACAAACATTATTACTATCCACTCTCCCCTCGCGATGAAGAAGACAGTGGAGAAATGGTGATTAAAACGAATAGTGATACAAGGAAAAGGAAGTCTTCAGTGGGCAATTTAGAAGAATTTTTCGAAGTGCAACCGAAAAACAAAAAGAAAAAGACACTATCATCAACAGTGGCTCGAGCTGTAGCCGGAGGAGTGTCTTATATAACAACCAATACAGATGACGGGAACCAGTCAACGCACCTAATCAAAGTCGAAGTTTACGACATGAAAAAACTGGCGAAAATTCCAATAACGGAGCATTGGAAACATGCCAATATAAGGATTAAGTACTATGTCAAAGAAAACGACAGCAAAATTTTCGACAACACCAACAAAGTAATATATAGCATTACGAAAGAAATTGCTGAGAGTGATAACGTGAAAAAGTATTTTTTTAATAGTGACAAATAGGGTAACAATTCACCTAATTGGTAGCTTAATGGATAACTATTGTGTCTTTAATGTATTGTAAGTAATCCTAACTATCTTTTCCTATCGACTCAACTGTATGGTTTAATGAAAAAAAATATGTAAGTGTTATGTGTATGATAAATTATGATAATAAAATCAATGATGTAAAGTACCTATGTTTTTCATTTATTTTACAATTATTTTCATATATGTAATATATTATACAAGGTAAATCAGAGGGTAAATGTAATGTGTATGTAAATGAAAAAAAAGTTTTGTTTATTTTTTACATTATATTTATTTTCTAATTTGTTGTTGATACAATTTTCTCCTTATATCTAGATACAATTTGTCTTAGTCTAACTACTATAGTCAACAGTAACATTTCTGTTTTTATCTATTTCAATAATATTATCAAACTCTGCATAAACAATACAGTTTATAGTTTGTGTAAGTGATGACTCAAAACGAACTTCTAATCTCACACTTCCATGTTTTATAAGGTTCCAATGAGCCGATGAGTTAGCTGATAAATCAGGAGTTAAATCAAACGCTAACAAACAGTAGCCTTCAGCATATTGCTCACGAGAGATTGCATTACCTTCATTAAGAAAATGTATACCAGTTCCCGAGAATAGAGTATGATAGGCTGATGTAAAAATGTTTGTATTAAAAGATGGCTGCAAAGCTTTTGAAGGTATTTGATGACCATCAATGTACAAGCTAAATGTATTGATACCATAATTTTCAAAGTTGAATGGATTTTTAACAAGGCTACCATTAAATGCAGCATTACTTACAAACCCAACTATACATCTTTTAGGTACTTGACCCAGAAATATATTATCAAGGGTTTTTCCCTGAATACCAGATGGTATTGTCAAAACTTTGACTTCGGCTCGAGTAATAGGATATTTAGCTGTCGTTGAAGCTAAAACTTTTTGATGTGCAAGTAATACTGTAGGATTAATTCGTGCCCTACGAACAATAAGAGTAGCATCGGTGATGCATACTTTAAATTTTGAATCAGTTGATGAAGCCATTAAATTAAAATTCTCTCTCGAGCGAACCAACTTTACACTCATTTCAACACCATTAATCAAAAATTTTTCTTGATTAAATAAATCACCATGAAGATGTCCAATCATTTCTATTTCTTTGCTTTCAATTGCAAGTTCTTGTCTTTTAATGAACCCATTATTTTTATCGTCGGTGGAATTCATTTTCCCAGCTGTATCTTCATACCAGAGACCACAAGTTAGATGAGATTGTTTAGCTGCAGGAGCATAGTTTAAAAGAGTTTCTATGTAAGCTCGGTAGGCATAGGTATTGTTCGGTGGAGACACAAGTTTTTGATTTAAATAAACATCGAGTTGACTGAAGAGTGAATGCAACCAATTATTTACTGGTGCTACAACTGAAGATGATATCAAGTTTGTTGAATCCTGATTTAATATCTTCGCTTTTATGTGAAGTAAAGTGTGAGACAAATCTATATAGTCATCACCTGTACCCGGAATTTGAAACTCAATAGGTCCATCGTCAGCAAGTGATGAAATTGGTTTATAATGAATCCACAATCCATTTTCAATACTTGTTTGTGTTGATGGTAAAGCAAACAAATCTAATTCTGACTTAACACACTCACAAGAATGTTGGTGAAGAAACGACATAATTAATTTGAAAATATATCTTTGCAAGTATTTGGTTTTGCCCTAGATATTTTTATAGCTTTCACTTTAGCAGTTGATGGTGGAATGAATGAAGACAAACGTTTTCTTTTGGTTATATACCCTGATCCAGACATGTTAAATCTATCAATTTTATCATCAGCTTTTCTTTTTAAATTTGAACCAACTTCCTTAAGGCGGGATTTTATTGAGTCTTCCATGGGGCGTGCTTGTACCATATCCGTCAAAAGCCCAACTCCAGCGTTTAATGCTTCTTTACCAATAACCCGAGCACCACTTGAAAGTAAAGGTAAAACTGATCTAAACAATCCACCTAAGAAGCTCCCGATTCCATGACCACGCTGGTATGCTGAACCTTTATAAATTACTCCAATACCTGACCCAGCTTGATGAGAATAATAATTTTCATAAGGGCATTTAGTATGTTCACGATGAGAATACATTATAATTTTCTAAAATGAAGTTTAATACACACAGTTCCAAATTGGAATGGTATTTTTTGACCTGTGCTTGATCTTATATCTATTTCTAATGTATCAAATTCCCTTCGCATAACAGGCAAGTAGTGAGGTGGTGAGAAAACATGCATTTTATTTGCACCATAAATGTATTTTGCGGGGTCTAGAGCTATGATTCTCAACAAAGGAGTTATAACATCGCCAACAATCTGGGGTTCAATTATGTCACAGTATACAAATAATTGTGATGGCAACCCCAAGTGTAAATTAGCAGGACACTTTCCAAGATTTCTGTCAACAAAATTTTTATTTGGTTCAAATCCTAGTTGCAAGCACAATTTGGGGGATAACGTTAACGATATTATTGATGTATCCATAATGGCAACAGATACAAATTTCGATATCTCATCATAGCGAAATTTTATTTTTTCTTTAATATGATTTAAAGCTGTTAATATATGATCAATGTCATCATAATTCGTGGCTGGAATATGTTTTTTATAGTATACTGTCGATAGTTTTTCTTCATTAGGCATTAACATCTTTTTGGTGATGTAAACAACATTTTCATGATCTTGAACGGTAAATATGGTGCATGGAAACTGAAACTCAACAATTCCAACCGACCATTCACCTTCCAATTTTACAGACTTCGGTAATTTCGTTGAAAAACTTGTGGTCTTGTTATCAGGAAAGTATTCTATTGAACTATTACTGAGCAGGGTTAAATAAAAACTTTCTTTATTCATATTTCTTTTAAATTGCTAGCTAAAATCCAACTATTAAATTTATCTGGATAACCTTTCCACTTCACTAACAATTCTTTTCTGTTACCGGAGTATCGAGAACTAATTATTTTATCTATTTTATAATTTGAAGTGGGGTTATAAGACACCCTTTGTAATTCTCTTTCATAAAATGTTCCGACTATTATATCGTTCTGTAAGTCTGTTATCGTATATACAACACATGGAGATCTATCGATTATTGAAGATATAATAAATATTTCATCACTCCAGTTTGATTCGTAACCTTTTTGGAAAATATGTTTATATTTTGTTATTCGGACATAATCACCAACATTAAATTTTGGTTTTGGACTATCTAAGGAAATTTTATTTACCCCTCTATCATAGAGATTATTCCATACTGTCATAATATTGTTAGAATTTACATCACATGGACACATCTTAATACTCGAATGAATGCTATGATTATAAGAATGTATTAAATCTTGTAAAACATCTATATATCGATGTGTATTTTTATGCGTAAAATAACGCCACATTTTCATTTTTAATGTTCTTTGAAATCGTTCTACTATGCTAGCCTTGATATCAGGATTATTTGTGGTATAGTAATTAATCTGTTTAGATTTGAAGAATCGTCGTACATCTTTAGAAATAAATTCAGTACCTTTGTCAGATTGGATGTGTGTAGGAGTTGTATTAGCCTCAATAAATATACTTTCAAAACATTCTTTAGTTGTTTCGGAATTTTTCTTTATCATTGGTCTAGCAAAAGCATATTTACTAAAGACATCAATAACACACAAGATATAGTTAAAACCATTATTATATTGAGAGTAAGTTCTCATGTCACTTAAATCAGCTTGCCATAGTTCATTGATATTTGATAAAATATATCTATTTCGTGGGAATTTCCTGTGAACAGGTTTATGTAATGTGTATGTTTCTTGCGATTGTAACCATTTCTTTACGTGTTCTTTATTCATTTTACCCTTCATTGCTCTTGTTAGTTTGTCTATACTACTAAAGCCAGCAGGATTTGATGGATCATAATATATTCTATTAATTTCTTCTAGTACGGACTCCATTTTTCCCAATCAATCCTCTTCCTAATTTTTTTAATAAGCTTGTTATCTCCACTACTCGGAGTTAAAAAATCCTCACCTTCAACTTCTGGTACAAAGCTTAGGTCCTTTGCTCGAAGTTGGTCGATATACTCACTTCTTTTTGGATTCCCAATGTAAGTTAGTGGTACTTTAATATCTCTTAATACTTTAGCAAATCTTTCCCATCCTATTGGATCCCTTCTTTTTAATGGTCTCAGTGAGTCATTTACTAAGTCAACAATATTACTTCCAGGAATTTTTTCATTATCAATTACTACTGTGCCTTCATCATCCCAGTGTATTTTGTTTTTACTAGACCCAACTAACTTTAATAACAACTCACCTTTTTTAGTATAGGTTTTTGGTATTAAACTTAAAATTTGAGATGTTGAATATAGTGGATTTGTTTGAAGAAACTTATCTTCTTGTTTATCTGCTTTATTCAAAGCTTCAGTAGCAACTGTTTTTTTTATGTCTTTGTCTTTATTTTTATAAGAAATTTTATATTCATCTTTATCGTCGATAGAGGTATCAGTATAAATTGGTATTTTGTAAGGTAGACGTTCCTCCTCAGTAAAGTGAAGATATCTTTGTAAAGTTTGTAAATATAGCATCCATTTTTTTCGATCTTCTTCATTGCTACTCAAAATTTTTTGCATTTCTGTGTCTAATCGAGATAAATTACTGTTAACAGTATTTTCTTGTTTTAATTTTTCTATTAATCCAGGATCAATGAGTAACATTTTCTTTGCATTTTCCATTTTATTTCCCTATAAAAGAACTAACTAATGCACTCAGAATTGAACCTAATATTATTGGTAAGAAAGCTCCTCCTTTTTGTATGATAATATTTTTTCTCAGTTTAGTCTTACACTTACGCACCAATTTTCGAAGTATATTTTTATATTTATTTAATTTTTTCTTATCTTGTTCTTTGAGAGTTACTTTTCCTTGTAGAACGTTATGAATACATTCACAAATACAATTGATTTCTTCTTCATTGCATGATTTGAGTACCGCTTTTCGATATTTTGGTTTAAGTGTACGCAAAGCTTCTAACAAGTTCTTATGCGTTGTTAGTCTACGCTGCATTATGTACAAATGATTTCAACTGTTTGATTCTTTGAGTATTTAAACGTTTTTGCGGGGACATATACTGTACAATAACCGTTAAATGGAAATATTTTAGTTTTGATACGACACAAGTCATTAGTATCCTGTTTTAAATCTACCATTAAATATCCATGGGCTTCTGTAGTGGCGTCTCTGTATGCATCTTCAATAAATTTTGTATTGTCTGGAGATACTTGTCGTGCTAAATAGCGTATCTGTGTCTTATCACGAGGATTTTTAAAATAAATAATGTAACTTGAATTCAAAGATATGTCTCTTTGACCTTTGCCTTGATGAAATAAATTTTGTGTAATATAAAATACACTAAGATTTCTATGATGACTACCTTTAGTAAAGATATCAACAATTCTACCATCGGACTCTCTCATTAGATCATCAATGATAACAAGATGTGGCTTTTCTCCATCAAACATATTAATGTTAGGAATTCCTTGATGGTAGTTGACGTTTTGTAAATTATATAAAGGCTGCATTTCATCAAAGCACCATGTGATTTGGGTGAAATTACAATTACTTATTTCCTTGAAAGATTTAATAAAATTTGTTACAAAAATTGATTTTCCACATCCACTTGGTCCAGCCACAATTGCAGTAAATGGATGAATAAATTGAAACATTGTGCACATGTGGAGTTTGGAAGGATGAAATGAAAGTAATGGATTTAGTGTAAAAATATTATATTTATAAAGACAAAAAAAAAAAAAAAAAAAGAGACAACAATATAAAATAGTCGGTAACTTAATATTACTTAATATTTAGAAATGTATATTTTAATTTAAGAATCTTACATTATTTGTACAAAAGAAATAAAAAAAGAGGAGACAAAATTATAAAATAAAATACCCAGTAGCTTACTATTACTTAATGTTTACAAATTATGTCAATATCGATGTTGCCAGTACAAATCCAACAATTATCTCTTAATAAAATGAAACCTAACACAAGTATATTTTAATTTAAGAATCTTACATTATCTATAAAAACAAATAAATACAATCAGTTCAAATATATATACAATACTTAACAATATTAAATAAAAACCAGCATACAACAGTAAAATAAATTGTTTAATGGATAAAAGAAGTAATTACAAGATTATTGTATATTATAGATAATACCTATAATTAGTTATCGTAATTTATAATGACCCCAAGCTAATGTATCAATATTGTTGTCCATAATGCATCGTTTGGTATCATTATATGACAAACAAGTTTTATTGACTTTTTGGGTAAAAATTGTGTGTTTTAATGATTTGAACCGAAGCATGCTACAATACTGAACATTTTTATTAAAGAGACACGATTTGTAATTTTCCATATTCATTTTTTTGGTGACACTTTTGTTAACACCTTTTGCCTTAGCTATAAATTTCTCTTCTACTTCAAAGGCATACATTTTTGATCGTAACCCCACAAATTCCTTTAAAATTTTACCATTATTCTCATCTTTAAAAAAACCTAACTTTTTTTTATTAACATTTGGATAACTGAAAATATTATTTACTGGATAATCCGACGTATCAAAATAGTGAAGTAGATCTGGTTTTATATCTGCATACAAATCGTCTGTAAAAATTTGGTATATCAAACTATCAGTATCAGTATACAATAATTTGATTTTGTTATTAAATTTTTTAATCATATAGTTATAGTGAAATTGGTACATAAGGGTTTTAGACATATCTAAAATACAAAATCCTAAATAAATCGGTTTATCATACATTAATTTTGTTTTTCGTAATTGAATGGCGACTAAATGTTCTGAAAATATTGATAAACTATGGAATTCTGGTTTTGCTATCAAATCCTGAGCACCAAAAACTTTGCCATGATTATCCCAGTGAGTCAGTAGTTTTACATTTACTCTTTTCTCAATATTTTCCATTGTCTTACCGAAGACAGAATTGTTCATTAATTTAAAAAAATCTTTTTCGAAGTCTGATGTAGCTAACGTTCTTAAATTAGTATTTAAGTCTATGTACTTTTTTAACCAAGAACTCTGTTTGAATTTTAATATTCTATGAACTTTAATCAATTTCATCCCCATTTCAATACATTGTTTTAGATTCCTGTAGTGAATGATATATTTACTTTTATTATTTAAATTGGGTACTAATTTAGTTTCTTTAGTATTACCAACACAGATATTTTCAGGACATAAAGGAAAGTCTGAATGCAAATTATGAAGTTCATCTGGATACTCCAAATCAACTTCCAATACATAACCGAAATCAGATATATCTGACACATTAAAATTAGTATTAGAATTCACCCATTCAAAACTACCAACAGGAAGGGATTGGGACATTGCCCAACCATATAAATTATTTGCATCAAAATATGTGAGAAATGAATTGGGTTTTTCATTATCATAGTCCACCATGAATTTATTATTGGCCCTAGCATAACGATTGCTACACTGAGATACACCCCCTCTTATACCAGTCCTAAAAAAAGCAATTTTATCATAGTCTGTTAATAATTCTAATTCTATTTTCGTAAATTTTAACATTGCATCCCAACTTAAACCTGGTGCTGTATAGTAATGGGCAGGATCTAAACCATATGTTTTAATACAAAGCTTTCTAAAATTTTCAAATACATCAGTCAAAAGTAAAACGTCAGTTTTTAAATACAAGTCCGAATAATCGGACATACTACGACAGTTAAAATGTTGCCAAACATCTTTTGCATGATTATAGTCATCATTTGAAATACTGGAATCTGTGAGTGAACTATAAAATTGGTTTTGATTAGGAAGTGATGTATGTTTCAAACAATCATAATCTGTCATAAGTTCATACGGATAAATACCTTTCCGTCTTAAACGTATAAAATCTTCATTATTAGGATAGTTTCTTTTTAATTCTGTAAACTGATCATCATTAAGAATTTTTGATAATTGGTCTAAACTACACGATAAAAATTTTAAAGAATCTACGAATCTTAAACTTACTTGTTGATTATTAATTGTAATCTTTTTTGAAAATGAGATGTATCTTTCTTTATTTTGAGGGATAACTTCAACTTCGCCATCATCGAAATTTAATGCGTGAACAATAAAATGAGCATCATAGTGACTGAGGTTATGTAAAAATATTGGAACATGACGAGGGGCTCTGAACTTAGAACTACACGATTGATGTGCAACACCTCTAAAACTACCAGTGTGCCAATCAAAATCGTAAAAAGGATCTTCATTTAAATCTGTTTCACAAATATGACATATGTTTGAATTGGAAATTTTTATTTTATCTTCATTCGATAATGGAACGGGACATGTTTGGAAACAATTTTTTTTAATTACTGTTTTCATATCTTTACACAGACGTTCCATAAACACTTGTGCACAGTTTGGTCCACTATATGTCTCATATTTTGATAATCTATCATCATATGAACATTTAATATAATAACCGAAACTATACACTTCATGTTTTTGAATATTATGTGTAGGGGAGACCGGGGCTACAATTAACAGAGGTAAGTATTAACAAGTGATTTTCTCCAAAAGTATAAACACTACACCTACAGAGGGTGCTTCAATATGCCGACCAGATCACGCCGCATGGCTCGGGGTTGGTCAGCTGCGATCTGCGCATCATCCGAATGTGTTATATACCGGACGACATTTTCACGCACGTAACGAACTTTTTTAACTTTCAAATTTTTTGATTTATTCTCGAAATATTCGGTGTAATGATTATGTTTTTTGTTTTCCTAGAAGCATATTTCATACTTAATACTGCTACATTGCTGTATTGATGTAATTATTAATCAATATTTTGTTATGTTACTTAATACTAAAAATGTACCTTTGGGGTTATAATTAACAAATCGGCGGGGTCAGTATTAACGTGTTAATACCTACCCCAGATGTGGTGATAGTGCAATTATCTTATGAACCAGTAGCTGAATCATCAGACAAGCAGAAAGATGCTAGTGATTTCTTGGTCCAAAACCATAAGACCTCTGCTAAAAGGTCTACCACGAGAACAGTAAAAACGTATAAACGCTCTAAAAATGCAGTATCTATATTATGTATTTCCCTGTGTGTACATATATAATAAAATACATCAATAAATATTTTTGTAATATTCATTGATGTATATGAAGTCTCCTGTAATAAAGATACATCGTGCTGACTGGATTCAATATACCTATCTCTTGCAATGACTGGGCCTAAGCTAGGTGTATCAAAGGCGACATCACATCATACACTTGCCTGAATTGTATTTGATATGTATTATAAATTCATAAGAAAATGACTGTGTTCCACACAATTCTGTTTTAATTTCACTTCTATTAATACCAAAAAATATTGTCATACATATATTTGTTTTCTTCTACTATCAGTTGACATAACATAATGTTAATTGTTGCCCCTTCTGTTAATACTTACCTCAGAGCTGTTAATTCTAGCCCCGGAGATGAGGTAAGAATTAACAACTGACTTTTTAGCGAAAAAGTGTTCTATTTAAGACATCATTTCTTTTATGTTTGATTTATGTTAATAACATGATACCTGAATAATTAAAGCATCATTTAACAAAAAAATCAAGTCTAAATGTTGAATCATTTCGAAGATACAACTAATAGTATTTTTTTTGTTAATTGTGGCCCCGGTCTCCCCTACTAGGTTTGGATGGATCGTTACTACATGATTCTATCGGGTTTAAAAATGCCTCAAAATCTGCATAAACTACAAAAGGAATTTCTAATTTTTTCTGAAATTTATCAAATTTTAATTTATTATTTGATGTTGCTTTACCAAACCAATCCTTCTTAGAATCCCCGCCGTTTGGAAATTCTGTACAAATGTGAGCGCAATCATATTGTTGATGGTTATTAAGTCTTTCCTGTGATGGAAAATGAATTAAACATGAATCACATATATAAACCGCATGCTGTTGTCTTGAAATTTGTGAACTAACTAATCGTGATAAGTTTTTTATATAACAATAATGATGGTTAGGGCCATTTGATATGTATAATAAATTGATATGACTAGATGTACGACATTTTGTTAAATATAAAGGACCTACAACGGAATGACACTTTTTCTCTTTATTGTACTCTAACCCAAAAACATTAATACTAATATTATTTAATTTCTCTACTTTAGCTATATCTGTAATTTTTACGGGAAATGAAATACCAGTGAATTTAAGTTTATTTCCATGAATAGCGTAAGATGTTACCCGATCCACACTGCGATTTACAGGATATAAACCAGATAGTAACGCCCATTTAAAACATAAATTATCCGTATTTTTAACATTAATTACTGCTTTTTTTGTTTTTATATCATGAGGAAGGTCGATATATGAGCTACCGCGTAGGGGGTTGAATTTATTAACATTCATATCTATGTATTTTATTTCTTTAAGACTCCAGCCGCTATCTTTTTTTTCAAATTTGCAAATTTTACTGACTATGGTATCAATTAAAGATGAGTAAAAAATATTTAAGTCGTCACCCTGATCAATTATATAATTAAACGTTTGAAAATCAAATGTATTTTTGATATCTTTAGTTTGCTGCACAAAATCAGCATGCAAAACGAAATTTGCTTTAAAGATGGTATGTTGTTGAATGCATTCGTTTATCAATAATAAAATATCATCTTTTAATGTATTTAAAAACAATTCCGGTGTTTCAAAATTTAATCCCCCCGTTTGAGTTATTTTACTTTTAATTCTATACGTTAAAATTCTGTTGCCAAAAGCGGATTCAACAACAGTAACATTTTTTAATGAATTATGTGATTTTAAAACATTATTTTTATGCGCATTGCTATTTAAGTGGTTCGTAAAATACCTTTTATTTATAAATACGTGACATGTGGCACATTCCACCTTATTGTTGTCCACATTGTTGCTTCCAGCTGATGATGTAGATGCTCCTTCATCCAATCTTCTTTTCTTGGAAATTATATTTTCATCAGTATTGATATCTCGTTTTATACCTCGTCCAATTTGTTGCGGATGACTATTAAAAAAAAAAAAAAAAAAAACATGGAGGTTATTAAATAAATCTTAAAAAACATCAGAAAAATAATTTCTTGTTAGACTTTGTATTTGTTATACTTACATCAACGTAGATTCAAATATTGCACATTGATTGTATAACTCATCATCATATGATGGATCAAATAATCTCAAATTTTCAGTTTGTTCACAAACTTCAAACAATTCCTGATCCATGTCATCGTTTAAAAGTTCGACTCTCTCATGGGGCGAGGAGGTGGAAAAGAAAGCACTGACACAAACTTCACTAGCATTTTCAGTTTGTTCACAAACTTCAAACAATTCCTGATCCATGTTATCGTTTAAAAGTTCAACTCTCTCATGGGGCGAGGAGGTGAAAAAGAAAGCACTGACACAAACTTCACTAGCATTTTCCATTTTTAAACAAAGAAGAAATCGACAGCTTAGTAAGTAACAGCAAAGGGTTGATAGACCAACTGATGTCTAAGCAATATTTACGTTTGGTATTTATAGTATTGAAAGGTTGTACTATACAAGTAATTATTTTTGGCTAATTACACACAATACTCCCACTAATTACAAATTATAATGATTACCTGGACTTAACAGAAATATTTTATTAAGATCACTAATTAGTTCATTAAGTTACCAATAGACACAATAGTTCTAATTGCAAATTATATGACTACCTGGACTTAACAGAAATGTTTTATTTAGTTAACTAATTACTTCATTGAGTTACATTAAAGACACAATAGTTATCCATTAAGCTACCAATTAGGTGAATTGTTACCCTATTTGTCACTATTAAAAAAATACTTTTTCACGTTATCACTCTCAGCAATTTCTTTCGTAATGCTATATATTACTTTGTTGGTGTTGTCGAAAATTTTGCTGTCGTTTTCTTTGACATAGTACTTAATCCTTATATTGGCATGTTTCCAATGCTCCGTTATTGGAATTTTCGCCAGTTTTTTCATGTCGTAAACTTCGACTTTGATTAGGTGCGTTGACTGGTTCCCGTCATCTGTATTGGTTGTTATATAAGACACTCCTCCGGCTACAGCTCGAGCCACTGTTGATGATAGTGTCTTTTTCTTTTTGTTTTTCGGTTGCACTTCGAAAAATTCTTCTAAATTGCCCACTGAAGACTTCCTTTTCCTTGTATCACTATTCGTTTTAATCACCATTTCTCCACTGTCTTCTTCATCGCGAGGGGAGAGTGGATAGTAATAATGTTTGTAAGTATTATCATCACCGAGGTTGAATGAATTCTGTAACAACACGATGATCATTTTAGACTCGTAAGTATAATAGACATCAGGTTAACAGTTATTTACACATTTAGTTAGAAATATAAAAGTAAAAGAATCGCTTACCTCCATTGCTATTGCTGTATGTTGAGAATTATAATTGGCTGTTGCACTGTAAGTAATCCAAACTGTCGTCTTCCACCGACTCAACTGTATGGTTTTAGCGATTGCAGGGCTTTATTTATACCATGTAATAAGTGCTTTTAAATGGTAGGTCAACATCTTTAGCAAAATTATTGTTAATGTTGTTTAAAGTACTTTTAAATGATAGGACACCATCTTTAACTTAATTATTTTTAATGTTATTTAGCCATAACCACATTCCTTTATGATCCACTGGATAGACAGGTACTGTAATTGATGCATACCAATGACATAACATGAATACAACAGAATTACGGAAACATTTAAAACAAATTCATCCAAGTCTAGTAAGCAATGTATATGCTGCAAATAGATTACCAATACATACTCAGGTACCAACGTATATGATAAGCAATTTGGATACCGATGATAAACCAGGGTCACATTGGGTAGCCATACATATTGATGAGCATGGTGTTGGCCAGTATTTCGATTCATATGGACGAGCACCTAAAGGATATTATCAAATATTTTTTAAAAGGAATTGTAAAAGATGGGTCTGGAATACGGATAGAATCCAAAATGATTTTACATCAGTTTGCGGCGAGTACTGTGTAATGTATTTATTACATAGATATTATGGATGTACAATGAATAATTTTGTAAAATTATTTTCAAGGGATACTGTCTATAATGATATTTTAATAGATGAAATGTTTCATACATATTTTAGGAAATAACACTAAAACGTAATAAAAGGAACGAATACAGAAGTATGTAGTTTTATTGTGGATAACTTATAAACCATAGGCCCTCATTAGCAAACCATTGTACAGATGAGGTATTAATTAGTAATGAGTTGCGGATGGTGAGGTGACTGTAATGGTAATGAGGGTACCTCATTAATGAATGCAGAACAATACAGCGCATCTAGATCCCTAATTGATTTCTGTATCTTCGCAACAGAGAATGCTACGTAAAAAAGGACCGCAGATTTGGAATCAGCGTACCCCAAAACCTTTAAAAAATCTAATTTTTTTTTTTTTTTTTTTTTTTTTTTTTTTTTTTTTTTTTAGGTTTGGTCGACCAAGCCCACCCTAAGTCCCGAGTTCTGGAACCGGTGAATCCCTACTACTATCGGCCCTAGCGGACCCCGTCAGTTTTGCTGACATCTCTTTGAGGCGCGCGTGGAACACGACGCGCCGTCGACCCGGGCCTGGTCCTTATCGGACGGCGAGCTGCCCGTTGCTCTCCGTCCGCAGGCCCGCGCCTACGGTGGCCGGAAATCGGCTATCAATTCCCGACGCCCGGGACGTCTCCTACGGCGGCGGCGGCTAGGGCTGGTAGGGCGCGGCCTTTGCCACTCCCTCGCGCGCTCCGCCTCCTCCTTCGCGAGCATTACTGCTTCGTAGAAGGAGGTGACTGCTTGCCATGCCCTCTCGCTCCGCACCATGGCCTGAACCAGGGTCGGACGCGAGAGGTCACCGCCGCCGATCGCCTCTACGAGGACACGGCGGTGGTCCACCCAAGCCGGGCAGACCTCCACCGTATGCTGCGTGCGCTGCCTAAACCGTTAGAGTTACATGAAGAAAATGTATTGTGGGATTGTTTGTCTTAAAGAGTTCTAAATAAAAGTCCGCGACAGCATATATCTACCTTTTATGTGAAAGCCTTTATAACCAAAATAGTGAGCAATAAATACATTTAAATTGAATACTTTTTTTACATTGCATATTTTTGAGTATATAGTTAATTCTTATCAAAATAAATCATCGCTTCATCGCTTTTGGTATTTATTATACATAAAGTTTGTCTTTTACACTAAGTAATTTGGACAAATATTTTAAAAGTTAGAACGATAAGAATGACCTGCGATATTGAGTCGACGGCACGCAGAACGAGGGTGGAGGGGCGGGCCAGCCAGGGGATGACGCGCCAGAGCGCCGAGTGGAAGCTATGCTTAATAATTATGTTCGAGAAATAACGTAATTAACGCAATTAATGTTGTTGAACTGTCAAAATGAAAGCCATTGCTATTGTAAGTGCTACACAATTACCCCGCTGATTTAGGACATGTTACACGTTCCTGTGGGATAATTTCCGACATCCACGCGGGCGAAGCCGCGGGCAGAAGCTAGTAATGAATAAATATTATTTATACTAAACTTGAGGTGTATGATTTCATATCAGTAGGTATAACAATAATAACAATAATTGCATTCCAAATATTAAAAAAAAAAACAGATTGATGATAATAAAATTAACTAATTAAAATAACAACTAATATAAATAATAATAAAAATCTCATAATTCAATTTAAATACAATTCATCCTAAAATTTAATTTAACATAATATTGCACATTGAGCACTATTCCCACAAACAATGATCTCGTCATTGTTTGTGGGAATTGTGCTCAATAATTATTTTATAAAATTTTCTTATGCTGTCATGATGAATGTCAAAAATATCACTGCAACTGTTTACAATTTTATTTTAGCACCTAGAACTGTTCTGCGCAGGGGTGGCTATAGTGGAGTGATAGGATTTCGCGGATACCGGGCTGGGGCACGAAACTTCAGGATACTAAGTAGGTTTGGGGAAGTCAATTTTATGTCGAAGCAACTTATAAAGAAACAAGGCATCAGTAACTTCTGTTCGAGTTGATAACGAGTGCATTTTAAAATATTTGAGACGAGTATTATAGGAGACCAGCTGATTACTTTTTTCTCTAAAAATGCGAGGTGCCACAGAAACCGTGTTTGAACCCGTTCCAAAAGTAACTTATGTGTGGCGTAGTGCGGTCTCCATACAACACTGCAATAATCCAGCACGCTTCGTACAAGGCTGTAGTACAGCATTTTTTTGGTACCAACCTGTTTAAAGACCCTATATGTATGTCTAAGCACAAACCCTAACATTTTCGATGCTTTCTTAATAATATTCTCGATGTGGGGGACAAAAGTATTTTTTCTATCAAACAGTACTCCCAGATCCCTATTTGCATCCACTTCTTGTATTTTTTGATTGCCTATGAAGTACTCCGAGTGTATAGGGTTAGACTTTCTTGAAAATGACAGATGGTAACATTTTTTAAAATTAAGTTCCATTTTGTTAGTCTCACACCATTCAACTACTCTGTTCAGATCATCTTGAACAAGCGCGATATCGCTCGATGATTCGATGATTCGAGCAAACTTTAGGTCATCAGCGTAAAGAAAACACTTGGAAAAGTAAAAGCAGTGGGGGAGGTCGTTAATGAATATGATAAATAATATAGGAGCCAGATGCGATCCCTGTGGGGCGCCGGAAGTCATACAATAATTACTTGCAGGTCGAAAACCGTTAACAACAACATAAAATTCACGCTTCGATAGATATGATTTCAGCCACTTCAGCAAGGGTCCATCGATACCGTACGTTGCTAGTTTGTGAATTAGTATGGAATGAGGAATTTTATCGAAGGCCTTGCTGAAATCGGTGTACAACACATCAACCTGTTTATTCTTGTCGATAGATTCTATTAGGGGCTCCGAGAAAGACAGAAGGATATAAGGATATAAGCGGCCACACAGGCAGACACGAAAAGCAACTTGTTTTGCACTTAGTAGGTATTTATAAGTAGTAGATTAGGTACCTATAGGTTCCTAGAAACATGATTCAAATAGTGACAAATAAAGACATCGTGCATTTCCTTGAACACTCTTTTCTACTTCACACTTTTTTTTTTTTATCTGCTATATACTAGGTATATTCTGTGCCTTTTACTCGGTGCTAAATAAATTTATTTTCTTTATTTCTTTCTTTTAGTAACGTGAGGAACCCTTGCATTCGCCATGTATGTATAAAACTTGCTACTCACTACTCAAGAATAATACGCTGGTCAATTGTTTCAGCAGGTAGATGAGTAGCGAGCAGGGACTGTTTGAGTGCTATCGAACTGTGTGTTATACAGTACTACGACGAGACGAAGCTGAAAGAGTGTAGGTGTTTAGGCTTGAATAAGTCAGTATCACATTTAAAAGTATTATAGCTTTGGAGACCCCGGTTGTATTTTCAAGCAGATTCACAGTAGTGATATTTCGTTGTAATTTTTGTACTGTTTGCTCAAGGGTGAAGTGGACCTTCTGTGAGTGTCTGTGGCTGGTGCGAAAGCGCAGGTGCGAGGGCGCGACGCCTCACGACTCATTAAACAGAGGCGAGTGGATCAGCCATCGATACCTCATTACCCGCCGCTCACTGATGCACATGCACTCAATGTACTGATAGTCCTGCTACATATTCATGTCGTTTACGCCTAACTACGATATATTTTAACACGTTTTTATTAGTGTTCATTACTATCTGCTTACTCTACTGCTTTCATGGTTGATTAGGTAGATAACTTTTATTACTGTCATTTTAAGGAACCAGAACTGTAACTAATCAACCATGCCGTATCCGTGCAAAGAAATATATACTAAATACTTTTTAAGGGTTCCGTACCTACATCAAAAGGAAAAAACGGAACCCTTACTTATCATCACTTCGTTGTCAGTTCGTCAGTCTGTCAAAATTTCCTCAGGAACGCGTGAAGGTATCAAGTTGAAATAATACTAATAAAACTTTTGCTTCCGGTATTATAGTTATGTGTATGTACCACTTCTACTAGCTGTAATACTGGAGACAATAAAGGTTATTCTATTCTATTCTATAATATCAAATAAGTAGTTCATCTATGTTCCCTTGGAGCTCTAAAAAAATCAAGCTTGTAAGTGTACGCATTAAAAAAATACGGCCATTTATGTGACATATTTTGATACTCGCAAATCAAAACCTAGGGTACTTCCCGCTGGCCATGATCCAAGGTCTCACAGCACGAGTAAAGGAAAAAGTGCGACAATTGATAATTTGTAGTTTCATCTCATAACAAAATATGCGTTGTTTTGTACTCGTTGGTCTAGTGGTCACAAGCGCTACTGCTGACCATGAGATTGTGATTGATGTCCTGGATTCGATTTCCAGGTTGAGCAAAGTGTTATTGGGTTTTTCTTTATGAAATGTCTCAGTAGCAGCCCAGAGTCTGGATTCGTGCCCGGTTGATGCTTGCTATAATTGATGTATGTATGGGAGATTATGTTTCTCAACTAAGTTAAGTTTGTTAATTCTTGGTATAAATTCATCTCAACTACTGAACCCGTCATTGTGCGTGGTCCGACACGCACTTGGCCGATTCTTTTAGAACTAACGAGATTACAAAGATGGTTGATCGATTAAGTTTATTTATTTAATCACATAAATTAAGTTATAGGTCCCAACTTACTACTTACGATCGAATAACATTTTGATTTAATAATAAGAATGTGAAAAGAGTAGTAGAATCAATGAGTAATGTGTGTTTTAGCTACATAAAAAAAAACTATGAAAAATATCTACAACTACGAGTACATCATCAATTATTTGCTGTACATTTGTTGCACATTTCAAACGTGTTTGATCAAAAGTTTAAAAATAACATGGAACAGCGCTGTATCGAGCGCGTCCCTGAAGGAATGCTCATAAACGGCACTCGGCTGAACGCACAGCGCTTGAAGCGCTATAAATCTTTTGTAATGTCGCCGTGAGCTGCTCATCTGTTCCGAGGATAGCGTGGAGTGACACCTGAGACACGACGCGCGCGGTACTAAACTATAATAGGTATAGGTATGTACTAACTAGTAGCCCAAAATAAATACCTACTCGTACTTATAGGTATATTAGGAATAACACCATTTTGAAAGTGCTTTCATTTCTGAAAATAAGACATAGGTATGTTGGTACAGTCAACAAAAAAGTCGATTAACACAGTTTAAGTTAAAAAATATAAGCACGACTCCTATTACAAAAAAATGAACAGCTGTAAAATTTAAATAATTCAAACTATTTTGCAATCTTGAGCAACTCTTAACAATACGAGTAAATGCTGCAGCAGTGAAGCTTTGTTTTTCTGTAAAAGTAACAACACAACACAGTAAAGAAACAGTGCTTGCTGACCGTTCCTATATTAAAAATAATTATGTACTTTATGCTAATTCAAGATGTAAAATGTTATGTAGAAATATTTAGTTTTAATTCCGCCCTAGATATGATTGCGGAATTAAAACACTAAATATTTTTACATAATATTTTACTGCCACAGTTCCGCAAAGTAACGCCTGATTCCATAAGTTATATAAACTATTCAGTGTATGTCCCGAGCACAGCCCATTCTGTAGTAGCACCACATGATGAACCATAAATGAGGGCCAGCCGCCCAGGCCGAAGAGGACGGTGGGAAACCAACGAAACGAATTAATTCCGAGTGTCGTCGAACTAATGAACCACATCGAAAGACTGCTCTATTACTACATGAATCTATCAATTATGTATGAAGAGGCTTCGGAGACACAATTTTTTTGTTTTTTCAATTACTGGCGTATTTAATAGAGCACTTTTGAATGACTTATGCCCTATATGTACAGGGTCAAATATATCATGGGGTATCTATAGGTATGTAAGTATCCCTATATTATGTATAGGTACCCCATGGTATATGCTCCCTCAATCTATGCTCTCCGAAAGTTACTGGCTGCGTGTGAGTCGTACGCGGAGTCTCATGGGTCGATATACAACACCAAAAAGACAGAGTATATATTTCATCTTCAGGTCAGGTGCCAGATGTCCATCTACGATCCGTCCTCTGTTACTTAAAGGTCACCCAATAAACAGGGTGTATACATCATGCATTTAAATACTTGGGCCAGACTGTGTGAAAGATGATATGGCTAGAAAGGGAGTGACTACCGAGATGACGACTAATAGAGAAGTGTGGAATAAAAAGACATGTTGCGCCGACTAATAATAAATTGGGATAAGGGCAGGAGAATGATGATGGCATGTATAGGGCACAGACCATTGTAAACATATGCGATGTAATCTCAACCAAAACTTTTAAAACTTATTTATTTGGTATATCTAAGTATTGGATTCCCCAGTGTAGGTATTTGTCAGTTTTATTTCTCACATATAGGTACTTAATTTCTGTTGTTAATTTTATTATAGAACTAGCTTCCGCCAGCGGCTTCACCCGCGTGATATTTTTATAAATTATAGCCTATTGTACTCAGTGAAAATATAGCATTCTACAGGTGAAATATTTTTTTTTATCGGACCAGTGTAGTATCATTACAAACAAAAATGCAAATCTTTTTTCTGTATAATATTAGTGTACCTAAATTACCAATGTTGCATGAACTAGGATAATATAACAGGTGAAGTATATCTGTGAAGGTCTGTCAAGGAGCTGGCGGGCGTGGAATTGATTAGAACACGGGACATGCCTCCCGTGTTCACCTAATAGTGCAGGCAACGTCAACGAGTAGCATTGCTGGCTGCAACAATAAAATAATCAAAAAATGGGATCGAAAACTGGGATCCAACGAAAATAAATCATATTATCAATCTGGTCTAATAAATGAAGCGTGTTTAGAACGTCAATGATTACCTGAGCACTTCGGTATAATTACGACTATATAATACCATTGTGATACTCAGCAACAGCCATCAGTGCTACCGGCTCATGCCACCTCTACAATATCCATCTATGAAATCATCAGCTGTCCAGTAAGTCGAACCTTTACTGGGGCCATCGGAGCCCCACTGTAATCTATCAGACAATAACGCTAACTCGGACTAATTATAAGCAACATGGCGGCATCACAACACACGTAAATCTTGCGCTTTCACCACTAAATGACTTATCGGAACAAATAATGATCTGTGCGCGACCATTGTTCTGCGAAGCTGTTCCGTGCTATACATACGTATGTACGTAGGCAGTGCGGCATTGTTGGCGGGGGCGTGGCGCGGCGAGATCACACGCCGCCCCACCCCTGCACCGCCCCGCACCGCACCTCACCGCCCCGCACCACCCCGCAACGCCCCGCACAGCCCCGGCACGCACGCCGACAAAGGCTCCGCATCGCCAGCGACGTCAGACGTGGAAAAAGACAACTGTAGGACATACCGATACCACGATGTTAATGGACGGTTTCGCTGTAACTACGTCACTGATCAGCGGATCATTACTCGCCGGCGACCTTCAGCGCGTCGAAGATGCTGAAACATCAGGAACATCACAATGTTATTAATCTTCGGAAATATGAATCTGCTACGTGGTGCTACGCAGTGCTACGCCGTGCTACGTAGTGCTACGGGGTGTAGCAATTAGTTATTACTTCATAATTACATGCTCACTTGCACATAATTATTACTTATTTTAATATTATTATGCAAATGGCTTAACAAATTAATTATAATAATACTTTAATTTTAATATAGTTCATTAAAAACTTTATTGAGTACGTAAATCAGCTCTCGTCATTAAATTTGGAGGTTCTCGTGCGTAGAGCCTGTGTGAATATGAAATTAATTATACCACATCATTATAAGTAGAGCAGTGGTGGCCCAGTGGTAACGGCCCCGACTTACGAGTTGTAGATCGCGGGTTCGAACCCAAGCAGGCGCTTTACCTACTTTGTGTAAATAATTTCATCACCACTGCTCTGAAAAACGGTGAAGGAAAACATCGAGAGGACACCGGCATGTCTTAGAACCAAAAATTCGAAGATATGTGACATCTACCAACCCGCACTGGGCCCGCGTGGTGGATTACGGCCCACTCCCCTCTCACAGAGAGGAGGCCTGTGCCCCAGCAGTGGGAACTTAATAGGCTGATTATGTGTTATAAGTAGGTACATATTTTCAGTTTGAATATATGCCCTAGACCGAACCTGCAATTAATATAGGAACAGGTTTTCTTTCTTCAAATTGCCATAACATAGATAGAGAGAGATAGAAATAAAAGGAAGTAAAATAAATAATGCATAATGCGATCAGTTTGAAGTATATATGCTCTAATTTTATAATTATAAGGTATGGCCAGTAAGTAAACTTTTGTCTCTTGCTCGATTCTACTGCACTGGCACAAACTAATAACCTACCAAACTGAGACCGTGTATTCCATGATGTCGAGTTAGCTGGGTTCCACACAGTTGTTTATTGGCCACCAGGCTAGTGGAATATCACCTACTAGCACTGGCGTCCCGCGGCGCGCACTTCGCACACTACCAGCCTAGCGACGTGTTGCACAGTGCACACGCACCCACTACGTGACCGAGAGATATATCTTAGCAGACAACATAACGACATGTTACTACAGTTTACACAAGTTCATGGTATTGCATTCACTTTATTATGTACCTAAGCAGTTTGTACGCAAGTACTCACCTATTCATCATAAAGATAAAACAATATCTTCTATGTGATCTACTTAAGTACCTGTATTCTGTTTGTTCAGATACAACTCATACAAGTTTATTATCTGGCTACACCGCAAGCGACACGCCGCCGCGCCGCGGACATGCGCGCAGCAGCACGCGGGTAATTAGCGGCGTATGCTAATACTTGATATTAAAGCCTCTAGCCGGCCGTTAACATAATTATATGGCTTCGAGATTAAATTAATATAATTAAGTGGTCATAATTTGTCAGTTTTGGAATTCTTGGAGAACACACCGGCGAGTTCCGTCGGCGGCGGCGCGGTGGCGCGGCGGTAGCGCCGGCTCGATCTCGCACATATCTAGTCATTGTGGGTACCAATAGTATAATAATAAATTATAGATATTTGATGATTGTGTTCAGAGTCAGACGCTTATATAGGTACCTAGGCTTTACGAGTTTTACGCCGAACTGGAAAATCACCGTCACTAGAGCAATTAGGTAGTAATGATGGGAATAACATGACGCGTAAATTGTACATACAATGCCTTATGTTTTAATACATAATTTTCTTTGCGATATCCTTAAAGTGCTTAGGTATATACCTACAATATTTTCCATCTTGCCTGAATGACTTGCAAGCAGCGCGAGCTTCGTGGCGGAACTTCAAAGCTGTTGCAGCAATCAGCACTTGCTTACACATAAAAATTACGATGAAACCTTAACACTAACCTCACATTAGCAACCCTCGTTCAATTACTAGTACCAGGTAATCGCGTGTGATAGCAGCCGAACGTTTTTACCTCATTCCTCGGTTGCGTGCTGATATCGAGTGGTAGCCTAATACTAGCAAGCAATAGGAAAAGAAAGAGCCGGCAAAAATAGTTATCGTGTTCATGTTAATCTACGTTAACTTAGTTTTATCAATACAGTCATTGACGGCTTGCGGGCTTCATGATCACAACTGAGCTTACCATGATTCGCAATTGATTTTTTTATAATTTACAAAAGCTCGCATTAGTCGCATTGTAGTTTAGATAAAAAATCTTCAACGAAAACGTTTAAATAGAGACCGCGAATTACAGGCTCATTAAGTGCGCACAGTTCGGCAAACAATTGTAAGGTAATCTGTTCCGAACAGTTCCCGCGAGTGAACAATAAAGAGGGAAGGTAATTGTCGCCGAGGGAGTGCACAATGAGCTGTTTGTATGATAATAACAGACGAAGTTCGCGGGTTCATCCACCGAGAGCGTCGCCGCCGCCGCGCGCCGCTCGTCCCGACGGCCGGCGCGGCGCGCGGCGTGACGCGGGGAAATCGCGGGAAGTGAGCCGCGCGAGTCGTCACCAGCGATTAAGATCGCATTAGCAAGTATTTTAATGAACTGTAATTAGTCATAGGTGGAATGTCGTGTTACGCAACTGCAGCCGCCCCGTACCTACCATGTACGCGTACTGGAGGAAATCACATAATTCAACACAAATACTGGAGGAATTTTATCAAAAATGTTAATGACCTGATTTTACAACAATAATTAAATATAACTTTGGAATAATACATTGCCACAGAGCCGCATATTTCAGGTTATTTCGAGTGATTGTTGACGTAAACAATGCTCAGCTCGGCCAAACTTCACGATGATGAAACGTTACATACTTACTTACCTACTTATAGTAATGAAGCTGTTTCAGAGACCTTGTACTACCTACACAAACTATTACTTACCTAACCGGGGTATGAATAAGTTTAGATTTAATGAGTGCTGAAGAAACAATAAACTGATGTACTTACTTAATTTTTTAAAGTAATTTAGAAGAAGGTAAAACACATGCTTACTAGAGGGTGCTGACTTCGCATGAACTTTTCTCGCTCGTCATCCCCTTCATGCCAACATGAAAGTTGAGCGCTTCAAGTGGAACATCTCGAGCTCATATTAAAAACGTACGTTATAGGCAGGTGTGTAATTAACACTGCTCTTCGAACTCTTCAGTTAATCTCACACTCCATTAGTGAACGAACTCTCACCCCGGCTTGTAGTATATCCCGCTCCACAATACGAGTATTACACATGTAAGTACTTAGGTACACGTGATACCACTCACTCTAGCTACCAGTTTCCACTCTGGGGTCATGTGATCTTGCTATAAGTAGAAATTTCTAATTTAAACCCGGGCTCGCCTTAATTACATAAAGGGTTGAGTTTTCACTGAATCGTTACGCTTCACGGGTAGCAATTTACGTACCGGCTGAGCATAATTGTTGTTTGTGAAAATTACTGTTCCTGAACAGGAAAAAAGTAATACTTTAAAAAAAACTAAAAAACACGCTTTTTATACGAACTAAAAATTATAAAATAATTAATTTGAATTGTATTAAATCGATATTGAAATTAATATCGTAACAAGTACAATTCAAATTAATTATTTTATAATTTTTAGTTCGTATAAAAAGCGTGTTTTCTAGTTTTTTTTTTTAAACTAAGTACTATTTTATTTTGTTCTTTTTAGTCTAGCATATTCTTCATTTATTAAAAAAAAACAAAGAAGTTTTGACTTGCCCGGTTTAATATAAGTAGCCACTAAAGACATCAACTATCCACCTCCTGGCTCCATCATCAGACCCTCGACACCAAGTGCAATATATTGGACTCTTCAAACTGAATCATATGAGCTCAAACTCGAGGGGCTTACTAGTAACCATTGAAGAGTTCCACTATCCACTTCTTGCCTCCATCTTCAGGCACTCGAGACCAAGTGCAATATATTGGACTCGACAAACCAAATCATATGAGCTCAAACTTGAAAGGTTAACTAGTAGCCACTGAAGAGTTCCACTATCCACCTGCTGGCTCCATCATCAGACCCTCGAAACTAATTGCAATATATTGGACTCGTCAAACCAAATCATATGAGCCCAAACTCGAGGGGTTTACTAGAAGCCGCTGAAGAGTTCCACTATCCACCTTCTGGCTTCATCATCAGATCAGCTCCAAGATACTAAATTATTGTATTGTCATCGGTCCTCGATAAATCTAAAAAGTTTGAATGAAATCTTACCGTTTAAAGTGAGTCAAAATTACGCCCAAAGGAGTCGGTTACAAACAAACATACATACAGGTGAAGCTAATAATAAAAAAATAAATTAAAAAAAAGCGTGTAAAAAGGTTTTTACAAGCTTGCTTCGTTCGACATATTACTTAAATGAATATGTAGTATACGTATAGTACCTATGTTTTATACAATGTGTACCGACATTTAATTATAAACCAGGAAACAAAACGTTTTTATTCTTTAACCGTGCGTTTGCACTGGCGAAACATTCACATGAAAACATGTTGAAATCTCTGTTTTCTGTCATTGTATCGACTCGCGTTCGCATTGTCACGCAACTTGTTGACGCGAAACATGTTTGACGTTTCCTATCACTTGACATGTTTCGCCACATGTTTTTACAAACCAATTTCATAATAAAATGTCTCTGTATGAATCTCGCAACATGTTGTAAGATTTGTTTTGACATTTCATTGTATTTTGCCGAGTTTTTATGTTCTGTGAATGATACTGATGCAGATGGTGACAGTAATTTATTTGTGACCAAATCGTAGCGAAGTTAAAATTACTCTAAACTAAACAACGTCAAAAATATTTCTACGTTTAATAACTGGGTATTATCAAATGTAGGTAATAAAATGAATTCAAGCGATGAAGACGATTTATTGTTTGTAGCTGCCAGTATTGCATACCTGAAACGGCCAAAATCTAGGAAGAAACCTAGGTTCTGGATGCGCGACTTCCTACAAAAAAGAGAGAAACACATTATGGTGCCTGCGGTTTAAGGAATGAGTTTTTAATTCAGGATGCACAGGGATAAAACAATTTCCTATCACTTTTGAAATATTATGACAGAAAGTTGCTCCAATCACTATGAAAAAACGACGCAAATTTCAGAATGTCCATCCCACCATCAGACTAATTAATTCTGTTGAATTGAGTTTTCAAAGATGTAATTTTCTTTTCGATTGGAATAACACAATCCAAGCCCATTTGCTCAGCTAGTTGTAATAAAGAATCTCGACGCTTTATTCGGTTTTTATAGTCCACACATTTTGTACTCCACAAACATGGAAAGTCTTGCCAAAGCTCTATAAACTTAATCGTGTCTACTTTGGACCACTTCATGTTTCGTTAAAAACACGAGATGTTTTCCACCATATTCGGATAACACTAAACATCAAGCAATAGACAAGTTGCGAGACATAATTTGACCTAAACAAACAACAGTGCGAACGCAAACGTGACAAATCTCTATACAAAACGTGTCTAATGTATATGTTTCTAGACAGTGCGAACGCAGATAACAACAAGTCTTGACATATTATGTCAGACTTACTCATGTTTCGTGCAGTGCGAACGCAAGTCCAACAAAACAAGTAATGAGATTTGTTTCATGTGACAAGTCTCGAAACATCTACATGTTGAATGTTTTCTGGTGCAAACGCATAGTAAGAATAGCACAGTAGGGTGGTACCTATGCAATACTTTTTGTTACTTTATCAAGCATGACATTTGTATAGAGTTCACAGCGGCCGCATGATGTGTCCGCACATGTCCAGTGTCCAATGACGTCAGTCAGCTGGCGCGGGCGCCGCTAGGTCTGCGCGCGCCGGAACCGGAACCCTATTGTTTTAAGTGGAGCGACAGATGCTGCCGTCCCGCAACCGTCCCGCTGCCGCAATACACTGCAATACAGTTTATGCGAACACATCCGAAACGAGCTCGGCGAAACCAACAACCGGAATGAAAGACAAAATATGAATTTGAGAGTGCAGTGCCTCGAGCGTGATTCGCATAACTTGCTGTAGAGACTGGTTCCTAAGGGAATTCTTGATTGGTTGAGTGGGCCTTCTGCGCCGAGACCCGCGCCGCACCGCGCCGCGCCGCCAGCCAGCGTGTCGCGCGTGCGCCCGCGCGCTCTTGTTGCGATATTTATGCGCATCATCCACCTGCTGGCCACAAGCAACCGGCCTGCCCGGTGACACACTTTATATCTACTCACTTCCTACAATTTCGGTTATGAATATGATTGTCCGACGTATTTATTTACAAAATAAACCAAGTGAGCCCCGCGCATATTATACCGACGGCGACGGCTCCGCACAATCCGCCGACATCTCAACTGCGCGTGGCGTGTCATTACGAAAAGCGCTAATGTAATTTTCATGCGGAGTGCCTGGCGCGCCATTGTGCGGCAACTGTCTCAACTGTCACCACTATACATACCTAGTCAATTTGCGACGACCGCGCAGTAGGTAAATACTTATCTATAGATATTTTTGTCACGAACCGCACGGTGACAGATTTTTATACGCGAGGTTTTGTCTAGTCAACACTTATTAAGAGCTTTGTGTCGCAACAGACAGCGGATGGTTAATGGTGACAACCGCGCCGACAGCTGCGCCACTAAATAAGCGCGGGAGAGTAGCGCCAGGAGCTGGTCACTTAGCGCTGGAACGACACACTACGACACCACGACAGCACTACTACACGACGGCTGCGTTGTACACGTCACGCTACTTTTTGCTCGTTTCAAATGTTCGCTCGGTGTTAGGTGTGTTCGCAGTTTGGCTGTATTAGCATACAATGGCCGACAGCTGGCCCGCACTTATCAGATCAGCGGCCGCGGCGGGACCGCGTGCCCGGTGCACACGGTGTCATTACGATCGGCCCAACTTTACTTATTTATTGAACAAGCAACTAATAAATAATGCTCCAAATCAAAACTAGTTGACTTACTGCCGCAGCCCGCATACCTACCGCTCTGTACAGATCATTGTTTAGGTTAGGCTAAACGTTATACCTAAGTACCTGACAGTGTCTAGTTAGAACAAACTTATTAGGTAATTGTGTGGGTAGCCTACCTACCTACCTACCTACTAGGTGTGTCTCCCTCTACTTCTTAATGCGTCGCTTCAGGGCCGTAGCCAGGAATTCATTTCGGGGGGGATTAGGGTGAACAACTTTTTTTTGAAGAAATAAAGTATTTCTGATTTCGAGAGGGTAAATAAAGAGTATAGATTTATTAAAAAAACTTTTTACAAAAAAAATTTCAACCGACTTCCAAAAAAAACCACTACAAAGTGAAAAATAACTTTAATTTCGGAAGTCGGTGTCTTTGTTTTTTAATTTTCGTTTTTTGCCACCGACTTCCGAAATTAAAGTTATTTTTCACTTTGTAGTGGTTTTTTTTGGAAGTCGGTTGAAATTTTTTTTGTAAAAAGTTTTTATTTTTCACTTTTTAGTTGTGGTACCTACCCCACACAATATCCAATATCACTAACTGCAATAAATAACAGTGACAGGAAGTTATCATCATATCGTCCATATAAACTAAGCAACAAATATGTATTATTGAAGCTAACTCAAAAACTATCTAAGGAAAGTTAATAAAATTTATATGGGACCACCTCGGGAGCTTACCCTTTCAAACAAAAAAATAATTTTCAAAATCGGTCCACAATTGGCGGAGATATCGGTGAACATACATAAAAAAAAAAAAAAAAAAACATACATAAAGTCGAACATAGAACCTCCTCCTTTTTGGAAGTCGGTTAAAAATAGTATTTTCGGGGGTCCGGCAATATAAACGGGCGCCCGCGGCCCAGGTATACGGAAAACTTTAAGAATTAGAAGAACGTAGAATAGTAGAGCGAGCGTAGCGAGCTCGAAAATTTTGCAGTCTACATTTATACTTAGAATACATAGGGGGCCCCCGCGGAACGCACTTGCTGCCATTAGTCCGCCAGTAGAGCCGCTATAGAGAATTTAGGATGCAAGAGCGAGCGAAGCGATCTCGAAAATTGTTGCACCTCGCCTTGGATAGGTTATACTCTCTCAGAGAATACTGAAGTTGCAGGAATTCATTCAATACAATGTCAGACTCAATAGAAATACAAACGTACTGCTCTTTTTGTAGACTCAAGTAGGTACCTACTCAAATGCGAAATAGATTACAATTATCAGATGTATTAGAATACGGAGGTACCCTAGGAGGGTCGATCTTTGGATTGAGGTTCTGGTTTATGATTTAGGGGGGGGGGGGGGGGGTTGAAACCCCAAACCCCCCCCGCCTGCCGCCTACGGCCTTGCGTCGCTTAAACCTTGAGAAGTAGTGTTCACACGTTCGCAAGCCGCTCGATCCGCTCGCATGCTGGTGTCAATCAAGCAAAGATATCGAATCAATTGTGCGTATAAATAGATCTATATGATATCGATCGTCAGTAGTAACATATTTTTACAGAAATGATTCAAACAGCGACTGGAGTGAGCAGTTGAGCACGCGGGCACGCGGGCACGCGGCACGGCGGCACGGCGCGCGGCGCGTCGTCTTTCCGGCAGCGGGCAGTTTTTATCCGTCTCGCCTCGCGCTACTTGCGAATACATGAATTTATATAACGTTTAACGTCACCCTTCGATCCACGATGTCACTCAAGTGACCGACAATTTTTTAAACTGCCCTGTGTCTGTTGTCGATTGTAATATCGTTACTTACTTAAATATATTAACCTGATGCTCACTTTCATTACAATAACGTTGCGCATATACTCGCCGTGCACCTCACACAGGTCGTGTCTGTGCGGCCACCGGCCACCGGCTGGTCGCCGCACGGCCGCAGTGAGCCACGACTCGCTCGCGTGCGGCCCCGTCTCCCGCCAATGATTATGAAGTATGAACGGATCAATTTCACAGCCGCCGCTCAAAGCCGCCGCCCACACCCCCCCACACCACCCCGTGGCCCCACGATACATGCACAGAATACTACAGTGCCGCTACTTTCGCACCACAGACTACAAATTTTCTTTCGCAAACTAGCAGCATTAATCAGTCCGTCAAAATGTGTATGCTATAAAAAAGTATGCTGTAAAATATGCGCGGAAGCCACAATGTATGTATCATAATATAATAGCAGGTATCGCTTTACTCATCGAGACGTGGCATTTCATATTCCCGGCTCGCGGCTGTATTACGGCAAGTTGGAGCGCCGGTTCGAGGTTACTTCACTCAATTTGCGCCGTTAGCAGCGCGGCCTCCATTTTTCACAGTTATCGAACAATTTCCTGGAGTCCCGCGAAACGACGCTAAATAAGAGTTCGTTCAATTTTCTTTTTCCTCTTTGTATGTACGTTTTTTGCTAAAGTATTTTAAATCGATTCACAATGTACGCCTCAAAACGGAATTCCTTTCTTTTTGATTCGTTTGATCGTTTAGATGTGAATGAATGTGACTGTTGGCAGTTTGGCACGACCGCTACTCGGCTGGGACTTTCTATGACAAGCGGTACTCTTCCACCTCGAGGCATGTAAATAAGATATCCAGCGCGGAGCGGTCGGTGATTACCCTAACTAATGACTCGCGTATATGGTGTTTGTGCGAGCAACATTGCTAACATGGCGACGCGACATGTTGTTATGAGTGACTGGCTCTCCTCGCGCGCCGCGTACGGGCACAGCTATGCGGCCGCCGGCCGGTCGTCACTATCTGTTATGTGCCTTATGTTAATGACCCACCGCAAATACATGCAGCTGCACATCTAGCCTTCCGACAGCTTTGATTATTATGATGGCGAGGTGCGACATAGTAGCGGGATTAGTTAGACACCATCGTTCAGCTACAAAGTGAATCATCAATTTGAAAAGAGTAATCCACGTATAGTTTAGCTGAGACGGTGTACAACAACGACTCTTCCGGCTGCTGGTACTTTAATTAAACGCGCATAAATTACCGAGTGGTCGTAAATCAATCGGCGGCGGTTGGCGGCGGCATGCGGCCAGCGGGCGGCGCGCTGGCGGCGTGCGGGCGGCGTGCGGGCGGCCAGCGGGCGCGCTGCGGGCGCGGGACGGCGGCGGCGGCGTGGCTATTATTACGCTGCTGCTGAATGGACGTGCGCCGACGCACAGTGGATCGAAAAAAAGCTGCCGAAGACATAGAAACCTAAATTTTAAAGTATCTCTTTTCTGCTTGAAATTGGTTCTAATTGTCAATATCATGCATAACTAGTACATATTTTATATCATAGGATAGGATACAATCTGGTAGGCAAATTGGCATTTTTTTTATTTTGTATTAGATGTAATATTAAGGAGGTAAGTTAGTACTGGTTATCTCCGGATTTTTTGACGTAAGCAATTGGTTTAAAAAAAAATACTGCAGAAAATCTCGTTATATGTCATCATCATCATATCAGCCGAAAGACGTCCACTGCTGGACACAGGCCTCCCCCAAGCACCGCCAGTTCGACCGATCGATATGTGAAAATCATAAATAAATAGTTACTTACCGTGTACAAGGATATTATGGTTACTCTCTCGGTTCCGGAGTTATAAGCTACCACTTTGCTTAGGTACCAGATGTATCCTATGATATACTTACTTACTTATGTATATAAGAAGACATAGGAGCTTATGCTCCTATGTCTTCGAGATCCTTTTTTCGATCCACTGTGCGACGGACCACTTCAAACACGCGTTGCTGAGATTCTAGAGCGCGATGCTCGGCGATCATCCTCTTCTTGGCCCTACATTACGCGCGGCACATGACGCCCGTGTGATGATATGGCACGGGTAACGATCACGCTGGATTTGCGTATTGCCTAAACTACCATTGTAGTAGGTAAGGAAGCACTATGTACTACCCAAACGGAAATATATAAACTGCTTATTGATCTGCTGATGGTGATTTTATTTAACTCTCTAAAAACATTAATTTGCGTTTATGGCAAATTGGAAGATCTCCTTTCATAAGGGTTTTCATCGACCAGTAACTCTTTCAGGCATTTTCGGTGCGGTGAGCAACTTCTTTTTCTTGTCTCGCCTGGAAGGAGACTGTTTGGCCGAGGTAGATATATTCTGGGACATATGCAATCTCCACACCCCCATACTGTTTTTGTTTGGCGCTATTAGTCATAAGTTTGGTCTTTGACATGTGCATCCGAAGTTAATTTGATAAGCATTTTGCCTAATTCAGCTGTCGAAGATGAGAACAGAACAATATCATCGTGTTGAACAATATCCCCTTGGTAAGACTGGTTGTCAGACTTTCGGGCTTGTGAAGACCCGTAACAACTGTCAAAAATCCACGAATGACTACTGGGCGAGACCAACGGCTTAACGTGCTTTCGGAAGCACGGAGGAGTCTCGGTATGTAAAGATGGTCACCCATCCACAGACCAACCCCGGCACTGACAAATTGACCCGTGCGGCTGGTATTACTTAGCCACGAGCTCCTCATGAGGTTTTATTAATAAACTAGAGCTTCTGCCCGCGACTTCGTCCGCGTGGAATAGTTACTTTGGGCTAACGTTAAAAATACCCCCCGATTTTGAAACATTCTTCATTGGTACTCCGCTCCTATTAGTCTTAGCGTGATGATATATAGCCTATAGCCTTACTCGATAAATGGACTATCTATCACTGAAAGAATTCTTCAAATCGGACCAGTAGTTTCGGAGCCTATTCGGTACAAACAAACAAACAAACAAAAAAATTTAAAATTTAATATTAGTAATAGAAATCAAAATGAGAATTATTTGGTGATCACAAAAAGACTCACTTATTATATGTTAGTATTAGCACAGTAATTTGCTTATTGATTTATAAGTATTCATATTCATCTATTTGCCTTCCACAAGGTAAAACAAAGGCTTAGAGCTAAGAGCCGTTGTAAACCCGAAAGGGCACAGCAAAAAAAATTCAGGTACATACATAGACGTATTACTTACAAGTTAAAAATCTAAGTCGTAGAAAGCTAAATATTTAATAAAATAAAATCATCATATTCATAGGAATATGATATGAATCGATGGATATTGGGTTTGACGCAGAATGTGCACTTCGCAAAATGTGCACTTGATGCATATTATGTACATAAGTAAGTAATTAAAAATCGTTGAAAATAATGGGGGAAAATAACAAAACTTGTTTTAGTACTTATCAACATGCTCGTTTTATTGTGAACCAAATTCATAAAACTCCTTTATGAACCAATAGAAAATATGATACAGATTACGAAACAGTTACAGTTAAGTATCAGTTTTTATCGCGTTCAAAATAAAAAAAATGCGTGAAATCGGGATTTAAATGCAAGTGGTCCGAAAAGGGGCGAAAGTCGTTTCTGACGGCCAACTCTAGTAATGCGCGCGCTCATTGGTCAAATCAAATATCGCACGATTCCCCGGTTTCCTGTTACACACTTCCGTCCCTTTTTACGAAATCACTCCCACAGAAATTGCAGGAAAGCGAGAGAAAAGATGTTACACATTAAAAAAATACATCTTATGGATGTAAATTTACATTCTTACAAATAAATAAATTCTAATCAAAATGAATTATTTCTAGATCGATTAAATACATGCATTAAAAACTTTTAGGTTAGATACTTTATTTCCTTGAATAAAACTGAGGAATAGGATAGGTATCTACCGAACCTACATACTACGAGATAGATAAGAATAGTATAATACCTACTGCGATTTCAATAAGTATCTATAATTACTTACATCTTCATTGCACCCGTCGGTGTTTGATCACTGTTAGGCCTAAGTCTCCTACTCTATACAGAATGCTCTCACAATCAGAACGTTAGGGATCACATTTAGATTTAGTTACGGAGCTTACCGGGGCTACATTTGATGAGTGCATGCAGTTTGAATCAAACTCCCACTCCCACAACCAGGTTGACGAGCCTCTCGGGAGCGCACGGGATGTCCTGCGTCCTGCATCCGGACACAACGCGCCGCGACGGGAGACACAAACTTACCGTCTTAGCTAAGTAAGTGTGCGTGGGATGGGATATTTTCAAATACTTACAAAAAATCTAGCCTCAGTTGATTCGTCGCAACGAACATTTTTAATGAATGGGTATGTTATAGTGATAATTTTGAGTTATGACGACCATCAATATATTTTTTAGTTACTCCACGGGTAAGTAACAAACTACTTTTAAGTAAATAGACTAAGTAGCCGATTCTTTTCTGAATTTCTAATTTAAATAAAAAACCCTCACTGTTCAATGTTACCTTTGGACATTGACCCAGCACTCGGCCCGGCTTACGCGCGGCCCAGTTATAATACTGATTTGGTTGCATATTACTTGATATTACGCGCATAGGATACAAAGATCTTATATATTAGTGTAGTATATAAGCTGTAACATATTGTAAATAAATCAGATTTGAATTTTATATTCTTGTCTCATTATCCCTCACTGTGGCCAACCTTTAATCAGTCTCGTGAGTCTGCGGGACTGGCAGTGAGTGTACCCTTCCCGAACCTGGAATCCTGCCTACTATCCGTCTGTAGCCTTAGGTCGCATGGTGCAGACATCCTGAACTTATTTATATATTTATTTATCACATACTAGGTATATGATAGGTTAGGGCTGCAGGGCTTATAGGGCTTAGTTGTAGGGACTGTTAGGCTTGTAGGTCTTAGTAAGCTCCTTTAACTTATCATATATTTTAATGTATCATCACATTCATCAAACCCTTAGCAGTATTGCGGCCTTACGTGACGTTTGCTGAGGGTGGATTACACTCACTTAATTAGCTTTAATTTATGTTTCATTAAAGACGAAGGAACGGTGCACACGACACTTATTTCTGTGGCCATAAACCTAGTCACAAATCAATCAAGTGAAACGTGTTACAAGTGTGAGAGCGCCGCGCGCCGGGAGCCGGGAGGCGGCACACTGTAGCTGTGTAGGTGTACAGTGTAGATAGGTCTAGGTGTACATGCCGAGCAGTTTGACGTTCGGCAGATATTTATTGGCTGCGGATGATATCATGTCATAATCTAAAACCACTTCAATGCTGCACTCTATCAAAGTCATCTGTTTTAGATACAAATAGAATTTGGCAAATTACTGATACCTCCCGCCGGTGTAGCAGTACACGTGTATTAATATCAGCTAACATCTTGAGGGTGGGTACCCAACCGATTGTTATCAACGGCGGCGGCCGAGCAGGCCTCGCGACCTGCCCCCGCCGCATTGATGACCACTGACCAATAAAATCGACATTAAGTCCTACTGCCAAGAAAATAAAATTTATCTTCAACATCTTGTTGCATATAAAAAGTTTTATGAGTTTTATACCTGAATACTGGTCACGATTGAATAACAAGTTAGTGGCAGTCCAAACTGTCCTAGAACACAGCGGACTGAGCGGGCAAACTTACATTCACTTATAAGGATTAGTCGCAGCTTGCTAGGTAACTTGTGACTCAAGCTCAGTTGCGAATATGGTGCGATTACAAATGAATATAACGTGTGTTCCGCTGACGACGTCACGCGGCACAATGAGCACCACGATTTGCGGTGGCGTGACGGCGGCGTGACGGCTGCGTGACGGCGGCGTGACGCGTGACGCAGCGCACATACATCACGCGGAGAGACGCGCCACGATTAAGTAGACGTGTGTCGTCCTCGACGAGCCGTTACACTATTAGTTGCCAACACGTTACGGCGTCCGTCCCGCCGCCACTGACATATTGATGAACTGCGCACTTCATTTACAATAACGCATTGCCAATTATTTATAGATCCACGTCTTGCATACGCTCTTCCGATAGGCTCTACGTGAGTCCGCCGCTATACGTATATTGTATCTTCTATGCCGTTCCCAGAACGACTTTGAAATAAAATTGATACTTATGAGTAAAAGCTCCAATAAACTAGAGAGAACAAAGCTCGCCTCTCGGGCCAACGAACTGCGATTTCAATTTGTGACAGATTTATCGAGGAGCTAGCTGATGCTAACTGCTATCGAGGCGGTGCAGCGGTGGTAGTATCTCATGCCCTTCGCGGAACTGTGCAGCCTCGCGGCTTAGAGCGACCGGTTCGCTATTATATACGACTATATCGGATTAGGTGGATCTTTCGACGGAATTCGACACTAGAACAGTGTCTGGTCGGGTTAATACAGAGCGCGTGAGTGACTAACGATATATTATTATAAGATAGCGCGGCGGCGACAGGCGACGGGTTCCTGGAACCGGAGCCGCGATCGAATAACAATTTCTAAAGTTGCCGGTTCCCACGCGGCCGCGGCCGTCACCGCCGCCGCGCCGCGCGCCGGTACCGCCGGCTGCAGCTAATTGTACGCCCACGGATTGTGAATGCAGCTGCAGCGACACAGCTATATGATCGTAGCTCGTGTAGAGATTTTTAGAGCGAGCTGGACGCGCGCCAACAATGCCATTGTGCGGCGACGCCCTGCGCCACTACATCACGTGACATCACACACTAACCGTCTCAAATATTCACCGTTTCAATTAGAAATTTGCCAAACAGCCGAATAACAACGTTAATTGAGAGCATTCGTCGGATGCCATCGCCGACATTCCGCCATCGACTGTAACGCTTTAAACTCGCGCACGGATAAGTCGGTATTAGCTCGTTTGTAGTTTAATTTGTAACGTAAAGAATATAATAGGAGTGCGGAGAGAAAGGGATGCGCAGCCGAGAGGAAGATGAATGACAAGAAGGCGCGCGATTGTCTCCGCGCGGCGGCGGCGAGGGCGCGCCCGCCCGTCGGCGCATCAAAGCAAATATGCGGATCGTCGGAGGATCGCTGTCGCCGCGAAAAAACTAATAAAAGGCAATATTACACGCGCAGATATATCGCTCGAGACGAGTGAGGGTCGCTACGACCCAGGATCCAGCCCCCACCGCCCCCTCCGCGCATGCCACCCTCCCACGCGTGACACGCGTGACGCCACTTTGATGCTCCACTGAATTTCAGCAGCCGCCATAGACCTTTTAAACAAAATTATGCTAGACCTGCATACAGATGCCTCTAGGTTCTCCCTCAAGTTTAAGTAATGTTGTGTTAGAGTAGCCAGCCACATTAACGTAGAATGTGCGCAGAGTTGCCGGTACCGTGACTCCAGTGTCGCACCCGGGCCGCCGCCGCGCCGCGCGCCGCCGCCGCCGGGGGGAGATCCACACTCGAGCGAGTCAATAAGCGCATTCCACTTGCACCGAGCCGAATTAAAAATCAAATAATGTTGTGTATAGCGAATTAGGAGAGGAGCATCCGCCGGTTGCGCGGGTAGGGTTGAACCCGAGGGTTGAACGTAATAGTATTTTCGCAATGCGCTTTCATTAAAAAAATTGTAGCCCTAGCATCGGGAACATAATTTACTATTACGATTATTTTGAATGATTTAGACATTATTACCAAAAGACAAACATTATGTACCTACGAACACTAATGAGACGTGTATGTAATTATTAACCAATTGGATTTAATGATCTGCACTTATAATAAATTATTAAGTAGATGTTTTTGATAATAATTTATAACATAATTACACATGTTATTGGAAATGTACTAATGTACTCGTATTTTATAGTGAACAACAAGATTTTCTCGATACGAAGGTTATAAATTAATTATTTATACTTACGTACATTTAATGGGTATGATCTATTAGCAATGGAATAAATCAAATATTCCAAGAAGGTACAATTGGAATGTGTTACACACAAAGTACTGTATACTGTATACCAGGTAAACGGTAGCAGTTATACCTATGTAAGGCATGAAGGACCTACTTGTGCCTATCTAACATCAAAACAAAGCAGGTAGCGAACCCTGCGTAATGAAAAAGCGGTCCGGGCGGCAGCTCTAACTCATAGCTGAACAAGTGCAAGGGTCAGAGCGGGGCCCGGGCCCCGGGTCGCGCCGGTGGTGCGCGGAGATATGTCCGCGCGGCTAATGAAAAGTTTAATAACGGCGAACACGTGTGCGGCCCCGCTCGCTCACTCGCCCCTTGCCGCATTATCTCTCAATGCACAATTTATTGAGAGCAATTTCGCATGTCATAAAACCGAATTAATATTGTCCCGGAGAGTTGGGGCCAGGGTTCCGGCGACTATTTGTCAAGTGCGAGCGATGTATTCATGTGCGATGTTCGGCACGCCACGTCACCGGCTCGCGCGCGGCTGGTGCCGTCGCGCGTCGTCCACGGCTGCTAATTCATTCGCGACGCGCAACACGTGAACGCTGGCTCTAATGCTAAGCACAAGTTATAGCGCTTGTCGACTTGGCAATGAACGGCGCTGCAGGAAATGCGAAACATATCTGATGAATAATACAAAATAAGTATAACAAAGATAACTTTGTAAAAAAATGTAATGATTAATACTTGCGCAATACCTAACTGGTTTCTTTATTACGAAAGCTATAAACTTAATAACTATTTTTATGGTTTATTGAGATGGTAAATGTCAGTTTTTTCTGGAGTGTTATCCCAACGTTGAAATCCTTTCAATAATGCGGCAATCCACCCTTCAATATCACTGTTGATACCTTCCTGCTTGTAATGGAGCATCGCTGATGTGACATTATTAGGTGATGAGCAGCGACAATGAGAGCATCTCCCGTGTGCACCTGACAAGGGCGACTCAGAATAGTGACACCGTGTCGAGGGGTGTCATTCTGCTCGCACGCTGTTAGGGAGCCCGACACGGTGTGCCACTAGCTGGAACACGCAGCCACGGCGCGGGGCGTCGCCGTCGCTAGCTCACTGAGCGTGAAATGGAGCGCGATCCGCCAATTGTATTAATGAAAAGCATCTTGAGGACATTATCGGGCTCGAGACGTCGCACACGCGTCGGTGACGATGTCTTCCAGGGGGCCAAGTCTACTAATTTACAAACGTATAATATCATTTTATTATAAGGTACTTTTTAATTATTTTTTTCATGCTGAAATGTCTAAGTAAGCAAAATATGTGGAACTTCTTATATTTAAGTTACTGTTAAGACCTTTTATGTACCATATTTTATGCAAAATAAAGAAATTCAAATTCTCTAATTCTAACGTCATAATGGTGTCACGATGGTGAGTTTTTGACAGATTTTGTATGGCAAATCTGTCAAAAACTCACCATCGTGACACCGTTATGACGTTTGTAAATTAGTAGACTTGGCCCCCAGAGGGTAAGCAGATCGCGCTGCCAACAACTACCTATCTTTTGAGTTTGGCCTATAATGGCGAATGTGAGACAATCTAACTTTTAATCTAAGTAATCATTTTATTCTTGCTATTTTTCGACAAATAAGTTTGGAAAGTAAATAATTAATTAAATGTCAATTAGGCATGTGCCTCTACGAGACCGACCGGGGCTTGTAGGGTACGCAGACAACGCGTAGAACATGCGAATATACTTTTTTTTATCTTATTTATGAATTTAATTCATACTTGAATGAAACGAAATACGAATTCAAATCAATCGTGTACATTATTTTGATTAAATATTTTGTTCATCACAGATTAGTATTGAATAATTCCGGAGAGGCGTAGGGTACACAACACTTGTGCTCGGTCGGATCACGGATGTGTAATGAATGAAAAAGATGACACGCGTCTGATAATCGTCGGCGACTGCTACAGCGATGCTGAGCGACGCTCACCCTAATTTCTGTACTTTTTTATATTTTGATGTACTTGTTATTTATATTTTGATTCTGAAATCCTCGGAAAAAGAAACCAATATGATAAATAAAATAATTTTATTTTATAAAAACATATTAATTGACGAGTCAGTTTTATTAAACATTTGAAGCAACCTATACTTAATATTAAAAAAAGTGTCACTATGTAGGTACCGTTTGCATGGGTACCTGGAATGGTACTAATGAAAAGGTATTCTATCACTGCACTGTAGCTACCTACATACATACCTATGTAATATATTTTTTGTTTTGAGAGAACTTTTCTTTTCCGATTAACTTAAGATATCGCGGTTTATAACACGTTACCCGGCTCATCCTTTGCTCTCTTTTAGAAACTCCTCAAAAAAGCGGTCGTGCCTATCGGGCTTAATTCTTAGTCATTGAGCACTTGCTAACTTACTTAAAATAAGTCTCAAACAGAACGGCGATAAAGTTAGCTCAGCACTCTGATTGTGTCACACACTCACACACGATCAATCATAATCTGAATCACTCTGAAGGATACTTATTTGCTAATCAATTGCTTCATATGTTGGAGAAACCTACCGATGTACTCAACAACGTAAATAACGCAATGAATGTTGTTGAACTGTCAAAATTAAACAGATTGTGATTGATCTTTGATTCCTCATCGACGTTCTGTTTGAGGTAAATAATTATAAGTTATTTCTATGACATCAACTCATATTTGACGATGATGTTCAACTGTTCACGTGCCTGCGAATAAACTTGTATATCAATATTGTTTGTACAATAACTATGCTTTTCTATTCAACTTTTAGGTATAATTTCAATGTAGTTTTAAGCACCTGCATCCTTGTGAAAACATTAATCTAATCATGACCAACACTTTAGCGATTGTTCAAACACATAATAAATGTAAATAGTTGTTCATACAGCACGTGGTGAGGCAGCTAATTGTCGTGCAAACTTAGGGAGCATCCTCGTGAGTACGCATAGGGTACGTCAGGGCGCTCCCGTATTCATTACATTCACCACTTATTGGAACTTATTAATATCATCTCTTGATTTATTGTTGTGCCGTGATGCACGCTCTAATGTCGACATTATTGAATTTTATTAACTTTCGGACAAAGGGTTCGCCTCTCACAAGCGCGAGGACAATACGCTTTGAACTTTCACTTGTCCACTTATTAATACGCTGCGCTGCCGGTGCGTATTGAGACTTATTTGGGGGCGTATTATTGTCTGGAAACATCATCGTGCTCGCCAAAAATTGTACCCCCTGAGTAACTTTACCCAACTTTGTATCCATAATCTAAAGTGCAATATTTTTTTTTTCCTAATCATCATTTGTCCGAATAATAACGTGCCCGAACTTAATGTCACATAATATAACATCACATAAAATTGAAATCCCAAAATACAATACAAATACAATGCCCTAAATTTGTTTGTCATAAATATTACAATCAATAATAATATACAAAACACTTAAAACTGTTTTCAATACAAGTTATAAGTCCTAAATTCAAATTATTTAATGTTTATTTATATTAATTGATTGTGAAGATGTGGTTTTTATTTCCCTGTAAAAAGCATACACCATACATGCAGCAAGCATGCAACATGTAAGCAAGCATGCAAGCAAGCATACAGCATGCAAGTGAGCATGCAACATGTCATGCAGCATGCAAGCAAACATGCAGCAGGCATTGTTTCTGTCACGGCTCCGGCGCTGCGGGGCTCCGGCGGTCCCACGCGAGCTTATCGTCGCAGATGGTTTAACCACGGTATACTTGCGGGCCGCCTCGCCCCTCCGCGCCTACGCGATTCTAAAAGACACTCTAGGAGTAGGGCAGACAGGACTGCGTGGAGTCGGATTTACAGCGATTCGTTTCGCGATTTCGTTTCTGTCAATATTTCACTCAAACCAAATTTTTTACAAATGTTTTAGGACTAACCATTTTATTATAAATGAACATTCGGAGTTCACTATATAATACAATACTTAGGACACATGACTTTATTCCATGCAAAATTAGGAGATTCAATTATTATAGTACTCGATATTACGACAGAATAGTTTTAGAAGTAAAGATAAATATGTAAAACATTTTAAATTTTTGAACATTATGGTTACTGAAGTTTATAGCAAACGTGTTATGGATAATGATTTTCGGACAAACAATTTTAGGAGAAGCAAGGGAGTACCGTAACATTGAGATGGACCTCATTGAGGTCTTTCATTCTTAGGCTGTGAAGTGAATCAGGACTTTTTGACAGTAAACAGTTACAGAAGACCGCACTCATAGTGCCTGCCAATCACAACTTCCTGTGCTTTAGATGAGAAGAAGGAATGGCTCAACAAAACTCTTCAGCATCACGCCAGTCTGTTGATTACTACGACACTCGATCCTGTCTAGTTATGAAACAATCGTAATCGGCATCTGAAGAATGTGCACAGAGTGGCGACGGTGAGGGACAGTTTCGTTTTGTGTGTTCTTGTGATTTCGGTGGACGTGGTGACAGTGTAAGACGAATGCAGTGAGCGCGGCGCCCCGCGGCGCACACGGCGCGCGCGCCTGGGAACCGAACCCGCCACAAAAACACCTAGATCTGTATCTACCAGCTACACATCAATCTTCGGTTGTAACCCCTCCCGTCCCCACCCCCTCCCACCCCCTGATAGTACCGAGACAAGCGATCGTTTGTCATTTGCGCATATAAATAATGATTGAATAATGACAACAAACACGGCGGATCCTCCAAACAGCGGATTGCTTCATCATGCTGGATAGGACAGCCGCTGCGCTGGGAGCACACTGCTGCGTTAATTAATTGACATGCTTCGGAGCCGCAGTGGACATGTAGGTACCTGGCAGCTCCAAGCATCGTCATTCATCTCGGAGACCAACTTAGGTACGTTTACCATATCTCGAGTAGATACTCTGATCTGAAACTAAGTGAGTAGGTATATATTAAGTGACTGAGTAAGACTTGAAGGCGTCATGCCTTCAAGTCTGTCAACCCCATGATACGGATGATCATGCATGATCTTTAATTACAACAACGAAAAATCGAGTTAGATACTTTTGACTTAAGGTACTTATCTTCTTGAGATATTAAAATTTGTCTTAGATGGTCATCATTCTCAAGTTGCCCTTATCCCAATAATACTATAATAATACTATAATAATAATCGATATTCTAGCTCTTTTTCTAACACACTTCTCATCAAGAATTCAGAACTCCCTTGTAACTTGTAACACACATGTGAGAAAATCAAGGCGGCACATTACAACAAAAGTCAGTGAGTCTCGAATACGGAAATAGTCAGTGCCGGGGAGCTGCAACAATGTTGATCTCGACCCCCTCGCCTGATCTCCTGATCGCCTGCGAGCGGAACAAAGAATTTTAGTGTCTCCTGCGAGCGGTGCGCTCACTGACACACATGACGTCACCAGCTTTTGTCGCAATTTGTTCAATTGTTCACCTGTCCGCACGGTATCGCTTTATTTCGCAGCACGAATTCATTTTCCGTGTAATTTAACCGGAGCATCGCAACGGTAAGTTCTCACAGAAATCCACAATTTTAAAAATGTCCGCGGGTAAGCTTTCGCATTCGATTCCCATCGGGTCGTGTGAGATGTCCACAGATAAGCTCGATAAATTTAATTAAATGTCTCGGAGTGGTCTCACGGGTCAGGGCGGCGGGGCGGTGCGGCCCGCGGGGCGGGGGCGCGTGAGCTGGTACTCGCTCGGGTCGGACAGGAGTGCCGAGGGCAGGCAAATTTGTTTGGTGCTGAGTTCGGTCCACTTGTATTAATTAAGTGCGGCGGCTCCTCAAAGACGGAGACGTCGCATCTACACAAGGAGCGCAAAAAATAAGTCTCCCTCGGCGACACGACAGCCGGCAGCCGCTGCCCGGTGCTCGCTGCTACCGATTGTTTTATAAACAACTACACGACGCTCAACTAACAATATATAGTTTTACATCGTCGTCGCCAGTTTACTGGGAAATGCACTTTAATTCCGTTCGATTTACCAAATTCTTTCAATTGTTTCAGTTTCTAAATTTAACAATGTTGGCCATTCAAAATCATCTTACGTCAGCCCGTAGTGTAAATATATGACTGACTGACTGGGTGTCTAATAAAGCAATAAAGGGGCACTATGGACTGAAACAAGTTCATAATCTATCACATGTCGCTTGTCTCTGCATGGTTTCGCCTTTCCATTTGGTAAACTAGGTTACTGCTCGATACGAGTGCGGTATTTGCATGAAAGTGACAGCTCGATTAGCCAGAACTGTTCCGTTGTGACCCGGTGTGACCCGGTGCCCGCTGGTGTCTGGCATCAGGGCTTGCGTTACGTAGAGAGTAGCATGTCCGTGGGTAATCCTAAGTGCGCACACGGCAATGTCGCGCCACTAACTCCCGCGCATCATTTATCATCTTCTAGCTCGTCGTTCAGTGGACATCGTCTCCACTGAACTGTGACGAAAACAAAGCCTCTGAAAACGAAGATAGCCTAGTGCTTGATCCCAAACGAAGATAGCCTAGTGCTTGATCCCAAACCGGGATCATTGGTTGATAGCAATAGACACTTTTAGACACTTAAACTTGTCTTGCAAAATCTAGGTGTAGGTATTATCCATAGGTATGTACCTAAGTACCTAAACTTCTCCCTAAACCTTCGGATACTACCTACAGGCGGGATGATAAGTTGTAACTCATTTTGGTGTGACTACTTCAACCTCAAATGAGATCCATCATTCATCATCATCATTCATCATGAGATTCAACAAGATCTGCTTGTAAAAAAGGCTTCTGTCACCCAATATAGCATCCAATCAGCTCGGTGAATAAGTATAACAATTTCCTTCAAAGTATAGGGGTAGCAATAAAATGAGTTATGCTAATCAGCTCGCGACTTGCAGCAGATGACGCATCTATTGTGCGCGCTCGGGCGCTGCCGGGAATGCGGCGCGGGCGCAGCGGACCGGGCGCTGGCATGGCACAGTGGCGGTCACTGCAGAAGCTCTAGTTTAAACAATACGCGCCAACGTACTACTCTTAGTAGTTGCCACACTGTGTAAGCGGGACACGGGACAACTTCGACCACTAGCGGTCTGTGCTTTAATAGCACATGCTTAGCGATATTGTAAGCAGGCCGGTCGTCTGTGCCCCCGTGATCACAACACTCATCATCATGTCCTCGCAGACTCGCAGTCCTTCTGCCCGCGCCACGCATGCGCACGGTGCAGCGCGCACTCTGCGCTACTGATATGTTTATTAGCGCACGCCGCGCCGCGCCGCCGGGAGCCGGCAGATGTCCCTCCAACACTTCCCCATATCTGGCATATCTGAATAGATAGCTCTCTAATTTTATTACTCCCCACTTGTAAACATTTTTCGACGTTTCCGAGAACTTGCCGTTCGTTTGGTCGACAACTAAAGCTCATTAGTTAAGTGCGGTACGTGTATCGATTCGACGAACGAATACCATTTCCAATAAGAGATAATAATCAAACTGACGTAATAAACATGTATGAGACTCACAAGACTAGATAGACAGGGCCAAGTTGGAAAATGATTGGATTAAGGATTGTCAATAGCGGTTGTCAGTAACTCGCTATCCGATACCTACTTACCGAGACCCCGCGAGACCGGCTCCCTGCTCATGTAATATAGTGATACTAGCTTCTGCCCGCGACTTCGTCCGCGTGGAACAGTTACTTTGGGCTAACGCTAACTTTAACTCGCGACTGAATTACCCTAAAATACTACAAAATCAAAAACAATAGATACCCTAAAGAAAATTAAATACTTCAAAATCAAATAATTATGTATCTGTAATCTACCACGCGGGCCCAGTGCGGGTTGGTAGATGTCGCATGTCTTCGAATTTTTGGTTCTAAGACATGCCGTTTCCTCACGATGTTTTCCTTCACCGTTTTGAGAGCAGTGGTGATGAAATTATTTACACAAAGTAATGCGCCTGCTGGGGTTCGAACCCACGACCTCTAACTCGTAATTCGGGGCTGATACCACTGGGCCACCACTGCTCCTATTGCCATCATAAATGCGCGCGTAGTACTTGATCATTATTTTGCTGCGATGCTATTTTAAAACTGCGATATCTCATAAGATATTCATTGAAATCGAATAATGTAAAGGCCAATTTTGTTTTAAATTAAATACTTGTGATGAATAACGTTATTTAGATAAGGATTAATATCATATTTATAAAAACACCTTCACAAATAATGCATTATTTTAGAACAAATCTAGTTAGCATAAAAAAGGTTATAGTGAGCCAACCTTAAAAGATAGACATATGCTGTCGCTGACTTTTTTTTTGAACTTTTAAAGAGAAACAATTCTGTCATACATGATTTTTGCGAAACTTTAACCGTTTACGCAGCGCACGCAGCGGAAGCTCTCAAAAGGAAAAAAACACCCCGATTTTGAAACATTCTTCATTGTTGCTCAGCTCCTATTGGTCTTAGCGTGATGATATATAGCCTATAGCCTTTCTCGATAAATGGACTATCTAACACTGAAAGAATTTTTCAAATAGTATCAGTAGTTCCTGAGATTAGCGCTTTCAAGCAAACAAACAAACTCTTCAGCTTTATAATATTATATATACTAGCTTCTGCCCGCGACTTCGTCCGCGTGGAATAGTTACTTTGGGCTAACGCTAAAAAACCTCCCGATCAGTACTTGATCATCATTTTGCTGCGACGTTATTTTAAAACTGCGATATCGCCTAAGACATTCATTCAAATCGAATGATGTAAAGGGCAATTTTGTTTTAAATGAAATACTTGTGATGAATAACGTATTTATTTGGATAAGGATTAATATCGTTTTTATAAAAACACCTTCACAAATTATGCATTATTTTAGAACAAATATGGTTAGCATAAAAAAGGTTATAGTGAGCCAACCTTAAAAGATAGACATATATGCTGTCGCGGACTTTTTTTTTGAATTTTTAAAGGGAAACAATTATGTGATACATGATTTTTGCGAAAGTTTAACCGTTTACGCAGCGCACGCAGATGCAATGATATATAGCCTTCCTCAATAAATGGATTATCTAACACTAAAATAATTTTTTTAATCGGACCAGTAGTTCCTGCGATTAGCGCGTTCAAGCAAACAAACAAACAAACAAACTCTTCAGCTTTATAATTAGTATAGATATAAGGAAGGAAAACCTGCTCGTGCGTTGGCGGAGCGGCCGGCGGCGGCGGAGGCAGCGCGGCGCGGCGGCGGCGGCAGCGGCGGCGGGTAGGTACCTACCTGCGCGGCTGCTGACCACCAAAACAAACGACAAGAAGCGCGCCTACTGAGAATGTCTCACACACAAACCTATAATAAACGTTTATCGCGTCACCGATCAACAGCCCGAAAACAAGCAATATTTATTGATATCAAACCCATGATTAATTTAACTTTTATTAAAACGCCATCCAAAGTGACCTTAATCGTTTCCCGACTTCTGGAGACAGTCACGTTATAATATTCGGAAGTAAATTATGTCTCTATCAGTATCGGTCGATCGCTGGACATTTGTCTAGGATTTATGAGGCGCTGTGCGGTGGGAGCGGGGCCGTCGATGGCGGGGTGGCGCCCCGGGAGCCGCCCGGGCATAAATAATGACGTTTAATAATTGATTAATCGAGGTGCTCCCGTCGCCGGCGATAGTATCGCACATACCTGCCCGCACCGCTATAAAGATGAGTCGCTAATTAATTTAAATGAGTGGAGACCGCCTGGCGGACACAAAAAGTGGCGGCGGGTCGCTCTGTATCGCGACATCGCCGCACTGTGCGCCAGCGGCTACGGCCTGCGCGCACGAATTATAGTTGATTTAGTTAGATGATATCGAGCGCAGAGCGATCTGTCGGCCGCCGCACCGCCCCGCCGCCGCGCCGCGGCCGTTGCGACAGTGCCCTACCGGTCTTGGTCGCAAGCTGTTTACAAAAATGTCTACATTCACAGAAAGTTAAACGTTACGTACTCGTAAAAGTTTTAAAGAGTGGCATACCATACTTTTTATGGCAGAAATCACGTTTCATCATCAACTCGGTCCAGTAATCGTCATCTCAGTAGTCACCCCCTTGCTAACCATATTGAGTTGAGTTTGAGTTGAGTTTGATTTAGATATCATCTTTCTTTCACACAGTCTATCCATCCTTTCTTTGGTCTTCCCCTAAGTACTATTGTAGCCCCTCTTGTATACAATTATATTTTGTTATATGAATACTTGCTTTACTCCGGCCCGGCTACCACGGAAGACCCTTTTGGTTGATCCCTTTATATCAAGTGTAAGACTTAATAAATAAAAAATAAAAACAATAATTTACTCGCAAGTACCAAGTCAGATCGGTCAGAGTGTACCGACTAAGCATAGGTAGGTAATACACAAGATTTGAGATGAGTGGAAAAAACAACAGAACCGTTTATTGATTTACAACTATCGATGTCGATCGATAACCCTGTGCAGCCGACGCGACGTGGCCGGCCTGTGAGGAGGTACTAGCTACCCCGCGCTTGCGCCGCCGCTGAGTGCAGCAGCGACTCACGAGCAGTTTACTGGCCAATAGCCACCACATTTGCCAGTCCTAATGCTTTATAACTGAATGCTGATGTAGTAGGTACTTAACACTTAAGTATTAGTGAAGTAAATCTCGTGAAGTGGGTCTACCTCGACGAAGCGGCATCACGGGTGGCAGCAGTCGTGTCGCCGTGACGCCAACCATGCACCGAGTCAGTCCCGCCTGCCTCGGTGCCTCAGAATCTCCAATCAAGGACCTCTGGACGTGGTGTGCCGTGGATATGGCGTAGTTTTTGGGCCTAGAAGGTCTGGAAATCGATAGGTTATAAGGTTATACCCATAATTATGGTACAGCAGACGATCATAATTGTAATAACATCTAAGTTAGATCGAAATATACACGTACATATGATGAAACAATCAACCATCCGTATTACAAGAGATTGCCTTTTGTATTGGTTACATTTTAAGGCTTTTGCAGACCAGCGCGACACGAACAATACAATTTCTAAGAAAACTTCACGGTATAACAATAACCGGTGTCGCGTCGCGCAACAATTCAATTCGCGCACAAAGCTTTATTGACGCAGCGACGACGATGCCCTGAAAGATTTCCGCCGTTCCATTACAACGTGATGTCTGCTAGGTATAATTGCAAAGCCGCGCCGTTACAACGTGATCTCTGCCACATATTACATAAATAACCTGAATTTCAAATACCTAGGTATATTATATAGACAATGCATTGAAGATCTCATAAGATCTCATTGAGGGTATTCATAAAAATAAATCTAACACCAACTGCTACCTAGTTAACAGTTTACAGACTTGCTCATTTACAAGCTGACGGATGTGAACTGAAACTGTATAATATTAGCTTGTTATAGCTAGGAGGAATGAGACAGACGCTATTAGTACATACTCTGCGAGACTTAAGAATACAATTAAAAAGTTAATTACCGCACGGCTAATAAATTCGTCTGAAACATTCGGCTGATGCATAAAATGAGGTGCGCACTCGTGAGCAGTGTCCGTCTGACTGTGTGCTCGTGTGTCGTGTGTGACGGATGTGTCTCCGCCACTCTTCGCTAATGACTGCTAATTGAAAGCTCGTAGATCAGCGCAGGCGCACCCGGTCACATACTCGCTATAAATCCGGGTGCTTCATATATTTTTCGCCTGTAAATAGAAGGCCATTATCGTTCTCTTTACATGCGACGATGAGCGCTGCTAATGGCCGCCTGTCGCCGGCTAAAGGCTGACGTATTCATAATTAATTGAGTATTGTGTAGCGATGAGTGGAAAGCCACTCACTTTTAACACATTACAACAGAAAATAGTTTTAACTATTAAATAGCTAATAGAATAGAATCCCCTTTATTGCACAATTATTAAACTGTAGTGAATAACTAGACTTATCTAAGTACTGTATGTCTAGTTATTCACTACAGTTTAATAATTTTTGAGTAATAGGCGATCTCTTTCATACTAAGTAAGCAATGTTGTGGCCTGCGCAGACGACGGATTTTTGTCCGCGGACTTTTTTGTCCGCTAAAATAGATCGCTTACAACTGTATCGAGTAAAGGCTTTTGCAGACCAGCGCGACTTGTCGCGCTACGCGACACAAACAATACAATTTCTAAGAAAACTTCACGGTATAACAATAACCGGTGTCGCGTCGCTGCACAAAGCTTAACGCAAACGAGGGATTAAAAGTACCGTGTACAAAAGATTCATTTGTAAGCGATCTATTTTAGCGCGGATTTTTGTGTTATTTTAGGCTATAAAATCGTCAACAAACAGAGGTTTCCAACATTCCCTAAGGTTCAACAAAAATTGTTAAACTTATAAAATAAGTAGGTAGGTACCAACAGAGTACAAAAGAACTATTAAGTACATACAATATGTATGAAAATAACGTATGTGCTAATAAGGTGGCTGCTGTATTGCACCGTTTTGATGTCATCACATCGACAGACACATCGATAGACGGTTTTTATAATAAAACTAAAAAAAATGGACAGTTTTTTGCCAACGTTGATGTCGTCTTCATTTCGACCATAAATAGGACCACTCCGTTTTACACGTAGCTAATATATTATTATAACTAGCTTCTGCCCGCGACTTCGTTCGCGTGGAAGTCGTAAGACTACAATATACTAAAATAGCTGCAGCGACTCCCATCCCAGGATTTCGAAACCGATTTGTTCCTCGTAATTGTTTTAACGTTAGACACATATAGGTACAACTTTTAAGAAACCATAAAAATAATTTTGAGAATAAATATTTATTATTATTTGAAAGACAACAGAATTAAAAAAAAAATTAGCAATTTCGAAAACAGAAAATCTGTTAGGAATTGAAGAACCTACGAACAGTGACTGAGCCGTGGCAAGATCGTGGAACTGATAGGCTGTTTACTTACAGGGTCGTGGAACTGATAGGCTATTTACTTACAGGATCGTGGAACTGATAGGCTGTTTACTTACAGGGTCGTGGAACTGATAGGGTGTTTACTTACAGGTTCGTGGAACTGATAGGTTGTTTACTTACAGGATCGTGGAACTGATAGGCTGTTTACTTACAGGGTCGTGGAACTGATAGGCTGTTTACTTACAGGATCGTGGAACTGATAGGCTGTTTTTTAAATTCAAAATCAAATTTTAAAGTCATGTATTCAAACTAGGCTGAGAATCATCACTTTTCGAACGTCAAAATTACATAAGACAGTCCCCCAAAAACGCCCGCCCTTCACCACTTCCTAGTGCTTTTGTTGGAAAGAAGAAGTGGCGCAACAAACTCCCCAGCAGCACAGCTGTCTGTTCAGTTAAAAAAAAAAACTTGATGCTATACAATAGTATGCAAATATTTTACATTACTCAACACAAAACATTAAATAAAATATATTTTCCATAATGACAGCTAGCACACGCCAATGTATCAACAAAAAAATATCGAAATCTTAAGAGGGTTTATTCTGAAAGTTGGCAACGTCGCAAATAGATGTCAAATATTTCGCTGTTTTGATTAATTTGATATTATTTCTGTATGGAAATAAAAAATGTGGCTAACTAGCGAACTAGAATATTGATTATGAAATCCAATAATTAATATCGTAACACCGAATAGTTAGTTTTAGATGTAAAAAAAGTATTTGGAAACTTTCCAAATGCCTTTTTTACACCTAAAACGGGTACAACATCAAATTCAATGTTATAATTGCAATTCATTATTAATATTCTAGTTAGTTAGTTAGCCACATTTCTTATTTCCATACAGTATTATTTCCAAATTAATCGAAACAGGTAAATATTTGACAGCTATTTACGACGTTGCCAACTTTTAGGATGCACCCTCTTAACTCAAGCAACAATAAAAACTAAAAAAACGTAAACAGAACTTAATACCCGAATCATAAAGCCTCCAGGCATAAAGGGCGTGCCCGCTTACATTATAGCTAATAAAGCTGTAACTCGAAGTCACATAATTAGGATAAACTAGGACCATAGAAGTAAAAATAAATCAACAGTTAGGCAAGAATAATATATGATCTACTGTCGAGGTCGCTAGCTAACCACATATTGCAATACAACTCATTAAACAAAAACATTGTAATGAGTCGATTATGTCAATAATTAATGAAAATAAAATTAAAATAAATTGACTTAAACAGTCAAATAAAATAAACAATTATATAACTCATATAACCTGTCAGTAGGTTAGCTAATTCTGGAGAAAGAACATAAACATTGTCTTGAGTTAATCACAGCGACCAACTATTTTTATCGTTTAAGTAGTCGTTGATAGAATAGTATGCCTTTGAACAAAGGTTGAAAACTGATCAAATGGAAACTGAATCGCTTTCGGAATCGTTCCCACCCACGCCAAGATTCGTAGCAATTCCTTTTTTTTTTTCAAAAATTATCTATGTACAGTTTTTACATAACTACGATTTTATTATATAAGTACTTAATGTTTATAGAAGATTTATTTCATTCAAATCATTCATCATCATTTTATATGTTGTCTTTTGTATAATGTACAAGTAGGCACTACGCTCATTAATAGTGCCGTGTTTTCCTATAACTTACTTAGTTATACGCGAGATCAATAAATTATGACAAAGATGGTTTTAAGAAATGCAGTGTAATATCTAGCAGAGCTTTGGCTTGCCATTGGACCACAAAAAAAAAAATACAGTACTGTTTTTGCACTGACGTCGAAGTGTTGGTGTGAATTTTAGTTCATGCCAACTAATTTTATTCCACATGTTTTTAATCGCGTTTAAAAATAGTCAGAGTTGGATACACCAAATTTTTATACAAATATTTATAAAATATTTATAATTTTTGAAAAACGTCAAATTCAGAATAGTAAAATTGCCATTTTCACTAAACTAATAACTCAGTGCAATCTTAGTGCTGTCAAACTAAAATATAGTTAAGTTGTGTAACTTTTTATTTGATTTATTTGATTTATATTTTATTGGTTTTATTTATTTTAATGACATATTTATTTTACATAAATATTCAATTTTTTAATTTTTTTTTTATTTATTTATTTTATAACTAGCTTCTGCCCGCGGCTTCGCCCGCGTGGATGTCGGACTTACAATAGCAATGGGTTTCATTTTGACAGTTAAACAATTAATTGCGTTAATTACGTTATTTCTCGAACATCATTATTCCATTCGGCGCTCTGGCGCGTCATCCCCTGGCTGGCCCGCCCCTCCACCCTCGTTCTGAGCGCCGTCGACTCAATATCGCAGGTCATTCTTATCGTTCTAACTTTTAAACTATTTGTCCAAATTACTAATTGTAAAAGACAAACTTTATCTAAATTAAATACCAAAAGCGATGAAGGTATTTATTTTGATAAGAATTAACTAAATACTCTAAAATATGCAATGTAAAAAAAGTATTCAATTTAACTGTATTTATTGCTCACTATTTTGGTTATAAAGGCTTCCACATAAAAGGTGTCGCGGATATGCTGTCGCGGACTTTTATTTAGAACTCTTTAAGACAAACAATCCCACAATTCATTTTCTTCATGTAACTCTAACGGTTTAGGCAGCGCACGCAGCAAACGGTGGAGGTCTGCCCGGCTTAGGTGGACCACCGCCGTGTCCTCGTGGAGGCGATCGGCGGCGGTGACCTCTCGCGTACGGCCCTGGTTCAGGCCATGGTGCGGAGCGAGAGGGCATGGCAAGCCGTCACCTCCTGCAAAGCAGTAATGCTCGCGAAGGAGAAGGTGGAGCGCGCGAGGGAGTGCCAAAGGCCGCGCCCTACCAGCCCAAGCCGCCGCTGCCGTAGGAGACGTCCCGGGCGTCGGGAATTGATAGCCGATTTCCGGCCACCGTAGGCGCGGGCCTGCGGACGGAGAGCAACGTGCAGCTCACCGTCCGATAAGGACCAGGCCCGGGTCGACGGCGCATCGTGTTCCACGCGCACCTCAAAGAGATATTAGCAAAACTGACGGGGTCCGCTTGGGCCGATGCCTGCCGGGGTTGCGGGTAGTCCCAAGGGGAAAGCGTGGCCTCTGGCAAGGCAAGGGAAGAAACACGGGTGGGTTTTAGTCAGTAAGAGACTGAAACGCCCAGAAATCATTGGATGACTTCCCAACCAAAAAAAAAAAAAAATGGCAGCGCACGCAAAGATAGATCTCAGAGGGCAGGAATTTTTCCGACTTACTTGATACTTATCGTTATGTTATGGTCAAATCACATAAAATCTTTATAAATTGTAGCCTATGTGTTATTTTAATGTATAAGCTACATTATTGTAAAGTTTCATCAAAATCCGTTCTGTAGTTTTTGTGTGAAAGAGTAGGTAACAAACATCCATCCATCCATCCATCCATCCATCCATCCTCACAAACTTTCGCATTTATAATATTAGTAGGATTAGTAGGATTAATGTAGGGCAGTGTTTTTCAACCTTTTTCATGACTCGAACCCCTTAGTATAAAAAAATTTTCGCGACCTCGACCATTCGAGAACGATTTGAACTCAGTCGAGATTCCCGCTGAGTCGAAGTTTCTGCAGCACGAAACCTAGCCTGATGTTCCCGAGTTGCAGAGAGCCTTCCCTCACGACCTTCCTCAGATTCCTGTGATCGAACTAATCTCATCCTTTTAGCATTTCTGCTACATTGGAAGAGGTTGGATCTTCTTCGAAGCATTCTTACAATAAAATAGTACTTACTACTTAACACACAGTTATTTAGTAAACACGTACTATCGTCAACAATTAAATTATAAATACTTACAGATTAAACAGTCTAAAATTATCACAGTTTAAGTAATAAGTGTTAAGACGTGTAAACCAAACGTTTAGTACGTTTGGTTTACACGTCTTATCTAACTTTATGAAACAAAAGAATTGCTAGAAAAATTAATTACTAACCTGAGCTAATAAACTTATACTTAATAAAGAAAATCAAGAAAAGAAATGCCTAACCTATACCAAATACTTATAATATTTATATACAAACCCTAAATAAAAAATAAGATAAGTATACCGAAAATCAAGGAAAGAAATGCCTAGCCTATAACAAATGTTCGCCGTGATTCTTTAAATTGACATAACTTTTTTATTTATGAACCGATTGCCATGAAATAAACACTAAATGTTAAGTGAAGCTTACAACAATATATTAGTGAAAACCGCATCTAAATCGAATAAGCCGTTTCTGATATTAGCGTGCACAAACACACAGACAAACAGACAAACAGACAAACCGACAAACAGACAAACAGACAAAAAAAATTTTAATTACAATCTCGGGTTCAGCATCGATATAATAACAACCCCTGCTACTTTTTTTTCATATATTTCCATTGTACAGACACCACTTTTCTACAATTTTATTATATGTATAGATTAGACTTGTCATCTTAGACATCATTTTATGTTACAATATAATTAAAAATATTAAAATACTTTGTTTTAAACTACTATTTTTACTGGAACGACGTTTTTATTTATATGGAATTTTTCACTTTTTGTATGGAAAATAAGAAAAATTATTACTTACATGTTGAATGTGGGTTTATGGATATTATAAAGGGGGTCGAAATTTTCATTATTTTTGCGATAGGACACACCATTTTCGAGATATACATAAGCAAAAAAAAAAAATTGGTGATTTTTAGTCTAATTTAGAGGCATTTGTGACAAGAGAATCGGCACCATTGAATGAATGAAACGGTATCTCAAGGCAGTGTTACTATCATGAAAATTATTTGTTTTTTATAATTTGCAACATCGATCTCTCGCGCGAGCTATAGAAATGTCAAAGAGCCTTTTTCGAGATAACTCGTCGTTTACGGTCATGTTAGGGATTAGAATGACGTCAGAATTGTAGACAAGTGTCGACAAAAATAGCGATCTCGCGCTTGTCATGTTAGCCCTGCAAGAGAGACGCTTGGAACATCTAAGGCCTCTGTGCTTTGTCGATGTAGAGAAAGCATTTGATAGAGTTTATTTTTAGCTGTAAGTCTTCCATGCTGTAATAAATAAATAAATTTACTCTGAGATGGCAGAAGGTAAACGGAAGCATGACGGTCAACATCTCCGAATGTACTCAACAGGCATCTTAACGCTTGCGGTATGGTCCTACAGGTTGAGACAGGCTCGCTTTACATACGTCGTTTTGGCGCTCTAATATTCACAAAATTATTAAATCTCTTGAAGAAAAGCGACACGAAGCTATTATCGAGAAGCATCAAATACGCCAAGAGAGACCTAAGTGACGCGCGCGCGACTGCTACACGTATACATACAACACTGCAGGTCAACTTTATTGGTCTAGTTGTGACCAGCTGTTCTAAACTTCTGTTCTAGTGAGCCATCTAAGTGACGCGCGCGCGACTGCTACACGTATACATACAACACTGCAGGTCAACTTTATTGGTCTAGTTGTGACCAGCTGTTCTAAACTTTTGTTCTAGTGAGCCATCTAAGTGACGCGCGCGCGACTGCTACACGTATACATACAACACTGCAGGTCAACTTTATTGGTCTAGTTGTGACCAGCTGTTCTAAACTTTTGTTCTAGTGAGCCATCTAAGTGACGCGCGCGCGACTGCTACACGTATACATACAACACTGCAGGTCAACTTTATTGGTCTAGTTGTGACCAGCTGTTCTAAACTTTTGTTCTAGTGAGCCATCTAAGTGACGCGCGCGCGACTGCTACACGTATACATACAACACTGCAGGTCAACTTTATTGGTCTAGTTGTGACCAGCTGTTCTAAACTTTTGTTCTAGTGAGCCATCTAAGTGACGCGCGCGCGACTGCTACACGTATACATACAACACTGCAGGTCAACTTTATTGGTCTAGTTGTGACCAGCTGTTCTAAACTTTTGTTCTAGTGAGCCATCTAAGTGACGCGCGCGCGACTGCTACACGTATACATACAACACTGCAGGTCAACTTTATTGGTCTAGTTGTGACCAGCTGTTCTAAACTTTTGTTCTAGTGAGCCATCTAAGTGACGCGCGCGCGACTGCTACACGTATACATACAACACTGCAGGTCAACTTTATTGGTCTAGTTGTGACCAGCTGTTCTAAACTTTTGTTCTAGTGAGCCATCTAAGTGACGCGCGCGCGACTGCTACACGTATACATACAACACTGCAGGTCAACTTTATTGGTCCAGTTGTGACCAGCTGTTCTAAACTTTTGTTCTAGTGAGCCATCTAAGTGACGCGCGCGCGACTGCTACACGTATACATACAACACTGCAGGTCAACTTTATTGGTCTAGTTGTGACCAGCTGTTCTAAACTTTTGTTCTAGTGAGCCATCTAAGCCACACGCCAGGCAGTGATGTCGAAGGGTGGCTGCTGTCAATACTTTTTTAGTCATTGTATCTGATGTAGGTAAAGTATGGTTATTGTATCTTATCTAGCTAGTTTTGGGAGCATAATCTTAAGATTTCGATTACAGAGAGGTAGTAACAATGACGATTAACATACAAGCGCTTGTAGACGCAGTCGATGAGTATCGCGCCGGCTACCGGCGGCTACCGATGACTCAGCACCTCCGTTATCTTATCTATGACATTAAAAGCAGCTCTTTAATGTCCACACGTCCCCAGCACACAGTACCTAACAAGCTACGTTCACACTCAACTCTAACCCGACTGCAAAAGGTTGGTATTCCAGTGTCAGGGAGTTGAGATTGCGCGTTCTCCCGCGCACCTCGTAAAAACAAACGGCTGGGTATCGACGACTCCTCGAAGCCATTAAGCGTTATCGAAGTGTCCACTTAATAACAAGTCCTAACTAATTAGGCGGCGACCCGTCTGACGACGGACGCGCAGCAGTGCGGAAGACCCGGGGGAGGGGAGGTCACTCCACACATGTGCCTAATTTCTTTGGTCGGTATTAATATATGTAAAAGATATTGGCGGAGTATTATTTACTAATGAAGCTTTATACAAGCCTACGCATTGTGTAACATTATGGTCAGAATTGTCAATGAAAACGAATGACGTCAGTCGGTAGAGTCAGTAGTCAAGTCACTGCAGTTCATGGTAAGCAAATTGAATGCAATGTTGAAGCATGTAACTCTTGTGTTGGCAGGCGAACGCTGGCAGCGCAGTGTAGTTACTTACTTAGTTAAGGAGGGCGCGGCCATTACTGAAACACATCATGAGCTATTAGCTAACTCAAAGTCAAAGTCAAAGTCAAAGCATTTATTTCAAATAGGCCTTTGAAGGCACTTTTGAACGTCAAAATTTACAAATTATAGTTATTATATATTATTGATTCTACCGCCCCTTCCAAAATGTAGTTTTCGTATGGAGAAGAATGGGCAAGAAACTCCACCGTTACTCTTTTAAAATGTTTTACAATATTTTGTATAGGTACATTATTTATATAATTATATGTGAATACGATGCACCTAGAATAAAATTACTGTATAAAGTAAAAAGAATTTAAAGTGGAGCAAACGACAGATAAATTAATTATGTGGTAGATACATGGTGTTCACATATTCACAAACATTGTAAAAATAGACGAATCTACTAAAAAATTACAATTAATAAGTCAGTGTGTGAGGAAGTAATCACAGGATGTACTCGTAAAATCAATGTCATATAATAAAAAATAAATACAATTAAGTAAGCAACCAGTTTGATTTTGTCTAGACTCTAAATTGTCCTATGGAGCAGGACCAGCATGTTTCCAAGCATTCTTATCTTGGATATAATCCTCTAATCTGTAATATGCTTGTTTACAAAGTGTACTTTTTACATGAGTTTTAAATTTTCTTTCATTTAATTGTAATATATCACAAGGTATTTTGTTGTAACATTTAACACAGTACCCCATAAAAGATGTATGTACTTTGGATAATCTGAAAAATGGTTGATCTAGTTTATCTTTATTTCTAGTATTAAAATTATGTCTATCACTTATTTTATTAAAAAGATGTAGATTTTTCCTTACATACATAATATTTTCATAAATGAATTGGCAAGGAACGGTCATAATATTAATCCTTTTAAATAGTTCCCTGAGAGATTCGCGACGACGGAGATCATAAATGGCTCTGACAGCTCTCTTTTGCAAAATAAAGATAGATTCAATGTCAGCAGCCCGACCCCACAGTAAAATGCCATACGACATAATGCTGTGGAAGTAGCTAAAATAGACCAAACGCGCGGTTTCTACATCTGTTAACTGTCTGATCTTTCTAACAGCATAAGCGGCCGAGCTTAGCCGCCCCGCAAGAGATGTTATATGAGGTCCCCATTGTAATTTCTCGTCTAGCGTGATTCCCAGGAAAACCGTTTGATTAATAAATTCCAGTTTTTCTCCATTCAATATAATGTCACATTCACTACTTCTAACATTAGGTAATTTAAATCTAATGCATTTGGTTTTATTTTTATTCAGTACCAAATTATTTACCGTAAACCAATCTTGGACCTGAAGAATAGAGCTATTCACGTCGTCAAGATTTTGCGACTGTCGGTTGATTTTAAAGATCAATGATGTGTCATCTGCAAATAACACCATCTTCGGTTGATTTTGAAGTAATTGGGGTAAATCATTAATATAAACTAAAAAGAGGAATGGACCCAATATCGAACCTTGAGGAACGCCCATTGCCATTTCGGACCCTAATGAGTTTATGCCGTTTACTTGAACTTTAACCTTTCTATCTTTCAGGTAAGATTTTAGTAAATCAAGAGCTGTATTCCTAATCCCATAATGCTCCAGTTTCAGCAGAAGTGTCTCATGGTCTACGCAATCGAACGCCTTCGAGAGGTCGCAAAAGATTCCAATGGCATCTTGTGCTTCTTCCCAGGCATTAAAAATGTTCTTTATTAGGGTGACACCGGCGTCAGTAGTACAACGCCCTTTGGTGAAACCGTACTGTTGTTCATGAAAGATGGAGTTTTTATTAAAGTGACGTAACATTTGATTGAGCATCAACTTTTCAAACACCTTACTGAGAACTGGTAGAATTGACACAGGCCTATAATTGTTGGGTTCTTTACTATCACCGGATTTGAACAATGGAACTACTTTACTGTGTTTCATGAGATCCGGAAAGACTCCTTGGTCCACACTGTTGTTAAATATGAAAGCTAAATAGGGCGCAATGGTTTCGATAATAGATCTACAGACTTTTACAGACATTCCCCAGAGATCTTCTGTTGATTTAATTTTAAGATCTTTAAAAGCTTTTATAACAGCCTGAGGGTTTGTATGCTGAAACCTAAAATCCAAAGGGCATGCCTTCACATTCTGCCTAAGTAAGGCAGCAGAAAGCGCGGGTGAGGAATTCAATGCTTCAGTAGTTTTAAGGGGAATATTAGTAAAAAAGTTTTCAAATTCCTGAGCTATTTCTATATCTGAGTTGATAGGGCCATGTGCAGTCTCTAAATTAAATTCAGTATTTCGCTGTTTTTTCCTACCTGTTTCATTATTTATTATTTGCCAGGTAGTTTTTATTTTATCCTCAGCTGATTTTATTTTATTACTAATGTAAAGAGCTTTGGCTATTTTGCACACACTTTTAAACGTTTTTGAATATTTTGCAACATACTTATGAAAGCTTGTATTGTTCATATGTTGCTTTAGTCCATAAAGTTCAAATAGTTTTTCCCTACTTTTACGAATACCTGGAGTCGCCCAATCACTAAATAAGAACTTTGTGTAAATACTTTTAGTCTTTAGTGGAAAAGTGTTATTAAATTGCGTGTTTAATATTGAAAAGAACTCGGCGTAGAACTCATTTGGGTCACCTATATTATTAAAATTCTGAACACATAATTGACTCAGCGGTGCACTGGAACTGGTCGCTAATTGTGGCGTCGCCGGCTTGATGCGGCGCAAGTGGTCGCCGCACTGCCGAGCTTTATGTTAATTGCCGATAATTGTCCGAGCGGAGGGCGCGGCGTGGTGGCGCGGCGGCGCGGCGGCGGTGCTGCGGAGACAAGATGGCCGCAGCGGATGCGGTAATTGCTTTCGTGGAAATCGCCGCGGGCCGCATACAGATTGAAGCACGGCGCCCGCAAAAACAACGGCGCGGTGCAATTAGACGCCCCCGCTCCCCCGCGCCCCGCGCGCGCCCACCGCCTGCCCCTACCGGTGCCTCCCGTCCGCCACGATTAGCCTTCGATCCAAACCTTGTGATGGACGGAAGATTTATAGCGAACACACGTGTAACTATGTGTACTCGGAACCCTCACCACCGCCACCGCCCTCACACCTCACTAATATCAATATACTAATATATATATATATATAGGTATATAACATCTGTATGTAAAATATATTATAATATTTTATAATAATATTAATATTTATTAATTACATATAAAAGAATGATGGGCATTTTTCTATGAAGCCTGGCCGGATGACCAATAGAGTTCTAATGCATGTCATATCTTATTGCTTGTAGCCGGCAATTATTTTATCAAAATGTTTTATCTCTAAAAGCAACGGGGTTTGTACAGTCGAGGACAAAAATCGTTACAACTTTTTACGACGATTTCTTTGTGAAAAATAAATCTATAGCTAAGAGGACTAGCTTCAACTTTCTGACTAACTGACCGACTCTTTGACAATTCAAAAGTGCCTGTAAATGGTTTAATTGAAATAAATGCTTTGAGTTTGAATTTGAGTTCATGCTGGGTCCATGTGCTGCCTTTTTCGGCCAAAAATTATCATTTTACAAGCTACCAGGTTTGATTTTTAATATATTTAATAAGCTACCGGAAAGTTTAAAATCCCTACCAAATGACTCAATTTTCTCAAAGCAGTTGAAATCTCTGTTAATAAAGAAAGGCTACTATACCGTTGAGGAATTTAAAGCTGACAAATTGTGAATTGATTGACCTTGTTTTATTTTTATTATGCTTGACGTAATTAAATGTGAAATAATAAATGACGTTACTATATTATGCTTACTGTAATGACTAAACAAATGAACGAATTAAATCATTATTTATTTGAAATAAAATAAATTAAAATTAATTATGTAATGTTTATTAAAATGTAATAAAATGTAATGAATTGTGATAATAAGAACCAATGTTATATTATGTTATGTAATTTAATCATTTGCAGTGCCCTTACAGGGTGCATGTTCTAATACTGTGCCATGAAATTTAATGCATGCCTACTAATCAGTGTTTACATGTTAGCAAATTAATAAATAAATAAATAAATAAAAATAAATAAATTTTGATACGATGACACACGTAGACGACTATGATTTATATTTTTGGGTGGGTCTTAATTATGAGCAGTTTAATATTACTTATATTAAAACAGACAACTAAAGCAGAAAATAATCGTTTGAAGACGGTCGTTGGTGTATAGCAAAACTTTGTAGGTAACGGTGAAAGTAATGAACGCACAAATATGAGAATTTATTCAAACCTTTCATGATAGTATGTACTGACGGTTATAACGAGTATATTAGACGTTTTCGGCCCTTTAGCTGCGACTACATCCGATCCAATAATCATGCAAGGGATTGATCGTTATGCAAAATGAAACAATACTATAGATTACTTCGACAAACATAATTATATATTTTAATAGAGCTCTTCCCGATAATTAATTTCACGATTTTAAAATTGGTGCAAGCTGTTAAATACTTTTCATCCCGTTTTTCAAGATCATAAGTAGGCTAGCTCTAGATTATATCATGAGTAACATTAATGAAAAATGAATAGGTACTCCCAATCGTTTTTAAGATTACATCGAAATGAAAAACCTTAAGACCGTTATTTATTCTGAAAGTTGGCAACGTCGCAAGTAGATGTCAAATATTTCGCTGTTTTGATTAATTTGGCAATACCTACTACTGAATGGAAATAAGGAATGTGGCTAACTAAGTACCTAGAATAGCAATAAGGAATTGCGATTATAACACTGAATTTGATGTTGTAACCGTTTTAGGTGTAAAAAAGGCATTTGGAAAGTTTCCAAATACATATTTTACATCTAAAACTAAATATTCGGTATTAAGATATTAATTATTGCATTTCACAATCAATATTCTAGGTACTTAGTTAGCCACATTTTTTATTTCCATACAGTAATATTGCCAAATTAATCAAAACAGGTAAATATTTGACAGCTATTTGCGACGTTGCCAACTTTCAGCGTAAACGCTCTTAACAGACAACGTCGAAGTTTTACAAGAATGGAAGCAAACCTCTGTTCTCGAGTGATTTTCCTTGTCTGACTGAAGACTATAATATTGCACGTATTAGGGACATACCATAATTATGAAGCTAGCAAAATCATATGTCGCAGAATAATTTCGCGATGGCATTTATTTGATTGAAATGTTTAAGGATAATAACTACATTATATGATTTAAAAGAATGCGATATTTTGCAAAACAATGTGTGGTTACTACGAGTGCAGATACAGTCGCGGCATGTGAGGGGCTCGCATATGTTAGTCCTATATTTTAATTAACAGAGACCAAATCGGCAGAAATACAATAATTCAGCACTATTGTACTTGTATGATTGGCAGAAGAACAGTCGGGAGCTGTGCCCGATTTCGTTTCCGTATTATAGTATTTAGGCTCAGGAAGGCATGAGCCATTTATTAAACCTTATAATCAATAATGACCACTGAGTACACGTTATGGCGTCTTGTCACTGGCCAGAAGTGGTTTCCATTTATTCTTCTTCAACAATGATATCTTCTAAGTAAAATGCAGGGGGAATACTCGTAAATACGTCATGACGTCCAATGCCTATAATACCATATTATTGAAATAATATGAGTACAAGTGCCCGTTGTGCATTGCACGGTCAGACATGTACAACAGTGATGCACTAAAGCATCTCTCTTATGTTTTTCTACATACACTGGACACAACCTAGTGTAATATCACTTGTCAATACATAAGCAATAAGTTCAAACACGATAGTGCTATCTTGTTTGGTTGAGGAGTTCCTATGGCCACCTTGCGGCTCTATCATCAGACCCTGGAAACCATCTAGTGTAATAGCACCTGTCAATACATAAGCAATAAGTCCAAACACGATGGTGCTATCTTGTTTGGTTAAAGAGTTCCTATGGCCACCTTGCGGCTCCATCATCAGACCCTGGACACCATCTAGTGTAATAGCACCTGTCAATACATAAGCAATAAGTCCAAACACGATGGTGCTATCTTGTTTGGTTAAAGAGTTCCTATGGCCACCTTGCGGCTCCATCATCAGACCCTGGACACCATCTAGTGTAATAGCACTTGTCAATACATAACCAATGAGTCCAAACACGATGGTGCTATCTCGTTTGATTGAGGAGTTCCTATGGTCAAATTCCAGTTCCAAAATCAGGTTCTGGACACTAGTCCTGTTTTTTATTATGTATTTAACAGAATTATAATGTTATGAGTCCATAACTAATATTACTGAGAACTGCAGTGAACATTAGCATCATCTATACATATAATAAAATTGTAGAAAAGTGGTGTCTGTACAATGGAAATATATAAAAAAAAAGTAGCAGGGGTTGTTATTATATCGATGCCGAACCCGAGATTGTAATTAATTTTTTTTTTGTCTGTTTGTCTGTTTGTCTGTTTGTCGGTTTGTCTGTTTGTCTGTGTGTTTGTGCACGCTAATATCAGAAACGGCTTATTCGATTTAGATGCGGTTTTCACTAATATATTTTAGTAAGCTTCACTTAACATTTAGTGTTTATTTCATGTCAATCGGTTCATAAATAAAAAAGTTATGTCAATTTAAAGAATCACGGCGAACATTTGTTATACGTTAGGCATTTCTTTCCTTGATTTTCGGTATACTTATCTTAATTTTTATTTAGGGTTTGTTTATAAATATTATAAGTATTTGGTATAGGTTAGGCATTTCTTTTCTTGATTTTCTTTATTAAGTATAAGTTTATTAGCTCAGGTTAGTAATTAATTTTTCTAGCAATTCTTTTGTTTTATAAAGTTAGTGCGTTTGGTTTACACGTCTTAACACTTATTACTTAAACTGTCATAATTTTAGACTGTATAATAATCTGTAAGTATTTATAATTTAATTGTTTACGATAGTACGTGTTTACTAAATAACTGTGTGTTAAGTAGTAAGTACTATTTTATTGTAAGAATGCCTCGAAGAAGATCCAACCTCTCCCAATGTAGCAGAAATGCTAAAAAGATGAGATTAGTTCCATCACAGGAATCTGAGGAAGGTCGTGAGGCAAGGCTCTCTGCAACTCGGGAACATCAGGCTAGGTTTCGTGCTGCAGAAACTTCGACTCGGCGGGAATCTCGACTGAGTTCAAATCGTTCTCGAATGGTCGAGGCCGCGAATTTTTTTTTCATACTAAGGGGAGTCATGAAAAATGTTGAAAAACACTGCCCTACATTAATCCTACTAATATTATCAATGCGAAAGTTTGTGAGGATGGAGGGATGGACGGATGTTTGTTACTCTTTCACACAAAAACTACTGAACGGATTTTGATAAAACTTTACAATAATGTAGCTTATATATCAGAATAACACATAGGCTACAATTTATAAAGATTTTATATGATTTGGCCATAATATAACGATAATTATCAAGTAAGTCGGAAAAATTCCTGCCCTCTTTGCGTGCGCTGCATTTTTTTTTTTTTGGGTGAGAAATCATCCAATGGCTTCTCCCGCTCTGGGCGGAGCGGAAGGACGTGACAGACTCTTACTGACTAAAACCCACCCGTGTTCCTTCCCTTGCCTTGCCAGAGGCCACGGTTTCCCCTTGGGACTACCCGCAACCCCGGCAGGCATCGGCCCTAGCGGACCCCGTCAGTTTTGCTGACATCTCTTTGAGGCGCGCGTGGAACACGACGCGCCATCGACCCGGGCCTGGTCCTTATCGGACGGCGAGCTGCCCGTTGCTCTCCGTCCGCAGGCCCGCGCCTACGGTGGCCGGAAATCGGCTATCAATTCCCGACGCCCGGGACGTCTCCTACGGCGGCGGCGGCTAAGGCTGGTAGGGTGCGGCCTTTGCCACTCCCTCGCGCGCTCCGCCTCCTCCTTCGCGAGCATTACTGCTTCGTAGAAGGAGGTGACTGCTTGCCATGCCCTCTCGCTCCGCACCATGGCCTGAACCAGGGCCGGACCGTCCGGGGCGGACGCGAGAGGTCACCGCCGCCGATCGCCTCCACGAGGACACGGCGGTGGTCCACCCAAGCCGGGCAGACCTCCACCGTATGCTGCGTGCGCTGCCTAAACCGTTAGAGTTACATTAAGAAAATGTATTGTGGGATTGTTTGTCTTTAAGAGTTCTAAATAAAAGTCCGCGACAGCATATATCTACCTTTTATGTGGAAGCCTTTATAACCAAAATAGTGAGCAATAAATACATTTAAATTGAATACTTTTTTTACATTGCATATTTTAGAGTAGGTATTTAGTTAATTCTTATCAAAATAAATACCTTCATCGCTTTTGGTGTACATAAAGTTTGTCTTTTACACTAAGTAATTTGGACAAATATTTTAAAAGTTAGAACGATAAGAATGACCTGCGATATTGAGTCGACGGCGTGCAGAACGAGGGTGGAGGGGCGGGCCAGCCAGGGGATGACGCGCCAGAGCGCCGAGTGGAAGCTATCTATCTATACATATAATAAAATTGTAGAAAAGTGGTGTCTGTACAATGGAAATATATGAAAAAAAAATAGCAGGGGTTGTTATTATATCGATGCTGAACCCGAGATTGTAATTAAATTTTTTTTTGTCTGTTTGTCTGTTTGTCTGTTTGTCGGTTTGTCTGTTTGTCTGTGTGTTTGTGCACGCTAATATCAGAAACGGCTTATTCGATTTAGATGCGGTTTTCACGAATATATTGTAGTAAGCTTCACTTAACATTTAGTGTTTATTTCATGTCAATCGGTTCATAAATAAAAAAGTTATGTCAATTTAAAGAATCACATCGAACATTTGTTAAAGGTTAGGCATTTCTTTCCTTGATTTTCGGTATACTTATCTTAATTTTTATTTAGGGTTTGTATATAAATATTATAAGTATTTATTATAGGTTAGGCATTTCTTTTCTTGATTTTCTTTATTAAGTATAAGTTTATTAGCTCAGGTTAGTAATTAATTTTTCTAGCAATTCTTTTGTTTTATAAAGTTAGTACGTTTGGTTTACACGTCTTAACACTTATTACTTAAACTGTGACAATTTTAGACTGTATAATAATCTGTAAGTATTTATAATTTAATTGTTTACGGTACGTGTTTACTAAATAACTGTGTGTTAAGTAGTAAGTACTATTTTATTGTAAGAATGCCTCGAAGAAGATCCAACCTCTCCCAATGTAGCAGAAATGCTAAAAGGATGAGATAAGTTCGATCACAGGAATCTGAGGAAGGTCGTGAGGCAAGGCTCTCTGCAACTCGGGAACATCAGGCTAGGTTTCGTGCTGCAGAAACTTCGACTCAGCGGGAATCTCGACTGAGTTCAAATCGTTCTCGAATGGTCGAGGTTGCGAAATTTTTTTTTCATACTAATGGGGTCAAGTCATGAAAAAGGTTGAAAAAACTGCCCTACATTAATCCTACTAATATTATAAATGCGAAAGTTTGTGAGGATGGATGGATGGATGGATGTTTGTTACTCTTTCACACAAAAACTACTGAACGGATTACATTAGAATAACACATAGGCTACAATTTATAAAGATTTTATGTGATTTGGCCATAATATAACGATAAGTATCAAGTAAGTCGGAAAAATTCCTGCCCTCTGAGATCTATCTTTGCGTGCGCTGCCTTTTTTTTTTTTGGGCGGTTAATCATCCAATGACTTCTCCCGCTCTGGGCGGAGCGGAAGGGCGTGTCAGACTCTTACTGACTAAAACCCACACGTGTTCCTTCGATCCTTGATATCTCTTTGAGGCGCGCGTGGAACACGATGCGCCGTCGATGCCCGTTGCTCTCCGTCCGCAGGCCCGCGCCTACGGTGGCCGGAAATCGGCTATCAATTCCCGACGCCCGGGACGTCTCCTACGGCGGCGGCGGCTAGGGCTGGTAGGGCGCGGCCTTTGCCACTCCCTCGCGCGCTCCACCTTCTCCTTCGCGAGCATTACTGCTTTGCAGAAGGAGGTGACGGCTTGCCATGCCCTGTCGCTCCGCACCATGGCCTGAACCAGGGCCGTACGCGAGAGGTCACCGCCGCCGATCGCCTCCACGAGGACACGGCGGTGGTCCACCCAAGCCGGGCAGACCTCCACCGTATGCTGCGTGCGCTGCCTAAACCGTTAGAGTTACATGAAGAAAATGTATTGTGGGATTGTTTGTCTTAAAAAGTTCTAAATTAAAGTCCGCGACAGCATCTACCTTTTATGTGGAAGCCTTTATAACCAAAATAGTGAGCAATAAATACAGTTAAATTGAATACTTTTTTTACATTGCATATTTTAGAGTATTTAGTTAATTCTTATCAAAATAAATACCTTCATCGCTTTTGGTATTTAATGTAGATAAAGTTTGTCTTTTACACTAAGTAATTTGGACAAATAGTTTAAAAGTTAGAACGATAAGAATGACCTGCGATATTGAGTCGACGGCGGCGGCGCACAGAACGAGGGTGGAGGGGCGGGCCAGCCAGGGGATGACGCGCCAGAGCGCCAAGTTAATAATTATGTTCGAGAAATAACGCAATTAATTGTTGAACTGTCAAAATGAAACCCATTGCTATTGTAAGTGCTACGCAATTACCCCGCTGATTTAGGACATGTTACACGTTCCTGTGGGATAATTTCCGACATCCACGCGGGCGAAGCCGCGGGCAGAAGCTAGTAAGCTAATACGTTTATATGGAACTTGTAGGTCTGATATCTCTTTAACCCGGTAGTTCACAGACTTCTGCCCGTAATGAAAATTGATGCTTATGATATAAACTTTCATTTGAGGTATACGTGGTTTTTATTGGTTCGCCGGCCAAAATTACTCATCATTCTTTAAAAAAGAAAAAAAAAAACTTTATTTCAGTCCTTTCCGTCCATATGATGTTAGTAATACACACTACTTATAAGCTATGTTAGTAACAAATGTATTAAGTACAAATCTGTTACACTCACCAGATGCACCGGGTACATCCACATCATTACATGCACCCAATGCGAAATAAAATATATGTACCTATATAAAAAGTAAAGAGAAAAAATAAAGAATTAAGTATAGGGTAATATATATATTTTAGGGGATATTGTAGGGGGTAATCTCCGGAACTACCAGTCCGATTTGAAAAATTCCTTTGCATTTGATACTGGATAGCCTAATTCTTGACGAAGGTTTTAGGCTCGCAGACGAAGTCGCGGGCTGAAGGTTTTCCAAGTAGGCCACGGTAACTTGTGCCCGGATGGGAGGCTCTCTGATGGTTCAATGCAGAATTCAGGGGGCTTAAACAGTTCTTGCCAAAGATCACATCTTGCTGTGGAGGGGTTACCATCGGCTGGACTCACGCACCCAATAAAATTTTTGCGGCTTTTAAGCCTCTGCGGCACTGGTTTAAAGTTGTGCATTGGATGGCGTGAGTCATCTTGTAACTTCGCTCTCTCGATGCGACTGGCTATAGTCCTACGGATTTCTGGAGGCGCGATGCCAGCCAGTGGATACAGCATACGCAACGGGGTCGGTTTTAAGCAACCAGTAATAATCCGGCATGTGTCATTTAGAGCTGTATCCACTAACTTAGCGTGAGCACTTCGGCTCCACACTGGACAGGCATATTCACCAGCCGAGAAACAAAGCGCCATTCCAGTTGTTCGCAGGACTTGAGGTGATGCCCCCCATTTGGTAGATGTTAGGCGACGGAGTAAGTTGTTTCTGGTGTGCACTTTCTGTTTGACATTTTCGCAGTTTTTTCGGAAGTTAAGAGATCTATCCAAAGTGATGCCGAGATACTTTGGGTGAGTACTATGGATGATTGGAACGCCTTGCCATGAGATGTCGAGTGTTCGACTGGCTTGTCTGTTACGAAGGTGGAAGGCGCAGCATAATAGTGGCCGAGATCTGAGAGGGCGGTGGAAAGGAAGGATTCAATCTCCTCAAAGTTAGTGGCTTGGCAAGTTAATGCCAAGTCGTCTGCGTACAGGAAGCGGGATGTACATGGGCTAACCGGTTGAACATTGGTGTAGATATTAAATAGCAGAGGGGCCAGTGCCAGTACACTACCCTGGGGCAAACCGTTTTTTTTAGGTCGCCACTTACTTTTTTCGTCAAGAAGATTCACTTGAAATCGACGGTTACTGAGGAGTTCTCGTATAATATATTAATATTTATATTATAAAGAGGTAAAATTGGTTTGTTTGTTTGTTTGTTTGTATGTAGGGGGTAATCTCCAGTCGGATTTGAAAAAATCTTTTCTCGGCGGATGAAGTCGCGGGCAGAAGTTTGTATACCACACCAACTTACAAAGGTATGTCTTGACTACTCTTTCAGGAGCTCCATTAGGTATACTGCGTCGCTATAAAACGTTTCGGAGCGCCATAGATCGATCCCTGATTCGGCTAACCTTAAATGGTATCTATTACCTTCTTTCTGTGAAAGTCCCGGGCTCAAAAAGTCTTTAATGGAATGATCACATCGATCGTCTGGTCTTAAATAATTCACGGAAACGTACTTAAAAGTATCTACTATGGTAAAATTAAAAACTATAAAATAATAGTCATTTGTTGATGCACGAAAAACTTTGGTGGCACTTTGAGGTTCAAAGTAATTTATTTTTGAAAGTGCTGCATTGGTTTTGAAGGCTTTCATGAGCATTTGTGAAAAACGTTGGAGGTCACATTTTGAAGTTTCAGCTTGACGCAATGATATGGGAAATTCTGAAATAACTTATAATCTTTAGCCGATACTTGTAGGTCCTGCTGTGAAACCAGTTTTTTATTGTCCCTGAACGAGTTCCAATCTTGTAAACACCATTTTTGAAGTCAACTACCTTTCCCAAAATATTTTTAGTATCCACGGTAAATTATCGGTACGTTTCAAAATATAGAATTACCAATTTCTAACAGAGGGAGTTTTTTGGCAGTAGCATCGACCATTTTGTCTGCAGCTCTCTTAAAACCCATATGAGCTTGCTCCCTTTCATTTACAATAACTTGTTCATTTTGACAAAGAAAACACTGAACATGGGCTCCGTAACTTTCTTTACCCGAAGATACCTATAACATGTACTGGTTCGGAACAAGAACTACAGGAATGCGCTCCCGACGTTCCCTGTCCGCAGACGGACTCCGGATCTGAACCTCGGATGAAACTAGTTCATTATTTTCTATCTCTGGCAATGCAATAGTATCCTCAGCGTTATCACTCACTGATCTTCACTAGTATATCAGCAACCGTCTCATTAATTTGTGCCATTTCCACCAACACTTCAGTTTTTCCCTCCACACGCCCGACAAAATTATTCATTGACAAATCGTTAGGTACTAGCAACTGTAGTTAGAAAATTATTGTTGACCGTTACAGATTGTTTCATTTTTCTGGTTACAGAAGCATCTTTTCGGGTTATTTTGTTGAGATCTTCCTCTGTGTAGCCTGATGATATGAGACTTTCAGGAATATTACATCCTTTCAATATTGTTTTTGGGTCAGAACCAAACATTGCTCGATAAGGACAACTGCCAATTACATATGCGGTGTTATGAGGATGTTTTGTAGTATTGAATGACATAACAACCGACAGACCATTTAGTAGATTTATTATCTTGCATTCAGCACCGCAACATATTGTCTACGTCTTGATTCGATCTTTCTACGCTGTCTTGCGTTTGAGGACGTTACCTATCGATTTCGATAGCCGATACTCCTTCAAAATGTACAGTATGGGTTATTAGTGCATTACCAGTTTTACAAAGTTATCGCATCGTAACTCGTCGCACTTGAGACCTTCTTCTAATAAGGCATTCCACACATACACATACACACCCGTATTGCACTCTCTCATCATGAACCAAATAGAAAGAGCGCGGTATATAGGTAACAGTTTTCCTTAGTTCGTAGGCTAATCACAACCCATTGTCTTTTTCTGATTATAGCAATTAGAAGAAGACAGCGAATGTCGAGGAATGAGTAAGTATCATTAATACAAAATTTTAAACTAGTCAACATAAATAACATAAAAATTAAGGGGAAGATTTGAAACAAAATTTATTTACTGGCTGTAATTAATTCGTACGACGTTGTTATATGGTGAACTTAGTTACGGGCGTTTGTGTTATTGCTATTAGTGTTTTTAGTTTAAAGATTTTATTCAAAATGCAATTAAATATAAATGATGAAGCCAGGGCGAATATTGTAGCCTTGCATATCAATGGGTTTAATTTTTATCTGAAATATCCAATGAAAGCGGTTTACTTATGTGTAAGTTATTTTGTTGTGATTGATTCTATTTGTTAATCTCTTAAGTGGTGGTTCAAAATGAGTAATAAGGATTTATTTATTTTTAGAGAAACACTGTGAGACGTTGGGTGAAAAGATTTGAGGAAGAGGGAAGTCTGAAGAGCCGTGTAAGTGACTCAGCGACGCTTTATGGGTGGTGAATCTTAAACGAATGGTGTTATACCAACAAGAAGATTTGCTGAAGAATTCGCAACTTTTTAACGCAAAGGCATAAGGATGAACGGTTACGTTTCGCCCGGGAATATTTAGACTTTGATTGGGAGACTACTATATTTACTGACGAGAAGACTTTCAAATCGTGTCTAAAAGGAAGACTTCATTTGTGGCGCAGAGACAATACACGGAGGTCTGACAATAACATTATAAATAATACGGAGTCAGGAAGAACAAGTGTGAATATGTGGGGGTGGATTAGTGCTCAAGGGCCGAGTGAGTTGGAATTTATACCGACGCGGCCCAACAGCTCCAACTACGTCGAGGTTTTGAGCGACATAATGCTACCTACAGTGTGCGCAATGTTTATCCAGTGTATGAAATTGGTGAACTTTATTTTGTTCAAGATAAATAATTGTCCGATTCATCGTGCCAGTAAGTATTGTTCGAAACTTCGTGAGTGGGTTTAGACAGTATTTAGATGTTAAAGTTATTCCGTGACCAGCGCGATCCCCTGATCTAAACCTTATAGAAAATGTATGGGTTTAATAGTGCAAAGATTGGAAGCACGAAATGAAAGATGTCTCGATCAGAAAAAAAAAAGTAAGTAATATTAAATGTTATCAGGGGAATTCAGGGGATCCACTAGCCATAATAGAAATAAGTTAGTTAATAATTGTAAGATTACAGGATTGAGGTTAAGTTTCAATCTTCTTTTCCTTGAGAAAATGAATAAATTAAGCTATAACCTCAATAAACAATAGGTAACATCCAATATTATTAGCAACCAAAAATTATTAACAAACAAATTATAAATTTATTTATTGTCAACGTTTGTTATATCGTTCTTACGTGTATGTTTTAAAAGCTAATAATAACATAAATATATGTTTCTATGAAAAACTGTGTTTTTTATTTTATTAAATTACCTATTATATCTATTTACTTTATTTCTACCTTCCGTAACCTATAGTCAATGTAAATTAATGAAATTCAAATAATTGAACTCTGACACGAAAACAAAATAAAAAAAAACAAAAAGAGTCGAGAGCTCGCACTGAGGTTCGAACCTTTGCCATTCTCATGCACACACAATTATTCCGACCTACTCGTGCGATCCTGCCATCGCTTCATTCAACTATTATGTTAAATTTAAGCATTGCTTTTAAATAGGAAAACAAGTATAAGTAGGTATACTTTATTTAGTGTTAACCACACATTCATCTGACCAACCAACATCGCCCGTTCGTAGTTATACTGTGTGCGTGTTATTGTCTGCATTGAAACATCACACACACAGAGATAGGCGCAGACCTGGCGTGCAGGCAAATATAAACATTCCGGTGCTTCACAATTTATGACCCTTGACTGTACGTTCTAGCTTGTGCTTGTGGCGAGTCATAATATTATAAGTACTTATTAGGGCATTGTATAAGTATGAAGCTTCGACCAAAACTGGGCGACCGCGACGCGGGAGGCGGGAAGCGAAGCGGGAGCGTCTACCGCGCGGCGGAGGACACTGCCCGCGTGTTATTATATGCCCCCTTGCACGAGCACACCTACGCGACCGCGACGCGGGAGGCGGGTAGCGAAGCGGGAGCGTCTACCGCGCGGCGGAGGACACTGCCCGCGTGTTATTATATGCCCCCTTGCACGAGCACACCTACGCGACCGCGACGCGGGAGGCGGGAAGCGAAGCGGGAGCGTCTACCGCGCGGCGGAGGACACTGCCCGCGTGTTATTATATGCCCCCTTGCACGAGCACACCTACGCGAACGCGACGCGGGAGGCGGGAAGCGAAGCGGGAGCGTCTACCGCGCGGCGGAGGACACTGCCCGCGTGTTATTATATGCCCCCTTGCACGAGCACACCTACGCGACCACGACGCGGGAGGCGGGAAGCGAAGCGGGAGCGTCTACCGCGCGGCGGAGGACACTGCCCGCGTGTTATTATATGCCCCCTTGCACGAGCACACCTACGCGACCGCGACGCGGGAGGCGGGAAGCGAAGCGGGAGCGTCTACCGCGCGGCGGAGGACACTGCCCGCGTGTTATTATATGCCCCCTTGCACGAGCACACCTACGCGACCGCGACGCGGGAGGCGGGAAGCGAAGCGGGAGCGTCTACCGCGCGGCGGAGGACACTGCCCGCGTGTTATTATATGCCCCCTTGCACGAGCACACCTACGCGACCGCGACGCGGGAGGCGGGAAGCGAAGCGGGAGCGTCTACCGCGCGGCGGAGGACACTGCCCGCGTGTTATTATATGTTCATATTCATATTCATATTCATTTATTTGCGTTCCATATTGTAGAAAAGATGTTACATAATTATTGCTTAAAGCTAGGTACAAAATATGGACCCTGTAAGGGCACAGCATGAGGATAAAATTAAAATTACTAAAAATAAATAAAACGAAATCAATATACACTAAAATTAAATAAAACAAAAAATTAAATTAATATAACAGTAAAATAAGTAGGTAGGTATATAACATGTCAATTAGAATTTGTCATTTAGATAATCATTGATATTATAATAGCATTTAGTTATTAGAAATTGTTTCAATTTATTTATAAACGTATTAAACTTTTGTTCATTTTTTATTATTTCCGGTAACTTATTATATACTTTAATTGACATAACTAGGGTACTTGTTGAGTGCATTTTTAGCTTAGAGCTTGGTAGGTTTAATCTATTTTTATGGCGTAATGTGTATCTTGACTGTATATTTTCTCTTGTAGTGTAAAAGTGTTGGTACTTTCGAACAAATTTGCATATTTCTAGAATATATAGGCACGGGAGGGTTAGGATTTTATGTTCTTGAAAATAAGGTTTACAGCTGTCGGTGTCTTCTATATTTACTAAGATTCTAATTAGTCTTTTTTGCAGTGTGAAAAGTGTCGGTGCATCTGTGCTATTTCCCCATAATATCACGCCGTAAGTTAGCCACGCATATGCGTAGGCATAATAGGTAACAAGTGCAGTTTTAACGTTAGTAGTCTTTTTAACTTCACGAAGGGCGTATGCAAATTTGGATAATTTTGATCTAACTTTTTGTATGTGAGATTTCCAATTAATGTTAGTGTCTATGGACAGGCCAAGTAGAGTAAATTCTTGTACGACTTCAATTGTTGTTCCGTTGTAGGTGAAGTTTATATCTAGTGGAGTTTTTTGACGGGGGTGGAAGGACATTATTTTAGTTTTAGAGAAATTTATTTCGAGGTTATGGTTATTCATCCAAGATATTGCTTTATTTAGTGTAGTGGTTAGGTCCTCGCTCAAGCCAACATTGTTCCGGCATGAAGTTAAAAGTGAAATATCGTCAGCAAACAAGACGCATGGCCCTTCTATGGTTTTTGGAAGGTCGTTAATGTAAATTAGAAATAAGAGGCATCCAATTACACTCCCTTGGGGAATAGAGGCGTTAATTGTTTTACTATCAGACCGGATATTTTGTATTTCTTTGGTATTTTCATTGTAAAATTCTATCTCCACCTGGTGTTCTCTATTTGTTAAATAGGATTTAAACCAATCGTGAGTTTTACCGCGGATCCCTATGCCTTGTAATTTATTAAGTAGTATTTCATATTGGACTTTATCATAAGCTTTGGTCATATCTAACAGTATCCCTACGGCGTATTTTTTTTCATTTATTATATTCAAAGCTTCCTGTATATATTTATATATTGCTAGAATAGTGGATCGGTTTCTGCGAAAGCCGTTTTGGCATTCGTCAAATATTTTGTATTTTTCGCAGAAGGAGTAGACACGATTGCACATTGCTTTCTCAAAAATTTTGGAGGCGGTTGGTAAAAGAGCTATTGGACGGTAATTGTTTGGATCCGTTTTAGAGTTTTTCTTGTAGATTGGTTTTATTATTGCTTTCTTTAGGTAGTCCGGGAAAGCGGCGTCTTCGAAAGATTGATTAATAAGCAAGTAGAAAGGTAACGTAAGTTCATTTGCACATTGTCTTATTAACATTGGAGGTAACTCATCTATTCCATGACTTTTTTTGCTTTTGAGGTTTTTTAACAGTGTGTTTATCTCGCCGGGGTCTACTGGGCTGAGAAACATTGTGTTTTCGGTGGGGCAGAGCACTGGAGCACCTCGCGGCTCATTGCCAGGTGCTTTGTTGCTCCCCTCTCCGATGGAGGCAAAGAAGTCGTTGAAAATGTTAGCTATCTGCTTAGGTTCAGTGATATTTATATTATTTATTTGTAATTTAATGTTATTTTTATCCCTTTTTATTTTCTTATTTGTTCTTTCATTTATAATTTTCCACATAGTCTTAACTTTGTTATTTGATTCTTTTATTTTATTTATATATTGTAATTTCTTTGCCATTATAACTGTTTTCTTTAGTGTTTTTTCATATTTCTTATAGTTCTGTTTAATTATTGGGTTATTAGTTTTAAGTGTAAGTATCTTCTCAAGCCTTTTGTTTTTACACGACAGTTTAATGCCTCGGGTTAGCCAATACTTTTTATAATTTGTTTTTAACTTTATTTTCATTTTAGGGATACATTGGTTTAAAATGTTGGATAAGGTTTTATTAAATATTTCGTAGTTTTCATTTATGTTTTTATTTGCTTTTATAATTTCGTTCCATTTCAATTCATTTAATTTAGATTTAAATAGTTGGATGTTTTTGTTGATGTATAACCTTTTTTCGACATACCAGGTAGTTTGTTTAGTGTGTTGGGGCAAAGTCATGTGTATGATAGTACCACTATGATCTGAGAAACCTAACTCCTCTACTGTTGAATGCAATTCGCTATAGAAATTTGTAAAAATTAAGTCTAGGCATGTTGATGAAGTTTTAGTAATTCGTGTTGGTGATTTTATTTGTTGATTAAACTTATATTCTAGCATGAGATCTAAAAATTGGTTTGTTTTCAAATTATTATCTAAGATATTTATATTAAAGTCTCCTCCTATAATTATATTAAGTTTATAATATTTTTTATTTATATAAGTTAACATTTGTTTTAATTGTTTATAAAATATGTCTTCCTCTCTATTATTCCAATAAATAGTTATTAACAATAGTTTTTCTGTAACTAATTCTGTTGCACACACTTCTAAAACGTATTCAATTGAAAAGTCAGTGATATCGCTTCTTTCTACGCACTCAATATGTTCTCGTAGAAGGATGCAAACTCCGCCGCCTGTTCGAGTTTTTCGGCAGTAAGAACATGCAAATTTGTAGTCGCTAAATTGTATTGTATCCATTTTTCCCTGTGATAACCACGATTCTGATAAACATATAGCTTTAAACTTGGGAGTTTGTTCTAAGAAGGCTTCCAGTATGTGTTGTTTATTATAGAGGCTTTGGATATTTTGGAATAATATTTTAAATTGTTGGTCTTTGTTCTCGAAAGGGCGATTGGTGTTCTGCACTATTGTTGCTTTGAAAGCAGTTGTTAGTATCCTGGGAAAATACTTGGTCTTCTTTGCTAGAACTACTTTCAGTTTGGGTTGACTATGCCCCCTTGCACGAGCACACCTACGCGACCGCGACGCGGGAGGCGGGAAGCGAAGCGGGAGCGTCTACCGCGCGGCGGAGGACACTGCCCGCGTGTTATTATATGCCCCCTTGCACGAGCACACCTACGCGACCGCGACGCGGGAGGCGGGAAGCGAAGCGAGAGCGTCTACCGCGCGGCGGAGGACACTGCCCGCGTGTTATTATATGCCCCCTTGCACGACTTCGTATCAAAGTTGCGACAAACAAATGCGCGACAAATGCTAGAGCGACAGTACGATAGGTCGACCATCAGCGGTGCGACAGCACATCAGCTCGACGAACGTTAGTGCGACAGATTGTTTTCACGACAAAAGATGGCACGACGAAACTTTTGATCGACGAACGTTAGTGCGACTGATTGTTTTCACGACCATCGATGGGACGATGAAACTTTTGATCGACAAACGATAGCGCGAAACAATTTTCGCTCGACAAACTAAAGCACGACAAACATTTCTATAATATTTTGTTGTAGCACATTACAAAAAAATGTGAAGTACTAACTAAGTATTTTCGTTTTTAGTGTTTTTATTGGCAATATTCTTTATTGTCAATGTTAAATGACTGCAGTGCGCGAGTGCAGTTACGAGCAAGGTAGGCGAAAACCATGTATTAAAGAACCTAAAACATTAAATTTTTTTTCTTATCTGATATTAGCAACAAAATATTATAGAAATGTTTGTCGTGCTTTAGTTTGTCGAGTGAAAATTGTGTCGCGCTATCGCTCGTCGATCAAAAGTTTCATCGTCCCATCGATGGTCGTGAAAACAATCAGTCGCACTAACGTTCGTCGATCAAAAGTTTCGTCGTGCCATCTTTTGTCGTGAAAACAATCTGTCGCACTAACGTTCGTCGAGCTGATGTGCTGTCGCACCGCTGATGGTCGACCTATCGTACTGTCGCTCTAGCATTTGTCGCGCATTTGTTTGTCGCAACTTTGATACGGAGTCCCCTTGCACACCTACGCGACCGCGACGCGGGAACATTGCGTCTGCAAAGCGGGTGTGAGCGGGAAACACGCGTCTTGTGGTCAGACGTGTGTACGGATCGTTACATTATTACGGACGTCTAATTATTTAAACTCCACGATGACAGAAGATAATAATATAGAGATTTTTATCGAAAAAGTAAGAGAACATACTCTTCTATACGATCTGAAAAATCCTGGCTATAAAAATCTACGTAAAAAGGATAAAATATGCACGCATCCGCAAGAGCAAGCAATAAAAGGTCTTCTTCATCAGAGTCAGACTCTGATGTTAAATATGAGACTAACATAACACAACAATTTAGGTGTTACACTACGCTATAGAAGTGCGGCTGTGTCGCTCCCGCGTCCCGCCCGCGTTACTCGCCAGACCGAATTTCATTTCGAATACCACTCATAACCTGCGCAGACGACGGATTTAAGTCCGGGGACTTTTTATTGAGAAGGGCGTAACGAGTCCGCGGGTCGCGCTTAGTCGATCTCGCGTAAGCATCAGAGGAGCCTGGATCAGGCAGTCAGTTCCATTCAGACAGCGAGATCGACTGAGCGCGACGAATAATACGTCGTCTGCGCAGGCTATCATGAGTACCTAGTGAGAGTACGTAATACGGTAATACCTACCTTTCAACCCTCACAATATCGTATTTTTTTTTATTCGTTTATTGCAGCGCTAGCTATTAAGTAGTAACTGAAACAGTACCATAATTACGTAATATATACAATCAATCAGAATTTTAATCGTTCTGGAACAGATTGCTAATTCATTGCTTCATCAGTTCGAAAAAAAGTCTGCTCAACAACGTAAATAACGCAATGAATATTGTCGAACTGTCAAAATGAAACAGATTAGTCGGAATCGTTTACGAAAATGTGTTACGTAATTTAATTAGATAGCAGCAGGTATGTGACAAGTTGCGTATATCAAGCGACTGCCGAAGTTCTTGGAACGGACAGTTCTGCGAGCTTGTCAAGTACGGAAAAATCACGCGCTTGAAAAGCACGTCGCACACGTCTAGGGACGCCATTAGGACTTTGCGACCGAATTCAGTTGTATAACGATCGCTATCTTTGTCGAGACTGCTGGGCCAGGACTAGTAAACAGCTCGTAAGGTCGCGGGCCAGCCGGAATGCGGCTCGGATTCGGCGCGTTGCGGACAGCAGCGGTTCGCAGAACTGTCCGTTCCAAGAACTTCGGCAGTCGCAACTTGTCACATACCTGTGTAACTACGACTGCTAATGAGCCAGCTTGTGACACTCCTGCCCGACTGCTGGCGACGGGCGAGTTCAGCAGTGGGTTACTGACTGCTATTATGCAGGTAACTATAAACAGCTATACTATTAATAGGTATAAGTACCTACTATTACATATTTTCTTGGTTCAGCAATTAAAATACCTCATGGAGGTACAACTACGTTTCTCGACTCAGCTGAATACTAAACGCAGGGTGCCTCTGTTATCTTACATAGCACCTCACCTCTGCACCGCATTCACTTTAAATATTACACCGATATGAAACAGTCAGTTGGCGGCACTTATACATCACATAATTTAGAGGAAGTATAATTAATGAAACACAAATCTAATATATCAAGAAGGAATGCGGGGAATGCGGGGCATGCGCGTGCAGGGGCTCGCCATGGCCGCCAGCCGCCATCTATTGAGCCAGTATTTTTAATGAGCTCGGTAAATGATTCATGTGCTAGTGAGACTGTCAAATATAAAATATGGCATTACTGATATCGTTAAACCACAAATTATAATAATACTATAGCGACCTGGCCCTGCTTCGCACGGTTTTTACGACTTGTCTAAACACCGGAATTTCTTTATTATGTTAGTTTAATAAACAATAAATACTAATAATAATACCAGTCTATTATTGTCCCACTGCGCAGCAAAGGGCTCTTCTCATACAGCGAAGGCACGAGCATTGATCACCACGCTTGCGCAAGACGGGTTGGTGATTTCAGACTTATATTAACTGTAAGTCCTGGTTTCCTCACGATGTTTTCCTTCACCGATTACACCTTGTACAAACTGTACAAGGTTTGGTAGCAGCTCCTAAGTCAGAGTAATAGGTTTGTTACGCGATAGCCAATAAGCCATCTTATCGCCCGTGAACATAATATGGTTAGTGAGTACATTTCGCAGCCGACTACATTTGGATAACTATTGAATAAACCAATCAGTTACAGGGAGGCGTACCTATTAGGAAAGCGGTCGCGAGTAGGTGCAGCGCCCCTACTAGGTGCAGCGCCCCTACTAGGTGCAGCGCCCCTACTAGGTGCAGCGCCCCTACTAGGCGATATATGTTTCACAATCCGGGTGAACTATGGCGACCACATTTACACGTAATGGCTTGTGCCTGTACAAGTACGCCATGTTGATCATGTCTCACTCTCAACACTCTTAAGTGAATTTTGTACAAAACGATCGTTTATTTCTATGAAGCAGGTTTGTGCCCTAGCTTAAGTACGATAGCTAACGATAGACTCGTCCATAATGTGGTGATGACAGAATAAGTTTGACGCCACTCATTACTTCATTACGTAGGTACTACTTCTATGAACCTTCTCCTTGCCCGCACTGCTCGCCGCGGTCACACGCGTCCACTCATTAAGCGAGCTCATTATCTCGCGCGTTCATCTCTCGCTGTAAAAGTTCGCGCGTCACGTGACGATCTTTATGGCTAATGCTCGAAGATGACACTGGTGGGTGTTTTAATTGTTGTGTATGTACTTGCACGTAAGTATGATCTCGGCAGTTTGCATGGCTCGGCAGCCTGTGGGCGTGACGAGCGCGCACCGCCCACTCGTGCGCGCACACTTGCACACGTGCAGGCACCGACACGCCGTGCACGAGTGTGCGGCACATAAAAAACTCATGCAAATCAGCAGCTTAATACGAGATTTTAAGCTACGCGACTATAAAGTACCTACCGCGCAACACTGAACCTGCTACGCCGTAGCACCGTAGACCCCCTGTGCTGTCGTAGCAACGCGAAAGCATCATAATATTGATATATTTTCCGGATATCAGTACACGATAATACTTGTACAGGTGGTCAGGAGGACTAAACTTGTTTGTTGATTTGCCGTTATTTATATTTTGTTTTACGTTAATCATATTCAAGTATTGATACATACCTGCTAACAGGTTCGTGATAGATACTTAATTAAGAATAGTTGTATTTTCTGTAGCATGTTGGTGGTGCAGTTACGATTGGTAGAATATGTATCGGCAACTGATGCATGCGACAGTGTCGTCATTAGCATGCCAGTAATTCGGTTGCGCCGTGCAGCGCGCGGGCGGATGCGGGCGCATTGCACGAACTAGTCGCGATATGCAGATGAGCAGTAAACTGTCGCGTGCCTGAATCACTCAACAGACCCACACACATACTACACATATTATTCATATCTTTATTTGCGTTCCATAATGATTAACAAGATCTTTTAATGGCCTATTTGACATAATGTCGGGTATTCAATAATATTGTAACTAACTGATTGTACCTACTTACTACCTATTGTACGTAATGGGTTATTCTAGATTGAACCTTAGTATAGGTGAATACGTATGAAACTCCTCACCACGTATGTACATGCCTTGAAAACTGTGTGATATATGTACGTTAACCTAATAGTCAGGAAGTTATAATCTAAATCAAAATAAGTAACGTAAGAGTATTTTTTTGAAAAATTACTCTTTCATTATTGATTTTTTTCACGTTGGGTCCACATATTAAGAAGTAATACCAATTCTGTCGTTACATTAATCCATACATTACTCATTCTCATAAAATATACCATGCATCACAAAAATTAGTAGAAATTCACAGATTCGCGGCTTCGATTCACAAAAAGAAGCCGCGCAAACGAAACAAAGTGGCACCTCAGAACAAGAGACGTCAGTTGTAAGTAAATAATAATTAGAAGTTATGATTTATTTAAAAATAGTTTGGAAATTCCAAAAGTGCACGCCTCATAACACACATTCATAAACGAAAAAGAAATTCAAAACACAGTTTCTAACAAAAATTAACAATTTATCACTTTTCATGAAGTATGTTTTGACTGCTGTTTTACCCATCAATATGGGTTAATTTCTAACCTCGCAATCCTTACGTAATTTCAAAGACTATTTATTTAGATATTTACGTTGTGGGTTGCTAGGCAACACGTTAAGTCAAGGTTGGAAATATTTAGATAAAGATATTATATTTTAGTTAGTATTTTATTAATTATAATTAAACTACTTTGCATAAAAGAGCCATTTTCAATAGGGTTCCTTCTGTGGCCGAAAACAATGTATTAAAAAAAAAAAATACTCAATTATTTGTGCAATTGAGATAATACCACATAACACAATCATTGTTTGCATATAAAGAGTACCAAAGATAAACAATTTGGAGGTTTTCGACTCTAAATTAAGCATTATATTATCAAAATACTGTTACACCTCGAACAAGAATGTAATTATGTGGTGATTTCAACATTAATATTTTAAAACAAGATAAATTATCGCTTGAATTTACTAGTTTCCTATTGAAGTACAATCTATGTCTACAAATGAATCAACCAACTAGATTGCAAAGCAATACGTGTATTGCTAATTTTGCACATAATATTTCACGAAAATGTACTCATAGTGTCCTTGACCTACATTTATGTCGGATCACACCGCGCAAACTTTTAAGCTTCCAGTAAAAAAGACATGTACAATCAAAAGTTGGAATATAAAAGTGCGTGACTTTAGTAATGAAAACTTGATGAAATTCAAAGACTGTTTGAAATCAATTTCTTTTTCTGATGTCTACCTCACTAAAGACCCTAACGTAGCATACAACAACTTTTTAGAACTATTCCAATTGTTTTATAATTTATGTTTTCCGATTACGTACAAAAAAAGAAAATTAATAAAGAATCCAAATTGGTTAACACCTGGTATTAGAAGGTGTAGCAAAATAAAAAGACAGCTGTTGTGGCACCATAGATTAAATCTATCTAAGATAAATGTGACGAAACTTAAAAACTATTCAAATAGACTTAAAAAAATTATAAAATTGACACAATTAGCAAAGAATAATTATAAAATAGAGACAGCATATAATAATAAAATAAATCAAAAATGACATGGAAAATTATAAATTAAAATAGAAGCAACTCTCCACCAGAGTATATAAAAGAAATAAATAATGACGGAGTTACATTCACTACACCCAAAGGCATAGCAAATACCTTTAACGACTATTTCATAAACCAAGCAGAAAAACTTTCTACTGCTTCGACACAACTGACCACTGACAATAAAATAAATTTCTCTGCACAGTCAATGTTTTAGCCCCTATCATACCAGATGAAGTAAATAGAATTATAAAAGGCTTAAAAAATACAAATAGTGTAGGATATGACGATATTTCAACAAAGGTTCTAAAGTATGTTTCAGAGATAATATCAAATCCTCTCAGCTACATAATTAATTTAAGTATTGAGTCTGGAACCTATCCTGATAAGCTTAAACCCACTGTCATAAAACCTTTATTTAAAAAAGACGATGAGAAAGACATTAAAAATTACAGGCCAATAGCTCTTATTCCGGTAATATCCAAGATATTCGAAAAATGGATTTATAGGTCCCTATACGGATACCTCAACGAGCGGATACCTGAAAGAGCAAAAAGGGTTCAGGAAAGATCATTCCATAAATATGGCAATATATGACTTTCTTAATGTTATCATAGCTAACATGAATGAGAGAGCCCCAATATCAGCAATATACATGGACATGACATTTGACTTGGTCAACCATATACTGCTGAGCAAGTTAAATGCGTATGGGATAAGGGCAAATGTTTTATCACTCATAAATTCTTACTTAAAAAATAGAACACAACATACAGAAATAAGTCGAATTGGTAAATTTAATAAAACCATTGTAAAATACATATCTAAATAACGAAAAATCTTTTATGGAGTGCCCCAAGGCAGTGTGCTTGGGCCTTTATTATTTTATATATATATAAATGACTTTCCCCAGAATATACCCTACCCTATGACATTGTTTGCAGACGACCGTACTATCATTGTTAAACTTGACAAAAATAATAAAGATTCTGAAGCTGACATAATCAATGCATTACAACAAGCCGTTAACTGGCTAGAACAAAACAACCTAATTATAAATTTGAAGAAAACAAAAATTGTGAATTTTCGTCAAAGAATAGCTAATTCGGAACTAAATGTAAGCTTCAATAATGAAAAAATTGAAGAAGTTGCAAATACAATATTTTTAGGCTTAATAATTGACAATCAACTAAATTGGAAGCAACATACTTCAATATTAGTTAAAAAAAATAGTAAGTTTGCTTTTGCTTTGTATAAACTAAAGAAAGTAGTCAATCAAGCTGCGGCAGTCACTGCATACTATGGATAATTATGTCGATTCTATACTACGCTACGGAGTCATGTTTTGGGGTAACTCCTGCAATATGGACATGGTGTTCAAATCGCAAAAAAGATGCATTTTTATTTTTTTATTACCGGTATAAAAATAACCGATAGCTGCAAACCTTATTTTGTATTATTAAAAATAATGACTTTACCTTGCTTGTACATATTTGAGACTGCTTTATTTGTTAAAAAGAACATGCATCTATTCAAAAAAGCATCTGAACATCGCCATAAAGTGATTAGACAAGTTTATAGACATGAATTAAGCGTTCGACCATCAAAGACCGCCTTGATGCACAAAAGCATACTTTGCATGGCCCCAAGAATATTTAATACATTACCTAATGGAATTAAGGACTTAAATATTATTCAATTTAAAAACAAGTTAAGACATTATTTATTAGAAATTTTTTATTATACTATTGACGAATCCCTTAATGATAAATTGTAATTTATTTGACATTGATATTTATTAAATTTTGACAATGTATTATTATCTTTATTTCCATTCATTATTGCACGACTCGTAATGCGAAGCATTAGAGAGTGCCCTACGAGCGAAAAAAAAATTTTGCCCTATTTCTGTAACTGTTTTTATTGTTACACTCCTGCTAGTACACAGAACCTACTTAATTTATATACCATTATATAGATGATTAAATGGAGATTAATACTGTACTTTTCAACAATTGATTTAATGCAGCAGAAATGGAAAAAGCATAAAAATAGTTGAAAAAAAATTCCTGTCCGTCAATTTAGGAACCCTGAAAACATTGTAGCTTGCGATAAAATCAATTGAGTCAATTTTTTTTTTATACATTCGTTTCAGCCCTAGAAGGAACCCTATTGAAAATGGCTCTTTTATTCAAAGTAGTTTAATTATAATTAATAAAATACTAACTAAAATATAATATCTTTAACTAAATATTTCCAACCTTTGAGTAAGTTGCCTAGCAACCGCCAAGTAAATATCTTTGTCAGTCGTTGACATTACGACTTCATGAAAAGTGATAAATTGTTCATTTTTAAACTATGTTTTGAATTTCTTTTTTGTTTATGAATGAGTGATAAGTATGAGGCGTGCACTTTTGGATTTTCCAAACTATTTAAATGTATACTCAATTGTTAGGTCTTTTGTTTGTTTTTTCTGTCTTAAATTTTGTTGTGTTTCATTGTAATTGTTTTAGTTTAATACGTTGACTATTCTTTTTTATGATAACTACTAATATGTGAAAGAGTGTACACATTTAAGGTAGTTTTTTGAGGAACAAATTATTTATTATTAAGATCTCATGTAAAATGTACCAAAAACCACACCAATAAATGAATTTGAATTTGAATTGATTTTATCGCAAGCTACAATGTTTTCAAGTTTCATAAATTGACGGACAGGATTTTTTTTTCAACTATTTTGATGTTTTTTTCATTTCTGCTGCATTAAATCAATTGGTAAAAAGTACAGTATTACTCGTAATCTCCATTTAATCATCTATACAATGGTATATTAATTAAGTAGGTTCTGTGTACTAGCAGGAGTGTAACAATAAAAACAGTTGCAGAAATGGGGCAAAAAATATTTTTCGATCGTAGAGCACACTCTAATGCTTCGCATTATGAGTCGTGTATATAAAAGTCATTGTAATTTTGCAAAAATATTTAAAGGAATTATCGTTTTATTTTACAAAGATTATTCGTAGTTATTGCTCGCGTTGATACCTACGTAAACTGATTATAGAGGTAGGTATAAATATTTATGTGCGGCGCACTTGGCTATTTAATTTTATGAGCTATTCATAATGAAAACTCATTAGGGACAAACATTTTTATTGTTTGGCGCGTATGCGCGGTATTCGTGGCTGAAACGCGCTCATAGGTACATTGTGTGCCTGCATAGTGGGTCGCCGCGACGCGGTGCCACGTAATTAGGAGCTCGATGTAAATGAACAAACTAATTGTATCGGGCTGCTAATTAGCAGTGTGTAGAGCAGTGGAGCGCGAAGAACCCCGCGCCCCCGCGCCCCCGCGCCAAGCGCCCCGCGCGTGTGGCGGCGGTGGTCGCCGTCACAGCCACTATCGACCCCCGACTAGATACTCATGTTTGTGTTGGGGCTGATAAACTTCGGAGAAGTAAGACGGACTGTACAATAATGCGCCTCTACCTCCTCATTACGACAGCTCAAAAAAGGAATATTTTGAAAATTTTAGACAGGCAATTGCCAGGCAGCACTGAGAAAAGACATTCCGTTGGTTGTGTACCTACTACTTTTAATAAACTTTTAAATATTAAGAAGTAATGACAGGGCTTTTCGGGGGTTGTATTTTGTAAGTTCTAAACTAATGTTCGAAAGTATTGATTGTGAATCTAATTATAATAAATGGTGGCAACAACTTACCTAATGGCCGCAAGGACGGTCTTGACAATAGAGAGAGCTTTTTGAAAAGTACAAGAGACGAAAACACGCCAAACTTCCCGACGAGATATTGTGTTGCTACTCTGTTTGATTGACACCATTATAAACACTAGTTTGATTGACACCATTATAAAACACTAGTTTTGCCCGCGTAATATCTTTATAAATTATAGCCTATGTTACTCAGTGATAAACTGATAATATAGCATTCTACTGGTGAAATAATTGTTTAAATCGGTCCAATAGTTTTTGAGTTTATTAATTACAAACAAACACAAAAACATTTAAAAATATAGTTTGGAAAATCCAAAAGTGCACGCCTCATAACACTCATTCATAAACGAAAAAGAAATTCAAAACAGTTTCTAACAAAAAGGAACAATTTATCACTTTTCATGAAGTATGTTTTGACTGCTTTACCCATCAATATGGTTAAAATTTCTATCCTCGCAATCCTTACGTAATGTCAAAGACAATTTATTTAGATATTTACTTTATGTGGTTGTAAGGCAACAACGTCAAGTCAGGGTTGGAAATATTTAGATATTATAGATATTATATTTTAGTTAGTATTTTATTAATTATAATTAAACTACTTTGAATAAAAGAGCCATTTTCAATAGGGTTCCTTCTATGGCTGAAACAAATTTATTAAAAAAAAATTGACTTAATTAATTGATTTTATCGCAAGCTACAATGTTTTCAATGGTACACAATGGTTAAAAGAAAAATGTTTTTACAATCTCAATGAGTACATGTCAGATTGCGGAGAAGGAAAATGAAATATATATTAATTAATTAAGGTTAAAAGTTAAGGGTAGCAATACATTGACATTATAATAGTTATGACATTATTAAAATTCTAAAAATTCTGATAATTCTAATGCATGCATCTTATTTGCTGTCGCTGTATTTTTTATTTAATTGACATTGTGAAATAAAATATTCGCACACCATAAGTAATGGTAGAATGTAAAGGGGCCATTATAGTTGTAAGATCATACAGTGTAAACCTACATTCTTGCGAATAAATGAATTTGAATTTGAATTTGAATTTCAGGTTTCATACATTGACGGACAGGATTTTTTTTTTCAGCTATTTTGATGCTTTTTTCATTTCTGCTCATCGATCACTAATAAAGAACATCGATTGTTGAGAAGTACAGTATTAATCTCCATTTAATCATCTATACAATTGTATATATATGTGGCCCAGTGGTGACGGCCCCGACTTACGAGTTGTAGGTCGTGGGTTCGAACCCAAGTAGGCACTTTACTTTGTGTAAATAATTTCATCACCACAGCTCGCAAAACGGTGAAGGAAAACATCGTGAGGAAACCGGCATGTCTTAGAACCAAAAAATTCGAAGACATGTGACATCTACCAACCCGCACTGGGCCCGCGTGGTGGATTACGGACCTCTCCCTCTCACAGAGAGGAGGCCTGTGTCCCAGCAGTGGGAACATTAATAGGCTGGTTATGTTATGTTATGTAATCGATATCAGCATCGGTATCGGTACCGCCGATTATTTACTACCTACAATAATCGGTATCGGTATCGTATCAAGAAAATTATGTAGGTATAGTTACATCGCCAGTTTATGATCATTATAGGATAAATCAACTAGTTTCCGACCGAAACACGATTTTCAGCTGAAACCGGAACCATCACCGGACCTTCGTCTCCTCTTCTAGTTTCGGCCGAAACCGAAACTTATGTACGAGTATGATTTAAGAAAAAGTGTCGTGGCTTTTGTAGATTTGTTACAAATAATTTGTAACAAAGTAAGTATTGCTTCCCCTTTTCTGTTCGTTACAATAACTTCAGTTTTCTTGTAGGGCTAGGGCTTTGAGTTTAATCTGGCAAATGGTTAAAGGGCTCCTTAATTTAGACGACTAACAAGATTGTGATGCGCCCTGTGGCAGTGGAGCTGGCACTGACTGTCACACCTTGGAAATCAACAGCTCACACGGTAGGACTGGTAGGTAAGTACCTATCTATAAGTTGATATTTGTATTGGTCCACGCCGCACTGCTGCGAGGGAGCGCTTGACAAATGTGTGCGCTCACAGAGGCCCGCACTGCTTCCCGCCGACACTTTGTTTGACATCTTTCTAACGGCGCGCATTACTTACTGTCATAACTCTCGCCCCACCCTCCCCTACCCCCTGCCGCCGCCGTCGCCGCGTCCCCTACTCTGCCTCTCTAATTAATGAGCGACGCACAACAACATCACTAACTTATTACTCGCAGTCCTTAACCTTTTGATACACACCAGTAATATATCTCTCTGACATGTCTTTATTCCATAAACCGATCAAAGTAACTTTGATCCTCATCGTGAATGGATGGAAATTTATCGGCCAAGTGCGTGTTAAGGCTTTTGCAGACCAGCGCGACTTGTCAGGCGACGCGACAGGAACAATACAATTTCAAAAAAAACTTCACGGTATAACAATATCCGGTGTTGCGTCGCGCGACAAGTCGCGCTGGTCTGCACAAAGCTTTAGACTACGCACAATGAACGGTGCCGTAGTTGGGATGAATTTATCCCAAAAAGCAACTTAAAATTGTAGTTAAAAAACTACAATTTTAATATCAACAACAAAAATTAAAATATAAAATAAAACTACTATTTTATGTTCTCCCGTCGATAAACGTAACGGTCAATTCTCCAACTGCAAATGTAAAATAGTAAAGATAAAAAAATAAGAAATTGTGTGATTAAACTACAAATTATAATAAATAAAAATAAATAGAGCTCCCCACAAAAATTCATGAAATCACACCACATTTCATGTAAAATACGAGTAGGTTGCCAATACTCGCATAACGCGTTCACTGTTAAAAAGTTATCAGATCTTTAATGTAGAGCCGAGCCACTAAGGCCTAAGTCGGCGGTAAAGTAGGTACTTGAAGTATTCCGCTTGAAGTACTCTCCGGCTCCGCCTCTGTGCTTGAAGTATTAACTTACTAAATAAATTTCTGCTTAGTGCTTTAATCACGACAATAGTCATAAATGAATGTGTATGTAGGGAAGTTTTGTCTCCTTCCTTAGTGCATGTAACCTCAGTATACCGTGGTTCAGCGACGAGACACAACAGCGATCTACATACTTTGTATTCGTTTCCGGCGCGGGCGTGGCGCGATGGTGCCGCTTTTGATCGTGCACAGTCGCCGCGTGATTAAACTGTTGTCAAATGAAACAGCCGCTTCCGATAAAAGTAACATCAGACGGTGGCTCGTCCAGAACTTCACCTAGCGCGGAGTTCTCCAAACAACACTGCGAACAGTGTGGTGATGGGAGTCCGCGGTCATTTGTTTAGTAGGCACTGGTGTCGTGTGACATCTGTGTAGCAGGTCAATATTTTGTAAATTAAGTAACTGTCACGTCATCTTGTCTAAAAATAATTACCTACATGATAGTTGGACTCAGGTTCTAAAAGTGTTAAAATCAAAATATCATTGAATAATCCGCCTATAATGTTTCTACTGCTGGGACACAGGCCACACAGGCCTTCTCTATTCGAGAGGGGATGTAGGTAATCACCTCGCGGGCCCGGTGCGGGTTGGTAGATGTCACATGTCTTCGAATTTTTGGTTCTGAGACATGTATTCCGATGAGAGCAGTGGTGATGAAATTATTTACACAAACTAAAGCGCCTGCCTGGCTTCGAACTCACTAGTCACGGCCTTTATACAACTCGTAAGTCGCCGCCGCCGCCCGCGCCGCACAGTGGGCTGAAAATCGGCTTTCATAGACTTAGGGATTTCAGTTTGCAAGTGCCGTTGCCGGATATCGCTTCTATTAGTTATTACTATATACAAAAATTACATCCGAGTTAATTCTGCACAAAAACGACGGAATTATAATTTTTTTACGAAAAATTTGTATGAAGCTAGTATGAAAAATCTAATTAACTTTTAAACGACAAGGAAAACCAGAATATGCTCACAGGGGGTTATAGTACTCATTATTTATGATTTTTTGGAATACTCCACATCCACGTACCGATTATCACTGCTGATTTTTTTATAAAAGTCATCGAAATATTTTTATTTATTTTTAACCGACTTCCAAAAAGGAGGAGGTTCTATGTTCGACTTTATGTATGTTTTTTTTTTTTTTTTTTTGTATGTTCACCGATATCTCCGCCATTTGTGGACCGATTTTGAAAATTATTTTTTTGTTTGAAAGGGTAAGCTCCCGAGGTGGTCCCATATAAATTTTATTGACTTTGCTTAGATAGTTTTTGAGTTAGCTTCAATAATACATATTTTTCCCACTTAGTTTATATGGACGATATGATGATAACTTCCTGTCACTGTTATTTATTGCAGTTAGTGGTATTGGATATTGTGTGGGGTAGGTACCACAACTAAAAAGTGAAAAATAAAAACTTTTTACAAAAAAAATTAAAACCGACTTCCAAAAAAAACCACTACAAAGTGAAAAATAACTTTAATTTCGGAAGTCGGTGGCAAAAAACGAAAATTAAAAAACAAAGACACCGACTTCCGAAATTAAAGTTATTTTTCACTTTGTAGTGGTTTTTTTTGGAAGTCGGTTTTAATTTTTTTTGTTACTTATGAAAAAGTTCCTTTTAGTGACTAAGTCGAGAACATCGTGAAGAATGTTATTGACCCAAATATTAAGTATATATAAAATAAGAAGAAAGAAGTGACAAATATAAAAACATAAAATAATTAAATTTAATTGTACTAGTTACTTGTACGATGTAAGTACCAACACATATTTTATATTTTTTTATTCGTGTAAAAAGCGTGTTTCTTAGTTTTTTTTAACAATTTTATATTATTTACTTTTTAGTCCAGTATATTCTTCAGTTTGTTGATAAGTCAACGAGGTTATGACTTGACCGGTTAACTAGTTAACTAGCTACTATTATAAAGAAATCCACTATCCACCTGACTCCATCATCAGACCCTCAACACCAAGTGCAATCTCAAACCTCAATACTCAATATCTTTATTGCTTTACCATAATGTGTACTTAGGTGGTAACTATATAATTTAGATCATTATGGACCCTGCAGGGCACAGCAAAAGGGTAGGAGAGAGGAAGCCCTGTTTTAGGAGATCATTGTGGGAGCAAGTTTGATCTTACAAATAATATATAATCAAAGTCAGGAGATCGCGAATAAGATACTAACATTTCACTTGTCAATTAATTACACACATCAAAAGTGTCTAGGGATCAAGCATTTTTATGCGGATTTCTTGAGATTGAGATGTGGCTTTGTAATAAATTTATGATTTTATAAATTTATATGGATCCTTTTTGGTGCATTTCATAATTTGAATCAGGAACTGTGAATCAAATTCGAGTAAAAGATGAAAATCAGCTGTCAATATTTTCCCTATAAAAACATACAACGCATTGAAGACATTATTAGTGCTACTGTTTCCCTACTACTGATTAAAACCAACGTTATTATGGAGCAGCGACGTCATTTAAGCAGGGAAGAAATGCTCAGAGCCGTGGGAATGATAGAAGCTGGTTCCCGGCAACGTACTGTGGCTTTAGCTCTGAATACAAGTCAGAGTGTTATCAGTCGACTTTGGACACGTTACCGAAGCACTGGTACCGTGGCTGAGCGCCATGGAGGACGGTATCGCTGCACCACACGGAGACAAGACCGATACATTCAAATCTTAGCTCGAAGAGCTCCAACAATAACCGCCATGATGTTAGCCGTGAGGCTTCATCACTCTTCAGGGAACTTAATTAGCGACCAAACAGTCAGAAACCGCTTGCATGAAGTGAACCTTCATTCCCGAAGACCGCTACGGGTACCACCTATAGCAATGCACAATCGTAGGATTCGATATCAATGGGCTCTTGAACACAGAAATTGGGCAGAAGAACAATGGCGTTTCGTGTGCTTTTCTGATGAGTCTCGTTTTGGTATGAGACCGGATACAAGACGTATACGACACTGGAGAACCCCTGGACGCCAACAGCGATTAAAATCCTGCCAGGAAGTCCATCCTTATAGTGGTGGAACCATCATGGTATGGGCGGGTATTTGGATCGGCGGAAGAACTGAGTTGATTTGGATTAGAGGCAACCTCAACGCTCAAATTTATGCTGAGACGATTGTATCAGACGTCATCGTTCCTCTACAAGTGCAAATCGGTCCCTTATTTCAGTTAATGCATGATAATGCACGACCGCACACCGCAAGAGTTGTAAGACAGACTCTCGCCGCAGCTAACATCAATGTCCTGCCCTGGCCTGCTCAGTCGCCAGACTTGAACCCGATTGAGCATGCATGGGATATGCTACAGAGAAGAGCTCTGCCGAATATGGAGGGTATCCAGTCGCAAGAAGACCTTTTTTTGTTGTTGCAACGAACATGGGCGGCCATTCCACAGCGTGATTTGGATGAACTCATTTTGAGTATGCCAAACCGATGTTCTTGTGTTGTTAGTGTTCGCGGTAGAAACACGGATTATTAATTGTTTAAGTTACCCAATAAAATTTTAAAGAAAACTGTTATTTCAGTCTTTTTTTCGAACTTTAATGTTAGTGGTTCAAATGTCAAAAATCCCTTTATTAGGAAAATGGCAAATTTCTTTATTAATGCAAAGGTGACTTGGTTTATCGTTACTGTGACAAACGAAAACACTTTATTTGATGAATCCTTAAAGAAAATTTTAATTAATATCAATCAGGAGAAAAGTTATTGCAAAAATATATGTTGATCCCTAGACACTTTTGATGTGTGTATGTGTTATGTTATCTGCAAAAATATTTTAGATTATTATTATATACCTATACATATTGTGTATTATAATTCTGTTTATTTATTTATATATATATATCTTTTTTTTTTCTTTGAATAATTATAATTATTCAAAGAAAAAAAATATAATATAGCAATAATAATTATTATTGCTATATTATTAATGCTATTTAATTATTTGTTTGTTACATTATTTATTATTATTATATTCCTTTATTTCATTTATAGCATATAAAATTATGTACATTTTTTTTTTAATTATTATTTATTATTAATTTATTCATAATTACCGTATTATTAACATATTATAAACATACATATAAATTTCGTGATCATCATTAATTATTATTAGCAAATATTATTATTGTTTGTTAGTAAGTTCCTTAAACATATCTTACTATACAAATTACATTATTATGTTGTCTTATTATTTATGTTTGTCATTAAAATATTCATCTAAGGAGTAATAGCATTTGTTTATCAGTAATTTTTTAAGTTTTGTTATAAATAGATTTAACTTTTCTTCTTTCTTTATTATGTCAGGTAGTTTATTATATATTTTAATAGACATAACGTACGGACCTGTGGAATGCATTTTTAGCTTGGATGTTGGTATGTTTAGCCTAGATCTGTGCCTAAGTGTGTACTGTGATTGAATGTCTTCGCGTTTTGTGTAGAACTCTTGATGCTTGCGGACAAATTTACATATTTCTAGAATGTAAATACTGGGGAGGGTAAGAATGTTATGTTTTAGAAAATAGGGTTTACAGCTGTCGGTTTGGTCAATGTTTACTAAGATTCTTACTAGCTTCTTTTGTAGGGTAAAGAGTGTCAGTGCATCTGTACTATTTCCCCAGAGAATTACGCCGTAGCTAAGCCATGCATTGGCATACGCGTAATAGGTGGTGAGGGCAGTTTGTAGATTGGTTGTCTTTTTTATTTCGCGGAGGGCGTATGTGAATTTAGACATTTTTGAACGGGTTTTTTGTATTTGTGCTTTCCAGTTAATATGTTTATCAATTGTAAGTCCAAGTAATGTAAATTCATCAACGGTTTCCAATTTAGAGCCGTTCAATTTGAAATTTAAGTGTAGAGGAGCTTTTTGATAGGGGTGGAAAGTCATTAATTTCGTTTTTGTATAATTAATTTCTAAATTATGTGAGGTCATCCAGTTACATGTTTTTGTGAGTGTGGAACTGAGTTTTTCTTCTATGTTTGTATTGTTTTGACATGAGACTAATAAAGATACGTCATCCGCGAACAAAACACGTCATCCGCGAACAAAACACATGGCCCCTCTATGGTTTCCGGTAAGTCGTTGATGTAAACGAGGAATAATAGGTAACCTATGACACTTCCTTGGGGGATGGGAGCGTTGGTTATTTTGCTTTTAGATCGGATTTTTTCTATTTCTCTACTATCTTGGTTAAAGTATTCGATTTTAACTATTTGATCTCTGTTTTTTAAATATGACGTAAGCCATTCATGGGCTCTCCCGCGGATTCCCATTCCATACAGTTTATTAAGCAGTGTTTTAAATTGTACCTTATCGTACGCTTTGGTCATGTCCAATAGTATCCCTACAGCGTATTCCTTGTTATTTATAATATTAAGGGCTTCTTGGATATATTTATAGACAGCTAATGTGGTGGAACGATTTTTTCGGAAACCGTTCTGACAATCACTCAATATATTAAATTTTTCGCAAAAAGAATAAATTCGATCACACATGGCTTTTTCGAAAATCTTGGAAGCTGAGGGCAAGAGAGCTATTGGCCGATAATTTTTAGGGTCAGTTATTGTGTTCTTTTTATGGATTGGTTTAATTAATGACTTTTTTAACAATTCGGGGAAAGTACCTTCTGTAAAAGATTGATTTAAGTAATAGTAGATAAAATGGTAAGGTGAGTTCATTTGCGCATTCTTTCAATAACGTAGGTGGAATTTCGTCTAAGCCGTAACTTCGTTTATTTTTTAGGTTTTTGAATAATTTGTTGACTTCCATTCCATCTATTAGACTCATCAAAACGAATCATTAAAAAAAACGGATGCATAAATAGAAATGCACTGTGACTGTTTCTAATGTAGGTACATATTTACATTCATAAACACTTCTGAATTTAAGCGACACAAGAACAGCCTTTTTTCAAATGAGTTGTCGTTAGAGACGATCATCATATCCAGCTACAATAAGGTTGCCAACCGTACTATAGTACGAGTATATAGTATTGTACTATATTTTGGGTCTACGTACTAGGATGGATCGATCAATGTATGAAAAATATTTTTTTTTGTAATTTCTTTTTTGAAGGGTTATTAAAAGTTGCCAAATTCGCTGGGTGCGAAGTACTAATGTAATCTATCGCAGCGCTCATGGTGGCCAAAATTTGAAATAATGTAGGCTCTGTTATATCTGTCAAACGGTCAATTTCAAAGCAATCTGTATAGACGTATCTACCTAATTTTAGTAACTATTTATTTATTTAATCAAATGAAATAACAATGTTAACATTAAACAGTATCATCTGTAGGTACACTTGGCTTATATGCTAGTTAACAAAACAGGTAGGTGATGCAACCAGCACCCTACTAAATTATAAAATAACTTGTATTAAGGGCACTGATACAAGCCCATACATACTTCAGTTTCACAATAGAAATTGCAGACAGAGCAAGTGTTTTGCGGATTCAAAAATTACATTTTATCTATTTATCATTTTCATTATTTGTATTTGTGTGTGTGTGTGTGTGTGTGTGTGTGTGTGTGTATGTGTATGTGTAATGGTAATGGTATGTGTTGTGTCGGTGGAGAATGTGTGTTATGTTCTCGGTGGAGGGGTTTAGGGTGGGTTATTATCTGAGAAAAGGAGGCGCTCTGTATCCTGCAGGGGCGTAGACTCCGTACAAGCCGATTCCTATCGGCTTCCCTTCGGTAATTCGGAACACAACCACTCTATCGTCATTGAATAATCACACTATAAGTATTTGAATACAATTAAAACATTACAAAACGCCTACATAAATTTTTTTGTCTTTATATCCCAACAACAAAACATTTCGCTCTAAAATAACTCGTAGGCGCGTACGGGTTATCGTGAATTTAATTTCTATAGAAAATATAGTCCGTCTTGACGTCACTCGGTCACGTGACACCGCCCTTTCTTAGCAGCCGAGTAAGCCGGTTTGCAACGAGTTACTATAGGGACAGTAGGCGAAAACGCGCTCGTGTGAACGAGAATGAACTATGTATTGCTATTACTCACTCGTTCTCGCATTTGATATTCGGTTGTTGTCGTTGAGTATCGTAATGCGTTCGGCTCGGTGTTCGGACATCAAAACATTATTTCATCATTCGATTGACAATGTGTTGGTTTTTGTCGTAATCGCAACCATATAATTTGTTTACAGTAGTTAATTTGCATTTTGTATTCATTGTATTCATTAGTTTATCATTACTAGTACGAGTAATATTTGTTTTCAGGTATAGAAAAGTGATTAAGATAGTGTTTGTGTTATGAGTTTAGTGAAAGAAACGTACGTTGATTGAACTACGTTGTAATTAGGTATTTGGGGTAAGTAGAAAGTTTAATAAGTTGAACTTACATCATTAGAGTAGATTTGAAAAATGATTAGTACTATCAGTAGGATTAGGATGGCGGCAAATAGTTTTGATTGTTGCTTGACGAATTATTTACTTTGTGAGGAAACATGCTTTTCAAGGTTTGAAAATAAGAAACACATAATTAATACTGAATTCTTTATTAATACCTACATTATGAAACAAATTCCTTAATTAAAAATACTTTTTGTATTATAATTACATTTGATTTCACTCTTAGAGTAAAATCAGATGTGCTGTCATCTTGTGTTGAAACGCCAAACTAGCTTCACAAATCTCAAAATAGTATTTCTACTCGCCGACAGATGTCGTTAAACGAATCACAGAACAACTTGATTATTTTTCGCTAATTCGTATGAAGCTCCTATTAGAAAAGTAAATCGAAATAGGAATTTAAGAAACGGTTTATTGACACCATTATTTTGTTAGATACACAAGAAGTAGCTTTTCGCGGCCACGATGAAGGTCTGAATTCCAATAACCGCGGTAACTATATCAAAACTTTGTTATATCTGAGGAAATATGATCCGTAATGAACTCGCATTTAGAACTATGATCTTCAGTTCAGAACCCCGTGTTTTCTGGTCTCTCTAGTGATATTCAAAATGATTTAATACATTGTATTGCATCCGTTTTACGAGACCACATTAGATTAGAGATAGATAAAGCTCAATTTCTGTCTGTAATGATTGACGAAACTCCAGATGTCAGTCATAGGGAGCAATTAACTGTAATTTTTCGATATTTATCAGAAACTGGAATTGAAGAACGATTCCTGGGTTTTTACGATGTTAGCGAAAGTCGAACTGCTGAAGTTTTATCCAAACAGTTGTTAGAAATACTTGACCAGTATCGTTGTAGAAATAAGTTAGTTGGTCAATCTTACGACGGCGCGGCAGTTATGTCTGGCGAGCCACGGTGGAGTAGGTACAAGCGAAAATTCGTGATGCATGTCCATATGGCAATGTTTGTCCCATGTTACGCTCATATATTAAATTTAGTACTGAGCCGTTCCCTTGAAAATATTCAGGAAATGAAAACGTTTTTTGGACACGTAAATAGTATCATCTTATCATATAGTAAATAGTAACATCTGCCTGTACAAGACTGAAGAGCCAGAAAGCTAGCCACAAATTGTAAGTAACTGGACTTCACGCACGGCTGCAGCCCCTGGTCTTTTTTTTTTTTTTTTTTTTTTTTTTTAAATTTTTTTTTTTTTTTTTTCCTTTTGTTTTGGCTCCGGCTTACCTTTTCTATTACGGCACCCTTCGCCACTGGTATCCTGGTAGTTATTTGTAAGTAGAAAGTTTGTCACAGATTTCTTGAGGGACGCGGTTGAAAGAGAGTATAATTTAAATTTTCTGTTGAGTTTATTATATAATTGTGGCCCTTGGAAGCAAAGAAAACGTTTGGTGAATGAATATTTACATTTGTAGTGCTGACAAACTATATCCTTACGTCTTTTAGTGATTGTCACGTAGGGAGTATCTCTGTGTTGTAATAGGACCGAATGAAGAACAAAAAGTTGTCTAACTGAAAGTACTTTGCAATATTCATATAAATCTTCTGTTGGGAAAAGTATCTGGTGAAATGTACTTACCTTTAACACGGCTCTTTGGGCCCGCTCCAATTTCAGCATTGAGGTCTGTGTCTGTGAGTAATCTGCCAACAAAAATGTGTCACAGCAGGTTGTTGTGTTGTAAATTGCAAGAATACTGGCAGAAATAGTAAATGCCTGTTTTATCTATTCCCAACAGCTACTTGGAAACTGGAACAATGCAAGAAATGGATAGCTGCCGTCAAGAGAAAAAAGTAAGTAACATCTTAACTTTATTGAAATCCTTTATTTTGTATTATTCTTATAGAATACATTTTACCTACATAAATTCAATTTTGTTTTAGTGCTGACTACTGATGGATCGCCATGGTACCCAAAACCAAGTGATTTAATATGCAGTGATCATTTTATCGGTGCCAAGAAATCAGACGAGTCAGCCAGTCCCAGTTATGTACCGACGATATTTCCGATACTCATTTCGATCTGAAAACGATATTTAATATATTACTAGCGATACAGGAACAATTATATATGTTTTCTATTATTAATGAAACTATTAAAGTACCTTTAAAGTCTTGTTTTACAGTAAAACTACAACTAAATATGAAGTAAACAAACCCTGACATAATCAAAATAAAACACAATTTTTGAATAAATTTTACTGACCTCATTTCATTTGAATGACCAATAATAATTTCACAACCCTTTGTCACCCAAATTACGGTATCACAGTAATTTTGTAATATAATTTAATCTTATAGAGAGTTTTTGATTTTAATATTTTTTCACAATATCGCGATGAAATGTCAAACCGTCAGAGCCAACAAAATTGCGGACGCTAGGTGGTGCTGAAGTTGTGCACAGAGCCAATACCTACTTAAGCCTGACGTATGTAAAATATTTCCCGGAACAAGAGAAGTACTGCCTCAAATTGAAATGAAATTGTTTACAGAATAAACAATTTCGTTTTATTTCATTTCATGCCCCGGGCCCACAGACTTTAAAAAATATTCAAATATTTTGGTGTTTTCATTAAAAAAAATATTCAAAGTTCAAAAGAGAATCAGCACTATTCGAACGTCATAGAGTCATTATAAAGCAAAGTAATTGACTTACTGTCAATTTTTTGTGTAAAATCGTTAGTAAACAGACACAAAAACCAATATAAAACAGCAAATAAGCCACATTATGACTGCGACTCGCCTCTAAAATATTTTCAAAAATCTCAATATTTAGCACGATGATCATGAATCACTTCATGCGATGCACTTTATGAAGTTTATTCAATTAAATTTTTTCAATTCAATTATTTATTTATTTCAGATAAATTATGTACAAAAGTTATCATAATCATCTGTTATCAATAGTAAATTATACGACATTTTATTCAATAAGCTATGTTAAATTAATTCTTATTTTAATACTAAAAGTATTGTTTTGACTATTGTAGTACCGACTGAGTTCGTGGATGGCACGACTAACCAATCACGGCGCATTACTTGGAACGGAGGTATAATGGAGGGGGGGGAAAACGCCATCTTGTTTGTCGTGCCAGTCCGGCGAGCTCAGTCGTGGATTAGACGTCGAGATACGAGTACTAAGGCTCGTGCTATGTTTTTAAAGATACCTAGTGTTGATTGTGAGATATATCTGATTTTGTGTGTTGGATGGAGGAATACAATATGTAAGTACATGATCAAGTGCCTATTATTTCTGAAACCTTATTTTCAAAAGCCATGAACTAGAATGATAGTTAATTTTCATATTTAAACTCTTAGAATAATAACTTATTCTAAATTTAACCGATTACGCCCCATGTTACACGTGGAGTAACAACACGAAAATACTATTACTAGACTCTCTGTAAGAATACGGAGTCTACATCTCAGAAGTGGGTAAAGATTCCTGTTTTGGCTAGTTAAATATTTTTCTACCTTTAATTATTTATATGTGGGTTTATTTTATTTTTCCTCCTAACTTGTTATTATATTTCTTCTACGTTATCAATTTGTTTTGGTTCTTGACTGTTTAAATCACATTGATAGTAAAAACAAAAATTAACGTTTTTTTATTGTGTTGTAATGAAACACGACCTAGCTACGCTTTTTTTAGAAATTTTCTTAACACTTTGAGGGACACTAAACACCCCAGACCCCAGATGTAATAACAATAAAAATTCTATTGTCTCGTTCAGTGCCCTTCAACTGATTAATACTCGTACAGACCTACGTACAAATTTGATTTCTTTTAATATAATTTTATTGTTTTATGTAATAAAACATCGTGGATCGAGCCGGGCGGACCGCCGAGCATCGAGACGGGTGGACCTCCGAGCATCGAGGCTGGCGGACCGCCGAGCATCGAGCCGGGCGGACCGCCGAGGATCGAGCCGGGCGGACCGCCGAGGATCGAGCCGGGCGGACCGCCGAGGATCGAGCCGGGCGGACCGCCGAGGATCGAGCCGGGCGGACCGCCGAGGATCGAGCCGGGCGGACCGCCGAGGATCGAGCCGGGCGGACCGCCGAGGATCGAGCCGGGCGGACCGCCGAGGATCGAGCCGGGTGGACCGCCGAGGATCGAGCCGGGCGGACCGCCGAGGATACAGCCGGGCGGATCGCTGAGGATCGAGCCGGGCGGACCGCCGAGCATCGAGCTGGCCGGACCGCCGAGCATCGAGCCGGGCGGACCGCCGAGTATCGAGCCGGGCGGACCGCCGAGCATCAGGACAACTCTCTCCTGGCCGTGCAAGCTGCAACTCGCCAAGAAGCTGTAAGAGCTGCCGTTCGCGTAGCTCAATAAGGCAGCCGCAAGCTAGCGCGGTGAGAGACTTCCTAGCCGCAGACCACAGGTGAGTTGACTTCTCCATTTGGATTATCTATTTTTTCGGAAGTTGTCAATGTTTTAAAATCTATGGCTAATAATGGTGCCGAGGTTAGGTTCCCTGAACATCACGATTCCGGAATATGACCCAAGTAAACGGGAACAGACAATGACTATGTGGCTTCATAAAGTCAATGAGTGCGCAACCATTTATATGTGGTCGGAGAAGCAAGTAATTCATTTTACATTACCAAAACTAAAGGGTATTGCCCAAAGATGGTACGAGGGCCTTCCGTCAGTCCTGTTTACTTGGGCTGAATGACAGGAGAAACTTTTGGCTACTTTTCCATCACATGAAAATTATGGCCAAATGCTGAGCGATATGTTGGCCAAGCGGGCTAAGTTCACGGACTCCTTAGAAGAGTATTATTATGACAAACCGTCCCTAATCAATAGATATGGTGCTATTGGGAAAAGGGCAGTCGAATGCATTTTGCATGGCATCGACGACCGGTCGGTTAGATTAGGTGCTGAGGTAGCTCAATTTTTCGACCCTAACTTTCGTATTTGCATAATGCTCGAAATACTAAATTCAACAACGAGCATAAACTATATAGCTACCGGTCAACCTTAAAAATACCAAAATAGCTCAAACCCTAAGCGGCCTACACGTTGTTCAAATTGCATAAAGGAGGGTCATGTCACATTTCAGTGCACGTAGTCGATGCAATAGAATAGGTCATGAGGTAGAAGAGTAGGGGTTGATTCTTCAAAAATAACCACCCGGTGTCGAAACCCGGCTTTTGCATAACGTTTATAGATTTTGGGAGTTAATGCTCAATATTTACGAGTAGGTTGTCAGCATTTCGAAATGAAAGTTCGAGTTATAGTGCCAATAACTTTCCGTTTGAGTTATATACTCGTAGTATTACACTAGCGAAGCTACAACTTTCATTAGAGCCAATCAATCTTCAATCTTCTTAGCCTTTTCCCAACTGTCTTGGGGTCGGCTTCCGGTCTGGCCGGATGCGACTGAGTGCCAGTGTTTTGCATGGAGAGACTGCCTATCTGACCTCCACAACCCAGTAACTGGGTACTTAATACGGTACCCCTTGGTAAGACTGGTGTTACCTCAAAATTAAAGTTACCTATCTCTTTACTTTTCTTAAATAAACGCCATTTATCTTAAGATGAAGTAGTACACCCAAAGAGCTATCGCTATACAAACAAAATTATCAATGTTTTGCAGAAATAGAACTATAATAGGTATTTTCGGTCGTAGTATTGTTGCTGAAAAACAATCTATTACAAATATTTATAAGTTGCTACTACACAAATGCAAAAGAAAATAAAATTACAGTTAATTTATCTATCAACACGTTGACACAATAAAATATTTGCAAATCTACGAAATTCAACAACACCTCATTCAATCTCATTCTCGCCTACGCATTTTTCTCCCGGTAACAATTTGCTCGAGAAGGGCTCACCCCGCCCGTAGGGAGTGCGGAAACCCCGATTGATCTGACACACCATGCCAGTGGCATAGTGGCTCTGTTCTCCTCTGAATTCTTATTTAAAAAACCAAAAAACTATCGCGATTTAGGATAGACTCTATAGGTGTGCATTTTTGGGATGTTTTCTTATCTTATGAGGGATTTAATTCCTGAAAGAAGAATTAAATAAACCCAAGTAGAGTTAGCTGGTAGGAATAGGGCTGCATCAGGGTCGTGACGTCGTTACTCAAGTAACAAAGTTTGGTACTACAAAGGTCCTGAGAACGTTTTAGAACGTGCTAATTAGTATTCATGACTAGTACTGTAATGGTTTTGTAAAGGTTTGCAGAACCCCAAAGCGGCCCTAGTTTTATCACTCATTTGTTCTATAAACATGACATCAAGGCCGTCACGGTGATAAATCAGCTCTATAGTTGAAATGTAAAAGTGTCGAGAAACGCTTTTTGGTGCTAAGATGGTGCTGTCTGCAACGTTCGTGTCGCGAATTTGCATTATAAAAGTAAACAAAATATGGTTGTGGTGCTATTATGCGACATAAACGATGCCAGTGATCTTTTTATCATATTTGTAAGTGTCATAGAAAACAAAATATATCGGATAATTATTCTATATTATGACATTTGCCATTGTTCCTTAAAGTAAAATAAAAGGGACATACTACAAAATATTCATGGACCGTAACTCTGTCATAACTTGCACTTAAATTATTGTATCGATAAAATCAATATGCTAATTTCAAATTTGACAATTCGCCCTTCTTAATTTTCGTGTTTTAATTAAAAGTAAATTAATAAAATACGGACTTGTCCCGACTATGGCTGCTATAGTACACATTGGCTCCAGCCATGGTGCTAATGTGCTATCATGGCAGAAAACAGCAGCCATATTTTCACTAAAAACGAAACGGGGTTCATTGATTAAATATAAATTAGTGTACTCAAAATAAATTTATTTGTATAGTTGCATTAAATGCACCCTGGGGCATACTTTGGGATATGGTAAATACGTAATAAAATATAAAAAAATACTACTGTTAAAATTGATACTTACTGAAAACATAGTTTAGATCTAATTAGTCCATTACTTATAAATTTTAGTGCTTTTGTGTTACGCTTTGGTCTTAGCGATGACACAAACTCACTGAATAGAGCTATTAACAATTTAATACTATGGTACTATTTAGTACTATAGAAGAGTTTACATTACTTTTACAGAACTGGCCCCATAGCGATGTTGAGGGAGCTAAAAGGTTACGTAATGGTTGTGCAAGGTACTTTAGTAGTGCAGATTGATCCTGTAATTGCGTTTTCGATACCGCTACAATACTCGTGCTGTAGAAATTATTTTGACGCATTATTAATGCAAAATAGATGGGTACATAAAAGTGTCAGTAAGGTCGTGTAGAATTCTTAATGGTACCATAATCGCTTTTGCATATCTATTACAGTGCAACACTTTCAAGATTCCTTTGTATGGTCCTGTAAGCGTTTTAAAAGCTTAATTATGGAACTTAAAAGCCCTTTAATCTTTTAGGACCAAAACACTCTGTTAAAACCCTTATGCAAGCACTTTTATGGGCGTACTATATCACTGTCTGGTGATTAAACGCTTTGATTATAGAAGCATTTGTTACTTGAATAGTGATAACGATTAGTTAACTCAGTTTACAGCTCAAGGCGCAGATAGTGAGATTCAAATAATAGTTAGAATTCTACATATTAACATAGAAACGACATTAACATTTATTGTTACTTCTACATTTATATCTGTGATCCGTATAGTTTACAGGTAAATACTTTTCTATTCTAACCTAAAGGATCCTCGGTTTGATGACGTACTCAAATTATATGTTGAAGAATAATGAAGTGTGTTGGCTGCTTGAAATTAAAATGCAATGATCATCTAGCTGATGTTCAGTATGCATAGTAGCATAAATCGAACACCATAGAGGCTCTATTCGGCATTAGACTATCGGGTCCAAGTGACTAGAAGTGTTTCCGACCTGTCAGATGACTTATCTGGTCTTTTAATCCTACTTTTACTTATATAAGGTTTTAGAAGCTCAAGTCAAGCTTATCACAAATTACAAATTTTACCCCATGTCAAATTGAGGATATTGCCCGAACATGAAAATCTAACTGGTCTTACTCGACAGTTCGTTTCAAGTGACAAAATTGGTGTGGTTCAATTTTAATACAACACATGACATTTCGTCTGGCAATGACAGCGAATAACCTAATTAGGTGTTCTTACAGCAAATGTCAATATTATTATTCAATTTGTGATTAAAAAACCTTTACCTGTTTCAGTTTTACCTACAGGTTTACCTTTAAAGTTTCTGGGTCATGAAATAATGCCCGTATATACATATTTGTGATTAACGTACCTTTATCTGTTTCAGTTTTACTTACAAGTTTACCTTTCAAGTTTTTGGGACATGAAATAATGCCCGTATAATATATACATCGAGCCATGAAATAATGCTCGTGGGCCATGAAATAATGCCCGTATATGTACTTCGAGCCATGAAATAATGCTCGTTTCTAATTATAGTGGGCTTGAAATACTGCCCGTATATACATATTTGTGACTAGAGCTTCTGCTCGCGACTTCGTCCGCGTGGAATAGTTACTTTGGGCTAACGCAAAAAAAAAAAAACCCCGATTTTGAAACATCCTTCATTGGTACTCCGCTCCTATTGGTCTTAGCGTGATGATATATAGCCTATAGCCTTACTGGATAAATGAGCTATCTAACACTGAAAAATTCTTCAAATCGGACCAGTAGTTTCGGAGCCTATTCGGTACAAACAAACAAAAAAATCTTTCCTCTTTATAATAGAAAAAGTATAGATTAACAAACTTTTATCTGTTTCAGTTTTACTTACAGGTTTACCCTTCATGTTTCTGGGCCATGAAATAATGCCCGTATATGTACATCGAGCCATGAAATAATGCTCGTGGGCCATGAAATAATGCCCGTATATCTACATCGAGCCATGAAATAATGCTCGTGGGCCATGAAATAATGCCCGTACATATGTACATCGAGCCGTGAAATAATACTTGTTTCTAATTATAGTGGGCCATGAAATACTGCCCAAAATTGTGATTTGTAATTTGTAAATAAAATAATAATCAAATGTTTATTAAATAACAGTTGTACCTATAATAATTCGATCAGTTGTTTTCGTGGCACTTAATATAACAGTTGATATGCTGTATAATGTGATACGTGTGCATAAAATAATTACCGTACAATTTTGATGTATTAATTTGGTCAATAATTACTTGTCATCGATAATATTTTGGCTAGGTATATTGAAGTTGTTTGTGGTCACGAATTTTACACGAGGACTTGTAATGTACCTTGGATGGCCGACTGTTATCAATAGTAAATTATACGACATTTTATTCAATAAGCTATGTTAAATTAATTCTTATTTTAATACTAAAAGTATTGTTTTGACTATTGTAGTACCGACTGAGTTCGTGGATGGCACGACTAACCAATCACGGCGCATTACTTGGAACGGAGGTATAATGGGGGGGGGGGAAAACGCCATCTTGTTTGTCGTGCCAGTCCGGCGAGCTCAGTCGTGGATTAGACGTCGAGATACGAGTACTAAGGCTCGTGCTATGTTTTTAAAGATACCTAGTGTTGATTGTGAGATATATCTGATTTTGTGTGTTGGATGGAGGAATACAATATGTAAGTACATGATCAAGTGCCTATTATTTCTGAAACCTTATTTTCAAAAGCCATGAACTAGAATGATAGTTAATTTTCATATTTAAACTCTTAGAATAATAACTTATTCTAAATTTAACCGATTACGCCCCATGTTACACGTGGAGTAACAACACGAAAATACTATTACTAGACTCTCTGTAAGAATACGGAGTCTACACATCCATAATACATCATGCTTCTTTCAAACAATACAATACGAACACATAGACACCCACACAACAGAAATAGACACAACATCAGAAAAACAGGATCAGGACCGGATTGCTCGTAGATGTAGTTTAGTCCAATATTCCATGAGGGAGCAATCCGTATTCATTCTCCCTCCAATAAGCTGCAGGAAGCTGTTGGGGCTGCCCCGTATGCGGCGCATCAGAGACGCTATTCTTTTGCGATGTATCGCTTGAAAGCTATCCTCTTGAGCGTCTGCAAACATAACCGATGCGCTACAAAAGCGTGGCAGCCCCATCAACAACCTGACCGCGTTATTGTATTGGACACGCAGGGCACTGTAAGTCTTCTGCGTATGCTTCACCCATTAGGTTACGTATAAAAAGACTGACAGTATGACTTGAATAAAGTAATTTTTACCTGTGCAGTACAGCGTGTTAACCTACGGGCCAGCATATTAGCTCTGACTGACAATGCCCTGCGTTTCCTTTCAACATCCATATCATCTGCGAGGGCCTCGGTGACCCTGTGGCCCAGGTACTTAAAATGAGCCACTCTTTTGAGAGCACTGCCGTCCAAAGGTACGGTGTCATAGCTCTTCGTACCGGACTTGGTCGTGTTATACCTGAGCCCATGGGCTCCCGCATAGTCTTCGCATACCTTTATTAAGCACCTGAGGGCACTGATCGATGGGCTCAGCAGCACCATATCGTAGGTTCGTTATGCCCACTTGATTCCCGCATAAGTGCGGGGATAAGCGTGGGGCAGAGAAGCAAGACCCCGACCTAGCTAAAGTGTCAACTTATTATTTTTAGTGAAATTTAAGATCTGTAATTGATTGCACGTCACTTTCTTTTGCTAAAGTTCGGAGTTTGGTCTGTGGTTTGGTGAATATTTCGTACTTATAAATAATGAGTTTACGCAGTCGAAATAAGTGTCCTATTTACACCAGGAAAGGAATTGCCCAAGAATACGCTGCCTACTTACGAAGATGTCATAAGGTACTTCATATTGCTTACCCAAAGTACACAAAAACGTCAAGATCTTGTCAAAAACACATCGGCAATTGTTGCTACCGAAATCGAGACAATTTGGAGGAAAGCTTCTATTCCCATTATATGTAGAACATCGTACTATAACAGCTCGGATAAGAGCATTTCACGACATATACCGCTTAATTTAAAAACCTTACCAAAGTAGAAAAAATAAGAAGCACCAACTATTGAACGATCAAGTTCTTCTACGGAGATAATTATTGAAAGAAGCTGTGAAACTATAAATGACATGCCGTCGACATCTTCTATTCACGCCAAGTATCTCCGTACCAGGAACGTCGTATGTGGCGGTTGCTAGAACTTTAGATCGTTTCGGAGTTTCTGATAGAGCTGGTGCTGCCATAGTCTCTGCCACGCTCCAAGATATTGGTTTAGTGACAAATGAAGACACGGATAATATTGTTGATCGGTCCAAAATTCGCCGAGTTCGATCGAAGACAAGAAAATATATAATAGAGAAAAGTTTGACTGACTTTCAAGACTATAAGTATTGGTATTTCGTCTGATGGCAGAAAGGATACCAAGACATTAGTTCAAGAAGTTGATAGAAGAAAAGTCATAGTTGAAAAACACAAAACCGTTTTAAAAGAGCCGTGATCCAAATACTTGGGTCACATCTCGTTAAAGTCTGGGAATGTTAGAACAATAGCCAATAAGTTGTATTCGTTTTTTGTGGAAAACTCAATTCGTTCGACAAAAATAGTGGCTATTGGTTGTGACGGAACCGCCGTCAACACTGGAACCAAAGCTGGAATTATTAAATTGCTTGAAACCAAGCTGTAACGTCCACTACAATGGTTGGTTGAATTGACGTTAAGACATCTTTTCGAACATTTATTAGACGGCCCCAAAAAGTTTTAGTGGGCCAAAAGGAAAGACAATAAATAAAAGAGAGAATCTTGCTCAGCAGTATGTGGACCGGTAAGAAGGGAAAGCTGGATTAGGAAGAAGTTGGAGTCGTGTCGTATTATGCCTTCGTTCAATACAAAAAACGAGTACAAAAAAAGAACAACCGACTTCCAAAAAAGACACTACAAAGTCAAAAATAACTTTAATTTCGGAAGTCGGTGTACTTGGTTTTGAACTTAGGTTTTTCGCCACCGACTTCCGAAATTAAAGTTATTTTTGACTTTGTAGTGTCTTTTTTGGAAGTCGGTTGTTCTTTTTTGTAAAAAGTTTTTATTTTGCAGTTTTTAGTTGTGGTATCTACCTCACACTAATTCGAATACCACTAACCTGCTATGTAAATAACAGTGACTGGAAGTTATCATCATATCATCTATATAAACTAAGTGGGAAAAATACGTATTATTGAAGCTAACTCAAAAACTATCCAAGTAAAGTTAATAAAATTTATATGGGACCACCGCGGGAGCATACCCTTTCAAGCAAAAAAACAATTTTTAAAATCGGTCCACAATTGACGGAGAAATCGCGTAACAAACATACAAAAAAAAAAAAAAAAAAAAAAAAAAAGACGAATTGAGGACCTCCTCCTTTTGGAAGTCGGTTAAAAACTGAATAAATTTTGTTTTTTTGTCACTTCCATGTCGTAAGAACTAATTAGAATTATTATATTTTTTTTATTCAAGATTCAAGATATTATTATAATTGCCAAACATGTATACACATAAGAATAAAAAAGTGCATGCAGGATAACATAAAGAAAAGAAATACAGGTTCAGACATGTTTGCCATATGCTATGGCGTGCAAATATGAGTAGTAATTATTGTAATTAATTTCAAGTCAATATCAATAATTTCAAGTGAATTACATAGGCAAACAACATCAAATTTTATAATGTCAACAGTAAATTAAATATGTCAAAAAAAAAAGAAAACAGTCAGAAATTCATTATTATTGTGTTTTTTTTATTTTATTTTATTTTATTAGGATCTCCAACAAAGAATACACCTTACATGCTATAATATAAAGACAAGAACAACAATCTATGTGCTCCCTCAATTATAGGAGACTACATCATGCAATAAAAACAAGCGAACAGTATATTAAATGGAAGTAGCCCTGATAGTTAAAATTTTATAGTATTATGATTATACTAGTGTAGTCATTATTGTACGATTAAGTCAAATATGTAGGATTGTTTGTTTATTTTAGTTTCTTCACATCTTGTCAAATAGTAGGTAAACTGTACTACAATAAAAAAATATTGCGTGGAATTTTTATTTTATGTTTCTATTGACCTAATTATTCCCTTTAAAAAAAAAAATACAAAGTTCTTGGGGCAGTACTTCCACTAATTTAATTTCATTGTCCCTCATAATAAATTTTAAACCTGATGCCAAGAGGCAACTTTTCCGCTATCCGCCATTACAAAAATCTAAAAAAATAAAACTACCTACTACCTACGTATACGTATACTGTTGAAGAAATATATAGTACCTACGCAAAAATACTATATTTTCAACACCAAATACTAGCAAACAAATACTTCATTAAAAAAAATTATGAACGCGCCTTTAAACTAACTTTTGACTAATGCCTCATGTACCCAAACTCATCAATGCGTTCAGAACTTGTCAATAATGTCAAATTGACAACGTCAAACGAATTTTTGATCTGATATTATTTTGTTTTGGAATTTTGGTAATTATTATCAATTTGATGTTCTTCTTTCTTTTGAGAAGTTGGAGTCCTAAATAAATTTGTTAATGGGAAGTGGCAGCAATAACGAAAATACGTCAATTTCAAGTGCGCTGCTACTAACGCTGCAAATTATTAAAAAAAAAACAAGGTGCAAAATAATAATCATAAGCACTAACAAAGAAGCTGCTCAAGAATTTGTAAATTTCTTTACCAGTATCCCACTTAAAACTACTGAAACCTTAAATTCCTCGCCCTCGCGTTCAATTGATTTATTAAGAGCCAACGTTTCATCCTGCCCGATTGAATTTAAATTCAAGCATATAGACCCCATAACAGTATTAAAAGCTTTCAAGCAAATTAAGATCAAATTAACCGAAGATCTATGGGGAATGTCAATCAAAGTTTGTACCTCCATTATTGAGACTATAGCGCCGTACTTAGCCTTAATATTTAATTTGTGTGTGGATCAAGGAGTCTTCCCTGATCTAATGAAATATAGTAAGGTAATACCACTATTCAAATCCGGGGACAGTAAAGATACCAATAATTATAGACCCGTGTCCGTGTTGCCAGTATTAAGCAAGGTGTTTGAAAAGGTTATGCTTAATCAAATGCTCAATCATTTTAATACCAATAAAATCTTACATGATCAACAGTATGGCTTCACCAAGGGACGTTGTACGACTGACGCCGGTGTCACCTTATTAAAACACATATTTACGGCGTGGGAAGAGGCCCAAGACGCCATAGGAATTTTCTGTGACCTCTCCAAGGCTTTTGACTGCGTCGACCATGAAACCTTAATCTTGAAACTTGAGCATTACGGACTTGGAAAACTTGCGCTCAGTTTAGTTAAATCTTATTTAAATGATAGACAACAGCAAGTTCAAATAAATGGTGTCAATTCACTCGGTTTAAAAGTAAAAATGGGTGTACCACAAGGATCAATATTGGGTCCTTTTCTCTTTTTAGTATATATTAATGATCTACCCCATTTGTTAAAAACTCAACCACAAATGGTGTTATTTGCTGATGATACTTCATTAATTTTTAAAATGAATAGACGTGCATCAAATCTTGACGACGTAAATAACGCCCTGCAGCAGGTCCAAAATTGGTTCACTGCTAATAATTTAGTATTAAACGAGAAAAAAACTAAGTGCATAAGATTTTCTTTACCAAATGTCAAAAGTAGTAATTGTGAGATAGTATTAAATCAAGAGAAACTAGAATTCGTCGATCAAACTGTTTTCCTGGGGATCACGCTCGACTCTAGGCTTCAATGGGGTCCTCATTTAACATCCCTTTCAGGACGACTAAGTTCGGCAGCATATGCTGTGAGAAAAATCCGTCAATTTACGGATGTAGATACCGCGAGGCTAGTCTATTTTAGTTACTTTCATAGTATTATGTCGTACGGTATTCTACTATGGGGACGGGCTGCAGACATCGAGTCTATTTTTATTCTGCAGAAAAGAGCCATCAGAGCGATATATGGCCTCCGCAGGCGCGACTCTCTAAGGGAACTGTTTAAAGATATTAACATCATGAGTATGACGGTACCTTGTCAATATATCTATGAAAACATTATGTACGTAAGGAAAAATCTACATCTTTTTAGTAAAAGAGGTTCAAGACACAATTATATCACTAGGAATAGGGACCAATTAGTTCAACCGGGTTTCAGGCTGGCTAAAGTAGACTCATCATTCATGGGGTACTGTTTGAAATGCTACAATAAAATACCTCCCCACATACTTCAGCTGAATGAAACGAAATTTAAATCTTATATTAAACGCACACTATGCAGTCAGGCATATTATAAGTTGGGGGATTACATCGCTGATAAAAATGCTTGGCTCAACGCTGGTCCTGCTCCACAAGGGCACATAAACTAATTGTATAGCATCTGAAAATACTGTTGGAGCTGCGGAAGATTTTAAAAACTTTGCATTGTATAAATTCAATCTCTTAGCATTGTATAATTGCATAGCACATGTGTGAGTACTATGTACAGACTATAAAGCTACCATTTAGGTACTGGGTATGTCTTTCATTGACTTGAATGTGCCCTGGCGGCTGAGAGTATGTCATGCTCACTCTAATGTCACGCTGACGGTGGCGTGTGTGTTGGATCATTTAGCTCCCTTCAAAATGGTTGAGCTGAATGGTGCTAATCCATGCGTCATGTTCGTGAACGGGCGCCGTCAGTTGTGACTGGTCATCTCATAGCTGCCATGGCTTATTTTAATTTGATTTAATTTTTTTTATTGTTTTATTTTTGTTTTTATCTTTTATTACGGACGCTTTTAACGTTTTGCATCGTTCTCACATGTATAAGTTCAACATGAATGATGTAACCAATATTTTGTAACCAAATTTTTATTTAAAAGAGTGTCCGTGGAGTTTCTTGCCCGTTCTTCTCCATAGGTACCTACTACGCTTTGGAATGGGCATCTAGCTTCATCTTTTCTGACTGACCGACCCCTTGACAATTCAAAAGTGCCTGTAATTGGTTTATTTGAAATAAATGCTTTGAGTTTGAGTTTGAGTTTGAGTTTGAATATAGTTTTTATTTAAGTAAATAAGTAACAAATATATCTTTGTAATTTTTTTTTATTTTCCATAAATGGGAAGGTACTATATTTTTTTGAAAAATACAAAAAATATTAAATACTATATTTCGCTGAAGAAATGTTGGCATCCCTAGCTACAACACAAAGCCTATGCTATGCCTGTAACCATTGTGAATAAAAGATTTCATCATAACTAGGTATTCGCCCCGAAAGGAGCAACTTATAAAGAAGTATGTAAGCAGAACTTAAGAAATCAATCGAAATTATTCGTACTGTCATTGGCTTTTAGGTACCTACCTACCTACATTAGGTACCAACATTAGATAGGTAATAAGGATTGGATTCCATGGCTCCCATGTTTAACTTCTGACACGACATCATGCGAACGTCTTAGGTGCATTCCTAAATTATTGACCGTCAGATAATTACACGTCGTCATCTAGAGGTCACATCTAAACACGGGCTTTCCGCACAAATAGCTGCAAGTAATAATTACATAACTGGATGCTGTTCACATAGGTAGGTGCTAGATATCGCTTTGTTTCCGTGTTCGCATAATAAAGAGTGCATACGACAGTGAATGTTGCCACAGAATTCATTATAGTATCACACACATCACAAGAGTGTTCTTTTAGTAGCTCTAAATCAGTCTCAGACGGTCAAACAGTTTCATTCAAATCTTACGTGTTTGATGAAACCGTTTGATGCCGGTTTGAAGGTTCATCAATCGGCACTGCGCAGTTTGGTTCTGTACGCGGCTGTAATCCGACTTGTGACGCAGATAAATTGTGAAATGCCCTCGAGCAAGGATCACGATTTCCTTGCGTTTCTTACATTAATCTCCTGCTTAAAATGTAAAAAGATGAGAAAAAGAATTTGGTCCAAAGAATGGTATAAATTCCATTAATTATTTTGGTTTATTTGGTAAGAATGGTATCGTTTAACACACGAACATCCACAGAGAGTGCTAGAAACTACCGTACAAGATGATTATTAGAACTTTCTTAGAAAAGCACAAAAGCCAGTGCAAACAGAGCCGTGTTTGTTCAAATGCGTCGGAAGACGATCAAACGACGCGTCAAACACAACAAAAATAAGAAATTTCATCAAACGAGCTCCAAACCCGTGAATGTTAGACAAACCTTTCAAGCTAGCTGTGTAAACGACCAAAATGGTTTGAGTCAAACCAAAATCTACGTGTTTGAATCAAACCGTTTGACCGTCTCGGGGACGCTTTAGAGTTATTATTGTAGAACTGCGCCAGTGTATGCGTAGGTACTGTCTGTACTGTCCGTCTACGAAGAGCTTTACCAATAATAATGTTCAGTGTTGTAACGAGCCGTGCAATAAGCGTCCCATTCACACGTGCAGCCGCTACGAGCGCACCGCGCGCGGCGTGCATGCAGCGTGCGCCGGTAACAATGCTGACAATACTCACATGTTTATATTTACGCGCGAGACGGATTTATGCGACGCAAGAGATTTATCACGCACCGCCCGCCTGCGCACGTGTCTCGCTCCTGTCCTGTGACACTCGCTAGCATGCAGCACCATAACATAGTAGTGTTCTACTACTGATGTTATATCGCCAAGGGACTGTTCCATTCCGAGGCTGATTTCACTCCAAGACGACCAGCAACTGGTTTTACAGAAATCGACAACCTTACCGTAGGTAAAGAATATTAATTTATGTAGACCACTGACATGGCGAATCAGTGGTGAACTGCAATGGGCTGAACTGATGATTGATAGGTGGTACGACTCATACTTGCATATAGTTGATAGTCAAAGTTAGCAATAGTTCCTTGGCTTTACACAGAAGTGTGCTTGATGTTGAACACTCGAGACTGAACAACTAACGACTTTAAATGGACTGTGCTCCTACAGTAGCCCGGAGTGTCGCACACGTGAGTTATTCAATTCCATTTGTACCTGTAAGTACTGCAAGTAGTACACCCTCAAATGAACGCATGCCTCGCACAGACTCGCACTCTGATCGCATGCTCCGCGACTCCGTACTGTGACGTAATGATCTAGTGCGCACACCACAGCGACCAACAGATTTACAACAATGATTATTAAGAATATCATCCGCAAGAAATCCATAGCGGGCAGCTTTGAGTTGGAAGTGTCTGTCCACTTGTCCAGCAGTTATACTACAATAAACATATCAGCAGCGTCGCGTCGGCCGCGTCGGTCGTAGGCGCGGGGCAGAGAACGCGGGGCAGGGGCGCGGGGCGGGGGGCGCGGGGAGGGCGGGCCGCTCACTTTGTGTCGCTCTCCGACGTTTCCTCCATTTAAATTAATTTATTTGCTCACGAGCGGCGCCCGCGCAATGCAATAAGATGTCGTGGGGCGAGGGAAGCGGGGGTGTCAGGGGCGTGGAGGGGGGCGCTCGTAAACATGTCAGCGGCGAGATGTATGGGCGGCCGGCACGCCTGCGACCAGCGTGCAGCGCTCCAAACGCGACACTAGTCAGCACAGCCACACTACACACCAGCGCTACTAGCCACTTCACCGCTACATGCACCCAGTAGAAACCTGCCATATTCAGAAAAGACAATAAAAATCAACTTGGTGAGAATTTCAATCAAAGTTGTTAAAGAAGTATGAATGCAATGGGGACAGAGTATCATCGTCCACACGAGCGTAGCAACAAAACGTTCCAGCGAGCAGCCGTGACATCAAGATAAACGACTGATCAGATTCCATTAAACAGTACTTACGGTGACAAAACCGACGCGGACAGAATTAGGTGCATAGTGAATAATGTGTGCGAGTGGGCGTTTAACGATCGGCGCATATCTCCATACGCGCAGCGGATAGCCAAATCTGTAGAACGGTCTCGTGAGATTAAGGCGACAACGCGCGCCGCAACAAAACGCGCATTCTTCGGGGATTTATTGTGCGTTATTTGTAGGCGAGCTGCGGACCGCTCGATTTAGTCCCGGATTAAAACACAAAGGTAAATGTCGCGTGTTATATTTTTAGTGTTGCATTTACATCGCTCGGCTAATGTGCGCCGTGACACCACGCACGGTAAATCACCGCCGCCGCGCCGGCCGCGCCGAGCCCGCGGGCCACTCTCCTCCGAGCTCGTATCGCTGATGATTATGAAAATGAGATCGATTGTGTCTTAAAAGGTAACGCGTAGTGATTATGCGCGCGCTGAAGGAGCCGGTATGTGCAGAAAGAGGAGCGCACAAAAACGACGATACAATAATGCAGTGCGAACATTAGAGAATAGTTTAATAATAAAATATAGCGGCAACACGCACCGAGGTGGCCCATTTACATGATACGAGCGTGAACTGTGCCCACTATTAATTGCACAACTATTACACGTCGTCACATTATATTTACGCACTCAATGTTCCAACTTCCGCACTCAATGTTCTTACTCATCCAGCTGTATTTATCCGAGCGCTGCTTCCAAGTAAAGCAGGGCGAAGCAAGATCAAGATTGTTTGAAGTGAAAGCTGGTGTACCACAGGGATCTGTCGTTGGCCCAGTTTTGTACAACATATTTACATCAGATCTATACATTGGATGGGATTATGGGATAACAACAGCAACATTGCCAACGACATAGCCTATTTATCAGATGATGAAAACCCACAACTGGACACTAATTGACTCCAGAAACAGCTAGACAAAACTCACAAATGGCTCTGTAAGTGGCGGATTCGTGCCAGTGCATCCAAGTCTCACCATATCACCCTCACACTCAGGCACGGAATCACCACTCCGGTTAGACTGGGTCCTGACCCTACCACACACAGAATGTGTAAAACACATTGGCTTCCACTTGGATAGGCGCCTAACGTGGAAGCATCCCATTCAAAATAAAAGGGACGATATAAACCACAGTTTCGCAACCTGTATTGGCTCATAGAAAGAAACTCTGTGCTCTCTGTAGACAACAAACTCCTCATCTACAACTCAGTTCTTAAGCCTATGGGATCCAATTGTAGGGCGTAGCCAGCAAAACCAACATACTCTGCTTGCAAAGAATCCAAAATGGTATCCTGAGGTCAATAGCAAATGCACCTTGGTTCACTAGGAAACAACGTTGTAGCAGAGAATCTAGTTATGAAGTGTAACAACGTTGTAGCAGAGAATCTAGTTATGAAGTGTAACAACGTTGTAGCAGAGAATCTAGTTATGAAGTGTAACAACGTTGTAGCAGAGAATCTAGTTATGAAGTGTAACAACGTTGTAGCAGAGAATCTAGTTATGAAGTGTAACAACGTTGTAGCAGAGAATCTAGTTATGAAGTGTAACAACGTTGTAGCAGAGAATCTAGTTATGAAGTGTAACAACGTTGTAGCAGAGAATCTAGTAACGAAGTGTAACAACGTTGTAGCAGAGAATCTAGTAACAAAGTGTAACAACGTTGTAGCAGAAAATCAAGTTAAGAAGTGTAACAACGTTATAGCAGAGAATCAAGTTATGAAACAACGTTATAGCAGAGAATCAAGTTATGAAACAACGTTGTAGCAGAGAATCAAGTTATGAAACAACGTTGTAGCAGAGAATCAAGTTATGTAACAACTTTGTAGCAGAGAATCAAGTTATGAAGTATAACAACGTTGTAGCAGAGATTCTAGTTCCGAAGTGTAACAACGTTATAGCAGAGAATCAAGTAATGAAACAACGTTGTAGCAGAGAATCAAGTTATGAAACAACGTTGTAGCAGAGAATCACGTTATGAAACAACGTTGTAGCAGAAAATCAAGTTATGAAGTATAACAACGTTGACTGGAATGGGCTTTTGAAAAAGATAAACATACAGGTTTGACTGGACTTGCCCCGATAGACAGCTATTGCATCATTGTTGGGCTCAAAGAGGCTACTGATCTGTAGGACATCTGTGTAGGTCATACATACTAGACACCGCTAGACAGTTTCAAAAGTTTCGTGCACGATATTTCTAGCCTAGGTACCTGCGTTAGCAGTACCTAATTATGTATTTCCTTAAGAAACGGTCCTTAAATCTTTGATCACAAAAATTATAAAATGTCAAAGAAAAGTGCGCTGTTCCCTTGGGACTGTTCGGCTATGCCCATTAACCAGAGCACGTAGCAACTGTCAGTGAAGTCATAAAGAGGTGATAGTCGACTATTAGGAGGAACGACTCGCGGGCCCGTCTCGCGGCTTAACCCTCGGCTTAACACCTCGACGTAATCCGTACAGTGTCGTGCGTGCGCCAGTACACACAGCTACACATCTGGGCGCTAATCCTTCCGGATTACCACTCGGCTCCCGGGCAGCGACGCGCACGCGCCGCCATCTGCTCACTGAACAAACACGACACTTGACGAGTGTTTACGTTGCCACTCGAACTCGGATTAGTAGATGTAATCCCTGCGATGCACGATGCTCACAGTGAACTGGTCGAAGATTATGAGAAGAGCGACAGACAGACGTGTGTGAGCCCGGCATCTTTTATGAGTAGGTGATAGGGCACAGGATCTTTCCGAAATGGTTGCAATCATTCAATCGTCGTTAGTTTCACGGAGCATGTGCTTTCATAGGTATAGTTGCTTTATTAACACTTCTTAAAGTTTATCACGCATTGTTGCGTAGGTAGAAGCAACGCGAAAAATTTAGACTTTAATTATTCATCCCCTCTATGACTTCATGTTTATGTAACTACGAGTACTAGACAAAATTCTAAATAGACTTTTAATTCTAATAAATTTGTAGTTTGGCGCCTAATATTCTAGTCTTTTTTTAATAATGGTTGGGTACCTACCTACTTAGTACTTAGGTAGGACTTAATCAACAAGAAACTGCTTCAAAGAATTCATATTAGATTATAAAATCACTATACCGGGAACATCTCCATCCACGAGATCAGGGGATTGTAAATTATAGGTACCTATCTATACATATATCTATATATTATAGGTACGTAGTTTTAAAACAGCAAGTGTAGAGACCGCATGATAGGCAATGGCTGAAATGTTAATGTGGCCGATGTGTAACCTATTGTACAAGAGAGCCTTGCGCTGTGTGTCTGTTGAGGAGAACTTGCTATATGTGTGTGTGTGTGTGTGCTGAAGTGAGCGTGTGGATGAACGTGAAATGTGAGCGTGTCGTGAGTGACGCGCGTGACGTGATGAATTTATTCGCGAAATGAAGTGAGAGGGCACCGCGGTGCGCCGCGCGGGACGCGCTGCGGGCAGAGTGGGGAGGGAGGCGGGGGGCGGGGGGTGGGGGGGCGAGCTCCCCAACGCTGCCTTTACAGTTTCATTAACCGTGAAAATTACATTACTCCGTATCACTGGATTCACTGAATCACTGGCGACCTGCTTCATATCAAATTGCTCGCGCAAATCTGTTGTGAAGCAATCACACGATCAATGTTCTCCTTATTCGAAGGGGCCGGCTTTTTGTGTTTTGTATTATTTTATAGAATCCGCTAAGTAACTGAGATGACAACAATTAAAAGCCTGTCAACTTCTGATCTCTACAAACTTCACCAATTCCGAGAAAATAAGTGCCATTAAACGGTAAGAGCTTAGAATATGCGTTATTATTCTAAGGGTAAGAGTTAACCTTTATTGTAATATTATTCATAAACACTAACGAAATAAATCGTATTTTTCACTCAGTAGTCAGTATTATTAGCTGGCGGTTTTTTATGCGTTAGATATAATTTATAAATAAGTTGGATTGTGCGCTGATCGGTTCAAGGAATCGTGTCGATATCATTAGAGCATGATATTTGTTGCAGGCTGTATCAATACACCATCATGCCTTATACGCGACACGTAAGAAACGTAATTATATCGCGGAGATAGCATCAGCGCAGCCTCCGGCCCCGCCCGCCGCCTCCTGCGCCTCCTGCACGCCGCGCGCGACTGCTCCGCGCGCCGTCGCCGAGGACTGCCCTGCAGCACTCCGGTACTGGCAGCTAATAGCAGCATTGGGAGGAAGCTTGTCAATCAATGCACGTGACTCTTTTGAGGCTTATGCACTTACATGTGGAACAACAAACATCAGCATTTTCCTAAGCATCAACTGCCGTTTCACCATTCGTTTCTCAAAGGACTACCATCTAGAAGAAGAGAATCTACATTTTTGACAAGTGCTGTAGGTACCTTATATATTGTTACAAATCGGTTGCTGGGCTTATCATCGCCTAGGAGGTGCTCAGTGGTTGCTTAGCGTGTTATATTTAGATGTCGCCAAGTGATATTGAAAACGGGTATAATCCTTTCAGCTTCGAATGAAGGCTTTTGCAGACCGACATACGAACGATACAATTTCTAAGAAAACTTCACCGTATAACAATAACCGGTGTCGCGTCGCGCTGGTCTGCACAAAGCTTTATTCGAAAAACGGCCACAGTTTATTAGTTTGTTTCAACACTGAATAAATTCGTTGTAGGCCACAAAGTCACAATTGTTGAATTTTCATAATGTAGGTAATTTATAAATACATAAGTAGGTACAATTCTTGGTAAAATAAATAGCTCTCTTTTGATAAGTTAAGATTGAACTGGCGGGCTATGCAGATAGACTATGCAGTCATGATAGGGCAGGTTCGCGTGGAGACGCGGACGACTATTAATTACCGTGTGGCACCACAATGCTGCCGAGCGCCGCTGTCACGCCGCGCATCTAACTACATAACTGTATGTATACCTACATTATACATGGCACGGTGCCGCGCCGGGGGATTTATCAAATGAAAGCTTCCTTATAAGAGGGACATACCTATCGTTAATATTTAGGATTCCGTACCTACATAATTACCCAAACGTTTCCAACGGGATCTATTACTTTTGTCTGGGTGACACAAAGCTGAAGCACTAAAATCGTCATTTTAATAATAATAAATACTTAATAATATTTTATTTTGTAATAGCGAGCCAAAGTAACACGTATTCTTTGATTTTAACTAGCTAGTTAAAATCAAAGAATAGGTACGTGTTACTTTGGCCGTGATATTGGCAAACTACCTATATCTAATAAAAAAGTCCAAACCCAATATGTGAATAACCCAAACGGCTCAGCTTTTGAGTTACCTATTAGGTTTGAAGATATTTATTCTCAAACGAGACACGCAGTCACTTAAAATAAGAACAATGCCCAGCAAAATCGACATGGATCCTTTGCCATGGACCTGATGGTAAGTCCCAATGATGTAGTGCTGCGCATGCAGGTTGATTTTGAATCGACATTCTCGACAGCTTTTAACTATGTCTTCTATGTCTTGATCCAAATTTCTCCAGAATACGTATCCACGCGCACGTGATTTCATTTTTACTATCCCAAGATGTCCTGTGTATAGTTCTTCTAAAACCTGTTGTCTCAGACTCAATCTCTTGACACTAGTTGATAGTTGATACATTAAACATCAACCGAAATACCTACCAATAGAAGTTCGAAAGGGGTTAAGTCATTATTGCATTATTACTATTTGTAGGAATACTACGAGTTAAAGTATGGCTGGAGTTTCCCTACGTGATCGAATCAGAAATGAAGAGATTCGCAGGAGAACCAAGGTAACCGACATAGCCCGAAGAATTGTCAAACTTAAGTGGCAATGGGCAGGACACTTTGCTCGCAGGACAGATGGCCGATGGGGCCGAAAGGTTCTGGAGTGGCGACCGCGTACCGGAAGACGTAGCGTTGGAAGGCCTCCCACAAGATGGACTGATGACCTTGTAAAGGCCGCAGGAATCCGCTGGATGCGGGAAGCACAGAATCGGTCGAAGTGGCGGTGCTTGGGGGAGGCCTATGTCCAGCAGTGGACGTCTTTCGGCTGCCGATATGATGATGGTGATAGTCAAAGTATCGCCGTTCCGCCGCAGTGTGGTGGAGCGTCACAAGTACGCGGAGCAGTGTCCCTACGGCGGACAACGCGGGGCCGCACCGTCAGCACATAGCTAGGCGTTATTATGAACAGCGCGGCCGCAATTACCGGCTAAACGCGTGAAATATGCGGCGTGCCGCGCCCGCGCCGCTCGCGTAAATAAACGATAGTGGCGAAGTGAGACAAAGCCGATGGGCCGATAGCGAACAAAGCGCGCGTCGTTTTGGTCGCGTTGCGGCGCGACGTGTTAATTCCGCGCGGCCGCCGATAGCATCGCGCGGCGACCGACATAGATATATTATCGCCGTGACAATTATTCCGATAACGCACGCCGCCGCCCCCGCACCCGCCCCCCACCTACGGGCTCCTCGCTAGAGGCTGCTGGTCCCGCGACCATTTAATTACAGCGTCGCCCGACGGCCTGCACTCACCTGCGCACACGCACCGCCCGCGCCGCGCCGTGCTTACCATACATGTCATCATTCCTGGGTGGTATCCATGTGCAAGTAGCTGTTGATTTTATGATCATCAGAAATCTAGATAGTTCACTGGTTGACTCTTCTGTGGTTTGCATAATTGCATTAAAGGTCAAATTCAGAGAGACTACGAAAATTTTCATCGACACTGTGAGGTTCAGATAGGTACTTAGCTGATGATCATTAAATCAACAGCTACTACCAACATTTTTGCAGAAAATTCAAGTGTTCGTTCGGTTCTTAGATTTGGTTTAAGATTGGGTGTATTAGGTAGAGCTGATCTCAATTCAGTATTACATTTATGAGCAATGTTTCGATCAATCATATTATATTTTCCTGGTTCTTACCTACTCTGCTCAAACTTTAACATACCAGAAGGACCTATATCACCTGCCTTAAATAAGACCTTGACCTGTAACCTACGAGTATGTTGTACTAATAAATAATTCTAATTCTGATTCTGCTGATGATCACAGCGGCGCTCGAAAACATATTTACGTTTGAGGGAAGTAATGGCGACGGCGTCGAAGTGTGACGGTGCCGCCTTATTATACCGATATCCGTGAATGAGCATATAAATACCGTAAGCAAGTGACATCACTTTAATTGCAGTGGGTATTACTCTCCAATTAAAGTAATGTCGCACGACTTGTCGCGAGTTTTGGCACCCCGACGATGTTCGATAGTGATCCACCGCGGTCAGCCAGTGCGGCCTGCCATGTGAGCTGATGTGGCCGCCGGACATCATCTTGTGACGGCTTGACGTGGATTTCATCGCGAGAGCCAAATAAGTTGGCCGCATCAAACTTCATTCAAATTCCAATTGAATTCGTCCAGTCACGCTTTGTGGACGCATTACCTTAACTAGGTACAGCAGGCCGCACGCCAGTGGTAACACTTTGATCTTGAGCTGGCCTAGCATAGTACGGATTTTCTAAGAATAAGAGCCGAGCGAATAATAGCATAGAATAAGAGCTTAGAGGTCAGCTTATACTAGTTTTTGTAGCATTGATGTGCACCCTGCCGTACTTATAATTAAATTGTCTGGTGCAACGGTGCAGCGGAGGGACATAGACGGGAGTGCTCTCGCTGAAATAACAACTGACGTGACGGTGACGAACTGACGAGGTGTAACCCACTTACATTCAAAATAGCTGGCGAGCGCCGCCGGCTCCTGGCATACCTGAGAGTGACACTGCTACCGACTAATAATTAGCTAATGAGTGTCGCACAATAAAATTCATTAAGAGAACATCTCATCCAATTAACGTCAAAACGTGTGTGGAGTGAGCCAGCGGCGCGGCGCGGCGGCGGCGCGGCGGCGGCGCGGCGTCTGTAACACGAGACTGGGACGTTTTTACACTATCTCTGTTGGGGACAAAAACTGCGTAATGCGTTGTGTTGCGGGGCGGTTCGGGTTGCGGGCGTTACGGGCTCGGCGGTAACAAACAAACCGTTAACGTCAACGAGCCGGCGCGCGCGCATGTGCGCCGCAGCCGCCGCCGCCGGTGATCGATGGCAGTTCCGCCAACACGCAACACTATGTCCAATTATCTTCCTTTTACCCACGTCACTAATCACCGGCATGCACCACTATACACACACACTCATTAGGTACGTGTGGGTATGTAAACGTGTATCAAAAAACTTTACGGAAATGAAAATTCAGGATTTGGTGCTCATTAGGAGAAGGAAGCGCCGCGAACAGCACTCGTGCGGCGGTTCAAATAAATGTTAGAAAGTTCATATAACTATAGGTACTTTCCTAAAAATAAAAAAAAACAATTCGTTCATATCTGCTCTCTCCGTAGCTTGCACTCCTTGCACATATCTGCTCTCTCCGTTGCTTGCACTCCTTGCACTACATGTTTACCAAACTTCGCTTATATACAACACCACAATATCATCAAGATGTCCATTCAAATGAAAGTACGCACGGTGCCCATAACCTAACCACACTCATAAGTTTTTATACTGTGACCTAACTAAGTATCCATCCAACCTAACATTTTGTTCGAGTGGATGGATACTTACATATGGGCACCGTGCCTTACTTCTTATTATGCATACCGCAGTTGAAAATATTAGCCAGTCAGAACATCGTCGTTGCCCTCATTTAAGACGCAGACGCAGCTTGCGTGTTCTGTTCTGACTGAGCTCACGCAACGTGTCGTACATCCAGCCAGTAAATAGGACTCGCCCATAAAGGACCGCTGTCCCAAATTAGACGCATTATTAATTTATTATACATAAAACAAAAGGTATTTTAATAAAACACGTAAGTATACTAAAAGTAAAAGATCAATAATTAAATTATTTTTAAAATGGTGAAAGTTCCAGAAAAATACGCTTCATAGATTTTGCGTGATTTTCCGTTTATTATCCTCGTTAGACAAACAACTTTACAAATTAAATAAATTCACTATGTTATCACATAATCTAAAATAATAAATATATTAAGTAATTAAGAAAATGTTCTAATTTAAAATATATTTTTTCTAAATCATTATCACTGCTCGTTTAGACTCGTCATCTTTAGTATAAAATCATTAAAAGCCGGTTATGAAAGCTATTGTTACTTCCAGAACGTTCTAATCCTTCCGTCATTGAGTCGGATGAGGATGCTATAGAATATTTGCACAAGAATATCGGTTTTGGTGTAGAACGGTGTCGGTGTGCTGCACCGATGCGCGATGTGCGGCGGGGTGCGGGCGAGCCGCTGCCGCCGGTTCCCACGCCGCGCGCGCATTCCGGCCCAAACGACGCGCACCTTCTGCTCTTTTATTATTAGGGTTCCGTACCTCAAACGAAAAAAAATTGTCTGGCTGTCCGTCTGTCACAGCCAATTTGCTCCGAATCTACTGGATCTATTTATTTGAAGTTTGTATATGAATTTCTGTGACTCAAACAAGTAGGTAATGTAACGTAAAGAAATCAATTTTAAATATACGGGTCACTTTTTAAGCAAAATAGAAAATTTAAAAAGAAGTTTTGCAAACTGTACCGTGTGACATGTGACATGTCAACTGGGGCTTGGGGTGAGGTTCTCAGTTATATATTTTTTATAATAAAATTTTATAATAAATACTTTTAAAGATATTTAAGAAAATAGATGAAAATTAACAAAATTTTAGGCTCAGTAGTTACGGAGATGAGTGCCCTTATCTCCAAAACTACTGAGGCAAAAATTCTTAAATTAACATGTTAAAAATGGATGGGAAAAATGGATCTCAATGGAATGGATTTAAATTATCTGAAATAAATTATTCTTTTCTATTCTATTCTATTCTAAATCTCTCAATAATGTACGTGCAAACTTACAATTATTGCAGTTGAATGTATGGGAGAACATGTTTTTCAATAACAATGTTAAGTTTGTACCTGGGATAAATTCATCCCAACTACGGAACCCTTCATTGTGCGTGGTCCGACACGCATTTGGCCGGTTTTATAAATCAAGCCTGTAATGTAAATAATGTAATGTATAATAGTTAAACCAATATAATTATGTGAAAAATATACTTAACTTAAGTCGGCGAAAAAAGGGGGACAAACCTGCGTTTCGCTGACGATATCGTTCTATTTTCATCTTCGGCAGCTGATCTAAGCAAAATGCTAAGTGACCTAAGTAAGGCGAGCCTCGAGATTGGACTTCGTATGAACATGTCAAAGACCAAACTCATGACAAACAGCGTCCAACGTAAACTGTATGTAGGGGGTGTGCAGGTTGTACCTATATGTTCCAAAATACATCTAGGTACCTCCGCCAAATAGTCTCATTCCAGACGAGACAAGAAAAAGAAGTTGCTAGACGCACCGAAAACGCCTGGAAGAGCTATTGGTCGATGAAAAACCTCATGAAAGGAAACCTACCAATTTGCTATAAACGCATACTCCCTATCCCCACGGCGCTCAAACCTGGTCTTAGACGGTTCAGCAGAGGTCCAAGTTTGAGATTAGGCAGCGAGCAATGGAGCGCAGCATTCTTGGAGTCAGATTAACGGACCGTGTTAGGAACGCAGTGCTGCGCTCCAAAACACAAATCGCCGAGGTCACCCAAAAAGCAGTCAAGCTTAAGTGGGAATGGGCCGAACACGTCTGCCGCATGTCGAATGAGTCGTGGGCCAAATCTACCACGATATAGGTCCCAGAAAACGTCCGTCGACATCGAGGCAGACCTAAGAGAAGATGGTGAGAAAAGCTTGATGGCTACAGAAGTACAGACAGGATTGGTCCACATCAGCTCAAGACAGAGTGGAGTGGAAACGAGAAAGGGAGGCCTTTGCCCTGCAGTGGGACAACACAGGCTAAGAATAAAAATAAAATAATATATAACTTGGGTAGGTATTGTACGAGTATAATTGCATAACTCTATGATCATTACCTTCTATACTCGTAGTATAGCTACCACTGGGGTTGGATGACTTGGATGTGCCAGAGTATGTCATGCTCAATCAAATGTCTTGCGTGAGTGTTGAATCTTTAAGTTCACTTTAAAATTATAGAGCTGAATAGTGCTGATCCATGCGTCGTGTTCGCGAACGGGCGCCGTCAGTAGGAACTGCTCATCACGGCTTACTTTTTTTTAAATGTTTTTTACACGGATTTATACGGACGCTTTTATTAACGTGCACGTCTTTCTATGTTCTCAATGTATAATTTCAACATGAGTGATGTAACCAATATTTTGATTTAAAACCTACTACGCTTTGGAATGTGCAACTAGCTTCATCTTTTAGACTGACCGACGGCGACGCTTTCACAATTCAAAAATTTCTCTTAATTGGTTTATTTGAAATGAATTATTTGTGTTGATGTGTGGCTTAGTAATCGTCTTTGTCCTAATAAGAACACTATCCTATTCTATAAAATGATCCCAGTACTTATCCCGCTCATTGGAGCGTGATGTGCACTGCGCACATGGTGCGGAGTGCGCGATGCGTCGCTCGCGCCTTTTTTTGCGCGTTGCTTTGTTCTGTGCCGGCTGTTCATTTAGCGATACATTCTCATAACTCATAATTTATTACAGTTACTAACAGCAAAGTGTCATTTGTAATTCAATAAGCAGATTCCAGGCCGAGTTATGGCTGCGTGATGGTAATTCGGTTAATTTATTTCCATTGGCTGATCGTCCAATCGTGGGGGCGCTTGTAAAAATGTCTTCAGTTAATGGGAGAGGCTCGTTGGGGTACATAATCGTTTGGAGCTGAATCTGTATTCTCTGGCGGGTACTCGTTTATTGCTCAATACTCAGTGGAATCGCCGCAGAGTGTGATGTGCATACTAACGGGCGGCGAGGGAGCACGACGCAGGTATTCCCGGGAGAGCCGCCGCCGCCGCGCCGCGCCGCCGCGACGGGCCCGCGGGCCGCGGGGGCTCGCGCTGCGACTGTGCTGCAGCAGCGACCGTCCACGACAGATTACGTTTGAATAATCGTACGCGCAAACAACTCGATATCTATTAAGTCCTCACCGAAGAGTGCGTAACCGACACTAATTATAATATTTATGACGCCCATTAACGATCCATTAGCATAAATTAAGTGTCGCGACAAATTTCACGGTGTCGCGAGACGCCGGAGTTTTATTTCAGTGCACGATGTTTAGTTAGGTGAGCTTTCGCCGTGAAACCGTGGAATGCGTATAATGTGTCCAAAAGCGTCGCGGCGTACTATTAGTACGGCGGCACGTTATTTGTGATCGGCGGCTCGCTTATTGTCTCGAGGTGACAATGCTCGTCTATTTCAGCAGCATAATGTGTCGCGTGTTTACAAACATCGTCCGCAGCTAATGGCGCTATTTCTGTGCGCTGCGGCGGCGCGGTGTCTTGCCGCGTCGTACCGCGTCACCACCGCACCGCGCCATACGCCGCCGCGTCGCGGCTGCAGTCGCACTCAAATCCCAGATTGATTAACAGACGTTTTACGAGCGCCTCTCCAAAATACTTTCTCGAACACAATGGTTCCGATTTAGAAACACATTAAGCGAGTGAAACAAAACGCCCCACACGCAGACATCTACTTATTTATTTATATTTAGAGTGTCGGACTTTTACGATAGAAATTAAATAAAACATTGCTTCGCTGTTTCCCGCGGGATGTCTCCGGGATAGCTAATGAGGTCCTGAGAGCAGCAGAGAGGTGCTACGACTGGAACAACTTAGTAACTCTACCCAATAATATCAAATAGGTATATGGTACAAACATTAGATCGATAGCTTTCTGCAATAAGTAATGGACTTGAAGTGATTGAGCTGCTGTTAATTTTACCAGTAGGTACATCGTTTTAAATTAAAAAAGCGGCCAAGTGCGAGTCGGACTCGCCCATGAAGGGTTCCGTAGCAGCAAGTAACATAATATAAAAGTTCTTGTAGTTCGTTAGTTGTGTCCTTCACCACACAATCCTCACTTTTGAAAACTTCATGAAATTAAATTTTGAGAACGCCAAAAAATTGTCATAAATAGTCACCAAAGTTAAAAAAATAGGCGCATTAAGATTCCGAAGTTATAGCTATAACTTGCTGCAATGAGGAGTGTGGGGTGAACGTCTCCACACAATCCTCACCTCAGTGCAAGCAAACGGCTGGGAGTATCGACTTGGTTTCAATTCCAAAAAATAGTCAAAAAATAGTCGTAACGCTATGCCAAATCTCGAAAATAGTCATTAAGAGGTTCCAGAGATATAGAGGTGTCTTGGTGAGGATTACGTGGTGAGCCTTTCTCGCCACAATCCTCACCTGATTACCGCGGAATGCTTACGTTTTTTCATTTGAATTTGGTGTCAAAAAATAGTCAAGAAATAATAGTCGTCGCCGACCACCATTATTTCGACCTGGTTTATTAATTATTATGTAGAAGTATGTTAAACTTCCATGTAAACTTCTACATACATTTTCGAGTCGAGTACAGCCGAGCACAAAATTATTATGTACGTATATTTTGTAGTGGTCAACTATATTTTTTGTTTGTATGATTGCTAGTTATGTAGGTATTTTAACTATGTTTTATATATAATAATGAATAACATAATCATAACATAATTATTATAAAACAAAATCCCTCCGCCGCGTCTGTCTGAACGCGATAAACTCAATAACTACCGAACGGATTTTCATGCGGTTTTCACCAATTGACGGAGTGATTCATAAGGAAGGTTTAAGTGTAGTATAGAATTATTGGGAAGCCGGGTATATAATTATGTTTATATATCTGAATCATGATTTCTGTTACTAAGTACCTACATAACATGTTTAATTTTCCTTATAATATTATTCGGTCGTAAACTCGTAAAACAATAATTAAGACGGCCAGTATCATTTTGCGGACTTTAAAAACTTGTTTGTCTTTTGGCATTATACTATACTTTCATCATCATCATCATATCAGTACGCCATTACCACTAGATGTTTGAAACTTTTGCATATTTTCAAATCCCTTAGAGACTCGGCTGCGCCTGATACCTTGAAGATGGTGTACTATGCATTATGCCAATCCATCATTGGATATTGCATTACAGTATGGGGTGGTGCAAATAAAATCAGTCTTCTGAGCATCGAAAGAGCGCAGAGAGCCGTACTGAAGGTGATGTCGCGCAAACCTAATCGCTATCCCACCACGCAATTATACGGTGATTCTAAAGTACTTTCAGTGCGCCAGCTTTTTGTACTGCAGTCTACTATTAAAAGACACGCTAGCGTTCCCCCAACTGACCCTAAAAAAAGGAAGAAACTACCCTTAAGTACCCCTCACAAAACCGCCTTCGCTCAACATCAGTACTACACACTATGTACATACATATACAAACAAGTTCACAAAAACAGCTCATGGCTCGGAAGTGAGATGGGCCTTGAGGGGTCAGTCTAGATCGTTGCTGCAAGGCGGCGAAAATTCCCAATACCCTAAATCTAGATCGCGGCCTTGAGGCCGCAGTCAGGCTCATGCGGATTACAGCGTTATTTTTATATTAAATACGGTCTGAAATGGTCTGTGGTTGGTTTTATTCTATGGATTTGGTAATATACTTGTCAAATAAATCGACCAAAACGTCAAAATATGCAGAAACAATTCTAGAAAAAAGAAAAAGTTGAACATTTTGGCACGGCAAAATGGCGTTCGCGCATGCGTTCAGCGCGCTGCACTCCGCGTTCTATTTATTTGTTTTCTATTGTTTTTTAAGTGTAAATCGACGGGAAATGGTGTTATTTCAATAATTAAGTAGTGTCGTCATCGTATATAGATAAAATTTGCACAAAATAACATCGTAATTACCTATTACGGACCCATCAAAAAATGTAAACAAACTCGGTAGTGAAAAAATGTGTTGATGTGAAATTTTGAGTTTTGTGTGTGTTTTGTGCATGTAATCGCTGGTAAGTCATTTATTTTATATTATTTAATAGTTAGTCCATAATAAAAATGCCATTTTTCAGAAAAAAATAAGAGTTCAATATTTTTTATCAACTAAGTAATGTTACGTAATGATACGGATACCCATTATTGAACTTTTTTAATTATTGGTGTTTTTATTTATTGTGTTTGTTCAAAAATAATGGTTTTGACCGATAGTATATGTATTCATAATGTATCCTGCGAAATTTCATGTGAATCGAACCAGTAGTTTTATTATAAATAATCAAAACGAATTTCTTATAAGAATCTGATAAGAATGTTTATTTATTCCAACTAGCGTTCGCTTACAAAGATTCTAAGTATTATAAAAAATCCTTTGTCTAATCAGGAACCAAAAACCATTAACGATAAGACTATTTACGTAACAAAACGCTCTCAGTTTTTGTTTATATTAGCGAGCTCTTATCTCTGACGCATGTCCAACATATTGTTGCCGAAATGATTCTTGGTACCTACTTTCAAACTCAAATAGCAGCCAGGGGGTTAATCGAAGACTTTCGTTGTAATATAAAAAAATGTTCAGCATGTTATTTCCCATAACAAAATATCTTTTTTTTTTCTGGCCGGCACTTTAATTGTTGGGTACGATATGACTGATGTCCATGAATTAGTCTTTCAATACAGTTACATCAAACTTAGAGAATTGTCATCAAAATATAATTCTACAAATAAACATTTGATATGGCCGCGAATCATATTGAGATCAACATACAACCTAATACTGACCTGCAAATTGCAAAAAACGTAAGAAGATTTGAATTTCGCGGGCTACCTTGGCGCATCCCCGTTGTTTCACTTTAGTCTATTTCAGAATGGGAAATCTTCGTTTGACAGGACTACACTAAATTTTGGTTATTTTTAATCTAGTTTAGCGGCATTTTTGACAAAAGAATGTAAACGGCACCAAATGTAAACTAAAATTAGACGAATTACATTCATTACGACTTTACGAGTTTGAGGGAATCCCCTTTAATCATTCGGTGGTGTCATAGACTTGAGTAGTACATTGGGTGCTACCTACTATAAACAAAGGGCTACCAACTCAAGTTCAATTTTTCAAAATATAATATCCCTAAACCATGCTTATTATTGGCATTTTTCCCTAAAAAAGGGAGAAATCCCAAAAAGTGGAAACACTGACGACGGAACGTAATTTTCCGTCGCGTAACGCGCCGAAGTAAACGCCGCCGACCGTTCGGCGCGTTTGGTGTGTCATGCCAACCGAATCTACGACCGATAGTTCCGTCGCCGAACCTTCCGCCGCGGAACGTTCGGCAGGTGTGGCCCGACCCTTAAGATGCTCAAGAACTTGCACCGCGTACAAGTACCTTAGCGTAGCAGTCGTAGCAAGTGCACCGTGTACAAGCACCTTAGCGTAGCAGTCGTAGCAAGTGCACCGTGTACAAGCACCTTAGCGTAGCAGTCGTAGCAAGTGCACCGTGTACAAGCACCTTAGCGTAGCAGTCGTAGCAAGTGCACCGTGTACAAGCACCTTAGCGTAGCAGTCGTAGCAAGTGCACCGTGTACAAGCACCTTAGCGTAGCAGTCGTAGCAAGTGCACCGTGTACAAGCACCTTAGCGTAGCAGTCGTAGCAAGTGCACCGTGTACAAGCACCTTAGCGTAGCAGTCGTAGCAAGTGCACCGTGTACAAGCACCTTAGCGTAGCAGTCGTAGCAAGTGCACCGTGTACAAGCACCTTAGCGTAGCAGTCGTAGCAAGTGCACCGTGTACAAGCACCTTAGCGTAGCAGTCGTAGCAAGTGCACCGTGTACAAGCACCTTAGCGTAGCAGTCGTAGCAAGTGCGGCGTAGACCTACGACCGCGACGTAGACCAATTCTAACCCCCTTACTAATAAACGTTGTATATCGCCTGTATAGTTACACACCGATTTCTCTCTTTCAGTCGTCAGTAATTTGACATTCGAAAGAAGAAGACAAAGCGTTGTGTAACTATACAGACGCTATACAACGATTATTAGTAAGGGGGTAAATGTTTTCGAATAACTACTTACACAGATCTTACAATACCTAATTAATTATTAGGTATTGAAAAAAATGTTGTTGGTTTTCTCTCCGTGACCATAATTTTACACGTGATTCTTATAGCAGCCACTCCAGCGAGTGCCCCACCGACCTGCTGTCGGGTATCTACCTACTTAGTAGCAGCCACTCCAGCGAGTGCCCCACCGACCTGCTGTCGGGTATCTACCTACTTAGTAGCAGCCACTCCAGCGAGTGCCCCACCGACCTGCTGTCGGGTATCTACCTACTTAGTAGCAGCCACTCCAGCGAGTGCCCCACCGACCTGCTGTCGGGTATCTACCTACTTAGTAGCAGCCACTCCAGCGAGTGCCCCACCGACCTGCTGTCGGGTATCTACCTACTTAGTAGCAGCCACTCCAGCGAGTGCCCCACCGACCTGCTGTCGGGTATCTACCTACTTAGTAGCAGCCACTGCAGCGAGTGCCCCACCGACCTGCTGTCGGGTATCTACCTACTTAGTAGCAGCCACTGCAGCGAGTGCCCCACCGACCTGCTGTCGGGTATCTACCTACTTAGTAGCAGCCACTCCAGTGAGTGCCCCACCGACCTGCTGTCGGGTATCTACCTACTTAGTAGCAGCCACTCCAGCGAGTGCCCCACCGACCTGCTGTCGGGTATCTACCTACTTAGTAGCAGCCACTCCAGCGAGTGCCCCACCGACCTGCTGTCGGGTATTTACCTACTTAGTAGCAGCCACTCCAGCGAGTGCCCCACCGACCTGCTGTCGGGTATCTACCTACTTAGTAGCAGCCACTCCAGCGAGTGCCCCACCGACCTGCTGTCGGGTATCTACCTACTTAGTAGGCACTATTATATTCTATTCCCTGGTTTCGAACTACATCTGAAGTAATGGTACAGTGGTTACTTCTGAACATAATTGCCAAATGTAAAAAAAACGAGTCAGTAAACCAGCAAAGGCTTAGCAAAGCTTAGTGGCTGACATAATTGCTGCTCGACTAAGTCACATCATGAATACAAGTATTAGCTCAGGTACTTACCCCAATAGTCTTAAAAAAGTAATTATGTAACCACTCCATAAAAAAAATTGCGAAAGAGACATGACTGATTGGCAGTGGCATTAATCCCAGTGTTTTCCAAAGTTTTTGAAAAATTATATACGAGTCAGTTTATAAGTTCCTATCTAAAAATAAAATCTTATGTGATAAACAAAAGGGGTTCAGGAAAGATAAAAATATTAATATGGCAATTTAGGACCTACTGAATAATGTAATGCCAAGTGTGGACCATAAAATACCTGTTTGCGCCATATATACTGATATGACGAAAGCATTCGATTACGTAAACCATGACTATCTTATAAATAAACTTTACACGTACGGCATTAGAGGTAATGTCTTAAATCTGATAAAGTCATATCTCACTAAGCGAAAGCAATATACAGAAATATCAAGGATATGTGTAAAAACTAAACAAGAACATAAATATCTATCTAGCTACAGAGAAGTCAAATATGGAGTACCGCAAGGTAGTGTACTTGGACCTTTATTGTTTCTTCTATATATCAACGACATACCCCGCCAAATTCAACAACCTATGGCATTATTTGCAGACGACAGTACGGCAATAGTTAAATGCGGCAATAAAAATAATTACCAAAATGATACTAATAACACATTAAAAAGCATAATAAATTGGCTTAATAAAAGTAACCTAATTATAAACATTCAAAAAACAAAAATTATGCATTTTCATCAGCGTCTATGAGCTGAAAATTATGATGTTGAATTTAATGGAGAAAAAGTAGACTCCACAAATGTTACAAAATTCCTTGGTATTCTAATTGATAATAAACTCCTCGTCCTTGTATATACTTGAAATTGCGATATTTGTTAGAACAAACATACACCTTTTTACCCTAATGGACGATATTAGAACACGTCCGGGTTCTGTTAGGTCACAATATAAAAATCTAATGTTTACAGGTAGGCACAAAACAGCATTATTAAGAAAAAGCTTAGGTACTATCAATGGGGCCCGTCATCTATAATAAAATTCCTCATGCCTACAAAGAAGTATCACTAAGTGTATTTAAAAAGAGGCTAACATCCTTACTTATAGACAAATGTTACTAGGTATTCTGTACAACATTTTTTGAACGATAAGAGTTTATAATGTTATTTTAGTTTATAATGATATAATGTAAGTAATATAATTAATCAATAATACAATTATTTGTAAAATATAGAATTAAGATTGTTGTTTTTGATGTTAGTTTATGTAGGAAGGCTAGAGATAGAGATCCAATTAACTGTATTTTATTTATTTTATTGTTTTTGGTTGTTTATAATTGAGTAATATAAATATTTTTGTTTTAGTTTTGCATGCCGTAAGGTAGAGTGTGTTGGAACTGGTTTTACAATGTTTACATCTTGTTTTGTACCCACATTCATGGCAAAATAAATTATTTCTGATTTCTAAGCTTATATACCTTATACTTATATTTTTGAAGTGATAACTTCTTATAGGGTAAACCGCTTCGTAACATAACGCGTGCGCCAGTCTGTCTGGCTTCCCTTTCTCTCACGCATACGGCAGTAGACTGGGATTAGTCCCGAGACGCACACGTTTTTTTGTAATAGGGTTTTTTGTAGTGTCCGACCGAAACAGGAATTTTTACCGAAACCGAAACCGAATCCGAATCTTCGGTATCTGTCACAGTTTCGGCCGAAACCGAAACCGAACCTTTTTTAGACATGTTAAAAATCTATTATTAACTGAAAGGGGTTCCGACATTTTTGTATGGGACCTGGCATACCTAACCGTCCGCCATTTGGAAAAAAACTGGTTTTGGCGGCCAGTGATGAAACAAGTGTCAATCGATAGAGTAAGTGATTGCAAACAAAAAATATTTTGTGATGAATATCGTAAGTGATATACTTCCTGAGATATTTAAAAAAAATATTACTGCTTTATTTTTTTTCTCATGTTTTAATTCAAATATCTCAGGAAGTATATCACTTACGATATTCATCACTAAATATTTTTTGTTTGCAATCACTTACTCTATCGATTGACACTTGTTTCATCACTGGCCGCCAAAACCAGTTTTTTTCATAATGGCGGTCGGTATAGGTATGCCAACGAAGTCGGATGTTCTTTGGCTTATTTTTTACACTTATACAGACAGGTCACACGTGTTAAAAATGAAAAAAAAAGTGATGACTGATTTTTTTTTTTTTTTTCAAAACTCATTCATAAATTGTAATAATTTCCAAAATTGTTTTTGAGTAACAACGAGAACCTCCTTTTTTTTCGTCGGTTAAAAAGCTGATGATGGCGGGTGACACACGAGCCACGAACTCACCCGAAATCAGCCGAACGACGCGCGATAATTCACGAATGCAGAGTTTCGGTGCGGCCGAAGGTTCGGCAGATTTTCTGCCGAAACTTGCCGAAACCGAAACCGAAACCGAACCTTCGGTCGGTCACTAGTTTTTTGGATCTCAAAAAACTGTCAGATGCTACTTCGCCTGATCGCCAACTGCCTGATCACTCCCTATCAAGTGTCGCCCCACCATGCATTGCTCCAGAAGTTCGCAACGGAGCCGAATCTAATTTTAAATAGGTATCTGGGTGTATTTAATTGTGAGTAGCCCTAAAAAGGTTATTAATAAAATATGTTAATTTAAAAAAATAAAAGCTATTAATAATCAAAAACTATGAGCATTGAATTAATTCTGTGACCATTATAATGTGTACCTACCTATTTTAATAGCTTTGACATTTTTACTATTTTTATAATTAAAATTGACATAAAACCAATAATGTCGTAATGTGTGTATAATTATGTGTTACTTATTCGTTTATTTTAATTTGGTTAGGTTTAAAGAATCTTTATTTGCAATTGCATTTGACATTTTATTTTAATTCTAATTAAAAAAAAGGGAAGAATGTTGCCGACCTAATGCAAAGTGCATTATTCACAGTAAGGCCAACTAAAATAAACTAATGTAATGGTTGCGTTGTCAATTAATTCCCAACACCCTTTTCACCATTTGTTACTCAACCCATACTCAAGAGAGTGCAAGTAACATTTACTTTGATGGTTAGCGTGTAGGTAAGTAGGTACCTACTTACGTATTTTTCGCTTATTTGTAGAGCAACTTCAGTAGAATCTAACATCGTAGTGTAATTTTATTATTCGCGTTGTAATCGACGTTATGGCGGCTCGCTCGCGATTCGTGTCAGCAGTTAACGTTGTTCAGGAATGTCTCACACAGTATACTGCTGCTACGACTCTCCCCCCTCCCCCCCCCCCGCCCCCTCGATGGCGCCCGACATTTCAGTCGTATTGTAGTGGACAGATATAAGAATCAGTCGACACAAATACTTCGGCGTGTTCATTATTTAGCAACAACTGTCACGAGCGCGTGCGCAGCTCTGCCAGCGAGTCACTACAACGCGAGCGGTGCGGACTACAACATAACATAGCGACGCAAACCAAGCGCGGATCCACCCTAATAGACTTGTGACGTCACCAAAATGTGAGAAACCAGAATCTCAATCCAGAGATCGACCCTCCTAGGGTACCTCCGCTCCGTACTCATGTGATAAAAATCTAATCTATTTCGCAGAGGAGTACTTTATAATCTACAAAAAGAACAGTATGTCTGTATTTTTATCGAGTCTGACTTTGTATTGAATGAATTCCTGCAACTTCAGCATTCTCTGAGAGAGTCTATCCTATCCAAGGTAGGGTGCAAAATTTTCGAGCTCGCTCTTTTGCATCCTTTATTCTCTCTCAAAATTTTCTGTTTAAGTCGATAAACCTACTTCTATTTCTGTACGAACGGTCAAAGACAAAGAAAACCTAAGCTATTCGAGCGGGATGCAAAAAATTTCGAGCTCGCTTCGCTCGCTCTTGCATCCCAAATCCTCCGTAGCAGCCCCACTGGCGGACTAAGGGGGGGCGGCAGGTGCGGTCCGCGGGGGCCTCCTATGAATTCTAAATATAGGTAAATTCTAATGTTCTTCTAGTTTTCGGCATACATGGGTCCAAGGGCGTCGCCAGCCTATGGCCCAGGGCCCCCCCCTGGGCAAGTTGATATAATTTATGGAGGATGGGAAAAGTAGATTTGTAGGTACCTACAGTCAAAAGTCAACAGCACATGAAGCTTTACACTTGTAGTGTGACTCTTAGAGTCTGGCTAACGAAAGTTGGCCCTGGAATTATTTGCGAACTTTTTATATAGCAACTCTGTATGAACGTGAACGTCAATTTGACAAGGTTGTCGTTCGGTATCTCTGGTGTATTTAGTGTTGTCATGCATGTATTTTTTAAACTCTCATCTTCATCTCTTTTCAAATATATTATGTGATTTTGCAGTCGGGTTTTAGATTTTTTAGATTACTTGCCGTCAATATTCTGGGGCCGACTTTCGTTAGCCAGACTCTACTTTTACACGCACAATGGGGCCAAAATCGATGCTGGCATGACTGGACATTTGATTTTTAACTCGGTAGTCCCGATAGGAACTGTGAAAAATAATAATTTCCATTTTCAATGTATGGGTTGGAAACTAACCTTTCGGTCGTTTTTCCAAAACTATTCAGAACTTTAGAAGTGAAACCTAATAAGTATTATGACTGGGCGTACCACCAATAGGTATATGTACCTATACATATTGTAGATACGAATATTACGTCCCCGGACTCCGGATTAGACCCCTTTTAGGAGGATATGGAACTTTAAAAATACAAATAAAAATCGTCCAAATAAACAAAATTGGTTTTATAGATTTTTCTTTACATTCAAATGCCTTGTATTTTTGACTAAATGATTTGAATCTCTAGGGGAGGCAGCGCCCCCCCCCCCTGCCCCCCCCTTGGCGACGCCCATATTGGCCCCGGGTATGCCGAAAACTTATAGAACCATTTAGATTGCCGGGCCTCCGATAATACTATTTTTTATAAATCTACACTCTTTATTTACCCTCTCGAAATCAGAAATACTTTATTTCTTCAAAAAAATGTTGTCAACCGAAGGTGGTTTTTTTGCAGTATTTATATATTTCGTCGTGATATGTTTCAGTGTTCTGTGTACCTAAAGCTTGCTTGCAGCACTTCTACTGTTCCACTGTGCGTATGAAGACGACCTGCTTACTCATGAAACTGATTTCCAGTTTAATTTACATACTAAGATTGCCAATTGTTTTGACAATAAAGTTGTCCGATATTACCTCCATTTAAATAGGTAGGTAGGTACTTGGGACAGGTGTAGGAATTTAAATAGGGTAGGTGGGTTGGGGCAACAAACTACTTCTGGTTTGAGTGGGAGAATAGTAGTAGTAAGTATACAGGGTGGCAGGCTGGTAGGGATCGACGCAAAAACTGTTAGGCCTACCATGGGTTTAGTACGTGATCCTGAAATGAAAAAAACTGCTGTTCCAAACATTTTGACCACGTAGGTATTGCACTTTTCTATGATACAACAGATTTTTTTAAATAACTGACAAAAATTTCAACGCAGGGGCGTTCAAAATCACGTAGGTACCTCTGAATCCGTGGTAAAAGTGTTCGCGTCGATTTGCATGCCACCCTGTATAGTCAAAGTAGAATAGTACGTGCAGATAAATAAAACAATAAAGTGAAACAATCACAGTAGATAATGGAATTTATATTTAAAGTTCTTTTATCTATGAATGTTGAGGCGATACAGTTTCTATTATGTTGTCAGCCGTTCCACAATGTTCTCATTGGTACTGAGTGGCTGGAGTACGTCTCTTACCTCTACAATATAGTACCACATGAGGACGAGTGCTCGCTCACTGCGCGACAGAGCGCCCGCCGCCGCTGCGCTGGCTGACTAGCTCCGAGCAGTAAACAGCTGGAGTACTTCATTTGAAGCTTTATATCCCCAGACCCAAAGTAAGCCACAGCAAACTGATTGTATATTTTCCAGGACATAGCACTCCATGTGTTTACCAGCAGAGCGCCCGGAGCTGTGCGCTGTCGGCGGCGCCTGCTTACTATCGTGGATCATATTATGTACATCGATGTTTCTTTCCTCTAGGCACCTGCGACTCGTCTAGGCCAGTTTTACAACGAATTCACTTAAATGTACATTATCTACAATGTCTGCTGCAATGTCACTATTAACTATTTAGTCTAGACTAACTAATTATGTACATTATGTGATTACAGCTAATTACTCGCTACGAACGTACACAGTATGCTACGAGTGCGCTCGCGCCACCTCCATCAATACGCAATGCCTGTCAGCCCTAAGTTGTGCGCAGGCGCGTGGGCCTGCTGCCTTCCGTGGCCAATTTTCACGTTACACAAGCTCTACGTATCAACACTATCAACTAATCCGACTAGCTAGCGCCACTATAACGACTATTATACCCATAGCTATTCTATGACAAATGTGGTGTTGTGAAGATCCCTCATTAAAAGGCTGCGCTTCCCGATCCGATGGACAATGCTGCATACAAAGGTAGCAAAGCTAATAAAGACAGATCTGCTTCCTACGTTTGTATTCAGACAGGTTCGGGCAGGACAGCTTTACAATCAAACGTCACACAAAATAATTATAGGTACAAGGGTCGAAATGACAGGAGTTATACGCGTAGGTAACTAGAAATAGTCGTTATCTCGCGAGTTCAGTTTGAAAAACAATACGTCAAACGCTAAGTTGAGAGAGTTACGGAAAAGTCAAGCTTTATTGGGTCATCATAGTAAGATGTGATGATAAGGAGACTTTGAAAACGTGCACAATATACAACGCTCCTCGTCACCTCGGCCGCTCGGCGCGGCAGCACACCACCTGCTTATATTTTATTCAGGAGCGAGCGTGTCGCCGGCTGACACATTGCGACGCATATTTATTTGGCAAAAACAACGTACACAACACAATGAAGTCACGCAAGCACAGAGTAGACACCGAAGTACAGCAGTCGACACCAGCGATGTTACGGGGCTTCAGTTCCAGCTCCAAAAGGTCGGAACTTTTGATTAAAAGCACACTTCCGACTCCGGCTCCGATACTCGGCGTTACACCGAACATCGAAACGCAGCGATACACGTGCGTGACTAGAGCGCGTGGTAGTTTTTATTACATGCTCGTGCTCGAAGTCTCAGTTTATTGTTTAGTTTAGTGTATATCAGATGAATTAAGTTAAGAGCGGTGTATTGAGTAGTTTCATTGTTGTGATAAGTTAATTTCAATATGAAACCAAAAAAAAAGAAATTTGGGAACATCTTTCTTCATCGCCCCAGACTTTGGCTCCAGTTCCAACTCCGACTCCGGTTCCGATCAAACAATCTCCATAACATCTCTAGTCGACACCACACACGTCCCTGAGCCGAGGGCGGAGCCACGCGGCGGACTACGCTGCGCACAACTTTGACAAGAGTATCTAACTAATGCTTAACAGGAAGTTTCACAATAAAACAATTTGTGGTTGAACATTGCGTATTATAAATCGTCCAATTAGTAGTCCATCATGTCGCAAGTCGCAACAGGGCGCTTAGAATCAGTGCGGCAATAGTAATGTCTTTCCACTGTTCACTTGTTCGTTCAAGCAGTCTGTTGACGAACCCTGCTCTGAGTCAGCACTGCACTGTCACTAGCGCGGGGGGCGCGGGGGGCGCGGGTGTTGCCGGGGGGGCGCGGGGCGGGGGGCGCGCCCCCCTCGCTGCTCCCTCAGAACCAGTACAGGTCCTTGGACGTGTCCTGCACCTGCGCCTCCAGACCTGCGCCACAAAAGAATATTTTGTTAGATTTCGTCTTGTTCTATTTAGGTGCGGCTGTGATACTGAACTGCACCCTAATTACGTAATGCATTTTCAATTTTATAATAATAATAAATAATAAAATATTTATTTGTACACTTTCAATAAACATACATAAGTACACAAAGGATTTTAGCAATATTGTACACAAGAGTCACATTAAAAGGCGAACTGATGTCTCCTAAACTAGGCCAAAAGCCTGTGTTTTAGGAGCCAGGTTCCTCTAGGTATAATGGCATACAACAGGTACTGAGTGTCATGCAAGTACTTATAGAATAAATTAAATAAACAAACATGCCTTAAATTAAATACAGTAATCAGATTAAGAGACGATTGCAATAAGATTTTCGGTTTCGTCATACGTTAACTTCTGCAACCAATTTGAAATTTTGATTTTAACTTGTTGTTTAGTCAGGGAGTATATGTGTATAAGTTTATGTATTCTATTATACAGTCGAGAGCTAGTTGCTGCATACTGTCGACTAGCAAACTTGGAACGGCATTGGACTAAATCGCACACGGGAGTGCCTTTGCGTTTTTTTAGCTTATCTTGATCCAGATGTAACGTTGAGTGTTTCCGCAACACAGTGCGAAGCACGAAAAGCTGTCTGACAGTCAATACTTCGGCTTCTGAATAAAGTTGGTTGGTCGAAAAGTCTCTGCGCTTAAAGTGCATGACTTTCAAGATCGCTCTTTGAGCTCTTTCGACTTTAAGTAAGGAGGTTTTGTAGGTGCCGCCCCAAATCGGGATACAGTATAAGATGATTGACTGGCAAAGGCTCTGGTAAACTATCAAAGCTAGATCGGGATCAACAGAGTGCCTAAGTTCCTTAAAGACATAAATTAATTTTCTGATCCTAGTACAAAGGGCTTCGATATGGGGTTGCCAACTAAGTTTGTGATCGATGTGGACTCCTAAATATTTTATGCCTGCGACCAAGGACAGTGATGGGCAGCTGCAGTTGGGGGCCTCACCTGAGCAAATGTGGGCTTTAATTTGACCTGATTCCAGTGGAGGGGTTATGGTGTTAGGTAGCGAAAATCGAATGACCTTTGTCTTTGCTACATTTAGGGTAAGTAAATTCTCTGAGAGCCACTCCATCACAAAACGAAGTGACTGTTCCGCCCTTTTACTTGCTCTGTCCCAGTCAGTGTCATACACTATCAACGCTGTGTCATCAGCGTACGTAAATATGTCGCAATTTGGAATGTGAGCATGACACAGGTCATTGATGTAGAGCAAAAAAAGAGGAGGCCCGAGGATGCTACCCTGCGGAACCCCGAAGCTGATAAATCTATCATCACTCTTTGTAGTGTCAATTTTAACCAGTTGAGTACGGTTAGAGAGATAATCTTTGAATATATCCAAAGTGACGCCACGAATGCCAACACTTTCCATTTTCGAGATCAAAGTCGGAACAGAAACCGTGTCGAATGCCTTGGATAAGTCAAGGAAGATACCGTAGCATTTCAGGCCTTTGTCCAGGTTATTAACTAATTTTTTGGTAAGGTCAACTACAGCGTCCTCCGTTGAGATTCCTGGTCTAAAACCGTACTGATTATTTGCAATGATTTTGTGTTTAGAGAGATACGCAACGAGACAATTGTTAAGTATCCTTTCGAGAATCTTAGATAAAGAGCTTAACACGGAGATAGGACGGTAGTTAGATTCGTTGGCTCTGTCTCCACTCTTGAAAATGGGGTGCACGACCGCTTTTTTGAGGACATTGGGAAAGATCCCAGTAGCAATAGCTTGATTACAGATATGAGTGATGGGTGATGATAAAATGGAACTCGATTGCCGAAAAAAGATTGCCAGTCCATTGCTTCATAAGTTCGACAAAAAAAATTGAGCAGATTATTTTTGTCGAACTTATGAAACAATGGACTGGCAATCTTTTTCAATTGGTTTCAATTTAAAATTGATCGTGCATTGCGTAATTGGGGGGCTGGGCTGTTCCTAGCCCAACTTACTGACGTCACGGAGAAGACTAATAAGAGACTAACTGTAAGCACTTGGTTTATAATGAAATTGAATATCAAGTAGATACGAATAAAATAACTATAGTAGCTATCTAAGCTTGGTATCTAATAGGTACAATGTGCTTTCAATTAGTGGGGACAGCACTGTACAGGCAAGCCGATTGTTACAGATGCTGGCTGGCCGCGATGCTATCGCCGCCGCGTCGTGCGCCGCCTCACCCGAGCGGTGCAGGCGGTACTTACTATCAATAAGGTGAGACGGAGCACTCTACGTATAGGTACTAGGTAAGTACATCTACGTGAAGGAACTTACACACAACCGACACACCGACATCGGTCACATCGGTCACATCGGTCGAACGCCAACCCAATACAATGTCAATGACTCGTGCTATTGACCAGGGCCGTCTTTAACCTATTGGACTCCCTGGGCACATAAGGATCACGGGGCCCCTGTGTAGATAAGCAAAATTCTTAAATTATTAAAAACAACACTAGCTTCTGCCCGCGATTTCGTCCGCGAGCTTTCCTCAAGAATTGAGCTCAACACAAATTCTTGTTTTTTTCTGTATAAAATATTGCCTTGACATTACAGTTGTTGTTAATGTTGTATGTTCTTATAAATAAATTTTAGGATTATCTACAGAACTTGGCACCCATTTAGATCTCAATTCCTTTTTTGGCGAATTCAACAACAAAGCCTATTTTAACTTGGCTCCCAATTTTCACATTTATGTTTTTGATAGGATATCATTACTTTTTGTAAAGAAATTATTATTATTCGTTAATCATAGCAAGATGCCTGCCTCGTTGGTCTAGTGGTCGCAAGCGCTGAGCATAAGGTCCTGGGTTCGATTTCCGGGTCGGGCAAAGTGGTATTAGGTTTTCTATCTAGAATTGCTCAGTAGCAGCCCGGAGTCTGCATTCGTGCCCGGTGGATATCAATAGGCTCGGGTGTGTAACGTTTGATATAATAACAAAAGTTCTAATGATCATAAGACCTAATTTTATATAATATTATTTTTTTAATATAACGATCAAATGATATAATGAATTATTTATATAATTTCATTTTACCTAATTTCATATGGTATAATGAACAGTTTATATAATGCACATTTGAAATAATATTCAATTAATATAATATTCAGTTGCTATAATTTGGAAATGTCTACACTGGCTTGTAGATTGTTGGTTGAATCTGTTCCAAAACCGAATCGGGGCACCCCGACTTTACGTAGTCTTTTGACTCCTACCCAAGAGTTTATATAAAAACCGGAAGCGCGGAGGAAGAGCAACCCCCGCCCACTGTAACAAAGCACAGGAACCCGTGCGAGCCGTAGTGACCGAGGCTGGTTGCCGGAGGCGACCAGCAAGCCGAAGCTGCGGAGGTGAGCATGGGTGCCTATCCTTTGTTACGTAAGGGCGAAGGGGTTGCACTTCCCGCAGCACCGGAGACGATGTAGAAGCAACTTTAATGTTTGGAGGTTAGGTTACAATATAATTTGCTTTTCTCAAGAACGATGCGTTTCCTTAGAAAGTTAGTTAATATGAAAGTTAGGTTAAATGAACATTATATTAAAAGAGCATTATACATTTTAAAAATTATATAAAATGAACGTTACTAAATGAAATTAGAGAAAATGAAAATTATATCAAATATACGAAATTAGGTAAAATATTTTTATAGCATATGAAAATTATATTATATGAAAGTTATGTCAAATGAAATTAGATTATCTGTTGTTATACCAATCATTACACACCCAATAGGCTCGCCCCCTATTCCATGGGACTTAAACATATCTGGCGAAATGTGGGTGTACTATAGGTACACCTCTGCCTAACCCTTCGGGGAATACAGGTGTGATGTTATGTTACGTAAGTAACAAGATTGTGTCAGGATGTATATTTCTTTCGTAACACAATTGTTACAATATTGTTTGTAATTATGTCAGATCGCTGAACCGGCGCGGCACTACCAGTTGCAGACTGTTGGTTTGTTGGATTGGTAGTCTAAATTGATAGGTATATAAAACGATAAAATAGTTAATTATGCTACAAGTGCGGAAAGTAGGTGATTTGCGACGAGTGTACCTATAAGTCGACACAAGTCGGAAATCATCTGACGCACGTGTATCATACAACGTTTTACTATGAATTGTGTGAGGAAATAAAAATAAATCGGTCAAGTGCGAGTCGGACTCGCACACGAAGGGTTCCATACCATGTCGTACAAGATTTATCACTATGAATTTTTGTAATACTTTCGTAAAGGTAACAACAGAGGCGCTATAAAAAAAACAAAGATTTGTAAAGAAATTGTCTAACTTTTATGAAAAAATGTTGTTGTGATAAAATATAGGTGTAGAAGTATATTTCATTTATTTTAGGAGAAAAATATTAAGTTAACTTTATCCGGTAATATGCATTAACTAAAGTCAAAGTCCAAATTATTTATTATTTTATTTGTTACTAACATAGTATTAGTAGGTATAAATAGGTATATAGGGTAGGTAAGCAGGTAGATATCTAGGGTAGGTAGGTGGGGTAGGTAGGTAGGGTAGGTTATTAGGTAGAAATAGGTAATTAGGAAAGGTAGGTGCGCCGTAGATAAGTACTTAGTGCTAACCGTGCGAAGCCGGGTCGGGTAAAGCTAGTTACTTATAAATAAAAGGATTTCTCTTGCTACATCAGACTATATTGTACAAAATAAAATGGAAGTAGTACGCCAAATTTTAATTACAACATTCCGTCAATACAGGTAAGTATTTATTTACGTTATTTTTGATAGTCAAGAAATCAATTATTTCTTACTTATTATTTTTACACAACCCATCGAACTATGAGAGTGAGGGAAGAGAGAGTGCACTCGTGTCTGCGCACACACTTGTGCACTATAATATTTCCCACGCCGAAGGTTAGTCTCCGTTGAGATTGGCCGCCGTGGTAGAATATTTTTACACAAATAAGTTTTCTCAATATGAAATTGTATCCACAACGGCTTAAGATAACTGAATAGTGCACTATAGGTACCAGCCAGCATTCATTTCAATGTTACTGAATATATTGTCTATTGGAGTGTAACCCGTTCTGGTTGTAACATGAGTTACACACATCGACACTCGTCTAGGGATACTTTGGGAAAAGTCGATAAAGTTCTTAAACTCAAAAAATACTGGCCGGTTTTAAAATCTTTTGAAGAAAGCTTATTTTGTAGACCTTTTTGGATGATTCAAATTTAAATTTGAAAAAATTAAAATTCCATGTACAGTACATGCTGCCATGATAGTACTTACCTACTAATTCCATGTCATTACTCCGACTAGTAAATAGTTATCTGTGGAATTTGTATTGCATAATAATAGTATGAATTATAAAATTATTTTTTTATATTGCAGAAAATCGCCCATTTTTAATAAAATACCTTATGAATCGGCGTTTTTAGTATTTGTTGATTATAAACAGTATATGATACATGATATATAGGAGTTTTGAATTCCTAACTTGTTTAGTTGTTGAGATAGAGCTCGTACAATAATGGTCTAAAACTGACAACTTCTACGGCCCCCTAATTCATCATTTTTGAAGATAAAAACATAAAAAAATTATATTTGTTATCTACTCGATGAGCTCTAGACAATGATACCCCACATGCTAGGGTCAGATATATTTTTTTTCAAAGGGGTTTGAAGATTTTTGTATGGAGGGTGGCCCTAATGTGAGGCCGCCATTTTGTTTTTTTTTCAGAATCGCGGTGATATTCGAAAGGTATATATTTAGATAGAGGACACTAATACAAACAAAAAATGTCATATGTAAAGAAAATAATTATATTTTCTTTATAAATTAGAATAAAGGCCGCGCTACTAGCGCCATTACAGTAACAAACTGCAATGTCGTCAGCCTTTATTAATCTGTGGTCGAATCAGAACCATCGTCGTAAAAACTATAAGAATAACTTGTAAGTTAGGAGGAAATTGATATCGTAATTAATAGCATTAAATGTCGTTTCTTTTATTACAGGTAAGGTTTTTATAGTTTATTGAATGTTATATTTTGTAATTAGTGTTAAACAAACATGTAAATAACAAACATAAATCTTTTATTACAGAGAAACTCAATTGTGTTTGATTGACGGTGTCACTTCACCTAACTACTAAACAAATACCCTTATAAAACGACATTTAATGCTATTAATTACGATATCAATTTCCTCCTAACTTACAAGTTATTCTTATAGTTTTTACGACGATGGTTCTGATTCGACCACAGATTAATAAAGGCTGACGACATTGCAGTTTGTTACTGTAATGGCGCTAGTAGCGCGGCCTTTATTCTAATTTATAAAGAAAATATAATTATTTTCTTTACAAATATAATAACAAGTGAACAAGCAACTTTCTTAACATAATATCCTAAAGCGTCACGTTTCGGAGTTATTCACCGAAATATAAGTCGAAAACTGAACCCTGAAACAAGGATTTTTTTTTTCCCTTCAGGTAAGTATATTGAACTATGAAAACTTAATTGCGTCATGTATAGGTAATATATTTTAGTTAAGAGCGAAAGAGACAAAAATATATGTATACCCACCGCCAAATGAGGACGTGTGTTATATATATGTATTATATGGTGCATGGCATGGGCGCGACACCAAGAAAATCTTATTCAGCCTCCCGGAGCCTTTAGGGTTCCGTTTGTCACCCTTCGGGTACGGAACCCTAAAAACGAGCGACCCTTACAGTAGTTGAGTAGTCGCATAATTATGTTTAACATCTGACATTATTTAGTTGATATAAACAACATTCATGACTTTGACTTTTTGACTTTGACCATGACTTTGACTTTGTTTTGAAATTGACTTTGACTTGACTTTGACTTTGACTTTGTTTTTGACTTTGACTTTTACTTTGCCTTTGACTTTAACTTTGACTTCGACTTGACATCAAGGAACCGATTCTCCTGCGAAAGGAAGAGTTTATTTGCTATTATAATATAGAAAGGCGCTAGGTATTAGTAAAATTCGATCGAAGATATTTCAAATGGTAGAAAAAAACGGTTTTCTGATGTTTTCCTTTGTACACACAATTACCCAGCTGGACGCCATATTTCAACTTTCTTGGTCATCTGGAAGTGGGTTAGGTTTTTGATATGACTATTTATATATGTATATATATGTCACTATCTGGTTATCTATGTCAGTCAGTGATAAAAATACCGATTTTTAGACTTTAATATATCAATAACCGTTTGAGCTGCATATACGGGGTTCTAGTTAATCTAAGGGGTTTTAATAAATATACCAAATTTCATCTGTTTATGTTAAATAGATTTTGAGTTATTAAGGGGTCAAAAGCAGCTCCAAATGGTTCGTGTAATATTACACACTGCTGCTGCGTCGCCAGTTCTTGTCTTGAACTTGGCTTGACACGCGGCCGCGTGTCTTATTACACATATTATTAGCCCTAAAAGCATTACCCTTATGTACAGAATGTCCCTAGAACATTATTCCATACCTTATTATGGATCCCACACAACCATAGTACCTATACCTAGGTATAGGTATGCAGACAGTACAGTCGATATATCGGCCATTTTGAAAAGCATAAAATATGTACCTATAGCATACGATTTATGATTTAATTTTAGGCATAAATTCTCAATGTGTGTTTTCCAATTTAAACTGCAGTCAATGTTTGGACCCAAAATTCCCAAAAATATAGTTTCTACGTGAGCGAGTTTTTATTTGGGAATTTGATGTTAATGTCACTAAATTGTGCAACTCTATTGCAAAATATCATTGAGTAAGTTTTATCGAAATTTAATTATAGGTACCTACAATCCTACATTGTTAGATGTAGTCCATTCTATAATTTTATCGATGGCGTCTTTTTAAAGTGTCATTCTGTTTTCATCAGCGAAAATAAATGTTGGTTGTTTTATATTGTTTGGTAAATCGTTGATGTAAATAATAAATAACAATGGTCCCAATATACTTCCTTGTGGGACTCCTAAGTTCACATACCTATTTTCTGGTGTACAATGAACCTCTTTATTGATTTTTAAACTTATTCGTGTGATTTGGGTAAACTGCTTCCTATTGCTAAGATATGATTCAATAAGTTTAAAGAACATTAACCACAAACTCGCTATGGCTAACTTTTGCAAAAGTATTTTATGATTAACACACAGACACAATCAAATGCTTTGCTGAGAGTGGTCAATGGTTATCAATATTAATCATTACTGTTGGGAGGCTTGTTTTTTGCTTTCCATCTATGTTTTGGAAACTGAACATATAGGTAATTTTGCTATCTAATCATAAAATCACATACTTAGTACCTATACACAATTATAATATTATGGGTAAGTACGAATAGCTTGAGCTAATTATAGATCAGCGTCAGTCTAAATGAGCACACACGTCTAAGTCGTGAGTGTCTGTGTGTGCTACACAGTGGCAGTGCACAGCGTACAACAGATCGGTAATTGACACGGGCGTGTGATTTAGTGGCGCGGGGCGGCGGTGGCGGGCCTGGGGGTGGCCCCGGGGGCGCGCGCCCACCGGTCAGCGCGCTGTGATTGGCCGGCCGGCCCCGTGCCTCCGCGCCGCCCCCGCGCTGGACGCTCCGTGCGTCGTCGCGTCGATATTGCTCGATGCTACTCGACCTATCGAGCGCCCATTGAATTAGATTGCCCGATACAGTTAATGTTTGCAATAGTATCTATTTTAGTTCTATATTTACTTAGCTATACTTTAAGTAGATACCGGTGCAGTGAGAATGTTGGCAATTTTGAAACTCTATCCATAAATTATAAATAGGTACCTAAGTAACAGATGAGATGTCCGTTTATGATGATGAGTAATGTGGACAGGATGACGATCGAGCATGAACGAAAAAATTATATCAAAGGTCTACTTTATACGCGGTAATTATTAGCGATAGGTAGGTACCTACTACCACTACCTACACCGGTACACTTTATACGCGGTAATTATTAGCGATAGGTAGGTACCTACTACCACTAGTACCACTACACCGGTACACTGGGTACCTACACTTTGTACACTTCGTATGGAAAGTACCTAAGTGATTAAAAATAATAATTCCTGTGTCCTTTAATGTGAAATACAATTATAGGTACCTATGTCTATGTTCACATCTTACCACTTTCTTAAGTACCTATTTAAAATTGCAAATGAAACTATAGATTGCCCTGAACTGTTACGTAATTTACCTAGGTTTAGTTATATACGCGCTGCAAAACGTTTCGCAAACCTAGCTTGTTACATGTCCCTCATACCATGAAGTCCGCCTGCAGGCAGAATTCGTTTCTGATCCGTGCGAGCAGAAGTTTTAATGAACTGTCTAGTAAACATGGTTTTGATATCAACTTTTATTTTTTCGTTTTTATTTTTAGTGAAGTACATATATTATGTAGGTACCTATAATTATATCAGTGGAAAGTTGTAAATGGCCTTCAATTTAATACTGTTTAAGAACTCTGTGTAAGTTTCCCGAATAGAATAAAATAACATAAGTAGGTAGGTACCTACCTACTTAAAATGATACTGGTGAAATATGTGAAACTAATAAAGAATCAAATTAATTCATTAGGTAATAGTATTGATTTTAATTAGGTATTAGTATGATGGACCAAATACCTACCTAAGTCGTCAGGTAGGTCGTCTCGAAACCACATTATGTTTAGGTTAGGTACCTATCTGTTATTTATTTATTGTAGGTATTATCGTATCAACAACTCTGATCAACTCTGAAATCTGACTCTGTGTGATCTGAACCAAGTTAATATTTATAAGTAGAATTGTAGGTAGGTACCTACTGTCTGTAAACTGAAGAAGATAATATACCTACCTACTTAGGTATTTGATATGCGATGGAAAGATGGCGGCCGGAGAGATTGGTCGGAGAGGTTCCAATACAATAAGAGGATAGATAGATAGAATACTCTTTATTATGTAGGTACTTACACTGTAAAAATTACAGACTTTAGATTTAGAAATTTTACATAGGATGACACAATGGGCGGTCTTATCGCTAATAGCGATCTTTTTAACCGACTTCCCCAAAAGGAGGAGGTTCTCAATTCGGTTGTATTTTTTTTATTTTTTTTATGTGTGTTACCTCATAAGTATCTCCGTCATTTATGAACCGATTTGGAAAATTCTTTTTTTATTTGAAAGGATATACTTCCCGATTGGTCCCATTTTTATCAAAATTTAGTTCTGATGATGGAATCCATGACAAATTGAGGGAACTCCTCAAATATTATAGGCATACACATAGCGATTTCGGTACTGGTTGCTGAACAACCAGTTAAGCATTAGCGTTCAGAAAGTATCATTTGGTGAAGTGGAACTGATTAAGAAGTCCACAGATGGCCACCGGAACTTCTCAATGATAAGTATTTCACGAGTGGCGTCATTTATGAACCGATTTAGAAAATTATTTTCTTATCTGAAAGGTATACTTTCAGATTGGTCCTATTTTTATCAAAATTCAGTTCTGATGATGAAATTCATGACGACTTGCGGGAAATCCTCAAAAAAAATTATAAGGAAACCAGGATCTGTTGATGGCATCCCAGACAACTCGAGGGGAACCTTCCAAAATCGTAGTGGCGACTAGTGCGTTTGTAATTTTTTTTCATTAAGCATTTTAAAGCACTACTATTTAATGAAGGTCTGGAGTCGATCTGGTGATGGAGCCGAAAGACAGTTGAGGGAACTCCTCAACGATTTACAGCAATTACCTGGTGTTTGGGCTTGATTAATTTGTATTGATGAGAACTTTACTCCTAGATGGGTTGTGACTGTCATTAGGGGTTTGATGATGACGACGAAGGACAGTCAAGGGAACTCCTCAACGTTTTACAGTAGCTACCTTGTGTTCGGACTTAATTCATTTTAAGGATGATAAGATGATAACTTCCTGTCATTGTTAATTGTGTCGCTGGTAGTGTTATTCGAACTTGTGTGGGGTAGGTAGGTACCAAAACTAAAAAGTGAAAAATAAAAACTTAACAAAAAAAAAAACAACCGACTTCGAAAAAAAACACTTCAAAGTGAATAATAATTTTAATTTCGGAAGTCGGTGGCAAAAAATCGAAAATTCAAAACCAAAGACACCGCCTTCCGAAATTAAAATTATTATTCACTTTGTATCTAGTGTTTATTTTGGAAGTCGGTTGTTTTTTTTTACAGACAACCTTTGGATGGATTAACGTAAGAAGGAGAGACAATACTGCAGGTAGTCAGTGGTGTACCATTTACATATACAATAAATACATACATATATAAAGCATTAGGAAACTTAACCATATAAATAAATATACATATATATGTATATAAAATTATAAACTTGAAAGTGAAACAAGATTAAGGAACTATAATTATGTACTTAATGATGATTTTTAAGAGGGCCCTTCCCGGTCCGTCTATCGGCAACGCGAGCATGTTCGAAAAGCTTGCTCTTTCATCGAGCGCAAGTGAGAACTGCTAACGAGCAAGTGAGAACGCGATAACATTGTACGAAAAATAGTGTGTTTCAGGAAATATGTGTTTAAGAGCAAGCCTTACAAGTTTGTGGAATAAATGTTTGTTATTTAGAATCTCCATTACATGTGCGAGGTTTCTATTGAGATGTTTTCTTTACTTTTACTATTTCTGAGTACATTATAACCGGCCAAAGTTTAGGTAAAATTTGTGCAAAAAGCAGATTTTCGGAGGCTTATACTGAATTTATTTATCAATTTTTTTATTTTTTGCTTTCATAGAAACCTAGGTACCTATTATGTACAAGAAAAATAATATTATTTTAAAAACTTCAAAGAAAGATGTGTTACAACGCCATAATCACGTACGAGCGTTTGTATGAAAAGTATGGCGGGTTGGCCGCTCTTAAGGAGAGAGGAAGTGTTTTTTTACTAGAATTTGAAAAGTGGACAAATATTGAGCACGCCTTATCGACACGGGCAAGGCATTCCATAACCGTACTGCTTGAACTGTAGGTAAAAGATTTGTCATAAAAGCTGGTGGAATGCATCGGCATCTCTAGCCTCAAGTTTTCCGATGACCTCAGATATCTATTATGTGTAGAGGATCATTATGAAGCACACAATAGTCATACCTATACTCGCTCATGGCGTACACTGTGGTCACAGAAGGCCTGCGTGACGTTGCTCGGTATTTGTCAATAAGCGGCCACATCTCCCTCCGACCCTCCCCCCCCCTCCCCCTCCCCCCCCCCCCCCCCCCCGCCCGCGGCGGAATTCGCGGCTGAGGGGGAACTCCCCCACAGTGCTGCGGGCGACATCCCGGGTCCCCCACGATAGCAGTTTGCTTGCCTACCAAGCAGCTCCCGAGTTTCCAAGCATATGTAGTACATACGGTTCCGTATTGGTCCACATAGCCAATGAATATGAATGGTGCATATCAAACACATTCTTAGCAATGTAGCAAAGCACATCTCTGGTGGAAAGGCACTAAGTACCTACTTTACTTTCGCGCCCCGCGAACCGCTAAGCTACTTACTTGATTTTCTAAAAGTTGATTGACATAGCGGTGTTAGGTATTGTATACTTAATTGTCATGATTTTGACAGCTTAGCTCCATGAAGGTATAGCGTGATGAAGGTGATATTTTTAAATCTGTAACTAGGTATATACAGTAGGTATGATAGCTAACAGAGGGCGTTCCCGGTAACCCGCAATAGTATAAAGTCCAGTCAAATTAGAGTTTCACCTCGGAATGAGAGATAATATAATAGATAAGCTGAAAACTCGTATAAGGTACACCTTCATTTTGGAAATCTAAATGATTTCTCAAAAGTCTCATAAAAATAAGTACTTCGTGTCTAAGTCGTGAGTTATTCAAGGTCAAAGATCACAAAATAAGTACTTCGTGTCTAAGTCGTGGGTTATTCAAGGTCAAATCCCATCGATCCCAAAAATCGGTTTTTCGCGATTATCTAGCTTTTTATAGCTCCAATGATGTTAACATCTATTATAAAATTCTAGAGCATAAACTTTACGACAAAGGACCATGGGCAACTTTGTATGGAGTCATGGTACCAAATGTCAAACAGTGATGAAACTTATGCCATGGGAAAGCTATTGGGGTATTATTCAATTTATACTATGGCAGCTAAGTCGAAATCGAGCGCGAACATATTGTTTTTGAACATTAAAAAAACTAACTTTTTTTACCCCAAAAGGTTTCACATGCCATGAGTTTCATCCTTACCTAACCTTTGATCTCCTCGACAAACTTGACCATCTTCACAATAATTGCAAAAAAAAATATGTTAATTTGTCTGGGCATTGTTCGCTTCTAAAGTGGCTGCCTGCGCCGGCGTATGGGCATACGCCAGCGCAGGCAGCAAAGGCCGCTGACCACCTTGTTTTCGTTTCTTGTCTCACGCTCTTCCCCTAGTTATCTAGCTCCCCACTTTCAGTACATTTGTGCAAACCATAATAAAAATCTACGCTCATAACATAACCGTCTTCTTCATTGTCCCACTCACCGCACTGACTTCATTCACTCTTCCTTCTTCTTTCAATCTATCTCTCTGTGGAATACGCTTCCCCCGGAAATCAGGATGGCAACCAACCGATATCTGTTAACGTTAACGTTCGCAAGGACATTCGTAAGCTAGCAGTATCATTATGGCGTTATTGTTTTCCCATTGTTTGTCTGTTATTTATTTCGGTATATTTATGTATATAAGTGTATTTATTTGCACCATTGATCAATCGGTCCCGGAGTGACGGACGGTTCGTTGACCATAGCTTGGGTTTTGTGCAAGTTCATCCGGACACCAATGCGTACCGAAGAATCAACTAGGCCGTACAGCATCTGCTGCAAGTCATGCAGGGGATCTGCAAATCTCAAGTGTGAGATGTACTCGCCGTTAATGTTAATGCCGCGTCCTTCCCATTCTGGGTCTTAAACACATCCTCTAATGCGTTAGAGAACAATTTAGGGGAAATACGGCCCCTTGTCTCACCCCTCGATGCAGGGGGACTGCAGTCCTCAGTTGGGACGGTCATTGTCGCGTTTTCATAAAGACATCTCAGCACTTGGATGTATCGCCAGTCGACTCCAAAAAAGACCAGGTCTGGATAGAGTCAAAAGCTTTCTCATAGTCAACAAACGCAATACATAGGGGCCGAATATAATCTTCGGACTTCTGTATAATTTGCCGCACTGTGTGCATGCTACGGTGGCTGAAACTCGTTTACCTACTCTTTATGCTAGACAATTCGTGACGACTCTTGAGAACATGTTATATACAAGGTGGTGATTAGGAGCAAAATGGGTCTGTAATTCTTTAAAAGGGTCTTATCACTCTTTTTAAAGACCAGAATGTCTACAGGACAGAGTTGAAGAGCTCCCGAAGCTTCCTCACCAGGGGCTTTAACATTTTTAAACTGTTTCGTCTTGGCTGAGTTCCAGCAAGTCTTCCGTGAAATGGCAGGTTAAGGTGGTTCTGGAATCCTCATTTTCGAGATCAGGTCGAGATGCAAGCGATGCGTACAATTGGCCGTAGAAGTTTTCTACTTCCGAAAGGTTCTCCGATGCGTTGTTTTATTTATTTCAATCAACTTTGGATCATACAGTGAAATTAAATTATTAATAAAATTAAATTAGGTATTACATTTAAATTAAAATAACATGAAATACTTGAGTAAAAAGAATAATAATATGAATTTATAATAAAAAAAAATAAAAAAAAATCTTAACTTTAGTCAGTACGTGAACCATGCAGCAGTGGTTCATGTACTGACAGTCGAAACGTTCTGCAAAAACGCTCAGGATACTGTTGCTGCTGCCTCGCAACCTACGCACCAGGGATGTGCATCGCGTGCGCATGATTGTATGGAAACAATCCACACGCGCCTCGGCAAACATCCCCGATGCGCTACAGAAGCGAGGCAGCCGCAAGAGCACTCTGAACGCGTTGTTGTATTGGACGCGTAGAGCGCTGTACTGTTTTGACGAAGTGATTTGTATTCACGCACGTCGTTCCGTTATAAGCTCCAGAGTCTCTTCAGAAAGTTTCGACTTCTTGCCTGTACGCCGTATTTTGTAAAATCGCGGATCTTCCTCTCTGAGGACTTCCACCATTTTGGTCGTGTGACTGGTCGACGTCGTTTATGGTTTCCACGGCAGCAAATCAGTACCTACTCCAAGTCTGACTGTAACGCTTCGGATCCTCACATGGTTTGAAGCATATTTAGACGGGGAGCCTAGACTTCACCAAACGAGTTCGCTTGAACTTGGAGTTGATATTCAGAGAGCCTCGAACAAGTCTATGATCACTGCCGGTATTGAAACTGTTGATCACCAAGACATCCCTGAATATAGTCTATCTCATTTTTCGTCATAGTGTCGGTACTTCGCTACGTCCACTTCCTTTGGGACTGTTTCTTACAGAAGGAATTCTTCCATACAACTTTAGCGTTCAAATCCCCCATGAGAACGTTGTAGTGGGCCCTAGTGGTGGAATGCAAGGCATTGGAGATGTCCTTGACCATTTCCTCCATTTCGTCATCTGAGTTGTGCGGAGGTCGATGCGTAAGCCTGAACAACTTTGAGGTTATATCTCTCGGTTAGCTTCATTACGAGGTATACGCTACCCTGTTCGAGCCACCACTGGGGACATCCACAACGTTGTCACAAAAAGATTTGGTTACCAAGAACTCGACTCCACCGTAGGATAGCTGGTCTCCCTCTCGAAAATACAAAAGGTGTCCCGAGTCAACGGTGATTGTATCCTCTCTTTGGACTTCACTCAACCCAAGAATGTCTCGCCTTATTTTTCCGCGCGCACTATAGCTGCACATACAGGAAGAGGCACCCTGGTGCATGCTGTTTGCCGATGACATTGTTCTTGTCGGTGAGGATGAACCTGAGATCCAGAGCAGATTGGAGAAATGGCAGCAGAAGCTGAAGAATGTTGGCTTGAAAATCAGCAGAACCAAAACTGAACATATGTTCTGCGATTTCGGCGGTCTCTCTAGTTCTGGAGCCATAGCGCTTGATGGCACGCTTCTGCCAGTCTGCTCCGACTTTCGGTATCTCGGTTCACTCGTGCAAAGCGATGGCGAAATAGATCGGGTGGTTAAGCACAGAATTAACACTGGATGGATGAAATGGCAGCAGGTCACGGGAACAATCTGTGACTCCCGCATTCCCCTTAAACTTAAGGGGAAGATTTATAAAACAATGGTTAGACCTGCTGTCTTGTATGGATCAGAATGTTGGACCACAAAAGGGATGAATGAAAGGCAATTGCATGCAGCTGAGATGAGAATGCTAAGAGGGATGTGTGGTGTTACACGAAGGGATAAAGTAAGAAATGAGCACATAAGAAGAAGTCTGAAAGTGGCACCGGTGACCGAATAGTTGTGCGGAAATCGGTTAGGTATCATGGTATGGGCAAGTGATGCGGAGGAATGAGGAAAATGTCGTGAAGCAACTTTTGAGTAGGTATGAATGTCGATGGCGAGACCAAAGAAACGATGGATGGACTGTGTGAAAGATGATATGGTTAGAAAGGGAGTGACTACTGAGATGACGACTAATAGAGAAGTATGGAAAAAAGCGACATGTTGCGCCGACCCCAAATAAAATTGGGATAAGGGCAGGAGAATGATGAGCGTGTTAGACTTTCAACTTTCTTAAAAGTGCGCTTCTGAATAATTACCGATCGATCGATGACAGATGTTATATAAAATGCACTTTCTCTATCTCTCTGCACTTTCTCTATCTTTCACTATCTCTTAGCAATAAATAGTCATAACTCTGGGATTTGAATAGGATCACTCGGAGAGTAAACTACTGTAGGTATTTTAACTACTTATGTAGGTTCAGCAGAACAAACAGCGGAAAGGAAGAATTAAGCGATATAAAAGAGCCCAAGTTTTGAATAACAGTCCTTATTACTAAACTGTAAGTTATAAAGAGTTCACGTAAACACAAATGATATCTTTGTGTCTTCTTCCTCTTCTTAGCCTTCTCGCAACTATCTTCGTCAACTTCCAGTGTGACCGGATGCAGCTGAATACTAGTATTTTACATGGAGCGACTGCCTATCTGACCGCCACAACCTAGTAACGGGTAATACGATAAATTATATCTTTGTGTACCGTTCAAAATTACTTGTTACATACTTAGCATGAGAGATAATGAAGAGCAGTGGTGGCCCAGTGGTAACGGCCCCGACCTACGACTTGTAGGTAGTGGGCTCGAAACCAAGCAGGCCCTTTACTTTGTGTAAATAATTTCATCAATTCGAAGACATGTGACATCTACCAACCCGCACTGGGCCCGCTGGTATATTACAGCCCACTCCCTCTTACAGAGAGGAAGCCTGTGGCCCAGCAGTGGGAACATTAAAAGGCTGATTATGACTTAGGATGAAAAAAGTTTATAATATTTTCAATTATCGAGTGTTTGTACAGCTACTTACTCCAAGACGTCCTTGTGACATGGACGTATTACAATCTACGAGAGGTGCTCTCACTCAACTAATCTAAAAGGAACTGTCCTAAATATCTACAAAGATGTGAGGCTGAAGATGTCACATTCAGTGAAAATGACACGAATGTACGAGAATAATAATTTATTGTAAAACGTACCTACTTAAAACTTTGCACAAAAAAACAAAATTAGAAAGGTAAGCATAGGTTATAGGCATCCACGTTCTGTACAAAAGCGCGTATTTACGTTGACTGAAAATAAAATGCACATTTTGTGGTTCAAAAGGGCTTCGCCTAACCGTCTAGCATAACATTATCCGTCAAGTGGACGGGTGGAGTGGGTGCGATCATGAACACAAAAGGGAGCGATGCATATCTTGTGAGGGGCGGGGAGAGGCGGCAGCGAGGGGTCACAGCTCGATCGCAACTCAAGAATTTAATTTGGTCGCGGAGAGGGGTGCGGGCTCCGCGCAACGCGCAAATTAATTTTAATCGTCGTCATTAGGGAGCGAGCCCCCTGCTACCGTCCTCCCCCCCAGACTCGCGTGCCCGGGCATTACGGACACTAGAGACCCTTTCAACTCGCCGCCACTGTCCGCCGTTTTTACCGCATCAACCGTCGTTTATAATCGTTTCTTATCCGACGCGGCAATTATGCCTATCCTTAGAGGCGAATCTAAATTCCGGCTCGCAGACGAATCACGCAAGGGTTTTTCTTAATTTCGAACCGCTGCGAACCGTCTGCGTCTGCGCCGATGGCAGCGCGTAGGTAGGTACAGCTGCGTATAATTGCGTCCGAGATACTTGTGGGCTCTTCCTGCCGCGCTCAGCACTGCTTCACTACCTGATGGCTCAGGCTTCCCGAGTGCGACTCACAGCCTCACACTGCTTCACTACCTGATGGCTCAGGCTTCCCGAGTGCGGCTCACAGCCTCACACTGATTCACTACCTGATGGCTCAGGCTTGCCGAGTGCGGCTCACAGCCTCACACTGCTTCACTACCTGATGGCTCAGGCTTGCCGAGTGCGGCTCACAGCCTCACACTGCTTCACTACCTGATGGCTCAGGCTTCCCGAGTGCGACTCACAGCCTCACACTGCTTCACTACCTGATGGCTCAGGCTTGCCGAGTGCGGCTCACAGCCTCACACTGCTTCACTACCTGATGGCTCAGGCTTGCCGAGTGCGGCTCACAGCCTCACACTGCTTCACTACCTGATGGCTCAGGCTTCCCGAGTGCGGCTCACAGCCTCACACTGCTTCACTACCTGATGGCTCAGGCTTGCCGAGTGCGGCTCACAGCCTCACACTGCTTCACTACCTGATGGCTCAGGCTTCCCGAGTGCGGCTCACAGCCTCACACTGCTTCACTACCTGATGGCTCAGGCTTGCCGAGTGCGGCTCACAGCCTCACACTGCTTCACTACCTGATGGCTCAGGCTTCCCGAGTGCGGCTCACAGCCTCACACTGCTTCACTACCTGATGGCTCAGGCTTCCCGAGTGCGGCTCACAGCCTCACACTGCTTCACTACCTGATGGCTCAGGCTTGCCGAGTGCGGCTCACAGCCTCACACTGCTTCACTACCTGATGGCTCAGGCTTCCCGAGTGCGGCTCACAGCCTCACACTGCTTCACTACCTGATGGCTCAGGCTTGCCGAGTGCGGCTCACAGCCTCACACTGCTTCACTACCTGATGGCTCAGGCTTCCCGAGTGCGGCTCACAGCCTCACACTGCTTCACTACCTGATGGCTCAGGCTTGCCGAGTGCGGCTCACAGCCTCACACTGCTTCACTACCTGATGGCTCAGGCTTCCCGAGTGCGGCTCACAGCCTCACACTGCTTCACTACCTGATGGCTCAGGCTTGCCGAGTGCGGCTCACAGCCTCACACTGCTTCACTACCTGATGGCTCAGGCTTCCCGAGTGCGGCTCACAGCCTCACACTGCTTCACTACCTGATGGCTCAGGCTTCCCGAGTGCGGTGTGCTCACACACAGAAAAGTCGGAATGCTTTGTTTTATCATTCGGATAGCGCGCAATCATTATAATTAAAATATCTGCGCCAGATGCGACTGGAATCTCTTTGAAAATTAAAATACAAGCGAGCACGAGGCACGCCCGCTTACAAGACCGTTAGGAAAACATTTTGTCATTAAAGTATGTACGGTTATTTATCGCAGCGTTTGATCGTTTACTCTGCGACTGAATTATAGAAATGCCTTTGATATCCCCCCACATTAGCGTCGTCGCTACCGGGATGCCTCGCATGCCGCCGGCGAGCGCCGCACCCGAGTGTCAGGGGGCGGGACATGCGCTACCGCCACACGTCGTCGTCGGCGTCTATCAGCCGCTTGCTTGCAGTATTCATTACTATCCTTACCTTGCTTGGCTCGGTGTACGACAATATTGACACAATGCCCAGCTTTCCAAGCCAACGTTCCTTGTGAAAATATCTTTGTACAAGTAGAAGTTGTAGTCAGTTATGTGAGGGGGTCGCATAGATATAAGAAAGAAGGAGATATGCCCGGTAGTTGAAAATTTATCGGAACCCAATGTCTCTTGCTGCGCCCCTCCACAGCGCCACAACTACACATGCAGATCAGTAAACCCAATAGATACGAAGTCGCACTCCACATTTGCGAATCATAAATCACCACAACGTACTACACAATCAATTATAAACCTTATCCCATCAAACATAGCGTGCATTTACCATGCACCGTACAACTCACTCACACGAAAACATCGATCGCTATCGTTGTGCTGTGCAAAAGCCATTTATTTTACATATACGCTAGTGATTGACTAAATAGGCCCATTTAATATCGTATTAAAAAATTTGGGAGTTCTAAACGATATACATAATAACAAGATGATATAAATAAACAATACGCAGCTAAAAAAAATAATTCTATGGGGGGTAGTGATCTGGCGTGCTAGTGGTACGTACCGGGCACGGCGGGGTAGGAGTAGGGCGAGCAGGCGGCAGGGTCGAGGTGGTGCGACGCGTGGTGCTGCGCCGGCCAGTCCACGGGCTTGTACTGGTGGTGCAGGCCGCCGCGGCCCAGCAGCAGGCCGCCGTAGCCGGCCGCGGCCGCCATGTTGTGGTGCGCGGCCGCCGCGTGGTACTCGGCCGCGTGCCGGTGCGCCGCGTGCCCGTACCTGCGCCACGTCCACCATCATTACTACACAGTGCACTCTCCAACGCCGGTGGGTTCATGATCACCACCGCTCAATTACCTAATTAGATCAAAAAGGTAGGTACGGTAGGCCGCAGATTAGTGGAAACAAAACCTGTATAAGCTGATGGCCTCTATTGAAACTTTGTACTGCGTTAGACCAGCTCAAGGTTAGGGTTACCGCAGACGCATGTCTGCGGTAACGGTCGACTGTACTAGATTGGTGAAATACCTCTGATTTTACAGTAGACCTAAAACTACAATCTGGCAGTAAGTAGTTACGGTTACTTATTTATTGCGGAGCACACTCGGAATGACATACAATGACAATTTGATAATAAGTAGGTATTGATATACTATGATCCCGCAAAGCGCAGGTTCGGCGACTCACCCCGAGTAGTGCTGGTGCCAGGGGTCGTAGTCGTAGATGTCCACGCCGGCGCAGGCGCCGCCCGGCGGCACGCCCGCCACGCCGGCCGCCGCCGCCGCGTTGAAGAACGACGCCGGCAGGTTGCGCGACACCATGGGCACGCTCTCTGCACACAACAGCACGCACTTATACACCACTGTCACGTCTATGATTATGATACCTACTACACATTCAAAATTTTAATTCAATCTAATCTAATTTAATCTATATAATTTATTGTCAATTTAGCTTTTAATCATTAATTTTTTACTTTTATCTAAACTATGTACTATTTGTTTTAATTATTTAATTGCGTTATTAATATTATACGTCCTATTATTCTGCGCATAATGTAGTGCATGCTGTGCTTTTCTATAAGTAATGAGGTGCTTAAGTTTAAACGCCTCATTACTTATAGAAAAGCACAGCATTTTATTAGCGACGCGACACGAACAATACAATTTTTAAGAAAACTTCACGGTATAACAATAACCGTTGTCGCGTCGCGCGACTATTCACGCTGGTCTGCAAACGTACAAATTGTAAAGTAATAGTGTACTCATTGTTGAAGAGCCTAATAATAAATAAATAGGAAATACAGCTACTTGCAAACAGCTAAGCAAAAATTAAATATGCCTATTTATACAGTTCCTTCACTGAATCATCATTATCGATTATTGCATTTTATTTAAAAAAAATCATTAGGTACACCAACTCAATTTACAAAATTCCATAAACTTGATTATAGTTCACAAAGGAGGCAGCAGAGGCACAGCGGGGCTAGCACACACCCGATACGTTTGTGACAAGACATGATAAAGGGGTTTGAAGATTTTGGCCCTAAAATCAGCCGCCATTTTGATTTTTTTTCAAAATCGAGGTGCACAATAAATGTCATAAGTATATTTGGATAGAGGACACTTATACAAACATAAAACTTGAAATAACATAACATCATAAAGCGTCACGTTTCTGAGATATTCAAAGATAAAAGTAAGAATTGTTATAAGGAATTTATTTATTTAAGTTGTAGGTAGTTCGTGTTGATTAAGTTATTTACACATGAATTCATTGACTACACCTAGTAGATAAAATATAAGATTTTTTAATCATATTCGGTATAAATAATATCATCCAAGAAGGCAGCGGGACGCTGAATAGAATTTTCTTGGTGTCGCGCCCATGCCATGCACCATATAAAACATAATATACCTATATAACACACGCCCTCATTCGGTGTTGGATATACATATATTTTTTGTCTCTTTCGCTCTTAACTAAAATATTACTTATACATGATGCAATTATGTTTTATAGTTTAATATGAAAACAAAATTGCATCACCACCACCTGAAGGGAAAAAAAAACAAAAAAATCCTTGTTTCAGGGTTCATATTTCGGTGAATAACTCCGAAACGTGACGCTTTATGATAATAATGATGTTATATGACATTTTTTGTTTGTATAAGTGTCCTCTATATAAATACCTATATAACTTTCGATTATCACCGCGATTCTGAAAAAAAATCAAAATGGCGGCCTCACGAAAGGGCCACCCTCCATACAAAAATCTTCAAACCCCTTTTATCATGTCTTACAATTTGTCTTAAATGCTAGCACGGGTCAACCATGTGATAAAATCTGAGGCGCGACATGCCTTTCTTATTGCTAACTTCATAGTGTGACACAGTAAATTTAAAAATATGTCTATGATCATCTGAATATGCGACCAATAAAATAATACGTTTTTATAGTGCAGGTTCATACAGTTTTACAGAATTTTAATTTTGTTGTGAACTAATTAATTTTTGACGTACGGACGACAGTCATACCTATGTGGCATTTGTGACAAAATTAGTGCGCCCATAGTAGCAATTACGACTTAGTAGCAATTGTGACAAAACTGTTTTATCGCCCAAAATGTGATAAAATGTGTGACTCAAGCTATCTCACAGTAGGCCATGCTTGCTGCGCAGCTGTGACTTGCGATTGTGAGCTTGCTGAGCTGCGTATGTATGAATCCCACCAAAAACATTTCATGTAAAGTATGTTGCCATTACCCACACAACGCTTGAACTGATGAAAGTTATCAGATCTAATGTAGAGTCAAGCCCCTAACTCTACAAGGCCTAACTCTACAAACCATCGACATCTTGGTCAAAGTGTAAGGCTTGGCAGTTTCGCGGCCGTCGCACAGACACTCCTCTTTATAGGAGTATCCATTATAATTTTAGTAGTAGCCATTATAATTTTGTAGGGGTTCCTGGCACCCACATGGGGATTCAAGGCTGATTTTTGTAAAAGAGTTGTATTTTGTTAGTTTCTAGGACATTGTGATTTTGTATGTGTTAATCTTATTTGAAATAAACATGATATCTACCGAATTACTATATTTTTTATTTTAGCCTTTTCTGCGCGACTGTACCAGGACTACCAAGCTGCAGCATACACATATACATGTACTTATATTAGAAGAATGAATAAAAATAAATATTCTTCAGACGAATGGGCCCCTCAAAAGTTCCAGGGGACGAGTGGGCACAGGGTGCGAATCTTAGGGGACGAATGGGCTCGGACCCATAATGGAACATTATAGCAAACCTATATATACTATAATAATGCGAGTGTAACTTTTATTTATTCTGCCTACGCCGCGCGCGGCTTATTCCCAAAGTACTTACTCCATTCTTTTGTTCTAAAAAGATAAGAATCTCATACATTCATTCCCAAGTTACTCCAAGGAATTATTATTATTTAAAAATACTTATTATTTTGTTCCCATTCTGCTCCATACGTATCTAGAATTATTCTCAAAGTACTCCACCGATTATTCGCTATCAATTCTCAAACTGCTCCATCTACTTATTTAACTATAAAATACATATTTAATTACAGTCACTCACAAAATTTCTTAAAAGAAAGATTAAAGTTTAGCATTTTGATAAAAAGTCAATGAATATTTAAAATTGTAGGCTTTTTATGATAATAGCAAAAAAACATAGTATAGTGAGATTAATCTCACTATACTATGTTTTTTTAAAAGAAACATTAATGTTTATTTTAGAATCATAATATTATTTGTGCGTCATCCATCGATCACTAATAACGAGTAAGTTCTTTATTAGTGATCAATGCGTCATCTATCGGATAAACTCGACTCACTTTTAAACATTCAATTTCGTTTGCACGCCTAGAGCTAACAAATTGTGTGTGAGCAAGATAGTGCAATAGCAGCAACGTTAGTGATAGTCAAACCGGTTAAGGGTGCTAATCTGTGTTTGTTAAGAGGCCTATCACAAAATTACGTTTTGACAGTTCGACTTCGAGCACCCGATGCATCGCAATAAGTAGCAATTTGGCAGTTGTAATTATGCTTATTTTGAGTTATATAATTAAATTTTTGTTTTTTAAGTATGCTATTTTAATTTCTTAAGAACCAAAGTTTATTCTGGTATAAATTTTAAGTAAAAATATTCTCGTTTCTACATTCAGTAAGGAGAAATTTACAGTTAATTCTGACCGTTTTTTATGATTTTGAATTGGTTTTTTTTTAGATATCCAGTACATATTATAACTACACCACTTTTTAAGAGATCTTATTTTAAATGTTTCATTTCATTTGTTATGTGTAAAATTTCTAATGATTATTGACCGAATTTTTAAAATATTTTATGTTAGGCTTAATTGCCAGATATCATTTCAGATATAGTATTATTTGTTTTTCATGTTTTTTTACTTCTGAATACAGAGCCCCACTTTATAAATTTAGTCAGTTTTTTTTGGATATTTTGAATTATTAAATTTTTTTTAAATTATAAGACTGAAAATAATTGTTGAATTATATTATAATTTGTTTTTATGAAACAAAAGACTGATTTTTAGATTTATAAGTATTTTATACCATGTCATGTAAAATTTCAAATGATTATTGGTCGAATTTTTTAAATATTTTATGTTAGGCTTAATTGCCAGATATCATTTTAGATATTTTATTCTTTTTATTTCATGTTTTTTAGACTTTTTCTCTTCTTCTTGAATATATTTAATTTATCAAAATTATAATACTGAAAATTATTGTTGAATTATATTATAAAGTCTTTTATTTAAAAATTTCTTTACACTTAAAAATATATTTGCAAAGCTTTTGAGCATATCTGTACGTCAGCCATAGTAATCCGGTACATATTTAAATTAGCTTTTTGATTAAAATGGGGTGGAGTACTTTGAGAACATTTTAATATTATCATGGAGTAGAATGAAACTTAATTAAAAACATTATATTTTTCATGGAGTAGTTTGGGAACTTTTTTTGGAGTATTATGGGAATAAGCCCCGCGCGCCGCCCCACTATGGAAAATGCTAGAAGGTATTCGTAAATATCATTTATGATATGCCGTTGGCATATCAAAAATTATATTTACGAAAACCTTAATTGAGACACACTTTTAATTTTATTTAATAGTTTAAATGTTGTTCTTCAATATGCAGAAGGTATTTTATGTTATTAAGGCTTATAAATTAATAAAAATAGGGGTACAATATGTCTTTTCCTACACTCTCCCAGTTTTACTGTACAATTTCTTAACTTTCAGAGTCATATTTCGAATTGACTCTGTTAGACAACCTATACACTATTATATCAATGGCAGCAAAGTAGAAACGCATATCTAAAAAATCGCAATTTTACAGGAGAGCAGATTTAGTAGAAAATAGTGGTCATTTTGAGAGTTATGGACCGATTAATAAAAAAAATTCTATGATGCATTAAAATAACCTTCTTTATGAATTATGTAACAGGTTTTATCGCTATGTCGTTGTTTTGCAGAAATAATGTAGATGTCTTTTATTACTCTTAAACATCTTTGACGTAGAAGAAGACATCTGCCTAATATCCGTTATAAAAAATAGTGGTAATTTTGAGAGTTATAGACTGATTAATATAAAATATTCTATGATGCATTAAAATAACTGTGGTGTTTGACAAATAGTTGACACTTGACGGTTGACTGACAGTTGATTATTGTCACAAGTGAGGGTACCCCACAGTATAGTTAAAAGTAACGAAGAACGACTCCGCCAGTTCAATATGGACGCCAAGTAAGTACATAACAGTGGCGACGAGATAAACGTGAAATATAGTGAAAAAACCAGTGAAAACTTAGTGAAAACTGTTTATATACAATGGCTGAAATTAGATTCGAGACATTTGATATGAAAAATGGGGATTGGGAATCATATAAAGAACGATTTGGTTACTTCATATTAGCACATGGCATAGTCGAACCTAATAAGCAAAAAGCGGTATTTTTTGCATCTTGCGGTAGTGATCTGTATAACTTAGTTAAAGCATTAGTGTTTCCAGATACTGTGAGCCAGATTACATTAGGTGAAATAGATACAAAACTAAATAACCATTTTAGTCCGCGACCAAATGAGATAGTAGAATCGTTTAAATTCCACAGTAGGAATCAGGGTAAAAATGAATCAATTCAAGGTTATATTGCAGCACTTCGAAAAATGTGTAGATTTTGCAACTTTGTAGATTTAGAGAGAACTTTGAGAGATAGACTAGTATGTGGCGTAAATAATACCAGACTACAAGAGAATTTACTGAAGAAGGCTAATCTCACTTATGCAACAGCGGTGGAGTTAGCATTGCAAGCGGAAAGATGTGTTGAAGACCTAAAGATCCTGAAACTACCGGCTATTGAGGAATCAGCAATCACCTGCCCGGCGAGTGCAAGCAGGGACAGTGAAGTGGAACCAATGGAGGTAATTGCTGTGGAAGAGAAGAAAAAGAAGCTATACTGCTACAGATGCGGAGGAAGCCATTTGTACCATAAATGTAAGTTTGTTTCTGCTAAATGCAACACATGCAGCAAAGTAGGCCATATTGCAAAAATGTGCAGGAAAAATAGTAATGGAACTGGTGATATCAATGAGATTCAAGAAAGGGAGGAAGAATTTATGAATGGGTTATACTGTGTGGGAGGAACATACCGTGAACCTGCTATATATACAGAACTTCATCTGAATAAGAAGTTAGTCAAGTTTGAGGTGGATTCTGGTTGTTCTTATACTATAATGTCAAGGGAACAAGCAGGATTAATTTTGCCAAATGGATTGGATTTACAGGAATGCAGGCTAAACTTACACACCTGGACTGATGCTAAAGTGCAGGTGCATGGCAAGACCAAAGTTTTTATTGAATATAAAAACTTTAAAGGTTATCTCTACAAATAATAATTGGACAGGGGCGAGGTAATCTCCTGGGTAGAAATTGGTTCAAGCCTCTAGGTATTTCAGTTGAAGGTATAAATAGCATCAATTCCCTGGATAGTGAAAAAGATGAATCTCTATTGAAAATACTCAAAAAATATGAAGAATTGTTTGATGGACTTGGAGAATACAAAGGACCTGAAGTTGTGATCAATTGCAGAAGGATGTACAGCCGAAATTTATGAAGAGCAGGTCAGTACCATTTGCGATAAGAGATAGAGTTTGTGAAGAGATTGATAGGTTGGTTAACGTCGGAGTAATGGAACCAATAGCTTATTCAAATTGGGCCACACCAGTGGTTCCCGTACTAAAAAAAGATGGTAGTATCCGACTATGTGGAGACTACCGATTGACTGTAAATTCAGCAACGGACACGGATACATACCCGCAGCCAACAATAAATGAATGTCTATCTGAAGTCGCAGGTGGCATTATTTATACCAAATTAGATTTAAAAGAGGCGTATACACAACTGAAAGTATCAGATGAAACAGGTATGCTGCTGACGATTAACACATTAAAGGGATTATATGAGATGAAAAGATTACCTTATGGTTTAAAGGCTTGCCCAGGTATATTTCAACGGATCATGTCAACGACATTGGCAGGTATTAAAGGAGTGACTGTTCTGCTAGATGACATTTTAATAAGTGGAAATAAGTTACAGCATAACGCAAGGCTGGAAAAGGTACTGGCATGTCTAAAAGATGTAGGACTCAGGCTGAACCGAAAGAAGTGTGAGTTTGCAACAAATAGAGTGGAATTCCTTGGTTATGTGGTGAATCAAGATGGTATTCATCCAAGTGACAAAAATATTAAATTGATTATGAATGCGAAGAGCCCTAGAAATGTGAAAGAGCTTCAAGCTTTTTTAGGATTGTTGAATTTTTATGACAGGTTTATGAAAGACAAAGCAACGTTATTGGAACCACTACATAGGCTTCTAGATAAAGATGCTGTATGGAAGTGGGGCAAGTTAGAGACAGAAACATTCCAGATGGCTAAAGCTACACTATCTAGTACAGATACTCTAATACATTTTGATAATAACAGAAAGGTAACATTAACATGTGATGCTTCAGAATATGGGGTAGGAGCTGTTCTAGCCCATGTTATGGATGACGGATCAGAAAAACCTATTGCTATGGGATCCAGAACTCTATCAAAATCAGAGCGTAACTATGGACAGATAGATAAAGAAGCGGCGGCAATTATATTCGGTTTGGAAAAATTCAATCAGTATATAAATGGAAGACATGTAGTCATATATACTGATCACAAGCCATTGCTTGGGATTTTAAGTCACAATAAAGCAATACCTAAAGTACTCTCTCCAAGAAGAAAATATAGTTAAATCAACTTCAAGTGAATGTGCAATAAAAGCTTTAAGAGAAATTTTTGCCCAACAAGGATTACCACAAGTTTTAGTATCGGATAATGGAACGGCATTCACTTCTGACCAATTCAAGAATTTTATGAAATGCAATGGCATTCAACATATACTGACCCCACCATATACACCATCGTCAAATGGCCAAGCTGAGAGATTTGTGCAAACAGTGAAAAAGAAGTTACATAGTTTGGCCGGAACTGACTTGGATATTAAATTACCACGTCTTTTGTTTAGTTTGAGGGTAGCGCCAAGCACGGTTACTGGAAAGTCGCCGGCAGAATTGTTGAATAAACGTCGTTTTAGAACACGGTTTGACATCATACATCCTTTCTCTGCAAAACCTGTGGCTGAAAGACAAATTGAAAGTAATATAGAAGTCCCAGTGAGAACGTTTAGATTGAAGGATAAGATATGGCTGCGAAACTATGCAAGAGGGGAGAAGTGGGTGAAAGGAGAAGTCTTCAGAATCAGAGGTCCTGTTCGGTTTTTGGTAAAGATAAACGATGGACCAATCGTTACACGACACATAGACCAACTACGACGACGTGATGCTGATGACGATCCAGGCCCTAGTAATGAAATGCGAGATATACTCGGCATACCAACAGATGCAGTAGTAACTTGTGAAGGAGGCAGGTTACAAAACAATTAAATAATTAGAGTGAATTAGATATTAGGCTATTATATAATATATATATATATATATACTAGTAGTTCTGCGAACAGTAGACCTCGCGAGCACAAACTTTTTGGGAAAAATTAACCGCTTAACTTGAGGCTTAAGTGCCTGCTACACGGTCGCAAACCGCGTCCCGACAGAGGTGACCTTAGGTTTACGACGAAACGTTGAAACAACTGCCGGTCGCCAACCAAGGCCATCTCGGTCGAGGACGCGGTTGGCAACCGTGTAGCAGGCACTTTATATTAAAGTGAAAGAACGACGTTCACATTTCAAGCTTTTAAGAAAATATTAAAGTTCTATGTTTACCTGTGTTTACGTAGGTTTTATTTAGTACTTTTTAGTTCAATAAAAGCTTGTTTAAAAAATTATTTTACTTTATTTTATTCTAACATTAGAATTTGATAAAATATGTGTTCTATCCATTGAGGTATTATTGTACTAAGTTCTATCATCTTATCACCTTATATGAGCCACTGTGTAAAGTTTAAGTATTCCTGTGGCCACCTGCCGGCACTTTTATCAGACCCTAGACGACGCCTTGGGCTAACGTACCTACTTGTCAAAACAAATCGAAATGGTCTAAACACAACGGTGCTATCTTGTCTAATTAAGGAGTTCAATATAGTGACCAGATCCATTAAGAGGCCCTACACCTTGGGCTACCTGGCCTGACAAAACCGACGACCGTAAAAACAACAGTTTTTATGGACCTGGACAGTACCTAGTGTAAGAACACTTGTCAAGTGAGTCCAAAAACGATGGCGATGGTTCTACCTTGTTAAGTTGAGGAGTTCCTATGGCCACCTTCTGGCTCCATTATAAGAAACCTGAACACTAGCATTCATTCTTAGATAGGGCCCCAAACTAATCTTATCTCTCTAGCTGATAAGAAGTAGAAATCACACGTAACTTCGGCCGAATCTTCGTATTTAGGGTTTTGACCTGCAGGAAACAAACCATGAACGACAGCTTGTAGTTTTAGCGTTCGAAAATATTACCAACGCACTTTGAATTGACCGCGATGACATAATTTTTTCCTATCAAAAAAATATGACATCAATACGTCAAATAAATTGAAAAACTGGCCAAGTGCGTGGACCACGCACAAAATTAAATAAGGGATCCGTAGTTGGCATGAATAATTATCCCAAGTACAAACTTTAACATTGTAGTTAAAAAACATGTTCTCTCATACATTCCAACCGCAAATGTAAGTTAGTCGATTATTACTCGTTAACTTGTAAAGCATACTTAGCTTTGCTAGTTTTCTTTTTAATTTAGCAAATGTATCCATGAATCGAAAAAACGTTTTCACACACACACACGCTACCCCATAACACAGGACAAACGAGAAAAAAAAAAATTACGTGTAGGGTGAGGCCTAAAAAACAATCATGATTTTATTTTACGACTTTGTCGGCGTGATTGATAGTATAGACCTATACCTACCAAATTACAGCTTTCTAGTACTAAGATTCTCTGAGCTAAGCTGCTGACAGACAGAAAGACAGGCAGACGGACATGGCAAAACTAAATCAGTTTATTGTGTACTACAGAACCCTAAAAACCAGACAAATTATGAGTAAAAAATTTGTAGGCCAGCTAGAAAAATTAACAAATAGGTTTGAATAAATAGCGAGCAATTTACTGCATTTGAGGAGGTATTCTGCTCATCATGCCGAAGATCCTGATCAGATCTTTACCAATTTTTTTTGAGACTATCTTAAAGTTACTTTCTTTCAAATGAAAAAAGAACCATCGAAAACGGATTTCATAAGGCGGAGATATCCAGTAGCCCCCTTTTTGCCCCATTTTGGAGGAAATACCCCTCCAATCAAAAATCCCCGACGACAAAAAATTACAAAAAATTCATAATACCTGTATGCCAAGTTTCATCCAGATCGGTTGTTAAATACGACCTGTACACGAGTACGTACAAACTGACACACGAAAGAAAATTTTGCCAGTTGATGCAGAGACGCTTCGCTCGCTACGCTCGCTCGGTCAATTAGGGATAGTTAGGTTAGTTAAGTATAAATAATATGATAACTTGAGTGAAGTACATAAAGACTATGGGGGAAGGCATGTGGTGTTTGACAGATAGTTGACACTTGACGGTTGACTGACAGTTGATTATTGTCACAAGTGAGGGTACCCTACACACAGTATAGTTAAAAGTAACGAAGAACGACTCCGCCAGTTCAATATGGACGCCAAGTAAGTACATAACAATAACCTTCTTTATGAATTATGTAACGGGTTTTATTGCTGTGTCGTTGTTTTACTGAAATAATGTACCTAGATGTCTTTTTTACTCTGAAAAAACTTTGACGTAGAAGAAGACATCTCTGCCTGATATCCGTAATACGGATATCAGGCAGAGATGTCTGACGACGATGACACAACGTATATACGGATTCCGTATATACGTTGTGATGAAAAAAGTGCCCATTTCATTTAAAATATCTAGTAAACTAAGATAATAATCTCCAGTAATACTTTTATGGATATTTAAAGAAAATCTAAGCAACATGCAAACAGTATTCCCAACATATCTGGTACACATAAGGCGGACAAATTCAAATGTAAGTTTCTACTGCGATGATTTTTTTTAATCGAATGTAGACGTCTTCATTTACGTGCCAGATTTTCTTCATTATTTTAAAATTTGAAATAATTTTAATACAAAATTGTAGATTGTAGATTATATAAGCTTATTTTTGCAAAAAAAGCATTTTCACAAAAAACGTAGATGTCCGTTTCTACTTTGCAGCCATCGATATATTTTAGAAAAGCTCATTTTACGTAGATTTGAAAACAAATATTATTTTTTAAATTTTGTTGTGTTATAAAATATATCATAAAAAAAGAAATAATGAAAAAGAAAAATATTGAGCCTTTTTTAATTTCATTGAAGCTTTTCACTGTTGCCGAAGCTTGCCGAAGTTTTGGATTTTATGTTTTCCTAGCATAGGTATTAATTTTGAACATAATGTGATAATCAGCTGCGGTTTTTTGCGGATACCAAAGATATGAACCAAGACACGATAAGAGTCACGAAGAGAATAGCCATCTTCGCGTTGATTAATAATATCTGCTCTTTCTTGAATATTTAAATTTCTCGGCATTGTAAAATATTAACCCGAATACAAGAAATAGCAATGGTGACATTGACAGGAACTGTTATTCACATTTATAGTTTTTAAAACTTGACACAACGTAATGGGAACATCAAACTAATAAAAAGGTTTTAATTTAACTATTAATAGTCAAGGATCATTCGTCTAAGTTGAACTTTGTTGTCTTGTCAAACAGTTAAACATAATTTTCAATACAACACTCTCGTTAGATTATTTTCGTTACGGAATTTCTGGATTCGGTCTCCACGCTCAAGGCCCGCGATAGAAGCTATGCAATAGCTTAAAATGATTTTTTATAATAGTTTGCAAAATAATGAATACGCAACACAAACATTATTTAAATTAATAGCCATAAGTCAGCTAGCACACGCCAACCAAAAACAACGAGAACTATACTCAGGGAAATAAAAAATAAAAACTAGACGTAATCAATATCTAAATCAAAGCCTCCAGGCATTAAGGGAGTGCCCGCTGACATATAGCTGTAACTGGAAGTTATAAATGATAAACTAGGACCATCGAAGTATAAAATAAATAAACAGTTAATTACTAATAACAATAACAAAACCATGATCAGCAAGACGACCAATCACTACAAGCTCAAACTCAAACTCAAAGCATTTATTTCAAATAAACCAATTACAGGCACTTTTGAATTGTCAAGAGGTCGGTCAGTCAGAAAAGATGAAGCTAGAGCAAGCAGCACCCGTTCACGACTATAACGCAAAGATCAGCCATCACCCCCCTCGCCATAGTCGCCATATACGCCATATACTGACGACTGAACGAGTGAAATCGGTGTGTAATCATTCACCTGATATAATAAGTTTATTGATAGGGCAGCAAGTATTTATTTTGCGTCTTATCCTAATAAAGGCGATGTGTTTTTTTTTTTGTGCTCACACCATGAAAAATTTATTTAACTGGGCGCTCCACATTTATAATGCGCACAGCTAAAGTGTGGAACTCTCTGCCAGCGTCTGTGTTCCCTTCCACATATAACCCGTCTGCCTTCAAAGCAAGAGTGAACAGGCATCTTCTGGGCACGCTCGATCGATCATAGACGTTGTCCATCGTTTTCCATCAGGCGAGATTGAGGTCAAGAGCAGGCCCATTCAGCAATAAAAATTAAAAAAAAGTATAAACGTGAGGATTTGTAATTGGCTCTCTGGTGATTAGGGTCTCCTTTTTTGTCTGTTTTTATTAGCTGTAAGTCCTCCATGTACTAAATAAATAAATAAATAATGCTCATCCATAGCAAATAGCGTGATTAGTTAAAGCCTACAGACTAAACTTATACGTAGATAAGTAGGGAAACTTATAAATAAGGAATATCTAAATTTGAACAGAATCTATTCGGTACTCGGTAGTAAGTATTTACGCGATGCTGGAAAATACATTCAGACAACAGATAATAATTTAAAAAACTATATTATTGGCATTACAATCGTTCTCAGGGGTTTGACGCAGAATGAGCACTACACAAAATGTGCCAGGCCTCTAACCTTACCTTCTACTCGTAGCAATTACTTTTTTTTTAATATTCAATAAGGGTAATTAGGCACACTTTTGACTTCGCTACAGTTTTATGCCACCTACAGCTAGTCTTGGGCTACAGGCTGTTATCAATTCCCCGTGTCGTTCTACGGTACCATGTATAGACAGAATTTTTATAGTAATTAGATGGTTTAGATTATGTCCTTGTGAACAAATTCACGAACACTGTTCGGAAGTAGCAATTGGGCGAGTGTAGCGTATGATGTCGAGTGGCATTCGTTTAGAAGTGGTCGCGCGTGGTTTTTGCTGCCACGCGTGGTATGCGCGGCGCGTCGGCCGCGGCGCGCGGCTCAAAGCCGGCCGGCCGCGCCCGCAGCCCGCGAGCCCGAGGCTATGCCAACGTTGTGCGTTTTTGTCGCGCGGCTCCTTTCGGCCATCTTTTAAGTAATGGCTTGAGTTTTTCCGATCTAATCACGGCCACGTAACTATGTCCCGACTCTCGTCGCTCGGTCTCGCATCGACTCGACAATTCGGTATATTTTTTGGTTCGTAGCTGCCCTCGACCGATAAAACCGGTTTCGTGTTGCGTCACCATCGCGAACGTCATTGCTGTTATCATCGCAATGCAGTTGTACCTACATTAATAGGTACGTACGTACGTACGGACTCCAGTACGCCAGGAGTAGGGATAGCGACGCAGTTTTAATGGTACTGACAGACGTGTTAAAAAAAAAGCATGCTCATAAGCTTGCTTAAAATAAGCATACTCGCAATAAGCATTCTTATCCTCAGGTAGCATGGTCGACAATCAAACGTCGGTTGATTTTTGAGCATGCTCAAAACAAGCATGCTCATTACTAGGAATGTTGTGACGCACGTGCTACTAATGAGCACTTGCTCAATAAAAGCATGCTTCCGTGCTAGTAATGAGCACGTCTGTCCGTACTTTTATGAATAATGTTGGAGTTACATACATGTACTTATAAAAATAAATGTTTAGCTGAACGTAACCTAAACTCCTGCGTTAATCAAGGACACACAATAATTCATCTAGTTAGATAAACTCCAGATGTTAAAATACTCTTTCTAAGAAACTCCTCGGTGAACCTCTCCAGTAGGTAGGTACTTACATAATGGTTGCTCAAATGAAGTGCACCGAGCATGACCGGGGGTGGAGTAAAATAATGAGATGAGGATGAGGGAGGTGAAGCGGCCGAGAGGCGAGGGGGCGGAGGGACGGGCTCTAGTTTGTAATTAAACGTTGGGTTTAATTAAGGCCGCTCCGAGAACCACTTCAGTGGTTTATCTAGTTAGTGGCGGTGGCAGCCACCGCCGCGCCGCCGCGGTCGCCGGCCACATTGCTCCCGCCAGCAATCAATCGCTGAGCTCTTCTTCGAACTGCTCGAGCTGTGTTTATCTAGTTAGTGGCGGTGGCCGCCGCCGCCGCGGTCGCCGGCCACATTGCTCCCGCCAGCAATCAATCGCTGAGCTCTTCTTCGAACTGCTCGCGCTGTGTTTATCTAGTTAGTGGCGGTGGCCGCCGCCGCCGCGGTCGCCGGCCACATTGCTCCCGCCAGCAATCAATCGCTGCGCTCTTCTTCGAACTGCTCGCGCTGTGTTTATCTAGTTAGTGGCGGTGGCCGCCGCCGCCGCGGTCGCCGGCCACATTGCTCCCGCCAGCAATCAATCGCTGCGCTCTTCTTCGAACTGCTCGCGCTGTGTTTATCTAGTTAGTGGCGGTGGCCGCCGCCGCCGCGGTCGCCGGCCACATTGCTCCCGCCAGCAATCAATCGCTGCGCTCTTCTTCGAACTGCTCGCGCTGTGTTTATCTAGTTAATGGCGGTGGCCGCCGCCACCGCGGTCGCCGGCCACATTGCTCCCGCCAGCAATCAATCGCTGCGCTCTTCTTCGAACTGCTCGCGCTGTGTTTATCTAGTTAGAGGCGGTGGCCGCCGCCGCCGCGGTCGCCGGCCACATTGCTCCCGCCAGCAATCAATCGCTGAGCTCTTCTTCGAACTGCTCGCGCTGTGTTTATCTAGTTAGTGGCGGTGGCCGCCGCCCGCCGCCGCGGTCGCCGGCCACATTGCTCCCGCCAGCAATCAATCGCTGCGTTCTTCTTCGAACTGCTCGCGCTGTGTTTATCTATTTAGTGGCGGTGGCCGCCGCCGCCGCGGTCGCCGGCCACATTGCTCCCGCCAGCAATCAATCGCTGCGCTCTTCTTCGAACTGCTCGCGCTGTGTTTATCTAGTTAGTGGCGGTGGCCGCCGCCGCAGCGGTCGCCGGCCACATTGCTCCCGCCAGCAATCAATCGCTGCGCTCTTCTTCGAACTGCTCGCGCTGTGTTTTTGCACAAAATTCTCGGTAAGTATTCAGACACACTCGGGCCACGCGGCCGCTAGTTCGCGCCTCGCTCGCCGCTTCATCGTTACACAATAATAAATAAATAATAAATAATTCTTTTTTTGCTAAAGTAATGTACATAGTAGTTAATAATAAATTTTAATTGTACATAGTGGGAATCTTTATTTCCCGTCGCCTCAATCCATTTTTCTTTTAAATCGGGTTCATGTGGGAAACTAAAAAAATTACTAAACGTTACGATTATTTATTAAAATTGTCTACATAATTAGTACCTATAAAATACAAAATCATTTCTGTTGCATACAATGAACAGCACTAATCGCTAAAATTGACAGAATAATGATAAAAGCGCCTGTACTACGAAACCGATGTGATATACGATAGTATCACTTGCTTCGATATTCATCACTTGTTAAAACAAAACGTCGCATCAACTTTAAGTAAAGTTTTTTTAGTAAAAGCCGCAATGTAATACGAATATTCAGTTTACGTTTGATGACCTATGTTTTTCTCAAATTTGGTATTACAGAGAGTATTAGATTAAAAATAATTGATTTTAATATTAAATAAGCATAATATTAATCACAAAATGACTTATCGATGGAAGGAATCATTTCCTTTATTTTTTCTCCTCGCATTTGTACAGTTTTTACAATTTATAACTGAGCAATCAACCATTTTAACTTTTTTAACTGACGTCCGACTAGCGTGGCACAACGATGCAGACTGAGCGCAAAAGTGGCAGCTTACGATTTTTGTACGTAAGCTGGGCACGCGAAGTAGTTGCTCTTGCGTTATCTAGGTCTATATCTGTGAGCAGGAGTGTAACAATAAAAACAGTTGCAGAAATAGGGCAAATATTTTTTTTCGATCGTAGAGCACACTCTAATGCTTCGCATTATGAGTCGTGCAATAATAATTTTCAGACAAAGTCCCTTAATAATTTAAGCCCTTATATACTACCCTTAATTTTTTTTTTTAATAATGTAAGGGACTTTGTCTGAAAATAAATGCATTACATTTAATAAACATAAAACACATCACTATATATCATATATACAGGGTGGATTTTTGAGATGGGGCAGCAAGGACAGCTACCTTAACCGTTGCAGCTACGGAAAAAAAAGAAAAAGTCAGAAATCACAAAAAACTATTCCCATACATTTTGTAGGCAATCATTTTCTACCATTGATATATTGGCCGCTACAAAAAGACTGATCGAAAAACAAATGAAAAACACTAACTTCTACTTTAGGTATTATTTCACCTTAAAATTAAAAACTTTACATTTGGGCTCACCTAGAAATTTTACTTTTATGCTCTAAGATAGGAGATTATGAGGTCCTTAAAATCGTAGCCGTTTTGAAATAGGCATTATGTTTACTCTGTTTACTACAGAGCGAGTAGCAGCTGATAATGTGCAAGGATTAATTTCGTACGGAATCGTGGTAAGTGAATCTTTGAATTCCTGAACACTGTCGTATTTCTTTTAATAAAGTTCTTTTTTTTTAATATGACGCGTAAACGTTCGAGATCCGATGATTTTTGTTTATTTTCGGCCAGCGATCATTGTAGTGTGGTCATGGATAGATTCCATCATAACAAAAACTAAGTTGGAGTCTCATTGCCTACGAAATGTATGGGAAAAGTTTTTGTGATTTCTGACTTTTCTAGTACTTGAGTACTAGAAAAGTCAGAAATCCTCAAGATCCTCAAACCTCAGTTGGTCTAATACTTTCATACATAAAATAATAAATTTGCTAACATTCCTGCAAGTTACTCAAAAAAGTATCGATAGCAGGAATTTAAGTTTTTAGTGGTAAGACTGTTTTCAATTTCAATTTAAAAATACAAAAACGAGGTTCCATATATTCTAACTGACTTTAAAAAGTATGCAGGTTCCTAAGCTACACAAAAAATTAAAAAAAGTTAGTAGGTACTTAAACTTCTAATAATTCACTGTAATCGGCCTTCGAAGGTTAGGCTAAAAATCCTTTTAAGCTTTAATATAGGTGGTCCAAACAGCGACGCTATAAAAAAAAACTGGAAAATACTCACTACAAAAAAGATATGAAATTTTGAGGCTCCATCGGCAAGAAAACTCAAAAAAAATTATAAAAAAAATAATAACTCGAAAACTACAAAAAATCGCGGAACATACATGGGGTATTTTCGAATGCCCTTGGACATGAGGAATCAATTTTTTTTTATGACGTGTATTTTTGGTCCAGCCTGTATATATATATATACAATGTCGCCCATGCGCATGTGACAGCCCGTAATTTTCTGAATATTCATGAAAAAATATCGAAAATAAACTTCAAAAGGGGGGTCTATCTATAACATTTTTCACTAGTTTTTTTTAAAATAAATCTATTTTTTACCGAAAAAATGACTTCGATTCCGTTTTTTTTTTCGTAGTCGATAATTTTTTGTAAAAATTTTAATTAACCTGTTAAAATAACTCATAAGCTTTTGGAAATAATAAATAGAATCCAAATCGACCCATAAACTTCGGAGATGTGTCAAAAAACAGAAAGCAAATCTTTAAAAAATTCAAAATTGAATAACATCAAAAATGTTATAGATAGACCCCTTTTGAAGTTTATTTTCGATATTTTTTCATGAATATTCAGAAAATTACGGGCGGTCACATGCGCATGGGCGACATTGTATATATCTATTATAAAACAAAGTCGCTTCCCGCTGTCGGTCTCTATGTATGCTTAGATCTTTAAAACTACGCAACGGATTTAGATGCGGTTTTTATATAGATAGAGTGATTCAAGAGGAAGGTTTATGTATAATACATAAATAATATAGTAAGCTATAATTTATAAATTTATCACGCGACCGAAGCCGTTAGCGGAAACTAGTACACAATAAAATAATACTCGAACATTAAATTAATTCAAATCAAATACAATGCAGGATATATATATATATAAAGCTGCTCGTATTTATAACATACCAAGAATGACATTCATGGATCATTGGAATAATAAAAGGTGGAAACCAACTACTCTCGGAAGGCCGTTTTTTTTTCATTGTATTAACAATATAAAATTATAAATAATCCCACCAACAACATTTTTATGTAAAATGGTCCCAGGACAAGACCACAATGACTCGCACTATCAAAAAGTTGTCAGATCTCATGTACACCCAAACTTCTAACTCTACATATCTCTTGGCCGTTTTGCTAAGGTCACATGGGCGTAAGGTGAAAAATGTTTTACTATTCATTACTTCAGCCACATATTTTGACTAAGGTGTAAAGTTTGTGAAGTTAGGACTTCACAAACTTTACACCTTAGTCCAAATATGTGGCTTGGCCGTCTTCGGCCCGATCGCCCTTGACTTATAGGTGGTGCGCGTAGCATTAGAAGCTTGGCTGAGATCTGATAACTTTTTGACAGTGCGAGCCAATATGGTCTCGTCTTGGCAACATTTTACATGAAAATGTTTTTGGTGGGATGTCACTTCTTTTTGTAAGTTGGTTATGACAATATTTTTTTATTTTGTTATTTTCTTTTATTTGTAATAATCGGTCTGTGTAAGTATGTGTAAGTACTTGTATACTTTTCAGATCTCTAGCATGAAATTAAGTGATGGGAAATCCTGGGCCCAGCAGTTAATTAGTTGAAATGTGTATTAAAAAACCCGTTATATTTTTCTAAAGGAAATCACAAAATACAGTACCATGATTCTATCTAGGAAGCGAGAAAACTTAGATTAAGTTATGAAACTGAATAATCGATTAAATACATGCCTGAATTCTTAGTAATCGATATGGAATAAATCATTAAATTCTCAGAATGTGTATGAAAATCGAGTGACAAGTGCTTATCGATCATTTCGTGAAATCAATTCATAGCGAATCGAATTCCTTTAATTTTTCTTCAGTTGGCTACACTGGTCACCGACTGACAGTTCGTTTTCTTTAGTTCTGAGTGCTCACGTATTTTGCATGTTTTATTGTTTATCCCCACGACCTCGGCTTTGCATTAAAGGACTATTCGACGGATCTTGCTGCTTTGAATTACCTGGCTGTCTTTTTTAGACAACTGATTACGCCTATCGATCGGATATTGACGACATGGATCGCTGTGTGAATTGTACCATTGCGACTGGTCGCAGTAATTCTATTGGCTGAAGAGTCTTGGACGATGAGGCGATTTTATCAGTTATTCGTCAGTGGCGTGCATCTTAGCCTGTAAGTACCTGTTAAAATCGAGCTTTCAAGCGAACAAAACCAGACTTATGTACCTACGTTTACAGTCTCCGGCGTCATGTCTGTCGGCTGTCTTTCTGTAGGATAGCATATTTTAAAACAATACTTACTTAATAGCTAAGTAGTTGATTAATTAGCCATACGAATCTATGGAATGTGCCATTTGACCGTTTCACTCATAGTAACCTCACTTTTGCTATACTTAATGCCACGAATAGCTTGACAGATGCGCACTTAGCGAGCGCCGCCGCGGCTGGACAGTAGAGAGGATAGCCAAATTTCACCAAATTTTCAGTGAGGTTGTTTTTATATCCTCTTACAACTATGGCTACTTTGATTGAGTTAACACCTGGGCCCAGAAAACTATGGAGCCTTTCCCTTCTCCTTTCAGCTTTCTAGGACTTCAGTTACTACCCTAAGAATTTTGATGATCATCAGTGAGTGAGTTAGTGACGATATCGGGGCTTTTTAGATGTCAATAAAATCAAAAGTATAAGAGCTATGCAATTGAAACTTTATACGTTTAATAAGTCCACTCCCAAGTAACATTTTTACGAAGCCAAAGTTTTGAAATATGCTTCTAAGTCCTAAATTAGTAATTTTCTGGTTTCTGATTTTACTTCAGGTCTTATTTTAGTTTTTTTTATCGCTAACAGCTCTTAGGTCTGAATAGTAATTTTAAAAACCAAATGGGCTTGCACAGGAGGTTAAAATAACGTTACGTTTACCTATTATTATTACTAAATTGTTCTGAGAGCTTGAGGTTCTAAAAAGTTTCTGCTTAGGTTTTATTTTGGCACTCCATAGGCTAAAGCTTGGCCAGTTGGTCGTACATGCAACCCAAGCAGGGCCTATTCAGAAACACATTTCGCTAAAACTTATGAGGATAATTCAAAACCTTTGCAGGGCTTTTAGGTTTTCGCGCTAACCAATCTCAGTCCTTTTGGCATAAAATGAGACTAATTTGAATTTTCATATTCTTTATGATATTTATAAAGATAGTTTCTAGTCCTAAGGTATAAGGAAGAGCATTGTAAGACTTTTTTTAATGCTTTTTGATTTTTTGTTAACCACTTCGCAACCTTGTCGGCTTCGCGTGTGCCTAATTAAAACTCCAACAATATCCATCAAAAATATACAGGGTGTCCTGGTACAAGATGGCCAACAGTGGCAATTTGATACTTATTTAAAATGAAGATCCTTACAGAAATGTCCCCAAATACCCAAGAACCTTTTTGTCTACTCCAGCGAAAATAAGACACATGACATTTCATTTGATTTTTCATTATTTTTTATTTCATTTCATATCATTTCATTTTTTCATTTCATTTCATTAACGACATATCAGGGGTCAATATTGGCATCAAATGTTTCGAAGATGTTTTTACTGTGACACAAAAACGAATCACGATATTTCGATAAATATTAATACCTATCCATGGATTGCCAAAAGTAAACAGCCTGTATGCAGAAATATCTCACTGGTTTCAGCAAGCTTTGGGTACTGGTTAGATTGGCTACAGAAAGTTCTTCATTGGGCCAATATAGCCCTCAAGTATACCAATAGCTCCTAGTTTAGCATAATGAAAGTCCTTTTGGTAATTTTCAAGTGCAAAAGGATTTAAGCCATGGCTTCTTTATCATAAATTAGTTAAATCCCAAACTATTAAGTTCTAGTATCAAGTCGGCCATTTTATGATATTAGAATCTAATTTTTTAAGTAAATTTACTAATATTTCTACAATATGACAAGGTTTGAATTACATTTCAGTGTTATACGTAGATACTTTGTAATATTCCAAGCATTACAACCTTTTCCAGATAAAAAATGTTTTTTTTTAATTATTATTTTTTATTAATTTATTACTCAAATCATATAAAATCATATATTTTAAAGGGCCCGTGAGTTTTACAGAATTATCGGGACCTATTTCATCAACAAAGTAACAGTCGCAATAGAACTGACAAATACTTTTAGTACAGCATCTTAATAACTACCTATCTGAAATAAATATCATTACGAAACATAAAACGCCATTATTTTTTTATTCCATTGTCATTGAAAGCTCATTCAATAAGAGACATCTTAGAAAACCTAAATATAACTTTAAGAACCCCAAAATATCCTAATTTAGATTTTCGTAATCCTTTATGAACTCAGAATGGCCTATATTCAGAACTTGAATCTGATTAACAAGACTTTTTCTATGCCAAATCCAGTCTAGTTCAGGGCTTGCATGTAAGTTCTAATTTAGACTTAGCAAGGCCTATCAGGTTTTGAGAAGGTTAAGTTTAGGTTCTGGGATTTACTATTTCATCTTGACAACTTAAAGCTAAAACGTTATGCGGAGGTTCTGTAGGTCGGGCCCTTTTGGGATACAGAACGCAATAATAAGGTTATTTTAGCGTTGTGTAAACTAATCACCCAGAACCTTGAGTAATTCTAGAAAGGTTCTAGAACCTTTGGTAAACCTGTTCAGAACCTAAAATGTTACTTGGGCTATTAACATCATATCCCGAGAATTTGTTTCAAAATGAAACTCAAACTCAAAGCATTTATTTCAAATAAAGCAATTACAGGTACTTTTGAATTCGTCAAGGGGTCGGTCAGTCAGAAAGATGAAGCTGCCCATTCCAAAGCGTAGTAGGTTCCTATGGAGAAGAACGGGCAAGAAACTCCACGGACACTCTTTTAAATCATAATATTGTTATAAAATATTGGTTACATCATTCATGTTCAAATTATACATGTGAGAACAATGTAGAAAGACGTGCACTAGGGCTTTCAATACCGGTATTCCGGGATCCCGTAATACTGGGATCCCGGATATCTTTAGAAATTTTTCAATACCGGTTTTGAAAAATGATTGGTGATTTTACAATACAATTTGATACAATTCTAAAATTAAAATAAGTCGTGGCAGCTAAGAGATGACCAGTCCCCACTGACGGCGCCCGTTCAAGAACATGACGTATGGATAAGCACATTTGACACTGACGAAAGCTTTGACCAAGTCTGGATTGCTCTAAGCGGTCGGCACCAGCTGTTGATATGCCAGAAACAAATGAATGATGATGACAGGATTTATAATAATAATAATAATAACTGAAAGTAACTGAAACTTTCAGTAGCGCCATCAGGATGGAATTTGGTGTGGACAAATGTGCGGTCATGCATGTAAAGCGAGGGGAGATTATGGAATCCGTGGGAACCCAACTCTCGGATTCCATAAACCTTAGAGCCCTCTCCGCATCCGATACCTATAAGTATTTGGGTATGTCGGAAGCGCTGGGCATCAATGTTACTGACATGAAGCAATCGTTGAAGGAGCGGTTCTTTGGCCGCCTGAAGAAAGTATTCAATAGTCTTCTATCAGGCGGAAACAAGGTGCGCGCCTTCAACGGTTGGGTCATGCCGGTTTTGATGTACTCTTTCGGCGTACTCAAATGGACTCAGACCGAACTCGACGCCCTGGATAGGAGGGTCCGTACGCTGCTGACTGCATATCGAATGCATCACCCACGATCATCGGTGATGAGACTGTATATCCCGCGAAAGTGTGGGGGTCGAGGCTTTTTAAACGCTAAGACCCTCCACAATCGCGAGATATGCAGTCTCAGGGAATATTTCCTAGAAACCGACGTGGGGATGCATCGAGATGTGGCCGCGGTGGACAAGGGTCTCACCCCGCTCTCCTTGGCTAAAGAGAACTGGCGCAAGCCTGTAGTGCTTGACACTAACGATCGCAAGGAGGTATGGCAGAGTAAGGAGCTTCACGGACGCTACTTCCGGGCCCTACATGGACCCGATGTAGATTTACTAGCGTCCGTAGCCTGGCTGCGTTTTGGTGACCTCTTTGGGGAAACCGAAGGTTTTGTCTGTGCAATTATGGACGAAGTTATGATGACGAACAATTACCGGAGATTCATTGTGAAGGATGGGACGGTTGACATCTGTCGGGCATGCCACCGTCCGGGAGAATCAATCCGACACATTATCTCCGGGTGTTCTCGTCTAGCTAACGAAGAGTACTTGCATAGACATAACCTTGTAGCCAGGATTATCCATCAGCAACTTGCTCTGAAATACAACCTTGTAGAATCGGAAGTGCCGTACTACAGGTATGTGCCCGACCCAGTTCTCGAAAATGGACATATCACATTGTACTGGGATCGATCCATCATCACTGACAGGACTATTGTTGCCAATAAGCCTGATATAGTGGTGGTGGATCGAGGAGAACGGCGCGCAATGATTATTGACATAACGGTCCCGCATGACGGGAACCTCGTGAAAGCAGAGAAAGATAAACAAATCAAGTATCTTGACTTGGCTCACGAGGTTGTCGACATGTGGGATGTGAACTCAGCGATCATTGTGCCGATAGTCGTATCAGCCAATGGCTTAATTGCCAAGAGCCTCGACCAACACCTAAGGAGGCTCTCGTTGGGCAGCTGGATTAAGGGCTTGATTCAAAAAGCAGTACTCCTGGACACGGCTCGCATTGTCAGAAGGTTCCTCTCTCTGGAGCCCTGACCGCCGGTAGCTTGGACCCTGTTCCCGATACCGGTGGGCTACTATTTTTTATATTTTTAAATGTTTTTATAATTTTTATTTTAATATTTAAAAATGTAATTAATATGTTTAATACTGAATAAAGGAATAATAATAACCCCACCGCCGTATCTCTACGTTGACGTCGTGGTGGGGCTTGCGCGCTCCGAACTCTAGGTCTGTGCCGGTAGAGTTTACTTTGCCGGAACAGGTCTAGGATGAGGAGCCAGACCAAGAGAGATGCAGAAACCCGCAGGGCAGATGTGGCGAGCTGTTGGGCAGTAGCGACCCCACGGACCCTATCTCCCGGGAGAAGTCTTGTTCCTCACCTCTGGCTTGCCTTTATTGGCCGGCTGGAGTGAACATTGACGAGGAACAGAGGTCCCACCTCATTCTTGCCTTAATTGCCCGGCTTGAGTGGAGATTCGCAAGAGCAAACGTGCTCGGAGGAAGGAAGTACTCCAGTAAGTGCTCGTAGGGATCTTGACCATCTTCCGGGCTCTGGGATTGTTCTGAAAGCCGTGGAATACCGCTCCACTCCTCAAGCACCTCAGGACATGTTGCCCTCTTGTCACTATGTGCTAGCGACAGTTTTCGGGGGCCCATTATTGTGTGTGCAAGTCACCCCCTGCCATTTTATCCGTGTATACCATAACATTGATCAGGCAGGGGACATAGACCTTCCATAGTTCTTGGTAAGCAATCCACTATAGCCACCCAAACCCATAGCCCAATATTTTTTATTTCCATTTTCTGCAATAGTCCTACACCAACCGGGGGTTGTCCTTGGTGCACTTGCATAGTGCATACAGGGATAATCGCCGGTTGGTGCCACATTTCATTAAGCACGTCTAACGGGCCTCTGCGAGTTGGCTTTGGCCCCTCGTACGCCTTCCAAAGGTCCGGGACTCCAGGGTCCCGAGATATGTAGACATATATAAATAAATAATAATAATACCATTTATTGCAGGCAACACAGGCCCATAGAAAAATACCTTAATCTAAACATATATATTTACATATATATTTATTTTATTTATGTAAAGCTGACCTTTGGGCTTGTCGAGCGAGAGTGCCCGGGCGAAGTGCTCGTCCACAACGGCGGCGACGTCGCCCGAGTAGTGCGTGAACACGACGCAGTTGGCGCTGACGTACTGCGCACGCGCACGCGCCGCGCCCGCGCCTCCGCACTCGCCCTCCGACTCCGACGACCCGCCGCCTGCGCACACACACACACAATCAGTTCATTGTTGCAGCACCGTGCTTTTTTTTACATCATATGAACAGCAAGCATATAATACATGCAGTGCGCTCGCCTTACTAACGAGTGCAGCTATTTCAGACATCTGAAGAAGTGGCACTGACGTCACCCGCTTGCTAGCGTATGGTGGTGCCTTCTTTGGCAAGACTATCCAGCATGCGTAGCAACCATAATAGAAAGGGGTCGGGTTTTGTCGACGGAAGAATAAACAAAGAGACAGATTGTGATTGTTTATCTGTCATTTTGTCGACGGAAGAATAAACAAAGTGACAGATTGTGATTGTTTATCTGTCATTTTGTAGACGGAAGAATAAACAAAGAGACAGATTGTGATTTTTTATCTGTCATTTTGTCGACGGAAGAATAAACAAAGAGACAGATTGTGATTGTTTATCTGTCATTTTGTCGACGGAAGAATAAACAAAGAGACAGATTGTGATTGTTTATCTGTCATTTTGTCGACGGAAGAATAAACAAAGAGACAGATTGTGATTGTTTATCTGTCATTTTGTCGACGGAAGAATAAACAAAGTGACAGATTGTGATTGTTTATCTGTCATTTTGTAGACGGAAGAATAAACAAAGAGACAGATTGTGATTTTTTATCTGTCATTTTGTCGACGGAAGAATAAACAAAGAGACAGATTGTGATTGTTTATCTGTCATTTTGTTTATTCTTCCGTCAACAAAACCCGTTTCTAGTGTGGTCATGCTACTTGTGCAGAAGCAATACTGAAGCGATGTAAACTGTGGGCGCGCGTGGTACGCACCGTCAGCGCTGGCGCGGCCGTGCGCGGACAGGTCCTCCTCCTTGGCGCGCAGGCGCGCGGCGTGGTGCGCGAGGTGCGCGTGCGGCGGGCTGCCGGGCGACTGCGCGCCTGACGACGCGGAGCCCGAGCTGAGCGCTGCCGCGCCGCCGCCGCTGTACGCCTCGCTGCCGGCATTGCCCTGCACGTTGAACTGCAAACCACTGCACGGTTAGTAGTGTCGCTTCCATCGCTCCAAGAGAGATAAGAGACCAAGATGCTTCTAAATACAACGGTTTAGCTAACTTGGTACGAATGTGCTCCTAGCGCTTAGAATGAAGGCGGTGCTATAAGTGGCCTTAAAAAGTTTTGTTAAGTAGGTATAGGTATTCCTTTACAATTTCTATATGAGCATTGAGAACCGACACAAATATGTAAGTACCTGGCGGCCAATGTGAGCCTTATACTTAACAGAAAGTCCATCTAAAGCCGCCCTCCGACGGTGCGCCATATCGCGGACACACGCGCACGACGCACCGTGGGAAACCTAGCGTGCGTGGTAGCGCAGACGCGCGTTGTACGCGTGCGTGGCGGTGCGTCCTCGTGCGGGCTGGTGCGCGTCCGCGATATGGCGCACCGTGGGAGTTGGCTTTAAGATGGACCATATATCTTACAAGCACCCGAGGACACTAGCTGTGTTCTGCGATCAAACTGCCTGTTCACGACTATACTTGTCGGACTAACTCGGGCCTACGTATTCCTATTCATGGCCTGTAAGTACATGGAATGTTGGAATCCTATTAAGTACTTTATTTTTATAGATATTGATATAATTATAGTACTTGCTAGTAATTATTAGGTACGAGTATATCAATATCTATAATAAAGAAAATTATTTAAAAAACAAAAAACCCCACTGCAAAAACACATAACTGAAAAGAGAAAAACAAGCATTAATAAAATTTATAATCTATAGAATTTTGGTATCGCAGGCGGGGGGACTACCAAAAGTTACACCTTATTTCCGGTTATTAGTTTGTGCCCGCCTGCGATACCAAAATTCTAAATTATAATGCTTGTTTTTCTCTTTTCAGTTACCTTTGTGTTTCTTCAGTTGGGTTTTTTGTTTTTTAAATAATTTTCTTTATTTCAAGATTTTTAGTGTTTATAAATGTATACCTAAAGGAATCAAGGCGAGATCCATACATTGATTTGTACAAAAAAATGAATTAATTTAAGTAGAGGGTTCAAAATATTTTCCAATGTTGAAAAGACATTATCAGGAGTATTTATTTATTTATTCATATAACATTTCGCATTGTGTCTGAAATATTTGTATATTAATTAACATAATAGATATAGCAAAAAAAAAAAAAAGAATTTTAAAACAGTAGGTAGTTTCACCAAAACATAAAATAGTGAAAAAAAAACAATTACATGCGAAAAATATTAAGCACAGTAGATTGATATACCTACTTGTACTTATCATATTTTTAAAACCCCGCATAATTAAAATATTTCGAAATTAAAATATCAATTCAATTCAATTCATTTATTCAATAACAATTTTTACATCGTGTCTGAAATCTGAATTTCTATAATTAAATACCTCTATAAGAACGCTAGGTATATCAGTTTTTCGTTTCATCTCGTTGCTCATTTTCTTTATATAAAAAAAAGAAATTTAACAAGTGACAATTACGGATCTATCAAACTTGACAGCTGACTGACAAGTGATGTGAATCATTGTTTACAGCCGGCGTTATGAGTTGAAATAGTACAGGAATTATTCATTATTCATATAAAAATCCTATGGATGAAATTGAGCTTAAACTGATTTCTAAGCGATCGATGTGAGAGTTTTGCCATACAATTGTATAACGAGTATATAAAGAAACTAGAAAATGACATTAAGACTTGGACTGACCCTAAACGTCTATGGAGTTATATTAAAACCAAACGCGGAGGGTCTAGTGCCTACCCGCTCACTATGACTGACGGACAGGTCGTAACTTCTGATGGCTCTGAAATCTGTGATCTCTTCGCTAACCACTTTTCAAGCGTGTATGTACATATCTGACACTGATACAGAAAATAATAATTATTACTCAAGTTTTCTTGTATAGTCAGGGCTTGACTTCCCTAGAAATAGAACGCGAATGTTTATTTAAGAAACTGAAATCAGTTGATATCAGAAAAGGATCTGGTCCCGATGGCATTCCCCCGGTATTTATTTATAATTGTGCATTAGTTCTGGTGTCCTCTCTATAATATTAATCATCTACAATACGTCCTTGGCCACAGGAACATTTCCGTCAGAATGGAAAAAGGCTAAGGTAGTTCCAGAACACAAGTCAGATAAGAAAGACTCCATTAACAGTCGTTTAATAACTACAGGCCCATTTCAATTATTTCTACATTCGCTAAGATCTTTGAATCTTTTATTTGCCCTCATGTCCAACAACATTTTAAAATGTACGTGAGCAACTGTCAGCACGGGTTCGTGCCTTCAAGATCTACAGCTACGAACTTAGTAGCTTTTACTGAGTCCCTTATTCAGACTATTGACGAAGGCAAACAATTAGATGTTATTTACACCGACTTCAGTAAAGCTTTTGACAAAATGCCCCATTCCATCCTAATAAAAAAGCTTGAGGCATACGGTATAGCTGGATCTTTGTTAAACTTGTTTAAATCGTATCTTTCTGGGCGCGAGTTCTATGTCGTTGTTAACGGTTATCAATCTACAACACGAATTATCACCTCTGGCGCTCCGCAGGGATCACATTTTAGGCACCAATACTTTTTGTTGTTTTTATAAACGACCTTCCCTTGTGTCTACAATTTTCCGAGCCTTTTATGTACGCCGACGATTTAAAATTGGCACGTAAAATTGAATCATCAAAAGATAGTGAGCTCCTGCAACGCGACGCCAACCAAGTTATCGAATGGTGTCGCAATAATAAAATGCAACTGAACTCGAAAAAATGTTACCATACAAAGTATACACGGAACATTAACTACATCGAAACTGAGTACTTCATAAACCAGCACAAAGTCCAGGAAGTAGAAGTTATAGGGGACTTAGGAGTACTCGTCGATAGAAAAGTAAGCTTTGTACCCCACATCGAAAGTATAATTAAGAGAGCATCCAAAATGGTAGGATTCATAACTCGAAAATAATGCTATACAACAGTCTCGCGCGAAGTATTTTGGAGTACTGCAGCGTTGTATGCAGGCCTCACTTCGCCACCCTATTCTGAGGATCGAGCGTGTACAAAAGCGCTTTATGTGGATCTAGCTTTTTGTGAAAGGAAATACAAGACATTTCCCTCATACAATTCCCGTCTGCAACATTTCAAAGTGCAAACCTTATCAGCACGCAGAGATGTCGCAGATGTTTTATTTTTATTTAAACTGTTACATAACGAAATTGACTTTCCCGATTTACTAAACCTAATTAGATTTCGGGCGCCTTCCAGATATCCTAGGAAAAGTATAACGCCTCTATGCCCGCCATATCGAAGGTCTGTAGGTACTTGGTGCAAACTCTCCAATTCCTAGCTTATGCAGGATCCTCAATAGCTGTAGTGACTTGTTGGACATTCACTGCGCCAGTGTAAGTGCGGTTCGCAAGGTAAATGCGACACACCTGTAACGATACCTATTGCTGTTTACATTTTGTTTTACATTTTGTTTTTTTTTTTGTTTTTTATTATCTTTATTTTCATTTGTACAGTAATTTTATTTAATCGATACTCAAATCTTATTGCAATTGTTAGTTTAATTATAATTGTATCATTTGATAGATTAATTCTGTTTATTGAATTCGGTTGTTTATTTTTGTTTCCATTGTTCTTTTATTTTTTTTTTCAGCAACAAGTTAAGCATTTGCATTCAGAAAGTATCATTTGGTGAAGTGGAACTGATGAAGAAGTCCACAGATGGCCACCGGAACTTCTCAATGATAAGTATTTCACGGGTGGCGTCATTTATGAATCGACTAGACTTTATCAAAAAAATCAACCATTTTAAATAATTAATCGGTTACATTTTTTAGGCCAAATGCGATTATACACATTACAAAACAGTGGGCCAAAAAAAAACTATCTCCTTTAAACTTTAACATAGATATTGTCGTCTATCTATCTATCTTCGTCATTATAATGACAAAGATAGATAGATAGATAGAATATTCTTTATTATGTAGACCAACATGGACATGTATGCATGGATGTGTATGTGTGGACCATAGAAATATTAATTATATCTATGGTGTGGACGAAGCATGCAGATGTAGAATAAGTACGAAATCGACAAAAAACAAAGCAAAAGTGTAGGTACATATAAAACAAGTTAATTTAATACAACTGGCACCAATTTGACACCATGGTACCCTCATTAGTACTAATTATTCACTTTACATTAGTGAGTTGTAGTCTGATTGGAATGTGTGCGTGTATGCACATGCACAGAGCCTAGGTGTAGTTTTGGCATATGGTACGACATCTCGGAAGTCACCTTGGGCACGGGCCTAGAGAGCAAGCCTTACGTCCTTGAGCCAGCGAGCCTAGCGTTGTCGCACCGCCGCGGCTGCGCAAGTGCTGGTAACAGCCGCAATTTTCACAAAAACAAGAGAATTCGCGCGCGTGACAGTCCAGCTAACACGATCACCACCATCAATAACGCGTTGAACTAAAAATCATTCTGAGCCTTGCGTCATTTACTCATCCCACACAATCAGCGATGTGTCACTGCACCACTGAAACCATCAGCAAGACTTCTCTTAGTGAGGTGAGTAAGGCGAGGAGAGGGGCCTCCCTTGAGCCCCGCTGTGCAGCAGCACGTGCCCACTGTGCCACCGCCTTCCTGTCCGCCCGAGTGACCACTGCGCGCCCGCGAACCAAAGGCCATGCACCTGCCTTAAATGATACAAGCGGTGTTTCGGCTTGACCTTGAGGCGCCGAAGTGGTCGCCTCCCCGATGCCTTCTTCTCCGAACGGATCTTCTCTCACGACCCCGCTCGGTGGCCTCTTCTAAGACCATCACGGTCTCACAGGCGGAGGCCATTCTGACCCGTAGCGGTCAGAGTCAGAATGGCCTCCGTCTGTATCGTATGTAGATACGAGAGCAGTCTAGAGTTGCGCACTCGTGCGGTGTGAATTGTTTTGAGTTAGATCGGATCTTGATGTGGCTGTAGATGGGTACCATCTGCATACCATAACTGTTCGAGTGACTGTCACTAGCCCTACGCTACTGTATCGCCATTGATCTTTCTGTCTTACCTACGAGTCCTATTCACAATTATAAGTACCTACTTAAGAGTAACAAATCTTATGCCAAAGTGAAGTTTAAATAAAAATAGAATTGTTGTATTTATTTAATAAAATATAATAATTCAATATGAATCAACGACAATGAAACTGCCGCTGACCACGAAAACTCGCGCGAGAGTCATGGCGCGGCGGCGCGGCGGATCGGTTTTTGCGCGCGTGATATATGGGCCGGTCGGACCGGCCGCGCCGCGCTCGTAGCCGGCAGCCACACAAAAACTAATTTAACTCTATGAACCGCTTCTGCTTCACATGCTTGTGACGATTTTTACTTTCGAGATGATCGCACTCCGATGCGTTGACACCGCAACATAAAAACGATGAGAAGCGAAGCTGACAAACCAGCTGACCCGGCCGCCGCACTACCGCGACCATGGCGGCCGACGGAAATACCTGAATATGGATACGTGGAGCAGGCAGTGAGCTCGCCTGCAGGAAGCGACGATGTAGGTCGCCATCATGTGGCCTCAGTTGGAATTATCATGGATTCCTTCTCCCCAACCGACAGTTTTTCTAAGCCTCTACTAATCGAGAGTCTAAACACCTGTAGTAGGGGATAAATATTGATTGATCTAGACAGTCATAGGTTACTACGAATTCGGTTTAAAGAACTTTATTCTCATTAAGACAATCGTCACTTACATGAGAACATAAAATCTTATTAATAATTATAATTTTATCAGTGCAGGTAGAAGAAAAACAAAAGCAAAAAACAAAAAATATTGAAGTAGGTATGATCATTGTCAACAAATAGGAAGCGAGTTCACTGCATTCTTAAGAAAAGGTGGTGGGCCAAGTTAAAAGATGTTGCCGTTTTAAACAAAAATAATCGAACATAATTAATATAGTGTTTCGTCCTTGAGAATAAAAGTGAATAATTTATTTTTAAATATGTTGAGTGAAGTCGCTTCTTTTACATCCTTTGGAAGTTTATTATAGAGCTGTGCTCCCCCATAAGTAAGGTTATTTTTACCGTAGTTGGTTCTTACTCTAGACAATACCAGGTACGAATTCAGTATGTACATTGATATGTGTTCCTATAAATTATTTATTAAGTAGATACTTAAGTACATACTTACATAGGTAGGTATGACTTCAAAAATCAACAAACACGAAGTGAGACTGCATAGTCTCACTTCGTGTTTGTTGATTTTTTTTTTGTTTGTCATGCATGCATATGCATGACACTATATTTTAAACAACGGTATCACAATTTCATGTCTACTACGTGTATTTATATTTTGGAAATCGCTTCTTATTTTGAAAAGTCCTAACTTTTTGTGAACATACAAAGTTATTTGATCAAATTCAATTTGACAAATATGTTTAGAATAGAATAGAATAGTTCTTTATTTGCACAGAAAGTAGGTACAAGTTACAGATGTTAAGTTTAATAAAATGATCCTTATACTAACTACCTTAACTAAGGCATGCAAACAGTTTAAATAATAATAAAGACTGACTCAATATAAAAATTATTAACAAATTCAATCAAATCAATAGGTACAAGTTTACCATGTCAAGATGAAATTCAGAATATAAAAAAATTAAAAAATTAAATTGAAATAGGCAATACAAATTATACATAATGTCAAGTTTATAAATTCGTCAAAATCGAGTTCGAGGTCAATGCATAAGTTAACAAAATATGATTTAGTAAAAGTCAGGAGTACAGAGATGTCATATTATCAATTTAAATTCTTATCGGTCAAAAATTCGTTAATCGAGTAATAACATTTATTAATTAATAGGTCTGTCAACTTCTTTTTGAAAAGTGGAAATGTCTAATTTTTTATTACATTAGGTATTTTGTTAAATATGATCGGACCCATACATATAATACTTTTCTTTAATAGGGCGGTGTCTGAACCGCTAACAATTAACAAATCTTTATACTGTCTCCTGATTGGCCGGTTTCTATTTTCAGAAACTTTATTAAAAAGATGCATATTTGATTTAACAAAAACTGCCACCTCGAAAATATAAAGTGATGGGAATGTTAGTAATTTTAGGGACTTAAATACAGGTACGCAGCTATCTGTTACAATTAAATTGCACATAGCTCTTATACAGCGTTTTTGAGCCTTGAACACGTGTTCTCTCAGACTGCAATTTCCCCAAAATATTATACCGAATCTCAAAATCGACGCGACTAACCCGTGGTATGCAATTAATCTTGTGGCCATATTTACTTTTTTAGACAAGTTAAAGAGTATATAATTATGCATGTGCACTAAGTTTTTTGCATACTTCTTCTGCTTGTGGCTTCCAAGTTAATTGGCTTATCTATCATAATGCCAAGGAACTTTGCAACTTGTACTTGGTCAACTTTTTGTCAATTATAGTGTAAATGTAAGAGTTCTGGTGGAATCCGTTGATAAAAATGCATTACATTAGTCTTTGATAAATTAATCATTAAATTATTTTGGTCAAGCCAGCGTATAATGTTTATTAAAGTATCATTTATGTCAAGTTCATATGTTTTTTTGTCAATACATTTAATCAAGGCAGTACTATCGTCAGCGAATAAGACCATAGGATGTTCAATGTGGCGAGGTAAGTCATTAATATACAGCAGAAACAATAAAGGGCCCAGCACACTACCCTGCGGTACGCCAAATCTAATAATTCTAGCCATAGATAAATATTTTTCTTCGCGCTTGGTTTTTAGACATATTCTTAATATTTCTGTGTGCTGCTTACGATTATTAAGGTATGATTTTAAGAGATTAAGTACATTTCCTCTGATGCCTATGGTGTCTAGCTTTTTATAAGAATTTCGTGATCAACACAATCAAAAGCCCTCGTCATGTCCGTAAAAATTGCGCAAACTGGTACTTTTTTATCTACATTTTGCAATATGACATTTATCAAATCATAAACGGCCGTATTTATACCTTTATTTTTTCTGAAACCCTTTTGTTCCGCACTTAAAATATTATATTTGGATAAGAAGTTATTAACGGCGTCATAAATTATTTTTTCTATAACCTTAGAAAAAATGGGTATTAAAGCAATTGGTCTATAATTTGCTGTATCTTCTTTATCGTTTTATTTTTAAACTGGCTTCACTATAACTATTTTTAAACTATCCGGAAATACTCCAGTACTGATACATAAATTAAGTATATGACACAAATGTAAGGCGATGTCGCCTGATACGAATTTTACAACCTTTGTTGATATACCATCATATCCAGTGCTACTTTTATTTTTTAATGATTGTATCGCTCTCATAATATCTTGCGGTACTACTGGATGCATTAACATTGATTTGGGGTTACTTGTCAAGTTCGTAGTGTCCGGTGGTTTCGTCATGTTATTTTGTGTCTGGTCAATGAAGTAGTTGTTAAAAGCGTTAGCAATGTCTGTCGGATTACTAATGGTAGTACTTTGAACTTTAATTTGGGAAATAGGCTCAGTGATTCGGTTTTTGTTATCTATAACCTGCCATGATGCTTTCGATTTATTGCTTGAGGTGTTAATTAAATAATTATTTTGTGCTCTTTGCGTTAATTTAATAATTTTCCGAAACCTGCGCGAGTAATTTCTGAATTTATTTTTATTACAATTTGATGGTTCGCGTCTGTATTTCCATAGTAAATGTCTTTGTTTTCTACTACACACTCGGATGCCATTTGAAACCCATTTAATATTCTTATTAGACTTAACTGTTATTAATTTGTAAGGAAAGCAAAGATCGTACAGCATGCGAAACTGCTCCAGAAAATGATCGTATGCTTCATTAGCATGTTCGGTTTCATAGATTTCAGAGAAAGAAAGACATTTTAGATAGTTTTTGAATCTAGTCATATTTTCACTCGATAAGTCGCGTATTCTAATCCGCCAGGAATTAATTCAGGATTTAATAACCTTAATTTCTAATAGCTGAGCAGTGTGATCAGACAATGCAAAGTCCAATACGTCGGATTTACATTTTAATTTAGAATTGCATGCAAAATTATCCAAGTATTACTGGCCAGCCTGGTGGGCTGTCGTAGTTCTAATTTAAGATTGTAGCCCAAAAGAAAGTATTCAAAGTCTAGTGTCAAGTTATTTCTTTTAAGCGTATCTATATTGAAATCCCCACACATGACTATTTTCTAATGAAATTTGGTACATAGCTTCTTCAAAATAATATCTAACTTTTCATAAAAAACGTTTAAGTTATTTAACTTTGGTGGCCTATATATACAAATAATAATTCTATTTTGGTTCGTAAGTTCTATGCCACAACATTCAATAACATTAGGTATGGAATGACGAGAGACATCCAAAAGCTCTCTGTATTCAATACAACTTTTAACTAAAATACATGCTCCTCCTCGTTTCTGAGATGGTCTTGAATAAATTGCTCCTAACTTGTAGTTCGTTATATTTAATAATGTCTCGTGTTTGTTGTGCCAACCCGAATAACTACGACTTCTGGTACATGTAATGATAATTGTGTTTTGTTGCTGCTACTATTTAGATAAAGCCTTAATTATCTCCCTTCTGATCAAAGTGGTCAAACCGTAACTTTTGAATCTGTTCTGAGTCCAACATACCAATACAAAACGTGCAAATACAATTCAGACTAATAACAGCTGTTCAAATAACTGTAATAGCACTTTAGTTTGTAAATTAAGTAATCAGGACCGTACAATAAAACAATGTTAATATTTTGTATAAAAGAATTCTTTTCGGTAGTGCAAACCGAGTTCAATGATTCTTACTTACTACTTACGAAAGACTTTTCGAGCTGTATGGCCTTAAGCCTTATATTAACACGGAAACTTTTAATGAGTACTTATTTATTTATGAGTAGTAGGTATTTAAACGAGTAACTGTAAATTAATGTTTTAAGTGACAAAAATAATGAATTTAAGTTATAGTATTACTAAGTGAGCGACTGACTGCGAGTGACGAGAAATCAACAGAACAGCAACTTACAAACACTAATTTGAGTTACTTAAAATACAAAATGAGAAGCTTCATAATTATTAAATGTGAGTGACCTAAAATTTGTTTGAGTGTCAACGTTACGTCCTGCATTTTTTTCAATATTTGGCAAATGATTTATTTATACTGAGCGTTATTATATCTTAAATTAAGTGTTTCGAATAGAAAAACCACTTTGAAAAATACTATAATGAGCAGAGTACTATGAGCTCACATTTTTTTTGAAAATTTTCTTATGAAATATATATTTGAAGAAACACTATTGCCACATGCAGCAGGCATGGTTTCTGTCACGGCTCCGGCACTGCGGTTCATTCCCATCTCGGCACCCATGAATTTATTTATCTTGTCTACGAAAAATTCCCATCTCGGCACCCTCTCATGAATCATTTTAAGGTACACAAAAATGAAATGAAATTGTTTATTCTGTAAATAGGATATCGGAATCACTTTTACACGTCATATTTTTTTTTTTAAATGTTTAAAATAAGCTAGATGAGGTCAGCGTTTCCTAACTGACTACTCTGAGAAGAAAGGCCGAATTCTACCGCCTAAACCTAAACCTAAAAAGAAACGGAAACACAGTATCAGTGTAGTAAGTAAATCAACTTTATTATTTATTAAATTATTTTCGTTTCTTTTTAAATTACCATTTTCACAGACAAACCCTTGAATCGCTTTTTAGAGTCTCCATTATCTCTACCTTGGCAGTAACATGACAAATCTTAAAATATATGAAAAATTCACGGTTCGTAGGAATAATCGTTTTAAAATCTTTACAGCAATTTATGTAAAAACATTACAAAAATCAACAGTTATTATGTACAGTTAAAGTTTAATCAGTATAATCGTACGTAGGCAAAAGGTCGTCCATACTCTGAGGACTTTCATACTGGTACTGAATGATACGAGTAGGCTTGACGTAGGCTACGCGTTCACTGTACAGTCAGTTATTGGAATACGTGTTGATAGAATGTTATAATTCTTTTTTTTTTTTTTTTATTTACTTCGCTCATATAAATAAAATAAAAGCAAAGGGGGGTAGCTAATTGCTATAACTGGCTGTACATTAATTTTCAGTCTTAATTATCACATAAATCGGAATTGTATATTTTCACACCTACATAATAAAAATCTAAATATAAAAAATATTAGTCTTAAAAATATCTGAAATAATAAAATCGCAGCAAGCTGTTACTCTTCATACAAAAAACAAACTAATATAAAAATATTACACTAATCAACAGTTGTAAAAACACTATTTTTTAATCTTCTATATCACAGAAATCAACATTGTACATAATTTTCTTACAACAATAGCAAAAATTTTTTTTTTTTTAGTTTTGAGTCAATTTGGTTTACTCATTATACTGATACAGTGTATCCATTTTTTGATGACTGTGTACTTAGCAACGACTAATGACGGAGTGCCGAGATGGGAATTTTACGTAGACATGATAAATAAATTCATGGGAGCCGAGATGGGACTAAACCGGCGCTGCGGGGCTCCGGCGGTCCCACGCGAGATTACCGTCGCAGATGATTTTAACGCTCACCACCGCAGCTTCGGCTTGCTGCCGGCGATCGCCGGCCAGCCTCAGCCGCGGCGGCGGGCGATGAAACCACCTGCTCCTCAGCTCGCGGGCCGCCTCGCCCCTTCGCGCCTCCGCGCGGGTTTAAATTACACTCTAGGGGTAGGGCAGACTACGTGGAGTCGGTTTTGCAGCGATTCGTTTCAAATTTTTATGCCTTACAAATATTTGTTTAAAGATTTTTATGCCAAGTGTGTTATGCCAAATAAACTTCGGAGCATCAAAATTCTGCCAGATAGAGGGATACCCATCGTAAACACGCAACACCGGTCCGCAGCCCAACTCACCGACCAACTGACTGTATCGATTCGTCGCTCCACCCATTGCTCCACCCCCATTCGCATAAAACAGTCTGTAGTTTTCATTAAACAATCGTATCAAAATAAAAAACATAAGACCTCAAATAGAATTTCAGTAACCAATAATCATTATTAAAGCAGCTTCCAAACGTTGCTTAAAGTGAACTTTTTAGTAGTTCGTTATGTGTAACCTCAATTGGAAAAATCGTCTCTATCATAATATTGAAGTTGTCCTCACTGTATTTCTAGTCGCTCACTTAGTAATTTTGTCGCACGGCTAGAATTTTTATATTTGAAATGGATTAATCACAACCCACTTTTTGTAAGCTCGTTCTGGATTTTATTATTAATCAATATTCGTTGTTAGTTTAGTTAATTTTTCGCTTACTCAAATTCATACTGCTCAAGTTATTAAAACAGTATCTCATCATCAGTCGCAAAGTTTTTTTTTATTCGATCGTTTTATAATTCCCCTTTATTTATTTAAAGGCTAACCAACTACAACAACACGTACGCAGCATTAACCCAAAGACTTAGTCATAACATAGATCTCGCGTGTATCTAAATTACAGGTAAGCACGACACTATCTACTAATATTAGCGCACTAAGAACATTATACATTAAAACATTAAGAGGGTTTACATCGTACGGTATTTCATACAAACTTTCAAGCCCTTGTTTTTCGAAATGATTGAACCGATTTTAATGAAACTTCATACGCATATGCAGGATACAAAGGTCTAAAAACAAAATTGCCAAAAAATCGCAAAATATAATATATTATAAGTATTAATAGTTTCTTCTTATAAGTATTTAAAGTTAACGGCAAGAAGTGCTTTCTATGAACAAAGATCTCTGTCAACAGTGCTTCCTATGGACCGAGATATCTACAAACAATGTTTCTATCAACTAAGTTTTCGGCGAAACGTGCTGTCTAGGAACAGAGATTTCTATTAACTTTGCCTTCTGTATGTAGTCGTATCGTACAAGCGTGTTTCTATCTTAGGTTCCACACTCAACATGAGGCGAGTTTGAGAATTGGCTTTATATATGTTACCGGCCAAACCCGATTTCAGGACAAACTAGTTTAGCCTAGGCTAAACTAGTTCTTCCTATACGCGATAGGATTAACTAGTATAGCCTAGGCTAAACTACACACATCAAAAGTGTCTAGGGATCAAGCATTTTTATGCGGATTTCTTGAGATTGAGATGTGGCTTTGTAATAAATTTATGATTTTATAAATTTATATGGATCCTTTTTGGTGCATTTCATAATTTGAATCAGGAACTGTGAATCAAATTCGAGTAAAAGATGAAAATCAGCTGTCAATATTTTCCCTATAAAAACATACAACGCATTGAAGACATTATTAGTGCTACTGTTTCCCTACTACTGATTAAAACCAACGTTATTATGGAGCAGCGACGTCATTTAAGCAGGGAAGAAATGCTCAGAGCCGTGGAAATGATAGAAGCTGGTTCCCGGCAACGTACTGTGGCTTTAGCTCTGAATACAAGTCAGAGTGTTATCAGTCGACTTTGGACACGTTACCGAAGCACTGGTACCGTGGCTGAGCGCCATGGAGGACGGTATCGCTGTACCACACGGAGACAAGACCGATACATTCAAATCTTAGCTCGAAGAGCTCCAACAATAACCGCCATGATGTTAGCCGTGAGGCTTCATCACTCTTCAGGGAACTTAATTAGCGACCAAACAGTCAGAAACCGCTTGCATGAAGTGAACCTTCATTCCCGAAGACCGCTACGGGTACCACCTATAGCAATGCACAATCGTAGGATTCGATATCAATGGGCTCTTGAACACAGAAATTGGGCAGAAGAACAATGGCGTTTCGTGTGCTTTTCTGATGAGTCTCGTTTTGGTATGAGACCGGATACAAGACGTATACGACACTGGAGAACCCCTGGACGCCAACAGCGATTAAAATCCTGCCAGGAAGTCCATCCTTATAGTGGTGGAACCATCATGGTATGGGCGGGTATTTGGATCGGCGGAAGAACTGAGTTGATTTGGATTAGAGGCAACCTCAACGCTCAAATTTATGCTGAGACGATTGTATCAGACGTCATCGTTCCTCTACAAGTGCAAATCGGTCCCTTATTTCAGTTAATGCATGATAATGCACGACCGCACACCGCAAGAGTTGTAAGACAGACTCTCGCCGCAGCTAACATCAATGTCCTGCCCTGGCCTGCTCAGTCGCCAGACTTGAACCCGATTGAGCATGCATGGGATATGCTACAGAGAAGAGCTCTGCCGAATATGGAGGGTATCCAGTCGCAAGAAGACCTTTTTTTGTTGTTGCAACGAACATGGGCGGCCATTCCACAGCGTGATTTGGATGAACTCATTTTGAGTATGCCAAGCCGATGTTCTTGTGTTGTTAGTGTTCGCGGTAGAAACACGGATTATTAATTGTTTAAGTTACCCAATAAAATTTTAAAGAAAACTGTTATTTCAGTCTTTTTTTCGAACTTTAATGTTAGTGGTTCAAATGTCAAAAATCCCTTTATTAGGAAAATGGCAAATTTCTTTATTAATGCAAAGGTGACTTGGTTTATCGTTACTGTGACAAACGAAAACACTTTATTTGATGAATCCTTAAAGAAAATTTTAATTAATATCAATCAGGAGAAAAGTTATTGCAAAAATATATGTTGATCCCTAGACACTTTTGATGTGTGTAGTTTGTCCTAAGCCCGATAGGATAAACCAGTTTAGGCTAGGCCAAACTAGTTGATCCTGATATAAATACGCACACTCTAGGATAAACTGGTATGGCCTAGTCTAAACAGTATAAAAATTTAGCCGAGTCGAAAGTACAGTACGGTCGTTATAAGTTGGCGAGTGTGAAGTTAGGCTCTGCGAATTTTGGCGCTTGAAATAACGTACGAAAATAAAGGTTTTAAAAAAATGTATGCAAATAACTGTTTTTAACAGCAATAAGAACTGCAAATTGCATTTATTTTTTTAAAACCTTTATTTTTGTACGATATTTGAAAGCTACTTCTGACAAGTCTCATCCACCTGCCAACATTGGAGATAATGTGACTATACCGATTCCAGATGTTGACAAAGGCAAAGGTGATCTCAGAAACATTATTGGAGTTATTCTTTAGAAAAATGACGAAGGTTTTTACAAAGTTGGGACCAAACATGGTGTACTTCAGAAACTATATTGCAGGTTTAATTTTTTCTCACTTAATTACTTATCTATCTTTCTGGAGCATTAATGATATTCTAAAGTAGCAAATTTTTTTTTTTTCAGATCAGAATTCGGCATTTGCAGTCAAACTTTTTTAGAAATAGCAGATGTAAACCAAGACTCTGAAATATCGTTACGGGCTGCAGCTACGAAACATTCAGTTGGATCAGGTCAAGGTTTTGTGAGATGCAGCTGCAACAAAAACTGTTCCACAAACAGATGCCAGTGCAAGAAGGCAATGATACTCTGCAATTCTAAGTGCCACCAAAGCAAACCATGTAAAAATAAATAACAATTTTAATAATTGACATAATATGATTATTGCTTCTATTAAAAAACAGTATTATTTGTTATAGTATGATTGTTTGTATTGCCAATTATTATTCATAACTTGTAGTGACGAATCATTATGGTTTTAAAATAGTAACAATTTAAATAATAATTGCTTCTTTAAAAAAAACTTATTATTTGTTATAGTATGATTGTTCGTATTACCAAATTAACCATAACTTTTAACGACGAATTATTATAGTTTAATAAAAATGATTATTTTTCCAATTACGGAGTATTTTATTCAGTTTATCTATTTATTTTGACTTTCTAAATACATATATTAGAATGTTTAGACTAGGCCATACCAGTTTATCCTAGAGTGTGCGTATTTATATCAGGATCAACTAGTTTGGCCTAGCCTAAACTGGTTTATCCTATCGGGCTTAGGACAAACTAGTTTAGCCTAGGCTATACTAGTTAATCCTATCGCGTATAGGAAGAACTAGTTTAGCCTAGGCTAAACTAGTTTGTCCTGAAATCGGGTTTGGCCGGTAACATATATAATGTTTTTGAATCTGTAGGGGGGGCCACGTCCCCCCCTACAGATTCTTTTTTCAACTATTTTGATGTTTTTTTCATTTCTGCTACATTAAATCAATTGGTAAAAAGTACAGTATTAATCTCCATTTAATCATCTATACAATGGTATATAAATTAAATAGGTTCTGTGCAGGAGTGTAACAATAAAAACAGTTGCAGAAATGGGGCAAAAAATATTTTTCGATCGTAGAGCACACTAATGCTTCCCATTACGTCGAGTCGTGCAATATATACGGACAAATTCAAATTCAAATGTTTATTGGTCGAATTTAGAAACCTCCTCCTTTTTTGAGGAGTTCTCTCAAGTCGTCATGGATTCCATCATCAGAAATGAATTTTGATAAAAATGTGATAACTTTCAAATAAGAAAATAATTTTCCAAATCGGTTCATAAATGACGCCACCCGTGAAATACTTATCATTGAGAAGTTCCGGTGGCCATCTGTGGACTTCTTCATCAGTTCCACTTCACCAAATGATACTTTCTGAATGCAAATGCTTAACTTGTTGCTGAAAATACCAAAATCGCTATGTGTATGCCTATAATATTTGCGGAGTTCCCTCAATTTGTCATGGATTCCATCATCAGAACTGAATTTTGATAAAAATGGGATCAATCGGGAAGTATATCCTTTCAAATAAAAAAATCTTCATAAATGACGGAGTTCTGAGATAACATACATTAAAAAAAAACTCCCTCCCTCCTCCTTTTGGGGAAGTCGGTTAAAAAACTGACCTAAATAAAAGAGGGCGCTCCATCACCCTTTGACCATATGACCTTTGACTTTGGACTTCAGAGACTCGATCCTGAACCTTAGCTTACCGTGGTATGGACAGACTTTGCGCTTTATGGATAAGTCCAAACTGAAGGCTAGCCAAAGGGCGATGAAGCATAAGTGACGACAGAATACGTGAGAAAGCTCATTTCGCTCACACGTTTATTAAAATGCGTAAGTACATAATTAGAAGTTGATCGGTTCCATTATAACTTTCTAAACTAAACTCATCATAATTTTGCAAACGTGGTATCGTTCGAAGCGTCTTGATGGGCCGCTGGTAGGCTATATATCTCGTCATATAAAATTTAATATGGCGCCTTCTAGAAGACATATGGTGATGAACTTAAAAATATAAAAAAATATGTTAGGAAATAATTTTATTAAAAATACAGATAAGTTATCTTCTTCTTCTTATATAAAAAAATCATTTGCTGTTCGTTAGTCTGGCTAAAACTCGAGAACGGCTGGACCGATGTTGCTGATTTTGGTTTTGAAATGTTTGTCGTAGTCCAGGGAAGGTTTAAACGTTGAGTAGATAAGTACTTAGTGCCACCCGTGCGAAGCCGGGCCGGGTAAAGCTAGTAAACTTATAAAACTAAAACCCAACTACGACATAAACGTCTACTTAAAAGGAATAAACAAGACATGACAGAGACAGACAGACAAATTAAAAATCCGGAGTCACACGTAATCTGTTCGATTTATAGAGCATTAGGTACTTGTTTGGGAAGACTACGTATGAATGTATGATGTGTGTAGCTCTGCGTGCGGAGCCTGGAGGTGGAGGTGGTACTGACCCGATCGTACTGGAAGTGCGGCGCGTGGTGGAAGGAGCGCGCCGCCCCGCGCCCGTACAGGTAGGGGTAGTAGGCGCCGTACATCACCTCGGGACAGCTCACCGCCATGCCGCCGGCCGGCCGCGCGCGCGCGCCATGCCGCCGCGCCGCCCGCCGCCTGCCTCACGCCACTCGCCACTCGCTGCACCTGCCCAACACACAAACACTTTATTATCTAACCTAAAGCATCCGACCGCAGGACCAAGCCCTTCCCTCTATTCACTTGTGCCATGTATTGCCGCCTTACGCGACACCTGTAGCGGTTATACCGCTAAATACGAACTACGCAGCAAAAAACATGACGTCACACAATTCCTGCATCGCGCAGTTAGAGTTTACCTAGCGAAAAAACATAGATCTATAAGACTATCCGAAATCAACTTACGGGCAGTTGCCCGCCAGATATAACACCCGTCTGGTTGGAGAATCCTCCCTTTTCTATGGTGGATGAGTGAACTTTACACCCTGTTCCTCATACCCCTAAATTGGTGACCCCGAGTATGAACGTCAACGCAGCCTCCGTGCAACTACTTGAGCGTAACGTCATCATCATCGTCACTCCCGCAAGCTTTCGTGAGGCGGGTCACACAGCCAGCCAGCACCCACGGCTTCAACGGGTATCCCGACCACCAGCATGCAGCGAACGCGCATTCCTGGTCATCACCCTCAGCCTCATCAGCAACCTTGGCACAGCACCTGCACTTCCGGCCGGTCTCACAAGCAGAGCCTATTCTACCCTCGCCTGGTCGACGCAAGCAGTCAGCCACAACCCGGCGCTGTACCACATCCGACTCACTGGATAACGACGCAGCGCCACCCCGACTCACTGGGGAATCACCGCAGACAGTTCCGACTTACCGTGAACTATGCGGCACCCGGTTCCGACTCACTGGAACCACAGCTGGCACTGTGAAGCATCGCAAGATCCAAGACTGAGCCCACTATCGACCTCCGGTCTCCGGAGGGGAGTGATGTTGCGGTTACACCGCCACATACAAACTACGCAGCAAAAAACATGACGTCACACAATTCCTGCATCGCGCAGTTAGAGTTTACCTAGCGAAAAAACATAGATAAGACTATCCGAAATCAACTTACGGGCAGTTGCCCGCCAGACATAACACCCGTCTGGTCGGAGGATCCTCCCTTTTCTATGGTAGATGAGTGAACTTTATCAGACATGACCTCCAAATATCCGTATATATCAATTAAGGGTGGTAGACAAATATGAAGAGGAAATAGTTATTTGTGTTACATGGGGAAAAAGTTATATTTTGTTATTCAAGGGCGTTATTTTGAATTCAGAGCCTAGCGAGGGATTCTAAAGTAGAATCCTGAGGTTAGCAAGGAATTCAATATACGCCGCCCGAGAACAATAGTATATTATGCAACTAATGAATAAAGGACGGATTTAAAGCGAGGGCCATATATGAATCACGATCAAGTGAAGGATTCTAACGACTGAATCACGACCGTAGGGAGTGATTCATGATGATTGAATCACGAGCGTAGCGAGTGATTCAAGTGTTAGAATCCTAAGCGACGTGAGTGATTCATGGCCCTCGATATAAATCCGTTTTATTCAAGAGTTGCATACTATACTTTATACCATGACTACGAGAAAAAGAAAGATTTAAGTGAAAATAGACATTTAATAAAAGGTTAACACGTTCAGTGTCGGGAGCCCTCCTGGAGGGCTCATTTTAAATGTAGACATTCAGTGTCGGGAGCCCTCCTGGAGGGTTCACCTACTTGGATATGGGATGCCGGGAGCCCTCGCGGAGGGTTCATTTTAAATGTAGACATTCAGGGTCGGGAGCACTCCTAGAGGGTTCACCTACTTGGATATGGGATGTAGGGAGCCCTCGCGGAGGGCTCATTTTAAATGTAGACATTCATTTTCGGGAGCCCTCCTGGAGGGTTCACCTACTTGGATATGGGATGTCGGGAGCCCTCGCGGAGGGCTCATTTTAAATGTAGACGTTCAGTGTCGGGAGCCCTCCTGGAGGGTTCACCTACTTGGATATGGAATGCTGGGAGCGCTCGTGGAGGGCTCATTTTAAATGTAGACGTTCAGTGTCGGGAGCCCTCCTGGAGGGTTCATCTACTTGGGTATGGGATGCCGGGAGCCCTCGCGGACGTTGGAAGTGAAACCTCCGAATAATAAAAGTCATAGACTTTTATGGCGGAATGATGAGTTATGAGTTCGATGAAAATGGGTGGAGTCGAAAGTGTTAAGGAGGTTGTATAGCATTGAGATAGAGGTCGAATACATTGGTGTGTTCTAAATTCAAACACCAAAACAGTGATTAAAAGAGCTTTTTATTCACTGTTTTCAGTGAATAAAATAAGCTTTTTAGAGGGGGAATGGTATAAAATATTTTGTCCCCGAGTGATACACACTATTTTTCATCACTACTTATGAGAAAAATAAAAAGCTACGTACTCGATTATTTTTTTACATTAAACCTTCACGCGAGCGCCTCCAACCTAATTACACAAATCAGGGGGCTTACCATGCACTCTTATAGCAGGTCAATTTTCGACGGAAAGTGAACTGTCGGGCTATTTTGTACCATGAACACGACAAATAACAGGCGAGCCAGCGATCACATGACTAAAGCCACTCAGTGGTCACGTGACAACATTTCACTGGTCTGACCTGCGATAGGCTCTACCATCAAGTCATTTTTTACATGTAAAACCTTGAAATCTGAGCTGCCCTGCTGTCATATTAAGCAGGCGTGTAAAACTTACTTTTATTGAACTGTTTTCTTTAATTTAAAATAAAAAACGTAAGTATATGTTAATTTGTGAATATAATACCTACTATTGTGGCGTTATTTAAAACCTATAAACACAAAAAAATAGTCTCTTTGTCGTCTACTTATGTTGTAGAAATGGTACGAGTGAGTAGATGTGAAAGAAATAGAAATCAAGAACACAATACACATAAATAAAAACCAATTTAATGTTTAATAGATGTTTTGAGTAAAAACAATATTCGTAGTCTTAGTAAAAAAACAAACTACAGCTGCCCAGCCTCTTGAATCATCGATAGCACTGTAGCGGTTACACCGTTACATACGAACTACGCAGTAAAGAAATCATGACGTTACAAAAATCTTGCATGATAACATTGAGATCAATGATCTCAATGCATGATAAATATATAAGATTATCCGAAAACAACTTTCGGGCAGTTGCCCGTCAGACATAACACCCGTCTGGTCGGAGGAGCCTCCCATTTCTCATGAGAAGAGTGAACTTTACACCCTGTTCCTCATGCCTCCACCATAGAATTCACATCATGTTCCAATGTTCCGTCACTTCCGTCCACAATCTGCGGGACATTTCTCGAGTTTGAGCCCTTTTAGGTCAGAAGGTCTGAAGTTGATACATTGCAGGTCAGACTGAAATGCTCATGGTACAAATAGAAAAAAAACCTGTCAGGTTAAAATGCCAAGTTGACCTGTCCTGTACTTGGCAAGTATTTAAAATGTTCATGGTACGGCCCCAGTACGCTATCAAAAGCGCGGAGTGGACCAATCAGAAGAGAGAAACCCAAAACTCCCTAGGGAGCATAGTTGAATTTTGCTCCCGCTATCCTCTATAGGCAATTGTCGTTTTTCCAATAGGTGTGATGAAAAGAATTATAATCTACGCTTGGCTGGGGAGTTCGATAGTCAAAGGAAGCAGGGAACTGTTTCCGTTGATTAATAATGGGTTCACTGTACGTAGTTGTGTAAAGGGGATCATCCATAATTTGTCTCATGACATAACTTTTAAAATCCCTGGGGCCCAGGCTCCAGGGTCGAAATGGAAAATTGGAAATATATACAATTCCTACAATTAGGTACATTACAGTTCATAATTGAGCGTAGTTAAGCAGAAAGCGACCATCGACGAAAAGCACGTTTTGAGATATGGCCGTTTTAAGGTATTTTTGCTGCTATTTTTTAAACAATAAAAAAATGATTGAAATGTCATATTTATAACAAAGTTAACAACAAAAGCTACAAAATAAGCTATTTGAATCTACCAAAATACTTTGTTTAGTGCATGAATTGTCTAGTTAAACTTGTAGTTACCGCTTTATGGAACAATAAAAAAAAACACCTTTGCAGAATGCTTCTACCGGGATGGTCTCATTCAGCTTTTTGAAATATGGACGAAAAATTAAAAAAATGGAAAGCCAAAATAATGGTTTTATTCTGCAAAACTCAATATCAAAATTTCTTTAAAAAACTAAAATAAAAAACAACTAATAATCTAATGTATTAGAGATAAAAATACACTTATTAGACCCAATAATCGACATCAAATCAAATTACCTTAGTAACAAAAATATACAATGATAACGAGATCTGCAGGTACTTAATTTATTCATTATCTTAAAAAATACCGATAAAACCAACAACAGAAAAAGTATAAATCTGTGTTTCAAATCAAACAAAGAAAGTGACCTTTGGACTTCGATAAGACATTTAAAAACGAGTCCAAGTAACCGATTTACTGTATACCATATACTGCCTAGAAAGTATACCATAATTTCGTCAACAAAATTAAATACGCCGTGGCCTAGTGGCCATACGAGCCGAAATACACGGGTTCGACGCGACGTGCCGCAAGTTCGATCCTCAACTAATGATTGTCTTTTTGTATGATTACACAAATCAAAAATATTAATCATTAAGACTATTATAGTACTCGCAGACTCGCAGCAAGAAATATCCGTCACAGAGGGCGCTACAGGGACGGTGCATAAAATGGATGGTTTAGTCTAGGAATGACTGATTCGCGAAATGCCTACAGAGTCTATAATTGACCAATTCTTGGAATGTACAATTCTATAAATGACTGATTCTACAAATGACCGATTCTTAAATTGACTGATTCTATAAATGACCGATTCTACAATTGACTGATTCCAAAGATACATAATCTGATATAATTATTGTATCATCTTATAGACAGAATCTGCTCTTTATTATGTATACCGTAACATATTATTTACACTGATCATAATGACATTGATTTTACATTCGGTGATTACTTACTACGAAGTAATCACAGAATGGTGCCGATTCTCTTGTACACCGAACTAAACTAACTAAACTACGACTAAAATACCTTACTTTTGGCTATGAGAATCTAAAAGCTATTCTGCGGAAAAATATCTCTAAATAAAAAAATTATTTTAACACATCTAAAATTGAATTTGACAGTCACGTCGCGACCCACGTGGTACTTGTTTGCTCTACCCCGTGATTTTTTGTTAGAGCCAGAGGCGCGCGGGGGGGGGGGGGGGCGGGCAGCCTTGACGTATTTTGTATGGAATTTTAAACTTTTTTTATGGAAAATATGAATAAATATTACCAGTGAGTAGGGGCATATGGGTTTACGGGGGGCAGAGGGGGTCGAAATTTCCATTATTTTTACGCTAGGACGCACCGTTTTCGAGATATAAGCAAAATAAAAAAAAAGATAAAGTTTTTGCAGCTGAAGTGTGTGAATTTTAGTTCATGTCAACTAATTTTATTCCACTCCTTTTTAATCGCGTTTAAAAATAGACTGATTTAGTTGGATAATCTAAATTTTTAGGTGAAAAACGTCAAATTCAGAATAGCAAAATTGCCATTTTCACTAAACTAATAACTCACTGCAATCTTAGTGCTGTCAAACTAAAATATAGTTAAGTTGTGTCACTTTAGACTATTTCAGAATGGGAAATGCTCGTTTGACAGGACTAAACTAAATTTTAGTGATTTTTAGTCTAGTTTAGAGGCATTTGTGACAAGAGAATCGGCACCAATGTATTGATTACTGACGACTTATTAATTGTAAGATTTAAGGAAAATCGTCTTCTTTTACAATGTTTGTAAATATGTGAACACAATGTATCTATCACATAATTAATTTATCTATAGTTGCTTCGTTTTTAATTATTTTTACCTATTGTGGTAAAGTAATTTTATTCTAGGTGCATCGACTTCACATTATAATTATGTATAAATAATGTACCTATACAAAATATTGTAAAACATTTTAAAAGAGTAACGGTGGAGTTTCTTGCCCATTCTTCTCCATACGAAAACTACATTTTGGAAGGGGCGACTAGAATCAATATTTTTTTTTGTAAAAAGTTTTTTGTGTTTAGATAATATGATGTTTACGTTATTCTTTAATTCTAATGAATACTGTTTGAAATAAATGATTCGCCATACCCATTGCATTTTATTAACTAGATAATTAATTCCTAATCAAAGTACTACTGTCAGATCATATAATAAAAAAAATCTGTGAATTGTAGAATCGGTCATTTATAGAATCGGTCATTTATAGAATCAGTCAATTTAAGAATCGGTCATTTGTAGAATCAGTCATTTATAGAATTGTACATTCCAAGAATTGGTCAATTATAGACTCTGTAGGCATTTCGCGAATTAGTCATTCCTAGACTAAACCACTTTTGCGGTGTTAACATAAAAGTTTATATACCTACTGTAAACATTTTTTAACGAAACTCAGGGCACCGTGTTATTTGTCGCTATGTGCTATGCTATTTTTAACCGACGAAAAAAAAAGGAGGATTTTTTTTTTTTTTATGTATGACCACGCATAACTTTTTACTGAGTGGTCCGATTTGAACTATTCTTTTTTTATTGGGAAGGGTATACCTCGAAGTTGGTCCCATAAAAAAATAAAAATTGAAACCCACCCCTAAGTGTAAAAAGATTGGGGTTGATTGATGTTTCACGTACTGAATTTTCAACTGTGAACCGATTCTGTTGTAATTTCGCACACATATGTAGTTCTGATGACACAACTACACAATAAAGACCTGGAGTTGATCTGATGATGAAGTCAGAAGACAGTCGCGAGAGCTCCTCACCAGTTTACAGCAGCTACATCATGTTTGGGCTTATTTCATTCCCCCTGATGAGAACTTTACACCTAGCTGGGGTATGACTGTCATCGACGGTCAGAGGTTGAGGCAAACATTAAAACCGCCTGGCCACGGAACGGGCGGCGCGAACGGCGCGGCGGTGCGTCTTGCGGGGCGAAATTCTATACATTTGTTTTAGTCGCAAGACGCTTCGCCGTTCGCACCGCGCGAATTTTTGCTGTAGCGAATGTCCCGTGGTCAGGCGGTTAATGGTAACTCAAAAGCTAAAAATAAAAAACTATTTTGCAAAAAATTAAACCGACGAAAAAAAACTAAAAAGCGAAAAATAAAAAATAACTATGTATTTTGTGACAAATTGATGACCTTCAAATAACAAATTTTGAGGCGGCGCCAAACAAACATATTATAATTACATAAAGCGTAAAATGTTAGCTTGATAGATCTTCGTTGAATGTGTTTTAGGCGCCGCCTCAAAATTTGTTATTTGAAGGTCATCAATTTGTCACAAAATACATAGTTATTTTTTATTTTTCGCTTTTCAGTTTTTTTCGTCGGTTTAATTTTTTTGGCAACCTACTTTAAAACATTACCTAGCATTTCTATGGTAAAAAAAAAAGTAATAAAATTATCAATTTTAGAAATCGTGGGATTTTTGTGATTATCGATCACAAAAATCCCGCGATCCCGCATCCCGCAGAAGTGCATTCCATATCAGCCAACACCTGAACGTAAGTAAATATACATTCGATTCTATAATCAGAACTCTCAATTTGTCGATCCCGGAATCCCGGGATGTTTTCGATACAAAAGTGCTTTCTATAATAGCGAACACCTCAACTTTAGGTAAATATGCATCCGAATATCCGATCACTAGTCATTAGTAGGTACTAATGACTTAAAGGTAGACGTGCATTTCTTTAGCTTTTCGTGTCCTTTGGAAGTGAGAAAAACGTGAGGTTCGGATCCTTATTATTATATAAGCAGCCAAATGGGATGTAATAAACTGCTGCCTTCAGTTTTAGTATTTTTAGTTTTAATATCTTGCGACAAACGGCGCGCGGCAGCCCTACTAATAGGCACAGTGAGACGGGCCCGCCGCGCCGGGTACTTGTAGCTTCATACCTAAACTGCGGAGTGTCCCATCTGTATTAATCTGTGATTTTAGTAAAAAGATATAACGGAGTGGACGCCTAGATTCCAAACAAAGAGAAAACGAGGAAGACAAAGAAAACGTTGGTCTGATGACATTCAAAAGATTGCAGGCCCAATATGGTATAGAACAACTCAAACAAGAGCAGACTGGAAAAAGCTGGAGGAGGCCTTCGTGACGCAGAGACACGCCGACGACGCTCAATAACTAATTAACTAGCTCAACTACTTAGATATTAAATAACTTATATATTGTTAAAAAAAAAAAGTAAAATTCTATAATGTAAGACATAATATTAAAAATTTTGTTGGCAATAAAGGCCTAATAATAAAATTATATTTTAGTTAATATTTTATTAATTATAATTAAATTACTTTGAATAAAAGAGCCATTTTCAATAGGGTTCCTTCTATGGCTGAAACGAATGAATTAAAAAAAAAAGACTCAATTAATTGATTTTATCGCAAGCTACAATGTTTTCAGGTTTCATACATTGACGGACAGGATATTTTTTACTTTGATGCTTTTTTCATTTCTGCTGCATTAAATCAATTGTTAAAAATTACAGTATTACCATTTAATCATCTATGGTAAATTAAGTAGGTTCTGTGTACTAGCAGGAGTGTAACAATAAAAACAGTTGCAGAATTGGGGCAAAATAGTAGATTGTTATACAATGGTGGAAAGGAATCAATTCCCATTGCGCTCGGGCGGCTATAGTCCGAGTAGGAATTTATGTCTTTCACCCGTGTTAAACACTCTACTTTTCATTTCGAATATAAGGAATGTAAAAAATAGTGTTTAAAATATTTATTGATATTGAATAACATGAGTAGGTAGTACCTATTTAATAAAATGAACTAACAAGTTAAAACAATTTGTAAAAATGTTTAAATATGGAACGCACCGCATCACCGCTGCGGGCCGTCCCGCGTATAGGTTTTTTTTAAAAGCTTTTATTCAACTTGCAATGTTTGTTTGTTTGTTTGTTTGTATGTAAGTTAGTATGTTTGTTTAGGTGGATTCTTGCAAGCTGAATTAAGACCACTTCCTCTAACTCCACGGAGTTGATATTTTACATGTTGGTTCGATTCCGATGACAATACATTTTTATGACAAACATGACCTGATTGGCTACCCAGGATTGGCTCCAGACGAGGGAACTCCTCAACGGCCAATAGTACAGACACGAAATTTTATATACGCTTTCATTATAATGGTCTGTTTTAAATTCCACCACGATCTGGCTACTGTATCCAGGATTGGCTTCAGACGAGGGAACTCCTCAACGGTTATCAGTACAAACAGGAAATTTTATATACGATTTAATTATCACGGTCCGATCTGAATTCCACCATGATTTGGCTGTTGTACCCATGATTGGCTTCAGGTGAGGGAACTCCTCAACAATCAACAGCGCAGACACAAAATTTTATATATCCTTCAATTATGATAGTCCGTTCTAAATTACACCATGATCTGGCTGCTGCACCCAGGACTGGCTTCAGACGAGGGAACTCCTCAACGGCCAATAGTACAGACACGAAATATTATATACGCTTTAATTTTGATAGACTGTTCTAAAGTCCACCATGATCTGACTGCTGCACCTAGGATTGGCTCCTGACGAGGGAAGTCCTGAACGATCAACAGTACAGACACGAAATTTAATATACGATTGAATTATGATGGTCCGCTCTAAAGTCCATTATGACCTGACTGCTACACCCAAGATTGACTCCAGACGAGGGAACTCCTCAACGGCCAACAGTACAGACACGAAACATTATATACGCTTTAATTATGATAGACCATTCTAAAGTCCACCATGATCTGACTGCTGCACCCAGGATTGGCTCCAGACGAGGTAACTCCTCAACGGTCAACAGTACAACCAGGAAATTTTATATACGCATTTAATTATGATATTTCGTTCTAAATTCCAACATGACCTGGCTGCTGCACCCGGGATTGGCTCCAGACGACGAGATTTCTCAATAATCAACAGGATAAACACGACATTTTATACATGGATATGTATTGTGCTATTATACTTCAATGGAATTCAGGGTCTGGTGATGGAGCCGAAAGATTAACATAGGAACTTCTAAAAAAAACTAGACTACCATCGAGTTTGAACTGGTTGGTTTTGTCTTGACTAGAACTATAGCCCAAAGTAGTATCCAGGGTCTGATGATAGAGCTGAAAAGAGATGACACATAGAAAGTGGTCACAGAAAATCCTGAACTAAATAAGATCTTTTGACAAAAACTATTTCCCGAGGTGTAGTCTAGGGTCTGATGATAGTGCCGGAAGGTAGTAACAGGAAAAACTCAACTTTACAAGGTAGCCCTGTTGTGTTGAACTCGTTGGATTTGTTTAGACAAGTGAAAGTGATAGAACAGATATTTTATCAAAATACTAATGCTAAAAAACACAAAATAAAATATTAGTAAAAATCTTTTTAAAACAAGCTTTTATTGAACTAAAAAGTACAAAATAAAACTTACGTAAACAGATAACTTTAATGTTTTCTTAAAAGCTTGAGGCGTGAACGTCCTTCTTAAACATAAAATAAGCCTCAAGCTTTTAAGAAAACATTAAAGTTATCTGTTTACGTAAGTTTTATTTTGTACTTTTTAGTTCAATAAAAGCTTGTTTTAAAAAGATTTTTACTAATATTTTATTTTTATTCACACTGGCTGTTTATAATATACTCACAAGACCGGAGCCCAGTGCTTCCACTTTTAGGGATTTCTCCCTTTTTTTAGGGAAAAAGGCTAATAATAAGCATGGTTTACTGATATTTTATTTTATTAATAGGCAGGGATTTAGGGAAAAATTGAACTTGAGTTGGTAGCCCTATTGTTTAATTAGTAGGCAGAACCCAATGTACTATTTTACTCTATGGCACCACCGATTGATTAAAGGGGATTTCCTGAAACTTGTGATGATTGTTATTCGTCTAATTTTAGTTTACCATGTTTTTGTTAATAATACTATTTCCGTGGCTAAAGACGACATCAGAAATAAGTCGCATTATACCTACAGTTGGTTTGTTTCGTCTGTCTCGATTAATAATGAATGTTTTCTAGGTATTTAATGACATAAAAATGAAAAATTCCCTAAACCAAGGAATTTTTATATTTTTTAGGGAATTTTAGGGATAATTCATTAAGAAACTGGGGAAAACCAAAAACGTAGGTGGAAACACTGCCGCAGCTTTTATTTTTATTCTATTCGATATTTTTCTTAAAAAGTTTCGTACCCACAGATATTAATCTAACTAGATGACGCGATTGTAAGTATGTACTTCGCGTGTCAAAAAACGGAGTAAAAAAAATTACGATCAATGATCGTAATCTGACATTTTCATTTAGCATTATCGGCACCGGAAATCGACCAAAATCTAGAAAAATGTATTTTTAAGCCATATTGAGCTGTAAAGACTGTATAGAAAAATTGGCCGAGGCATTGGAAATGTTTTCTTTCATTGGTAAGTTTTGTTTTTAAATTGTTTTAAACTTGCGATATCTAGTTAGATTTATATCTGTGTTCGTAGCCGACTACCTAACCATAAGTTCTATTTTTTAAATTCATTCCCGCCCTAGGGCGGGAAGCAATTACTATGAGTCTTTCCCGCCCTAGAGCGGGAAGCAGCGTCTCCCACCCGCTACTCGGATCAAACAAACACCTTTCCGAGCATGAGATATGAAAAAAATGTTTCGATCGTAGAGCACACTAATGCTTCGCATTATGTATGAGTCATGCAATACTGGCGCTATGATCGACAACACCATACCCGGAAATTAGGCAGAAAAAACACAATTTTAGACTTTGAAACAAGTCTAAAATTGTGTTTCCGTGCATTAAAATCATCCGATCCTTAATATCCTCGTTAACATTTAGTACACGTCATAAACATAAAAAATATTTGCCCTTACCGAAATAAGTGCTTCAACTCTGAAGCGTAACAACAGACAATGGTACACACAAAACTTTGGGTACATTTTTAAGGTTCCCTATCCATTTGCATAAAATTTTAAGACCTAATATAACTTAGCATAATTTTGTTTGGCATAATTATATTTTCGCATAATATAGTTACGCATAACAGCTTACGCATAATTTTTTTAAGCATAATTTCTCTAACCATAATAATGATTAAGCATAATATTCTAAAGCATAAATTTATTAAGCATAAAGTTCTAAAGCATAACTTTTTTAAGCATAATATTTTGAGGTAGCGCTCGCCGGGGTGTGTAATGTTTGGTATAACAACAGATAGTCTAATTTCATATGCCATAACTTTCATATGATATAATTTTCATATGCTATAAAAATATTGAACCTAATTTCATATGATCGAATGTTATATTTGATATAATTTTCATTTTCTCTAATTTCATTTAGTATAACGTTCATTTCATATAATTTTCATATTGTATATTGCTCTTTTTATATAATGTTCATTTGACCTAACTTTCATATCAACGAAATTTCTAAAGTAACGCATCGTTCTTGAGAAAAGCAAATTATATTGTAACCTAACCTCAAAAAATTAAAGTTGCTTCTGCATCGTCTCCGGCGCTGCGGGAAGTGCAACCCCTTCGCCCTTACGTAACAAAGGATAGGCACCCATGCTCACCTCCGCAGCTTCGGCTTGCTGGTCGCCTCCGGCGACCAGCCTCAGCCGCTACGGCTCGCACGGGTGCCTATGCTTTGTTACAGCGGGCGGGGGTTGCTCTCCCTCCGCGCCTCCGGTTTTTATATACACTCTAGGGGTAGGAGCCAAAAGACTACGTAAAGTCGGGGTGCCCCGACTCGGTTTTGGAACAGATTCAACCTATTAACTACAAGCCGGTGTATAATTATGTTGTCGCCATATCATAGAATTATTTAGCTTTACTAATAGGCAGAACTAATAGTGTGATCACAATAGTAAGACACGACACGACAAGAACACAATAGTAGAATATTTTACCTGTATGACAGAATTAAAAATTAAAAATATCCGTCCACCCTCATAAAACAAACTAATAATACGATAAGAACGCCAGCCATTTACGTGCTAGCAAAAACAAGCACCACTTGTTTTTGCTAGCACGAAAGTGGCAGGCGGTTAAAATGTAATCAGTTTTTGCAAAAAAAAAAAAAAAGTTGATATTTCCAAATTATATTAAACGTTACTTATGGATTTTGAATATTATAGCAACTGAATATTATATTAATTGAATATTATTTCAAATGTGCATTATATAAACTGTTCATTATACCATATGAAATTAGGTAAAAAGAAATTATATCAATAATTCATTATATCATTTGATCGTTATATTAAATAAAAATTATGTTAGATGCAATTAGGTCATATGATCATTAGAACTTTTGTTATTATATGAAACGTTACACACCCCGCTCGCCGGCCGCTGCCGCGGCACCGCTCGCTTCGCTCGCTCGGCTCGCGCGCAGTTGGTCACAGTTCTAACCTAACCTAACCTAATCCTAATCTAAACAAATAAGATATGCCTAAATATTATTATGCTAATAGTCATTAGGCCTACTAACGTTATGCGAATCAAATTTATGCCAAAACAAATTAGTCTTTAAGATGATTATGCCAACATAAAATGTATGCCTAAAAAAATTATGCCGAAGTATTATTATGCCGAAGTATTATTATGCCAAAACAAATTGTGCCAAAATCGTTATGCCGAAGTATATTAGGACAAAGAACATTATGCGAAAAGAAGGGATCCCCATTTTTAAGGATCCAGTGTGGCAATCTTACGGATACATGGAGCTATTGGTTACCATTTTAGATAGGTAGTCTATATAATATTTCGTGTAATAAACCACCAAAATACTGTGAGGTCACAGAGTTTTATTAAGAGTGAAAATATAATGTTCTGTGGGTTAGTGCTGTCAGTTGATAACGTGTAATTTGTCATTAAATGTCATCAGGACTCAGATAACGTTATATTTTTCGAAACGGTCTCGTCTTAAAAACCCAAAACGTTTTTGGAAAAGAACAAAATTTAAATAGTTATCGGTTAATAAAAACGTTTTTAACCGTTTTTAAACATGTTTGGGTTGATCGATAAGAAACTCGCAACACAACCTTAATAAAAAAATATAAGCGGCAAGCGCATTGGAATCAATTATGTTATGAAATGAAGATAAGTACCTACAATTTAACTAAACAAGTTCATGCTTGTCGGGGCACGATTCACGAACCCTGCGCAGCTGCGTCCTGCGGAATAAACCGGTTTTTCAAAGCATTCTCATTTCGTTTTTATTCCGAACAAAATGTTGTGCTAAGAAGAACGAGTACTGTGAGAAACGATTTAAAACGTAATTTTAAATAACGTTTCCTGATCTTATAAGACTGAGTCACATCGCTAGAGTCAAACTGACAAGCAACCAAAACTACATTCCATTTCAAGTTAATTTTTATTAAAATACTTTACGCAGAATAAATAAACTTAAAAATAATATTAGACAGAGATGAGAACCTGCTGTATCGTCAATGGTTTATTTTTTTACATAATAAAAACAGATTTGGTTACCACATCGACATAGCTGGAATTGAATCAATTGAGTGCATTATCAAAACATTATCTTTTTATTACGATTTCGTGATCCCGGGTAGACTTTATCAAAAAAATCAACCATTTTAAATGATTTATCGGTTACATTTTTTTAGGCAAATTGCGATTAATAGACATTACAAAACAGTGGGTCCAAAAAAAACTATCGCCTTTGCAATAGAATTTTTTCGCGCTATCTGTTAGGTCTTAAGGCATGTAAAGCATAGCTCCTAGAAAGAGTTTGCCACCAATCTGAAAATTAGAATCTTAAAGCTTCAAAATGCTTTTTTTAAGCTATTGCATAGCTTCTATCGCGGGCCTTGAGCGTGGAGACCTAATCCAGAAATTTCGTAACGAAAATACTACCTAAGAAAAGAGTGTTTTGTATTGAAAATTATGTTTAACTGTTTGACAACAAAGTTCAAATTTACTTAAACGAATGATACAAGAGTGTTGTATTGAAAATTATGTTTAACTGTTTGACAACAAAGTTCAAATTTACTTAGACGAATGATACGAGAGTGTTGTATTGAAAATTATGTTTAACTGTTTGACAATAAAGTTCAAATTTACTTAGACGAATGATCCTTGACTATTAATAGTTAAATTAAAACCTTTTTATTAGTTTGGTGTTCCTATTACGTTGTGTCAAGTTTTAAAAACTATAAATGTGAATAACAGTTCCTGTCAATGTCATCATTGCTATTTCTTGTATTCGGGTTAATATTTTACAATTGCGTAAGTTGATAAAAAATGCTATGCAATAGCTTCGCCGGGGCAGTCCCCGAGTGCCAAACGTCTTTTTTTAAAGTTTCAATACGACCGTTATTCACCGAAATACAGCCTGTCAAAAATCACTGAATGGATTTTTTTTATGCTCCCGTAATTTTTTGTGTAAGTTATTTGTAGGTAAAGCCAAGCCAAATTTTTTGTTATTTACTATCGAAACCAGATAAATTTTCGTGGACCCCCATTTTATTTTCACGCCAACGTAGACCCCCGTAGCGAACCCCCGCGGACCCCTGGACCACTTTGGGAATCACTGATATAGCTCATGGAAAGCGTTAGGTGACGATGACGCTAGTTCCATGATTTTGTTCACCCAAAAAGTGCTCGACGCCCCTAAAGAAGTTATTACTTCAAAAATGACGACTACTGGCTTCTTTTGATGAAAGAATAAATAGTAGGTACCTACATAATTATCTGACGATTACCTACATATCTGCCAAGTACAGGACAGGTCAACTTGGCAGGTTAACCTGACAGGTTTTCTATTTGTACCATGAGCATTTCAGTCTGACCTGCGATGTATTAACTTCAGACCTGCTACGCTATCGTTGTACGCCATATTATAAACAAACGTTCGGAAATACCTACTTTTTCGGAATGTTACCGGTTTTACGGTTATATAAAATTAATTTAATAACAGTATAAAATGATCAAGAGAATAAAATAATAGTTTGGAAATTCCAAAAGTGCACGCCTCCTAACACACATTCATAAACGAAAAAGAAATTCAAAACATAGTTTCTAAAAAAAATTTACAATTTATCACTTTTCATGAAGTATGTTTTGACTGCTGTTATACCCATCAATATGGGTAAATTTCTAACCTCGCAATCCTTACGTAATGTCAAAGATATTTACTTGGCGGTTGCTAGGCAACACGTAGGACAAGGTTGAAAATATTTAGATAAAGATATTATATTTTAGTTAGTATTTTATTAATTATAATTAAACTACTTTGAATAAAAAAGCCATTTTCAATAGGGTTCCTTCTATGGCCGAAACCAATGTATAAAAAAAAATTTGACTCAATTAATTGATTTTATCGCAAGCTACAATGTTTTCAAGGTTCATAAATTGACGGACAGGAATTTTTTTTCAACTATTTTGATGTTTTTTTCATTTCTGCTGCATTAAATCAATTGGTAAAAAAGACAGTATTAATCTCCATTTAATCATCTTTATAATGGTATATAAAATAAGTAGGTTCTGTGTACTAGTAGGAGTGTAACAATAAAAACAGTTGCAGAAATGGGGCAAAAAATATTTTTCGATCGTAGAACACACTCTAATGCTTCGCATTACGAGTCGTGCAAAAATCTAAGTTTCGTAGCAAAAAATATTATGAGGTACCGGCGGTAAATAAGAGCCGTAACATAATTGAAACTTAAATATTGAAAAAAATAAGTGAATTTGAAATAGAAATCAGGAATATTATTGAACATTATTTATTTGAGATCTCAAAACAATGCCTCTAAGGTTAGGTTTTAAACATTTTGTGAACAAAAATAAACTTTAAAAAATCCTTTACTACGGACCTTAATAAACTCAGGTAGTCTATTAAGGTCCGAGAATAAATTAAAAGAAACTAATCTAGTAAAACATAAAATAAATTGTTTTCCTCTATAAGGGCCAATTTCACCGATCAAATAAAACGCGATTAACTGAATATAAACGGCGTTTTAGTTTTAATCTAAGTTTAAGGTTTGGTTTGGCCTTTCACCAGCAATTTTTAAACTAGGTTAGTGCTAAACGCAGTTACTGTACTAACCGCCCAATTTTGAGCGTTTTACGTTTAAAACGCGATTATTGCACTTGACATACCGTACAGCGCGCTTCCGCCATATTGTGTTGAACCTGTTTTTAATCGCATAATTACGATTATTTTGAGATACATAATGAGAAGAGTTTACTTATTGGCCTTTGAAGAAGATGAGGATGAATTTGTGGTTCGACGACCAAGGTGGATTCGCGAAAGGGAGGAGCACTTCGACACTCTAGAACTAGATGATCGAGATTTCGACTTACGACCGTTCTCTCTATATTGGAAGCTATTGAAAATAAAACTAGTTATTTATTTTCGTTGCTTACATAATTATCCTTATATATTTATTATGTATGTATTTATGTATCTATTATATAGCATATATAGGTATATCTGTATGTCTATTATAGTATATTGCACCGATATATTATTATTTTGCACCAATGACAATCCCATTTTTATGTCCACGCAATCACTATCCATTCCAAGGTTGCCTGGAAAGATATTATTAACAATTATTTTTCTACATTAACAAGGCAGCAGGTAATGAGTGAAGTGTAAACTTTCGAAATTAACAGCGTAAACTAATCATTATATTATGAGAGTAAATCTAATATTATAAAAAAATCAAGAAATATTTAACCACTAATTTGTTTTAAGTAATTGCTAATAGTCACAATATTGTTTTCTAAGTTTAGCTTGTAATCAAGTTCTATATACAGGGTGTTAGGGTAAACACCGTTATCCTTCAAACCAGTGGTTTGGTTTCGTTTATAGAACATAAATTCAATGGAAAATCACATTTTTTTTTTAAAGATGTACATTTAGAATCGTCACGCAATTCCTAAGGTAGGTATTTTTGCCTGTCTTAAACCAGGAAAAGGTTGTATTGTATTTATTCATGTGTTGTGTAGGTAGGTAGGACGGGCGGCGATCGATTACGTCACTCGGGCGGGCGCATATCCATGAATTTGCGGACGGTGTCGGACAATAACCTTTTTAATATTTGTTAAAGAAAATACGTAATTTTTTTTTTACTCGGGTTTTTATGTTTATATTTAAGCCAACTACCCATAGTTTGAGTGACAACGGTGTTTGCACGCAAACGGTTGTGCACTGCACATAATAACCACGCAAAACGAACAATACTCAAAATAACCTCACTTACTTTACCAAGTTGACAATTGACTTGACAACCGAGGAATACGTTTCGTTGTATGTATTGTTACACAAATATTGCAATAGTTTTGTCAAGTTTCGGTGCAAAGACAAAACGCAACGCGATGTTGCCGTTCTAACATACCGTTAACTCGGTTTTCGCAATCGCGATCAACGAACGTGGCGTTTTGCTCCGTGAAATGCAATCGATGTTAAACGAGATCAAATCTCGTTATTAAACGCGATTAGTATAAACGCAGTTTTGGAGACGATCGGAGAAATTGGCCCTAACTCAACATAATTAATATTTTCAGACAAGATATTTAACAGTTTACCATTAATCATATAAAAAAACATAAATCGGTCCTTATAAAACTCAAGGAATAATTATTTTCTAACAAAAAGATGTTATTTAAGTTAAATCAACAAAGTTATAATTTTTTTTGATAAAACCTCTTAACCACAAATATAGGTTTAACAAAAATTTTAAAACAAATGCTTAATTTTTGCCTTGGCCTTTATTATAATAACTAGCTTCTGCCCGCGACTTCGTCCGCGTGGAAAAGTTACTTTGGGCTAACGCTAACTTTAACCCGCGACTGAATTACCCTAAAATACTACAAAATCAAATTAGTATCTATTTAGATAAGGAAATTAACAAAAACAACTAAATTAAAACAAAACTTATTTTAACTAACTTATTCATCTAAAAAGTATTTATACGAGTACGATGATATTTTGGAAAAACAAATTTAAAAAGTAGCGCGAGAGGAAAACCGGCCTAAGGAGCCGACTCAGCCAGCCACGCGTCTGAGCTGCGCGGCATGGTATTTCGCAGAGCTAATTGGGGCCACCGCCCTTCCCCCTCATGACTGCCTTACATAACATACATAATCAGCCTATTACCTACTGTTCCCACTGCTGGGACACAGGGCTCCTCTCTATGAGAGGGAGTGGGCTGTAATCCACCACGCGGGCCCAGTGCACGCCGGTTTCCTCACGATGTTTTCCTTCACCGTTTTGAGAGCAGTGGTGATGAAATTATTTACACATAGTAAAGCGCCTGCTGGGGTTCGAACCCACGACCTACAACTCGTAAGTCGGGGCCGATACCACTGAGCCACCACTGCTCCTGTTGCCATCATAAATGCGCGCGTAGTACTTGATCATTATTTTGTTGCGATGTTATTTTAAAACTGCGATATCTCCTAAGATATTCATTGAAATCGAATGATGTGAAGAGCAATTTTGTTTTAAATTAAATACTTGTCATGAATAACGTATTTATTTGGATAAGGATTAATGTTATGTTTATAAAAACACCTTCGCAAATAATGCATTATTTTAGAACAAATTTGGTTAGCATAAAAACGGTTATAGTGAGCCAACCTTAAAACATAGACATATATTATGCTATCGCGGACTTTTTTTGAGAACTTTTAAAGGGAAACAATTCTGTCATGATTTTTGCGAAACTTTCACCGTTTACGCAGCTCACGCAGCGGAAGCACTCAAAATGAAAACAAAAACCCCGATTTTTAAACATTCTTCATTGGTGCTCCGCTCCTATTGGTCGTAGCGTGATGATATATAGCCTATAGCCTTCCTCGATAAATGGACTAACTAACACTGAAAGAATTTTTCAAATCAGACCAGTAGTTCCTGAGATTAGCGCGTTCAAGTAAACAAACAAACAAACTCTTCAGCTTTATAATATTATTATAGTATAGATAGTATGGATACGTAGGTACTACTCACACATGTGCTATGCAATTATACAATGCTAAGATTGAATTTATACAATGCAAAGATACTTTTTAAAATCTTCCGCAGCTCCAACAGTACCTATTTTCAGATGCTATACAATTAGTTTAAGCGCCCTTGTGGAGCAGGACCAGCGTTGAGCCAATTATTTTTATCAGCGATGATCTCCCAACTTATAATATGCTTGACTGCATAGTGTGCGTTTAATATAACATTTAAATTTCGTTTCATTCAGTTGAAGTATACCGTTGATGTATATAGGAGGTATTTTTACCCGACTTAAGGCAAAGCCAAAAGGAAGGTTATGATTTTATCAGTCTATGTATGTATGTCATTATATTTTGTAGGTGTTCCTGGCGCCCACATGGTTACGACCACGGTTTTACCCTGACCATTTTTGTACCTATGTCTTGATTTCTGTCTGAAATATTTTCTTGTTTCTTACTTTTTAGATCACTTTTATTTTTCCCGTAGCCGGATTACAGTTATTTAAAAAATTTTTTTTATATTGTAACATTTTAAACCATTTTATCCCATGAATGATGAGTCTACTTTAGCCAGCCTGAAACCCGGTTGAACTAATTGGTCCCTATCCCTAGTGATAAGTGCTTTTATACCTATTTTAGTTATAATGTGTTATGATAAATTTTTAATAAAAAATTTCTTTGTTCCTCTCAAACAGAGCACCTGCCCTGCTGCTGCTGCTTGTACCTTTTTTTTGTGTGCGAAAAGTTTAAATAAATAAATAAGTGATATAATTATATATAATAAGAATAAATAAGTGGTAAGTGATATAATTGTGTCTTGAACCTCTTTTACTAAAAAGATGTAGATTTTTCCTTACGTACTAACATAATATTTTCATAGATATATTGACAAGTACCGTCGTGATGTTAATATCTTTAAACAGTTCCCTTAGAGAGCCTGCGGAGGCCATAAATGGCCGTGATGGCTCTTTTCTGCAGAATAAAATTAGACTCGATGTCTGCAGCCCATCCCCATAGTAGAATACCGTACGACATAATACTATGAAAGTAACTAAAATAGACTAGCCTCGCGATATCTACATCTGTAAATTGACGGATTTTTCTCACAGCATATGCTGCCGAACTTAGTCGTCCTGAAAGGGATGTTAAATGAGGACCCCATTGAAGCCTAGAGTCAAGCGTGATCCCCATGAGGAAAACAGTTTGATCGACGAATTCTAGTTTCTCTTGATTCAATACTATCTAACAATTACTACTTTTGACATTTGGTAAAGAAAATCTTAAGCACTTAGTTTTTTTCCCATTTAATACTAAATTATTAGCAGTGAACCAATTTTGGACCTGCTGCAGGGCATTATTTACGTCGTCAAGATTTGATGCACGTCTATTAATTTAAAAAAAATAATGAAGTATCATCAGCAAATAACATTCCCCATAGATCTTCGGTTAATTTTGTCTTGATTTGCTTGAAAGCTTTTAATACTGTTCTGGGGTTTATATGCTTGAATTTAAATTCAATCGGGCAGGATGAAAGATGAAACGTTTGCTCTTAATAAATCAATAGAACGCGAGGGTGAGGAATTTAAGGTTTCTGTAGTTTTAAGTGAGATACTGGTAAAGAAATTTACAAATTCTTGAGCAACTTCTTTGTTAGTGCTTATGACACCACGTGAAGTTTCTAGTGTGAAATCATTGTTATGTCTTTTATTCTTGTTTGTTTCGTCATTGATAATTAATTTTCCAAACCGTCTTTATTTTATTATCGGCTGATTTGATCTTGTTGCTAATGTACAAGGCTTTAGCTACCTTGTAGGTATTTTTAAATGTTTTAGAGTAAGTAGCAACGTATTTATTAAAAGTGTCAGAGTTAATATAAGGCTTAAGGCCATAAAGGTCAAATCAACAATACAACAACAAACAACAACAAAAACAATTTTTCCCTACTTTTCCTAATACCCTTAGTTGCCCAGTCACTGAACAGAATTTGGGCAAATCGTTTTAGTTTTCTTTTTTAAAGTATTATCGAACTCGGTGCGCACTACCGAAAAGAATTCCTCATATAATTCATTTACATTGTTTATATGACCCGGTATACTTTTAACAAACTTAGATTGCTGGTTGTTATTTGTCTAGATTGCACCTTATTGCTTTCATTTAACTTTTGACTCCCAATCTAAATAGGTACCTACCTACCTATGCTTGTTGAGAAACTAGGTAAATAGTTACATACCTACAACAAGTGAAGAAATTAAGCAAGGCTCACTCGCACACTCCGACACTCTTGTCCACTTTTATATCTATCACTGTTTATTAAAAGCACAACATTTTGCTATGAAGTCAATGAACAGTAAACTTTTAGAAACTGATCACCGGTAAGTGTCGGTATCCTGATCCAGACGGGAACATAAGCGGCGGGCGCACAGAGCGCGCAGCGGCGGTCCAGGGGCACAACACTAGCATGTATCACAGCGGTCACACACTCGCGGCGAGGTCGGCGCGCGCTGCGAGCGCGGCTGTACGTGCGGGACAGCGCGGCGCGCATCACTGGCGCGCACCGCGCGTCGCGCGCCCCGCCCGCCCGCGGGGCCGGGCCCGCCCGCGCCCAGGCCCGCCTTCGCTCGCGCCGGCGCCGCCCCGCGCTGCGCGTCCCTTTGTCGAGCCGCCCCGCCCACCACCTGCGTTTTTACAACGTGCCCGTCAGACACAGAATTCTGTGAATCTATGTGACCTGTGTCCTGATTATTCGTTTTCACTTGTTTAATTAAAGTTATGCTAGATAGGCACCTAGCTAGCTACCTACTAGGTACTTATGCCAATACCTATACAAAAATAAAATATATAGGTAATATCATTATAAGTACTTATGTATACTTATATACTACTTAATAATAATAAAGCTGAAGAGTTTGTTTGTTTGCTTGAACGCGCTAATCTCAGGAACTCCTGGTCCGATTTGAAAAATAATTTCAGTGTTAGATAGTCCATTTATCGAGGAAGCTAAGATCAATAAGAGCGGAGCACCAATTTGAAGAATGTTTCAAAATCGGGGGTTCTTAAAGTGAAAACTTCTTTAGCGGCGTTGTGCTCTTTTTTTTTGGGATGGGTATACCTAGGTAAAATGTTAAGTTGTTGTTAATGTCTAGCAACCGACAAAGTAAAATACAATAGACGATGTACCTATATTTAGTAACTTAATCCGTTTAACTGTTCTTAAAGAGTTAGAGAACCCTGTAAGAAATCGACACGTGGTTCGCCTCTCAACGAAGCATCCTCAGGATGATGATTGACTTGTTGCGAACTCGGACACGAAGTGTTGCCACGACAAAAGCCGAACGCAAAGTGAGCTACAGGCAGCTCTCAAAAGGAAAAAAAATACATCGTGCAGCAACGTTGTTTTTTTTTCCATTTGATTTTTAACTCTGCAGTCCCGATGGGAACTACAAAAAATAATAATTTCCATTTTCAATGTATGGATTCGAAATGGACCTATCGGTCGTTTTTTCCCAAAACTATTCAGAACTTTAGTAGAAGTGAAACCCAATAGGTAAGGTAAACGCGGGTGAAGTCGACAGTGACCCAGTCGTCATATACAAACATCAATATCTATTTCTACTAAACATTAAACTAGCCGATTTTTATGGCAACATATTTTTGGTAATATATTGCATAATTAAAATAACAACACAGAGTTTTAACTGTAACGGCGGCGTCTGAAATATTAGACTTGAAAAGTTTGTCTCACAATTTTTTTATTTTTTTGCAAGTTTAGCTGCTAAATGTGGAACTCGGCAAGTAGTTTTGTGATTTGATTTATGAAGCTTCAGTGGGGTCAACGGTAAGTCTGATTGTTTGATGAATTAGTTAAGTTAATTAACTAACGATTTAACTTAAAATTTGGAACCCTTTTAATGTAAAAGTATTTTTTATCGAGTGTAGACCTAGAACTCGTGTTAAAGCTTCAGTTCAAGTCAACTCTGAGCAATTTGTAACTAGTAACTTTAGCTATAAGTATTTTATCAGGCGTTAACCTTGGTGTCCTTGGTTTTCGTTTGAATGTCACAAGTAATATTAAAAAAGGGTTCTCTGCGTGCTACGTCCTGAGTTTATTTTTAATTCCCAATTTCCTACGAGGTTCCTTCAGTTTTATACATGGTCCTTCGAGCCGGATATTATTAGCTTCATACTAGCAAAGTGGAATGAGCTGGAATTGGATATTCTGGAAATTGGATTAAATGAGTACCGGAGTGACGAGTTTACGAACACGTTTTGGAAGAAAAGTGGATCGGACATTAAGTGAAATAAAACAGGAAGTGTTTAAGTATTGTAATATTAATTAAAGTCACCCAACACTCATTAATGTTAAATCAGGTAAAATAAAATACAGGAATTAAAGTAAGTAGGTATTGATAATGAGAACTTAATTAAGGTTAGTAAAATATTTTTATATCACATTTACAAAGTTATTTACCTACTTGTGTTTTCTCTTGTTTATTTACAAGGAATTATTTACAGAGCATTAGGTTAAATCACAGTTGTAAATTAATATAGTTAACGTGTGCTTAAAATACAGTACAGTAGTGTTAGTGTTAACCTACATTAGTTAGCTATTTATATTTCAATATACAAATGTTATTTACTTATTAAAACCTTTAATATTAATTGTTGCTTTGTAAACCATTTAACCGGTAGATAATTAATTAGTTTATTACGTTATTTCTTTGGAGTAGTAAACATTACATACTTTCCTTCGGTTCAGTGATAGAACTTAAATTCAAACTTGTTTAATTATCGTTATTAAGTTAGGCAAAGTTTATAGCAGTCTCATTAGACCATACGATAGGTTTATACGTTACAAACAGTTTCATTGTTTAACATTATAATTGTATAATTTACAGGTCTACGACACTATCCTTTCAAAATGACTGAGATTAAAGATCTTAAAAGGAAGCGAAGCAGTTATAAAGGAAGGTTAACAGTATTTGGAACCTATTTAAGCAATCTAAAGGATGCTGAGATAACCCCCTTTCAGGTAATGGAGTTGCAATTGCGAGTCACCAAATTGGATGATCTTTTTAATGAATTTAACGAGGTTCAATTGACATTAGAATGCATGTGTGATAATATTGATACTGAGGCACTCGAAAGAACTACAATTGAATCTCAATATTATGGGTTGGTAGCTCAAGCTAAAATTATGTTAGGTAAGTTTTCAAAACTTGAGCAAGATGAAGTAAAATCGAATTGCAGTAGTGGTAAGCGTCAGTTTGTCAAGTTGCCCACAATCCAATTACCCAAATTCACAGGATCATATGATAATTGGCTTGAATTTCGCGATACTTTCGCAAGTCTCATTCATGGCAGTGACGATATAGACGAGATTAATAAGTTCCATTACCTAAGGTCATCATTAGCTGAATCTGCTGCTGTCGTGATCCAGTCAATCGAGTTTTCTGCTAAAAACTACAAGGTGGCATGGGAGCTTCTATGTGAGCGATTCGATAATGAAAGATTATTGATTGAGAATCACGTTACTGCGTTGTTCAATGTCGAAACAATCACAAAGGAGTCCTCAACTGCATTAAAAAGTATTGTCGACAATGTAAACAAAAATATCAGAGCGTTAAAAACATTAGGCGAACCTGTTCATAGTTGGGACACATTACTTATCCATATAATTCGACAAAAACTAGATACTACAACATTCCGAGAATGGGAGGAATACAAAGGGCGTATTGACAAGTCTAAACGAATCACTTTTGATCAGTTCATTGAATTTATGCGTAATCGCGCTGATTTAATAGAAACACTGGAAAAATCACGTCATTCTATAACTAACATTAAACAGAACACTAAAATAAAAGCCTTTGTTACAACAAAAAACACCAGTAGTTCTTCTTCATCAAATTGTCCAAAATGTAAAACCGATCATAACCTCAATTCATGTCCACAGTTTCTATCATTAAGTGTCAACGATAGAATGTCTTTACTACCTAGCTATAAGGTATGTTATAATTGTTTGCGTCACGGTCACTATCCCAATAATTGCAAGAAACCAGGCTGTAAAATATGTAAACGCAAGCACCACACGCTTATTCATAACACAGATTTTAAATCACAACCTGTTTCAAGCAAATCAGCTGACGGTACGACCGATAAGGCTAAGGTTGAGTCATCCTCCACTGCCGACACAAACAATAGTCACGTTGCACTCTCAGCTAATATCTCTGCGCATTCGCATACGAGCAGCACAGGCGACATCCTGTTGTCGACTGCCTTAATTAGGTGCTACGATGTCAATAATAAAGAACACATCGCTCGAGCTCTTCTCGATTCTGGTAGTTCGTCGTGTTTAATGACAGAGAATTTATTTAATAAGCTGAATCTGCCTCATTTAAACACAAACAAATCTATACAAGGTATAAATAATTCTCTATCGCATGTGGAGAAAATGTGTCGTGTGCACATTAAATCGTTACATGAATCGTACGCTAATGATTTAATATGTTTTGTCTTGCCCACGATTACCGATAACGTTCCCTCTAGACAGGTACATGTGAATATACCGTCAAATATTCACTTAGCTGATCCGTATTTCCACACACCGGCTTCTATTGATATTATTATAGGAGCAGACGTATTTTGGAGTTTATTAGGATCAGATAAGATTTTACTAGGTGATGGGAAACCAACACTTTATCAAACTAGACTTGGTTGGCTAGTTTGCGGCCCAATTAACGGCGGCTGTAGTAATAATAATTCATCTCAATTCTCATCAATTAAATGTAACTTTACTAATGTTAATGAAAGTTCTTCCAGTTCGACTGAGTTAGATGACATCCGAAACCAATTATCGCGTTTCTGGCAGCTCGAGGAAGTTTGTCATGAGTCATCAACTTATTCAGCTGAGGAGAAGATGTGTGAAGAACACTTTATAAAAAACACAACGCGTTTGGCTAATGGCCGCTTTAGCGTTAAAATACCGTTGAAGGAATCTTCGAACAGTTTAGGCGATTCATATCATCGTGCAAAACGATGTTTTCTGTCTTTGGAGCGCAGAAATCTCAGCCAACCTTCACTCGATAAAATGTACAAAGATTTCATGACTGAGTACATTTCTTTAGGTCATATGTTCGAGTGTACTATTCATGAAGATCAGCGGTCATATTTTATTCCTCATCACGGAGTACTGCGCGAGAGTAGTAGTACTACTAAATTAAGAGTAGTTTTTAATGCTAGTGCATCCACAACCTCTGGTCTTTCATTAAATGCAATACAGATGGTCGGGCCTACCGTCCAGGACGTTCTGACTGCAATCCTTCTTAGATTTAGAATGCATAAATACGTCCTCTCTGCTGACGTAGAGAAAATGTACAGGCAGGTGTCTGTACATCCATCAGATAGGCACCTGCAGCAAATTATTTGGCGTGATGATGCTTCTAGTCCTCTTAAAGCTTACCAGTTGCATACAGTAACTTACGGTACGGCTAGTGCACCGTTTCTCGCTACTAGGTGCCTCAAACAGATCGGTCTTGAATGTCACGATCAAAACGTCGCGGAAGTTATCCTTCATGATTTTTACGTAGATGACCTTTTGACCGGTGCGGACGTGTTTGAGGAGGCTCTAATGTTGCGTCATCAGGTGACTGATGCTCTTGCTTCTGCTTGCATGCCTTTAAGGAAGTGGAAATCTAACGAACCCAATTTAATTTCAGAACCATCTGGCGGTTGTAATTTTGATTTCCACAAGGAAAGTGATGTTGTCAATAAAACACTTGGTCTTAGTTGGCAAACTGACACAGATGATTTGTGTTTTCCTATTAGTGTTCCTGAATGCATAGAAACTACTAAGCGTGGCATGTTAGCAGTAATCGCGCGAATATTTGATCCACTAGGGTTGTTAGCACCGTGTGTCGTGAGCATGAAGATGTTACTTCAGAGACTTTGGCTAGACGGGTTGAAGTGGGATGACCAGTTATCACCTGAGATTAAAACAATATGGGCAAACATAATTAAAGCCTTGCCTTGCCTTAATAACTTACGTGTTTCACGTCGTGTGGTCTGTGACGCATACTCGTACAAACATGTAGAATTTCATATTTTTTGTGACGCTTCAGAGCGAGCTTACGGCGCTTGTTTGTATATTCGCAGTATCAATGAGCAGGGTGACGTCGACGTGCGATTGTTAATGGCTAAAAGTCGCGTAACTCCTATTAAACCATTAACAATACCGCGACTTGAGCTCTGTGCTGCTGTGCTTGGTGCACGTTTATATCAAAAGGTTGCTGGTTCCCTTCGCATTAAACCATTTAGCGTAGTATTTTGGACTGACTCCATGATAGTGCTGGGTTGGTTAAAGATGTTACCTATTAAATTAAATACTTTTGTTCGCAACCGTGTTGCCGAAGTATTAGAGTTGTCCGGTGCAGGCACCTGGAGACATGTGTCGACACACGACAATCCAGCTGATTTAATAACCCGCGGAGCGGAACCTACCGCTATGCAATCACTGGATTTGTGGTGGTTCGGTCCGTCTTTCTTAAAGTCTGACAGTACTACATGGCCATCTCCAGCTATGAACCCAGGAATCTTACCAGACATTAAATCTAGTATTTTAATTAATTTAGCCCAAGATCATTTTACTGAAGATTTATTTAAATCATTCATCGAGTTTAATCGTTTTTCCAATTTTATTAGATTACAGCGTTCTATTTGCTACGTTTTCCTTTTTATTAATGCATGTAAAAGGCGTTCAGCAAACACGTCCTATTTGAATGATGAAGAATTACAAAATTCATTAAACTTAATTATTATTCAGTCTCAAAAGGAGTCATTTCCTGAATACATTTTACTATTAAATAATAAAAAATTACCACATAAAAATCAATTATTAAGCCTAAATGTGTTTCTAGATGATAATAAAATTATTCGTATAGGTGGTAGATTACATAATTCCGAATATTCATTTGAAAAGAAACATCCAATTTTATTACAGTCCACTCATCACTTTGTCAAACTTTTATTTAGATTTGAGCATATCAAATTAATGCACGCAGGTCCTCAGTTATTATTAAGTACAATTAGAGAGACTTACTGGCCACTTGGTGGTTGTAATTTAGCCAGAGCTTGTTATCGTCAGTGTGTTCGATGTCAGCGTCTAAAGCCGCAGACAGTTGTCCCTCAGATGGGTAATCTCCCATTGAGCAGACTCTCACCAGCAGACTTTCCCTTTCAAAGCGTAGGAGTTGACTACGCAGGTCCTATAATCTCGGCTAGTCGTCAAGGTCGTGTATGTAGATTGGTTAAGGTTTACATTGTTATTTTCGTGTGCTTCACTACTAAAGCCATTCATTTAGAGTTGGTGGGTGACATGACGAGCAGTAACTATTTACAGGCTTTACGTCGGTTTATGTCTCGAAGAGGAAAACCTCTGAACATATACTCCGATAACGGAACTACGTTTGTAGGAGCCTACAATGAGATAGCTGATTTCTTGAAACGCAATTGTGACTCCATAACTGATAGTGTGGCTCGAGATGGTATCAAATTCCATTTTATTCCTGCTTACGCTCCACATTTTGGTGGTCTTTGGGAGGCGGGTGTCAAATCGACCAAATTTCATTTGTATCGAGTGTTGGGCAATTGTAACCTAACTTACGAGGAGCTTAACTCCGTCTTAGTTCAAATTGAAGGCATTTTAAATTCTCGACCACTCACACCATTATCGTCAAATCCAGAAGACCTGTTGCCTCTTACTCCGGGTCATTTCTTAATTGGACGACCTCTCACGTCTCTTCCTGTAAAGGATATCCGGGACTACTCCACTCATCACTTGACGCGCCATCAACGTATCGAGCAGTTGCGTCAGCATTTCTGGTCAAGATGGAGCAAGGAATATGTCTCCGAGCTTCAGCAGCGAGTTAAGTGGCATACCGGCAACGACAGCCTGAAATTGGACTCCCTCGTGGTCGTAAAGGAGGATAACCAACCACCGCTGAAGTGGAAGTTGGGCCGCGTTGTTGGTCTTCACCCTGGCACAGATGGCATAAGCAGAGTTGCCGATATCAGGACTTCAACTGGAACTGTGAGACGGGCATTCTCCAAGATTTGCCCATTATTGGAAGACAACTGTTGAAAGGCGAGCTTCCAACGGCCGGGGGCATGTTAAAGCTTCAGTTCAAGTCAACTCTGAGCAATTTGTAACTAGTAACTTTAGCTATAAGTATTTTATCAGGCGTTAACCTTGGTGTCCTTGGTTTTCGTTTGAATGTCACAAGTAATATTAAAAAAGGGTTCTCTGCGTGCTACCTACGTCCTGAGTTTATTTTTAATTCCCAATTTCCTACGAGGTTCCTTCAGTTTTATACAACTCGTCATTTTATGTACTATTGTGATGATAATTGGGACATGCTTGATAGCTGCCTCTAAACTCGTCATGTTGTTGATATTTTTATGTTTTATGCCACAAAATACGAATAATAACTATTATCGGGACCGTTTTATAGTTACATAGGTGTTAACTCTCTTGTACAAACAATTATATATGGTTTGGACTACATTTGACGATAAAACTGGGATCTCACTGACTCTTAACCTGCTATCTAATTACGCAACACATTATCGTAAACGATTCCGACTAATCTGTTTCATTTTGACAGTTTAACAATATTCATTGCGTTATTTACGTTGTTGAGCAGACTTTTTTTTTCGAACTGATGAAGCAATGGATTAGCAATCTGTTTCAGAACGATTCAAATTCTGATTGATCGTGTATTACGTAATTATAATATATAGGGTACTGTTTTCGCTTCGCTCGCTCAACGCCTGAATAAGCGCGCTTTGCTCAGCCGTGGCGTCATTGGGCTCGGTTCCCAGGCTCGGTACAAAACTGTGCTTGCGATTTTGTCATGTGAAAGCGCGCTCGGCTCAATCAACTCAGCCTATCGCAGTCCACTGCTGGACATAGGCCTCTCCCAGGCTGTGCCACAATACCCTGTCCTCCCAGCCAACTTTTTAAGGTCGTCGGCACGTCTAGCTGGGGCGCATCTCACACTGCGCTTGACAATACGTGGTGTCCACTCTAGGACTCGTCTGCTCCACCGGCCATCAGTCCTTCGACAAACATGGCCACCCTAATGCCACTTCAACTTGCTTACGCTGCAGGATATGTCGGTAACTTCATTTCTGATCTTAGCCTTCATAAAAATCCGAATCCGACATTGAATTTATGGACTAGCCCGACTATCAATGTCCACGTTTCGGCACCGTATGTCCTAGCGGGTAGAACGCACTGGTTGAAGATCTTAGCCTTCAAACACTGCGGGATTGACGACGAGAACACTTGGTGAAGTTTTCCAAACGCTGTCCAACTTAACCAGAGGACCTTCTGTCGGCTTCTTTCTCAAAGTTGTGTCTACCGAGCTGGATGACTTGCACTAGGTAGATGTACTCCTTCACAACTTCGAAGAGAGACCCTTCCTTACAAGATATAACAAATGAATCTATAATTTTATTTGATATAATGATCAGTTCTGTTAATATAATAAACGATTGATATAATAATACGAGGGGTGCCCAGCGGCCCTCCGAAGCAGTTCGAAGCTCGTTGCCGCCGGTAACAAGCCAAGGACAGGCCGATGAAGGAGGCTTCATTCGCGTGGAGAAGAAGAACAAGAAAAAGAAGCCTGCTTGTCGCAATCAGTGCGGTGCCGCATTGACTGGTCCCGACATGTTGCTGCGTCCCGCTATACCAACGACGCAGCTGTACGTGTCACGCCTACATCACGCCACGAAGGTAGAGGAGGTCGTGGAGTACATCAGGATGAAGACCAATTTCACCTTGAGAGTCGAGAAGTTGGAGTCGCGCCATAAAATTAACTTCAAATCTTTTGTGGTGCGGGTTCCGAGTCGGAACCCGCACCAGGTGATGAGTCGGAAGTTCCGACTCATCACCTAGACACTTTCAAGAAGCAGGAATTTTGGCCGACGGGTGTTGTGTATCGCCGCTTTCGCGGAAGGCTACATGATACCACGACTCAGCGCAATACGTCGCCGACCCAACGTAGTAACTAGATTTTGAAGTGATGTTTATTTTTTATTATGTATTAGTTTATTATTATATAAGTTTATTTTGTGTATTTCGTCTATGGGCCTTAGTTGCCTGAAAATAAAGCAATTATTATTATTATTTAGTTTTTGAGTATTCTCGGAACCCTGGGATCCCGGACCTTTGAAAGGCGTACGAGGGGCCGAAGCCAACTCGCAGAGGCCCGTTAGACGTTTGTAATGAAATGAGGCACCAACCGACGATTATCCCTGTATGCACTATGCAAGTGCACCCAAGGACAACCCCCGGCTGGTGTAGGACTATTGCAAGATATGGAAACAAAGATATTGGACTATGGGTTTGGGTGGCTTAAGTTGACTGGTGACCTGAATCTATGGAAGGACTATGGCCCCTGCCTGATCAATGTTTTATATATACACGGATAAAATGGCAGGGGGTGACTTGCACACTCAATAATGGGCCCCCGAAAACGGTCGCTAGCACAAAGTGTCGTAGCGACAAGGGGGCAACATGTCCTGAGGTGCTTATGAGGAGTGGAGCGGTATTCCACGGCTATCAGGACAATCCCGGAAGTACGGTCAAGATCCCTACCAGCATCTTACTGGAATACTTCCTTCCTCCGAGCACGTTTGCTCTTGCGAATCTCCACTCAAGCCAGCCAATTAAGGCAAGAATGAGGTGGGAGCTCTGTTCCTCGTCAGTATTCACTCCAGCCGGCCAATAAAGGCAAGCCAGAGATGAGGAACAAGATTTCTCCCGGGAGATAGGGTCCGTGGGGTCGCTACTGCCCAACAGCTCGCCACATGCTGCCCTGCGGATTTTTATATCTCTCTTGGTCTGGCTCCTCATCCTAGACCTGTTCCGACTAAGTTAACTCTACCGGCACAGACCTAGGGTTCGGAGCACACAAGCCCCACCACGACGTCAACGTAGAGATACGGCGGTGGGGTTATTCTTATATATTATTATATTATTATTATTATATTATTATAATTTTAAAATAACTAATTTTTATAATCATAACATAATTTCCGCAAAATTTCTAGTAGGTATTAGTTTACCGGCTTTCATATCTTCGGTCCACGGTACTGAAAGATTAATCAGGAAAATCCTAGCCCCTACACTGGTTAATTTTGATGTGCCGTGCCTCACCGAGGCTATGGATGCCTGGAGACTCGCTTGCCCGAATTCAGATCCGCCCAACCACCTTTTTTCCCAGAGACGGTGGGATGAGCCGCTCTGCAGAGTAGTACAGAACAATTTACTTGACACGTCTGCTACTCCTGCGGAGCGTGCGCGCCTGCTGGCTGTGGGGAAGTGGGAGTCGGGCCTCTGGCTTCATGCACTACCGTCGTCGAACTTAGGTACTTTGCTCGACGACACTACTTTCCGCATCGCTGCTTCCTTGCGACTAGGAGCTCCCTGTTGTTCTCCTCATCGCTGTCACTGTGGCGAAGTTGTCAACAGCCTCGGACACCACGGCCTGTCTTGCAGCCGAAGTGCGGGCCGCTTAGCGCGGCACGCGAACATTAATGACATCATCCGACGAGCTCTTGTCGCCGTCGGCGTTCCAGCTGTATTAGAACCCAATGGCTTGGCACGCGACGATGGCAAGAGACCGGACGGTATGTCTTTATTTCCATGGAAGATGGGTAGGCCTTTAGTGTGGGACGCAACGTGTGTCGATACTCTTGCGCCATCCCATCTTCCTGGCTCAGCATGCTGTGCTGGCGCTGCCGCTGCGGCTGCAGAAAACCTCAAGCGGCGAAAGTATAATAACATCATAGGTAACTATATTTTCGAGCCATTTGGGGTTGAAACCCTAGGGCCGTGGGGTCCGAGTGCTCATGATCTGTTCAATGACATTTCCAAACGACTGGTTGACACTTCCCGTGACCCAAGGGCTGGTTTTTACCTGGGCCAGAGGCTAAACATTGCCATACAACGTGGCAATGCCGCCAGTCTCTTGGGTACATTACCAGTCGACAGCGATGCGGAGGAATTTTTCGATGCCTTATTGTTTGTTTCCTAATAGTTTTAGTTACCTAAGTTAGGTTAATTATTTTTAGTTTTGGAAGTTTATGTTAGTTGTTAATTTAAAATACACATTATATTCCTTTGAATAAATAGATAACCCATCATAACATTCATTTAAAAAAACAATGAAAAAAAAAAGTTAAATTATGTGAAATATATGTAAAATTATGTAAAATTATGTAAAATTTCTAAACTTAAGTCTGTAATTTTTATGGTGTACATAATAAAAAGTATTCTATTCTATTTAATATAAAATCGTTTGATATAGCACTCAAAAGACATAAAACCTATTTAGACTAATATGTCATTTCTATCATAGTTAGTAACCTGATACCTAGTAACTGATTACCACCTGCCAAGAGGGTCACTCGCTACGGTCGCTCGTCTTTGCGCTTTAATGGTTACTGTTCTAACCTAACCCAACCCAAATGATTCACCAACAATAGAGGGGATCTGGCACTCGGCGGCTCGCTCCCGACGGTCGCTCGCCTTCGCGCGTTAGGTAATAGGTAATACGGGCTGGTATCCGCAACTCCACGTCGAAGCGCGTATTTTGCGTACGGGTGGGAATATTGGTTATTCGATCCACCCCAGCTCCTCGAAGAAGGCCAGCAACGACTTGGTTTCACTGACAATCTCCCGTAGGGTACCTGGGTTACCGAAGTACTTTGCCCTGTAAGCGGCGACCACCGGGCAGTTTAACAGCACATGAGCTGCTGTCTCGTCGTCCTCCATGCAGGCTCTGCACAGCGGACTGTCTGTGACTCCTATGACAAAGAGGTGTTTATTAAATGACCCATGGCCAGTTACAGCTGCTGTGACTATGCACAGCTGTTGTTTCGTTAGTCTGAGAACCTTATTCGTGAGGCGGCCATCGATTGTAGGAAGTGCCTCCTTGGCTTGCCTACACTCAGTGTGGTCAGACCATAGTTTGTGGTGTTGGTCCCTGGTTCGTTTCCTTACCAGAGTGCGTAGGTACCCGAAGGGGAGTGGCACAATGGGTTCAGGCCCCACTGGTGCCATGCTCGAACCCCTTCTGGCAAGTTCGTCAGCTGCATCGTTGCCCCGCGAACCGCTGTGTCCTTTGATCCATTGAATGGTTATATTATTGAGGCTACCCACCTGGTTAAGGCGCTGGTGGCACTCGTATATCAGCCCGGAGTCAACAGTGTGACTGTTTAGCGCTTGCAGAACAGCCATGCTGTCCGAGAGTATGCGTATCGAGTGGTCCTTAACTTCCCTAGCCATAATGGCTGAGGCGGCAAGAGAAATACCCATGCATTCGGCCTGGAAAACTGTGTTATGGACTCCCAATGGCGTGGCTATGTGTATGTTGAAGTCCTCGAAGAAGATTCCAGCACCTGTGCCACTACCTGTTTTGGATCCGTCGGTGAAGATCCGCAGCTCTGCGGGGCGCAAACCCTCGCATCGGCTATCCTCGTGAAGTTGCATCCTGTATTTTTTATCAAAGATAAATTGTTTGGGTACCCGGTCGTTAGCGGCTTTCGTGATAAGGAACTCCTTGTTGAACCCCTCAAGCAGCGCGGTGTGTTGTGTGTCTCTCTTACCCCAGAGATTAATTGCATTAAGGCGCACCGCCGCCATTGTCGCTTCCTGCTGTATAAACAGGTGGAGAGGGGGCAGCCCCAGCATGGCTTCGATTGCTGCAGTCGGAGTAGTCCTCATGCAGCCCGTGGTCGCCACGCAGGCTAGCCTTTGCATGCGTTGTAGTTTGTTGGAGGTTGTGACCAGCTGAGTGCGGGGCCACCAGACCACGGCCCCGTAAGCGATCATGGGGCGGATCACTGCTGTGTACAGCCACAGTATAATTTTGGGGGATAGGCCCCACTTCTTACCTATCATTTTCCTGCACTGGCAGAAGGTGATGCAGGCCCTGTTTAGCTTGTTGTCCACATGAACATGTTGTTACTTGACCTCGTTGGCCAACTGAAGTTCTGTATCGAACAGTTTTGGTAGGCGGAAAGGGCCTAATGCGCGTTTTTTGGTAAACATGACTAGTTCAGTTTTAGTGGGGTTCACTGATAGTTCAAATTCCCCGCACCAACTTTCTACGATGCGTAGTGCTTGCTGAGTGAGGTTACAGATCGTTTCCGTCACCTTCCCCGATACAAGAAATGCGAGATCATCTGCATACCCTATTGTGTAATAGCGGTTGGCGTTGAGTTTTGTGATGAGATCATTGATTACCAGGTTCCATAGCAGGGGGGACAGAACCCCTCCCTGGGGGCAGCCTCTGGCTATCATAGCCAACTGCCGCTCATCCTCAAGGCGAACTACTCGTTTGCTTAACATGTTTGTAATCCAGTCCGTTAGTACCTGTTCTACTCCATGTCTGGAGAGGGCGCCGCTGATACTGGAGAAGTTGGTTTTATCGAAGGCTCCCTCTATGTCTATGAAAGTGCCCAGACAGGTGCCCTTTTGATGAATCGCGTCCTCTATCTGGCTGACCACTAGATGAAGAGCAGATTCGGTCGACTTACCTGAGCTGTATGCGTGTTGATTACCATGTAACGGTATAGTTTTTAACGCGCCGTCCCTCAGCTCCCTATCACATAACCTTTCCATAGTTTTTAGGAGAAAGGAGGTCAGGCTGATTGGTCGGTGGGATTTGGCGTTTGTGTAGTCACCCTTACCTGGCTTGGGGATGAATATCACTTTCACTTCCCTCCATCCTTTGGGAACGTATCTGAAGGCCAGGCACGCTCTCAATAAAGGCACCAGCCTTATTGCGACCAGAGCACCCCCCCACTGTAGTAAGGCGGGGAATACTCCATCAGGACCAGCTGCCTTAAAAGGATGGAAGCTCTGGATGGCCCATTGGAGTTTCTCCAACGTGATCACCCTGCGTGCGTACCACCAATCATTGTCTGACGGTGTTTGGGTTTCGTCTTGCCAGTCAATTACCTGCGCGAAGACGCATCCAGGGAAGTGAATTTCAATTAGGACGCGTCTTGTTTCTTCAGGTGACGACGTGAGTGTGTTGTCAGGTTTTCGGAGGGTGACGGGCCCAGGAGTGTTCTGCTGCGCCAGTACTTTCCTTACCCTGTTTGCTTGTTGACAAGATTCAATGCTACCACAGAATTTACGCCAACCCGAGGTGCTCCTGAATCTGATGCATTTTTTGTAGCTGGATTTGGCCGCGTAGTAGTTGTCCCAGTCCTCATCCGCACATGTGTTCATGGCTCTATTCAGGGCAGTTCTTACCTTGCTGCGTTTGCGCTCCAGATCAGCACCCCACCAGGGTTGTTTACCCGGTGTGTTGCCCGGCGTGGTCTCTGGGCATGCAGCCTGGTAGCTGTCTATGATTGACTTAGTAAGGTGGCTTACTTGTACCTCAATCTGTGTCGTGTCCGCAAATGCCGGCGGGTTGCTTGAAGTCGCGAGCCTACAATCAAGGTTGCGAATGTATGCGGCTCGATCCGTGTTACGTGGGTTACGCCGCGGAGGTGTCGGTAACACACAGACCTGGATGTCGAAGCGGATCCACCTGTGATCAGAGCAGGAGGCCTCCTTAGAAACCTGCCACCCGGTGATGATTTCCGACGCGCCCTCCGTTGCCAGAGAGAGATCGATGATTGTGCGGCTTCGCCTGGTTACGAACGTCGGTTCAGAGCCAGTGTTTAGTAGGGTTAGGTTAGTTGAGAATAGGTAGTCAACCAAGGCCTTACCCCTCTCGTTTAGCGTGTCCATACCCCACAGTTGGTGGTGAGCATTTGCGTCGGCCCCGATGATGACCTCGAAACCACACCTCTCGCAATGGCTCACGAGACGGGCGAGGTCATGGGGAGGCGGCGCCTCCGCCTCGGGCATGTAGGCCGAGACAAAAACGACCACCACCTCCTTGGCGTCGTCGCGCTGTATAGTCAGCTTAGCTGCAGAGACATCTCTGCAACAGAAGTCAGTTAAGAGCTGTGTTTTAAGGTTACCTGTGACATAGATGCACGATCTGGGGTGATCGTGATCTGAGGTGACTTAGGAGCTTACCGCCAAGATTGGAGAGTCCTTGTATGCGGCCTGCCCTAATCCACGGCTCCTGGATTAAGGCTATGGCCGTGTGTTGTACCTCCAGCCACTTACGAAGCTGAGCCGTCGCGGTCTGGCTGTGGTGGAGGTTCGCCTGGAGGACTCTACAGGCCGACGAAAGGGACGCCATCGCTGGTCGAACCCTCATCGTCCCCCCAAAGTTTGAGCCCGGCAAACAGGTCGCCCTCGTCGAAGCCATCCTCTCCCGAACCTGAAGCTGGGGACAGGATCATGTCATCCAGCTCCCCGCTCGATGAGGGGACGGCGTCCACGATGGCGGCAGCAGGGGCGGCCGACTCTGCAGCAGCAGGATCAGCCGCGGAAGCTTCCGGGTTGTGTACAGGGGGAGTGGACTCCCCTGTTGGTGGCAGAGGCAGTGGTTCCAGCGCCTCGCAGACGGTTCCCGTGGCGGGGTCCCATCCCTGAGGAACGTCGGTGAACCTTCCGTTCCGACCCTGGAACTTCACGTACACCGCCCCTAAACCAATTGAGAGGCGGCGTCCGGCCTCCATCAGGGTCGAGATTTGGTCCACAGGGACACCAACCACCACGAACCTTACCATGCCTCGGCTTGCTTGTCCGCGTGCAGCAGTACCACCTCTTTATATCCACCCAAGGGTTCTGGTAGCTGAGGGTGCGCCCAATGAAGGTCGACTCACCATAGACCCCCTGCTCGTCCGGGATCACGATGCCGCACCGTGCACGCTTCTGGATCTCCGACTGGCTCAGCACGACTAGCGGGGTGCTAGTTGAGAGAGTGAGACCGGAGACTGTCTTCCTTAGCCAGGCTAAGGTGTGGTCGTTGCCGCACCACAGTTTAAGAACCCCCCCGGCGAACAACGGCTTGGCATTGAAGGTCGGGCCCGGGTTGTCTTGCTTGGGGGAGCAGGCCTCGAGGATGATATGCCTCTGGATGGCAGCGAGTACCTGGTCCGATACGTCCTTGCTAAGTATCCCCGTGCGGTCGCAAGTGATCGCGACGTCCAGGGTAGCGTTTGCAGCTTGGGCGTAGCTTTTGTGGTCGACCCTACTGGAATAATCAAGCCGCGGCCGCTTATGCTCTCCCCGAGGTGTCAAGGTCTCGTTGAGAGCTCGCTTGGCCGCGGCCTGATCCTTCCAGTCGGGTCGCTGTGTGTTGTTACCACCAGCCGATCTCTCCGGAGTGGTGGTTGGCGGTTGACTGGACGCAGGTCGGCTAGTGCCGGCCTCTGCCTGTGACCGCTTACCTGCGGAGAAGCTTAGCTGGCCGCCCGTTGGTTTTACCGAACTGGCGGCGGTGGCCTGTTAGCTTGTTGAAGACTTCTTCAATGCTTGACGGCGCTCCTTCCTCGTCAATCTGTCCCTCTTTTTGCCCTGTTCCGGGACAACTGTTGGACCTGAAGGGTCGGTGCGAGGGCGAAGGGCTTGTTGAGTGCGTTTTTTACCCTTGCCCTTGCGTTTCGGCACGACTTGCCAGGCCCGTGAAAAAACGTCCTCGATGCAGTTGGTCGTTCCCGCTTGACCGGTTACGACCGTCTGATGTGGGGAGGCTAGAGGAGCCGCAGGAAGAGGAGGGTGTTTGGTTGGGAGCCCGGAGCCAGTGTTACCCGGCACCGGGGACTGTATGGAGAGGGTCAGACCGGCAGTGGTATTAATCGTCGCCTGGGTCTTTACCTTTGTATTAGAAGGGTTGGTACTGGTCCCAATCAGCGCCGACGTCCTTTGTTTATTTTGGGACTTTTTATGTTTGGTCTTAGCTGCGGTTTTCGCCACAGCCAGACCGGTGCCCGCGCTGGTGCCGGCAGCGTTAACTGCATGGCTACCAGGGGCAAGGGAAGTGCAAGCACCTCCCTTGGGAGTCTCATTGGCTTTCGCCTCCACTCCAGGTTTTATTTTTTTATCAGGCCTTAAAAAATCCATGATATAGTGTTAATAAAAATTCATCTCTCTGGCTCCCACCCTCCATGGAGCCCGCAACTGGGAACGTCTTACTATTAAAAGAAGCAAGAACGTTAGGACTACCAGAGAGATATAGGGGCGCAAGGCTGGTTTACAGTGCGACATCGGGTGCTTGATCGGGCTGGCGTAGGGGGTCGAAAGGCCCACCCCCAACGAAATGATCAGCCCTCACTTACACCGTCAGCATGACCTTTACCTACCGCTTCGGCCGCCCAAGGACGGCCTCAGCGGACCTCACGCACGTCGCCTGTGGCCCTCTGACGGGACACTATGGCCATTTCCCTACCCCTGGCTATTGGGTAGGGCCACCGTTTCGCTTGAAATCCGGACCAAAACCCCCCAGGACTCCATCATCCCTGCTCACGGCGCTCAACTGCGCAGGTCCTAGCGCAGGCGACTGCTTTCTCCTACTCGCTATCAGCTGATTTTAGTGACGGTCGAGCCCGTCACCACCCAGTCACAGGGGGTCACGGTTAGAAGAGGAAGTTGGAAAGGTGGAGTTGGGAGGAGTGAGGATATGGGTTGGATGGAGTGGGAAGGGTTCTTGAGATTTGGGACAGGAGGGCAAAAGACGGGAAAGAAAGGTTAAGGGAATTTGGGATGGGATGCGATGGCGCCTGGTGGTTTTAGTTACGTCTATTTCTTAAGGAATTAGACCAAAAACGGGGTGGCAACCTCGGGAAGGTGCATCCGCCAGACTTGCCTTGAAGATCTACACGACTGTAGCGCTCTCCCTCAAGACCCCGCCACCCTACCGCCTCTGAAGGAGGCGGCAGAGTAGGCCTGCATCTATACTACCAAGCAAAGCAAAGCAAAGCATGTCGTTGTGCAACCGCGAAAGCATAAATCCAGACCCCCCCCAAGAAGCTTTTTCGCATTTCGAAGCTGTTTGCAGCCATTTTGATCTTTAATAGGCTCCGTCCTACTTCCTGACTAATTACCTAAATTGACAATAGCGCGAAAATAATTTTTCGTTCTTGGACTTTGAAAATTTTTTAATATTTTTTCTTTACGAAAACTAAAAATAATTTTTATCTCAAAATTCTCTCCAAAAACATTTTTGATTCTAGTTTAAATAGATAATTGCCTGCCTTACCTGTATTCTGGTGCGCGTTCCGCGAGCTCGAGTCCCGTTTGGTAGTCGCAATTCCCGGTTTTTACACATTTTTCAGGCGAAAAACACGTTTTTCGACCGAAAGTCTAAATTTTTGTTCTGTCAAAATTCCAATAACTCCATAGCTCGCTAGCCCGCGCGGAGACGCGTCTTTTGATGACACCTCGCACGTGAGCCTAGCAAACATAGAACTGCAAAAAAGCAAACAGAACTGCAAAAAATTTCCCGCCCTTCTCCCTTTTTGTCATTACTCAGGTGAACTTTTTAATTCTTGGCAAAAAATTAGGGTCAGTTTTTAGCTCTTCCAGCTACAGATTTACCTTTTGGTGACAGTAGGTAGGGGAATTGACGGTTTTCCAAGACCTTTTAGCGCCTCTTGAAGGCATTTTACCCGGCTAGGCCGTGGAAAACAAACGCAGAAACAAAAATAATAATAATAACCCCACCGCCGGCGCCGTATCTCTACGTTGACGTCGTGGTGGGGCTTGCGCGCTCCAAACTCTATGTCTGTGCCGGTAGAGTTTACTTTGCCGGAACAGGTCTAGGATGAGGAGCCAGACCAAGAGAGATACAAAAAAAATTACGTGTAGGGTGAGGAGGTACCCTAAAAAACAATCATGATTTTATTTTACGACTTTGTCGGCGTGATTGATAGTATAGACCTATACCTACCAAATTACAGCTTTCTAGTACTAAGATTCTCTGAGCTAAGCCGCTGACAGACAGAAAGACAGGCAGACGGACATGGCAAAACTAAATCAGTTTATTGTGTACTACAGAACCCTAAAAACCAGACAAATTATGAGTAAAAAATTTGTAGGCCAGCTAGAAAAATTAACAAATAGGTTTGAATAAATAGCGAGCAATTTACTGCATTTGAGGAGGTATTCTGCTCATCATGCCGAAGATCCTGATCAGATCTTTACCAATTTTTTTTGAGACTATCTTAAAGTTACTTTCTTTCAAATGAAAAAAGAACCATCGAAAACGGATTTCATAAAGCGGAGATATCCAGTAGCCCCCTTTTTGCCCCATTTTGGAGGAAGTACCCCTCCAATCAAAAATCCCCGACCGACGACAAAAAATTACAAAAAATTCATAATACCTGTATGCCAAGTTTCATCCAGATCGGTTGTAAAATACGACCTGTACACGAGTACGTACAAACTGACACACGTAAGAAAATTTTGCCAGTTGATGCAGAGACGCTTCGCTCGCTACGCTCGCTCGGTCAATTACAATATAAAAACTATGCAATAACTTTACCGCGGCAGTCCCCGAGTGCCACAGGTCTTTTTTTTACTTATTAAAAACAGATTTGGTTACCACATCGAGCTTTGATTTATTTAAATAATATTTTTTTTCATAATATCGCTAAAAACGCTTCAATGCATGCATTTTTGACGTTGACGACCATAGCTGGAATTGAATTAATTGAGTGCATTATCAAAACATTATCTTTTTATTGCGATTTCGTGACCCCGGTTAGACTTTATCAAAAAAATCAACCATTTTAAATGATTAATCGGTTACATTTTGTTAGGCAAATTGCGATTAATAGACATTACAAAACAGTGGGCCCAAAAAAAACTATCTCCTTATATTTTTGTTAGTAGAAGTTCAAATAGTTATCTAAATAACTATTTCATCACACCTATTCGAAAAACGACAATTGCCTATAGAGGATTATATAGCGGGAGCAAAATTCAACTTTGCTCCCTAGGGAGTTTGAGGTTTCTCTCTTCTGATTGGTCCACTCCGTGCTTTTGATTGCGTACTGATTTGTGTAAGAAAGAAAGAAAGAAATAAAGAAATATAGGTTTATTCATCACAGAAACACGTGCATACAAAAAGAAATGAGTAAAAAAAAAAAAATAGAAAACAGAAATAGTGCACGTCATGACTGTGATAAGAAGGCTTCCACTCAGCATAATGCTGTACTATGGGGGACCCACAGCACAGCGCTGATTTTCAGTGGTCACCCGAAACAGACGTACGGAAATCAAGTCAGGTTCAGTCATTTGTGAATATATAAAAAGTAACAAAATAAAATAAACAGTACTTAGAACATAATACATAGAACATATACAACTAATTAAGTTTATCTATGAATAAATATTATTATATAACAAAAAAACATAAAAAGTTTATCCGCAGGCATCACTGTGCATAAATAATGTAAGTACCTACTTGTAACATAATATTATTAATTCTTACTACACGAGAATATCCAGTGCTTTGTCTCGCTCCCACCTTCGCCTTCGCGTCACCGCCGGCGCGTGCGCTCACCATTTAAAAAAGTACAGTTGCATTTCCCTGTTGCGATTGCGATGACGTACTGTGCTGTGTATGAGCCATCGAGCCAGGCGCCCGGCCGCGGTGCGCGGCGCGCCGCGCGATTTGTGTTAATATATTACCGCTAACCAACACTTCGCCAGTGGGCAACTGGGCTTGCCTAAACGCTTGCTTGACTAAACATGACTAACGTGATGTGCCTAGCGATACTAGGTACTTATGATGTACCCATACATTGCCATGAGGCATGAGGGAAGATGACGAGACGCGTCCGTCCCACGCATAACCATGCCGCGTCGAGCCGCGGAATGTTTATACACCTAGTCCATAGATGATAAACCATATGTGAGTATTTATTTATAATATATTTGCTGATCATACTTTTGTTTTTCCAATAGATATTTTTTCAAATGTAACTTAAAATTTTGTTTTGTTTTCAGGGATCTTATGGGAGGTGGTAAATCATTCCAGCAGCGAGAAGCGGCATACTTGAAACATCCTCTGAAGGCTGTGGTCCTATGTCGAGGCATCGAGATCGGATTGGACGTGGATCGAGCAGAGTAACTGTAGTGCTGGTGCCTCCAGCAAATTTTTTTAAAAAGGTATTCCGGTTTGTGTGTTTTAATGATACCGAACATTAAGACGGCTAAATGTAGTTTCCGTCGTGCAGCCATTTTTAATATATTGTGTTGATTTAGATACGGTGTGATATGATGCCTTCGGGGTATGCCAAAGCAATAACGAGCGCACGCGTTCTGTACTCGCTGTATTAAGCGTTCTGTACGGGAAAGGAGACACGGCCCGTATACAGCGTCACAATAATTTAGTTTAGATAATACTAGACTATCCACCAATCTCTTCCTCACTACGATACTAAGGAAGTCCCTCACCCTGTACAGAACCTTTAACCTATAAAAGCAGTTTTTTACTACATCATTAATGTGCTCCTCAAAACGAAGATCCGGATCAGTTATTAGACCCAAGTTACGTGCGACTTCTACTCTTTGTATACTTTCTCCCATGATTTTAACGTCTGGTTTCGCAGATAGAATTGCTTTTATTTGATTTCTGCTCCCCATGACCATAAACTTAGATTTTTGAGGGTTCAATACTAGTGAGTTACCCATAGACCACGAAGCAATTCTGTCAAGTTCGTCATTTAGGGTACGTACGGCGGATGCTGTGTTGCTGGCATTAAAAGAGACATACAACTGAGTATCATCCGCGTACACATGATATTTGCAGTTCTTAATGCACGTGGTTATGTCGGCACTATACAGTATATAGAGAAGCGGGCCGAGCAGCGATCCCTGAGGAACTCCCCTTGTTATTAATTGTGGAGAGGAAGATACCGTGGAACCGTCTTTCATGCGTATCTCCACCCGCTGCGTTCTGCCCGTTAGGTAACTTTCAAACCAGTCTCTTGACCGGCTATCAAAACCGTAGTACGCTAGTTTAGACAACAATAGAGAAGTATTAATTGAGTTGAAAGCCCGCGAATAGTCGAGTAGCACCAGAATTGATCCCTCACCCCGGTCCCGTGCTTCAAGGATATTACCTAAGACGTCTGCCAAAGCAGTTGTGGTTCCGCGTCCCTTTCTGAAACCCGACTGCAGTTCGGGCAACATACCATGTACTTCGAGAAAATCAGAAACCTGCAGGTACACCACTCTTTCCAACACCTTGGATAAACACGGCAATATGCTTATGGGACGAAGATCTTTATAACTTTGTGGGTCATTATTTTTTGGAATAGGCCGCACTGACAATTGCATTACGCCACAGTTCAGGAAATACATTAGAGGTGATGGATCTATTTACTATCTCCGTTATTGCAGTTAATGATTGCGGTATCGTAAGTCTTAGCATTTCCATCGATATACCGTCAACCCCTAGCGCATTTGTTGAAATAGTTTTTAAAATATTTAAAACTGTATTCGGGTTCGTTGGCATCATTGCAAAAGTTGCGGTCCCGTACCGGTTTGAGTCAAAGTAGGTTTTTTGGTAAGTATTCACATTGGGGTCGCCCGGGACATCTAGAAACGCTGAATTTATCCCGTCTGGGTCGTTAAATTGCTCTAAGAGCACATCGTTGTTCTTACTCACTGGAAGCACATGCTTTTTTATATTGAGCCATAATGATTTTGAGTCACAGATATTGTCATTTATATACTTAGTGAAGAACGCTTTTTTTTCATTTAATAAACCAAATATTGCTTGGTGCTTAAGATCTAAGTAGTAGTGCTTGTGTGCTTCCAGTTTGGTCTGACGATATCGATAGCGGGCATCGTTTCTCAATTTAAACATTAGTTTAATAATGTCTGTTATCCAAGGTGTAGGTTGCGTTTTGAAAACTCTAGTTTTTACCGGTGCGTGGGCATCGAAAAGCCTGATAACATGAGAATTAAAACAATGCACCATGTCATTCACATCCTGTAGGTCACAAATTGAGTCCCACGGGATCGCCTCTAAATCTTTCCGGAAATCATCAGCTGATATGTCTCTAAAAGGACGATATGTTACCTTTTTACGTACCGGTTTCTCCTTCTTAAAAACGATCTCGCATGTTACGAACGAGTGATGGCCGAGTTCCGCTATATGGTCCACGACAACGTCCCGATACCGTGCGTCCGTACAAATCACGTCGATCAGAGTAGCAGTTTCTCCCACGAAGTGCGTAGGCGTGAGTACAATCTGATCCATGTTACAGTATTTAAGAAATTCCGTGAGCTTCCTGGTTTTAGAATTACTTATGTCGAGCATATTGACATTGAGATCACCCAACAATATAATATTATCGTACGGAGCCAGTGCACAGACGCTGTCCGTGATCGCGTCTAAGTATATGTCCAAGTCTAACCAAGGAGGTCTGTATGCCGTTCCTATAAGCAATTTCTTTTTTTTTGCGGTTATATTCAGCCACAATTGCTCCACCTGCGGATGATGCGGGTGCGCTCTAATTCGAGCGCTGGTTCCGCTTTTAATATAAAAAGCGACGCCGCCCCCGCGCCCCCCACGGATTGTCTCCGGGCGTGGTCTATGACGCAATTGATAGCCTGGAACCACTGGCGCCCGGCCCTCCTCCCCCTCCCGCAGCCACGTCTCATTTATTGCCATGACATCGACGGAATGATGGTTCATAGCAATAATAAACTCATCATGATTAGTTGATAGTGAGCCCGCGTTCAGAAGTCCAAACTTAATATGTTTATTGCGAGGCATTTGTGCATGAAATATGGTTAGGCACAGTCAGAACTACGGTTGAGCGAGACAAAACGTGTAGCAACGAAACATGCGGGCAATAATAGTACATAGCATTGATAAAAAATCGAGTGAAAAAGGTGTGCAGTGACGTAATACAACAGTGAATTGATACTAATGAATGTATAGAAAAGGATATAATAATATTATGGTGATAATACCCGTACGCTATACCAACAATAAATGTATAATCGTTCCATCCACAGTCAATACACACAGTGGCAAATATTGAACCTTTTAAAGTAATGACAGACGGACTTGAAAACCTGATCAAAATAACAAAACTTAACATAAAAACTAAACTGAACTTAAAATTAACTGAACTAGTTTTGAGGGAGTTTATCAACGTCTAGTTCAAAGACTGCCGGAAGGTCAGCCTCATTGCGTATAAGCTTGGCTTTGTCACCAGGCTTGCGCCGTGCAAGAATACGGCCATGCTTCGTCCACACGAATTGCCAGCCGAGACGTTGGCCCAGCTCCCGTGCTCGCCGAAATAACTGTCGGTTCGTTTTCGTTAGGCGTTCATTTAGGTAGTACCTACTTGGTGGCCCGGACATCTCGAGATCCGCGGTGTTCGCCCCGCGCCGCACTCGCGTGCCCGCAACAGCTCGTCACGCATGTCGCGGCGCACAAGGCGCACGACCACAGTACGCGGGCGGGTCTCGACCGGGCCCGCAGCGCTCGCAGCATTCACTTGCCTGCCGCCCATGCGGTCCACGCTTACTATGTCGCGATCCTCAATTTGTACGCCCAACTTAATAGCTATTAGCTTCACTGTATGCGTGAGATTTTCTGTGACGGATTCCGGTAAATTCGATATTTCCAAATCATTGGATAGTAGCTGTTGGTCCCGGTCATTCAATTCACGCTGCAATTGAGCAATTTCCTCGATCGCCCCCGAACCATTAACGGCAGTTATTTTCTGCTCAAGGTCATTCATTCTGCTATCCATTCGCTTCTCATACTGCTCAATTGACCCTTTCACACAGTCTCTGTCCGCTTGGAGCTGAGCCAGATCTGTACGAAGACTCTGAAGTTCACATTGGAACTGCTTCTGCATCGCCTGCAATTCTGCTCGCAGCTCTTCTTTAAATATATGGCGCAGCTCGGCCTGCAACTCCTCCTTAAAACTGCGTAAAATGGTAGATAAACCTGGGGCAATATCTTGGGTATCACCCAGTGTGCTACAACTTAGTACGCTGGTATCCATTGACTCCTCCGACCCACGTGCCTCCGACGGTGCAGCAGCAGTTGCCCTGCCCTTCCCCGATTTATTTTTACAACTAGGGCAGACCCAGCTGGGAATAAAACCCGTCAGTGGTAATAAAGCGCACGCCCGATGAAAGAGGGCGTTGCAAGCGCAACACCTAGCGGCCTCTAGTGGCGATAAAAATTTTGCGCAACCACCACACTTCGCCGGGGGCATGTTGCTGCTTACAGTAGTTAACTGCGCACTTATTAGCGGTCGATCTTGCTGATTTGGTACCCCGGAGCGTCAATAGATGGCGCTGTACCAACAAATTGTGTATACTTATGGTAATAAGTGTATGGGAAGTCTAATGGTTTGACAACACCATAAGCTGCACTGCTGTAAACACTACACACAAACCGGATGCACTCTGATAGCCGGGCTTTTTCAATGTTTGTAAATACTCAATTATTATGTTCACTTTTTGTAGTTAGTAGGTACTTTTTTGCACTTTAGTTTTTAAGTTTATTGTTTTACACTTTTCCCTCCCCTATAAACCACTGTTTCACTATATAACAGACTATATTGTTTTGAACTGTATATGTAAGAGTTTTAGCAATAAAAACTTGCAATGGATTACTTATTTTATTTTAAAATACAAAGATAAACAGACTTAGCTAACACCAGCTTGACGTCCGTACCGTCTTTTTTTTTCCGTAGTTAGGTAGGTAGGTTTTTGTGTAGTTAGGTTGGAGGCGTTCGCGTGAAGGTTTAATGTAAAAACAAAATCGAGTACGTAGCTTTTTATTTTTCTCATAGGTAGTGATGAAAAATACAAAATATTTTGTTCTCGGGCGGCGTATATTGAATTCCTCGCTAATCTCAAATCAAAACAAATCAAAAATATTTATTTGCTAAAATATGGTACAATAGATATTACAGTCATTTTGGTTTCAGCATATTCTGCCATGATATGGCGTGCAAATACATTTTCATGTCAATTAAAATTATTAGAATTACAGTCATTATGATTATTATATTATAGGGTCTTTGACATTTCTCGGGACCCTAGGGCCCCGGACCTTTAGAAGGCGTACGAGGGGCCGAAGCCAACTCGCAGAGGCCCATTAGACGTTTGTAAAGAAATGAGGCACCAACCGACGATTATCCCTGTATGCACTATCCAACTGCACCCAAGGACAACCCCCGGCTGGTGTAGGACTATTGCAGGATATGGAAACAAAGATATTGGACTATGGGTTTGGGTGGCTTAAGTTTACTGGTGACTTGGAACTATGGAAGGACTATGGCCCCTGCCTGATTCAATGTTTTATATATACACGGATAAAATGGCAGGGGGTGACTGCACACTCAATAATGGGCCCTCGCCGTAAAAATATTATTTTGCTCCCTTATGATACTATCTACTATAAAACCCCGCAATTAAAATATAATGTTAAAAGTAAATAGTTTTACGAGAAGCTCCTTATTTCAGAACGAAACGGCGGCTGTCAGTGGTACACCCGCAGTCACTCGCTAGACGTCTCTACACAGAGCACTATCGTCTCTATACTCTATAGGTAGTCTGTGGTCTGTGCACCGTGCCTCACTGTGCGTTTGCACTGGCGAAACATTCCCAACAAAACATGTTAGGATCTCTATTTTCTGTCAATTTTCCATACAATGTTGGACAGTAACTAGAGATTTCAACATGTTTTGTCGTGATGTTTCGGCAGTGCAAACACACAGTCAGAGTAATAACTCGCCGTGCGCTTTGACTGTTGACGACGTTTCGCTTTCTGTTGGTGTTGGCTACTCTCTTGGATTTTGATTTCTGCTTTACCCTGAAAACTCAGCTTCTACCACGGACTTTTAAATCTCACGCTTATCTTTTAACGCAGCTCCGATAAAATAGGGTTACAAGGTTACAACTCGAAAAACCTGAATTTTCAGAAACGCGTAAGATTTGTTAATCAGTCTTTATTCTTGTTATATTAATAAAATGTCAACAAATTAAAATAAATATTTTTGAAAAGCTCAAAAAAAATACGATTTGATGTCATAGACAGTTTTTAAATTTTCCTGAAAAACAACCTGAAAATTCCCAATTGTACTTAACAGTATTTTGTGTTACATGGGGACAAAGTAATATTTTGTTCTTCCAGGCCGTTATTTTGAAATCAGAGCTAAGCGAAGGATTCTAAAGTAGAATCCTGAGGTTAGCGAGGAATTTAATATACGCCGCCCGAGAACAAAATATTTTGTCCCCGAGTGATACACACTATTTTTCATCAGTAGTACCTATGAGAAAAATAAAAAGCTACGTACTCGATTTTTTTTTTACATTAAACCTTCACGCGAACGCCTCCAACCTAACTACACAAATCAGTACGCAATCAAAAGCACGGAGTGGACCAATCAGAAGAGAGAAACCCCAAACTCCCTAGGGAGCAAAGTTGAATTTTGCTCCCGCTATCCTCTATAGGCAATTGTCGTTTTACGAATAGGTGTGATGAAAATAACTATGGCGCCCGAGAGATAGGTACTATACTTTTCATCGCCCACTATGAGAAAATAAAAGGCGCCTCATATTATAATGTAATATTATTATTTAATAAGACAGAGAGTAACAACTAAATTGAAATTAAATAGTATCTATTATAAAACAACTAAAAACTTATATACATTTGAGACATTTTTGCAATCATGAAAATTTATTGTTCAGTTTTATTAGGATTAGAGATAGTTGTAGATTTTATTTTATATTCTGCGTGTTGAAATAATGTCTGAATTTGGCTCATTTTGAGGAAAACGTGACGGTGAATCTCGTGTTTGGATGCTATGGCTACTACACACAGTGCCGGCGGCATGTCCGCCGGCTAATGCCGCGCGTCACGTGCCTCCGGGTTTTTCTCCTTCATTTTGTTTGCGTTTGTTTCTGCGGCTTTGTGCGGCATGGCCGGCGGTAAGGTCGGCGGGCAGTGCCGGCGCGCAGTGCCGGCGGCCATGCCGCCGGCACTGTGTGTATTATGGGTGGCATGGATGGATTACCTGAATCTCTGGCCCCTCCCCCCCCCTCCCCTGTCCTTGGCCTGTTCCTGGTTTCCTGGATGGTTTGCCTTTTCCTGGTTGCAATTTAATGTTTTCCACGATGCGTTCACATGTTTTCGCCTTGTTCTCAATTGAATCTTCTATATTGGAATAAATAATGGAATCTTCTATATAGGTACCCCTTCTATAATGGAATCTTCTATATACCCCTCTGCTACAGCACTCGACTTCCATCCTCCATGTCGCTTGAGAACAGTTAAGTCCGCTCCAGAATCTGCCAAAAGGGTAGCAAAAGTACGACGAAAACGATTTCCTGTATACAGCTTGATATATTCTCCGAACCAAGGTGGGTTCGCTGCGGTAGAGCCATAAGCTCGTACGCTGCATTTTTGCCCATATCAGCCAGACATGGCGTGATGTGAAGGCGCCAGTGACCACCAGCTTAGTTGTAAGTTCTACGTATTGCAGCATTACGCTGCCGGTCTAGCCTCTTTTGTAGTCGGAAAAGTTTCGTAAGCTATTCTTTTTAAAATAAATTTGACTCGGGAACATTTTCTTTTCAAATTTTGAATTTTATATTGTTCGAAGCTCAGAGGGTCTTGACGCAGAATGTCCCATTCGCAAAATGTCACTGTGAAAACGAATGTCCTATTCGCGAAACGTCCTATTCGCAAAACGTCCCATTCTCAAAAAGTCCCATTCTCAAAAGGTCCCATTCGCACAATGTCCCATTCGCACAACGTCCCATTCGCACAAAGTCCCATTCGCATAAAGTCCCATTCGCACAATGTCCCATTCGGGAGCACCAGTCATAAAAAAAGGAAATCAGCTGTTCCATACAATGTGTTTAATACCTACTCGACCTGATGTTTTCTCGCGATATGACTGGCACTCCTCTTATCCTCTAGTATTTTTTTCGATTTTTTTTTGCACATTTAATAATGGCCGCGAGTTCGCGTCACATCGAAATCGTCAGATTATTGAATGAGAGCCTTTTTTTAGGTTCACTTAACACCCCTTTAGAAAATCTGACGCGCTCGATTATATATATTTTTTTTCATTTTCAACCCTTACGTACGACCACCCGCATCATGCAAACGATCAGATTAACATAAATGTACATTACAATATCTGACGCGCTCCAGTATGGCCATGCAACAGTATTTTTTTTACATATTTTAAACTCTATAGCCGCTCCCCCCACCGATGAAAAAGTATACATTATATTTAAAAAAAAAATTCTTATCATCTAAGCTTTGCAACCCAATAGGTCTCTATGACGCTCGAATAAATCCCCATTTAGCATCGTGGGCTCCCCTACCATTGGTATTTGACGCACAATACAGGGTGTTAAAGTAATTGCGGGCCATAGCTTCAGAGTGAGTTCAGTATCAATAAAGGAACCCATAAAAAATAAATACCTTTAAAAAAAGTTAAAAAAAACGAAAATTATCATAAGATGAACCTAATGTACATACCAACTAATTAAATAGCGATCGTTTAGAATTGCTTAAAATGGTTCTTTATTTTGTTTAAATACTAATTCGTAATTTCCTAGAGTTACCTACCTACCTACCTACTATCGAGCGCAATGAAATACCTACGCCTGAACACTTCGATAACACCGAGTGAGGGATAGGTAACTAGGTACGTAAATATTACAATTCCAAGTATTTCTTCTTCCTACTTTAGCGTGCTTATCTCCTTCAAAATTAAAACCTACAAATTATAAAAAAGGTGATCTTGCATTTTTTTTTTTTATAATATTTTTATTTTGCCTCGGTTCCTTTATTCAGTATCTACCCTGAAGCTATGGCACGCAATTACTTTAACACCCTGTATACGAGTTTATGCGAATGGGACATTGTGCGAATGGGACTTTATGCGAATGGGACGTTGTGCGAATGGGACGTTGTGCGAATGGGACATTGTGCGAATGGGATCTTTTGAGAATGGGACTTTTTGAGAATGGGACGTTTTGCGAATAGGACATTTCGCGAATGGGACGTTCTGCGTCGACGGGACTTTTTGCGAATGGGACATTCTGCGTCAAGACCGCTCAGAGTAATAAAGGTTCGAAGAAAAACAATTTTTTTACTGGAGTCATTCAATTGTCAGTTGCGCCTGAAGTGACATGTCGATAAAATAATTTTTTCTTTGCTTTGAACCACGAGTTTCCTAACGCTTCAGGCGTACCATACCCAAATCAGTACAGTACAGCTGTTGTATCGAGTTTGAGGTTGTGTCAAGCACCCTCAAGTGGAATTTGTCGTTCCGGTGTTGTGAACGTCTAGAAGTGTGTGTAATACGCGAAGTATTGGTTAAACATGTGAGTATTCATACCAATTTCCCATTCAAAATTCAAAATTCAAAAGTCATTTATTCAAATTAGGCTGAGAATCAGCACTTTTCAAACGTCAAAATTACATAAGACAGTCCCCCAAAAACGCCCGCCCTTCACCACTTCCTAGTGCTTTTGCTGGAGAGAAGAAGTGGCGCAACAAACTCCCCAGCAGCACAGCTGTCTGTTCAGTTAGAAAAAAAAACTTGATTCTATACAATAGTATGCAAATAATTTACATTACTCAACACAAAACATTCAATATTCATAAAGCATGTCAGCAGTGCCAGGCATAACATCGACTCCGCGTATTTTAATCACAAAAAATATTTAAAACCCAGTTAAGCTGCAAATAAACAGAAAAGTGTAAATTAAATAGCATAATAACAAAGTGCTAGCGTTATCTTGGCGTTTTATGCAAGTACAGTGCTAAATAACTATTTTAAAAATAAAGTGCAAAGACAGTTTTGTTTACGTTAAACTGTCAATGTTTGACTATAAATAACAATTAAACAACGAGTGTAGTGCAGATAGCATCTAATCTAAGTGGAACAATAATCTTTAATTCAAAACAGTGATTTCATTGTCTTAAAACAAAAACGTTGTTTTTAAAAGTGGCGGTTGAAGGAAAAATCGTCAAGTTCAAAAACCCATCTTCATAAGGATTATTCTGCTGTATGTTAAGAACACCTATTTGAACACACTTTAATAAGAACAAGTTGTCGTAGTGGTTTCCACTGCTACCTGTGTTAACCGCGTGAACCGAGTTCCATCCCAGCGAGTGACATTGACTTTTTGCGACGAATAATTTGTTAAAAATCATATTTCTGGGTTTTTATTCATGTTCTTTGGATAAACGAAAACAAGATTTAGCTAAAATCATAACGGATCCTTAGCAGTCGGGTAAAAATGGAAATAGATAATGTTACCCAACGCAGGAGCAAGAGAACACCCCTATCGCCAAATATTTCATTTATGTCAACGCAGTCTGACTGTCTATCAAAATCTCTCCCCGATTTGTCGAACGACAACCTTTATAGTGACGAAACCGAAGAGATGAAGGAAGAAAATGAAAAATTACTGCTCGAACTGCAAACTGCCCATGCTGAAATTGACAAGTTAAACCTAGAAAATATCGCCCTAAAAAAGAGGACTATAGAGCAAGACAGTATTATTAAAAAACTAAAATCACTATGCACTGATTCGGTAGGAAGCTCGAACAAAAGTACAACAAAAAGCAAACATAAACGCCTCCGCAAATCATTGGATAAAAAAAGCATAAATGTGAGTTGTACAGATTTAGGTCTAACATTTGACGAGGAAATAAACGATCTACGCAAACAAAATACAGATCTTAAAAATACAATTAATAAAAAGATATGCAGCAAGCATGAGTCCGTCACTTCTCCTCCACCATCCGGCATCACACAACATACTGTTTTACAAAATAATCATAAATTAGAAGGAAAACATCACAAGCTATGCATTATAAGTGAAAACAACACAAATAAGATACTGACAAAAGTAATGGATGTATTCCCGAATTATAAAACATGTCATTTCTTGACACCTAACTGTGGAATTGAAACGTTGTTAAGGGGACTTAAATCTAAATTACAACATTACACTATGGAGGACTATTGCGTTATATTGATTGGCCCTGAGGATTTCATAACGACGAAAGACTACTTTAAAATGATTGTCTTTATAAGAAACAACCTCAAAGAAATAAACAATACAAACATTATTCTATGTCTCCCTACGTATAGATGTATTGATTATACAAACATGTTTAACGGTAGAATTGAAAATTTTAATAACCTACTTTGTTTAGATGTAATGACGCATGAGTATACATATACACTTGACTCAAATTTAAATTTAGAATGGGACCACAATATGTTCCACAAGAGGACAGGATGTGTTAGTAACAACGGCATTAACATGATACTGAATGATGTACAGAAGCTTATTCTTGAGATAAAAATTTCCAATGATGATACTATCTTACAATCTAACAATGACATGTCCTCGTGCAATAGTAGTTTTAAGCTAGAAAACCAGAATATAGATACTAACAAAGATTTTTTTCGTGTATAACAATTTGGTTGTGATGCATCAAAATGTGAATGGATTGATAAGTAAATCGGACGTATTATGTGTAAATATTGAATATCTGAAGAACTCTGGGAAGGATGTTGATATTATCTGTATTACAGAACATAATATGATAAACTCTGACCTCATGTACCTAACGCTTCCGAACTATACTTTGGCAGCATCCTATAATAGGCACAATAGAAAAGGAGGATCGTGTATACTTGTAAAAAACATCCATAAATACAAAGTACTACAAGATATAGTCGGCCTTAGTGTTTCTAATGTAACAGAATGTTCAGCTATTGAACTACTGGAACATAATATTGTAATCATTTGTATATACAGACCGCCAAAATGTACTCAAGATGAACTTAATACATTCTTTAACGTTTTACATGCCATACATTATAAATTGCGTAACCGGAAACTCACAAAAACTATTATGTGTGGTGATTACAACATAGATTTGTTAAAAAGGAATCCTAATTCTCTAAGATTTATAAATTTAATTTCCAGTTTTGATATGAAAATTGGCACGCGCAATCCGACCCGACCAAAGAGTAACACGTGCATTGACAACATTTTTCACAATATTAGAGGTAGCAAATGCGAAATCATTGAACTGGGTATGTCAGACCACACAGCTCAATTACTAAAATGTCCGGTAAAAAAAACTTGCACTCTAAAATTTTGGTACACAAAAAAGCGAGACTTCAGTAAAGAAAACGTAACTAAATTCAGGGAATCTCTAATGAGCATAAATTTTCAAGATATATACTCTACTGATGATCCAGAACTAGCTTATAATTCATTTTTGGAATACTATAAACTTTTTTATGACCTTTGCTTTCCAATTATAAAAATAAAACACAGTATCACTAAAAAACCTAAATGGCTGTCTAAGGGAATTAGTCTATGTTGTCGACACAAAAGAAATCTACTATGGAAATATAGAATCAATCCTAGTGAAGACAAAAAAAAATACTCTCAAGCAGTATAGCAGTCGACTAAAAAAGATAGTAAAACTTACCCAAAAGTCTCAAAATAATTATCTCATATCTAATGCAGAAAACAAATCAAAAGCCACATGGAAAATTATCAAATCAAACAAAAGTCAACTACCTAAAGAAAACATTAAACAAATAATAGTAAACAATCAAACTATATCTCACCCTCAAATGATTGCTGAAGAATTTAATAAATATTTTATTAATATAATCAAACCAATAAATGTATTTAAGCAATCCAATATCAATTTATCATGTGACAATAATCTAATTAATGATTCCGTAATAAACTTGACATCTTACAATAACAGTAATAATAATTTAAATAATAACAATAATTTGACATTGACATCATACAATAATACTAATAATAATTTAAATATTAACAATGATTTGACACTGACATCTCATCATAATATTAATAATAATTTAAATAATAAAAATTATTTGACACCACACAATAACTCATATAAATCTTTATTCTTAAACCCTGTAATTCCATATGACTATTACAAAATTATTAAATCCCTAAAAAATACTAAAAGTACTGGATATGATGACATTACAACCTCTTCAATCAAAGAAGTAGCTCATGTTATCAGCCCAATACTCAGTCATATCATAAATTTATGCATTGAGCATGGTGTTTTCCCGAGCAACCTGAAAATGTCTGTAGTAAAGCCACTATTCAAGAAAAATAACAAGGAGGACATGGCATCCTATAGGCCTATCGCACTGATCCCTATTTTTTCTAAAATACTAGAAAAAGTTATATATCATGCAATCAGTACTCATTTTGAAAAACAAAATCTCTTTGCAAATGAACAAAAAGGCTTCAGAAAAAATAAATCAATTGACTTAGCAATTTATGATCTTTTAAAACCAATTTATACAAATATTGACAAACGTGTTCCCGTGACTGCAATGTTTATGGACATGACCAAAGCGTTTGACTACGTACACCATGAAACACTTTTAAATAAAATGTACAACTATGGAATAAGGGGCAATGTCTATAGTTTATTAGAATCTTATTTAAGTGACAGATATCAAGTTGTAGAAATAAATGAGATCAGCTCTTCAAATGGCACCGCAATCTAAACCTAAAAAAGTACTATACGGTGTACCACAAGGTAGCGTACTTGGACCACCCCTATTCTTAATCTACATTAACGACCTGCCAAACGTCACACAACACCCTATGATTCTTTTCGCTGACGACAGCACAGTTATTTTTACTAGAGAAAATATGGATACTTTTGAAGCAGACGTAAATAATACCCTTAATGTAATAATTAACTGGCTCACAAATAATAACCTGGTTATCAATCTAGAAAAAACTAAACTAGTCACATTCCCGCGAAAGAATAAAAATAACTTCAACATTCAACATGATGGTACAGTAATTGAACAAGTCAGCTGCGTAAAATTTTTATTACTGTGGATAGATAATGATATGACATGGCAAACACACATTGACACAGTATGCAGTAAACTGAACCAGTACTCATATGCTCTATACAGGTTATCAAAAATTGTCGATCTTTCAGCTCTATTAACTGCCTATCATGCCTACGTATCATCAACCCTAAAATACGCTATTATATTCTGGGGCAACGCCACAAATAAAGAATCAGTATTTAAAGCGCAAAAAAGATGCGTTCGCGCAATGGCTGGTATCTTTGTTCCTGAATCATGCGATCCATATTTTAAAAAGTTAAAAATTTTGACCTTTCCATCAACCTACATCTATGAAGTTACAGTATTTGTTAAAGTAAATAAAAATCTATTCGGTGAACTAAAATCAAAAAGACATATTCTGAAAATCTCTAGTATACCACATAGAACTGCTCTTCTTGGCAAAAGTTTTTTTGGAATGGCGTCTAAAATTTACAATAAGATACCTGTGGACATTTTAAGCACCAAGGAACTCCCGCTATTCAAATATAAATTGCGTAATTTTTTAATTGACAAAGCTTACTACACGATCCAAGATTTTCTTAACAATTAGTATCTACTACAATCTGTCACCATACATACAATAAATTGTTATTTTGTAAGATTTTCTATAAAAGTGATACCTGAGATTTTAATATTTTTTTATATACTGCATGTTGACATAATTATTGTATGCCTATTAGGCAGGACATATTGGAACTGTAATTTACCTAACATCTGTCTGTATAACCTATGCCCACAATAAAAAGATTTGAATTTGAATTTAAATAAAATATATGCCATAATGACAGCTAGCACGCGCCACTGTACCAACAAAAAAAAATTATCGAAATCTAAACTCAAGCAAAAATAAAAACAAAAAACGTAAACAGAACTTAATACCCGAATTATAAAGCCTCCAGGCATAAAGGGCGTGCCCGCTTACATATTGCTAATAAAGCTGTAACTCGAAGTCACATAATTAGATATGATAAACTAGGACCATTGAAGTAAAAATAAATCAAAAATAGATCAACAGTTAGGCAAGAATAATATATAATCTACTGTCGAGGTCGCTAGCTAATCACATATTGCAATACAACTCATACGAAAACATTGTAATGAGTAGATCATGTCAACAATAAATAAAAATAAAATAAATTGTATAATAAAGTCAAATAAATTTAACATTCTATAAACTCATATAACCTGTCAGTAGGTAAGCTAATTCTGGAGAAAGAACATAAACATTGTCTTGAGTTAATCACAGCGACCAACTATTTTTATCGCTTAAGTAGTCATTGATAGAATAGTATGCCTTTGAACAAAGGTTTTTTTTTTTTTTTTTGGGTGGGAAATCATCAAATGACTTCTCCCGCTCTGGGCGGAGCGGAAGGGCGTGTCAGACTTTTACTGACTAAAACCCACCCGTGTTCCTTCCCTTGCCTAGACCAGGGCCACGGTTTCCCCTAAGGACTTATCCGCAACCCCAGTGGTAGGCATCGGCCCAAACGGACCCCTTCAGCTTCGCTGACGACTCTCTGAGGCGCGCGTGGAACACTACGCGCCGTCGACCCGGGCTTGGTCCTGATCGGACGGAGAGCTACCCATCACTCTCCGTCCGCAAGCCCGCGCCTACGGTGGCCGGAAATCCGCGATGGATTCCCGACGCCCGGGGCGTCTACTACCGCGGCGGCTAGGGGCTCGAGGGAGCGACCTTAGTCTCTGCCTCTCGCGCCCCGCCTCCTCCTTCACGAGCATTACTGCTTCGCAGAAGGAGGTGACAGCCTGCCATGCCCTCTCGCTCCGCACCATGGCCTGGACCAGGGCCGGACGTGAGAGGTCACTGCCGCCGATCGCCTGCACGAGGACACGGCGGTGCTCCACCCAAGCCGGGCAGACCTCCACCGTATGCTCCACCGTGTCCTCCGGGCGATCCACGCAGTGGTGACACCCGGGCGTTTCCTCCTGCCTGATCTGAAACAGGAACCTCCCGAAACTACCGTGTCCGGTGAGGACCTGCGTCAGGCGGTAGGTGAGGGCGCCGTGGCGCCTCTCTAGCCACTCCTCAAAGAGGGGACTTATCGCCGCAATTGTGGCGTGCCCATTGAACAAAGGTTGGATTTTACTTTAGCTTTAAACGCATTAAAAGGCAAATCTAGCAGAGAAGTGGGTAGCTTGTTATAAAAGGTTATACCAAGCCCAACAAATGAGTTATGAACCTTATGAAGCCGGTGAAAAGGAGCTCGTAATTTGTCTTTATTTCTGGTGTTGATATTGTGGATATCACTGTTTTTAGTGTATACGTGTATATTTTGCCTAATATATAAGATATTGGCGAAGATGAATTGTGATGCCACTGTAAGAATACCAATATCTTTAAAAAAATCTCTCAGAGAGACTCTGGTACCTAGTTGGTAAATTGCTCGGACAGCTCGTTTTTGAAGAACAAATATATTTTGAATGTCAGCGGCTTTGCCCCACAGCAGAATACCATAGGACATAACGCTATGTAAATAACTAAAATAGACTAATCGAGCTGTATCAACGTCAGTGTATTGTCTTACTTTCCTGACAGCGTAGGCGGCCGAGCTGAGCCTTCCCGCTAGACTTGAAATATGTGGGCCCCACTGAAGTTTGGCATCTACTGTTATGCCCAGAAAAACTGCCGAGCCCACAGTTTCAAGCACTTCTTTATCTAAGACGATGTTGGGTCCTAGATTTCTAACATTCGGTAAAGCGAACTTTATACATTTCGTTTTCTTGGAGTTGAGAACTAAGTTATTTGTTGTAAACCAATCCGTAACCATTGAGAGTGCACTGTTTACATCGTCAAAATCTTGTCTGTTCCTGTCTACTTTAAAAATAAGAGAGGTATCATCTGCAAACAGTCAGGGTTGGGCAGTATTTGAATTACTTGTAATTGAAATACAAATACGTAATTGGTATTTGTAATTCAATTACTTCTTATAAATGTAATTTGTAATTAGTATTTCAAATACCTGACGCTGAGGTATTTTGTAGTTAGTATTTCAAATACTTATGGCTCCAAAATACATTTGAACCTAAATACATTTAGCGATCTTATGAATGGGTGCGATCTGCAGAAAATAGCGCTCGATAGCTTTCGTAAGCAAAATGGCGACCGCTAAATATGTAATATCTTTAAAGTTGGCAACACTGCACTTAAACTGTACTGTAGTCTGTACTGCAGGTACCTATGTCAAATTGTCAATTACATAACTTGTCAATTGTAATTTTCATTCAGCGATGGAGTGAATCCTGTGAATGCTGTGACATATTTAGCGGTCGCCATTTTGTAAAATAATATGATGGTAAGAATATATTCCCTTTGCCTTAGGCTGGGCTGGATTAGTTCTATTCTATTTATATACCTAACCTAATACCAGACTGTATTTTGTAATTTGTATTTTGTATTTTAAATAAAAATAGTCAAAATACTGTATTTTGTATTTTATATTTCAAATACACGACTTAAAAATATTTTGTAATTTGTATTTTAAATAAGTGCGAGACAGTATTTTGTAATTTGTATTTTAATTAAAGCAAAGCATGTATTTTGCCCAGCTCTGCAAACAGTACAACTTCACAGATACCCTTTAAAAAGAATGGTAAGTCATTGATATACACTAAGAACAAGAATGGACCCAGTATTGAGCCTTGAGGTACACCTAACTGAACTGGTAACCCGGAAGATTTCACACCATTAATATCTACACATTGGGACCTATTACTTAAATAAGAATTTATAACATCGAGAGCTTCGTTTTGCACTCCGTAATGACGCAGTTTACGCAATAGCGTGTCATGGTGCACGCAATCAAAGGCTTTGGAGAGATCACAGAAAACCCCAATAGCATTTTGCGAGTTCTCCCATGCGCTAAATATGTGTTTCAGCAGAGCAACAACCGCATCTGTAGTCGAACGACCTTTTGTAAAGCCATATTGTTCATTATGAAGGAGGCTATTTAAATTAAAATGTCTTAGTAACTGCTTGAGTATTAACTTTTCAAATATTTTACTAAATGCAGGTAAGATAGAAATAGGCCTGAAATTGCCAACGTCATTTTTATTACCTGATTTAAATAATGGAATGACTTTACTACTCTTCATGAGGTCAGGAAAAGTTCCTGAGTCAACACATTTATTAAAAGTAACAGCTAGATAGGGGGCTACGATGTCTATTATATTACTTAAAAGTTTAATGGAGATGCCCCAGTAATCACCAGTGTTTTTGGATTTGAGTGTGTTAAAAACATTAACTACATCACGAAGTGTTACATGTTCGAAGCTAAATAAACGACTACTTTTAGACACACTACTAAGCAAAAGGTTTTCAGCTTTAGACGGGGACGAAGTTAAGGAGCGAGTCGTAGTTAAAGGTATGTTGGCAAAAAACTCATTAAACGCCTCAGCTACGTCAGCTGCTTTAGTAACTAATTTACTGTCGACTATAATCTCAAGTTCTTTATCTTGTTTAACCGACTTACCCGTTTCATTGTTAATAATTTTCCAAGTGGTTTTTACTTTATTATTGGAATTTTTAATTGTATCGCTCAAAAATTTCGATTTAGCATAAACACTGACCTTTTTAAATAATTTTGAATAATTTTTAACATACTCTAGGAAAGGAGTATCAAACCTGTATTTTTTCAAACCATATAACTCGTATAGTCTCGCTCTACTTTTATAAATACCTGGAGTGGCCCATTGGTTAAAGCCAGCGCTGGTGCCATTAATTTTAATAGTTTTGGTCTTGAATGTAGATTGGTACTCTTTTTGCACGACATCAAAAAGGGCTCCATAGATTTCATTAGGACTCTCGAGTTCTACTATAGATGGTGTAATTCTATGAGCTATATTATTTTTAAACTTATTGCAACGACTAGCTGTATAGGGCCTGCATTCTATTTTACGCGGCTTTTTATGTAATGGCATGGGGAAGCTAGCTAATAAACCACAGTGGTCAGAAGTTAAGTCACTTAACACACATTTATTTTTGGCATCACAATCACTAAATATATTATCAAGACAAGTTGACGAAGATGCCGTGATCCTAGTAGGTTCAAAAAACAAGTTAATTAAATTATAAGACCTAAACAGATTAAGAAGTCTAATACTTAATTTATCACTCACCCACCATAGAAAAGGGAGGATCCTCCAACCAGACGGGTGTTGTGTCTGGCGGGCAACTGCCCATAATTATGTTGACTTCGGACAGTCCCATCTATGTTATTCGCTCGGTAAACTCTAACTGCGCGATGCAGGAATTAAGTGACGTCATGTCTTTGCTGCGTAGTTCGTATGTGGCGGTAGAACCGCTACAAAGTTATACAGCCTCGCGTCCTATTCCCCGCGTAATTTGCCTGCCTGTATCGTTTCTAAAGCTCTCTCATTTCGGACCTTGACAGAACAAAAGCCGAGAGGCCCCGGGACTCCGGGCTCTCGTGCGGGCAGGATTCCGAAGTTCTCTGGCCCCAGGCTGCGTCCAACGCAGACCCGCACCGGCGCCGGAGTAAAGCGCTTACCGCGCGCTGCCCACGTCGCCAACTTCGTCGGCCCCTTCCGTCGCAGAGGCGGCATCGTAACTTGACACCAGCCGGACGGCGCTCAGCAAGACGTTAAGCCATTAAGGATCCAGAACATTGAGATACATCTTAACAACTTAGAATTTTACTCAACTTTTTCGCCATTTCCATAATTTAATTTTTAATTTTATTTTAGGCGATTTCTCGAACGCGTTAAATCTAGGACTATGTACGTGCTGTAAGGCTTTCCCCGACTTATCGTTTCCGGGATTAAGATAGTAAAGGCCATTACTTGTTTAACCCGTCGCGTCGTCGCGTACGATTTTAAACTGAATTTGCAAACACGTAATCCTCCATTTAACAATAGCCAACCAAACAATCCTATAGGCGACTGACAAACCATATTTTCTATTCTTTTTTTACTGATGTGTGTTTTTATGTTTTATTTTAAAATTATAAAGCAAATTATACAGTTAAAAATCTTCTCGTCTTTCTTTGTGTAAGTATGTAATTATCTTGGTGTTAGAGTTCGATTCTCGACACAGCATTCTCAATAAGTGGCTAGAAATAATTTTCTAATGCTACAGATATTTAGTCTTACATCGAACTTTGTAAGCTCGGGTCGTTTTTTAAAATAAACGCTTAGTTGAACGACTCCTAAGGTTTTATTTTTGGCCATCGCTCCGCTCCCGAAATGTAACTGGCGCAGCCGGTAGGATTGCCGTAAACTTTGGCCTTCGCGGAAAGTCAAGTGAAAAACACTGTGAAAAGTCAAAAAGAACACTAAGCAACTTATTCGCGATTGGTAACGTAGAGTCGTCGCTACTTTAAGGCTAAGTTTTCCGGGCCTATACGCCTTTGAAACACTACCTCCGCCTCCCCCAATTGCAGAGCGACGTATATATTTACTATAAGTTGTCAAACATTTCGCGGAAAATCCATGCCACAGCATAAAATATTTGCAGTTGACCAACTGAACTAGTTTTTTAGTTATTTTTTTTTCCTTAGGTTTCCATTATATGGTACCTACAGTGTAGTCAACTAAAATAATTATTAAAATGTCCTGTGTACCTAATGGGCGTTTTCACATTATCAGATAACGACACCAACCCGATACCGATATGCTGGCAGCTATACCGACATCAATTCCATACCGATATAATTATTATCGGCCCGATGATATTGGTGACCATCGTGACGCATCAAACTTCCGCAGTAGGTACCTACTAAGAATCAACGTGTCGAAGTCGGCAGTGCTAAAAAGTGTTTTCAATTGAAAGAATGCCTCCTACTCTCACCCCATATTGTGTCTTCCCCGGTAGAAATCGTGCCGATATCGGTAACGCCCGCTGTCTGCGACGATATAGCTGACAATAACAACACAATGTTAAATTGTTTCGTTTGTAATCCCGTGTGTACAATCTACTGTTATATTGCATGACTCATAATGCGAAGCATTAGAGGGTGCTCTATTTTTTTATTTTTTTTTTGGGTGGGAAATCATCCAATGACTTCTCCCGCTCTGGGCGGAGCGGAAGGGCGTGTCAGACTTTTACTGACTAAAACCCACCCGTGTTCCTTCCCTTGCCATGCCAGGGGCCACGGTTTCCCCTTGGGACTACCCGCAACCCCGGCAGGCATCGGCCCTAACGGACCCCGTCAGTTTTGCTGACATCTCTTTGACAGTTCGACGCGCCGTCGACCCGGGCCTGGTCCTTATCGGACGGCGAGCTGCCCTCTGCTCTCCGTCCGCAGGCCCGCGCCTACTGTGGCCGGAAATCGGCTATCAATTCCCGACGCCCGGGAAGTCTCCTACGGCGGCGGCGGCTAGGGCTGGTAGGGCGCGGCCTCTGCCACTCCCTCGCGCGCTCCGCCTCCTCCTTCGCGAGCATTACTGCTTCGCAGAAGGAGGTGACGGCTTGCCATGCCCTCTCGCTCCGCACCATGGCCTGGACCAGGGCCGGACGCGAGAGGTCACTGCCGCCGATCGCCTCCACGAGGACACGGCGGTGATCCACCCAAGCCGGGCAAACCTCCACCGTATATGCTCCACCGTGTCCTCCGGACGATCCACACAATGGTGACACCCGGGCGACACAATGGTGACACCCGGGCGATTAGAGGGTGCTCTACGATCGAAAAAAAAATCTTGCCCCATTTCTGCAACTGTTTTTATTGTTACACTCCTGTTAGCACACAGAATCTACTTAATTTATTTACCATTGTATAGTATAGCTATAGATGATTAAATGGATATTAATACTGTACTTTTCAACAATTGTTTTAATGCAGCAGAAATGAAAAAAGCATCAAAATAGTTGAAAAAAAAATCCTGTCCGTCAATGTATCAAACCTGAAAACATTGTAGCTTGCGGTAAAATCAATTAATTGAGTAATTTTTTTTTAATACATTCGTTCCAGCCGTAGAAGGAACCCTATTGAAAATGGCTCTTTTATTCAAAGTAGTTTAATTATAATTAATAAAATACTTACTAAAATATAATATCTATATCTATTCCCTGTTTGGTCCCTCAGTTCACACGCACATGACAGGAACTGTTATTCACATTTATAGTTTTTAAAACTTGACACAACGTAATGGCCGGGAACATCAAACTAATAAAAAGGTTTTAATTTAACTATTAATAGTCAAGGATCATTCGTCTAAGTAAATTTGAACTTTATTGTCAAACAGTTAAACATAATTTTCAATACAACACTCTCGTATCATTCGTTTAAGTAAATTTGAACTTTGTTGTCAAGCAGTAAAACATAATTTTCAATACAACACTCTCGTATCATCACCATCTTTTTTTACCGGCAATGAACGTACTTCGCAATTGAATATGGATGAAATAAGTGAACATGTGCCAATTGAAGACAATTTAGTTGCGCAGCAGCAAACTCTTTTGTGGAATGATGATTATTTTTTGAGTCTAGCACCCGGTGAATATAACAGGCCAGTCAGTATTTTAATGGATGAACATGCGGAAGAACTGTCTTTTCCGACAATCTACGGCGGTCATTTTCGAATATACAGAGATGGTGTTATTGTTACTCCCATAGATATAAGAAAGATTCTATGGTTACTCCATTTATGCAAGCTACCAGTGAACTTCGGCGTACTGATAGACGTGCTACTGAAAACAACTTTTATACATCGTTGCTAAAATTATGAGGTTGCGAGTTAGTAAATGTGTCAACGTTGCGTTTAAGCATGTTGGACAAGGTACTTCAATCAAATAAATATTGCACACGTTAGCGATGTTAATGTTAGGAGCTCATTTGTTGGAGATATTTGTGCGTGCTTATGCAAACTTAGAAATGGCCTACACATAGTCATGGTAGCAATTTACATTTCACCGAATCCAAAATTAGACGAGGTAGAGCATTTTATTCATCGCACTTTACTGGAGTACACTAAAGAAGGGTCGAAAATACTTGGTACAAATGGTAATAAATTTCCACTTATCTTGGCTGGCGATTTCAACATCAACTTCGCTGATAAAAAATCAGAGCGGTTGACAACTTTTCTTTCGAAAATATTGAATTTGAAAATGAATAATGCCACAAGAATCCACAACAAAATATGGGACCACCACCACGCGGTATTTTCCAGATATTTTTAGAAGATATCAAGTCTCAAACTTATGTTTTTTTATTTCAGTTACCATAAACCTATAGTTTCAATGATAAATATTCCTGAATAACCTACATCTATTGTAAGATAATAAAAATATTTTGAACAATATTAACTTCTCATTTATTTAATAAAAGAAAAAAAAATGTTTTCTTATCGGTCACCACGCTCAAAAAGTGTAACTTGAATTAATATCAAAGAAAAAAAAACAAAGGAAAAAAAATACTGCACAAATAAAATAAATAAATAATTATAATTGCATAAGTTGATAAAAAATGCTATGCAATAGCTTTACCGCGGCAGTCCCCGAGTGCCACACGTCTTTTTTTTTTTTAATAATCTAATGACATATAAGTGCCACTTATAAATTTGTACGTCTTAATTAAGACAAAACATAGCGCACTTTTTTATGTAAACACCTATCTATGTAAATACCTATGTTTCACAAATAAACGGATTGATTGATTGATTGAGTGACGTGACAATGAGAACTGCTCCAGCACCGGTTAATCAACAACAAGGTTTTCCTGTGAATGAACTTTATATGGATAACGAACAATACTACTACAACCCTACTCATGACGATTACACTCATAATATGACGACACACTGTAACTATGACTATATAAATATGTATACTTACTGAAGATGGTTGCGTAGATGAGAAGCCTAGTGTAGAATTTTCTAAAACTGCTAAAAATTTGCATTCAACTGAAAATAACAGTGATCCGGAAGCAAAACCTGCCAGAAATGATAAAACTTCATTTTGACGCCAATTTACATCATCCATACATACAATGTGAAGACTACCATACAACAAAAATGAAAATACTGGCACTAGGTACTAATGCTTATGAGTATTTTGGAACTGTCAAATAAATCCTAGCTTTTCAAACAAATTAAATGTAGTGTATTTCACCCTAAGCCTATAAATTCCGTTTATCCAACTAGGTCTAGGGTGAATTCTCGGGCATACGTTTCCGAATAGGTATCCACCTTGGGGTGGATAAACGGAATAACCCGAGCCAACTATGGATTTTGCCGAGCTACGAGTATAATGACTAAATTATTGAATACGAGTATATTGGATTGAATTTTTGTATACCGAATGGGAACGTCATTATGGACACGCCGTTTAATTTTTTGTTGTATTGTCGTCCCCACCTTGTATACATTCCTGAGATAAACGGCAAATTTATATTAGACACAGGAAGCACACGATCTTTTATAAGTCCCAGTAAAGCTGATGAGTATTTTCCTCAATTGAACATTATGAAGTAGCTAAAATTCCGTAGAACCGTAGAACGTAAACCTTTTTGACGTCTTCGTCAATTTTAACAGAACATTTCATAATGGGTCATTAAGAATACCTAGTTTGGTGAAATCAGGTCTAAGCCTGTTCCAGTGATAAACTTACCTGATTTACAAGAACTTACCTCTAACGCCGCCTAGTTGGAAAATGTACCTAAACCTGAAAGGAGTTAAAAACCTGGATGACATACGCCATCGCCATCTAAATTACCTTCTGAAGAATAGTGCGAATAGTGAAATCAGTGAAAGCAACGGTGATAGTGTCAGTGTCGCTCTTTACTCTCTATATGCGATCGTCTTTTTATTGTTAGCTGTAATTATGTATAAGTATAATACAAGGAAAATGTATAAAGGGCAGGATCGTCGTTCGAATGGTGTTGAAGACAATCCTACTCAACAGGAGGAAAATAGAGTCATTTAGAGACCTGTTTTATTAGTGTCTTAACTCTAATATTCTCAATGTATGATTAAGCGTCTTAAATTAGGTCCATAATTATGGACCTAATTTATAACATTTATAATTGTTATAAAACCTTAAATTTTGCAATTAGTTTTATTATTTTGCTAAGTTCTCAGAAAACCCCTGTTTTTCCGATAACTTCGGTCTAAAGGGGGAGGAGTTATACGAGTATTCTCCGAACCAAGGTGGGTTCGCTGCGGTAGAGCCATAAGCTCGTACGCTGCATTTTTGCCCTTATCAGCCAGACATGGCGTGATGTGAAGGCGCCAGTGACCACCATATAGGTATGTATTAAGTTAGATAGAATATTTAGTCTTACATGTGTATCGAACTTTGTAAGCTCGGGTCGTTTTTTCTAATAAACTCTTAGTTGAACGAGTCCTAAGGTTTTATTTTTGGCCATCGCTCCGCTCCCGAAATCTAACTAGCTTGATATATTTGTATATTTGTGTTCGATTTCTTTGGCGCTGAACACACAGAGCACTATTATAATACTGGTAGCTGAACACTAAGATGTTCCAAATTCAAAAGTGCGCGGCAAAGATAATTGCGGCGCACTTTTGCGTGCGATTTCTTTGGCGCTGAACACTTAGATGTTCCAAATTCAAAAAGTGCGCGGCAATAGTATATTATGCAACTAATGAATAAAGGACGGATTTAAAGCGAGGGCCATAGATGAATCACGATCAAGTGAAGGATTCTAACGACTGAATCACGACCGTAGGGAGTGATTCATGATGATTGAATCACGAGCGCAGCGAGTGATTCAAGTGTTAGAATCCTGAGCGACGCGAGTGATTCATGGCCCTCGATATAAATCCGTTTTATTCAAGAGTTGCATACTATACTTTATACCATGACTACGAGAAAAAGAAAGATTTAAGCGAAAATAGACATTTAATAAAAGGTTAACACGTTCAGTGTCGGGAGCCCTCCTGGAGGGCTCATTTTAAATGTAGACATTCAGTGTCGGGAGCCCTCCTGGAGGGTTCACCTACTTGGATATGGCATGTCGGGTGAAACCTCCCGGAGGTTTCACTTCCAACTATGAATAATAAAAGTCATAGACTTTTATGGCGGAATCGTGAGTTATGAGTTCTATGAAAATGGGTGGAGTCGAAAGTGTTAAGGTGGTTGTATAGCATTGAGATAGAGGTCGAATACATTGGTGTGTTCTAAATTCAAACACCAAAACAGTGATTAAAAGAGCTTTTTATTCACTGTTTTCAGTGAATAAAATAAGCATTTTAGAGGGGGAATGGTATAAAAATAATTGCGGCGCACTTATAAAGAGGATTAAAAACTCATTACTGCCCGCTAAAAGTTTCTTAGAGAAAACACCACCTTTCAGTGCACTTAAAGGCGAAAGAAGTCGTCCTTTTCGAATAGAGGTTTCACTTCCAACTACGAATAATAAATGTCGTAGACTTCCAATATATATGGCGGCATGGCGCATGAGCTCTATGAAAATGGGTGGAGTCGAAAGTGTTAAGGAGGTTGTATAGCAATGAAATGGAGGTCGAATACATTGGGTTGTTCTAAATTCAAACACCGAAATAGTGATTAAAAGTGTTTTTATTCACTGTTTTCAGTGAATAAAATAAGATTTTTAGAGGGGGAATGGTAGGTATAATGTAACCCGGCGATTTGGGTGGCCGTGCTAAAGTTAATTTATCAGGTATTGGGAAAGAAACAATTAAACAATTACCTTATTACACATTACAAAGTTTATTGTATTATCAACAAAGGTACACATTACAAAGTTTATTGTATTAACAACAAAGGTAGCTTTCCCAATCTTAATATTTAAAATGGCATCTGCCCTGACACGCTCTATCTCCGTAACAAGGCGTGTCAGAGGAGATACAAACATGAGACTAATAATTATAAGCTCAAGGTCGCTTGTTAGGATCCGTGAGATGAACGTTTAGTAACCTTTAGCTCAATCGTATGTAGATGACCTATATGGTTGTGCTCCTATAAGAAATATAACACTTGGGGCAAAGCACCCAGAGACACAACCAAACACATTGACTTTACAACAACTGGTCTTATAAACTAATATTCTGAAAAGACCTTATCAAAATGGTCACATGTATATTCTCTCTCTAAGGTTCTACTACAATTAAACGTTAGGTAGTAGTATGACTTCAGTTTATAACTCCCTCTCGGTTTGTGGAATCAAGACCCTTGGCATGGAACAACAGAGAAAACTCTGGGTTCCCACGAACGCGTGGCCTACGGGTCCACCGTAAAAGATGACGCTGAATCGTACCTGGATGCGGCGAGACTTTCCTGCACAAGATACCGGGTAGGTAAGGACTTCCAATAGAAGGATGGCCACACGGCCAGCACTCGAGCTCGTTGGGTCAAACCTCTGAACTGCCAACTGCTCGTGGTCAAACCGTCACACGGCCCAACAGTAGTCGGGACTCGGGACGGACTGCTAATTCATCAGGCCACGGGACAGCACCAGGCGTCACGTCTCCACACGATTCGTACCAGTTTCAGGCTAACCTAAACAGCCAGACAGGTTCAGCTACAGCTGAAACAACGACACAGATATATTTCCAATTAGATTATTGGTCGGACACATCAGACGATCATCACTGAACCGGTGCCCGTCCAATAACCTACCTGTTCTATCACCATCATCGCGTAGCTTCACCAGGATCCGAAGATCAACCTCGTCGTTGCAGACGCAGTATCAAAGACCTCACAAATTTTTTTAGTTTTTTTTTTTTTCCGTTTTGGCAACTGAGCCGATGTCGACTTTTTTTCCTCCTGTGGCAACACTACAGCTAACAGCTGATTTGAATTTGCTCTTGTAATTTTAGTATTAAATATTCAATTAATTTGTTTTTAAGGCCTATTTCCAATTACTCATCAAGTAATTAGGCTAATAATGTGTATTTTGTATTAGTTTCACTTATCAAGTGCAAAGTGTAAATATTTCAATTAAATCGGTGACAGTTACCGGCACAAGTGAATTTTTGCATTGTCATCTTGGTAATATCAGGTACAATTCTTTATATTTTACTTGCTATTCGTTTGTTTACGTACTATAATTTCACCAGCAATTAGATAGTTCACTTTTAATAAGGCTTCTTATTGATGCCAATGACCTTTAAAAGTAAACATAACCTTAGTTTGGTTTGGTGACAGAACTTCCTTATTTACATCTAAATTTCATTTTTCCTTTTAAACTAATCATCTCTTAAACTACTGCCACAACTATCTTCTCTTTTCCTATTTCTTGTCGCTTCCTTATTAAGTTATAATCATGATTATGACTCGCAGCGCCCGTGCTCGCCTCGAAGAGTCCAAACTCAGTCAGGCTTTGAGCGAACTAAAGGCTTCAAAGGAGTCCTGTGACCAACTGAATAAGGAAATAGATGACAATGAAAAGGTGCTCTTTGATGCCCATGAAAAGAATAGGAAGTTGAAAATTGAAATGGCTCAGATATATAATCAATTCACTGATGCCATAGAAGAAAGGGACAGACTTCAACTTGTTGTGGACGGGTTCAGCCAGTGTAGCATAGAGTATGAACAAGCTCTTAGTCACAAACATTTATTACAACAACAGCTACATGAGGCACAAAGTCAAATAACAGAACTTCAGACTACAAACCATAACATCACCGCCTCGCTGAATCAAAGTCTGTTCAATGAGTTGATGCCTATTGCCCCGTCAATGGTTTCTGCCCTAAACCCCTCTCACATTATTGATTTAACAGCGGATGAGGATTCAAAGTCATGTAATTCAGTGAGGGTAGTCACCAGTAAAAATAAACTTAAAAAATACATTAAAATTAATAAATACATTGTTAGAACACAAAAGATGATTAAAAGACAAAAGTTCTTTATTAAAAATGTTAAACTTAATAGAGAAAGGCTAAATTTGCTTAAACAATTAGATATGTATTCTTTTAATTTGGAAGAAAGTACTAGGAGGTACAACATTGACACAGAGTACTTGCAATCTGAACTTGACCATTTACAGGAGAAACTTAGTTCAATGACTAACAAATATAATACCTCTGAACATCTAATGAGGGAATATGTGTTGGCAATGAATGAGCTGGTAAACTCACAAACAAACAACTGTGAGCAGTGTCAAACACCATCCAATGTACTTACACCGGACCATTCATTGACAACATGCAATACCACCTTACCGCAGTCCTGTGTTGATTTGATATTTCCTGCTATCAATTGTTCAAATAAACAATTGAAAAAAATTGGAAAAAATGATGTAGTATTATTCTGCGATGAGATTGGAAAGGACTTAGGCAACTTGTTAACAGATGAATATACAGGTCACTCCATACTAAATTACTGTATGCCTGGTTGTTCTTTATTTCATATTATGAAAGAAATTATTAAATGTAACTTTAATCAGGACACTACATTATTAATTTTTATGGGTAATAGGGGAAGTGTGAACAAAGGAGAACTGCTCCAATATTATAGAACGTTGTGTAATCTTAGTTTAAGAAAAATTGTGTTGTTTACATTCCCTTATAGTAACAGTTTGCCACAGGAAGAGAATAACTTAAGATTTGAATTAAATATGACATTGCATAATTGGACATTCAATAATAATCTGTTCCATCTAGTTGATACTAACAATTATGTTGGTAAAAATCTGTATTTGACAAGAGATAGACATAATATTGTTATGTACTATCTTTCAAACTACTGCAAAAGACAGATAGCTGTGTCGCTATCATATTTTTTTTCTATTACAGCCAAAAATTTGGCTAAACAACTTGCTTCTTTTGAGCAATGCAATGACATTTTTAATAATTCTGCCAATCTTTTGGCAACAAATACTGACATTAATTATAATTTAAATTAGAAATAAGGACAATAGAGGAAACCTCTTGCTCAATAAATGAAGAAAATTTAAATACTGGTTTAAATCATAAGAAGGTTTCAAAAAGTTCTTTAATATCTCACCCATCAAATTGTAGTAATCTAAATAAATGTAATAATAATATTCTAAAAATAGTTCATCAAAATATACAGGGTGTGTTAGGTAAGGAATTAGAATTGGAGCTGTTCATGAACTGTAGTTATGTTGATATCCTATGTGTAACTGAACATTGGTTAAAAGTCCACCAGTTCATGTTCTGCTTTAACAACCACCAGGTTGCCAGCTCGTTCAGCAGAGTTAATATGATACGTGGTGGCTCTCTAATAATTGTTCGCAACAATATGAAGTTTAAAGAACGTAAGGATATTGTGAGCCTCTCTGTTGAGCGAGTTATTGAAATTGCTTGCATTGAGCTTGAGCAGTTCATTGTATTGAGCGTGTACAGGCCCCCATGTGCTTCATATGATATATTTGAGAAATATATGGAAGAAGTATTGTTAAAGACTTGTAACAGTAATAAAACAGTTGTTGTCTGTGGAGATTTCAACATTAATATATTGGAAAAATCTGCTGTAGTAAATAAATTCATAAGTTTATTAAAGTCTTATAATTTGTACAATACATTCTTTGAGCCGACTAGAATAACTGCCACTAGTGCTACCTGTATTGACAATATTTTTACTAACTTAAAACCTTCATGCCATTTAATTATAAATGAGTTGGACTCTGATCACTGTGGCCAGTTAGTCACTTTCCCTCAGAAAACAATCAGAGCTCAAAGAAAACTTGTGAGTTTTGTTCCTGTAAATAAAAGTCGCTTGGGACAATTTAAAAATAATTTAATGGAAAAACTACCGGGTTTGCCTTATCATAACGACCCGGATCAAGATTATGCTTCCCTATTTAACGTCATCAATTGTGAGTTTAGGAAGGTTTTCACCTCAAAAACATTGCCTGTTTGTGACCGCGTTATATTTAGTGATTGGGCAACACCAGGTATTTATAAAAGTAGGCAGAGGTTATTTGAATTGTATCATGAAAAAACATATAACCATGATGAAACTTTCAAAGAGTTTGTTAAGAATTATTCTAAAACTTTTAAAAGAGCCTGTTCCTCAGCAAAAGCCATACATATTAAAAATAAAATAAAATCTTCTGGAAATAAAATTAAAACAACTTGGAATATTATTAATTCAGAAACGGGAAGAACGACTGTACGGAATCGTGACTTCCATCTAAAAATCAATGATGTAGATATTAAGACGGACGTGGAGGTGGCAACTGAGTTTGAAAATTTCTTCACTAATATTCCCATTTTAACAACCAAAACTCTGTCATCGTCGTCCTCCACTTCTGCTTACTCAATACTTAAAGAATGTGTACCAGAATGTGACAAGACTTTTGAATTCACAATTATTACTGCTAAAGACATAATAGAATCTTTTAAAAATCTTGATGTAAAAAAAACTGCTGACCTTTGGGGATTATCAGTACATACCATGTCTTCAATAATTGATGTTATTTCACCCTTTTTAGCAATCGTTTTTAACTCTTGTATTGCATCTGGTGTATTTCCTGATTTGATGAAACTTAGCAAAGTGATTCCACTGTTCAAATCTGGCAGCACAACTGATCCCACAAATTTTCGGCCTATTTCGATATTACCTACTTTGAGCAAAATCTTTGAAAAATTAATTTTAAACCAAATGTTAGGACATTTCAATGCACATAATTTACTGCATCTGAAACAGTTTGGCTTTACAAAGGGTCGTTCAACTACAGACGCGGGCGTGGAATTACTGAAGAGCATATTCGAGGCCTGGGAGGAGTCGCAAGATGCTCTTGGCATTTTCTGTGACTTGTCCAAGGCCTTCGATTGCGTACATCATGATACACTCATCAGGAAACTGCACCACTATGGTATGAGGGACAAGGCTCTTGACCTTCTGACTTCTTATTTGAACAACAGAATTCAGAGGGTCGATGTTAATGGCAAGAGATCTGCAGGATCCGCGGTCACCATGGGCGTTCCGCAGGGTTCAATTCTAGGTCCTTTCTTATTTCTAATTTATATTAATGACTTACCTTACCACATAAGGGATAATCACAAGATCGTATTATTCGCAGATGATACATCCCTCATTTTTAAAATCAAACGTCAGTTAGTCAACTTTGAACAAGTTAACGATGCACTCTCTAAAGTTGTGCATTGGTTTAATGTAAATAATCTTCTCCTGAACGAAAAAAAGACTAAACTCATTAAATTTTCAACGCCAAATGTCAGGCAACTAACTACCAATGTTCAAGTTAACGGAATAGAGTTGAACCCTGTTGAGTCAACAGTTTTTCTTGGAATAACTATTGACGGTAGATTACAATGGGGCCCACACATAGAAAAATTGTCAGGAAGGCTAAGTTCGGCCGCCTATGCTGTTAAAAAAATTAGACAGATAACTGACGTAGATACAGCCAGAATTGTTTATTTTAGTTATTTTCATAGTCTGATGTCTTATGGGATTCTTCTCTGGGGAACCTGTGCGGACATTAATTCTATCTTTGTTCTACAGAAAAGGGCTGTCCGAGCCATTTACAACCTAGGTCCAAGAGAGTCCCTTCGAGAGAAATTCAGAGAAATAAATATTCTGACTGTAGCCTCACAATATATTTTTGAAAACCTATTGTATGTACACAAAAATATATCAAATTTTAAGAAAATGTCCGATATTCATAGTTTAAATACCAGGAACAAACACAACCTTGCTGTACATCGCACACGTCTCCACAGAGTAGGCAACTCGTTCATGGGTCAATGTATACGCTTTTACAACAAACTTCCCATTGACATTCGAAACTTACCTATTAAACGATTTAAAAGCTGTATTAAAACCAATCTTTGTAAAAAAGGGTACTATAAAATTTCAGATTATTTAGAAGATAAAAAAGCTTGGGATTGAGCTGCTCGCTCTGCTAAGCCTTGTCATAAAACCATAATACTTGAAATTTAAATTATTACTTATAAACATCAAAATAAACCAGATTTATATTCACATTGACATTATTTAAAATTATATACAAAATGACATGATTACTTTGTAAAGTATTAAATTATTTTTAATTATTGTGAATGTGAGGACTATGTGGGTTTTTTTTCCTCTTTAAATTTTATTTCTCAGGTAGTTTTAATGATGGTCTGGCAGTTTGAGTAGTTGATGCGGCCTACCCAAATGTCCTTTCTTTGGTATTGTTCGTCGATTTGAGCTCCTTAAGTTCTGAGTTGAGCTCCACGATTACTGACAAATGCTTGCACTGACTGGACAGGTCCACTCAAATCTGTGTGGTTCTTTCCTCAAAAGACCATTTCAGACACTAATCTACATGGTTCTCATATGGCTTGACCAAGATTATGTCTGGACTTTAAAAGAGACTGTGACCTCTGAGTTTGTTTCGGCCTTTCTTCTCAGAGTAGTCAGTTAGGAAACGCCGACCTCATCTAGCTTATTTTAAACATTTTTTTTAATATGACGTGTAAAAGTGATTCCGATATCCTATTTACAGAATAAACAATTTCATTTCATTTCATTTCATTTCATTTCATTTCACTATTCTGCCAGTGTCATGTAGTGACGGCAGCACAGCAAGATGAGCCGTCGAACTTTGCACTTCGTGACTTCGTGGTAGTTGTTAATAGTTAGTGTTATTAGCTGTAAGGACGAGACAAGTTTTGTTAGTTGTTAATTTTTTTTTTGTTTTTGTTAGTTATTACTCTACTAAAAAACGACACAGATATTTACAAATTAAAATGATTCTAAATTACACTTCGTCGCTGCATCCTCGAGATTTACATGACTCACTAGGTAGTACACTCCTCAATGTACTAGGCATCGCACAATTTTTAGATAAATAACTAAAAAATAAAAATAAAATTAGATCTTACACGACTTCCGTAGTGCCTGCAGTGGTGGGGCGTTCGCCGCACCGGCTGTCTTAAGTTGGCGGGGGCAAATCGTTTTTTTTTAATTTTTTTCGGCTATTTCGTTTGTTCGTCGTTTGTTCGTGATTGTTCGCTCTTTTTTTTTTTTTTGTTCGTTCTTAGTTTTTTTTTTTTTAATAAAATAAAATATTACCCTTAAGTTGGCGGGGAGTAGTCAATTTTTTAAATATTTTTTTGGCTATTTCGCTTGATCGTCGTTTGTTCGTTATTGTTCGATCATTTTTTTTTTTTTGTTCGTTCTTAGTTTTTTTATAAAAAATAAAAATAAAAATAAATTCTTAAGTTGGCGGGGAGTAGTCAACTTTTAATTTTTTTTTTTTGCTATATCGTTTGTTCGTCGTTTGTTCTTTATTGTTCGCTCATTTTTTTTGTTTGTTCGTTCTTAGTTTTTTTTTATTTTATAAAATAAAAAATTACCCTTAAGTTGGCGGGGAGTAGTCAATTTTTTTAATATTTTTTTGACTATTTCGCTTGATCTTCGTTTGTTCGTTATTGTTCGATCATTTTTTTTTTTTGTTCGTTCTTAGTTTTTTTATAAAAAATAAAATTGACCCTTAAGTTGGCGGGGAGTAGTCGACTTTTTTAAATTTTTTTTGGCTATTTCGCTTGTTCGTCGTTTGTTCTTTATTGTTCGCTCATTTTTTTTGTTTGTTCGTTCTTAGTTTTCTTATAAAAAATAAAATAAAAAATTACCCTTAAGTTGGCGGAGAGTAGTCAACTTTTAAATTTTTTTTTTGGCCATTTCGTTTATTCGTCGTTTGTTCTTTATTGTTAGATCATTTTTTTTGTTTGTTCGTTCTTAGTTTTCTTATAAAAAATAAAATAAAAAATTACCCTTAAGTTGGCGGGGAGTAGTCAATTTTTTAAATATTTTTTTGGCTATTTCGCTTGTTCGTCGTTTGTTCGTTATTGTTCGATCATTATTTTTTTTTGTTCGTTCTTGGTTTTTTTATAAAAAATAAAATAAAAAATTTCCCTTCAGTTGGCGGGGAGTAGTCGATTTTTTCAATAATTTTTTGGCTATTTCGCTTGTTCGTCGTTTGTTCGTTGTTGTTCGATCATTTTTTTTTTTTGTTCGTTCTTAGTTTTTTTATAAAAAATTAAAATAAAGATTTACCCTAAAGTTGGCGAGGGTAAATCGTTTTTTTTATTATTTTTCGGCTATTTCGTTTGTTCGTCGTTTGTTCGTTATTGTTCGCTCATTTTTTTTTTGTTCGTTCTCAGTTTTTGTATAAAAAATAAAACAAAAAATTAGCCTTAAGTTGGCGGGGAGTAGTAAATTTTTTAAAATATTTTTTTGGCTATTTCGCTTGTTCGTCGTTTGTTTGTTATTGTCCGATCATTTTGTTTTTTTGTTCGTTCTTAGTTTTTTTATAAAAAATAAAATAAAAAATTGACCCTTAAGTTGGCGGGGAGAAGTCAACTTTTTTATTGTTTTTTTGGCTATTTCGCTTACGAAGCTCGACCCTACTATTTATTATACAGCTTGGCAAAAAAGGCGTGAACGTGGTGACATTTGGAGATAAATATTTTATTTAATACAGACCTTTATTGATGGCACTACTTTGCCGACAAGTGCTTGAAGATTTTGATGTGAGTCATCCACAAGCAGCGTAAATGTTGCACATTTATTTTTAACAATTTATTTCCGAACCAAAGCGGGCTACGACCATAATTTCAAACCTGTTGGATCGACGGCGATCTTACTCGGCGGTTTTAAAGTGCGCGTACTTAGGGTGACACACGGTCGAGTAAGGTCGCCGAGCCTTAAGACCACGTACTTGCTCGCACGTCTTTCACCCCTTTAATGTACGTATAGTTTGGTTCAGGAAATTCGAAAACATCGCATTACAGTGTGAGAAATCTTCACGCGTGTCACCCACGGTGAGCCGAGTAAGGCTAAGAACTCACGGCGCGGTTTTCACCCGCGCCCGCCGCGGTCGTGGATCTGCGGTTTTATTTCAAAACTCACGAGACCGGTGATTTGCGCGGGCAGGCTAAGGTTAATTTTCATCCGCGCCCGCCGCGGTCATAAACCGCGTCGTGAAAATCAATATCTAAATTTCCATGTACTACGTGTTCGTACGAGTATTTGTGGTGCCGCAACCGCGGCGGGCGCGGGTGAAAATCGCTCCGTGAGTTCTTAGCCTAAGTCGGCGAGCTTAAAAACCGCGGTCTTTTAAGTATTTGTTTTGAAACATACCTATTATATTCTTTCGCCGTCTACTATATTTTTACAGGTCATGGCTTCGAAAATACTATATTTGTAATAAAAAAGTTGGTAGCCCTAGTCTGTACAGCTAGATCAACTCGGTAACAATTTCTACCACCTTTTTGCACGTAACACGTGTGCTTCGCGCGACGATTGACTGCGAGCGACTGACGTACTCGCGATTGGCAACCGCCAACTACATGGTCAGCCGCCGACGGAACCTCCTCTATTCGTCCTTGGTCGCTAGCACAGCTCTTTAAACCAAGAAGGTCAAACGAAATTGGGTCGTTTAACGCTTTCTACACGGTCGCCAACCGCGTCCCGACAGAGGTAACCTTCGTGGTTTACAACCGTGTAGATGATGGTTGATGACCAAACGTTGAACAACCTTGCCGGTCGCCAACCACCTCTTTGAGGACGCGGTTGGCGGCCGTGTAGCAGGCGTTTAAGCCATCACCTACACGGTTGTAAACCACCAAGGTGACCTCTGTCGGGACGCGGTTGGTGAACCGTTTCAAATTCAGTGCTAAAATTGCAATTCAATATTAATATTCTAGTTCGCTAGTTAGCCACATTTCTTATTTCCATACAGTACTATTGCCATATTAATCAAAACCATGTAGATGATGCTTACGACCAAACGTTAAAACAATTTTGCCGGTCGCCAACCAAGGTGACCTCTGTCGGGGACGCGGTTGGCAGCCGTGTAGCAGGTACGAAGTTTTGATTAATTTGGCAATAGTACTGTATGGAGATAAGAAATGTGGCTAACTAGCGAACTAGAATATTAATATTGAATTGCAATTTAGCACTGAATTTGAAACGGTTCATCAACCGCGTCCCGACAGAGGTCACCTTGGTGGTTTACAACCGTGTAGGTGATGGCTTAAACGCCTGCTACACGGCCGCCAACCGCGTCCTTAAAGAGGTGGTTGGCGACCGGCAAGGTTGTTCAACGTTTGGTCATCAACCATCATCTACACGGTTGTAAACCACGAAGGTTACCTCTGTCGGGACGCGGTTGGCGACCGTGTAGAAAGCGTTAAACGACCCAATTTCGTTTGACCTTCTTGGTTTAAAGAGCTGTGCTAGCGACCAAGGACGAATAGAGGAGGTTCCGTCGGCGGCTGACCATGTAGTTGGCGGTTGCCAATCGCGAGTACGTCAGTCGCTCGCAGTCAATCGTCGCGCGAAGCACACGTGTTACGTGCAAAAAGGTGGTAGAAATTGTTACCGAGTTGATCTAGCTGTACAGACTAGGGCTACCAACTTTTTTATTACAAATATAGTATTTTCGAAGCCATGGCCTGTAAAAATATAGTAGACGGCGAAAGAATATAATAGGTATGTTTCAAAACAAATACTTAAAAGACCGCGGTTTTTAAGCTCGCCGACTTAGGCTAAGAACTCACGGAGCGATTTTCACCCGCGCCCGCCGCGGTTGCGGCACCACAAATACTCGTACGAACACGTAGTACATGGAAATTTAGATATTGATTTTCACGACGCGGTTTATGACCGCGGCGGGCGCGGATGAAAATTAACCTTAGCCTGCCCGCGCAAATCACCGGTCTCGTGAGTTTTGAAATAAAACCGCAGATCCACGACCGCGGCGGGCGCGGGTGAAAACCGCGCCGTGAGTTCTTAGCCTTACTCGGCTCACCGTGGGTGACACGCGTGAAGATTTCTCACACTGTAATGCGATGTTTTCGAATTTCCTGAACCAAACTATACGTACATTAAAGGGGTGAAAGACGTGCGAGCAAGTACGTGGTCTTAAGGCTCGGCGACCTTACTCGACCGTGTGTCACCCTAAGTACGCGCACTTTAAAACCGCCGAGTAAGATCGCCGTCGATCCAACAGGTTTGAAATTATGGTCGTAGCCCGCTTTGGTTCGGAAATAAATTGTTAAAAATAAATGTGCAACATTTACGCTGCTTGTGGATGACTCACATCAAAATCTTCAAGCACTTGTCGGCAAAGTAGTGCCATCAATAAAGGTCTGTATTAAATAAAATATTTATCTCCAAATGTCACCACGTTCACGCCTTTTTTGCCAAGCTGTATAATAAATAGTAGGGTCGAGCTTCGTAAGCGAAATAGCCAAAAAAACAATAAAAAAGTTGACTTCTCCCCGCCAACTTAAGGGTCAATTTTTTATTTTATTTTTTATAAAAAAACTAAGAACGAACAAAAAAACAAAATGATCGGACAATAACAAACAAACGACGAACAAGCGAAATAGCCAAAAAAATATTTAAAAAAATTTACTACTCCCCGCCAACTTAAGGCTAATTTTTTGTTTTATTTTTTATACAAAAACTGAGAACGAACAAAAAAAAAATGAGCGAACAATAACGAACAAACGACGAACAAACGAAATAGCCGAAAAATAATAAAAAAAACGATTTACCCTCGCCAACTTTAGGGTAAATCTATATTTTAATTTTTTATAAAAAAACTAAGAACGAACAAAAAAAAAATGATCGAACAACAACGAACAAACGACGAACAAGCGAAATAGCCAAAAAAATATTTAAAAAATTGACTACTCCCCGCCAACTGAAGGGAAATTTTTAATTTAATTTTTTATAAAAAAATCAAGAACGAACAAAAAAAAATAATGATCGAACAATAACGAACAAACGACGAACAAGCGAAATAGCCAAAAAAATATTTAAAAAATTGACTACTCCCCGCCAACTTAAGGGTAATTTTTTATTTTATTTTTTATAAGAAAACTAAGAACGAACAAACAAAAAAAATGATCTAACAATAAAGAACAAACGACGAACAAACGAAATGGCCAAAAAAAATATTAAAAAGTTGACTACTCTCCGCCAACTTAAGGGTAATTTTTTATTTTATTTTTTATAAGAAAACTAAGAACGAACAAACAAAAAAAATTAGCGAACAATAAAGAACAAACGACGAACAAGCGAAATAGCCAAAAAAAATTTAAAAAAGTCGACTACTCCCCGCCAACTTAAGGGTCAATTTTTTATTTTATTTTTTATAAAAAAACTAAGAACGAACAAAAAAAAAATGATCGAACAATAACGAACAAACGAAGATCAAGCGAAATAGTCAAAAAAATATTAAAAAAATTGACTACTCCCCGCCAACTTAAGGATAATTTTTTATTTTATTAAAAAAAAAAAAACTAAGAACGAACAAAAAAAAAAATTGAGCGAACAATAAAGAACAAACGACGAACAAACGATATAGCAAAAAAAAAAATTGAAAGTTAACTACTCCCCGCCAACTTAAGAATTTATTTTTATTTTTATTTTTTATAAAAAAACTAAGAACGAACAAAAAAAAAATGATCGAACAATAACGAACAAACGACGATCAAGCGAAATAGCCAAAAATTTTTTTAAAAAGTTGACTACTCCCTGCCAACTTAAGGGTAATTTTTTATTTTATTAAAAAAAAAAAAACTAAGAACGAACAAAAAAAAAAAAAGAGCGAACAATCACGAACAAACGACGAACAAACGAAATAGCCGAAAAAAATAAAAAAAATACGATTTGCCCCCGCCAACTTAAGAGAGCCCGCCGCACCCGGCCATCTACGATCGTTCACTTGTCATTCGTGTTAAGAAAACGCTCTTTTCTTGCTAATACTTTTAATGCACACAACTGTACTACTTCACAATCAAACGAAGACTGACTATCCATTACATTTTACCATTTAAAACGACTTTCGACCCCACCCAGAAATAACGATAATATCATAACCGTTATTTCTAAGTGTTGTCAAAGTAAAATAATACATTCAGTTGCCATAATGGAAATACATTTAAAAGTTTCTTACAATAATAATCATTTGTGCTTTGACAGTGTTGCCACAGTGGATATTATAAATCGATATTAAAATCATACATAGTTTTTTCAAATTAAATTAAAGAAATCACGACACTCGGCCATCCGACGGCGTGCTAACTCCGAAGCACGCAATAATCACGACACTGAGGCAATACATCAAATAACAAATATAAGTAACTATACAAAAAATATATAATCAAGATAATTATGTACAGAATACCTGCCCTGAGAATGTTACCAATTAATATTCCGTCAATAAATTTTCAAAACATAGCTTTTGATAATGTAATTAAAACCTTAATAATGACATTAGTACTTTGACATTATGAATTCTTGGACATTGTAATTTTTATTTTGACATTATTTTGACATTATGATTTATTCTTTGTTCCTTCCAATTCTACACCAGCAATGGTAGTATATGTGAAACAGTATTTTAATGTAAGACCTTAATGTACCATGTACTCAGAATTAAATAAATACAATATAATATAATATACTATACATTATACATTTGTGACAGGCAGTACCTATGCCTAACATATCTATACCTGATAAAAGAGAAACGAGTATGCACTTCACATCACATCACATCACTTCACTTCACTTGTATAAATCCTCTTGAACGAATCCTCCCGGCCACGAGGCGGCCAATCTCACCAGAGACCAGCCACGGGGCGGCCAATCTCAACAGACCAGTCACGGGGCGACCAATCTCAACAGAGACCAGCCACGGGGCTGCCAGTCTCAACAGTGACCAGCCAAGCAAGCAGGAGGCATAGTGCATAAGTGTGTGTGCGTAAACAGATGCACTCTGCTCTCCTGCTCTCCTACAGTCCGACGGGACAGCAACCCAACACGACCGGGTAGAGATCAGGCGCAGGACCACCAGCTTCACGTGCTTTGCGAGGCACGGGGTGTCCAACGTCCAATCGCCAGGCTGCTACTATGTAATTCCTAGTGGAAAAATCAAAGAACACCCTGCTCAACCTGGGAATCGAACCCAGGACCACGCTCAGCAACCGCACTCGCGACACGAAACCGACGGGGTTGAAACTAATTTTAACAACCATTTTATATTATAAATAAATTAACGATTTATTAAAAGTCTGACAAATCAATAATGAACCAGAGGATTTTTCAATTCCTAACGATTTGATGTTGATCCACGGTGTCAAGAAATGAAATGAATGAAACACCTATTTATTTAATTTAACTCTGGCATATTACTTTATTCCATCTTTGTTGAAATAAATAATCTTTTATACGTCTTTGGTTTTTGTATATTTAACCGAATTGCAAAATGATTCAAATATAATTAGCATTAAACAAGATTTTATTACAGGCTTTAATTCTTATATTTCGTCAATATTTGAAGGAATGGATGGGACTAAATCTACCTACAGATTAGGCTCATTATTCTGGAAATTGCTTTCAGACGACCCTTTAAACCTAATGTCGAATAAACAATTCTGATGCACTTTATTATTTATTTATTGTCGCGATAATGGCGTTGATGATGATAACCCATAGCACTTTAACCAGTTGCTGGTTCAAGATGCGAACGAACGCAAACTCAAACTTTTGAGTAGACAAGGTCGTCAGAATCGTCTGGTTGAACCTATAGGCTTGGCAATTTCCTCCAGAACAAGTAAGCGATTAAGCGTTTAGTAAATTTTTAACTTCCCTAGCACAAAGTCTTTAAGCTGTTTCGAAGGGAAAACTATGCCATGATCTGAAATTAAAATGATTATAGTCGGTGCTTGTAAATTTTCGACACTTTTGAGTTGGTCTACCAATGAGATATTTTGTAAATGCATCAATAAATCAGTTTTACGTAAAATTTATTAGATAGTATTCATTGGTGACAAGGTAAATAGCCGGATATGCCATAAAGACACTCCAGTTCCCACCAATAAAATTATTTAAGAGAAATGTATACTGCATGTCTGTTATAATATCTATCTATCCATTTACCAAATTCCGACAGTATTAATGTATTTGCACGCCATATCATGGCAGGATAAAATTACTGTAACATCTATTGTACCATATTCTAGCAAATAAATCTTTTTGACTCGATTTGATTTGACTATGGATAAATTATTATAATTGGAAAAGTAAATGGTCTAAGTATATGGCATGGACACATGATGCAATAAATAGCCCATTATGCGTTGTTGGCGCATTATCTTTGAAATATGCAACATCTCTACAAGATGTCACATAATTATTAGATATATTTATATAATATATTAGATATATTCATATTTTTACATAACGTCCTTAGGAAACCAATATTGATTTTGAATTCGTTTAAAGGTTTGTCATAGATATAAGTTTATATTTCTTTTATATTTCTATGATTTGTGTAAAATAAAAGGAATAAAAAATAACCTAATATAATAATATTAGATTTAGTTCGGAAGATTGATGATAAGACTATTTTGCTGTGCCCGACAGGGTCCATAATGATCACATATAATTTTAACTTACCACCTAAGTACACATTGTGGAATGCAATTAAAGTATTGAGTATTAATTATTTTATAAAAGCCTTGATGTAAACGATATTCTTGATTTGGATTAATTCGTGTACTTCAAGTCGAGATAATATTGCCCGAGTTATGCTCCTATGGTAGACTACCTCAACATAATTATAGACGTAAAGTTCCAATTGATATTAAATATATATCGGTCACTTTATTTGAAGGGTATAGAAAATTCATTATCCTTCATAACAGTAGTTCAATAAAATTCTGTCCCATTAATCACTGATTCAGTTTCAATATCAACTCTGAAATTTCGGTTTGGTAATAGAACTTCCAGAACCGTTTATGTTTGGCAGATCTTAATACAAAACAATGGCGAAATCTTATTTGAAACATCTGAAAAGTGACACTTATTCGAAAGAATTGACTATCTAGGTCTCTGTGTTTTCTTCCTTACCTAAGAATATTGCAAAAACTAGGAAAAATGTCAAAAATGTAATAATAATTTTGAAATAGGATTAGAGTCCTAAAAAAAAATTTTGTTTGGTTGGACATTGTCAACCATTGACAGTTTACAACTCTTGACCAGATGCTTGCGTTACTAAATATTAATCTCTGCTTTCTCTAATAAAAATATTGCACAAACTAGTTCAGAAAATGACGCAGAGCTAAATAGGATATTTTTCATTTAAAGACGCAGTGATCTAATTTCAAATAATATAATGTGTGTAACAAGCTGCCATTGTTCTTTCTTCATGACAGTTCTTTTGCTTTCTACCATTCCATAATTTATACAATCTACTGCCTTTCGGCCATCATTTTCACACCTACATGACTTACTAACAGCACACATCATAGAATAACATAAGTGCCTTCGTTAAACTTTAAACTACAGCGCACCTACATGGCTGCATAAGATTAAATAAGCAGGTGCTTATTGTAACATAGTTTAACGTAGGTACGTTAAACTCTGAACTATAGCTCACCTATATGGTTGCACAAAATTACACAAGCGCCTACGTTAAACTCTGAACTACAGCTCACCTACATGGCTGCTTAAGATAACAAGGCTTTGCACTTCAGCTCACCTACATGGCTGCAATAAACTATACGCGTACATCTCCATAAAGCTCACCTACATGGCTAAACTAGAGTGCAAGCCGTAAAGAACTATAAGTTATACTCGTACATCTTTATTTTTAAACTCTGAACTACATACAGCTCGCCTACATGACTGTAATAAACTATACGCATACATCTCTAAAGCTCACCTATATGACTGAACTAGAGTGTAAGCCGTAAGGAACTAGAAGTTATACTCGTACATCTTTATTTTTAAACTGAAGTACAGCTCGCCTACATGGCTGTAATAATCTGTACGCATACATCTCCATAAAGCTCACCTACATGGCTAAACTAGAGTGTAAGCCGTAAAGAACTATAAGTTATACTCGTACATCTTTATTTTTAAACTGAACTACAGCTCGTCTACATGACTGTAATAAACTATACGCATACATCTCTAAAGCTCACCTACATGGCTGAACTAGAGTGTAAGCCGTAAAGAACTAGAAGTTATACTCGTTCATCTTTATTTTTAAACTGAAGTACAGCTCGCCTACATGGCTGTAATAATGAGTGTAAGCCGTAAAGAACTATAAGTTATACTCGTACATCTTTATTTTTAAACTCTGAACTACAGCTCGCCTACATGACTGTAATAAACTATACGCATACATCTCTAAAGCTCACCTACATGGCTGAACTAGAGTGTAAGCCGTAAGGAACTAGAAGTTATACTCGTACATCTTTGTCAAATCGAACCCAATTCTATTCCCCCTATTATCAGATAAAGTAATTCGAAATAGACGCGACAATAGTAAAGTCTGCATTCCTAGATCCAGGACAGCTCTACTGCATAAAAGTATATTCTGTATGGCGCCAATTCTTTATAACACGTTGCCAAAATATTGGAGGGAATTTACAACAGAAAAATTAAGAAGTAGATTAAAAAACCTTCTTTTAGAGAAAATATACTACAGCACTGACGAATTTCTGAATGATAAATTAATCTAATTCGTGTAATTGTGTATTCTTAATTACTTTGACATTCAATTGACCAATTTTATTATACATGTTATGAGTTCTTGACATTATTACGTATAACATTTGAATTTTTCTATTTTGGACTGTTAATAATTTGAATAATGTATAAATTTATAATTATTTGATTAAGTAAAAACCTGAAATTTGTACGCCGTTAAGGCAAAACATGACTGACATAATTTAATTATAACATCTTGCATGCTATGTGTGTGTATACTCATGTTTTGGACAAATAAAATTATCTTATCTTATCTTATCTTATCTTATCTTTATTTTTAAACTGAAGTACAGCTCGCCTACATGGCTGTAATAATCTGTACGCATACATCTCCATAAAGCTCACCTACATGGCTAAACTAGAGTGTAAGCCGTAAAGAACTCTTAAACTTTACAGGGTCTATCTACACTATACTCGTACATCATAGGTCTCCCACATGGCTAAACCACAGTGCACGCCGTATAGGGATCTACACTATACTCGAACATTTTTGAACAGCTCACCTACATGGCTGAACCCGAGTGCACCCCGCAAGGAGTCTACACCATACTCGTACATCTCTGAACAGCTCACCTACATGGCTGAACCCGAGTGCACGCCGCATGGGTCTACGCTATACTCGTACATCTCTGAACAGCTCACCTACATGGCTGAACCCGAGTGCACGCCGCATAGCAGTCTACACTATACTCGTACATCTCTGAACAGATCACCTACATGTCTGAACCCGAGTGCACGCCGCATGGGTCTACTATACTCGTACATCTCTGAACAGCTCACCTACATGGCTGAACCCGAGTGCACGCCGCATAGGAATCTACACTATACTCGTACATCTCTGAACAGATCACCTACATGTCTGAACCCGAGTGCACGCCGCATAGGAGTCTACACGATACTCGTACATCTCTGAACAGCTCACCTACATGGCTGAACCCGAGTGCACGCCGCATGGGTCTACTATACTCGTACATCTCTGAACAGCTCACCTACATGGCTGAACCCGAGTGCACGCCGCATAGGAATCTACACTATACTCGTACATCTCTGAACAGATCACCTACATGTCTGAACCCGAGTGCACGCCGCATAGGAGTCTATATATACACCATACTCGTACATCTCTGAACAGCTCACCTACATGGCTGAACCCGAGTGAACGCCGCATGGGTCTACTATACTCGTACATCTCTGAACAGCTCACCTACATGGCTGAACCCGAGTGCACGCCGCATAGGAATCTACACCATACTCGTACATCTCTGAACAGCTCACCTACATGGCTGAACCCGAGTGCACGCCGCATGGGACTACACTATACTCGTACATCTCTGAACAGCTCACCTACATGGCTGAACCCGAGTGCACGCCGCATAGAAGTCTATCTACACTATACTCGTACATCTCTGAACAGCTCACCTACATGGCTGAACCCGAGTGCACGCCGCATAGGAGACTACAGTATATTACATTTTATAATACAATATCTCATGCAGTCATTAGTCATAACCGTAATCAACAAAATCTAAGCTGCTGCTTAAACAAACCAGCAAACAAAACATAACCAAACTACCAAACTACCATACCACCGTACCATCAACAAACTATAAAGCTGCTCAGAAAATTCAGTGAACGGAGCAGACTTAAAATACTATTCAAAGTGAAATCCTGTGGCGAAATTCCCAACATTCACTCGTACAATTTTTAATTTATTTATTTTCCAAGCTGTCTAATGCAATGATAGATCTATCGAGGAGTTGCCTCGACCAAGAGTACCACGTGCACTGGTCCAACTATTTTACTTATTGTTTATAATTAGTCCAACGCAACGATAACCCTATCGAGGAGTTGCCTCGACCAAAGGTAGCACGTGCATCGGCCCAACCATTTACTCTTATATTATTTTAAATTAGTCCAACGCAACGATAACCTTATCGAGGAGTTGCCTCGACCAAAAGTAGCACGTGCATCGGCCCAATTACTTTTAACTATGATTTAAATATTAACCATCTGGGAAATACGCCACAATGATTGCTACCAAATCATGAGACTACATAATAACCATACTTAACGCTCACTGAACATAACTGGGATAAAAAGAACGAATAATGTATATAGAATTCATAAAACTACTTACGATTTCACCAACAGCTAGCTCGTGGTTCTTGTCACTTCTGACTTGTTAAGAAAACGCTCTTTTCTTGCTAATACTTTTAATGCACACAACTGTACTACTTCACAATCAAACGAAGACTGACTATCCATTACATTTTACCATTTAAAACGACTTTCGACCCCACCCAGAAATAACGATAATATCATAACCGTTATTTCTAAGTGTTGTCAAAGTAATATAATACATTCAGTTGCCATAATGGAAATACATTTAAAAGTTTCTTACAATATTAATCATTTGTGCTTTGACAGTGTTGCCACAGTGGATATTATAAATCGATATTAAAATCATACATAGTTTTTTCAAATTAAATTAAAGAAATCACGACATTCGCTTCTTTTGTGCGGGCATCGCAACATTAAAATTATTGTTGGTGTTAAAAATATTTCATCCATTATTTTATATTTATTATATTTATCCAATTCGCGTGTTTTTTTCTTGTGAATATGGAACGAAGAAGACATGAAGATGATCCAGGGACCATCAGACGAGAAATAAGGTGACTGGAAAAGCGTTTACAAAGACAACGTAAGCACAAATCCAGTGATGAAGGTTAGTCAGATTTATCGTAATACCTACTAACGGTGTTATTTTAAAATCTTTTTCTAACCTTTACCTTGATAATTGTTCGTAGGCATTCAAAGCATACAGACGTGCTCATCAATGCATATTAAAAATAAAATAAAATAAGTTAACGTTTGCATAAATAGTGACCTAGTTTTAGTGTATTAGCGTGTTATTCTTACGAACATTATAAGTGACAAGTTTTAATAATGAACTGACTGGGATATTTGCTATTCTGATATATTATGGATGACAGCCCCTTTAATCGGAGCACGATGATGCGACGCAGCCCTCCACCGACACCGACCCCGGTCCCGACCCCGGCACCGACAACGCCCAAACAACCAAAACAGGACCAAGATGAAAAAGTTGAAGTAGTGTCCACTACGGAGATCCAAAACTGGATGGGATCTATTGAGCAGTGTCTGAGCGAGGTCTGTGCTATTGCCGCTGATGGAAAGCTAAACTCTGAACAGAAGCTAAAAATAAGCAATCTTTGCCGGAAAGTTGGACATGGAGTTTCACAAATGGCTGTTCAATACCAGTCGCTTAAGCAAAAAGCCATACAAACCCATACCTCCCTTAAATCCATGACTGAAGCTCGAGACCTCTCGGAGTGTCTAACTGAGATGAACCGGACGCTTCAGGAGTCCTGTACGAAGCATAGTGCGGCTACTACATCTTTTGCAGATATGGTGAAGACGAGGTCCAACAGCTTTGTTCGTCCTAATACTTTTAGTTCCGTGGCGATTTATCCCAGTGATAACTCGAAGACCAGCGATGAAACCAAGAATATGGTCCAAAAAATCATATGCCCTGGAGAAATGAAGCTGAAAGTACGAGGCGTCCGGAAAATAGGAAAAGGAGGACTGATAATAAGCACTGAGACCAAAGATGACCTAGATAAGCTCAAACAAACTGTCCAACTCGCTTCGTCAGGTCTTACCGTCGACGAACCACGAAAGCGCAAACCCCGCATTATAGTTATAGGAGTCCCCACATCAATGGCTGAAAAGGAGGTTTATAAATGCATTTATGAACAAAACTTGACCGACAAACTGCCGAATATGTCCCAAGATACTTTTATGACCTCTATAAAACTTAGCCACAAATCTGGCAGAAAAGATGCTGAGAATTGCAACTATATTTTAGAAGTTCCAGCCGTCATTCGTAAGGCCCTCATCACACAGGATAGATTATTTATTAACTGGACGTCCTGCCCGGTACGAGACTTTACATTGGTAACTAGATGTTACAAGTGCCAACAGTACGGTCATGCAGCCAAGACATGTAAAATTACTGCCCCCACATGTGGACACTGCGGTGAAGAAGGGCACACAATCCAAGACTGCGCAAAGAAAGCCAATCCGCCAAAATGTGCAACATGTTCTCGCTTTAAAAAACCAGCCAACCACAAGACAGGAGACACAGATTGCCCTGCTAAAAAAGCTGCCGAAAACAGGTACATTAATTCTATAGATTATGAAGGCGCCTAAGAGCGCCACATATTTGTTTATATTTTAGACTTAATTTATTATTGTTGTTTTTTAGTTTTTAGTATGGATGTTAACTTAATTACGGATATAGATAACACATTTTTAACTGTCTCAAGGACATGTGACGTTGAGGACTGCAGAAAATATCTTTCCGACTATCAAAATTCACTAACCATACTGACCCAAAACATTCGTAGTATTTATAAGAACATAGATAGCTTTAACATTTTTCTTCATAGACTTAAATTTGATTGTGATATAATGGTACTTACGGAATGTTGGCTATCAAATCGCTACGATAACCTCCCTGTAAAACCAGGGTATAACTTATTGCATACCACAAAAAACCACAATCAAAATGATGGTGTGGTAGTCTTTGCTAAGAAATCGTTAAAGGTCACAGTCGAAGAACATACTCTACAAGACTGTATGAGTAACTGTTTAGTCATCAAAATTGGTACATCCACAGCTATAATCGCTATTTATAGATCCCCTTCCGCTAGAAACTTAGATCCTTTTAACAATTCCTTAAACCAGATTCTACAAGCACTAAGTCCGTATAAGAATGTTATACTAACAGGTGATTTAAATATAAATATCGGCTCCGAAAACTGCGACGCAGGGACCCAAGATTACCTTAATATCTGTTCATACCATGGTTTTCTGCCCGCTCACACATTGCCTACTCATCAGAGCGGTTCTTGTCTCGATCATATGATGATCAAATCAAGCCTATCATATATTACGCTTGTTACTAACTCAACAATTACTGACCATCACGCTGTCCTACTTACCGTAAATTTAACGCTGTCTAAGCTAAATCGTCCCCAGACTATGAGCAAATTAAACACAAACAAACTCGAATATGACTTATGCAACGTTGATTTTAGCTTAGTTTACAATACTGCTGACGCTAATTTGGCTTTATCGTACTTAATAAAACAGGTTCAACAAGCAATATTACGTAACACGACAGTTTCTGTAGTAAATAAAAAACTTTATAATATTAAACCTTGGATTACTCCTGGACTAATCCGGTGTATAAGACACAGAGATAAACTTCATCAAAGAACAAAGAGATACCCTGAAAATTTAATCATCCAAATCACCTATAAAAGATACAGGAATTTCTGCAACAATCTCCTAAAGAATTTAAAGAATAGTTACGTTAAAAATGAATTAAATAGAGCAGGTAACAATAGCAAGCAACTTTGGAAACATATTAAAAATGTCACCAATATGTATAAACAGCGTGAATCAAATTCGAGTTTACTGCTTACTAATCCTTCACCACTCTTGGCAGCTAACAATGTAAATACCTTTTTTGTAAATGTTGGGAAAACTCTTGCCGAACAGATTCCGAAACACTGTGACCAACCATCTCTCCAAAAATCAAGTAATCCGAAATCTTTTGCTATGCTGGACACTGATGAAGATGAAATAACTCGAATAATTTCTGGGCTAAAAGATTGCTGTGCAGTTGGATGTGATAATATTAGCAATAAGATCCTTAAGCTCTTTAAGCGTATTTTGGTACCTCCTTTAACGCATATTTTTCGAATATGTCTTTCTGAAGGAATTTTCCCTAGTTGTCTCAAAAAGGCAGTTGTAATCCCTATCTTTAAATCTGGAAGCAAAGAGTTAGTTAACAATTATAGGCCAATATCCTTACTCCCCTCAATATCCAAAATACTAGAGAAAATTATAAACAGTCGACTAGTTAACTACCTAGAAAAAAATAACTTCTTATCCCCTGCGCAATTTGGTTTTAGAGCTAAACTATCGACAGCCGATGCAGTCCATAACCTGACTGATTATATTTCAAAAGAACTCGGCAAAGGAAATCAAACCCTGGGAGTCTTCCTTGATTTAGCCAAGGCCTTCGACACGGTGTCTGTTTCTGTTCTGCTAAACAAATTAGAGAATATAGGAATAAGAGGAACGCCGCTGAAACTCTTTGCTGACTATCTAGATGGCCGGTACCAATGTGTTAGAATAGATAATATTACGAGCGATGAGCAGAAAAATACTGGTTTTGGCGTGCCTCAAGGGAGTATTCTGGGCCCTACGCTATTCCTGATTTATATTAACGACTTGTGTGGCCTTAATATAAAAGACGGCAAAATTATATCTTATGCCGACGACACGGCCTTAATTTTTAGCGCTAAAACCAGTAGCGAACTTTTCAGAATCGCTCAACTAGGTTTCAATACTGTGACTAATTGGCTTCAAAGCAATTTACTAACATTAAACGCTGACAAGACAAAATATATTCACTTCTCCATGCGCAAGTCTCCACTTAACATTACTAACCCTCATATAATTGCCCATCAATGTGGAAACCGTACAGTCAACAATTGTAATTGTCCTTTTATCCTCAAAACGAGCAGCCTAAAATACCTCGGGGTAATAATAGATGACACACTCTCTTTCAGAAAACATATTGAAAGCCTTGTTAAAAGAGTGCGCAGACTAATATATGTTTTTAAAAAATTACGATCATTTGCAGATACAAAATTAATCACACAAGTTTATTTCGCCCTATGTCAATCCATAATTCAATACTGTATCACTTCTTGGGGTGGCGCACCAAAAACTAATTTACTTCCTCTTGAAAGAGCTCAGAGAGCAATTTTAAAGGTAGCAAACTTCCATCCCTTCTTCTTTCCCACAGATCTCCTATATAAATCCTGCAATGTACTGACGGTTCGCCAGCTTTTCATTATGCACTTAGTATTAAAACAGCACACCATGCTTACCTACAATGCTGGCAATACTAACAAGAGACGGAATGATATAGTATGCATATCTAATGCATCCTCAAAACATGTGTTTGTAGAAAGATTCTTTACATTCTTAGGACCATTTCTATACAATAGATTAAATAAAAAACTTAGTTTATATAATTTAAATTACTTTAGTTGTAAAAAAATTGTACTTAAATATTTACTAACCGTAGATTATGCACAGACAGAAGATCTACTTGCTGTCTGCAAATAGAACCGCTAACATGCTATTTTTGCTTTTATTTACCTAAATTTTAATTTTAGTTTTTATTATACACTCATTGTTAATTTATTGGAATTAGTATTTATGCACTTTCTAGCCTGAAGCACAGGTTCAACCTAGTTCAGGCAAATAAGTAACTGTACTCTATTTTAAATTGTTAAGTATTTATTGTAAACGTGCCCCTTTATAAATAAACGATTTTATTTAAAAAAAAAAAAAAAAAAAAAAAAAAAAAACCTTATTACTATTAGTCACCGAGTTCGATAGTCATGATTCTTTCAAGTATCTTGTTGTACGCACACGTGCGGTACGACTCATGACTTTGTATTGTTGTTGTTCCATTATAATGTTACCTACTTATATTATACAAAAGGAATTCTTTTGCATCGATGCTACTTTATTTTTACAATCAGTTGAACGATGTGTACTGTGACGAGATGGCAGTCGTTCTAGTTTTTTCCTTTAAGGAATATGTGGGTAAAGTCCCTACCTTCCTATGCATATTTTGCAAGTACCGTGATGAGATCCCGGTCAAGTTAAAGCAACTATTGTATAAATAGCTAAGTGTCGTGACGCGATTACGACCGTCTATATTAAGTGACTATTATTGTCAAGTGGTTTGATGCGATCAAATCCTTTTGTTGTCATTGTTTGAAGCCAAATTTGAGCCAATGCAATAGATTGAAATATCGTTCCAAATGTTGAGAGTCTGGGCACTCATTACTTGCCTCCTTACCTCTCGACTACGAACCATCTGAGCATTTGCAATCAGACGGAACTCGAACTTTCGCTCTGTGGTAACAATTCCAGAACACACTATCTCGGATACCGTTAATGGTGGCGCTGGCAGCAGTAACGCCGCACCAGAAATTGTTGAGGCCCTCCCGCCTGATATTTTAGAGATTCTTGGAGTACTTATCTAAGGAAAAAGATGAGGTGTTCGGGCCAAAAAATCAGAGAAGAGATCTCCAAACGTTGGGGAAAGATTATTATGGAAGGGCTAGATACAGAATAAAAACAAAAGCTGTTTTAAATATTTTAATACCGGAGAACTTTCAATTTATTAAGGCACCAAAACTTAATCGAGAAATATTATCTGTTTTTAAGGAATCCTCCAGAAACAGGGATATAAGAGACAACATCATCTTGGTATTTGTATAGTGAGTATCACGGTCAGTGGGTCGTCTTATGGGCGGATTTAACTACCACTAACCTACTCTCATCTGTAACGAATGAATTTTTTTTTTTTTAAACCTACGTTTATAAAAAAGCTCTCACAAACAGCCCAAATATTGCTAGATTTACCTTGCCAAAATACTGCTAACCGAATGTAGTTAGTTACATTCAGGTTTGGTCGTTTTTTTTAATAGTGTTCAAGTAGTTTAGAGAGATACTTTTCCCTTCGGAGAGCATTTGGTTGATAAAATCAAAGCATCTAAGATGGCTGAAAAGTCTAGATCACAGATATAAGGAGGGCCGAGCCTTGAACCATCTACCTCCGACAGATGGACACGCCCTTATAATTATCATCAGGGAAACTTGAGGGGCACCTCGAGTTTTACAGAGGCAGGGCCTGTTTAGGGCCTCTTTTACAGAGGCAGGTCAAGTGAGCCCAAGACCTAAGCCTCTAACCTGAACACGGGAGATATCCAGCGTCAACAGAACGGTACAGCTCGTCGAAGACAGAGGCATCTCCGAAGCCCGAATAGAGGTAAACATGTTGGTCGGTTACGACAGTTTTTAACAGCTTGGAAAAGCATATTATAAATCTTGTAATTTTACAGTGTATACATAATATCATGGTTACAAAATACATTTTAATCGACCCGATTCAGTATGCAGAACGAGTTAATAAATCGCTATCTTTACAAGAAGCAAATATTAAAATTTCAAAGCTTTTATTATCAGTACGATACAGGCACGTATACAGAGGGGGGGATAGTTGGGATTTATCCCCCCCCGAAATCTGACTGAAAAAAAAAAACGTTTTAAGCCATCTGTTTATTTATTCGCTTGCGTGTTCTTTCAATAAGTAGGTAAAATAAAAATAGATAGATCTTGATCTGATTATGTAAGCGACGTTACTAGTAGTGCCATCTAACCTATTTAGAGAGAAACCGAGAACGAAAACAGTAATGAACGACATCTATCGTCGAGTAGAAAAACTAATAGTAGAAAGATCGTCGCGTTGAGTAGCGAAATATCGAGAAGCTTCCATAACTTTCTGCTACCAGGTAGTAGATGGCGCAATATTCCACAGTGTTCCAGAATACGAAAATGTAGTATAAATACGGCGGGGGCGGGAGTCCGGGAACCTGCATGTCAGTTTATTTCGAGAGCGATTCAAGTGAGAATCGAGAGCGACAAGCGAGAAGAAAAGTGAAATACCTCTGCAATAGTGACAGTATAGTGCAATAGACCAGTTTATTTTGATATTGGTTTCAGTTTCATAGAGAGTTAACTATAGTAAAATGTGAAGACATTCATGGTCAATTCATTTCGATTTTTTTATACCTACCTCATAGCGACGGTACCCATAGATTTATTCTTAATCTAAAAATGGAACAATTAGGTATATAATTGATACAAAACATTTTACAATGGAAAATGTTAAAACGACTTCTAAATAATTATCAAAGTCATATCAAATGACCAATATTGACCTTATGCAGGCGTATTTTTTAATCCCAATTTATGAAAATAGTACAAAAGATCTACGGTTTAGGTTTTTCAATCAGACTTATGAATTTCAGTGTTTACGCCTTTGTTCCAAGAGATAGCCATACTCTTAGTAACCGATCACAAGGAAGGCTGATACTTATATAGTATTAAAGGGGTGCTAATTAATGCAGCTTCTTTACAATGTCATTCTCGTCTTCAAATATATTTAGTTGTCTAATGAATTAATAGGTCAGCGACAAACTTTTAGCGTCTAATAAATTATTTTCATGCGACCATATATTGTAAAACAAGCTAATGACGCAGCATGGTGATAATTCTTAAGCAACAAAATTTTTGATAAGTCTACGCATTGCCAGCTTCTAATAAGTGTATTAACTGCATCTATAAAATAATATCAACGTACTCTAATTTCTTAAAGTAACCTTTATTTTTATACGTTAGCAAATTAATTGATGACTGAATCTACTATATTTGAACATAAAATTACCGTGTTATTGTCATCAAATAATGGTCAATGAAAGCTCTAATTTCATGTATTCGCCTATCTATTTATAATGTTACCATATGTAATTGATGACTTGACAATAGTCAAGTCAGACAATATTTTTATATTGTCATCAAAAACAAACATCTGCAACTCTGTGTTTGGACACACCTTAGGGAAAATTAAAACTAAACAACCATTTTATTTATAAATCAGTTAATTTTAAATGGCAGTAGCATAGGTTTACCTACCTAACCTAACCTCAAAACAGTAAGTTGCTTCTGCATCGTCTCCGGCGCTGCGGGAAGTGCAACCCCTTCGCCCTTACGTAACGAAGGATAGGCACCCATGCTCACCTCCGCAGCTTTGGCTTGCAGCCGCTACGGCTCGCACGGGTGCCTATGCTTTGTTACAGCAGGCGGGGGTTGCTCTCCCTCCGCGCCTCCGGTTTTTATATACACTCTAGGGGTAGGAGCCAAAAGACTACGTAAAGTCGGGATGTCCCGATTCGGTTTTGGAACAGATTCAACCTATTAACTACAAGCCGGTGTATAATGAGGTTGTCGCCTTACGTAATTTCTTTTTAAATTTTATAACTTTAGCGTGTGCACAGTATATTCTTTCGCTTGTGTTGCTAATTTTCACGAAAAAAGAATATGATTTATTAATTTAGTTGTTGAATAAAAAACTTTGATTGCTAATTTTGAGGCTGGAATTTGATTTTATTAGCAGACAGATGTTGAATCTCTAGAATATATAAAGTAGCTCACTTACAACATTAGTCGCTGAGTTATCAATTCAGAAGTAAGTAAATACATTTATCGGTAGCTGAGTCATATTAATTTACTTTTGTAAATTGACGCTGGTTTTTTGATATTCTGTTGGAATAGTAAAGATGATGAATTAATATAATTGAAGCTGTTCTATTAACTCGTAGCCTACATATAAAAAAAGACGCTAGTTTGCAGATGCTAAAGAAAACTTTTGTTGCTGCACTTATTATTTCCCGTATTAAAGTATGCAGAATACCTATATGAACAGTGTAAACTGACGATATTCGTCGGCCAGTTCAGGACCATGTAAAAATATTAAGTAGGTACCTACTAGCTTCCGCCAGCGGCTTCGCCTGCGTGATATCTTTATAAATTATGCCTATGCTACTTACTAATAATATAGCATTCTACCTGTGAAACATTTTTTCGGTCCAGTAGTTTTTGAGTTTATTTATTACAAATAAACAAACAAACATACAAAACATCAAACCTATGTCTTTATTAGTTTAGACTAAATGACATATTTTGTGTTTTCTCTTCCGTCTCATGTCTAGAATTGACATTAATTTATTTATTTAAGTCAGATACGGTGATCCATATTTATGTTAGTACGAGTATACCTACATAAAAACTATGTTAGTAATCAAAGATTAAAATAAATGCCTACATTAGGTAGGTAGATATATATTATGGAAGAAACATTAAAACTGAGATATACATATCCAACCAACACACTGGTGGAAATTACAGCATATTTTATAATTGTATAATAGCGAGTTAAGAGTTCAAGAAGCAATTTTAAGTTGCATATTGCTGCCGATAACGTCTGTAGCTACAAAAGTAACTAAGAGTTGCAGTAATGGAACCAAATACTACCATTGCCTTTATAATAGTTCATTCTTCAGCCCATTGATTACTTACGTCTGTAACAGAGAGTTTAAAAGAGCATTTCGTCACTGAAACCTGCTTACGGGATTCTCTTACACCGGTTAACTGCTTAGAAGAGTTAATTGTAGCCTAATTAAAGCAGCTGTGTAAAAGTTGAAATAACTACTGTTATTCTACCGTTATTCCAAGTTCTGGTAATAGAGGTAATAACAACTTTTATACATACCCAAGTTGCAGAAAGTCAATAAATATTAGTAAAGCATATTTGGAACTTTAGAAATGGGAGCAATGCTCCCTTGAGTGTATAATAGAGTAAACTTGCAGCGTTGAAAATCCTGAATTGAATCGCTTTTTGGTCGCCGTCTCTGCGTAACCATATTTTATAGAAGCCCAAATGATAAGTCAAGTTTCATAAATACGGGTGAGGGTTCCGCTGGCAGATATTATTCAACTAATAATGGTGATGACTCCGTTATTAATAAGAGAACGCAGCACCCCCTTTGCATCACACTCACCCTGGTATCATGCCTGTTATTAGGGAAGCATTTTCTCGAAAGTCATTGACTCCAGAAACTATGTAAATTATCACTTCTGCGTTATCTAATAATACATTGAAACAATATAGGTAATATCGCATAAAGAAAATGGTGGCAGTTTTGTCAAACCCATAAGGTAGACTGATACACCGCATCTATACAACCGGTACTGCAATTTTTGTCCGGAGGATTTGAAACAGGAGCCAGGTATACTACATTGAACACGTTTCGTTCGGCGCTCGGTTTAAAATGATAGGTAGACAATTAAGTACAAATGATATTGTCAGCCGATTTATGAAAGGCGTTTTTAGACCAAAATCAGTTTTTCCCTCGTTAGCAGTCTACTCACACTAATGTAGTTTTAGATTTTTGGTTCAATTATTTTTCTAATAAAAATCTGTGTTGTAACTTGTAAATCTGCTCGCGTTGTCGACTGAACAACGCGTGCAGACGTTCTTTATTCGTTTGTCTAATATAAATATTTGTGAGTCAAATCTTATAATAACAATTAATGATTTGTTAAAAACCTCTGCACCTGGCAGACAAACACCTCGTTTGATTATCCCATTATTTCCTAATAAAATAGACATATGTCCAGGAAGGACTTTATGTTCTTAATGTTACAGATACAATATCTGCAACATGTGTAGGTATGTTCTACATGTAGAACTGAACTAAATACCGAAAGGTTACTAATTACTTAACTATTAAAAGAATAGTCCACAACGCTAGCTCCTCTGCATCAGCGCCTGATCGAAGGGGTATTTCTATAGATTTAAATACTAAGGCCGCTTGCCCACTGGTCGGTAAGTGTGCGGGGCGATATCGTTTCGGTACTGCGTGACGCCACGCATTTTACTGCATCGGTACTGGAAGCTTACCGCGCAGTGTTTCCACTTTTAGGGATTTCTCCCTGTTTTAGGGAAAAAATACCAATATTAAGTTTGGTTTAGGGATATTTTATTTTGACAGGGATTTGGGGAATTTAGGGGTTAATATGAATTTAAGTTGGTAACCTTATTGTTTATAGTAGGCATCACCCAATATATTACTTGACTCTATGGCACCACCGATTTATTAAAGGATTCGATTTATTCAACCACCGATTTATTCCCTCAACCCAAACTCATAATGAATGCAATTCATCAAATTTTAATTTACCATGTTAATTGTGCCATTACCTTATTATTTATAATCATGCTCCCTAAACCAAGGAAATTCGAAGATTTTTTAGGGAAATTTAGGGATAATTCATTCAGAAACTAGGGAAAATCCAAAAACAAGTGAATTATATAGTACGAGAGCCCATGACCAAAACCATGTCACATCGTTTTACGGGAATAATTGTAAAAAAATCTTTACGTTTTGATGATTCTGAACCCGACTCGGTGGGCAGTACCGGTCAGAAACGTTACAGTTTTATGGGAGCCTATTTCTGCTATGTCAAAAAAAATTGGCAGACGGTTTCATCACAATGTGTCTGATAATAAAAATATGACTTCATCTTCCGTCCATTCATTTGGTATGTCTCTAACGAGACCCAAACGAGTTATATTATATTGAGGAATTGTAGCCACAAAGTTGTTTTGTACTAGTGTTTTACTAATCAAGAAGCTATTTGCATCCTGGTGCGACTTAAACTCTACTGACACTCGGTTCCTTCCAAGGCGTTTTACACTACCAAGGAGAATGTTGCTGTAATTATTTTTGGTTAAAAACATTCCAAATTTAACCGGGTGCAGTACAGTACCTGGTGTCTGGCCATCCTTCAAAGATACATGAACAACATACGGTGGGTTATCCCTTAACGTGTAAGATTGTCTTCCAAATTCTTTTTTTAATAACTTAGGAGGATTAGGGAGAGGAGAGGTAGCTAATCTTTTTCTACTTGCCGATTCGGAATCCATTGCATTTTCTAGTACATTGTCATCAGGGAGAGAAACCGTTAACATCGGAGTGTATTCAAAGGGATCAGGAGGGTCAGGGGGTTTTTTGTTATCCATTATGGATATTGGATAAAATCTTTAAAAAACAATAAAATTAGGGTTAAAACAAACCTTAGACCAAACTACAAACACAAAGAATAGTTTCGATTGAAGTTCACACTTGTAAAATTAACTTAAATCGAAAAAATTCGTAACACAAACAGAAGCACTTGTATCTTTCACCACTACCCACGAAGAAAAAAAACACCTCACTATTGTTTAGGAAGCTTCGAGAAGTTTCCAACCACAGACTAAACAGAATGTTTGACATCAATGACTGTCCACTTTTGTTAATCTATGATTTATTTATTTTTAGTTTATAAAACCTTGCATGACTATAAAATGTTGTTGATATAAGTATGACATATAACAAGACATATAAGTATGTCGATAAATGTGGGAAGCTCGAGTGACATAAATGTAATTATTAAAACCAGCCACAGCGCCATATATCTGCATTATTCATTAACTCTTGAGCTTCAAGGCTTCACCGCTAGATGTCGCTTTGCTATGTTACAATAAGGTCCATTTTCTCCATAGAGGAAAGATAAGTATATATCGGGTAATTTTCTCTCGAGGTGCCTTTTACTCGATGTAGACGCGTTTAGTTAAATATCACCAACACTGCCCCACTAGTTCAATAGGTAGATAAAGATAATTTATTATTTGAATTAGGTATGTCTAAGATCGTAACATCTTTTTTTTAAATGATTTTCCTCAATTTAATAGGTAATACTTTTTCACCTAGTCTTTACTAGTACTAGTACAATACTTTATTGGAACGAAGTTCCCTTTCGCGCGTTGCGAAAGGGGGCTAGACGCTAGACGGAAAATAAATTGGGACCAAAAGTTGTAACGACACTTTTTTATTTTATTATATCTGTGAGCGACCACAGGTACTAATTAGTGGCATGCCTTTGTGAGGTTCATTCCATAACTTCGTTCCATCCAGGTGTCCCTTGACACCTCTCAGCTTTTTCTTCCAAAATAGTTTGCAGCCCCAACCCCCAAAATGAATTCCTGGCTACAGCCCTGGTGCTGAGTATGGAACATTTGGCGAACTGGCATACAGTAAGGACCCCGCATTTCTGGTTGAGGTCAAAGGTTGGAGAGAGTATTGATCAAAAAGTGGCTAAAGACTGCTCGCTGCGCTACCTCGAGAGGCTTGAGAATTCATTTAGCAGCACCCTCCCAATTTGTAATACAGTAAAAGAAATATTCAGAAATATAAGATTTATTTATTTAAATATATAAATATAAATGAAATCTTTGAAAATAATCAGTATTATAAGTGTAATCAATTAAATTGAACCTTTTGTACATTACAAACTTGCATAGTTAGGCACCTATTACTATTTTTCAAGAATAGAAATTATAGGAATACTGTAGCGGATGTGGACTGTATATGAAAAGACACTTGTTTGCGTAAGGGTGAAGGGCGGGGGAGAGGCAAAGCAATACGTCCGTGCGCAGTCGTTCGTAAAGATCACTAACAAAATTCAAATTGTAAATCGTAGCGCCGCCGCTAGGCGCGCGCCCCACTCCCGGTCGCATGCGTCTCCCGCGCCCTTACGAGCCCGTTGATTTATTAGGTATGACGGCGTCGCTATTGTAAACAGCACGTGCAACGGGCCGAGCGGCGCAGCTGCGCAGTGGAATGCGTAAACAAGGCCTCGCCTACTTTCCCTACTACTCGAGCCGCTCTACATAAACGAGCGCGCAGCGAGGAGGGGATCATTCTTGTCGCAGGCTCGGCCCGGTGCACATGTTGTAGAGTTTAGATACTGAATTAATTGTAGTCTGAATTAGAATAAAATCGTTTGAAATATAATTTGAATTAGTGTGTTAATAAGCTATGGGAATAAAAGATGATTTCTGCTATATTCCTTACTTTCATTTAAGATGTCGGACCCTCTGCCTTCATCAGAAGTGGGATCGGATTCACCGTCCACTAATGATAGCAACAGTAATTTAATGTAAAACTTTTCATTGTTCTCTGCTGGCAAGATGACATTTAAAAAAATTGCGGATGCCTGTTACTCAAAGTAAAAAGCTGTGCTCGTTGTTTTTGATCTTGATAAACCAGAATCTGATATTGTTAATTGGCGTGCACTCAGTGAAACGATAGTTATTCAGAAAAAGAAATTAGAGGGTGTAGACTTCATTGTGACGTAAGAGCTCGTGGCTAAGTGATAACGGGCGCACGGGTCGAGCCATCACGTTGGGCTGCGCTTGCCGGGATGGGTCCGTGGATTGGTGACCATCATTACGTGCCGATACTCCTCCGTGCCTCGGAAAGCAGTTAAGCTGTTGGTCCCGATACACTCGTGGATCTTTGACGGTGGTTGCGGGTCTTCGGAAGCCCGAAGGTCTGACAACCAGTCTTACAAGGGCTGTCGTACTGCCGGTTGCTGGGTTGTGGAGATCGGATGGGCAGTCACTCCGTGTGAGTGAGCAGGATATAAATGGCCAACGCCTGCCCCGAGCGCTGGATGAAGGAAGCACTCGGCACCGAGCACCAAGCAAGTGAAACTGTACTTCAGGGCAGCTCGTGGAATATAAGTGTGACAGATAAGTGATACAGATTAGCTTATTAGACTCTAGATCAGAATGTAGCTTTTAAAACATAGTAATGAATTGAAATCTTGTTAAAGGTTAGCAATTTCATGAACAAAATTAAATGATCCTAAAGAGCGAGAGAGAGAGTTGACACCTATAAATAATACCATACTATACCAAGTAAAGAAGCGTGCCCATTACAACTTAAACGTCCAACCATGGTACAAAACCACGCGGTTGAGATAATTGACGTTGTATTCCCGGATGAATTTGGAATTTGGTCGTGATATTTTAGAACACGGAATTTCAGTAATTATAAGTTACAGAATTGAATGATTTAGCTACACACGTTCGTAAATTTATACCCAGTCATGGGGTCTTAATTCGAACAAATTATAATTAGTCTTGAAAAAAAGATTATAGATGGCAGCATAGGTAACAATTATGAAATTAAGTCACTAAAAAGCGATAAACGGAAGATTTTGGCTGAAGTAAGATTAGTAAAAATCAAAACTTCCTTGTTTAATGCTGATTTATCTTTTGTAACTCATAAATCTCGTATTTTCAACAAAAACAAAGATAAAACCTTTTTGTTTCTACGGCTCTTTGCAATAGATGGCGTTTTACTCAATTTGTCATAACTGTACCACATTTACGCTGTAGCCAGTCAATAGCCCGACTAGGAGAGGTGTCATTTCTTTGTATGAGATTGGGTATCTGTACGTAGTATTATATTATCTGTGACCCAGTTAAAAAAAAACCTAATGATACCGTTATTACTTGGCACCACAGGTGATCATGTTGGCTTAATATATGTTGGTGGTTGCGTTAGTACGCTGTGCCCGTTTAAGGTAAACGCGTTTCTAACGTAAGGGTGATCATACTTATAATTGCTTTGATAAAATCGATATTCTTCTTAGCGTGTCAATGGCAAATATAATTAAAATTTCCTGTTTGGTCGAGAACTCCGCAATGCTAACACCATTCTCTGATGCAGATATAAGGGGCGCAATATGAAAGGTGGGCCATGGTATGCGGGGAGACGCCGCCGATACATTGAGGATTGGAACCATCCGAGAAACCCCATCTATGGAGCGTCGACCATCTATGGTCTCTACTGCGGCCGACCTGAGTGCGGAAACTGTTTAAAGTTTTCCAAGACGGCCACGGCAACGTGTGACCAGGTCAAGGTTCAATCTCTTCTGAGTCAATGACTTAGCAACTTAAAGTTAGAATAGTCAGGTGGTTACAAACGCTGTACAATTTCGTTTCTGCTAAAAACAGTTACAACTCAGTTCATTTGTTTGGCGGGTCGAAATTAATAATTCCTAATCGCGGGAGTTCTTATGATAATTCAGCTTTTAAGATTTTTTATATTTCATTCGAGACCACCGTTTAAAAAAAATACCGGAACGAGTTGAGATATATTGATGGTACTAATAAGGTCTATAAATATTCTCACAAAGTTACGTGAAGTACCTCATGGTCCAAATGTTCTGGTAGATAAATATCGTGAAAAATTATGATGACGTGACGGCGGATAGTAATGATGACGATATCCATGTTCACGAAACAAACCACGAGATAATACCAAATCAGAAATTAAAAAAAACACAATCCTAACAGTAATGTAACTTTGGCAAACAGTGATACCATTGCCTGTGAATAGTGATACTATATCAATTAATAGTGGTACAATGTCTGCTGACTCACGTACCTTAATAACTATCGGTGAAAATACGAAACATCTTAAGTCATGTTCTGTATCGACAGTCTCTCAACTCAGATTCAAATGCTATTGTTACTAAAGCAGTCACAATAATTAGTAAAAGAAGTGACCCTGTAAAGTCGGTAATGACTGGTCCAGGAGATAATAGTTTTGCAGGGTTTTTATGTGATACATGAAAAAGAAATAAAAAGATAAGATATGTTCTGAAGGCTCAATAACGAGCGGTCCAGAATTAGTAGCCCATTCTGAAGGGGTAAACCGGACCAGATGGCTAAAGTCCTGAAGGCTCAATAATGAGTGGACCAGTATTAGTAGCAAACTCTGAAGGGGTGAACCGGACCAGATTGCTAAAGTCATGAAGGCTCAATTACGAGCGGTCCAGTATTAGTAGCAAACTCTGAAGGGGTGAACCGGACCAGATTGCTAAAGTCATGAAGGCTCAATTACGAGCGGTCCAGAATTATAAGCAAACTCTCAAGGGATGAATAATTGTTAGTCAGGATGAACGAACATTAATAATATCGTTCTGTTCTTTTAGATACTGTTTGATGAGACTCCGCGCACGAGGACGTCCGCACGTCAGCATGGCCGTGACGGCGTCGCTATTGTAAACAGCACGTGCAACGGGCCGAGCGGCGCAGCTGCGCAGTGGAATGCGTAAACAAGGCCTCGCCTACTTTCCCTACTACTCGAGCCGCTCTACATAAACGAGCGCGCAGCGAGGAGGGGATCATTCTTGTCGCAGGCTCGGCCCGGTGCACATGTTGTAGAGTTTAGATACTGAATTAATTGTAGTCTGAATTAGAATAAAATCGTTTGAAATATAATTTGAATTAGTGTGTTAATAAGCTATGGGAATAAAAGATGATTTCTGCTATATTCCTTACTTTCATTTAAGATGTCGGACCCTCTGCCTTCAGGTACATACATAATTAGAATTAAGTACATAGTTACATACTTGACAAATACAAATATAAAAAATAACAAATCGATATTATCACGCGTCGCCTACATTCCCCTCCCTAGTGCTGCTAGAGCAGCACTCATTATCCAATGAGATAGGTGCGACGCGTGTCGCGTTCCGCCTCAGAAGGCCGGATCGGGTCTTAACGTCGACCACTCGAATGCGGCCATCCTTGCCGGGTATTACGGCCTGAATCAGGCCTTTCGGCCATATATTCCTGGGGGTGTTTGGGTCCACGATCAAGACCAGATCTCCCACTTGAAGGGGTTTTGGTTCGTCGTGCCACTTTTTCCTGGGGCGCATGTCAGGTAAGATTTCGCGCACCCAACGCTTCCAGAACATGTCGGCTAGCGTTTGCGACAGCCGCCACTGTTTCCGGAGGTTGGATGATGTTCCCAATAAAAAATGGTTGGGGGTTAGACTCTCAAGGCTGCTCGGCTCCACTGCGACGTGGGTGAGGGGACGGCTGTTTATTGTTTGTTCTATTTCGGCTAATAACGTTTGAAGTGTCGCGTCACGTGGCGCTCGATCTCTCAATACAACCTTAAGTGCGTTTTTTACGCTTCTTATTAGCCGTTCCCAGGCCCCTCCCCAGTGAGGGCTAGCGGGTGGAATAAAAACCCAAGTTGTTGCCGTACTGTAGGTCGTTGCTCCTTCTTTAAGTTTCTCCTGGTCCAGCTCTAGAACACATTTCTTCAGCTCCGTATCAGCTCCTCTCAAGTTCGTACCATTGTCTGAGTACAAGTATCGTGGCCAGCCTCTTCTGGCTGCCATTCGTCTGAGAGCCATTATTAGTGCGTCTGTGGTCAGCTGGTTCACTATCTCAATGTGAATGGCTCTTACGGTGAGGCAAGTAAAGATGACACCGTACCTCTTCTCTCGACGTCGGCCAACGGTTACTTCTAGGGGTCCAAATAGGTCAACTCCGGTGAACGTGAAGGGGCGATGGTGATGAGCGAGCCGCGCTTCAGGTAAGTCACCCATTCTGGGTGGATGGGGACGAGCCCTCTTGATTCTGCATAACATGCATTTTGAACTGATATATTTCACAGTAGGTCGTAGCCGTATAATCCAGTATAATTGTTTCAGTTCGTTCACGACCATTTCCTGGTTTCCGTGGTATGCTTTTACGTGGTAGTACTTCACGATGAGGTGAGTGACATGGCACCGGCCGTGCAGTATCACAGGACGTTTTACGTTGGTTGATATCTCAGGTGCGGCATCAATGCGGCCACCCAGTCTCAGCAAGCCATCATCGTCAATAATTGGAGTCAAGGTAAGTAATTTACTTTTTTTATCTAATGCTTTATTTTGTTTCAGGTTGTGCAGGTCATCTGGGAAAGCTTTCATCTGAGAGTACTTCAACAACATGTTCTCAGCGAGTTCCATCATTGCGCCATCTATATCAACACTAGAAACTTTCTTGCATTTGTTTATGAAAGATAAAACCACACACATGGATCTCACCAGTCGAAGCCATGAAGAGAACCTTTCTGGTTCAGGAACAGCAGGTAAACACACAGGTGCAACGTGAATGTTGTTTATGCATTCTAGGTCCACGTCGCGAACATCAGGTAGCTGTATCTTCGATTCTCCAGGCCACGATTGTTCTTCTTCATATAGAAATGACGGCCCATATAACCACTCATTTTTCAATGTTTTTATTTCACAGGTTTCTAGTGTGGCAATATCGGCAATATTCAACTTCGTAGGTATGTATCTCCATTCTTCAATTTTCGTAAGTTCATCTAATTCGCCAAGGCGGTGAGCTATGTAGGCTTTATAACTTCGCGCGTTATTGCGTATCCAGTGTAAAACTGTAGATGAGTCACACCAGAATATTTTTCTTTCAGCCTTTATTCTATGCTCGTTTATTATGTTATTGGCCAATCTTCCCGCCAAAACAGCTGCTTGTAGCTCTAAGCGTGGCATAGATACATACTTTACAGGCGCGACTCGACATTTACTGGACACAAAGGCAACTTGAATATTTTGTTTACAATCAATCCAACGCCAGTACGCGACAGCGCACATCGCTTGAGTCGACGCGTCGCAGAACATATGGAGCTGTAGGTTCGTATAGCGCTCGGTCAACTGAGCCTGCGACGCGCTATTCGGTGCGTCTGCACTGAGGTCGTGCGTCTCGCTCTCGCACGTAGGTACTGAGTGGCGAGTATTTCTTGTTGCTTGTAAAAGGATCTTGCCTTTTATCGTAATAGGCGAAAGGAATCCATAGACATCGAAGATGGACATTAGTACACGTAGCATTTCCCGTTTAGTAGGTTTCTTTTGTCCAAGCAATATTGGTGTGGGAATTCTTTTAAAAGACACATCGAATCCCAGGTTATCATTGGCCGGAAACCAAATTAGGCCGAGTGTACGTTCTCCATCATAAAGTTGTCCATTTTTGAATATCACAGACGTCGATTTCAGGTTTTCTTTGGGTACATCTTTAAGTACAGACTGCGTATTAGACGTCCAATTTCTAATCTCGAATCCACCCTGTCTGTGGACGAATGTGACGTCATTCACAAGTTGGTTAGCCGTTTGTTGATCGGGTAAGGAGTCTATGTAGTCGTCGGCGTAGTGTTGGGTAAGTACAGCTTGCACAGCGGCCGGCATTGTGGACCGGAATCTTTCAGCGTTTTTGTTCTTTATAAACTGGGCAATGAATGGGGAACAGTTCGCGCCAAATATAAGGCTAGTCATGACCCAAGTTTGTACTGGTTTGTCTGGTGATTCTCGCCATAAAAAGCGCAAGGCATCTCGATCAAGATCTCGTATTTTAATCCTTAAAAACATGTCTTTTATATCACCCGTGACCGCCACTTTGTTTTCTCGGAATCTCAGCATTATCCCGTACAGAGAGGTAAGTAGGTCGGGACCTTGCAGTAGGTAGTCATTTAAACACATGCCTTTGTTCTTAGCCGCGGCATCAAACACCAGTCGTAGTTTTTGTTGATTAGGGTTGTCAACTCCGAAATGAGGTAAGTACCATATTCTATTCGGACTTTTAGTTTCAGTGAGTTCTGATGCAAAATCGTTGCTGAACAGGTGGTCGATTCTTTCTTTGTATCGCTCGGCGAAGCTTGAATTCACTTTCATTTTCTTTTCAACACCTTTCAGTCTTGTGAGTGCATTATCGTATGAGTTAGGCATCTCACCAAACGTACCTTTCCACGGGAGACCCACGTACCACCTACCATCTTTCAAAGTGGCCGTTTCTTCTAGGTATTCTGTAGCTTTTACGTCTAATAAGTTTTGGCGGGGCTTACTAGTAACTCCGACAGACTCCATTTCAAATGACTGGCGCATCTCGTTTTGCATTTCTCGTAGTATATGCTCACATTTATTGTTTTCTCCTTCCGACAGGAACAGAGTAGACTGCAGCATCACATCATGATCGACAGCGGGCTTGGTGCGCATGCACCCGTGCATGCACCACCCTAACGGAGTGCGTGTGAAGTAGGGGTCCGTAGGTTTACCCTTAATTATTTCTAATGGTAAAATTAAATCGTAATTGTCCTGCCCTATCAAAAGTTCCGGTCTGTATTGACCATCACAAATCACATTTTTTATTTCCGGTTTCATCAGTTCGTAATCACTTAGGTCCACGGCAGTAACATTTTGTACAGGTAAGTTCATGTTTGTTACACTGCGCGCACGAATTGTAAACTTAGTTCCTTCACAGTTAGAAAGTTCAAGGTCGATTACCTCACTATGGCATACCACTTCACTATTGTCCCATGCACCGCACACACGCATAGTTTGTTTATTACCTCGGAATCCTAGTTTCGACGCGAGCGTAGCGCTTATCAAGGTCACAGTTGAACCGTCATCGAGGAGCGCGACACTACGAAAAGTACCGTTAGGTCCGTGTAGATAAATCGGTACAGTTTTTAGTAAAACTTTACGGCAGTTCTGGTGCAGATGATTCACAGCTTCCACGCGCGACTCTGTCTTGGTTTCAGTCTCAGATTCAGTTACGTCTGTTATTTTCACGCGCGGCACTGAGTTTTTGTTTGGAATATAGTGCAACAAACGATGGTGATTCAGTCCACACTTGTCTACGTCACAAGCCGGTGCGGTACAGGTATCTTGTTTATGTTGTGACGTCAGACACTTGTAGCAAATACCATGTCGTTTTACGAATGCCCAGCGGTCTTTGCGTAATGATTTTTTAAACTTTTTACAGTCTTGTAGTAAGTGCTCGGATACGTGACAGTACCGACACTCCATAACACTTTTCTGTCCATTGTTTTTGCTCACTTGTTCACTATTCAATAGAGTACGATGTTTTGAATGTTTGTTGTAACTTTGTTTTGTGTGTATGGTTGTTAAATTTACAGAAGTTTTAGTCATTTTTATTGCTTCATCACTTAGAAACTCGGACAATATTAATAGTTTAGGTTTTTCTGTGTTACTGATATGGGGGTAGCAGTAATCAGCCCACTTTGAGATCAGTATCATTGGTAGTTTCGAGAGGATGACCGATACAATGTTCATTCCTTTTAGGTATTCTTCACGTCCGATGGCAGTCACAGCAGCGACACAGTTTCTTACTTTCACAGAGAAGGGAATAATATCCTTCTGATACTCTTGTGCCATGGGGCGTAGTTTACTTATGTCCTGCAGGATCCTAGATATTATTACATCAGGATTACCAAACTGAAGTTCCAGTGTGTTCATTACATCTACTGCGGAGGTAGCACCAATGAGTAAGGCCGTCACCGCTTCTTTTGCTGGCCCTTGTAAGCTCCTCCTCAGACGCCACAGGTTTTCTTTGTCACTAAAATTACACACTTGAGAAGATTCTTCAAATGCTTGCTTGTACTGAAGCCATTCAAGGGGGTCACCAGAGTAATTAGGTAAGTCCCTCGGTGTACACAAGCGATTCAGCATTCTGTCGTTAGATCTGCTAGCACCGGTAGCAGAGGCAGCGGCAAGGTCCTTCAGAGCGCTCGCCAGGGCTCGCACGGTTTCATCAGTGTCACCAGCAGCTGGTGGCGGCGGGCGTGCCTCGAGCGCGAGTTCCGTAGCCGGTTGCGGGCCGGTGGGCCCCACATGGTGCAGGTGCAATTCCTGCGGTACCGAACGCAGCACATCATCGCGGATGCCATGATTGGTGACATCCTGAGTATTCACGTCCTGCTGACTACTTTCCAGCCACTTTTCCACTACACGGTCATTTATATTTTCTTCTGAGGGTAGACTACATCTGCTGCAGTCGTCATCGATTTCTGCTAGGTCTGCATCCAGTTGTTTGTCTATCAATTCCATTCTAATTTTAGCCTTTGCTTGGGCGGCTATCAGTTCCAGCCTTTTCTTTCTCGCCGTAATAGATGATGTCGACGATTTTTTATTGCGGGTAGACTTTCGAACACTTTGGGCAGTAGAAGGTCCAGGTTGATTTTCTTCCATCTTGTTCCCGGGTTCAATAGGTTCTATAGCTTCTTTCGAAATGTCTGTGTGTTCGACTTTGCATTGTTCTCGAACTTGCAATTGTTGAGCATCTTTTTGTTGCGCTTCATTTTACTCATCTTCCTTTCTTCTCGCACTCCTAGTCATCACGCTTCGCGGTGGTGTATGGTACATCCAGAAATCCGACTCGAAGACCAACTAATGTAGCGGATGTGGACTGTATATGAAAAGACACTTGTTTGCGTAAGGGTGAAGGGCGGGGGAGAGGCAAAGCAATACGTCCGTGCGCAGTCGTTCGTAAAGATCACTAACAAAATTCAAATTGTAAATCGTAGCGCCGCCGCTAGGCGCGCGCCCCACTCCCGGTCGCATGCGTCTCCCGCGCCCTTACGAGCCCGTTGATTTATTAGGTACATACATAATTAGAATTAAGTACATAGTTACATACTTGACAAATACAAATATAAAAAATAACAAATCGATATTATCACGCGTCGCCTACAAATACAATAATGCAATCACTATTATTTATAAATAAGGCTGTAAAAAAGCGCGCTAAAAAAGCGACTGCTTAGCTAAGCAATTGGTTAGCTCTTAATGAATGCTTTTTTCTTTCAGTCTTATTTATAAACGCCTCTTAAATTTTAATCAATTACTAAGCAATTGATTAGCAAAATTCTCATTCATAAACGCTATTTAGCGCTAAGAGGTCGCTAAGCAATTGATTAGTAGCTGTCAAAATTAAACACCACCGGTCCACTGCTAAGAGGATGCTAAGAGGCAAGATGACGGATTTTATTTGAATCAGCTGATCGATTCAATGGGATTATTCTGTGCTTCGAGGTTATTTTGTTCCTAATATCGATTTGTGCCTTAGTAAATATGGATTTCGACAATCTTTTACGGGAATTCAGAATGATCTACTTACAAGAATTAAAGTAGACGGAGGAAGACCTCCAAACGCTACGAGTCTAATGATTACCTATTGGATAATATTCCTCTTTCGAAGTACACATGATACAAGGATTTATAGGGAAAGCTCAATCAGGAGGAGGCTCAGTAGGTGCTCAGGTGGTGGTTTGAGGAGAATGAGTTCGTGAGGCTCATCGGAGATAGTGATTGTGAACCAATGTGTTTTCCCATGTGCCCCTCATCTTATGGCGCTAGCTCTAAGGCCCAGAACTTAAGAAAAGCCACGTTGTGGCAGTCGCACATAAATAAGAAGAGAATTTTATAGAAAACAATTTATTTTGATACATAATAAAGCTAAATTTTTGTTATGAATTCATTATTTTTGATTTCCAATATTCTTTCTCAAAAGACATGGGTGCCTTTCTTTTCTCATGCCACTCGTAGTCCCCATCTTTTACATGTAGCATGGTCCTCCCTCATCTTTACGAGGTTTAATAGTATTGTGCTAGGCGCTAGTGGGTTTCATAGCAGCAGTTAAACTTGAACCTGTAAATATGTATAAGAACTGTTTTAAAAGATACTGAAACCCTGGTGCAAAAGCAATAGGAAGAAATATAAAGCAGACACAAGTATCTGCAAACATTTCTAAAACAGTGTAATCGTATTATCAAACATATAGGACATGAAAATACATATCTTCTGCTTTAACATTTATTTGGTCAGACTACATTGGTTTAAGTAAGTAGATATAAATTCAGAGATAAATACCTTTTCCTGTTTACTCCAATTTATTGGAGCTTATTATTTTCATTGCTAACATCGCAAACACAATGAAATAAACTTAATTAAATAATTTTATTCTAATTCATATTTTCCAATGAAATTTTTTTTTTTTTTTTTTTCTCTTTGGCTTCGCACGGTTTGTGCATTTAGCCAATGTCACGTTTAGTTCAGTTCATAGAGTTCTGTGGTTCAGTTTAGTTGTACTTTGAAGAAATAAAGGTAGGGAAACGAATAATTTTAAATGTTAGGTAAATTTTATCTGGATTTAGGATAGGACGGTTCAATAGGATCAGTATAATAATATATAAAGGTGAAGATAGTGAATAATGATTAAATTACAACTTAATATTATTTAAGGTGATGAATGATACTATACATTTATAAACAGGAAAGCTATTTGTACAAAGTAAAGAAAGTATTGAGGTAGGAAAAGGAGTACGAAGGGACAAGAGATTACTGAGAAAGGAAGAATGGTCATATAATGGACAGGAGAAAAAAATGTGGTCTAAATCGCCAACATCTGTGCCACACGAACAAATGGGGTCGCTGATAATACGAAGTTTGGCAAGATGTGCTGGTGAGCAAACATGTCCCAGTCTCATTCTTATAAGAACGGAAGTCTCCATCTTGCCAAACTTTGCCCTGCCAAACCACGGTTTTTCCGGAACGTCGGGTTGAATGTAAGAAAAATATCGTCCCTTCGATTTACTTCCGATATCCCAAGCTACCTTCCAAGTGTCCCGAAGATAGGTCTTAGGTAATTTCACGAGGTCATAACAAAAATTAGTATAAGGAAATAGGTCTCCACACTGCATCGCCTCACCGGCAAGTCTATCGGGTGCTATCGGCCACTTCATTACCATGGATTCCAGCATGGGCCGGAATCCATACAAATTGCAGTGTATTACCCTCGGAGATGGTTCTGGACGTAAATTCTCTTATTAAAAAAACTATAGGAAACTGCGATTTGTGTTTGAAAGGGGATTTATTAATGGCTAGAAGAGCACTTTGGGAATCTGTAAAAATGATAGTATTTTTGAGCTTTAAAACTCGAGAATATTCAATGGCTTTTAGAATGCCGAAACATTCTCCCGTAAAAACAGAAGTTTCAGGAGGCAGTTTAATTTTTTGGACGATGTTGTATTGAGAATGGTAAGTGCCTATCCCAACACAACCCGTCGGAGAACGCTTAGAAGCATCCGTAAATATATGGTGGTACTCTTTGTGTTCGGCCAGAAAATGATTAAAAACTATAAGACAATCGGGATCTGATTTATTTACACAGTTATATTTTATAATGGGATTGAATAGTAAACTCTCAAAACTACTGCTAAATAAGGGAAGTTTATTGGAACGGTGAATAGGAGAAGAAAGTGAGAGGAATTTTTTATAGCTTACAACTAGACAAGGAGCACGTTTATGGGACCAATAATCTGATGAATCAATCTGCAAAACTAAAGATTCTAGTATAGGAATGAGAGGATGAGTTGAAAACTGAAGAATTCGAAACAAATATTTATCAGACAGGAATTGTCTTCTAAGATGTAAAGGAGCTTCCCCGCATTCAATTTGGAGTGCATTAATGGGACTGGACTTCATGGCACCCGAAATAATGCGTAATGCCTTAGATTGGATGCGATCCAATTTTTTAAAATCCATAACACTACCAGGTTCTAGAACGAACAATCCATAATCCAAAGTGCTTCTGATGATTGCGTTATAAATAAGTTTCAAAGAAAAGGGATGTGCACCCCACGACACACCAGAGAGGCATCTAAGCATGTTGAGGTGTTTTTCACATTTATTAACAATGTAATCACAATGAGGAACACTACTTAATTTACAGTCAAGAATTATACCTAGATATCTGAAATTATCTTTAACTGGAATAGGTATTTCTCTATAAAAGAGATTTAGTAAGGGAATATTTCTCTTCCGGGTGAATAAAACAGCCGCACTTTTAGATGTGGATAATTCCAAACCGTTTAGATGTAACCATGACTCCAAAGAGGATAATGCAGAATTGATAGCATAACTAGCTTGTTCAACAGATTGATTTGAAGAATATAGTAGTAAATCATCTGCATATTGAAGAACCTTAACATTGCGATGTCCAATTTGTCAAACTTATAGCTGTGGCGTTGAACAAAAATAACGTGACACGGCTGCCGTGCCAAGCGCCATACGAATAGATGACACGCCTCCCGTGTCTTCAGCCATGCGTAAAAGAAAACAGTAATTTGAATTTTTTTTTAATGTTTTAGGCCTTAATGTTTTTAGTTTACATTCGAAATCTAACGTGGACGGTCAGGAACGTTGTGTGAAGTGATTACAAGTGGCAAAATAACTGTATTTTTGGAAATGGATGGTAAGTGACTTTTTTAATACAGATGTGCTAAACCTTTTCAGCTCATTTTTTATTTTCTAACAGTTTGAGTGATTATGAGGTCCTATTAAATTAGACCTAAAAATATTGTTTTCATTTTGCCCATAGTTTAGTAATGTCAACTATTTAAAGCAAATGAAAAACATTTAAAAAAATACAGTTATTTTGCCACTTTTACATTGCCACTAGGGGGGAGTAAGGGGAGAACAGCAATACCATCTAGCTGACCCAAATGTCAACCTCACCTGCACGCGCTGGTGGTTCGTATGAATAGCCAGCGGCGATGGTCCTTCTGGCCTTCGTGATGCCCCCTGCCAGATAACGAACGAGGCTCTGGCGTCCGAGCAATGGCGGTATAACCATACACCTGACGGCTTACCGTTCAGAAGAGGCTACAGAGGCCTTGGGAATTAAATAACCCCAAAAAAACCTGGTGCAGAAGGCAACGGGAAACCACTGCACTATTTTCCCAAGAAAACCACATGACAAGTTTGAATAAGTTAAGGGTATTGTCATGCGATCCGACTGACCCTCGGCGCCATCGTGATTCCGGGTTGCATGGTGGGAAATATGCTACCGGCCACACCGCTGTGAACCACCAGGCAGCGAGTGGAAACTATGCATCTGGTCTCGGCACAGGTCAAAATAGTACCCAACTGAGAAAACATCTGCGAGTGGGTATTTGGCATGTCAGAGGTTGCTTAAGACCCGGCAAGTTGGAGGTTGTGGAAAGAGAGATGCAAAGGTGCAAGATTGACATTCTAGGGCTCAGCGAAGTGCATAAAAGAGGCAACGGACACTTTAACACGAGTAACGGGAACATCATGTACTATACAGGGGGCGAAGATCATAGCGCCAACGGAGTGGCCTTCATCGTGTCAAAGAAACTACAGAGTAGTATCAAAGGTTACCAAACTCCAAATGATCGGATTATTGCCATCAAACTTGATGCGTGCCCTGTCCCAGTTAACGTCATACAGGTATATGCACCCACATCCCAATCTGATGAGGACGTCTCGGACCAATTCTATGCCGATGTGGACAGCATATTGCGCACCATACCATCTAGGGAAGTTATGATCATGCAGGGAGACTTAAATGCTAAAGTAGGATGCACCAGGGGTGATCCTCTTCGAGGTACAGTCGTTGGTTCCTATGGACTTGGTAAAAGAAATGACAGAGGCGAAAAATTTCTGCAATACTGCGTAGAGAATCAGTTGGCTGTCATGAATACTTGGTTCCAAAATCATCCGAGGAGGCTATATACATGGACATCTCCAGCAGGGCATAGAAATCAGATTGACTATATAGCAATTAGGTCGAGGTGGCGCTCATCAATAACCAATGTTAAAACACTTCCTGGTGCTGATTGCGGTAGTGACCACCAACTTCTGGTTGCTGACTTCAGATTGCGTTTAAAAACCCCTCGGCGGAATCCTCAGACTAACCTTCCCCTGAACAAACAAGCTCTAGACCACTTCCAGGAAACGATTGGCAACAATATCAAATCACTAAAATTAGATCCATTTGACTCAAGTGAAGCTGACTGGAATAACCTCAAGAGGACTGTTTTAGATACGGCCAAAGTGAGTCATGATGCTTTCAAAACTGTACGGAAGAAGAAAGAGTGGATAAGTGAGGAGTCTTGGAAGTTGATTGAGGACACAGCTGAAATCAGAGGGTCTGAATTCTGATAGACAGAAAAGCAGATATAATCAGCTGCATGCAGAAGTTCAAAGATCTACTCGGAAGGATAGGGATGTGCACACCAACAGCGTCTGCGAGGAAATTGAGGGACATGCCGTTAAAGTGCAATCTAAGGATCTGTTCATGAAAATTAAACAGCTAACAGGTACCTTCAAACCGAAATGCTGGGTAGTGGAAGACAGTAGAGGTAACACTTTGTCCGAACTAGATAGTGTTTTGGATAGATGGAGAGACTACTGTTACAAACTATATCGGGATGTGGATTGTTTGTGCACCGAGCGTAGATGGGATGACCACTCGGTAGAGCCAGGTATCCTACTATCTGAAGTCCAAGATGCTATACAAAAACTAAAGTATAAAGCAGTGGGTCCTGATGGCGTTTCTGCTGCCATGTTGCAACGTCTTGGTTTGGATGGGACAAAGATTGTGCACCAGATATGCACAAAGATTTGGTTGACAGGCCAGTGGCCAGCAGACTGGTCACAATCAGCTGTTATTCCTCTTCACAAGAAAGGCTCCACCAAGAAGTGTGAAAACTACAGAACCTTATCGCTCATGTCCCACGCCAGTAAGATCCTTTTGCGCATAATTAATACGAGATTATCAGCGTATGTAGACCACCAGATACCGAGAGAACAAGCCGGTTTTGTTGCCGGCAAGGGAACTCGAGAGCAAATTTTGAATGTCCGCATTCTCATCGAGAGAAATGTCGTGAATTTAACAAGCCACTGGTCTTGTGCTTCATAGATTACGCTAAGGCATTTGACTGCGTACAGTGGCAGACAATGTTTGACGTTCTCATTGAAATGGGCGTCCCCCCACATCTCACTTTTCTGATTCAGAATCTGTACCTTGACGGCACCAGCTTTGTGAAACTGGAAAATAAAAAATCTAAGTCTTTCCATACGGAACGGGGCGTGCGTCAAGGCTGTATTCTGTCGCCAAAGTTATTCAACCTCTACGGGGAGCATATCATGAGGAGAGCGCTGGATGGTTGGTACGCCGGTGTCATTATTGGCGGTGAAAGACTCACGAACCTGAGATATGCGGACGATACCACTATAGTTGCGTCGAGCGAGGAAGAGATGGCGGATCTGCTGAAGCGTATAGAAGCAGAGAGCGCTAAACTTGGACTCAAGATCAACCATGCCAAGACGAAAGTAATGGTGGTAGACCGTGCTCATCTTCTTCCGAGCTCAAGTCTACTCGACGGCTATGAGAAAGTCAGTGAGTTCGTGTACCTTGGGTCTTTGATCACGAATGAGGGCAGCTGCTTTGAGGAAATCCGCCGTCGTACTGGTATGGCCAAAAGTGCAATGACCAGTCTAGGGAAAATTTGGAGGAACCGTGGCATCCGTCGGAATACCAAAATACGACTGACCCGTGCTCTAGTTTTTTCCATTTTTTTATACGGCGCTGAAACGTGGTGCATTAAAAGCCGCGGAAGCAGTAAAATCGATGCTTTCGAGATGTGGTGTTGGCGTAGGCTACTTCGTATACCATGGACCGCCATGAGAACGAATGAACCCATACTGGAGGAACTCAACATCACCAAGCGGCTATCTACAATGTGCCAGGAGCGTGCCCTCAGCTTTTTCGGACATATTATGCGCTCACCTAAACATGGTCTGGAAAGGCTTATGTTACTAGGCCGGGTGGAAGGAAAACGCGCTCAAGGCAGAGCACCGATGAGATGGTCGTTCCTGACCGTCCACATTTAAATGAAAAAAAAAAAAAACCATTGAAGCCGGATCTCATAAGGCAGAGATATCCAGTAGCCCCCTTTTTGCCCCATTTTGGAGGGAACTACCCCTCCAATCAAAAATCCCCGACGACAAAAAATTTCAAAAAATTCGTATACCTGTATGCCAAGTTTCATCCAGATCGGTTGTAAAATACGACCTGTAGAGGAGTACGTACAAACTGACACGAAAGAAAATTTTGCCAGTTGATGCAGAGGCGCTTCGCTCGCTACGCTCGCTCGGTCAATTATTTGGTGGTTTATAATATCAACCCAACTTACAAAAAGGTTGGTTACCCCTATTTAAAAAAAAAACATACAATATCCAGAAACGAAGGATACGAACTTAATTTACGTGAAAAACGAAGATAGTTTTGTTTCGAGTAGATCTTCCTAAAAGTTAATTTGAAGGAGTTACCATCGATTTCAGAATGACACGGCTCCCGTGTCTAACGCCACACGCAAAAAAGAATGATGGCACGGGAGACGTGCCATCCGCAACGAATCAGTTAAGGACGAGTCTAAATCAAAAGTGTAAATATTGTATAGAAGGGGACTGAGGACAGAACCCTCTGGGAGGCCTCTCCATACAAGATGAGAAACCTCTTGATCTCCTATTAACATGTTAACAGAACGTTCAGTCAGGATTTTAATAATGAAATTCAACAAATTCAATGGAACTTTTAAGGCTTTTAATTTATTTTGTAAAACTGATAATAAGACATTATCATAAGCTGCATCAATATCAAGGAAAACTGCAACAGTGGAATGGTTATTAGAGAAGGATAAGCGAATATCGGATGTTAAAATACTTAAACAGTCAGTTGTACTTTTACCTTTTCTAAAGCCATATTGTGATTCTGACAAAAGACCCTTACTTTCAACATACCATTCTAGACGATTTTTAATTAAGTGTTCCGCTAGTTTCATCAGAATTGAAGACAAAACTATGGGACGGTATGAAGAAGCATCAGATGGAGTTTTATTTGGTTTAAGGAATGGCAACACCATTTGACGTTTCCATTCAACTGGGATGTTTCCTGTATTCATAATAGAATTAATAAGTTCTAAATAATAAATGAGGACATCATCATTTAAATTAGCAAAAAAGGAATACGGGATACCATCAATGCCTGGTGCAGAATCCTTACTTTTATTTATAACACCTTTTAATTCAGTGAGAGTAAATGGAAGATCGAGCGCCGTATGAGTATCTTGATTATTGGATACGGGAGATAGGTTAATAGCCTCAGGAACCCAAGGTGGAGCTAGTTTATCTAAAAATTCACTGGCTAAAGAATCAGGAATAGGAGAAGGGTTGTTATAATAAATGGACCTAAATCTACGAATATTTTGCCAGACAATTGTAGGGTGAGTATTCGGTGAAATTGATGAGCAAAATTTACGCCAAGAATCAAATTTTTTCTTTTTAAAAAATTTATAAGTTTCATTAATTAAATTAGTTACAATTTCAAAATTAATATCGGACATATCAAGGTTATAATTGTAATCAGCCTCTTTACGTTTGTTTATCAATTCTGTGCACTCCGAATCCCACCACGGTGGCGAGGGAATTGTACTAACATTGTTTTTTTTTACAGGAAAAACTTCATCTGCCGCTGCGATTAAAATGCGTGCTAAAGCTTCAGCACAACTATTTTCATTGCCATCAGAAATAACAGGCAATGAGCAAAGCTTTCTGTCAACAATATTTCTAAATTTGTCCCAGTCATTATTATTTCTATTAGGTAGTTTATGTTTTAAGTTTGATCTCCTTAATAGTGCATTTGGTTTGGAAAGAGGATAAGAAATAACTATTGGAAAATGGTCACTACCATAGGTAGAGGTTAGAGTATGCCAAGTTAATGAAGTGGCTAAGTTTGGAGAACATATTGAAAGGTCAATTGCGCTTTGGTTCTGATTGGGATCTGAACGACGTGTGGCAGCTCCTGAGTTCAAGATGCATAAGTTATGTAAGTCTATTATATCTAGTAATTCATCTCCATAACAATTAGAACTTGAACAACCCCATGATTGATGATGGCAATTAAAATCCCCCAATATTAAGATTGGCTTTGGAAGAAAAGAAAAGAGACTATTTAACTCTTGAAGAACAGAAGAAGAAGGGTGAGGAATGTAAATAGAAACAAGACAAGTATGCTGCACTTTAATAGCTACAATTGAAATTTCATCACTATGATGAGGTAATGTAATGGTAGAGAAAGGGATAGAATTCTTGATAAGTATAGCTACTCCACCATACCCATCAGATCTATCCTCTCTAATGGTTAAATAACCATTAATTTTAAAAACATGATAAGGTTTGAGCCATGTCTCTGCTAAGGCAAAGGCAAATGGTTCATATTTGTTTAAAAGATATATAACATCACTCTTTTTGTTTACTAGACTGCGGCAGTTCCACTGGATTATTTTGGATGTGTTGTCCATTATGAATGGATTCAGGTACATTTAAAGATTGGGCAACGTTGGACGGTGTAATGTTGAACTGGGAGAGAAGATTGTGTAATGCAGAAAGAAAATCGTTTATGGAAAAATTTACGTCATTTTTATGATTGATACAATTATTAGAAAAAGCACAACCATTTGATGGTTGGGGAATGTTAAAATCCTTAATAATAGCATTGTGAGCCTCTTTATTATATCCTTGTACAGATTTGGGAGGGGAGCGGGGTATGAAGAAGACAGTCTTTTTATAGCTATTTGAAGTAGGCATTCTATTAGATGAAGAGATAGATGGAGAATCTGCAAAGTCTTTGGAAGGAGAAGATAAAAGTGTATCAGCATATGATTTAGTTACTGGGGGATGTACTTTTGCCGCTTCCGCATAAGATACTGAACTTTGTGCCATGTAGGTTTTAATTAATTTTTGCCTAGAAAATTCCGGGCAAGACTTATTAGTGGCATAATGAAAACCAGAGCAAAGGCAGCAAGATGCACTTTCTTGTTCTCTTTCACAGCCATCCCCGGTGTGGCCTTGGCCACACTTATAACAACGAGGTTTGGATCTGCACTGAATTTTTGTGTGACCAAAACGACAGCAATTGAAACACTGTACAGTAGGGAAAATATATAAATCTACAGGTAACGCATTATAACACATGAAAATTCTTTTCGGTAGAATCTGCCCATCAAATGTAACAACTATGGATTGGGATGGTTTCCAAACGGTTGTACCGTCAACAATGGTTTTAAAATTGAGGCGTCTGACTTTCAAAATTGGACCGCAACCAATTGGTACAGTTATATTATCTATAACTTCCTCCGGAGACCATTCCGCCGGAACACCACGCACTAAACCCATTCTAGTTACATTGAAAGTGGGTATAAACGCTTTATAATTAAATGTTGTAAGACTATTATGGGAAATAAAAGAATTCGCATCCAGGAAATTGGAAAAGGATAAAGATATTTTATTGCGCCCAATTTTTTTTACGCTACCATTAATTATATTTTGGAAGGCGTTGTGTTTTAAAAACTTGCCAAATGTAATAGGGTGCAGTGTAGTACCATCATCTGGTGAGATTACTATTTTTTGAACATTAACAACAAAAGGCGCGCTGTCAGTTTTGTCGTAGGTTTTACGACCTATCTGAGCGGGAACAACTATGGACGGAGCAGGGATATCGGTGTTAGAGACAATTATTTCGGAGCAGTTAGGCACCGATTCAGTAAGTAAAGATTCCGTGCAACCACAACCCGAAGACTCGGAACCTTGGTGTTTACGGGTACGACGGCGTTTGTTACAGTGTTTGCACACCTGTATACGGCTTCGTTTTAAATGACGGGACGAAGACGATCCATCGGTATCCATGCCCGATTCATTGGAGATGGTAACAAATTTGCCTGCCGGGGGAACAAACTCCCCCGGGTCAGGCGGGCGGTTCATTTTCCGCAGTAACAAATAATGTAAAAAGACTTACCCTAGCGAAGAAACTGTACAAAACTAATATTAAAATATAGATACAAGAAATTATACTACTAAAACTACGACTACTGATCCTATATTACACTGTTTTAAAATTTACAATTTTTCTCATAAAAAGACGCGTCCACCAAGTTCAACGTTTCCCGCGCTTTCCCCTCCAATGAAATTGTTGACTTTTGTCTGTCAAAGTCACGACAGATACAAAAATCGTGGTATTGACAACTTTATTCTTAAAATTCTGTTTTTTAGTCGACTAATTTGATTATAACCTGTGCCGAAGGCATAATTTCACCTCTATTCCGTTTCGCAACTAATCACTTGCTAATTAGCGTTTATAAATAAAGAAAATTTAAGCATTCAAGAGCTAACCAATTGCTTAGCTAAGCAGTCGCTAATCAGTGATTAGCGAGATTTTTATAAATAAGGCTGCTTATTTATAAACGCTAATTAGCAAGTGATTAGTTGCGAAACGGAATAGAGGCGAAATTATGCGTTCGGCACAGGTTATAATCAAATTAGTCGACTAAAAAACAAAAAAAAACAAAAAAAAAAAAAAATACCACGAATTTTGTATCTGTCGTGACTTTGACAGACAAAAGTCAACAATTTCATCGGAAAAGGACATGACCAGTTTTAGCCTTCGAATTCGGGAACATGCGCAGCATTACAACTTTTACACTAAGATTTAAAAATAAAGATCTAATTTATCATGGTTATATTATTCCGACTAAAGCCCAGATTAAATTATCTGAAAAATAAGTATATTAATTGCTTCCGTTTCTCTCTTTTATGCACTTCCTGATTTTGACGTTCCATTGTATCTATATTCACCCGGTAACCAAAATAAGCTACACATAATATGGAAAAAAATAAACTAAAAACGAGCTATTTTCGATCAAGTGAATTTTAATGACATGGAATATACATGTTTTGTTTATAATTACTTATTTATTGATACGCCTACGGGTTATGTTAGGTTTTATTGACACGTGTGAAGTTCGAACACCATATTTTTTTTAATAATCACTGCGTATATAGGAGTGTTACTTCGTTGACAATGCATCTGACATTAGCAGACACCTGTGTAGGGAGGGACCAAAGGGGTAGTAGTTTTTTTCATAAAATTGATAATTCAATCGATTCGAGTCAAAGCATGAAAAATCGATTCACATAAAATGGATTTTGAATTGATATTTTCTTTGACCGTTTTGAACTACTTATATTTAATTTGGATGAATAATAACATAACACCTTCATTTCGCCAGTCCCGTGTAATGCGGGGCGAGCGTTTTACCATTAACCGGATACAAATCCGGACTCCGGGCTGCTATTGAGAAATTCCAGATGGAAAAACCCAATAACACTTTGCCCGACCCGGGAATCGCACCCAGGACCTCATGCTCAGCTGTAGAGCTTGCCACCACTAGACCAACGAGGCAGTCAAATGTTTTCGAATTTTATGTGTTAGGTTCGAGAAAAAAGCAATTGACACTTTATCGATTTCAGATCGCCATTCACCATCCCTACTTGCACATTCAATCTTGGCGTCACGTCAGGTATAATTATATATTATATCTGTACTTTTTATGGTGTACATAATAAAGAATCTTCTATCTATCATTGCAGTTCGCGACCCACGTTGTGTTTACGCGTTCGTTGTGTACTGTGCGATTATTGTGTTCTATTTCTACGCCCCTAAGACGACCCACTGACCACGACCATTGCTATTCTTTACGGACTGACATCTTCAAAACCCGATTACCATTGCTATTCATAAAGGATTCATCTGTTTTGCTCTACGATTCGGATAAACGGATATTATGATGAGGTGCCTAAACTAGGGCATATCTGTAAGGCGGGTTAAAAGGCATATTATGAAGATTTATCAGGGAAATGGTGTTGTTATTTTCTTGTCAAAACCCATTTTCCCTCAAGAATCTAGGACAGCCGCTCGGTTAGTATTGAAGTATCCAGATCCCTAGGTGCAGGACGTCACCGCTGCTTGGACTGGGATAGCTTTACAACCTGCATAATCTACGCGTCCAGCGATCACGCCCGTCCGGCACAGTTCGTCTTTCCTACATATTTTATTTTATTAAAGAATATTAAAATAATTAATTCGTTCAAATAATAGTTTTATTTAAATCCTCATGCCTTCACAAATAATAATAACAATAGCCTTATTTTTATTTCCCGAGCCACGTAGAGCCTAGTTGTAGTCAATAGCTGACTGTAACTCTTAATTGGGTTGGCTCGGCCGGGGAGGTACCACACTCTTACAGAATACCAACGTAAAGTACCAACATTATGTTGCTCCGCTTCGAATAGTGAGTGAGAGAATCGGAAGCCCAGGGTTTTGGGGTGGGAAAACATCGGCTCGGCATCGGTGGCAGCGCATCGGCAGTAACCCTGGTGTTGTAGACTTCTATAGGCAGCGGTTATTGCTTATTAACATCAGGTGATCAGCATGCTAGTTTGCGCCCTTGATGGTATTAAAAAAAAACCTAGCGCCTCGATGGATGGCGTGTCGAATAGTAGAAAATCATTCTTTAACTCGATTACCACAACGTCTAGCGCCATCTCTTAACGAAAAGCAGAGCTATTTAGTGAAAACTTATCTTTATTTTTCTCAGTGTCCTGATCTTTTGGAGTCGTGAAAGTTTTTTACCTGTAAACTGTAGAATACAACAATTGCAAAAATAAAACAATTTTTGCTGCACATTGATTTTTACTCGATTACCACAACGCCTAGCGCCATCTCTTAACGAAAAGCAGAGCTATTTAGTGAAAACTTATCTTTATTTTTCTCAGTTTCCTGATCTTTTGGAGTCGTGAAAGTTTTTTACCTGTAAACTGTAGAATACAACAATTGCAAAAATAAAACAATTTTTGCTGCACATTGATTTTTACACCTAAGCAGGCGCCCATCGCCCCACTGGTCATGTCTTTTGAATTGGAGTAAACAGGAAAAGGTATTTATATCTACTTACTTAAACCAATGTAGTCTGACCAAATGAATGTTAAAGCAGAAGATATGTATTTTCATGTCCTATATGCTTGATAACACGATTACACTGTTTTAGAAATGTTAGCAGATACTTGTGTCTGCTTTAAATTTCTTCCTATTGCTTTTGCACGAGGGTTTCTGTATCTTTTAAAACAGTTCTTATACTTATTTACAGGTTCAAGTTTAACTGCTGCTAATTGCTATGAAAGCCACTAGCGCCTAGCACAAATACTATTCAACCTCGTAAAGATGAGAGAGGAGACCATGCTACGTGTAAAAGATGAGGAATACGAGTGGCATGAGAAAAGAAAGGCACCCATGTCTTTTGAGAAAGAATATTGGAAATCAAAAATAATGAATTCATAACAAAAATGTAGTTTTATTATGTATCAAAATAAATTGTTTTCTATAAAATTCTCTTCTTATTTGTGTGCGACTGCCACTACGTGGCTTTTCTTTAGTTCTGGGCCTTAGAGCTAGCGCCATAAGATGAGGGGCACATGGGAAAACACATGGTTCACAATCACTATCTCCGATGAGCTTCCTCACGAACTCATTCTCCTCAAACCACCTGAGCACCTACTGAGCCTCCTCCTGATTGAGCTTTCTCTATAAATCCTTGTATCATGTGTACTTCAAAAGAAGAATATTATCTAATAGGTAATCATTAGACTCTCGTAGTGGCTATAAATGAGCTTTGTAGGTCTTCCTCCATCTACTTCGCGCCGGTATTTCAAAATAATTTAATTCTTGTAAGTAGGTCATTCTGAATTCCCTTAAAAGATTGTCGAAATCCATATTTACTAAGGCACAACTCGATATTAGGAACAAAATTACCTCGAAGCACACAATAATAGCAACGAATCTATCAGCTGATTCAAATAAAATCCGTCATCTTGCCTCTTAGCATCCTCTTAGCAGTGGACCGGTGGTGTTTAATTTTGACAGCTACTAATCAATTGCTTAGCGACCTCTTAGCGCTAAATAGCGTTTATGAATGAGAATTTTGCTAATCAATTGCTTAGTAATTGATAAAAATTTAAGAGGCGTTTATAAATAAGACTGATGTTTCACATGTACCTTCACCCTAATTGCATTATACACAATCAATCACAATCTAAATCATTTTGAAACAGATTGCTAATACATTGCGCAGTATCTTTGAAAAAAAAATCTGCTCAACAACAAAAACAACCCAATGAATGTTGTTGACCTGTCAAAATGAAACGGATTCAAGTGTTAATCATTTACGAAAATGTGTTATGCAATTAGATAGCTGATAAAACCTGAGAGCTACTAAGAGCTACTGAAACACAATCTCCTGTCTCCAGTCCTGAGTAACAATCATTCACATTTAATTACCACCTAGAGAAAGAACTTTATTAACATTTTGGCTCCACCATTGTTTATTATATTGAACAAGGGATCAAATAGTTGCATCAGCTTAGCATAGGCACATTCTGAGTAACATGCAATCATAATTATTAACACTTTCAAGTTTATCAGCTTGTGGTTTCTAATGCGTTTTGATTTGACAGTAGATCAATAAGTTTACAGGAACTAAACTGTTAAAAGCATTCAGGTCTGCTTTTAATTTCACTGATAAGTCCGCGTTCAACAAGCGGCATCGTAAACCGGTCGAACACCAGCCCGCTGCACACGTACACGGGATGGTCCAGCGCCGCGGACAGCCGTCGAGCCAGCGCCACCGCCGCGCCCTCCGCACCCAGTAGCGTGCTGGCCAGTGCAGCGCGGCCTCCGCCGTCCTCAGGAGCTGGCATACCCAGAGCTACCTCGGTAAGATCCGCTGCACCGCCGCCACCCACCCACAGCAGCAGAGCGCCCGCCACGCGTAACGCCACAGCTCTGCATACCAACTCGCCACTCCATATTTCAAACTGATGAACACGCCATTCACTGGGCTTGTATGTAATTCGTTTTCGAGAACTTGTGACTCGAGGAGAGGTACCGATTTCCATTTTGGTACAAAAATAAAAATCAATTAAATTTCTGGAAACACTACGTTTTGACAACACCAGCAGAAAGGATATATTTTTATTTTACAAAGCAATTTTATTTATTGCACGATTCATCACGATTGACTCAAAAATCCAGAATTATTTGTTTACATTTTACAAATTACAAAAATAGCATGGCCTGTCACTGTCAGTTTAACCACAGATAATATTATTATTATACTCTTTAAAGAGCAGTATATAACTATGAAACGCTTGCTAGACACGGTTGCCAACCGCGTCCCGACAGAGGTCACCTTGGTTGGCGACCGGGCAGAGCTGTTGCAACTACATGGTCGCCAACATGCCATTCTGTCGTGATACTCGAGCCAGTGTTTCCACTTACGTTTTTAATTTTTCCCCAGATTCTTAATGAATTATCCCTAAAATTCCCTAAAACAATATAAAAATTCCTTGGTTTAGGGATTTTTTTTCACCTAACAACTAAATCTGACTAACACGATTAAAAACGTGTGGAATAAAATTAGTTGGCATGAACTAAAATTCACACCAACACTTCGACTTCAGTGCAAAACCAGTATTGTATTTTTTTTTTCTTTTGCTTATATCTCGAAAATGGTGCGTCCTATCGCAAAAATAATGAAATTTTCGACCCCCTTTAGGAAGCCCTTAAACCCCTATATCCCAACATGTTGGTAATAATTTTTCTTATTTTCCGTAAACCATGCTTATTATTGGCAATTTTTCCCTATAAAAAGGGAGTTACACGGTTGCCAACCGCGTCCCGACAGAGGTCACCTTCGTGGTTTACAACCGTATAGTTCGTGGTTTATGACCAAATTTCGTTTGACCTTCCAACGACCTTGGTTTGAAGAGCTGCGCTAGTGACCAAGGGCGAATAGAGGACGTTGGGCTGGCGGCCGACCGTGTATTCGGCGAAGTGATTTCTCCCTTTTTATAGGGAAAAATTGCCAATAATAAGCATGGTATACGGAAAATATAAAAAATTATTACCAACATGTTGGGATATAGGGGTTTAAGGATTTCCTAAAGGGGGTCGAAAATTTCATTATTTTTGCGATAGGACGCACCATTTTCGAGATATAAGCAACAGTAGAAAAATAAAAGACAGTACTGGTTTTGCACTGGAGTCGAAGTGTTGGTGTGAATTTTAGTTCATGCCAACTAATTTTATTCCACACGTTTTTAATCGCTTTTAAAAATAGTCAGATTTAGTTGGATACACCAAATTTTTTGGTGAAAAAAAATCCCTAAACCAAGCAATTTTTATATTGTTTTAGGGAATTTTAGGGATAATTCATTAAGAATCTGGGGAAAAATTAAAAACGTAAGTGGAAACACTGGCTCGTGTATCACGACATGACGACAGAATGGCATGTTGGCGACCATGTAGTTGCAACAGCTCTGCCCGGTCGCCAACCAAAGTGACCTCTGTCGGGACGCGGTTGGCAACCGTGTAGCAAGCGTTTGAGTTTTAACGCCATAGCTTAACTTATGTGTATTATCTATGCTTTAACGTTAGTTCATTATTACTCTGAGCGTAAAACTTATAAAGCTAGGAACAAATTATTGGACGAGTCCGCGGATGTTTCCGTAATGGTACGGACAGACGTGCTCAAAAAAAAGCATGCTCATAAGCTTGCTTAAAATGAGCATGCTCTGCAACTGTTCACATTTGCCAGCAATAAGCATTCTTGTTTTAAGCATACTCATAAATAAGCATGCTCAAAGCAAACGTACGGCCAAACGTGCTTTTGGGCACCAGGCTCTCGGCCAAAATGGATGTACAAAGATATACTGACAGTGCTATCCGTACAGAACTCAACAAAATAATCACATTGCTTGCAACGGAATTGTGTAAAACATTTTGGTGACAAAGAAAAAAAGGAGAACATCGATAATATGACACAAGGAGCAAAGTTTTTTCTTCTCCCCAACGCGACATATTGAGGGTTTATTTCGTTTTTATTTTAAATTGACCCAGCAACTGTCGCGGATCGAGATCGAATCGATAAAAGCATTCTCAGAAGCAAAACTGTTCAGACGCGCTCGGAGCACGCCTCCTTACACCCGCACCTCAGTGAGCATGCTCGAAAATCAAACGTCGGTTAGTTTTTGAGCATGCTCAATAGGGTATTTTACTCTATATGAGAAAAAATCTAAAAATATATTATTGAGATAGTTTAGGCAAAAAGCAGTCTGAAAACGTTAGTCTTAGTTCATAAAATAGCAAACTAAATTTTTAAATTCAATTCAAAGGTTTCAGCTTTTTTAATCTGTTTCATAACACCAAATAGCACCAAATAGTATTCGCCATGTTAATACGTCATACGGCTATGTAAACTTAGAAGTGTCAACTGTCAAAATATCAGTGTACCTCCAATCACTGCATTTGTTTACACAGCCAACTGACGTCATGACAACAGAGCAATATGGCGTCCACTGCGTTCAGCGTTTCCGTCAAATTACGCGCGAAATTTGAAAATGAAAAATTTAAATGCATTTTTATGGCACTTAACAATTGAATAAAAATTTTGTGAATTTTTTAGTGGTACATTAGCACTACAGAATCCAATTGAGACACTTTTCAGAAATGGGTGTAATACCCTATTTAAGCATGCTCATTACTGGCAACGTTGCGTCACACGTGCTACTAATGAGCACTTGCTCAATAAAAGCATGCTTCCGTGCTAGTAATGAGCACGTCTGTCCGTACCTTTGAGCATAGAGGGAGCGTGAAATTTCAGTCTAGTCATACTCTTTGTGCTTAAGACACATTCAGTGTGAAAAAAAGGACAGGGTACGGTATATAGTTATAATCGTCAATGACATAAAAACGTCTATGGTCATAGTAGGTACAGTTCGCGTCAAATAACTTTGCCGCTCTGAAGTAGACTACAAATGACTGCGCAGTTGTCAATCTGCCTTATATAACAGTAGTGCGCATGTCAGTACGCATGCGCAACCTAACTTCAGAGCGGCAAAGTTATTTGACGCGAACTGTATCTCAGAGTATTCCCATGGAATTAGTAAGTACATAAAGAAGGATTCAATAGTACAATAATTGTACAGTAGCGTCCTTATGAGGGATGCGCCAAGGTAGCCCGCGAAATTAAAACTTTTTCTTAGGTTTTTTGCAATTTGCAGGTCAGTGTCAGGTTGTATCTTGATTAAAATATGATTTGCGAGCGTAACCAATATGGTTTTACAGAATTATAATCATAAGAATCACCAATACAACTCCTTAGGTTAGCATAATCCCCAAATGTCATGATTTCATGAATTAGTCATTCAACGGGATTACATGAACTTATAGAGTTGTATTGATGATTTCTATGAATATAATTTTATAAATAAACATTTGATACGGTCGCAAATCATATTTAGATCAACATACAACCTGTTATTGACCTGCAAATTGCAAAAAAACGTAAGAAAATTTTAAATGCGCGGGCTGCCCTGACGCTTTCACCTTAAGCTGAAAGTTGGCAATGTCGCAAATTGCTGTCAAATATTGACCTATTTTGATTAATTTGGCAATATTACTGAATGGAAATACGAAATGTGGCTAACTAAGTATCTAGAATATCAATAATTAATTGCAATTATAACACTGAATTTGATGTTGTAACCGTTTTAGGTGTAAAATAGGCATAATTTGGAAAGTTTCCAAACACATTTTTTACATCTAAAAGTAATTATTCGGTATTTAGATATTAATTATTGCATTTCATAATCAATATTCTAGGTATTTAGTTAGCCACATTTTTTATTTCCATACAGTAATGTATGGAAATAAAAAATGTGGCAAAAAAATTGCCAAATTAATCAAAACAGGTAAATATTTGACAGCTATTTGCAACGTTGCCAACTTTCAGCGTAAACGCTCATAAGTCCATTAACAACAATAGTGCTCTGTGATTAACAATCTCACAAACCAATAGACTGACTCATGGGCGTGCCCAGGGGAGGGCAGGGCAGGACAGCTGCCCCCCCCCTGGATTTTGTATGCCTAAGTACTGGTGTCGATAAAAGTTATGTTGCATTCACAAAGTGCGCTGCGTGGCCTTTCATATTGTGCCTATCATGCACACAGTCTACACCACACACGACTAGTTTATGCATCTCATAATGAATGAATAGGCAAGGGAAGTCCATGTAGAGTAGCGGAAGGTCAGTATGAAGATAAGCACACTCAATAAGGCCCACAAATAAGCGAGGGTCAAAAGTAAAAACTAAATATCCAGAAACGGCAGAGCGAAAAATCGACGTCTGACACACGTCTGGCCTTTGGCCTAGTGTACTATCTATATCTATGGACTGACCTTTGATTTTTGAACATCTTGGAATGTAGCAGAATAATTGAAAATAGAAATACTGTTCTTGTCGATTATTATTCAATCAACATTCTTCGACATAAAATAGTTTCTTATTATTGTGATGGTTATGAGGTTATCAGGGGGGTGAAACTTCCATACATTGCCTTCACATCAAATTAATCACTGATAGTGCTGCTATCTCTGCCCTTAACTCCTAAACTCTGGCCATAGGTTTACATTTTTGCCGATAGATAGACCTACTTGATAACAGTACAACAAAAGTAAAACTTCATTAAAATAAATAAGTTTTATATATTATTTTAAGATTACATTACAGAAATTAATTAATAAAATATAGTAGCAAAATAAATAACACCTTTTCACTTCATGTTGAAACGAAAAAAAAATATTATATACTAGGTGAAACGAAACGTAAATAATGACAGCTTGACAGGTCAGAAAACAGCAGCCGCTCGAATTGTCTATGTTTTAGTGATGCGATAGATCTCTAAGTTTTGGTGCTATCGATGTTACGATTTTTATAATACTGTTAGGAATACTTCGGTTCACACCGCGAGCTACAATATTTCGCGTAGTTTGTATAGTTTCCTTCGTTCGCTTCGCCCGCTCCGCCCGCTAAGCTGGCGGTGTGGCCTGCGCTTTTAAGTTCTTCAACTTACTCGGTTCGCCGTCGGTGACAGACGTGAAGCTTGTGTGAGTCTATCTGGCAGGCCCCAACGAGATTTATCAACAGGTGATAGGTTTACATAAGGACATTATTTTGTACCTATAGAAAATAAATAAGATATATTTTGTACCTCGACAGTTTTTGATTAAATGACGTTTCTATGAAGTGTCTAGCTAGCGGGCCCCTTATGATTATTTTTATTGTTATTATACTTTCAGATCTCCCAGTAGTGCTCGAAGTTAGAAAATATTATGTACCTTACAAATCCGAAATTTCGACTTTCTGTGAGCTATACTTTAGGAGATATTCGTTACTTAGACAAACGTCCAGCCAGCGGGCCACTTTTTAAATACTACTCTTTTATATCATACAATAGCAGTAGGAGCTTACTTTCAGATCTCCCAGTAGTGCTCGAAGTTAGAAAATATTATGTACCTTACAAATCCGAAATTTCGACTTTCTGTGAGCTATACTTTAGGAGATATTCGTTACTTAGACAAACGTCCAGCCAGCGGGCCACTTTTTAAATACTACTCTTTTATATCATACAATAGCAGTAGGAGCTTAATCCTATTATGTACCTTGCAAATCCAAAATTTCGACATCTGAAGTTCATACGTTTCGGCTGTCAACGCCGACGGTCAGCGTGCGGTCAGTCAGCGTGACTCTAAAACCAGCCTTCGGAACGGTTGTGCTCAGCAAACTACTTTTTAAATTTGTTTTTCCAAAATATAATCGTATAAAATAAATACTTTTTAGATGAATAAGTCAGTAATAATAAGTTTTGTTTTAATTTAGTTATTTTTGTTGATTTCCTTATCTAAATAGATACATTATTTGATTTTGTAGTATTTTAGGGTAATTCAGTCGCGGGTTAAAGTTAGCGTTAGCCCAAAGTAACTATTCCACGCGGACGAAGTCGCGGGCAGAAGCTAGTAATATTATAATGGTGCATACGACGTGTGTTGTGAAGAGTGCAAGTCGTCATCTTACGTTAATAAAAAACTGCGATTTCATCAATTTCGGCCCGCTGGCTGGACGTTTGTCTAAGTAACGAATATCTTCTAAAGTATAGCTCACAGAAAGTCGAAATTTTGGATGTGTAAGGTACATAATAGGATCAAGCTCCTAATGCTATTGTATGATATAAAAGAGTAGTATTTAAAAAGTGGCCCGCTGGCTGGACGTTTGTCTAAGTAACGAATATTTTCTAAAGTATAGGTCACAGAAAGTCGAAATTTTGGATTTGTAAGGTACATAATAGGTTCAAGCCTCTACTGCTATTGTATGATATAAAAGAGTAGTATTTAAAAAGTGGCCCGCTGGCTGGACGTTTGTCTAAGTAACGAATATTTTCTAAAGTATAGGTCACAGAAAGTCGAAATTTTGGATTTGTAAGGTACATAATAGGATCAAGCTTCTACTGCTATTGTATGATATAAAAGAGTAGTATTTAAAAAGTGGCCCGCTGGCTGGACGTTTGTCTAAGTAACGAATATCTCCTAAAGTATAGCTCACAGAAAGTCGAAATTTCGGATTTGTAAGGTACATAAGATTTTCTAACTCCGAGCACTACTGGGCGATCTGAAAGTATAATAACAATAAAAATAATCATAAGGGGCCCGCTAGCTAGACACTTCATAGAAACGTCATTTAATCAAAAACTGTCGAGGTACAAAATATATCTTATTTATTTTCTATAGGTACAAAATAATGTCCTTATGTAAACCTATCACCTGTTGATAAATCTCGTTGGGGCCTGCCAGATAGACTCACACGTGAAGCTTGCTCACACTGTATCTTGATGTTCGGACATTATAGTTTTTTTTTTCAATAAGAGTATTAAATACTCTTTGAACAAATATTCGATATTTATTATGTCAATCACTAGCATTTCAATGACAAGATAAAGATAAAACAAATTTTAAAAAAATTGTCGTTTTCGTTTGACGTTTGTAATAATTCAAAATCCATCTCAGTTTTCGCTTTTGTTAAATAAATAGTATGCATAATTAAAAGTTTAGAATCATGCACAGGATTAAAAGTGGGTGTTGTTGGTGTGATCGTGTTATTTAGTCAAAGACCAGGCAACATCTATGTTATTGCTTTAACTGTGATTCGTTCGTTGTTTCGTGGTGACCGTTTTGTGTTCTTGTACGATTTAGGACTGTGCTTGTTTTCTTGATATATGTTATAAATGATTAACCCTACTTCTCCCTTTCATTTCTATCTACCATTTTATTCAGTTTCATTTATTGGTATGGCTCTTGATGATGTCATCTCTAGTTTTAAGATTTCGAAGGATGATTTTTAAGGTGTGAAAATGTGTTATGTATTTGTGTGTAATAAATTAATTCATAACTTATGTCTTATGAATTAATTTATTCCACACAAATCATAACATCATTCTTCATTACTACTTAATTTAATATTAGATTTAATACTAGAAACAAAAACTCCCAAAAGCGCCATCTAGTGAGCGCAAGCGAAGGGAAGACGACATGTAGTGCCATCTCTGTGCTTATCCTAAGCTTAGTTTTCACAAAACAGGAACCTGAGTGGCGCATCTATCCCGTATTTAAGTGTATTATCTATGGAGGTTATTACTCTCATTACTCCTCTGAGCTGAGATTGGATCATTTGCATAGATTAAACAAAGAGTTTACCAAAGAGTTTACACGTTTTCCGAAGCTTTTGGTCATTTTTTTATTTGGTTCTAATCGAATCAAGTCTAATATAGAAGAATCGACTATCACTTTTTAGTAAACAGCACTAATACCGTCGTAATTTTGTGTGCTTCAGGAAAAATACTTTTAATTATTTGATTAGTTCACGAAAGTTGTAGGAAAATAATAAAACAGTAATAATTCATTAATGAATATTTGAATGTTATGATGTAGTGAGAAATTTCTATACATGCTAAAGGCAGTGGCTTTGCCATCTCCTTTCATTTGCAAATAATAGCAATTTACTGGAAGTTGAACGAAGAGTAAAACAAACATGGAATAAATATTGGAATTTAAAGGAAGTAATCAAAAAAAATAAAAGTGTTTATTCGCAGATACAGTGCGACCTCCTGTAACCCGACGAAAAGGGGGTGTCGTGCTAAAGTTAATTTATCAGGTATTGGGAAAGAAACAATTAAACAATTACCTTTTTACACATTACAAAGTTTATTGTATTATCAACAAGGTACACACAATTGTGGCAAGCCACTAAACTATAATAACCTTCCCAACCTTAATTAAGATGGTACCTGCCCTGACATGCTCTGTCTCCGTAACAATGCGTGTCAGAGGAGGTACAAACATGAGACTATAATTATAAGAACTCAAGGTCGCTTGTTAGGATCCGTGAGATGAACGTTTAATAACCTTTAGCTCAATCGTATGTAAATGACCTATATGGTTGTGCTCCTCTAAGAAATATAACACTTGGGGCAAAGCACCCAGAGACACAACCAAACACATTGACTTTACAACAACGGGTCTTGTAAACTAATATTCTGAAGAGACCTTATCAAAATGGTCACATGTATATTCTCTCTCTCTGGTTCTACTACAATTAAATGTTAGGTAGTAGTATGACTTCAGTTTATAACTCCCTCTCAGTTTCTGAATTAACCTCTCACTCAGTTTGTGAATTAACCTCTAGACTCAGTTTGTGAAATGAACCTCTAGACTCAGTTTGTTAAATGAACCTCTAGACTCAGTTTGTGGAATGAAGACCCTTGGCATGGAACAACAGAGAAAACTCTGTGTTCCCACGAACGCGTGGCCTACGGGTCCACCGTAAAAGATGACGCTGAATCGTACCTGGATGCGGCGAGACTTTCCTGCACGAGATACCGGGTAGGTAAGGACTTCCAATAGAAGGATGGCCACACTGCCAGCACTCGAGCTCGTTGGGTCAAACCTCTGAACTGCCAACTGCTCGTGGTGAAACCGTCACACGGCCCAACAGTAGTCGGGACTCGGGACGGACTGCTAATTCATCAGGCCACGGCACAGCACCAGGCGTCACGTCTCCACACGATTCGTACCAGTTTCAGGCTAGCCTAAAAAGCCAGACAGGTTCAGCTACAACTGTTCTATCACCATCATCGCGTAGCTTCACCAGGATCCGAGGATCAACGATGTCGTTGCAGACGCCGTATCAAAGAACGCTATTGTTTTGGAAGCTTCGAGAAGTATCTCACCACAGACTAAACAGAATCGTCAGTGACTGTCCACTTTTGCTAATCTATGATTTATTTATTTATTGTTTATCAAACCCTGCATGACTATAAAATGTTGTTGATTAACATAAGTATGTCAATAAATGTGGAAAGCTCGAGCAACATAAATTTAATTATTAAACCAACCACAACGCCATATATCTGCATTATTGATACACTCTGGAGCTTCAAGGTGTTACCGCTAGATGTCGCCTAAGATGTCATTTTGCAGCGTGACACTCCCTGTAGAATTGAAGAAAAAGGTAATGGATTCAAACCTCCTCCCATGCTTAACATACGCATGACCTCAGACCAATAAAAAAGTTCTAAACTTCTTTATTGGTCTGAGCGCATGACAGACCTGGAAATTTAACAACTCCATCAAAAACAATAACTACATGCCAAAGGGGAATGGAGCGCAGTATGCATGCCAAAGGGGAATGGAGCGCAGTATGCTTAACATAAAAAAACAGGACAAAATTCGTCACTCAAAAATTCGAAACACATCAAAAGCAATCGATGCCCATACACATGCACTCAAACTTAAGTGGAAATGGGCAGGCCATGTTGCAAGACTGCAAGACAATGGGATGGGCCAAAAAGATGACTTCTTGGAAGGGACCGGTTAGCAAGCGTAAACGTGAAAGACCACACACTCGCTGGGAAGACGAGATCGTGCGTATAGCTGGATCACGCTGGATGGACGTGGCGAAACAGAGAAAACTGGCATTCTCTGGAGGAGGCCTTCACCTCAGGGGTTCTCAAATAAAAAATATAAATTAAAACATTTAAATGTAATCATCACTGTGTAAAACTTAGAGAACATCGACGCGAAAACTACCATGGATTCAGTACATGATTCTGAAACCCCTGCGTTGAAATTCTTCGTCGGTTATTAAAAAAAAGCTGTTTCATAGAAAAGTGCAATACCTACGCGGTCAAAATTTATGGAACAGTAATCTTGAAACTTTGACTGACAGTCGATAGGGTAACCAAACCATAGCGCGATCTATTTCGATCCCAACGCCATCTAGGGAAGCGTCAGGTAAACTTTTGCACATATGGAATCTTAGACAGATTACAAATGAGATGCGAATTCGAATGTTCTTAAAATTACGGGAATTGCCTCTCCAGTCTAACTGAATACCAGTATTTTAAATAGTGCGACTCGGTTGCATATCTGACCACCACAACCCAAGGCAATATGATACCCCTTGGTAAGACTGGCTGTCAGACTTTCGGGCTTCTGACTATCGGGAAAACCATATAGTTTTTTAGATTATTTTTGTTGTGGTCGATTCCTAGAGATTCCTTGTGATTAAAGTGTCCTAATTGAAACAGTGTGTGTGTGTTTCATTGGGTGTTCTCGCCTTCGGACCTTGAAATCCTATTCATGGTCCTTCGGAAGCCGGATTGGCGTGAAGGTGTTTTTGTTAGTCATCGGCGGTGGTGGTGATTAGCACCCCGCAACGTCAGTACTGGGCAGTGGATTGCTGTCCAGAGCATCCCTACAGCGAGGCGTCAGCGGTGACGTCATCGAAGCAGAGGATCCGGCTGGGTGCCGGTGGAGTGACGTTGCGTGGAGGAGCCAGGCAGAGGAGTGACGCTGCCTAGAGGAGCCAGGCAGAGGAGTTCGCGGAGCGGCCACCAGATGGCGCCACAGTCGGCGCAGCGTGAGACGTCGTTTATCAGTGTCAGTGAGTGTATAGTGGAGAAATCGTGAGTACATTTTCGACCTTATGAGTAATGATTGCGAGCAAGCAGATTGTAACCTCGTGATCGTACCTTTCAAGTAGCCACGTGCGGCGACTAGATCCTTCAGCTCCATGGTTATTATTTAACACTACGGTATACTATGTTCTAATTTTAAAGCTAGAAGAATTTAACTTCAACAATTCAAGAAAGTGCATTGAAATTTGAACCTTAAATTCACTAGCTAATTAACTTAGTCGTTGGTAATATTAGTTTGGACTTGTATTAATTTTAAGCAAAAAGTGGTTCAGACGGGAAATCCATGCCCGATTTTGCTCAGAAATACAAGTTTAACACTTGTAAAATTTTAAAAGTTATCTGGGACTTGGTAAGGTATCTGGGAGGAAAAATATCGTCGTGCTTCAAAGAAACTTAGAATTTTTTGGTGATTGAATAAGTTTACTGGACAATAAGTTTATTTAGTGTTGTATCTAGTTGCAATAATTTGTGTATTCTATATTTGTGTCATAACCTACTTGTGTATTTTTTTAATTAAGAATGGAGTCGCAACGACATTCAGGAAGACATTAAAGCTAAAATGCTCAAGTCAAAATCTAACTTTAAAAAATGCCCTAAGGAGCGTCTAACTGTTTGTTATATAGAAACTAGGATTGAAAACTTAGAACAGCAATGGCAATAATTATTCTACAATACACATGTAAAAATTATTAGTGAGGTAAGAAAGTCTGATCTATTTAGTTCAAATTATCATAAGAATGGCTTATATGAGGAGGTCGAAGAGTTTTATGTACAGTTTAAAAGCGAGCTGAAAGAAATATTAAACAATATGAAAATGTCTAGTGAAACGTGTAATGTTAGTCCAGGAGCTAGCTGTAGTACAGGATTTAGAAACTTTAAGTTACCTGAGGTTAAGATACCTGTGTTCTCTGGAAATTATAGTGAGTGGCAGACGTTTAGGGATTTATTTGGAGGGTTAATACACAATAATAAAACTCTAGACGATGCGCAAAAATTATATTACCTTAAAGGGTACTTAACCGGAGATGCAGAGAACCTATTGTTGTATATGGCAACCATAAAGTTGTACCATAGACTCCATAGAGTCAGCTGTCAGTCAGTTCACAATAAATATTAAATGGAAGCCCGCCTCTTATTTGAACATTGGCGACGAGAAAAATTGGAAATCTTATAGAGTGCAGTTATTTCTTTATAAAAAATATGTCTATCGGTAAAATAGGTGAATTTAATATACACGCCGGCAACTGGTTGGCGTATATAGAACGCATAGAAATGTATTTCTTAGCTAACAAAATCACTAACGATGTGAAACTACCCACGCTCATTTCGCTAATGGGGGAAGAAACGTATGAGCTTTTATCAAATTTATCTAGTCCTTCAAAGCCGTCTTCGTTGAAATACGAAGAAGTTGTTAAATTACTAGAAGAGCATTTACAACCCCGACCTGCAGAAATGGCGGAGCGATTTAGATTTCGCCAACGGAGACAGTTAGCCAGTGAGTCTATTGCCGATTACATAGCCGAGCTTAAAAAGCTTTCCAGATTCTGCAATTTTAATACAGTTTTAGAAGACAATTTGAGAGATCAGTTTGTCTGTGGCTTAAGAAGCGAATTCACTAGGCAGCGATTATTTGCGGAGGAGCATCTTACTTATTCAAAAGCGGTGACCTTGGCCACAACTCTTGAGGCGGCAGAAAGAGATGCTTGCGCAGTAGAATATAATATCGGTAGCGATGTGAAGAACACTGCAGAATTAAGCGGAGGTATAAACAAATTGCTTGTGAACTCATGTACAGCTTGCGGTAGTACAAACCATGGGAAATTGGACTGCAGGTATAAACATTTTGAATGTAGTTTGTGCCACAAAATTGGACACTTGAGGCGAATGTGTTCAATACGGTCACAAACTGCCGTTGGACGACCGAAAAAGTCAACAGACGGCTCAAAAACAGAAGACGATCATCGGAATGAGACGTCACGCGGAGGGCGTGGCTGTCGCGGTGGTCGCGGTGCACGCGGTAGTGCAGCGCGCAGGCGCGCGGCTGGACAGCAACCCAGTACTTATTGGGTACAAGAAGCAGATGGCAACTGCTCAATATTTTCTTCTAGTGACGGTGATGTCAGCGAAGAAGACTTGAATGAGCCTATGTATCAAATGTCTTTGTCGAAATATACTCCGGTGCGTATTTCACTATTAGTTAATAATTCTTTATTGGAAATGGAAGCTGATACTGGTTCGCCTTTATCTTGTATAAGTAAAAATACATATAGTAAATATTTAAAAGATCTTGTTATAAAACCATGTCGTATAAATTTAAGTTTTTATGATGGGTCTAAAATTAAGCCACTTGGATATGTAGAAACGGAAGTTCGCTACAAAGACAAGAGTAAAATTTTAGATCTGTACATTTTTGATAATGGTACTACAAATTTATTAGGTCGGCAGTGGCTAGCGGAATTATGTATAGATATTCCGAAACTTAGTGTGCATTCTATTAAAAATGAAAGTTGTAGCAAAAATGAAATGATAGAAACTATTATTTCCAGGCATAAATCTCTTTTTGATGGCACGTTGGGTCGTTACACCGGTGGCTTAGTTAAACTGAGTGTACGTCCGGACGCGCAGCCTGTATTCTGTCGTGCTCGCCCAATACCTTATGCGCTGCGTGGTAAAGTTGATGCGGAGTTGGACGCTATGCTGCGCGCGGATGTCATCGAGCCTGTTGACCACTCTGACTGGGCCACTCCTCTAGTAATAGCCCGTAAGGCGGATGGTGGCATAAGAATATGTGCCGACTATAAGGTAACACTTAATCGCGCTTTGATGATCGACAGGTACCCGGTTCCAAAGATTGACGACTTATTTAGTGACATTTGTGGAAATGTTTGGTTTACAAAATTAGACTTATCACAGGCTTACAATCAATTAGAACTTTGTGAAGACTCTAGAAACTTTACAATTATTAATACGCATCGTGGATTATTTAAATATAAACGGCTAGTGTTTGGGTTGGCTTCAAGTCCCGGTATTTTTCAAAGATTCATGATAAATCTTTTTAAGAATGTGCCAAATGTAGTCATATTTTACGACGACATTTTAATAAAAAATAAAGATTTAAAGACACATTTACAAACAATAGAGAAAGTGTTCGACATTTTGGAGTCGAACGGGTTAAAAATTAGGCGGGAAAAATGTGAATTTTTGACACATGAAGTAAGATACTTAGGTTACATTGTAAGTAAAGATGGAGTGAAGGTAAATGCGGATAAAATTAAACCTATTCTTTCTATGCCGCATCCAAATAATGTTACCGAACTAAAATCTTTCTTAGGCATGGTAAATTTTTACGGAAAATTTATAAAAAATTTGAGCACATATTTATGTGTACTTTATGAATTGCTTAAAAAAGGCAAACATTTCAAGTGGCTTAGAAAACATAGCTTAGCATTTAACGAAGTTAAAAAATTATTATGCAGCACGGATGTGCTGGCGCATTATGATATGTCATTAGAGACAACGTTGACTTGTGATGCTAGCGCACACGGCCTGGGCGCCGTGCTCGCGCAGCGCACTCAACACGGAGAAGATGAACGAGTAGTAGCTTATGCATCGCGGGCTCTCACCTCTGCTGAGAAGCATTACAGCCAAATTCATAAAGAGGCTCTGGCCATTATTTTTGCGGTTGATAAATTTCACCAATATTTATACGGGAGAAAATTTACTCTTCGCACCGACCATAAACCACTAGTGAGCATTTTTGGACCTGACACTGGTATTCCAAGTACAGCAGCTAGTAGATTACAAAGATGGGCGATCAAATTATCAGCATATGACTTTAACATAGAGTACGTAAAAACAGATCAAAATGTGGCCGATGCACTCTCGCGTTTGATAAAGACAAATAAAGATATCAGTACTGCAGATGATGAATTACCAGAACAAACATACTTACATTTCGCCACTGAGGCACTCCTTTTAGACAACAATGTTCTAAAGAAAGAGACTTCTTCAGATTTTTTATTAAGTAGAGTTATGACGTATATTAATGACGGTTGGCCTCAGGAAGTAGAGATTAAAGAGCTTAAACCTTATGTCAATCGCAAAAATGAACTTTATACGGAGCTAGGATGTGTTTTGTGGGGTCACCGGGTTGTGATACCTTTAGCTTGTAGAGATAGAGTTCTAAAAGAGCTACATGAGCCACACATGGGAATTGTTAAGACAAAAGCATTAGCAAGAAGTTATGTTTGGTGGCCAGGGATTGATGAAGCTGTAGAGGCGGTCTGTAGGGCTTGCAAGGTATGCGCCGCAGTGGCAGATGCGCCACACCAACATGCGCCACAACCATGGCCGTGGCCGAGCCGCCCTTGGTCACGACTACACATCGACTTTTTAGGACCAGTGGCAGGACTAACTTATTTAATCATTGTTGATGCTTGTTCAAAGTGGATTGAGGCTATTCAAATGAAACGCACTACAGCACAAGCGGTAATAACGGTTCTCAGGGATATTTGGGCTAGGTTTGGTCTACCGAAACAAGTAGTTAGCGATAATGGTCCACCGTTTACTAGCACTGAATTCAAACATTTTTTAGTAAAAAATGGTATTGAGCAAATTTTTTCCGCGCCTTACCATCCTGCCTCTAATGGCGCAGCAGAGAGTGCGGTAAAAATTTGTAAGCGGGTAATTAAAAAAGCTCTTAAGCAACAATTAGATGCAGATACGGCATTGTGCAGGTTCCTTTTAACTTACAGGAATACTGAACATCACACGATAGGGGACAGTCCAGCAAAAATTTTACAAGGAAGAAATTTACGCACTAGACTGGACGCTTTAAAACCCGATCGAGAGGCGCGTATACAATCGCGACAAAAAACACCAGAAGGTGCACATCGCCAGGTCGCGGAGGGGGATAATGTGTGGTATAGGAACTATCGTGGTCCAGACAAATGGGTACCGGGACAAGTTTTAGAGCAATTAGGTGGGACTGACTATAATATTCGATCTGATTTTGGAACCGAGGCCCATCGACATATTGATCAGTTGCGGCGACGTTCTGTGTTACCGGAGACGGCATGCCATCCACATCCACCTAGTAATAAGATTACTAGGAAGTCACGAAGCTCACTTATTTTTCCTGAAATGAAAGAGGAGAAGTCCAGTGGGACAGACAGTAGTGGTCCGATGATGCAAGAAACGGGAAATGTTATTGAGTCAGGTATTACGGCGGCTACGACAGTGGATGGTCTGCAGGCAACGTCATCCATTAATCCTTGCGACAGTGAAAGGCCGGTTTCAACTGAGGTACCGGTGGTACATCAAAGACCCGTAAGAATTACTAAGCTTCCTAAAAGATATTGTTTAGAGTTTGATTAAGTTAAGAGTTTGACTAATTCACTATCATTTTAATAGTTAAGTGTTTAATTAATGTTACTATTATACTTGGTTAAGAAGTTAGATTTATTAGTTTGTTATGTGAATGATCTAAATGTTGCTATTTACTAAGTTTTATTTTGTTTATTATTTATTAGGCTATTTGTTGTTAATTAGTTTTTATTAAGGGTGAAGGTGTTGTATATGGCAACCATAAAGTTGTACCATAGACTCCATAGAGTCAGCTGTCAGTCAGTTCACAATAAATATTAAATGGAAGCCCGCCTCTTATTTGAACACCTATTAAGAAACATTAATGTAACATCGGATAACTATGCGGCTAGTTGGGCAAAATTAGAGGCAATGTACAACAATAAAAGATTTTTAGCTAATGGAATTTTAAAGCGTTTATTTAATCAAAAGGGTTTAACAGTAGAATCAGCCACTGAAATAAAAAGATTACTTAGCACCACATCTGATTGTTTAGGCTCAATCAAAAATTTAGGGATAGATGTTACTTCTTGGGACATCCTTATAATACACATTGTTAGTGCCAAATTGGATAAGGACACCAGGAAGGCCTGGAAATTAAAAGTAGCTTCGGATGCAACGGATGAATTGCCTACTTTTACCCAATTTACAGACTTTTTAACTGGCCGCTTTCGAGGTTTAGAAAATTTAGAAAATAAACCTAATGTTCAAAAGAGTTCGCAATCGTTCCATGTGTTAGACAAAGGAAAAACGGAGTTATCTTGCCCTTTTTGTTCTGCCGCTCATAAGGTAACTGCTTGTAAAGGTTTTGCTAAAGAAAATAATGATACTCGACGTGATTTCGCACAGAAAAATGGGCTATGTTTTATTTGTTTGGGTAGTAACCACTCTGCCAGATTTTGTAGAAACACCGTCAAATGCCATTTATGTAAAAGACGCCACCATACTTTACTCCACCTTAGCGGTGGTTCTGGGTCTGTTGGTGAGGACACGGGCGTTGTTCAGAAGGAAGCAGCGTCAGCTGCTACTAGGAATAGTTCCTCAATGGAGGAAACTCAAAAGGCCGCTGTACAAGCGGAGGGATCTACTAAGCCAATTGTTTCATGCCTTTCGACAGGAGATTGTAAGGAAACGGTTTTAATACCTACGGCTTTAGTAAAAGCCAAGTCAAAGGATGGAACATATCGGGTGGTTCGCGCATTAGTAGATCAAGGGTCACAAGGATCCTTTATCACTGAGTCAGTGGCTCAATATTTAGGGTTAAAGAAAACTTTAACAAAACACCGTGTTACAGGTGTAGGTGGTAATAAAACAGTTAGGTATGTCTAATTCTTCAGTAGTTGTTGATATACGTTCTCGAAAGAATCCAGATTACAGCGTTCAAGTAAATGCATACGTTTTGAAGTCCATCACATCCCTTCTCCCAGTTGTAACAGCAACCAGGGTAGAATGGGCAAAGTTGAGTGAAGACGATTTGGCAGACCCTGAGTATCACACGCCTAATAAAATTGACGTTTTATTAGGTGCTGAGATATTCAGCCAAATTATACAAGATGGAATCAAAAAGAGTACCAGTGGGTCGCTCGTAGCACAACAAACAGAATTCGGATGGATTCTTTCGGGTGTTGTAGGTACAGAAAGCTCGTCCGACATCAATTCATATCCTTGTATCACTGTCATGCATTCCAATGTTCAGGCGGATGACTTCTTACGTAAGTTCTGGGAGCTAGAAGCGGAGCCATCGGGACCTGAAAAGATACTTAGTAAAGAGGAAGCGGAATGTGAGAATATTTATACAAATACTGTTGAGGAATGCATACTCCTCATTTAATTACTCTATGATTGTGTTGCCTAGCAATATCTTTCTGTTATTCTAAAAATGTCAATATACTTTTTATCGTTTCATTTAGTATACAGGGTGGCAGGGACATCGACGCGAAGCCGGTTACCATGGATTCAGTACATAGTTCTGAAACCCCCTGCGTTGAAATTTTTCGTCGGTTATTAAAAAAAAAAACAGCTGTTTCATAGAAAAGTGCAATACCTACGCGGTCAAAATGTATGGAACAGCTGATTTTTTTTAAAATAACCGACTAAAAATTTCAACGCAGGGGGGTTCAGAACCATGTACTGAATCCATGGTAACCGGCTTCGCGTCGATGTCCCGGACACCCCGTATATTTATCAATATACTTTCATGGTAGCAGAGCGTGCATAAACGTGAGCGTAAAAGTTTTATTATTGTTTCTTATAGGATAAAAGTTCGAAAAAGTAAATCATGTTTTCTTCAAAAATGAAACTCGAAATCGGACTTTTCGATGGAAGCAACTGGCCGACCTGGAAATATAAAGTGATGTTGCTGCTGCGGAGTAACACAGGCACCTTAGAAGCGATGCAGGGTACTCTAGTAAAGCCTACACATCCGGGTGAAGGAGCCAAAGCGGAAGCTCTTACAAAGTATAAGGCAGAGTGTGACAACTATAATAAAATAGAAAGCACTGCACTATTACTACTGACTACTAATATGACCGACGAAATGCTGAACAAAGTAATGCGTTTTACAACTGCGAGTAAAATGTGGGACGAATTAAACCGTCTTTACGAACGAGGATCACAGGACCGAACCTACGATCTGTGTATGCAACTTTTTAACTACAAGAAAGACCCCACTCATGACATGGGTTCGCATATGTCTGCGATTAAGAATATATGGCATGATCTGAATCAAACTTTGTCGAAAGTTTGCAATCAACTACCAGAAATTCTTTTAATATGCAAGATATTGGATTCCCTGCCAGAAGAGTATTTCAGTTTTAAATCAAGTTGGCTACTAATTACATTAAAGGATCGTACAATCGAGAACTTGACCACCCAGTTGTGCGCTTACGAGAGAGCTTTGAAAGATAAAAATAAATCTGAAGCTGAAGGTGAATCCAGCACGGAGGTACTGATAGTACATAACAGAAAGCAAGGTTATAAGAAAAAGTTAAAATGTAATTATTGTGGAGAAGCTGGGCATGTTGTGCGAAAATGCCAAAAGTGGATAAAAGATGGTAGACCGCCAAAGCCGTCAAACGCTAGACAAAACCCAAATGTGAATGTAAACATGAATGTATTAGCTATAGAGGATGGATTGCCAATGGATAAAGTTAACTGGTAAGTTGATAATGGAGCGACAAACCATGTTACTAACAGAGGTGACTTCTTCGAGAGCTTCGAGTACCTCAAAGGAACACATACGGTGACTGTGGCGAACGGAGAAACCATTGAAGCCATTGGTATAGGCAACATTAGAGCTGAAGCCATCGTTAATGGAAAAGTTGAGCAAATACTTTTAAAAGACGTTTGGTATGTCCCCAAGATTAAAAGAAACTTATTCTCAGTTCTATCTGTGCATGATAACTTGATCACAAGTACGTTCGAGTCAAGACCTAAGCAATGTGTAGTAAAAGTAAATGGAGAAGCAAAAGTAGTTGGAACTAGAACGATTAAAGGGGGACTATTCAAGCTGGAGTTGAAATGTGTCGCGCCCAAAAATCAGGAAGTCAATCAACTACTGACAAACCCTTTACAAGCTTACCATGAAAGGCTAGTACATCAGAACAAAAGACATGTTCGTCAGGTAATCGAAAAAGAGCTAGGATTAAAAATGGAGAACAACCAATCCGACATTTGTGAAGGCTGTATCTATGGAAAGGCGCACAGGCATTCATTTGGAACAAGGGTTAGAGCCACTAAATCTGGAGAACTAATCCATACAGATTTATGCGGACCATTTCCATATTCTATTTCGAAGTTTCGATATTACATTCTGTTCAAGGACGATTTCACACGATATCGTCACATTTACTTTCTTAGACAAAAGTCTGAAGCAGCTTCAAAGCTAAAGATTTTCTTAAATGAAGCTAAAGCAGCAGGACATGTCATTAAAGAATTATTAAGTGACAATGGAGGAGAATTTGTAAGCGCAGAATTCAAAAATATCATAACTGAAAACGGAATTAAGCAAAGGTACACAATGCCCCACACCCCAGAGCAAGCAGGCTGCGTAGAGCGTGAAAATCGGACGGTAGTAGAAGCCGCACGCGCCATCATGCATGCACATGATAAAATTCCTGATGACTTGTGGGCAGAGATAGTAAATGCGACAGTCTACGTGTTGAATCGCACAGGGCCAACGAACGTGCCAAGCAAGTCTCCACATGAGCTGTGGTATGGACAGAAGCCAGCGATCAAACATCTTAGAATCCTTGGTTGCACCTGCTATGCCCATGTTCCTAAAGCTAATCGAAGGAAACTGCACAAGAAAGCAAAAAAGGGGATACTTATTGGTTATGAAGGAGATGAAGGCTATAGAATCTGGGACAAAGAAGCATTAAAATTGATTAGATCCAGAGATGTGACTTTTGAAGAGGTACCGTTACTGGAAAAATTAAAAGAGGATGTATCTAAACCGAAAGAGCCGACTCCTGTTCTTCAGAAGAATTTTTTATCATAATTTCCCAAGTCTCGAGAGTGAACATGAAACTATGATTGATAGAGAGATTGCAGAACGACATGCTTCAGAGGATGATATCGAAATCATTTCAAGACCTTCTTCATCAAGGGCACATATCGAAACCAATGAAGAAATAATAGATGATATAAATGAATCAGATTTCGAGTCCTTGCCTTCTGAAGAAGAAAACGAAAACCTAGCTGGAGAAAATAATTCTCATGAAAACCGCATGGTTCTCAGAGATAGAGCAAACCTAAAACTTCCTGTAATGTTTAATGATCATATTATGGCTTTGGAAGCCAACAATTTATACGAGCCGCAAACCTATAAGCAGGCGACATCATGTAAAGACAAAGAAAAGTGGACAAAGGCTATCGAGAGTGAAATAAACTCGTTAAGAGATAATGAAACATGGGAACTAGTCGAACTACCAAAAGGTCGAAAAGCCATTCCATGCAAATGGATTTTCAAAATAAAAACCAATCCGGATGGCTCTATTGATAAATACAAGGCTCGGCTAGTGATAAAGGGATATTCGCAGAAGAAAAATATTGATTACCATGAAACTTTTAGTCCAGTTGCTAGGAGCAGCACTATAAGAGCCGTCTTGAGCGTAGCTACAAGGGAGAAACTCAAACTATCACAATTCGATGTGTCTACAGCCTTCCTTTATGGCACGTTAGACGAGGAGATTTACATGAAACCGCCTGAAGGTTATGCTGACGAGAGGTATGTCTTCAAATTAAAGAAGAGCTTGTATGGACTAAAGCAAGCCCCACTCTGCTGGAACAGATGCATTACAGACTACATCATAAAGGCAGGATTCAAACAGAGTAATTCTGACCCCTGTTTGTTTATAAAAAGACAAGGAAAGGAGAAAATTATTCTGGCCCTGTATGTTGACGACGGTCTATTGGCATATACTAGCGAAAAAATGGCTAACTGCTTCTTGAATGAATTGGAAGTACATTTCAAGATAACAGTAAAACCCGCAAGCTACTTTCTAGGAATGGAGATAAAGAGGTTCTCTGATGGTTCCATTTTGCTGCATCAGAAAGCATACGTCACTCGCTTGTTGGAGAGATTTGGCATGAACGAATGCAAGCCAGTGACAACACCAATTTTAAAGGCAAACAATGCTCAGGTTGAGGAAGCAACTAGTAAGACATTCCCCTACCGTGAAGCTGTTGGTGCTTTGTCCTATTTGATGACAAGCACAAGGCCTGATATTGCCTATGCAGTAAGCGTTGCGTCGCGAAATTTAGAGAAACCAACAAAAGAGAACATCCTGAACGTAAAAAGAATTATGCGATACCTAAAAGGAACTATGGACGAAGGTATATGTTACAAGACAGATAATGTTCATAGTTTAGAATGTTATAGCGATGCAGATCATGGTGGTGATATGGAAACTGCGCGATCTACATCAGGCATTCTCTGTATATATGCTGGAGGTGCTATTTCCTGGTATAGCAAACGGCAGAGCACCGTTGCAATATCCTCGACAGAGGCAGAAATAGTAGCAGCGAGTGAAACCGCCAGAGAAATTATTTGGTTACAGAAGTTATTAAAAGATCTTACTGGTGCTAACTGCCCTGCGACATTAGGTGTTGACAATGAAAGTGCAATAAAGCTGGCGAAAAATCCTACAGAATTTCACCAGAAGACAAAACACGTCAGGGTAAGATCTTTCTTCGTCAGAGAATGCATACAAGATGGAAGTATGACAATCTGCCATGTACCAGCAACCAGACAGATAGCTGACATGCTTACAAAACCGTTATATGGGCCCAGACTTGAAATGCTAAAGAAGATGGCTGGCATTATCATCAACAGGGGTGGATGTTGAGGAATGCATACTCCTCATTTAATTACTCTATGATTGTGTTACCTAGCAATATCTTTCTGTTATTCTAAAAATGTCAATATACTTTTTATCGTTTCATTTAGTATATATTTATCAATATACTTTAACAAATACCACTAAGCGAGACGAAACCGGGCGTTACATTGTAAGGTTGCCGTTCCGGGATAGTAACCAAAGTTGTAAGGATGGTGAATCTAGGTTCATATCTGAAAAAAGGTTAAAGAGTTTAGAATTTAAACTTTCAAAGAATCACAAATTAAAGGCGGATTACACTGCGGTGATGCAGGAGTATATAGAACTTAACCATATGGTAAAAGTATCTCCAGAAGAAAATAATAAGGGATTGTACTTACCTCATCACGCAATACTCCGGGAAGATAAACAGACAACTAAGGTGCGCGTGGTATTTGACGCTTCCTGCAAAGGAATAAATGGCGTATCGTTAAACGATGACTTGATGGTTGGCCCGACAATTCAAGCAGAATTACGACATACGGTTATGCGTTGGAGAACACATCCAATTTGTATAGGCGCCGATATAATTAAGATGTATAGACAAGTTCTTGTCAATAGAGATGATACGATGTATCAGAGGGTTCTTTGGAGGGACAGTCCTGAAAATGAAATTGAAGAATTTGAGTTAGTGACGGTTACATTTGGGACTTCATCGGCGCCATTTCTGGCAGTGCGTTCTTTACATCAGGTTGCTTATGATGAAGGGAAGGATCATACATTAGCAGCAAAAATAATTTTTAATGATTTCTACATGGATGATTTAATGACAGGGGCAGAAAGTGTAGAGGAAGGATATAAACTTCATACAGAAATAAGCAATATTTTAGCAAAAGGGGGATTTCCATTGCAAAAATGGATAAGTAACAGCGAGGAATTACTACATAAGATAAGGGAAAGCAAAAGGGATAAGGCTGAGGAAGTAAAAATAAAAATAGATAATATTACAAAAATACTCGGACTTACCTGGGATCCTCACGCTGATGTTTTCCAGTACTCTGTAGAACTGCCTCTCCACACGGAATCTGTAACTAAACGGAAAATTATATCGGATATTTCTAGGCTTTTCGACCCGTTAGGTTGGTTGTTACCTAGTATCATTTTAGCTAAAATTTTGATACAAAAGCTATGGTTAGCAGGTATAGGTTGGGACGAAGAATTGCCCAGTAGTTTATTAAAAGAATGGATTACTTACCGTAAGGACTTATCTTCTTTAGTGAATGTTAAAATCCCACGTTGGCTTAACACAAAATCCAGCAATGTAAAGACGGAGCTACACGGTTTTTCGGATGCCTCAAAAATGGCCTACGCTGCAGTGGTATACGTCAGAGTTATAGATGCAGAGGGTAACATAAACGTTGCGTTAGTTACCTCGAAAACCAAAGTGTCTCCCATCAAGCAGGTGTCAATACCTAGGTTGGAACTGTGGAGCCGTTCTATTAGCCAAGTTGATGGTGGATGTTGCTAAAACTCTGGATGTAAATGTATTAGATGTGCACGCTTGGACGGATTCAGAAGTTGTTCTCCAAGCCATGCGCTTAACAGTCATCCAAGTCGTTGGAAAACGTTCGTGGGCAATCGCGTTGCAGAAATCTTAAAACACATTGGATACACAATATTGGTCATACGTTCCATCCAAACAAAATCCAGCGGATTGCGCCTCTCGCGGCGTGGCTCCAGGGGAACTAGGCAATACTGCGATATGGTTCAATGGACCAGAGTTCTTAAGGCAATCAGTGATAGAATATAAAAAACCTAAACACTTGATTACTAAATTGGAGGAAGTGAAGGTCCATTCGGGTATCCTTAATATTTCCTTATGGGACAGATTTTCATCGCTTTCAAGGATGATTAGGGTAGTGGCCTACTGTAGGAAGTTCTTGCACTTAAGAAGGAATTGTGCTAACAAGGAAAGAAATAAACAATTGTCTACAACAGAACTCGAGGAGGCGATGGAAGTATGTATTAGAAAGGGTCAAGAAGAAGAGTTACAAGAAGAAATACAAGAACTTAAGAAGACGGGATCTTTAGGTAAAAAGGGAAGACAGTACAAATCGTTAAACTTATTTTTGGACACAAAGGGAGTAATTAGAGTGGGAGGTAGATTAGAAATGTCTCAGTTGAGTTATGATCGCAAATATCCCATACTTATACCTAAAGATTCCTTCCTCACGAAGCTTCTCATAAGCGACGCGCATCAAAAAACGATGCATGGGGGGCCTCAAGCTATGATCGCGTACTTGAGATCGCGATATTGGATTGTAGGCATTAAACCTTTAGTAAAGTCCTATTTTAGAAAATGCGTTACTTGCATTAGGTATAGTAATAAAGCTAGAAGCCAACTAATGGGACAGCTACCATCTCCTCGTGTTACACCAAATAAAGCTTTTTTGTACAGTGGCGTCGATTACGCTGGCCCGATAAACGTCAGAGTGTCTAAAGGACGCGGTAATAAGTCGTACAAGGGGTACATCGCGCTCTTCATCTGTCTGTCTACGCGGGCGATTCATATCGAAGCAGTTAGTGACATGACGTCCAAAGGTTTCTTGGCCGCTTTTAAGAGGTTCGTAGCGAGGCGTGGACATTGTGCAGAACTACACAGTGACAACGGTACAAATTTTGTTGGCGCTGCTCGAGAGCTGCAGGAACTATTCAATGAAGAAAAATCTAAATTTATTCCCGAATTGGTTGAGTGCTTGGCAAATAATGGTACAAAGTGGAACTTTATTCCTCCTCACGCTCCAAACTTCGGCGGTCTATGGGAGGCAGGAATAAAGTCTACAAAATACCATCTCAGAAGGGTTATAGGGAACTCCACATTAACGTTCGAGGAACTAACGACGGTGTTGGCACAAATTGAGGCGTGCCTCAACTCGAGACCGCTTTCCTGTGTGGATCAAAATGAGTTATCGGTATTAACTCCGGGCCATTTTCTGGTTGGGGAACCACTCGTCCTAGTACCAGATTCGAATTTCGAAAGGGCTAACATTTCTAGTCTCAGACGGTGGCAACTTACCCAAAGAATGTTACAGGACTATTGGCGGCGGTGGTCACAAGATTACTTAAATCAATTTTTACAACGTCATAAGTGGGCTCTCAAAAACCCAGAACCAACCATAGGTGGCATAGCTCTAATAAAAGAGGATGATTTACCTCCTGGCAAGTGGTTGCTGGGAAAGATTGAGCTAAAACATCCTGGCCCCGACGGAATCACTCGAGTCGTTACTGTTAGAACTAAAAATTCTCTGATAAAGAGACCTATTAATAAATTGGCTATTCTTCCTGTAGCAATTTAACTTTGTGTTAGTAAGGTATAATTTAAGAATGTGTATTTTTCTTAATTGAAAATGTATCTAGTTCGTAAGAATTACAACATTGTTTCTTTGTTGTATTTTTTTTATATTATCTTCCATGAGTGAAGTTAGGGAGTTATTGTTATGTTAAAACTGTGTATCTGTGCCCCCCATATTACTAGACATGTTGCTTGGTGGGCGGTTTAGATTAAGAGAAGGACATTCTGAAATAATGTCCTTGGTGGGCGGTATGTCTAAGATTCCATATGTGCAAAAGTTTCCCTGACGCTTCCCTAGATGGCGTTGGGATCGAAATAGATCGCGCTATGGTTTGGTTACCGGGAAAACCATAAAGTTTTTTAGATTATTTTTGTTGTGGTCGATTCCTAGAGAATCTAGAGATTCCTTGTGATTAAAGTGTCCTAATTGAAACAGTGTGTGTGTGTTTCATTGGGTCTTGGGTGTTCTCGCCTTCGGACCTTGAAATCATATTCACAAAAATACAATCAATTTACCAACATTTTTGACAAGTTTGACAAATTGCGACTTGAATGTGAACGTTTTTTAAGTACGAGAATTGGCCTTCAGTGTAGCTACCATGAGTTTCATTTAACCTTCTCGATCAAACGCATCGAGCGTGTTCGGCGTTCCGATTGGCCCTTCACCGGTGAAGGCTGGCTGGCTGCCAATCGGAGCGCCAAACGCGGTCGATGCGTTTGATCGAGATACGATCGAGATGGTAAAATGAAACTCATGGTAGCCACACAGAACATAGTTGGGAAAAGATAAAGTAGGTATTCTATTACTTCATAAAATATAGCTTGATCTCTGCGACAGCTGTCAGTAAAATCACGCCTATGAAGTCCTGAATTAGTACAGACCGTACCTGTTAATGTCATACTTTATGGGCATGCCTACCTAATTAGTGATGGGCCATGAATCATCAAGACCACAGATTTTAAACTATCGATATTTTAAATAAAACCTAATTTAAAATTAATTTATTTTTTAATTCTTTTGTGTATTTTATCATAACATTATTTACATTTGTACTTACATAAACTGATTGCGACATGCGATTCAGAAACTGATTCAGACATGGATTTTGGGTGTACTCCTTTTAGAGAATATATGTATTTATATTAATATATTAGTTTAATTTAGTAACTTTTGTAATTAAATTAAATCCAATTATTATGTTACATTATCATCGATAATAGTAAGAAACGTCGATAATTTCTATCGACAATTTTTTATATCCTGACAACCCTAGGAATGTCAGTTTGACAGATGTCGCAGAGATCAAGCTATCTTTTAAAGTACGGACAGCTAGAGATGAGAATATTGGTTGAAATTGTTTATTGGTTAATGGTTAATGGTTAAATAAAAATATCGATATTTTTATTGGTTGAAAATATTAGTTAATATTTTTATTCAAGTATCTGCACATGTTGAAAAGTTGAATATTCTACTAATGCATGTTGAAATTGTTAAGTTAAACTTCCCTTCATACTTTAACAGGCTTAGGACTGACTAGCATTTATCTCGATTAGATAATCGAATATTTTTAACAAGTGCTACAAGTTGCGACTTTTTCCACCCCCACGACCCTATCGAAATGGTTCCACGTATCATTATTTCGTCTCGGCATTTTGTAAAACAAAAAAAACAACAACAACGCAACGACGCGACTTTGTTATTTGAGTAAAATATCAAAACTAACTAATAAAATAAACTTATATCAAAAATCAACCATTATACGACCGAAATATTGGTTAAAAATATCAACAACTTTCTTTAGAATAAAATATCCCCAACAGTAAAATGTGTTTTAACGTAACAAAGATAGAACATACAATTGAATGCACGTAACGGAATAAATATTTCTACGACACTGACGACACTGCGTTGCCGCTCCGAAGGTCAACCCGAGCGAGCGAGAGACGAGACAGCGCGTTGTTCGAGCGAGACAGAGAAATATTCGTCCTTGCTTGCGCCGAAGAAGTTGATATGATATTTTTATTCGTTAATGTTAATTTTATTTATTGAATATCATGGTTAATTTTAAATATTAGTTAAATTTAATGGTTGATGGTTATATTCATCGTGCTCATTAGTAGCACGGAAGAATGCTTTTATTGAGCAAGTGCTCATAAATAGCACGTGTGTAATGAGCATGCTTATTTTGAGCATGCTCAAAAATCAACCGACGTTTGATTTTCGACCATGCTAGCTTAGCTTATGAGCATGCTTATTTTTGAGCACGTCTGTCCGAGGTCCGTACCATTATTTACTATAGTGGATATTCTCATCTCAGAGTAATAACTAAAGTATTACTCTGAGATTCTCATATAGCTTCCACTTTCCACTACTCTATGGTTTCCTTCGTGTGTATTATCTATGATTTCTTGTAAATCTATAGTGAGTGTAGTGACGTAGTGACGCAGCATACACTCTTGAAATTGAATCCCTACAGTAGACCAATGAAATAACGACATTTGTATTTCATTATCTACTATTTGCTGATAAATTGGCGTGTGTGTACGCTATTTGTGTATCTGTTATTACACGTTTTTTTCTTACCAATAGGAAGCGACGGGTAACTAATGTGAAACGTCAAATTACTTCCAAATCTCATTTAAAAAAAAAAGCAATCAGAGTACACACGCTTTTAATGAACGTGGACCGCCGAGGTTCTTGTTTAGTTTAAATGTATTCCGGTTTGTGAAAAACTATTCACTGAAGACATCAACTAAGTTCGTGTTGTTAGGTCTTGGAATACGATGAAGTATTTTAATTTGTTAGTAGTCGGCGTCCTGTTACTTGCAGGTGAGTTGTTTTGTCTACGTAGCGCGTCTATTTATTTTACGGATTTACATAGTCAATGATTTTCTTGTGTTTTATGAATGACATATAGTATGATTAAAATATGAAAATGTAACAGCCCATTAAAAGTTTCGAAAATCTTCGTACTTTCGTAGATCTAATTTGTCCAGTTGCAACGACTAGAATTTTCTGCGGTAGTCGGTTGATATGTATTTGATAAATGATAACCCACTGACCGTAGTTTGCATTGTGTTGTGGTTTGTTGTAGCAAATGTATAATGTTTGAAATATTACAGGATGGTGCGTGGCGCAGGAGGCGGACGCGGGCGTAGGCTCGGTGGAGGAGGTGACGGTAGACGCCGACCTAGGCGCGTCGCGCGAGGGATCCCGCACCGGTAACTACTCCACAGCCTCGCCTGCTGTGGCTTGCCCATTCACTTGCACACACTTTGTTCTGCCACTGATAGTACACTAAGGCCCGTATTACAGAACCTCATTCAAGACTAGTTTCAACCAATCAAAAGGCTGTAAATGAGTTTAAGCAATGCTTGAGTTTTGAGTGAGGTTACAGAACCTCACTACACAGGCCTAAGTTAGTAGATGTTATCAGTTATTAATAAATTGTAGTGCATGACTGGCTACACTGTATTGACCTGCTGATTGAATGCCTACTGTGAATTAGTGTCAGGAGTGATAACAAAATCTTGACCGCTACCTTCTTTATGACTACCTATTTAGAATTTATTGATATCACAGACTTGTTGCCTGCAGTTTCACTAGTATTCTTGGAGCACAACTTCTTGTTTGTTTTTGTTTTACAATTTATTTTCTTTGGATTCAGTTCAGTAGTACTGGTCCAACCTAGAGACAACCTTCATCCATCTCTTTAATGGATGAAAGTATTTTATATTTTGTATGTTAAAAATATATTGCGAATGAGTTGGCTAAAAAATTCGATCCCAGACTATGATTACTTAATTTTTAAAAATCTTCACAGATAGATGACAGAAACAAGAAATCACAGACAGACAAATAAAAAACCCGGAGTTACACAATAATCTGTTAGACGACGATGTGTGACTCCGGATTTTAATTTGTCTGTCAGTGATGTCTTGTTTATACCTTTTTACCCAACTACGGCAAAGCCAAAAGGAAGGGTTATTATTTTAGCACTCTGTATGTATACTATGTAGAGGAGCTCGTGGCTAAGTAATAACAAGCCGCACGGGTCGATCCATCAGGTTAAGCTACGCTTGCCGGGGTTAGTCAGTGGATGGGTGACCATCTTTACATACCGAGACTCCTCCGTGCCTCGGAAAGCACGTTAAGCCGTTGGTCCCGGCTGTCATTTGTGGATCTTTGACAGTCGTTACGAGTAGTCAGAAGCCCGAAAGTCTGACACCAGTCTTACCAAGGGGTATCGTATTACCCAGTGACTGGGTTGTGGAGGTCAGATAGGCAGTCGCTCCATGTAAAAAACTGGTATTCAGCTGCATCCGGTTAGATTGGAAGCCGATCCCAAGATAGTTGGGAAAAAGGCTAGGAAGATTGATGTATACTATGTATGTATGTAATGCCACTTTTAAGAAGAAAAGCAAGTACAAAACAATACTTATATTTTGGATTTCTTCGAAGCTAGATAAATGGTGTTGGCGACTGTCGTCGAAATAAATCGCGCTATGGTTTCGTTCACTATGCATTGTTATTTGAATTGAAATAACATAGGTTAATTACGGACTTATTGTATCACTATCACTTTTATTTACGCTGTCGTACCGTGTACCAAGCGTTAAAACGGAAAAGAAAAAAAAAACAGTTTCGAAAACTGTAACCCGACTACTGGAACATAAGAGTGATCTAAAAAGTACGAAACAACAAAATATTTCCCACAGAAATCAAGACATAGGTACAAAAATGGTCAGGGTAGAGCCGTCGTCGTCGCATGCCATTATAATTTGGTAGGTGTTCCTGGCATGGTTACAAGCATCAAGCATGCAACGACGGCTCTACCCTGACCATTTTTGTACCTATGTCTTGATTTCAGTGTGAAATATTTTCTTGTTCCGTACTTTTTAGATCACTTTTATGTTCCAGTAGTCGGGTTACAGTTTTTGAAACTTACTTTTTAGGGTTCCGTACCCGAAGGGTGACAAACGGAACCCTATTCATAAGCCTCCGCTGTCCGTCTGTCTGTCAGCGAGCTCTATCTCATGAACCGTAATAGGTAGGCAGCTGAAAATTTCACAGATTGAGCATTTCTATTGCCGCAAGAGCAACAAATAATAAAATTAAAAAATAAAGGGGGGTCGCCATACAATAAAATTAAATTTTGAAAATAAAATAATCTGACCCTAGAATGTGGGGTATCATTTTCTAGAGCTCATTGAGTAGAGAATAAATATAATTTTTATTTGTTTTTATCTTAAAAAATTATGTATATATAAAAAATGGTCTAAAACAGACAACTTCTACGGCCCCCTAGGCCGTAGAAGTTGTCTGTTTTAGACCATTTTTGTACGAGGTCTATCTCAACAACTAAACAAATTAGGAATTTGAAACTTGTGTGTATCATGTAACATATACTGTTTATAATCAACAAATACTAAAAACGCCGATTCATAACGTATTTTATATAATATGGGCGATTTTCTGCAACTTAAAAAAATAATTTTGTATTTCATGCTAATATTATGCGATATAAATTCCACAGATAACTATTTAATAGTCGGAGTAATGACATGGAATTAGTAAGTACCTACTATCATGGCAGCATATACTATTTCGATCATTTCAGATCATCTAAAAAGGTCTACAAAATAAACTTTAGCTTTCTTCACAAGATTTTAAAACCGGCCAGTATTTTTTGAGTTTAAGAACTTTTTTCAAAGTATCCCTAGACGGTGTCAATGTGTACCTCATGTTAAAAATCTCAGAGTAATAACTTAAAAATACACTCCAATAGACAATATATTCAGTAACATTGAAATGAATGCTGGCACATACAGTGTACTATTCAGTTACCTTAAACCGTTGTGGATACAATTTCATATTGAGAAAAATTATTGGTGTAAAAATATTCGGCCACGGCGGCCGATTTTAACGGAGACTGGCCTTCGGCGCGGGAGATATTATAGTGCACAAGTGTGTGCGCAGACACGAGTGCACTCTCTCTTCCCTCACTCTCATAGTCCGATGGGATGTGTAAAATTAATAAGTAAGAAATAATAGATTTCTGTATGACTATCAAAAATAACGTAAATAAATACCTGTATTGACCCGTGCGTTTGCACTGGCGAAACATCACGACAAAACATGTTGAAATCTCTAGTTCCTGTCAAACATTGTATGAAAAATTTACAGAAAATAGAGATTCCAACATGTTTTGTTGTGAATGTTTCGCCAGTGCAAACGCACAGTTATAATTAAAATTTGGCGTACTACTTACATTCTATTTTGTACAATATAGTCTGATGTAGCAAGAGAAATCCTTTTATTTATATAAGTAACTAGCTTTACCCGGCCCGGCTTCGCACGGTTAGCACTAAGTACCTACTTATCTACGGCGCACCTACCTTTCCTAATTACCTATTTCTACCTACCTACCCTACCCTACTTACCAGGGTAGGTAGGTACCTAAACTACCCTATCTACCTTACATATCTACCTGCTTACCTACCATATATACCTATTTATACCTACTAATACTATGTTAGTAGCAAATAAATAACTTTGACTTTAGCTAATGCATGTTACTGGATAAAGTTAACTTAATATTTTTCTCTTAAAATAAATGAAATATACTCCTACACCTATATTTTAACACAACAACATTTTTTCATTAAAATAAGACAATTTCTTTAAAAATCTTTGTATTTTTATAGCGCTTCTGTTGTTACCTTTACGAAAGTATTACAAAAATTCATAGTGTTAAATCTTGTACGACATGGTATGGAACCCTTCGTGTGCAAGTCCGACTCGCACTTGACAGATTTTATTTTAGTTGGCGTTTTTGTCGTACCCAACTACGACTTTTAGTTTTTATAACTTTTATTTTTTCCGCTTAGCCTATCTATGCTAACTCAAAAACTCCCCAAGCAAAGTTAATAAACTTTAAATGGGACCATCGTGCATCGCGCAAGCTTTCTCTACCAAAAGAAAATAAAGAATTTTCACAATCTGTCCTCAATTGACGAAAATATCGATGAAAATTACATACATTTATTTTTGAGGAGCTTGTGGCTAAGTAATAACAGCCGCACGATTAAATCCACCAGGTTAAGCTACGCTTGCCAGGGTTGGTCTGTGAATGGGTGACCATCTTAACATACCGAGATCCATCCCGGCTGTCATTCGTGGATCTTTGACAGTCGTTACGGGTCGTCAGAAGCCCGAAAGTCTGACCACCAGTCTTACCGGTATCCTATTACCCAGTTGCTGGGTTGTGGACGTCAGATAGGCAGTCGCTCCATGCAAAATACGGTATTCAGCTGCAACCGGTTAGACTGGAAGCTGACCCCAACATAGTTGGGAAAAGGCTAGGCAGATTGATTGATACATACATTTAAAAAAAAACATATGCTTCGAACATTGATCCTCCTTCTTTTTGGAAGATGAAATGATTATGGGCTATCCTAATAACATTTCAATCAAGAATAGGAATACAGTACAATTTTGGTAATCTGGCACTTCAATACACCTGCACGTTCAGTAATCCGGTACAGTATTAGTTCGCATTTTTTGTATAGCTAGGTCAGTATCCTTGTGGGCTATACGTAGAGCGAGTGCGCGCCGAAACCGTAATCAATAGATTAATATTCGCTGATAATTCAGTTTCATACGCATTCTGTCTGTATTGTTTTTTACATTGCTATAAGGGGCCTAGGGGGTGAGGTTTCTCTGGAGCCCACTGTACAAGAAATAAAAGAAAACATAAAACTTTGACCTTGGGTGAGAGGTGAAACAAGTTCATTGTATTTGAAACATGTCCAATCTTTTGCATTATTTTCCCATATTCCCCTAATCCGAATTTTTCGCTAATCCGGCTAATCCTTGTGTCTGAATTAGTGCTGGATCAGCGAGATTGTACTGTACTTATAGCTAACTTACTATTATTAATTCTACAATAGTGACAGAGGGTCATACAAGCATGGTTTAACCTGATTGTAATATATTAATTGATTAAATAAAATAATCTAAAGGATTAATCTTTCGCATTTATCACTTTATCTAATACTTTAAACACAATGATAATCTTTATTAAATTTTTATTATTTGGTGTTGGAGCGGCAATAGAAATACACAAAATGTGAAAATTTCAACTGTCTACCTGTTATGGTTCATGAGATACAGCCCGCTGATAGACAGCGAGGCTTAGTAATATTGCGTTTGGCACCCGTCAGGTACGGAACCCTAAAATGATGATATTTATAACCAACTTACAGTTCGAATCAAATAACTTTGCCGTTCTAAAGTAGGCTACAAATGACTGCGCAGTAGTCAATCTTACTTATAAACCAGTAGCACGCATGCGCAACCTAACTTCTACATCATTTTATTTTTGTTCACCCATAAAGTGATCAACGCGCCTAAAGGTTTCACTTCAAAAACTACAGCCAGCAAGAAAATGGGCAGTTTTCACAAAAGCTTTTTGTGATGTCAATCGATCTTGTTTCCTTTACGGATCATAAAACTGTTGGCCCAACTGAGGTTTGAGAACTAGAAAAGTCAGAAAACGCAAAAAACTTTTCCCATACATTTCGTAGGAAATAAGACTCCAACCTACTCTTTTTAATCCAACGAAACAGGATCGAACGGCAACAAAAAAGTTTTTATGTGAAAACTGTCCATTTTCTTGCTGACTGCAATTTTTTTCAAAATCTTTGAATGCAGTTCAAAAAGTTAAGGACTGTCCCCCGTTTTATAACGGTTAAGGTAACTGCCCTTACTGCCCCATCTCAAAAATCCACCCTGTATTTTTAACTATTATACATAGCCACAGATATAGATAGACCTAGATAACGCAAGTATTACGATCTGTACGAAAACCAAGCGTGCCATTTTTTGACTACCTACTATGACGTCACAACTACAAGCATTATTTAGTGATGGGAAAATAAAATCCGCCGCACGCGGTGGCGTCTTTGGATCGATTTTATTATTATCTTTGAATCGATACTGCTGGCTGGGTGAGCGATGGCCCAGCCAGCAGTACACTTACTAAAAGTCTTCGCATTGAGAGGTTGTGTGCTCGTGCGCGTTCCGTCGACGTTCACACGTCGTTTTTGGATACCTTTTCCAAAATTCCAAGTAAGTTTACCATTATAAATACGTGAATATTCGATTGAAATACCTTATATTCAATTTAGTTCGAGTGTTTACAAAAGCAACGAGATTCTACCCTTTTTCATCTCAATTTTGAATAAAGATCGGCTTTGTATTATACCATTTCTCTATTTATTGAGTAATCGTGTACAGTAAAGAATTATTGAGAATCGTTTAAAAATAGATTAATTAATCGATTTTGTGACATTGAGATAGACAGAGGAATGAGATAGGCAGAGGAATAAGATAAACAGAGGAAAATAAAATTCCTGATCTGCTTAATAGGCAGTGGATTTATAATTTCTTCAAATTGTTAGTATTTCCCTACTTATTTCTATCGATTCTTGAGATTCGATTTCTGTTGCATACAATGAACAGCACTAATCGCTAAAATTGACAGAATAATGATAAAAGCGCCTGTACTACGAAACCGATGTGATATACGATAGTATCACTTGCTTCGATATTCATCACTTGTTAAAACAAAACGTCGCATCAACCGCTTCAAGTAAATCCGCAATGTAATACGAATATTCAGTTACCGTTTGATGACCTATGTTTTTCTCAAATTTGGTATTACAGAGAGTATTAGATTAAAAATAATTGATTTTAATATTAAATACGCATAATATTAATAACAAAACGACTTATCGATGGAAGGAATCGTTTCCTTTATTTTATCTCCTCGCATTTGTACAGTTTTTACAATTTATAACTGAGCAATCATGCATTTTAAACGAGTTTCAGACGTACAATATAAAAAAAACGAGTTTCAGATCACATAGGAGCCTTAGGTACTAGATTATTATTTGGGATTAGATATGGTTGAAAATTTCGAATTATCGATGCTTGAGCTTGTCGTCCGCGGCGAGCACGCGCAGGCGCGCCTGCAGCCACGCCGAGTCGCGCACGTGGTGCGCCAGGCGCCGGTCCGCGCGCGCGGCCGGCGCGCCGCGCCCAGCCCACCAGCCCACCCTGCACACACACACTGCTAAGCTGGCCGATGTTTATATCCTCGCATATATTCAAAAAAGATTAAAGCAGCGACAGCCCTTCGTTTAATTATGGCGCTGATTGACGAGTATGAGATAAGTGTGATCTGAGTTGCTAGAAACGCGGGACGACTATGCTGTTATCTTTGTATAAAATGAACGATAGTTTTTCAATAAAATGTTGCTAAGCTATGTTAAGTACATAAGACATGGACGAACACTTGCGAGCTGGTGAGCGGCGCGTCGTACTTGTCGCGCGGGCCGCGGTCGAACATGTCCTCGATGCGCTGCAGCGCGCGCCGCGTGCCCTCCTCGTCGGTCGCGCCCGCCTGCTCGCGCACGTAGAACTTGCCCGTCACCGTGGCAGCTGCCGACACACAATCACACGACATGGCGCGCTCGGTCGACTCGCAGTCGGCCGGCGCCGCTACTTACGCAGGCCGAGAGGTTTCACGAGCGACACGTAGGAGCGGCCCTGCTCGCGCTGCGACGCAAAGCGCAGCTTGAAGGACCGCGCGTGCAGATCGCGCGCGTCGCCCGGGCCGGCCTCGCCCGCGCCTGCCTCGCCGCCGCCGCCCGGGCTCTCGGTGCCCTCCGCCGCCATCCCTGACAGCTACCCTTTTACTTACAGTGTAGACCGACGAATGGCCAGTTGGATCGATGTGTCGAGGTGTTGCTAGGCAGGAAATATAACCGGCAATGGTCCCACAGACACGCATCAAGCGCCGTCGCTAACTAAAGCCTGCAGAACGATACTTACTTATGTGTATATTTATACCTACCTATTTCAGTGTTGCTATAAGCATCACTTCCACTATGCACAAAAGCGCGAGTATGTACATTATATCGTCCCGTTTATATTTTTTTTAACGTTTAGTATGTATATGTACTTACTTATGTCTTATTAAATATCCAAAGAAAGAAACACGTGAACAAAATGCATTTGTTTTTACCCGACTGCCCCAGAAGGAGGGTAATGTTTTTCCTTAAATTAAAATGTTTTCCTTTATGAAAACATTTTAATTTAAGGAAAAAACAAATGCATTTTCTTTCGTCTTCATGCAATTTCTGTATTTGATATAAGTTTTTATAATTATAGTTATTATCATCGTTCATTTTTTACAACATATACCTGGAGAACAACAAAAACTTATGAATTTGCTTTCGTTAGATACTGAGGCAGTGTTACGAGAGGAGGAGGCTATATCGCCGGATGAGCTGAGCGTCGCGCAGATGCGAGAGATCAAGGAGCACGCGCAGAACTACACCTTCCAGACAGAAGTCAACCGTATGATGAAACTCATCATCAACTCGCTGTATAGGAACAAAGAGGTGCGCCCGTCTCATTCCATCTGATGGAGCTCTGAGCACGTAGTGCACGGTAGTAACGAGAGCGTCGTTTCAGATATTCCTACGAGAGTTGATCTCGAACGGCTCGGACGCGCTGGATAAGATCCGGCTGATGTCACTGACGGACCGCGACGTGCTGGAGACCAACTCCGACCTCAGCATCCGCATCAAGGCCGAGCCCGAGAAGCGCCTGCTGCACATTATCGACTCCGGCATCGGCATGTCGCGCAACGAGCTCATCAACAACCTCGGCACCATCGCCAAGTCCGGCACCGCCGAGTTCCTTTCCAAGATGCAGGACGCGGAGAAGGTACGTGTGTCTCGGACGTAGGTACCTACAGTCTGGATCGCACAGGTCAATAAATGTCCTACTCCTTGCAGAGCGAGGCGCACGAGATGAACGACATGATCGGCCAGTTCGGCGTGGGCTTCTACTCCGCCTTCCTGGTGGCCGACAAGGTGACCGTGGTGTCCAAGAACAACGCCGACAAGCAGCACGTGTGGGAGTCGGACGCCAACGCCTTCAGCGTGGCCGAGGACCCGCGCGGCGACACGCTCAAGCGCGGCACGCACATCACGTGAGTACGGCTCGCGCGGCAGGCTCGCGCGGCAGGCTCGCGCGGCAGGCGCGCGCGGCCGCTGACCGACTCGTGTTGCAGGCTGCACGTGAAGGAGGAGGCGGCGGACTACCTGCAGCCCGACACCATCCGTAACCTCGTGAAGAAGTACTCGCAGTTCATCAACTTCCCCATCTACCTGTGGGCGTCGCGCACCGAGACCGTGGAGGAGCCCGACGCCGACGCCGACGACAAGGCCGACGCCGACGCCGACGACGACGCGCAGGTATGTAACTGACGATGAATCTATACTATACAAGGCGTTCCTTTTGATATCCCATATGATATGTAAAAACAATTCAAAAAGTCCTAGAACAAGTATTCCAAAAATTCATAGCTTCTAAGATAACATAACACTAGACTCGATGTATCTATGTAAGTTTCATTGATAGTAAGAGTTAATTGATTTTCATTCAAACTTATCATTCATGTTTAAAGCTAAGAAAATGCGACGCTGTCATATTTATTTCTATGGATAACGTTAGTCAGATAGAAAAAAAAAAAACTCGTTAGGCAGTTTTACATAAATAATCGTGCCAGTGTGTGTATATTGGAAAGGAGATAAGTCATTTTAGTTATTTTCATAGTCTTATGTCATATGGGATTCTTCTCTGGGGAACCTGTTCGGACATTAATACTATCTTTGTTCTACAGAAAAGGGCTGTTCGAGCCATTTACAACCTAGGTCCGAGAGATTCCCTTCCAGAAAAATTCAAAGAAATAGGCATTCTGACTGTAGCTTCTCAATATATATTAGAAAACCTATTGTATGTACAGAAAAATATATCAAATTTTAAGAAAATGTCCGATATTCATAGTTTAAATACCAGGAATAAACACAACCTTGCTGTACATCACACTCGTCTCCACAGAGTAAGCAACTCGTTCATGGGTCAATGTATACGCTTTTACAACAAACTTCCCATTGACATTCGAAACTTACCCATTAAACGATTTAAAAACTTCATTAAAACCAAACTTTGTAAAAAAGGGTATTATAGAATTTCCGATTATTTAGAAGATAAAAAAGCATGGGATTGAACTGCTCGCTCTGCTAAACCTTGTAATAAAACCTTGAAAATTTACATTATAATTATTCAGTAAAATCATCAAATTATACCAGTTTTATATAAACATTGACATTGTTGAATATTACATACAAAATGACATGATTACTTTGTAAAGTATTATATTATTTGAATTATTGTGAATGTGAGGACTATGTGGATATTTTTTTTTTTTCTCTTCTCTATTTTCTTTTCTTTCTCAGTTAGTTTTAATAATGGTCTGGCAGTTTGAGTAGTTTATGCGGCCTACCCAAATGTCCTTTCTTTGGTACTGTTTGTCGAGTTGAGCTCCTTAAGTTCAGAGTTGAGCTCCGCGATTACTGACAAATGCTTGCACTGACTGGACAGGTCCACTCAACGCTGTATGGTTCTTTCCTCAAAAGACCATTTCAGACACTAGTCTACATGGTCCTCATATGGCCTGACCAAGATTATGTCTGGACTTTAAAAGAGACTGTGACCTCTGAGTTTGTTTCGGCCTTTCTTCTCAGAGTAGTCAGATAGGAAACGCCGAACTCATCTAGCTAATTTTTAACATAAATTTTAATATGACGTGTAAAAGTGATTCCAATATCCTATTTACAGAATAAACAATTTCATTTCATTAATTCCTTATGATCTCTAGATAATAGTGGTAATGAAATGAAATCTTTTACATACATACATAACATACTAAATATACAATAACATAAATATACACATTCACCTTCATTACTACACACACATTGTTTTATGTAATCGGCGTGTGGTAGGACTGCCACCTTTATGTAAGGGCCAGGTCATATAAAATGGCGCACCGTGGTGTGGCTTGGCCCTAAGGGGCATCGGTTAGGTTCGCAAGAGAATGCTCTGTCTGCGGCCACCAAACAGTTGTGCGTGCGGCGCGCGGCCCAGAGCTATTTTATTTACTATTTCATGGTCTTTGTTTAATGAGTAGGTTAGCCTCATCGGTATTATAATTTAGTAAAATAGTGCACTGTTCAGTAAAAAAAATCGAAGTGTATAGAGTGCCGCGAGTATTCTTGTGGCACTCTAGTGTCCCTGCCTCGGCCCGGCTAGGGTGCCGTGAGCGTTGCATTGTCACTGTCACTTGTTATTTAGGTTAGGTTAGAACTGTGACCACACAACGCACGAGCCGAGCGAGCGTAGCGAGCGGTGCCGCGGCAGCGGCCGGCGAAGTGCCAGGGTCCGTTTACGCACAAGAGGTAATGTTTTGGGAATGTGGTGTTTTACAGCGATCTAACCTCGACAATCAAACAAAATACCAAGTGACGTGACTTAATGACAGTGACAATGACAATCCAATGCTTGCGGCACTTTAGCCGGGCCGAGGCGGTGTCACTAGGGTGCCTGTAGTGGCACTTTATCCGCTAAGGATAGAGTGCCACTGGTGGCATTCTATACACTGCCAAAAAATTTTAGGAATAAAGGGTGTTTTGAACGATTCATGAAATTAAAAATCACATTATGTAACAAATCATTTTTATTATTGTAAGTATATCAATTTCAACGTCAGACAAAATAGATGTAGATAGAGTCTGGCTAACGAAAATTGGCCCCAGAATATTGGCGGCAAATTTAAAAAATACATGCAACACTAAATACACCAGAGATACCGAACGACAACCTTGTCAAATTGACGTTCACGTTCATACAGAGTTGCTATATAAAAAGTTCGCAAATAATTCCAGGGCCAACTTTCGTTAGCCAGACTCTAGTATTTCATGTAAAAAAGATGCAGTTCGCTCCACCTCTCATCTTGATACCATGTCCAACATAAAAATACATTAATACGACACGCTCAATATTACATGTGCACAACAGCCAACGGTACCAACGTCTGCCCACCAAACAGTTGCAACAGTAAGCAGCCAGGAAGAGCAGCTCTAGTGTTAGAAATTGTGAAACTTAGCCTCAAGAACTACTGAACCTAAAATTGTGAACAAAAATACAGAGAATGGTTCTTTTACTCATAGATTACAGGAAAACCTTCAAGAAGTATGTGGTCTCTAAATAACATGATATAAATCTCCCAATATTGTGCGTACATACTTACATTTGCAGTTGGAATATATGGGAGAACATGTTTTTCAACTACAATGTTAAGTTAGTTCTTGGGATAAATTCATCCCAACTACGGAACCCTTCATTATGCTTGGTCCGACACGCACTTGGCCGGTTTTTTTTCCACGCGAACAAAGTTGCTGGCATGAGCTAGTAATTAATTAATGAATCTTGCCGGTAGGTTAGTGGTGGCCCAGTGGTAACGGCCCTGACTTACGAGTTGTAGGTCGTGGGTTCGAACCCAAGCAGGCGCTTTACTTTGTGTAAATAATTTCATCACCACTGCTCTCAAAACGGTGAAGGAAAACATCGAGAGGAAACAACCGGCATGTCTTAGAACCAAAAATTCGAAGACATGTGACATCTACCAAAGTACCAACCCGCACTGGGCCTGCGTGGTAGATTACAGCCCACTCTCTCTCACACAGAGGAGGCCTGTGTCCTAGCAGTGGGAACATTAATAGGCTGATGATGATGATGATGCCGGTAGGTCGAGGACGCTACCGAAGAAAAACGCGAAACCAAGAAGACCGAGAAGACCGTGTGGGACTGGGAGCTGATGAACGACAACAAGCCCATCTGGACGCGTAAGCCTAACGAGGTCAACGACGACGAGTACACGCAATTCTATAAGAGTCTCACTAAGGACACCTCGCCGCAGCTGGCCAGGTACGTGCGCCCCTGTCTCTGCACCATCTGTGCGTAAATAATACTCCAACACAAATGTTTTACTTGTGAAATTGACAAATATTTAAGAGCGTTTATTCTGAAAGTGGGCAACGTCGCAAGAAGATGTCAAATAATTTCTTTTTTTTTTTTATTAATTTGGCACTACTACCACTTTGACAGCCGATCACGAGACTGTCACGTGACGCTCAGTTTTGCTCCGTGCGCCGATCATGAACCCAGCTCGTTATCGGAATTCCTTGAATTTATTCTAAAAAAACACTAGCTACGCTCGTGATCGGCGTTTGTAGCATTTAGTAGGTGCGTTCTTTAGCTACACAGTACACACACATGGGTGATTCGTTTGCGTACGGAGGTGCCGCGTGGGGTGCAAGGGGAGAGATTGCAAGAAATGTGTCAAACCACCGACCGTGACTGTTTTGAAAAATTTCATAGACAGGCAGATTAATTACACGGTCTAAAATAAAAATAAAAAATTTTAAACACGTAATCAAGGACTCGGTTATGTGTATGTAAGTTTTTTTTTTGTCGAAAATGTGTAATAATTATTAAATTTTTGAATTCAAAAATAAATAAAAAACACGTAATCAAGGACTTATACATTTGCGAAAATGGGTAAAAGAAATTTGATTTAAAAAATAAATTTAATTTTTTATAAAAATTTATTAGTTATTCTAGCATACACAGGGTAGACCAAAAATACACGTCATAAAAAATAAAATGGATTCCTAATGTCCAGGGTTATTCGGAAATACCCCATGTATGTTCCGCGATTTTTTGTAGTTTTCGAGTTATTAATTTATTTTTATTGAATAGTTATGCTGGTGGAGCTTCAAAAATTCATAATATCTTTGTTTGTAGAGAGTATTTTCCAGTTTTTTTTTGCGGTGGTATCGTCTTGAATGTTACTTTCATACATAAAATAATAAACTTGCTTACATTCCTGCAAGTTACTCAAAAAAGTATCGATAGCAGAAATTAAAGTTTTTAGTGGTAAGATTGAAATTTTCAACTTCAATTTAAAAATACAAAAATGAAGTTCCCTATATTCTAGCTGACATTAAAGACTATGCAGGTTCCTAAGCTACGCAAAAAATAAAAAAAAGTTTGTACTTAAACTTCTAATAATTCGCTGCAATCGTTACTTTTTTGAGTAACTTGCAGGAATGTTAGCAACTTTATTATTTTACGTATGAAAGTCACATTCAAGACGATACCACCGCAAAAAAAAACTGGAAAATACTCACGAAAACTCAAAAAAAATAATACAAAAAACATAATAACTCGAAAACTACAAAAAATCGCGGAACATACATGGGGTATTTTCGAATACCCCTGGACATGAGGAATCTGTATTTTTTTTATGACGTGTATTTTTGGTCCACCCTGTATACAAAAAGAAGCAAATGCATAACTTTTTTAGTTATTTTTACATAATTTTTACAAAAATGCCAGAAACGCCCGGCGCACAGGGAAATGCGCGTTGCAAAAAGCTTGGCTGACCAAGTGTTACTGTATGCAACATTATATGGTTTGACCATGGTGACAGTCAAATCAAATAATTGATCTATTTAAACATAAAAGCAGAAACTGACTGACATATCAAACAACGCACAGCTGAAAATACTGGGCCAGGGAACGAGAACCTTTGCACAAGGCTTCGTATTATAATGTAGCTGAGCTCTGAAAAGGGGCTATTGGAAATTTAAAAAGGAGGGATTTTGTTTGTATGAAATATCTCATTTCTTTAGTTAATGAACTTGAAACAAGGCACGAATACTTGCCTAAGTAAGGAATGAAGTTTGTTATTATTAGTTTTTCAGAACTACCCCTCCAAGGGGGTGTTAAAGTTTGTATGGAATAATTTTAACGCGAGGGCCGATTAACGCGAAACTCAGTATTAATACTTGTAGCAGAAAAGAGTCAATAAAAAAACGTGTGCGTTGTTCTTTCTCACGTATGATTTATAATTATCATAAACTTTAGGATTTGAAGATTTTGGCCCTAATATCAGCCACCATTTTGTTTTTTTTTTTCAAAATCGAGGTGCACATTAAATGTCATATATTTGGATAAGGGACACTTATACAAACATAAAACTTGAAATAACATAACATCATAAAGCGTCACATTTCTGAGATATTCAAAGATAAAAATAACAATTGTTATACCGAATTTATTTTGATAATGTTGTAGTTCATTCATGTTGATTAAGTTATTTACACATGAATTAATTGAATACAGCTAGTGGATAAAACATAAGATTTTTTAATCATATTCGGTATAAATAATATTATTATCATCCAAGAAGGCAGCAGGAGGCTAAATAGGATCATGTTGGTGTCGCGCCCATGCCGTGCACCATATAAATATCTATGTATACCCCGCCGAATGTGGACGTGTGTCAGTGGCGTGCCTGGTCAAACTTAGAGCAAGCCAACAGATTTTTGACGATAAAAAAAAAACAACCAAGTGAGGGATTGACTGATTATCATGTACAACATTATTATAATTTTGGTTAGAAAAACGAAGAGTTCTACATATTATTTCAAGCATTCGTACGTAATTGTCATAAGCCCCATCTATATTATTGAATGCGCGTAATCACACCGTTTAGCCGAACCTTTTCAGCGCAATATTCGCTTGTCACATTGTATGCATCATTTTTCAATCAAAGGCACTAGATGACTCCCAAAAGTTCTATTTGTCGAATTAGTTGATCGAAAATGTTAATTATGAGATATTACCAAAGTTTTTAATACAATGACAATAGTCAACACTCTCAGTCTTTATTTCAAAACACCTATGAAGAATCTCTTCGATACGAACATTATTGTGTTTTGTGATCTCAATGAGGTGTACGTTTTTCAGTGGTTTACCAAAACATGTCCGTTTCGACCGCTCGGCCAACTCATAAAATTTGATGAAACTTTGCCAGGAATTAGTGGTAATTTGTTACTATACACACCTCTTTTTCTGAATTTGTTGCAAAAAAAACTAAGACGCTATGACCAAAAATAGTTGGCCGCTAGAACCGCCACTTGCCGTAGTCATCGCCTGTGATTACACAGAAACTAAACAATGCAGATAGGCGAACGATGCATCAAAAGAAAGGTCTTAATTTGTTGTATTTGTTGCAAAAATAAAAAACATCAAAACGTAAAATAACAAAAAGTTATGCTATATTTTAGTTTCCAGGTTAAGGATAGATAGGTTTCTCAGCATAAATATCAAATTAATAGGGGCTAATGTGTATGGACAATTAGTTGCTAAATTAATTCATGGTCTCTTTTCAATTGTACGTAATTTCAATTTGTACAGGTTTTCAAAATATTGAGCACTTGTAAAATAAATTATAAATATTTTTTCAAATACACCTTGCCGCCACATTGCAATTGTAGTCTTTATTTGGGAAAAAAGTTTTTCTATTTCTGATCTACAGTTGTAAATTTGCTCTATATCATGTGCTCCGTTCAAAAGCATTACTTGTTTTTTTTGCCTCTGTGTTGATTAGATTAGTTGATAAAGAAATTTTAATCGATTTGTGACATTGACTTTTATAAAGTATGCTATAGGATGCCTTAAAATGTAAGCACTTGCCCTAAAACATTAAGATATGAGATGACTATCGAACATATTAATCACGATTCAGACACACTTCATTATGAAAATTCATGGTCACCCTACTCTAATACAGTTTCATACTACTATATTTCAGTGAATATCTCCTAAAATATGAATTTCACCGTTATTTTCGCCACATTTATCCAAACTAGGTTACGTTACCTGTCGATTAGTACTTTAACTAAGCTTGAACCTATTTTTAATAACGAAATAAACGCCATTGTATTTTAGGCATACTGCCGTCCGAGCGGCCAACTAAAATCGTCTCTTAACAAATTATTGAACTTATTTTCTAGTATTTTTCTTGTTTATTCGCTGCAACAAATTAGCAACTAATTGTCCATACACATTAGCCCCTATTAATTTGATATTTATGCTGAGATACCTATCTATCCTTAACCTGGAAACTAAATATAGCATAACTTTTTGTTATTTTACGTTTTGATGTTTTTTATTTTTGCAACAAATACAACAAATTAAGACCTTTCTTTTGATGCATCGTTCGCCTATCTGCATTGTTTAGTTTCTGTGTAATCACAGGCGATGACTACGGCAAGTGGCGGTTCTAGCGGCCAACTATTTTTGGTCATAGCGTCTTAGTTTTTTTTGCAACAAATTCAGGAAAAGAGGTGTGTATAATAACAAATTACCACTAATTCCTGGCAAAGTTTCATCAAATTTTATGAGTTGGCCGAGCGGTTGAAACGGACATACCAAAACTACAAATGCCATACAAACAACACTATTCATGTGCTTTCATGAGTTTCAAGGCACCAGCTACCTACCTAAGTTTGTCTAATAAACAATCGAATGCCTATTTTATTTTAATCTGTGAAGTAACGAGATTATACATTATGTAAAACTCAAAGTATTCACCTTTCCGAGTAAGGATTGCACACTGAAGCTGAAATAAGATATGAGAATTCCGGCGAAGACGTATGGGAAGCCACTTGAGCTTTATACGAAATTCAGAAATGTGATCATATTTGCGCAGGCCAAATATAAATCTTATACAAAAGTTTTGAAGTCGCTCAAGTTTATCAAGTTGTGCCTCAGTGAGATCAAGATAACTGACATCTAGATAAATACTGTCTAAATCCGAATATTAACATAATATTATAGAAATATGCTCAAATTGCAAATGATTTAGGTATTACGTTTGTATGGATAATTCAAGGGTCGCCGCGGTCTTAAAAATTAGAACAATTTGCGAAATAAATACATACAAATGGTATCAACAAAGTTCACAATTTCTATGCGAAAGTTGAGAGGTCCAGAAGCCAGGTAAAAGCCAGCCTTGGTGCGAGCGAGAAAGCTATGCAATGTACCACAGAATTGACGTCTTCATTCATCGATGCGATCTCGCGTCCTGCTTATCGCTGTAGTGTTAGAGCGAGATCGCAACTGCGGCATACGAGAAAGTTTGGCAACAGTGCGTTATGCAAAACGATATTCACCGCGATTCTGAAAAAAAATCAAAATGGCGGCTTTACTTTAGGGCCACCCTACATACAAAAATCTTCAAACCCCTTTCACTGCAGCCATCTTGGATTTACATTTTGACCTCACTATCAACTTTAGCTTCCTCGAAAACTAGGTATGAAAACGATACCCACGATGACTTTTTTTTTTGCATTTAAAACCCTGGTGTTGCCGTGGTGCAGTATGTAGTGTGCTGGTGTGTGCAGGGCCCACTTCGTGGCGGAGGGCGAGGTGACGTTCCGCGCGCTGCTGTTCGTGCCGCGCGTGCAGCCGGCCGAGTCCTTCAACCGCTACGGCACCAAGACCGACCACATCAAGCTGTACGTGCGCCGCGTCTTCATCACCGACGAGTTCAACGACCTCATGCCCAACTACCTGGCCTTCATACAGGTACGCCCTACGGCCTCGCGCCGCCCGCGGGCGAGCGCCGGCGCTGACTGTGTGTGTGTGTGTGTGTGCAGGGCATCGTGGACAGCGACGACTTGCCGCTGAACGTGAGCCGCGAGACGCTGCAGCAGCACAAGCTCATCAAGATCATCAAGAAGAAGCTCGTGCGCAAGGTGCTGGACATGCTCAAGAAGATCCCCGACGCCGAGTACGACGGCTTCTGGAAGGAGTACTCCACCAAGTGAGTTGCGCGACGCGTGCCTGGTCATGTGCTACTGTAGTGCTGGCAGAGAGTAACCGTGTGTTGTCGCAGCGTGAAGCTGGGCGTGATCGAGGACCCCAGCAACCGCTCGCGCCTGGCCAAGCTGCTGCGCTTCCAGTCGTCGCGCGGCGCGGCCATGACGTTCCTGGCCGACTACGTGGCGCGCATGAAGCCCAACCAGAACCACATCTACTACATCGCCGGCTCCAGCCGCGCCGAGGTATCTGCATTATGATTATTTAATTTATAAATAGTGTATCTGCATGACCGCTTATTAGTTCTTTTTAAACTACACAATGGATTGAGATACGGTTTTCTCCATCAATTTGAATTTGTTACGGGAGGTTTATGTGTATAATACATTAATATTTAACAGTTATGTGGCCACATCAGTTTTTTTTTAAAGATAAAGATAAGTTTATTTTGCAAATATGGGTAACATACATGATGACAAAAAAAGTGCAGCCATATTTTACCACGTAGGCATGCAAATGATTTATAACATTCAACTTAATTTAAATTAGCCTATGTTCTCTCCCACTTACTGCTGAGCAAATGCGTCCCTTTTGTCCTTCCAAATCTCTCTATTTTTGCGATTTGTGGCCATGTTGGCCCCGCAACATGATTAGATCGTCATACCACCTTTGCTGTGGTCTACCTCAATGGCGCCTCTTACAGCCGTTTAGTGACTCTTCGTGTGACGTGGCCGGCCCACTCCCACTTCAGCTTGGCTGCTTTTTCTCTAAAGCCCGCTACTTGAGTTAGTTATTGGATCTAATTAGACAGATAATTCGCATCAAAACCTCGGTTGTCACTGTTTTTTGTATGAGAATGTGGTAAAAACGGTAACTAGAGTTGTTTTTTGTGTGCAGGTTGAGAAGTCTCCGTTCGCGGAGCGTCTAGTGCGACGCGGCTACGAAGTGCTGTACCTCACGGAGGCCGTGGACGAGTACTGCCTGTCCTCGCTGCCCGAGTACGACGGCAAGAAGTTCCAGAACATCGCCAAGGAGATCTTCGACTTGGAAGAGAGTGAGTACGCTCTCCCGCGCTCTCCACATATCGTGCGCTCGCACCGAGACTGACAGTACACGTGTTCCGCAGACGATCAGCAGAAGGAGCGCCTGGAGGCGTACAAGAAGCAGTTCGAGCCGCTGACGACGTGGCTCGGCAACAAGCTGAGCGCCTGGGTGACGCGCTGCGTCGTGTCGCGGCGCCTGGACCGCTCGCCCGCCGCGCTGGCCGCCACGGCCTTCGGCTGGACCGGCAACATGGAGCGCCTGGCGCTGTCCAACGCGCACCAGAAGGCCGACGACGCGCAGCGCAAGCACCACCTCACGCAGAAGAAGATGCTGGAGATCAACCCGCGCCACCCGCTCATCGCCGAGCTGCTGCGGCGCGTGCGCGACGCGCCCGACGCGCCCGAGACGGCCCGCGCGGCCGACACGCTGTACCGCACGGCGGCCATCCGCTCGGGCTACCTGCTGCAGGAGGGGCAGGCCACGGACTTCGCCGCGGCCGTGGAGGACATGCTGCAGCAGTCGCTGGGCCTGCCGCCCGGCGCCGCGCCCGCCGACGACGAGCCCGAGGACGAGCCGGACGCGCCCGAAGCCGACGAGCTGGAGGCCGACGCCGAGCACGAGGAGCTGTAGCCGAGCTGCCAGAGTGAATGTTCCGTGTGTGACGATGATGACTACTTTTTATACTTGCTGGCATGTTACGTGTGAGATTATGAATTGATAGTTTAATGTAAATAAATTATATATTTATTAGGTGTTATCTTTTATTGCAATATCCGTAAAAGAGTCGCGTAATGAAAATCCTATCAAAAACATAAATGTGAAAATTAGGAGCCAAGTTAAGAATACAGGCTTTGTTGTCGCCTTCGCCAAAAAAAAAATTGAGATCTAAATGGGTGCCAAGTTCTATATATAATCCTGAAATTTATTTATAAGAACATACAACATTCTAAAATGAATTTAAAACCCAAATTCTTGTTTTTTTTTTCTATGTGCGTTTGCCCAGCACGGCCCTCCAAAATTTGAGTATAAGGTATGCACCAATGCAATGTACTCGCCTCTAGGAGTATATGTACCGGTTTCTTTTTCAATGTACCTCTGTACTTTTGCAGAAATATGCAAAAAAAGGGGGCCGTGCCAGCCAAACGTTTTCAGTACTGCCCCCGTGTAACTTGAAAAATATATAACGTATTTAAAAAAAACTTATACTTAAGGAATGTACCCTATTAACACGTTATATGTACCGCAACAGATATTGTGAATTCGTAATAACAAATAATATATAGAAGTGGATAGGGGGCCGTGCTGAATTTTTTTTTATAAGAAAATATGTAAAAAATGCTAATCAACCTTAGCCAAAAACGATCAAAAAGTAATTTATGTTTGGCGAGTAACATATTATGTACCGCATTGGTTTCTCATACAACTTGCTAGATTTGAAAAAAAAAAAAACAATTTTAGTTTATTCAGCACGGCCCTCTATAGTTGCCTATATCTTTTTAAATATGACATGTTTGTTTACAAAATTCGACTTCCTGAATTATGTATAGGAGTACATTCGTTCCAAATAAATTGCGATTCCGCTGTATTAGTACTTTGTTGTGTGTAATTCCATGTATTTTCGCCTAGGCTTTATGGGGTGCTTAATTGTTGCAAATGGGTCACACTTTCACGTCCTGGAAGGAATACGTCAAATTACAAGTCACCCTGTATGAACCTAATATATGGAATCATGGTCACCCCATCAGTTGTAATATATGATATTTTGGATTCAATTTATCTTTTAAAGTACTAATACAGCAGAATCGCAATTTATGTGGAACGAATGTACTTGTACGAGTCATGTATCGTACATGGCACGCGCGCATTGCATACATCAGCACTTTTCCGTCACCTTGCACAAATTATAGTGTAACGTGACAGTACACGATCAGCGTTCATAGTCAGCTGTACTCATTCATACAACATTCATATAGCATTAGTTACGTGGTAGTTAAATAGATTCAATAAACCATCATCTTTGGCTATTCGTGACTTATCATTTCAAGCTATAATCCAAGGTGTGTGCGTCCCATTCAGCAGCGCATACATCTTTATGGTCCTTCGAGCCTCAAGATTATAAGTGTTCCGCGTTCTTTGTGCCGTGGCGATTCGGTTGGGCTGGCCGACCAGAAGCAGCATCTCACCAGTTCAATAGAAGAAGCACCTGAACAGAGGATACGGACCGCGGAGATCATTGCACCAGCAGCAGCAGATACAAGATATCACCGAAGCACATCGGCAGTATCGACAGATTTGGTGCCTAATTAATTCATAAATAATTCCATCATGGAGGGAGTTATTCAAACGCAATATCAAGTCATGGAGGCTATGCATAAACTTCTGATCAATTTCAAAAAAGACGGAGAGAGCCGTAAGACTCCCGACAGTGTTCAGAAGAAAATAGACCTTCTCGACAAGTATTGGGCAGAATTTCAAAATAACCACGAGAAGATTCGCGAGCGCGAAGATCCTTCTCATCAATACTTTGTGCAAGATTCCCATGAACAGACAAGACAATTTTACAGAAGCACTAGGGAATTCTTTATCAAGTATTTAACTCAAGAACGGAAACCAGCGTCACCCTTAATCAAGCCGTCAGCCTTTACATTCGAGTTGGCACCGTCGACCTCGCAGTCATCGGAGCCAAAACTCCTTCAAGATGAAGATGCAGGTGTCGCTGAACGCGGTAACCAATCATCCCTTTCAATAAAGGTGCCTGAAATAGCGGAGATCGCGAGTAACAGCAAAACAGACGAGATGTTACGCAAACAAAGAAGCAATAGGTATCAAACCGTTTCAAAGAACCGCGTCAAATATCAACGTGGACCTCCTCAAAGAAAATTGGCAGTTTGAAGACGCCTTAAAAGTGCTAGAATCAAGGTGGAAGGCAGTTGATTCACTTTATTGGGACCTTGACAGTTTGCCCAATGAAGCCGACGTGCAATATGAGATGTCTTACAATACGTGCGAACTCGTTTACAACCAAATGAAAGCAACCATCAACTCCAAAATGTGGTCAGTTACTCACCGAGAAAGGTCGACGCCGAAAATCGAAATTCCAACCTTCAGTGGTAGCTACGAACACTGGACAGCATTCAAAGATTTATTTGTGGAGACCATCCATTCAAGTCCGTCTCTTTCCAACGCACAGAGAATGCAGTTTCTCAAAAGCAAAGTGAAAGGAGAAGCCGAGAAACTTATTCAACATCTATCAATCAGCTCGGAAAATTATGAGACTGCATGGGAGATCCTCAACCGCAGATACAATAACAGAAAACTGATCTTGACGTCACATCTCAACTCATTGCTCGGTGTTCCTATCACTCAACATTTATCGGCAGCATCAGTCAAAAAACTCCACGATACGACAAAAGAATGTATCAATGCCATCAAGAACCTTGGTGTAGACACATCATCGTGGGACCCAATATTGGTACACTTGCTTTCACAAAAGTTGGATACGGTGACTCATAACGACTACTTAGAGTCACTGGCTGAGCCGCGTGAGCTACCCAACATAGCAGATTTTCTGGATTTTCTAGAAGGAAAATTTACGTCATGGGAATCATCTCGTCGTAAACCAGAAACAGCAAAACCATCTCAGTCGGAGCCTGCACAGACAAACAAGAAATTTCATTCATATTTATATGAATGAAATTTCAGCATTCAGCGCAAATCAGAACAAAAGTAATAAGTATAAATCAAATTCATTGACAAAAGACAATGAAAGTGCAACAAACTGTCCACATTGCAATCAAGAGCACAAGTTGTTTTCGTGCAAAACGTTTCTCGAATTACATCCTGACGCAAAACGGAAGGCAGTGGCGAAATACAATTTATGCAAAAACTGCCTAAACGTACATACGAATAGCAAGGAATGTTCGTCAAGAAAAACATGCCGCGTCTGCAACTCAGATCATAACACATTGCTTCACGACGCCTACGGCAAAGGAGGTGGGCAGAAATCACAGCAATTCAGTGCAGCAAACAACAGCTGGCACTGATAGCAAGAAAACAACAAGTGACAGTAGCAATCACGTGTCTCAAGAAGATTTATCAGAAACTCTGCTTACCACAGCATTGATCAAAGTGCAAGCATACGATGGGTCCCTGATAACTTTACGAGCGCTTCTAGATCAGGGTTCACAAACATCCCTGATAACAGAAAAAGCAGCACAAAAACTACGATTACCGCGTGGCCGCTGCAAAGGTGTCATATCCGGTGTCGGGGCGAAACAGAATAGTTGCAAAGGCGTCATACGAATCACGTGCAGTGCCATTCACGGTGATTATACATTTGACACCGATGTTTTCATTATGCGCAACTTAATCAACAATTTGCCTAATAAATCATTCACAAAACCAAAATCATGGACATTTATAGAAAATATCACGTTGGCTGATCCAGATTTTCATGAGAGTCGTCCTGTAGACATTTTACTCGGGGCTGAGATATACTCAAACATAATCCAAGAAGTTTAGTCAGAAAGTTTAAGTCAGAAGATAGCATGTGTATCAAAGATAAGAGCACAAACAGATGTCTTACAAACATAGCAGCATGCCGCAATAATTGGATGGAAATGAACAAAATAAATACTTACCTTTATTATTGTTGCGGACAGTGTGCACTTCGTGTCATATGCGAGCATCAGATTACCGCAATACAAATCGCTAAGGCCGGGGGCATAGCACTGGATTCCGATTGCGTAATTAAAGGAGAAGACTTTACCGTTTTTTCACACAAACTGGGATACTCAGAAATTAAAACCGCTGTAGACTTGGAAGCACCGCAAATCGCACCTATCAACCACATCATCAACGTCACCTTGCCACAATTTGAAATCAACATCACTGATCACGAAACCTCATTGCGGCACATCAAAGAACAAATCGAGCAGATGAAATCAGAAAACGCCTTGAGCTCAGGAATTTCAAGCCACGACATCCATCAGTATTCAGCGATCTACGTGTTGTTGTCGGGCGCTGTACTAGCAGTCGCAGTTTATCTATGTCGGTGGATTTGTCGTCGCCGGCAGAGGAGCGCCAACTTACAGTCGGACTCCGAGATGCAGCATCCGGCACCACCGGCGCGTACACAGCACGCGGCCCCCATCGTCAATCCGATGCCACGCACTAGAGACTCGAAACAGCCACGAGAAGAGGCGGTTGAATTAAAGAACTTTTCTAGCTTACTTAGTAGCATCAAGGGCCACAAGAGGACACCTGCATTCGTCACACCGGTGTCTGGTGACAGTGACTAATTTAAGTTATAAGTTATGGCTAAGAATAGATTTTAATTCATGTATTGTAACTTTGGTGACATTTATAAGTTTAGCATAAGCACTTTGTAAACTCATTCTCATCACCCACTCGCATCTCTCTCGCCCGGGAATATGTACGAGTCATGTATCGTACATGGCACGCGCGCATTGCATACATCAGCACTTTTCCGTCACCTTGCACAAATTATAGTGTAACGTGACAGTACACGATCAGCGTTCATAGTCAGCTGTACTCATTCATACAACATTCATATAGCATTAGTTACGTGGTAGTTAAATAGATTCAATAAACCATCATCTTTGGCTATTCGTGACTTATCATTTCAAGCTATAATCCAAGGTGTGTGCGTCCCATTCAGCAGCGCATACAGTACTCCTATACAACATTTAGGAAGTCGAATTTTGTAAACAAACATGTCATATTTAAAAAGATATAGGCAACTATAGAGGGCCGTGCTGAATAAACTAAAATTGGTTTATTTTTCAAATCTAGCAAGTTGGATGAGAAACCAATGCGGTACATAATGTTACTCGCCACACATAAATTACTTTTTAATCGTTTTTGGCTAAGGTTGATTTGTCTTCATTACATATTTTCTTATAAAAAAAATTTCAGCACGGCCCCCTATCCACTTCTATATATTATTTGTTATTACGAATTCACAATATCTGTTGCGGTACATATAACGTGTTAATAGGGTACATTCCTTGAGTATATGTTTTTTTTAAATACGTTATATATTTTTCAAGTTACACGGGGGCCGTGCTGAAAACGTTTGGCTGGCACGGCCCCCTTTTTTTGCATATTTCTTCAAAAGTACAGAGGTACATTGAAAAAGAAACCGGTACATATACTCCTAGAGGTGAATACATTGCATTGGTGCACACCTTATACTCAAATTTTGGGGGGCCGTACTGGGCAAACGTACATTTTTTTCTGCTATAACAATGGTTGCTATTAAGAAATATAACTGCTCAAATTTGAACAGTTGAATTATTTACACAACGCACTTAGGATAAATTGAAGCTCAAGATTTGACTTGGCTAGTTTTTACCATCAAACGAAAATTTTAGAGGAGTAAGATATGTTGACCTTACAGTTACAATATAGAAACAGTTTCAGATTATTTAGAAGATAAAAAAGCTTGGGATTGAGCTGCTCGCTCTGCTAAACCTTGTGATAAAACTTGAAATTTTAATTATTACTTATAAACATCAAAATAAACCAGATTTATATTCACATTGACATTATTTAAAATTATATACAAAATGACATGATTACTTTGTAAAGTATTATATTATTTTTAATTATTGTGAATGTGAGGACTATGTGGGTTTTTTTCCTCTTTAAATTTTATTTCTCAGGTAGTTTTAATGATGGTCTGGCAGTTTGAGTAGTTGATGCGGCCTACCCAAATGTCCTTTCTTTGGTATTGTTCGTCGATTTGAGCTCCTTATGTTCTGAGTTGAGCTCCACGATTACTGACAAATGCTTGCACTGACTGGACAGGTCCACTCAAATCTGTGTGGTTCTTTCCTCAAAAGACCATTTCAGACACTAATCTACATGGTTCTCATATGGCTTGACCAAGATTATGTCTGGACTTTAAAAGAGACTGTGACCTCCGAGTTTGTTTCGGCCTTTCTTCTCAGAGTAGTCAGCAGGGCGCTCAATCTTAGAACAAAAAACTGGGGACACCAATGGATACAATGATACAAAATCACGAAGTATATGTAGTCCCTGTACAAAATAAGTTTAAATATGTTTTTCAATTTTGTTGGATTATAATCGAAACTTTTCGCCGACTAGAAAAAACAGATGGCAGCGCTGTAGTAGTCTTCACTTTAATTCAAATAGATGGCGCTAAAGTAAATCGCAACTTGTCAACATAGCGAAGCTCCGATAGCTCATTACTACTAAAATAGTATATTTTTAACCGAATTCTGGTTTGATATATCCAAACAATATTTTTAAATATAGATCATTGTCAAGGGTTTTTATTATATTGATCGCACAGTATGTCACTTAATTATTTTTTTTACAATTGTAACAATAATTTTCACAAACATTTTGCAAACATTCATTGGGGTGGTGGTAGAATTGCCTTGGTGGTTATATTAATAATAAACTGGTAACCCCAATACAAATGGCTGCTAATCTCTGAAACTTGCGCCGGTGCTTTGCGATATTTTGTGATATTTATTTCTGTGTTTTAAAAAAATGATTTTGTGAGTGGTTGTGTTAAAAACTGAGATAGGATTATTTTAGTGCATCACAAGGGTGTCGACCACAGAGTACTTTATACTTACTATGTTTCAAACGATGTGTGATGGTGGTGCGTACGGGATACTTTAACAATAACTTAAAATGTCGAAAATGCAATGCATCACGGAACAATTATTATTCGGCAGTGGTCTTACAGCGGTATGTATAATATAATCCAAAGTATAGTACCAATTTCAATCGGTATTATCATTCTGTTGTTGATCAAACAATTCAACCCTAAAATCATATTTTCAGGTTGTATTCTGTGGAATTTCAGAGTAGCCTCTTTGTAAGCCATAAAATGCTTTGTGACTTACAAGCATTTTCCCGAAACTGCATTTGTTCAAGACCATTTGCAAAGGAAAAAGCTGCATAGATATGCCATTCCGTCTGAACTCACATCAACACGCAGCTCTCAAGTTGAGATGCCCATTGCTGAAACTGGAACCAGTCAACAGCCTGAAACCTCAGGAGCCTAAGTGCACATTGTGGAATACAAATAAAGTATTGAGCATCTGATTTAATCGACTCGTTTGATGTAAGTTCTCTTTTTAATTCAGAAGTACAAAGAAAATCTTTATTTGAATTAAAATCTAGCTGAGCCTAGGCTAATAAGTAAAATGTAGGTATATAAATTTTTTATTATTTATTATTTCGAAATAAATTCAATTTATTTCGAAACAACAATATTATATGTTGCTTTTTTCACAATTTTGTCTCTTTCAGTCAAACTTCTGTTTATCATTATTTCAATATTTTAAATTGAATTACCTAATAAATAACAAAAGCTACTGATAGGAATATAAATTAATAATTGCATGCAATTTGTTTCAGGCATGCATGCAGTTCTTCATGGATTTCCGGACCATAATAAAGACAGATTACAATTCAATACCTGGCTATATTCTATTAGAGGTGATATTTTGGGACTTGACAATGCATCCATATACACCATCGAGTGTGTCACAGACACTTTCAAGATAAATATGTATGTCGCAATAACAGAATAAGCAACATTGCAGTTCTAAACATTATATTTACTAGGTTTGTTCATTACATAATGTTACTTTGTATATTATTAGAATAATAAAATTACTATTACTACAAATATTTAGCTTAGGACTTAATAAAATTAAATGATATGACCTTCATATCATTATAAATATGTTTACTACATAATTATTATGAGTGGCCACTGTTGCTTTAACTATTAAAGCAATTATTAATGCAGTTATTCTTTTATCCTTGACTGCCTCGTTGGTCTAGTGGTCGCAAGCGCTACTGCTGAGCATGAGGTCCTGGGTTCGATTCCCGGGTCGAGCCAAGTGTTATTGCGTTTTTCTATTTGGAATTTCTCAGTAGCAGCCCGGAGTCTGGAATTGTGCCCGGTTGATGGCAATAGGCTCGCCCCCTATTACATGGGACTTGAACATAACTGGCGAAATGTGGGTGTAGCTGCTACAGGTACACCTCTACCCAACCCTTCGGGAAACAAGGCGTGATGTTATGTATGTATGTTATTCCTTTATAATTTTTTCAGGTTTCAATCTAGCATCACAACCAAAGTAACCATATTGTATTGAAAGAAAACCATTGCAAGGACTTGAAAATCAACCAATTCCATCAACTTCTACAGGTATTTATTATATTATGATATTTTATATTATTCTTCTTGGGTTCCAATTCAGAATATGTGTCACTATGGCCTCTATCGTAGCAAATAAAACAAAGTGTAATAGTTTTGGTGGAATGGAACCCTTAGTGCGCGAGTGCCAACTTGCACTTGGCAGGTTTGCAATTGAATATTTGAATAAATGTAATAAATCCTACCGATTAGAAAATAAACTTTCTTACCGTGCATTACTTATGTTTGTATATATTTTATTTTAGCTCCTGAACCACATCAGCAGTTGATGTACACATCTACAAGCATTGTAGAAAATACAATGCAAAAATAAAATATTGGTAAGTACTATTTAGCATGAAATATAATAAGTGTTATGTGTTTGTGTTTACATTTTTAGGGTTACATAGCTGGCATAAGAGCGAACTTGACCAAACTTTTATATCTAGTATAAACTAGTCTCACATTGCGAATAAATTTTGAATTTTTGACTGATATTCCATACAAAAGTGCCAGACTTCGATTTAATTCCACTGAAGTAAAACCTATCTTACTCATCAGCAACTCTCATCTCATTAGCCCTTTATAGTATACTAGAGCTTCTGCCCGCGACTTCGTCCTCGTGGAATAGTTACTTTGGGCTAACGCTAAAAAAAAAAACGATTTTGAAACATTCTTCATTGGTACTCCGCTCCTATTGGTCTTAGCTCCTATTGGTATAGCCTTACTCAATAAATGGGCTATCTAACACTGAAAGAATTCCTCAAATCGTACCAGTAGTTTCGGAGCCTATTCGGTACAAACAAACAAAAAAATCTTTCCTCTTTATAATATTAGTATAGAAAATAAAGTAACACACGTGTCTGTTTCATAGAGTAAATACCTACCCCGTATATCGCATCATAATCCATTATTTTAGAAGTAGCAAGATAACATACTCGTATAATTCACAAACCTTTGTATTAATTTCAAAGACCTTTATTATTTTATGGGGTACCATTAAATTTTGTCATGTATTACGACCTACAAGTCATAAGTTTCAAAGACACAACATCCACCAACCAACACTGGGTCCACATGATTGATTTCGCCCTGCTCATCTTACAAAGAGGAGGCCTATGTGCTAGTTGCTGGAACATTATTAAGCTGGTGATATTTGTGTTTCTAGCCAATAGTCAGTGATTTAAATACTTTATACTACAAACAGTTATAACCTAATGTTATTGCATGACATACACATACTTGACCAGCCTAGAGTGATACTGATTTATTAATATTTCAGATCCAGAAACAGTGGTATGTGAGCAAGTGCCACCTTCAACTTCTCAGAGTACAAAACAAAATTTAGGTAAGTGTTGTTAACATGTATAAACAAAATAAGTTTGACGTTACGTGAACTTCACAGTTATCTTTGATAAGCTGCGCCCCACAGTTTCACTTGCTTGGAGATTCCCATATCAACTGTTTCTCTGGCATAAAAAGTATCCTCTGTCACTCCGTAATAGTGTAGCTTTCTGTCAGTGACATGATTTGAAGTTGGATCAGTATATCCGAATATTACCTTTATCCAGATATAACAGCTTTTGCTGAGGTTTTCATTTCACCATCATTAAGATTAATTATTCCGGAAGGTTTATGTGAATAATACATTAATATTAAACTTATACATAATAAAGAAATATTAAAAAACCTTAAAATTTATATGCAATTACAGTAGAGACCAGTTTCCAGGAAGTTTTTTATCATGAAATATTCACTAGATACCCCAAACGTAACACAGAATTAACGAAACCTCCGATTTGCTGCCCTATAAAGTTTTACAATCATACTAAGACAATTAGTTGTGTGTAAGAATGAATAACATTTTTTTCTTTTCTTTTTTTTAGATAAAGGAATTCTACCCGAAGAATGCAAAGAAACCGCCGATTTGCTGTTATTTATGGACGACATCCCAGCAATGCAGCAGCCTTCCGAGCAGTGGGAACATTATAAGCTGATTATGATTATGATGGACGACATCTTCGACTCTGTCAATGGAAGTCACAACAAAAATAAAAATACTAAGCCCAGCTATGCCAACGTCTGCCGATAAAAAGACCTGGGTTGAAGCAAAAAGGGTTTTTAACTCGATGGAGTTTGTGACTTCTGCTAGCAGGGTCGAAACTGTTCCTACCTTAAAAAAATGGGTGTGGACACTGGAGAGAATCCAAGTTTTACTTCATAAATTAAGTGATGAATACGGTGTAACATCAGTCTGGAGGCGGCACCTTAATCAAGATCCATTCATCCTAGAGAACTTCTTTGGGGCGATTAGAAGTCACAGGTCCCGCAACATTAACCCGACATACGACCAATTTGAGTCTGCTTTTGCCACTCTGCTAATAAACAATTTAAACAGTGTCCACACCCAAAATTGTGAAAATGATTTTTGTGATGCTTTATGCTCCTTCGGACTCAACGAAAACACTGAAGCCACGTCGACCTGTATTGTGTTATCTTGAAAATATTTTTGATTTCACAAGCGAGGATGAAATTGAATAGATGAGATACAGGGAGTATGCAAGTCGACGATGGCTTTTTACTCCCAGTAATTTTTTTTAAAACTAATATAATTTTTTTTTGTCTTGTTTTCAAAAACGAATTCAAAAACAAAAATTAGAAGCGTATTATTTAAAGGACATAATTAAAATGTCTCTATTGAGGTTAGTCATTTTGATTTTATAAAATGATAGATTACTTAATTAATACTGTGATTAGATTTATGAATTTTAATTATTGCAAAATAATAAAAACAATGTTATCTGGGAGAAGACAAGTTGATAATAAAGAAGATAAAGTATAAATGAAAGCGAAAATATATCAGTAAATGTTTTTAAAGAAAAATGTAAATGTTATCTTATGGTGTCAGTAGATCCACGGTGGTAACCCGCAAAATTCAAATTTTCTTATGATTTTTGCAACTTGCAGGTCAGTGTCAGGTTGTATCTTGATCAAAATATGATTCGCGACCATAACAAATATGTATTTACAGAATTATAACTAGAATTATAATTGTAATTAATACAGCACTTCTCAAATGTCATGATTTCATGATAAATTAATTCAATTGAACAAGTCTAGCTTAGAGAGATGTGTTAATGATCATAATTCTATATACATATATTTTCTATGGTCGCGAATCATATTTTGATACAAGATACAACCTGACGCTGACCTGAAAATTGCAAAAAACGTAAGAAAATTTGAATTTCACAGGCTCCCACTGCAGATCCACTTTATATTAAATAAGCAATTTTCCGAAAGGTGTATGGATAGTCCTCAGCTTCTGTACGTGCTGGAGATGACTCAGTTGTGTAAAGAACTGGGAAGAACTTATAAAATTGTTCCAATATTTGAGAGAATTTTTTGAATAGTTTTATCGTTTTTCATAGTTCAGCAGCCTAATTTCGTAACACACTTGGAATAATAATCCCTTTCATTTTGATTTGACAATTCAACAATATCTATTGCGTTTGTTTTGTCGTCGAGCAGGCGAATTTTTCAAACATAATTATAAAGATTGATTTATAAACATATTATTATGAAGATTTTGTTGTATTGTCAAATTGAACGGCATTGCCATTTCAAGTGTGTCACACATTTAGGCTGCTGTAGTGTAGATGGGCTGAATGGAACTTCTACAGGCTCTACAGTGTAGAGCCTGAAGACGTTCCATTCAGCCAATAGTTAAGCGATAGGCAAGTATACAAAATAATGTCAGCTGGAAATCTGTTTATTGAGCAGTTTAGTGCTAGTAGTACGCAAAATATTGATATAGGTTATTATTATTAGATAATTATGGAGAGAATTGAGCCCAGGCCAGACTATGTTTATTTTTTGTCAAATAATCTAGTAGCTAGAAATGTTTCAAATATGTACTGTCACGAGCACTAATATTTATACAGTCAGCAACTTTTAAAAGTGATTTTCTCCTACTGTGTTGATTGTTATTTTATGTTGTTACGAATATAGTATTTTGGAACCCATATTAAATATGAAATAGGTCTTATCTTAAAATTGCAGTCAATATTCCACGAGAAAAACGCTTATGAATTTTGCTAATGGATCCATATTAGCGCTTGTGACTGTAGTAGTACATAATAGTGTAATAAAAATAAAAAAATGGATTTGCGCCACACAGTGAAACGTATGGCCATGTGACACTAGCTGAATTATATAAATTGTATGGTCAAACATAAACCATGAGAATATACAATGTTTGTGTGTAAAATTTATGACTTGTCATTGCTTAATTACTTTGATGCATAGTAATAAAAACATGATTACTATAATTGTATTTCATTTAACAATCCTTGAATAGTAAAATACTACAGAATAAAATATATATCTATATATAGCTATAGGTATACCGGTATCCTATTCAAAGGTGTAGTTCTAACTAGAAATTTCAGATGGCGCTAGTTTCTTTACGAATGCAAATGACCCCGTTTCATGATACAAGATTGGTCTCTATTTCAGTATGTTATAATGTACTCTGTGGTAGTCAGTTAGGAAACGCCAATGACTTATAATTTATGTCAATGGTACCTACTGGGGGTTACGTCAAGTTGACGCTGTCACAATCGTTCTGAAACCAACTCCTTAAGTCCAGCGTCGCAAAACCTTTAGACGCGCCGTCACGGCCACCCTGACTATCACACGTCCTCGTGTGCTTAGTCATCCTGATATGGTCCATCTCAAATGTGAGAAAACAACATTTCATTTGCAACCGCTCGTCCAATCCTGACATACTACGTAAGGATCCCTCACTTAGTAGCAGCACAGAGCTCAACGCACCGATTACACATTGCTAAGCTGGGCGTACTAGGCTCAACCCCCAACTTACCATGCGGTATGGACCGGGCGCGCAAGGCCCCTTTCGACCAACCACCATCATACCATGCGGTGTGGACCGGGCGCGCAAGGCCCCTTTCGACCAACCACCATCATACCATGCGGTGTGGACCGGGCGCGCAAGGCCCTTTCGACCAACCACTAACATACGAGTACCATAATGGTGTGGACCGGGGCGCACAAGGCCCCTTTCGACCAACCACCATCATACCATGCGGTGTGGACCGGGCGCGCAAGGCCCTTTCGACCAACCACTAACATACGAGTACCATAATGGTGTGGACCAGCCACCTACACAACATGCGGCGTGGACCGAGGCGTACTTAGCCCCCTCGACCAGCCATCTACACAACATGCGGCGTGGGCCGGGCCTACTAAGCCGCTTCGACCAGCCACCTACACAACATGCGGCGTGGACCGGGCGTACTGGGCCCTTTCGACCAGCCATCTACCCAACATCCTGCGTGGACCGGGCATACTGGGCCCCTTCGACCAGCCATCTACACAACATCCGGCGAGGACCGGGAGTACTGGGCCTCTTCGACCAGCCATCTTCACAACATCCGGCGTGGACTGGGCGTACTGGGCCCTTTCGACCAGCCTTCAACACAACATGCGGCGTGGACCGGGCGTACTGGGGCCTTTCGACCAGCCATCAACACAATATGCGGCGTGGACCGGGCGTACTGGGCCCTTTCGACCAGCCACCCACCGCTTCACAACGCGGTTCTGCCCGGACGTACTAAGCCGTTTTAATCAATTTGAGCAAATCCTACACAAAACACACAAGTAGTCACCACAGCCACACACACACACCAGCACCAGTAGCTACATTAATTTTCATGCACATCCACTTCATAATGGCTTCATGAACATGAATGAATTTCGAACGTTATTCAGTATTCGTAGCTGTAATGTAAGGTTATCTTAACCAGCGATGCGACGAGGGCACCCCATGCCCTCAGTGGAGATTGAGCAAGCAGTGCTATCGCTATTAATAGAGGTGCTATTTCATTATTTTGTTTCAATCACGCGGCGATTCGGCCTGCTCACAATCAACCACACTCCATGCATTATTTTACTATTCCATCAAACAAGTCATCTATGAAAGCAGTACAACTTAGTGAATTCAACGCCTTGTTGTGCATCGCTGTGAAAAGGCACACTATCAGTATGAAGAACTTACCACGCTTCTGTAATACTGCCACTAACGCATCGCCATACGCATCGCGACCATTGCCTTCAAGGTTGGTATTGATATAGACATGTTTGGCACGCCTTTTCACGCATACAGCTCAGGTAAGTCGACTGAATCTACTCTTCGTCTAGTGGTCAACCAGATAGAGGACACGATTCATCAAAAAGGCACATGCCTGGGAACTTTAGACATCGAAGAAGCCTTCGATAAAACCAACTTTTCCAGCATCAGCAGCGCCCTCTTCAGACATGCGAGTTGAACTGGTACTAACGGACTGGTTTACAAACATGTTAAGCAAACGAGTGGTTCACCTTGAGGATGAGCGGCAGTTGGCTATGATAGCCAGAGGCTGCCCCCAGGGAGGGGTTCTGTCCCCCTTCAATGGAATCTGGTAATTAATGACCTCGCAATCTTTGTATTGGGGAAGGTGACGGGAGCGATCTGTAACCTCACTCAGCAAGCACTAAGTATCGTAGAAAGTTGGTGCAGGGAATTTGAACTATCAGTGAACCCCACTAAAACTGAACTAGTCATATTTACCCAAAAACGAGCATCAGGCCCTTTCCGCCTACTCAAACTATTCGATACAGAACTTCAGTTGACCAACGAGGTCAAGTACCTCGGGGTAATTCTAGACAGTAAGTTAAACTGGAGTAGTCATGTAGACAACGAGCTAAACAGGGCCTGCGTCACCTTCTGGCAGTGCAGGAAAATTATAGGTAAGAAGCGGGCCTATCCCTCAAAATCATACTGTGGTTGTACACAGCAGCGATCCGCCCCATGATCGCTTATGGGGCCGTAGTCTGGTGGCCAGGCCAAGACTCAGCTGGTTACAACTTCCAACAAACTACAACGCATGCAAAGAGCCTGCATGGGTACCATGGATCGTGGACGAACTTGCCAGAAGGGGTCGAGCATGGCACCAGTGGGGCCTAAAGCCATAACGCCTCTCCCCTTCGGATATCTACGCACTCTGATAAAGAAACGAACCAGGGACCACCATCACCATTACAAACTATGGTTGGACTACGGTGAGCGTAGGCAGGCCACGGCTCCCTACAATCGATGGCCGGTTCACGAAAAAGGTTCTCCGACTAACGAAACAATAGCTACGTACAGTCACAGCAGCTGTAACTGGCCATGGGTCATTTAAACACCCAGTCCAGAGTCCCAGACAGTCCGCTGTGCAGAGCCTGCATGGAAGACGACGCGACAGCAGCTCATGTGCTGTCAAACTGCCCAGTGGTCGCCGCATACCTGCCCTGCGCATACTGCCCAGTGACACCTACGCGTTGCTGGCCTTCTTTGAAGAGCTGGGGTGGATTGAATAACCGATTTTCCCACCCATACGCAAATTACGCGCTTTGACGTGGAGTTGCGGATACCAGCCCGTATTACCTAACTATTTGGTATGCCCGAGTATCTTTATGTAAATAGAATTTCAAACATAGTTTGACATGCCCACCCTCCTCGAGGTGATAGGCAGGACACACTCTCTGACCCTCACCTAACCAGCCATATCTAATGTGTATGTCCCATGCAATAGTGGGAGATCCAACCACCATCAACATGGCACAAATTCGGCCTTCCTGGCTTGTACTGAGAAAATCTGGAATTTCATCAGTCATCAATCAATGCTGATCTTTATTGTGAATCATAGGTAGGTACATAATACAGGTCTAAGATAATTAAATTGTAATCAACTATGTCCCTCCCTTAGGGCATACAATAATTACACAGAAATTAAATTTCACTTACATTAAATGTTACAAATTATGATTAACATTTCAAAAATTAAAACCAATTTAAACCTGCTGTTTAATGTCCTCTAAACTAATTCCCAGAGTGACTCTTATTCAATTCAATTATTTATTGCATTCCATATGTATTACATACCTAGATGGTATAACAAAGTAAAAGACCATTATGGACCCTGTCGGGCACAGCAAGATTATCATCATCTGTTTGCAAATCTGATCTTCTTAACGAGAATAGAATAGGTACTCTTTATTATGTACTCCATAAAATGTGTCCATGTTTAGTTTTACTTAGGGTGACACAATGGGTGGTCTCACAAGCTGCAAACATTTTCAGAATTGCTTCGCTTGTGGCACTTTTCAAGATTGATACCACCGCTACCAATGTGTCATTAAGTTTAGGCTTATTGTTAGATTTTCTGGTTTTTATTTCAGAAATGTCTCAATACTGTCTGAGTCTCTTCAAGGAAACTAGAGTTGAGTTCAAAAACTCAAAGCATTATTTCAACAAACAACTAACAGACACTCTTGAATTGTCCAAAATCCTAGTAGAAATGTTATGGGAATTTAATTCTTGATATAAAACTTTACCATTGGGAATGGGCCGACATGGTGAAACCTAAAGTACCACAGACTACAATTATATATGTAAAGTACCTACCTAGTTCCAAAATAAAAATCTAGATTGAATGGGGTGTCCATACAATTGGGTCATATTAAATGCTGATTCTTAAAGTTTGGTTATCAAATAACTTGTTCCTTCAGAGCAGCTATACTCTAAGTGTGTTCCGCGGAACCCTAGGGTTCCGTGATACCTCTGTCGGGGTTCCGTAAGAATTTAGAAAAAAAAATCAAAACACCTCTCTCTGGTCGCTCCGCGGCCTCGCGGACACCGCGGCCGCGCGGAGACAAAACGCTATGAACGTTATTTATTTATTTATTTGTATTTGTAGAAACATGTGTTACAATAGCTGGTACAATATCTCATAAGTTAGGTATCAACAATTTTATACTTGTACAACCCGTTCGCTCTAAGTTTGCCGTTCTGTGGAATGCGCGTACCCTCCCCCACGTGACAACAAAACTTATAATGTGTCATAGTTTTACCCAAATATTACAATTTTTATTGTTACAATTAAATAAAAAATATTTTTATATTATGTTTTGCTGACGCTACTTTGGATCATTTGCATTGGTAAGAAAGAAATAGAAAGCTTTACGTTACTCAGTGAGTTTGTTAGCGAAAACGACTCAGTAATGTTTGAAGATGATGTGTTTGAATTGGTCCAATATCTCAGTTCGATGCGCGCATCTTTTGAAAAGTATTTTCCCGAAGAACACAATACAAAAATTAAAGTGAATTCATGGATTCATAATCCTTTTTTACCCAACTTGGAAAAGCCTGAAAACATGTCAAACGAGTTATATGAATCTCTTTTAGAAATGTCATCAGACACAAGTATGGAGTCACTGTTCAAAACGAGTGTATGTCATTAGTTCGAACAACAGGTGTGCGACATGTCATAAGGTCGACAAGTCGTTTGTTCGACAGGTCGCTTGTGCGACAGGTCGTTACTTCGACAAGCAATGTACGTTGAACAAAATTATGACTTATATGTAATACGGTGCTCAATTACCGATGGGGCTACTACTTTTTATATTTTTGTACAACCTTCTTCATTTTGATATCCCATAATTTATAATAATGTAAAAATAAACTGAATCAATCCGAAAATAAACGTTATTCAAAAACTCAACTCAGTAACACGCACATTATTAGAACATGGACACGGTGGGGCCTTTATCGGTTAAAAGAAAACATATATTTTTTTTTGTAGAAAGTACTGATAGGTACATTTTGAATCAGTGTGATTTTTGAGCTCGCCTCTGCACAAGTTCGGTAATTTTAGGACCAATTTTATTGGTATTGCTCAAAGCTGCACGCAAATCATCACTTATTTTCAATCGATTGATGGCCTTGTTTTTATTTACCTACTAACAAAGCAGAAACCCCTTTTTTCACATAAATAAGTTGTTGAGGAAACCATAAGATAGCGCAAGGCGACTTCTCGAATTTTGGTGTAAGAAATTGCTTTTTTATGCCAAAACTTCTCAAGTGAATTAGATTCGAATGCGTCCTTACAATTTCTATCATTTTGAAATTCAATGAGTTCTTCCCGGATTTCTTCTGTAACTTCACCAGCATCCGTGCTAAAAAGGCCGTGATTCAGTTTTTGATCAACTTTAGCTTCTTTTTCATAATATTCTGGGACATAACGATACAATTTATCAATCAACACTCGATCCTTGCACACGCTTACAACTGACCGGCTCATGCGAGCGACAATACAATGATTATGGGATACCCCTATTACCCCTTCTCCGGGCCACGCGACTCCCGCGGTCTCGCCACTCACAATAATCGGCGCGAGGCGATGCATCGCCCGCGAAATTTGTAATCGTTTGCGGACCATATTTTGACTCCTGCGGCCCACTGGTTAGGAGCCACTGGTTTACATAAACCAAGAAAATGCCGATCGGCAGCCCTATTGCGATCAAGCCGCGTCGGTATTACGTGGTCACGAAAACTAAAAAAACAATGCATGGAATTTACTTATTACTAGTTTGTATTTGATACCACAGAAGTAGGGTCTATTTCTTTGGCGCTCTTCTTCTTGACTGCCCCAGGGCAGTCGAGTAAAACGTAATAGCGCCATCGGTATCGACCACCGTATTATCTAGAAGCCATAATTGTTTAACGTACATTGCTTGTCGAAGTAACGACCTGTCGCACAAGCGACCTGTCGAACAAACGACTTGTCGAGGTTATGACATGTCGCACACCTGTTGATCGAACTAATGACATACACTCGTTCAAAACGACGCCTCTCAATGATTTTTGGTGCAGAATCCAAGATGAATATGCAATGCTTGGCCAAATGGCTCTGGATATTCTGCTCCCGTTCCCAACTACATATTTGTGCGAAACAGGATTCTCTACCTACGCAGCCACGAAAACAAAATATCGTAATAGACTGGACGCCGAAGCTGATATGAGACTCCAACTTTCTTCCATCAAACCTGATATCAACCAATTGATGAAAAATAAAAAACAGTTTCATACCTCCCACTAGTTAGATTTTTTCTTTTTTAATGTTTTCTATTGTTGTCCTTGCCAAGTGGTGAAGTAAATAATAATTAGTAACTGTTACATTGTACTTTTATTATGCTTTTAAAAAATACACTTATAAAAACAATTGTTTTATTGTAGGGTTCCATCAAGTATTTTGCTTCCCAAAAGGGTTCCGTCATTTAAAAAGTTTGAGAAACACTGCTTCAGAGGATTAAATGGGGCCAGTACCTACTACATCAAGGCCACACCAACTTACTAGTATCAACAATAATTTCAACCCACCAATGTGCTCTATGGATTTCATAATAAAACCGAGTATAATTGAAAGGTGACTTACATGGACTGCTTGTGTTACCTACTTACAAAGATTAGGCGTTATAAGAATTTCCATTGCCAAGGATGTTCCCGTTACGTTCTTTATTGGTCAGTTCACTGATCACTGGTTATTATAGGTTTAGTCACTTCACTGGTCTCCTCATTACCTTGCCCTTCGAATCCCACTTCTGATAAAGGCAATACGTGGTCTTTATCAGAAGAGGTCTTATTGTCTCTCATGCGTGGGTTTGCTGGCGAGGAGATGTAATGAAACAATAATATTCTGAATAATCACAAATCACTGATCACATTAGGGGATGAACTGACGAAGTTAGCTAATAGAATATTGAAAGAGAAATTATTGTAATAAGATTGTATCGCGATGCTTCTAAGTCTTGTTTTGGGTACTTGTTGTTTGGAATAAAACACATTTTTATTCATACATTTTGTTATTATTCTAACTCATAACTTCATCTTTCTTCTATCTATCTATTATATAAAAATCAATTGCTGTTCGTTAGTCTCGCTAAAACTCGAGAACGGCTGGACCGATTTCGCTGATTTTGGTTTTGAAATTTTTGTCGTAGTCCAGGGAAGGTTTAAACGTTGAGGAAATATGGAAAAGCTGCGAGTTAGGTAGGGTACGTAGGGTAGGGTAGGTGCGCCGTAGATAAGTATTTAGTGCCACCCGTGCGAAGCCGGGCCGGGTAAAGCTAGTAAGTTAATAATAATGTTGTCTAGGAACCCACAGCCCATCTGTGGGAGCTTTACTGGCGTGCGCCGCGTAATACGTAAGAGATACATCGGTGGTACGCGGGTCCTGTGGGATAATTTCCGACCTCCACGCGGGCGAAGCCGCGGGTGAAAGCTAGTTTAAAAATAAATAAAACAAAGAAAAACCAAATATTAAATTAAGCATTTATTAAAAAAAAAAATCGAAACAATTTCCTATTAAAACAAAACGGCTAAGCCGAACGCTAACTACAATACTGTTAATTTGATGACGTGTACAGTCTACGACTGAACGCCATCAATAGGCGCGGGCGCCACTGACTACCGTAGTTTTAGCGAGGTTCGTTCCTGTTCCAGCCGTTCCAGGCTCTCCGCGCCGCCGCGCCCGCACGTCTGTGGTAACACTTGCACTACGAAAACCGTCCTTACTGCGTCCTTACAAAGGCTGTATCGATGTCAATTTGCAACAAAGTTAAATCAGCAGACAGTAATTTACGAAAAAAATACGTTACGATGTGGGTGTAGTAGGGTGGGAAAACACCATGGGACACCTTAAGGGCATTGTCTTTGACCTTGATGTTATTGACCTAGAGGTCAAAGTCAAAATTCTGAAAGTCAAGATCCGCGATTCTCAGGAGCAGTAACAGGTCAATATCATGGTTTGTGACCTTGAGGTCAAGGACAAGTGACTATGAGGTTAAAGTCAAGTAATTCTGGAGATCATGATACTTTGGAGGTCATGGTCAAGTGGCCTAAGAGGTCAAGGTCGACTGACCTTCGAGGTCAAGATCGAGTGACATTAGAGGTCAAGATCGAGCGACCTTGGAGGTCAAGGTCGAGTGACTTTGGAGGTCATGAAATAGAAATAATAGAAATAGAAATATCATTTATTTGCTAAAAACATGGTATAAAAGATGTTAATGTTAATAATGTGGACAAACATGTTTTGCTTAATAGATATAAGCGTGCAAATTTTACATGCATAACGAAACAATCAGTCTTCATGCGATTTTATGTTCCAGGAACTCCCTAACACTGTAAAAACTATTGGCAGATAGCCATTTGTATAATTTAATTTTGAACAATCTTGTGCTTAATGATTTTAATTCGTTTGGTATTTTATTGTATACCTGGACACACATAAACATGCAGTTTTTATTATATTTCGCAAGCCTTGGGAGGACATCTAACACGAGCCTGTAGGGGTCGCGCCTGCTGCGAGAATTTACATCGCTTGCTTTCGCAAACAATTCTCTATGCTTCCACACAAACACACAAATTTCAAAAATATATAGGGACGGTAGAGGTAACAAATCAAGTTTCTTAAACACTGGCCTGCAAGATTCGTCGGGCTTAAGGCCACACAATGCTCTAATGCATCTCTTTTGTGCAACAAATGCTCTACTTTGATCAGTACTGTTTCCCCACATAATTAAGCCATAGCGTAGGACTGATTCAACATATGCATGATATGTTGTTATAGACGTTTTTATGTTTGTTATGTTTCTTATCTGTTTCAGTGCATATACAAACTTATTAATACGTTTGGATACTGTATCGACATGTGCTTTCCAGTTGATGTCTTGATCCAAGGTTACACCAAGAAATTTTGTTTGCGTTACTTCGTGAATTCTATGTATATCCATTTTAATATTGTGTTTTGCATTATTTGCTTTATTAAATTGTATATAGACGGACTTTTTTAAATTAATAGATAAGTTATTTTCCTTTAGCCATTCAATCAATATTTCAATCACATTATTAATTTCAGTCTCGTGGTCATTAATTGTATTGTTTTTTTTATCAGATGTCACAATAATAGAGATGTCATCAGCGAATAGTATAAATTTATGATTAGTTAAAGTAGTGATAGAATTTATATATAATAGGATCAAGGGAACTTGGAATGTCTTTGTAATTACATTGCCCTGACACTACCAACCCCTTGACTTCCGAGTGCAAAGCAGTTTTTTTTATATCCATGATAATTAAAAATTTTAAATCATCATATCGCAGAATGTTCACATAAACATGCAAACAAGCATACAAGCAAGCATGCAAGCGACCATGCAACAGGCATGGTTTCCGTCACGGCTCTGGCGCTGCGGGGCTCCGGCGGTCCCACGCGGGCTTATCGTCGCAGATGGTTATAATGCTCACCACCGCAAACAGTTGATTATGAACAAAAGTGGTTTTAAATGGTGCCAGTAAGAAGCAGGCCAACAAGGATACTTGCTTCAAGCATGCAGCATGCAAGCAGGCATGCAGCGTGCAAGCAGGCATGCAGCGTGCAAGCAGGCATGCAGCATGCAAGCAGGCAAGCAGCACGCAAATAAGCATGCAGCATGCAAATAAGCATGCAACATGCAAGCTGTCATGCAACATGCAAGCAGGCATGCAACATGCAGAAAGCATTGTTTCTGTCACGGCTCCGGCGCTGCGGGGTTTGGGCAGCTCCACGCGAGCTTATCGTCGCAGCTTCGACTTGCTGACCGGCTTCGCCAGCCAGCCGCGGTGGTGAGCCTTCAAACCACCTGCTCCTCAGCTCGCGGGCCGCCTCGCCCCTCCGCGGGTTTAAATTACACTCTAGGGGTAGGGCAGACAAGACTACGTGGAGTCGGTTTTGCAGCGATTCGTTTCTGTATATTTGTTTTCCGACAAACAGTTGGTCGAAGACAAAAATTATCACGACGCTTTTAGCTTTATATTTAGGTTTTTTAAACGATTGAATCGAGAAAATAAACGATTTGGGAAAATATTATTTTTTTGCTAAAAATTTCTGTCTTTTTTCATCAGTGCCCCGTAACCCCGTGGCCGTTACGTATTTAAAAAGATATAGGATTCTAACCTAACCTACAGTTCTGGTAGCAGTTCATTTTTCGTTCGTCGTTCGGAACTACCCGTATATATAATGTACTCTGTGTTCGGAACCATAAAGACTTGTTTCAGACAAGCACATAAACTTACAAAGAAGTTCGCAAATAAATGATTATCCTTACATATTATAAAACAATGTCGCCCGCCGCGTCTGTCTGTCTGAACCAGGGATTGAATAACCGAAAAAATTATGGTATCAACGGTAAGCGGTATGACGTCATACCTTTAAATTTCGATACCTTAAAATAAAGGTACCTTTATATTTCGATATTGTAATATTGCGGTATCATTACTTTTTCCAGTATCTAAATTATAAAATAAAGGTTGTCTTTGTACCCTGCCGCCCGCGCCGCGCCGCGCCGAGGCGTCACGCGTTGTGTCGGCCGCAATGGTAAGGCAGTAGGTACTTGATCGAAAATTTACTGATTTTCGTGCCTCGGCAGCCAGACAAAGCAGGTTGTTTTGCCATTTTTCCGCCATTTATGTTTCCGCGTCTACTTTGTTTGTCAACTTAATCACAAGTATGCTCACGTCAAAAACAGTGAAATTAAAAAGGCATGAAAATTGCAAATAAAAAAAATACAACTGACGCGTTGCCGTTCGTTCAAGTATCGTCACCTGAGATCGTCACAATAGCACCACAGTATAAAAAAAAAGATACAGTAGGACGACACCTTTGATCTCGTGGTAAATGCCGACAACGTGTAGGCAGTCGCGACAAATATCAATTTCCGCGCACGGATGAAAGGTCAACAAATCAATTTTGTTTATTTAATAGGGAAGGTGCGTATTTACGCGACTAAGTTTTTAAATTTTTATACCAGATTTTTACATGCAAGACTTCAAAGTATTTTACTCGGCTACTCATTTCGTTGACGCTCGCTCGACACGATTGTGCTCCTTATTTATGTTTAGTTACGGATCAATGTTCTATGCAAGCATTTTGTCTTCCAACAAGGCTTGGAAACTTCATCAAAGTATTTTACTCAGCTACACGCTCTGTCGACCTAGACGCGATTCTGGTCCTTATTTATATTTCGTTAGGGATCAATCTTCTATGCAGGATTTTTTCTATTAACAACGCTTGGATATTGGAACTATATTTTTTACATACGCGATTATAGTCTTTATTTATGAGATTACGGATACATTTTTGATGCAAAAAGAAAATACTTTAAAGCATATCGAACCCTGGTTTTTGGTTCTGGTGGCGCCAAAAGCGGTTTGGTCATGCCGGTCCTGATGTATTCCTTCTGCATACTCAATTGAACGCAGACCGAACTCGACGCCCTGGACAGGAGGGTCCGTACACTCCTGACCGCAAACCGAATGCATCACCCACGTTCATCCGTGATGAGACTGTACATCCCGCGGAAGAGCGAGGGTCGAGGGTTTTTAAATGCAAAATCCTCCACAACCGCGAGTTGTGCAGCCTCAGGGAATATTTTTTTAAAGCTGAAGTGGGTATGCACCGTGATGTGGTCGCAGTAGACAAGGGCTTCACCCCGCTCTCCATGGCTAAAGAGAACCTGTAGTACTTACTACAGATGACCGCAAGGAGGTATGGCAAAGCAAGGAACTTCACGGGCACTTCTATCGGGCTCTTCATGAGCCCGGTGTAGATTTCTTTGCGTCCGTATCCTGACTACGTTTCGGTGACCTTTTCGGGGAAACTGAAGGTTTCGTCTGTGCAATTATGGACGAAGTTATCTTGACGAATAACTAACCGGAGACATATTATGAAGGACGGCATGGTTGACGTGTTTCGGGCATGCCATCGTCCGAGTGAGTCCATCAGACATATTATCTCTGGTTGTTCGTGTCTGGCTAACGGCGAGTACTTGCACAGGCATAACCAAATGGCTAGGATTATTCACCAGCAAATTGCTTTGAAATATAAACTTGTGCATTCTGAGGTACCGTATTACAAAAATGTGCCCGACCCAGTTCTTGAAAATGACCATGTCACGTTGTACTGGGATCGGTCTATCATTACTGACAGGACTATTGTAGCAAATAAGCCATATAGTGGTGATAGATCGATCAGCACGCCGCGCAATGATAGTCGATACCATCCCACATGACGAAAACCTCGTGTAAGCTGAGAAAGAGAAACAAATAAAATATCTCGACTTAGTACACGAGGTTGTTCACATGTGGGACGTGAGCTTGGCTATCATTGTGCCGATTGTCGTAACGGCCAACGGCATGATGGCCGAAATGTGATGGCGTGATGGCTTTTGTCTTTGCGTTTTTGGACGAAGTTATGATGACAACTACCGAAAATATATTGTGAAGGACGGCACGGTTAACATCTGTCGGGCATGCCACCGTCCGGGGGAATCAATCCGAAACATTATTTCTGGCTTTTCTCGTCTGGCTAACGGACACTACTTGCATAGGTACAACCTTGTAGCCAGGATTATCCACCAGCAACTTGCTCTGAAGTACAGTCTTGTGGAATCGGAAGTCCCGTACTACATATGTGCCCGACCTAGTTCTCGAAAATGGCAATATCACGTTGTATCACGATCTATCATCACTGACAGAACTATTGTTGCCAATAAGCCAGACATAGTGGTGATAGATCTATTAGAGCGTTGCACAATGATTATTGATATAGCGGTCCCGCATGAGGAGAACCTTGTGAAAGCTGAGACTAATATCTGCGGAGGCTCTCGTTAGGCAGCTGGATCACGGGTTTGATCCAGAAAGCGGAACTTCTGGACACGGCGCGTCTCGTTAGGAGATTCCTTTCTCAGGAGCCCTGACCACCGGTAGCTTGGACCCTGTTCCCGATACCGGTAGGCTATTATTTTTAATGTTTTTGTTTTTGTTTTTATAAAAATATTTAAAAATGTAAATTATTTTTTTATGTTCCGCGTTTGCCGGTACCCACACCGGCAAACACGGAACATAAAAAAATCGAAAAACTAGTTTGTGTAATTGCTAGCTGGTTGATTTGTTTTATTTTAGATATAATTATTATTGAGGAAACAATTGAACGTCACCTTTTATGCGATTGTTTTAATTTTATTCGTACTTACATCATTTCGAGCGAATTTCTCGTAGTCATCATTCAATGGTTTTGGTTTGTTTCATAAAATTTTCATTAAAATTCAGTTTCATTTGTTTTTTTTTTTTTGTTACTTTTAAATCTTTTTAAAAGTCAAGGACTTTATTATGCCCGAGGTTTGAACGCAACTGAGATTGCCAGGGCACTTGATATGAGAAGAAATGATCAAACCTACAGAGTGATCTCAAGAATTCTTCGCCGACCTGTTTCAACAATTTATCGCAATATCCAACGATTCAGGGAGACTATGCTTTTGTGAGAAGACTGGGACAAGGTTGAAAAAGACGTACTTCGAGCAGGGATGATCGTTTCATTCAGCTTCGCGTACGTATTAACCCACGTCTAGCGGCCGTCCAAGCCAAAAATGAGCTTGAAGTTCGAGGTGTCACAGTAAGTGAGCGTACGGTACGAAGAAGATTCAAAGAAACTGGTTTTGGTTCGTTCGTGCCCGCCAAGTCTCCAAAACTTGAGAAACATCATCGTAGAAACAGACTAAGTTTTGCTTGGGAAGATCGACTTTGGACCACGGACCAATGGGGTAAAATATTGTTTAGTGAAGAGTCCAAAATTATTTTAAATCATGTTTACGGAAGGCAAAGAATATATGGATGCAAAGGAGAACGATATAATCAGACAAATTTTGAAACTACAGTGGCATATGGTTGAGGATCAATATTGGTTTGGGTAGGGATATTTATGGGAGGTCGTACGGACTTGGTGGTGATCGATGGAGGCAGTCTGACTGCAGCTCGTTATGTAAGAGCAATTTTAGAAGAAAATGTGGTACCGTTTGCCCCCTTTATTGGTGACGACTTCGTTTTTATACAGGATATTGGTTTGGGTAGGGATATTTATGGGAGGTCGTACGGACTTGGTGGTGATCGATGGAGGCAGTCTGACTGCACCTCGTTATGTAAGAGCAATTTTAGAAGAAAATGTGGTACCGTTTGCCCCCTTTATCGGTGACGACTTCGTTTTTATACAGGATATTGGTTTGGGTAGGGATATTTATGGGAGGTCGTACGGACTTGGTGGTGATCGATGGAGGCAGTCTGACTGCAGCTCGTTATGTAAGAGCAATTTTAGAAGAAAATGTGGTACCGTTTGCACCCTTTATCGGTGACGACTTCGTTTTTATACAGGATAATGCTCGGCCGCATACTGCTCGTTCAACTCAAGCATAACTTAATAATGTGAATATCACAGTTATGGAGTGGCTGGCGAGTTCACCGGATATGAATCCGATAGAACACGTCTGGGACCTGCTGAAACGAAGAGTAAAATCCAGAATCCCAGCTACTGTCAATGTGGGTGAACTGCGAATTGCCGTAGTTGAGGAATGGCAGAGACTATCACAGGAAACAATCAATAACATCATTCCCAGCGTGCATAGGCGGGTGAAAACTTTAGTAATGCACGTGGAGGAAACACCCAATATTTGTATTTTTTTTATTTATTTATTAAGTTTTGTATTAAGTAGGTAATGACTTTTTCAACTTTTCTTGGTTACCTTAAAAATCAAGAAAGTACATTTTTCACAAAAAAGTTTTTTTCTAGCAAAATTAATATTATAGGTGATCTCATTTTAATTTTAGAAGGTGTAATTTTAATTAAGAAGTTATACCGTATTTTTTTAAATGTTGGCCTTTTTTATGTTCCGCTAAATGTGCCGGGTGCGTTATGTAATTAAATAAAGGAAATAATAATGTAGATAACGATGTTGCTCTAAAATAAATAAGTAAATTAATTAATATTGTTTATTTGGGACAACCCTAGCTGTCGCGACAATGCCTTAACACGTTGTCGGCATTTACCACGAGATCAAAGGCATCAGGTCATCCTACTGTATATATTTATACTGTGATGATAGTGCTCTGTGTCTCGAACTCTCGACACGATCGAGTTGACAACGGGCTGACAACTCAAGCAACGTCGCCGCACGCACCGCTGCCCCTCGCCCAGCGGCGCTGCCGCCGCGTCGCGCTCGCTCTTCGTCACGTCATTTTTTTCGGTACCGAAATGATTTCGGTAAAGGTATTAGTAATAGCGGTACCACAACCGTAATTCTCAACCGTTTTGGTTCTACCTTTAAATCGAAGCTGTATCGTAATTCTATACCGGTACCATACCCTTATACCTCTACCGCTTTCAACCCCTGCTGAACGCGATAAACTCAAAAACTACCGAACGGATTTTCAAACGGTTTTCACCATTGGACGGGGTGATTCATACGGAAGGTTTTAGTGTACAATTCATTATGGTTTTGTGTAAATTGGCTGAAATATGACGATTATTGTTGAAGATGTCGGAAAAAATCATGCTGACTGGGAGCTTTACTGGCGTGCGCTGCGTAAACCGTGAGAGATAAATCAAATTTATGTTCTAGAGTATAGTATATCTTAAAAAGTTAAACAAAAAAGTCCGCGATGGCATACGTCTATCTTCTAAGGGTGACCCACAGTAACCATTTTTATCTTTCAAAATTGTATAAAATTTTCATTGTTATTTCCGAAGCTATTTTGACCGGTATCATATTAATCCTTATCCAATAAAATATGTTATTTAAATTGGGCATTCAATTTCGATTAAAATATGCCTTTACATCACATCATTTAAAGGAATAGTTTAAGAGATAGCACAGTTTCAAAATTACGTGTAACAAAATAATTATGGTTGACGGCAACGCGGGCGCTGTAGCCTACCACTGCGTCCGTTGAAAGTTAGTCAATGATCTTTTCCTCGGCTATTAGGTATGTATTCCCGGTAGAACGTTCCCGTGGGATATTTTGCGACATCCACGCGGGCGAAGCCGCGGGTAAAAGCTAGTATTAAAATAAAAGTGCATCTTTTAATTATATAATTATCAAAAAATCTTAATTTTGTCTTTATATTTTTTGTCATAACAAATCAATTGACTAAATGTTTATAGTCTAAAGATAGTTTGCTGTAATAAATCATTTGATTAAAGACCAAATGCCTTATTGACATTATCCTTGGTAATATTCTGCCAAGTAAAAATTTTACCAAATGAAAATGTGCATACTAAAATCATTCCAAATATTGCATTGGTATAAAAAAGGTTGCTAAAATTTGTTTGGATAATGAAATTTTGTCAAAATCCTTTAGGCAAAACAGGGGGATCCCGTTTTGCATGATTAACCGACATTGAGCGTCATTTATGATTTACCATCTACCCACATAACAAAACACATAATTTAATTTTGTATATTATACAACTGCAACTGATACTAAATATTTGGCTATTTTATTTTGCGTAAAACTGAAATATTTTTAATTTGGCAAATGAAATTATGCGGAAAATTGTTTGAGAAGTGATAATTTGTAAATTTTTAGGGTTCCGTACCAAAATGGTAAAGAGGAACCCTTATGGTGAGACTCAGTCCGTCTGTCACAACTGGATATCTCAAGAATTACTAATGCTATCAACTTGAAATTTGGAATAGTTTTACATGACGTTTGGCCAACTATTTTGCAAATAAGAAAGAAATAAAAATAATTAAATTTTTCTTGCAACAGGGACTGAACGGGGTTCTTAAAAAATCGAAGTGGGGCTACTAGGGCATGTGGGGTATGAAAACGCAGAATGTGCAAATTGCGATCATTCTTATGAATGAATGATCGCAATTTGCACATTCTCAAACATTTTTTTTTTTTTTTTAGGCAATTTTTCGTCAAAAGTAGAAAACATTCGTTTTCTACTTTTGACGAAAAAAAAAAAAAAAAAAAATTAAATGGGCAGATTTTTTGGCGCCTAGTCAAAATTTGTCACTTTAAAATGTAAGTATTTTTTTTCACTTTCGAGTTTTCTTTTTTCGTCGGTAATTTTTTTTATGTAAAAACTAACCTACTATGCTTTGGAATGGGCAACTAACTTCATTCTTTGACTGACTCCTTGACAATTCAAAAGTGCCTGTAAATTGTTTGTTTTGAGTTGAGTTGAAAGTGTTACCACAGATATGCAGTTGACTGTACTAACGTGGTCAACGGACCACAAAGATCACCTCACCACCAACATAGACTACCATTATTCAACAAATTCTGTTATAGTATAAAATATAATTACAGACTATGCAGTTTCTGCACAAAAGTATAAAAAATATAATTTATGTTATGGTATCATTTTATACATATATTAAGGCAGATTTTTCCATCGCCAGATGTCTTTTATCAGAGGGTATTTTGTAAATTCTTCAATAAAGTTACCTATCATGATTGAAAACATCAGCCACTAAACAAATTAACTTTAGGCTATAGTTGTTTGTGTGGTCAAACGAGCGGCCGCTTCACTATATGAGAAAGTCTGTGACACGCGAACAGCACTAGTGAACAGATTCAAATGATTTTCGCAGCCTCACGGTCGTCCGCCTGCAGGCCTAGCCCAGGTGACGTTACACGGGCGGCGCGGTTGTAGGCCAGCTCGGGCGACGTCACACGGGCAGCGCGGGCTGGCGGCGCGCCGCGAGTTTGGCGCGGTTGTAGGCCAGCACGCCTAGCGCCGCCAGCGCCATGCCGGCCAGGTTCAGCGGCGGCGCCGGGTTGCGCAGTAGCAGCAGCGACGCGCCCACCACGGCCGCACGCTTGGCAGCCGACGCCACGGCGTAGGCCAGCGGCGACACGCGCGACAGCACGCTGAAGGCGGCCACGGCCTGCAGCCACGCCAGCGCGCCGTCCGCGGCCAGCAGCGCGCCGCCCGCGCGCCAGCCCGCGCCCGGCGCCGCGCCCGCCAGCAGCGCGGCGCCGTCGCGCCAGGCCCACAGCGGCGCGAACAGCAGCAGCGCCAGGCGGCCCAGCGTCTGCAGCAGGCGCAGGTGGTGCACGCCCGTGTCGCGCATGACGCGCTTGGAGTACAGGTGCTGCAGGCTCAGCAGCGCCGCCGCCGCCAGCGCCGCGCCCAGCCCCAGCGCGTCGAACTGCAGCTCCGTGGCCGACGCCACGCCCACGCCCAGCGCGATCAGCACCAGCGCCAGCTGCACGCCGCGCGTCTGCCGCTCGCCGAACAGCAGCCACGCCAGCCCCGCCGTCCACAGCGGCGTCGTCGCCTTTACTGCGAGACCACACACGATTTCAATTTTTTGTTCTAGGTTATCATAGCAGATCCTCAAGATTATGTTCTTTCATCAGATTTGAGAAATAAATTGCTCAAAGTAAAGTGCAAGCCTGTCTGGGTTCGAACCAATGGCCACTTGTTAGCTACTACTGGACCGCCGCTGCTTTTGTCGGTTTTTAAAGCATGATCATAAAAACTAACCTGTATGTGCATAGGAAATTGGCACTTTCCAAATGGACACCTGCGAGCATATGGTGGTGAGGAACTTGGCAAAGGCGAGCGGCACCAGCGTGCGCCAGTAGTAGCGGCGCGGGAATTCAACCACGCGCCGCACGCCACACAGCGCGAAGGCGGGCGCGCTGCACAGCACGATGCTCAGTAACTGCACCATAGTCACCGTGACCGGGTACGGGAAGTCCGTCAGCACCAGCTTGCCCACCACGTTGCTGGCCGAGCTGGCGGCGTACCACGCCAGGCACAGCGCCACCACCACCAGCGACTCGCGCCGCGACCCCTCCAGCCCCATGCCGCTCACTAATCACACCCCGGCCCCACTACTGCTACTTGCCACCACTTCGACAACCCTCATATTTCATTTCCAAAGATCATAATGCGTTCATTTGTAATGTAATTAGAAAAATGATGAATTGAGTTGATAAATAATTCTTGCTAGATGGCATAACATCCGGCAGCGAGCAGAGCTTTGTACGAATATTTTAGAATAAACAATAGAAGGATAATAGACAATAAATTTGGTCAAAATTAAAAAAAGTGTCTTTAGGTAACATACCCCTTGGAACGAAGGTAAAGTTTTCAAGTTACCTTAAATACAGCAAAACATTGGAACTTATCGCCTCGGCACAGCCCAGCGTTATAAAAACATCTAAGTAATATTCGACGAGTACATGTTTAAGTACAAGCTTGTATGTTACTTTTCCAACACAAGTAGCTCATTTGGTGTTACGGTTACGACTGTCGCTATTCCTCAACTCAACTTCAACAGCTGGCTTGAATGGAATCTTGGATCATGGATGTCCTTGTCCAAATCTCAAGACACACACAAAGCGGCGGGTGCGTGTCGGGCGCGGGTCGGGACGGGAGTACAGCGCTATATATTGTAATTCCTTGTATTACATGGAGGTCAGCATCAGCACATGTCAGCACACGAAAAACGTGCGCGGGTCTAGAATGATTGTACTCTGTGTGATGGATGGATGGATGTCATCATGTCAAAAACAAAAAGCCAAAACGACAAACGTCAAAATTTCTACGTGGGACGGGCACGGCTGAGCACGACCACAGACTTGTGACATTATGTATATATTTTTTTAAATTATTGACAACATGCAATTCAAGCAGCATCGAGCAAGTGACCAAAAAATATTTAAAAGCCTAAAGTCCTCGAACAAACAAAGTTGCCGGAGCTGTTGACGTTAAAAAATGCCTTAGTTTAATTTTATAAAGGGGTTTGAACTTTTGAAGATTTTTATACGGAGGGTAACATGAGGCCGCCCGCCATTATGATTATTTTTCAGAATCGCGACATAAATAAAGAAATTCGTTTAGCAATTTATTGTTATTTTTATCTTTGAATATCTCAGAAACGTGACAATTTATGATGTTATGTTACATCAAGTTTTACAGCTTGGCAAAAAGAGTTGGAAAAAATTGAGGGCGCCACTATCGCACTTAGGTCACTTCGAATGGGAAATTGTAGTAGTAACAATAAACGCTGCACGCTGCTTCTAAGTGACTCAAATCAAAATCTACTAGCACTTGTCGGCAAAGTAGTGCCATCATTATAGGTCTGTAGGTAAAATATTTAGCTCCAAATGTCAACACGTCCACGTCTTTTTTGCCAAGCTGTAGGTATGTTTGTTTAAGCATCCCCTATCAAAATACATGTCAAATGTCATAAAATTTATTGTCCACCTCGATTTTGAAAAAAAAAAGACGTGTGGCACTCGGGGACTGCCCCGGCGAAGCTATTGCATAGCATTTTTTATCAACTTACGCAATTGTAAAATATTAACCCGAATACAAGAAATAGCAATGATGACATTGACAGGAACTGTTATTCACATTTATAGTTTTTAAAACTTGACACAACGTAATGGGAACATGAAACTAATAAAAAGGTTTTAATTTAACTATTAATAGTCAAGGATCATTCGTCTAAGTAAATTTGAACTTTATTGTCAAACAGTTAAACATAATTTTCAATACAACACTCTCGTATCATTCGTCTAAGTAAATTTGAACTTTGTTGTCAAACAGTTAAACACAATTTTCAATACAACACTCTCGTATCATTCGTTTAAGTAAATTTGAACTTTGTTGTCAAGCAGTTAAACATAATTTTCAATACAACACTCTCGTATCATTCGTTTAAGTAAATTTGAACTTTGTTGTCAAGCAGTTAAACATAATTTTCAATACAAAACACTCTTTTCTTAGGTAGTATTTTCGTTACGAAATTTCTGTATTAGGTCTCCACGCTCAAGGCCCGAGATAGAAGCTATACAATAGCTTAAAAATCAAATTGGTGGCTGATTTTTTTAGGTGTGTTTATGGCCATAATTTTCAAACCACTTTAAACAAGTTGATGCTTAATTACGTTACTTGAAAATTCCATCTTTCTTGAACGATTTCACCAAACGGCGCTGTACCACTAACGGCGGAGTCACCCTTTTATAGAACATTAAATTTTTTAATGCCTGAGAACGAGTACCTACACGATGCCATTGGAATCTTTTACGTCCTCTTCCTCTCGAAGACGTTCGATTGCATAGACGATGAGAACTTCTACTGAAACTAGAGCACTATGGGATTAGGAATACAGCTCTTGATTTACTAAGATCATACCTGATAATTAAAAAGGTTAAAGTTCAAGTAAACGGCGTAAACTCATTAGAGTCTGAAATGCCAATGGGCTTTTTTCAAGGTTCGATATTGGGTCCATTCCTCTTTTAAGTTTACATTTATGATTTAAAATAAACCGAAGATGGGGTTATTTGCAGAGACACATCATTGGTCTTTAAAATCAACGACTGACGTGAATAGCTCAATTCTTGAATGACGACGTGAATAGCTCAATTCTTCAGGTCCAACAAGATTGTTTTACGGTAAATAATTTGGTACTAAATAAAATTATAAAACAAATGCTTTAGATTTATTGAATTACTTGATGTTAGAAGTAGTGAATGTGACATCATAATTAATGGAGAAAAACTGAGTATTATTTATCAAACGGTTTTCAAAATCACGCTAGACAATTAAATTACTATGGGGACCTCATATAACATCTCTTGCGGGGCGGCTAAGCTCGGCCGCTGTTAGAAAGATATAAGACAGTTAACAGATGTGTAAGCCGCGCGTTTGGTCTATTTTAGCTAATTCCACAGCATTATATCGTATGGCATTTAGTGGCATGAGGAACAGGGTGTAAAGTTCACTCATCCACCATAGAAAAGTGAGGATCCTCCAACCAGATGGGTAATGTGTCTGGCGGGCAACTGCCCGTAAGTTGATTTCGGATAGTCTTATCTATGTTTTTCGCTCGGTAAACTCTAACTGCGCGATGCAGGAATTGTGTGACGTCATGTCTTTACTGCGTAGTTCGTATGTCGCGGTGTAACCGCTACATCACTCCCCTCCGGAGACGGACGGTCTGGAGACGGACTTCGATAGTGGGCTGAGTCTTGGATCTTGCGATGCTTCACAGTACCAGCTGTGGTTCCAGTGAGTCGAAACCGGGTGCCGCATAGTTCGCGGTGAGTCGGAACTGTCTGCGGTGATTCCCTAGTGAGTCGGGGTGGCGCTGCGTCGTCATCCAGTGAGTCGGATGTGGTACAGCGCCGGGTTGTGGCTGAGGGTGATGACCAGGAATGCGCGTTCGCTGCATGCTGGTGGTCAGGATACCCGTTGAAGCCGTGGGTGCTGGCTGGCTGTGTGACTCGCCTCACGAAAGCTTGCGGGAGTGATGATGATGACGTCACGCTGAACTAGTTGCACGAAGGCTGCGTTGACGTTCATTCTCGGGGTCACCAATTTAGTGGCATGAGGAACAGGGTGTAAAGTTCACTCATCCACCATAGAAAAGTGAGGATCCTCCAACCAGATGGGTAATGTGTCTGGCGGGCAACTGCCCGTAAGTTGATTTCGGATAGTCTTATCTATGTTTTTCGCTCGGTAAACTCTAACTGCGCGATGCAGGAATTGTGTGACGTCATGTCTTTACTGCGTAGTTCTATGTGGCGGTGTCACCGCTACAGGCATTTTACTATGGGGTCGGACTGCTGACATTGAATCCATCTTTATTTTAAAAAAGGAAGCTGGGCCGAGAGCTTCGCCACGCACGACGTAGATTATAAATGGGTCTGCCGTTTATAATCCACGTCGTGGCGAAGCTCTCGGGAACTATAAGGATAAATATTATGACGGTACCTTGCCAATTATTCATTTATGAAAATATTATGTATGTAAGAAAAAATCTACATCTTTACGCAATAAAAATCGTGCATACTCTTTTTTTATAGAAACAGGAATTGAATTCGATAGTTGTTTTACTTTATTAATTTTAGTTGTAGTTATTGTAAGTACCGAAAAAATATTCGGGTCATTAGTCCCGAAATAATATTTTGTCGTAAGGTGTATCTACTTTGTAAGTAAAATCGACTTATCAGATTTACGTAGAAAATTTTGATAATTAAGAGAATGTAGGATGCAGGAGCGAGCGAAGCGAGCTCGAAAATTTTAACATCCCGCCTGGAATAGATTCATAGAGGAAAGATAGATTAGACTCTCTCAGACAATGCTGAAGTTGCTGAAAGTCATTCATAACAAAGTCATAGTCGTACTCTTACTCTTAATTTGATGCTCTTCATCAATTTGAATTAGGTATATCTGAGAAGGTAGCATCATTTTTTTTAATGATTTTCCACAAAGAAAACTAGAAATGCAGTTTAAAAAAAACAATAATTAGTACTTAATAAAGTACCTACTACCGGAAATACCTACTTTATATCTTCTAAACAAAAGTTGGCAGCCCCGACCCGAAATTAATTCCTTCATAACACCCATTGTAACCCTCCTCGTAAATGAAGATAAAACTCTTGGGTTGAATTTCAAAAATGCAGAAAACGTCTTTTTTTGTGATTTTAACCCTACCTCCGAACCTTGTCAGAATGGCCCCCCCCAAAATGCAATCCTGGATCCGCCCCTGCACAACCCACAAGCAGCGTTTTAACAATTTGTTTTAATCATTTCTACACATCAAGCTTGATATACATTTCCAATATAAGCTGACCTCGTATCTCGTATTGTACAGAAATCTTATGCTATGCAAGATCAGCATAAACTGGAATATTACAGCTTGATGTGTAGCCATTACCTGACACTTTAGTTCGGATCGGGTTCTCGGGTTCTACGACTTGTTTAGAGTTATCTGTGGTTCGAGTGACATTTTTAAAACTTGGATAGTCTGTATGTTTTAAATAGTACATACTAATTCCAATGTCTGACCACTTGCTGATTGAAGAAAAAGGAAATTAATCTACTGTGGCACTTACATAGATAAAAGATAATAGCTGTGGCACTACATCTGTCATGTAGAATGTAGAAATAGAAAACAAGAAAGTTTTTAGTTTCGTAAAAACTATCAATTTATGCAAGATATTTTGATCAATTAGGGGGAGTTAACTAATCAAACTATTCGCAATATTTTTTTATAAATAAAACTTTGCACACATACTGTCCGTTTATATTAAACGAGAATAATAGCGAAGTTGAAAACAATCTTTGCATTCTTTAAAAGGACCTTATTATGAACAGCTTGTCATCTCCAGGACATCTATAATTGTAATTAAGGTGAGTGTATTCTTAGTGATAAGCAATGTCACTCAAAATCGTACCTGCCAGATTTTGCAAGAGCATGTTACTCCACCCATAGAAGTGGAAACATGCAAGATAATAATTGGTATTGTTATCAGCTTTTATGATGTGCTGAACGAAATGAGGGCACACCTACTTGCAGCAGCTTTGCTAACACATTAATGGTTGATAGTATTACTGTCAGGGCTCTTACTCAAAGCTCAAATATATTGGAGTTTTCCAACCCAATTGGAGATTGGGTTGTGTTGGTTGGGTAATTATTTTAGTTGAGTAATTCCTTATTTGAATGAAGCATAAGTCAACTCTCATTAGGTTTGATCAATGTAGTGGTACACTTTAGTAATAAGTATTATGTTTCACAAAGTGAACTTCCTTCCTTTCTTGTCAAGTTGTCAAATCAAAGTTTTGGCATCTGCCTAGCCAACGAGAGTGTCCGACTGGTATTTTGGACATCATTATTATGCTTTTGCCAACATCATCCGTCACCAAGCACCACCTCACTCACCACTCCACCTCATTCAGGCCTGGCCTTGCCTGAACCAAAAAGGGTTATCAAGTTGTAGAGGATTGAGCGCAGAGGATTTATGCTTCCCGTAAATGATGAAACATCTGAAGTTGTTCACTAAAAGCACAATTTAGAATACTTTCTAACTGGAGATTTTGAGAATGAATAGCAATACATTGAAATTTTATGCCATTGCTAAGTGATCCTGTTTACGGCAGTAGGCAGTTTTAAGTTGCTGTTTTCTTATCTTTGTTTAAAGACTTTAAATAAAGATAAGAAAACAGCAACTTCCTCAGTAGGTTTCAGATAGACTAGTCAGAGACAATATTGTATCCTTATTGGTTGCAGAAACATCTTACAGTGTGTGTGAATGAGCCAACTCAACACAAGTGGCTTGCTACTTATGTTAGCTTCTGTCCTTCTGAAGCTTGTTCTTCTACTCTTCTTTTGTGACCTTCACCTAAGATAAGCCTTACAGACTAGCAGACCAAGTCAATGTTGTTATAAGTCTGACAACCCAACATAGAGAGTGGATATTTTTACAAACAATGAACCATTCATAGATAGTAGTTTGAATATCCCTAGTAAGCGTTATTTATTTGCATAACATGTGATTAGGGCTTTCAATACCGGTATTTTTGGACATTTTTCAATACCGGTATAGAAATGACCAATACCGGTATTACCAATTTTATTTTATTATCAGTAGATACCACAGTGAAACAATTTCTTTTTACTACAAATTATATTTCTAAACTATTTTTTATCTGGGTAAGTTATAAAAACTGCGTATTTTAATTATCTCGCGGTTTATTTAGACAATAAGTTACATTTTCATTAGTCCCAACGTTGAATTTAGAGTTAAAATAGAAGTTAAAACTCAAAGGGAAGTGAAGAGTAAGATCCAAGCTTCTTCCAGCACTGATATAGAGTATTGTAAGAGTGGAAAATTGAAATAGGCATTTATAATAGTACTGGAGTAGTGCTTTCAATACCGGTATTGACCCCCCAATACCATGTTCACGGTATTACAAACATTAGATGTGAATGATGTGATCTTATTAGGATAGGTAGGATAGGTAGGATAGGTAGGATAGGTAGGATAGGTAGGATAGGTAGGATAGGTAACCAAAAGTTGTAATGACAATTTTTGGTAATGATAAATGATAAATGATTTTATTTCTGTAAGTAGGTCTGTACAAACACTTTTACACGTCAATCATATTTTTTAAACTAGATGAGGTCGGCGTTTCCTATCTGACTACTCTGAGAAGAAAGGCCGAAACAAACTCAGAGGTCACAGTCTCTTTCAAAGTCCAGACATAATCTTGGTCAGATCATGTGAAGACTATGTAGATTGGCGTCTGAAATGGTCTTTTGAGGAAAGAACCACACAGATTGAGTGGACCTGTCCAGTCAGTGCACGCATTTGCCAGTAATCGTGCAGCTCAAAAGTTGTAACTTCGTTCCATCCGGGTGTCCCTTGACACCTCTCAAGTTTTTTTTTTTTTTTTATTAATGTATGTACCTCAGAACTCCGTCATTTATGAACCGATTTGGAAAATTCTTTTTTTATTTGAAAGGATATACCTATTTCCCGATTGGTCCCATTTTTATCAAAATTCAGTTCTGATGATGGAATCCATGACAAATTGAGGGAACTCCTCAAATGTTATAGGCATATACATAGCGATTTTGGTATTTTCAGCAACAAGTTAAGCATTTGCATTCAGAAAGTATCATTTGGTGAAGTCCGGAACTTCTCAATGATAAGTATTTCACGGGTGGCGTCATTTATGAACCGATTTAGAAAATTATTTTCTTATTTGATAGGTATACTTCCAGATTGGTCCCATTTTTATCAAAATTCAGTTGTGATGATGGAATCCATGACGACTTGAGGGAACTCCTCAAAAAAAGAAGGTTTCTCAATTCGACTGTATGTATATATTTTTTTTATGTGTTCGCGGATAACTTCGTCGTTTATGAACGATTTTGATGATTCTTTTATTGTTGGAAAGGAGATATCCCAAGGGTGGTACCATGATAAGGATCCTGGTTGGATCTAATGAAGGCATCCCAGAGAACTCGAGGGGAACCTTCGAAAATCGTAGTGGCGACTAGTGCGTTTGTTAATTTTTTTCATTCAGTATTTTAAAGCACTACTAGTTAATGAAGGGCTGGAGTCGATCTGATGATAGAGCCGAAAGACAGTTCAAGAAACTCCTCAACGATTTACAGCAATTACCTGGTGTTTGGGCTTGATTAATTTGTATTGATGAGAACTTTACACCTAGATGGGTTGCGACTGTCATTAGGGGTATGATGATGAAGACGAAGGACAGTCAAGGGAACTCAACGTTTTACAGTACCTCCTACCTACCTTGTGTATGGACTTATTTTATGAATGATAATAAGATAACTTCCTGTCACTGTTAATTGCGTAGCTGTTAGTGGTATTCGAATTTGTGTGGGGTAGGTAGGTACCACAACTATAAAAACTTTTAACAAAAAAAAACAACCGACTTCAAAAAAAAAACACTACAATTTATTTTTTTGTTAAGTACCTACTTATTTATTTTTAATCATAGGGGATTTTATGTTACACTTGCTTGTGTTTTTAAATATATACAGTTTTTTTTTGAAAAATATGTCTTCACCTCCGTTTTTAGGGTTCCGTACCTCAAAAGGTAAAAAAAGGAACCCTTATAAGATCACTCTCTTGTCCGTCGGTCTGTCCGTGTGTCACCACCGATTTTCTTAGGAACGGGTGGACCTAGCAAGTTGAACTTTATACCAGATACTTACTGTGGTCTATAGTCCCTTATTAGTTGTATAAAAATCAAGGTCCTGATTCAACACGATAAAAAGTTCGCGAAAACTTATAAGTATTAAAGGGGTTTGAAGATTTTTGTATGGAGGGTGGCCCTAACGTGAGGCCGCCATTTTGATTTTTTTCCAGAATCGCGGTGAAAATTGAAAGTTATATATTTAGATAGAGGACACTTATACAAACAAAAAATGTCATATAACATAATATCCTAAAGCGTCAGGTTTCGGAGTTATTCACCAAAATATAAGTCGAAAACTGAACCATGAAACAAGGATTTTTTTTTCCGTTCAGGTATTCATATTGAACTATGAAAACATAATTGCAGCATGTATAAGTAATATTTTTGTTAAGAGCGAAAGAGACAAAAATATTTATGTATACCCCCCGCCGAATGAGGACGTGCGTTATTATGGTAGGTATATATATTATATGGTGCATGCTTAGAATTGCGTTATTATTCTAAGGGTGCATGGCATGGGCGCGACACCAAGAAAATCCTATTGACCCTCCCTCTGCCTACTTGGATGATATTATTTATGATATAAAATATGAGAATAGAATAGAATCACGAAATTTGGCAAAATGCAAGGTCTTACAGCAAAAACAAAGGAAAATTTCCAAAAAATAAAAAAAGTTAATTAAAGGTGTCCCCATACCCCATACATACATAGGTACTTAGTTGACGCGATTAATCCGATAAAAACTTTTTGTCTTTGGTTTTGAATTTTCGTTTTTTTGCCACCGACTTCCGAAATTAAAGTTATTTTTCACTTTGTAGTGTTTTTTTTGGAAGTCGGTTGTTTTTTTTTGTTAAAAGTTTTTATTTTTCACTTTTTAGTTTTGGTACCTACCTACCCCACACAAGTTCGAATAACACTACCAGCGACGCAATTAACAGTGACAGGAAGTTATCATCTTATCATCCTTAAAATGAATTAAGTCCAAACACAAGGTAGCTACTGTAAAACGTTGAGGAGTTCCCTTGACTGTCCTTCGTCTTCATCATCAAACCCCTAATGACAGTCACAACCCATCTAGGTGTAAAGTTCTCATCAATACAAATTAATCAAGCCCAAACACCAGGTAATTGCTGTAAATCGTTGAGGAGTTCCCTCAACTGTCTTTCGGCTTGATCACCAGATCGACTCCAGACCTTCATTAAATAGTAGTGCTTTAAAATGCTTAATGAAAAAAAAATTACAAACGCAGTAGTCGTCGCCACTACGATTTTGGAAGGTTCCCCTCGATTTATCTGGGATGCCATCAGCAGATCCTGGTTTCCTTATATTTTTTTTTGAGGATTTCCCTCAAGTCGACATGGATTTCATCATCAGAACTGAATTTTGATCAAAATAGGACCAATCTGAAAGTATACCTTTCAGGTAAGAAAATAATTTTCTAAATCGGTTCATAAATGAAGCCACCCGTGAAATACTTATCATTGAGAAGTTCCGGTGGCCATCTGTGGACTTCTTTATCAGTTCCACTTCACCAAATGATACTTTCTGAATGCAAATGCTTAACTGGTTGCTGAAAATACCGAAATCGCTATGTGTATGCCTATAATATTTGAGGAGTTCCCTCAATTTGTCATGGATTCCATCATCAGAACAAAATTTTGATAAAAATGGGACCAATCGGGAAGTATATCCTTTCAAATAAAAAAAGAATTTTCCAAATCGGTTCATAAATGACGGAGATATGAGGTAACACACATTAAAAAAAAAAAAAAAATTATACAACCGAATTGAGCTGATTGAAGCTTGTATAAATAATAAACAGAATCCAAATGGAGCCAATAACATCGTAGATATCACAAACGCTACTCAAAACATAAAAAATGTAATAACATGAAACATATTAAATATTTAAAAAAATCAAGTTTAAAAACTAAAACCCGACTACTGAAAAATCACGCTCTAAAAGGTATGAAACAAGAAAATATTTCGAACAGAAATCAAGACATAGGTACAAAAATGGTCAAAGTAAAGCCGTAGTCGCATGCCTGTCGGCTACAAAATTATAATGGCATGCGACTACGGCTTTACTTTGACCATTTTTGTACCTATGTCTTGATTTCTGTTCGAAATATTTTCTTGTTTCATACCTTTTAGAGCGTGATTTTTCAGTAGTCGGGTTTTAGTTTTTAAACTTGATTTTTTTAAATATTTAATATTTTTCATGTTAACTGTAAACTTGATTTTTATTTAATTTGTTTTGGGGTTATAATTATGAAATAAGGTATTTGCAGAGCCGCTTTATTTTTTTTTTGTATAGGTTTAGTTGTATAATAGATATTAGTTTACACCGCGCCGCCGCGCCGCGCCGTACGTAGCACAGTCTCACTTTTGCATGTTTTTAACAATTTAAACATATTTGTTGACTTAAAAAATATGACATATATACATATTTGTAATGTGCTCGTCAAGTTCTTTCATTTGATACCAAACATGGTAAGATTAAAATAATTTTTTTTTTTTGTTCATCACTTTATGTCCTCTAGAGGGCGCCATATTGAATTTAATGTTTCGTCACATAGCCTATAACCAGCGGACAATAAGGACGCTTTCAACGATACCTCATTTGTCAAATTATGATCAGTGGTTTAGAAGTTATGAGGTTACAGATGAACATACATACATACATACATACATACATACATACATACATACATACCGGTCAAAATCATAACCCTCCTTTTTGCTTCGCCGAAGTCGGGTAAAAAAATATACCTATCAATAGTATATTATGCAACTAATGAATAAAGGACGGATTTAAAGCGAGGGCCATAGATGAATCACGATCAAGTGAAGGATTCTAACGACTGAATCACGACCGTAGGGAGTGATTCATGATGATTGAATCACGAGCGCAGCGAGTGATTCAAGTGTTAGAATCCTGAGCGACGCGAGTGATTCATGGCCCTCGATATAAATCCGTTTTATTCAAGAGTTGCATACTATACTTTATACCATGACTACGAGAAAAAGAAAGATTTAAGCGAAAATAGACATTTAATAAAAGGTTAACACGTTCAGTGTCGGGAGCCCTCCTGGAGGGTTCACCTACTTGGATATGGGATGTCGGGAGCCCTCGCGGAGGGCTCATTTTAAATGTAGACATTCAGCGTCGGGAGCCCTCCTGGAGGGTTCACCTACTTGGATATGGGATGTCGGGAGCCCTCGCGGAGGGCTCACCTACTTGGATATGGGATGTCGGGTGCCCTCGCGGAGGGCTCATTTTAAATGTAGACATTGAGTTTCGGGAGCCCTCCTGGAGGGTTCACCTACTTTGATATGGGATGCCGGGAGCCCTCGCGGAGGGCTCATTTTAAATGTAGACGTTCAGTGTCGGGAGCCCTCCTGGAGGGTTCGCCTACTTGGGTATGGGATGGCGGGAGCCCTCGCGGAGGGCTCATTTTAAATGTAGGTTTTTTTTAGCAAATACAGATTATAAACCGTGAAAATAAAATCTGATGTACCTATATTTAAAAAAAACGTAATGCAACCCTCCCGGAGGTTTCACTTCCAACTAAGAATAATAAAAGTCGTAGACTTCCAATATATGGCGGCATGGCGTATGAGTTCTACGAAAATGGGTGGAGTCGAAAGAGTTAAGGAGGTTGTATAGCATTGAAATAGCGGTCGAATATATTGACGTGTTCTAAATTCAAACACCAAAATAGTGATTAAAAGACCTTTTTATTCACTGTTTTCAGTGAATAAAATAAGCTTTTTAGAGGGGGAATGGTATAAAGTAAATTTTCGAGTATTTTTCATGAATATTCAGAAAAATACGGGTAGTCACATGCCCATGGGCCACATTGTGTACTAGGCACAGGCACAGGCAGCAGTAACATAAATGTTGATGATTTAATTATTGTGACGCAAATGTTCTTCAACAACTGATTTGTCAGCCTATTATGTCAAAAAAGATTTAGCGGAAGCATGCAATATCTCAATCCTTAAAAATGTGTTTTATCTTGCAGATTTAATTTACAATCTTTATGTACGACAATCTTAATATTGATAGGAACAGACCTTGAAAATTCCATGTATATTGATAACAGCTGGTCGACGGTTAATAGCTCTGCCTGTGATAGTTACTGATTAAATACAGTGGCGTCGCTAAAAACGTAATTGGAGAGATAGTAGCGATTGTCCTTCGCTACTTATCGAACCTTGGATTGGAACGTGCCAGCCAGGAGAAGTCTGTACGCTGTTAGCATTGTGTTGCAGGTACCCGCGGTGCGGGTGCGGAGCGGGTGCGAGCGGCGAGCGGCAGGCGAGCGGGCGGCGCGGGCGGTGATGCGGCCATGGCCTCGCGGCGCGTGACGCGCAAGTGGGAGGTGTTCGCGGGCCGCAACCGCTTCTGGTGCGACGGCCGCCTCATGACGGCGCCGCGGCCCGGCGTGTTCGCGCTCACGCTGGCGCTCATCTGCGGCACGTGCGCGCTGCACTTCGCCTTCGACTGCCCCTTCCTGGCGGCGCGCGTGTCGGCCGCGGTGCCGGCGGCCGGCGCGGCGCTGTGCGCGCTGACGCTGGCGGCGCTGCTGCGCACGGCGCTGTCGGACCCGGGCATCATCCCGCGCGCGGCCGCGGCCGAGGCGGCGCAGCTGGAGGCCGGCGAGGCGGGCCGGCCGCCGCCGCGCGCGCGCGAGGTGCTGGTGCGCGGCCGCGCCGTCAAGCTCAAGTACTGCTTCACGTGCAAGATGTTCCGCCCGCCGCGCGCCTCGCACTGCTCGCTGTGCGACAACTGCGTGGACCGCTTCGACCACCACTGCCCCTGGGTGGGCAACTGCGTGGGCAAGCGCAACTATCGCTACTTCTACACGTTCGTGGTGTCGCTGTCGTTCCTGGCGGTGTTCGTGTTCGCGTGCGCGGTGACGCACGTGGCGCTGCTGGCGCGCGGCGCGGGGCTGGCGGGCGCGCTGCGGGCCACGCCCGCGTCGGCCGTGGTGGCGGCCGTGTGCTTCCTGTCCGTGTGGTCCGTGCTGGGGCTGGCCGGCTTCCACACCTACCTCGCCTCCACCGACCAGACCACCAACGAGGACGTGAGTCGCGCGGCTGAAACCATATCGTAGATCGGCGTATATGGCAGTGTTGACGGTGATAACACGATTGATTGCTTTCAGATCAAGGGCTCGTTTTCGACACGTCGCGGCGTGTCCAACCCGAACCCGTACTCGCGCGGCAACGCATGCGCCAACTGCTGGCACGTGCTGTGCGGCCCGCTGGCGCCCAGCCTCATCGACCGGTGCGTGCGCGCTCCGACGCAGTCTCTACTACGCACCGCGCCGCAGTCGCTCTCATTCCTCGTTTGTGTCGCAGACGCGGCGTGTTCACGATCGACGTCAAGGACGAGCTGCCGCCGAGCTTCGCGCGCGCCCTGAGCGCGGCCCCGCCGGCGCCCGCGCTGCCGGCGCCGGGCGGCGCCTACACGAACCGCTCGCTGGAGCTGGACCCCGCGCCGCTGCAGCGCACGCCGTCGCCGCGGCCGGAGCGCCGGCGCCGCGCGCGCTCGCCGGCCGCGCTGCAGCTGGCCGCGCCGCCGCCCGCGCTGAGCGCGTCGCGCCTGCGCCTGCTGCACGACACCACGATGATCGACGCGGCGCTGGACCTGGACGAGCCCGAGCCGCCGCCGCACCTGGCGCCCGTGCCGGTGCACGCGCGCGCGCTGGCCGCGCTCTGACGCGCGCTGCGGGCCCGGCCGCGGGCCAGGCCGCAGGCCGGACCCGGGCCGCGGGCCGGACCCGGGCCGCAGGCCGGGCCCCGCCGGCGCCGCGTTGTACATAAATTATGATAATTATTATAATAAATAGCTGGTATTGTAGAGTTTGTTCGCCTTTCATTTTATTTCAAATTGTATTTTCCGTAGTCGACGAGGAACCCTTATTTGCTCGTCCGTCCCGCGTTGTGTACGCTTTATTGCACAGGCCGTTCAACAATTCAAAAAGATTGCGGGTGTGTAACAAGGAGCTGTACGAACACGAATCTTATGAAGAAATACTTGACTGCAGCAGTGACCGAGTCTTAGTCTACATAAGGATGAAACAGTTGTTTTAGATAATTTAGTGCATTTAAACGTCTCGTTGGTATGAAACCATTATTTTGTTTCATATTCATTATGTGACGTCTCTGCTCCTCGATAATAAGGGTGGCGCCACACCTGCCGAACGTTCCGTCGCGGAAGGTTCGGCGACGGAACTATCGGTCGTAGATTCGGTTGGCATGACACACTATACGCGCCGAACGGTCGGCGGCGTTTAGTTCGGCGCGTTACGCGACGGAAAATTACGTTCCGTCGTCGTCACAGTGTTTCCACTTTTTGTGATTTCTCCCTTTTTTAGGGAAAAATGCCAATAATAAGCATGGTTTAGGGATATTTTATTTTAAAAAATTGAACTTGAGTTGGTAGCCCTTTGTTTATAGTAGGTAGCACCCAATGTACTACTCAAGCGTATGGCACCACCGATTGATTAAAAGGGATTCCCTAAAACTCGTAAAGTCGTAATGAATGTAATTCGTCTAATTTTAGTTTACATTTGGTGCCGATTCTCTTGTCAAAAATGCCGCTAAACTAGACTAAAAATAACCAAAATTTAGTTTAGTCCTGTCAAACGAGGATTTCCCATTCTGAAATAGACTAAAGTGACACAACGGGGATGCGCCAAGGTAGCCCGCGAAATTCAATTTGCAGGTCAGTGGTGCCGATTCTCTTGTACACCGAACTAAACTAACTAAACTATCACTAAAATTCCTTACTTTTGTCTATGAGAATCTAAAAGCTATTCTGCGGAAAAATATCTCTAAATAAAAATTGACACATCTAAAATCGAATTTGACAATCGCGTCGCGACACCACATGGTACTTGTTTGCTCTACTCCGTGAAATATTACTTATGTGTAGAGGCCGTTTTCGAGATATAAGCAAAATAAAAAAAGTACTGTTTTTGCAGCTGAAGTGTGTGAATTTTAGTTCATGCCAACTTTATTCCACTCCTTTTTAATTGCGTTAGCGCGCAGGGCCACGCCAGGGCGTAGGGCCGGCGGCGCCGGGCAGTCAGGTAGGCAGGAACGCGATGTTGCCGCTCTTCTCTTGCCACGCTGCGCCGCGCCGCCGCCGAGATCAGTGTCTCCACTTAAGTTTTTAATTTTTCCCCAGTTTCTTAATGAATGATCCCTCAAATTCCCAAAAAAAAATGGTTTAAGGATTTTTTTCAATTTTATAGCACTTAAACACCTACAAAACTTCCATTAATTGACGAGATTACAAAATATTCATTAATTTCCGATGTCGTTTTTAGCCACGGTAAAAGTACAACTAACGATGACATGGTAAACTAAAATTAGACGAATTACATTCATTACGAGTTTGAGGGAATCCCCTTTAATCAATCGGTGAAGCCATAGAGTTAAGTAGTAGGTATATTGATTGCTACTATAAACAAAGGGCTATCAACTCAAGTTCAATTTTTCCCCAAAATTCCCAAAATCCCTGTCAAAATAAAATATCCCTAAACCATATTTATAGTTTGCAATTTTTTTCTAAAAATGGGTCAAAATTCCTTTATAGTGGAAACACTGGCCGAGATCCACCGACCGAACGTTCCACTACGCCCGCGGAACTTTCCGTCGCCGAACTTTCGGTCGCGTTCCGTCGCGTCTTGTGACGCTTGCTCATGAACCGACGTAACGTTCGGCTGATGTGTCATAGGTAACTTGAAAAACATTAGGAGCGTATCAACCGAACGTTGCGCCGCGGAACGTTCGGCAAGTGTGCCCCGACCCTAAGGCTTCTGCCTTGAATCTTGCCGGCAGCGGGGCGAACGGCGCGGGAGCGGGGCGGGCAACAGACCCGTTCTCGAAACCAGCGCCAGCGGGCAGATCTCGCGGCACTATAGCGGCGTAGTATTGTGTTCGTGGTTGTGTCGTCGAGATATTTGTTTTTATTCGCGAACGAAATGTCTGAACAACGGCGACAACATCTTTTTGATTCAGTTTCTAACGCTCGATTTATTGTGGCTAATAAATAGCACAACACGGCAGACGCGCGGGCGGTCACCGCTTGCCTGGAGTGTACCGCTCGTTGCCCGCGCCCGCGCCGCTGTGTCCGAGGGCCGGTCCATTTGATTTTATGCATTAGATCCTGCCGCTCCCGCGCCGCCGCCGTCGCCGCCCCGCTGCCCGCAAGTTTCGAGGTAGAGGCCTAAGACTCACAGTGGTGCCGATTCTCTTGTATCTTCAATTTTTTACAATTAACTTACTAAATATTTACTTAGAAAATCAATATATTGCGCCAAGAAAAACAATCGGAACAATAGGATAAAGAAACTTTTATGAGAGGAGGAGGTCAGGGAAACCACCTTTGTATGAGATAGAGTTTATTGTCGTATTCACAAATAATATAAGATCGGTTTTGGGGACGAAGAACCCTAAAATAAACTTCGTGCGACAATGGCGGCACGAGGCAGGCGCGCGGCACCGAGAGATACGCGTGTACGCACAATGCGTCTGGGCAGCGGACTGAGGCGCGTCGCGGGGCGCCTTCCTCGTAACGCCAGGCGAGGGAAAGAGATGACACTACTCATTATATCGCGTCGGCACGCGACCGCGGGACGCTCGCACTGGACGCAGTTGTGGTGTCTGGGTTGCTACATACTCCCCCTCCAGTCCTGGAGAACGCCCTCGCTCCTGGACTGGTACACTAACAGCAGCATTAGCTAGACGTCCGCGATTTCGCTTTGGAATAACGGGTTTTGGTAAGGAGTTGTTGCTACCTCGGTAACGTGTAAGGTCTTCGGAATGATATTTCCCTAAATCTACATTTGGTTGTTCTGTACTCGCGATGGTGTAAGTTGTTGGACTAACCTTTTTAGTGATCTGGTAAGGGCCATCTCGGCGAGGGTAGAACTTACAAGTGAGGTCTTTTGACCCTTTGCTTAATAAGTGAGACTTAAGCATGACTAAATCACCTACCTCGAAGGCGTCAGATGGTCGGCGTACTGCTTAGTCTTGTCCTGCTGGATCTCGACGCGTTCCCGAACAGCTGACAGCGAATGTAGGAAGTTTTCGAGGTAAGGGGTCACTTGTGGGACAAAGTTTTCTTTGACCCTGATGGCACGAAGGTCGTGAACTACCTCTGTGGGTGACCGCATCTCTCTGCCAAAGGTTAAATAGGCCGGTGACTTGCCTGTTGTGCGACATTTTGCGCTATTCAGGGCAAAGCGGATCACTGGCAACTTCTTCGGCCATGAGGTGTGGTCGTCTGCCACGAGATGTGCCAGCATAGCTTTAAGGTCGCGGTTTTTTCGCTCTGCAGGATTAGCTTGTGGATGATACAGCGGGACAAAATTTTGTTTGATGTCTAGGACTGACATACATTGTCGCATCACTGCGGAAACGAACTGGACACCGTTGTCCGAAATAATCCTGCGAGGCAGACCGAACCGCATGAAATATTCTTCGATGAGGACATGAGCGCAGGCTTCTGCTGTTGCTTCTTTTAGAGCAAACAGTTCCGTCCATCGGGTAGCAGTGTCTTCAATGAGAAATACCCACCGCTCCCCCTGGTCTCCCTCCGGAAGTGGGCCGAACAGGTCCATGGCCAACACCTCGTTCCGCTGGCTCATGACCGGTGTCTGGAGTAGGCCTGGGGGTTTGGCGTTGTTGGCCTTATATCGCTGGCAGTGGACGCAGGCTAAGACATAATCGGTGATTATTCTCCGCATCCCTGTAAAATAATACAGCTGTGCTACCTTCTGGTAGGTTCTATCGATACCTGGGTGGCCAGCTGTTTGAGAGTCATGTAACTCATTCAAAATAGCTGCTACTTGACCGGCAGGTATAACTAACTGAGGGGATTCACTCTCAGAGTCTGGATTGAATCGGTACAGGACTCCTTGATCCATGAGGTAACCCCTTTCTAACCATCTTTTAGATGCAACATCATCAGGTCCTTCTAGCTCCTTAACAATCTTTTCCACTTCAGGGTCCGAAGTCTGTTCCAGGCGAAGCTGACTAGGTGTCTTTGCAGGAAGATCGCAGATGACTGTACAAATACCGCAAGTGTCACTTGTGTCACTGGAACAAATCGGTCTACTTAGCGTGTCCGCTACGACATTCGCCTTCCCTGGGGTATACTCGAATTTGATGTCAAAAGATTGGAGCTTCAAAGCCCAACGGACTAATCTACCTGCTGGTGATTTAAGTGATAGCAACCAGCGTAGAGGCTGATGATCACTACCAATTATGACTGGTTGACCATCTAGGTAAGGCCGAAAACGCTCCACCGCCCACACTACAGCGAGTGCTTCACGCTCCGTGGTGGAGTAGTTGCGTTCAGCTGCGTTGAGGAGTCGGCTGGCATATTCAATGGGTCTTTCCTGATTGCCGTCGCCCTGCAATAAAACTCCGCCCAAGGCGTAGTTACTTGCGTCAGTACGCAGAATGAAGGGACGACTGAAATCGGCTTGCACCAGTATTGGAGCTGTGGTCAGTAGACTCTTCAGCTCATTAAATGCTTGGGTCTGTTCTGAGCCCCAAGACCATACTTGACTTTTCCTTGTCAAGCGTGTCAATGGTTCGGCAACTTTTGAGAAGTTGGGTATGAATTTTCTGAACCATGAACAAGTTTGTAAAAAGGTTCTCAGGTGCTTAAGGTTTCCTGGTTCCTTCATCTCGAGTACAGCACTCACCTTCCCTGGGTCGGTGGAAACACCTTTTTGGGTAATAACGTGACCTAGATATTTAACGCTTTCCCGAGCAAAAGCGCACTTCTCCCTATTCACATGGAGGTTAAATTCGGCCAGACGTTTGAAAACTGCCTCGAGGTCTTGCAGATGCTGTTGGTAACCCTGAGATATTACTAACAGATCGTCTAAATAAGCTAATAAGGTTACATCTTGTAGAGCAGAGCAGGATCGTAGACGATCGATGAGACGCTGAAAGGTAGCTGGCGCGTTGCGGAGACCGAACGGCATTCTTTTAAAGCGGAAAGTACCTAAAGGACAGACAAAAGCTGTTTTATCTCTATCAGCTTCCCTTACCCTAACCTGCCAATATGAAGATCGAAGGTCTAGCGTACTCATGAAGCAATCTCGTTTTGTGCTCTGAAGTAGCTCGTCGATGCGTGGCATCGGATATGCATCAGCTTTGGTGACTGCATTCAAACGCCTGTAGTCGACGCAGAAGCGGATACCACCGTTGGACTTCGGCACCATCAATGCCGGTGAACACCAAGCCGATTCACACTCTTCTATTATGTCATCCTGTAACATCTTACCTATTTCAGCTTTCATCAGCTCTTTCTTTGAAGGGTTTAGGCGGTAAGGAGGAACAGCAATTGGAGAATGCTCACCTGTATCAATACGGTGTTCCGCATACGGTGTTGGACCTCCCCCTGCTCTAAAGACGCGTGCGTGTCTGGTGAGGACGTCAGCGAGCGCTTGACGCTCAGCTGGTTTAAGGTGAGTACCTTCATCATCCCTAAGTATATCTGTAGAGGCGCAAGACACGTCACGCGAGGTAGGTTCGACGCACAGGTTATATTTTACCGTATCATGTTTACTAAAATACCAAAATTGTTTGCAAAAATCAATAACTACTCCCGCGGCGGTTATAAAGTCGATACCTAATAACGTCTCGTTATTTGTCGAGTCGGGAAAAATTAAGAATGGAATCGTAATAACTGCCGTTTCTAAGCACACCTCTAACGTGGTGGTAAGTACATCCATCGTACGGATTACACCGTCGGCAAGCTTAACTTCGCGTGTCGAAGAGCTGAGGGGATGACCTTGACGTAGAAGGAGAGTATATAGCGTATGACCTGCAATGCAATGTTTGGCGGCCGTATCAATCAACGCGGTGCCGGAAAAACCCAAAATTTTTATATTAAAAATAGGTCGTAACTCGCGACCAATAGAGGGTCCCGTACGGTCGTTACACAAACATATTTCGGTTAAACATAAATGGGCATTATCCTTTTGATCATTAAAATCACTACATAAAGTATCTTTATGACATGGATGGACATTGTCCTTTTGATTTTTTAAATTACTACACAAAATATTATAATTACGTGGATGGGCATCACCCTTTGTAATATCAAAATTGTTACACACATTTTCTGTAATTTGTGAGTTTTTAACAGAGACATTATCATTAATAGAATTACGCATAATATTATTAGTTATACGTTTTGGGTTAGCGACCCTTTGTTTATTAAAAAAAGTACACACATGTTCCTGCGGAATAGAGTCATTTTCAATATAAATAGAGTCTGACGCGAAGTTTTTGGTAATTAAATCAGATTTTACGGAATAAAAACTTTGATCACTACTTTTACTTGGTTCACTCTCACCTTGATTCTGCAACTTACGGCACTGATCTTTAGTGTGGCCAAACCGCCTGCAGTATGTGCAGGAGGGCCGTGGCCTCTTTGCCGTGTCGTGCTTCGGTGGGACAGGCGCGGGCGGCGCAGCTGGAACTGGCGCCGGCGGTGCAGCTGGAACGGGCGCGGAGGGCGCGTGCGGAGCGGGCGGGCTCCGCGCCGCGGCGGCGGGCGCGCCGGTTACATGTGCTCGGGCAGGGGCGAGGTCGCGCGCGGGGGCGCGGGCGCTATCGCGAGCGGCGGATTGTGTGGACACCGGTAATGTTGCCAGCGTTTGTGTTTGACGCTCACTCGCCGTCGGCGTCATGTGATTTACCTCGTCGAATGAATCCTCGATATTCCGTGCTAGGCGGAGTAGTTCATAGAAACTACGGCACTCCTCTCTTCGTAGTCTTTTCCTTATCCTGCTGTGTAGGAGGCCGTAGGTCATGTCTATTTGAGCTGACTCCGTTGTATCGCCTTTAGGTAGGCGTGCCAAAAGGGCGCGGATGCGCGCTACGAAAATATCTGTGTTCTCATTGCCCTGCGGTGTCGCAAATATTTCCAAGTAGATCCGATGAGGCGGCCGGCGGTCACCATAGGCACTTATTAAGTTTTCTTTGGCTTCGCGCCATGACGACACGGAGTATTTTATTCCTTGCCACCACGTGGCCGCTTCATCCTTGAATAGGTAGGCTAAACCGCGCAGAATGTTTGAGTCCGCCACCTGCGCGCAATCGCTATAGGCCTCTATAGCGTCGATAAAAGCTTCAACCGACTCCTTCGGTCTGCCGGAGAACGTGGCTTTGCAGCGGGCTAGGGTGTTGTGCCCTAGCAGCGCGAGTGATTCCGGGGTCGATGCACTCGCCCGCGACATCGAGTTGAGCAACTCTCTAAATGCTTCTGTTTGCGAGCGTTGGAGAGAGGCGATAATCGTCGCCACGTTTTCGTTAGAGAACGTAGCGTTAGCGTCGATGCGCGGCGAGGAAGAGAACGCGGCGTTGGCGTCGGCGTCGCCATCTTGGTAGCCGGACGCCGCGGTCGGCGTGCTTGGTCGAGAGGGGACGGGTAATGCGTCGTTTGCATCTTCCCTCCGAGTCAAACTAGCCGCTCTACTCCTTGTCACTGGCATTTTAGTTCGTCACTGCAAAACTTTCACAACTATGCACTATATTGTCACACGAAAAAACGTTGGAGCGCCACATATGAGAGGAGGAGGTCAGGGAAACCACCTTTGTATGAGATAGAGTTTATTGTCGTATTCACAAATAATATAAGATCGGTTTTGGGGACGAAGAACCCTAAAATAAACTTCGTGCGACAATGGCGGCACGAGGCAGGCGCGCGGCACCGAGAGATACGCGTGTACGCACAATGCGTCTGGGCAGCGGACTGAGGCGCGTCGCGGGGCGCCTTCCTCGTAACGCCAGGCGAGGGAAAGAGATGACACTACTCATTATATCGCGTCGGCACGCGACCGCGGGACGCTCGCACTGGACGCAGTTGTGGTGTCTGGGTTGCTACACTTTGTAATTACGAACTAATACGAACGAATAAATATGGTTAATCCGACTAAAAAAGTCGACCCTCTACAATCAACAAACAAGAGGTGCTTTTATGACTTCTCAATTCGGACGGGTTGCAACGTAAGCTGTGCCTCCAAAACACAAACACGCGCTCACATTTTCACGCACACAGTCACACTTTTGCTGTGTACTACACGAGAATTCACGAGATGCGTTGTATGACAAATAAGCAACGTGTAGTAATGCTTTTGCTCACGGGGGGAGCCTGCGGCGGCGGCGGATGTTCGGCTGTTCGCCGCTTCAACTAGTTCCAAAAAAAAGTAATAGATGGCGCGAAATTAACACGGGAAACAAAACGCTATGCGATGAGATGTAGATCAATAATTCGATACCATGTTTTTTTTTTGTTATAGTTATTATCATTTTGAGGGACATGTATGTATGGGATTACAGGGTATGCAGAGCTTATTTGCATCTATGGAGTGCACGCCACTGATTGGCCCTGAAGGCACTCATGGGCTGTGATCTTGCACTCCCTCTTCATATTCCCCGCTGCTTCCATGGCATCCTTCCCTTTTTGGAGAAGATCGTTTAGAATAGAAGAATAGAAAGCATTTATTTGTCAGAATATTGTACAAAGTTGTTATGTGCATTATGTATTACGATCATAATATTCTACCGTTTCCGGCGTACAAATATGGTTTGTTAAATTGTGGGTCATCATTACATTAAAATTGAATTATTAATCATTAGAATTAGAATTACAAAAATAATTTAAATAATTTAAAAAAAAATGTTGTAAAAGAGAATAATTATATAAGTCAGAATTCAATAAGGTCAAGGAGATAAAATATGATTTATAGGCAATAATGTCAGATATTTAGGTAAATTTTTCGTTCATAAAATCTTCAGTCGAGTAATAACATTTGCTTAAAAGAAAGTTAAACAATTTACATTTAAATATTCTGAGGCTGAGAGTTTTGAAGCCATCAGGTAATTTGTTATAAACGGTAATGGACATACAGTATACATTATTAGAAAATAATTTAATTCTACGCCTAGGAACATTAAGCATATGCACTTTGCGGCTGGGTCTGGATACAACATCATTAAACAAGTCAAATTCATGTCTGTTTTGGTGTACAAAGATACAAATTTCAAAAATGTATAGTGCTGGAAGTGGTAGTATTTTAAGTTTTTTAAATAGTGGAACACAACTGTCCAGTGGGTGCGCTCCACAAATTGAGCGCACGCATTTTTTCTGAGCTCGAAACACTCTCTTAATTTCAACCGAATTACCCCATATTATAATGCCATAGCGAAAAATTTATGAGACGTAGCCATGGTATGCACATAGTGCCGCATTAACACTAGCCACACGTGTTACTCTGTATAAAACAAATACAAATCTATCTATCTTCTTACATAAATCATCAACATGAGATTTCCAGTTACAGTTTTTGTCAATTACCTTGCCTCTCGGGTGGCTAGGTCCATTTCCACCCCTGTGCCCCTTCTCGGAGTACTGTAGAGGAGGCTCGGCCGTCCGCTCTGGGGACGGTCGGCCTGGCTCGCTGTGGAGGCCACCGAACTTTCCTCCTCCGAGATGATCTGGCAGGGGGGCGAGATGCCACATTGCTCCCAGTTTATAATGATCTCCGAGATCCTGGCACGATCCTCCGGAGTGTGTGTTTCGGTCGCCGGTAGCAGTGGCGGTGTCCTGCTCGTCACGTCCGACTCCGACGCTGTCTTCGGCACCTGTGGCTTCTGCGATGGATGCGCCAACTTTTCTGAGACCGTTGACTTTGCCGTATTTTTCAGAACTTTTTCCCTAAGCGATTTAGGGGCTTTTGCGGCGTCCATGTTTGTTTTACGGGAGGTGGTGGACTGTTTGGAAGACATGTTTCTGGGGGATTATGGGGTTTTACTTATTTACTTTGAAGAGGCTGGAGTTAAAGTTAAAGGAGGGGAGGTTATTACAAGTTATTACAATTAGTTGTAAATATAAATATAGATTATAGATTAAGTAATGGTAGTGTGATGAAGATTACAAAGTTTTTTTTTTTTAAGTGGGGTTGTTTTCTACTATAAAACCACGTGTTTTGGCGATTTTTGCACCTTAATAAATCTCAAACCCCTGCTCAAAATTTCCTGATTCTGGTGTCTCTGGATATATAGGTCTTTACCGCGACTTCGAGCGCGGTTAGGTTAGGTTAGGTTAAGTTAGGTTAGGTTAGGTTCTGAGGGGCGAGCTCGGCCCGGGGGTAGACCTGACGTGTTATGCGGATGACACGCTGGTCACTGCCCGGGGGAGCTCGCACAGGGAGGCAGCGTTGCGCGCGACGGCTGCGGTCTCACAGGTGGTGAGCCGCATACGTCGCCTAGGCCTGGAGGTGGCCCTTAGTAAGTCGGAGGCCATGGTGTTTCATGGCCCCCGGTGGGCGCCGCCACCCGGCTCACATATCGTGGTCGGGGGGACTCGGATCGCTGTCGAGTCTACCATGAAGTACCTAGGATTGGTGCTCGACAGCCGGTGGGACTTCGGGCCCCACTTCCGACGGTTGGCGCCCAAGTTGCTGGGTGCTGCTGGGGCGCTGTCAACGCTGCTTCCCAATCTGGGGGGCCCGAGCGCCGCTTGTAGGCGGCTCTACGTGGGGATCGTGCGGTCGATGGCCCTTTACGGGGCCCCGATCTGGGCGGCTGACCTGACGGCCGGTAGCATCGCTGTATTGCGTAAGCCGCAGAGAGCGATGGCCGTCAGAGTCATCAGGGGGTATCGCACGATCTCCTACGAGGCGGCTTGTGCACTGGCCGGATCCCCGCCCTGGGACCTGGAGGCGAAGGTGCTCGCGTCACTTCATCGGTGGCGCGAGGAAGCCACAGCGCGGGGCGAGCGACCGATGCAGCGACACATGGAGCTGCGTCGGTCTCAGCTTCGCGAGGTCCTGGTGGCGGAATGGCGGGAAAGGCTTTCACGCCCCACCGCCGGCCTCGTCACCATCGAGGCGGTCCGGCCGGTGCTCGACGACTGGCTCGGGAGGAGGCACGGCTCCCTGTCGTTTTGGGTGACGCAGGTGCTCTCGTTTTCTCGGCTCCCTGTTTATGCAACACAGGTACTTCCCGAAGCAGCCATGCCCCATGGCTGCTTCGGGAAGTACCTGTGTCGCATAAACAGGGAGCCGGACGCTCGGTGTTACCACTGCGTCCATTGTCGGGAGGACACGGCGCGGCATACATTGGCAGAGTGTGCCGCGTGGGAGGAGCCGCGCCGTGCCCTCGTTTCAGAAGTTGGAGCCGACTTGTCACTGCCGGCCGTCGTTCGTTCGATGGTCGGGAGTGCCGAGTCGTGGGACGCGGTGGTTTCCTTCTGCGAGACAGTCATCTCGCAGAAGGAGGCTGCGGAAAGGGAGAGGGAGATCTCGTCCACTCACCCGGCCCGCAGCAGGCGCACCGGGCGTCGGCGGAGGGCGGATAACGCCCTCTTCCAGCCCCCCTAAATGGGTCCAGGGGCGACGGATTCGGGGACATCCGTCGCCCCCCATCACACAGGACCCGAGATGGCGGCGCGTAGTGTTCCACGCGCGCCACTCGTTAGGTTAGGTTAGGTTAGGTTAGGTTCCCCACCGAATGTGTCTCCACGTTGTCGTCGTGGTGGGGCTTGCGCGTCTCAATGATCTTGGGGCTCTGCCGGTAGAGTTACTCATGCCGGAAAGGCCCAAGTGAGAGACCAGACTAAGAGAGATACCGGGATGGGGTCGCTCTTGATCGATCGACGATCGTCGATCGACATATGACGTGACCATGCCGCTGCGGTGCAGGCGCACCAAAGCGGTGCGTGTTTCTCTCGTTGAGGAGAGGTCTTCAACGAGAGAACTTTCGGCGGGTTCGCTGAGTCGGGTTGGCCGGACAGCGAACGGAGGCATGTCTAATGCCGCCGCCGGGGGCTTGGCTTAATCGCCTGGCCCAGAGGAAGGCTACCTCTAAGATAAAAAACCACCCAATCCTAAGCTTTGAAGCGCGGTGAGAGGATGAATGGCTGGAGGGAGTCCAGTTGCGAGCGCTTCCCCTACAGAGCACCTGCCGCACTCTGTAGTATGTAGGCTTACCGGGTATCTAGGCTCTGCCCGGTGGACGTATAGTACCTATATCTACTCGTGGGATATAAAATGGATAATGAAAATCATAACAATAAAAACAAACAAAATAAATTGCCGATCGTGTTGGTCGAGCAGATGGGTGTGGGTGTGGTGCCAGACTCTGACACCACATCTGATAGGATTAGTGTGGCGAGCGTGGCGAGCGTAAGCTCAAAGCGCTCGCGGACGAAAGGGGAGGGAGTTGAGCGTGCTTCCAAATTTTGGAGAACGCACGCACGCAAAGAGGATGAGGAGCACGCGGAGTCCTCTTCTAGCGAGGAGAATCTTCCGGCGCCTAAAGTGCCGAAGAGCAAGAGAGGGCGAGGTCGTGCAGCTGCTGGAAGGTCTGCGACTTCGCGTGACTTTCGGGGGCGCTTTCTTAAGCGCCCTGACACGCCAGTACCCAGCGGAGGGAGTGACTCGGGGTCCAAGGAGGTGGTCCTCGAGCCCACGGTGGCAGAACTTGGGGATGGCTCCACTATCTCTCTACTGGAAGCCAATAGAGCGGAGGCGAACGCCGCAAAGCGGGCGCAGCGGAAGGCGGTGGCGGCTGACGAGGTCAGCGAGATGGCCCGACTGGCCCGAGAGCGACGCTCTGCTCAGGCGACTGCCGGAGAGAGCCTGTCGGCGGTGGCGCTCAGTCGCCAAGTTCTGGACGGCGTAGACGTCGTTCTGAAGGTTGTCACAAAATCTGGCAGCCTGAAGGGCACGTTCACGCGCGCTCTGAAGGAGGCGGCTGACGGCATTAAGGAGGCAGTTGGGGTCCTCCTTAGTCGCACAAGCTCAGACGAGACGGCGAAGTTGTGGGAGGAGAATAGCCGTCTCAGATCTGAGCTCGAGGACCTCAAGCGGGAGCTTGCCGCGCAGAGGGCGGAATGGCAACAGGTGCGTCCTGCGGCCACCGGTTCCGCTTCCATCACTGCCCAGACACCGCCGGCCGCGTCGTCGGCCCCGTCGTCGGTCCCTACCCCCGCACCTGCGGATGCGGAGATCGAGAAGATCGTTCGCATCTGCATGCTGCAGTGTGGGGGTATGCTGAATGCCCGTCTGCAGGGCTTGGAGTCGAGGCTCCTCCCAGCAGAGACTCTACGGCCGCCACTCGCTGCGGATAGGAGGAGGAAGGAGGAGCTCGCTATGTCGGGTACACCAACCATTGCCGGCAAAAAGCCCGCGGGGAGCGCGCCCGCGACCACTTCCCGGACGGCCGCGCCCCTGGCAGCCGCACCCTCGGTGAACACACCCTCGGTGACCGCACCCGGGTCCACCACAGAGGCCTGGACGACGGTCGTCAAGAAGGGCCGCCGTAAGAAGAAGACGGCGCCAACACCACCGGTACCCACTGGAGCACCGGCGCCAGCACCCAAGAAGGCTCAGGGGCCGCCTAGGATCAGAGCCCCACGCTCCACGGCTGTAGTAATTACGCTGCAGCCCGGAGCCGTCGAAAGGGGTGTCTCCTATAAGGCGGTCCTTGCGGAGGCAAAAGCCAAAGTCCCGTTCTCCGACCTTGGTATACCGTCCGGCCTCAGATTGAGGAATGCGGTTACGGGGGCGCGGCTGCTTGAGGTGCCGGGTGCCTCTAGCGGCGAAAGGGCGGACGTCCTGGCCACCAAGCTGAGGGAGGTCCTCAACCCGGAGGACGTTCGGGTGTCCAGGCCGATGAAGACCGCTGAACTGCGAATCAACGGGCTGGACGACTCGACGGCTCCGGCTGAGGTCGTGGCGGCCATTGCCCGTTCCGGTGGATGTCCGCCCGAAGACGTCCGGACGGGTGAGATACGCGTCGATGCTTCCGGGCTCGGCACGATCTGGGTGCGGTGCCCGGCGGCAGCGGCGAATAAAGTAGCCGACGCTAGGCGTCTATTGGTGGGGTGGGTGGCAGCGAGGGTGAAGCGGCTGCAACCCATGGCCTTGCGGTGCTACCGTTGCCACGACATTGGGCATGTCAGGGCACGACCGACAGCGACCAGTGCTATCGCTGTGGTCAGGCCGGCCACAAGGCGGCCCAGTGCTCCGCAGCACCAAACTGCAGCCTCTGTGCAGCTGTAGGGAGGTCCGCCGAGCACAGAGCGGGTGGAAAGGCCTGTGGCGCACCCGCCACGAAGAAGAAGAAGAAGAGGAAGAGAGGGGCTGCCAAGGCTGCCGGGGGCTCTTTACCCCCCCTGCAGCCTGGCTGCCCTGGTTGCCATGGTTCGGTGGCAATAGTGTCGCGGTCTTCCACGGACTCCCCTCCCCTCTCGCTCTTAGAGAGGGGACCGGGATACGTGGCCGCCGCGTGGGGAGACTTGGCCCTTGTGGGCGTTTATTTCTCCCCAAACCGCCCTCTATCGGATTTCGAGAACTTTCTCGAAATCCTCACAGCAGTGCTGGGGAGGGCGGCGCCACGCCAGGTCGCCATTATGGGGGACCTGAACGCCAAGTCGACGGCCTGGGGCAACCCGGCCGCCTCTTGCAACGTCCGGGGACGCGCCGCAGAATTTTGGGCGGCGTCGTGCGGGGTGTCCCTCCTGAACAGAGGGACTGTTCACACGTGTGTGCGGCAACGGGGAGGATCGGTGGTCGACGTATCGTTTGCCACCCCCGTGCTAGCCGCCCGCGTCGTGAACTGGCGGGTGGAGATGGCGGAGACCTTTTCGGACCACCGATATGTGCGCTTCGACATCTCCACCCAGAGCTCCCAGGGGATGGTCCGCTCGGGCCAATCTGCGTTCCCCCGGTGGGCTCTCACCCGCCTGGACCGAGAGGCCGCGGAGGAGGCGGCGTTCGTCCAGGACTGGCTCACGCCTCCTGTCGAGGTCCTGGACGTGGACGCCGCAGCACTTCAGCTGAGGGGGTCCCTGACAGAGGTGTGCAACTCCAGCATGCCCCTGTCTCGCGGCGTACCTCCCCGACGCGCCGTCTATTGGTGGTCGGAGGAATTGGCGGGGCTCCGGACCGCCTGCGTAGCGGCCAGGAGGGCCTACACGCGAAGTCGGAGGCGCAGGCCTCGAGACCTAGCCGGCGAGGGGGCCCTCTATGCGTCGTACGTCGATGCAAAGAGGGTCCTCAAGTTGGCAATGTGCGAGGCCGAAGACTCGGCGAGAGCCGAGATGCTGGAGGGTCTCGACAGAGACCCGTTCGGGAGACCGTACAAGGCGGCGCGGAGTAAACTGCGCCCCTGTGGTCCTCCGCTGACGGAGACCCTCGAGCCGGCATTGCTGGATGGGGTGGTCCGGTCCCTGTTTCCGTCCAGGACCGACTTCACCCCGCCAGTGATGGACCCCCCCCCGCGGGAGGCGGTTCCGTCAGAGGAGGAGGTTCTCCCGGTGACAGCGTCGGAGCTCTACGCGGGCACTCTGCGCCTCCGTGCGAAGAACACGGCCCCAGGGCCGGACGGTGTTCCCGCAAGGGTGGTGGCCATAGCCGCCTCTCAGATGGAGGAGAGGCTTCGGGACCTCTTTAGCGCGTGTTTCACGACTGGGAGGTTCCCGAAACCTTGGAAGGAGGGGCGACTGTGCCTTCTCCGAAAAGAGGGACGCCCGGCGGACTCCCCCTCGGCTTACCGGCCCATCGTTCTGCTCGATGAGGTCGGTAAGATGTTCGAGGGGATTATCGCCGAACGGCTAAATAGTCTGCTGGGAACGGTGGGGCCGGACCTGTCGGACGCCCAATTCGGTTTCCGACGGGGTCGTTCGACAGTGGATGCGCTGGCCCTGCTCAAGGGCCAGGTGAAGGAGGCCGTGGAGGCGGGGGACGGAGTGCTGGCGGTGTCATTCGACATTGCCAACGCCTTCAACTCTGTCCCCCACTCGACAATATTGGAGGCGCTCCGGTATCACGGAGTGCCTCAATACCTGCGCACACTCTTGGCCAGCTACTTGGAGGACCGGGTGGTCCTCCTTGCGGACAAGACGGCCAGAGTGAGGCAGTATGGTGCAGAGTCCGGTGTTCCACAGGGATCGGTCCTAGGACCACCGCTGTGGAACATTGGATTCGACTGGCTCCTGCGGGGGACCCTCCTCCTTGCCCGGGGGAGGAACTACAGGGAGGCGGCCATTCTGGCCTCTGCTGGCGGATCCTTAGTGGCTGGAAGGATCCGCCGCCTAGGGCTGAAGGTGGCGCTGCACAAGACGGAGGCCGTGTATTTTCACGGTCCTCGGCAGCGCATCCCACCCGACGGACACATTGTCGTGGAGGGCGTCAGGATCGGGGTCAAGGCCCAGATGAAGTACTTGGGCCTTGTACTCGACAGCAGGTGGCGCTTTGGCCCACACTTCAGCGGGCTGTCGACGCGCCTGCTGAAGGCTGCGAATGCCCTTTCCTGGCTCCTCCCGAACCTGGGAGGTCCGAAGGCGCGATGTCGGCTTTTGTATGCCGGCATCCTCAGGAGCATGGCCCTTTACGGGGCCCCGATTTGGGCGGACTCCCTCTACAGGAGGGAGACCGCCACTACCATCCGTAGGCCCCAAAGGGCCATTGCACTGCGGGTGGCGAGGGCCTACCGGTCGGTGGGCTTCTCGGCGGCGTGCGCTCTGGCCGGCACCCCTCCTTGGGAGCTCGAGGCGTGCTCTCGTTTTCTCGGCTCCCTGTTTATGTCGGGGCATGGCTGCTTCGGGAAGTACCTGTGTCGCATAAACAGGGAGCCGGACGCTCGGTGTTACCACTGCGTCCATTGTCGGGAGGACACGGCGCGGCATACATTGGCAGAGTGTGCCGCGTGGGAGGAGCCGCGCCGTGCCCTCGTTTCAGAAGTTGGAGCCGACTTGTCACTGCCGGCCGTCGTTCGTTCGATGGTCGGGAGTGCCGAGTCGTGGGACGCGGTGGTTTCCTTCTGCGAGACAGTCATCTCGCAGAAGGAGGCTGCGGAAAGGGAGAGGGAGATCTCGTCCACTCACCCGGCCCGCAGCAGGCGCACCGGGCGTCGGCGGAGGGCGGATAACGCCCTCTTCCAGCCCCCCTAAATGGGTCCAGGGGCGACGGATTCGGGGACATCCGTCGCCCCCCATCACACAGGACCCGAGATGGCGGCGCGTAGTGTTCCACGCGCGCCACTCTAAGACGTAACGGGGGGAGTTTGCACACCTCACTCCCCCTACGGGACGGGGCCCGCAGAGTGCGGGCCGTCACCAGTCCGGGGCAGCGGAAGTCGCAATTTGCTCCCGCAGCCCCCCGACGCAGGTGTGCGAGGGAACACCGGGGTGGTTTTAGTCAGTAAGAGTCTGACAGACCCCTTCGCCCACCCCAGGGCGGAGGACATCCATGAGGATTTCCACCCCGAGAAAAAAAAAAAAAAAAAAAAAAAGGTTAGGTTAGGTTAGGTTTTTTTTTTTTTTTTTTTTTATTCTTAATACTAATCCCGCCAACATGATTGGCGCCTATTAAATGTCTCAACCTCATTCATTCTATTCTCTCTTTTGTGCCTCTCGTACTTTCTTTCCGCATACTTTATCTTTCTTGCATTCATCGTCATACACACTGTGGGTGGGACTCCCACTTCATTTAACTTAATGTAAGAGCAGTCTTTATTTATTTAAAAATAGGGATAAAATAAATCAAAAACAGAAAAATGCAGTTAATCATACAAAACAAATCTTATACATCTACTTAGGTACTATCTTAATATACTACTTGTCATTACAGTTTTGTGCGTGCTATTTACTATGCTTCTAAGCTGATATTATTACAATAATAGTGAAACATAGTGCCGCTTCAACTTCGGTTTCGTGCAATGACTGTGGTGGCCACATTTATGCAGTACATTAGGAACCTTTCCCTCGTTTTCTTAGACATGAACCCATAGACGTTCTCGATTGTAAGTTTCATGTCCAGCTCACTTTCTAGTTGGTAGCGTTCCCTGGTAAAAATCGGGCAATCTACAATTATGTGCTGGACAGTCTCTACCACGCCTGGATCGCAGAGGCATGCTGGACTCTCCTTACACTTGAAGCGGTTCAAGTATTCGGAGAATCCACCATGCCCCGTCAAAACCTGCGTGAGAACACCTGTTGGCCGCACCTGTTGTATAATACGGAAAGCCGCTATAGCGTCCGGAAGAAACATTTTCGTCACAGAGGCCGTCTCGCCCGACACATATCTCCGATTCCATTCCTCAAGCGATTCCCAACGGATCTGTCGCTTGATGAATGAAATCGGACAGAGGTCATAGTCCGGCTTCCTCCGTGACGACAATGCTGCCTCCTTTGCTAACTCGTCTGCACGCTCATTCCCCGGCAGGCCCACGTGGGCCTTGACCCTAAACAAGGACACAGCTTTGCTTTGGCTCAGGGCTTGAACCAAGTTGGCGCGCGCTCGTACTGCCAAGGGATGAAGAGAGCTATGGTTTGCAAGCGTCTGTAATGCAGACATCGAGTCGCTGTACAAACCATAGCTCGCCTCCTTGCGCTTGAGGATCACGTCCGTGGCCTTACAAATGGCCAAGAGTTCCGCCTGATAGACTGTGCAGTACGCGGCGAGGCCAAGCTTGAGGTTCTGGACTTCGCCTTCATTATCCCATAGGGACAATGCGGCTCCAACCTTCCCCTCAATCTTACTGCCGTCCGTGAAAATTCTCACAGCCTGCACATTATTACTGTCTAGCAGCTGTTGGTCTGTCAGGCACATGAACTCCAGGGGCATTTGTGAAGCTGGATGAGGGGCTTTTGCAAATCTTACCATGCTCTCAATCTCCCTATCTCCTGGCACAAATCTGGATGACCCTCTCCTAGCCTCATACATGGCGGCTGCCTCTTGTATGCGCAGGTCTAGAGGTAGTATCCCAGATAGTACAAGTGCCGAGTTCAGAGAGACAGTACGGTAAGACTTGCAGAGCTTCTGGACGAATCCTCGTTGGACAGAGCCTAGCTTCTTCCGTATACCCAGCTTTTTTGCAGCGGGAGCCCAGGCGCAAGCCGCGTACGTGACTATGGGCTCAATTGTTGCAGTGTAAATTGTGTGTATGACTTCCGCATTTAATCCCCAACTCACTTTAGCGGCGCGGGACAGCTGTTTGTAAATGTCTGCTGCCCTCTTGCAGACGTTCGCGGTGTGCTCGTTGAAAGTGAGCTTTTCGTCTATGGTGAGACCAAGCAACTTCATCTTCTTGACCATACCGATGTCGACCCCGGCCATGCTCAGATTTGGGGTGTCGTACTTAAGCTTGTTGGTTACAACCATCGCACAAGTTTTGTGCGGTGCAAACTTCAGTTTATTTCTGACGCCCCAACTCTGAACACGGGCGAGGGCTGCATTGGCAGATCTCGAAACTTCGGTCGCCGTGTCCCCATCCACGACCAAGACGATGTCATCCGCGAACGCCTGCACGAAGTTCCCGCCCCGTTCCAGGTCCTGCAGTAATGGGTCTAGAAGGAGATTCCACAGGATTGGACCGCCAATTGACCCCTGAACACAGCCCTTGTCGGTCTCTCTTGTGCATTCCTCCCCGGCATAACGGACCCTGACCTTCCTACTGTCGAGATAGCTATCAAGCAGCCTCCTGATGTTCACCGAGCACTTTTCCTCAGCCAGCCTGACTCTAATGGCTGGCCACCAAGCGCTGTCGAAGGCGCCCTCTATATCCAATGACACCAAGACAATTAGCTTTTTCAGCCTCAACTTCTCTCTTACATGCTCCATTAGCGTATAGAGGGCGTCCTCGGTGCTCCTCTGGGGCATAAAGCCAAACTGTCGAGTACTGAGCCTCGGTACGAGCTGCCATTTAACTCGTGCTACTATCATCCTCTCCAGGACCTTCCCCAGAACCGGCAATAGACCTATTGGTCTGTATGCTTTGGGGCTCATGTAGTTGTCCTTGCCCGGTTTTCTGAGGACCACGACTGTGGCCTCCTTCCAGATGTTCGGGAAGTGTGTCAATTCAAGGCACTTATTGTAAAGGGCAAGGAACGCTTCCGGGTCCTGGTGGATCGCTCGACTGCAGATATCGGATGTAAGTCCATCTCCTCCCGGTGCTTTCTTGGGATTAAAACCTGCCACGGCGGACCTCAGCTCCAGCGACGTAAATGGTGGGTCATGATATTCATCATAGACCCAGTCATTTACTCGACTGGCCGCTTCTCTTATTCGCCTGTGGTCAGCGTTGTCCTCATCTACTCTATCCTTATGGTAGAACGTATCTGCGAGTAGGGCGGCCGATTCTCTTGGATTAAGGAATGCACCATCGCTGCATAGGGTCAGTTCTTCCTGCCTTCTGGCGGTCCTACCGATAATCCTGTAGATTCCCTCCCAAACTCCTTCCCGGTCCTGCTTCCGGCAGAACTCCTTCCAACTAGCGGTAAGGGCATTCTTTGCTTGCATCTCATATTCCTCTTTGGCTTTCAGGTACTCGTCGATGACCATCGCTCGCCGGACCGGCGCAGCGTTGCGGATGCGGTTCTTTTTAGTGGCTACCTCTTTCTTCTTCGCAGCGAGCTCCTCGGACCACCACGGACAGGTGAGTTTAACTTGACTACATGCTTTTGGGATGGCGTTATTGCATGCTTCTACTATTATATTTACATATTTTTCTAATAATTCCTCTAGTTTTCCCTTACTATTTATTTCCTTTATTCTATCTAAATTTATGTTATGTTCAATTTTAAGTTCCCCAAGACTAATTTTAAAAGCTTCCCAATCCGCTTTTCGGGTATTGAATTTTCTTGTTGTCCTACGGATATTTACCCCCGCTTCCCTTTTAATTTTTAAATCGAAGAAAATCGTGTTATGGTCCGAGGATGTTGCTCCTGTATCAACCCGCCAGCCGTCCACCAGGTCAAAAAGGTCAAGCGAACAGGCCGTGACGTCCACATGGCTTCTAAACACCCTGCCACCTCTGATGGTATCAAAAGTGGGAGTATCACCAGTGTTCAGCACCTGAAGCTCCAACTCTTCCAGGGTCCCGGACATTTCCTCACCCCTGGGGTCCTCAATAATGCTGCCCCACCAGGCACTTTTCGCGTTTGCGTCACCACCTATCAAAAATCTACCGGTGGCTACTTCCGCTTTGATCTGGGTCACTTGATGCAGGTATGGCCCTATGGGTTGGTCTGGCTCGAAGTAGTAGGAGACTACTGCGATTTCCCAGGCTTTGGTCCGGATCCCCACCACAACGATGTTGTTTGTGGTGAGTTTTGGGTAGGGTATGACATCCAAGTCATGATCAAAGATGGCGATAGCCGCCTTAACCCTCCCACTTCCATCAACCTCGCACTGGTAGATTCTCGGCCCGCGGTAGCTCTTCATACCTCTTGACCCCCCCACATACGGTTCCTGGATCAGTGCCCACGCGATTTTCCGTTTGCTGGCTTCTAAAAAGAGTTCGGTAGCCAGTTCCTTGCGTTGCAAGTTTGCTTGGGCCACGCGGTATGGTCTTGCGTGTTGTTGGACAGGAGTCTCCGGGGTGCCCTTAGCAATACGCTATTGTTGATCGGGCTATTGCGTCCCATCTTCTCCTTACCATGCACTCTGAGCTGAAGGCATGATGGTCTGCTTGCTCAAAGTTGGCACGTGTGCAGTTGCAGCAAGTCGGTGGTAGACCAGCACTCCAAGCCGTGCACTCGGTCTTCATGTGAGGTCCGCCACAGTGGACGCATTTTGTTGTTGTTTCCGTGCATAGTCGACGGCTATGTCCATAAGCGAGGCAGAGCGAGCACTGTACAAGCGGGGACTGGTCTTCGACCCTTACCCGCTGCAGGTCCACATGCACCGCCCCGACCTCGAGCATGCGCTTCCAGACCTCTGTGGCGACCCTCAACACAACGTGTCCCGTGTGCGGGTTTCTGGTGCGCTTCCTATAAAGGAATTCCACCTTGCTCTGTTCGTCTTTCAGTTCTTTAAAAATGAACTCGTTCTGCTTTTTGAGGGCCTTTATTATCTCCTCGTTGCTGTTATACTGCATCACGTCCTTAAGCACGACCTGTGGATTTTTGTTGACGATGTCTTGAGCTTCCAGCTCAGACGCTTTCCCTATCCTTTCCCTTAACTTTGTTCTTTCTTCCTCAGTACGACAGCCCACGATAACCTTTCTGTCTTTCGCCTTCCTTACTTTCTCTACTGCTATTCCCCCTTCCTTGGCGTTTACAACTTTCCTGATCCTGTCCAGAACTTGCTCTCCCGTTTCCATTTCATCCCTGGCCGTCACTACGATGGAATGTAGTGCAGTTTGTTTGGGAGCTTGGTTGGAGGGCCGACTTGCCGCTACGCTAGCGTAAGAGAACTTCTCCATATTGTTTTGGCTAGCCTGTAGTGCCTCTTTCAGCCTGTCCATCTTCTCACTATTTACAGCCAGGTTCCGGCTATGCTCTTCTAGAGCCTTCCTGAGTGAGTCTGTCTCGACCTCTCTGGTAGCCACTGAGGACAGGGAGGGGGTTTCTTCAGCCTTGTGCTCCTCCTGGACTTGGATCCCCTTGTTTTTAAGGGTCTTTTTAGTCGGGGGTTCTCGTCCTTTCTCTTGTTCTGACTCTTTAATGAGCAGATAGAGCCGATCCGCCTGTGCCTTTACCTCTACCTTAATTTCATTTTTTGTGGTCTTGGAGGTGGTCATGTAGGTCTTAATTTTGTTGAGGCAGATCCTGGCTTCGGCAACTCTGCTTTTTTGGGCAGGCGGGCTCCCGATCTCAAAAGACACTGATCCTCTTGCCGTCACCGGTGTCGTTTTGACTGGCGTCTTCTGCGAAGTGCCCTTGTTATCGACTTTACCCACCTCCCGTTCACCATCACTCCTTCCAACGCTCTGCGTCGAAGGCCCTGCCTCCTCAGGCAATAAAAGCATACGGAAAGCGTTCCGTGGGCTTTTGTTTCCTGAGTTTGCTGCTGCCGGTCTCTTAACAGGCGTACGGATGCCTATTCCGCTCATTTTGACAGTGGTCGAATGGGTTCTTTGGGATTAGTATAGCGTCAAAGGGGGTATTGTAAAGAGTACCCCGATTGTGTGTATAAGTGTAAAAGGGTATTGTAAAGAGTACCACTTTTTTGTGTATGAAATTGGATTCGAGGGAATCCTGTCTTTAATTATTAAAATGCTTCTCCTGCGAGAATGCGGTCACTTTCGTCAAAAGTCAAAACCAATTAGTAAATAACTAAATCTAAACTTATCTTAAAATATAGTAGCACAATAGTGCTGCTATATGTCCTTATTCTAATACAGTATCTGACCACTCAATCCGCCCTCATCAAAGAAGAAATAAAAACAAATTAATAAAAAATAAGTGGTTTGCTTGAAAAGGGGGGCGTCTTTCGGTGGTTTCGTTGGGGCCAAAGGAGAGGTCTCGTCTTCCCGATTACAGAGACACCAATTTTGTGGGGTCTATGATCTCCGGTTCCGAAGTTAGAACCCGGGGGGGTGAGAAAAACCTGAGTGGGGGGGGAAGATATGCCGCGGGGGTAACAATGAAATAGTCAAAATCTGAATTTAAATATCTCTAGTGGTTCGTAAATTATAATTTTTTATGTATATGGACGTTTATTCTCAGGAGGGGATAGAGTGAATAAAAAAAAAAAAAAAAAAGGGGAGGGAGAGGGGGATCGTATAGGGTGCTGGTAGGGTGGTTTTTAATTGCTTACAATTAAAACGGGGACCAAAAAAATTTTTTATAAAATAAGTAAAATATGGGGGGGAAGGTAAAAAAGGGGGGATTTTTTGTTCCTATCCTGGTCAGAACTCAGGGTGAGAGGGGGAGTAACGAGGGGGGGGAAAATTTTGTCAAAAATAATCTATCTCCAGCCGTTCCCGAGATATGGGGTCTTTTAAAATTTTTGGGGATTCAGGTTCAATTTCGATTCGATTTCGATATCGATATCGACTCGACTCGACTTACTTGATTTCAGTTGGGTAGGGCAAGTGAGGGGGGGGGGGGTATTATAGAAGTTTATATGGGTAGGGGGATTTTATTTAGTGATATTTATAATACGTACTGTGGTACGCTAGAATTTGGAGGGGTGAGGGGGAGTAGGAGGGGGGGATTTCATAAATTATTAATTTAAAGGGGGGTAATCTAAAGAGGGTGGCCTGAGAATTGTGCCAGTATATACTATTTATAGTATATACAGGCTCTCGTTAAAATTGGGCTAACTCGCTCCGTTCCCGAGATAAGGGCGTTTTAAGTATTTCTACAGTCCCGGGTTCAGTTCCGGTTTGGTGAACACTTTTGTTAAGTAAATATATTTTCGCAAATTTCAACTTAAATCTAATAACAGTTCAATGTCAGGTAGTGTACTACAAACTTAAAATTCTAATTTATTGGTCCATAATTTGCACAAATTAAATTAAATTAAATTAAAACACAGGTACTTATATTCCGTATAACGTATTATACGTTATACGGAATATAAGTACCTGTGTACTACGTACAATTCTAGTGATTGAAATTTACGATATGAAGTTGAAAATCTGCTTTTTTGTTTTAGTATTTTTTGGAATACTGAATTATAGTATAAATAGGTTATGTTCTAAAAACTTATATTCTAATTTAATTTTTCGGATAGGTTAAGCCTAGGCCGAATTCTAGCTTAAAAATGTGTAAAAACCGGGAATTGCGACTACCAAACGGGACTCGAGTTCGCGGAACGCACACCAGAGTACAGGTTAGGCAGGCAACTATCTATTTAAACTAGAATCAAAAATGTTTTTGCAGAGAATTTTGAGATAAAAATTATTTTAGATTTTCGTAAAGAAAAAATATCAAAAATTTTTATTAGTCCAAGAACGAAAAAATATTTTCGCGCTTTGTCAATTTTAACTAGTCAGAAAGTAGGACGGAGCCTATTAAAGATCAAAATTGCTGAAAACAGCTTCGAAATGCGTCACCAGGATGCAAAGTTATAACGGTTTTGTGAAATTGCTGTCTCCTATAGGTGGATTTCATATGTAGGTGAATTTATTGATGTAAATTGTTTTTGCAGATCTATGTTAGCTAGGCGCACGTGCGAGGTGTCAAAAGACGCGTCTCCGCGCGGGCTAGCGAGCTATGGAGTTATTGGAATTAATTTAGAACAAAAATTTAGACTTTTGGTCGAAAAACGTGTTTTTCGCCTGAAAAATGTGTAAAAACCGGGAATTGCGACTACCAAACGGGACTCGAGCTCGCGGAACGCACACCAGAGTACAGGTTAGGCAGGCAACTATCTATTTAAACTAGAATCAAAAATGTTTTTGCAGAGAATTTTGAGATAAAAATTATTTTAGATTTTCGTAAAGAAAAAATATCAAAAATTTTTATTAGTCCAAGAACGAAAAAATATTTTCGCGCTTTGTCAATTTTAACTAGTCAGAAAGTAGGACGGAGCCTATTAAAGATCAAAATTGCTGAAAACAGCTTCGAAATGCGTCACCAGGATGCAAAGTTATAACGGTTTTGTGAAATTGCTGTCTCCTATAGGTGGATTTCATATGTAGGTGAATTTATTGATGTAAATTGTTTTTGCAGATCTAGAGATTCGGTCGTTGGACGTCGTAGGACACAGACGCACCGGAAGCGAGCTCCCAAAGTTTTTTATATATTTTTCGAGTTCGCAGAGAGCCTAACACATGTGCGGACAGCGGGTCGCTTGCCCTCAAAATCGAACAGTGACTCTTATTACCGCCAAAATCGAACAGTGCTGTGTTTTGTTTAAAGTAGTGTCGTGATTTCTTTAATTTAATTTGAAAATAATAAGTATATTTTAATATCGATTTATAATATCCACTGTGGCAACACTATCAAAGCACAAATGATTAATATTGTAAGAAACTTTTAAATGTATTTTCATTATGGCAACTGAATGTATTATTTTACTTTGGCAACACTTAGAAATAACGGTTATGATATTATCGTTATTTCTGGGTGGGGTCAAAAGTCGTTTTAAATGGTAAAATGTAATGCATAGTCAGTCTTCGTTTGATTGTGAAATTGTACAGTTGTCTGGATTAAAAGTATTAGCAAGAAAAGAGCGTTTTCTTTATAAGTCAGAAGTGACAAGAACCACGAGCTATATGTTGGTGAAATCGTGAGTAGTTTTATGAATTCTTAACATTATTAATTCTTTTTGTCCCAGTTATGTTCAGTGAGCAATGAGTATGGTTAGTTTGTAGTCTCATGATTCGGTAGCAATCATTGTGGCGTATTTCCCAGATGGTTAATATTTAAATCATAGTTAAAAGTAATTGGGCTGATGCACGTGCTACCTTTGGTCGAGGCAACTCCTCGATAAGGTTATCGTTGCGTTGGACTAATTTAAAATAATATAATGAGTAAATGGTTGGGCCGATGCACATGCTACCTTTGGTCGAGGCAACTCCTCGATAGGGTTATCTTTGCGTTGGACTCATTATACACAATAAGTAAAATAGTTGAACCAGTGCAATGTGATACTCTTGGTCGAGGCAACTCCTCGATAGAGCTATCATTGCATTGGACAACCAGGAAAATAAATAAATTAGAAATTTTGCGAGTGAATGTTGGGAATTCCGCCACGAGATTTCACTTTGAATATTATCTAAATAGTATTTTAAGTCTGCTCCGTTCACTGAATTTTCTGAGCAGCTTTATAGTTTGTTGATGGTACGGTGGTATGCTGGCTTGGTTATGGTTTGTTTGTTGGTTTGTTTAAACAGCAGCTTAGATTTTGTTTATTGCGGTTATGAATAATGACTGCATGAGCTATTTATTATATAATAAAATATATATTGTCTCCTATGCGGCGTGCACTCGGGTTCAGCCATGTAGGTGAGCTGTTCAGAGATGTACGAGTATAGTGTAGACCTCATGCTGCGTGCACTGTGGTTTAGCCGTGTGGGCGACCTGTGATGTACGAGTATCCTATGCTGCGTGCACTGTGGTTTAGCCGTGTGGGCGACCTGTGATGTACGAGTATCCTATGCTGCGTGCACTGTGGTTTAGCCGTGTGGGCGACCTGTGATGTACGAGTATCCTATGCGGCGTGCACTTTGGTTCAGCCGTGTAGGCAACCTGTGATGTACGAGTATAGTGTAGATTCCTATGCGGCGTGCACAATGGTTTAGCCGTGTGGGCGACCTGTGATGTACGAGTATAGTGTAGATTCCTATGCGGCGTGCACAATGGTTTAGCCGTGTCGGCGACCTGTGATGTACGAGTATAGTGTAGATTCCTATGCGGCGTGCACAATGGTTTAGCCGTGTGGGCGACCTGTGATGTACGAGTATAGTGTAGATTCCTATGCGGCGTGCACAATGGTTTAGCCGTGTCGGCGACCTGTGATGTACGAGTATAGTGTAGACCCCTATACGGCGTGCACTTTGGTTTAGCCGTTCAGGCGACCTGTGATGTACGAGTATAGTGTAGACCCCTATACGGCGTGCACTTTGGTTTAGCTGTTCAGGCGACCTGTGATGTACGAGTATAGTGTAGACTCCTGTACGGCGTGCACTTTGGTTTAGCCGTTCAGGCAACCTGTGATGTACGAGTATAGTGTGTAGACCCCTATACGGCGTGCACTTTGGTTTAGCCGTTCAGGCGACCTGTGATGTACGAGTATAGTGTAGACTCCTGTACGGCGTGCACTTTGGTTTAGCCGTTCAGGCAACCTGTGATGTACGAGTATAGTGTGTAGACCCCTATACGGCGTGCACTTTGGTTTAGCCGTTCAGGCGACCTGTGATGTACGAGTATAGTGTAGACTCCTGTACGGCGTGCACTTTGGGTTAGCCGTTCAGGCGACCTGTGATGTACGAGTATAGTGTAGACTCCTGTACGGCGTGCACTTTGGTTTAGCCGTTCAGGCAACCTGTGATGTACGAGTATAGTGTGTAGACCCCTATACGGCGTGCACTTTGGTTTAGCCGTTCAGGCGACCTGTGATGTACGAGTATAGTGTAGACTCCTGTACGGCGTGCACTTTGGTTTAGCCGTTCAGGCGACCTGTGTTGTACGAGTATAGTCTAGATAGTTCTATGCGGCTTACTCTAGTTCAGCCACGTAGGCGAGCTTTATGGAGATGTATGCGTATAGTTTATAACAGCCGCGTAGGCGTGCTGTAGTTCAGAGTTTAAAGATAAAGATGTACGAGTATAGTTTAGAGTTCTATGCGGCTTACACTCTAGTTCAGCCACGTAGGCGAGCTTTATGGAGATGTATGCGTATAGTTTATAACAGCCTAGTAGGCGTGCTACAGTTCAGAGCTTAAAGATAAAAATGTACGAGTTTAGTCATTTATAACAGCCGCGTAGGCGAGCTGTAGTTCAGAATTTCAAAATAAACATGAACAAGTACCTACAAGTATAGTTTAGAGTTCCATGCGGCTTACACTCCAGTTCAGTCATGTAGGTGAACTGTAGTTCAGAATTTTATGTGGATACTTATGTGATACTATGCAGCCATGTAGGTGAGCTTTAGTTTAAAGCTTAACGTAGACACTAGTTCAAAGCTTAACGCAGATACTTATGTGATTATATGCAGCCATGTAGATAAGCTGTAGTTTGAAGCTTAACGTAGTCAATTACGTGATCCTATGCAGCTATGGAGGTTAGTTGTAGTACAGAGTTTAACATAGGCACTTATGTGATCGTATGCAGCCATATAGGTGATCTGTAGTTCAGAATTTAATATAGGCAGTTATGTGATCTTATGCAGCTACGGAGATTAGCTGTAGTTCAAAGTTTAACATAGGCACTTGTGTAGTTCTATGCAGCCATGTATGTGTGCTGTTAGTACGTCATGAAATTGATGGCCGAAAGGCAGTAGATTGTATAAATTATGTAATGCTCGAAAACAAAAGAACTGTCTTGAAGAAAGATCACTGCGTCTTTAAATGAAAAATATCTTACTTACATAGAACTGCGTCATATTTTTTTAACTTGTTTTGGCAACATTTTTGTTAGAGAAAGCGGAGGTTAATTCAATTGAATTTTTGAATAACACAAGACAGAAAGCAATCATCTGGTCAAGAGTTGTAAACTGTTAACGATTGTCAATGACAACAACTCAAATCCTAGTTCAAAATTGCGATTACATTTTATATATTTTCTAGTTTTTTTGCCATATTCTTATGTAAGGAAGAACACTGAAAAACTAGTCACTTTTCAGATGTTTCAAAACTTTCAAATAAGATATCACCATTGTTCTTTTTAAAGATCTGCCAATCATGAAACGGTTTGCGAGTTCTATTACCAAACCGAAATTTCAGAGTTGATGATATTGAAACCAAATTAGTGTTAATAGGTCAGCATTATATCGAACTACTGTTATGAAGGATAATAAGATATTGTTTTTATATACCCTTCAAATAAAGTGACTTGGAATCGATTGGAACTATCAATTGGTCTATAATTATGTTGAGGTAGAGACGACCATAGTTAGGGTTTGGTGTAGTAGGAGTCAATGCTAAAGGGCATTACTCGGGCGATATTATATTGACTAGAAGTACACGGATAAATCCAAATCAAGAATATCACTTACATCAAGGCTGTTATAAAATAATTCATAGTAAAGCAGTTACGTAATTGTAACTTCTTTTACAGCAGTCCTTTCAAAACTCCTTACCAGATACTTTAATTGCGAGTGTAAATCCCGCTACAGAAACTAAAACCTTGTCTATCAGTAAAGATTTTATCATTACTCAAGAATTGGATCTCAACAAATCTGATATTAAAAACGGCTAAGACATTAATCAGTTCACTTTCGAAAAGCCCTATAAACTTTTTGCCAAGAATAGGAAATGTCTTGCTCAGACCGAGTGAGGTTAGTTGCACAAATTAAAGCGCAATGAATAGTTGCACAACAAGCCCTTGCTTACTCTGTATGAATTAGATACTGGGCTACATACAAATGCCAGCTGTTTGGGGTTCTTACTCTTAATCTTTTTATTTTTGAAACCTAAACGCAGATCATTGTATAGACGTTCCAATAACTTTGTGATTAAAAATCATAACGATTTGGGCCATTTCGGTTTTACACAAACCATAATTATTGAACGAATTCAAAGACAATAATGGTTTCTTAAATAAAGACGATAAATAAAATAAAAAAATTTAATAATTATGTAGCTTGTATAGATTGTGCATATAGCAAAGATAATACGCCAAGAACGCGTAATGGGCAATTTTGCATCATATTTCCATGCCATATACTTAGACCTTTTGACGTTCGAAAAGTGCTGATTCTCAGCCTAGTTTGAATAAATGACTTTTGAATTTGAATAAGACCATTTTTAACCGTTTGTCTATACTTTATCCATAGTCAAATCAAATCGAATCAAAAATATTTGTTAGAATAGGGTACAATAGATAGCAATAATTTTAGTTTCAGCATATTCTGCCATGATATGGCGTGCAAATACATTTCATGTCAATTCAAGTCGTTATAATTATTACAAATTTACATTAGGTTCCATTGACTTATTCTCTAAATATTCCTTATGAGTGTAATATTGTTTATACAGTAAAAGTTTAAATAGATTTTTTTGAACAAGGTCAATCTTGAAAATAATTCGGTAAATGGATAGATATTATAACAGACATGCAGTAGACATTTATCATAAATAATTTTTAATTTTATTGGTGGCAACTGGAGTCTATCTTTATGACATTTCCGGCTATTTACCTTGTCGCCAATAGTTTCAAAAACAAAAATTGACGATTTATTGATGCATTTACAAAATATCTCATTGTTAGACCAATTCATAATTCTCAAAAATTTACAAGCATCAACTAGAATAATTTTCATTTCAGATCATGGCAAAGTTTTCACCTCGAAACAGATTAAAGACTTTGTGCTAGGGAGGTTAAAAATGTACTAAACGCAGTTGCTTGTCCTCGAGCAAATTGCCAAGCCTAAAGGTTCAACCAGACGATTCTGACGACCTTGTCTACTCAAAAGTTTGGCAAAAACGAACGCATCTTGGACCAGCAACCGGTTAAAGTACGATGGGCTATCATCCTCAGTGCCATTATCGCGACAGTAATAAAGTGCATCAGAATTGTTTATTCGACATTAGGTTTAAAGGGTCGTCTGAAAAGAACTTCCAGAATAATGAGCCTAATATGTAGGTAGGTTTAGTCCCACCCATTTTTTTTAAAATATTGACGAAATATAAGAATTAAAGCCTCTAATAAAATCTTGTTTAATGCTAATAAATTATATTTGAATCATTTATCAATTCGGTTAAATATACAAAAATCAAACCGTTTAAGATAATTAATTATAAAAGAATATGTTTAGTAAATAAAAAAAAAGTACTGAAACTAATTCCAAAAAGATGGCAAAAGTAATAAATATGCCAGAGTTAAAAGGTGTCACCGTGGATCCACATCAAATCGTTAGGACTTTAATAATTATAATTTAGAATCTGACAAATACCGGTTAACACGAATTGCTATTTATTTATATAATAGTTGTTAACATTAGTTTCAACCCCGTCGGTTTCGTGCTGCGAGCGCGGCTGCTGAGCGTGGGGTCCTGGGTTCGATTCCCAGGTTGGGCAGGGTGTTGTTTGATTTTTCCACTAGGAATTACTTGGTAGCGGCCTGGCGATTGGACGTTGGACACCCTGTGCCTCGCAAAGCACGTGAAATGGTGGTCCTGCGCCTGATCCCTACCCGGTTGCGTCGGGTTGCTGTTCCGTCGAACTGTAGGAGAGCAGAGAGTGCATCTGTTTGCGCACACACTATGCCTCCTGCGTGCTTGACTGGTCTCTGTTGAGATTGGATGCCCCGTGGCTGGCTTCTGTTGAGATTGGCCGCCTCGTGGCCGAGATGCGGTCAAGAGGATTTATACTAGTGAAGTGATGTGAAGTGCATACTCGTTTCTTTAATCAGGTATAGGTAGGTTAGGTACTTATGCATTGAATGTATAATGTATAGTATATTGTATTTATTTATTTCTGAGTACATGGTACATTAGGTCTTACATGAATTACTGTTTCACATATACTAACATTGCTGGTGTAGAAATATTAAATGATATGCTAGTTACATGCAAATCAGAAGGAACAAAGAATAAATGAGAATGTCAAAATAAAAATTACAATGTCCAAGAATTTATAATAATGTCAAAGCAGAATTAGAATTAGAATTTATTTATTTGTAAGAATGTAATTTTACATAGTATGGTGTTAATAATATTTTTGTTAGTTCTTTACATTTTACCACAAAATTTATGGTGTACAAATATTTACTTGTCATTCTTAACTAAGTACAAAATTAATTATAAGATTTGCAATTTACAGTAGATAAGTCCAATATGAATTAGTATTATTAAAATTAGGTAATCGTTACTTTAAAATGTCAAAATTAAGTGAATGTCATCTTGGATTTTTACAATATTCCATAAATTCGCCAATGTCATAAAAGTTAAGTCTATGTCATCTTAGAGTTTTACAATAGTCCATATATTCGCCAATGTCATAAAAGCAATGATCTAATAGCCAACTTGACAGCTTTTTCTTGAACATGGGGATGGGAAGTTCCTAAAATGAATTAGGTAACTTGTTATACACCTGAGGAGCAATTCCCGTAATTTTTGGGAATGTTCGTATTCTCATTCGCCATCTGTCAAAACTACAATCAATTTACCAACATTTTCGACAAGTTTGACAGATTGCGACTTGAATGTGAACGTTTTTTATGTACGAGAATTGGCCTTCAGAACTACTGTACTAATTTCATTATTAAGATTTTAATTACATTATGAAAACGTATGATTTAAAAATTCATTGACGAAATAAAAACGTCTGAGAGCCAATCAAACATTTTACATTTATTAATTGGTAACGTTCTCAGGGCAGGTATATCTTGATTATATATTTTTGTATAGTTACTTATATTTGTTATTTGATGTATTGCCTCAGTGTCGTGATTATGCGTGCTTCGGAGTTAGCACGCCGTCGGATGGCCGAGTGTCGTGATTTCTTTAATTTAATTTGAAAATAATAAGTATATTTTAATATCGATTTATAATATCCACTGTGGCAACACTATCAAAGCACAAATGATTAATATTGTAAGAAACTTTTAAATGTATTTTCATTATGGCAACTGAATGTATTATTTTACTTTGGCAACACTTAGAAATAACGGTTATGATATTATCGTTATTTCTGGGTGGGGTCAAAAGTCGTTTTAAATGGTAAAATGTAATGCATAGTCAGTCTTCGTTTGATTGTGAAATTGTACAGTTGTCTGGATTAAAAGTATTAGCAAGAAAAGAGCGTTTTCTTTATAGTAGGCTGTGAATTACGGGTTGCCAAATAAATTCAGTGATAGAGTGAGGTGTGCTAGACCTACGTCCGATCCGGATCCCAGGCGAGCTATCCAGGCTAAATGAGGCTCTAATCGTCTGACACAGGATCCAGAACCAATGAACGGCGAGGCCAGCAGAACCCGGTGAGATAATTCCATAGCTGTCATAATATATTCAGAAAATATTTTAGATTCAGATACCAAAGCAAGTTGCATGTAGAATTTCTCCTAGTAAGTGTAGCGGACAAGTCGATGAGTTAAAATCTCGCCGATATTTTGATTCCGCGGCTAAAACGCAGAGGCTAAGCTCAGTATAGTATCTAATATAATAAGGTTTAACATATCGAGCGCGAATCTTGAACTTTTATGGCTGTTGATTGGCGTAGCTATACCAATCAACATAATTATATGTTGCGTTGATTGGTTTTTATTGGTGTTGGTTGGCGTGTCTACTGATACGCGCAGGACAAGGGTCGCACTTGCAAAACCGAGTACCAGGGCTTCCAAGTACGTCCACCTTTAGACACCAGCGCCAAAAACCAGGGCTCGAGATACTTTCAAGTATTCTCTTACTACATGGAAAATAGATCCGTAAGGTCATAAAAATAAGGAGTACAATCGCGTATGCAAAAAAGGATACGTCCAACTCTCAACCAAGCCTTGCTGGAAAAAAAAATACTTGCATAGAACATTGATTCATGCGGCACGAAACAATAGGGCAGTTTCTTTAGAATTACAAAACAGTCGCATGTGAGCCAACCCTTTTTTTTTGTTTTTATCTTGTTTTTGTTGAGTTTCTTTTGAACAATGTACCCAAGTTTCTTGTAACGAACGGCCATTAAACTTTCACATTTAGGTACATGTCTATTGAAAAACAAAGACAGTAACTAATAAATTTCAGCCCACAGTCATTTGTCTCGAAAATAGACCTGCACGTGCACGGAAAAGTGGGACTTTAACTCCAAAACAATAAGTTTACAATGGTTATAATTGCGGCGATGCGTAAAGACGGCAATTGTCTGTTTAGCGCAATCGCCCACCAAATAAAAAATATAATGGGGTTAACATTCGACCACAAGTCCGTTCGCCGAGACCCAGCGGCCTATGTCTCGGATAACTGCGACTATGCCAGAATACGCTTAGCACTTAGAAATAATATCCAAGACTTTATCCCTAACAGCAAGCTTTCTCAGGAACAAAGGATAACAAAATACATCACCGCGCAGTATAACGAATCTTTTTGGGGAGGCGAAGACATCTTAATTGCCGCGGCTGAATTCTATCTCGTAAATGTACACGTGCACACAAATCACGCGAGCACACTGATGTATTCACCTACCGGTGAACCAGTACCCGGAAATATACATATCCTTTACAAAGATCAACATTATGATAGCTGTGTCATGAGCGCCGGCGAGCAGTACAACAATAACATACAAAATCTAACGCAAGAAACAACCAACAAAACTACATTAGCTAGCTCACTAACACCGCGTGAACAATTAAATTCAACATTTGGTACACCACCGGTTTCGGATGAAGTCGCTGATGACACCGGATACACAATACTTAGAAACCAACCTTCTGCCGTAACTAAGTACACTTGCCCAGACCTGCACATTGCAACATGGAACGTACGTGGGGCCTCTAAGCCGGCTAAAAAAGCTAGAATAGATATGGAACTCTCAAATAGGGGCATTCACGTAGCCTGCCTACAAGAAACAGGGATGAACACAGGAACGTACAATTCCACCCATTACGAATGGCACCTATCTGGAACCTCAGGTAAAGCCCACCGGGGACTTGCAATTGCAATCAGAAAGGATGCCCATATAGAAACAATAAAGAAGAGCAGTGATACAGATGCGATGTCAATCACTCTCAAAGTTGTTAGAGGAAGTGACAAACCTGCGTCACTTTACATAATTAACTCTCACATCAACAGCTGTACCTCTAAAGCAACCAGATCCTTCACAGGTGTATTAAACTTGATCAGACAAAAGCCAAAAAAAAAATACTTTAATAATCCTAAGCGACTTTAACGCCCATATCGGCAGACAAGATACAATAAGTTTCCAACGCAAAGGACTGATTCACCAAAATCTTCATCATGACCATTCTAATTACAACGGGGAAATGTTAATGGATATAGCTAACAGGGAAAAACTGCAAATAGAAAAAACAAAAGCGAGATCATCTTGTAGGATAACATGGTCAAGGGGCACACAGAAGTCACAGTTGGATCACATTATTACGCCACAGGCAACAGGAAAACTATTTAAGTATATTAAAGGCGAATGGGCAAGTAGGGCCATATCCGACCATAAAATAATTTGGGGGCAGCTCAGAAGTATCTTAAACAAAGATGACACCACCACACACAAGACACAAAAACATGAAATAACAATAGAGACCAAGGTTTTTAATTACAAACAATGCAACTATGCCGCTCTCAATATCAAATCCACCAAAGCAAAATACCAAGCGTGCATTATCAAAAAACTGGAAGACTCAGGAATAGACTCAACGGAACAAGATTTTGAAATACCATGGTGTACCATAACGGGAGTGTTAAAAGCGGCTGCCCAAGAAACCTTGATTTTTCAACCGAATCACTCTAGGAATCATCGTATAGCCCTTGCCAACCTACAAAAGGCTAAATTCGTACAAAGAAATCAACCAGATAACCCAAATAGACATAATCGTGTAAAAGATTGTCAGGCAATACTTCAAAAGATCAGAAACCAAGAGGAAAACAAAGAATGCAGGGCTTTTTTCAATGGACTGGGAAAAAAAAAACATCCTTCAAAACGCATGCAGGTACTTTATCTTTTTTACAGGAAAAACAAGCAAGCTACAAAACGCCGTAAAAGGAACGCCTATATACCAATGTCCAAATGGGAGCAAATCCTAAAAAACTCCGAGGGCCAAACTATACCAACGGTTAACATAACAAAGCCGACAACCGACGAACAAAACAAAGGACCCACAGTGGATGACGTAATGGAAATAATTAACAACATGCGAAACGGGACGGCGCCCGGAACAGATCAAATAGTAATAGAGCTCTACAAAGCTATGCCCAAAGTATTACAGGAAGCCGTCACTAAGCACATTAACAAAGCCTGGACACAGAATGAGGCACCCGGCACGTGGCTAGAAACAATGCAGGTACCAATCCCTAAAAAAACCAACCCTAAAGACCCAAATGACTATCGACGAATATCGGTTTGCAACACGGGCTATAGAATCTACGCCTCCTACGTTCTTAAAAAATTAGACGAAGTAATAAAAGAATTGGGCAACTACCAAGCAGCCTTTCTAAACAATAGATCCACAGACGATCACATATTTACGCTAAAAAGGGTTCTGGACGAATTTTAAAAAGAATTTATGTACTCGCTCTGGACATTGAAAAAGCTTTTGACAACGTCGACCTCCAAGCACTGCGAGACATTCTAATACAAAGAACCAACAAGGCACTAACCAATAGGATAATCAAGGTTTGCATGAATGAACGCACACACATCAAATGTGGTGGGCAGCAATCTAGTTGGATTACCAAAGGAAAAGGTGTCAAACAAGGCTGCCCGCTGTCGCCTCGCCTTTTTACACTGGTCATGGATGATGTCCTTAGAACCCTCGAAGAGGAAACTCAACTAATAAAATTAGACCAAGATCGGGGAATCTCACTCCCGCTGGTGCTATCATTCGCAGACGACCTCATCTTCATTACAGATGATCTAAAAGGGTTAGAAGGAATCGTATACCATATTAAACCCCTACTAGGTAGTGTCGGCCTACAAATAAACGAAACTAAAACAAAAATTTTAATTAGGGACCCAGTAGCTAAACAGAAAGCGACTTATGTGTCAATGAACGGATTAAATCTACATACTGTCGATGAAATTAAATACCTAGGCACATACATAACATCTGCTTTAAGCAGGAGAAACACAATTAGGAAACGATGCGAACAAGCTACTAGAAACGCAAAGGCACTATTACCATTCATAACAAACTCAAAGATGGACTGGAAACTAGCCAGACTCATGTACCGAATGGTGATCGTACCTTGTATGATATACGGTTTGAAAGTATCGGCAATCACCAAAGCTAACAGGTCAAGGCTGAGAAGATATGAGCGAGTCATCTTGAGAGACCTGATTAACCACGCCAGAAACAAACCAAGACATAAGAAGATGCACGAAATCTTGGACGGAAAAACAGTAACCAAACGCATCAAGAATCACAGAATGTGCTATCTCGCACACGTTCACAGGCGAGGCAAACTACACCTGCTACACGCAGCAATGCAGTATAAGGCCAAATCCAAGAAAGTAGGACGTCCAATCTACACATGGAACGACAACATTAAACAGGACTCGATTTATTTCGACAAGGAAGTCAACTTCTGGAGGGACACGGCTACAGACCGAAACAAGATAATGAAGGCTGCCAGCGAGATCTACAAGAAACCTGAAACGGATAGCAGCGAGGCCTCTGACGAAGACTTAGAAACAGCTAAATATAACACAGCAAAGCAGCGATATTGAAAAAAGCCGAGAAAGCAGCGTAACCCCACCTCAAGAACCACCAGCGAAGATCTATGTGAACCGACATAACGGCGAGTGGTGACGTCGTAAAAAGATGCCCATCCAATGATCTATAACCTGTCTCTCCACTAGTCCTAGGCTTACTCTAGGATGCATATCCGGTAGGCTCATATTTCCCTCCTTTTCCCAGGGCACATATCTAATCCCTACCATTACCGCGCCACCCGGTCTACTCTTTGATATGCAATGGCTTTTGAAGTCCCATGCAACATGAGATTTCATGGGCTAGTGCAAATCTTGGGGTTCATTCGATTTATCGAGTCTGGTTAAACCACGCTGGGATCGGGGCATTTCATTCATTCATTCATTCATAAATTGTTTTTGCAGATCTATGTTAGCTAGGCGCACGTGCGAGGTGTCAAAAGACGCGTCTCCGCGCGGGCTAGCGAGCTATGGAGTTATTGGAATTAATTTAGAACAAAAATTTAGACTTTTGGTCGAAAAACGTGTTTTTCGCCTGAAAAATGTGTAAAAACCGGGAATTGCGACTACCAAACGGGACTCGAGCTCGCGGAACGCACACCAGAGTACAGGTTAGGCAGGCAACTATCTATTTAAACTAGAATCAAAAATGTTTTTGCAGAGAATTTTGAGATAAAAATTATTTTAGATTTTCGTAAAGAAAAAATATCAAAAATTTTTATTAGTCCAAGAACGAAAAAATATTTTCGCGCTTTGTCAATTTTAACTAGTCAGAAAGTAGGACGGAGCCTATTAAAGATCAAAATTGCTGAAAACAGCTTCGAAATGCGTCACCAGGATGCAAAGTTATAACGGTTTTGTGAAATTGCTGTCTCCTATAGGTGGATTTCATATGTAGGTGAATTTATTGATGTAAATTGTTTTTGCAGATCTATGTTAGCTAGGCGCACGTGCGAGGTGTCAAAAGACGCGTCTCCGCGCGGGCTAGCGAGCTATGGAGTTATTGGAATTAATTTAGAACAAAAATTTAGACTTTTGGTCGAAAAACGTGTTTTTCGCCTGAAAAATGTGTAAAAACCGGGAATTGCGACTACCAAACGGGACTCGAGCTCGCGGAACGCACACCAGAGTACAGGTTAGGCAGGCAACTATCTATTTAAACTAGAATCAAAAATGTTTTTGCAGAGAATTTTGAGATAAAAATTATTTTAGATTTTCGTAAAGAAAAAATATCAAAAATTTTTATTAGTCCAAGAACGAAAAAATATTTTCGCGCTTTGTCAATTTTAACTAGTCAGAAAGTAGGACGGAGCCTATTAAAGATCAAAATTGCTGAAAACAGCTTCGAAATGCGTCACCAGGATGCAAAGTTATAACGGTTTTGTGAAATTGCTGTCTCCTATAGGTGGATTTCATATGTAGGTGAATTTATTGATGTAAATTGTTTTTGCAGATCTATGTTAGCTAGGCGCACGTGCGAGGTGTCAAAAGACGCGTCTCCGCGCGGGCTAGCGAGCTATGGAGTTATTGGAATTAATTTAGAACAAAAATTTAGACTTTTGGTCGAAAAACGTGTTTTTCGCCTGAAAAATGTGTAAAAACCGGGAATTGCGACTACCAAACGGGACTCGAGCTCGCGGAACGCACACCAGAGTACAGGTTAGGCAGGCAACTATCTATTTAAACTAGAATCAAAAATGTTTTTGCAGAGAATTTTGAGATAAAAATTATTTTAGATTTTCGTAAAGAAAAAATATCAAAAATTTTTATTAGTCCAAGAACGAAAAAATATTTTCGCGCTTTGTCAATTTTAACTAGTCAGAAAGTAGGACGGAGCCTATTAAAGATCAAAATGGCTGAAAACAGCTTCGAAATGCGTCACCAGGATGCAAAGTTATAACGGGTTAGGTTTTTTTTTTTTTTTTTTTTTTCGGCAGGAGTGGGAAATCCTCATGGACGCCCAGACTGCTTCACAAACGAACCAGTCTGGGCAGTGCCGGACTCTTACCGGCTAAAACCACACTCCTTCCTTACATTCATCCACAGACTGAGCGTCCGTGCCTTTTTTTGCTGACATACATTTTTGTCTCATGAGCTCCACGTACAAGTGGTGACTCCAGAGAACAACATTACTTTTATTAACTTATCAACTAAACTTATCAACTAGAGTGAGTCCATCACATATAATGTATTATTTTTTTTTTTTTTTTTTTTTTTTTTTTTTTTTTTTTTTTTTTTTTTTTTTTTTGTTAGTATCCATGCACAGTTACTTATACTTTTTGTTCATTAATAAATATATAATAGAGTATAGCTCACACCCCTGGCGCCCGGCTGGCATCCTGAACCTGACTAGACTTCGCTCGAGAAGACTGACGTATGTATTGGCTCACTCCAATTGACCGTATTATAGGGAATGGAGCGGCCCAACACACACGCCACCGTCAACAAGTCCTTTCCAGTCCAAGACTGAGCCCGTCTTATCCCTGATGCCAGTCGTGTACCATCAACCCGTGATAATAAATATTTTACAATTATTGCCGTCCGTTTTGTCAACTGTGGGTTTCCCACCGCAAGACCGAGCACTGCGGCCTGGTGTTATAGCCTCGTCTTTTCAGTCGGTCCACAGGGGCCTGTTGCGTCAAAAGCATCGTCAGTTATGCTTTGGAAGGCGTATCAGAGCCTCAACGACTTCCATGTTCCGATGCTGCATGGCCATCTTTAAGTTGGCATTGACGATGTCCATGGTTGAGGCTTCCAGTGCTCGCCTCACAAATCGTCCAATAGTATCATCGGCGTTATCGGCGTAGTACACACAGCTGGCTGTGTGTCTGGATACGGCCACCACCGCATGAGGGACGCTGTTGTGAATCCTGGTGTTGTAGGACCTTGTCTTGATGATAATGACTGACTCGCTGGTGAGACCCTGAGCTTCGTGTATTGTTAACACGCTCGACCCAGTACCCACTCCATATCCCTGGTCAATAAGGGTCTTTTTCTCCTCCTGTGTGTGGACCAAGAACAGTGTATTGGGGAGCGTAATGGGTATATTGGCGCCCGTGAACCTCCTTAGTTGCAGGGAGCGAACCTGGTTCCTTGACGCGTAGATAGTTGGGTATACTTCACCGAGGGCGTACGCGACATCCATTGGGTTCCGGTGCGTACAGGACAGCTCTTGGCTGATGGTCGCCACAGAGTTCGGGCGGGCGTAACTAAGAGGGAATAGGTTTTCCCTGTCGAGATAGGGCAGTTGGTTGACGTCCCCGATGAGAACCACTTCACTAGCACCTGACAACCGGACTAACATCACTATAGCCCCAAAATGGTTCATTAGAGCCTCGTCCACAAGAATGCGCTGGCATTTGTGAGACCCTGTGAACCCATTCGATAGTGTTGAGGCCATAGTGCGCACCTTGGTTTTGTTGTCTTTACCGATTTGGTGCGCTAGCTTTTGCCGCAGATCTTTTGCGGCCTCGGTTGTAGTGGTTACGATGACGTCGTTTTCCCTGTCGAAATTTTTTATAACCCAGGTCGTCTTGCCGCATCCCGGAACACCGTTCACCCAATGAATTTTTGGCAATGCCCAGCTTCCTCTTCGATCTATGGTCCTCGAGATTGCTTCCGCCTGTTCGAGGATCTTGTCTACCAGCATGATTTTGGTACACCGGGCTATTACCACTATTGGGTCACTTTCGGGTGTCGCGAAGGTAATGCGGCCAGTCCGCGATGTTTCAGACTCATCCAGCGGTACGAAGCCGACCGTTGCATTGTATGCTGCCATATACTGGCCAGTCATTTCTCCCTTGATGACTTGGGAGGTGACATTATTGTATATGGCTGCTTCGGCTTCTTCGAGTCTCACCTTAAGCAAACCTTCAATCTCTAGTTGATATGACTGCATGATTTTCTGGCAGGTCATGAGATTGACGGCTTTTGTTGCCTTTGTTATTGCTTGGAACTCGAGAAAGGCATTCGCGACATGGTCTCCGGGCTCCGTTACCATCCTGAAGTTTGGCGGGCTGACCTGCCCTCTGTCGGCCCTCGTTGGAGATGGTCGCTGCTCCTTTGGTGGATTCGGAGTGACCCTCGTAAACTCCCGCACTGCGGCCGCCTGGCTGTTTTGATCGGGCTTATTACTGTTGACGCCTACTAGCCTACTGAAAAAGTTCGAAATGGCCTTAAATCTGTCCCTGGTCTTGACCTTCTCTTTCGAACTGCCGCTTTTTCCGTCTGAAGCGGCCTTCTCGGCGGCAAGCTTCTGCTGCAGTCGCTCTGAGCCGCAAGGCGTGGTCGGGGCCGAGATAGACGATACATGGTGATCGGACGATGTCCTTTCCGGTCCAGCAGCCTTACGGGGAGGTTTGAGGAAGCTTAGGTCTTCCCCCCTGTCCTCGTAAACCACCACTTCGTGGTCTTGTGCCGCCTCGATGCATCCGTTCCGATCGGCAACTTCTCCCCTCTCGTAGCCAATCGCCATTGCATCTACGCTGATTATCCGGGGGCAACTGCTCGCAGACTGGCCAGCCTTTCTGATTTCGGTAAGCAGGGAGCATGCTTGCGCAAACGGAGTTTCCCCATGCCACTCGAATAGTGCGATTGTCTTGTTTTGTGATCGCACTAGACGGTATCGGTGTTCGGCGAATTCCACTACGGGTAACGTGTTAAAGTAGGTGCGTTCTATGCTCGCTTTTGAGGTGCTCCCGTTAATAATATCGCAGTTTATTGCCGCTGCGCAGATGTCTGCCGTTAATCCATCGGGACCGGGGGCTTTTTTCGGATTTTGGTTCTGAAGGACCATTTCCAGCTCTGCGGTCGTGAAAGGTGGATCATCGGCAGACAGACCTTGGGGGTTCCTCTCCTCCGCTAACCTCCTCAGAACTGTGTGGTATGATTGTTCGGCATCCGTTGAGTCGTCGGGGTAGAAGGTTTTTGCCAGAAGATCCGCGGATTGCTGTGGACTGAGCGTCTCACCAGCGGTGTTCCTCAGGAGCGCATCGTCCTGTCTTCTGGCTGTCTTCCTTAGTACCCTGTAGATGCCGTCCCACATGCTCTCTCGGTCCTGCTTCGAGCAGAACTCCTTCCAGTTCGCTGTGGCTGCTTCCGTCGCTGCTGAGGTGTATACAGTTTTTGCCAGGACGTACTCTTGGATGGTGAATTGTCTCCGGCTTGCGGCTGCGTTCCGGATCCTTCTCTTCTTCGTCATGGCGTCTTTTTTGAGACGGTCTAGAGAAGGGGTCCACCATGGGGGCTTGGCGTCGTGTTTAGGCGACCCCAGTTTTGGGATCGCTTTCTCACATGAGCGGTGAATGTTCCGGGTGTATGTGCTGATGATTGTCTCCAGATCCCCTGGGTTAGAGACGTCCGAGACTTTGACTGGTGTAATGTCATTGTCGGCCAGGCTGATCTTGAAGTGCGTGCTGAAGTCGGACCACTTTGCCTTCTTAGTGTTGTAGATGCGCGTCGAGATCGGCCTTAAGGGTTCCAAGGCCTTTTCTAAGCGCATCGAGAAGGTTATTGCATTGTGGTCTGATGTTGTTAGACCACGTTCTACACGCCACTCCTCGACCTTACCTAAAAGGGGCAGGCTGCATGCCGTCACATCGACGATGCTTGTGCACCACCTGTCACCTCTGTAGGTCTCGAACGTCGGTGTTTGGCCCATGTTTAGGATGTGGAGATCCCGCTCATTGAGGAATGTACTGTACGCTGCCCCGCGATGGTTTTCGGAAACACTTCCCCACCACTGGCTCCAGGCGTTTATGTCTCCTCCCACCAGGATGTTGCTTGTGTGAAGTTTTTGTATAGTGTTTTGCGTTTCGGAAAGGTAGGGTTCGATATCCTGGTCACCCTCAAAATAGACCGATAGCACCCCAAAGCTGAGCTGGCCCACCTTCAGCAAGACGGCGGCGACGTTCTCGGTCACAATCTGGGGGTCATGAATGACCTCCAGGTTGTTCCCGAAGACGACGATCGCCGCCTTTACTGGCTTTTGGCGATTCAGGCTGCACTGGATGACTTGTGTGCCGGGACATTGTTTCATTACACCTGTTCTACCTACATAGGGCTCTTGAACAAGTGCTACGGAAACTCCCTTTGCCTGAGCCGCCATGTGGAGTTCTTCTGTGGCCAACTTTGAGCGCTGAAGATTCACTTGAATAAACCGCAATCTTGCCGTCGGTCTTGTTGTGTTTTGAAGGGTGACTGGTTGGCTGGTTTGTGTGTTCTCTTGGTCGCCCTTAGCAATAGCAAACGCGAGATCTTGCTATACCATCCCATTTTTGGCGTTCCTGGCAGTCTTCGCTGAACGCTGAGTGTGCCAGGTCGCTGCCCGTCCTGTGTGCCACCTTGCAGTTTATACAAGTGGGCTGTTTGCCATCAGCTCGAGTGAGGCAGTCCCTGACGTTATGTGCTCCACTGCAGTAGCTGCAGACTTCCTTACCGGCCTTACATATGGACCTATTATGTCCATATCCAAGGCACTTTGAGCACTGGACTAGAGGGGACTGGTCCTCAATCGAGCATCTCTTGATGCCCACATGGACCTTCTGCACCATCGTGTAGCATTTCCAGAGCTCCGGGGAGAGCTCCAGAACAGGGTGGCACTCATGGGGGTTTCTTGCGCGCTTCCTATAGCGCACCTTTAGGGTCTGTCCATCGACAGCGACGTTCTGCAGAAGATGTTTATTCTGCGCTTTTAGGAGATCGACTATCTCACCGTCGCTGTAGCTAGACAGCACTCCTTTGATGCAGACTAGGGGATTTTGGGGTTTTGGCTCCTGGACCTTGAGCCCTGCGTTCGACCGGACTTGGTCCCTGATCATAGTCAGGTCCATCTTGGTTGCGCATCTCAGCACGACCTTTTGGTTCCGCGCTTTCCTGACTGTGTCGACGCGGGCTCCACTCGTTTTGAGATCCAGGGCGGTCCTGATCCTCTCGATCACGTTGTCCCCAGTGTGCTGGGGGTTCGTCGACGAGACGATCAGAGTGTGGTTGGGTTGTGTGGGCGGTTTGGGGGGCTTGGGTTTACTGGCGACCTGTGCAAAGGTTATGGGACCCTGCTGTTGTTGAAGCGGTCTATCCGCTTTGCCCAGGTCCGCTACCCCCTTTTCTATGTTTTGGAGGGTCTTTTTCACCTCCCCGACTGCAAGTTCCGCTTCCAGATTCAGCGCCGGGGGCGCCTGGATTTGCGGCTCTTTGTCGCGCAGTACGCGGAGGTCTGCTGAGACGATCTCCAGCCTTTCCGAAATCGGTTGCAAATGTTGGTTAGGTTAGGTTAGGTTAGGTTAGGTTAGGTTAGGTTAGGTTAGGTTAGGTTAGGTTTTTTTTTTTTTTTTTTTTTTTTTTTTTTGGCAGGAGTGGGAAATCCTCATGGACGCCCAGGCTGCCTCACAGATGAGCCAGTCTGGGCAGTGCCGGACTCTTACCGGCTAAAACCACACTCCTTCCTTACAATTAATCCACAGACATGGAGGTCCGTGCTTTTGGTTACTTGGTTGGTTACATTTTTGTACGTTTTCTTACATTTTACAGTAATTGTGCTCCTACATCGGACACATATTCTTAGCTTATATACTAACTTAAATCTACGTGAGTCCATCAATTTTTTTTTTTTTTTTTTTTTTTTTTTGTTTACATGCATATTTATTATTCTTATATAGGTTATTGTGTTGTTTGAAGTATACAGAACTCCATGGCAGTGCGAGCCGACCAGCCCCGACCGATGGCGCCCGTTCACGGACTTGACGAACACGTCCGCACCGTTTAGCTCAACCTTATCTTAGGGAACTTAACGGCCGGCCGTGCAGCGCCACCATCGGCAGGGCATTTGCGTGAGTATGACAGACTCGCTCTGCCATGCAGTTTTACATGATTTTGTTCTCGCTTATTCTACAGGGGTTTACAGGCGGTGATTGGGTGATGGTTCGGGTTAGGTATACATGATTTGGGTTGGAGTTTGAATGGGACTTGTTAGGTGGTATTTAGGTGTGAAGATTGGGTCTGCTGACCAGGGACTTCGCTAGCCTGAGCAACTTTTCTACGACTATTTCGTCTCGATGCTGCATGGCCGTCTTCAGGTTGTAATCGACGACCAGTTTAGTTGGCGCATCCATCGCCCTCTTTGCAAAGCGGCCCGTGGCGTCGTCGGCGTCGTCGGAGTAATAGACGCAGCTGACCGTATGTCTCGACACCGCCACTACCGCGTGGGAGATGCTGTCGTGGATTTGGAGCCTCCTGGACTTGGTGTTGATGATAATTACGCTGTCGTAGGTCAACCCCTGAGCCTCGTGTATGGTCAACGTGCGCGACCCTTCGCCGGACCCATATCCCTGGCTAATAAGAGAGGCTTTCTCCTCTTGCGTATGAACCAGGAATAGGGTGTTTTGGGCAGTGGTCGGTATTTGCGCTCCAGTGTAACGCTCCACCCTCAAGGAGTGGACCCGCGACAGCGATGACTTGGAGGAGTATATACCGGAGTATATCTCGCTCAGTGCAAACGCCACATCCATCGGGTTGCGGTGTGTGCAAAGCAGCTCCTGGGTGATGCCAGCCACCATGTTTGGACGGGTATACCTTAACTCGAATAGGTTCTCTCTGTCCAAAAATGGAAGCTGGTTTACGTCTCCGATGAGGACAATCTCGCTTGCTCCAGACAACTTAACTGCCATAACTATGGCCCCAAAGTGGTTCATAAGAGCCTCGTCTACCGTGAGACGGTAGCATTTCTCTTGCTTCTTGAACCCGTTGACTAAAATTGAGGCCATAGTGCGCACCTTTGTCTTTACTCGGTCTCCTAAGCGGTGCGCAAGCTTCTCCCTGAGATCTTTGGCAGCTTCGGTCGTCGTGGTGGCAACAACGTCCTTCTCCTCATCGAAATGCTTCACCACCCAGGTTGTCTTGCCGCAACCCGGGACCCCGTTTACCCACCTGATATTGGGTACCGCCCAGTTTTCCTGCGATGCTGGGGTATCGGAAGTCCCCAAAATGGACTGTGCCATTTCGAGGATCTTATCGTCCAGCATGATTTTGGTACACTTGGCGGTAACCACTATCGGGTCGTCATTTGGTGTTTTAAATTTGATTTTGCCTGAGCGCTCCGTTTCCTCCTCGTCCAGGGCCACAAAACCGCTCTTCGCGCTGTAGGCTGCCATGTACGACCCCGTCATTTCCCCTTTGATGACTTGAGATGTGACGTTGTCGTACACTGCTGCCTCTGATTCCTCGAGTAGTACCCTTAGCAGTCCTTCTGTGTCTCTTTGGAAGGTCTGCAGGATCTTCTTGCATGTCATGAGATTGACCTCTCTGGTCGCTCTCACGATTGCGACGTACTCGAGGAAAGCGCTCTTCACGTGGTCCGTGGTGCCCAAATTAACTGCGAGGGTCGGCGGGCTGACTTGCCCTTTGTCAGCTCTTGTTGGCGTGGGCTTCTGCATTTTCGGTTCTTTGGGTTTCTTTTTGAAGAACCTTTCCACTGCTGTTTCCTGCTTGTGGGATGGTGATTCGCGGCTGGTGCTTGGGAGCAGTGCGCTGAGGAAAGTGCCGAAGGCTTTCAGGCGACTCCTCGACCGGGCCCGGTCCTCCGGGCTAGTGGTCTTGCTCTGCTCCTTTGCAGCTTTTTCGGCGGCTGCCTTCTGCTGAGCCCTCTCTGAACCGCTTTGGGTGGCCGGGCTTATTGCGGGGCTCGTCGCGCTGGCTGTTGGTTGTCTGGGGGCTTTGAGGAAACTCAGAGTTTCCCCTCTGTCCTCATAGACAACTACCTCGTGGTGTTCAGAGGCTTTTAAACAGCCGAAGCGGTCTGCGACGTCTCCTCTCTCCCCTCCGACCATCATCGCGTCAACGCTTATGGTGCGTGCTGTGACTGCGGTATGTTCTCCTGCCTCCCTGATCTTTTGAAGCAGTGAGCTTACCTGAGCAAATGGAGTCGCCTCTCCCCACTCGAATAGTGCGATCGTCTTTCCTTTGGATCGCAATAAGCGGCATCGGTGAGAGGCTACTTCTACTTGAGGCAGTGCAGCAAACTTGCTGCCTTTCATGCTCGTTTTGGTGGTGCTTCCGTTGATCAAGGCGGCAAGGCCTGGTGATATTGGAATACGGGCTGCAGGTCGGGTCCAGCCTATGCAGAAGCTCACGCCTAACTTTTCTTCTTCCCTGTTCATGAAGAGGGCGACGCCTCGCAGTCTGACGCCCGGAACTCCGTTTCCTCCGCATGCCAGGAATTGGGTGATAGGCATATCGCTAGGGGCTGGTTGTATGCTGGCTTCTACTGCTGTTGCTGCTGCTACCGGTGGTGGTGCCACTGGTATTGGTTGTAGATTGGTGTGTGAGACTTGTGTTATGGTGAGTGGTCTACGTGTTGTGCTTTGTGTTGTTGTTGTTGTTGTTGTTGTTGTTGTTGGTGGTGCGGTGATCGTTGTGGTTCTGGGTGGCAGTCGGTTTCGACTTCGCAGGGTTGCGTCCGTTTTGTTCCCTTCTGCTGCGACTATGGCAACTTTACTCGCGAATGCCAAGAATAGATTTCTGGTAGCCGGTCTCCCCATGATGGTGTGGAGTGTGGACTGGCTTAGCTGGGTTTCAATCTTTACTTCCAGCTCCATTCTATCGTAACTAAACCTTGGGCACTCGAAGAGCAGGTGCCAGACTGATTCTTCGCAACTGGGATCACAGACGCACGAGGGACTATCTTTGAGATGGAAACGGTGGAGATACGCTGAGAATCCTCCGTGTCCCGTTAGGACTTGTACATGGACCGGTGTGAGAACTGCGTCTCTGAGTGTTCTTTTCGCCGCTAGGACGTCTGGGAAGAACACTTTTGTGACCGCTCCTGTACTCGAGGACTCGTATCGCGCTTGCCACTTCTTTATAGTCCCCTCCCGTATCTTCCTCCTCACGAACGGTTAGGTTAGGTTAGGTTAGGTTGGACGCTCGGTGTCACCACTGCGTCCATTGTCGGGAGGACACGGCGCGGCATACATTGGCAGAGTGTGCCGCGTGGGAGGAGCCGCGCCGTGCCCTCGTTTCAGAGGTTGGAGCCGACTTGTCACTGCCGGCCGTCGTTCGTTCGATGGTCGGGAGTGCCGAGTCGTGGGACGCGGTGGTTTCCTTCTGCGAGACAGTCATCTCGCAGAAGGAGGCTGCGGAAAGGGAGAGGGAGATCTCGTCCACTCACCCGGCCCGCAGCAGGCGCACCGGGCGTCGGCGGAGGGCGGATAACGCCCTCTTCCAGCCCCCCTAAATGGGTCCAGGGGCGACGGATTCGGGGACATCCGTCGCCCCCCATCACACAGGACCCGAGATGGCGGCGCGTAGTGTTCCACGCGCGCCACTCTAAGACGTAACGGGGGGAGTTTGCACACCTCACTCCCCCTACGGGACGGGGCCCGCAGAGTGCGGGCCGTCACCAGTCCGGGGCAGCGGAAGTCGCAATTTGCTCCCGCAGCCCCCCGACGCAAGTGTGCGAGGGAACACCGGGGTGGTTTTAGTCAGTAAGAGTCTGACAGACCCCTTCGCCCACCCCAGGGCGGAGGACATCCATGAGGATTTCCACCCCGAGAAAAAAAAAAAAAAAAAAAAGGTTAGGTTAGGTTAGGTTTTTTTTTTTTTTTTTTTTTTTTTTTTTTTTTTTTTTTTTTTTTTTTAGCAGGAGTGGGAAATCCTCATGGACGCCCAGACTGGCTCACTGGTGAGCCAGTCTGGGCAGTGCCGGACTCTTACCGGCTAAAACCCACTCCTGCCTTTGCTCGTGTCCCTCTGACATGATCAGAGACCTTGTTTACATTTTGTTCTGATTTCTGTCGTTCTGTTTTTATTTTAGTTTATGTCATTCCTGCCACAGGAAAAGGAGAGTTCCTGAAAGTGGTTGCCTCACTTTTTTTCCGTATCTTATGCCGTATACTATATGGGTCTTTATTTTACATTTAACATCGTAATAAATTATTAACTTTTATCTCTATACTATTTTTCTTTTATAAATATTTTGTGTCTACCTATTTCTATTAAAAATTTCTATATTATCTTTATATCTTAGTCTATAAACTTTATTTATGTTATGGCTATCCTAATATATATACAATATATGTCACAAAAGTGTTCTTCCCAGACGTCCTAGCGGCGAAAAGAACACTCAGAGACGCAGTTCTCACACCGGTCCATGTACAAGTCCTAACGGGACACGGAGGATTCTCAGCGTATCTCCACCGTTTCCATCTCAAAGATAGTCCCTCGTGCGTCTGTGATCCCAGTTGCGAAGAATCAGTCTGGCACCTGCTCTTCGAGTGCCCAAGGTTTAGTTACGATAGAATGGAGCTGGAAGTAAAGATTGAAACCCAGCTAAGCCAGTCCACACTCCACACCATCATGGGGAGACCGGCTACCAGAAATCTATTCTTGGCATTCGCGAGTAAAGTTGCCATAGTCGCAGCAGAAGGGAACAAAACGGACGCAACCCTGCGAAGTCGAAACCGACTGCCACCCAGAACCACAACGATCACCGCACCACCAACAACAACAACAACAACAACAACAACAACACAAAGCACAACACGTAGACCACTCACCATAACACAAGTCTCACACACCAATCTACAACCAATACCAGTGGCACCACCACCGGTAGCAGCAGCAACAGCAGTAGAAGCCAGCATACAACCAGCCCCTAGCGATATGCCTATCACCCAATTCCTGGCATGCGGAGGAAACGGAGTTCCGGGCGTCAGACTGCGAGGCGTCGCCCTCTTCATGAACAGGGAAGAAGAAAAGTTAGGCGTGAGCTTCTGCATAGGCTGGACCCGACCTGCAGCCCGTATTCCAATATCACCAGGCCTTGCCGCCTTGATCAACGGAAGCACCACCAAAACGAGCATGAAAGGCAGCAAGTTTGCTGCACTGCCTCAAGTAGAAGTAGCCTCTCACCGATGCCGCTTATTGCGATCCAAAGGAAAGACGATCGCACTATTCGAGTGGGGAGAGGCGACTCCATTTGCTCAGGTAAGCTCACTGCTTCAAAAGATCAGGGAGGCAGGAGAACATACCGCAGTCACAGCACGCACCATAAGCGTTGACGCGATGATGGTCGGAGGGGAGAGAGGAGACGTCGCAGACCGCTTCGGCTGTTAGGTTAGGTTAGGTTAGGTTAGGTTAGGTTAGGTTAGGTTAGGTTAGGTTAGGTTAGGTTAGGTTAGGTTAGGTTAGGTTAGGTTAGGTTAGGTTAGGTTAGGTTAGGTTAGGTTAGGTTAGGTTAGGTTAGGTTAGGTTTTTTTTTTTTTTTTTTTTTTTTTTTTTTTTGGTTTGGCAGGAGTGGGAAATCCTCATGGACGCCCAGACTATCTCACTGGTGAGATAGTCTGGGCAGTGCCGGACTTTTACCGGCTAAAACCCACTCCTGCCTTTCAAAGTGTCCCCCTGACATAGTCAGAGACCTTTTAAAATGATTTTTTATGTAAATTGCACTTTCATTCTATTGTTTTTCTAAATTTTAAATGAAGTTTTTCTAGTATTGATTTTTATCTAAGTTTTTATTTATTATCTTGATTTTATCTTTGATTTCGTTTTGAGCATCTATTAATTTATTCTATGCCTTGTCTGTATATATTCTTATATAATAAAAGCATAGCTTTATGTTTCCTTGTTTCTTTTAATCACTTTTGTTGCTATTCTTACGCAGTATTCTAGTAAAATTTTTCGCAGCTTTTTGTTTGTCATTAATTTTTCTATATTATACATATTTATTTCTGTCTCCAATTTCAACTCCGTATCCAATCTCTCTGCTCCGTACGCAGGACATTCTGTCAAAATATGTGGGACCGACTCCAGCGCATCCGGCTCACAGATGCACGATGGGCTCCCCTTACACTTAAAGCGGTGCAGGTATTCGGAGAACCCACCGTGCCCCGTCAAAATCTGCGTGAGTACCCCGGTTGGCTTTATCTTTGAGATTATCTTAAAGGCATCTATGGCGTCTGGGAGGAATATTTTTGTTACGGAGGCTGTTTCACCATTTTGGTATCTCCGGTTCCATTCGTCGAGCGACCCCAATCGGATCTGCCGCTTGACGAATGAAACCGGGCAAAGGTCATAGTCCGGCTTCTTTTTCGATTTGAGTGCAGCCTCTTTCGCTAGGTGGTCTGCGCGTTCGTTGCCCTCTAGTCCGGCATGGGCCTTAACCCAGAACAAGGAAACATCTTTGCTCTGGGATAAGGCTGCGCCCACGTTTGCTCTCGCTTCCACCGCCAAGGCATGGAGGGAACCCTGGTTCGTGACTGTTTGTAGTGCCGCCTTTGAGTCACTATAGATTCCAAAGGTTCCCTCCCTGCGTTTGAGGATTTCCCTCGTGGCTACGCATATGGCCAGCAGTTCCGCCTGGTAGACCGTGCAGCACGACGGCAAGCTAAGCTTTACGGACTTGATCTCGGCCTCACCGTCCCACAAGGACAGTGCTGCTCCGACCTTGCCCTCGATCTTGCTGCCGTCCGTGAAGAACCGGACCGCCTGGTTGTTGTGGGTGTCCACACGAGACTGGTCCTCCAGACTCACGAACTCCAAGGCCATATGTTTCGCTGGATGTGGGGTCTCTGCAAACGCCACCACGCGCTCCACCTCCCTGCCCGCAAGAGCTGGCTGGGGCACCCCCCTCTTTGCCTCATACAGAGCAGCTGCTTCTTGTATTCGGAGGTCGAGGGGGAGTATCCCAGCCAACACCAGGGACGCGTTCAGCGAAACGGTGCGGTAGGACTTGCAGAGCTTTTGGGCGAATCCTCTTTGGACCGTGTTCAGCAGCTTCTGCACTCCTATCTTTTTTGTTGCCGGCGCCCAGGCACTTGCCGCGTACATCATCACCGGCTCCACTGCTGCCGTGTATATGCTCCTTATGACCTCCGGATGCAGGCCCCAGCTCACTTTAGCCGCTCTGGATAGCTGCTTGTAGATATTTGCAGCTTTTCTACACACGTTTGCGGCGTGGGTGTTGAAAGTGAGCTGGTGGTCGACGGTGAGCCCCAGTATTTTTATTTCCTTTGACATGCCAATGTCTACCCCGCCCATGCTCAGGAGCGGGACATCGTATTTCAGCTTTCTGGTTACTACCATTGCACAGGTTTTGTGTGGTGCAAACTTTAGCTTATTTCCGATGCCCCACTTCCGAACATACTCGAGGGCGGCATTGGCATGTCTTTGAACTTCCAATGCTGTGTCACCGTCGAAGATCATAATGACATCATCGGCGAAGGCCTGGCAGTGATGTCCCCGCTCTTCCAGCCCCTTCAGCAAGGGGTCCAGCAACAGGTTCCAGAGGATCGGACCACCAATCGACCCCTGTACACACCCCTTATTTGTGTTCCTTAGGCACTCTGCTCCGGCGTACCTAACTCGGACACTCCTACCAGCCAGGTAGCTGTCCAACATCCGTCTGATATTCACCGGGCACCTTTCCTCAGCCAGTCTGGTCCTGATGGCTGGCCACCATGCACTGTCGAAGGCTCCCTCTATGTCAAGCGATACAACAGTGATCAGCTTCTTTTGGTTCAGCTTTGTTTTGATGTGTTGTATCATGGCGTAGAGGGAGTCCTCGGTGCTCTTCTGGGGCATGAAGCCAAACTGACGAGTACTTAACCGCGGGATCAGATGCCACTTCAGCCTTGCTACCAACAGTTTCTCAAGTATTTTGCCCAGGACTGGTAGGAGGCCGATCGGCCTGTAGGACTTTGGGGTGGTGTAACTGTCCTTTCCTGGCTTTCGGAGTATCACCACTGTGGCCACTTTCCAGGCTTCGGGGAAGTGGCCCTGCTCGAGGCACTTGTTGGCCAGTGCAAGGAACATCCCCGGGTCCCGGGATATGGCTTGAGCACAGATGTCGGCTGTGAGACCATCCGCCCCTGGTGCTTTCTTTGGGTTGAAACTTTCCACCGCGGTTTTTAGCTCCTGAAGTGTAAACGGTGGATCATGTTGTTCATCATGCGTCCACTCGTTTACACGACTGGCCGCTTCACGCGTCCGACGGTGGTCATCGTTGTCTTCCTCTTCCAGGTCTTCGGGGTAGAAGGTCTCCGCCAGCAGTAAGGCCGAATCTGTACCATCAAGTGACACCCCATCCTTCACCAATGGCAAGTCCTCGTGCCGTTTAGCGGTCCGTCCTATAACCCTGTATATTCCCTCCCAAACTCCTTCCTTATCTTGTTTTTCGCAGAACCCTTTCCAACTAGTGATCTGCGCCTTTTTGGCTTGTAACTCATAATTTTCTTTTGCTTGCAGGTACTCCTCGACGACCGTCGCTCTCCGGATTGGTGCAGCGCATCGGATGCGGCGTCTTCTGGTGTTCACATCGTTCAACATATCGGCGAGCTCCTTTGACCACCACGGTATTGTAAGTACATCGTTATTTTTTAATTTGGCTAAAGTTTCTTCACAGGTTTCAGTAATGGTTCTAATGTAATTGTTGACGCTATTTTCAAGTTCTATTTCATTATTAATTTTATTTATTTCTATTGTATTTAGGTTGTAATCTACTTTTAATTGGGCCAATTTCTCATGAAATTGGCTCCAATTTGCTTTTCTCGTGTTAAAAAGTCTAGTGGTTCTTTTAACGTTTGTTCCTTTTGATTTTTGAATCTGAATATTAAATACAATACCGTTGTGGTCCGAGCTTACGATGCCTTCCTCAACTCTCCAGTCGTCCACCAGGTCTAGCAAGTCCGTTGAACACGCTGTTACGTCAACGAAGCTGGTGTATGACCTGCCACCCCTGATGGTGTCGAAAGTTGGCGTATTTCCGACGTTGAGTACCTGCAAGGACATTTCGTCAAGTGTTCCCGCCATTTCTTCACCCCTGCCGTCCAAAACCAAACTACCCCACCAGGTGTTCTTCGCGTTTGCGTCGCCTCCCATTATAATTTTTGTGGTGCCCATTTCCTCACGAATCTGCATAAGTTGCTCCAGGTATGGCTGTATGGGCTGGTCCGGTTCAAAATAGAACGAGACTACTGCGATTTCCCAGGCGCTGGTTCGGATCCTCACCACCGTGATGTTATTGGTGGTGAGTTTTGGACACTGTGTGACGTCAAGGTCATGATCGAAGACGACTATTGCCGCCTTCACAGTTCCACTTCCTTGTTCCGCGCACTGGTAGACTCTCGCTCCCCGGTAGTCTCGCATCCTTTTAACACCACCCACATATGGCTCCTGGAGCAGTGCGAATGCGACCTTTCGCTCACTAGCCACTATCATGAGCTCTTGGGTCGCTAGGTTCTTCCTCTGCAGATTCGCTTGGATCACTTGGTAGTTTGGACGGACACTAGGGTGAGTTTGGGTTTGGGTCGGAAATGAGTTACTGCCTCCGAGAAAGACTGATTCCACCTTAGCAATACGCCACCGACAGGCGTGCCAATGCATCCCATTTTACGCGTATCGGGCACTCGCTGTCGAAGGCGTTGTGGTCAGTCTTCTCCATTTTCGCCAATAGACAGTTATGGCACTTTGGTGCCTCCGCTGTCAGCCGTGACGGGCAGTCCGCCCGCATGTGGGGTTCGCCGCAGTGGATGCAGAGGTCGGCGGGCTGCGTGCACAGTCTTCGGCTGTGGCCAAAGCGCAGACAGCGAGTGCATTGCACCAGTGGGGACTGATCCTGCACTCGCACCCGCTGCAAGTCGATGTGCACGCGACCCGCCATAGTCAGCTTCTGCCATACGGTAGGGGACACCTGCAGGATGACATGGCACATGTGGGGGTTCCTCGTCCTTCGACGGTACTTCACCCCCAACCTCAATTCCTCCGCAGGAATGTCCCCTAACAGATGCGTGTTTTGCCGCTGCAGTGCTTGTGTTACCTCCACATCGGAGTGGCAGGAAAGGACGTCCTTGATTATAACAAGTGGGTCCTTGTTTTTTACTTCCTCTACCACCAGACCACCCGTTTTTCTTATGCGTTCGGCTACCCTAGTCAGCTCCTCTCTAGTCTTGAATCCGACCACCACTTTCTGGTCCCTCGCCTTGCGCAGCCGTTCCACCCTGGTACCCTCATTTCGGGCATCGACCGCCGTCCTTAGCTTCTCAATAACCTCTTCACCGGTGTCCTGATCATTCACAGATGATACGACTACCGAGTGAAGAGGCTCTTGGATGTACTGCTTCGAGCCGGCGGCCATTTCCGCAAAGGTTGGGCCCTGGCCTGCAACGTAGCGAGGGGCCTCTTGCAGACGCTCCGACAGAGCCCGTGTATGTTGTTTGCATTCCTCCAACGCCTGGTTATGCTGTTGCAGGTTTGCCATCAGCTGCTTCATTAGCTCTGTCGGTTCATCCGGGGTCGGCCTCAGGTCTTCTCGGGGCTTTTCGGGTTCGACTGTTCCCTCGACTCCCTTTCCTCTCTCAATCTCTGCCTCCTTCACCAGTTGGTACAGCCTTTCGACCGCTTTGGTCAATTCGTCCTTTATTTCCTTTTTAAGGTTCTTGGAGCTTAAAAGCTGGATCTTCGCCTTCGAGAGACACGCCTTTGCCTCCGTGGTCCTGTTTGCGTACCTCACGGGTTGCACTTCCCGCGGCGAGCTCTCCTCCGTTCCCTTTGGCTGCTTCGGTCCACCCAACTTGATTGAGAGAGAGAGCGCTCCTTTGGGCTTAGGTTTTTGCGGAGTTGTCTGTGGGGCCTTTTTTGGTGGAGTTGGGGTTTTAAGAGACTGCACAGTCTTTGATCTGTCAGCCTCCCACTCCCCCACACTACGCCTAACCGACGGACCGGCCTGTGCCAGTTGGGGCTTCTCCATGTCTGAACTCCCCTCCGAGGCTTTTGGTTTACTTACTGGGGTTCTTATTCCAAGCATTTTAGCAACTGAAAGTTTGGACTGTGGTACTACTCTGTTGTCGGAGGACACTTACACTGAATCCCTGTAAAGGGGGGATCAGAAAGAATTAAAATTAGTCAAAACAAGCCCTTTATCTAGGACTTGGTCAGGTCAAAATATGAGTCAATGATTAAAATGCATGCAAGGTGACGATAATAGGCTTATAAACTACAGATTTAATTAAAATGTTATTGCCAAAAGATATAAATGACGCTTGAAGAGCTAAAAAAGAAAAATATTTTTTTGCCAAAACTGAAAAGTTTACCTGGCCAGTGAGAACAGGGAGGGTGGGAGGGCAATTTTTTGCAGTTTTATGTAAGCTAGGCGCACGTGCGAGGTGTCAAAAGACGCGTCTCCGCGCGGGCTAGCGAGCTATGCAGTTTTTGGAATTTTGGCAGAACAAAAATTTTGACTTTTGGTCGAAAAACGTGTTTTTCGACTGAAAAGTATGTTAAAACCTGGAATTGCGACTACCAAACGGGACTGGAGCTCGCGGAACGCGCTCCAGAATACAGGTAAGGCAGGCAATTATCTATTAAAATTATAATCAAAAATGTTTATGCAGAGAATTTTGAGTAAAAATTATTTTAGGTTTTTCGTAAAGAAAAAATATTGAAAATTTTTCAAGGTCCAAGAACGAAAAATTATTTTCGCGCTATTGTCAATTTAATTAGTCAGGAAGTAGGACGGAGCCTATTAAAGATCAAAATGGCTGAAAACAGCTTCGAAATGCGTCACCAGGATGCAAAGTTATATTGGTTTTGTGAAATTGCTGTCTCCTATAGGTGGATTTCGTATGTAGGTGAATTTATTGATGTAAATTATTTTTGCAGTTTTATGTAAGCTAGGCGCACGTGCGAGGTGTCAAAAGACGCGTCTCCGCGCGGGCTAGCGAGCTATGCAGTTTTTGGAATTTTGGCAGAACAAAAATTTTGACTTTTGGTCGAAAAACGTGTTTTTCGACTGAAAAGTATGTTAAAACCTGGAATTGCGACTACCAAACGGGACTGGAGCTCGCGGAACGCGCTCCAGAATACAGGTAAGGCAGGCAATTATCTATTAAAATTATAATCAAAAATGTTTATGCAGAGAATTTTGAGTAAAAATTATTTTAGGTTTTTCGTAAAGAAAAAATATTGAAAATTTTTCAAGGTCCAAGAACGAAAAATTATTTTCGCGCTATTGTCAATTTAATTAGTCAGGAAGTAGGACGGAGCCTATTAAAGATCAAAATGGCTGAAAACAGCTTCGAAATGCGTCACCAGGATGCAAAGTTATATTGGTTTTGTGAAATTGCTGTCTCCTATAGGTGGATTTCGTATGTAGGTGAATTTATTGATGTAAATTATTTTTGCAGTTTTATGTAAGCTAGGCGCACGTGCGAGGTGTCAAAAGACGCGTCTCCGCGCGGGCTAGCGAGCTATGCAGTTTTTGGAATTTTGGCAGAACAAAAATTTTGACTTTTGGTCGAAAAACGTGTTTTTCGACTGAAAAGTATGTTAAAACCTGGAATTGCGACTACCAAACGGGACTGGAGCTCGCGGAACGCGCTCCAGAATACAGGTAAGGCAGGCAATTATCTATTAAAATTATAATCAAAAATGTTTATGCAGAGAATTTTGAGTAAAAATTATTTTAGGTTTTTCGTAAAGAAAAAATATTGAAAATTTTTCAAGGTCCAAGAACGAAAAATTATTTTCGCGCTATTGTCAATTTAATTAGTCAGGAAGTAGGACGGAGCCTATTAAAGATCAAAATGGCTGAAAACAGCTTCGAAATGCGTCACCAGGATGCAAAGTTATATTGGTTTTGTGAAATTGCTGTCTCCTATAGGTGGATTTCGTATGTAGGTGAATTTATTGATGTAAATTATTTTTGCAGTTTTATGTAAGCTAGGCGCACGTGCGAGGTGTCAAAAGACGCGTCTCCGCGCGGGCTAGCGAGCTATGCAGTTTTTGGAATTTTGGCAGAACAAAAATTTTGACTTTTGGTCGAAAAACGTGTTTTTCGACTGAAAAGTATGTTAAAACCTGGAATTGCGACTACCAAACGGGACTGGAGCTCGCGGAACGCGCTCCAGAATACAGGTAAGGCAGGCAATTATCTATTAAAATTATAATCAAAAATGTTTATGCAGAGAATTTTGAGTAAAAATTATTTTAGGTTTTTCGTAAAGAAAAAATATTGAAAATTTTTCAAGGTCCAAGAACGAAAAATTATTTTCGCGCTATTGTCAATTTAATTAGTCAGGAAGTAGGACGGAGCCTATTAAAGATCAAAATGGCTGAAAACAGCTTCGAAATGCGTCACCAGGATGCAAAGTTATATTGGTTTTGTGAAATTGCTGTCTCCTATAGGTGGATTTCGTATGTAGGTGAATTTATTGATGTAAATTATTTTTGCAGTTTTATGTAAGCTAGGCGCACGTGCGAGGTGTCAAAAGACGCGTCTCCGCGCGGGCTAGCGAGCTATGCAGTTTTTGGAATTTTGGCAGAACAAAAATTTTGACTTTTGGTCGAAAAACGTGTTTTTCGACTGAAAAGTATGTTAAAACCTGGAATTGCGACTACCAAACGGGACTGGAGCTCGCGGAACGCGCTCCAGAATACAGGTAAGGCAGGCAATTATCTATTAAAATTATAATCAAAAATGTTTATGCAGAGAATTTTGAGTAAAAATTATTTTAGGTTTTTCGTAAAGAAAAAATATTGAAAATTTTTCAAGGTCCAAGAACGAAAAATTATTTTCGCGCTATTGTCAATTTAATTAGTCAGGAAGTAGGACGGAGCCTATTAAAGATCAAAATGGCTGAAAACAGCTTCGAAATGCGTCACCAGGATGCAAAGTTATATTGGTTTTGTGAAATTGCTGTCTCCTATAGGTGGATTTCGTATGTAGGTGAATTTATTGATGTAAATTATTTTTGCAGTTTTATGTAAGCTAGGCGCACGTGCGAGGTGTCAAAAGACGCGTCTCCGCGCGGGCTAGCGAGCTATGCAGTTTTTGGAATTTTGGCAGAACAAAAATTTTGACTTTTGGTCGAAAAACGTGTTTTTCGACTGAAAAGTATGTTAAAACCTGGAATTGCGACTACCAAACGGGACTGGAGCTCGCGGAACGCGCTCCAGAATACAGGTAAGGCAGGCAATTATCTATTAAAATTATAATCAAAAATGTTTATGCAGAGAATTTTGAGTAAAAATTATTTTAGGTTTTTCGTAAAGAAAAAATATTGAAAATTTTTCAAGGTCCAAGAACGAAAAATTATTTTCGCGCTATTGTCAATTTAATTAGTCAGGAAGTAGGACGGAGCCTATTAAAGATCAAAATGGCTGAAAACAGCTTCGAAATGCGTCACCAGGATGCAAAGTTATATTGGTTTTGTGAAATTGCTGTCTCCTATAGGTGGATTTCGTATGTAGGTGAATTTATTGATGTAAATTATTTTTGCAGTTTTATGTAAGCTAGGCGCACGTGCGAGGTGTCAAAAGACGCGTCTCCGCGCGGGCTAGCGAGCTATGCAGTTTTTGGAATTTTGGCAGAACAAAAATTTTGACTTTTGGTCGAAAAACGTGTTTTTCGACTGAAAAGTATGTTAAAACCTGGAATTGCGACTACCAAACGGGACTGGAGCTCGCGGAACGCGCTCCAGAATACAGGTAAGGCAGGCAATTATCTATTAAAATTATAATCAAAAATGTTTATGCAGAGAATTTTGAGTAAAAATTATTTTAGGTTTTTCGTAAAGAAAAAATATTGAAAATTTTTCAAGGTCCAAGAACGAAAAATTATTTTCGCGCTATTGTCAATTTAATTAGTCAGGAAGTAGGACGGAGCCTATTAAAGATCAAAATGGCTGAAAACAGCTTCGAAATGCGTCACCAGGATGCAAAGTTATATTGGTTTTGTGAAATTGCTGTCTCCTATAGGTGGATTTCGTATGTAGGTGAATTTATTGATGTAAATTATTTTTGCAGTTTTATGTAAGCTAGGCGCACGTGCGAGGTGTCAAAAGACGCGTCTCCGCGCGGGCTAGCGAGCTATGCAGTTTTTGGAATTTTGGCAGAACAAAAATTTTGACTTTTGGTCGAAAAACGTGTTTTTCGACTGAAAAGTATGTTAAAACCTGGAATTGCGACTACCAAACGGGACTGGAGCTCGCGGAACGCGCTCCAGAATACAGGTAAGGCAGGCAATTATCTATTAAAATTATAATCAAAAATGTTTATGCAGAGAATTTTGAGTAAAAATTATTTTAGGTTTTTCGTAAAGAAAAAATATTGAAAATTTTTCAAGGTCCAAGAACGAAAAATTATTTTCGCGCTATTGTCAATTTAATTAGTCAGGAAGTAGGACGGAGCCTATTAAAGATCAAAATGGCTGAAAACAGCTTCGAAATGCGTCACCAGGATGCAAAGTTATATTGGTTTTGTGAAATTGCTGTCTCCTATAGGTGGATTTCGTATGTAGGTGAATTTATTGATGTAAATTATTTTTGCAGTTTTATGTAAGCTAGGCGCACGTGCGAGGTGTCAAAAGACGCGTCTCCGCGCGGGCTAGCGAGCTATGCAGTTTTTGGAATTTTGGCAGAACAAAAATTTTGACTTTTGGTCGAAAAACGTGTTTTTCGACTGAAAAGTATGTTAAAACCTGGAATTGCGACTACCAAACGGGACTGGAGCTCGCGGAACGCGCTCCAGAATACAGGTAAGGCAGGCAATTATCTATTAAAATTATAATCAAAAATGTTTATGCAGAGAATTTTGAGTAAAAATTATTTTAGGTTTTTCGTAAAGAAAAAATATTGAAAATTTTTCAAGGTCCAAGAACGAAAAATTATTTTCGCGCTATTGTCAATTTAATTAGTCAGGAAGTAGGACGGAGCCTATTAAAGATCAAAATGGCTGAAAACAGCTTCGAAATGCGTCACCAGGATGCAAAGTTATATTGGTTTTGTGAAATTGCTGTCTCCTATAGGTGGATTTCGTATGTAGGTGAATTTATTGATGTAAATTATTTTTGCAGTTTTATGTAAGCTAGGCGCACGTGCGAGGTGTCAAAAGACGCGTCTCCGCGCGGGCTAGCGAGCTATGCAGTTTTTGGAATTTTGGCAGAACAAAAATTTTGACTTTTGGTCGAAAAACGTGTTTTTCGACTGAAAAGTATGTTAAAACCTGGAATTGCGACTACCAAACGGGACTGGAGCTCGCGGAACGCGCTCCAGAATACAGGTAAGGCAGGCAATTATCTATTAAAATTATAATCAAAAATGTTTATGCAGAGAATTTTGAGTAAAAATTATTTTAGGTTTTTCGTAAAGAAAAAATATTGAAAATTTTTCAAGGTCCAAGAACGAAAAATTATTTTCGCGCTATTGTCAATTTAATTAGTCAGGAAGTAGGACGGAGCCTATTAAAGATCAAAATGGCTGAAAACAGCTTCGAAATGCGTCACCAGGATGCAAAGTTATATTGGTTTTGTGAAATTGCTGTCTCCTATAGGTGGATTTCGTATGTAGGTGAATTTATTGATGTAAATTATTTTTGCAGTTTTATGTAAGCTAGGCGCACGTGCGAGGTGTCAAAAGACGCGTCTCCGCGCGGGCTAGCGAGCTATGCAGTTTTTGGAATTTTGGCAGAACAAAAATTTTGACTTTTGGTCGAAAAACGTGTTTTTCGACTGAAAAGTATGTTAAAACCTGGAATTGCGACTACCAAACGGGACTGGAGCTCGCGGAACGCGCTCCAGAATACAGGTAAGGCAGGCAATTATCTATTAAAATTATAATCAAAAATGTTTATGCAGAGAATTTTGAGTAAAAATTATTTTAGGTTTTTCGTAAAGAAAAAATATTGAAAATTTTTCAAGGTCCAAGAACGAAAAATTATTTTCGCGCTATTGTCAATTTAATTAGTCAGGAAGTAGGACGGAGCCTATTAAAGATCAAAATGGCTGAAAACAGCTTCGAAATGCGTCACCAGGATGCAAAGTTATATTGGTTTTGTGAAATTGCTGTCTCCTATAGGTGGATTTCGTATGTAGGTGAATTTATTGATGTAAATTATTTTTGCAGTTTTATGTAAGCTAGGCGCACGTGCGAGGTGTCAAAAGACGCGTCTCCGCGCGGGCTAGCGAGCTATGCAGTTTTTGGAATTTTGGCAGAACAAAAATTTTGACTTTTGGTCGAAAAACGTGTTTTTCGACTGAAAAGTATGTTAAAACCTGGAATTGCGACTACCAAACGGGACTGGAGCTCGCGGAACGCGCTCCAGAATACAGGTAAGGCAGGCAATTATCTATTAAAATTATAATCAAAAATGTTTATGCAGAGAATTTTGAGTAAAAATTATTTTAGGTTTTTCGTAAAGAAAAAATATTGAAAATTTTTCAAGGTCCAAGAACGAAAAATTATTTTCGCGCTATTGTCAATTTAATTAGTCAGGAAGTAGGACGGAGCCTATTAAAGATCAAAATGGCTGAAAACAGCTTCGAAATGCGTCACCAGGATGCAAAGTTATATTGGTTTTGTGAAATTGCTGTCTCCTATAGGTGGATTTCGTATGTAGGTGAATTTATTGATGTAAATTATTTTTGCAGTTTTATGTAAGCTAGGCGCACGTGCGAGGTGTCAAAAGACGCGTCTCCGCGCGGGCTAGCGAGCTATGCAGTTTTTGGAATTTTGGCAGAACAAAAATTTTGACTTTTGGTCGAAAAACGTGTTTTTCGACTGAAAAGTATGTTAAAACCTGGAATTGCGACTACCAAACGGGACTGGAGCTCGCGGAACGCGCTCCAGAATACAGGTAAGGCAGGCAATTATCTATTAAAATTATAATCAAAAATGTTTATGCAGAGAATTTTGAGTAAAAATTATTTTAGGTTTTTCGTAAAGAAAAAATATTGAAAATTTTTCAAGGTCCAAGAACGAAAAATTATTTTCGCGCTATTGTCAATTTAATTAGTCAGGAAGTAGGACGGAGCCTATTAAAGATCAAAATGGCTGAAAACAGCTTCGAAATGCGTCACCAGGATGCAAAGTTATATTGGTTTTGTGAAATTGCTGTCTCCTATAGGTGGATTTCGTATGTAGGTGAATTTATTGATGTAAATTATTTTTGCAGTTTTATGTAAGCTAGGCGCACGTGCGAGGTGTCAAAAGACGCGTCTCCGCGCGGGCTAGCGAGCTATGCAGTTTTTGGAATTTTGGCAGAACAAAAATTTTGACTTTTGGTCGAAAAACGTGTTTTTCGACTGAAAAGTATGTTAAAACCTGGAATTGCGACTACCAAACGGGACTGGAGCTCGCGGAACGCGCTCCAGAATACAGGTAAGGCAGGCAATTATCTATTAAAATTATAATCAAAAATGTTTATGCAGAGAATTTTGAGTAAAAATTATTTTAGGTTTTTCGTAAAGAAAAAATATTGAAAATTTTTCAAGGTCCAAGAACGAAAAATTATTTTCGCGCTATTGTCAATTTAATTAGTCAGGAAGTAGGACGGAGCCTATTAAAGATCAAAATGGCTGAAAACAGCTTCGAAATGCGTCACCAGGATGCAAAGTTATATTGGTTTTGTGAAATTGCTGTCTCCTATAGGTGGATTTCGTATGTAGGTGAATTTATTGATGTAAATTATTTTTGCAGTTTTATGTAAGCTAGGCGCACGTGCGAGGTGTCAAAAGACGCGTCTCCGCGCGGGCTAGCGAGCTATGCAGTTTTTGGAATTTTGGCAGAACAAAAATTTTGACTTTTGGTCGAAAAACGTGTTTTTCGACTGAAAAGTATGTTAAAACCTGGAATTGCGACTACCAAACGGGACTGGAGCTCGCGGAACGCGCTCCAGAATACAGGTAAGGCAGGCAATTATCTATTAAAATTATAATCAAAAATGTTTATGCAGAGAATTTTGAGTAAAAATTATTTTAGGTTTTTCGTAAAGAAAAAATATTGAAAATTTTTCAAGGTCCAAGAACGAAAAATTATTTTCGCGCTATTGTCAATTTAATTAGTCAGGAAGTAGGACGGAGCCTATTAAAGATCAAAATGGCTGAAAACAGCTTCGAAATGCGTCACCAGGATGCAAAGTTATATTGGTTTTGTGAAATTGCTGTCTCCTATAGGTGGATTTCGTATGTAGGTGAATTTATTGATGTAAATTATTTTTGCAGTTTTATGTAAGCTAGGCGCACGTGCGAGGTGTCAAAAGACGCGTCTCCGCGCGGGCTAGCGAGCTATGCAGTTTTTGGAATTTTGGCAGAACAAAAATTTTGACTTTTGGTCGAAAAACGTGTTTTTCGACTGAAAAGTATGTTAAAACCTGGAATTGCGACTACCAAACGGGACTGGAGCTCGCGGAACGCGCTCCAGAATACAGGTAAGGCAGGCAATTATCTATTAAAATTATAATCAAAAATGTTTATGCAGAGAATTTTGAGTAAAAATTATTTTAGGTTTTTCGTAAAGAAAAAATATTGAAAATTTTTCAAGGTCCAAGAACGAAAAATTATTTTCGCGCTATTGTCAATTTAATTAGTCAGGAAGTAGGACGGAGCCTATTAAAGATCAAAATGGCTGAAAACAGCTTCGAAATGCGTCACCAGGATGCAAAGTTATATTGGTTTTGTGAAATTGCTGTCTCCTATAGGTGGATTTCGTATGTAGGTGAATTTATTGATGTAAATTATTTTTGCAGTTTTATGTAAGCTAGGCGCACGTGCGAGGTGTCAAAAGACGCGTCTCCGCGCGGGCTAGCGAGCTATGCAGTTTTTGGAATTTTGGCAGAACAAAAATTTTGACTTTTGGTCGAAAAACGTGTTTTTCGACTGAAAAGTATGTTAAAACCTGGAATTGCGACTACCAAACGGGACTGGAGCTCGCGGAACGCGCTCCAGAATACAGGTAAGGCAGGCAATTATCTATTAAAATTATAATCAAAAATGTTTATGCAGAGAATTTTGAGTAAAAATTATTTTAGGTTTTTCGTAAAGAAAAAATATTGAAAATTTTTCAAGGTCCAAGAACGAAAAATTATTTTCGCGCTATTGTCAATTTAATTAGTCAGGAAGTAGGACGGAGCCTATTAAAGATCAAAATGGCTGAAAACAGCTTCGAAATGCGTCACCAGGATGCAAAGTTATATTGGTTTTGTGAAATTGCTGTCTCCTATAGGTGGATTTCGTATGTAGGTGAATTTATTGATGTAAATTATTTTTGCAGTTTTATGTAAGCTAGGCGCACGTGCGAGGTGTCAAAAGACGCGTCTCCGCGCGGGCTAGCGAGCTATGCAGTTTTTGGAATTTTGGCAGAACAAAAATTTTGACTTTTGGTCGAAAAACGTGTTTTTCGACTGAAAAGTATGTTAAAACCTGGAATTGCGACTACCAAACGGGACTGGAGCTCGCGGAACGCGCTCCAGAATACAGGTAAGGCAGGCAATTATCTATTAAAATTATAATCAAAAATGTTTATGCAGAGAATTTTGAGTAAAAATTATTTTAGGTTTTTCGTAAAGAAAAAATATTGAAAATTTTTCAAGGTCCAAGAACGAAAAATTATTTTCGCGCTATTGTCAATTTAATTAGTCAGGAAGTAGGACGGAGCCTATTAAAGATCAAAATGGCTGAAAACAGCTTCGAAATGCGTCACCAGGATGCAAAGTTATATTGGTTTTGTGAAATTGCTGTCTCCTATAGGTTTTTTTTTTTTTTTTTTTTTTTTGGGTGGGAAATCATCCAATGACTTCTCCCGCTCTGGGCGGAGCGGAAGGGCGTGTCAGACTTTTACTGACTAAAACCCACCCGTGTTCCTTCCCTTACCTAGACCAGGGCCACGGTTTCCCCTTAGGACTTATCCGCAACCCCGGTGGTAGGCATCGGCCCTGACGGACCCCTTCAGCTTCGCTGACAACTCTTTGAGGCGCGCGTGGAACACTACGCGCCGTCGACCCGGGCTTGGTCCTGATCGGACGGAGAGCTACCCATCACTCTCCGTCCGCAAGCCCGCGCCTACGGTGGCCGGAAATCGGCGATCGATTCCCGACGCCCGGGGCGTCTACTACCGCGGCGGCTAGGGGCTCGAGGGAGCGACCTTAGTCTCTGCCTCTCGCGCCCCGCCTCCTCCTTTACGAGCATTACTGCTTCGCAGAAGGAGGTGACAGCCTGCCATGCCCTCTCACTCCGCACCATGGCCTGGACCAGGGCCGGACGTGAGAGGTCACTGCCGCCGATCGCCTGCACGAGGACACGGCGGTGCTCCACCCAAGCCGGGCAGACCTCCACCGTATGCTCCACCGTGTCCTCCGGGCGATCCACGCAGTGGTGACACCCGGGCGTTTCCTCCTGCCTGATCTGAAACAGGAACCTCCCGAAACTACCGTGTCCGGTGAGGACCTGCGTCAGGCGGTAGGTGAGGGCGCCGTGGCGCCTCTCTAGCCACTCCTCAAAGAGGGGACTTATCGCCGCAATTGTGGCGTGCCCAGATCTGGGTTGCGACAATCGCACTCTCCAAGCCGCCATGAGATCCTGCCGGAGCTCTGTCCGCTGTGCCGTGACTTGTCGCGGCAGCGGAGTTACACCCCGGCGCTTCATCTCCTCGCGCCACTCCCAGATGTGGGCGAGGACTTTCGCCTCCAGATCCCATGGCGGCGTTCCGGCAAGGAGGCTCGCTGCCTCGCCGGAGATCGTGCGGTATCCCCGCACTATCCGGGTGGCCATGACCCTTTGGGCCGCGTGCAACCGGCGGGTTGGCTGCAGCCTCAAGGTTGGCGCCCACACCGGCGCCCCGTAAAGGGCCATGGACCGCACGACCCCCGCGTAGAGCCTCCGGCAGGAGGCGTTTGGACCCCTTAGATTGGGCAGAAGCCGCTTCAAAGCAGCCCCGGCCCGCTCCAGTTTGGGAGCCAAACGTCGGAAATGCTCCACGAAGTTCCATCGACTGTCGAGGACGAGTCCCAGGTACCTCATCGTCACCTCGACGTCGATGTGAACCCCTCCTACCGTTATTTCGGAACCCGACGGTGGCGCGTTCCGAGGGCCATGAAAGCACATGACCTCGGACTTGTGCAGCGCCACCTCGAGTCCCAACTGCCGGATCCTGTCGACGATTGTCGCAACCCCGCGTGTCGCCAATTCGGCCGCCGCCTCGTGCGACCTCCCCTGCGCCAGGACCAGCGTGTCGTCAGCGTAGCACACTACGCTGACGCCGCTAGGGAGGTCGGCGCGCAGCACCCAGTCGTAACCGATGTCCCACAGATATGGCCCCAGGACCGATCCCTGTGGGACACCGCACGACATCTCTCGCCGGTTCCATTCCCCCTGGTGACCGGGGTAGATGACGGCCCTGTCCGTCAGATAGGCCTCGACCAAACGACAGAGGTAGGTCGGCATCCGGTGATACCGGAGTGCCTCCCTGATGCAACTCCAGGGCAGGGTGTTGAAGGCGTTGGCGATGTCTAGAGACACCGCCAAGACGACCCCACCCCGGGCCACAGCATCCCCCGTCGTGAAGGCCCGCACGCGCATGATGGCGTCCACCGTAGAGCGCCCTTGGCGGAAGCCAAACTGGCCATCCGCCAAATCCGGCCCCACCCGCACCAGCTGCCCGACGAGGCGGTTTGCAATTACTCTTTCAAAGAGCTTGCCCACCTCGTCGAGCAGCACGATGGGCCGGTAAGCGGACGGAGAGTCCGCAGGGCGCCCCGGCTTCTTGATGAGGACCAGTTTCCCGGTCTTCCAACGAAGTGGGAACTGGCCCCTCTCCATGCATGCGCTAAGGAGCCCCCTTAGTCGAGGCCCGAGAGCCTCCATGGCCAGGACCCAGGCTTTCCCAGGTAAGCCGTCGGGTCCTGGGGCGGTATTCTTGGCACTCAGCCTACGTACCGCCACTCTCATTTCTGCCTCGGTCACCTCTGGGGCATCGTCGTCGTCGCCGGCGGTGTGGTCCGCATCGGGCACCGCAGCAGGCGGAGCCATAGGCGGGGCGGGATGTTCCCCTCTCGAGGGAAACAGAGCGCTCACCACGTCCTCAACAAGCTCGGGTCGGAGACTCTGTGTCAGCGGGGGAGCCCATGGGCGGAGTTTCTCCCGCACCATCTTATATGGGCGTCCCCACGGGTCCCCGTCCAGAGTCCCCAGAAACTCCTCGCGAGCCAGTCCCCTGGCCCGCAGGATCCCTGCTTGGAGGACGTTCTTCGCCTCTCTGTACCTCTCGTACAGCTCTGCCTGAATGGCCTCCGTATCCGGAGGGCGGATACGGAGCCTGCGGTGCCTGGCGTACCGGCGTCGCGCCGCAACGCACGCTTTGCGCAGAGTCGTCAGCTCTGGCGACCACCAGTACACCTGGCGCCTAGCACGTCCGGGCTGGACCCGGGGCATTGCCACGTCGCAAATTGCGGACATGGCCTCCCGGAACCACTCTGCCTCATCGTTGATGTCGGCAGGCCTGTCCGGTGATGACACCCAGGCCTGCACGATCGAGGCTTCCAGGAGGAGCTCCCGGTCCAGCTGCTTCAGCGCCCATCGCGGACCACTCCGGGCCCGTCGGACCGGCGCGCTCGAGGTCTGGGCGGAGACATCAAACCGGATGTACCGGTGGTCGGAATACGTCTCCACCCCCTCCATGACGCGCCAGTCGACGACACGTGGCGACAGAGCAGGGCTGGCGAACGAGATGTCCACCACTGATTCGCCCTGCATCCGCACACACGTGGGGACAGAACCCCGGTTTAGGACGACCAGGCCTGTCTCCAGTGCCCAGTCCTCCACCATCCTGCCTCGTCTGTCCGTAAGCCGGGAACCCCAAGCCACATTCTTGGCATTGAAGTCCCCGAGAACGAGCACAGGGATGGAACCGTATCCGACGACGACGTCTCTCAACTCCGCAAGGGAGTTGTGGAACTCGGCGAGAGTTCGGTTCGGGGAGAAGTATACCCCTACGACGACAATCTCCCCGAACCGTGCTGCCACGCAACCCCGTCCTCTCTTGACAGCCTCGAGGGACGGAGTACCGGCGGCGGCCGATGAAATTATGGTCACTGAGCCGTTCAGGTCCTCCACCCGGTCATCCCTGGGCGGGATAAAGTACGGCTCAGCGACCACGGCGATGTTAATCGACCACTGCGCCATGCTCTGGAACAATAGGTCCTGAGCTGCGGCGCAGTGGTTGATGTTCGCCTGGAGGAGGCGTAATGGAGCCGTTATTGACAGTCCATTTCAGCCCCCTCCCGAGCCCCCTGTGAGGGCCCTGCCGCGGCGACAACGGCGGCGGCGACGACGGTGGAAGCGGCAGCGGCGGCGCCAGTAGTGGCGGTGGCTGCGGCGGTGACGGCGGTGGCGGCGGTGGCGGAGGGCTTGCCCCTGCCTCCGGCTTTGGCGGGTTTGGCGCAGGCCTTGCCCCCAATCCGGTGGTCGGCCGGCTTGCCAGCAGCCGCACATACGACGCAGTGCGGCGCGGCAGTGCACGAGCCAGCCTCGTGACCGGACTGACCACAGCGGTAGCAGTTACCACTGCGGTCCACCTCCGAGTCGCACTTCACTCCCACGTGGTGACCCACGTGGCAGCGGAAGCACCTCAGAGGTCTGGGTTCCAGCAGTTTGACCTGCGCGGATACCCAGCCCACCAAAAGCCTTTGGCCCTCCTCAGCAACCTTTTTGGCCGCCGACACGGGGCAGCTCACCGTCACGGTTCGCATACCCCTGGAGCCAGGACGGATGGTGCCTGCCTTAACCTGCTCGGCAGAGCACCCCCCCGTCCTAGCGACAGCGGCCACCACCTGTCCCTCCGTCACCGAGTCGTCCAGGCCCGAGATGCGCATGTCAGCACACATGGTGGGCCTGGACACTCTGGCCTCGTCCGGACTTATGGACTCCCTTATTTTATCGGCCAGAGCGTCAGCGGCCGGGCCACTGGCCGCGCCGGGGACCTCCAGCATTCGCGCCCCAGTCGCGGTGACCTTAAATTTGAGGCCATTTTTGGCCCCGAACGCTTCCAGGTTCCCTTCCAGAACCTGTCCCACCTTGGCGAGCACGGTTTGGTAGGACGCGCCCTTCTTCTCCGCCTCCGGCTGTAGTGTGATCACTACAGCTGCGGACTTCGGGGCGCGGAGCCTAGCCGCGACGCCTCGCTCCTTGCGCCGCTGCCGCCTCGCCTTCCTTTTGGCCGCCCTTTTGGCCTTACTCGCGTTCCGCCTTTCCCCGGCGACTTGCCATTCGGCGTCGGCCGGAGAAGAAGCGGGAGGCGGCGGCGGCTGTTGGGCCGGGGCCCTTGCCGCCTGGGCCGGGGCCCTCACCGTCTGGGCCAGGGCCCTCGCTGCCTGGGCCGGTGCCCGCGCCGCTTGGGCAGGTGCCCTCACCGCCTGGGCTGGTGTCCTCGCCGCCTCTGTAGCCGCCCTGCCCTTGGTCTGCCCCGACGACCCTGGTTTGGTCGGGGCAGCTGCGGTGGTGGCATATGATGCCACCTTCCGCTGGCCCGAGGCCGGCTGGCTCGCCGCTAGTGGGGGGCGCAGGACGATGGCCTCTAGGGCGGAAAACCGCGCACCAAGGGCACCTAACTCGCGCCGCACCAAGGACAGGACCGGGTCCTGCCCCTCCTGCTCTCCCCCTTGTAGCGCCTCGCGAGGGCCGGCTCCTCGGAGCCTGGCCAGGTCCGCTCGGAGCTCCTCGTTCTCCTTTCGGAGAAGCTCCATGGCGGCTACCAAGCGGGCGACCTCCGCCCGCATTCCGGACATTTCGTCCGGCGGAGGCCCGAGGAAACAGGCCCTCGCTGCCGCCAGGATAGAGGCCGTGGCCTCAGGTATGGCCTCCTCCCTGGAGGCCTTAAGTTTCTTTAAGGCCGCTGCCTTAAAAGCGGCCTCTACGGCCTCCTTAAATTTAGCCGCTGCGGCGTCCGGCTCGCCACAGGGAGACCCTGAGAGGACCGCGCTGGTCCCTTCAGGGTGGTCTTCCACTGTGGAGAGCCTTGTCATTTCGCCCGAGCTGGCCCGGCTCGGCTCACCGGCCTCCCTGGTGAGCCCCCTACCTACGCCCTTTTTCCGGGCCCCACCCCGCCGGCTAGAGTGGATTTTCCTCCTCTCGTCGGCGGACGACCCCTGGCCGTCAGAATTCGACCGCTTTCGGTAAAATTCCTTCTTCCTCCTTTCGGCAGCCTTCGCCACCTCCTCGCGCTCGGAGCTCTGAAAAGAGCTCTCCGCGCCCGATACAGCGTCGGACTCCGACCCCGTATCGCTCTCCACCACAGTTCTGCTTTTATATTTATTTTTCACCATAATAAATCCCACGAGTATAAAAATTATCCAACCAACCAACCAAAAATACGTGGTTCGCACTAACGACTAATTAAGCTACCCATTAGTCAAGCTTTCAACCTCCCTCACGGTGCGCCGCCGCTTGGAGGTTTGGGGTGATTTTTTATAGAGGTTTTCTTCCTCGCGGCCCGGGCAATTAAGCCAAGACCCTCGACCCCCGTCAAATGCCAGAGACATGACCTACACACTCTTCGGGGCTACGAGACCAACGGTGGCAGAAGAAAAGGCTTCCTTCTGCCTGCCCGACGGCAGGGTTAGTGCACGCCAAGCCCGTTCCTACCCGAACGCTGCTTAACGTGTACTCTCTCCGAGTACATGTTAGAGCGTTCCTGTGACAGGATATTAGCATACGGACAACGAGACCCCATTAGGCACAAAGTACCTAATGGCGAGTCATTGTCCGCATCCCAGGGTGCACCGACCCGTAGACTGATCTTCCCCCCGGACGGATCCGTAAGGGAACTCCAGTCCACAGGCACACGGGGAGGTTTCCTGTCAACGCACCCCGTCTCCTATAGGTGGATTTCGTATGTAGGTGAATTTATTGATGTAAATTATTTTTGCAGTTTTATGTAAGCTAGGCGCACGTGCGAGGTGTCAAAAGACGCGTCTCCGCGCGGGCTAGCGAGCTATGCAGTTTTTGGAATTTTGGCAGAACAAAAATTTTGACTTTTGGTCGAAAAACGTGTTTTTCGACTGAAAAGTATGTTAAAACCTGGAATTGCGACTACCAAACGGGACTGGAGCTCGCGGAACGCGCTCCAGAATACAGGTAAGGCAGGCAATTATCTATTAAAATTATAATCAAAAATGTTTATGCAGAGAATTTTGAGTAAAAATTATTTTAGGTTTTTCGTAAAGAAAAAATATTGAAAATTTTTCAAGGTCCAAGAACGAAAAATTATTTTCGCGCTATTGTCAATTTAATTAGTCAGGAAGTAGGACGGAGCCTATTAAAGATCAAAATGGCTGAAAACAGCTTCGAAATGCGTCACCAGGATGCAAAGTTATATTGGTTTTGTGAAATTGCTGTCTCCTATAGGTGGATTTCGTATGTAGGTGAATTTATTGATGTAAATTATTTTTGCAGTTTTATGTAAGCTAGGCGCACGTGCGAGGTGTCAAAAGACGCGTCTCCGCGCGGGCTAGCGAGCTATGCAGTTTTTGGAATTTTGGCAGAACAAAAATTTTGACTTTTGGTCGAAAAACGTGTTTTTCGACTGAAAAGTATGTTAAAACCTGGAATTGCGACTACCAAACGGGACTGGAGCTCGCGGAACGCGCTCCAGAATACAGGTAAGGCAGGCAATTATCTATTAAAATTATAATCAAAAATGTTTATGCAGAGAATTTTGAGTAAAAATTATTTTAGGTTTTTCGTAAAGAAAAAATATTGAAAATTTTTCAAGGTCCAAGAACGAAAAATTATTTTCGCGCTATTGTCAATTTAATTAGTCAGGAAGTAGGACGGAGCCTATTAAAGATCAAAATGGCTGAAAACAGCTTCGAAATGCGTCACCAGGATGCAAAGTTATATTGGTTTTGTGAAATTGCTGTCTCCTATAGGTGGATTTCGTATGTAGGTGAATTTATTGATGTAAATTATTTTTGCAGTTTTATGTAAGCTAGGCGCACGTGCGAGGTGTCAAAAGACGCGTCTCCGCGCGGGCTAGCGAGCTATGCAGTTTTTGGAATTTTGGCAGAACAAAAATTTTGACTTTTGGTCGAAAAACGTGTTTTTCGACTGAAAAGTATGTTAAAACCTGGAATTGCGACTACCAAACGGGACTGGAGCTCGCGGAACGCGCTCCAGAATACAGGTAAGGCAGGCAATTATCTATTAAAATTATAATCAAAAATGTTTATGCAGAGAATTTTGAGTAAAAATTATTTTAGGTTTTTCGTAAAGAAAAAATATTGAAAATTTTTCAAGGTCCAAGAACGAAAAATTATTTTCGCGCTATTGTCAATTTAATTAGTCAGGAAGTAGGACGGAGCCTATTAAAGATCAAAATGGCTGAAAACAGCTTCGAAATGCGTCACCAGGATGCAAAGTTATATTGGTTTTGTGAAATTGCTGTCTCCTATAGGTGGATTTCGTATGTAGGTGAATTTATTGATGTAAATTATTTTTGCAGTTTTATGTAAGCTAGGCGCACGTGCGAGGTGTCAAAAGACGCGTCTCCGCGCGGGCTAGCGAGCTATGCAGTTTTTGGAATTTTGGCAGAACAAAAATTTTGACTTTTGGTCGAAAAACGTGTTTTTCGACTGAAAAGTATGTTAAAACCTGGAATTGCGACTACCAAACGGGACTGGAGCTCGCGGAACGCGCTCCAGAATACAGGTAAGGCAGGCAATTATCTATTAAAATTATAATCAAAAATGTTTATGCAGAGAATTTTGAGTAAAAATTATTTTAGGTTTTTCGTAAAGAAAAAATATTGAAAATTTTTCAAGGTCCAAGAACGAAAAATTATTTTCGCGCTATTGTCAATTTAATTAGTCAGGAAGTAGGACGGAGCCTATTAAAGATCAAAATGGCTGAAAACAGCTTCGAAATGCGTCACCAGGATGCAAAGTTATATTGGTTTTGTGAAATTGCTGTCTCCTATAGGTGGATTTCGTATGTAGGTGAATTTATTGATGTAAATTATTTTTGCAGTTTTATGTAAGCTAGGCGCACGTGCGAGGTGTCAAAAGACGCGTCTCCGCGCGGGCTAGCGAGCTATGCAGTTTTTGGAATTTTGGCAGAACAAAAATTTTGACTTTTGGTCGAAAAACGTGTTTTTCGACTGAAAAGTATGTTAAAACCTGGAATTGCGACTACCAAACGGGACTGGAGCTCGCGGAACGCGCTCCAGAATACAGGTAAGGCAGGCAATTATCTATTAAAATTATAATCAAAAATGTTTATGCAGAGAATTTTGAGTAAAAATTATTTTAGGTTTTTCGTAAAGAAAAAATATTGAAAATTTTTCAAGGTCCAAGAACGAAAAATTATTTTCGCGCTATTGTCAATTTAATTAGTCAGGAAGTAGGACGGAGCCTATTAAAGATCAAAATGGCTGAAAACAGCTTCGAAATGCGTCACCAGGATGCAAAGTTATATTGGTTTTGTGAAATTGCTGTCTCCTATAGGTGGATTTCGTATGTAGGTGAATTTATTGATGTAAATTATTTTTGCAGTTTTATGTAAGCTAGGCGCACGTGCGAGGTGTCAAAAGACGCGTCTCCGCGCGGGCTAGCGAGCTATGCAGTTTTTGGAATTTTGGCAGAACAAAAATTTTGACTTTTGGTCGAAAAACGTGTTTTTCGACTGAAAAGTATGTTAAAACCTGGAATTGCGACTACCAAACGGGACTGGAGCTCGCGGAACGCGCTCCAGAATACAGGTAAGGCAGGCAATTATCTATTAAAATTATAATCAAAAATGTTTATGCAGAGAATTTTGAGTAAAAATTATTTTAGGTTTTTCGTAAAGAAAAAATATTGAAAATTTTTCAAGGTCCAAGAACGAAAAATTATTTTCGCGCTATTGTCAATTTAATTAGTCAGGAAGTAGGACGGAGCCTATTAAAGATCAAAATGGCTGAAAACAGCTTCGAAATGCGTCACCAGGATGCAAAGTTATATTGGTTTTGTGAAATTGCTGTCTCCTATAGGTGGATTTCGTATGTAGGTGAATTTATTGATGTAAATTATTTTTGCAGTTTTATGTAAGCTAGGCGCACGTGCGAGGTGTCAAAAGACGCGTCTCCGCGCGGGCTAGCGAGCTATGCAGTTTTTGGAATTTTGGCAGAACAAAAATTTTGACTTTTGGTCGAAAAACGTGTTTTTCGACTGAAAAGTATGTTAAAACCTGGAATTGCGACTACCAAACGGGACTGGAGCTCGCGGAACGCGCTCCAGAATACAGGTAAGGCAGGCAATTATCTATTAAAATTATAATCAAAAATGTTTATGCAGAGAATTTTGAGTAAAAATTATTTTAGGTTTTTCGTAAAGAAAAAATATTGAAAATTTTTCAAGGTCCAAGAACGAAAAATTATTTTCGCGCTATTGTCAATTTAATTAGTCAGGAAGTAGGACGGAGCCTATTAAAGATCAAAATGGCTGAAAACAGCTTCGAAATGCGTCACCAGGATGCAAAGTTATATTGGTTTTGTGAAATTGCTGTCTCCTATAGGTGGATTTCGTATGTAGGTGAATTTATTGATGTAAATTATTTTTGCAGTTTTATGTAAGCTAGGCGCACGTGCGAGGTGTCAAAAGACGCGTCTCCGCGCGGGCTAGCGAGCTATGCAGTTTTTGGAATTTTGGCAGAACAAAAATTTTGACTTTTGGTCGAAAAACGTGTTTTTCGACTGAAAAGTATGTTAAAACCTGGAATTGCGACTACCAAACGGGACTGGAGCTCGCGGAACGCGCTCCAGAATACAGGTAAGGCAGGCAATTATCTATTAAAATTATAATCAAAAATGTTTATGCAGAGAATTTTGAGTAAAAATTATTTTAGGTTTTTCGTAAAGAAAAAATATTGAAAATTTTTCAAGGTCCAAGAACGAAAAATTATTTTCGCGCTATTGTCAATTTAATTAGTCAGGAAGTAGGACGGAGCCTATTAAAGATCAAAATGGCTGAAAACAGCTTCGAAATGCGTCACCAGGATGCAAAGTTATATTGGTTTTGTGAAATTGCTGTCTCCTATAGGTGGATTTCGTATGTAGGTGAATTTATTGATGTAAATTATTTTTGCAGTTTTATGTAAGCTAGGCGCACGTGCGAGGTGTCAAAAGACGCGTCTCCGCGCGGGCTAGCGAGCTATGCAGTTTTTGGAATTTTGGCAGAACAAAAATTTTGACTTTTGGTCGAAAAACGTGTTTTTCGACTGAAAAGTATGTTAAAACCTGGAATTGCGACTACCAAACGGGACTGGAGCTCGCGGAACGCGCTCCAGAATACAGGTAAGGCAGGCAATTATCTATTAAAATTATAATCAAAAATGTTTATGCAGAGAATTTTGAGTAAAAATTATTTTAGGTTTTTCGTAAAGAAAAAATATTGAAAATTTTTCAAGGTCCAAGAACGAAAAATTATTTTCGCGCTATTGTCAATTTAATTAGTCAGGAAGTAGGACGGAGCCTATTAAAGATCAAAATGGCTGAAAACAGCTTCGAAATGCGTCACCAGGATGCAAAGTTATATTGGTTTTGTGAAATTGCTGTCTCCTATAGGTGGATTTCGTATGTAGGTGAATTTATTGATGTAAATTATTTTTGCAGTTTTATGTAAGCTAGGCGCACGTGCGAGGTGTCAAAAGACGCGTCTCCGCGCGGGCTAGCGAGCTATGCAGTTTTTGGAATTTTGGCAGAACAAAAATTTTGACTTTTGGTCGAAAAACGTGTTTTTCGACTGAAAAGTATGTTAAAACCTGGAATTGCGACTACCAAACGGGACTGGAGCTCGCGGAACGCGCTCCAGAATACAGGTAAGGCAGGCAATTATCTATTAAAATTATAATCAAAAATGTTTATGCAGAGAATTTTGAGTAAAAATTATTTTAGGTTTTTCGTAAAGAAAAAATATTGAAAATTTTTCAAGGTCCAAGAACGAAAAATTATTTTCGCGCTATTGTCAATTTAATTAGTCAGGAAGTAGGACGGAGCCTATTAAAGATCAAAATGGCTGAAAACAGCTTCGAAATGCGTCACCAGGATGCAAAGTTATATTGGTTTTGTGAAATTGCTGTCTCCTATAGGTGGATTTCGTATGTAGGTGAATTTATTGATGTAAATTATTTTTGCAGTTTTATGTAAGCTAGGCGCACGTGCGAGGTGTCAAAAGACGCGTCTCCGCGCGGGCTAGCGAGCTATGCAGTTTTTGGAATTTTGGCAGAACAAAAATTTTGACTTTTGGTCGAAAAACGTGTTTTTCGACTGAAAAGTATGTTAAAACCTGGAATTGCGACTACCAAACGGGACTGGAGCTCGCGGAACGCGCTCCAGAATACAGGTAAGGCAGGCAATTATCTATTAAAATTATAATCAAAAATGTTTATGCAGAGAATTTTGAGTAAAAATTATTTTAGGTTTTTCGTAAAGAAAAAATATTGAAAATTTTTCAAGGTCCAAGAACGAAAAATTATTTTCGCGCTATTGTCAATTTAATTAGTCAGGAAGTAGGACGGAGCCTATTAAAGATCAAAATGGCTGAAAACAGCTTCGAAATGCGTCACCAGGATGCAAAGTTATATTGGTTTTGTGAAATTGCTGTCTCCTATAGGTGGATTTCGTATGTAGGTGAATTTATTGATGTAAATTATTTTTGCAGTTTTATGTAAGCTAGGCGCACGTGCGAGGTGTCAAAAGACGCGTCTCCGCGCGGGCTAGCGAGCTATGCAGTTTTTGGAATTTTGGCAGAACAAAAATTTTGACTTTTGGTCGAAAAACGTGTTTTTCGACTGAAAAGTATGTTAAAACCTGGAATTGCGACTACCAAACGGGACTGGAGCTCGCGGAACGCGCTCCAGAATACAGGTAAGGCAGGCAATTATCTATTAAAATTATAATCAAAAATGTTTATGCAGAGAATTTTGAGTAAAAATTATTTTAGGTTTTTCGTAAAGAAAAAATATTGAAAATTTTTCAAGGTCCAAGAACGAAAAATTATTTTCGCGCTATTGTCAATTTAATTAGTCAGGAAGTAGGACGGAGCCTATTAAAGATCAAAATGGCTGAAAACAGCTTCGAAATGCGTCACCAGGATGCAAAGTTATATTGGTTTTGTGAAATTGCTGTCTCCTATAGGTGGATTTCGTATGTAGGTGAATTTATTGATGTAAATTATTTTTGCAGTTTTATGTAAGCTAGGCGCACGTGCGAGGTGTCAAAAGACGCGTCTCCGCGCGGGCTAGCGAGCTATGCAGTTTTTGGAATTTTGGCAGAACAAAAATTTTGACTTTTGGTCGAAAAACGTGTTTTTCGACTGAAAAGTATGTTAAAACCTGGAATTGCGACTACCAAACGGGACTGGAGCTCGCGGAACGCGCTCCAGAATACAGGTAAGGCAGGCAATTATCTATTAAAATTATAATCAAAAATGTTTATGCAGAGAATTTTGAGTAAAAATTATTTTAGGTTTTTCGTAAAGAAAAAATATTGAAAATTTTTCAAGGTCCAAGAACGAAAAATTATTTTCGCGCTATTGTCAATTTAATTAGTCAGGAAGTAGGACGGAGCCTATTAAAGATCAAAATGGCTGAAAACAGCTTCGAAATGCGTCACCAGGATGCAAAGTTATATTGGTTTTGTGAAATTGCTGTCTCCTATAGGTGGATTTCGTATGTAGGTGAATTTATTGATGTAAATTATTTTTGCAGTTTTATGTAAGCTAGGCGCACGTGCGAGGTGTCAAAAGACGCGTCTCCGCGCGGGCTAGCGAGCTATGCAGTTTTTGGAATTTTGGCAGAACAAAAATTTTGACTTTTGGTCGAAAAACGTGTTTTTCGACTGAAAAGTATGTTAAAACCTGGAATTGCGACTACCAAACGGGACTGGAGCTCGCGGAACGCGCTCCAGAATACAGGTAAGGCAGGCAATTATCTATTAAAATTATAATCAAAAATGTTTATGCAGAGAATTTTGAGTAAAAATTATTTTAGGTTTTTCGTAAAGAAAAAATATTGAAAATTTTTCAAGGTCCAAGAACGAAAAATTATTTTCGCGCTATTGTCAATTTAATTAGTCAGGAAGTAGGACGGAGCCTATTAAAGATCAAAATGGCTGAAAACAGCTTCGAAATGCGTCACCAGGATGCAAAGTTATATTGGTTTTGTGAAATTGCTGTCTCCTATAGGTGGATTTCGTATGTAGGTGAATTTATTGATGTAAATTATTTTTGCAGTTTTATGTAAGCTAGGCGCACGTGCGAGGTGTCAAAAGACGCGTCTCCGCGCGGGCTAGCGAGCTATGCAGTTTTTGGAATTTTGGCAGAACAAAAATTTTGACTTTTGGTCGAAAAACGTGTTTTTCGACTGAAAAGTATGTTAAAACCTGGAATTGCGACTACCAAACGGGACTGGAGCTCGCGGAACGCGCTCCAGAATACAGGTAAGGCAGGCAATTATCTATTAAAATTATAATCAAAAATGTTTATGCAGAGAATTTTGAGTAAAAATTATTTTAGGTTTTTCGTAAAGAAAAAATATTGAAAATTTTTCAAGGTCCAAGAACGAAAAATTATTTTCGCGCTATTGTCAATTTAATTAGTCAGGAAGTAGGACGGAGCCTATTAAAGATCAAAATGGCTGAAAACAGCTTCGAAATGCGTCACCAGGATGCAAAGTTATATTGGTTTTGTGAAATTGCTGTCTCCTATAGGTGGATTTCGTATGTAGGTGAATTTATTGATGTAAATTATTTTTGCAGTTTTATGTAAGCTAGGCGCACGTGCGAGGTGTCAAAAGACGCGTCTCCGCGCGGGCTAGCGAGCTATGCAGTTTTTGGAATTTTGGCAGAACAAAAATTTTGACTTTTGGTCGAAAAACGTGTTTTTCGACTGAAAAGTATGTTAAAACCTGGAATTGCGACTACCAAACGGGACTGGAGCTCGCGGAACGCGCTCCAGAATACAGGTAAGGCAGGCAATTATCTATTAAAATTATAATCAAAAATGTTTATGCAGAGAATTTTGAGTAAAAATTATTTTAGGTTTTTCGTAAAGAAAAAATATTGAAAATTTTTCAAGGTCCAAGAACGAAAAATTATTTTCGCGCTATTGTCAATTTAATTAGTCAGGAAGTAGGACGGAGCCTATTAAAGATCAAAATGGCTGAAAACAGCTTCGAAATGCGTCACCAGGATGCAAAGTTATATTGGTTTTGTGAAATTGCTGTCTCCTATAGGTGGATTTCGTATGTAGGTGAATTTATTGATGTAAATTATTTTTGCAGTTTTATGTAAGCTAGGCGCACGTGCGAGGTGTCAAAAGACGCGTCTCCGCGCGGGCTAGCGAGCTATGCAGTTTTTGGAATTTTGGCAGAACAAAAATTTTGACTTTTGGTCGAAAAACGTGTTTTTCGACTGAAAAGTATGTTAAAACCTGGAATTGCGACTACCAAACGGGACTGGAGCTCGCGGAACGCGCTCCAGAATACAGGTAAGGCAGGCAATTATCTATTAAAATTATAATCAAAAATGTTTATGCAGAGAATTTTGAGTAAAAATTATTTTAGGTTTTTCGTAAAGAAAAAATATTGAAAATTTTTCAAGGTCCAAGAACGAAAAATTATTTTCGCGCTATTGTCAATTTAATTAGTCAGGAAGTAGGACGGAGCCTATTAAAGATCAAAATGGCTGAAAACAGCTTCGAAATGCGTCACCAGGATGCAAAGTTATATTGGTTTTGTGAAATTGCTGTCTCCTATAGGTGGATTTCGTATGTAGGTGAATTTATTGATGTAAATTATTTTTGCAGTTTTATGTAAGCTAGGCGCACGTGCGAGGTGTCAAAAGACGCGTCTCCGCGCGGGCTAGCGAGCTATGCAGTTTTTGGAATTTTGGCAGAACAAAAATTTTGACTTTTGGTCGAAAAACGTGTTTTTCGACTGAAAAGTATGTTAAAACCTGGAATTGCGACTACCAAACGGGACTGGAGCTCGCGGAACGCGCTCCAGAATACAGGTAAGGCAGGCAATTATCTATTAAAATTATAATCAAAAATGTTTATGCAGAGAATTTTGAGTAAAAATTATTTTAGGTTTTTCGTAAAGAAAAAATATTGAAAATTTTTCAAGGTCCAAGAACGAAAAATTATTTTCGCGCTATTGTCAATTTAATTAGTCAGGAAGTAGGACGGAGCCTATTAAAGATCAAAATGGCTGAAAACAGCTTCGAAATGCGTCACCAGGATGCAAAGTTATATTGGTTTTGTGAAATTGCTGTCTCCTATAGGTGGATTTCGTATGTAGGTGAATTTATTGATGTAAATTATTTTTGCAGTTTTATGTAAGCTAGGCGCACGTGCGAGGTGTCAAAAGACGCGTCTCCGCGCGGGCTAGCGAGCTATGCAGTTTTTGGAATTTTGGCAGAACAAAAATTTTGACTTTTGGTCGAAAAACGTGTTTTTCGACTGAAAAGTATGTTAAAACCTGGAATTGCGACTACCAAACGGGACTGGAGCTCGCGGAACGCGCTCCAGAATACAGGTAAGGCAGGCAATTATCTATTAAAATTATAATCAAAAATGTTTATGCAGAGAATTTTGAGTAAAAATTATTTTAGGTTTTTCGTAAAGAAAAAATATTGAAAATTTTTCAAGGTCCAAGAACGAAAAATTATTTTCGCGCTATTGTCAATTTAATTAGTCAGGAAGTAGGACGGAGCCTATTAAAGATCAAAATGGCTGAAAACAGCTTCGAAATGCGTCACCAGGATGCAAAGTTATATTGGTTTTGTGAAATTGCTGTCTCCTATAGGTGGATTTCGTATGTAGGTGAATTTATTGATGTAAATTATTTTTGCAGTTTTATGTAAGCTAGGCGCACGTGCGAGGTGTCAAAAGACGCGTCTCCGCGCGGGCTAGCGAGCTATGCAGTTTTTGGAATTTTGGCAGAACAAAAATTTTGACTTTTGGTCGAAAAACGTGTTTTTCGACTGAAAAGTATGTTAAAACCTGGAATTGCGACTACCAAACGGGACTGGAGCTCGCGGAACGCGCTCCAGAATACAGGTAAGGCAGGCAATTATCTATTAAAATTATAATCAAAAATGTTTATGCAGAGAATTTTGAGTAAAAATTATTTTAGGTTTTTCGTAAAGAAAAAATATTGAAAATTTTTCAAGGTCCAAGAACGAAAAATTATTTTCGCGCTATTGTCAATTTAATTAGTCAGGAAGTAGGACGGAGCCTATTAAAGATCAAAATGGCTGAAAACAGCTTCGAAATGCGTCACCAGGATGCAAAGTTATATTGGTTTTGTGAAATTGCTGTCTCCTATAGGTGGATTTCGTATGTAGGTGAATTTATTGATGTAAATTATTTTTGCAGTTTTATGTAAGCTAGGCGCACGTGCGAGGTGTCAAAAGACGCGTCTCCGCGCGGGCTAGCGAGCTATGCAGTTTTTGGAATTTTGGCAGAACAAAAATTTTGACTTTTGGTCGAAAAACGTGTTTTTCGACTGAAAAGTATGTTAAAACCTGGAATTGCGACTACCAAACGGGACTGGAGCTCGCGGAACGCGCTCCAGAATACAGGTAAGGCAGGCAATTATCTATTAAAATTATAATCAAAAATGTTTATGCAGAGAATTTTGAGTAAAAATTATTTTAGGTTTTTCGTAAAGAAAAAATATTGAAAATTTTTCAAGGTCCAAGAACGAAAAATTATTTTCGCGCTATTGTCAATTTAATTAGTCAGGAAGTAGGACGGAGCCTATTAAAGATCAAAATGGCTGAAAACAGCTTCGAAATGCGTCACCAGGATGCAAAGTTATATTGGTTTTGTGAAATTGCTGTCTCCTATAGGTGGATTTCGTATGTAGGTGAATTTATTGATGTAAATTATTTTTGCAGTTTTATGTAAGCTAGGCGCACGTGCGAGGTGTCAAAAGACGCGTCTCCGCGCGGGCTAGCGAGCTATGCAGTTTTTGGAATTTTGGCAGAACAAAAATTTTGACTTTTGGTCGAAAAACGTGTTTTTCGACTGAAAAGTATGTTAAAACCTGGAATTGCGACTACCAAACGGGACTGGAGCTCGCGGAACGCGCTCCAGAATACAGGTAAGGCAGGCAATTATCTATTAAAATTATAATCAAAAATGTTTATGCAGAGAATTTTGAGTAAAAATTATTTTAGGTTTTTCGTAAAGAAAAAATATTGAAAATTTTTCAAGGTCCAAGAACGAAAAATTATTTTCGCGCTATTGTCAATTTAATTAGTCAGGAAGTAGGACGGAGCCTATTAAAGATCAAAATGGCTGAAAACAGCTTCGAAATGCGTCACCAGGATGCAAAGTTATATTGGTTTTGTGAAATTGCTGTCTCCTATAGGTGGATTTCGTATGTAGGTGAATTTATTGATGTAAATTATTTTTGCAGTTTTATGTAAGCTAGGCGCACGTGCGAGGTGTCAAAAGACGCGTCTCCGCGCGGGCTAGCGAGCTATGCAGTTTTTGGAATTTTGGCAGAACAAAAATTTTGACTTTTGGTCGAAAAACGTGTTTTTCGACTGAAAAGTATGTTAAAACCTGGAATTGCGACTACCAAACGGGACTGGAGCTCGCGGAACGCGCTCCAGAATACAGGTAAGGCAGGCAATTATCTATTAAAATTATAATCAAAAATGTTTATGCAGAGAATTTTGAGTAAAAATTATTTTAGGTTTTTCGTAAAGAAAAAATATTGAAAATTTTTCAAGGTCCAAGAACGAAAAATTATTTTCGCGCTATTGTCAATTTAATTAGTCAGGAAGTAGGACGGAGCCTATTAAAGATCAAAATGGCTGAAAACAGCTTCGAAATGCGTCACCAGGATGCAAAGTTATATTGGTTTTGTGAAATTGCTGTCTCCTATAGGTTTTTTTTTTTTTTTTTTTTTTTTTTTTTTTTTTGGGGTGGGAAATCATCCAATGACTTCTCCCGCTCTGGGCGGAGCGGAAGGGCGTGTCAGACTTTTACTGACTAAAACCCACCCGTGTTCCTTCCCTTACCTAGACCAGGGCCACGGTTTCCCCTTAGGACTTATCCGCAACCCCGGTGGTAGGCATCGGCCCTGACGGACCCCTTCAGCTTCGCTGACAACTCTTTGAGGCGCGCGTGGAACACTACGCGCCGTCGACCCGGGCTTGGTCCTGATCGGACGGAGAGCTACCCATCACTCTCCGTCCGCAAGCCCGCGCCTACGGTGGCCGGAAATCGGCGATCGATTCCCGACGCCCGGGGCGTCTACTACCGCGGCGGCTAGGGGCTCGAGGGAGCGACCTTAGTCTCTGCCTCTCGCGCCCCGCCTCCTCCTTTACGAGCATTACTGCTTCGCAGAAGGAGGTGACAGCCTGCCATGCCCTCTCACTCCGCACCATGGCCTGGACCAGGGCCGGACGTGAGAGGTCACTGCCGCCGATCGCCTGCACGAGGACACGGCGGTGCTCCACCCAAGCCGGGCAGACCTCCACCGTATGCTCCACCGTGTCCTCCGGGCGATCCACGCAGTGGTGACACCCGGGCGTTTCCTCCTGCCTGATCTGAAACAGGAACCTCCCGAAACTACCGTGTCCGGTGAGGACCTGCGTCAGGCGGTAGGTGAGGGCGCCGTGGCGCCTCTCTAGCCACTCCTCAAAGAGGGGACTTATCGCCGCAATTGTGGCGTGCCCAGATCTGGGTTGCGACAATCGCACTCTCCAAGCCGCCATGAGATCCTGCCGGAGCTCTGTCCGCTGTGCCGTGACTTGTCGCGGCAGCGGAGTAACACCCCGGCGCTTCATCTCCTCGCGCCACTCCCAGATGTGGGCGAGGACTTTCGCCTCCAGATCCCATGGCGGCGTTCCGGCAAGGAGGCTCGCTGCCTCGCCGGAGATCGTGCGGTATCCCCGCACTATCCGGGTGGCCATGACCCTTTGGGCCGCGTGCAACCGGCGGGTTGGCTGCAGCCTCAAGGTTGGCGCCCACACCGGCGCCCCGTAAAGGGCCATGGACCGCACGACCCCCGCGTAGAGCCTCCGGCAGGAGGCGTTTGGACCCCTTAGATTGGGCAGAAGCCGCTTCAAAGCAGCCCCGGCCCGCTCCAGTTTGGGAGCCAAACGTCGGAAATGCTCCACGAAGTTCCACCGACTGTCGAGGACGAGTCCCAGGTACCTCATCGTCACCTCGACGTCGATGTGAACCCCTCCTGCCGTTATTTGGGAACCCGACGGTGGCGCGTTCCGAGGGCCATGAAAGCACATGACCTCGGACTTGTGCAGCGCCACCTCGAGTCCCAATTGCCGGATCCTGTCGACGATTGTCGCAACCCCGCGTGTCGCCAATTCGGCCGCCGCCTCGTGCGACCTCCCTTGCGCCAGGACCAGCGTGTCGTCAGCGTAGCACACTACGCTGACGCCGCTAGGGAGATCGGCGCGCAGCACCCAGTCGTATCCGATGTCCCACAGATATGGCCCCAGGACCGATCCCTGTGGGACACCGCACGACATCTCTCGCCGGTTCCATTCCCCCTGGTGACCGGGGTAGATGACGGCCCTGTCCGTCAAATAGGCCTCGACCAAACGACAGAGGTAGGTCGGCATCCGGTGATACCGGAGTGCCTCCTTGATGCAACTCCAGGGCAGGGTGTTGAAGGCGTTGGCGATGTCTAGAGACACCGCCAAGACGACCCGACCCCGGGCAACAGCATCCCCCGTCGTGAGGGCCCGCACGCGCATGATGGCGTCCACCGTAGAGCGCCCTTGGCGGAAGCCAAACTGGCCATCCGCCAAATCCGGCCCCACCCGCACCAGCTGCCCGACGAGGCGGTTTGCAATTACTCTTTCAAAGAGCTTGCCCACCTCGTCGAGCAGCACGATGGGCCGGTAAGCGGACGGAGAGTCCGCAGGGCGCCCCGGCTTCTTGATAAGGACCAGTTTCCCGGTCTTCCAACGAAGTGGGAACTGGCCCCTCTCCATGCATGCGCTAAGGAGCCCCCTTAGTCGAGGCCCGAGAGCCTCCATGGCCAGGACCCAGGCTTTCCCAGGTAAGCCGTCGGGTCCTGGGGCGGTATTCTTGGCACTCAGCCTACGTACCGCCACTCTCATTTCTGCCTCGGTCACCTCTGGGGCATCGTCGTCGTCGTCGGCGGTGTGGTCCGCATCGGGCACCGCAGCAGGCGGAGCCATAGGCGGGGCGGGATGTTCCCCTCTCGAGGGGAATAGAGCGCTCACCACGTCCTCAACAAGCTCGGGTCGGAGACTCTGTGTCAGCGGGGGAGCCCATGGGCGGAGTTTCTCCCGCACCATCTTATATGGGCGTCCCCACGGGTCCCCGTCCAGAGTCCCCAGAAACTCCTCGCGAGCCAGTCCCCTGGCCCGCAGGATCCCTGCTTGGAGGACGTTCTTCGCCTCTCTGTACCTCTCGTACAGCTCCGCCTGAATGGCCTCCGTATCCGGAGGGCGGATACGGAGCCTGCGGTGCCTGGCGTACCGGCGTCGCGCCGCAACGCTCGCTTTGCGCAGAGTCGTCAGCTCTGGCGACCACCAGTACACCTGGCGCCTAGCACGTCCGGGCTGGACCCGGGGCATTGCCACGTCGCAAATTGCGGACATGGCCTCCCGGAACCACTCTGCCTCATCGTTGATGTCGGCAGGCCTGTCCGGTGATGACACCCAGGCCTGCACGATCGAGGCTTCCAGGAGGAGCTCCCGGTCCAGCTGCTTCAGCGCCCATCGCGGACCACTCCGGGCCTGTCGGACCGGCGCGCTCGAGGTCTGGGCGGAGACGTCAAACCGGATGTACCGGTGGTCGGAATACGTCTCCACCCCCTCCATGACGCGCCAGTCGACGACACGTGGCGACAGAGCAGGGCTGGCGAACGAGATGTCCACCACTGATTCGCCCTGCATCCGCACACACGTGGGGACAGAACCCCGGTTTAGGACGACCAGGCCTGTCTCCAGTGCCCAGTCTTCCACCATCCTGCCTCGTCTGTCCGTAAGCCGGGAACCCCAAGCCACATTCTTGGCATTGAAGTCCCCGAGAACGAGCACAGGGAGGGAACCGTATCCGACGACGACGTCTCTCAACTCCGCAAGGGAGTTGTGGAACTCGGCGAGAGTTCGGTTCGGGGAGAAGTATACCCCTACCACGACAATCTCCCCGAACCGTGCTGCCACGCAACCCCGTCCTCTCTTGACAGCCTCGAGGGACGGAGTACCGGCGGCGGCCGACGAAATTATGGTCACTGAGCCGTTCAGGTCCTCCACCCGGTCATCCCTGGGCGGGACAAAGTACGGCTCAGCGACCACGGCGATGTTAATCGACCACTGCGCCATGCTCTGGAACAATAGGTCCTGAGCTGCGGCGCAGTGGTTGATGTTCGCCTGGAGGAGGCGTAATGGAGCCGTTATTGGCAGTCCATTTCAGCCCCCTCCCGAGCCCCCTGTGAGGGCCCTGCCGCGGCGACAACGGCGGCGGCGACGACGGTGGAAGCGGCAGCGGCGGCGCCAGTAGTGGCGGTGGCTGCGGCGGTGACGGCGGTGGCGGCGGTGGCGGAGGGCTTGCCCCTGCCTCCGGCTTTGGCGGGTTTGGCGCAGGCCTTGCCCCCAATCCGGTGGTCGGCCGGCTTGCCAGCAGCCGCACATACGACGCAGTGCGGCGCGGCAGTGCACGAGCCAGCCTCGTGACCGGACTGACCGCAGCGGTAGCAGTTACCGCTGCGGTCCACCTCCGAAGTGCACTTCACTCCCACGTGGTGACCCACGTGGCAGCGGAAGCACCTCAGAGGTCTGGGCTCCAGCAGTTTGACCTGCGCGGACACCCAGCCCACCAACAACCTTTGGCCCTCCTCGGAAATCTTCTTGGCCGCCGACACGGGGCAGCTCACCGTCACGGCTCGCATGCCCTTGAAGCCAGGACGGATGGTGCCCGCCTTAACCTGCTCGGCAGAGCACCCCCCCGTCCTAGCGACAGCGGCCACGATAATTTCCTCCGTCACCGAGTCGTCCAGGCCCGAGATGCGCATGTCAGCGCACATGGTCGGCCTGGACACTCTGGCCTCGTCCGCATCTATGGACGCCCTTATCTTTTCAGCCAGAGCGTCAGCGGCCGGGCCACTGGCCGCGCCGGGGACCTCCAGCATCCGGGCCCCAGTCGCGGTGACCTTGAATTTGAGGCCATTTTTGGCCCCGAGCGCTTCAAGGTTCCCTGCCACAACCTGCCCCACCTTGGCGAGCACGCTTTGGTAGGTCGCGCCCTTCTTCTCCGCCTCCGGCTGTAGTGTGATAACTACAGCTGCGGACTTCGGGGCGCGGAGCCTAGCCGCGACGCCTCGCTCCTTGCGCCGCTGCCGCCTCGCCTTCCTTTTAGCCGCCCTTGCGGCCTTACCCGCGTTCCGCCTTTCCCCGGCGACTTGCCATTCGGCGTCGGCCGGAGAAGAAGCGGGAGGCGGGGGCGGCTGTTGGGCCGGGGCCCTCGCCGCCTGGGCCGGGGCCCTCACCGCCGGGGCCGGGGCCCTCGCTGCCTGGGCTGGTGCCCTCGCTGCCTGGGCCGGTGCCTTCGCCGCCTGGGCAGGTGCCCTCGCCGCCTGGGCTGGTGCCCTCGCCGCCTCTGTAGCTGCCCTGCCCTTGGTCTGCCCCGACGACCCTGGTTTGGTCGGGGCAGCTGCGGTGGTGGCATATGATGCCGCCTTCCGCTGGCCTGAAGCCGGCTGGCTCGCCGCTAATGGGGGGCGCAGGACGATGGCCTCCAGGGCGGAAAACCGCGCCCGAAAGGCATCCATCTCCTGCCGCACCAAGGACAGGACCCGGTCCTCAGCAGGCACGGGCCGTCCCTGCCCATGCTGCTCTCCCCCCTGCGGCACCTCGCGAGGGCCGGCTCCTCGGAGCCTGGCCAGGTCCGCTCGGAGCTCCTCGTTCTCCTTTCGGAGAAGCTCCATGGCGGCTACCAAGCGGGCGACCTCCGCCCGCATTCCGTCTCCTATAGGTGGATTTCGTATGTAGGTGAATTTATTGATGTAAATTATTTTTGCAGTTTTATGTAAGCTAGGCGCACGTGCGAGGTGTCAAAAGACGCGTCTCCGCGCGGGCTAGCGAGCTATGCAGTTTTTGGAATTTTGGCAGAACAAAAATTTTGACTTTTGGTCGAAAAACGTGTTTTTCGACTGAAAAGTATGTTAAAACCTGGAATTGCGACTACCAAACGGGACTGGAGCTCGCGGAACGCGCTCCAGAATACAGGTAAGGCAGGCAATTATCTATTAAAATTATAATCAAAAATGTTTATGCAGAGAATTTTGAGTAAAAATTATTTTAGGTTTTTCGTAAAGAAAAAATATTGAAAATTTTTCAAGGTCCAAGAACGAAAAATTATTTTCGCGCTATTGTCAATTTAATTAGTCAGGAAGTAGGACGGAGCCTATTAAAGATCAAAATGGCTGAAAACAGCTTCGAAATGCGTCACCAGGATGCAAAGTTATATTGGTTTTGTGAAATTGCTGTCTCCTATAGGTGGATTTCGTATGTAGGTGAATTTATTGATGTAAATTATTTTTGCAGTTTTATGTAAGCTAGGCGCACGTGCGAGGTGTCAAAAGACGCGTCTCCGCGCGGGCTAGCGAGCTATGCAGTTTTTGGAATTTTGGCAGAACAAAAATTTTGACTTTTGGTCGAAAAACGTGTTTTTCGACTGAAAAGTATGTTAAAACCTGGAATTGCGACTACCAAACGGGACTGGAGCTCGCGGAACGCGCTCCAGAATACAGGTAAGGCAGGCAATTATCTATTAAAATTATAATCAAAAATGTTTATGCAGAGAATTTTGAGTAAAAATTATTTTAGGTTTTTCGTAAAGAAAAAATATTGAAAATTTTTCAAGGTCCAAGAACGAAAAATTATTTTCGCGCTATTGTCAATTTAATTAGTCAGGAAGTAGGACGGAGCCTATTAAAGATCAAAATGGCTGAAAACAGCTTCGAAATGCGTCACCAGGATGCAAAGTTATATTGGTTTTGTGAAATTGCTGTCTCCTATAGGTGGATTTCGTATGTAGGTGAATTTATTGATGTAAATTATTTTTGCAGTTTTATGTAAGCTAGGCGCACGTGCGAGGTGTCAAAAGACGCGTCTCCGCGCGGGCTAGCGAGCTATGCAGTTTTTGGAATTTTGGCAGAACAAAAATTTTGACTTTTGGTCGAAAAACGTGTTTTTCGACTGAAAAGTATGTTAAAACCTGGAATTGCGACTACCAAACGGGACTGGAGCTCGCGGAACGCGCTCCAGAATACAGGTAAGGCAGGCAATTATCTATTAAAATTATAATCAAAAATGTTTATGCAGAGAATTTTGAGTAAAAATTATTTTAGGTTTTTCGTAAAGAAAAAATATTGAAAATTTTTCAAGGTCCAAGAACGAAAAATTATTTTCGCGCTATTGTCAATTTAATTAGTCAGGAAGTAGGACGGAGCCTATTAAAGATCAAAATGGCTGAAAACAGCTTCGAAATGCGTCACCAGGATGCAAAGTTATATTGGTTTTGTGAAATTGCTGTCTCCTATAGGTGGATTTCGTATGTAGGTGAATTTATTGATGTAAATTATTTTTGCAGTTTTATGTAAGCTAGGCGCACGTGCGAGGTGTCAAAAGACGCGTCTCCGCGCGGGCTAGCGAGCTATGCAGTTTTTGGAATTTTGGCAGAACAAAAATTTTGACTTTTGGTCGAAAAACGTGTTTTTCGACTGAAAAGTATGTTAAAACCTGGAATTGCGACTACCAAACGGGACTGGAGCTCGCGGAACGCGCTCCAGAATACAGGTAAGGCAGGCAATTATCTATTAAAATTATAATCAAAAATGTTTATGCAGAGAATTTTGAGTAAAAATTATTTTAGGTTTTTCGTAAAGAAAAAATATTGAAAATTTTTCAAGGTCCAAGAACGAAAAATTATTTTCGCGCTATTGTCAATTTAATTAGTCAGGAAGTAGGACGGAGCCTATTAAAGATCAAAATGGCTGAAAACAGCTTCGAAATGCGTCACCAGGATGCAAAGTTATATTGGTTTTGTGAAATTGCTGTCTCCTATAGGTGGATTTCGTATGTAGGTGAATTTATTGATGTAAATTATTTTTGCAGTTTTATGTAAGCTAGGCGCACGTGCGAGGTGTCAAAAGACGCGTCTCCGCGCGGGCTAGCGAGCTATGCAGTTTTTGGAATTTTGGCAGAACAAAAATTTTGACTTTTGGTCGAAAAACGTGTTTTTCGACTGAAAAGTATGTTAAAACCTGGAATTGCGACTACCAAACGGGACTGGAGCTCGCGGAACGCGCTCCAGAATACAGGTAAGGCAGGCAATTATCTATTAAAATTATAATCAAAAATGTTTATGCAGAGAATTTTGAGTAAAAATTATTTTAGGTTTTTCGTAAAGAAAAAATATTGAAAATTTTTCAAGGTCCAAGAACGAAAAATTATTTTCGCGCTATTGTCAATTTAATTAGTCAGGAAGTAGGACGGAGCCTATTAAAGATCAAAATGGCTGAAAACAGCTTCGAAATGCGTCACCAGGATGCAAAGTTATATTGGTTTTGTGAAATTGCTGTCTCCTATAGGTTTTTTTTTTTTTTTTTTGGGGTGGGAAATCATCCAATGACTTCTCCCGCTCTGGGCGGAGCGAAAGGGCGTGTCAGACTTTTACTGACTAAAACCCACCCGTGTTCCTTCCCTTACCTAGACCAGGGCCACGGTTTCCCCTTAGGACTTATCCGCAACCCCGGTGGTAGGCATCGGCCCTGATGGACCCCTTCAGCTTCGCTGACAACTCTTTGAGGCGCGCGTGGAACACTACGCGCCGTCGACCCGGGCTTGGTCCTGATCGGACGGAGAGCTACCCATCACTCTCCGTCCGCAAGCCCGCGCCTACGGTGGCCGGAAATCGGCGATCGATTCCCGACGCCCGGGGCGTCTGCTACCGCGGCGGCTAGGGGCTCGAGGGAGCGACCTTAGTCTCTGCCTCTCGCGCCCCGCCTCCTCCTTTACGAGCATTACTGCTTCGCAGAAGGAGGTGACAGCCTGCCATGCCCTCTCACTCCGCACCATGGCCTGGACCAGGGCCGGACGTGAGAGGTCATTGCCGCCGATCGCCTGCACGAGGACACGGCGGTGCTCCACCCAAGCCGGGCAGACCTCCACCGTATGCTCCACCGTGTCCTCCGGGCGATCCACGCAGTGGTGACACCCGGGCGTTTCCTCCTGCCTGATCTGAAACAGGAACCTCCCGAAACTACCGTGTCCGGTGAGGACCTGCGTCAGGCGGTAGGTGAGGGCGCCGTGGCGCCTCTCTAGCCACTCCTCAAAGAGGGGACTTATCGCCGCAATTGTGGCGTGCCCAGATCTGGGTTGCGACAATCGCACTCTCCAAGCCGCCATGAGATCCTGCCGGAGCTCTGTCCGCTGTGCCGTGACTTGTCGCGGCAGCGGAGTTACACCCCGGCGCTTCATCTCCTCGCGCCACTCCCATATGTGGGCGAGGACTTTCGCCTCCAGATCCCATGGCGGCGTTCCGGCAAGGAGGCTCGCTGCCTCGCCGGAGATCGTGCGGTATCCCCGCACTATCCGGGTGGCCATGACCCTTTGGGCCGCGTGCAACCGGCGGGTTGGCTGCAGCCTCAAGGTTGGCGCCCACACCGGCGCCCCGTAAAGGGCCATGGACCGCACGACCCCCGCGTAGAGCCTCCGGCAGGAGGCGTTTGGACCCCTTAGATTGGGCAGAAGCCGCTTCAAAGCAGCCCCGGCCCGCTCCAGTTTGGGAGCCAAACGTCGGAAATGCTCCACGAAGTTCCACCGACTGTCGAGGACGAGTCCCAGGTACCTCATCGTCACCTCGACGTCGATGTGAACCCCTCCTGCCGTTATTTGGGAACCCGACGGTGGCGCGTTCCGAGGGCCATGAAAGCACATGACCTCGGACTTGTGCAGCGCCACCTCGAGTCCCAATTGCCGGATCCTGTCGACGATTGTCGCAACCCCGCGTGTCGCCAATTCGGCCGCCGCCTCGTGCGACCTCCCTTGCGCCAGGACCAGCGTGTCGTCAGCGTAGCACACTACGCTGACGCCGCCAGGGAGGTCGGCGCGCAGCACCCAGTCGTATCCGATGTCCCACAGATATGGCCCCAGGACCGATCCCTGTGGGACACCGCACGACATCTCTCGCCGGTTCCATTCCCCCTGGTGACCGGGGTAGATGACGGCCCTGTCCGTCAAATAGGCCTCGACCAAACGACAGAGGTAGGTCGGCATCCGGTGATACCGGAGTGCCTCCTTGATGCAACTCCAGGGCAGGGTGTTGAAGGCGTTGGCGATGTCTAGAGACACCGCCAAGACGACCCGACCCCGGGCAACAGCATCCCCCGTCGTGAGGGCCCGCACGCGCATGATGGCGTCCACCGTAGAGCGCCCTTGGCGGAAGCCAAACTGGCCATCCGCCAAATCCGGCCCCACCCGCACCAGCTGCCCGACGAGGCGGTTTGCAATTACTCTTTCAAAGAGCTTGCCCACCTCGTCGAGCAGCACGATGGGCCGGTAAGCGGACGGAGAGTCCGCAGGGCGCCCCGGCTTCTTGATAAGGACCAGTTTCCCGGTCTTCCAACGAAGTGGGAACTGGCCCCTCTCCATGCATGCGCTAAGGAGCCCCCTTAGTCGAGGCCCGAGAGCCTCCATGGCCAGGACCCAGGCTTTCCCAGGTAAGCCGTCGGGTCCTGGGGCGGTATTCTTGGCACTCAGCCTACGTACCGCCACTCTCATTTCTGCCTCGGTCACCTCTGGGGCATCGTCGTCGTCGTCGGCGGTGTGGTCCGCATCGGGCACCGCAGCAGGCGGAGCCATAGGCGGGGCGGGATGTTCCCCTCTCGAGGGGAACAGAGCGCTCACCACGTCCTCAACAAGCTCGGGTCGGAGACTCTGTGTCAGCGGGGGAGCCCATGGGCGGAGTTTCTCCCGCACCATCTTATATGGGCGTCCCCACGGGTCCCCGTCCAGAGTCCCCAGAAACTCCTCGCGAGCCAGTCCCCTGGCCCGCAGGATCCCTGCTTGGAGGACGTTCTTCGCCTCTCTGTACCTCTCGTACAGCTCCGCCTGAATGGCCTCCGTATCCGGAGGGCGGATACGGAGCCTGCGATGCCTGGCGTACCGGCGTCGCGCCGCAACGCACGCTTTGCGCAGAGTCGTCAGCTCTGGCGACCACCAGTACACCTGGCGCCTAGCACGTCCGGGCTGGACCCGGGGCATTGCCACGTCGCAAATTGCGGACATGGCCTCCCGGAACCACTCTGCCTCATCGTTGATGTCGGCAGGCCTGTCCGGTGATGACACCCAGGCCTGCACGATCGAGGCTTCCAGGAGGAGCTCCCGGTCCAGCTGCTTCAGCGCCCATCGCGGACCACTCCGGGCCTGTCGGACCGGCGCGCTCGAGGTCTGGGCGGAGACGTCAAACCGGATGTACCGGTGGTCGGAATACGTCTCCACCCCCTCCATGACGCGCCAGTCGACGACACGTGGCGACAGAGCAGGGCTGGCGAACGAGATGTCCACCACTGATTCGCCCTGCATCCGCACACACGTGGGGACAGAACCCCGGTTTAGGACGACCAGGCCTGTCTCCAGTGCCCAGTCTTCCACCATCCTGCCTCGTCTGTCCGTAAGCCGGGAACCCCAAGCCACATTCTTGGCATTGAAGTCCCCGAGAACGAGCACAGGGAGGGAACCGTATCCGACGACGACGTCTCTCAACTCCGCAAGGGAGTTGTGGAGCTCGGCGAGAGTTCGGTTCGGGGAGAAGTATACCCCTACCACGACAATCTCCCCGAACCGTGCTGCCACGCAACCCCGTCCTCTCTTGACAGCCTCGAGGGACGGAGTACCGGCGGCGGCCGACGAAATTATGGTCACTGAGCCGTTCAGGTCCTCCACCCGGTCATCCCTGGGCGGGACAAAGTACGGCTCAGCGACCACGGCGATGTTAATCGACCACTGCGCCATGCTCTGGAACAATAGGTCCTGAGCTGCGGCGCAGTGGTTGATGTTCGCCTGGAGGAGGCGTAATGGAGCCGTTATTGGCAGTCCATTTCAGCCCCCTCCCGAGCCCCCTGTGAGGGCCCTGCCGCGGCGACAACGGCGGCGGCGACGACGGTGGAAGCGGCAGCGGCGGCGCCAGTAGTGGCGGTGGCTGCGGCGGTGACGGCGGTGGCGGCGGTGGCGGAGGGCTTGCCCCTGCCTCCGGCTTTGGCGGGTTTGGCGCAGGCCTTGCCCCCAATCCGGTGGTCGGCCGGCTTGCCAGCAGCCGCACATACGACGCAGTGCGGCGCGGCAGTGCACGAGCCAGCCTCGTGACCGGACTGACCACAGCGGTAGCAGTTACCGCTGCGGTCCACCTCCGAGTCGCACTTCACTCCCACGTGGTGACCCACGTGGCAGCGGAAGCACCTCAGAGGTCTGGGTTCCAGCAGTTTGACCTGCGCGGATACCCAGCCCACCAAAAGCCTTTGGCCCTCCTCAGCAACCTTTTTGGCCGCCGACACGGGGCAGCTCACCGTCACGGTTCGCATACCCCTGGAGCCAGGACGGATGGTGCCCGCCTTAACCTGCTCGGCAGAGCACCCCCCCGTCCTAGCGACAGCGGCCACCACCTGTCCCTCCGTCACCGAGTCGTCCAGGCCCGAAATGCGCATGTCAGCACACATGGTGGGCCTGGACACTCTGGCCTCGTCCGGACTTATTGACTCCCTGATTTTTTCGGCCAGAGCGTCAGCGGCCGGGCCACTGGCCGCGCCGGGGACCTCCAGCATTCGAGCCCCAGTCGCGGTGACCTTGAATTTGAGGCCATTTTTGGCCCCGAACGCTTCCAGGTTCCCCTCCAGAACCTGTCCCACCTTGGCGAGCACGGTTTGGTAGGACGCGCCCTTCTTCTCCGCCTCCGGCTGTAGTGTGATCACTACAGCTGCGGACTTCGGGGCGCGGAGCCTAGCCGCGACGCCTCGCTCCTTGCGCCGCTGCCGCCTCGCCTTCCTTTTGGCCGCCCTTTTGGCCTTACCCGCGTTCCGCCTCTCCCCGGCGACTTGCCATTCGGCGTCGGCCGGAGAAGAAGCGGGAGGCGGGGGCGGCTGTTGGGCCGGGGCCCTTGCCGCCTGGGCCGGGGCCCTCACCGCCTGGGCAGGGGCCCTCGCTGCCTGGGCCGGTGCCCTCGCCGCTTGGGCAGGTGCCCTCACCGCCTGGGCTGGTGCCCTCGCCGCCTCTGTAGCCGCCCTGCCCTTGGTCTGCCCCGACGACCCTGGTTTGGTCGGGGCAGCTGCGGTGGTGGCATATGATGCCACCTTCCGCTGGCCCGAGGCCGGCTGGCTCGCCGCTAATGGGGGGCGCAGGACGATGGCCTCTAGGGCGGAAAACCGCGCCCCAAGGGCACCTAACTCGCGTCGCACCAAGGACAGTACCGGGTCCTGCCCCTCCTGCTCTCCCCCCTGTAGCACCTCGCGAGGGCCGGCTCCTCGGAGCCTGGCCAGGTCCGCTCGGAGCTCCTCGTTCTCCTTTCGGAGAAGCTCCATGGCGGCTACCAAGCGGGTGACCTCCGCCCGCATTTCGGACATTTCGTCCGGCGGAGGCCTGAGGAAACAGGCCCTCGCTGCCGCCAAGATAGAGGCCGTGGCCTCAGGTATGGCCCCCTCCCTGGAGGCCTTGAGTTTCTTTAAGGCCGCTCTCTTGAAAGCGGCCTCCACGGCCTCCTTAAATTTAGCCGCTGCGGCGTCCGGCTCGCCACAGGGAGACCCTGAGAGGACCGCGCTGGTCCCTTCAGGGTGGTCTTCCGCTGTGGCGAGCCTTGTCTTTTCGCCCGAGCTGGCCCGGCTCGGCTCACCGGCCTCCCTGGTGAGCCCCCTACCTACGCCCTTTTTCCGGGCCCCACCCCGCCGGCTAGAGTGGATTTTCCTCCTCTCGTCGGCGGACGACCCCTGGCCATCCGAATTCGTCCGCTTCCGGATAAACTCCTTCCTCCTTTCGGTAGCCTTCACTACCTCCTCGCGCTCGGAGCTCTGAAAAGAGCTCTCCGCGCCCGATACAGCGTCGGAGTCCGACCCCGTATCGCTCTCCACCACACTTCTGTTTTTATATTTATTTTTCACCATAATAAATCCCACGAGTATAAAAATTATCCAACCAACCAACCAAAAATACGTGGTTCGCACTAACGACTAATTAAGCTACCCATTAGTCAAGCTTTCAACCTCCCTCACGGTGCGCCGCCGCTTGGAGGTTTGGGGTGATTTTTTATAGAGGTTTTCTTCCTCGCGGCCCGGGCAATTAAGCCAAGACCCTCGACCCCCGTCAAATGCCAGAGACATGACCTACACACTCTTCGGGGCTACGAGACCAACGGTGGCAGAAGAAAAGGCTTCCTTCTGCCTGCCCGACGGCAGGGTTAGTGCACGCCGAGCCCGTTCCTACCCGAACGCTGCTTAACGTGTACTCTCTCCGAGTACATGTTAGAGCGTTCCTGTGACAGGATATTAGCATACGGACAACGAGACCCCATTAGGCACAAAGTACCTAATGGCGAGTCATTGTCCGCATCCCAGGGTGCACCGACCCGTAGACTGATCTTCCCCCCGGACGGATCCGTAAGGGAACTCCAGTCCACAGGCACACGGGGAGGTTTCCTGTCAACGCACCCCGTCTCCTATAGGTGGATTTCGTATGTAGGTGAATTTATTGATGTAAATTATTTTTGCAGTTTTATGTAAGCTAGGCGCACGTGCGAGGTGTCAAAAGACGCGTCTCCGCGCGGGCTAGCGAGCTATGCAGTTTTTGGAATTTTGGCAGAACAAAAATTTTGACTTTTGGTCGAAAAACGTGTTTTTCGACTGAAAAGTATGTTAAAACCTGGAATTGCGACTACCAAACGGGACTGGAGCTCGCGGAACGCGCTCCAGAATACAGGTAAGGCAGGCAATTATCTATTAAAATTATAATCAAAAATGTTTATGCAGAGAATTTTGAGTAAAAATTATTTTAGGTTTTTCGTAAAGAAAAAATATTGAAAATTTTTCAAGGTCCAAGAACGAAAAATTATTTTCGCGCTATTGTCAATTTAATTAGTCAGGAAGTAGGACGGAGCCTATTAAAGATCAAAATGGCTGAAAACAGCTTCGAAATGCGTCACCAGGATGCAAAGTTATATTGGTTTTGTGAAATTGCTGTCTCCTATAGGTGGATTTCGTATGTAGGTGAATTTATTGATGTAAATTATTTTTGCAGTTTTATGTAAGCTAGGCGCACGTGCGAGGTGTCAAAAGACGCGTCTCCGCGCGGGCTAGCGAGCTATGCAGTTTTTGGAATTTTGGCAGAACAAAAATTTTGACTTTTGGTCGAAAAACGTGTTTTTCGACTGAAAAGTATGTTAAAACCTGGAATTGCGACTACCAAACGGGACTGGAGCTCGCGGAACGCGCTCCAGAATACAGGTAAGGCAGGCAATTATCTATTAAAATTATAATCAAAAATGTTTATGCAGAGAATTTTGAGTAAAAATTATTTTAGGTTTTTCGTAAAGAAAAAATATTGAAAATTTTTCAAGGTCCAAGAACGAAAAATTATTTTCGCGCTATTGTCAATTTAATTAGTCAGGAAGTAGGACGGAGCCTATTAAAGATCAAAATGGCTGAAAACAGCTTCGAAATGCGTCACCAGGATGCAAAGTTATATTGGTTTTGTGAAATTGCTGTCTCCTATAGGTGGATTTCGTATGTAGGTGAATTTATTGATGTAAATTATTTTTGCAGTTTTATGTAAGCTAGGCGCACGTGCGAGGTGTCAAAAGACGCGTCTCCGCGCGGGCTAGCGAGCTATGCAGTTTTTGGAATTTTGGCAGAACAAAAATTTTGACTTTTGGTCGAAAAACGTGTTTTTCGACTGAAAAGTATGTTAAAACCTGGAATTGCGACTACCAAACGGGACTGGAGCTCGCGGAACGCGCTCCAGAATACAGGTAAGGCAGGCAATTATCTATTAAAATTATAATCAAAAATGTTTATGCAGAGAATTTTGAGTAAAAATTATTTTAGGTTTTTCGTAAAGAAAAAATATTGAAAATTTTTCAAGGTCCAAGAACGAAAAATTATTTTCGCGCTATTGTCAATTTAATTAGTCAGGAAGTAGGACGGAGCCTATTAAAGATCAAAATGGCTGAAAACAGCTTCGAAATGCGTCACCAGGATGCAAAGTTATATTGGTTTTGTGAAATTGCTGTCTCCTATAGGTGGATTTCGTATGTAGGTGAATTTATTGATGTAAATTATTTTTGCAGTTTTATGTAAGCTAGGCGCACGTGCGAGGTGTCAAAAGACGCGTCTCCGCGCGGGCTAGCGAGCTATGCAGTTTTTGGAATTTTGGCAGAACAAAAATTTTGACTTTTGGTCGAAAAACGTGTTTTTCGACTGAAAAGTATGTTAAAACCTGGAATTGCGACTACCAAACGGGACTGGAGCTCGCGGAACGCGCTCCAGAATACAGGTAAGGCAGGCAATTATCTATTAAAATTATAATCAAAAATGTTTATGCAGAGAATTTTGAGTAAAAATTATTTTAGGTTTTTCGTAAAGAAAAAATATTGAAAATTTTTCAAGGTCCAAGAACGAAAAATTATTTTCGCGCTATTGTCAATTTAATTAGTCAGGAAGTAGGACGGAGCCTATTAAAGATCAAAATGGCTGAAAACAGCTTCGAAATGCGTCACCAGGATGCAAAGTTATATTGGTTTTGTGAAATTGCTGTCTCCTATAGGTGGATTTCGTATGTAGGTGAATTTATTGATGTAAATTATTTTTGCAGTTTTATGTAAGCTAGGCGCACGTGCGAGGTGTCAAAAGACGCGTCTCCGCGCGGGCTAGCAAGCTATGCAGTTTTTGGAATTTTGGCAGAACAAAAATTTTGACTTTTGGTCGAAAAACGTGTTTTTCGACTGAAAAGTATGTTAAAACCTGGAATTGCGACTACCAAACGGGACTGGAGCTCGCGGAACGCGCTCCAGAATACAGGTAAGGCAGGCAATTATCTATTAAAATTATAATCAAAAATGTTTATGCAGAGAATTTTGAGTAAAAATTATTTTAGGTTTTTCGTAAAGAAAAAATATTGAAAATTTTTCAAGGTCCAAGAACGAAAAATTATTTTCGCGCTATTGTCAATTTAATTAGTCAGGAAGTAGGACGGAGCCTATTAAAGATCAAAATGGCTGAAAACAGCTTCGAAATGCGTCACCAGGATGCAAAGTTATATTGGTTTTGTGAAATTGCTGTCTCCTATAGGTGGATTTCGTATGTAGGTGAATTTATTGATGTAAATTATTTTTGCAGTTTTATGTAAGCTAGGCGCACGTGCGAGGTGTCAAAAGACGCGTCTCCGCGCGGGCTAGCGAGCTATGCAGTTTTTGGAATTTTGGCAGAACAAAAATTTTGACTTTTGGTCGAAAAACGTGTTTTTCGACTGAAAAGTATGTTAAAACCTGGAATTGCGACTACCAAACGGGACTGGAGCTCGCGGAACGCGCTCCAGAATACAGGTAAGGCAGGCAATTATCTATTAAAATTATAATCAAAAATGTTTATGCAGAGAATTTTGAGTAAAAATTATTTTAGGTTTTTCGTAAAGAAAAAATATTGAAAATTTTTCAAGGTCCAAGAACGAAAAATTATTTTCGCGCTATTGTCAATTTAATTAGTCAGGAAGTAGGACGGAGCCTATTAAAGATCAAAATGGCTGAAAACAGCTTCGAAATGCGTCACCAGGATGCAAAGTTATATTGGTTTTGTGAAATTGCTGTCTCCTATAGGTGGATTTCGTATGTAGGTGAATTTATTGATGTAAATTATTTTTGCAGTTTTATGTAAGCTAGGCGCACGTGCGAGGTGTCAAAAGACGCGTCTCCGCGCGGGCTAGCGAGCTATGCAGTTTTTGGAATTTTGGCAGAACAAAAATTTTGACTTTTGGTCGAAAAACGTGTTTTTCGACTGAAAAGTATGTTAAAACCTGGAATTGCGACTACCAAACGGGACTGGAGCTCGCGGAACGCGCTCCAGAATACAGGTAAGGCAGGCAATTATCTATTAAAATTATAATCAAAAATGTTTATGCAGAGAATTTTGAGTAAAAATTATTTTAGGTTTTTCGTAAAGAAAAAATATTGAAAATTTTTCAAGGTCCAAGAACGAAAAATTATTTTCGCGCTATTGTCAATTTAATTAGTCAGGAAGTAGGACGGAGCCTATTAAAGATCAAAATGGCTGAAAACAGCTTCGAAATGCGTCACCAGGATGCAAAGTTATATTGGTTTTGTGAAATTGCTGTCTCCTATAGGTGGATTTCGTATGTAGGTGAATTTATTGATGTAAATTATTTTTGCAGTTTTATGTAAGCTAGGCGCACGTGCGAGGTGTCAAAAGACGCGTCTCCGCGCGGGCTAGCGAGCTATGCAGTTTTTGGAATTTTGGCAGAACAAAAATTTTGACTTTTGGTCGAAAAACGTGTTTTTCGACTGAAAAGTATGTTAAAACCTGGAATTGCGACTACCAAACGGGACTGGAGCTCGCGGAACGCGCTCCAGAATACAGGTAAGGCAGGCAATTATCTATTAAAATTATAATCAAAAATGTTTATGCAGAGAATTTTGAGTAAAAATTATTTTAGGTTTTTCGTAAAGAAAAAATATTGAAAATTTTTCAAGGTCCAAGAACGAAAAATTATTTTCGCGCTATTGTCAATTTAATTAGTCAGGAAGTAGGACGGAGCCTATTAAAGATCAAAATGGCTGAAAACAGCTTCGAAATGCGTCACCAGGATGCAAAGTTATATTGGTTTTGTGAAATTGCTGTCTCCTATAGGTGGATTTCGTATGTAGGTGAATTTATTGATGTAAATTATTTTTGCAGTTTTATGTAAGCTAGGCGCACGTGCGAGGTGTCAAAAGACGCGTCTCCGCGCGGGCTAGCGAGCTATGCAGTTTTTGGAATTTTGGCAGAACAAAAATTTTGACTTTTGGTCGAAAAACGTGTTTTTCGACTGAAAAGTATGTTAAAACCTGGAATTGCGACTACCAAACGGGACTGGAGCTCGCGGAACGCGCTCCAGAATACAGGTAAGGCAGGCAATTATCTATTAAAATTATAATCAAAAATGTTTATGCAGAGAATTTTGAGTAAAAATTATTTTAGGTTTTTCGTAAAGAAAAAATATTGAAAATTTTTCAAGGTCCAAGAACGAAAAATTATTTTCGCGCTATTGTCAATTTAATTAGTCAGGAAGTAGGACGGAGCCTATTAAAGATCAAAATGGCTGAAAACAGCTTCGAAATGCGTCACCAGGATGCAAAGTTATATTGGTTTTGTGAAATTGCTGTCTCCTATAGGTGGATTTCGTATGTAGGTGAATTTATTGATGTAAATTATTTTTGCAGTTTTATGTAAGCTAGGCGCACGTGCGAGGTGTCAAAAGACGCGTCTCCGCGCGGGCTAGCGAGCTATGCAGTTTTTGGAATTTTGGCAGAACAAAAATTTTGACTTTTGGTCGAAAAACGTGTTTTTCGACTGAAAAGTATGTTAAAACCTGGAATTGCGACTACCAAACGGGACTGGAGCTCGCGGAACGCGCTCCAGAATACAGGTAAGGCAGGCAATTATCTATTAAAATTATAATCAAAAATGTTTATGCAGAGAATTTTGAGTAAAAATTATTTTAGGTTTTTCGTAAAGAAAAAATATTGAAAATTTTTCAAGGTCCAAGAACGAAAAATTATTTTCGCGCTATTGTCAATTTAATTAGTCAGGAAGTAGGACGGAGCCTATTAAAGATCAAAATGGCTGAAAACAGCTTCGAAATGCGTCACCAGGATGCAAAGTTATATTGGTTTTGTGAAATTGCTGTCTCCTATAGGTGGATTTCGTATGTAGGTGAATTTATTGATGTAAATTATTTTTGCAGTTTTATGTAAGCTAGGCGCACGTGCGAGGTGTCAAAAGACGCGTCTCCGCGCGGGCTAGCGAGCTATGCAGTTTTTGGAATTTTGGCAGAACAAAAATTTTGACTTTTGGTCGAAAAACGTGTTTTTCGACTGAAAAGTATGTTAAAACCTGGAATTGCGACTACCAAACGGGACTGGAGCTCGCGGAACGCGCTCCAGAATACAGGTAAGGCAGGCAATTATCTATTAAAATTATAATCAAAAATGTTTATGCAGAGAATTTTGAGTAAAAATTATTTTAGGTTTTTCGTAAAGAAAAAATATTGAAAATTTTTCAAGGTCCAAGAACGAAAAATTATTTTCGCGCTATTGTCAATTTAATTAGTCAGGAAGTAGGACGGAGCCTATTAAAGATCAAAATGGCTGAAAACAGCTTCGAAATGCGTCACCAGGATGCAAAGTTATATTGGTTTTGTGAAATTGCTGTCTCCTATAGGTGGATTTCGTATGTAGGTGAATTTATTGATGTAAATTATTTTTGCAGTTTTATGTAAGCTAGGCGCACGTGCGAGGTGTCAAAAGACGCGTCTCCGCGCGGGCTAGCGAGCTATGCAGTTTTTGGAATTTTGGCAGAACAAAAATTTTGACTTTTGGTCGAAAAACGTGTTTTTCGACTGAAAAGTATGTTAAAACCTGGAATTGCGACTACCAAACGGGACTGGAGCTCGCGGAACGCGCTCCAGAATACAGGTAAGGCAGGCAATTATCTATTAAAATTATAATCAAAAATGTTTATGCAGAGAATTTTGAGTAAAAATTATTTTAGGTTTTTCGTAAAGAAAAAATATTGAAAATTTTTCAAGGTCCAAGAACGAAAAATTATTTTCGCGCTATTGTCAATTTAATTAGTCAGGAAGTAGGACGGAGCCTATTAAAGATCAAAATGGCTGAAAACAGCTTCGAAATGCGTCACCAGGATGCAAAGTTATATTGGTTTTGTGAAATTGCTGTCTCCTATAGGTGGATTTCGTATGTAGGTGAATTTATTGATGTAAATTATTTTTGCAGTTTTATGTAAGCTAGGCGCACGTGCGAGGTGTCAAAAGACGCGTCTCCGCGCGGGCTAGCGAGCTATGCAGTTTTTGGAATTTTGGCAGAACAAAAATTTTGACTTTTGGTCGAAAAACGTGTTTTTCGACTGAAAAGTATGTTAAAACCTGGAATTGCGACTACCAAACGGGACTGGAGCTCGCGGAACGCGCTCCAGAATACAGGTAAGGCAGGCAATTATCTATTAAAATTATAATCAAAAATGTTTATGCAGAGAATTTTGAGTAAAAATTATTTTAGGTTTTTCGTAAAGAAAAAATATTGAAAATTTTTCAAGGTCCAAGAACGAAAAATTATTTTCGCGCTATTGTCAATTTAATTAGTCAGGAAGTAGGACGGAGCCTATTAAAGATCAAAATGGCTGAAAACAGCTTCGAAATGCGTCACCAGGATGCAAAGTTATATTGGTTTTGTGAAATTGCTGTCTCCTATAGGTGGATTTCGTATGTAGGTGAATTTATTGATGTAAATTATTTTTGCAGTTTTATGTAAGCTAGGCGCACGTGCGAGGTGTCAAAAGACGCGTCTCCGCGCGGGCTAGCGAGCTATGCAGTTTTTGGAATTTTGGCAGAACAAAAATTTTGACTTTTGGTCGAAAAACGTGTTTTTCGACTGAAAAGTATGTTAAAACCTGGAATTGCGACTACCAAACGGGACTGGAGCTCGCGGAACGCGCTCCAGAATACAGGTAAGGCAGGCAATTATCTATTAAAATTATAATCAAAAATGTTTATGCAGAGAATTTTGAGTAAAAATTATTTTAGGTTTTTCGTAAAGAAAAAATATTGAAAATTTTTCAAGGTCCAAGAACGAAAAATTATTTTCGCGCTATTGTCAATTTAATTAGTCAGGAAGTAGGACGGAGCCTATTAAAGATCAAAATGGCTGAAAACAGCTTCGAAATGCGTCACCAGGATGCAAAGTTATATTGGTTTTGTGAAATTGCTGTCTCCTATAGGTGGATTTCGTATGTAGGTGAATTTATTGATGTAAATTATTTTTGCAGTTTTATGTAAGCTAGGCGCACGTGCGAGGTGTCAAAAGACGCGTCTCCGCGCGGGCTAGCGAGCTATGCAGTTTTTGGAATTTTGGCAGAACAAAAATTTTGACTTTTGGTCGAAAAACGTGTTTTTCGACTGAAAAGTATGTTAAAACCTGGAATTGCGACTACCAAACGGGACTGGAGCTCGCGGAACGCGCTCCAGAATACAGGTAAGGCAGGCAATTATCTATTAAAATTATAATCAAAAATGTTTATGCAGAGAATTTTGAGTAAAAATTATTTTAGGTTTTTCGTAAAGAAAAAATATTGAAAATTTTTCAAGGTCCAAGAACGAAAAATTATTTTCGCGCTATTGTCAATTTAATTAGTCAGGAAGTAGGACGGAGCCTATTAAAGATCAAAATGGCTGAAAACAGCTTCGAAATGCGTCACCAGGATGCAAAGTTATATTGGTTTTGTGAAATTGCTGTCTCCTATAGGTGGATTTCGTATGTAGGTGAATTTATTGATGTAAATTATTTTTGCAGTTTTATGTAAGCTAGGCGCACGTGCGAGGTGTCAAAAGACGCGTCTCCGCGCGGGCTAGCGAGCTATGCAGTTTTTGGAATTTTGGCAGAACAAAAATTTTGACTTTTGGTCGAAAAACGTGTTTTTCGACTGAAAAGTATGTTAAAACCTGGAATTGCGACTACCAAACGGGACTGGAGCTCGCGGAACGCGCTCCAGAATACAGGTAAGGCAGGCAATTATCTATTAAAATTATAATCAAAAATGTTTATGCAGAGAATTTTGAGTAAAAATTATTTTAGGTTTTTCGTAAAGAAAAAATATTGAAAATTTTTCAAGGTCCAAGAACGAAAAATTATTTTCGCGCTATTGTCAATTTAATTAGTCAGGAAGTAGGACGGAGCCTATTAAAGATCAAAATGGCTGAAAACAGCTTCGAAATGCGTCACCAGGATGCAAAGTTATATTGGTTTTGTGAAATTGCTGTCTCCTATAGGTGGATTTCGTATGTAGGTGAATTTATTGATGTAAATTATTTTTGCAGTTTTATGTAAGCTAGGCGCACGTGCGAGGTGTCAAAAGACGCGTCTCCGCGCGGGCTAGCGAGCTATGCAGTTTTTGGAATTTTGGCAGAACAAAAATTTTGACTTTTGGTCGAAAAACGTGTTTTTCGACTGAAAAGTATGTTAAAACCTGGAATTGCGACTACCAAACGGGACTGGAGCTCGCGGAACGCGCTCCAGAATACAGGTAAGGCAGGCAATTATCTATTAAAATTATAATCAAAAATGTTTATGCAGAGAATTTTGAGTAAAAATTATTTTAGGTTTTTCGTAAAGAAAAAATATTGAAAATTTTTCAAGGTCCAAGAACGAAAAATTATTTTCGCGCTATTGTCAATTTAATTAGTCAGGAAGTAGGACGGAGCCTATTAAAGATCAAAATGGCTGAAAACAGCTTCGAAATGCGTCACCAGGATGCAAAGTTATATTGGTTTTGTGAAATTGCTGTCTCCTATAGGTGGATTTCGTATGTAGGTGAATTTATTGATGTAAATTATTTTTGCAGTTTTATGTAAGCTAGGCGCACGTGCGAGGTGTCAAAAGACGCGTCTCCGCGCGGGCTAGCGAGCTATGCAGTTTTTGGAATTTTGGCAGAACAAAAATTTTGACTTTTGGTCGAAAAACGTGTTTTTCGACTGAAAAGTATGTTAAAACCTGGAATTGCGACTACCAAACGGGACTGGAGCTCGCGGAACGCGCTCCAGAATACAGGTAAGGCAGGCAATTATCTATTAAAATTATAATCAAAAATGTTTATGCAGAGAATTTTGAGTAAAAATTATTTTAGGTTTTTCGTAAAGAAAAAATATTGAAAATTTTTCAAGGTCCAAGAACGAAAAATTATTTTCGCGCTATTGTCAATTTAATTAGTCAGGAAGTAGGACGGAGCCTATTAAAGATCAAAATGGCTGAAAACAGCTTCGAAATGCGTCACCAGGATGCAAAGTTATATTGGTTTTGTGAAATTGCTGTCTCCTATAGGTGGATTTCGTATGTAGGTGAATTTATTGATGTAAATTATTTTTGCAGTTTTATGTAAGCTAGGCGCACGTGCGAGGTGTCAAAAGACGCGTCTCCGCGCGGGCTAGCGAGCTATGCAGTTTTTGGAATTTTGGCAGAACAAAAATTTTGACTTTTGGTCGAAAAACGTGTTTTTCGACTGAAAAGTATGTTAAAACCTGGAATTGCGACTACCAAACGGGACTGGAGCTCGCGGAACGCGCTCCAGAATACAGGTAAGGCAGGCAATTATCTATTAAAATTATAATCAAAAATGTTTATGCAGAGAATTTTGAGTAAAAATTATTTTAGGTTTTTCGTAAAGAAAAAATATTGAAAATTTTTCAAGGTCCAAGAACGAAAAATTATTTTCGCGCTATTGTCAATTTAATTAGTCAGGAAGTAGGACGGAGCCTATTAAAGATCAAAATGGCTGAAAACAGCTTCGAAATGCGTCACCAGGATGCAAAGTTATATTGGTTTTGTGAAATTGCTGTCTCCTATAGGTGGATTTCGTATGTAGGTGAATTTATTGATGTAAATTATTTTTGCAGTTTTATGTAAGCTAGGCGCACGTGCGAGGTGTCAAAAGACGCGTCTCCGCGCGGGCTAGCGAGCTATGCAGTTTTTGGAATTTTGGCAGAACAAAAATTTTGACTTTTGGTCGAAAAACGTGTTTTTCGACTGAAAAGTATGTTAAAACCTGGAATTGCGACTACCAAACGGGACTGGAGCTCGCGGAACGCGCTCCAGAATACAGGTAAGGCAGGCAATTATCTATTAAAATTATAATCAAAAATGTTTATGCAGAGAATTTTGAGTAAAAATTATTTTAGGTTTTTCGTAAAGAAAAAATATTGAAAATTTTTCAAGGTCCAAGAACGAAAAATTATTTTCGCGCTATTGTCAATTTAATTAGTCAGGAAGTAGGACGGAGCCTATTAAAGATCAAAATGGCTGAAAACAGCTTCGAAATGCGTCACCAGGATGCAAAGTTATATTGGTTTTGTGAAATTGCTGTCTCCTATAGGTGGATTTCGTATGTAGGTGAATTTATTGATGTAAATTATTTTTGCAGTTTTATGTAAGCTAGGCGCACGTGCGAGGTGTCAAAAGACGCGTCTCCGCGCGGGCTAGCGAGCTATGCAGTTTTTGGAATTTTGGCAGAACAAAAATTTTGACTTTTGGTCGAAAAACGTGTTTTTCGACTGAAAAGTATGTTAAAACCTGGAATTGCGACTACCAAACGGGACTGGAGCTCGCGGAACGCGCTCCAGAATACAGGTAAGGCAGGCAATTATCTATTAAAATTATAATCAAAAATGTTTATGCAGAGAATTTTGAGTAAAAATTATTTTAGGTTTTTCGTAAAGAAAAAATATTGAAAATTTTTCAAGGTCCAAGAACGAAAAATTATTTTCGCGCTATTGTCAATTTAATTAGTCAGGAAGTAGGACGGAGCCTATTAAAGATCAAAATGGCTGAAAACAGCTTCGAAATGCGTCACCAGGATGCAAAGTTATATTGGTTTTGTGAAATTGCTGTCTCCTATAGGTGGATTTCGTATGTAGGTGAATTTATTGATGTAAATTATTTTTGCAGTTTTATGTAAGCTAGGCGCACGTGCGAGGTGTCAAAAGACGCGTCTCCGCGCGGGCTAGCGAGCTATGCAGTTTTTGGAATTTTGGCAGAACAAAAATTTTGACTTTTGGTCGAAAAACGTGTTTTTCGACTGAAAAGTATGTTAAAACCTGGAATTGCGACTACCAAACGGGACTGGAGCTCGCGGAACGCGCTCCAGAATACAGGTAAGGCAGGCAATTATCTATTAAAATTATAATCAAAAATGTTTATGCAGAGAATTTTGAGTAAAAATTATTTTAGGTTTTTCGTAAAGAAAAAATATTGAAAATTTTTCAAGGTCCAAGAACGAAAAATTATTTTCGCGCTATTGTCAATTTAATTAGTCAGGAAGTAGGACGGAGCCTATTAAAGATCAAAATGGCTGAAAACAGCTTCGAAATGCGTCACCAGGATGCAAAGTTATATTGGTTTTGTGAAATTGCTGTCTCCTATAGGTGGATTTCGTATGTAGGTGAATTTATTGATGTAAATTATTTTTGCAGTTTTATGTAAGCTAGGCGCACGTGCGAGGTGTCAAAAGACGCGTCTCCGCGCGGGCTAGCGAGCTATGCAGTTTTTGGAATTTTGGCAGAACAAAAATTTTGACTTTTGGTCGAAAAACGTGTTTTTCGACTGAAAAGTATGTTAAAACCTGGAATTGCGACTACCAAACGGGACTGGAGCTCGCGGAACGCGCTCCAGAATACAGGTAAGGCAGGCAATTATCTATTAAAATTATAATCAAAAATTTTTATGCAGAGAATTTTGAGTAAAAATTATTTTAGGTTTTTCGTAAAGAAAAAATATTGAAAATTTTTCAAGGTCCAAGAACGAAAAATTATTTTCGCGCTATTGTCAATTTAATTAGTCAGGAAGTAGGACGGAGCCTATTAAAGATCAAAATGGCTGAAAACAGCTTCGAAATGCGTCACCAGGATGCAAAGTTATATTGGTTTTGTGAAATTGCTGTCTCCTATAGGTTTTTTTTTTTTTTTTTTTTTTTTTTTTTTTTTGGGTGGGAAATCATCCAATGACTTCTCCCGCTCTGGGCGGAGCGGAAGGGCGTGTCAGACTTTTACTGACTAAAACCCACCCGTGTTCCTTCCCTTGCCTAGACCAGGGCCACGGTTTCCCCTAAGGACTTATCCGCAACCCCAGTGGTAGGCATCGGCCCAAACGGACCCCTTCAGCTTCGCTGACGACTCTTTGAGGCGCGCGTGGAACACTACGCGCCGTCGACCCGGGCTTGGTCCTGATCGGACGGAGAGCTACCCATCACTCTCCGTCCGCAAGCCCGCGCCTACGGTGGCCGGAAATCCGCGATGGATTCCCGACGCCCGGGGCGTCTACTACCGCGGCGGCTAGGGGCTCGAGGGAGCGACCTTAGTCTCTGCCTCTCGCGCCCCGCCTCCTCCTTCACGAGCATTACTGCTTCGCAGAAGGAGGTGACAGCCTGCCATGCCCTCTCGCTCCGCACCATGGCCTGGACCAGGGCCGGACGTGAGAGGTCACTGCCGCCGATCGCCTGCACGAGGACACGGCGGTGCTCCACCCAAGCCGGGCAGACCTCCACCGTATGCTCCACCGTGTCCTCCGGGCGATCCACGCAGTGGTGACACCCGGGCGTTTCCTCCTGCCTGATCTGAAACAGGAACCTCCCGAAACTACCGTGTCCGGTGAGGACCTGCGTCAGGCGGTAGGTGAGGGCGCCGTGGCGCCTCTCTAGCCACTCCTCAAAGAGGGGACTTATCGCCGCAATTGTGGCGTGCCCAGATCTAGGTTGCGACAATCGCACTCTCCAAGCCGCCATGAGATCCTGCCGGAGCTCTGTCCGCTGTGCCGTGACTTGTCGCGGCAGCGGAGTTACACCCCGGCGCTTCATCTCCTCGCGCCACTCCCAGATGTGGGCGAGGACTTTCGCCTCCAGATCCCATGGCGGCGTTCCGGCAAGGAGGCTCGCTGCCTCGCCAGAGATCGTGCGGTATCCCCGCACTATCCGGGTGGCCATGACCCTTTGGGCCGCGTGCAACCGGCGGGTTGGCTGCAGCCTCAAGGTTGGCGCCCACACCGGCGCCCCGTAAAGGGCCATGGACCGCACGACCCCCGCGTAGAGCCTCCGGCAGGAGGCATTTGGACCCCTTAGATTGGGCAGAAGCCGCTTCAAAGCAGCCCCGGCCCGCTCCAGTTTGGGAGCCAAACGTCGGAAATGCTCCACGAAGTTCCATCGACTGTCGAGGACGAGTCCCAGGTACCTCATCGTCACCTCGACGTCGATGTGAACCCCTCCTACCGTTATTTCGGAACCCGACGGTGGCGCGTTCCGAGGGCCATGAAAGCACATGACCTCGGACTTGTGCAGCGCCACCTCGAGTCCCAGTTGCCGGATCCTGTCGACGATTGTCGCAACCCCGCGTGTCGCCAATTCGGCCGCCGCCTCGTGCGACCTCCCCTGCGCCAGGACCAGTGTGTCGTCAGCGTAGCACACTACGCTGACGCCGCTAGGGAGGTCGGCGCGCAGCACCCAGTCGTAACCGATGTCCCACAGATATGGCCCCAGGACCGATCCCTGTGGGACACCGCACGACATCTCTCGCCGGTTCCATTCCCCCTGGTGACCGGGGTAGATGACGGCTCTGTCCGTCAGATAGGCCTCGACCAAACGACAGAGGTAGGTCGGCATCCGGTGATACCGGAGTGCCTCCCTGATGCAACTCCAGGGCAGGGTGTTGAAGGCGTTGGCGATGTCTAGAGACACCGCCAAGACGACCCCACCCCGGGCCACAGCATCCCCCGTCGTGAGGGCCCGCACGCGCATGATGGCGTCCACCGTAGAGCGCCCTTGGCGGAAGCCAAACTGGCCATCCGCCAAATCTGGCCCCACCCGCACCAGCTGCCCGACGAGGCGGTTTGCAATTACTCTTTCAAAGAGCTTGCCCACCTCGTCGAGCAGCACGATGGGCCGGTAAGCGGACGGAGAGTCCGTAGGGCGCCCCGGCTTCTTGATGAGGACCAGTTTCCCGGTCTTCCAACGAAGTGGGAACTGGCCCCTCTCCATGCATGCGCTAAGGAGCCCCCTTAGTCGAGGCCCGAGAGCCTCCATGGCCAGGACCCAGGCTTTCCCAGGTAAGCCGTCGGGTCCTGGGGCGGTATTCTTGGCACTCAGCCTACGTACCGCCACTCTCATTTCTGCCTCGGTCACCTCTGGGGCATCGTCGTCGTCGTCGGCGGTGTGGTCCGCATCGGGCACCGCAGCAGGCGGAGTCATAGGCGGGGCGGGATGTTCCCCTCTCGAGGGGAACAGAGCGCTCACCACGTCCTCAACAAGCTCGGGTCGGAGACTCTGTGTCAGCGGGGGAGCCCATGGGCGGAGTTTCTCCCGCACCATCTTATATGGGCGTCCCCACGGGTCCCCGTCCAGAGTCCCCAGAAACTCCTCGCGAGCCAGTCCCCTGGCCCGCAGGATCCCTGCTTGGAGGACGTTCTTCGCCTCTCTGTACCTCTCGTACAGCTCCGCCTGAATGGCCTCCGTATCCGGAGGGCGGATACGGAGCCTGCGGTGCCTGGCGTACCGGCGTCGCGCCGCAACGCACGCTTTGCGCAGAGTCGTCAGCTCTGGCGACCACCAGTACACCTGGCGCCTAGCACGTCCGGGCTGGACCCGGGGCATTGCCACGTCGCAAATTGCGGACATGGCCTCCCGGAACCACTCTGCCTCATCGTTGATGTCGGCAGGCCTGTCCGGTGATGACACCCAGGCCTGCACGATCGAGGCTTCCAGGAGGAGCTCCCGGTCCAGCTGCTTCAGCGCCCATCGCGGACCACTCCGGGCCTGTCGGACCGGCGCGCTCGAGGTCTGGGCGGAGACTTCAAACCGGATGTACCGGTGGTCGGAATACGTCTCCACCCCCTCCATGACGCGCCAGTCGACGACACGTGGCGACAGAGCAGGGCTGGCGAACGAGATGTCCACCACTGATTCGCCCTGCATCCGCACACACGTGGGGACAGAACCCCGGTTTAGGACGACCAGGCCTGTCTCCAGTGCCCAGTCCTCCACCATCCTGCCTCGTCTGTCCGTAAGCCGGGAACCCCAAGCCACATTCTTGGCATTGAAGTCCCCGAGAACGAGCACAGGGAGGGAACCGTATCCGACGACGACGTCTCTCAACTCCGCAAGGGAGTTGTGGAACTCGGCGAGAGTTCGGTTCGGGGAGAAGTATACCCCTACGACGACAATCTCCCCGAACCGTGCTGCCACGCAACCCCGTCCTCTCTTGACAGCCTCGAGGGACGGAGTACCGGCGGCGGCCGACGAAATTATGGTCACTGAGCCGTTCAGGTCCTCCACCCGGTCATCCCTGGGCGGGACAAAGTACGGCTCAGCGACCACGGCGATGTTAATCGACCACTGCGCCATGCTCTGGAACAATAGGTCCTGAGCTGCGGCGCAGTGGTTGATGTTCGCCTGGAGGAGGCGTAATGGGGCCATTATTGGCAGTCCATTCCCTGTCCCTCCTCCCGAGCCCCCTGTGAGGGCCCTGCCGCGGCGACAACGGCGGCGACGACAACGTTGGAAGCGGCAGCGGCGGCGCCAGTAGTGGCGGTGGCTGCGGCGGTGACGGCGGTGGCGGCGGTGGCGGAGGGCTTGCCCCTGCCTCCGGCTTTGGCGGGTTTGGCGCAGGCCTTGCCCCCAATCCGGTGGTCAGCCGGCTTGCCAGCACCCGCACATGCGACGCAGTGCGGCGCGGCAATACACGAGCCGGCCTCATGACCGGACTGACCACAGCGGTAGCAGTTACCGCTGCGGTCCACCTCCGAAGTGCACTTCACTCCCACGTGGTGACCCACGTGGCAGCGGAAGCACCTCAGAGGTCTGGGCTCCAGCAGTTTGACCTGCGCGGACACCCAGCCCACCAACAACCTTTGGCCCTCCTCGGCAATCTTTTTGGCCGCCGACACGGGGCAGCTCACCGTAACGGCTCGCATCCCCGCGTAATCGGGACGGATGGTGCCCGCCTTGACTTGCTCGGCAGAGCACCCCCCCGTCCTAGCGACAGCGGCCACGATTACTCCCTCCGTCACCGAGTCGTCCAGGCCCGAGATGCGCATGTCAGCGCACATGGTCGGCCTGGACACTCGGGCCTCGTCCGCATGTATGGACGCCCTGATCTTTTCGGCCAGAGCGTCAGCGGCCGGGCCACTGGCCGCGCCGGGGACCTCCAGCATCCGGGCCCCAGTCGCGGTGACTTTGAATTTGAGGCCATTTTTGGCCCCGAGCGCCTCCAGGTTGTCTTTTACAACCTGCCCCACCTTGGCGAGCACGGTCTGATAGGTCGCGCCCTTCTTTTCCGCCTCCGGCTGTAGTGTAATCACTACAGCTGCGGACTTCGGGGCGCGGAGCCTAGCCGCGACGCTTTTCTCCTTGCGCCGCTGCCGTCTCGCCTTTCTCTTGGCCGCCCTTGCGGCCTTACCCGCCTTCTTCTTTTCCCCGACTATTTGCCATTCGGCGTCGGTCGGAGGAGAATTAAGAGGCGGGGGCGGCTGTTGGGCCGGCGCCCTCGCCGCCTGGGCCGGTGCCCTAGCAGCCTGGGCCGGTGCCCTCGCCGCCTGGGCCGGTGCCCTCGCCGTCTGGGCCGGTGCCCTCGCCGCCTGGGCCGGTGTCTTCGACACCTGGGCCGGTGCCCTTGCCACCTGCGTAGCCGCCCGTGTAGCCACCCCGCCCTTGGTCTGCCCCGACGACCCTGGTTTGGCCGGAGCAGCTGCGGTAGTGGCATATGATGCCGACTGGCTCGCCGCTAACGGGGGGCGCAAAACGATCGCCTCTAGGGCAGAAAATCTTGCCCGAAAGGCACCCAACTCTTGCCGCACTAAGGACAGGACCGGGTCCTCAGGAGGCAAGGGCCGTTCCTGCCCCTTCTGCTGTCCCCCCTGCAGCACCTCGCGAGGGCCGGCTCCTCGGAGCCTGGCCAGGTCCGCTCGGAGCTCCTCGTTCTCCTTTCGGAGAAGCTCCATGGCGGCTACCAAGCGGGCGACCTCCGCCCGCATTTTGGACATTTCGTCCGGCGGAGGCCTGAGGAAACAGGCCCTCGCTGCCGCCAAGATAGAGGCCGTGGCCTCGGGTATGGCCCCTTCCCTGGAGGCCTTCAGTTTCTTTAAGGCCGCTCCCTTGAAAGCGGCCTCCACGGCTTCCTCAAATTTTGCCGCTGCGGCGTCCGGCTCGCCACAGGGAGACTCTGAGAGGACCGCGCTGGTCCCTTCAGGGTGGTGTGCCACTGTGGCGAGCCTCGTCAATTCGACCGAGCAGGGCTGGCTCGGCTCACCGACCTCTTTGGTGAGCCCCCTACCCGCGCCCTTGTTACGGGCCCCACCTCTCCGGCTGGAGTGAATTTTCCTCCGTTGACGCTCGTCGGCGGACGACCCCTGGCCATCCGATTTGGAGCGTTTCCGGAGAAATTCCCGGCTCCTGTCGGTGGTCTTCACCACCTCGCGCTCCGAGCTCTGAGAAGAGCTCTCCGCGCCCGATGCAGCGTCGGAGTCCGACCCCGCATCGCTCTCCACCATTTCTCGACTCTTTTTGTTTTTATTCTTTAATTTCACCATCTTAATCCCACGAGTATAAAAATTTTCCAACCATCCAACCAAAAATACGTGGTTCGCACTAACGACTAATTAAGCTACCCATTAGTCAAGCTTTCAACCTCCCTCACGGTGCGCCGCCGCTTGGAGGTTTGGGGTGATTTTTTATAGAGGTTTTCTTCCTCGCGGCCCGGGCAATTAAGCCAAGACCCTCGACCCCCGTCAAATGCCAGAGACATGACCTACACACTCTTCGGGGCTACGAGACCAACGGTGGCAGAAGAAAAGGCTTCCTTCTGCCTGCCCGACGGCAGGGTTAGTGCACGCCGAGCCCGTTCCTACCCGAACGCTGCTTAACGTGTACTCTCTCCGAGTACATGTTAGAGCGTTCCTGTGACAGGATATTAGCATACGGACAACGAGACCCCATTAGGCACAAAGTACCTAATGGCGAGTCATTGTCCGCATCCCAGGGTGCACCGACCCGTAGACTGATCTTCCCCCCGGACGGATCCGTAAGGGAACTCCAGTCCACAGGCACACGGGGAGGTTTCCTGTCAACGCACCCCGTCTCCTATAGGTGGATTTCGTATGTAGGTGAATTTATTGATGTAAATTATTTTTGCAGTTTTATGTAAGCTAGGCGCACGTGCGAGGTGTCAAAAGACGCGTCTCCGCGCGGGCTAGCGAGCTATGCAGTTTTTGGAATTTTGGCAGAACAAAAATTTTGACTTTTGGTCGAAAAACGTGTTTTTCGACTGAAAAGTATGTTAAAACCTGGAATTGCGACTACCAAACGGGACTGGAGCTCGCGGAACGCGCTCCAGAATACAGGTAAGGCAGGCAATTATCTATTAAAATTATAATCAAAAATGTTTATGCAGAGAATTTTGAGTAAAAATTATTTTAGGTTTTTCGTAAAGAAAAAATATTGAAAATTTTTCAAGGTCCAAGAACGAAAAATTATTTTCGCGCTATTGTCAATTTAATTAGTCAGGAAGTAGGACGGAGCCTATTAAAGATCAAAATGGCTGAAAACAGCTTCGAAATGCGTCACCAGGATGCAAAGTTATATTGGTTTTGTGAAATTGCTGTCTCCTATAGGTGGATTTCGTATGTAGGTGAATTTATTGATGTAAATTATTTTTGCAGTTTTATGTAAGCTAGGCGCACGTGCGAGGTGTCAAAAGACGCGTCTCCGCGCGGGCTAGCGAGCTATGCAGTTTTTGGAATTTTGGCAGAACAAAAATTTTGACTTTTGGTCGAAAAACGTGTTTTTCGACTGAAAAGTATGTTAAAACCTGGAATTGCGACTACCAAACGGGACTGGAGCTCGCGGAACGCGCTCCAGAATACAGGTAAGGCAGGCAATTATCTATTAAAATTATAATCAAAAATGTTTATGCAGAGAATTTTGAGTAAAAATTATTTTAGGTTTTTCGTAAAGAAAAAATATTGAAAATTTTTCAAGGTCCAAGAACGAAAAATTATTTTCGCGCTATTGTCAATTTAATTAGTCAGGAAGTAGGACGGAGCCTATTAAAGATCAAAATGGCTGAAAACAGCTTCGAAATGCGTCACCAGGATGCAAAGTTATATTGGTTTTGTGAAATTGCTGTCTCCTATAGGTGGATTTCGTATGTAGGTGAATTTATTGATGTAAATTATTTTTGCAGTTTTATGTAAGCTAGGCGCACGTGCGAGGTGTCAAAAGACGCGTCTCCGCGCGGGCTAGCGAGCTATGCAGTTTTTGGAATTTTGGCAGAACAAAAATTTTGACTTTTGGTCGAAAAACGTGTTTTTCGACTGAAAAGTATGTTAAAACCTGGAATTGCGACTACCAAACGGGACTGGAGCTCGCGGAACGCGCTCCAGAATACAGGTAAGGCAGGCAATTATCTATTAAAATTATAATCAAAAATGTTTATGCAGAGAATTTTGAGTAAAAATTATTTTAGGTTTTTCGTAAAGAAAAAATATTGAAAATTTTTCAAGGTCCAAGAACGAAAAATTATTTTCGCGCTATTGTCAATTTAATTAGTCAGGAAGTAGGACGGAGCCTATTAAAGATCAAAATGGCTGAAAACAGCTTCGAAATGCGTCACCAGGATGCAAAGTTATATTGGTTTTGTGAAATTGCTGTCTCCTATAGGTGGATTTCGTATGTAGGTGAATTTATTGATGTAAATTATTTTTGCAGTTTTATGTAAGCTAGGCGCACGTGCGAGGTGTCAAAAGACGCGTCTCCGCGCGGGCTAGCGAGCTATGCAGTTTTTGGAATTTTGGCAGAACAAAAATTTTGACTTTTGGTCGAAAAACGTGTTTTTCGACTGAAAAGTATGTTAAAACCTGGAATTGCGACTACCAAACGGGACTGGAGCTCGCGGAACGCGCTCCAGAATACAGGTAAGGCAGGCAATTATCTATTAAAATTATAATCAAAAATGTTTATGCAGAGAATTTTGAGTAAAAATTATTTTAGGTTTTTCGTAAAGAAAAAATATTGAAAATTTTTCAAGGTCCAAGAACGAAAAATTATTTTCGCGCTATTGTCAATTTAATTAGTCAGGAAGTAGGACGGAGCCTATTAAAGATCAAAATGGCTGAAAACAGCTTCGAAATGCGTCACCAGGATGCAAAGTTATATTGGTTTTGTGAAATTGCTGTCTCCTATAGGTGGATTTCGTATGTAGGTGAATTTATTGATGTAAATTATTTTTGCAGTTTTATGTAAGCTAGGCGCACGTGCGAGGTGTCAAAAGACGCGTCTCCGCGCGGGCTAGCGAGCTATGCAGTTTTTGGAATTTTGGCAGAACAAAAATTTTGACTTTTGGTCGAAAAACGTGTTTTTCGACTGAAAAGTATGTTAAAACCTGGAATTGCGACTACCAAACGGGACTGGAGCTCGCGGAACGCGCTCCAGAATACAGGTAAGGCAGGCAATTATCTATTAAAATTATAATCAAAAATGTTTATGCAGAGAATTTTGAGTAAAAATTATTTTAGGTTTTTCGTAAAGAAAAAATATTGAAAATTTTTCAAGGTCCAAGAACGAAAAATTATTTTCGCGCTATTGTCAATTTAATTAGTCAGGAAGTAGGACGGAGCCTATTAAAGATCAAAATGGCTGAAAACAGCTTCGAAATGCGTCACCAGGATGCAAAGTTATATTGGTTTTGTGAAATTGCTGTCTCCTATAGGTGGATTTCGTATGTAGGTGAATTTATTGATGTAAATTATTTTTGCAGTTTTATGTAAGCTAGGCGCACGTGCGAGGTGTCAAAAGACGCGTCTCCGCGCGGGCTAGCGAGCTATGCAGTTTTTGGAATTTTGGCAGAACAAAAATTTTGACTTTTGGTCGAAAAACGTGTTTTTCGACTGAAAAGTATGTTAAAACCTGGAATTGCGACTACCAAACGGGACTGGAGCTCGCGGAACGCGCTCCAGAATACAGGTAAGGCAGGCAATTATCTATTAAAATTATAATCAAAAATGTTTATGCAGAGAATTTTGAGTAAAAATTATTTTAGGTTTTTCGTAAAGAAAAAATATTGAAAATTTTTCAAGGTCCAAGAACGAAAAATTATTTTCGCGCTATTGTCAATTTAATTAGTCAGGAAGTAGGACGGAGCCTATTAAAGATCAAAATGGCTGAAAACAGCTTCGAAATGCGTCACCAGGATGCAAAGTTATATTGGTTTTGTGAAATTGCTGTCTCCTATAGGTGGATTTCGTATGTAGGTGAATTTATTGATGTAAATTATTTTTGCAGTTTTATGTAAGCTAGGCGCACGTGCGAGGTGTCAAAAGACGCGTCTCCGCGCGGGCTAGCGAGCTATGCAGTTTTTGGAATTTTGGCAGAACAAAAATTTTGACTTTTGGTCGAAAAACGTGTTTTTCGACTGAAAAGTATGTTAAAACCTGGAATTGCGACTACCAAACGGGACTGGAGCTCGCGGAACGCGCTCCAGAATACAGGTAAGGCAGGCAATTATCTATTAAAATTATAATCAAAAATGTTTATGCAGAGAATTTTGAGTAAAAATTATTTTAGGTTTTTCGTAAAGAAAAAATATTGAAAATTTTTCAAGGTCCAAGAACGAAAAATTATTTTCGCGCTATTGTCAATTTAATTAGTCAGGAAGTAGGACGGAGCCTATTAAAGATCAAAATGGCTGAAAACAGCTTCGAAATGCGTCACCAGGATGCAAAGTTATATTGGTTTTGTGAAATTGCTGTCTCCTATAGGTTTTTTTTTTTTTTTTTTTTTTTTTGGGGTGGGAAATCATCCAATGACTTCTCCCGCTCTGGGCGGAGCGGAAGGGCGTGTCAGACTTTTACTGACTAAAACCCACCCGTGTTCCTTCCCTTACCTAGACCAGGGCCACGGTTTCCCCTTAGGACTTATCCGCAACCCCGGTGGTAGGCATCGGCCCTGACGGACCCCTTCAGCTTCGCTGACAACTCTTTGAGGCGCGCGTGGAACACTACGCGCCGTCGACCCGGGCTTGGTCCTGATCGGACGGAGAGCTACCCATCACTCTCCGTCCGCAAGCCCGCGCCTACGGTGGCCGGAAATCGGCGATCGATTCCCGACGCCCGGGGCGTCTACTACCGCGGCGGCTAGGGGCTCGAGGGAGCGACCTTAGTCTCTGCCTCTCGCGCCCCGCCTCCTCCTTTACGAGCATTACTGCTTCGCAGAAGGAGGTGACAGCCTGCCATGCCCTCTCACTCCGCACCATGGCCTGGACCAGGGCCGGACGTGAGAGGTCACTGCCGCCGATCGCCTGCACGAGGACACGGCGGTGCTCCACCCAAGCCGGGCAGACCTCCACCGTATGCTCCACCGTGTCCTCCGGGCGATCCACGCAGTGGTGACACCCGGGCGTTTCCTCCTGCCTGATCTGAAACAGGAACCTCCCGAAACTACCGTGTCCGGTGAGGACCTGCGTCAGGCGGTAGGTGAGGGCGCCGTGGCGCCTCTCTAGCCACTCCTCAAAGAGGGGACTTATCGCCGCAATTGTGGCGTGCCCAGATCTGGGTTGCGACAATCGCACTCTCCAAGCCGCCATGAGATCCTGCCGGAGCTCTGTCCGCTGTGCCGTGACTTGTCGCGGCAGCGGAGTTACACCCCGGCGCTTCATCTCCTCGCGCCACTCCCAGATGTGGGCGAGGACTTTCGCCTCCAGATCCCATGGCGGCGTTCCGGCAAGGAGGCTCGCTGCCTCGCCGGAGATCGTGCGGTATCCCCGCACTATCCGGGTGGCCATGACCCTTTGGGCCGCGTGCAACCGGCGGGTTGGCTGCAGCCTCAAGGTTGGCGCCCACACCGGCGCCCCGTAAAGGGCCATGGACCGCACGACCCCCGCGTAGAGCCTCCGGCAGGAGGCGTTTGGACCCCTTAGATTGGGCAGAAGCCGCTTCAAAGCAGCCCCGGCCCGCTCCAGTTTGGGAGCCAAACGTCGGAAATGCTCCACGAAGTTCCACCGACTGTCGAGGACGAGTCCCAGGTACCTCATCGTCACCTCGACGTCGATGTGAACCCCTCCTGCCGTTATTTGGGAACCCGACGGTGGCGCGTTCCGAGGGCCATGAAAGCACATGACCTCGGACTTGTGCAGTGCCACCTCGAGTCCCAATTGCCGGATCCTGTCGACGATTGTCGCAACCCCGCGTGTCGCCAATTCGGCCGCCGCCTCGTGCGACCTCCCTTGCGCCAGGACCAGCGTGTCGTCAGCGTAGCACACTACGCTGACGCCGCTAGGGAGGTCGGCGCGCAGCACCCAGTCGTATCCGATGTCCCACAGATATGGCCCCAGGACCGATCCCTGTGGGACACCGCACGACATCTCTCGCCGGTTCCATTCCCCCTGGTGACCGGGGTAGATGACGGCCCTGTCCGTCAAATAGGCCTCGACCAAACGACAGAGGTAGGTCGGCATCCGGTGATACCGGAGTGCCTCCTTGATGCAACTCCAGGGCAGGGTGTTGAAGGCGTTGGCGATGTCTAGAGACACCGCCAAGACGACCCGACCCCGGGCAACAGCATCCCCCGTCGTGAGGGCCCGCACGCGCATGATGGCGTCCACCGTAGAGCGCCCTTGGCGGAAGCCAAACTGGCCATCCGCCAAATCCGGCCCCACCCGCACCAGCTGCCCGACGAGGCGGTTTGCAATTACTCTTTCAAAGAGCTTGCCCACCTCGTCGAGCAGCACGATGGGCCGGTAAGCGGACGGAGAGTCCGCAGGGCGCCCCGGCTTCTTGATAAGGACCAGTTTCCCGGTCTTCCAACGAAGTGGGAACTGGCCCCTCTCCATGCATGCGCTAAGGAGCCCCCTTAGTCGAGGCCCGAGAGCCTCCATGGCCAGGACCCAGGCTTTCCCAGGTAAGCCGTCGGGTCCTGGGGCGGTATTCTTGGCACTCAGCCTACGTACCGCCACTCTCATTTCTGCCTCGGTCACCTCTGGGGCATCGTCGTCGTCGTCGGCGGTGTGGTCCGCATCGGGCACCGCAGCAGGCGGAGCCATAGGCGGGGCGGGATGTTCCCCTCTCGAGGGGAACAGAGCGCTCACCACGTCCTCAACAAGCTCGGGTCGGAGACTCTGTGTCAGCGGGGGAGCCCATGGGCGGAGTTTCTCCCGCACCATCTTATATGGGCGTCCCCACGGGTCCCCGTCCAGAGTCCCCAGAAACTCCTCGCGAGCCAGTCCCCTGGCCCGCAGGATCCCTGCTTGGAGGACGTTCTTCGCCTCTCTGTACCTCTCGTACAGCTCCGCCTGAATGGCCTCCGTATCCGGAGGGCGGATACGGAGCCTGCGGTGCCTGGCGTACCGGCGTCGCGCCGCAACGCACGCTTTGCGCAGAGTCGTCAGCTCTGGCGACCACCAGTACACCTGGCGCCTAGCACGTCCGGGCTGGACCCGGGGCATTGCCACGTCGCAAATTGCGGACATGGCCTCCCGGAACCACTCTGCCTCATCGTTGATGTCGGCAGGCCTGTCCGGTGATGACACCCAGGCCTGCACGATCGAGGCTTCCAGGAGGAGCTCCCGGTCCAGCTGCTTCAGCGCCCATCGCGGACCACTCCGGGCCTGTCGGACCGGCGCGCTCGAGGTCTGGGCGGAGACGTCAAACCGGATGTACCGGTGGTCGGAATACGTCTCCACCCCCTCCATGACGCGCCAGTCGACGACACGTGGCGACAGAGCAGGGCTGGCGAACGAGATGTCCACCACTGATTCGCCCTGCATCCGCACACACGTGGGGACAGAACCCCGGTTTAGGACGACCAGGCCTGTCTCCAGTGCCCAGTCTTCCACCATCCTGCCTCGTCTGTCCGTAAGCCGGGAACCCCAAGCCACATTCTTGGCATTGAAGTCCCCGAGAACGAGCACAGGGAGGGAACCGTATCCGACGACGACGTCTCTCAACTCCGCAAGGGAGTTGTGGAACTCGGCGAGAGTTCGGTTCGGGGAGAAGTATACCCCTACCACGACAATCTCCCCGAACCGTGCTGCCACGCAACCCCGTCCTCTCTTGACTGCCTCGAGGGACGGAGTACCGGCGGCGGCCGACGAAATTATGGTCACTGAGCCGTTCAGGTCCTCCACCCGGTCATCCCTGGGCGGGACAAAGTACGGCTCAGCGACCACGGCGATGTTAATCGACCACTGCGCCATGCTCTGGAACAATAGGTCCTGAGCTGCGGCGCAGTGGTTGATGTTCGCCTGGAGGAGGCGTAATGGAGCCGTTATTGGCAGTCCATTTCAGCCCCCTCCCGAGCCCCCTGTGAGGGCCCTGCCGCGGCGACAACGGCGGCGGCGACGACGGTGGAAGCGGCAGCGGCGGCGCCAGTAGTGGCGGTGGCTGCGGCGGTGACGGCGGTGGCGGCGGTGGCGGAGGGCTTGCCCCTGCCTCCGGCTTTGGCGGGTTTGGCGCAGGCCTTGCCCCCAATCCGGTGGTCGGCCGGCTTGCCAGCAGCCGCACATACGACGCAGTGCGGCGCGGCAGTGCACGAGCCAGCCTCGTGACCGGACTGACCACAGCGGTAGCAGTTACCGCTGCGGTCCACCTCCGAGTCGCACTTCACTCCCACGTGGTGACCCACGTGGCAGCGGAAGCACCTCAGAGGTCTGGGTTCCAGCAGTTTGACCTGCGCGGATACCCAGCCCACCAAAAGCCTTTGGCCCTCCTCAGCAACCTTTTTGGCCGCCGACACGGGGCAGCTCACCGTCACGGTTCGCATACCCCTGGAGCCAGGACGGATGGTGCCCGCCTTAACCTGCTCGGCAGAGCACCCCCCCGTCCTAGCGACAGCGGCCACCACCTGTCCCTCCGTCACCGAGTCGTCCAGGCCCGAAATGCGCATGTCAGCACACATGGTGGGCCTGGACACTCTGGCCTCGTCCGGACTTATTGACTCCCTGATTTTTTCGGCCAGAGCGTCAGCGGCCGGGCCACTGGCCGCGCCGGGGACCTCCAGCATTCGAGCCCCAGTCGCGGTGACCTTGAATTTGAGGCCATTTTTGGCCCCGAACGCTTCCAGGTTCCCCTCCAGAACCTGTCCCACCTTGGCGAGCACGGTTTGGTAGGACGCGCCCTTCTTCTCCGCCTCCGGCTGTAGTGTGATCACTACAGCTGCGGACTTCGGGGCGCGGAGCCTAGCCGCGACGCCTCGCTCCTTGCGCCGCTGCCGCCTCGCCTTCCTTTTGGCCGCCCTTTTGGCCTTACCCGCGTTCCGCCTCTCCCCGGCGACTTGCCATTCGGCGTCGGCCGGAGAAGAAGCGGGAGGCGGGGGCGGCTGTTGGGCCGGGGCCCTTGCCGCCTGGGCCGGGGCCCTCACCGCCTGGGCAGGGGCCCTCGCTGCCTGGGCCGGTGCCCTCGCCGCTTGGGCAGGTGCCCTCACCGCCTGGGCTGGTGCCCTCGCCACCTCTGTAGCCGCCCTGCCCTTGGTCTGCCCCGACGACCCTGGTTTGGTCGGGGCAGCTGCGGTGGTGGCATATGATGCCACCTTCCGCTGGCCCGAGGCCGGCTGGCTCACCGCTAATGGGGGGCGCAGGACGATGGCCTCTAGGGCGGAAAACCGCGCCCCAAGGGCACCTAACTCGCGTCGCACCAAGGACAGTACCGGGTCCTGCCCCTCCTGCTCTCCCCCCTGTAGCACCTCGCGAGGGCCGGCTCCTCGGAGCCTGGCCAGGTCCGCTCGGAGCTCCTCGTTCTCCTTTCGGAGAAGCTCCATGGCGGCTACCAAGCGGGTGACCTCCGCCCGCATTTCGGACATTTCGTCCGGCGGAGGCCTGAGGAAACAGGCCCTCGCTGCCGCCAAGATAGAGGCCGTGGCCTCAGGTATGGCCCCCTCCCTGGAGGCCTTGAGTTTCTTTAAGGCCGCTCTCTTGAAAGCGGCCTCCACGGCCTCCTTAAATTTAGCCGCTGCGGCGTCCGGCTCGCCACAGGGAGACCCTGAGAGGACCGCGCTGGTCCCTTCAGGGTGGTCTTCCGCTGTGGCGAGCCTTGTCTTTTCGCCCGAGCTGGCCCGGCTCGGCTCACCAGCCTCCCTGGTGAGCCCCCTACCTACGCCCTTTTTCCGGGCCCCACCCCGCCGGCTAGAGTGGATTTTCCTCCTCTCGTCGGCGGACGACCCCTGGCTATCCGAATTCGTCCGCTTCCGGATAAACTCCTTCCTCCTTTCGGTAGCCTTCACTACCTCCTCGCGCTCGGAGCTCTGAAAAGAGCTCTCCGCGCCCGATACAGCGTCGGACTCCGACCCCGTATCGCTCTCCACCACACTTCTGCTTTTATATTTATTTTTCACCATAATAAATCCCACGAGTATAAAAATTATCCAACCAACCAACCAAAAATACGTGGTTCGCACTAACGACTAATTAAGCTACCCATTAGTCAAGCTTTCAACCTCCCTCACGGTGCGCCGCCGCTTGGAGGTTTGGGGTGATTTTTTATAGAGGTTTTCTTCCTCGCGGCCCGGGCAATTAAGCCAAGACCCTCGACCCCCGTCAAATGCCAGAGACATGACCTACACACTCTTCGGGGCTACGAGACCAACGGTGGCAGAAGAAAAGGCTTCCTTCTGCCTGCCCGACGGCAGGGTTAGTGCACGCCGAGCCCGTTCCTACCCGAACGCTGCTTAACGTGTACTCTCTCCGAGTACATGTTAGAGCGTTCCTGTGACAGGATATTAGCATACGGACAACGAGACCCCATTAGGCACAAAGTACCTAATGGCGAGTCATTGTCCGCATCCCAGGGTGCACCGACCCGTAGACTGATCTTCCCCCCGGACGGATCCGTAAGGGAACTCCAGTCCACAGGCACACGGGGAGGTTTCCTGTCAACGCACCCCGTCTCCTATAGGTGGATTTCGTATGTAGGTGAATTTATTGATGTAAATTATTTTTGCAGTTTTATGTAAGCTAGGCGCACGTGCGAGGTGTCAAAAGACGCGTCTCCGCGCGGGCTAGCGAGCTATGCAGTTTTTGGAATTTTGGCAGAACAAAAATTTTGACTTTTGGTCGAAAAACGTGTTTTTCGACTGAAAAGTATGTTAAAACCTGGAATTGCGACTACCAAACGGGACTGGAGCTCGCGGAACGCGCTCCAGAATACAGGTAAGGCAGGCAATTATCTATTAAAATTATAATCAAAAATGTTTATGCAGAGAATTTTGAGTAAAAATTATTTTAGGTTTTTCGTAAAGAAAAAATATTGAAAATTTTTCAAGGTCCAAGAACGAAAAATTATTTTCGCGCTATTGTCAATTTAATTAGTCAGGAAGTAGGACGGAGCCTATTAAAGATCAAAATGGCTGAAAACAGCTTCGAAATGCGTCACCAGGATGCAAAGTTATATTGGTTTTGTGAAATTGCTGTCTCCTATAGGTGGATTTCGTATGTAGGTGAATTTATTGATGTAAATTATTTTTGCAGTTTTATGTAAGCTAGGCGCACGTGCGAGGTGTCAAAAGACGCGTCTCCGCGCGGGCTAGCGAGCTATGCAGTTTTTGGAATTTTGGCAGAACAAAAATTTTGACTTTTGGTCGAAAAACGTGTTTTTCGACTGAAAAGTATGTTAAAACCTGGAATTGCGACTACCAAACGGGACTGGAGCTCGCGGAACGCGCTCCAGAATACAGGTAAGGCAGGCAATTATCTATTAAAATTATAATCAAAAATGTTTATGCAGAGAATTTTGAGTAAAAATTATTTTAGGTTTTTCGTAAAGAAAAAATATTGAAAATTTTTCAAGGTCCAAGAACGAAAAATTATTTTCGCGCTATTGTCAATTTAATTAGTCAGGAAGTAGGACGGAGCCTATTAAAGATCAAAATGGCTGAAAACAGCTTCGAAATGCGTCACCAGGATGCAAAGTTATATTGGTTTTGTGAAATTGCTGTCTCCTATAGGTGGATTTCGTATGTAGGTGAATTTATTGATGTAAATTATTTTTGCAGTTTTATGTAAGCTAGGCGCACGTGCGAGGTGTCAAAAGACGCGTCTCCGCGCGGGCTAGCGAGCTATGCAGTTTTTGGAATTTTGGCAGAACAAAAATTTTGACTTTTGGTCGAAAAACGTGTTTTTCGACTGAAAAGTATGTTAAAACCTGGAATTGCGACTACCAAACGGGACTGGAGCTCGCGGAACGCGCTCCAGAATACAGGTAAGGCAGGCAATTATCTATTAAAATTATAATCAAAAATGTTTATGCAGAGAATTTTGAGTAAAAATTATTTTAGGTTTTTCGTAAAGAAAAAATATTGAAAATTTTTCAAGGTCCAAGAACGAAAAATTATTTTCGCGCTATTGTCAATTTAATTAGTCAGGAAGTAGGACGGAGCCTATTAAAGATCAAAATGGCTGAAAACAGCTTCGAAATGCGTCACCAGGATGCAAAGTTATATTGGTTTTGTGAAATTGCTGTCTCCTATAGGTGGATTTCGTATGTAGGTGAATTTATTGATGTAAATTATTTTTGCAGTTTTATGTAAGCTAGGCGCACGTGCGAGGTGTCAAAAGACGCGTCTCCGCGCGGGCTAGCGAGCTATGCAGTTTTTGGAATTTTGGCAGAACAAAAATTTTGACTTTTGGTCGAAAAACGTGTTTTTCGACTGAAAAGTATGTTAAAACCTGGAATTGCGACTACCAAACGGGACTGGAGCTCGCGGAACGCGCTCCAGAATACAGGTAAGGCAGGCAATTATCTATTAAAATTATAATCAAAAATGTTTATGCAGAGAATTTTGAGTAAAAATTATTTTAGGTTTTTCGTAAAGAAAAAATATTGAAAATTTTTCAAGGTCCAAGAACGAAAAATTATTTTCGCGCTATTGTCAATTTAATTAGTCAGGAAGTAGGACGGAGCCTATTAAAGATCAAAATGGCTGAAAACAGCTTCGAAATGCGTCACCAGGATGCAAAGTTATATTGGTTTTGTGAAATTGCTGTCTCCTATAGGTGGATTTCGTATGTAGGTGAATTTATTGATGTAAATTATTTTTGCAGTTTTATGTAAGCTAGGCGCACGTGCGAGGTGTCAAAAGACGCGTCTCCGCGCGGGCTAGCGAGCTATGCAGTTTTTGGAATTTTGGCAGAACAAAAATTTTGACTTTTGGTCGAAAAACGTGTTTTTCGACTGAAAAGTATGTTAAAACCTGGAATTGCGACTACCAAACGGGACTGGAGCTCGCGGAACGCGCTCCAGAATACAGGTAAGGCAGGCAATTATCTATTAAAATTATAATCAAAAATGTTTATGCAGAGAATTTTGAGTAAAAATTATTTTAGGTTTTTCGTAAAGAAAAAATATTGAAAATTTTTCAAGGTCCAAGAACGAAAAATTATTTTCGCGCTATTGTCAATTTAATTAGTCAGGAAGTAGGACGGAGCCTATTAAAGATCAAAATGGCTGAAAACAGCTTCGAAATGCGTCACCAGGATGCAAAGTTATATTGGTTTTGTGAAATTGCTGTCTCCTATAGGTGGATTTCGTATGTAGGTGAATTTATTGATGTAAATTATTTTTGCAGTTTTATGTAAGCTAGGCGCACGTGCGAGGTGTCAAAAGACGCGTCTCCGCGCGGGCTAGCGAGCTATGCAGTTTTTGGAATTTTGGCAGAACAAAAATTTTGACTTTTGGTCGAAAAACGTGTTTTTCGACTGAAAAGTATGTTAAAACCTGGAATTGCGACTACCAAACGGGACTGGAGCTCGCGGAACGCGCTCCAGAATACAGGTAAGGCAGGCAATTATCTATTAAAATTATAATCAAAAATGTTTATGCAGAGAATTTTGAGTAAAAATTATTTTAGGTTTTTCGTAAAGAAAAAATATTGAAAATTTTTCAAGGTCCAAGAACGAAAAATTATTTTCGCGCTATTGTCAATTTAATTAGTCAGGAAGTAGGACGGAGCCTATTAAAGATCAAAATGGCTGAAAACAGCTTCGAAATGCGTCACCAGGATGCAAAGTTATATTGGTTTTGTGAAATTGCTGTCTCCTATAGGTGGATTTCGTATGTAGGTGAATTTATTGATGTAAATTATTTTTGCAGTTTTATGTAAGCTAGGCGCACGTGCGAGGTGTCAAAAGACGCGTCTCCGCGCGGGCTAGCGAGCTATGCAGTTTTTGGAATTTTGGCAGAACAAAAATTTTGACTTTTGGTCGAAAAACGTGTTTTTCGACTGAAAAGTATGTTAAAACCTGGAATTGCGACTACCAAACGGGACTGGAGCTCGCGGAACGCGCTCCAGAATACAGGTAAGGCAGGCAATTATCTATTAAAATTATAATCAAAAATGTTTATGCAGAGAATTTTGAGTAAAAATTATTTTAGGTTTTTCGTAAAGAAAAAATATTGAAAATTTTTCAAGGTCCAAGAACGAAAAATTATTTTCGCGCTATTGTCAATTTAATTAGTCAGGAAGTAGGACGGAGCCTATTAAAGATCAAAATGGCTGAAAACAGCTTCGAAATGCGTCACCAGGATGCAAAGTTATATTGGTTTTGTGAAATTGCTGTCTCCTATAGGTGGATTTCGTATGTAGGTGAATTTATTGATGTAAATTATTTTTGCAGTTTTATGTAAGCTAGGCGCACGTGCGAGGTGTCAAAAGACGCGTCTCCGCGCGGGCTAGCGAGCTATGCAGTTTTTGGAATTTTGGCAGAACAAAAATTTTGACTTTTGGTCGAAAAACGTGTTTTTCGACTGAAAAGTATGTTAAAACCTGGAATTGCGACTACCAAACGGGACTGGAGCTCGCGGAACGCGCTCCAGAATACAGGTAAGGCAGGCAATTATCTATTAAAATTATAATCAAAAATGTTTATGCAGAGAATTTTGAGTAAAAATTATTTTAGGTTTTTCGTAAAGAAAAAATATTGAAAATTTTTCAAGGTCCAAGAACGAAAAATTATTTTCGCGCTATTGTCAATTTAATTAGTCAGGAAGTAGGACGGAGCCTATTAAAGATCAAAATGGCTGAAAACAGCTTCGAAATGCGTCACCAGGATGCAAAGTTATATTGGTTTTGTGAAATTGCTGTCTCCTATAGGTGGATTTCGTATGTAGGTGAATTTATTGATGTAAATTATTTTTGCAGTTTTATGTAAGCTAGGCGCACGTGCGAGGTGTCAAAAGACGCGTCTCCGCGCGGGCTAGCGAGCTATGCAGTTTTTGGAATTTTGGCAGAACAAAAATTTTGACTTTTGGTCGAAAAACGTGTTTTTCGACTGAAAAGTATGTTAAAACCTGGAATTGCGACTACCAAACGGGACTGGAGCTCGCGGAACGCGCTCCAGAATACAGGTAAGGCAGGCAATTATCTATTAAAATTATAATCAAAAATGTTTATGCAGAGAATTTTGAGTAAAAATTATTTTAGGTTTTTCGTAAAGAAAAAATATTGAAAATTTTTCAAGGTCCAAGAACGAAAAATTATTTTCGCGCTATTGTCAATTTAATTAGTCAGGAAGTAGGACGGAGCCTATTAAAGATCAAAATGGCTGAAAACAGCTTCGAAATGCGTCACCAGGATGCAAAGTTATATTGGTTTTGTGAAATTGCTGTCTCCTATAGGTGGATTTCGTATGTAGGTGAATTTATTGATGTAAATTATTTTTGCAGTTTTATGTAAGCTAGGCGCACGTGCGAGGTGTCAAAAGACGCGTCTCCGCGCGGGCTAGCGAGCTATGCAGTTTTTGGAATTTTGGCAGAACAAAAATTTTGACTTTTGGTCGAAAAACGTGTTTTTCGACTGAAAAGTATGTTAAAACCTGGAATTGCGACTACCAAACGGGACTGGAGCTCGCGGAACGCGCTCCAGAATACAGGTAAGGCAGGCAATTATCTATTAAAATTATAATCAAAAATGTTTATGCAGAGAATTTTGAGTAAAAATTATTTTAGGTTTTTCGTAAAGAAAAAATATTGAAAATTTTTCAAGGTCCAAGAACGAAAAATTATTTTCGCGCTATTGTCAATTTAATTAGTCAGGAAGTAGGACGGAGCCTATTAAAGATCAAAATGGCTGAAAACAGCTTCGAAATGCGTCACCAGGATGCAAAGTTATATTGGTTTTGTGAAATTGCTGTCTCCTATAGGTGGATTTCGTATGTAGGTGAATTTATTGATGTAAATTATTTTTGCAGTTTTATGTAAGCTAGGCGCACGTGCGAGGTGTCAAAAGACGCGTCTCCGCGCGGGCTAGCGAGCTATGCAGTTTTTGGAATTTTGGCAGAACAAAAATTTTGACTTTTGGTCGAAAAACGTGTTTTTCGACTGAAAAGTATGTTAAAACCTGGAATTGCGACTACCAAACGGGACTGGAGCTCGCGGAACGCGCTCCAGAATACAGGTAAGGCAGGCAATTATCTATTAAAATTATAATCAAAAATGTTTATGCAGAGAATTTTGAGTAAAAATTATTTTAGGTTTTTCGTAAAGAAAAAATATTGAAAATTTTTCAAGGTCCAAGAACGAAAAATTATTTTCGCGCTATTGTCAATTTAATTAGTCAGGAAGTAGGACGGAGCCTATTAAAGATCAAAATGGCTGAAAACAGCTTCGAAATGCGTCACCAGGATGCAAAGTTATATTGGTTTTGTGAAATTGCTGTCTCCTATAGGTGGATTTCGTATGTAGGTGAATTTATTGATGTAAATTATTTTTGCAGTTTTATGTAAGCTAGGCGCACGTGCGAGGTGTCAAAAGACGCGTCTCCGCGCGGGCTAGCGAGCTATGCAGTTTTTGGAATTTTGGCAGAACAAAAATTTTGACTTTTGGTCGAAAAACGTGTTTTTCGACTGAAAAGTATGTTAAAACCTGGAATTGCGACTACCAAACGGGACTGGAGCTCGCGGAACGCGCTCCAGAATACAGGTAAGGCAGGCAATTATCTATTAAAATTATAATCAAAAATGTTTATGCAGAGAATTTTGAGTAAAAATTATTTTAGGTTTTTCGTAAAGAAAAAATATTGAAAATTTTTCAAGGTCCAAGAACGAAAAATTATTTTCGCGCTATTGTCAATTTAATTAGTCAGGAAGTAGGACGGAGCCTATTAAAGATCAAAATGGCTGAAAACAGCTTCGAAATGCGTCACCAGGATGCAAAGTTATATTGGTTTTGTGAAATTGCTGTCTCCTATAGGTGGATTTCGTATGTAGGTGAATTTATTGATGTAAATTATTTTTGCAGTTTTATGTAAGCTAGGCGCACGTGCGAGGTGTCAAAAGACGCGTCTCCGCGCGGGCTAGCGAGCTATGCAGTTTTTGGAATTTTGGCAGAACAAAAATTTTGACTTTTGGTCGAAAAACGTGTTTTTCGACTGAAAAGTATGTTAAAACCTGGAATTGCGACTACCAAACGGGACTGGAGCTCGCGGAACGCGCTCCAGAATACAGGTAAGGCAGGCAATTATCTATTAAAATTATAATCAAAAATGTTTATGCAGAGAATTTTGAGTAAAAATTATTTTAGGTTTTTCGTAAAGAAAAAATATTGAAAATTTTTCAAGGTCCAAGAACGAAAAATTATTTTCGCGCTATTGTCAATTTAATTAGTCAGGAAGTAGGACGGAGCCTATTAAAGATCAAAATGGCTGAAAACAGCTTCGAAATGCGTCACCAGGATGCAAAGTTATATTGGTTTTGTGAAATTGCTGTCTCCTATAGGTGGATTTCGTATGTAGGTGAATTTATTGATGTAAATTATTTTTGCAGTTTTATGTAAGCTAGGCGCACGTGCGAGGTGTCAAAAGACGCGTCTCCGCGCGGGCTAGCGAGCTATGCAGTTTTTGGAATTTTGGCAGAACAAAAATTTTGACTTTTGGTCGAAAAACGTGTTTTTCGACTGAAAAGTATGTTAAAACCTGGAATTGCGACTACCAAACGGGACTGGAGCTCGCGGAACGCGCTCCAGAATACAGGTAAGGCAGGCAATTATCTATTAAAATTATAATCAAAAATGTTTATGCAGAGAATTTTGAGTAAAAATTATTTTAGGTTTTTCGTAAAGAAAAAATATTGAAAATTTTTCAAGGTCCAAGAACGAAAAATTATTTTCGCGCTATTGTCAATTTAATTAGTCAGGAAGTAGGACGGAGCCTATTAAAGATCAAAATGGCTGAAAACAGCTTCGAAATGCGTCACCAGGATGCAAAGTTATATTGGTTTTGTGAAATTGCTGTCTCCTATAGGTGGATTTCGTATGTAGGTGAATTTATTGATGTAAATTATTTTTGCAGTTTTATGTAAGCTAGGCGCACGTGCGAGGTGTCAAAAGACGCGTCTCCGCGCGGGCTAGCGAGCTATGCAGTTTTTGGAATTTTGGCAGAACAAAAATTTTGACTTTTGGTCGAAAAACGTGTTTTTCGACTGAAAAGTATGTTAAAACCTGGAATTGCGACTACCAAACGGGACTGGAGCTCGCGGAACGCGCTCCAGAATACAGGTAAGGCAGGCAATTATCTATTAAAATTATAATCAAAAATGTTTATGCAGAGAATTTTGAGTAAAAATTATTTTAGGTTTTTCGTAAAGAAAAAATATTGAAAATTTTTCAAGGTCCAAGAACGAAAAATTATTTTCGCGCTATTGTCAATTTAATTAGTCAGGAAGTAGGACGGAGCCTATTAAAGATCAAAATGGCTGAAAACAGCTTCGAAATGCGTCACCAGGATGCAAAGTTATATTGGTTTTGTGAAATTGCTGTCTCCTATAGGTGGATTTCGTATGTAGGTGAATTTATTGATGTAAATTATTTTTGCAGTTTTATGTAAGCTAGGCGCACGTGCGAGGTGTCAAAAGACGCGTCTCCGCGCGGGCTAGCGAGCTATGCAGTTTTTGGAATTTTGGCAGAACAAAAATTTTGACTTTTGGTCGAAAAACGTGTTTTTCGACTGAAAAGTATGTTAAAACCTGGAATTGCGACTACCAAACGGGACTGGAGCTCGCGGAACGCGCTCCAGAATACAGGTAAGGCAGGCAATTATCTATTAAAATTATAATCAAAAATGTTTATGCAGAGAATTTTGAGTAAAAATTATTTTAGGTTTTTCGTAAAGAAAAAATATTGAAAATTTTTCAAGGTCCAAGAACGAAAAATTATTTTCGCGCTATTGTCAATTTAATTAGTCAGGAAGTAGGACGGAGCCTATTAAAGATCAAAATGGCTGAAAACAGCTTCGAAATGCGTCACCAGGATGCAAAGTTATATTGGTTTTGTGAAATTGCTGTCTCCTATAGGTGGATTTCGTATGTAGGTGAATTTATTGATGTAAATTATTTTTGCAGTTTTATGTAAGCTAGGCGCACGTGCGAGGTGTCAAAAGACGCGTCTCCGCGCGGGCTAGCGAGCTATGCAGTTTTTGGAATTTTGGCAGAACAAAAATTTTGACTTTTGGTCGAAAAACGTGTTTTTCGACTGAAAAGTATGTTAAAACCTGGAATTGCGACTACCAAACGGGACTGGAGCTCGCGGAACGCGCTCCAGAATACAGGTAAGGCAGGCAATTATCTATTAAAATTATAATCAAAAATGTTTATGCAGAGAATTTTGAGTAAAAATTATTTTAGGTTTTTCGTAAAGAAAAAATATTGAAAATTTTTCAAGGTCCAAGAACGAAAAATTATTTTCGCGCTATTGTCAATTTAATTAGTCAGGAAGTAGGACGGAGCCTATTAAAGATCAAAATGGCTGAAAACAGCTTCGAAATGCGTCACCAGGATGCAAAGTTATATTGGTTTTGTGAAATTGCTGTCTCCTATAGGTTTTTTTTTTTTTTTTTTTTTTTTTTTTTTTTTTTTTTTTTTTTTTGGGTGGGAAATCATCCAATGACTTCTCCCGCTCTGGGCGGAGCGGAAGGGCGTGTCAGACTTTTACTGACTAAAACCCACCCGTGTTCCTTCCCTTACCTAGACCAGGGCCACGGTTTCCCCTTAGGACTTATCCGCAACCCCGGTGGTAGGCATCGGCCCTGACGGACCCCTTCAGCTTCGCTGACAACTCTTTGAGGCGCGCGTGGAACACTACGCGCCGTCGACCCGGGCTTGGTCCTGATCGGACGGAGAGCTACCCATCACTCTCCGTCCGCAAGCCCGCGCCTACGGTGGCCGGAAATCGGCGATCGATTCCCGACGCCCGGGGCGTCTACTACCGCGGCGGCTAGGGGCTCGAGGGAGCGACCTTAGTCTCTGCCTCTCGCGCCCCGCCTCCTCCTTTACGAGCATTACTGCTTCGCAGAAGGAGGTGACAGCCTGCCATGCCCTCTCACTCCGCACCATGGCCTGGACCAGGGCCGGACGTGAGAGGTCACTGCCGCCGATCGCCTGCACGAGGACACGGCGGTGCTCCACCCAAGCCGGGCAGACCTCCACCGTATGCTCCACCGTGTCCTCCGGGCGATCCACGCAGTGGTGACACCCGGGCGTTTCCTCCTGCCTGATCTGAAACAGGAACCTCCCGAAACTACCGTGTCCGGTGAGGACCTGCGTCAGGCGGTAGGTGAGGGCGCCGTGGCGCCTCTCTAGCCACTCCTCAAAGAGGGGACTTATCGCCGCAATTGTGGCGTGCCCAGATCTGGGTTGCGACAATCGCACTCTCCAAGCCGCCATGAGATCCTGCCGGAGCTCTGTCCGCTGTGCCGTGACTTGTCGCGGCAGCGGAGTTACACCCCGGCGCTTCATCTCCTCGCGCCACTCCCAGATGTGGGCGAGGACTTTCGCCTCCAGATCCCATGGCGGCGTTCCGGCAAGGAGGCTCGCTGCCTCGCCGGAGATCGTGCGGTATCCCCGCACTATCCGGGTGGCCATGACCCTTTGGGCCGCGTGCAACCGGCGGGTTGGCTGCAGCCTCAAGGTTGGCGCCCACACCGGCGCCCCGTAAAGGGCCATGGACCGCACGACCCCCGCGTAGAGCCTCCGGCAGGAGGCGTTTGGACCCCTTAGATTGGGCAGAAGCCGCTTCAAAGCAGCCCCGGCCCGCTCCAGTTTGGGAGCCAAACGTCGGAAATGCTCCACGAAGTTCCATCGACTGTCGAGGACGAGTCCCAGGTACCTCATCGTCACCTCGACGTCGATGTGAACCCCTCCTACCGTTATTTCGGAACCCGACGGTGGCGCGTTCCGAGGGCCATGAAAGCACATGACCTCGGACTTGTGCAGCGCCACCTCGAGTCCCAACTGCCGGATCCTGTCGACGATTGTCGCAACCCCGCGTGTCGCCAATTCGGCCGCCGCCTCGTGCGACCTCCCCTGCGCCAGGACCAGCGTGTCGTCAGCGTAGCACACTACGCTGACGCCGCTAGGGAGGTCGGCGCGCAGCACCCAGTCGTAACCGATGTCCCACAGATATGGCCCCAGGACCGATCCCTGTGGGACACCGCACGACATCTCTCGCCGGTTCCATTCCCCCTGGTGACCGGGGTAGATGACGGCCCTGTCCGTCAGATAGGCCTCGACCAAACGACAGAGGTAGGTCGGCATCCGGTGATACCGGAGTGCCTCCCTGATGCAACTCCAGGGCAGGGTGTTGAAGGCGTTGGCGATGTCTAGAGACACCGCCAAGACGACCCCACCCCGGGCCACAGCATCCCCCGTCGTGAGGGCCCGCACGCGCATGATGGCGTCCACCGTAGAGCGCCCTTGGCGGAAGCCAAACTGGCCATCCGCCAAATCCGGCCCCACCCGCACCAGCTGCCCGACGAGGCGGTTTGCAATTACTCTTTCAAAGAGCTTGCCCACCTCGTCGAGCAGCACGATGGGCCGGTAAGCGGACGGAGAGTCCGCAGGGCGCCCCGGCTTCTTGATGAGGACCAGTTTCCCGGTCTTCCAACGAAGTGGGAACTGGCCCCTCTCCATGCATGCGCTAAGGAGCCCCCTTAGTCGAGGCCCGAGAGCCTCCATGGCCAGGACCCAGGCTTTCCCAGGTAAGCCGTCGGGTCCTGGGGCGGTATTCTTGGCACTCAGCCTACGTACCGCCACTCTCATTTCTGCCTCGGTCACCTCTGGGGCATCGTCGTCGTCGTCGGCGGTGTGGTCCGCATCGGGCACCGCAGCAGGCGGAGCCATAGGCGGGGCGGGATGTTCCCCTCTCGAGGGGAACAGAGCGCTCACCACGTCCTCGACAAGCTCGGGTCGGAGACTCTGTGTCAGCGGGGGAGCCCATGGGCGGAGTTTCTCCCGCACCATCTTATATGGGCGTCCCCACGGGTCCCCGTCCAGAGTCCCCAGAAACTCCTCGCGAGCCAGTCCCCTGGCCCGCAGGATCCCTGCTTGGAGGACGTTCTTCGCCTCTCTGTACCTCTCGTACAGCTCTGCCTGAATGGCCTCCGTATCCGGAGGGCGGATACGGAGCCTGCGGTGCCTGGCGTACCGGCGTCGCGCCGCAACGCACGCTTTGCGCAGAGTCGTCAGCTCTGGCGACCACCAGTACACCTGGCGCCTAGCACGTCCGGGCTGGACCCGGGGCATTGCCACGTCGCAAACTGCGGACATGGCCTCCCGGAACCACTCTGCCTCATCGTTGATGTCGGCAGGCCTGTCCGGTGATGACACCCAGGCCTGCACGATCGAGGCTTCCAGGAGGAGCTCCCGGTCCAGCTGCTTCAGCGCCCATCGCGGACCACTCCGGGCCTGTCGGACCGGCGCGCTCGAGGTCTGGGCGGAGACGTCAAACCGGATGTACCGGTGGTCGGAATACGTCTCCACCCCCTCCATGACGCGCCAGTCGACGACACGTGGCGACAGAGCAGGGCTGGCGAACGAGATGTCCACCACTGATTCGCCCTGCATCCGCACACACGTGGGGACAGAACCCCGGTTTAGGACGACCAGGCCTGTCTCCAGTGCCCAGTCCTCCACCATCCTGCCTCGTCTGTCCGTAAGCCGGGAACCCCAAGCCACATTCTTGGCATTGAAGTCCCCGAGAACGAGCACAGGGAGGGAACCGTATCCGACGACGACGTCTCTCAACTCCGCAAGGGAGTTGTGGAACTCGGCGAGAGTTCGGTTCGGGGAGAAGTATACCCCTACGACGACAATCTCCCCGAACCGTGCTGCCACGCAACCCCGTCCTCTCTTGACAGCCTCGAGGGACGGAGTACCGGCGGCGGCCGACGAAATTATGGTCACTGAGCCGTTCAGGTCCTCCACCCGGTCATCCCTGGGCGGGACAAAGTACGGCTCAGCGACCACGGCGATGTTAATCGACCACTGCGCCATGCTCTGGAACAATAGGTCCTGAGCTGCGGCGCAGTGGTTGATGTTCGCCTGGAGGAGGCGTAATGGAGCCGTTATTGACAGTCCATTTCAGCCCCCTCCCGAGGCCCCTGTGAGGGCCCTGCCGCGGCGACAACGGCGGCGGCGACGACGGTGGAAGCGGCAGCGGCGGCGCCAGTAGTGGCGGTGGCTGCGGCGGTGACGGCGGTGGCGGCGGTGGCGGAGGGCTTGCCCCTGCCTCCGGCTTTGGCGGGTTTGGCGCAGGCCTTGCCCCCAATCCGGTGGTCGGCCGGCTTGCCAGCAGCCGCACATACGACGCAGTGCGGCGCGGCAGTGCACGAGCCAGCCTCGTGACCGGACTGACCACAGCGGTAGCAGTTACCGCTGCGGTCCACCTCCGAGTCGCACTTCACTCCCACGTGGTGACCCACGTGGCAGCGGAAGCACCTCAGAGGTCTGGGTTCCAGCAGTTTGACCTGCGCGGATACCCAGCCCACCAAAAGCCTTTGGCCCTCCTCAGCAACCTTTTTGGCCGCCGACACGGGGCAGCTCACCGTCACGGTTCGCATACCCCTGGAGCCAGGACGGATGGTGCCCGCCTTAACCTGCTCGGCAGAGCACCCCCCCGTCCTAGCGACAGCGGCCACCACCTGTCCCTCCGTCACCGAGTCGTCCAGGCCCGAAATGCGCATGTCAGCACACATGGTGGGCCTGGACACTCTGGCCTCGTCCGGACTTATCGACTCCCTGATTTTTTCGGCCAGAGCGTCAGCGGCCGGGCCACTGGCCGCGCCGGGGACCTCCAGCATTCGCGCCCCAGTCGCGGTGACCTTAAATTTGAGGCCATTTTTGGCCCCGAACGCTTCCAGGTTCCCCTCCAGAACCTGTCCCACCTTGGCGAGCACGGTTTGGTAGGACGCGCCCTTCTTCTCCGCCTCCGGCTGTAGTGTGATCACTACAGCTGCGGACTTCGGGGCGCGGAGCCTAGCCGCGACGCCTCGCTCCTTGCGCCGCTGCCGCCTCGCCTTCCTTTTGGCCGCCCTTTTGGCCTTACCCGCGTTCCGCCTTTCCCCGGCGACTTGCCATTCGGCGTCGGCCGGAGAAGAAGCGGGAGGCGGGGGCGGCTGTTGGGCCGGGGCCCTCGCCGCCTGGGCCGGGGCCCTCACCGCCTGGGCCGGGGCCCTCGCTGCCTGGGCCGGTGCCCTAGCCGCTTGGGCAGGTGCCCTCGCCGCCTGGGCTGGTGCCCTCGCCGCCTCTGTAGCTGCCCTGCCCTTGGTCTGCCCCGACGACCCTGGTTTGGTCGGGGTAGCTGCGGTGGTGGCATATGATGCCACCTTCCGCTGGCCCGAGGCCGGCTGGCTCGCCGCTAATGGGGGGCGCAGGACAATGGCCTCTAGGGCGGAAAACCGCGCCCGAAAGGCATTCATTTCCTGCCGCACCAAGGACAGGACCCGGTCCTCAGCAGGCACGGGCCGTTCCTGCCCCTTCTGCTCTCCCCCCTGCAGCACCTCGCGAGGGCCGGCTCCTCGGAGCCTGGCCAGGTCCGCTCGGAGCTCCTCATTCTCCTTTCGGAGAAGCTCCATGGCGGCTACCAAGCGGGCGACCTCCGCCCGCATTCCGGACATTTCGTCCGGCGGAGGCCTGAGGAAACAGGCCCTCGCTGCCGCCAAGATGGAGGCCGTGGCCTCAGGTATGGCCCCCTCCCTGGAGGCCTTAAGTTTCTGTAAGGCCGCTCCCTTGAAAGCGGCATCCACGGCCTCCTTAAATTTTGCCGCTGCGGCGTCCGGCTCGCCACAGGGAGACCCTGAGAGGACCGCGCTGGTCCCTTCAGGGTGGTCTTCCACTGTGGCGAGCCTTGTCATTTCGCCCGAGCTGGTCCGGCTCGGCTCACCGGCCTCCCTGGTGAGCCCCCTACCTACGCCTTTTTTCCGGGCCCCACCCCGCCGGCTAGAGTGGATTTTCCTCCTCTCGTCGGCGGACGACCCCTGGCCGTCAGAATTTAACCGCTTTCGGAAAAATTCCTTCTTCCTCCTTTCGGCAGCCTTCGCCACCTCCTCGCGCTCGGAGCTCTTAAAAGAGCTCTCCGCGCCCGATACAGCGTCGGAGTCCGACCCCGTATCGCTCGTCTCCACCACACTTCGACTTTTGAATTTATTTTTTACCATATTAAATCCCACGAGTACAAACAATTTCCAACCATCCAACCAATAAACTAGTGGTTCGCACTAGCGACTAATTAAGCTACCCATTAGTCAAGCTATCAACCTCCCTCACGGTGCGCCGCCGCTTGGAGGTTTGGGGTGATTTTTTATAGAGGTTTTCTTCCTCGCGGCCCGGGCAATTAAGCCAAGACCCTCGACCCCCGTCAAATGCCAGAGACATGACCTACACACTCTTCGGGGCTACGAGACCAACGGTGGCAGAAGAAAAGGCTTCCTTCTGCCTGCCCGACGGCAGGGTTAGTGCACGCCGAGCCCGTTCCTACCCGAACGCTGCTTAACGTGTACTCTCTCCGAGTACATGTTAGAGCGTTCCTGTGACAGGATATTAGCATACGGACAACGAGACCCCATTAGGCACAAAGTACCTAATGGCGAGTCATTGTCCGCATCCCAGGGTGCACCGACCCGTAGACTGATCTTCCCCCCGGACGGATCCGTAAGGGAACTCCAGTCCACAGGCACACGGGGAGGTTTCCTGTCAACGCACCCCGTCTCCTATAGGTGGATTTCGTATGTAGGTGAATTTATTGATGTAAATTATTTTTGCAGTTTTATGTAAGCTAGGCGCACGTGCGAGGTGTCAAAAGACGCGTCTCCGCGCGGGCTAGCGAGCTATGCAGTTTTTGGAATTTTGGCAGAACAAAAATTTTGACTTTTGGTCGAAAAACGTGTTTTTCGACTGAAAAGTATGTTAAAACCTGGAATTGCGACTACCAAACGGGACTGGAGCTCGCGGAACGCGCTCCAGAATACAGGTAAGGCAGGCAATTATCTATTAAAATTATAATCAAAAATGTTTATGCAGAGAATTTTGAGTAAAAATTATTTTAGGTTTTTCGTAAAGAAAAAATATTGAAAATTTTTCAAGGTCCAAGAACGAAAAATTATTTTCGCGCTATTGTCAATTTAATTAGTCAGGAAGTAGGACGGAGCCTATTAAAGATCAAAATGGCTGAAAACAGCTTCGAAATGCGTCACCAGGATGCAAAGTTATATTGGTTTTGTGAAATTGCTGTCTCCTATAGGTGGATTTCGTATGTAGGTGAATTTATTGATGTAAATTATTTTTGCAGTTTTATGTAAGCTAGGCGCACGTGCGAGGTGTCAAAAGACGCGTCTCCGCGCGGGCTAGCGAGCTATGCAGTTTTTGGAATTTTGGCAGAACAAAAATTTTGACTTTTGGTCGAAAAACGTGTTTTTCGACTGAAAAGTATGTTAAAACCTGGAATTGCGACTACCAAACGGGACTGGAGCTCGCGGAACGCGCTCCAGAATACAGGTAAGGCAGGCAATTATCTATTAAAATTATAATCAAAAATGTTTATGCAGAGAATTTTGAGTAAAAATTATTTTAGGTTTTTCGTAAAGAAAAAATATTGAAAATTTTTCAAGGTCCAAGAACGAAAAATTATTTTCGCGCTATTGTCAATTTAATTAGTCAGGAAGTAGGACGGAGCCTATTAAAGATCAAAATGGCTGAAAACAGCTTCGAAATGCGTCACCAGGATGCAAAGTTATATTGGTTTTGTGAAATTGCTGTCTCCTATAGGTGGATTTCGTATGTAGGTGAATTTATTGATGTAAATTATTTTTGCAGTTTTATGTAAGCTAGGCGCACGTGCGAGGTGTCAAAAGACGCGTCTCCGCGCGGGCTAGCGAGCTATGCAGTTTTTGGAATTTTGGCAGAACAAAAATTTTGACTTTTGGTCGAAAAACGTGTTTTTCGACTGAAAAGTATGTTAAAACCTGGAATTGCGACTACCAAACGGGACTGGAGCTCGCGGAACGCGCTCCAGAATACAGGTAAGGCAGGCAATTATCTATTAAAATTATAATCAAAAATGTTTATGCAGAGAATTTTGAGTAAAAATTATTTTAGGTTTTTCGTAAAGAAAAAATATTGAAAATTTTTCAAGGTCCAAGAACGAAAAATTATTTTCGCGCTATTGTCAATTTAATTAGTCAGGAAGTAGGACGGAGCCTATTAAAGATCAAAATGGCTGAAAACAGCTTCGAAATGCGTCACCAGGATGCAAAGTTATATTGGTTTTGTGAAATTGCTGTCTCCTATAGGTGGATTTCGTATGTAGGTGAATTTATTGATGTAAATTATTTTTGCAGTTTTATGTAAGCTAGGCGCACGTGCGAGGTGTCAAAAGACGCGTCTCCGCGCGGGCTAGCGAGCTATGCAGTTTTTGGAATTTTGGCAGAACAAAAATTTTGACTTTTGGTCGAAAAACGTGTTTTTCGACTGAAAAGTATGTTAAAACCTGGAATTGCGACTACCAAACGGGACTGGAGCTCGCGGAACGCGCTCCAGAATACAGGTAAGGCAGGCAATTATCTATTAAAATTATAATCAAAAATGTTTATGCAGAGAATTTTGAGTAAAAATTATTTTAGGTTTTTCGTAAAGAAAAAATATTGAAAATTTTTCAAGGTCCAAGAACGAAAAATTATTTTCGCGCTATTGTCAATTTAATTAGTCAGGAAGTAGGACGGAGCCTATTAAAGATCAAAATGGCTGAAAACAGCTTCGAAATGCGTCACCAGGATGCAAAGTTATATTGGTTTTGTGAAATTGCTGTCTCCTATAGGTGGATTTCGTATGTAGGTGAATTTATTGATGTAAATTATTTTTGCAGTTTTATGTAAGCTAGGCGCACGTGCGAGGTGTCAAAAGACGCGTCTCCGCGCGGGCTAGCGAGCTATGCAGTTTTTGGAATTTTGGCAGAACAAAAATTTTGACTTTTGGTCGAAAAACGTGTTTTTCGACTGAAAAGTATGTTAAAACCTGGAATTGCGACTACCAAACGGGACTGGAGCTCGCGGAACGCGCTCCAGAATACAGGTAAGGCAGGCAATTATCTATTAAAATTATAATCAAAAATGTTTATGCAGAGAATTTTGAGTAAAAATTATTTTAGGTTTTTCGTAAAGAAAAAATATTGAAAATTTTTCAAGGTCCAAGAACGAAAAATTATTTTCGCGCTATTGTCAATTTAATTAGTCAGGAAGTAGGACGGAGCCTATTAAAGATCAAAATGGCTGAAAACAGCTTCGAAATGCGTCACCAGGATGCAAAGTTATATTGGTTTTGTGAAATTGCTGTCTCCTATAGGTGGATTTCGTATGTAGGTGAATTTATTGATGTAAATTATTTTTGCAGTTTTATGTAAGCTAGGCGCACGTGCGAGGTGTCAAAAGACGCGTCTCCGCGCGGGCTAGCGAGCTATGCAGTTTTTGGAATTTTGGCAGAACAAAAATTTTGACTTTTGGTCGAAAAACGTGTTTTTCGACTGAAAAGTATGTTAAAACCTGGAATTGCGACTACCAAACGGGACTGGAGCTCGCGGAACGCGCTCCAGAATACAGGTAAGGCAGGCAATTATCTATTAAAATTATAATCAAAAATGTTTATGCAGAGAATTTTGAGTAAAAATTATTTTAGGTTTTTCGTAAAGAAAAAATATTGAAAATTTTTCAAGGTCCAAGAACGAAAAATTATTTTCGCGCTATTGTCAATTTAATTAGTCAGGAAGTAGGACGGAGCCTATTAAAGATCAAAATGGCTGAAAACAGCTTCGAAATGCGTCACCAGGATGCAAAGTTATATTGGTTTTGTGAAATTGCTGTCTCCTATAGGTGGATTTCGTATGTAGGTGAATTTATTGATGTAAATTATTTTTGCAGTTTTATGTAAGCTAGGCGCACGTGCGAGGTGTCAAAAGACGCGTCTCCGCGCGGGCTAGCGAGCTATGCAGTTTTTGGAATTTTGGCAGAACAAAAATTTTGACTTTTGGTCGAAAAACGTGTTTTTCGACTGAAAAGTATGTTAAAACCTGGAATTGCGACTACCAAACGGGACTGGAGCTCGCGGAACGCGCTCCAGAATACAGGTAAGGCAGGCAATTATCTATTAAAATTATAATCAAAAATGTTTATGCAGAGAATTTTGAGTAAAAATTATTTTAGGTTTTTCGTAAAGAAAAAATATTGAAAATTTTTCAAGGTCCAAGAACGAAAAATTATTTTCGCGCTATTGTCAATTTAATTAGTCAGGAAGTAGGACGGAGCCTATTAAAGATCAAAATGGCTGAAAACAGCTTCGAAATGCGTCACCAGGATGCAAAGTTATATTGGTTTTGTGAAATTGCTGTCTCCTATAGGTGGATTTCGTATGTAGGTGAATTTATTGATGTAAATTATTTTTGCAGTTTTATGTAAGCTAGGCGCACGTGCGAGGTGTCAAAAGACGCGTCTCCGCGCGGGCTAGCGAGCTATGCAGTTTTTGGAATTTTGGCAGAACAAAAATTTTGACTTTTGGTCGAAAAACGTGTTTTTCGACTGAAAAGTATGTTAAAACCTGGAATTGCGACTACCAAACGGGACTGGAGCTCGCGGAACGCGCTCCAGAATACAGGTAAGGCAGGCAATTATCTATTAAAATTATAATCAAAAATGTTTATGCAGAGAATTTTGAGTAAAAATTATTTTAGGTTTTTCGTAAAGAAAAAATATTGAAAATTTTTCAAGGTCCAAGAACGAAAAATTATTTTCGCGCTATTGTCAATTTAATTAGTCAGGAAGTAGGACGGAGCCTATTAAAGATCAAAATGGCTGAAAACAGCTTCGAAATGCGTCACCAGGATGCAAAGTTATATTGGTTTTGTGAAATTGCTGTCTCCTATAGGTGGATTTCGTATGTAGGTGAATTTATTGATGTAAATTATTTTTGCAGTTTTATGTAAGCTAGGCGCACGTGCGAGGTGTCAAAAGACGCGTCTCCGCGCGGGCTAGCGAGCTATGCAGTTTTTGGAATTTTGGCAGAACAAAAATTTTGACTTTTGGTCGAAAAACGTGTTTTTCGACTGAAAAGTATGTTAAAACCTGGAATTGCGACTACCAAACGGGACTGGAGCTCGCGGAACGCGCTCCAGAATACAGGTAAGGCAGGCAATTATCTATTAAAATTATAATCAAAAATGTTTATGCAGAGAATTTTGAGTAAAAATTATTTTAGGTTTTTCGTAAAGAAAAAATATTGAAAATTTTTCAAGGTCCAAGAACGAAAAATTATTTTCGCGCTATTGTCAATTTAATTAGTCAGGAAGTAGGACGGAGCCTATTAAAGATCAAAATGGCTGAAAACAGCTTCGAAATGCGTCACCAGGATGCAAAGTTATATTGGTTTTGTGAAATTGCTGTCTCCTATAGGTGGATTTCGTATGTAGGTGAATTTATTGATGTAAATTATTTTTGCAGTTTTATGTAAGCTAGGCGCACGTGCGAGGTGTCAAAAGACGCGTCTCCGCGCGGGCTAGCGAGCTATGCAGTTTTTGGAATTTTGGCAGAACAAAAATTTTGACTTTTGGTCGAAAAACGTGTTTTTCGACTGAAAAGTATGTTAAAACCTGGAATTGCGACTACCAAACGGGACTGGAGCTCGCGGAACGCGCTCCAGAATACAGGTAAGGCAGGCAATTATCTATTAAAATTATAATCAAAAATGTTTATGCAGAGAATTTTGAGTAAAAATTATTTTAGGTTTTTCGTAAAGAAAAAATATTGAAAATTTTTCAAGGTCCAAGAACGAAAAATTATTTTCGCGCTATTGTCAATTTAATTAGTCAGGAAGTAGGACGGAGCCTATTAAAGATCAAAATGGCTGAAAACAGCTTCGAAATGCGTCACCAGGATGCAAAGTTATATTGGTTTTGTGAAATTGCTGTCTCCTATAGGTGGATTTCGTATGTAGGTGAATTTATTGATGTAAATTATTTTTGCAGTTTTATGTAAGCTAGGCGCACGTGCGAGGTGTCAAAAGACGCGTCTCCGCGCGGGCTAGCGAGCTATGCAGTTTTTGGAATTTTGGCAGAACAAAAATTTTGACTTTTGGTCGAAAAACGTGTTTTTCGACTGAAAAGTATGTTAAAACCTGGAATTGCGACTACCAAACGGGACTGGAGCTCGCGGAACGCGCTCCAGAATACAGGTAAGGCAGGCAATTATCTATTAAAATTATAATCAAAAATGTTTATGCAGAGAATTTTGAGTAAAAATTATTTTAGGTTTTTCGTAAAGAAAAAATATTGAAAATTTTTCAAGGTCCAAGAACGAAAAATTATTTTCGCGCTATTGTCAATTTAATTAGTCAGGAAGTAGGACGGAGCCTATTAAAGATCAAAATGGCTGAAAACAGCTTCGAAATGCGTCACCAGGATGCAAAGTTATATTGGTTTTGTGAAATTGCTGTCTCCTATAGGTGGATTTCGTATGTAGGTGAATTTATTGATGTAAATTATTTTTGCAGTTTTATGTAAGCTAGGCGCACGTGCGAGGTGTCAAAAGACGCGTCTCCGCGCGGGCTAGCGAGCTATGCAGTTTTTGGAATTTTGGCAGAACAAAAATTTTGACTTTTGGTCGAAAAACGTGTTTTTCGACTGAAAAGTATGTTAAAACCTGGAATTGCGACTACCAAACGGGACTGGAGCTCGCGGAACGCGCTCCAGAATACAGGTAAGGCAGGCAATTATCTATTAAAATTATAATCAAAAATGTTTATGCAGAGAATTTTGAGTAAAAATTATTTTAGGTTTTTCGTAAAGAAAAAATATTGAAAATTTTTCAAGGTCCAAGAACGAAAAATTATTTTCGCGCTATTGTCAATTTAATTAGTCAGGAAGTAGGACGGAGCCTATTAAAGATCAAAATGGCTGAAAACAGCTTCGAAATGCGTCACCAGGATGCAAAGTTATATTGGTTTTGTGAAATTGCTGTCTCCTATAGGTGGATTTCGTATGTAGGTGAATTTATTGATGTAAATTATTTTTGCAGTTTTATGTAAGCTAGGCGCACGTGCGAGGTGTCAAAAGACGCGTCTCCGCGCGGGCTAGCGAGCTATGCAGTTTTTGGAATTTTGGCAGAACAAAAATTTTGACTTTTGGTCGAAAAACGTGTTTTTCGACTGAAAAGTATGTTAAAACCTGGAATTGCGACTACCAAACGGGACTGGAGCTCGCGGAACGCGCTCCAGAATACAGGTAAGGCAGGCAATTATCTATTAAAATTATAATCAAAAATGTTTATGCAGAGAATTTTGAGTAAAAATTATTTTAGGTTTTTCGTAAAGAAAAAATATTGAAAATTTTTCAAGGTCCAAGAACGAAAAATTATTTTCGCGCTATTGTCAATTTAATTAGTCAGGAAGTAGGACGGAGCCTATTAAAGATCAAAATGGCTGAAAACAGCTTCGAAATGCGTCACCAGGATGCAAAGTTATATTGGTTTTGTGAAATTGCTGTCTCCTATAGGTGGATTTCGTATGTAGGTGAATTTATTGATGTAAATTATTTTTGCAGTTTTATGTAAGCTAGGCGCACGTGCGAGGTGTCAAAAGACGCGTCTCCGCGCGGGCTAGCGAGCTATGCAGTTTTTGGAATTTTGGCAGAACAAAAATTTTGACTTTTGGTCGAAAAACGTGTTTTTCGACTGAAAAGTATGTTAAAACCTGGA